>OY776113.1:34049746-36907246 GCA_963675035.1 Allygus modestus | reverse complement strand
GATGAGATCGACAGGCCTAGATTTATGCCTAAATATGTTTTCAAAGTTATGAGTAAAAATCAGTTTTACTTTAGCCTTTTATTTTCATATGCCAACCTATTTGAAATTTTGTATTTGTTGCTGTACATGAACAGGCTACTAACTTACCGGTACTGTATTTTATTTTAATCTTCATTGCTTTCCAGTATATAAAGAGGGTACACTTTCATAAGCGGAACGATGTAAAAAACCAAAAGTAATTGTTCATACGGATTATTTAGGTTACAGTTACGTTCGGTCTAAAGAGGTGGAAGATATCGTCTTGAAATTTGTCCAGATAACAAACTTTGTTAGGAATACGTTCCGAGCACATCGCCAACCATCTCTTTGTGAATACTTATATAGAATTAGGGTGAAAAACTCTGAAAAATATCTTTTTATGTTCTTTTAACATGCTGATATTTTATGCCCTTTTAAATTTGTTGACGTTTTTAGTTTTGTTTTTTAATTAAATTATTTTGTATATAGCTAACCGGTAACGTTTATTTCATTTGTAATTTAAGTTTAATTGAAAAAAATATATATTTATATATAAATATTTATGATCATATATTATGCAGTATTTGAGTTTTAATAAAAATATTATAGGCTTACTGAGTTTTGGTATTTTTAGTGAGTTTTCTTCCAAGTGCCATTCTTTTTCACTATTTAAATTTTTTTCACTATTTTTTAAAATTTTTTTTCTTCTAAGAATATAACATCGTACTGTGTTTACTTAAAAATGAAATTTAAATTTTCTCCGCAACCAGTAATCGTAGAATAGTAATTCAAGATAACAAATTATTTAGTTTTTTGAGCTCTAAATGGTGAATAGTAATATTTTTCACATTTATGTTTTTTATGAAAAATCAAAAATAACTGAATTTTTGATATTTTAAGTCTTATAATATCTGAACCCGAATTTTTACAGAAATGTGGGTGGTGTCATTTTGTTAGAAAATTAAAGTTCTACAAACGACTAAAGTTTAATCAAAATCGTTCGAGCTGTTTTTGATAAATCTAGATTTTTCATGTTTTTCGGTGGTTTTTGGGGGATAATTACCCTTAAAAATAAAAATTAAAAAAATTATAAAATACCTGGAGATATCGTGTATTAGTACCTACATACCAAATTTCATAAAAATCGAACCATTGGTTAGGGATCTAGCTCTGTACACATCCATACAGACACACAGACATCATGTAAAAATCACTTTTTTGGGTTCAGGGAGCACCAAAACAAATATTTCCACTAACAACTAAAATTCAAAAATGTTGACGAAAACAATATTTTCTCCTTATACTATGTATAAGGGGGAGAAAGTAAAAATCCAAAAAGTGGTAAAAACATGATATTTTTTACTCTTATGACGTTTGTAGTATATTTTTACTATCTTGCGAAAGTCTGGAAAATTTTGGAAAAAGTCTTAAAAAGTCTGGAAAAAGTCTTGAATTTTGAGATCAAATATCACTAGACACCCTGTAACTCTTTTAAATTTATTTAAACGCCTTATATAACAATGAACTGGTGAATTTAGTAATCACATTATGTTTTCAACCTTTTAAATTAATTACATGATTTAGCTCAATGCAGAAAATATGAAACAACTCTATTAGATTTTCATTTAATTTTAAATAGTTTGTTCAAGTAATATTAAAATCACAGAAGTGTAATACAATTTAGAATTATGAGAATAATGTTTGAAATCTGAACTTTCATTAATTTGTTTTTATTTTGACAGTTTACTATAAAGATGAATTAAACCTTTATTTATATTTATATACAATTATTGTCATAAATTCATTCTTAAAGAAATATATTTTTAAAATCCTAATACCAATTTAACTATCTCTGAAAACATTCAAAAGAGTTCATAATTATCAATTTGTTGTAACTGTATATTTTGATTTATATTATACTTGCTATTGATCAGAAACGTAGCATCAAATTATTTCTGATCCTAAACTCTCCAATCAAGTGATAAGTATTAAACCTCTCACTATTGCCAAGTGCTTTCAATTCTGTTTTTTACTTTAAATATTAATTTTGTACAACCGAGCGAAATATCTTACAAACCTAAAAAACAAACACACATTACTAATTTTTTTACATCTGTAAACTAAAACACACTTTCTCAATATCATCTCTCATAAACAACCAGTTTCTCAGTTTGCTTAGAAACTTGTTCAAATTATTTTCTTGTCTCATTTCTATCAGAAGTTTGTTAAACATTTTTGTAGCCAAGAAACTGCAGTTTTTTGTAAAAAATGCGCTTTTAGGTCTTGGGATTACATACTCAGCTGTAGTTCTCAGTTTAGTTTTATATTCATTTTCATCATTGCACCCTCTACTTCTAACATAAAAAAGTTTTAAAACCTTATATGCAAACATATAACGTAATGGTAATTTCTTAAAGATAAGAATAATGGTTTAGACGGTTCAGTGCAAGTTTTTCTCGATATAATTCTGATGAACTGCTTGTGAAGAGTGATTAAGGACTTTAGACTTGTTATATAAGTTCCAGCCCAAAAGGAATACTCCGTAATCAAACCGACTGTGCACTAGAGACAAATACAACATTCTTAAGAGGTCATTATCACACATAGAGCGTAAATAATAAAAATGCCTCAGTACATTTAATATGTTATGCTTTAAACTATTTATGTGACTTTTCATCGTTTACTTACTGTCTAACCTTACACCTAAATATTTTAGAGATTCTTCTCCTCCTACTTTTGAACATTTTGACACACATACACTATTATTACAAATACATTCTACACACCTATATACAATATTACTTAGGTGTATAGTATCCCCTCTTAAACTAAAATTTATATACCTATTTAGTTTTTTCTGCACCTAAGATCATGTTGTTCTCCGAAAACCACCAACTGAGGGCTTGTAAATCAATAGTTCATATCAATTTCAATTTCTTCCAATGTCTCTCTTATGTAACAAAATGCTGCGCCGTCTGCGAAAGAAAACACACTTCCCCTAAAGTTAGCTCTGCACAAATCTTTTATGTATATGAGGAAAAATGTAGCTCCCAGGACTGAGCCTTGTGGCACCCCAAACTTTGTTTCCCCAAATTTACTCAATGAATCATTTGCTTTGACGCATTGTCGCCTTCCAGTTAAATAGCTTTGAAACCAGTCATATGCAGCTCCCCTTACCCCACTATTAAACAGTTTCTTCATCAAAATACCACGGTTAACTGTATCAAAAGCTTTAGTGATATCTATAAATAGTCCGCTAACCTTCTTTCCATTGTTAATCCCATTATAAACTCTATTCAAAGAGTGCTATCTCCGTGCTCAAACCTTGTCTGCTCAAACCTTGTCTAAAGCCATATTGTTTTTGACTAAAAAAACCTTTATTTTCAAGAAAGTTGACTAGATTTTGATTCATTATTTTCTCATTGATTTTTGAAAAAGAAGACAGTAAGGAAATTGGTCTATAATTACTACAACTTAAATTTAAACCCTTTTTATAAATTGGAACAACAGCTTCTTTCATTTTCTCTGGAAAGACTCCAGTTAAAAAACTTAGATTTACAATATATAAGAGAACATTGATTATTTCATTATGGATTTCCTTTACACCTCTTATCTCTCGAATAAATTACCGCGACCCTCGACGGATGCCAAACAATAGACCAGCCATTAAGAGTGAGACAAAAAATGTCTGGTCGACTGAATTTTGAGGTAAATAAACACAGTTAGTTGTCTAATGTAACCGTGAGACCATCAACATTATTTGGATATTTAATACTGGAATATGCCTTAGTCTGTTATGTGACTTCCAATGACGATGAAATTATACTTATTTAAATTGCTTATGCAACACCGTTTTTGTTGTGCTATCTAAGATTTTGTTAATTTTTTGGGAAATTTATTTGCGACTTAAATATATTTTTCGTCATACTGCTTCAAAAACATCTGTTTTTGACAGATGCGTTGAGATTCAAAAGTTCTTCTTTTTAGTCTTTGGATAATAACATATGTTTTGATGATCATTATCGTACTAGGACTAAAAAGATCATTGTTGATGATACTTTTGATTCGAGGTCGTCATAAATCGATTAAAATTCATTCGATTATAAATAATCGAAACATTCATTGTTATTATCGAAACATTCATTGTTGTATTGTTATTTGAAGAACAACCGATTGATTCGAACCACAATGATTGGTTTGAATGATCGACTCAACAACCGATAGATATGAATGAACCGAAGTTATGCATGTGCAACAGCTGATTGTTTCAAGAGACAAGCTGAAAGAAACATTTGAGGTTATGAAGACACAGTACGTAAATTTTACTTTTGTTTTTGTTTAAACCTTAAGTTTTTTGGCAGTATGACGAAAAATATAGTTCGTCACTCGGATCAAAAGTGTCTTTTTAATACTCGCTCATTTCCCAGCCTCGGCTTCGCCTCGGCAGTTAAACTGGAGCTCGTATTAAAAAGATCCACTTTTGATCCTAGTGACGAAATATACTATTGTTTGTTGGCCCAAAATTTCCCCCAGCAACCAAAATTCCCCCGAGCCTGGCTCGCCGGATCAGATATATTCTGCACCCCTGACTGTACTTACTACACATTTTATCTCTGTAGATGTAGACATCATGGAAATCATTCTTCGGATATTTACTGGACATACTTATAACTTCGGCAAATGACACTACATAACCACAAGAGTAACTGCGTTGTCACCATATGCAGTTGTGAGAGTTCACGGTACACTGATCCTTTAGTGCGATATGGGAATGCGGAAAATGCAGTCTGGTCAACCCTTCACCCCCTCGTGGGCGGATCAGGTATGTGGCAAAACCCGTCAAAACAACCGCTCAGTGACCGCCTTGGCGGGCGGTCTCTCAGCGTGCCATGCTCAGCGTGCCATGCTCAGCGTGACGGACTTATCCTCTATTATTGATTATCCATTTTTTGTAGACGGTTCCATTTAGCTCAGGTTTTGGTTTAGCGAGGTCCAGTTAAGCAGGGTTTTACTGTACCTTTAAGTGTCAATGTGTGGTTTTCTGGACAAAAGGCATTTTTGTGTATAAACCAGCGTCATTTTACAATTGCTTTGTTGGAGCAAGATCCCCCTCATCATGGTCATGGAAAACCTGAAATTTCATGGAGGTAATAGAATTGGAGTTTTCAGTATGGGTTTTTTGTTTATTATCAATAAATTATTATTGATTACAAATTATATCAGTTTCACCTGGTTTAGACTTATATTAAAAACCTTGTTCAGTTTTTACTTTCTCTTGTTTTTAAATTTATTCGCCTACAATTTGATAATTTGAAATCAACACAACACCATACCGAACAATCTTGGCATCTAGAGGCTGCCAAAAACAAATTGGTTGAATTTCAATGTTTATCATCAGCTGAAAATGACTAAATTAGATAAATTACTTTTTAACTAGATATGACATCTAATGATGCAAAATCCACAATAACTACAATACACATAACTTCGTCATTAAGGACAAAGAAAGTTTACTACAACAAGGCCAAAGGGGGTTGAAAGCCAAATTTTATTTCTGGAAATGAATAAACCAATCCCTGTTAGTCGGTTACTCTGTTGTAGCCTGACGATCGGGATGGCCACCGCAGGACAGCCCTCCATGTAGCTGCGGAGGCAGGGCATGCCACCGTGGTGTCAGCATTGCTGCAGAACGGCGCCGACTATGATGCCACTGACGCTGAGGGTAAGTCTGGACAGTAGCCTAGGGTAGTACCACAGACAAAGGAATCTATACAGACCGATAGACCGTGTGCGCTTTGACGCAGTTCCCACAGAAAGCAACAGGAGCGATAGTGCTATGTGGCAGCGACGTGGCCGACACGAAGTTGCCACGTCGAACGCTCAGCGTGCCACCATTGACAGCCGTAGACGACGAGTAAAAGCGACCTGGAGCATCCACTCCTCCCAACCCCGCTCCCCGCTGGCCACTACAGGCAGCGCACAGCGCAGGCAGCTGACCGTCCCATAGCGCCGCGCCGCACTGGGCTACGGGCTATATATAGGCTTGTTCTTCCATCATACTCCTTGATTGCTAACTGAAAATTTACGTCTCACGACGGGAAATGATGAAGTCAAGAATACAATTCTCAATTCAAATCGGATTGTCCACTAAAACATGAATTAATAATAGGTTTTAATAGTATAGATAAATCTGAATTTCTTTAAGTAATTAAGTGTTAAAGTACTGAATTAAAATAATCAGGTATGACTAGCTAGTTATAACTACATATTTGTTTAAATGCAGTTATAGATATCATCTTAACATCCACATTAAAACTAAAGAGGAGTTTCAATGCAAAATATATTGGTTATAAGAAATTGTTTTAGAAAAATAACATGTCCAAATTGTAGACAAATCGGACCATAAACACCAAAGTTAGTTTTTTGTGGATGTACTATATGTAAATTATACAAAGTATCGTATTTGGAAATAATATAATTTTACATATAATAGTTGGGGGCAATAACATATCCAGAAATAAGTTAAATCGAATGGTAAATAAAGAAGTTGGCAATTGGCACTACGGTAATTTACAAAATACTTTTAAAATTAAATTTGGAAATTATAGGTGGAATTTACACATTAGCTTAGGATAATAACATATCCAAATTGTAGACAAATCGGACCATAAACACAAAAGTTTTGTTTTTCTGGATTTATTATTTATAAATTATATAAAGTATCGAATTTGGAAGTAATAATGTATGGTAATTTTACTTATAAGAGTTGGAGGCTATACAATATTCTAAAACAAATCAAATCGGACAGTAAATAAATAAGTTTTCAACTAGCACTACAGTAATTTACAAATTTTTTTAAATATATTTGGAAATTATAGGTTTTATTTCATTTACTTGTGCAATAGCCTAAGACAGTAACATATCCAAGTTACAAACAAATCAGACCAAAAATACCAAAGTTAATTTTGTAATTAACATATTTATTTACTTTATACAGAGTATGGAATTTGGAAATAATATATGTTCATTTTATGTATAATAGTTGGGGGGGGGGCTATAACATATCCAAAAATAAATCAGATCGAACAGTAAATAAAGAAGTTGGCAATTGGCAGTAATATTGAATTTGTAAATGATTGGTGGAATTTACTAATGCATTAGCTTAGGACAGTAACATAAGCAAATTGCAAACAAATCGGACCATAAACATAAAAGTTGGTTTTTACAGCAAAATAAACAAACAAAAAACAAAATATCGAATGCATTAAAGAGTTATTGGAAATAAAATATGGTAATTTTAGATGTAATGATTGGGGGCTATAACATTTCCAAAAATAAATCAAATCAAACAGTAAATAAAGAAGTTGGCAACTGGAAATAGTTTACAAAATCTACATATTTAATTCGGAAAGCGAATCGGTCCCCACGGAATATCTCGAGCTAGGAAGAAGTTAAGTTAGGTTATGATGATTCATATTAAAGGTTGAGGGCCAAGGACGTTAGGAAAAATATCAGAAATGTCAAAAATGACGTGGGCTACGCCCCACTGGACTTCAAAGATCCAATGATTTTCTTATGGAAATTTCACTACAGTGTTTTTATTAATAAGCAAAATGAACTAATGATCAGCTGTGATTATCCACTTGCACAAAAACCATATGTTAGGGGCTATAGCCCCTGTAAGCCACTAGTATTGTTTAAATTGATAGTAATATTGAATTTGGAAATTGTAGGCGGTATTTACTTATGCATTAGCGAAGGACAATAACATATCCAAATTGCAGACAAATTGGACCATAAACACCAAAGTTAGTTTTTTGATTACAGCAAAAAAAAAAACAAAAAACAAAATACCGATTGTATTACAGGGGGTAGCGGAATGTATAGTAGTGTGGTTTTGTTACCTATATAAGAGCTGTTACATATCCGAAAACCAATCAAATAGGACAGTTAATGAAGAAGTTGGCAATTGTCAGTATTTTTACAAATATTTGTTTATTTGACTGATAAGTGAATTTGTCAAATATGGATGGTGTACACATTATACACATATACACTAGCCTACAGCAATAACATCCAAATTTAAACAAATCGGACCATAAACACCAAGGTTGGTTTTTTAGACTGATTTTGACAATTAATGTTAAAAAATATAGGAGACAGATTGGGTTTGGAAAAATGTATTTAATATAGGCAAGGGTCGGACATTAGTATAGGCCAAAGAGGAAATTTGTATAGGCCGGGTTCGGGTGTCAGTCCAAAAAACTGATCCCCATGTTATTCTTATGGAGAAAACGGGGTAAAAAATGTGTTTCTTTGTGGGTTTCTCTCTACTCATCTTTAATACCTTGGTGTTGAACCTGCTGTTGGAACAGTTGTTATACGAACGAGTACCCGTCATCTTATAAGATATAAAAGAAACAAAATTAAATAAAGTAAACTAATAACTAAATCGGAAAAGATTAATGGATTACACGTGGAAAATAGTTGTTGGCAATACAACAATAGTCTACAAAACACAACACTCATATAAGAACCTTCTACACTACATCGTTCACGCGAAGTGGACAGTCTGAATACTGAATCCAAAGTGCGTCCAGATTGACAGTTTACTCTGCCGGTTTATTTTTAAGATGAGGTGCGAAAAGGGACTTCCCCTAGAAGCTGTCAAAAGTGACGGTCCTACCATAAACCACCCTGTAATCCTGGCGGCGTGGCGCGGCGCACATATCCCCCCTGGTTCCGGCAACCCTTGATCCCAGAGAATATTTTAAAGCAGTTTTCCATGGAATTTCTTGAGGAAGAATAGAATTTGATTTGAGGAAAACTACATTGTGTATTGTGCCCCTCTAATGATTATGTTTAGTAAATTACAACATTTTGTCCACACTGAAACATTTCACTTTGCACAGACTGCCAAAGGGGCGAGCAAAGCAAATTCAGTTGATATAAAAACTAAAAATATTAAGTAAATTCACTTTACATCTTGAGAAATCGTCCGTCATGCGAAGAAACTAGCGAAATAAACTAACTCGACTTACTAATTACGGTAAATGGGCTCAAGGAATTATAGTAAACGATTAGCTGCGCTACCATTAATAACCATTATTCTAAATCTATATCCATCTAATATATTTAAAAATCCTTTGTCTGTGTTATATGGCAGACATTTTGTCTTTGTCTTTGGCAGACATTTTGTTAGGCGTTCTGTACAGTGTGACTTTCTCAGAGTAAAGCCTTAGGTATTTTCCAATAATATTTAAATGACGCGACTTTTGAAGAGTTGTTACATTGAAAACACAACAGGCTCAATCCTACGATTGGCTTGAAATGTAGAGAAATTTCTTTGTTGGGTTAAAATGTAATAGGGTTTAACTTAAAAAAATTATCAACTAAATAATTAAGAGTTTCAAAATGTTAACATTTTGAAGCTGAGTTTGTGTCATAAATTCAATGGTAAAAAGTTAGATTTAAAACGAAAAACTCATAATATATGACATAATAAACAACATTTATACTAGACAAGGCTATCTTGTATGTTAATGCGTGTTTCCTTTTCACATGTTTCGCGACAAAGCTCGCATGGAAATTCACATGTGAATTGTTAATAGCATGCAATATTGTCTAAATTCCTGTTTTTTTTTATTCAACACAATATAATTTTTGTTAACTGAGCACACAAACACCTTTAGGGAAAGCAGTCCAAACCCTTAAAATCTTTGTGCACTCCCTGGGATTTTAACCCGTGACCCCTTGAACTAAAGTCTAAGACGCTAACCATTAGGCTAGCAATATGTTTTCCTAATCCCTAATAAATTCACAAAATTCTTCTCGCAGGAAGAGGATATTTGTTATTTAAGAAATTATTATGGAAATTTCCCATCACTGATTAGTAAAAACAAGTTTAACGACGTTTCGGCATCTGGATTGTGATCCCGTTTTTAGGTGAGAAGAATATCTAAAACATAACAAAATACTAGTGGCACAATCCATGCAAAGCTGGAAAAACAACGAAAAAGCTAAAACAAGTCGTGAAACTTGTTTTTACTAATCAGTGATGGAAAATGTCCGCAGTAATTTATTAAACAACACAAACTCACCATCACCAAAAATGAATTTTAAACAAAGAAAGAATTTGAACTACTAATAATATCGATACTCCCTCTTTCAGAAGTTTAAGCTGGACCCACTTCATATTTTCTAGGGTTTAGATAGAGTATGTCTCAGTATCCAGACTCCAGACTAGTGGTGTTTACTATGTCTGTCCCAGGATGACATTCTGACTGGTTTATACCAGTTGTGAGGTTGAATTAGGGTACATAAAATGAAGATGTCATAACATGTGATTAAGTCATTTGGCTACCCATTTTGACAAGCGTTCCTGTCACCTTGGTCCCTCCATGTTTGTAGACAGCAGGGAACGGGAACATCTTACCTCAGATGTGGTCCCTAGCTGATTAACATGGATACAGTAGATGCTCATTCTAAGAACAGCCACACTCTACTAACATGCATCAGCCGAGCCACTCACTATCGGCTTTTTCAGGTTATGTTCGGGCGCTCACAGACCTCACTCACAAAAGTCACCATTGCACTGAACTGTGTGCGCCATATTCGGTGTTTAAACTTTACAGTATTTTGTACTCTGGGTTTTACTTCACAACCCTGTCTTGTAGAAATATATGTTTGGTTCCTTTTTTATCTTTTTGTTTACTATTTTCAAGATCCCCCGGCAAAATCATTTATCTGGCATGGCCATGGTCTCAAACGTGCTGGTTAAAAGAGCGCCCACTGAACCTTGTTAGTCAGCCCTGAAGGGCAGATCAGACCACCTGTTTTAGAGCTGATGAGCAGCTGTCGCGGGTGTGCCCTATAACAGAATGATTCGCAATTCCATCCCGTCCCTCCTTTTCCATCTGGGTTTCAAGAATGGTTTATCATGCAACCTTTCAATCTAGGTTAACTTATGGTCAAGTAATATGGGTAAGCACTTCATCAGAAAATTATTTCGAATTTAGAAAAGGGCCATCAGAGTGATGCATCATGTAGCAGTAGATGAACCCTGCCAACAATTATTTCGAGATCTAAAATTAATTACCTTACCATGTCTATATATATATATATATATACAAATTGTGTAAGTATTTTATTAAGTATAAAGATCATTTTAGCAATAATTTTCCACATATTGACAATACAAGACATAACTTCTTAAAATATCCCACACACTCAACCTCAAAATTTGAAAAATCGCCGAACTGCACGACTCGTAAAGGCATAAACAAGTTTATGTTATTAGACAGATTTTTTTCAAAAGGGGTTTTTAAGAAAGGTGAAGAGTAGATGTAAAACAGCGGTTCTGCGGCCTAAATGTCAGAGGTCGAGGTCGGAAGTCGAGTCACGTGACTGGATTAAATGCTTATATGACGTCACCATTGTTAGATAACATAATTTCTCCAGAATTACCGGGATTTTTATGGGAAATTTCCCAATTTTGAGCATTTTTTGGGTAAAAAAACTTAAATTTGACAATTTTTCCCCTTAAAATTCATGTTTTTTCAACCTAATTTTGACATGTTGGAGGTCGTGTCACGTGATCATCACGTGGCGTCACCATTGCTAGATGACATCATTTCTCCAGAATTACCGGAGATTTTAATGGAACATGTCCTAGTTTTGATCATTTTTTTGCTGAAAAAACGTATATTTGTCACTTTTTCCCCTAAAAATTTGTTTTTTAACCCAATCTTGACATGCTCTTAACTTCAAAGCCTGTGATAGCTAAACAACATAAACATCATCCTGTGAGGTCAATTATACTCAAACAGTGTTCATGGAAAATCTTCTAATTTTGTGCATTTTTTACGAAAACGTCAATTTGGCCTATTTTCCCTTAAAATTTTGTGTTTTAACCCAATTTTGACTTGTTAAATTCGCATGATGTCATCAAGATTCCCCAGAGCGGTTGCGTATTTGACCGCAAACTGACCAAATATACCTTTCAAAGTCGACTAAACGGCATAAAAACCTTGGTAAAACCGAACTTTTCACTTAAACAATTCATTTTTCAAACATTAAATTGTATAGTTGTAATTCAATAAATACTTTCCGTCTCGGGCCTGTTATCTCGCGGCACACGCCGTTATCAATTGCTTGCGGGCATAGGTCAATGTCGCGGTGATATCAAAGTCATTGTTGCCAGCGTTACGTAATCCCATTGTTGCTGTTTATAGGAATAAAAGATAAATTCAGATTGTACCTTTAAAAAATCAGCCTTGTATTCACTATTTTCAATTTAATAAATAATGTTGACGTATATATTTCTTCCTATCTGATGCCAGTCCCAAATTACTTCTCCGGAACCCATGTTTGACCTCAGGCGCCTTTTCCATCGTGACCTCATTACTCTTAACATCTTTATCTGGCAATGTTACAGGTAACCCCATGCCTAATTTCTGTTTTGCCCACATCGCTGTCCCTGTAGCCAAAGCTAAAGGTCTCTCGTAAAGACTGGCATCAGGTGCAATAACGCGTTCAAATGCCTTACCCTCTAGTATTTTATCTGCTTTCCATCTATCCTCTGCTCTTTTATGTTTACTATACCATATATCGTGTTCTTTTGCTGCTTCATCAAGAGGATTTACACCTTTAGCTAAGCGTGCTTGGAGTTTCGTCCCAGGTTCTAGAAAATTCATACCCGGCGCGTGAAGTTCAAAGGGTAATTTGTTGATAATATCGTTTAAAATTCCAAATCCTTCTATTATTTTCTGAGGTAAAGCAGCCAAACATCGTGCCAAATACATCGGACCATCTGGAAGGTCGATCTGTTGTTTGAGAGTGTCCCAGATAAAATCAATAATATGATTTGTGTATTCCTTGGTGTCATTTTTGTCTATTATTAAATCAATCACGTTTTTCACAGAAGGTTTTGGTAGAGCAAGCACACATCGCATAATGTACTTGTGCCCTTTTGGTTTTGCTATGAATTCTACCAGTCGATCGTAAATAAATTGAGCAATACCCAACTTTTCATTATGGAAGTTGTTATTGCCAGCTCTCTCTTCTGCTTCTAGGAAATAGAGCCTTTTGATAAGGTCCGCATATTGTCTTATATATTTATATTCAACTGGATTGTTTGTTTCTTCCAGCAAACCGGATGCCATAGCTCTCACAAATTCAAGTGTTCTGCTATTTTTTAAGCCAGGTCCCGTTGGTTTTCCGCGTAAATTCTCCAATCGAAGCTCTTCCCACATAGGTTTAATCACTTTTTTCCACTTAAAACCGTGACTGGATTTGGGACGTCCGGACGATGGATCGTTGCTTTGAAATATCGCACCAGAGTCGATTAAAATCGTTTTATAAGCATCTCTATCAATTTTCGTATATTGTTCACTCCTGACATCTCCTGACAGTATTAAAAGTCTCCATAGGCCTGGAGTACTGGTATATTTTTGGTTTGTCTTGTCGATAATTATATCATCATTTGTAATAGTGCCACTGGAATTTCCTACTTTAAGTTTTCGCTCTCCGATATCATAGTTAAGACCAAATGTTCCATCGTTAGCTTTAGATAAATATTGTCTCGCCAAGGTGCCCACCTCGGTACCGCTTCTTTCAACAATAGCTTGAATCGATTTATCAAAACGCATATCGTCATCCATGTTGGGCAACGGTGTGCTAGCGGCCTCTACTATCGTTTCCTCCTCAAAAATGCCCTTTTGTTGTGGTAAATTCTGTTCGGGAATCATTGTTTCTTTTTCAAAAACGTCTTGTTCTTGTAAATTTGCATTATTCCCTGGTATCATTGTACCTTTTTCAACGACTGTACAACTGGGTGTACTCATTGCACGCGGTCTAAATTAAATGGGTCTGTTCTGTTTACTTCGCAGTTCTTTTATCTCTTCTTCCTTCTTTTTCAATTCATTTGTCAGTTTTTCCAACGCATTGACAACTGGTTCGTGTTGTCTTTCGATCTCTCGTTTTTCATTGAATTCTCAAGTGTGATATTCTTCCGCTTCAGCTATTAGCTTGTCTTGTAATTTATCTATTCGTTTTGCTTATTTCACTGTTAAAGGTTTATCAGGTCACGTTTTATCAGGTTGCGGTAAAAGTATCATTTGGTTTTTAAGTTTTACGGGTAATAAAGTTGGGTGTTTTCTAAGAAACCCTTCCCTCTCCTCTGCTTGTTGTCTTTGAATTATCTTACTGTCTCACGCCATTTCTCTTGCAATTTTTCAATTTTTCTAGCCACTTCAGGTGTCATTTCATCAGGCCACATTTTATCACCCATCTTATGTTTTTTAATTAACGTATTGAGAATATCGTTATCACTAGAACTTCTTTTCACCATATCTAAATATAGATTTTGAAATTTGTTATTTGTATATTTTTAACAAACTTAAACTTCACATTTAATCAATATAATTGGGAATTACAAGTTTAATCAATAACATTAATGAGGATCTGGACGTACGACAAACAATTTGTTATAAAGTGTGTCTGTACGACACTCACGCAATTCACGGACGTCACGGTATGATGACCATCGTCGACGCTCGGTAACCACGTTCGTTATACGGTGTGATCTACCTGACGATATGTGTGATGTGCGTTGTCAATCTAATATATATATATATATATATATACACCCTCACTCACTCACTCACTCACTGAGGTACACGAATTCTACACCACTTCTAGATGAGCTATAAACCTGAAATTTTGCATGCAGGTAGCTTATAGCTTGTAACCCCCAGGAAAATCGCCAATACTGACAATCTTTTATTTTAACCCCCCTAAAAAAATATTTAAAACCCCCCCAAAAAAGGCTTATTTTAAAATTACAGTTTTTGAGCTCTAGCAGCTGAACGGATTGACCTATCAAAAAACGGACACCACCACAACCTACGGATTTTGCAAGATCTACAACTTTGGTCCTATGACGTTTTGTCGTATTTCATCTCCTCCCCCTTGGATAGCTCTAGATTTTTTTTAATTTTGAGATTTTTTGTGGTTTTTATTTAATATCACGTTAATATACTTGATGGAGGCCTAATATTGGGCACGCAGTATGTATACATCACACTTAGTAAATAGTAGCAGAAATATGACCAGTTTTTATTACTTAAACCTGTCGGGAAATCAAAAATTCTTAAAATCTATAGATTTTACCGTTTTCTAAGTATAAGTAATAAGGAAATGCCGGTTCTGGAACAATTGTTATTAATTGGAATGCACACATCACCATTTATACTTTAACTAGGATCATGAGATATGGCATGCATGTGCGTTGCACCTTTTCTTTCCAAATCCTACTATTTTTAGTTTGAACTATCTCAAAAAAAACCAAATAATTGTGAACAAAAAATAAAAATGTAGTCTGTTTTTATTTGAGCTCTAGCGGCCGAACGGGTTGTCCTATCGAAAAACGAAGACCACCACGTGCCATGGATTTTAGACGAACTACAACTTTAGTCCTATGACATTTTGCCGTATCTCACCCCCTTCACCCTTAGATAGCGCTAGATTTTTTAAATTTAAACTTTTTTCATGGATTTGTTTGTGGTTTTTAATGGTTTGTCGCTCTAATGTAGAACTTAGAGGCCTAATATTTATCACACAGTATTCCTACATTACAATTAGTACTAAGCAACACTCCCACGCCCAGATTAAATATCTTAAATACCCAAAAGAAATCAAATTATTTGAGCATATGTAGACTTTTTTGTGTTTTTCGGGTATATTTTTTATGTTGCGCTCTGTCGAGGGTAAAATCCCTTATAAACCATGTCATATTTGTTGCAGAAGGCTTGTAGTTACCCAAAGTCATAGCATTTCAGGCTGTTAACGGTGGTCGTATTCCTTATAAGGTTCAAAAGACACTTTATAAAGGCTACATTATACATCAGTTAAGGGTATTAATTTTTTTTCAAGCACTTAAGTAATACATGGAGGCTTAAAATTTAACATACTAGGTCTCCATGCCAAGTAGTAATCATCAACAGGCATATGACCAGATTTTATAGGTTAAACCCTTAAAAATAATCAAAGCCTTAGAATAGTTGTAGAATTTAGGTCTTAAATAGAATTTGGACCAATTTACATTGATCTGTGGGCCAAACAGCAAACTGGGGGCGAAACCCCCCCAGGGGTCGGGGGGCGGAGCTCCCAGCGAGCGAAGCGAGTGACCATTATACATTTGTAGGTGAAATACCTTAAGCACCCTATAAAAGGCCCAAATTTCATATATAATTTATACTACATATTGGCAGTCATGTATAATTTATACTACATATTGGCGGTCTTGAATAATTTATACTACATATTGGCGGGCCATGAATTTCAAATTCATGTATAATTTATATTTCATATTGGCGGTCATGTATAATTTATACTACATATTGGGGGATCTGATTTAAAGACAAGTTTGATTACAAATTCTTATTTTTTGATGATGATAATACATATTTTTAAGTGATATTAATAATTTAAAAGGGGTGAACGATTCGTTCATCCCTTTGTTAGATGCGTTTTGTGCGATGTTCCCCTTTCCCTTCAAATTACGTCAGATTCTGGTCTAACCCGAATTGGGTCACACCATATTTCATATCGATTCGTGTCAATTTGCATATAAAACCATATATTTTGATACCACCTCCTTCAAATTACGTCATATTTTGGTGGAACCCGAATTGGGTCCCACTAAATTTCATATCACTTCTCTTCAATTTGCATACTAAACCATACTTTTCAATTTGCAATAAACAAAAGAAAAATATATTTTTTCTAAAACCTCTCTAGTCTAACTCCAAGTCCAAAGCTGCGACAAGTTTGATTACAAATTTTTATTTTTTGTATAGACTATTTTGCCTTCATGATACAACACAGGTATCAGAAGATGGGACCCAATTTGGGGCCCGACTTCTAATGTCAATATCACTTTCAACATTCACATGTTGTATGAGTATGATTAACCTCACAGGATGATTTTGATGTTGTTTAGCTATCACGAGCTTTTCAAAGGGGGGACGTGAATCGTGCCCCACCCTTTGTTTAGATGCTTTTTGCGGTGGTTTCATACAATGAAGGTAAAAATGAGGGTTACATAAACCAGTACTGTTTTGATTATAGTATACTGTAGGATGGGGGAACGAATCGTTCCTGCCTTTGAACCATCAATCTCTTGAAAGGTAGTCCTGGATTAGTGCGGGTGAACAATAGCGGTTTTGTGATGGTTTCATACAATGGGATAACCCAGCGACATTGACCTATGCCCGCAGCCGCATGATAAGGTGCATGCAGCGAGATAACAGGCCCGAGACTGAAAGTATTTATTTAATTACAACTATAAAATTTAATGTTTGAAAAATTCATTGTTCAAGTGAAAAGTTTGGTTTTATCAAGATTTTTATGCCGTTTAGTCGACTTTGAAAGGTATATTTGGTAAGTTTTCGGTCGACTACACAACCGCTCTGGGGAATCCTGATGACGTCATGCGAATTTAACATGTCAAAATTGGGTTAAAACACAAAATTTTAAGGGGAAATAGGCCAAATTGACGTTGTTTCAGTAAAAAATGCACAAAATTAGAAAATTTCCATGAACATTCACATGCTGTTTGAGCATAATTGACCTCACAGAATGATGTTTATGTTGTTTAGCTGTCACAGGCTTTGAAGTTAAGAGCATGTCGAGATTGGGTTAAAAAAACGAATTTGTAGGGGAAAAGTGACAAATATACGTTTTTTTAGCCAACAAATTATTAAAACTAGGACATTTTCTATTCAAATCTCCGGTAATTCTGGAGAAATTATGTCATGTAGCAGTGGTGACACCACGTGATGATCACGTGACAACGACCTCCAACATGTCAAAATTGGGTTGAAAAAACGTGAATTTTAAGGGGAAAAGGTGTCAAATTTAATTTTTTTTTTAGCCAAAAAATGCTCAAAATTGGGAAATTTCCCATAAAAAATCCTGGTAATTCTGGAGAAATGATGTTATATAGCAATGGTGACATCATATGAGCATTTAATCCAGTCATGTGACTCGACTTCCGACCTCGACCTCTGACATTTAGGCCGCAGAACTGCTGTTTTACATCTACTGTTAAGGAATATTTGTGTAATAACGCATTTTATAGTCTACATGACTTCCTTAACGGTAATATTAAGGGCGGGTTTCGGAGATGGGATTTAACACTAGTCTCGGTCTAAAAACCGGTTTTTAGTCTAGGACTGAGAAAATGAATTTCGGTGTTCGAGTTTAGCGCTAGTCCAGGACTAACGTTAGACCGAGTCTAAATTGGGGAGGGATAAACCCGGACTTGGACTCTTGGGTTTCGGAGTCGAAGATTACATAAGCCTCATCTAAAGTTTTAAACTCTCCGGTTTTGGAGCCAAAATGTAGATCTTGGCTGAGTGAAAATTACATAGTCCAGGTCTAAATTTGTGCTGTTTTTACACCTGGTGAGGGGCAGGTCCAAGTTGCGGTTTATCTTTATTTTCCTTATAAATCATTAATTATTGAAATTACAAGTTTCTGATTATTCAATTTTTTCCTAGCAGAAAATTTACTTCCTATTTCATACCTAATTTTATTTTTTATCAATATTTTATTTTTACCATGTTAGAGCAAGAAGAGCAAATGGTTTAAGAGAAACCAATCGCAGCAAAGAAAATTATTAATTTTTGGTCTTCTGTGGTTCTTTAAGGGGTCCCAATGCCGAACCTATTTTAGTTGCC
The DNA here is from genome assembly GCA_963675035.1 of Allygus modestus. Lineage (NCBI taxonomy): Eukaryota > Metazoa > Arthropoda > Insecta > Hemiptera > Cicadellidae > Allygus > Allygus modestus. Next base: position 36,888,485 of record OY776113.1, on the reverse strand, counting down.
AGAATTTATTTATTGAGTATAAACGGCATTCACCAGTGTACAATGCAAAGGCACTTATGTACAACTCTATTACTAGTAATAGAGCTGCTGAATAGAAGTCCTGCATTTTTATTCGTTGTTACTACATGCAAGTTCTTGATAAATTATTTAAACATAACAATACACATCCATAATTTGTGTATCCTATAAAATCCTATAAATCCCGCGATTGAAGGGCATTAATCGAGATTTTAATTTACTGATTATAGTGATCGGGAGAGAACACTTTAAGATTCAGACTAAGACGTTGTTGCATTGTAATTGTAGCATGCGCTATACTCCATAACTTAGGAAAACAAAGAGATGTCAGTTTTGAGGACTTATCCGACTGCAGCTCATCAGACGACAGTGGAGGAAACACGCCTCATGATAGTGAAGAAGGGGTTAGAGGAAGAGCCGGCATCATTCGATGTCACTTTACATAATTGTTTTTGAAGAAAACTTGTTATAATACTAGTTGTCACACAAATATTAGTAATAAAAAGAGAGTGGATTTAAAGTTATGTTATTTTTACTTCACGACCTCACTATGTGCTATATTTATTTTAATTATAATATTAAAATGACAAATGTACCAGTGCGTGAAGATATACAAATGTTTACAGTATGTGATGTTTTATTAAGTTTATTTAAATACTGTAAAAATGCCTAATACAGGCAATACAAAAGTAAATCGTAATAATAACAACCCGTATGAAAAATGACTACACTATCTCAATTAAAATAAAGGTCTTGTTAACACATTAGTACTATAATAGTACATTCTAAATTCAATCAAGCTGTCTGAAAAAAATGCTTTGATCAAGTTAATAGAATTAAATACAATTTCAAATATGAGAGTCTAGTTGAAATATAGTTGCCAACCATTAAAGACAAAGAATTGCATGTGAAGTGCAAGAAGTTTATAGATTACATATGAAAAACCTTAACAAAAGTAAACATTCATTACTCATTTAGATAAACAACTATTAACCCTCCTGGTGTCATTCATTTTACCCTATAGCGTCGCGGCATTTTTAAGGATTTTGCCAAACATTTTTTTAAAATTAATAAAAAATAATTTTTTCAACTAAACCATACCATGTTATATATTTTTGTAAAGCTAAATACATGAACAACAAAACTGTGTTATTTATTTCTTGTTTCATTTACATTTTATAGTTGATGGTTAGTTTGAAAATGTAAAATTATAAAATATAAAATATATAAATTATATCTGTGCCCCCTAAAATTTATGTAAATATTACTGTATCCAAAGCCAAAGATAGCTGACTTATTCTAAATGTTATAACAATCAAGAAAATATGCACTTTTAGTAGGTTAAACGCATTATTTAGATAGTTCCAAGTCATATTCTTATGTAGGTACGCTCCAAAAATTGCTCAAGATTCGATAATTTTTCGTAGGCTATGTAGAGAAATGGAAAAGTGCATAAATTGTATTTACAAAGTCAACTTATTATTTTTGCATGTTTCCATGGATAAAAATGGGCCTATTTTACATATGTAGAATAAATAAATCTAGAATAAAATAATATAGCCTACTTTACATAAATATTTGCATCCAGTATCAACTTTTGAATTGGACGAAAGTATCACCACTTCCTGACGAAAAATCCAAAAGTGATTCATCAGATAGCCATACCGGTGCTTCTATATCACTTAGATCACTAATTTCATCATTTAGTTCACTAATATTATCATCTAATGCATTTCGAATGTCACTGCTATCCATTTCGATGATAAACAGAAACAACAACAACTCAAAACAAACAAACAGCAGATGACGCAATTACGTCATCTGCATTCGCGTTTTTCGCGAAATACTTCAACACAGTACAAGGAGTAAGGTTATAGCAACAGACCTCGGGAGAAAGCCTGTTCCGTCCCGATGACAGAGATACCAAACTCAACGCAGTTTGAAACAAAATTTACCACATTATAGGTGATTGAAAAAGCGTCTGCAGTACCGTCGATGCATCGACGCTTGACACCCGGCGGGCGGTAATTACCGTCGATTAATCGACGTTTGACACCGGGAGGGTTAAAGTAATAAAATTGAAAAATTATAAAAAAGTTACATGTAAGGCCTACATGAACAGAATTGTATAAAAAGCAGAAAATTAATCGTAATTGATTTTAGTTGAATAGAACACATAAGCGTACACCGTGCAAACGTATCAAGGGCAAACTTATTATAGAAAAACGCACACAATAACACCCCGCAGCTATTAATAGCAATTAGTACAACTGAACCCCAAGGTAGAACGATCTCTAATGATAGCTGATAAACAAACAATAGGGGAGGCGCGCAGGTAGTAACACCTCGGACGTGGTACCACTACTCAAAAAACAAAATTTACCCGTGATTCCCGCCTTAGTCCTGGTCTTAGTTGAGGTCCAAAGTTAGACTAGGAGTAAGATAAACCCCGGTTTAAGAAAATTAGACGTCAACTCCGAAACTAGATTTTTAGACCAGGTTTAATTTAGACCGGGTTTAACGTTAGACCAGGTCTACGTAGACCCGAACTCCGAAACCTGCCTTAAGTTTATCTAAGTTGAGGGACAGTACTGTACACCATGTAAGGTTAGGCTTAGTCATAATTTATTTTGACAATTTTCTATGTACAACATTGTGTTTATTTTTTAATGGAGAAATAAAATTCTGATTTTGATTTGTGTCTCAGGGGACAACGCACTGCATGTGGCTGTGAGGGAGGGTCACCTCGCGGTGGTGAGGGCTCTGTTGACAGAGTCTCGACTGGACGCGGAGGCCGTTAACCTCAAGGGCCGCAACCCGCTGCACACGCTCGCCCGCTATGCCAAGGACAACGCGGCTACCATCTGCGAACTCTTCCTGGAGTGCATGCCGGAGTATCCCCTGGACAAACCAGACCTCGAGGGGAACACAGGTAGGTCACTGTTCACTGCTTAAGTAATGAAATCCAATCCGAGTTCACGATAACATCAAGATATCTTAATTACCCACCAATGCATATGCCAAAATCAAGGGCCTAGTAGTGTACAAGAATGAATGTAATGCTTCATCGAACTACTAACTTAAAGAACCTTCTGATATTGTTGGATATCACAGGTCGAATGACTTACTGACTTGCTGAATAGTCATTGCACATGCTAGCTGGGGGGAAAAGAAGGCAATAAAAATAGGAAACAAAAAAAACTATCTTTGCAAATGATATATGATTACCTTGTGTTCACTCTTTCTTTACTGTACTTCCCTCAGCTGTTCATCTCATTGTTGTTTGTACAAATTGCTATCTTATACAATCATGTTTCCATGTGAAGCGGGCGTGTAAATATGCTTCTCAAATGTTTAAATTTTTACTCAGAATATATCCTTTTATCTGTTCCACAGGTTTATTTCAAGTTGTGTATCACTTTTCTTGGCACTTTAACCCATTGGCTAGAGTGCAACTCTAGCAAATTCTTAACCAATTAATTAACCAATAAATAATTAACCAATTTCATCAGCTCCCAAGCAAGCCTGCCACTGTTTATTTTACTTGGGCCCTCCCACCAATGTTGTCACAGTTCGGTTAACGCCTTGAGAGTTACACGACTGGTCAGTTTTGGTTGTGAGCGGGAATCAAACTCGCAAACTCCTTAAGAAAACCTGGCCAAGGTGTTTCTACGATTTAACCCACTCAGCTCTCATGACCAGTAGCCTAGAGGCGTTATATAGGTTAATAGCTGGTCCGCGCCCCTATCGGACAGAATCGTAGCTCCCTGCAGTCATTAGTTAAAAATTTTGCTGCTAGAGTGCAGCACCAATCAGAGCCCATTGTAGGTTATCGTGAATAGAATAAAATGATGGCCTGAATAAATTAAAGCCTAGCTACAGTTTTTGGGAGACTGTGGGCCAGTTGACATTCAAACTTGATGCTCTATTGTAATCAATTTGTCATTTACATGATTTTGTAAAACAATTAACTATCTTTTGTGTTGCAGCTCTGATCCTAGCGTACACTAAAGGCAATGGCAACCTGTGTAGGACCCTAGTCAAGGCAGGGGCCTGCGTGGGTGCTATGAATAAGGACGGTGTCACCATATTCAACTACCAAGTGGCTTCCAACTCAAAGACTTTACTCAAAAGGTATGACTCCAAAAATAGGTTAAAATCAAACTACAGTAGAACCTCAATAGTTCGACACTTAGTGGACTAAAGGGGTTTTGAACTATCAAAATGTCAAACTATAGGGAGTATATGGAACATTTTAACACAGGGAGTATTATGAGCAGAAAAACAATAGCGTATCACGATAGAATCAAAAACGTGTTGAACTCCCGCAGCGTCTCGAGCAAACTGACTTTACCTACTTACTGGGAAGGGCGGGGAAGGGGGTTGATAGGACGGGGTAGGGGGTAGGAAGAATGAGTTATTTATATATATCACGAACGGTAGCGCACGTTCGTGAAAACAATAAGAGGCTCCCATAACTGACCGCCGAACGTGTTAAGGACACTATCGGTCGCCGCTACTGTCATGTCATGTCGTCACGGGCCGTGTCGAACTATCAAAGTTCTACTGTAGTTGAAAATTGAAAATGGAGTGTATTATTATTGTGTAACTTTCCGACTAACTGAAATCATGTTTAAGTTGATCAAATAACTATTTACTGTTCATTGTTGTTCTAGTAAGTCGATATTTGTAAGTGTGAACTTTCAATGTGAGTAGTATGGTTGCACCTATAAATATTTTGTCAATGGCTTGATGTGAGAAACACTCGATAATAATTCCAACAAGCAGATTGGAAGACAAGGACCTGACACCCTGCCCTTATTCTTTTGGGAACATGTGAAGAATCTGGTCTATACAGGGAAAATTAAAGATGCAAACCATCTAAGGCTAAGATCATCGCTTCTGAGGCAACCATCACCCCAGACATCCCGACCAGGACGTGACATTAGGTCACTGTTTGGATATATGCCATACTATAAACGGATCACGTACTAAAATATACCGAGTCATAAAAAAAATGTAAATCATTACCTTTCAAATAGGGATGGGTCGGTTGCATTTTTTATCGGTTCGGTTTCGGTTTGGTTTTTTACAAAAAACTGTTGTTGGTTTCGGTTATTTTTCAAAGAACTTACCTAATAACTGTCTCATCCATACTTTAAATTTAAGTTTCTACCTAGATTCTAAAATTCTGCTTAAAAACAACTTTGATTATATACCGGTACCTATAAATCCCTATTTCATACCTTTCACTGGTTTACATAAATACTGCTGCAGAGACATTACGCAGGAGAGTTGGTTAAAAAGTCACAAGCCACAAGTAATCAATCGAATTAATTTAAATCAAATATTATAGGCCATTACAAAATTAATTAATCACCTAGGCCTAAAACCTTGTTTAGCCAAATAATAACAAGTTAGTCTAGGCAGTAACCTAGTCTAAATAATCTTTAACTTCAACTTGGTAAGGATGTTAAGAATGCCAAATGCAAATCAAAAGCTATGTGTGGGGTATCATAAATGAATGTAAAAGATCTAGTAGCTCTCGGTTGGTATGATCTATCGTTGATGGAAGTGGTGTGTTGATCGACGACCCACTAATGAAAGCGAACGTTTTTAACTCGTTTTTCACTGAAGTCTTTCTGGCAAAGTTGAAACCAAAAATCAATTTGTTCATTGTCCACATTCTGTATGTCCTTCATTTTTTATGAGTCCAACTGTTGTGAATGAAGTTTTAGCTGCAATAAAATCTCTGAAGAGTAGTAGGTCATCAGGATTTGATGGGTTTTCATCTTACCTGTTGAAAGAATGTTTAGACCTTTTAGTTGTTCCATTGACATACATGATTAATCTTTCGCTTGAGTCAGGCGTTTTCCCAGACGCCCATAAAATTGCTCTTGTCAAGCCCATTAAAAAAAAAGGAGATTCCAAGCAATGTGTAAACTATAGATCCATTTCAATTATATTCACCTTTTCTACAGTTACTGAGAAAATTGTTCTCCAGAGATTGTTATGTTTCCTGGAGGCAAATAATATTTTATTTCGCAACCAATTTGGGTTTAGGAAAGGGAAAGGCACATTGAACGCCATGTATTTTTTTTTGGTTGATGCAATTGTTAAGACCCTGATGAAGGAAGACATGCTTTGGGTATATTTCTGGATCGCATTTGATGTTATAAGGCACATTGAACGCCATGTATTTTTTGTTGGTTGATGCAATTGTTAAGACCCTGATGAAGGAAGACATGCTTTGGGTATATTTCTGGATCGCATTTGATGTTATAACCCACAATCTTCTCATTTGGAAAATGTTTAACCTTGGGATAAGAGGTGTGACCTTGGACTGGTTTAGATCTTACCTTGAGAACCGGAAACAAAGTGAGGAGATGCCCTACTGTGACCAAAGAAAATGCATTAGGAAGCTCTATTCAAATAAATTGGCAGTAGCTATGGGAGTTTCTCAAGGGTCGGTATTAGGTCCTGTTCTTTTTCTTCTATTTATTAACAATATTGACTGTAGTATAAATAATGGTAAATTATGTATCTTTGATGACTCGTGGTGGCAAGTGGGTATATACTGTTTGGCCAGCAGATAAGCTTGCTTGTCCATCACACCATGAAAGAACAGACCATGAAAGAAAAAAAAGAAAAGACAAACAAAAAGAAACAAGAAATAGAAGAAGCTTCATCTGAACACAACCAGTTAATGAATTTTACTTTGACAAAGTTTCAAGTGAAGAAAGGCCCAGCACAAAGGACATTAGTGTAGGCCATTGGGTCATAGTGCCATATAAAACTTTTAGAAACGATCAGGCCAAGAAATTTATCGGTCAAGTGCTAAATGTTAAACAAGATGAAAACACGGCTCAAATTAAATTTCTCGCCCAAAAAGGAGGGAAATTTATTTGGCCTGAAGTTGATGATATTGTTGATCCCTATTGCAGAGATAACAAATATTTTAGAAGAACCAATCTTTGAGAGACGAGGGTATCTCACTTTTAGTTCATAAGTAAACAATGAATGTATTGTGTAATTAGTTTGTTGTTAGTCGTTTTGTTCATAAGTTACCACAGACATTACCCATTTTGAGTAGACTAAGTCAAACCTATTTTGAAATTCTTAAAAGTGTATTTACTTCTTTGTTGTTTTAACTCTTATTTGCTTGTAACGTTGTTGGGCCTTTTGTACATAAGTTACCACAGACATTCTAAGTTTTGAGTAGGTTTTAAACCCATTTTAATTCGAACAAATGTAATTTCTGATTTGTTGTTGGTTTTAATTTTTATTTATACCGTGTGTCCTAAAAGTCCCCCCCCCTATTATTTTTTAACGACTGCACTTAACAAAATTATCTCCTGGGGAAGTCTTAGTGACCCAAAAAGGAAACTTTTGATGGGTAAAAAATTTTCAACCCCTTTAAGTTTACCCCTATTTTGGGGGGTAAGTCCAAAAACTTAAAAGGTATACATCCCTTGAGTGATGTATCATTTTAAAGGGCGTAATAAAAGAAGAATGGCACAAGTTAGGGGTTTCTAGCATTGTTCTATCAAACACAGCGTTCAATTGAATTTTTGAATTTTAAAACGTCATTTTGCATATTTTTGCATAGCAGCCATTTAAATTCACCAAAAACGTTTCAAAATAATAAGATTTTTCAATGGGAACGTTAAAGTAACCAAGTTATTTATCTTTTAGTGGGTGAACAACTTTGGCCCCATCCCCCAAAATAGGGGTTTTTTGGGCTATGTCAAAAATGTTAAACAGCAACCCTTACTGAGTGATACCTCTTTTTAAAGGTCTTAATAAAAGAAGATGAATGGTGCAACCTAGAGGTCTCTACGATGATCTTCCCCTAAAACATGGCAGCTTATCAAATATCACATTTTATAATGATATTTAATAAGCTGTTATGATTTAAATAATCATCATTGAGACCTATAATTTTCACCATTCATCTTCTTTAATTAATACCATTAAAAAGAGGGATCACTAAGCAAGGGTCGTTATTTAACATTTTTACTTAGTCCCAAAAAAACCCTATTTTGGGAGATGGGGCCAAACTTGTTCACTTACTAAAAGATAAATGGCTTGGTTACTATAACGTTCCCATCAAAAAATCGTATTATTTCAAAACGTTTTAGGTGAATTTAAATGACAACTATGCAAAAATAATGCAAAATGGCGTTTTAAAATTCAAAAATTCAATTGAACTCTGTGTTTGATAGAACAATGCTAGAAACCCCTAACTTGTGCCATTCTTCTTCTTTTTTTACACCCTTTAAATGATACATCATTCAAGGGGGGTTACCATTTAAGTTTTTTTACTTACCCCCCAAAATCCCTATTTTGGGGGAGGGGGTTGAAAATGTTGACTCCAAAAGTTTCCTTTTTGGGTCACTAAGACTTCCCCGGAAGATAATCTCGATATATGCAGTCGTTGAAAAAATAGTAGGGGGATGGGACTTTTGAGGCACACGGTAAGTAATGTTGTTGTTGGGTCTTTTGTACATAAGTTACTACTAGAGGTGTGCGAATAGTGAATTTTTAGTTTGGATCGGTTTCGGTTCGGATAGCTAAGTTTGTATCGGATCGGATAGTAAGGGTTTCGGATCGGATAATTTTCGGATTCGGATATTTAGCCTACTTTACCCCGATCACTAAAACTACCTAATTTTCAAGTTGGAACTTAACACTTTCATTTTTCTTACAAGATATAAGTAGGCCTATAGGCCTAAAATATTTAAGCTGAGTAATTTTATTCAAAACACAACAAGTGGTTATTATGTTTACAAATGTATCTTTCTAAGTAAATGAGGACTGTACTACACATTACCTCACCAGAAAACAGCATGTTTAATTGGAGGAGCAAAATACCAACCTCTGTAAATACTTGAGAATATTATCTTCTCTGCAGTGAAAAATAGAAGATCCTTGTCATTATCCTATCTGGGTGTAGGCCTGGTAAAAAAACAAACACAAACAGGCAAGGGAAACCACAAGGAAACATTTTAATATGATTACAGCCTGTTTAAAAGACCGGAATCACCGATGTTGATAGCAAAGCAGACATCAAACCACACTAGCATGACAGATCAGGCAAATAGGCAATCAGACCCTACTGAAACAATGAATCAGTATAGGATTTCAACTCTGTATGAGTTACCGTAACCAAAAACTTTGATAACCAAAGAATTTCTTTTGTTTTATAAGTTTATTAATTAGGCCTAGTTCAAATTTATTTTGTTTACTACAAATTAAGACACATTGTTTAACCTAGTTTTTCATCGGAATGTAAACAGACTACAAAGTGTCAGCTTGCATTTCAGACAATCGGCCACTTCACTATCGGCATCATTCTTTTTACAGAATTTACATATCATACTTTTCTTCCATTTTGATTCCATTTTAAATACATGAATTTAACAAAATCAAATAATATCCGAACAATGAAATCTGTATAAAAATAATAGAGATAACCCAGATAACTAAGCGATGCCTTCTTGAATCCGTTGTCAGATCGTCGGCGTCGCTGCTTTAAACGTCGTCGTAAAGATATTCAACAAGCTTAAGCTTTGATACTCAAAACTAAGAGGATAAGGAATGTTACAAACGTTTTAAAAAACAATACAATCAAGCTATTACAAAGGCAAAAATTGAAGCTAATGACAAATTTATTGCTAAATCAAAAAATCAGTGTAAAGCTGCTTGGTCAATTGCTAAAAAAGAATGTAAAATGGTGAATGATAATGAGTCAACAGTACCTATTAGTCCAAATGAATTAAATGATTTTTTTGTGAACGTATCTTTAGATGTAGTCAGTGGTGATAATTCAAATGTTAACGGTGAAGCATATAAGAAGTATTTAGACAACTTTTACTCTCAGTTACCACTACCAAGTAATAATTTTGAGTGGAAACCCATTACCGAATTAGAAGTAAAAAATGTGGTTAACAAAATGAGCACTTCTCGCAGTGAAGACATTTTTGGTATATCAAACTATGTAATTAAAAATATTATAGATGTAATTTTATCACCATTAACCTGTATAATTAATTTAATTTTTATCCAAGGTATTTTTCCTGATTGTTTAAAGTTTTCAAAGGTCACACCCATATTTAAAAAAGGGGATATTAAAAATCCTGAGAATTATCGTCCGATCACAATTGTTCCGATCTTAAGTAAAGTTATGAATCTTGTATGGTATTACAACTTTATGACTATTTTATGAGAAATAATTTGCTTTACAGTCATCAATTTGGTTTTAGACCTGGCCATTCAACTGCACTTGCTGTTGAGTCAATTGTGGATTATATTTTAAACGGGTTTGAAAATAAACAAGTAGTGGGTTCAAGCCTCATAGATCTAAGTAAAGCTTTTGATACCGTTTCCCATGTAGTTTTATGTAATAAGTTAGAATTTTATGGAATAAAAGGCAAAGAACTTAGATTAATAGAAAGTTATCTAAAAAGTAGAAAACAAATGGTTTGTGTAAATGGATTAAATTCTGATTTTGCAGATGTATTTGCAGGAGTGCCTCAGGGTTCAGTTTTTGGCCCTTTTCTTTTCATTCTATTTATTAACGACTTCAGCTGCAACATGTCTTCATTTTCTGTACTGTATGCGGATGATACCACGTTGGTTCATTCTGATAGGGATATTCATAGAGTTAAGATTAAACTCAGTGAGGAAGTTGATCAGGCAAAGAATTGGTTCTCAGCAAATAGCTTAAGTATGAACGATAATAAAACTGAGCACATAATTTTCTCTTTGAAAAACCATTTAGATATAGATGAGGAAATGTTCAAACCTGTCAAACTATTAGGAATATTTGTAGATAGTAAATTGTGTTGGGATGAACATGTAAACAATGTTTGTAAAAAATTAGCTAGAGTAACTTGTCTTTTAAGAAAACTAAAAACATGTGTCAGCCTTGAAGTCCTTATCATGGTTTATTTCGGTCTTTTTCATTCTCATTTGACATATGGTATTCGTTTATGGGGAAATATCAGCAAGAAAAGCATTTACATGGCAGAAAAAAGCATTAAGAATAATAGCAGGTATTGCATCAACTGAATCTTGTAGATTAGTTTTTCCAGAATTTAAGATTATGACATTGGCATATAGTTTTATTCTCTCAAATCTCATTTATGTTAGAAATAATATTGATGACTTTTATGAACAATCCTCAATACATGGTTACAACACAAGAGACAAAGGAAATTTAATTAAACCGAATATAAGATTAAATAAGTATTATCAAAGTTACAAGTATCAACAAATTTTGATTTTTAATAGGCTTCCCACTACAGTTAGGTCCCTCCCGCCAAGGAAATTTTCAACAATGGTAAGCAATTGGCTTAATAAATAAGGATTTTATACACTTGAAGAGTATTTAAAATGTAATATGAATGACTTTAACTAGAGTAAGGAATGCTAATATTTGTTTTTTTATTGTATTATATAAGTTTGTTTATGCTCTTTTGCTATTGTTTATTGATTTTAAATGTACTCTGACGATGCCTATTGTAAAGATGTTTTATTTAATGGCTAATAAAATTCTTGATTCTTGATTCTTGAAGAGTTCTAGCTGGATTAAGCTCTTTGATCATACCGGAAAACTTTGCCATAGAGAAAGCTATGTATCTCGTTTTGCACAAGTCAGCAATATTTTACTCAGTGTTTTTCAATTGTATTAAATGGGAGGAAAATGTCAGTAGCAGCAATTTTAAATTTCATACACTAACATTTCCGTTTGTACTAAGCAACTTTTGAATTACAGCTTACTCTATGAGAGCTTGCTCTGCTCATTGCATTCGTGAGAAGTTGAAACTATCGGAAATCGACTATCGACGAAAAATTATCGACTTATTCGCCAGTAATCCACTACTGTTGTCTCGTTGTCTGCGTTTATCCCATGAATCGGGAATTGTAAATCGACATCGAGTTGCAGTGTTGCAATATTGTATAAATTTGCGGTTGTTTACTATCAAAAACGTTCGCTATTGCACATTTCTCGTTATAAACCGTATTCATTCTGTTTGCTAAAATGATGTACGATCCGGCCATGTATCGCGATACGATACCTGATCACACAAATATCGTATCGATGAATTGAAACGAGTTAGGTACCGAAAATATTCAAAGCGAAAGGAATTGCGTCATGTTACCTTGAACAACGTTAAGAGTTAAAATGTTTATTAATGGTCCAAATATATTTATTGTTTCGTTTCTAACTTTTTATCCCCAGATATTAGGGGTTTGCGAGTAGTGATTTTTTTAATCGAGTCGAGTCGAGTTGTGCCAATTATTTTCGAGTTTCAAGTATTTTCGAGCGAGTATTTGCCATCAGTTAGTAGTTTAAAATAGTGTAATGGGATTTGGATACCACCCTAGATTTGATAATCTAAACATGGTATCTAACTAATGCATGAGTAGCAATACAAAGTTTTGGCCAGTACAATCAAACTGGATTACGTATTGACAAACAAAACAAGGTTTGATATTCGTTTCCGGCCGATGAAACAGGGCCCCGTTGTCATTTGGCCAATTTCACCTGGTCCAGACATCGCTTATAATCAATATTAAATGACGAAATTGTTAAGTCACGGCCGAAATTGTGCGGTCCGATCGTCATTTTCGGCCGATTTTACGTGATGCGATCGCCTTTTACGGCCGTAACTGCGCGTTTTGGCTGGTCGCAATCGTTCGCGGTCGTCATTTTCGGCCGATTTTACGTGATACGATTGCCTTTTGCAGCCTTTATTATGCGTTTTGGCCGGCCGCAATCGTTCGTGGTCGTCATTTTCGGCCTATTTTACGTGATGCGATCGCCTTTTGCGGCCGTTACTAGGCGTTTTGGTCGGTCACAGTCGTTCCCGGTCGTCATTTTCGGCCGATTTTACGTGATGCGATTGGCTTTTGCGGCCGTAACTACGCGTTTTGGCCGGTCGCGATCGTTCGGAAATCGGTGGAAATACTCGCTCGAACTTTCGAGTAGTTTTCAAAACTTCGAGTCGAGTTCGAGTATTAAAATACTCGGCCGAAAACTCGAAGTTTCGAGTACTCGCACACCCCTACCAGATATACAGTCTATCCAAATAAGTCGGATTTGTACTAGACCTTATCGGATATCGATAAAGCCTTCGGGTCGGATTCGGATATCCGATCTGATCCGAAACCGAACCGGCTTTTCAGATATCCGCACACCTCTAGTTACTACAGACATTGTAAATTTTGAATAAGTTAAAGCCATTTTAATTCGTACAAATGTATTTTCTTCTTTGTGTTGGTTTTATTCATATATTTATGTTGTGTGATTTTACACAATTTATAATGATTTTATGTAATATATAACGCAAATTATTACTTTCCACACCTAACATTATTTAATTTAACCACCTTTGAACATAACTCGGAAACTAAGCAAACGCTACTCAAGATGGCCATGGCGAAGCGATCGTCGTCGGCTGTTACGTGCTAAGCAGTATGTTTATTTTTGTCAGATGTTGATGTTTTTACGATTTTTCATGATTGTTCTTGTTGAAAAAAACCCTTAACCTATTTTTGCCAAAGGTAAAGACATTTTTATCTGACTTTGAGGATGTTTTTTCAGCAAAAATACGAAGTGATTCTCGTTTAGCAGGATAGTCAAACATAACTTGTTGGATGAGGATATTTTTTGTAGGGTTGAGGATAACAAAATATAAAGATACGAGTGGTAATTCAGGAAATTAAATACACAAGGAATCATTAAAAATAGTTTATTACAAAAACAAAGTTCACTTATACAGTAGAACCTCGATAGTTCGACACTTTGTGGACTAAAGGGTTGTCGAACTATCAAAATGTTGAACTATAGGGAGTATATGGAACATTTTAACACAGGGAGTATTAAAACGAGTTTAATTTAGAAAGTATAGTAGCACAAATTTAATGAATACAGTAATTTAAAACTAAACAAAAATAAAATAAACTTAACTAAAATAAAATTATAACTCCCGCAGCGTGTCTCGAGCGAACTGACTTGACTTACTTACTGGGAAGGGCGAGGAAGGGGGTGGATAGGATGGGGTAGGGGGTGGGAAGGTTGAGTTATTTATAGAAAAGGCGGTGGCGTTCGCGAAAACAATTAGCGGGCTTCGGACACTGACCGGCGAACCGTCAAGGATACTGTCGGCCGCCGCTACTGTCGTGTCATGTCATCACAGCCCCTGTCGAAGTATACAGACTGTCGAACTATCGAGTGTCGGAACTATCGAAGTTCTACTGTAGTTTTAATCCCTCTTATAAACTCGCTGTTGGTAAATAGGACACGAGGTGTCGGAATAATTTTCATTGTTGCTGGTATTTTTAGTAAAGTTGCATATTTGCTACCCAAGATTTAATTGCTTATAAGTAGTTAAAACTAGTGTTTTTCTTTCATATTTTGGTGTATTTTTATGGTTGATAGTATGGCAAAATGATTTATTCCATAAAACACAGGTTTTACGTAACCTTAATATTTTTTATGACGTGTGTTAGCTAATAACTAGTCTTGGGGTGTTGGTATTTGGAACATTTACCTTAATAGTTTTTTAGTTAAAAAAAATCTATATATTTTTAGTTTGGGCTATAAAAACTACCTCTAGAACTTATACCTCAACCAATTTTAGACATCTATGTTGTAAAACATGCATTAGTAAACACACCCAAATTTTCATGTCATTCATTATGTCAAATAAATGCAGAAATTCTGATGTTTTTTCAAAAGTTATTCGTATTTTCAAAATTTCATAAAAACATGTAAATTTTGCTTCTAAATTTCAAAATGTTGTAAGATACATAAAATAACACTATAAACAGACTAAAATATTGAAACTAACAATCAAAAAAATTTAACTTTCAATGGAGAAAATTTCATAAAAAAACACTTTCAACAGCTGTGCTCACCGAAACAGGTAGGGTGAACACCTATTTACGATGGTATTTTCACTTACTGGCGATCTACTCCGCTTGTACATTTTCGTAATAACATCAAAACTTTACTCACTAAACCACAGATAAATCTACAAACATAACCAACACCAGTAAACCTAAACAACAATCGAAAGACGGACGGCAGACAACACTCACTACATAACTGTCGACTATGCACAGACGATAGGGGAAATCAATGAGTATAAATGAGGTTATACAAGTCACAGAGTATAAATTGTACTTTTCTATGTTCCTCATAGTCTTGACAACGAGTATCTCAAGTTTTGTGGCATTTGGTAAACATTTAAGGCCAATAAGTTAGAAATAGTACACGTCGGCGATTCCCACACAATTAGTGAAGCGCGCACATATGCGCACGTCGGCGTTTTTCATGCAAATGTGCACGTCGGCAGTATAAGGGTTAAACCATTTCTAAAATTCGAAAAAACTATTATTGAACTTTCAGGGTTGTTTTCAAATTCAGTCGATTACTAACAAAAAACATGGATTACTTATAAATTGTTGAACATGTGTTATCAATTTATCAATAATCAGTTGTGAGCAGTTGTGTGTGGTATTTCAGTTGTTGAAGTACACACTTAAGTACTAGAGTAAAATTTATTGACGAATTAGTGACAGGAGGGACAAAAATCAATGTCTTAATAATGTTATGCCCTTCTGGGAATGTGAGAGCCGTCATTAAAAGCAAATTTGTACATCAAAGGCTTTAAAATGAAGCACAAATGATCATCAAACCCCTAATAATTCTGTCATTAAAATCTGTACTATAAGTCACCCTATCTTCTTAATCTAAAGATGATTGATTATCGGTTTGTCAACAGACTGCTCGATAACCTGTCACAAGAGCCACCATGGGTGGAAGGAGACATCTGCCTGGAATGTGGCACCAAGTTTGGGCTTACCATGAGGAAACACCATTGGTAAGCCTGCACATATTCCATGTACCATAAATATGTATTACATTGCGACAATCTTGGAAGATATTTCCTTTTTATATTGATATTGATACAGACCCCTCGGCAAGCCCAGTACTGTATACTGTATCAGAGGAAAGGTGCGGTGCTGCTTGAAACCTGGGTGAGTTCCAAATACCTCGAGGGATAGGAAGGGGAGGTTTCACATGAAGTGAAATGCATGAGAAAATTTCGTTCATTACCTATTACCTTCCATTACCTGATGTTCATTACCTATTACCTTCCATTACCTGATGCTAGCCCCGCACCCGCCCACATATGCCTGGAATGGAGCAACTTTTGGATTTCGCTAACCGTGCGTTCTTCTTGTACCAAGGGAACGAAAGAAGACGAGTGATTTGTTTCTGTTTTACTCTTGAGTTCAGAGAGTTCACAGAAGAGCGAGCCCTTGACCATTTTCCTTTCCTAACCTATTTATACTTAACATGTTAGCTATTAAAATAAGCATGTTAATATTCCCAAAAACCTGAAATCAAAAAATTTGAACAAATTTGTTTTTATTATTTTCCATCAAAATAAACCCATTTCCTGCATTTTTTTTATCATACAAAAACATTTTAGCCCCGCGGGAAGGTATGAGCAATCAAAAACTTCAAAAAGTTGGCAAAAAACACGTTTTTTAATACAAAACTTATTTTTATTGGTAAAAAACAGGTTGAAATAAAAATGTCATAGTAAAAAAACAATAACTACGATTTACAATTTACCCCTAATCCCGCCTAATCACCCTGCAAAAAGATCGCCCAAACCCGTCAACACCAAAATGCGGGAAACCCGAACGAATGGCGGTTTGAGGTTAGGTCGGACCATTACTCAATGCTCCGCACGCGAGATGTACCCTCTCCAAGAGCTGGGCTCGCACTGAGCAGTGGCAAGTTGCGTAGCAACGTCCCGCGGTTCCGCGGGGCGCGCTCCATTTGGGCGCCCGCTACCCCGCGGTTCCCGCACGCGACTTGTTAAGCAATGCGGAAGGCCAAGAGGTCTTCCGATTTGCATTCATCCATTGTTCCTCATTCCGTTGGGCTCATAGTTGGCACGGAATTCCATCATGCACAGGGACATGAAACAGATAGAAAAACCAAGCATTAGACATATGTGAGGTGGAAAGCAAAAAGGGACCTCTTGTCGGCAAAGTAGATTTTTCAGTATAGTCATAATAAGTCATCCGGGTATAAAATATTGATTTTCGGTTTTTTGCATTTTACTACTCTTTATAATGTCGTTTACAAGACACAATCGATTACAAATAAGTTTTGAACGGATAAAATACTCATAATAATCGATAAAGGAGACCGTGTTCTGCCTAGGAAAAGGTACCTTTTGTCGCTTATGGAGCAATAACATGGCCGACATGAGGTCCTATTTTTCAATCACACTAGTTCACTTCGCATTACTTTAAAATCAAGTCTTCCCTGAACTCTAGTGGTAACTGAGGGAACTACGACGGGTTTCTCATAACAGGAGAACATTGTCTAGTTATAATAATGCCCGCTCCGACATCAGGTACCTTTTTCTTTGTAGGTTTACAAGCCAATACAGTTATTGATATTACTATTACAGTAGTATTATGTATTTTTCTTTAAAATATACTGTTAATAACTATTGATAATCACTAATAATTACTATTACAGCATTCGTGGAAAGTTTGTAGATATAATTTTGTAAGTAGAAAGGTTTGCAGCCATGTATCACAGCAGTTATTTCTCCATTCTTCCCTGAGAATCTACTCCCACTTTACTATCCGCTAATACTGTCCAATAATTACGCTGGTTTTACGGTTCTTACCCGTAATTTAATAATTAAGTTCCTGTAATTATTTACAGGACCCCACGTCTAAAACTTTGTTGTCGCAATCACAGTCACTGTGTCCTCAGTCATTCTACTATACAATAAGAAACGAAAAGAATATCTCATCAAAAACATCCGAGAGTATTGCAAAGAAGAGTTAAGGATATTCTTTGCCCACAACTAGTACCTGCTATCTAACCTCAACCTCTACCATGAATCATGCTGATGAGGCCCCGCCTGAAGACCCGCCATCTGTTCCTGGCCCTTTGCCAAGCGTTGCAAGCGATCAGTTTGAAAAATAAAAAACTTAAGAAAAGTTTCTTATATAATTTTAAAGAATAGATTTTAGGCTTTGTTTTGATATCAAATGCATTCCTTAAATGTAAATAATAAAGATTTTGTAGTGTTTTAAAATGAGTTTTTCTCACAAAGCCCATTTTTATTTTATAAAACTCAACGTCTGTAACATGAACAAAAAAAAACTTAGGGACATAATGTTTTTAACAAACTGTTTGTAATTAAAAGCTTAATTTGAAAATATTAATAATTCAAAATCGGAAATTACCGACAAGAGGTCCCTTTTTGCTTTCCGTCTCACATATATAAATTATGGCGACGCATTGGCTAGACCCCGGACATAGTGCAATGGTGCCATCCCATCTCCAGGTGAGTGCGCCACTACTCGGACCCTGCGGAGTGGGGACAATCTTGGAAGATATTTCCTTTTACTAGCAAATTTCCTGCTGGTCAAAACTGGTGGTATGCTAAGAACCAACTGTCTCTTTTTATGTTGATATCCTTATATTTAAACTGGGGATCCCAGGTTCATTTCTCAACCATTATTTTTTTTGTTATCCTCAAGACCATCCAGGAAATAATGTTGAAAATGTCAAAAGTCAACTTGTCCTCGATGCTGATTAAATTTTAATTGTATTGACTTCATTAGGCTAAAATTATGTCCTTTAATTTATTCATAGTGTAAGCATTTTAATGTTTAGAAATTCTAAGTAGAACTTTTAACAAGCAAACAAGCATTGCATTATTTATCTTTTATTTTCATATATTTTGACAATAAATGATTTTGCGCAACTTTCACTTACATACAGCAGTTGAAAGCTGTTTGATTTTGATTTGACTAAACCACTTCCAGTGCAGAATCATAAACATAATGGTGCAGTGTTGTCGCAATGGGAAGATAAATTATCTCAAATCTCTGGGCTACTCATGCATCTTAGTGGAAATTTTTCCTTTAACTAAGGTTGAACAAAATGTGAATTTTTTTGTATTTTTAAGAATATTTATATAATTTCAGAGATTAAAATGCCCACATAATGCTGTGATTGAAACCCTGTTAAGACTTGTATTGAAAATTATATTTATTTGTGGCATTTATTGGACCCTGTTGACAAATATTCAACTTACGGGGCTAAATACTGAATACTTTTCTTAATAAATTAAATTAAATTACTATAAATGATTTAGAAAAAGCCTTTCTCACTCAGCTTGTTAGCACAGAAACAAAAATAGTTACTTATTCCTATTGTTAGTCGAATGATTACTAAGGTTTCGACCTCATGCAGTACTTATCAAATAAGTTTTTTAGACACATCATTTAACTTTTGCATGAAGATTGGTGAATTGAAATGATTACATGGACCAAATTTACAGCACCGAATTTCTAGGTGTCTGTGTGTCTATCACTCATGCTGGATGTCATGTTGTGTTTCAGTCGCCACTGCGGCAGACTGTTGTGCAGCAAGTGTTCATCCCAAGAAGTGGCAATAATCAAGTTCAACCTCAACAGAGCTGTGCGTGTCTGTGCGGTGTGCTTCGATTTGCTTAATGTCGGTGTCTCATAGTACCACCGCGCCCACCGAAGCAACCAAATGACTGTGCATTTTAAATCTATATTCCTTCTTTGAATGAATTTCATATTTATACAAACATTATGATATTTTTTGTACTGCACGAAACAGCACAATGTGTTTCGATGATAAGTGATATACATTGTATAAAAATACTACTTAGCGGTTAAGAGGTAATACTGCTAAATATTCCAGATTGTTTTTATATACCATTACGAATATTCCGTAAGTTTAAGTTAGTGTTCATTATCACTGTTAAAACATTGTTTGAGCTCTTTAGTAGTCATTAACAAAAATTGTTAATGTTAATGATTTGTTTAACTAGTGTATATTTTTGTTAAATTCAATATATATGTTATAATTAACTGTATGTTTAACTACATTCTTTCCTCATTAAAGCCGGATTTCACCAAAGCTTCCTTAAGTCTTGTAAGTCAATTTTAACATCAGTTCAGGTTCAACTGGCAAAATTGGATTTCACCACATGTGGTTAGTGCTAACACGGCATTTTTGCTCATACGTGTCTTAACTGATAGTAAATAGGTTTGAAATATTTTACTGCAATAACTATTATTGAATATAACAGGTTACTAACCTAAATCCGTCGTCGATTCTTGGTTCACACGATGGTGACTCGAGTTTCGACCTTAAAAGGCCATTATCAAACCCTTGATGCCTAACTTTACTTCATGATGAAGGTCGTCATAGTTTTAAATAACACACAACACACTAACCAGTGAAAATTATGGAACTAATTTAACACTCACAGAAATGAAACACATAGGCCTATTTCAATATAGAAAATAATGTGGATGAATAATAATAATTATTATTATTTACAACTGGTAAACGTATCCTTTACATTATAATACTGAACAGCGTTTATATAAGAGCTAACAACAGCATTTTGAATTTGGTACATGAACAAGGGATATATTTAAAAATTGAAGGAATACACGATACTTGAATGTTAAGTGCTCTGATACTCAACGTGTGCTCACTTTCTTACATATTCTTTAATTTGTTCCACTTCACATGGCAAGATGATTGCATTTCGGAACTCTCAGAATTTGTGATTCCCACAAAATATGTTTATTAATCTCAAACATAAGTTGATAACAAATGTACGATGATCAAGACACTGATTAGTGACGAACCACTTGGGAACGACCTTTAAAATGTCTACCCGCGTCAAATCAGAAAGGATCGCTTTCACCCCGCACAGTGTTTTAACATGGTCAAAGTTGATTACAAACACAGTGAGAATAGTGTCAGTGACCTTGACTATAAGGGGCGAGGGCGCTTGTATTACCTCCTTCTCTCTCACACATATTGGTTGTAATGCAGATATGGCTGTGTAAGGTCGCCAAACTACCTTAATTATTTCAATTTATTTTGCTGTTTTTAATACAGACAAACAATAAAGGTTGGCTGTAGCCTAGGCCTTCTAGTAAAAATAATGCCAAGCGTATTAAAACATATGGATGTAATGTATGTAAACACTGTTCTACGTATTGCTCAAATGAAGCGTTAGTAAATCTTAGTGAGCTGCCATTAACAAACAATTTATTGTTATTTAAATTAAAACCAAATAGTAAATATTGTTTATATTCTAATTTATTTATTAATTAATTTAAAAGTCCTTTCAATCAACAATTATAGTTGCAGGTAACAGTAATATAACCATTTTGAAATTGTACAATGCATGGGATCACTCTCGACTCTCTCGAGATTTGCAGATAGTGCTACTGCCACCGCACGCACAGTTCCGGGCTGCCGGCGCCGCGCTGCCGCGTCGCCGAGCCGCACCATGGTCGTCGTAGTGCAAAGAATTGCCGGTAGGATCAGCAGCGAATAGTGTAATCATTTCAGCTGGTTCTAACATCTGACGCTAGGTTGGGGGTCGAGCAACCCATCACAGGTTTCCCTATACCGTCGTCCTCCTATACTCTGTATATTCAATGCTTAAAGGCATGGATCTATGCACCATACATAGTTTTAAATAACACACAACACATTAAAAACAGTACGAGACACGATAAAATACAAACATTTAACATGAAAAATGATCGTTCCGGCCGGACGCAAGTTACCGAACTGGTTTATCTACCGGGCGACGTTATCATCTTGACTTCTCTTTCCTCCTCCACTTCCAGGTTGACCGCTGTCTATGGAGTTGCCTTCTTTATTAACAGTGAGAGCAATCACACTGTTAAAAAGTACATTAGAGCCATAATTCAGTTTGTCATTCAAGGTGTTATCCGGTTCGGTTTTGTATGCCTTGTATATCTCTAATTCTTCTAATGAATGTAGATAAGGCCCCTTTTTACATTTATGCATTATTTTT
Organism: Allygus modestus; assembly: GCA_963675035.1. Taxonomy (NCBI): domain Eukaryota; kingdom Metazoa; phylum Arthropoda; class Insecta; order Hemiptera; family Cicadellidae; genus Allygus; species Allygus modestus. The sequence goes on along the minus strand of OY776113.1, from coordinate 36,866,517 downwards.
AGATTTTAAGTGGAACTATGTACATTATTGCTCATTTCAAAAAGGTGTTCAGCGAATGTGGTTTTTTGCCGTTGTAACTGGGGTTTAGGAAGGTGTTTTTGAATCTGGTTTCAAATGATCTTCCAGTTTCGCCAATATAAAATTTTGGGCAGTGAGAACATTCTAATCTGTAAACGCCGGTAGATGTATTCTTGTTATTGTCAGAACTATTGCTGTTTCTAGGGTTTATAAGTTTCCCAATTTTATTTGACGTTTTATATGCTAGTTTGATTTTATGGGGTTTTAATTCACGCTGTAAGGGATAACTTAGATGCTTGCTGTATTCTACAGACACATATTTAATTATTTCTTGCGGCTAATTCTGAGGTAAAGTAGGTTTATTTTTTCTTTTGATAATTTTATCTATAATTGCGCTTAACCGTTAGCTACGGATATATATTCTAATATTTTTAATTCAATCTATGCACCATACTGTTGTAGGTCGACATTTTTTGTGATTACGGGTGGTAGGATGTATAGTGTAGTTTGTATTCCCTTATTAAGAATTTGTGGAAAAATAACTAGATGAGCGATGGTTTTGTTTTTGGAGATTCTTCTCAAGCGAGGTTAGAAAGCAAGATGAAAAGTTTGACAACAAAAAACTATTTAAGGCGGTCCCACACTTCTAGTGAACATGCCCGAACTCCGAATGTACGGAGTATTCGCGAGAAGTGTGGGAGCTGCATGAACTTTTGTATACATACGGGAGGAATGTTCAGTGAACATTCGGGAGAATGTTCAGGCCTGTTCGCAAGAAGTGTGGGACCGCCTTTACAATCTTGAGAGTGCATGTACCACACTAACATTCTGCACAAAAACTATTTTACAGGTTAACTCAGGGGAGGCATAAAACAAAGCCAACATGGACATGGCAAACGGATAGTTTCAGGGGGAGCTTGAGGATGGATACAAAAACTGGAGGGGTTAGGGAGTGAGGATGAATATGAATTAAAAACACCAAAGATGTCAACTGTCGTTTAGTTCTTTTAATAGGCAGGTATAAATAACTGAATAAACAACTATTCAAAACTATTCATTTAAATATAGTGTCAATGAAATCTATATTTATATTTCAGATATAGAGTAAATTACACTTTACATTTACATACCATTTTCAAAATACAAAACATTAGATTTGTTACAATAAAACAAAAGTGAAAATTCACATTGTGGTTTGACACGAGGAAAGTAAAGAAGTAAAGCAACAACCTAGAGACACTTGATGAGAGATGAAATAAGAGGGCCGATGCACTAACAATCAATAAATAAAAATACTTCAAGATTACAGAAAAAATAAAGTTATTGTATTTAATTCTGTTCATTTAAAAACTTGTGTATATACATTGGTATTGGCATCTGATTTAAGAGGGAAACCAACTGAAGAGGTGCTCAAGTGTATTACACAAGACTGTTATGTTGCAGGGCTTGTCCAATTTGATCCTAAACCTTATTGAATCTTTGAAAAACATGTGTTACTGAAGTGAATTTTTTCCCCGAAAGATCGATTCTCACATTGCATCAAACATAAAAGTATATTTAGTCAAGAAATTTTACCTGAAAATCACCTTGAATAATAAACAGTTGTGACATGAATGTAGTCTCACAAGTCATCTTATAAGAACATAACCATAATTTCTCTCGTTGCCTCTCTTATCATTCATCAGAATCTTGGTCTTCACAAAAATTAAATGAGAAAGAAAGATTATCACTTGCAAAGTGATTTATCGCAAACAACAAGTACTTAATTACAGTTACTTTATATTTAACCTTTTTCAACTTAAAACTACCGTGTTTTTTTCATTCAATTGCTGGTTCCAAGATATAAGAATTTACAAACTGGACTTTAAATTTAAAACTAGGAAAACAAGATTTATTTTTTGACGCAGTTTTGATCGAGTGCACTAATCTGGTTTATTGTTTTGCTTTTCTTTAGATCAAAAGTTTAGAAATTTTCAGCTATAAAAATGATTTAAAAGCAATACACTGCTTTAAAACTTTACTGAAAGTTCACTTCAGGTCCTGAATCGAGTAAAACCGCTTTGTATAAAAAATAGCAGCAGCAATCAACTGTTTTTCTTTGTTCATGAGAATTAATTTATCACACTAACATAAGTAATATATTTAGCAGCATTTTAAAATAATTTTATTTGGTCGGTAGTTGTTTGCTTGATTGATTTTAGCATTTTATTTTGGTTTTGCGCACCTGACTAAATTTGCTAATACCAGCTTTAACAATAACCGGCCACTTTGAGTGCCTGTAAATCAGTAAACAAAAAATATGGCTAAATGATAAGAGAGGCGTCAAAACGAACAAGTTGCATTATTTATAACCTATGGGAAAAATAACATTAAACAAGTTTCAACCATTAAAACAGGTTTCCATCAATTTTCAACATGTTTAATTTTTTTGGGTTGGGTTTGTCCAATTAATATTTTGGCATATATTAATATTGTTAGTATTATTTTACCTCAATCACAACCATTAGTTGCAGGTGTTTAATTTACGACGACGACTTCAAGCCACCTAATTTTGAAAAGCAGCAGAAAGCAAATATAATTGTTTAAATGATAATATGTTTTAATGCAGTTCTGAAATGCATCAGTGGACAGTGAAAAAATGTATTGGAAATCTGTATAAAATAAACAGATCCGTGTGTGATCTGTTGTGTTGGTTTTGTATAAAAGAATACTACAAGAACGACATAATGCTAGAGATACCAGTCTATGAAGAAATAATTTATTATGCTAATAATAACAAAAAACACTGGAACACAACAAAACTCGTAACATAAAATAACATTATAAAAGATTTATCAATAAAAACTCGAGCTTATGCAAAATTAACTAAAGCTTCAGAAAATGAAAACTCGACTTTCGTACACATCAACAATGACTTCATCCGATCTTGGGGCTTAGCCTATTACGACATATTATGTTACACCAGCTTAAACAAGGCGTCGAGGCAAAACTAAATCTACAGTCTTCACAATGACACATCATCGATTAGCATGAACACTTCAAACCCAGCTGGTTTAGAACATAGGCATATAGATTCATGCTGTTTGGTAGGGAGAATTTAGAAATATCAAAACTGAAATTTAAAAAAATCATTAACAAACTGTTATCACTGCTATAGTTTACATTTACATGCTACACCCTTCTAAACACAGGCTCAAATAATTATCATGTTAATCAGTATTAGGGGTGGGCGAGTAGTGTTTTTTTAAATCGAGTCGAGTATTGAACCAAACTACTCGAGTGTCGAATCGAATCGAGTAGTTCTTTAAAAAGTAAAAAAAAAACATTTACATTTTTTTATTGAATTATTTATGTTATTATTTATTTTATTTTAACCTTAATTTTACCATGAATGAATGATTTAAATGAGAAAAATATGTATGTATATATATATATATATATATATATATGTGTGTGTGTGTGTGTGTGTGTGTATGTTTTTCAACAACCATAACAAACAAAAGACAAGTATAACGAATATGTATCCATACAACAATTTTGGGTTAGTTTCATCAAAACCAGAACATTTGAACAAGAAAGTGATTATTTGACCCTGACCGAACACCCCCCCCTGTGCCCCTCTCTTACTTAACTCACAGGTATCCATAAATAACCCACCTGTCATTGTCTCCTTTCATGTGAGCTAAAAATAAATTTTAGGCTTATTTTTCTCTATTTCAGTCACTTATTTTGTTAAATATTGGTTGGCAGCGTAAACGTAGGTAAACGGCGGGAGTAATCAACTACTCTACTCAAATTTTCGAGTAGTCTTTAATACCCGCTCAGCCCTCGAGTATTAGAAAATAATCGACAGGTACTCGAAAACTCAAGTACTCACCCACCCCTCATTATCGTATGAACGGTTTGCATGAAAAAGATACAGCAATCACATGTGCGATACCTATAACAAAATAAACTACAAAATAATGAATTAAATAATAAAACCAAATATATAGGCACGTTGATAGCAGGCTTTATACAACTTTTACTCAGATACTAAATTATAAATCTATGTCCTTTTCTCAGTTCACTGATTGCAAAAAGAAAAAATGCAACTGAGAGTAAAAAAATTATACAAAAATATAATTAAATCTTCAAAATTATACAAAATATTATGCAATTGACAGTTACAACTTTAATAACTCAGATTCTGATCATATATGAAAGTAAATACTAATACTAGTAAAAGAACAGTCATTTTACTATGTGATTTTTTTACCTGGAAATCAAAATCTGATTATGTTTATGGCACATAATTATGTAACAGTTACTCATACTTATTTGAAAATTGATCACGTCTGTCATAACATTTCAGGGTAATGTATGGAACTAAGTAAATTAATTTTTACATTTTGACGTAAACCCTTTATCTGGGTTTTACCTTAGAACCTTAGAAGGGTTTTATAATGTGTCCACAGACATATGAATTTTACCTGCACAGACATATGAATTTTACCTGTTGGCCCCCAGCAACTAAATCTCATTACTAAAGGGGGGAATAACATATCAGTTTGGTACTTCACATTTTCCTCAACAATTTTCATAAAATGTCTGTTAAATATTATTAGCTCTCATGTAAAAACTTGAATTACAATGCATTTGAAACAATTTTAAATTAAGACAAACTAAAGGTACTGGAGTACAAAAATAAACTCAAAACAACCGACGATTCAAGTTCCATGATTTCATTTCCTAGTGTACATATTATGTAAAAAAGAAAACATCAAATGAAAACGGACACTGATATATGCCTTTCATGCCAACCTTGTATCCTGAAGCTGCTTGACACTTTGATTTATATTCAAGCTCGGAACTGTTTTGATTTTTTTATTTCTTAAGAACAACTTCAACAAAAGATTTATACAGCTTAAGATCCAAGAATTCTGACACCAACTAAACTACCTAGCCAAAAATGTACGCAAGTCCATCAATCATTTTAAAATAAACCCATCTCCTCTGTAAACGATTTCAATTAACTCTAAACATTGTTTTATACAAAGAGTTAAAACTGGAATTGAATTATCTCCAGTGAAAATAACAATCTTACTTGAGAGAATTTTCAGAGATAGTATGGAGGGGAAGTTTCACTGAGATTTGATTTTAACAATTACTACTCATATGCCAATGGTTTCTAAAACCGTAGAATACCAAATTGGAATGTTTAAAATCCAACAGGTTAAAACAAATTACTAATTTTTTATAAAATGTACCATTTTGTGCTTAATTTACTCAATCGTACAAAAAATGGTTTCTAGGTTTCTAAATAAATAGAATTAAAATGAATAAAACATATACACAAACTATAATAAAACAAACACTCCACTCTGGACATTTCAATGTCTATACTGAGATCTTGTAAAATTTAAGAATTTCCATCAAGTCGGATTAGGTTTACACTTTTGTTTATTTTGGATGTTCAACTTCGTCATTCTAAAAAGTACAGAATTTTTTAGTTTCAGGAAAAACACAAGCACCTCAAAAAGCATTATTTTTCTATTATATTTGTGTTTATGTAGATATGCTTTTTTATATTATGCTTGTATTAACTTCTTGTATTTTTATATAATGTAGCTAATTCCACCTTTATATACTTGTTTTGGTAAAAATATATCTTTCTTTATCTGTCGGTTTCTAAAAATAAAATTAACAACCATACAAGATCAGTCAGCTATGAACGATTATCTTTTCAAATAGTGATGGTAATTTAATTGTGTTTTCGGATAGCAAAACTTTCATGCGATAATACTTGCTTGCATGCGTAAAGATCCTGCTTTTGAACCTTAAAACAATGCCGAATGCCCTGTTCCTAAAAACTGACATTTATATGGAATTTGACAAATAAATATTAGAAAATGTGATCACAAATATTAGAAATGTGTTCTAAATGATAAGATTGATTTTAATTAAATATATAGAAAATTATTTGAAATGCAAACAAAGCATGATATAGGAGGGATGTTTGGAAAGTAACCTCTGTGTTCACTGCAAGGGTTGTGGAGGGGTATCACCATAATGTCATCTGGCCAAGCTGTAGGATAACAAAAGGCTTTGTGCCACGCTTTCTCTGTGGGTCAAAGTGTACGCTGCAACTAACATTTCTGCCAAGTAAAAAGTGTGTAAACCGACAACAAGCTAACAATTGGGGTTTTCATAAATCTGAGTCGGGTATTCACATATAAAATTTCACCTTTGCGCTGTATACGGACAAAATGTAATGAAATCATCCACTGTTCAAAAATGGGTTGGGTTAGTTCAAAAGTAACGGGAAAAAAACATCTACAATAAAAGAAGTGGCAAGGCACTGCAGCCACTGATCAATTCAATTCTAAACCAATTAGTACTCATCTTATTCTAATTTGTTTGGGTCAAACTCTATTACTGAGCTGAAGTGCATCTGTGTTAAAGAATTATGAACCACTCCCACAAAATCCCGTGCAATGACCATGCGGAGGATCCTTTCCAAACTGCTCTCGGTATGTTTTTCTAAAATCGAGATCTCAGTGAAACTACACTGTGTTCCAATAAATTCAAAAAGAAAACAATGTTTAGTAGTAGCTTACACTAATAGGCTAGATCGCCCGTATGATTTTTAACAAAATTAACATAGATGTAGTAATATGAAATAAATAATTACTCTCATGAATGATAAAGTCAAACACTAAAATAATAAAAACAGAATGCGCGAAAACTAACAACGATCGAATTCGAGTGAGTATTCATTTTTATACAATCCTTAAAATTAGAAAAGGAGAACTTATCGGATTATTGTATCCTTAACAATTTTGAGACGCTTTCATCGGAGCTTTAAATGAACTAAAGGCCAGTTAGAAAGTAAAAGCAAATATAAATTCATAATTTACAATACGCGCTACGACTTTGACTATGTACTGAAAATTGCAATCCGAGAGACTTTCCAGTACTCGACATATAAATAAATAATGTACAGTAAGTAAACTATTAACATTATCGATAAAGTCGAGATATATATACCGTATATATATCCAAAATATACCACTTTATAATGAACCCTCACAATTACACTCGGTAATAAAAATTTCTTTGGAGACCCGAAATATGAAAATACTTAATTAGCTTTCTACAAGACGACAGGAGTCCACGGCACCGACGGAGAGCTAACCACGTTAGTCCACTTACTATAATACAGATGCCGCTCGCACTGGAATGTGTTCTTACACTAGAAAGTCAGGGTCGCTATAGTCATTGTCACTCTCGTCGTCCGAGCTTCTCAGCTTCGACTTCTTCCTCTTGTGGTGGTGTTTTTTGTGGCGTTCAGTCTTGCGGGTCTTGTGAGAGCGATGGTGGTGAACGTGTTTCCCGTCGGGTGGTTTTGGTGGGACGATCGTCAGCTTGGGAACTCTGGGGGGCGGAGCGGGTTCCTGGACAAACAGTATTTCAAACATTACTCGAGCACCAACAACAATTCTGACATTTAGACTGCTACAAACCGATTCAGATGTAAAACGTTCAACCGAGAAAAAATGGAAAATGATGTTGCATCAAATACTCTAAAAAAGACGATTTAAAATCCATTAGTCAAACTATCTTTAGTGTAAACTTACATTTACAAATACAAATAGTCGTTTAGTTATGTAAGAACAGGCTATTCCATGCCAACCGGCTTTGGTCTCGTAATGTTTTCTGGGAAACGTAATTTATGCGGTGCCAGGATTATATTTAATATCACTATTTTACGTTTATTTTGTATTTATTTTCATCCTACGTCATTCCTAATTTAAGTTGAAGGGTGCTATAAGAGTTAAGATACCCACCTAAGATGACTTTTCTCAATATTGTCTTTATTTAAAGCAGAGTTTTGCATCAGAGGGATACAAACTAATATGTAATGATTCTTAAAGGGAAGTTAAAAAGAGGAGATTTCTTGGTACTTATGCATTATACCTACCACCAACTCCTAGGAGAATTTTCTTGTGGAAAAATTATTTAGCCTTTAACTTACAAGATTTTAAATGACTCGTAACATTTCTGAGACTCCCAGAAGACAGCAACATCATCGTCGAGGAGGGATTGAAATGGATTTCCGCCATCAGCTCCCATTGTCGATTGCCTCATGTATTCAGCAAGGTAAGAATCTAAATTAAGGTAACTTGTACCACTGTGTTTCTTGTTGCGCCATTTAGCTGAGTCCCATATATGCATACACGCGACGAGATGGACTAGTCAAGACACTGTCCCCGGCCGATGAATGACCTTTCAACTGACCTTGACTGAGTGAGGGAGAGGAGGGATTTCGCGAAGCGAAAAATGATAAATTCTGTGACAAAAGAGTACTCTACACAATTACAGCAAAGAATTTACAGTAACCTCACCTATCATAACCACTACAGCGTGCTGTTACAGGTGGTGGTCGGTATAATGCATAAGTACCGATTTCTTGAACACCTTATGGTCAAGCTTGTGTTGAATATCATTTAATAAGTCTTCAAGATAGTGAAGTAGGACATCGCTGCTTATTAAGCTTAAAAACAACTGTGTTGTAAGTAAATTATACTATTTAATTTTGCTAATCACATTTATCACATACTTTGACAGGCTCCCATTTTTCACTCATTAGTCTTTTGAAAGGGGTTCTACTTATATCTTTAATGTGATATGTAACCAAACCGATGCTACTGTGAGATTTCCTTCAAATTCCTGGACAGTGAAGAGTACCCATAAAAATAGTTTCTGAAGTCCAATATGGACTTGACTGATTTACTCTGTAAAAGAAGAATGTGGTGGACTCATCATGTATATACTCGATAGTACACAAATCTGAGAGTTTTTAAAATAAACAAACTGCGTAATCAATAATCATAACAATTTGTAACAGTAGTAGATACATAAATATATATGCAAGACAGGTACATAAGTATGATATTTTTAAGGCACAGACTACAACCTCATCAGATGTTCCCCGCCAATCCCAACCCAGATGTAATTAAGCTCCCAATTTTATGTACTAATCGGTTGTACTCAACGGGTATGGGGACACTGGCTTTGCACCAAAATTTAATTTTAACCTGTTTGTTATTTTTTTAATTTGTAACATGTGAGGTTTTGTTAAAGTACACAACTCTTAGTTTAATCTCCAACAACCCACAAGCCTTAGGGATCAAGATGATGCAGGCTTTGAGATCAGTTTCAACTATTAAGTTGTCCAAAGCTTTTTTCTGTGTGCGGATATACAGTAAACCTTTGTTCGTTTGGACTAATGAAGCAGAGGGCCCTGGATAGCAGAGAGTCCAGATAAGCTGTCAGACTATGTGCGCCATACACATTCAACAATACGCTCGAAAGCGACCAGGAAGAGGGTCTTCTAGTTTTAAAGACGATACAACTCATTTAACTCGCATAATAGACAGTAATATCACACAGCGACTTAAAACAGAGTGTCTACTAAACCCTCTGTGTAAAATTCCCCGACTTATGTAGGTTTTCAAGTAGCTTTAATTCCAGGTTTTTATTTAACCACAATTTTTAGTTAAATCAAGTTTTTTTACTTCATTTCCAAACAAATTAGTTAAGTTGCAATGAATATTACCTCAAGATTTTACCTCAATTGCATTGTATTTACCAATAACAATTTGGTTTTACACACTGTGCTATATTTTAATCCATAAAACTGAAGAAAACTATCAGTATTTTACAACGTCCTCAAAATTCCCTGACTTTTTCATTCAATATTTTTATATAATTCCCTGACTTCCAGGTTTTTAACAGTCTCCGACAATTCTAGGTTTTTCAGGCTTTTCACGTATGGTAGGTACCCCGCTTGAAATCAATACACAATATAAAGGACTTTACATAAGTATGTAGTACAGTAACAACTAATGACAACAATATGCTAATATCCCACATGGACAGCCAGAGAAAAAATTAATATACCCTTCTAATTCTAAGTTGCAATTTCTACGATACTACATAGAAATATGACAGTACCGAGGTTATTGCAAAGACTTTTCAAGCCCTACGCAAGTAAGAACAATAATGTTGGCTACTTCTTAACTAAGAGCAGCTCCTCTAAACAACCTGGGAGCTGGATGAAACACGCCTGAAAAAAACAGGTTTTCTGTACTATATAATGAAAAATAAAAAGATCTAGTGACATGACTTACAGCGGGTGGCGGGTGAGGAGCTTGTTCTGAGACGCGGTCGTCGTTCACAGGTGTCCGGGTGTCGTGGGTGTGCCCCGGTGTCCCATGGTCCGCCGCACCCGCGGTACGGGTCTGATGCCCTCCGCCCTTGACGGGTGTCGCTCCCTCCTCCTCATCATCCTCATCGGGATCCAGGTTCATTATCATTTGCTTGAACTGTAACAGACAAGTGGTCATCAATATAATCCACCAACTTGGGCAACTCGCTACTCTTGCAGTTGAGGAAACGAGATATGATTCTCGGGTGGTCTGCTTTCCTTAAAGTTGTTTAGTCGACTATCAAAATGCCTCAGCTGTGGATATAAAAAATTCAACCTTCTCTTAAACTTATACATCTGGCACGATCCAAGCAGAAATTTGTAGGATTGATATAAAACGAGTATATAAGTTGCCGGATTATTCCCCTAAAAAGAGTAAAAAATGAGGAAATAAAAGTAAAAACCCCAGTAGCTTTGGCAGAGGGAAATTACAACTTATGTAATTAATAAATATATATTTTTTTAACTGTAGTTGAGAAGCGAGTTAACTCGAATAGCAATAATATCAACAGATTATGAAACATAGTATGAAATGGAATCCCAATTTAAATGCCCAAAGCCATTTCAGATTTCCTGTTCAGATACCAGAATGAATATCTATTATCTGAAAATGTCATACGTTAGGGATTTCAAATACACTATTTTCTGGAGACAATCATTTAGAGCTATGATAGTTGTACACTGAGAATCCTCTTTGACATCCACAATACATTGATATATATGGGGGTAAGGACTCTTATATTTCAAGAAAGAGGGAAAGTGCGTTTTCACACTGGGCAACACGACAATGACACAGTGCTGTCCCGGTGTCGTGGGGGTTAAGATTCAATGCTAACCAATGGAACAGTTTACACACACACCGACACGACGATGCGGTGCCGTTGCCGGTACCGACTTGTCGTGGGCAGCATCGCTCCCGCCGGTGCCGTTGATGTGTCGTCGCGTTTAATTGGGTTTGTAGTGCTCAAGTTTACAACATATAGCCAAAGTTTTCTTTACTCATACGAAAAAAATAGTCATAACTCATATGAGAAATGTATTTGGGTTTGTCACTATGTCAGTGTCATAACATTGCAAGCTTGGCTTTTACGCCCATGTTGCCAATTTGTTTACTTACATTTTAGAAACAAATCCCGTAAACAAATATTTTAATACATACAGCAGGAATGCACCCAAGGCAACATCGCAAGGCAAGGGGGTTAGAGGGGAGCGGAAGGTACTTGGCGGTGAAGCTTGCAATGATGTGATACTAACTTTAGTTTATCAAATAATGTAGGTATAATACAAGACATTCGAATAGTGAACTTTTATTATTTGGTCAATCCAAACTTGTCTATACCGACTGCGCCTCTTATGCATTGAACTATATAAACACTCTTACGTCGTAGATATAATAAATACAGCCTCCTGTTGTAATCAGCTATCATGTACCACTGAAAACATGAGGTGAGTTCTCCACCAACTAACAATCATGTCGTTGTCGTGCCGGTGTCGTGTCGCCTAGTGTGAAAACACCCAATGTGTATATAATGAGTATCCACACATAAATAACAATTTTAACTTCTTATAATCCAACAACTCTGGAAAAGTCATTGTGAAAAGGATCTCTAACTCTTTATCAATTAGAAAGGCCTGGATTATTTTTCACTTGTCAATATCTTTTGCACTCAATACACTCAGTTACCTCCAGATACTCCTGAACCAGCGCTCTCTTCGCAGGTTCGTCAAGCATGGAGGGGGGAACACCTTGCCTTATCTTCTGAAGAGTTGCTTTAGGGTTGAATTTGGAGTTACTTTTCCTGTTGACAGCTTTTTCGTACACTTTGGCGGTTTCAGATGGTGAGTACTGCGTTATTTTGCTGTAATCAGGAAGATTAAAAAAATTAGTTTACGATAATTAAACACACCGAAATAGTACAGGCACACGCGCACACGCGGTATAAGGCGGTAGCTGTAGTTTGTGTCATCTTTGATTGTGAAATTCTTTCCATTTCAATGTCTCCCATAACATTCTGAGCTTATTGACTGTTATCATTAACAAACATTCTTTGTTCGAACAACTGTTCCATGCTTTTCACAGCTTGAACTTGAAAAATCTACTTTGACAAAATTATTATTAGGAATTAGTTTTAACTGTATATTTAGAAGATTTAAATTTGTATTAGCAATTAAGAAAAATGTGCCTAGTCTTGGCTTGTAGGTGTGATGTGCAAATGTATAATACACTAAATCAAAGTAAGATAGATATTCCATATTGTAGGCTTGGTAAAGTAGCTAATACAACAATGTTCTAGGCAAAAAACGTATAACAAGTTACCAATAGGTAACTAATGTTTTGACGAATCATGTTAAAATACTGTATTCTATTGAAGAATTTTTTGACTCAGATGCAACTGTGATTTCAAAGAGTTTGTTTAGGCTAGTGATTTTCAATTAAACCTGACCATGTCAATTACATGTATATGTTGAACGACAGTAAATTCTTCTTATTCTTATGATTGGTCACCTCACTATCAGATGTTCATAAGGCATCAATCGATATTCGCAAAACTAGCACCTGTCTTGTTCCTCACCTGTCGTTGAAGCCGTAGAGCGTCTTGAGATGCTGTTTGAGGACCAGCAGCAGGTGGCAGCCCTGACTCGCAGTGATGCACTCCTGCAGTGTGCTGGCGTCGTTGGGCACTCGGCTCAGGAGAACGTCCTCGTCATCCTCATCCTCCTCCTCATCCAGCATCGGGATTGGCAGCCCTGTCACTGGGTCTATCTGCGGGGGCACCGAGTTGGGGTTGGGCAGCAGGGCCTACAGACACCATTATCAATTAGGAAATTTTACCTCTGCACACCTCTTCAGTATCCCCTCAGTCTGGAGTTGTCCTTGTCCGGCCACGTTAACCGTATTAAATGTTTGTTTTTTGTGTCCCCATCCGTCTGTGTTTGTGACGTGTATTTTTTTAAACTTTGACAACGAGTATATACTAGATTTTGACGTGCAGATTTGAAAATGGGACAGCAGTCCCAAAACTAGTAATCTGCTAGTGATTCAGGATTGACAACGGATAAGGTACGTTAACCCATTACTTCAAGTAATTAGGAACCTCTGCGTGCTAAAACCATTTTTGCAAAAAAAGTAATTTGCAGAAATTGAGGAACCACATCAGTCTCTCTTTATTTTTTTTCGTAACAGCTGTTTGTTTAGAGTAGCCAGATCAAGATGGAAGGCAACTTTTAATGGTAAAAAAGTAAACAAAATTTAGTTAAAAAAATTGTTATTTTAAAGTTGTCAAAATTAAATTGGAAAAAAATATGTAGTTCATCACTAGGACCAAAAGTGGCTTTTGGATCCTCGCTTATTTTCCGTCTCTTTATCAAACAAATATTATAATTGTTGTAATCTTGTAAATGCTCATATAATGAAACATACTAAATACATTTGTTACAATACGAGAAGTAAGTTTACACTTTAGTTCCTGTTCATAAATTAAATAAATAGCAACTGTCACAAAATAACTGTATATGATTTATACACAGTTAACATTGTCTGCACATTCAACCCTTCTCTTCCCACCAGCTTCACTGGTAATTAGAACAACGTAGCATATTCATCCCTTCCCTTCCCCCAGGCCTCTCCTATTGTCCTGTGTAGCTCACTCAGCCTCAACATCCTTTTACAGGTTTGGGCCCTTCCCCATTGGCTACTTGCCTGTATATCCGTTTTCAGCATAGGCGAAATTCGGGGGTGGCAAGGGGGGGGCGGGTGCCACCCCAAAAATTTGGAGGATATATTATTATAATATATGAAAAGACAAAATAATCACAATCACGACCATTTTTGCCCTCCAATCAAAATACTGAAATTAAGCTTTTGATTTTCAGTCAAGGAGGATGGGGATAAAAACACCAAGGAACCAAAGTGAAAGGAAAGCTTGCCAAATTGAGATAAGCTGCAGAAACATAAATACCCCCGTAGCAGGAAACCTGCGTTCTCAACGAATTTCCAATGCATGTATATGATTCTCACTACCACATAAAGCAACTCACCAAGTTTTATAAAAATAAATAAGTGATATATAGCATTTTATTTATTCTCCATATGAATAACATTGAAAGCTAAGTACGCAGGTTTGCTGCAACAAGGAACACAAAATATGTGTTTTTATGCAATTAACAATTTAACTAAAACCATTCGAAGCTGCATACCAAGTTTTATTAATTTATGTTCATAATTAAGGGAGATATCAAACTTAACTTATTCTCCATAAGAATAACATTAGGGCTGAGTATGCAGGTTTGCTGCTGCGGGAAAACTGGCAAAAAAAATTTTTTGTGCAAATATCAATAAACCAGTACTAGGTGAAGCCACATGCCAAGTTTCATCAACATACACTCATAAATAATCGAGATATCAAATTTTAATTATTCTCCACAAGGATAACATTGGACAACGTACTGTGTTTAGCAATTTGAATATCTCTGCAACGGTTGGACGTAGAATCACAATTTAAACACCAAAATGATTGTTTTGTAGAGCTGAACTGACTGAGAAAAGCAAATGTGAGGTTTACATTAAAATTAACTGAGGAAAAGCTAAAAACCTTTTCCCCATAAGATTAACATGGGGGATTTTATGAGCACGTTTTTTTTTATTTTCTCCGCAACCACTTAACCTAGGTAAATGATTTAAAATACTATATTATTTGTTTTTTTTAAGCTTTATGAAATGGTCGAAACCAAAGTTGTGTTTTAAAAATTTTAATGTGAAAAATACAAAAAAACTGATTTTTGGAAAATATAAAACCCCCTTCCCATAGTCCAATTTTTCTGGTTTTCGAACTTAAA
The DNA here is from genome assembly GCA_963675035.1 of Allygus modestus. NCBI lineage: Eukaryota > Metazoa > Arthropoda > Insecta > Hemiptera > Cicadellidae > Allygus > Allygus modestus. The sequence continues at coordinate 36,851,411 of OY776113.1, read as the reverse complement.
GTCATGAATGTCACTTTATACATTTGAGCCAAATTTTATCAAAATCAAGTAAGGGTCTGCGGTGCACCGAAAAATCGGTACCGGTTCGGTACAAAACGAATTACCCAATTCAGTTCGGTATAGGGGTGTGCGAGTACTCGAAACTTCGAGTTTTCGGCTGAGTATTTTAATACTCGAACTCAACTCGAAGTTTTGAAAAATACTCGAAAGTTCGAGCGAGTATTTCCCGCCGATTTCCGGATGATCACTAACGATTGCGACCGGCAAAAACGCATAGTAACGGCCGCAAAAGGCGATCCCATCACGTAAAATCGGCCGAAAATTACGAGCGCTAACGATTGCGACCGGCGAAAACGCGTAGTTTCGGCCGCAAAAGGCGATCGCATCGCGTAAAATCGGCCGAAAATTACGATCGGACCGCGTAATTTCGGCCGTAAATGACGACGGAAAACATAATATCGGCAAAAGTGGCGACCGGGCCACTTAATATCGGCCGCAACTAACGATTTCGTCATCTAATATTGATTATAAGCGATGTCTGAACCTGGTGATATTGGCCAAATGACAACCGGACCGTGTTTTATCGGCCAGAAACGAATGTCAACCCGTGTTTTGTGTGTCAATATGTAATCCAGTTTGATTGTACTGGCAAACACTTTGTATTGCTACTCATTTATTAGCTGGAAACCATGTTTAGATTATCAAATCTAGGGTTGTACCCAAATCCCATTACACTATTTTAAACTAGCAACTGATGGCAAATACTCGCTCGAAAATACTCGAAACTCGAAAATAGTTGGCACTACTTGACTCGACCCGACTCGATTAAAAAAATCACTACTCGCACACCCCTATTTCGGTACCACTAACGGCGCCGGTACTAAGTCAGTACGGTACAGCCGAGAACTACAAAAAATCAGTATTCACTGTTTATCAACCACATTTTTCCTTCAGTTTTATTCATAACATCTTTTTCGTCCGTTTACATTCTACTGACACGTCTTTGCTCACGACAGCAACTTTCAACTTTGACCGGCATTCGCGAGTTTATAGGTTCACAATCGGATCACGAATGATGACGAGATGTCTTTACAGCATTGATAAAGCCGCCTCCACAGACTGGCCGAATGTTTCGTCGAGTTACGTACGACTCGGCGAGTAATCAAATAATGTACATAAACATCGAGAGTAACAGAGGTTAATAACAAACTACTACGCATTTACACTGTCACGCTCGTCTTTGCTCGTCTAGAATTAGCCAGTGTATGGAGGCAGTATAAACGTAAACAAAAACCTACAACCGAATTTGAATGACATTTAATCATTTTTAAATCAAGCAGAGGGATAAACACATAAATATCTGTTTGTTTTTTATATCAACGAAATTATAACACCGTTTTGTGTTGTACATTGCCGATTGTATAAGCCCCCTAACCTCAAATGAGTACTTGATACTACTTAATATCGTCAAACATTTGGCAAACACATTCTGATCTACGATCGTGTGTTATAGAGAGTAATAACATGCAGAAGGTTGAAACACATATTTTGATATGCAAACGTAATAACATGCACATCCAAAAATACATATTGGGATTGTCATAACATTTTCCTAATAGGCATTATGACACTTCCTAACTTTTTGTGGATAGAAATTAAACAACCGAAAGAAACTGTTTTAATTCAAAATTAAATATGCCGTCAACGGTTTAGAAGAGTGTTTAGGTTAAGTATTAGTTTCATTGCTAAAACGTTGATTAATAAAAAAAGTTGTACACACACTACTGTTGTAACAAATAAAAAAGGTTAGCCTACATTGGTTCATAATTTTATAGCGTATATTATAATTTTGGAAACTGCATATTTCTTTCTCTCTGATATTCACTTTCTAGGTATACTCTTTGCGTGACGATGACGTTTGGACGTAATCATCACTTCCACTGATCGTGCGTCGTCTTCGTTGATAAAATGTTTTGAACAAGCCTTGATAACAAGTTTTGTGATAGCCTTTATAGTTAGACAATTTAAAACAAACAATGAGTGATTGTGATGGATCCTTGATTCTTGATGAACCGCCATCGCCGTCGACTTATGTTACAACGAGTAGGCTACAACTTTCACGTATGCTGTGTATGTGTCATCTCATTGCAATACAAATTCTTATTCTGTTGCGTTACTTGGTTATAGGATTTAAAATTTGTTGGAGGCTATAATTTATAACTCATACAACCTGTGTTTAATTTGAACACACACACACACAAACCTTCCTTTCTTTTATTATTATTTTATCGTCTTACTTGTGAATAAAAGTTTATAAAGAAATATATTTGTCTTATTTGTGTTTTATGTGACTGTTATTTGTATTATCTTGTATGAGATCAATTTTGATTATCTATATATATGAAAAGTATTTGAGATAGCTTTACAATTTAAATTAACTAGGATTAGTTACTTCAATTGATTGGGGAAAATTGAATAAATGGTATCTATGTGAAATTATTACAAGTACAAACAATAAAATCTTATAGATGAAATAAGCCTACATAACTAAATTAACATAATTATTTAACATAAAGGGAATTATTACTGTTGGGGTTGTGTAGATATATATATATATATATATATATATATATATATATATATATAATTGGACTTTCTTTCTTTATTTACGTGATTTAACACATTATTATTGTTATTAGGCCTATATAAATATTTGTGAACTATTACAAATTATAATCAAAAGCTTACCAAAATACTTTTTTTATGTCTGCTAGTATGTTTTTCTTTAACAATATTTGTTGTGTATTTGTTCTGTTTGGTTTTCGAATACACTTAGTATATAAAAAATTATGGCTATTTTATTACTGCGTACCGTACCGATTTTGTACCGACCTTAAATTTCTGGTACCGCAGACCCCTAAAATCAAGACTTTTTACTCAAGTTATCGTGTTAATGGACGCATATATAGATATATCTATCTATATATTAGGGATGTGCGAGTATTCGAACTTCGAGCTTTTTCGAGCCGAATAGTGCAGGATTCGGCTCGTCTCGAGATTTGCAAAGAGGTTCTCTATGTAGGCAACCTACTTTATATTGAAAGACAAATTGTTCGTTACTATCAACAAGTGGTCTCAATAAATCTTCCTGTTTAGAAGCCTACCATACTTATTTTGTTATTTTCCCACTGTAGGCCTTTATTTATTTAACGTAGGAATAATGAATCTAGGAGAAGTGAATGAAGGATGACAAATATTGGAAGTTATCAATTATTTTACATTACCATAATGGATAAAATGTTTATTCTTTTAAACATAATATAAATAAGGAATACATATAGGCCTAATCAAACATGCTCAAAGCTCGAGAACTTTGAACAAATTCTGCCCGGCGTGGCTAGTCAGAAAATTTCTCCTAGAGAAAATTCCCATCAGAGAAAGCTCAAAGCTTTGAAAAAAAGCTCGGCTCGAGCCAGAAATCACTATTTGCACACCCCTACTATATATATATACATATAAATTTGAACGATTAGTGTTTTTGGCATCTGGGGACCTCAAAACAAAAAGTTATCATGGTCTCGGGCTTAACTCTTACCATGCCACCTACGGGAATAACTTCTTGCCTATAGGGGAAATTCGCTGATAAATTTATACACAGAAAATGTTGAATGCCTCCTAAAATACCGCTGGAAAAAAGTAAGGTAATCATAATTATAAATGACTATTTTACCATTAACCTGTTGGGTCCCGAGTTAAGCCTCCCATAGCCCCTCTGGCGACCCAGGTTTTAGGCTCCTCAAAAAGCTTAGGCCTACTAGAGTAATTATTAGTAACCAAACTGTTTAACATTAATTAATTTATTAGTTTATACACAATATCCTACTTACTAAATTGCATATTGTATTTCATATAGTATGTTGTTTAAATAAACTTAAAACCGTAACAAAAGGCTATTTTGTCAAAAATTTACGAAATACAGCAACTGTTACAAGAAAAAATACTGTAACAGGGAGGCCAAGAATTGAAATGCTAAACAAAAATACCACAAAAAAGGCATTATTTTGCTGCCCATCTTGGTATATTCAGTGTAATTTTAGTACATTTTATGTGCCCAGGGAGACAGAAAATAAATTAGCATGGCGGCTGCCGCAACTGTGCGGCAATGGGATCCAACAGGATAAAGTGGTATGCACAAAAAGATTCCCAGTCTTAGTCTTTTTGTGAGCTATAAAATCTTCAAGCTCTAAATAAAAGTCAAAAACATTAAACAGATTCATCCTGTAATAAAATACTTAGGGGCCATGCATAAATTACGTCACGCTATATTCAGCCCTTTTTGACCCCCTACCCCCCTGTATCACGCTGCTCATAACTCTCCCCTGACATGTCACACTTATTAATTATTGAATATTGGATTGTGGCATACGGTATTTCGTCACTGTAACTGATGATTTTGCAGGCTTTACCTCCATTAATCGTGAAGCGTCATGCAGCCCTTAACTCCCCCCCCCTCTGCCATGTCACAGTCTGTCACGACCCCCCCCCAGGTGCCGTACCCCCCCCCCCCCCAGGGAGACGTGACGTAACATATGCACGGCCCCTTAATTTGTATCAGGCCTCAACAATCTACCCTTGGGTTTTTTTTCTTTTGTATCTAGTCTTTTTTTGGCTTATGCTCCCAGAATCTATCTGCCCACTTCAGACCAACTACATGCAATTCATTTAGTCCTAGAATCAAAACAAGTAAGCCATTAAATGTCAAAGTTAAGGTCAGACTTAATTTGACTCAGAAATCAAATCTGTTGACAATAATCAATAACCACCCCCCCCCCCCCACACCCTTGGAATCATCTATACCACAGTTTATTAAGATTATGACACAATTTCTCTATAATAAGTAGTTATACCTCACGAAAGGATTGCAGAAGGTTTGTGCCAGTGACAGAGATCATGATGTCAATGTGGTGGATGATGAAGAGAGGCTCGTCTTGAACCTGGTACGGGAAGTAAGCCATATTGTCAGCCAGAAACAGCATTTGTGACAAATTGGTTTTCTGTAAAAATTAAAAGAAATTGAGTTTTCACTTCTTTACTTAATAAAAATTAATATAGTTTTTAGATGGTGATTTTGGTTAAATGACCGTTAAATGAGAGACATCCTCATTCTTTTGGCCAGAATTTTGTCAAGATACCTTTAGACCTGCAATGAAATACTTTTTACAAGATCTATTGCTAATAATTAATGTATGGCTTTAATTATGACAATGTCAATGCTTGAAATAGTTAAGTAGCAAATGAACATGATTTGATTTGGTTTAATATTAAATGTTTGAATATATAAGAGTAAAATTAACTAGGTTTAGAATGAAATTTGGAACGATGGAATAGTTAAAAAATCTTCATATTGAAGTGATTTGTAGTGTCTGACCAATCACTTGAAAATGCCTCAATAAAGTTGAAATTATCAGAAGTAACCTTTTAAATTTTGAATGACAATCAATTCTAAAACCAAGAAGCAAAAAACAAGAATAAGTAACTCTCCTATTTATTTATAAAACATATTAATTCCCTTTTCAGAAAGTATTGCTACAAGAGCAGTTACTTCAGTGGAACTTGGATAATTCAAACTTCTATAGTTTGAAATTTTCTTTAAATCAAATTTTTCGCTAAAAAAATACTATATAAATAATATAAAAAAACTTGGTTAATTCAAATTTTTGGATGATTACAATTTTTGTAACGATCCTTAGAGATTCGAACTATCCAAGTTCCACTGTATTTTGATACGGGAAACTAAAATTATACTCGGCGACCTCATAAGACACAAGGGTAGTGCTTACCACTTGTTCATCAAACTGCTTGAGGATGGACAGGGTGAGGGCGCGGCGTTGTTGTTTTGTGCGCAGGATAGAGTACAGGAAGCCGTTGAGAGCCGCAGGCATCTCCCCCTCCTTGAGCCGGAACCCTCGCACCGCCTCCGAATCAGCCTGCAGTATCTGTTGCAGCTTGTATGACAGCCGGATACCCATCTGAGCCTTCATGTGGATGAAGCCAGGGTACTTCTTCTCTATCTCCTGCAGCTGTCTGTCCGCACTCCCACTCACCAGCCGCTCTTCGTCTGTACTCATGCAGATGAGGTAAGGTACAATCTGAAACAAGTTGAAAATATCAATTTGGAAAAAGAAATTTCAAGTTTAACTGTGTTCAAGATTTGTAGTATTTTATATAATCTAATACATAATACCTACAGTACTAAACTTCCGTAAGAAATTCGCTTTTTCACTTAACAAAATAAAATGTAGGGGTTATATAAACGCTTCAACTCTGGTATTAACACAAAACAGGATTTCCACATCAGAATTGTGGAATTATAAATTGAAAAATTAAAATACCACAGTATAGTGAGCCCCAAAGAACATGTTATTCTTACCCAGTGCTGCAGTAAATTTTTCTGACAAAATACAGTAAGTAGTACCGTTTGGTTGCGCTCTGCTTTTAGAAAGTGTTTATGAAGTATGAGCGAAATGTGAATACTCACTAGTTTGCATCGCAAACAAATTTGATTCCCATATTTTCCATTTTCTTTTAGCCTGTTTTTGGCCATTGATGGGCCTAACTAGGTTGGGGTTTAGCCATTTATGATACACTAGTAGTAATCATAACTAAATTATCCAAACGGGTACAGTTTTTGACACCGGTGGACCATTCCTTTACTTATTATAAAACTTAATATCCAGATATTAAATCTACACAGCGATAGTAAAATGATTTGTTAGTGAATTTCCTATGGAAAAGTGAACTATTAGCATGACTCGCACGGTGAAAGTTAAGTCCAGGACCACCATAGAAGTTCCTAACGTGACCCCCTGAACAAGTTTTGGGTGTCGCTAAAAACTTTATATATATTTATACATATGTGTTCACAGTCTAGCGTTCGCAATTTTTGCCCGATTTACTTGAAATTTGGTAGGAACCTTCCCAACAGTTGGACAAGTTTGTTGGGAAAAACAATCGGACAACTCTAACCCCCTTTTTTGGGGATTTTAATTTTTCAAATTTTGAATTTTTGGGCCCAAAGAGGGTCAGAAAGGTTTTAATGCGGAAATTCACTTTCCTCGCGTCAGCATGCTGCATGCGATCTCATTTATTACCACCTGACTAATCTTTGTAGTTTGGCTGTTGAGCAGCCTCCATGAAGACACGGTAAAATGTTAACTTTTCGACAAGATATTTATATTTGAAAAAGTGATCTCGCAGTTGAGATCGATTCTAAAACTTATCACCCCAGTAAGAATAAAATTGTATATAAAAACCGTGGTGTCGGTGTGACAAACATCTTTACGTTTTGGAAATTGGTAGTACTGATAGGTGGTCGTCTGTTTTATTTAGGATATAACTAGGAGTTATCTGATTGGTTGGTTTGAATCTGCCAGTTGAAAAGTATTATTTAGTTAATCTGCAAGGCGGATTCGCTCTCTTTTAGCAATGTGTTAGGGCTAGAAATCAGTCAATTTCTCTGCTTAGTGCTCATCAAAATGACTTGGCTCGGGCTCTGTCTGGGGACCTCCGGTAACATCGTGATAACATCCCGAGTAGTTGCATCGGCTTACCTGAACAGGATGTACTAGGCCCTGGGACAGGATGAGCTGGATGACCTTGAGGGCAGCTTGTCTCACTCCCACGTTGGGGTGCAGGAAGGCTTCTAGGATCTCCTTCAGGTACAGTTGTATCACAGTGCTGGCCATGCCTGATGAGATGTCTCCCATCTCCTTGAGGTTCTCTTGCTTCGACAACTTTGCCCCTGAAATGACCGGGGCCAAGAAATTGTTAAGAGTTTGAAAATATGATTGAAAGCCTGATCATTTAGAAGGGAACTATTTAAAAGTTTTATCAAGGACCCTAGAAAAACAACACTGTAGACTGAGTTCCTCATCGCTCATAGGGTTTGAAATAAATCGCTGAGTCACCAATGCCAATTTAGGCAAAACAAGTTTTATGAGAAATAAAAATTTAACTCCTATTGTGTTACCATCTGACACTCTTATCAAGTATAAATTACAAGGAACAACAAAATGTTTGTGATTAAATAAATTTGTTTCATATTTTGAATTTATTACAAAATGTTAAGTAAGAAACAGGTAAGACTGTTGCATAAAAGCAAAATTGTATTGCTCAGCTAAACCAACATAAAATAACATTAAGAACATATATTGACATAATAAACACAAGAAAACTTACACTCCTGATCTTGTTTGATCATCCGGCTCTCCTCCTCTTGCAGGTACTGCTCAATATTGCTCAAAACCTGCAAAAAAAGATTATATTATAGAAAACTTACTTCCATTCTAAAAACTCCATTGTACACAAAACATATAGTCAGATTAAGGTTAGAGTAAATACACAAACAAAATAGACACAATCGATTTAGTCCCTCTAAAATATTATTAATTCTGAATCGATCTAATCAAGTTTTTTACTTTGTAAAATAGAAAATACCCCCGTCGCAGCAAACCCGCGTACTCAGCGAATTTCCAATGCATAAGATATGTATTAATACCACATTGAGCCGCATACCAAGTTTCATAAAAATAAATTCACAAAAATGCGATATATACAATTTTAATATTCTCTATAAGATTAACATTAGGAATGAGTACGTAGGTTTGCTGAAAGAAGGAAAACAACAAATTGGTTTTTATGCAAATATAAATAGAATTCAACTAGATGAAGCCACATACCAAGTTTCATCAATATTCATTAATAAATAAGCAACATATAATATTTTAATTATTCTCTATAAGAATTACATGTGGGCTGAATAAGCAGGTTTGCTTCAACAAGGAACAAAAAATATAGGTTTTCATGCAAATATCAATATAACTCAACTTGGTGAAGCCACATACCAAGTTTCATCAATATACATTCATAAATAAGTTATATATACCCTTTTGATTATTCTCCATAAAAATAACATGAGGGATGAGTACACAGGTTTGCTGCAACAAGGAATAGAAAAAATGAGTTTTTATGGAAATATCAATATAACTCAACAAGGTGAAGCCACATACCAAGTTTTATTAATTTATGTTCTTAATTAAGGGAGACATTACATTTTAGTTATCCTCCATAAGAATAACATGGGGGCTGAGTAGGCAGGTTTGCTGCTACGGGAATTATCCGTAAAAATTGCTTTTTTTGTGCAAATAACAATAGACCACAACCAGATGAAGCCGTATACCAAGTTTCGTTAGTATACGTTCATAAATAAGCGAGATATAAATTTGTTGTTATTCTCAATAAGAATAGCATTGGACAACGTACTGTGTTTAGCACTTTCAATATCTCTGTAACCAATTGACGTAGAGAAATGATCAAAACACCAAATTGTGTGTATTTTTTAAAGCTGAATCCAATGGTGAGAACTAAAATTTGACTTTTTAAAATATTACATGTAAAAACTTAAAAAAAAAAACATTTTTGGGGTACAAACCCCCCCCCAAAATACCCCTTTGGATGGAGCGACCTGGCTGGTTTTCGAACTTAAGTCATAAATGTTGCTTTACACGTTTGTACCGAATTTCATAAAAATCGGACCATTTTTACGAGAGTTATCGCACCCACAGACACACACACACACACATATATATATATATATATACAGTTTTGAATGAATGGTGTTTTTGGGGACTGGAAACCTCAAAACAAAAAGCTATCCATGTTGATCCCAGTGATCCATGCCGACTACGGTAATAGCTTCTTCCCTACAGGGAAATTCGCTAAAACTAAAATATTGATTTTTTGAGCATTGTTTCTTAATGCTAATACAATCAGAAATATTGTAATAGACAATACTGTATACATAATTTTCTGTATCACGGTACTACGATATGAAACGTATCTCACATCACTAATCAGCAGTCTTGCAAAACCTCGGCAAACAGTGAACAGCTTGTAAGCTTCTCTAAACACAGTACCTGAATTTTGAGATCACGAGGGGAATCGGCATCCCGAAGAATCTCGTGGTAGAGTGTTTTGAGATCGGGGCCCAACATGAGCTCGTAATGGCGGATGCAAACGAAACCGATGGCTTTAAGAGTGAACCCCTTGAGGTCTCTCTGATGCAGGTAGAAGAGAAGTGTTTCGAACACTTGGTCTCGAGTCTTCTCCTGAACAAACAAACAAGCGAGAGATAAGAATACACTTAATAAACTCGAACGTTAGACTATCTATACTTTAGTAGTTATAGGATTATGAAACTCCACACTGCTAGTCTATTCCACCCTGGGAATTTCGGGCAGACCTCAGACAAATTGTCTGTAGACCAATTTTCTAGGAAATAAAATTTGTTAACAGTGCCAAGTTTATACATTTTTGAATTATTCGTATATTAAAAAAAAAAACTATTTTACCTCACAGTAAAGAACATAAACATAATTATAGAAATAAAAACATGTATGCTGAAATACAGTTTGACCCTTTTTGAAAGAAAACCTAAATATGCAGGATTAAAACTTTATCAGGCATTGCCAAGTGAATTGAAAGGAATCAAAACCATTCCTAGTTTTAAAAACCAACTTGAAAATTATTCTACTGGAAAAAACACACAATAGGTGGGGAGGATTTTGTATCAAATCAAAAAGTAAATTAAACTCTTTGATTTGGTTGATGATCTTTACATAGATCTGAAAATGGTTCTTTTCTGTGTCCCGTACTGGACACATCGACCTGTCTAACTCGGATTAAGGAATACAAACTGAATTTTCAAGTATGCAAGTAGTATGAAGAGGAAGGTTAGATAGTGCGGGGTAGACTGATCATGGAAAGGCCCATTTTCCTGCATAGGCTCGTTGGAGGCACTCCCTCCTAGAAAACTTGACTGGTATATATGTAGCCAAAATTAAAAGGAAGATTATACCAATCAGCCAAAGGACTTGCCACAATCTGTGACAGTTTTTTGTTATTGTTCTATGGTTAATCTCCTAACTAACATAGCCTACTCAGACGTTTTCTTGTCTCTCGTAACAGAATCTACCTATAAGTGAACTCACAAGTTTGTAATGTTATAAGGAACGTTTTGTGTTAATCCGGATCCAATGTTGTGTGGCCTCTACAAAAAGAAAAGTAAGCAAACTTTGCTTATATTCTGCTTCTGCCCAAGCAATGTGCACCATGCTTAAGAATTCATATAGGGATTTGGTGTATATTTCATGTTTTGAGACAGGCAGTGTTACGATTATGCTGAACTAATCAATTCTAAAGTGCAACCGAGAAAAGATGAAAACATTTTAAATTCATATTTTAAAACAAGAACCACTTATTAGATTCAAATTTTCTTTTGTCTGTAGTGATGTGTCAAAACCAAAACTTGAATCTCAAAACCACCAAAACTTTGGAAAAGTTTCGGTTTCGAGATTCGATCGGTGAGTTTCGAGAATCAAAACTCGAAACTGCTGAGATTTTTTGTGTCTTTATTGTTGTTTTTTTAACAGAAATCACGCCCGTGTTTCGATCAATAATGCAAAGGTCAAAAGCCTACTGTCATCGGTCGTCTACCTTCACCTTTTTTGGATTATTGATTTTTTATTTCTGAAAGAACAACTCTATCCAAAATATATAATTAGTTTTAATTAATTTTTCTGGATTTATTTTTCATAACCATACCCAGGCAAGTAAATAGGGTTTCGCGATTTGAGTTTCGAGATTCGAGATTCGATTTTGTAAGTTTCGGTTTCGAGATTCGAAATTTCTGGTTTTGACCATCACTATTTGTCTGCTATTTTTAAATACATTTTTTAACGTGCAAAACATTAAACTTACTGGAAAATTGTCCAAAACTTCTTTATCCGTGAAGTCAAAGAATCTCAATAGCAAGCCGACTATATACAACGATCTCTTGATCAGTGGACGGTTTTTTATCACCTCTTCCTCCTTTCCCTCCATTGCACGTTTTTTGTAGAAGAATAAGTATCCTGAAACAAACAAAGGTTCAGTAATTTATTAATTGATTATGTAATCTCTAATTGAAATATTCTCACATTTTACTGTCAAATAACAATTGATTGATTGATTGATGTAAGTATGTGATAACAACTTGTAAGAGACTATTAAGGGGACTAAGGAAAAGAATCCACCTCATTTTTGGCTGATTTTCCCTCAGCTGTATTTGATCTTTTTCCCTCTGCTGGAATGTTCCAGCCTTGTGCTTTTTCCTAAAATCCTAACCTGGATGTAATCATAGATTCATCAAGTCCAGCCTTCAGACTTTATTAAGAGAGTTAGGCATAATAATAGGCTGAATTTCATAAAATATTTCATTAATTTTTCAAATTTGAACACATTCCCTTACTTTTCCCAGATTTTCCCAAATTCCAGTTACGGTCAACTAAAACCTCCATGTGAAATTCTCTCAATTTTCCAGATGTCAACTCAAGAAATTTCAAGAAATTAAACTAAGAGATCAAACAAGAAAATATATGTTAGTTAATAAATCAAAGCAAATTTGAAAAAAAACAACAAAAAACACCTGTTTCATGACATTTAAACATTTTATATCACCTTAGATTTTGTAGAATAAAACATGCCAACTATCAGGCTTTAACTTTAGAAATATATTCAAAATCATTGACTTTCTTCCATTCCACGTGATGAAAATATCTGACTTTTCAGGTTTTCTTGGATTTGATATTTCTTGTCCACACCAGCATTTTTTACCGTCTACAGAGGACAACATTCCAAACCTTCAAGGAGACAGGCTGTGATTTCCAGGTAAGGTTCAAATTTCCAGATTTCCCCAATTTTTTAAACTATAACTGAACTAACCGTGATACTGCTTGAGACAGTCCCGTATTAGTTTGTAGTTGCGGGTGACATTGTTGACCACAGATCCCAGGCAGGAAACACAGCTCATGATGACGGATTGGTCTTGCCTCATGATCAGCTTGACCGAATCCTCCTCTAGTCGCGCCAAGAACGAGTCGCTCGGATGTTCGATCAAAGGCACAATGATTTCCAGTGTCCGTGCCACTGAGCTGATGATTTGGTAGTCTCCTTGTGTCTGCAACAGAAAGAAACTTTGTAAAAACAAAAGGATAATACCCGCCTTACAAAAGATTCTGGGTACCTGTTGCATACACCATAACGAAGAAATGTAAAAGGTGAGTGAGTAATGCAAACCTTAATTATTCACACTAGATTTCAAAGCCGTAAGTAGCACACAGTGATAACAACCTAATACAATAAGCATTGTTTTTGACTAAAACACCATACTTTATCCATTAAGTTTTTTTTAGTGCTATGAAGTAAATTTGAGATTGTAAGTGCAACAGTTTTGTTGCAATTTCAAAAGTTGTTAATCTTACGAACATTACCATTGGTTAGTTATGGCCGGTATGTTGACAAAAATTGGTTTGGAAATTAAGGACTATTGTTCAGGAAGGTACTGAAGACTGCAGCACTGTATGCAAACAACTTTTGAGGTATAGAGTAAAGAATTACTCAGTTTGGAGTTTAAGTGACATGGCTAATTGTGGTTAAATTCTTTTAAAAATATAACGACAATAAATACAACAAATAAGAAGCTATCATCTGAATTTCTGCCTTTCTGATTCAGCCTATTCCCAATTGTTTTGGGTAACTGGTGTTCTACTGCAACTCTGAATCTATCTGCCTTCTTGTTAGGGAGTTGCAAGTTTTTCTGATTTTTAGAGAGTCGATCTCGAGTTTTGAGTGTTTTCAAGCAAGAATTTGCCATCAGCAATGTTCATAAATGGTTTTAAGTAGTGTAATGGGATTTGGCAACCATCCCAGATGAAATATCACAATCCTTTTGAAAGTAGGATTACAAAATTATATAACCATTATTATTTACAGAAAACCTGATGAGTAAAACAATACAAATCAACAAAACTTGTTTGGCCTTTGTTTTCGGGCGATAAAACATAGTTCGGTTGCCATATCGAATGTCACATGGTCTAGTCATCATTTGTCAAATCAAAAAAAATTCTTAATTTGGGAGTACAAAACCTGTACAAACATTGTGTCACAATATTCTTATTATAGTTAGCTTATATTATTAACTCGAATACAGAGAAAAACCAACTAATTAAATCAATTTGAATTACAACAATTGCACATTCACAGACCAGCAGAGAAAAATTAAGTTAAAGAGTAATGCGGATCGGGCCTTAAATTTTTCTTGATTGGTTTCATTTTTAATTTCTGGTGGTAATAGTTTTAAAAAATTGGATCCCATCTATGTAGGCTTACTGTTGAATAAAGATAGGTTGTGTTTCTGAATTGCAATGTAATTTTTATTTCTTGTATTTTAAGAATGAATTTTGGAGCGCAATGTAATTTTCTGTGGATTATTTAAAGTATATCACACAATCAAATATATACTGGTCATAAACAGTAAATATTGCCAAACTCATAAAATTTGCAATCGTGCTAAGCAGTCCGCTGCCGACAAGAAATAAATGAAAAATTGAGTCCACGGCCTACATTTAACAGTTATACTGTCATTTGCAACCGTTGTCTTGCGGTTCAATCATCGATTTATAGCCGCTTTTACACACGCCAACACGCCACTAATGTTACTTAGTCCAGTTGTTATTTATAGCCAGCATCACACAGTTTGGCTGTGGTTTATGACAGTCATCTTTCCCGTCATCATTTATGGTAAGATTTTACACGGTTCTACTCTTCTTTTACAGCCGATACTACTCAATTCGGAAGCTCGCAATCATGCAACATCAGAAAAAAACAATTTTTCAAGAACTTTGATTTAAGTCTAGGACAGTCTCTCATAAATGCGGACTAATGTGGTGGATGGCCGGTCCAGATTTTGGAAAATCTGGATTTCCCAGAGGTGGGCATGAGTCATGAGAAACAAACAATGCAAAGTGACGTCTACACTATCAAAGCAGTTGCAGGGTATGATACTCTCCTACCCTTTCCTCCCCAGCGTGACAACTTTCACTGCCTCGTAAATCATCATAAACGACATCAATTTTACTGAAACAAAGAGCGTCCAACAATGCAAACTACTTGGCATTTGTGTAATGTGGGCTAGTGAAAAGTGAAGGCGGTATAACGTGAAGATTAGTTCTTAATTTTTATTTCCAACAAACAGTTTAAACAAATTCAAGATCATCAGTCTGGACAAGAACGATCTGGATAACTGAGAACCTACTGTATTATATATATATATATATACATAATAATCTGATGTCGCCAGATCGATCCTGAGCAAAATCCTGAAGAAATGTTGTGGGTTCGATTCTGGATCCAGCAACCATTGGTCATCGGGCTATAATCAATGATCCTGGCTAAAGAATCAGTCGGTCTTAGTCGGTAACAAGGCTACACAAGGCATCTCACCCATTCTACACTCAACAGTCTTCCATATTCGCCTTAAAATATGCCATATTGTGTCGGCGTCTTAAAAAGATATTAAGATATTAAAAAAGCTCCAATTTTTGAGAACTCGCACACCCATACTCTCTATATATCACAGTTCAATTTTTTTTTCTCAATCATTCGGACAAAAGCAAGAGGGATTACTGACCTGACACTTGAGGCTGAGGTAAGGCTGCAGAGTGATGGCGTGCTCTACCAGCAACTGGGGCTTGATCTTGGCGAAGAGGTGGAGGGTCCGCAGACAAGCGATGAGCCGCTGGGAGGACCCGCCCCCGCGCCCGTCCAGGTTCAACACGTGATCTATCAGACAGTCCACGATCTGCTTGCAAGCCAACATGAGAGCCTTGCTGTGCTCGTGGGACACCTTGGTCGAGTCCTCCTTGTCCTCTTTAGGCTTGAACAACTGTAACATCCAATCTGTGACAATCTGTTCTCGATTAAAAATTGTAATAATAACGATCAAAAACATTTTAATCACACTGAGCTGAAAGTAGCTGTTTTCGGTATCAGCTGTGAGTACTGAAAGTGATACTTTTCCACCCTAGTTCCTTAAAAACAGCTGTGATTTTTCTAGCACTGTAATTAGTTATTCTGACACCAGTAGCTTTAGTAGCCTGTTTTGTACCAATAGTAGTGATGCATTCTAAATCAGCTGATCTTATTCATTTAGTTAGCAAATTAAAATGCAATGTATGCATTCGTAATCAGCTGTTCTTATTAATCTAATAGATTAATAACTTTAGATTAAGTAAACACTATTGTTGTCATTATTTAGTAAGAAATATACTCAGTAAATCTGATAAAAATGTCTAAAAAAGATGTTTAATTATTAGAGATGTACGAGTACTCGAAATTTCGAGTTCGAGCCGAGTTCGGCTCTGAAACTCGAGGTTTTACTGAAACTCGAAGGTTTCGAGCGAGTTTACTCCCGCCGTTTACCCGCGCTACCACGGGTCGTCCGCGGCCGCACGTCGTCTGTAAATTCAAATTGAGTGGCAACGCATTTGAGGTGTAAGAGTTAGTTGTGATGTGAATTTTAGTGTTTTATTAATAAATAAGTAAGTTGTGGCTTATAAATTTGTTAGCCTACTCTTTACACCTAAAAGGAAGATGTACCAGGACCTTCAGATTGAGTTGTATTAACACTGCCTGTATACTCATAGTCCACTTTTAGGTTAACCTAACTTTGTAAAAAAAATGTAAATATCAAAAACAAATCTGTAATGAAATCTAATAGGTAAGCATAAGAAGTTTGTGCTTGTTTTTTGTTCCACAGTAATTGAAATTGAGTCAAAAGAGACTCAACAAAATTCCATCCATTAATTTTAGGCTCAACTATTGTCCTTTGGCACTGAGCTGATTTTAAAGACAAGTGATTTGTTTAGGCTTTGTTTAAGTTTCATTAATGATTTTTTTAAATCATTCTTAATATTTTGAAACTCTTATTTAAGACATGGCTTCAATTTTATCAATTGATTTGCCGGGCACTTTCAAACATAGTATCTTCATGTTTTTATTAACTGATTGTTCTTATTAGGACTATTAGTGTTAAAATTTACTAAGATATGTTAGTAAATATATTTTGTGTGGTAAGTAAGTAGGTTAATGCTTTACCATGTAATAGGCCTTTTAAATATTAACATAAAGTTTATTTTAACTTTTAGGCCTAAATGTAATTTTATTTCCTCCATTCGTAGAAAGATGTAGTTTAGGCCTAAACATAATATACAATAAAACGTAGGATAGTAAAATAAAAAAACTTAAATAATTTTTTAATGAAACTGTTAATTAATACCATATAGGTTATAAAAACCTTAATACCAAAATATTAAAAGTATTTGACCTTCATGGCAAAATGTTAGGCAATAACTTTGGTATGATTTATTTTCAGATAAATGTACTTATCTTTTTCCAATGAAGCGGGAATCCATTTATTTGACTTACTATTGTTATTTTCTGGGCATAGTGACTAGAAAAGTATATTTTAATAACAACATTTATAATTGGAACCCTATACACTGTTTTGATCCAATTTATCTCGACCTATGTGTTTTTTTATTTGTATACTCGACTCCAACTCGAGATTCGAATCTTTTGCCATTTACTCGACTCGACTTAAAAAACCTGTACTCGCACATCTTTATTAATTATTATTATTATTTATAGTGTGATGAAAAATATCGTTCATAACTCGTACCTAAACTTTTTTTCCAGTTCTTGATTGAATTTCAAAAACTACTTGGATATAAAACTTACACTACATTTGGATATAAAATGTGTCACAGATAGATTTCTTGTTTTAATCGCGAGTAATCAAAAACCACCCAACTATGTTTGAGTTAGGCTCTGATTTGTTTAGGTTTTTGAAGCAGGGGGAAACGTTTGATCAAAACATCTTATCATGAAATTTAGTATGACGATGTTAAATTCCAAAAGATCCCATACTATAAAGACTAAATCGTAAGAGTGAAGTTCAAATGGGCTTGTTACTTCTACCGAAATCACCATTCACCACAAGTATTCTGACACAACCTAAATTAAAGAGGTTCGACAAACAACTAACTACCTTTGTTCAAATGGTCACAGGTAAGTGATAACATTGGCAAAAAAGGCTCATTCTTGTAAAATAAGCATTACATTATTTCAAATTTATATTACATTTTCAATGTTTCTCGATAAAAGAGTAGTTGCGATTGTACTCACGCTGACTAGCAGTTGCTCAAACCACTCGAGCCCCATGTCCTCGGACGCTGCCACAACATCCGTGATGTTCATCACCTTGCGGATCATGATATCCTTGTCGACGTTGGGCTTCTGTCTCACAGGAGTAAACCACATGTTCTGGAACACTTCCATCACCAACTTGCGGATACCTAAACCCGAACAACATCTGTTAGTGTGACCAGGTGTATCGGTTAATGCATGCGACTGAAGTCTTTAATATCCATAACCAACCCCCGATGGCTTCTAACTAAGTGATAGGTATTATATGGCAGAACAAAAGACATACATCTCTAATGAGAGGAGCGGTCTCGGTATAGAAACAGTACATAATTAGCCGTAATTGTATTTAAGATAGAAAATCCACTGAATTGTGAGGTGCGGTTTTAACTTTTAAATATGATCTACTCACAGTTATTTACAAGAATATAAACAAGTTTACACACAGCACACTGACGTGAGAGGGCTAAAATTCATATTTAAAACTTTGATAAATTAATTGGGATGGTAAAATTAATTAAGGGCTTAAAATGTTTCGCTCCTTAGGTGCTATTGTATTACATACATTCATTTTCCATCCGGGGCATATTTGACTCCTTTTAGACCCAAAATTTGTAAAATGCTATAAAAAAGGGGATTAGGGATTTGTAAATGTTTTGTACAATAGACTCGTAGAACTTTTTCCAGAAAGGTAGGTTAACTACCAAATTTTAAGCAAATCGAGTAACAAATTTGACTACAAGGGTGTGAACGCACACATATATATAAATGTGTATGTATATTAAAATTTTTAGCGACCCC
Organism: Allygus modestus; assembly: GCA_963675035.1. NCBI lineage: Eukaryota > Metazoa > Arthropoda > Insecta > Hemiptera > Cicadellidae > Allygus > Allygus modestus. Next base: position 36,832,472 of record OY776113.1, on the reverse strand, counting down.
CCAAAACTTTTTAAAGGGATCACGTCAGGAAGTTCTATGTTGGTCTCGGGCTTAAGTCTCACCGTTGCCCGTTGCACTGCTGGTCATGCTAATAGCTCACTTTTCAACAGGAAAGTAACTAATATGATATAAGCTGACGTTGAGTTTGATAAGCTGATCAATTGGGTGGGGCGGTGGATCCCTATTGGACCACCCAAAAATCAATAATTTTACCCAATAATTTTGTTTGGCTTGAATTCCAAAAAAGGTTTCCCTTATGCTTGGCCTTTGAGAACACCAGTTAATAAATTAGAGATGGTGCTGTAAGATTACTGGAAAGTGAGAAAACATCTTCGCATAAAGCAATTAACAATTCATTGTGCAGATGTGAAGGTTAAACCTTTGAACAACAGACTGTTTTTTGATGTATTTAAGGCCAGAACATTAATCTAAAAACCTTGCAAACGACATGTTACTGTTTTTTTCTTTACGTATGTAGCTTGTGGTTGGAAATATTAACTTAAGTTTGGACGGAGGGGTTTATTTGAGGGGTGTGAGTTGGACAATTTGTTTTTATGGATAGTCATTGGATTAAGAGGGTTAGAGGGGATAAGTTGTGGATCTATTGAAGTAATTATAAACAACTTACCATCTTCGTCATTGACTCTGCGAATCATTTTCACACAAATCTCAGGAATCTTCGGAAACTCTGGATACTCTATGCAGATGTCCTTCAAAATCTTGATCACCCTCTTTCTCACACTCACACCAGTGTCCTGTAATGAAAAGTTTCATTGTTTATAGCAGTAGTTTCTACGGGTGGACATGTACTAGAAGTTTTGAGTATGTTCTAGTACTCGAAGGCCAAACGAGCAGTTGATACTAATTAAAGATTTAAGTTGTGTAGTTACAAATGCTGATTGCTCATTTTTTACAAATACGTTTAAATAAATGAAAAATATGACTGAGTTTTTTGTTTTATTTAATCCCCATTCCTCTGAATAAAAGAAGTATTTAATTTGAAGCATCCTTCAAATCAAAGAAAGAGATGACGACACGTTGAGTAAGTGCAGTAATTGTCATCTTACAGCTCATTTCCGTCGAGCTACACGATGACAATTATAGTACATTCACAATAGTATATATAAGATGATGAATAAATAATTTGAAAAATTAAATAGAAGCCAAAGCCAAAGGTATAATTACGAGTTATACAAGTTTTCTTCCAGATGGAAGTTCAGAGAAGCTGAACTCAATTATCCATTATATTTCATTCAGATTAAATAATGGGGTAGCTGAGCAGGACTAACAATGTCAGATTTGTTTCATTAACAACGACCGTAAAACCTGCTAATCCCGGACGGGGGGAGGGGGGTATTCCCGGACACGGTGTACATATTTGTAAACATAAATATTTCTAAACTAACTTACAAAGTTGAGAAGTCGATTGTTATACATTCGTTTAGAGTAAAAGGCGCTCTACACAGCTGTATAGGTTAGAACTGTGTACGATATTTTTTTGTTTTATTTTGCAGGATTACCAACTTATGACTTCGAAAAAAATGTATGTCTAACTAAGACATGTAATTTTCATCAAGTTTGTCCAATTTTTTTCGTGAAGGCATATTTTTATTCAAAATTTAACAGGGTTGCCACGAAAGTTGCATTTCAAAATTCATGCATAATTCCAGGTTTTCCCGGTAAATATCTCAAAATTCCAGGTAAACTCGCGCGGCATTTTTTATGTATTTGGGACACCTATAACGAGTTAGAATATAAATAAAAGTGCTATTTTAACTTTTTAAAAAGTATAAGTCTTTTTTATTATTAAATTTATATCTAATATTTTGTTATGCTTTCTACAAAAAATGGGTATACAGGCTGGGCCAATTATTTGTATTAATGAACTTGATTTTTCTCTCTATAAAAACATTACAATATTTTAATTTATACGAGGAGGAAATTATGTCAACAAATACACCTAATTATATAAAATTCCATTTAACTTTGGCAATATACTATCTACTAAGAATAAAGAAATAGTATATATACAAATCTTTTTTTGTGTGTCTATCGACAACAAAGGCACATTTTTCAAAGTTCTTGATAGGGAGTGGGCCCAAACCCTGATCTTGTTACTATTTAAACATTTTCTTTGAAAGCATTATTATGGCAGCTGGATCCAGTTTTGAACTTTCCAAACATTTTCAAGATTTTTGCTGGGAATCAATCAGGCAACAAACCTCAGATTACGCCCTGGCCACTTATACACTACCCAGCTAATTATGCTTTAACAAATTATCCAGCCTCCAAAGACTACATATTAGAAACTGAGCTCCATATCAACGATTAACAATTTTGACCAGACCACAATTCATTACAAATGAGCCACTCAGTGGTGAAGATAGACCTTTGTCAAGGGGGGGGTATCTCATTAGGGAATACAAAACAATAAACTGTGATAGGTATTCAAAATTGGAGACATCATTGACGTGCCCCTTACATTCTACTTCTGCTGATGGTGATAGCTCCCACACTCACGTGCTGGTTGACGTTGTTGGGGCTGTGTGGCCATACTATAGGGGGCAGTACCAGTAGTACATGCATCACTGTCACCTAAAGCACTGATTTTTTGTGCCACTATCTATAGCAACATCTTTACTTTAAGGAGGTAACTTATCGCCAGCAGAAGTATCAGATACCCGAAAATAAAAGTATCAAGTACAGAGAAAGCATGAGTACATTCAGTAACTGATACCAGACTAACCTACTAAGTACTAACGAGTACTGAATACTAAGGAATCAGAAATGGCAGCTGGGACTCATTGATAAAGGAACTCTACATACTTTTATACCAATAGGAGCGCTAGACTCAAACACATATGACTTTAAATGATTGCATAACGTCTGAAATTGTTACTTCATAAATAAATATTTGTAGTAAATTAAATTTACTTTGATGTTTAGTTTACCTAATTTCAAACAGTTGTTTTAACCTAAAAAATTTGAAACTCGGGCTTAGTTAATAGAACACCGAAATTATTTCTAACTGTAATTATTGATAGGCCAACACACATCCGAGTCATGAACCATTGTTACAGAGAGTATCATGATTACAAAGTAATCAGTTGTTATCATTATTGGTACTGGAAAGTAACCGTTAAGCACATCACTAAAACCGTCTAAACGTCAAGGTCAGGTGTGCTAGTTGACGAGCTGGCCGTTGGGGGTGGGGTGAGGGTAGACTGTTCGGTGACTCCAGCGAGGTTGGTTTCTACCTCGCTGGGTGACTCACGTCGCACTTGGCGCAAGGTGTGCCGGTGCAGTTCGTCTGCAAGGCCTACTATTTATTGTACTCGAACAGCATTCTTAATATAAATTAGATATTTTAGAGATATTGCACACACATACATAATTATGTTTTCAGTAACAGCAATTCTTTTTTCTCAAAAGGCATAAGCTTTATTTCAGGGGGATGGAAATTTTAATTTTTCCAAGTAACAAGGGGAGGATATATCCCCCTGATCCCCCCCCCCCCGGTATCTACGCCACTGGAGCCACTTCTATTACCCACTGTTTGTAACAACACATAAAATAATTTATTAATCTTAATCAAAATGTTGCCAACAGTCAAGACTGCAGTTTACTCATATAAAGACTCACATGGCTAACGTTGCCGACTATCGAGAACGCATCGCTAACGTCACCGACCATCGGGAACGTGTCGCTAATGTCGCCGACCATCGGGAACGTATCGCTAACGTCGCTGACCATCGGGAACGCATAGATAATGTCGCCGATCATCAAGAACGTATCGCTAATGACGCTGGCAATCGAGATTGCTTTGCTAACGTCGCTGACCAACGGGAATGCATCGCTAACGTCACCGACAATCAAGAACGTATCGCTAACGTCACCGACCATCGGGAACGCATCGCTAACGTCACCGACAATCGAGAACGTATCGCTAACGTCATTGATCATCGGAAACGTATCGCTAACGTCACCGACCATCGGTAACGTATCTCTAACGTCGCCGACCATCAGGAACGCATCGGTAAGGTCGCCGATCATCGAGAACGCATCTCTAATGACGCTGGCAATCGAGAACGTATTGCTAACGTCGCCGACCAACAGGAACGCATCGCTAACGTCACCGACCATCGAGAACGAATCGCTAATGTCACCGATCATCGAGAACACATCGCTAACGTCGCTGGCAATTGAGAACGCATCGCTAACGTCGCCTACTATTCAGAACGCGTTACGCAATCGACGACGATCGCGACCTGAAATTCCCGGTTCGGCCGAAAATTCTCGCATAATCCACACATTTTTTCCCGGTCACCAAAGTTCACGCATAATTCCCGGATTTCCAGGTTTTCCCAGTCGGTGGCAACCCTGTTTAAGAGCGCATGATGCCATGCTATTTAAAGCTACATACAAAATATATTTAAAAAAATATCATATTTGCATATTCCATTGTAATCCTGGACACTTTAATACTACTCGGTGGATGTGACTGTTGGGCCGGCTGTTGCTGACTGTTGGGCGCCTGCCGTTACTGACATAAAAAGCAGATTTCCCGCTGTAACTAATAACAACATTGTGATGTTTAGCTCTATTGTGTACGACACCTATCTGTGTTTGTTATTAACCCTAGAAACGCTTTGAGTCGCGATCGCGATACCTTTTGCAGCGTGTCACTAAAACAGTCGTAAAATCAATAATTATTAACCGATATTGATGATTTTAATAAAGTAATGAAGCGAAAGAGTCAGTCTATATTTTGGAGACGGTGGTGAATCCAAAAGCAAAAAGTATCACCTATTTACGTCTTTGGATTTTGTGAATTGTTGGTCAGCTGTTGTCTGCCGGCAGCGACTGTCAACTGTTATTGTGTGCGATTGTTTGTTTACTACTCCTACTCGGTGTTTTTGTTTTAGAACATAATAATAGAGATAATAATGATTAGAAATGAGTGAACTAAGTTATTCAAGTGCTATCCGTGATGCATTGAACGATTTTGACATGATATCGGTCAAAACAGTGTTTGTGAAAACGAAAGCTCAGATGAATCCCTTCTTGATTTTTCATCTGAAAGTGGGGAAATCTGGAATCCTGGACCTGAAGACTTTGACAGTGATACTTCAATTACCGATATTGAACAGGTAAGAAATGACATTTCAAATAGTAGGCCTACCCTGTCCCTGGAACTACCAGCACCTCAGGCGAGTCAGCCTCCTAGGCCTAGGCCTAGACAAACTGAACCTGTTCCTGAGATTGCAGCTAATGATCCTGATGTTCTCCCTGGACCATTTATAGGGCCCATAAAACTGTCCACAAATCCTAGATGGCTAAGAATTTATCCTCCTGAACAAGAATTCAATATAGAAGAAAGATTTGAAGTAAGAAATCCAGGAACTAGAAATTGCCCGCCCTGTAATATTACCAACCTTTTCAAAAATTTATGAAAAAATAGTACAACAACAATTAACTTCATTCCTTGAAAAATTCAATTTAATAGATGACATTCAGCATGGGTTTAGATCTGGAAGGTCAGTCACCTCTGCAGCTGTTTCGTTTTTAGAGGCAGTGATCGAGTCTGTTGACAGAGGTAAAAATACAACAGGAATATTCATGGACTTAACCATGGCTTTTGACAGTGTGAAATATCCTATACTGTTACAAAAATTATCATCTCTAGGGGTCTCCAAAAATTCAGTAAAATGGTTTGATTCTTACCTGACCAATAGAACACAATTTGTTGAAATCAGTTATGTATCAAACAGTAAAATTATTAAAGCTGCATCAAAAATAGAAACAATAAAATTTGGCGTTCCGCAAGGGTCTATTTTGGGGCCTTTGCTATTCTTATGCTATTTGAAGGACATAGATAACACACTGACATGTAAACCGAGCAGTAAACTGTGCCTTTATGCTGATGATTCTAGTTTAATGATATCATCCCCAACTCTTGAACAAACGGAATTGACAGCTTTCATAGAACTTGGGAATTTAGGCAATTATTTATTAAATCAAAATTTAATACTAAACCATGAAAAAACAAATTTTGTTACATTTAAAACAGCACAAAATAAAAGTGGTAATGAACCAGTGATAATGTATGACTCTAATTTCATTTTACAGAAAGAAAGTACAAATTTTTTAGGACTAACAATAGATCAACACTTAAATTTGAATGAGCATGTAAGTAAAGTACTGACCAAAATAAATTCTGGAATCTATGCTCTTTCAAAAATGTCCTTTCATTGCAATTTAATAACCCTCAAGAATATTTATTTTGCACATATTCATTCTCATATTTCTTTTGGAATTTGCCTATATGGTGCAACAAAAAAAGAAAATCTCGATAGGATATTAAAATTGCAGAAGAAAGCTATAAGAATAATCCTTAAACTAAAACATAATGATTCGGCTAAAGAATATTTTAAACAGTTAAAAATACTTACTGTATATGGGCAATATATTTTTGACTCAATTTTAGTAGCAAGAAATAAATTGGCAAATAATGTTTCTGTTCATCCCATTCATCAATATAATACAAGGAAAAAGAATGAGGCCGTTTGTAGTCACCATAGATTACAATTTTATGAGAAAAGGCCATCGTATGCGGGAGGCAAATTTTTGAAAAAAATACCGCAACATATTTTGAATGAAAAAAATCACACAAAATTTAAAAAACAACTGAAGGAGTGTTTGATAGATGCAGCCATTTACACACTGGATGAATTTTTCCACCTCACTCTTCCATGCTAAGAGTAAAAGATATATATCTATGTTTAGAAAGGCTTGAACGTATTGTATCACTTGTAATATATTGACACTGTTCAAATGTTGTACACTGTACTTCTGAATGAATAAAGATATTTGACTATTGACTAATAGTAACCCTATTGAATACATCTCTCCTTTTTTTACTAATCTTATTTGGCTGCTGATAGTTAGGAATACAAATGCATATACTAATAAAATAATAAATATGAAGAGAAACTCTGGATTGCTTGGGCCAAAGAGTAGGCTAACTAGGTGGGTCAATGTGACTGAAAGAGAAAAGAGAAAAGTATGTTGCACTGGTACTAAATACGGGGTTGATAAGGAAAAAAATGTAACAGACTATTGGACAGGGTTCGCACTCAAACTTAATAATCAAATTCATGGGTTTTTCACGGTTTTAAAGGTCTAAAAATTGTCAATTTCACGGTCGAAATATTAAAAAATATAACCTATACCGGTCGTAAAACAACAACGCAGACGCGGCGCATCGGTCAAATACTAGTTAAAACTTTCCTGCATTCCAATTACAATGTCACAGTAAATACCATAAAAGTGAATCTTTAAAAACATAAGAACTAAAGAACTCTATTAGAGTATCTTTGTTTTATTGTCGTCGCGAGTCATCGGTCTATCGGTTATCGGGTACTGATGCTGGCGGTTTCTACTTAGCTAAGTGTTGCCAATTATTTGTTCCCGAATTACCCTTGATCCTCGTCAAAACTACCCTCACATACCCTCAAAATCTAAACTCCAGTATTTGAGTAAAGAGTGCTAATAAAACTAAGGAAATGTGCTTGGAATTTGATAGGTTTGAGGGAGCCGCCAATAGATGTCACTGATGTATAATTAATGTTTTAAGTTTAGAATAAAGAATGAAAATAGAGGTTACACACGCCAGCCAATTTTTGGCTCAATTTTTTTCATGCGAGATATAATGGATTTATCTCAGAATGTCTTTTGCTGCTTAACAAATCACAGTATATAAATTACTAACAGCTGATGAAACTTTGTTTCGTCAGCCATAAACACCAGTTATAAAACAGCTAACGCTATCTATCTTTCAGTCTATCAACTGCTAGGATTAGGTAAGCGGAGGCAAGTGACAATAATCCCCATTTTCTATTTTCGTTATTTATTGTCTGGTTGAAGTTAAAACTTGCAGACATTACTGAAACTTAGCGGACGTCTTGTCATCCTGGCACTCGTGGCTCTTCCATATTTTTAACATGAGACGATCACTCTACATGTACTCCTTACTCAAGCTTCATTTCTGTTATGGGGTTCGTGAACATTCGTCACAGTAACGAAAATCGGAATGGTCAATAAAATAAAGAAATTTAATAATTTAACCATAAATAAACAACATTGATTATAATAATAAGCATAAAACATAGTATAATATAAATTTTTAAATTTTTAAAGGATTTAGTAAAATTACACCTTTTAACCTTCCAAGTTCAAAATTATCACCGACAAGGGTAATTACTCTCGAATTGGCTGACTACGGACTGTGTACACGGAATGCGCGAGTTACTGACGCAGTGACGCGACAGTAGCTGCAGTAGCTGTCTACTGTAGCTTGTTTACACCGACTAATACAAAACAATAGGCAACTGACAAACAGTAAAGAAGACGTATAAACTGTCTTACACAAGTGCCAGTCAGCAGTCAGTTGACAGTGATAAAAACACCAGCAACTTAAGAACTGTTGCCCAAGTTACTTTGCACCATGGAAACGGAAACCAGAACCAGGCCTAAATCATCCGCACAGCTGCAATCTGCAAGTAGGCAGACGACGCGGTATTCACCGTATTAACAAGTTACTAAATAATTCTGTTATAAATTTCCCTAACTGAAAACAACTGTGATATTTTCTGATATAAGATATTTTTATTGTTTTTCAAGTTTGATATGTTTTTAAGGTTTTATATCAAAATTCACAGCTTACTCCAGGTGTTTTCACGGTACACAAAATTCACGGTTTTCACGGTTGGGTGAGGACCCTGTTGGAGCAAGTCTAAATCACAAATGACACCTTTTTTCTCCAGTGTTATGTCCCTAAATAGATTCGAAGCATTACGGTCGATGTTCCAAGAAAGTTCTCTTCGTTTTATTCCTAAAGACCAACCTAGCCACGATCCTTGGCATAAAGTGAGGTTTTTCCTCGATTCAATGAATACAGCATTCAAGAAATATTTTATTCCTGAACAGAACATTTCTCTTGACGAGTCTGTGATAGGAATGAAGAATAGATGTGTTTACATCAAGTATATGCCCAATAAGCGACACACCAGATTCGGAATCAAAAAGTTTGAAATTTGCGACAGCAAAACTGGGTATATTTTACATACTGAACTATAACCTGGCAAGGGGTTTTTAGAAGGCCAAGATGGTGATGACCCTTTTACACAAAAGGTAGTGATGCATTTGATGAGAATGTGTGGTTTGTTGGGGAAAGGGTATCATTTGTTTATGGACAATTATTATACCAAGCTACCTGTAACACAAAAGCTATTAGATAACAAAACGTACCTAACCGGCACAGTGAATAAAAAATCAAAGGATCTTTCAAAAAAAGTAATTGAAACAAATTTAGAACCCTTGCAAAGCATTTATTTCAGGAAAAAAGACATTTTATTGGTAGGTTACAAGCAGAAAGAAAAGCGGAAACCTGTATCCCCTGATTACTACTGGCTGTTACGCTGAAGACGACATTGTAAGGAGTAAGAGTGGGCGACAAGCACGTAAGCCAATCCTAATCCATAAATACAACCTACAAATGGGGGGGCAGACTCCAAAGATAAATATGTATACCATGTATCATGTTCCAGGCAAACCAACAAATACTGGAAAAAATCACAGACATGACACTTTTTGATGCATGGCTTCTCTATTCCAAAAATACCGACAAGCCGCTGAACCGGCATGACTTTGTTGTAAGTATAATAGAGTCACAAGTTGAGGGGGATGAAGCTCCTATCCAGCAAGATGACAACCCCTTGCCTGGCCCTGGAGGGGATGTCAGCCATGTACTTACTCGGCTTCCAGGTGTCAACCTCCGTAGGTGTCTTGTATGATAGGCTTCTGGTAATAAGTCAAGAAGCCACTTTTACTGTCGAGGCTGCAATGGGGGCATACATCCAGCTTATTTTCACAAATGAACCACTTCTGGAGGCCAACCAATAAAGGGAGGCTTAGTTTGAATGACAGGGTAGCAGCGGGGGATGATTCTGACTAGTTTGCGTGTGCTGAATGACAGTTATAGTTTTATTATTTTTTGGGACCTTTTGTGCTAATGGATTTTGTTTTTAGCATGTACTGTAGAAGTATATGAGCATCTAGCATGAGCATGAAATGTAGCTCTAACTAAGGGCCACACCGTTCCTTCCGCCCGTTGTTTTGGCCAAAAGGAGTTTACGTGTGTTTGTGTTTGTTTAAGTGATTTTTGGTGCCTTCAATGTTCTTAGTGGTTTTTAAACAACTGGCATGTTCGAGAAGAACTACAACTTTGATGTTCGCCTGAAGAAGATCCCACTAGTGGATTGAAACTGGTCGCCTTTTAGGGAAAATAGAATTACTTGACGATAAGGTAATTTAAACCAGTGTTCATATATTGATCAGTGATTCGGAGGCTTAACTCCTACAAAAATGAAAAGAAGTTTCCTTCAGATTAGGAATATCAACAATTAATGTCATATATATTTTGAAACAGTCATGTTTATAAGGTGATAAACAGCACCTTATAAACATGCCAGGTTAAACATGCACCTTAAAATGAGTGACAGGTTATTGAGATTAGGATCAAGCCATAATTATGGAACAAAAAACAGAAATCAGTTGGCAGTCCAAAAAAATCAACAGAATTACACTATAAAAACCAGGTTCTGCAGGAGTAAAATTCACAAGTCATGTCCCAAAAGATCTCCTTTGATAAAGACAAATTTAATATTCAAGAAAAGTTTAAAAAAGTTGTTAACAGGAAAAAAATGTGTACTCGTTTCAAGAATTTACTGAACACTTTGTACTTATGCATTATATCGACCACCACCTGCAACGGTGTGCTGCGGCAGTTGTGATAGGCCAGGTTACTGTAAGTGTGCAATATGGGTGTGCGATGCATCGAAAAGCATAAAATTTTCGATTCGATTCGATGCATCATAGTAATCGAAATAATGATGCATCAAAAGTGTTCGATGCCTTCATATACTTCCGCCGTTTAACCTCGCTACAAAGGCCACGGGGAATGTTTGGGCCGGTGGCAGAAAATCTTACCTTGGAGATAAGGAAGGAGGAGGGACGGGAGGGAGGGGTGGGTCCGGTTGAAAGCAATAAATCAGTCGGCTGACCAACATTATTTCTTTGAGTCATTATCATAAAACCACGTTATACTTTCACAAAACTATTTCTAGGGTGGGTAAAATAGAAATACGATAGTTTTACTGGCATGGTACGATAGTGGTATTTTACAATCTGGCAAAACTGTCTACATCGTCACTCGTTATTTAACTTTGGCGCTCGTTTGTATTCATCCGTCCTTTGAAACTTGAGGAAATACAATTAAGTTTAGGTTATGCGTTTTTATTGCGAAGGTTTTTGAAATGATGGATCAATATAGGATGAACGAAGAATAAATTGATCAAATCAGAAAATTATAACTTGACTTTGGCCAAAATGGTAGATCATCCATGTTGGTCATACAAATTGGTGTATAGGCTGAGTTTTAATCATTGAAACATGTTGAATTGCATCGCTTTGAATCAAAATTCTTTGAATCACATCGTTGCATCAAATCAAAATAAAATTGCTGCATCGCACACCCCTAGTGTGCAGAGTACTCTTTGTCGACAGAATTTATCATATGTAGTGTCTCGAAACCCATCCTCTCCCCTCACTAGCTCAAGGACAGATGAAAGGTAAATCATCGGCCGGCATGGGGACATGGTACTTGTTCTACAGCGACCTCCATTTTTTAAAGAAATATTGTTTTATGTGGAGAACCTATTTATACAGTGCTCTGCAGCAGTTAGTTAAGTTATTCATGAATCACAAAATACATCATAAACTGAGGGAAGGTCAGGATAACGCCGTCATTGCTGTCTTCTGGGAGTCTCAGAAAAGACATCCTTAAAGCTTGTAAGTTGTAGGATAAATAATAAAAGGTCTCTACTTTTGATCCATATAGTTTGTTTGGAATATCCCACTAGAAAATTCTCCTAAAAATTGGTGGTCGGTAAGATGCATAAGTACCGAAAATATTTATTAAGCTGACTTTGTAATTAGTTATAAATACATATAATATGGTATAAAGTTATACTGTCATCATTTTATAAATTGATGTCATTCTACACTTGTATGATATATGTGTGTGCATGGTTGAACAAATTTAATGAATAAAGTGGAATTTAATTGAACTGAACCACTAACCAATATCCTGGCTGAAAGCATGTCGTAATACTTGTCGATGAGTTCGGGCCGACTGAGGACGAACTTGCCGACCAGATCGACCGCGGCCTCGCGCACAGAGGTGGAGTGGTCCAGGAACGAGTAGTTGACCCCGTCCTGCATAGCCTTGAGCCCCAGCACTGCAGGGTCCACCTCCACGATGGATGTCAGGCACTTCATGGCCTTGGTGCGGATCAGCACCGACGACTCCGACAACACCGTCAGGATCTGGGAAACGACACTCGGTTACCGTCAAACACGACTGAACACGGGTAAGAAGACAGTAATATATTTTATCGCCCACCATACGTTAAATGTCCCTGTCTTGAGAGGTAAGTAATGAGCTTTATTGCAGACCAAGGAGGTAATGACTCATAGCGTAACGATTACAGTCCCCAGGGACGTAATGACACCGCATTACGATTACACACCCGGCAGAGCTCGATCAGTAGTTGCGTTTACAACAATCAAAGTTTTCACAACATAAAATTATTGTTTGTTTTGATGCTGATATAACCTTAACCTGCAGTGCCAGTTGTAGTTGAAAATTTTAGTGTTTAATTTTTCTATCTTGTTTGTTCTTAATGGGCGAGCAAATAGTGTACGCGCCTCGAGAAGCAAGAGCCCTCGGGCTCGAGAAACGCCTTCGGGCGTTTAACGCATCACCCTCATGATGTAATATCGCTTTTACTACCCTAGGTTTGTAAATATCTATTAAATAACGATATTTTGAATCTTAAATTGTACAACTAAAGCTTTGCTCTTTGTGGCTTTTACTGGGACAGCTTATAATAGTAAAAATTAACGTAAGCTTCAGGGATATTTGAGGAAATATTTGTAACATGTATCTAATAAGTTTCCAAATTAGAAAGTACAATCAATTTCTGATTACCCGGGAGCGGGTTAATCGGGTTGCAGTGTAACCGGGGTCACAAAAGGTTTATCATTTTTATTTTTCACTTTTTAATCAAAAGTAGAACAATAATAACAATTTATTCGGTTAAATTATCTCCAGAAATGTAATATTTTAAATACTATACAAACAATTAAGTAAATACAACGTAATCTGAGAGTCTGTTATCTCACTAATGAGCTATTAGTATTGACAATAGACAATAGACAATATTTCTTTATTTACATATTCATTGAGAATAGTGCAAGCGTCAACAATTATAAATAATTACAAGCGGTTACAATTACAAACTGAGTAATTATTAATTTTTTTAAATTTGTTATAAGAATTGAGGAGGAGCTCCACTGGTGCTCTGGAGGAGCTCTGTTGTTCGGGAATTCGGCTTCTGAGTAGTATGGTCTGTCCTGTAGCCATGATGTCAGTTGGTTCTTGAAGCGTGGTAGTAGTAGTATCTTCAGCTGCTCAGGTAAATGGTTATAATACAAAGCTCCTTCGTATGCTGGTTTCTTTTCAAACAGACTGAGATGTTGCGGTGGCAAGGCAAAATTTGAAGCATGCCTTGTGTTGTGCTGGTGTATGTCCTGATGTCTTGGCTGTTGTGAGGTGACTGCAAACAGGATTGCTTCACGTATGTAGAGTGAGATTACGGTGAGAATTTTGAGTTTTTTGAAAGTTTCCCGGCAGCTTTCTTGGTGTTGTAAGCCTGCTAGGCATCTAATTGCTCTTTTCTGTTGTTTGAGGACCATTTCTAGGTTGGTGTTAGCTGTCCCTCCTTATGACACTATGCCATACCTCAGGCGTGATTCAAAAAGGGTGAAGTAAGCTACTTTGGCCTGTCCAAGCCACTTACTTCTTTTATCCTACGAATTACATAGATGTCTGAGGAAATCTTACACAGCTGGTCTATTGTGGTTTCCAGGATAGTTTTGAGTTGATTATAATGCTGAGGTACTTAGTTTTCTTTTATTTCTACTTGAGGCAGTGGTGTTAGTTGTGTGTTCTTGTTTTTGGTCACAAGAGCGATTTGTACTGTGTTTTGTTTCATTTAAGACTAAGTCGTTTTCGGAGCAGTATTGCTTAGTTTGATTGAAATAGGTGGTTGTGTTTCTTTCTAGAGTGTCTGCTCTTTTATCAGATATAGTGAGGACTGTATCGTCTGCGTATGACTGTATGACAGTCGCTTTGAAGCCAGTCTGGCATGTCGTTTGTGGAGTAGGAATATTACTGGGCCAAGCACGGAGCCTTGTGGCACACCTCTCTTTACATCAGCGGTTTTTGAGTGGGCTTTCTGAGTGGTGTTGTTATTGGTGTAGCTGATCTCAACAAGCTGTTTTCTATCTTTTAGATAACTTTCAAACCACCCTGGACTGATCTTTTTTTGTACTTTGGATATATTTTGGCCATCTTTAATTTGGCTGGGAAAATTCCCTGTTTCAGAGACTTTTTGATTATGTCTGTGAGTGGGACAGTCAGTACTTCTTAACATTGTTTTGTAAGTTTAGCAGATATTTCATCGATGCCTGAGGAGGATTTTGATTTTAAGGAGTCTATGATTATGTCTGTGAGTGGGACAGTCAGTACTTCTTTACATTCTTTTGTAAGTTTAGCAGATATTTCATCGATGCCTGAGGAGGATTTTGATTTTAAGGAGTCTATAGCTTTCAGTACTTCTGCATGTGTTGTTGGTCGGAACTGTAGGTTGTGGTCTATTGTGGGGGGTAAGTCTGGGGAATGCTGTTTGAGTTTGTGTTTTTGGCTCGGAGTGTCCTTTCTGCTATTGTGGCGCTAGCAATGACTGATAGCAGTAAACTCTTTAAAATCATTAAATGATATTTAATAGAGATGTGCGAGTACAGGTTTTTTAAGTCGAGTCGAGTAAATGGCAGAAGATTTGAATCTCGAGTTTGAGTCGAGTATACAAATAAAATAAAAACACATAGGTCGAGTTGAATTGGATCAAAACAGTGTATAGGGTTCCATTTATAAATGTTGTTATTAAAATATACTTTTCTAGTCACTATGACCTGAAAATAACAATAGTAAGTAAAGTAAATGGATTCCTGCTTCATTGGAAAAACTTAAGTACATTAATCTGAAAATAAATCATACCGAAGTTATTGCATAACATTTTGCCACGAAGATAAAATACTTTTAATCTTTTGGTATTAAGGTTGTTATAGCCTATATGGTATTAATTAACAGTTTCATTAAAAAATAAACTCAGTTTTTTTATTTTATTTCCTTCTTTTTATTTATCCTATGTTGTGTATATTATGTTTAGGCCTAAGCTACATCTTACTACGAATGAAAAAAAAATTACATTTAGGCCTATAAGTTAAAATAAACTTTATTTTAATATTTAAAAGGCCTATTAAATAGTAAAACATTAGGCTACTTACTTACCACACAAAATGTATTTACTAACATATCTTAACATTAATTTTAACACTAATAGTCCTAATAAGAACAATCAGTTAGTAATAACTTGAAGATATGTTTGAAAGTGCCTGGCAAATCAATTGATGAAATTGAAGCCATGTCTTAAATAGAGTTTTAAAATATTACAAATAATTAAAAAAACATTAATGAAATTTAAACAAGGCCAAAACAAATCACTTGTCTTCAAAAACAGCTCAATGCCAAAGGACAGTTGAGCCTAAAATAAATGGGTTGACTCAATTTCAATTATCATGGAACAAAAAACAAGCACTAACTTCTTATGCTTACCTATTAGACTTCATTGCAGATATATTTTTGATATTTTACTTTAAAAAATGACAAGGTTAGGTAACCTAAAAGTGGACTATACAGACAGTGTTCATACAACTCAAGCTGAAGGTCCTGGTTAGTTCTCCATTTTGGTGTAAAGAGTAACACAAATATATAAGCCAGAACTTACTTATTTATTAATAAAACACTAAAATCCACAACACAACTCTTAACACCTCAAATGCATTCACACTCAATTTGAATTTACAGACGCGACGCACGGCCGTGGATGACCCTTGGTGGCACGGGTAAATGGCTGGAGTAAACTCGCTCGAATCTTTCGAGTTTCAATAAAACCTCAAATTTCAGTGCTGAACTCGGCTCGAACTCGAAATTTTGAGTACTCGCACATCTCTAATATTTAATAACGTTAAAGTTTTCTTAACACATTGGAAATACTCTGTGAGAGTTTTTGTCTTCTCAAAACAATCACGGGAAGGGTGATTGTTTTGACTGTCTGTCGCTCTGCCCAACGCAAGTACAGGTGGCTGAAGAAGTGTTAATTTTGTATAGATTTCATCACATTTTTAAGTACCTATTACAAGTACAGTAAATTAAAAGTATTTAATTTACATAAATAAGTCTTAAATTACATTAAAACATAATCAGGGTTCCCACTCAAACTTAATAGTTAAATTCACAGGTTTTTCACGGTTTTCAAGGTCTAAAAATTGTCAATTTCACAGTCGAAATATTACAAAACATAACCTATACCGGTCGTAAAACAACAACAACAACGCACACACGGCGCATCGGTCATATACTAGTTACAACTTTCCCACATTCCAATTGCAATGTCACAGTAAATACCATAAAAGTGAACCGTTAAAAAAATAAGAACTAAAGAACTCTATTAGAGTACCTTTGTTTTATCATCGTCCTGAGTCATCGGTCTATCGGTTATCGGTTGCTGATGCTGGATGCTGGCTGGCGGTTTCAACTTCGCTCAGTGTTGTCAATAATTTTTTCCCAAATTACCCTCGATCCTCGTCAAAATTACCCTCAAATACCCTCGAAATCTAAACTCCTGTATTTGAGTAAAGAGAGCTAATGAAACAAAGGAAATGTGCTTGGAATTTGATAGGTTTGAGGTAGCCGCCAATAGATGTCACTGATGTATCACCAATGTTTTCCGTTTAGAATAAAGAATGAAAATAGAAGTTACACATGCCAGCAAGTTTTTTATCTCAGTTTGTTCATGCGAGATATAACGGATTTATCTCAGAATTTGCTGCTTAACAAATCACAGTATATAAATTACTAACAGCTGATGAAATTTTGTTTAAAGCCATAAACAACACAAAACAGCTAACGCTATCTATCTTTCAGTCTATCAACTGCTAGGATTAGGTAGGCAGAGACAGGTTACAATAAACCCTATTTTCTATTTTCGTTATTTATTGTCTGGTTAAAGTTAAAACTTGCAGAAATTACTGCAACTTAGCGGACTTCTTGTCATCCTGGCACTCGTGTCTCTTCCATATTTTTAACATGAGACGATCACTCTACATGTAATCCTTACTCAAGCTTAATTTCTGTTATGGAGTTCGTGAGTAGGTGTCAGAGTAACGAAAATTGGAAGGGTCAATAAAGTAGGGAAATTTAGTAATTTAATCTTAAATAAACAATATTGATCATAATAGTATAGTATAATTTTTTTATTTTTAAAGGTTTTAGTAAAATTACACCATTTTACCTTCGACATTCCAAATTATTACCGACAAGGGTAATTACCCTCGAATTGGCAACGCTGAGACTACACACTGTGTAATGGAATGCGCGAGTTACTGACGCAGTGACGCGACAGTTGTATAGTTATAGGAGCTGCCTACTATCGCTTGTTTACACCGACTAATACAAAACAATATGCAACTGACATACAGTAAAGAAGACGTATAAACTGTCTTACACAAGTGCCAGTCAGCAGTCATAAAAAACACCAACAACTTAACAACTTCGCCCGAGTTACTTTGCACTAGGGGTGTGTGAATAGTGATTTTTTTTAATCGAGTAGATTTGAGTCGAGTAGTGCCAATTATTTTCGAGTTTCGAGTATTTTTGAGCGAGTATTTGCCATCAGTTGGTAGTTTAACATAGTGTTATGGGATTTGGATACCACCCTAGATTTGATTATCTAAACATGTTTTCTAACTAATACATGAGTAGCAATACAAAGATTTGGCCAGTACATTCAAACTTTGGCACGTATTGTAATGACAAACAAAACATGGTTGACATTTGTTTTCGGCTGATGAAACAGGGCCCGGTTGTCATTTGGACAATTTAACCTGGTCCAGACATCGCTTATAATCAATATTAAATGACTAAATCATTAGTTACGGCCGAAATTACGCGGTTTGAACGTCATTTTCGGCCGATTTTACATTATGCAATCGCCTTTTGCGGCCCTTACTACGCATTTTGGCCGGTCACAATCGTTCGCGGTCGTGATTTTCGGCCGATTTTACGTAATGCGATCGCCTTTTACGGCCGTTACAATGCGTTTTGGCCGGTCGCAATCGTTCATGGTCGTTATTTTCATCCGATTTTAAGCGATGCGATTGCCTTTTGCGTTGCATTTTGATTGCCTTTTGGTTGTTACTACGCGTTTTGGCCGGTCGCAATCGTTAGTGATCGTCCGCAAATCGGCGGGAAATACTCGCTCGAACTTTCGAGTAGTTTTCAAAACTTCCGAGTCGAGTTTGAATATTAAAATACTCGGCCGAAAACTCGAAGTTTCGAGTACTCGCACACCCCTACTTTGCACCGTGATGGAAACGGAAACCAGAACCACGCCTAAATCATCCGCACAGCTGCAATCTGCAAGTAGGCAGACGACGCGGTACTCACCGTATTATCAACTTACTAAATAATTCTGTTGTACATTTCCCTATCTGAAAACAACTGTGATATTTTCTGATATTCCAGGTCTTTTCACGGTATACAAAATTCACGGCTTATTCAAGGTTTCACGGTTAGGTGGGGACCTTGATGATAATATTGTATTAAGTAGAAAAATGTGTATAAACCTTTATTATATTCGTTACATTCCATTCATTGAATCGCTTTATTTTAACCATGGTTTTGGGTTATCCGTGACCCTGCAACCGGTCATCACCCCGGATAATCGGTGGTTGACAGTGAACAGTAATGATAAAAAAGAGCTGTCTGCCTAAATAATACAAGGAACTATCTTTCTCTAGGAAAGTTAGTTGTTGGTCTAATGTAAATTTTGTTTTAATTTATTTTTGGGAATATTGTGGCCTACAGTAAATGTTTTATGAGCCTTACAGGCAACCGTTAAATAAACTTACTAATAGTAACATCAGGATAACATATCATCAGGATATTAAAGAATACCACACATTTAAAACGATGGTAAACATTCTTACATGTTTTAGGTAGGTAGAGAAGCTTTGAGAAAATGGTCTTTTGGAAGCCAGGTAGCGAGAAACCAGCTCAGCACTGTCATAATCAATGTAAGTCTGAAGAACCTGATTCTTCATGCCTTCTTTGCAAACGGAGTCTTCAAAAGGGCGAATTTTACTAAGCAGAAACTTCTTCCTTGCTTCTGTTAACCTGTAGGCTTCCAGTGGGTCTACTGTCTCTCCATTGGCTTTCTTCTTTTCTTCATCATCTTGATCGTTTTCACTTGAATCTTCTTCGTAGGTTTCTGGAATAAACAAAGTAACATTCTCAATACTAGTGCTATTTCAAGTGTTTGAAGTAAATATGTAAATTGGATAGAAAGTTAAATTACATGTTAAATTCATCAGAGAAATGTTTATTATGGGTGGGCAAGTACATGCGAGTTTCGAGTAATTTTAAAAACTACTCAGTGGCCGAGTCGAGTAGTAAAACTACTAAAATCCCTTTTGAGTCCAGGGGCCCGTTTCATAAAAATACTAATGTTATTAGTTAAAAAGTACAAACTACTCTTAAAATTGTTGTTTCGTAACAAAACCTAATGCTCTTAATAGTATTAGTATATTTTACAAGTGAATTTCACTGCCCTCCTAATAATATTAGCTTAAAAGTACAAATTAAAAGTTACAGAGTATTAGAACTTGTAATTTATGTTTCATAATGGATTTTGTGTCACTAATAATATTACCTGTTTTATAAAAGTAAATTCAGGGAAAGTACAAGTCAGCTGTTCAATTATAAATCATATGATTGATCACATTTACTATTATTGTCATTATGTCTTCATGTGATGGCAACTTGCTTGTTTGTAGCATATAGTGCATACTCTACAATTTATTAGATAATTTATTTACTTCGGTGTTAGTATTTAAACATATATTCATTTAAAATTACTGTTAAAAATTGATTATGGGCAGAAGAGATGATCAAAGAAAAATCAAACAACTGTGAGTTTTCGGGAAAATAAAAGAAAATACCCCCATTGCAGCAGACCTGCACACTCAGCAAATATCAAATGGCACCTCACTATGCCGTGAAAGTCTCTTACCAACTTTCATCAAAGCATATTCATAAATAAGCGAGATATTATTTTATTTATTCCCCCTAAGAAAAACATTAGGACAGAGTACGTAGGTTTGCTGCATCAAAGACCACAAAAATCGGGTTTTTATGCAAATATCAGTAAACCCCTTTTTGGGGTACAAAACCCCCCAAAATCCCCCTTAAAATATTCCAACCTATCTGGTTTTCGAACTCATGAAAATAGATGTTGCCTTGCACGTTTATACCAATTTTCATCAAGATCGGACTTTTTTTACGAAAGTTATCGTGCCTACGGACACATATAAATGAATTTGAATTAAAATGGTGTTTTTGGCATCTGAGGGCATCAAAACGAAAAGTTATCATGGTCCCGGGCCTAGGTCTTACTATGCCGACTACGGTAATAGCTTCTTCCCTATACGGGAAATTCGCTAATAGGGACGTTTTGTTTGGGGCCTTCAACCAAAAATTAACTAAAGACGATAAAGTTAAGAAATGGAAGGAAGTTAACCCATTGAGGTAGTAATTTTATTCTATTTGTAGTAGCCTATAACGGGAATTGATTGGTGCTGCACTCTAGTAGCAAAATATGTAACTAATGACCGCGGGCGTCTACGGTTCTATCCGCTAGGGGCGCGGACTGACTGAAAACCCTTAATATCGCCGCCAGGCCTTTGGTCGTGTTAGCTGAGTTGGCTACGTCGTGGAAACACCTTGGCCAGGTGGCGATACGATGTTCGTGGGTTCGATTCCCGCACACGACCAAAACTGACCAGTTGTGCAACTCTCAATGAGTTAACCGGTCTGTGGCAACGTTGGTGGGAGGGCCCAAGTAAAATTAACGGTGGCAGGCTTGCTTGGAAGTTGACGGGATCGGTTAATTCTTTGAGACTTGCACATGGTCAACACTGATTTTGCTAATTTTTACTTATGTCTACTGTGTGTGTGCCAATGCGACTCTCTAAACTGAAAGAAAACAATATTTTAATTAAAATATGCCATTAATCCATTTAAAAACACCAATTTTATACTCCAATTCACACGTTAATAAAATTACAAGTAAGGAACGAGACCTGCTCGTATGTCTACGCCAATGGGTTAATCTGTAAGGTCAATCCATCTGAGCATTTCAGTCACCAAAGAATGGAGTTACACACGAGATGTGTGGGGGCTTTATGCCTTCTCTCAACTGCTCTGAACTATTCTTCCTCGTCACTTGAATCGAAAATTAAATCTTGCAGCATTTTATTTTATTATTTGAGAACACGCTAATGACAACAACCCATGAAACACTCAATAACCTTGCTAATACTTTTAAATTATAGCTACTGAAGACTTGTACAATTTGTATTAGTGAACCCTAATAATTTGCAGAGATTTGTATAATTTGTTATTATTATGAAACATAAACTTGTACAATTTACTAATAATTTAGATTTTACAAGTTGTAATTTCTCGAATTTGACTAGTTCATTATGAAACAAAATTATACAAATTACTAAGTTACAAGTCTATTTTACTAGTTACAAGGTCTAATATTTTTGATTTTACTAGTTGTACTTTTTACTTGTAATTTATTGCATTATGGAACAAAATTATACAAGTTACAAGACTAACAGCATTGACTATAAATACTGAAAGTAGACTTCTCATTGCCATTGTAAAATGTGTCCCTAGTTTTGAGTATGCCAGGATTGAAAGAGGTCGTAGTTTACACCAATCACCAACAGAGTGTACTGCTATCAACTATTACTTATCCTCTCAAGGAGGGGATAATACAACAGTTGGTGTGTCAGGAAGCAAACATAAGTTGATTATCACTTGCTTTCTGGGATGTAGATATTTTAAAAGTTAACGTAAATAACTAAAATAAAAAGTTGACAGCAGCACAATCTGTCGGTGACCCAATCAAACTACTTCAATTTTAAATTCTAGCATACACTAAAAGTGGGACAGCTGGGCCATATGGATGGGATGTCTCCTTCAGTATTTATAGTCAATGCTAACAGTTTATTTTACAAGTTACAAATTCATTATGAAACGAGCCCCAGTAGTTATAAAAAGTTCAGTTATGCTGATCTCATTAATTTTTTAACAGATGTGTACAAATAAATGACTTTCATAGTTCAAGTCATTTTTCCTCTGAATTAATTACTTAAATATATATTTAAGATGTATAAATAAACTTTCAACTATTAGTATTAATATAGCTGTATTCAACTTCCAAGTCCAGAAATGGTGAATACACTTACTAGGACTAGGGGATACTTTTTAGTAGGGGTCTGCGGTGCACCGAAAAATCGGTACCCGTATTACTGTATTCAGTTCGGTACTAATGGTACCGGTACTAAGTCGGTACGGTACAGCCTACAACTGCAAAAAAACAGGATTCACTGTTTATCAACCACATTTTTCCTCTAGTTTTATTCTCAACATTTTTTTCGTCCGTTGACATTCCATTTACACGACACGACGTTCCTTTGCTCACGACAGCAACTTTCAACTTCGACCGGCACTCATGAGTTTATAGGATCACGATTACGAATGATGACGAGATGCCTTTACAGCATTGATAAAGCCGCCTCCACACACTGGCTGAATGTTTCGTCGAGTTGCGTACGTCTCGGCGAGTAATTTTATAATGTACATAAACATCGAGAATAAGAGAGGGTAATAACAAACTACTACACATTTAAACTGTCACGCTCGTCTTTGCTCAAACTTGGCCAGTGTATGGAAGCGGTATGAACGTAAACAAAAACCTAAAACCTACAATCGAATTTGTATGACATTTAATAATTTTTAAATCAAACTGAGGGATAAACACATAAATCTGTTTTTTTAATATCTACAAAATTATAACACTATTTTGTGTTGTACATTGCCGATTGTATAACGGCCCCATAACCTCAAAACCGTTAAACTTGATACTACTTAAAATCGCCAAACATTTGGCAAATACATTCTGATCTACGATGTGTGTTACAGAGACAAATAACATGCAAAAGGTCTAGGTTGACACTTATTTTGATATGCAAACGTAATAACACGTACATCAATTGAAAAACACGAATCGGGCTTATCATAACATTTTCCTAATAGGCATTAAGACACTTCCTAACGTTTTATGGGTGGAAATTAAACCAACCGAAAGAAAATGTTTGAATTAAATATTAAATATGACATGAACGGTTTATAAGTGTTTAGGTTAAATATTAGTTTGATTGTTAAAACCTTGATTAATAAAAAACAAATTTTTTACACACACTACTGTTGTAACAAATAAAAAAGCTTAGCCTACATTGGTTCATAATTTTATGTCGTATTTCATAATTTTGGAAACTGCGTATTCACTTTCTAGGTTTACTCTTTGTGTGACGATGACGTTTGGACGTAATCACCAATTCCTCTTAAAGTGACCGCGCGTCATCTTTGTTGATAAAATGTTTTGAACAAGTTGTGTAATAGCCTTTATTGTTTAACTATATAAAACAAACAATGAGTCATTGTGATGGATTCTTGATGAACCGCCATCGCCGTCGACTTCTGTTACGACGAGTAGGCCTAGGCTACAACTTCGACGTCTGCTGAGTATGTGTCATCTGATTGCAATCAAAATTCTTATTCTGTTGTGTTACTTGGTTACAAGATTAAAAAGTTGTTGGAGGCTATAATTTACAATTCATACAACCTGTATTTAATTATAATCTAAAGCTTACCTAAGTACACTTTGTTAATCTGCCAGTATGTTTTTCTTTGAAAATCTTTTTTTGTATTTGTTCTGTTTGGTTTCCGAATACACTTAGCCTATGATAAATTGCGACTATTTTATTACTGCATACCGTACCGATTTTGTACCGAGAACCGAGGTATACAAATATTTACCATACCGAACCGTACCGACCTTAAATTTCTGGTACCACAGTCCCCTACTTTTTAGTATATTTAAAACTAAGATCAATTTAGCTAGTCTTCTATCTATAAAACTTAGTGATTCTTAGCAAAAGAACACAAAAGAAAAGTTTCATGTTTATAATTAAAGTCTAATATTATAAAAGAAATATAATAGTTTCAATATTAAAAACAAAAAAATTATTTTTTTACTGTTTACAGAACTACTTGTCTTGACTCGACACTCGAGTAGTCTGCTCAAATACTCTACTTGATTTAAATACCACTACTCGCCCAGCCCTAATGTTTATATTAAATAATTAGCATACATGATTGTTGCACTGCTATTGGGTTTAGATTAAGCAATGGAGGGTCAATTATCCAAACTGTCAATGTAATTGCCTGAAAGAAATAAAAAAACTGCCCAAGAGGATTCAAACTGTCCAATACCAAACTGCAAACTGCCTATTGTACAACTTAGGGGCCATACACATATTACGTAACACACTTAAGGGGAGGGGGGGGTTTGGCGTAGCGTTATGTGGGGGAGGGGGGGTTGGATAAACGTTACGTAACTCACACATATTAGCCTTAAGAGCTGGCACACTCCCTTATCTATTAATACTGTTATACATCTTTCAAAAAAAAAAAATAAATAAATAAAATTGGGTACCAAAATCAAAGTTACAGTTAGTTGTATTAAAAATACTTCTGTCATACAATTTTAATAACAATTAAACTAAAAATAAATAAACAACTTATTTCTAGTAAGTTTTCTATTGCTTTCCACCTATGTTTAGTAGAGTGTAAAATCATGACTTTGACTTGATACAGTATTGCGCTGCGCAATGCCACCCACATCTTAAGTTTAAGTGGTTTTGTATTTGTATTAGTTATAAATTAAATTTATTACGGTTTAGCTGAGATAGTTTATTTTGTTGTGTACATTATTAGTAACAGTCTTGTTTCTTTGTGTACATTTTGCTTTGAAATAATTTATTAACCAATGTGGTTAAAAGAAATTCATTCAAAGTTTAATGATTCATTGAAATCCATTATTCAAATTGCTAATAAAACAATGTTTAAAATGTTTAAGCTGTTTTAAAGCCTATTTCGGTTGAATAACGTAACACATTGGGGGGGTTGGGGGGGTTATGGCCAAGTGTTATGGTGCGTTACATGGGGGAGGGGGGGGGGGTCTGAAATGACAAAAAACACGTTACGTAATATGTGTACGGCCCCTTAAAACAAACCTGTGAAATAGTCACATGTGATACAGAGTTTTATTTTTTTGAACTGCACATTTTTTAATATATTTTAAGGTTACTGATAGGTTTAAAAGGGTCTCGTAAGGTTATTTTGTTTGACTAGCCAGATGATTTGTTATCCGACTACCTTTGGTCTAAGATACTCGACTCACTACTGCATATGTTGTATATGAGTGATAGCCTTGATTTAACAGACACAAGAAAAAGTCAACATGCTACCAGGAAGAGTCAGTAGGCCTACTGACGGACTACTAATCTCATTGAATTATTAACAGGAGTGTAACAGCTCTTTCCAAAGCTTAGTGCCTCTAAAAACAAACCATAACAAATAAATACTGCAGTTCACAATAGTTTTGTCAACACATTGCTATTTTTAAGTGTTGTTTTAGACATTTTTAGTAAATTTCCTATGGAAAAGTGAACTATTAGCATGACCCGCATGGTCAAATTTAAGCTCGGGACCACAATAGTAGTTCTTAATGTGACCCCCTGAACACGTTTGGGGGGTTGTTAAAAATTATATATATATATATATATATATATATATTCAGGTCAGTTTCAGTATAACATTTGTATTTGCACTCTAGCGGTTGCATTTTTGTCCGATTTACTTCAAATTTGGAAAGGACATTCCTTTCTATTACCAGTTGTATATGTCTGTTGTGCAAACGAATAAGTAAACTCTAACCCCCTTTTTTGGGATTTTAATTTTGAAAATTTTGAGTTTTTGGGCCCAAAAAGAGTCAGAAAAGCCCCGAATGAAAAATTAATGCACATTAAATTATAAGACGTAAAAATCCAAAAATTGTACGTCCTCCCTCATCATTCTGGAGCAAATATTAACAGAGTTATTAAAGAAAATGTAAATTGACTAAACACAGTACGTTATCTTATGGGGATTTTACATTGGAAAAGGCTGTTTTTATATCTTGATGTAGTTTTATCACCCCCCCCTCCCATACCAATCTTTAATCCTGATGAGACCTCCTCCTAACCTTATAATGAACAACATTTCAATTCTAATAAAACTAGGAGCATCATATCAGCCAACAAATAAATTTTTTCACTTTCCAAAAAAGGACACCAGAGTTTATTTAAACCATTTATTTAATTTTTTTAAAGGTTTGAATGTGGAAATTCACTTCCCTCGCGTCAGCGTACTGCGGCGAACTTGTCTAATTTTTTTGTTATTAGCTGAAATCTTCAAATTTGTTTATCAAATGTAAGTATTTCAAAGGCTGGTGTAACTATAAGATCGACTGAAACTTAGCTCCTACCTGGCTGCTTCCTACTCCGAGTGTTACCCCGCTTGGAGTCATCGCTTTTGGATGGTTTGCTCTTGGGCGTGGTGTTGATGTTCTTGATGTTGTCCTGGTACCACTGGGCTAGGTAGAAGTGCCTCGCGTACGTCAGCGCAGGGTCGCTCTGTCCCCTCACTGCGAGATAATCCAGCAGCACCTTCTGCAGAAACTGCATTCTCTCCTCATCGTCTTGCACTGGCGCTATTTCAGCCTGTGATTCAGAATTTCCCACAATTATTTAATAATCGATGTGGATGTAATCAGGATATAATTAGTATTAAGCGTAATTTGAGTAGTTTGACTGAGCAAAATTATTGTAATCCGAGACTATTGTGAATTTTCATAAATAGCTAGGGTGGTCATAAATGTTTTGGTCTAAAACAGGGGTCTCCAACCTATTAACCCTAAGGGCCAGATGATAAATAACTGGATATCAAGCGGGCAAATAACATCCCCCAAGGAGTAGGGGGGGAGTTAGATTTAGGTGTTAAATGGTGAGTTTTAAGGTTATTGTAGCAGTTTGTTTAACTTTGATGTTTCCTTTATTTTAACTTAACAATATATTGAACTAACCGCGGGCCGATTAACAACTTCTGGAGGGCCGTAGGTTGGAGACCCCTGGTCTAAAATAAGACATCATAATATGGAAGGCTGCCGACGAACACATATACATCGGTAATAGTGATGTGTCAAAACCAAAACTCGAATCTCAAAACCACCAAAACTTTGGAAAAGTTTCGGTTTCGAGATTCGATCGGCGAGTTTCGAGAATCAAAACTCAAAACTGCCGAGATTTTTTGTGTCATTGTTGTTTTTTTAACAGAAATCACACCCGAGTGTTGATTAATAATGTGAAGGTCAAAAGCCTACTGTCATCGGTCGTCTACCTTCACCTTTTGTGGATTTTTGATTTTTTTATTTGTGAAAGAACAACTCTAACCAAAGTTTATAATTAAGCTACAAATAATTGGTTCACTAGTAGTTTTGAAACTAATATTTTTCTAGGTTAACTAAGTTAACTGGTTTATTTGGAGTAACTGGATTTATTTTTCATAACCATAACCAGGCAAGTAAATAGGATTTTGGAATTTGACTTTCGAGTTTCGAGATTCGATTTTTTAAGTTTTGGTTTCGAGATTTGAAATTTCTGGTTTTGACCATCACTAATCGGTAATGACTTAAGATTTTAGACCATATCGCGTAATCGGCGACCGATATAGAGCACAACCTAAAATTCCCATTTCAACACAAAATTTCCACATAATCAAATGCCTTTTTTCCAGCGTACACAAAATTCACGCATAATTCCTAGTTGGTGACAGCCCTTATATGCTTCAAAAATATTTAAGTCATTTATGGAAACCGACGGGACCTCCTTAAAAGCTTGAAAGCATGGGACTGTCCTGTTCAAAACGGGATGTATGGGTAGCTTTTATACAACAATAATTTGTTGTATTATTGTTTGCCCAGTATTATTGTTTATAAAGTATTACTCCAAATGGCACTAGGCCTATCTGGACTAAAAAAACACCAGGACTTTCATTCCTATAACACTCGAGGCGCTAATAACTTAGTTATAGAAAAACATAGCTCTAAAGTGTACGCATTGGCAACTCAAAAATTCGGACCTAAATTATGGAACGCCCTTCCCCAGAATTTAAAAATATTGGCCTATCCAAAATTCAAAAAAACAATTGAACTCTTTCTCCTAAACAATCCCTTGTATAAAACTGAAGACTTTTTTGCCTTAATTAGCTAAGGCATTCCTCTTGTATCTTTTAATCTAGTTTTAGAAATTATTTTATTTGAGTTTAATTCTTTTTTTTGATAATGATATGTTTCAATTGTATTACTTATGTTATGTGACGAGCTGGAAGATGTAATTCACACATTGTATTACTTACTGGCAATAAATTGAGTATTGAGTATTAATACGTTCTCCATTGCCCCTTCCCCTTGCCAACCCCGAATACGCCTATGCAATTAGTTATAACTGAATGGCTATTGACTTTACTCAGAAGTTGAGAAAAATTGCCCTTTAAGGAATAAAGCACATCCCAATTAAAACTTAGCACAGACAGCACTTGAAACAATTCAGGATACATGTTGTTTTTGTTATGTACAATTTAAATATTTAAAACTGTAAAAAAAAATATAAAATAGTGGATTGGGTCATTAATACGACAACAATTCCTTGGGTTTGTTATGGTCTGCAGTAAAATTATAATCATATGATAAACCTTTTATTACTTCCTCACATTTTTAATAGTTTTGGGAGTGCTATGACCGTACTAACTTAAATTTGAATGAATGTTATAAATGTTATTTATCCTTTATTTTAAATATTAAAACAAAAGCAAAAATAATCCAATCAGTAATTAACACTTTACTTCTTCTGGCTCAGTGATAAAAAAAATGATCTAAAATCTTCAGTAATATTTATAATAGAAAAGCTACCAAACCAGTATACCAGATCGGGTTTATCATAGGACACGAGTATACCCAACTTTTAACTAACCAAATAACTGTCCTGAAAGATTAAGCAGCAATAAAGTTCCATTTTTTGTTACACAAAATAACTTTTTTTTAGTTTGAAAATGATCTAATGAAAATCTACGAATTAAGAATGAAAATAAACTACCTTCAAGTTTCCGTCATCATCCTTGAGCTCCTCGGACCGGATCTCGTTGATGATTTGATCGATGGTGGTGAGCTTGAGGTTGGATTGGACAGCGTCCTTGCGCAGTCTGGCAGCCACGACTCCGAGGTAGTCCAATGAAACGACTCTCAGCGACATCTCCAGGCTCTTGTTGGCAAAACTGGCCACCTGCACACACATCAATCAGCGAACAGTTAGTTTATTTGTTTGTTTTTTGGGAGGATTATAAGGCCCCGGCATAGCTGGCTAGGCATGTCTACCTTTTGGATATTATGCAGCCACCGTAAAGAAGGGAGAGGTGGTAGAATGGGTCAGTCCGCCTCGCTCCAGAAAGGGAGAGAGAACCCTGCCTAGCTCCCGGGCTTTGTGACAGAACCCCAGGACGATTCACCCTCTAACTCGACGTCACCCCAAGTTCACCAGACAGGGACCGCCATCGCACAGAGCCACCAACCTCTCAAGGGTCGGGGGGACCCAGAACGGTTCATCCCACAGCCCGGCAGACCAGATACCGTCGGGTAAGGGCCCTTCCTCCCAGGCACCCGTCCCAGGCAGCAATGAAAATCTGCTACTCCCTCCAAGGACTTGGACTAGATGGGTATCCAGGCTCATCTGGGAGTCAAGCCCCCAGAAGAGACAAGGAGGAACCAAGGAAGGGAAGTTGGTCGCACTGGATAGCCAAAATACTTGTACCCAATGTCGACCTCTGTACTAGTATAGAACTGTTAGAGGGCCGCCGAGGGCCCAGTGTACAGTGGTTGAACATGATCACAATAAATTCAAATCAAATTGGACCAACATTACCCACGGCGTTCCACAGGGTTCCATTCTAGTTTTTATCATGTTTATTAATGACACACAAATTTCTTCTAAATTATTCCTAGATGCTGATGACACAACAGCTTTAGTTAACACGTTCGCTGCGGCCCACCAATGGCGGGCGTGCGCCGAGCGCGGCAGCGAACCAGATTGGCACAGACGAATTCAATTATTTCGGTCTGACGAATCACAAAACAGCGATGCGGTGATTTGCTGCATTTCCACGAGACTGGATGTAGTTCGCTGAAACACCCACAGGTATCAGCACTACCTTGGTACTAGCCATTTCCCTTGTAATGTCAATTACAGGGAGAATATCCCAGAAATATGGGGCAAAAACTGGTTTTTTGTCCCGTATGAACGGGAATTTTATGGGGAAATTTACTACCAACCTACACCAAAATAAAGCTCGCATTCCTAGCTAAAACGCTGACTTAAAGTACCCGTCCTCACCACAGTCCTGCCAGCACGAGACCAAATGGAACTTGCATGTAGACGAGCGCCTTGTGGCGCTCTCAGATCGCGGCGTTGTTCTGCCGAGCGCCACATGGCGCTCGCCGCAGCGAACGTGTTAAGAACATAACTTTAATATGATTATTTCAATAAAAAAAAACATTCACAATTATAAACATGGTTTTTAACAAATGGTCTTCAATTAAACTGTTCAAAGAGCAACATGATCTATTTTAAGCCTACTAATCATAGTACTCACTAAGTGGAGCTATTTCAAAATATTAATAATGCAGACACACACATTTCTTGGAGTGATCTTTGAAAAAGGTTTAAATTGGAAATAGCGTATAAAACACTTAACTAATGAACTAAATAGTTTTCGTTATGCACTATATATTTTAGGGCAGTCAGCACAACTGTCCAACTTATAAGGGAGTACAAATTGTTAATAACTACCTAAATCCATGTACAGTAGACGCTCTTTTATCCGGCATTCTATGAACCGGCACATTCTATTAACCGGCACCAGGCGACCCGGGTTTTTCCAGGTATTTTCGGTCGTTTCCGTTTCGTACTGCGACTGCGCTGGACTGTTCCCGCCTTTTTCTTAGTCACCTGTTGTTTGTTTACGTCTCAAGCAGTAACGTTCAGTGATGTTCGTAACCTTTGCTCAATACACTACTGTATTCAACCTATTTTTAGACGTCAACTTCCGCCCGGCTGTCTGTCCGCCCGTCTATCTGTCTGTCTGTCTGTCTATCCGTCCACAAATGCAGGTGTTCCGGAGCAGTGTCAAGGTCAACCAACGCACGCGACCACAGCTTATTACTGTAGCGAGACTCTCAGATTACTGTATTCCCATTAATAACTAAAAAGTTCTATTATCCGGAAAGATCGATTTACCGGCATGGGCGTGGTCCCGAACATGCCGGATAAAAGAGCGTCTACTGTATCAACTGAGCAAAAAAGTGCTTAGAACAGTTTCGTAAAATTAATCACAAAAAACAACAGCTCAGTTTTGTTTTGAAAGCAAAGGTAAAATAAAATTTGGGTCTAACTTTAAACTTAAAAATGGAAAACGTGAGTTTTAGTACTTGAATAATGATGTAACTATACTTTCACAATAATAAAATCTTAAACCTAATAATAGGCCTTAGATTTACAACGAAAAGCTACGGTTAAATGACAGACACCGGGGTGGGTTAGAATCTTAACCCTGGCGAGTTAACTTGATCAGTTCTGCCCAGTTATACAACACCTCACCACTTGCTTTACCGGATAAGTCCCATGCACAGAACTCGTAAAGTACGGGTAAAATAATCTATCGACTTCTTACCAACACCAGGAGGTTAACTCACCAGAAGGTTTCCTAGCACACTGAGCATGAGTTCGGCAGCTGGCCACTCGGGTTTGTTGACAGTTGTTAGAAGATCCTGGACAAAGTTCTCAAACAGCGGCCGATAGTCAATCTCCTCACTCTTGCTGCTACACTTGGCCAGGAACACGTACAAGAAGTTGGAGGCTATTGTACGCGCCATCGAGAACTTGTTGGATATCACCGAGTCAGGATCCAGCTGTCGCAGAAACAAAAGAGATAATGATTGTCACTTCTGTAGATCAATATGCCCTAATACGCACCTCGAGTCTTTTGAAGTTTGTATGTAAATTAAAAAGTTCTGTCCTTTAAAGCAAATTGTGTCATCATAAAAATATAGGTTACAATGGAGAGCCGATAAGATTGAACTAATTGCATTTTTGAATATTAATTTTAAACCCCGAAGTAATCTTAATACTACGGGAAACCATCCATCCGAGTAGTGGCAAATCAAGTAACAGTTAAAACTTTTGAAAAAATAAAAAAGTTAATAATCAGTAAACATCTTCATCATTATTGGCCTATGTATAACCCATTATCTTTATAAAATTCAAAGAATGTAAAATGGTGTATCGCCGTGTAGTAATAAGCGAGGATTTATTAAATAGACAGTTTTACACTTTTGTTTTAGCTATGCAATGCTGCAGAGCTTAAAATATATTTTTAAGTTTGACAAAAATAGTGTTATTCAATTGTTTGACCACAGAAAATCAACTGATTTGCAACCACGACATTTTGTCATATCTATATGATTAGTCAAACATGCCTTTTTACCATACTAATTACTATATGACAAATTGGAATGCGATTTCTCAGGTTAGTTTAATCATCTGACTGAGAATATACCCTCCGTGCATTTTCTTGCAGTTTGACTTGGCCTTTTGGCGTTTTTTTTTTTTTTTTCAACTACTCACATTAATTTTTTGTCCATTCATTTAATGTTAGTTTAACATCCAAATGTCACAATTTCAATATGATCTTTTTTTTCCTATAATAATAAAAGAACATATAATATTAAGAAATATTACATATTAAGATCCTCCTTTTTATAGAATAATACTAATTTCAGATTAATCTGGAGAAATATTTATCACGATCTTGGGTTATCAGAATTAGCTAGTGAATTTGCATACATTCAAAGTATTCTTCACACCAGATAACTCCCTCATGAAACTCTTTCTCGATCCGCGATATCGCACTAACAGTTGAAACAACAGTTACAGTCAATTCCAAACGAGCTTTCTTCACAAACTCGAGCTGTACCTGTTTGTCTTGGCCCAGATTGTTGGGGAGCACCACCATGCATTGTATCAGCTGCAGTACGAGAGCCGTTAACATCTGAATCTGCTCCTCGGAGTTGAGCCGATAAGAGCGAAGGCTGCGCTTGGAGCTGGGCAGTCGAGCCATCGACGCCAAGATGTCGTCTAGCAGCAGCTTCCGATGCTTCTCGTACTTGGTGAAGATCTGTATACAAACACACACTGAGTCAACTGTTAAGCTACAAATTTGCTCAGAATAGAAAAAATGATACTTTCGTACAATTATGCTACAATCTAGAGAAATCCACAAGAGGAACTCGAGTGGATGAAATTAAATGCACAAACGTTTCATTCTATACAAAAAACTGTCAGGTCCACTACAAACACTAAACAAAACCAATCTCATAACGAATCAGTTTATGAGATTACGTGTGTTCCGTTGTGTGACTGCGTTTTGGTTTGGTTTGATTTTTCTTTTTGACTGCTTTTGCAAGTTCTCTGTTTTGGCTTTTTTGTGATTTTTCCAGCCTTGCCTGGATTGTGCCATTAATATTTTGTCTAATTTTGTTATGATTTAGGTATTTTTCTCACCTGAAGAAGGAATCAGATTCCAGATCCCGAAACGTTGTGAAACATGTTTTTACTAATCAGTGATCGAAAATGTCCGCAGTAATTACTCACTAACACCAACAATGAATTTTAAACAAAGAAAGGTTCAGTTTAATCGTCCTGTGGTAAAACATTTGATTACATTAAAGTTTAGTCATAAAACCAAAGTAACGGAATACTAACATTAGTAACCAGTTTGAGAGCGGAGAGTTGGAGTTCGCTGACGCCCTCGACAAAGAACGGAGACACCCCCATGGAGGAGATGTGGAGAACAGCTGTGTCCGTGAGGGTCTGGATACTCAGCAGCTCTGCTAGCAACGAGACCACCTCGGCCAGCTTGTTGTACAGGGACAGAACACTCTTCTCTCTCACCTCCTTTGTGTGGGCTCTCTTCTTGCGCATGTTTGCTACAAACCCGTCTGTAAACAATTGTATGGTTAAATTAAAGGGAGCTGACCGCAAAAATCAAAGTATACAAACTCTCAGATGACAAGCAAACTTTGAATTTAAGGAAAACAGCAGGAAAAGGCAGGAATCCCATTCATACAGTAAAACTTAAAAAATAAAAAAATAACTTGTGGGAATTTGCATCAACTAAATTTTTAGCTTTATAGACCGAAATCCCATATGGAACACTACGTTGTTAGTAAAACATCGTCAGGAATTCAAGCAATTTACATAATGTAATGTTGTCCCAAAGATACTTTAAGAAAGCTCTATTTTGCCTTCATAGAATAATCATTAGCTTTTGGTTAACAACTTGTAGGTAGATCAAAGCAACCTGGTTATGATATAATAATTTTTCTCCAAAAAAGGGCTCAACAAACAGTATTAAACTAGACAAATATCAAAAATTAAGTTTAAGCCCTTTTAAGCCCTCTAATTTCTGAGCCCGAATTTGCCTAGAAATGCGGGTGGAGTAAATTTTACTTTCTCAAAGCACTACCCATCACATCAACACGAACCTATGCTGTTGTTGGTGTGTGCTGGACCCACAATGCTGCTGTTTAGGGGGTTACCCCTCTCCTTTACCATAGCAACAGAAGGAGAACTCATCATGAGATGCACACAAAAACCACTACAGGGTTGCCACCAAAGTTGCATTTCAAAATTCATGCATAATTCCAGGTTTTCCAGGTAAAAATCTCAAAATTCCAGGTAAAATTTTGTGGCATTTGTTATGTATTTTCGACACCTATGACGATTTATAATATAAATAAACATGCTATTTGAACAGAAATTATAACTTTTTACGAAGTAGGACTGCATTATTATTTTTTATTAAAGTTATATCTCATATTTTTTTATGCTTTCTAAAAAAATGGGTACACACAATGGGCCAATTATTTATATTAATGAACTTGATTGTTCTCTCTATGTAACAACATTACACTATTTTAATTGATAGGAGGGAGAATATATTAATATATTTATACAGTGTGTTCATTTTGTTATGCTCACCATTAGGATCTCGTAAACCATAACAGTTACAAGAAAGGTTAAATGAGCAAAGTTGTGCGTAATTATAAACTACATATAATGGTGCAAAGAAATCAATTTTTTGTATTCCACCAAACTTGTCCACCACGCTAAAAAAAACATTTTTGACCAAAAACAAAAATTGCTTATATACCTTTCTTATTTTTCAAGATACAACAAAATTGTCAGATCAAAGTTGTGTGAAATTTTGCGTAGAATTGGAATATTTCGCTTAAAATTAACTAATGTACTCGTTTTCTGATATAAAATGGTCAAGTCCAAAATCTTTAATGTGAAAATTATAGTGTTTTTATATTTTTATTTAAAAAAATGTTTTCCCCTGATTACAAAAATATCATACATATGGTAAATTTTCATTAAATCATTAAATAAGACCGTCCATAATTTAACAAAAACCTTTTTTTAGCAATCATTTGTTGGATATGTTGATCTGGATAAAACATAAAAGTATTTAGTTTATGTTTTACAGCTGATTTATATAAAACAGCTGATTCACAAAGAAATCGGCTGTTTCATGTAAATGTAAGAAAATCATAAAGATTTTAATAACATGCTATTACAAAAACCTTATTTTCTAACAAGGTTCGTAGAGCTTTCAGACCAGGTGTGCTTATTTACATAAGAGTAATGTTCGCAGCAAAGATGTCTTACGAGTAGTGATGTGTCAAAACCAAAACTTGAATCTCAAAACCACCAAAACTTTGGAAAAGTTTCGGTTTCGAGATTCGATCGGTGAGTTTCGAGAATAAAAACTCGAAACTGCTGAGATTTTTTTGTGTCTTTATTGTTGTTTTTTTAACAGAAATCACGCCCGTGTTTCGATCAATAATGCAAAGGTCAAAAGCCTACTGTCATCGGTCGTCTACCTTCACCTTTTTTGGATTATTGCTTTTTTATTTATGAAAGAACAACTCTAACCAAAATATATAATTAGTTTTAATTAATTTTTCTGGATTTATTTTTCATAACCATACCCAGGCAAGTAAATAGGGTTTTGCGATTTGAGATTCGAGATTCGATTTTGTAAGTTTCGGTTTCGGTTTCGAGATTCGAAATTTCTGGTTTTGACAATCACTACTTACGAGGGTGTCCAGCTGATTCATAAATCAACAACATACCATAAAGTGTTGCCAACCTTAAGGGTATAATAAAGTCAAAGTCAAAGTCAAAGTCAAAATTCTTTATTGCCGTAAGCAAAATGAAATGCGATGACAAAAGTCGGTAATATGTACATGGAATTATAAAAATGTTTGACGATATGTACAATAATGGTACAGCTATTTTTAAATTGTCACTGGACATGCAGAAAGAAAATTTAAACCCTTAATCGATTAGTCTAATAATACAAATACATCAAAACAATATATTAGTTGCATAAAATAACAGCTTATCATAGAATGTAAGCAGTTAAACAATGTTAATTATAATTACACTGATGAGGAAAATACGGTACTCGTACGATAAATACCGTGTTTCCAGCAATACTGCAGATTGGATTGGTGATCACGTGACCTCCCAGCTGTTTTTACGTGGTCTCTTCCAGTTAAGTAGAAAACTTTAAATAGATCGACTCAGCACACCTGGTCTGAAAGCTCTACGAACCTTGATTTTCTAACATTGTTAAACAGCTGATTTCACTGAGACTATCGGGAACACATCTCTAACGTCACCGACCATCGAGAACGTATCGTTAACATCACCGACCATCGAGAACGTATCGCTAACGTCGCCGACCATCGGGGACGCATCACTAACGTCACCGACCATCAAGAACGTATCGCTAACGTCGCCGATCATCAAGAACACGTCGCTAACGTCACTGGCAACCGAGAACGCATCACTATCTTCGCCTACTATTCAGAACGTGTTACGCAATCGCCGACGATCACAACCTGAAATTCGGTTCGCCCGAAAATTCCCGCATAATCCACCCATTTTTTTACGGTCACCAATGTTCACGCATTCCCGGTTTTCCAGCTTTTCCCGGTCGGTGGCAACCCTGCACTAGCTGAGACATGAACCTTTGACTTAGGCACTTACATAGTCAGGAGGATAGTATTTGAAAACCACTCAGCCATACTAATTCGCTTGAGGAGTTTTGTTGTTGGTCCCAAGTTTTCATTATATCTGTCACTGTGTCAGTTCTGTTGCCTAGACCATGTTAAGCTACATTTTCTAGCAGTAACACAAATAACCGATATAGAGTAGGACCCCGTTAATCTGTCACCAACTGAACCATGGGCATGGTCAGAGCACATTTATTTACATGAAAACATGATGAAACTGTAGTTTAAAAACTGAAAACATTGAAATGTTTGTACAGTTTTATAGATTTAAGATTAATGTAAATCATACTTTAAGTATACTGTGATAAAAATACTGTAAACTGTCACTGGTTTAATAATTTATATCGACATCAACAATAACAAACATCGATAATCGCACGGCCAGACTAAGCTAGGAGTAGGACCATCCGAGGACGGATTAGCAGGGTTCTACTGTATTTACATTGACGGGCGGTCAAAGGTTTATGACCGAGAATGAGATTATACCTTTATCTTTGATATCCCTGTAGACCGGATCAAAGGAGGGGTAGATGGTGTTGAGGAGTTGGTACTTGGTGAAGATGACGACCCTGTCTATCACATCCTCCAGATAAACTCTCTTGTGCATATTGGGTGATGTCAGGATGTAGAGAGTAGTGAGAGAAGCGTCAACCGCCCTCATTACTCTCTCCATCGCCAGCTCCATCCAAAGTTTGCGTTCATCTTCATCGTCATTCTGAAAAAGAATTTAAACGGTAATGAACAACTTCTCCACAGTTGGCAGATCTGCCTGAATCAGGAAGCCCCCCCCCCCAGAATCCAGTGGCTGTGCTAGTGTCAACAAGTTGTTGTATATATTATATTCAGCTTAACACAAACTTGTGCTGCTTGCATATCCTCAAAATCAATATCAGTTTAAATTTAAAGTTCCAAGCGGTGTGAGAACATTGATGGATTTCACACAATTTGTGTGTACGGGAGGAAAGTCTTTTTGTTGTTACTGGGAACAATTGTAGGGTAAAATCTACATGCATCTGAATATAGGTAACTCATGAATGAAAAATAATGACTTCAAGTGATTGCACATATGGCATAGTGACAGCACAACCTTAAGCTTAAATACTATATTTTATTCAAATATCAACACAAATTTATATTATTATGTCTGTTGTTTACAGTATATATTCACTAATTATGATGGATTACAAAATAAATAGAGAAATTTGGGATTAAACTACTTTTGTCTTTATAAATAGCATCGGAGTTTATTTGCATCCATGCCTCGGGGTGAACAAATGTTTTCCCAACCTTAAAGCTTACTAGACTTCTAGTTAAGGCTCAGCCGAGAGCTTCAAGCCCTTATTTTCTTGGTCAATTGGTTCTGTAGAGAATGATAAGGGGAAACGACAAGCTAACCATCAAATGGAGATGTTGCTGTGCACAATAAACTTTTTCAGTATTGGGATACTCCATAATAAGGTCATCGAGTCTCATTATAATTTTTCCCATATTATTTCAATCTTCACTAACAACTACAGTCAACTCCCGATTATCCGAGAGCGGGTTAATCGGGTTGCGGTTTAACCGGGGTCATGAAAGGTTTATTTTTATTATTTTTATTTATCCCCTTCTAAACATTAATAGAGCAATAATAACAATTTATTTTGCTAAATTATCTCCAGAATCGTATTTAATTTACTTTGTTAATCAGAATAAATACTATACAAACAATTTAGTAAACACAACATAATCTGACAGTCTGTCATCTCGCTAATGGGCTCGTGATGGGGAGCGATGACCTTGACTACCTGGCTAGGCAGTGCAACAGACGGTCGGACGCGGACGTCTAAAAATAGAAACATCTCAAAACAATCACCCTTCCTGCTGCTGTTGACCCTCAGCGACGGACGGACGGACGGTAGGACGCGGACGTCTAAAAATAGAAACATCTCAAAACAATCACCCTTCCCGCCGTTGTTCACCCTCATGGGGTTTTTCCCCCAGTGCGGAATTAACTAGCA
This sequence comes from Allygus modestus, assembly GCA_963675035.1. NCBI lineage: Eukaryota > Metazoa > Arthropoda > Insecta > Hemiptera > Cicadellidae > Allygus > Allygus modestus. Next base: position 36,792,901 of record OY776113.1, on the reverse strand, counting down.
TACTGCTCGGTGTAGTTTTGAGAGTTCGGTGTTTAGAGATTTTTAACCTATTATTCGGCGTTGGATAGTATTTACTGCTATCAACCATTGCTAGTATTAACTATTATTATCTTGATTGTTAGTAGATGTTATCACAATTTAAAGATTTTCAAAAGTATTTACTATACATAAATATATCTTAAATTTCATTAAAACAAAATATTGTGGCATAAAAAAAATGATAAACCTTTATTATATTCGTAAAATTCAATTTATTGAATTCCTTGGTTTTAACCGTGGTTTTGGGTTATTCGTGACCCTCCAACCGTTCATTACCCCGGATAATCGGGAGCTGGCTGTATATAAATTACATAGAAAAGGAAACAGATGTGGATAAAAGTGGATTAATTCCAATGAGTATTGAACTAAGTATATATGAGTTTTTAACTAAGTATCAATGATTTTCTTTGGTTACTAGCTTTCACCTTGCATTTTGCACTTGGAATCGACTTTGTTCTTCATGTATAAAACCTTCAACTTTAATTTAGAAAATTTAAGCTGATCCTAAGCCTAAGTATTTCTAGCTCTATAACTGTCCATCCAAAATGGCACTTAGTTACCTCTTTCTTGCATGAAATACTGTAAAAAATGGCTAAGCCGTTGACAAATAAACAAGGAATTCCCCAATTTACTAGTTTCCCTGTAACGGTGTATAAGTGTCCCCAATTACTGGCTTTCCTGTGACGGTGTGTCAGTGTCCCCAATTACTGGCTTTCCTGTGACGGTGTGTCAGTGTCCCCAATTACTGGTTTTCCTGTGACGGTGTGTCAGTGTCCCCAATTACTGGTTTTCCTGTGACGGTGTGTCAGTGTCCCCAATTACTGGTTTTCCTGTGACGGTGTGTCAGTGTCCCCAATTACTGGTTTCCCTGTGACGGTGTGTAAGTAACTCACAGGGTCGGCCAGAGGGGAGACCTTGGTGCCATCCCGGATGTTCTTCTCCAGGATACTGAGCAGCCTGGTGATCCGCTCTGAGGGGATGGACTCCATAGCTCCGAGGGTCTTGAGTTTGGCCGCCTCCCCACACAGGTCCTGCAGTTGGTACTTGGGAATCATAGCTTCCGCCGGTACTTCCTCCTCATCGCCTGTAGCGACAAAACAGGTGGTAAAGGAGAAGGTAACATTTTTGTTTAAATTCAGAGTTAAAATTTTAAAACTGAAACCTGAAAATTTGAACCGCTCCGAAACTGTGTTTGATGTAAAGTTACAATGTGAGTATTAAGGTCGATAGGAAGAGCAGGCTTACCTCTGAGAGCACTTCATAACATGGAGACGAACATAACAATAAGTACAGTTTTTTCCCAAGTTTTGTTTAGTTACCTTAAAGTTTTCAAGTTTTGTTGTTGATGAGATTTTGGTCTTTTAACTACGTATTCTTCCTAAATTGTGTAATTCACTACTTGTACAACACAACTTATTGTTATTATACTGTCTAGATTTAACCAATGGGAAAAAAGTATTAAAGTAATACATATTCTACTAGGGATGGGTCGGTTGCATTTTTTATCGGTTCGGTTTTTTACAAAAAACGGTTGTCGGTTTCGGTTATTTTTCAAAGAACTTACAACTGTCTCGTCCATACTTTAAATTTAAGTTTCTACCTAGATTCTGAAATTCTGCCTAAAAAAACTTAAAATTGATTACATACTGGTACCTATAAATCCCTATTTCATACTTTGTTTCACTGGTTTATATAAATACTGCTGCAGAGACACTACGCAGGAGAGTTGTTAAAAAGTCACAAGTAATCAATCAAAGACAATTCAAATGAATTTAAATTAATATTATGGGTCATTACAAAATTAATTAATCACCTAGGCTTAAAACCTTGTTCATCCAAATAATAACAAGTTAGCCCAGGGCAGTAACAAAGTCTATATAATCTTTAACTTAAACTTTGTTAAGGTTTAAGTTTAGCCTACTGTAGGCCTAACCTTAAAAACAAAATCAGTTTACCTGTTTTTTGCTGATATTTTAGTTTTGCAGACTTTGGAAACCCAGAATCTAATCGTAAATACAGCCTACTATAGGCCTAACCTTAAAAACAAAGTAAGTTCACCTGTTTTACTGTTTTGCTGATATTTTAGTTTTGCAGACTTTGAAACCCCAGAACCTAATCGTAAATAAAGTTTACAAATTAGTTTATAAAAACCAAACCAGAACATTTTAAACAAGGAAGTGATCACAAATAATAATCCTAGACGGACAGACAGACCAGCATTTTGTTGTGTCAAGGCTCCAGGTAGTTTTTTGCTCACTTTCAGACTTCTTCCTTTAGCACCTTTCATGAATAGAGAGCAATAAATCACTTATCTGTCTGTACCTGTCATTCAATGCCTCTGAGAGTTTATGAAAACAATGAATCCCTTTGAAGCAGAAGAATACTTAATTCCTAATTGGCTCTGTCGTGTACAGTTTATTTTAAATTTTTTTTAAGTGATTTTATTTTAAATAACATATACAATTTTAAATCATATACAGCCATTTTACTATTATTTAGTAGGTATGTTACGGTTAATTTTTAACCTATTTTACAACCTTGTCAATTGCAATTTAATACTGATCTCATCAGTATCCTAAAATAATATAAAATTAACAAAATCAGTTTAATTTAAATTTATAATGGGAAAAGAGCACGATTATAAAATAATATACATATCATTTCCATATTCAGAGAGAAAGATGTTTAACAGTGACTGATAGCTGCGCTTGGGACCTGTCAAACTGTCAAAGTCAAATTTTGTGTCAACCGAACCCTCCCCACCCCCCTCACCTTGCTTCCTTATCTGTTGTCTTTATTCACGTACATCCATAAATAGAACTAACTCCTGTCAATTCTCCTTTTGTGTTAGTTGAGTTATTTTGGGACTGGAAAGGAAGTGATTAGTTGTCGGGAGGAGTCTTATTTCGACCACTTATTTTGTTAAACGTTGTTTAGCTTGTCATTCGGAAGTTTAGTTGTCGGGAGGAGTCTTATTTCGACCACTTATTTTATTAAATGTTGTTTAGCTTGTCATTCGGAAGTGATTAGTTGTCAGGAGGAGTCTTATTTCGACCACTTATTTTGTTAAATGTTGTTTAGCTTGTCATTCTATTTGTACAACATTATAATGCTTATTTCCAATACGAGCATTTACTGACAGTGAACAACCGAAACCGACATTTGACTATCGGTTCTCGGTTTCGGTTGTTTTGTAAAAAACCGGTAAAACCGACAACTGACTTTAAGAACCGACACATCACTATATTCTACTATATTTTAAAACCCGAATTGTATTGAGTTAACTTTTACAATATTGATTCTACAACCATGATATTTTAACGGCAGATTCTTGGGTGCAAATTTCTCAATATCATATTAGATTTATGTAGGGGTATGCAAATAGTGATTTTTGGCTCAAGCCAAGTCGAGCTTTTTTTCTAAGTTCTCGAGCTTCGAGCTTTCTCGAGCCGAGCTTTTTATGAGGATTTTCTCTATGGGTGTGCAATATACCGGTAGTGTTTTCTGACTTGAGCCAAGGCGGGCAGAATTTGTTCAAAGTTCTCGAGCTTTGTGCATTTTTGATTAGGCCTATATTTATTCTTTATTTACATTTGATTCATTATAATAGTGTAAAGTAATTTATAACTTTCAATATTTGTCATCTTTCATTCACTTCTTCTATATTCATTATGCCTACGTTCAATAAATAAAGGCCTACAGTGGGAAAATAACAAAATAGGTAGGCTACTAAAAAGGAAAATTTATTGAGACCACTTGTAGATAGTAACGAATAATTTTTATTTCAATATAAAGTAGGTAGCCTACATAGGAACAAAATAACCTAAAGGAAGAGAACTACACATTTTTAACTAGACTGAAGCCTACAGTTAACTAATGCAGTTATTACCGTATTTATTAATAGCCATAATAAACGGACTATATGTCAATATGTACTCTCCAAGTAACCAAACACTTAGGCCCTAGCCTAGGGAATTGCCAAAACCCAGTAGCCTATATCTCTCACTCAACTGTTTGTAGATAGTAAATTTTAGGTTATCCTTTTATAAAATATAAGTTAGTTAAACCAGTCTTTATATCTTATTGTACTCACTGAAATAAGTTATCCAATAATGTAGGCCTAGCTTATGTTGTATCTAACCTATTAACTAATAGACTTAACCTATTACATCTGCTTCTGAAACAGAGGGTTTCAAAAGCAGAAGGTGGAAGAGGATCGTCAATGCATTGTTCTTCCATCACTGCTTTAACAATTTGATAGCATACAATTACAAAGTGATATGCTTTCTACTGACGTTTATTCACAAATTCAAACCATTCCGCGGTGTTAACAATGTTAAAAATAAGAGTTTAATCGCACAGCTATATCGTTACAAGTTACAAAGCACTGCGCCATTTTGATCGCGTCTTGCCTTGCCGCTTGCCCTTGGTTAGGCGAACATAGAATATAATCAAACTTTTAAATAATATGACCACCGGTATTATAAATATGCATTACATAACCATTCAGAATATTTTTTAATCTTTAGAATTTGTGAACTTCGCAATTAGTGATTTTGAAGTGTAAATTATTACAACAATGATGTAACACTAATTATTGTTAACTTTAACAACTACAATATGATTACAGTTGTATTTATATTCACTTTATCTCTAACTACTTTAGATTCTACTGTAAACTGACGATTTTTTAACAATACAATTTTTGTAGAGTACTATTTCAGCTGCACACTAAAACGCCGTCATGATTATTAGTCGTTCATCACCTACAACTTTCAACTTTCAACTTAGCTATTGATCACGCTAAATCATTATTAACCATCTTCACTCAACGTCTTAAGGCAGTTCGCAAAGTGGGTATGCAAACAGTGTTGCCAGACGTAATTTCAGACTCCAGGGAATATAATTATTGTGTAATGTACGAAGTTGTAGGTTGTAAAAAAGGAAATGACTGTACCGATGCAACAGTTAGAAAAAGTGTTTTCACAGATTTTAGTTTTTTGCTGGGGTACTTTTTCTGGAGCAGTACGATTGTTGTATTAATTATTAATTTGATTATTAACCATGAAATATAGTACAAATCAACTGGACAACGTCAACACTGCACTGCAAACAGAATAGTGTGATATGTCCACTTGATGTGATTGAGCGTAGAGAAAGTAGCTCCATTGCGTTGGTTGATCAAGTCGGCAATTTAAAACAGTACTTTAATATTTAGTTATTTTTGTAAAACCAAGGACCGAAAGCATTAGCATTGCTGAATTATATTTGTTATTTAGCTCTACCGACGCAAACTACGATAATTCTAACATTGATTCTGAAACGTTTTTGCTTTAAATTTACTTCTGTAGACGACTCTTTTTACTAGTCGTTTAATAAATATTTGGCTCGAACTTCAAACTTTTATGCAAATCTCGAGCCGAGCCGAATATTGCAATATTCGGCTCAAAAAAGCTAGAAGTTTGAATACTCGCACACCCCTAGATTTATGCTTCTTTCGTACAAATCTTATTCTGAAAAAGTTTTAATCATCTTACATGCATCATCATAACGATCTTGTGGGGTGTTTCAAAATAGTAAAATTTTCCCGTATAAAACATCTATTTTTCAAATAACTACCACTGTCTGCTGAATTTTTGACCTCGTCAACAAACACTAAGACCAATCGTAGTCACAATACCTGCATCCATGGTGAGATCAATGTCATCAGTGTTGTTGAATATCTTCTCAATAGAGCGGTTGAACCTTTGATAAGTATTTGTCTCCATCAACTCTTCCACGCTTAGCTTCTCTAAGACAGGAACCAGTTTGCGTTCAACTTTCCGTAGTTTGGTCTTTGGCACATGTGACGAGTCTATAACAAAGATATGTCGAATGTAGTATTCTGAGTTAAATATATTCATATACAAATAAAGTGGTTAAAGTTCAGTCAGTAATTTGACTTGAAATTGAACTAATGGTTCCTGGGTTTTGCATGGCGTTTAATTAGGATTAACATCCAGAAGGAATTGCTTGGTCACTAAATTTTTAGAACAGTAATGAATAACATCTTCGGAAACATATTTACAGTAAACACCCTCTTAACCGCCTTCGTGGGACCAACCCAGGGTAGGATTACTAAAAATCCGGTTAAAACGAATAAAACCTGGGTATTGTCATACCGAGCACTAAAAATGATAAGTTAAAAAATAGGTACCAAAAATTGGTACCAAGATACAATACTCGACTAACCAAGGAAACACATGATCAGCTTGTTGTGACCTGAACAATTTTTACAGTACAGTATCGGGACAACGGCTGCGACGGGGGACGTGAGTTATTTCCTGGAAAGAGGGCGGTTAATCCGATGGGCGGTTGAAGCGAAGACGGTCTACTGTATTTGGTTAGTTCCGAGTTTCACCTTACTTATCCCTGACCAGCAGCAATGGCAACTCAAAACGTTCTCTTAACAAATTGTAATCGAAATCTACAAAGCGGTTTTCAGAATTGGAGTATTTTTTAAACCGCCCACGAGCAAAGGGAATGCTTACCATCAGAATTGTCTTCTTCGACTTCTGGTTCCGGTTTCCTTGCAGCCCGTCTCCTCTTGGACCAGTGTTTAGCACCATCAACATAATCCTCATCATTTTCAGTTTTCTTATTTTGGTCTTTTTCTACAACAGAAATGATTGAAAGTTAAAGTAATTTTGCCAGTTTCAACTAACTTAAGATTTTATTTATACCATAATTAAAAACAGAACCTTGTAGGCTATTACATTTCTAACACTTTTAGTGCAGTAAAAAATATTCATATATTCAAATCAAATCAAAATTCTTTATTCAGAAAAGTATATACAGTATATACAATGAACAAGTCATGAATATGTACATACAACATAAGCCTTATGAATATATTGTCTTAATTTATCTATTATTTAAAAAATAATCCAATGAGTAAAAAGCTTCCTTTACCAGGTATTTTTTAACAATGTAAGAAAGTTGCACATGTTACTCTCATATTTAGTTATTTTAAAGATTTGGGCAAACAGTAAAAGAATTTAATCCCTTTATAAGAAGGTTTCATTTTTAATATTTCCAGTCTGTGTTTCTCGACATATCTTTGAGATCGTGTATTGTAGCCATGACTTCTATTTTCTGTTAAAAAGCTATTTGTTTTAACATATTTTATCGTCACATAAATATACAGACTATAAATTGTTAATATATCTAATTCAGAAAAAATATGTTTTATAGAACCTTTACTTTTTAGATTAAATATAATACGTAGTGCCCTTTTCTTTTGAATTAAAATTTTGATCATGTTTTTCTTGGTGGTTGCTCCATAAATACTAATTCCGTAAGCTATATGTGAATGAATTAAAACAAAATAGATAGATTTCAATGAGTCAGTGTTGCATTGTTTTGCCATACGTCTTAAGGCATATAGACCACTCAAAGTTTTACGCAGTATATATCAACATGTTTGTCACATGTCAAATTTTTGTCAATAATCAAACCTAGAAATTTTGTGTCTTGTACTTGATCTATTAATTTGTTCTCATCAATGAAAATATTTGGGTTCGGTCTATTTTTTGCCTGATTAGTCAAAAATGAAATGAAGCTTGATTTGTCAGAATTTAAAAGGAGATTCTAACTATTTAAAAATTCTTTGATCAGTGACAAGCCAATATGAGATGAAACTTCTACTGTCTCTCATTTTTCCCGGAAATGACTATATTTGTATCATCCGCATATAGAAAAATAGAACTGTTTACTCCCCAAATTACATTTGGTAAACCCTTGGGATAACAAACAAAAAGCAAAGGGCCAAGTATAGATCCCTGAGGTAAACCAAAATTGATCGGTAATACCTGGGATCTACATACTTCTTTATATCTAAACTTTAATGTTCTTTATAAAAATTAATTTCTACAAACAGTTTTCTCCCAAAGAGATATGATTTAAACCATTCCAATTCAATATCAGGTTCTGTAATGTGAATATTATTATGAAATAGGGTGATATTGTTTGAACTAAATTTTTACTGTTTACCCGCCTCCAAGTTAACTAAATTCCAAGTTGTTTTTATTTTGGTTTTTGAACTATGGACTTTCTCATTAAAATATTTCTTTTTATTCATTTCTATAAGTTTTTTAAGGTCTCGTTTTTTTATCTTTAATTAAAACTTTTAACGATTTATCTTTGTTTTGCCTAAAATCAAATTCTAGATTTAGAATTTCTGACTTTTTCGCTTTCACTTCAGAACATATCCACTTATTGTCATCAAATGCCTTTTTAGACACATATGTCTTAGGAAAATTAGCATCAAAATAATACTTAGAACCCTGTACATATAATTAACATTATATGTTCATATAACAGCATATTCATAAAATGCTGAACATTTTATGACAGTATGCATAAGAAATGCTGTGGCCTTATCTATAAAAATGTAAACCTTCAGGAACAACACCTCCAAAACTTTCATTGATTAAAATAGTTTAATGTGTTTTTTATTAACATGCTACAAACACTCTCTAATAAAGAAATACTCAACGTGGCTGCAATTTTGCCTTGTTTACATTACAGAAATTTAAAATGCAGTAATTTACGAAACAACAATGAACAATTACCTTTCCGCCTCTGCAGTTCTCTTTCTTTGTCTCTGGCTTTGAAGTATTTCGTCTTGTTCCGAGGCTCTTCCTCGCTCTCATCATCCGACTCAATCCTTAGCCTCTTGTGGTTTCTCGGGGTCGACTCTCTTACACTCGGCGTTTTCTCAGTCACTTCCTTTATGCTGCGATTCAGTAATGGATCTTCGGGTCTTATCCTGTTGAGCATTACTTTGGGCTCCATCATTTTGGGGGTAGAGGTCGGAGTTTCTTGTTTGACCACCAAACTTTCCTCTTTGTTCTCGGGCACTGGTGCTACGCTCGCCTGTGCCGGTGATGAATCTGCAACCGACCATAAACCGTAGAATGATTCAACAACTATTAATATAGTGGTACATCTATAAATACACCACACCTATAAACTACACCTGTCGTACCTATAAACTTTTAGTATTGTATTAATCTGCAAACTGTTTATTGAACTTTGATGTAAGGCGATGGTAACCCTTTTCTCCTTAAATGTTTTTTTTTCAAATTCTGTGTGCTAAACATGTTTGTGAGTTCAACCGAGTTAGGTGGCTTTGACTACCACAATAGGGTCTGTGTGTGTTAGTGATGAAGTAAAATTGTAGTTATTTAAGAGTCGGTTTTAATGAAGGTTCAGTGCATGAGAATGGTCTTGTAGTGCCTGAATTTGTCCCCTGGATGTGTACACTACTGGTCTAAACAAACGATTTTGAAGTGTCCATGTCATGAAACAGTGCAGCATTTTAGTACTCTTTTACACAATTTACAAACATAATAAACAAGCTGGTGTCCTGTTTTTCGCACAAAGATCTCTTAGTTACAAAAACCCCGATGTTTTCAAAATTTTTAAAATGGTTACCGTGGTAACAAATAAACTATTTGCAGCATTTGAACTTCGATGACCCGTGGGGGTTGTGAATAGGGCTATACGGAGTCCATAACTGTTACACCTGCCGTCAAACAAAATTTCATACAATTGAGTCAAGAGTTGTTGCATTAAAACAGAACATCCATTACGAAAAACAGACACCACCTTCCTTTTATAAAGTTATGGATTAAGCCTACTTAGTTGGGTTTATATTAATAAAACGCAGGGGCGCATAAAATGTTCAGACCCCTGAAGTATCCCATGACATAACTGTCAAGTGTAGGACATTTCTGTAAGCTTTTTATCTCCTTATTATACTAGATACTTTGTGCGAGAGGATGTGAAGGAAGAGGAAGGAATGAATGTTTTCATTGGCTGTACATTGTGGGTAGGAGTGGGGGGTTAAAGCCACTAATAAAATGTGGTTTACGGGGGAAAAGTACTGGAATTAGACAAGCTTGCTACTGGAAAAATATTCTGATTTAAATAGGTTAGGAGTGAGCAAATACTTGAAATTTCAGTCGAGTTTTTTATTTCTCAAATTCAAACTAAACAAAGTACATAAAAAAGCCAGCTGGACTGCTTAAAATCAGCTGATCGGATCCAGGACTGTGAATTTTAGGCCAACAAATATGTTTAATCAAACCATGTAATTCTGGCTCTAAGACTTACAGGCCAGGTAAGATGGTGACTTGATCGTGTTTTATCAGGTGAAATGTATACATTCCTGCGTCAATTTGCAAAGTGCCAATTAGAAAAATCTGGTCAATACTGGCTGAACATATTGCTACTAGATTCAGTAGGAAACTTCAACTGGACAATAAAATAATGTCCAAAACCATCTAAGTAATTACACTGACTATAACTCACTAAACAAATTCAAACTAAAAAATAGTTAGTAAACAATTCACTCAACTCGATTTAGAAATACACTTCTTGCACAGTCCTTATTATAACATTAAACTCTAATCCTATTTTAAGTACTTTTATGTTTATGTTACTAATTTTTAGCTCTATTACACTATAATCTATTACTATTTTCGTTTATTTTTGTTTATATATTCGAAGAATTAAATAAAACCTATGCCTTGGCTTAAACTTTTTCCAAACCAAAAGTTCCCAAACAATTCCTGAACGTTTAATGATATTTTCTCAGAACTTTAAGGACATTTTGTAACGTCGTTAAGTTCCGTCCAGTTTTATAATTAAAAATTACAATAATTGAGGCAACAAACAAGAGGTTACGTTTCACTAATTTGTTAATTGCGTGTAATGTTTGTAATAGATGTTCAATTAAAGGAAAATAATTTAATATTCAAATTTAAAAAGGGAGGAAATAGGCCTATTGAATAAACTTTCACTCATAACTTAGGAAAAAAAAATAATAATAAATCTCATCCTTACATAGTTGGGCAAATGTTACTAAATCACTATTTAATCTTTTCCTTCTGAACAACTGAAAGATGGTTACAACTAACTTAAATTAAAACTATTAACTAACAGTTTGACTATTTGACAGTTTAAAACGAAATAGCCTCCTAAAAAATACAACCTCAAATCAATGCACGGCACCACAGCTGTTTGTATATGCGAAAATGTCGTCAGTCTCTCTTAGAGCAAGTGGCGCAGACGACGCCAGCCCGCGGCCGGGCTATCAGAACTTGCTTTTCACATTGAATAGCAGACCAAACTCAAACCGTATTTGAAGTAAATTACAACGTAAAGTTAAAAAAGTTATATGTAAAATAAAAACTTACATTGATGTATTGAACAAAATTAGATATATTGTTGGAATGGAAAAGGAAACACAATTAAATCATAGTTTAGTTTTTATAACCTTTTATAATCCTCCTTATTTACTCCGCCGGTAATCTACGAACATTATCCAATATTTGCAGACATTTCCCAAACATTTCATGACCACTCCTAATTTACAGACAAATCCCGGTTTTTATGGTTTCCCAGGTCAGTAGACACCTTGGAGGTAGTATTACTAGAGAAGACATGCCAATGCTTTAACATTAGGGCCGATGAAGCCAGGCACACATCCTCGCAACTGGCGATAAGAAGGCAAGCGAGTCAGTAAGATGGCAAAAGTGCTCCCATTTAGCATGGGAGAGATAGGGAAAAACGTGTCTCGCACTTAGTTGAATTAGAATTCCCGCCAATCTAATTGACTTTTGGGCAAATGGATTTTCCATTCATAATCCTTATTAAATTCTCGAGACGTTGATGCCAAATATTACCAAATATATCATATGAATATTTAGTAAATGGAAGAAACTTAGGAGTATTTAAAAGTCTTGACATGCGCTCACTTTAATTATGTTTTTGGACAATATCTGAGTTGTTTATACAAATAATCGATTTCAGGGTTCCCACTCAAACTTAATGAATTGTAAATTACAAACAAAAAGAATGATTGAATCTGAATTATTAACACGTTCGCTGCGGGGCATGCCAGTGGGCGTGTTCCCGCCATGCGGCAACTGTTCCGATAGGCGCGGTCACATTTTGAATTCCCGGCTAACGAATGACAAAAAACACTGTGCGGTGCTGTACTGCAATACAACTCCACTGGACGTAGTTCTACAAAACGCCACCAGGTAGCAGAATAATCCAGATAGCAGTAGACAACCAGGGTTGCCATGTACAGGGAATAAGTCGGACGAAAACTACTGCGGGGAAGTCCCATGACGGCCAGGATATTGGGGGAAATTTACTACCAACCTACACCAAAATAAAGCTCGCATTCTAACTACACGCTGGCATCAAATTGTTTACCCCGCGCGCCACGCTGGTGCACACTGAAGCCTGTAAAGTTTGCATGGTAACTGTACGGGCATACCCGTGGCGCGCACTAGGGGAACAACCGCAACTACGGGTATACCCGCACTGCGCAGCGAACGTGTTAAACTGGCTCTAATAAGAACCAATCAATCAGCATTATATTTGATACTAACAATGCTTTGTTCCTTGTTGGTTAGCCTAAAATATAGAAAAAAGAATGGACAGTGAAGTTGAACCTCATGTAAATGTTCTTAAAACTCTGTGAATTTTAAAACTATAAAATTATGACAAAAATATGAGTTATTCCCCAGTAAATGAATGTAATGGAACTGTAATTAAAATTGTCATTGGTATTCAATTTTTTAAACATAAAATAAAATCATGCGTAACGGGTGTTACATTAAAATGTAACTGGTGCTACGCAGTTGCTAAAATTAAGATTTTTAACATATCTTATACAATAATAAGGTGTAAAATAACAACAAGAAGTATAATTGAGGTTTCTTTAATCGCACTAATATATAAAAACTGATATTTTATAAAAACAACTTATATTTAACTATATGTAATATGTTACATAGTTATAGTTACATGGTAATACTTTTTATACAATATTTTAGGGCCTATTATGAATTAATTTGACTTAGGCCTGTTAAAGATAATTCTTATACATCCATATCAAGAATTAATAGAGAATGCCTACAACTTAAAATAAAAAACATAATCGCTATAAATAAACTGATTCTTGGGAAACGTAAAATCAACCTTGGAAATACTTTCAGTAAGGAAATTTACATTACTATGATATTTGCATAAGCACACATTGTGTGGCATCTTAGACACAGGTAGAATATGCTGAGGCCTAAGGAGAAGAATGTGGATTACCTACAATAATATTAAAATTAAGGTGACTTTTCTTAAGCTCTTCACAGGTCTCACCTATTGCCATTATCAAGTGTCTTAATTGTAATTTAGATCTTTTCCCTGTTTTAGGACACTTAACATCATTGTATCCAATTTACCTAGAACCTACCTGCTAATTGGATCACTAGCATAAAATGCCTTTATATACTGTACTTCATTCACCAGAAGAGCGCTTGGACCCATTTTTCGTGACTTGGTTCATTCAAGTTCAAGCCTACATCAACTGCAGTTTTCTTAGAGGAACAGTCCGGAAGAATCTGTTTTAATCTATTAACGGCTTTTCTGAAAGGAAAATATTGCAAGCATTTATAACTTCCAATAGGAGAAATCTGAGACACTGATGATAAGTTGTGCTTTTTTCTTTTACTCCCTACATTATTTTACTCTGCTTAGGATCCTTTCGCATTGTTCTTCTTTTAGTGTATCGTTCTCTTCTGATTTCTTTTTGGGTTCTTCTCTTCTTATTTTATCTCTCTCCCCTTCTTTTTGCAAATGCTGCTGCAACTTTACAACATCACCCTTAATTTTATCGTGATAGCGTTCCATTTGAACGATTTTTTCTTCGTTGGAGTCATTCCTGAAAAAAAATAATTAATGAGGTGCAATTGTAATATAATTAAACTTTTAGTGATTACAAAATAATTTGATATACTGTACCTAACATTCAATGCCTAGTAAATATGTTAAAAGTCTGATTCTGGAATACATGTTATCAATATCAAACAAAACAATGACAGTCTGTAGTTATATATAATACTTATAACAGCTGATTATTTAAATGAACTGAATTAAGAAAAAACACATGTAACATAAACCAAATAAAACTCTCCTCCATATAAATAACATGGGGACTTGGAAGTCCCGTGGGGCAGAGCCCTGAGTACTTTTTTAAACAGCAATAGACCTAGATGACACTCCTGGGTACATCTATCTATATTATTAATACGCTACATGCAAATTTTGTAAACAATAAGGCTTTTTTGTTTTAAGATTTACATCACCCACATATTATATACTAAAACATGTGTATAGGTGTGCAGATGTGCAAACTGGTTTTAATTTTTTATTTAGACCTTAGGGCTCTGCCCCAAGGGAGTTCTAAGTCCCCATGTTATTCATGTGGAAGAGAGCTTTATTTGGTTTGTGTCACACGTTTTTTTTTCTTAATTAAATTAAATAAACAGCATATCCAAGTACAGACTATCATTGTTTTGTTACTATTTACTGGTATCTATTACTCTTGCTTCTCAGAACGGTGCTATAATAGTACTGATAACATATCATTGTGAACTTTTTAGGTTTTATTACCAAAATTAATAAACTCTCAATAGGGCTATAAAGAATTATTCATATTCTAGTTCAAATGAATATAAATATACTAAAAACTGAATGGTTGTGTGTTATGTTGAATTGTAACACCCATTACATTACATGTAACACCCGTTAAATTACATTATGTTAACACCCGTTACATTACATTATGTTAACACCCGTTACATTACATTATGTAACACCCGTTACGTAAATTACTCCTTAAATTATAAAACTAAAATTCAAACAATAATACCAACACATTAAGGAAACACTTAATCTCACTTTTACAGTAGAACTATTTTTAAAAAGTGTTTGTTCATTTTTTAATACTAACTTTTGTTAAAAAAATGTAATGGGTGTTACATCCCGTATAGCTATGATTAAAGGCAATTTACAAAAGAAAAGAATAATACATTACCTTAAATAATGGCATTGCTGGTTAGAGTAGTATTCCAGGTATCTTCTGTAGCAACTTCAATAACTACATCAGCTGTTTGTTATTTATTGCAGTGCTGAACAGTTTACAGAAAAAACCCTGCCTTGAGGATGGCTGTTGATACTTACGAATAAAAACCAAAAACTCCATAAATATCAAAATTTTCTAAAAAAAAATTATATTATCAAACTAGAACGTTTTACCTTAACTTAACCTATTGAATTATATTTTATTTTTATTTTTTACACCTCAGGCTTACTTCAAGCTGGAATGCCTGAATTGCAAGGAAAACACATTTCTTACCTGCCTCGTTACAGCAAACCTGCAGCTCTATTGTTATTCTTATGGAGAATAAATAAAATGCTATATATCACTTATTTATAAAAGTATTTTTGTGAAACTTGGTAAGTGTCTCTATGTAGTAGTGAGACCCATATATAAGCATTGGAAATTCGCTGAGTACGCAGGTTTGCTGCGACGGGGGTATTTTTAAATGTCGAAACAAGCTTCGGAAAACTCAACAACATGTAAGTCTACAATGTGCTGACTTTTTTACTTCTACTGTACTATAATTAAATAAGAGATTTAAAAGAAAGAAGCTCTCACCTGGCAAATTAGGCGTGTGGGAATTGGCCCGTGGTATGCTTGAGGGAGGGGGAGGAGGGGTAATGTTGTTTTCTCTCAGTGGAGTGACGACACCATTGGTTGCGACACCGCTGTCAGCAGGAGGCACGAGCACAGTCTTTTGCGCACTGGGAGGTGTCAGTTCCGTTTTTACTCGGTTCACGTCTTGCACTAAAGGCTTGGCACTCGCATTGTTCAGCACTCGCGGAGTGGCAGGCTTCCGAGTGTTATCACAGAAGTTGCTGTTGGAGGGAGGGGTTGGCGCAGGTGTAAGTGTGGGTGTAAGTGTTGGTGTGGGTGTGGGTGTAGGTGTAGGGGTGGGGGTGGGGGTGGGTGTAGGGGTGGGGGTGGGCGTTGGAGATGGTTGTGGCGTTTGACGGGTCGGAGTTGTTGTGTGGTTCACTTCAGTAGTTGGCGGTTGAAGATGGCCCCTCGCTGAGTTCACTGCAAATACAGAAGTGTATAAATTATGATGAAATAATTCAGAGAAAGTAGCTGAAATAGTTTGATTTAATATATTGCTCATTAAGATTCAAAATATTAGTAGTATACTTACTATTTAAAATCAAAATCAGAAATACATCCAAAATTATGTTAATTACTAACTAATCACTAATCTAGGGAAGTGAAGGCAAAATAAACAATAAAGCTACCAAAAAAATTCTTTAAATGAATAACAAGACTCCTCAATTAAAAATACAAATATATTTTAGGGATGTGCAAGTAGTAATGTTTTTAATCGAATCGAGTTGAGTAGTACCAAATATTTTCAAGTGAGTATTTGCCATGAGTTGGTAGTTTCAAATAGAGTAATGGGATTGGGATACCACTCCAGCTTTGATAATTTCAACATGGTTTCTTACTAATACATGAGTAGCAATAACAATTTTTGGCCAGTACAATCAAACTGGATTACGTACTGACAAACAAAACATGGTTTGACATTTGTTCCTGAGCGATTAGATTAAACACAGTCCGGTTGTCATTTGGCCAATATAAGCTGGTCCAGACATCGCTTATCCTATATATTAGTATGCTAGGGGTTTTTTCTTCATAGTCATAACTCGATAACGGCTGGACGGATTTGAGGTGTCTAACAAAAGGTATTTTTACGTAGATTTGCCAATACATCTCAGAATTTTAAGAAAGGGCATAACTTAAATACAGTAAAGAGCCCAATTTTCGGAACAGTGGCGCTATCCGACGGCAGTCTAAACTATGAGTTGATTGAAAGATGTTATCATCCGTTTTAGTATCAGATGTTTTGTTATGTTTGTTTACAAATGAAGTAATCTTTCGATGGGTACAAAATTGCTTAGATTCGAGCGACAGGACAGCTAGTAATCAATATTAGAGGACGAAATCATTCGTTACGGCCGATATTAAGAGGCCCGTTCTCCACTTTTGCCGATATTATGCATACCGTCGTAATTTTCGGCCTTTATTTCATGATCCAGTCGTAATTTTTGGCAGATATATGTTTCCCTTCATCATTTACGGCCGATTTACATGATACGATCGCTTTTTGCGGCCGTTACTACGCGATTTGGCCGGTCGCTATCATTAACGATCGTCCGGAAATCAGCAGGAAATACTCGCTCTAACTTTCGAGTATTTTTCAAAACTTCAAGTCGAGTTCGAGTATGGAAATGCTCGGTCGAAAACTCAAAGTTTTGAGTACTCACACACCCCTAATATTTTTTAATAAGCTTGATATATATATATATATATATATATATATATATATATATATATATATATATATATATTCTGTATTGTACTTGTATGCATTAGACTTGAGATTGCATATAATACAGGGTGGAGGGGCACTGAAAGACTGTGTTTGTGCCCTACATATCAAATATGAGCTACTAAAAGTTGTTATTTAGAGTTATATTTACTCCTTCTGTAGTATTAAGTCAATTAGCCAATTTGGCCATAATGTTATATACTGGTACAAAAAAAAACAAAAAAACTTATTGACTTATGTTCATACTCACAAACATTATTAAAGGTTGGTGGCAGCCCTAGATATTTTAGAACAATGAACTTCAGGCATGAGTGAAAAGGCGGATGATTAGACAGTCATAACCAAACTAGGATCTTATCTATTGTATGTATACTACTATTTTAAATAAGATTTTACTGTTTGAATCTCTTTAACAAGTTTACCATCAGACCTTTGCCACAAATATAGTATCCAAATTTAGCTTGTTTAATTTGTGTGTTGCATAAAAGGCTAAACTAAATTACAATAGAACAGAAAATAGAAGCTTAAACCATACAATTTTAACTTCATGAATTTAAACCATTTTTATCAAATTTTAAGTATACTGGGACACCCATGTTTTCTAGCACACATATTTTTATGATGAGTCACGTGTTTGTTGCAGAATATTTTCAGTAGTGAATTGTAAATGTTATATGACAACAAAACAAGTATAAAGTAGGGGCTATTACTATAATCTAACCACGCCTCAACCACAACAGTGCACTTAAAAATTGTCATTTAAAAACCATCAACTTTTATTTGTACAGTGTCCTGCGGTTGTTAAGGTAGGTTAGGTTCCTTATAAAAAAAATATAAAAATGCAGAAACCAGTGAGTTTAACTAATAAAAAATCATTCTACACTCAATTAATATATTTGTAATGACAATTTACATACCCTAGAATACATAAGTACTCATTTTTCCAATATATATTCAAAAATCTTAAACACTGGTATGCATATGACGGAAAGTTTCCCAATTTAATTTTATGTGAACATACGATAAATAGCTTTATAGTTATCTATTAAATATTACGAGAAAATATAATTAATACTTATTTTAAAGTAGGAACTGTACATGTTAAAATTGCAAAAGCAATCAACTTCAAAGGATATTTCAAAAACTCAATTCAAAATTGTACTCATCAATAAAATTCTTTATAAAAATAAATCAGCTTTTTTAACAATAAGATTTAAAATTTGTCCCTTACTTATTGAAACTAATTTTTTACATTTTATTTCCTCTCAGCACTTCTTTTAGGTCATTAACTCTTTGCATTCTGAGAAAACCAAATGGACCTGTTTACACAGCTGTGGTAAGCTCGATAAATTACAGACTCCTAATGTTGACAATGATTTATTAAAATGTGTCTGAAATCAACAATCTATGTAAAACAGCTCATCAAGCGTATGACTGTACAATATCATCAGGCCTTTTGCCACAAACCTAGCATCAAAATTTAGCTTTTTTAATTTGTTTGCTACATAATAGGCTTAACTTTTTAAAGAAACTGTTTAGGCTAAACTAAAATATAAAAGAGCAGAAAATAGTAGCATAACATTTTAACTTCCTGTAGTTTCAGCCATATGTTATCAGATTCTAATTTTAGATATTGTAAGTTATTCTTCGCTGAAAAAAATATCTCTTGTAATTAAAAAAACTCACAATCTCAAGACTGGCTGATTGTAAAATTTACTATTTGATCTTAAAATTACTGGGATTAAGGGCAAGACACTAATCAATTACTCGTTTCTCTGTAAAAAATTATGATTTTTATATCTCCTCATACAATGGTCAAAGAGGTTGTCAATAAAACCGTAGCATATGTAGCTATGTTAGGTCAATCAAGGATGGCCCCTGAAGTTGAAAATGAAATACACATAGCACCGTATAACCTCAGGCAGAATCCTAAATGATTCCGAAAAGCCTAGCGCGCACTAGGGCAGCACACAGATGACATTTTTAAAGGGGGGTGCGCACACTAGCCACGGATGGACGGGACAACCGCACATCCGCAATTTAAGGACAGTCTGCGAGCTATACTCTGAGAGCACACATTATGGATACGGATCACGAAGTGGTGATAGTTACTTTAATTTTGGCAGAAGAAGATGAGACTAGAAGGAGAAAGCAAAGATTTTAAACGTAGCACCGATCTCTCCCCTTATATTTTCACACCCGTTGTTGTTAAATAAATAAATAAATTACTTTATTGTTGCTGGGCATTAAAAATAATACATGTCAATAGTAAAAAGAACAATCAATTTTGTACATTATAGTACACCTAATTATTTTAATTTCTTCTGCGTCCAATAATTATTCTTCAAACATTCGTCAATTTTGTAAGGGCAGTCATTCAGTAAAATATTCTTAATCTTCTTTTTAAAGCTTATTTCGCTTAAACTCTTTCAATCAGTTGGTAATTTGTTACAAATTTTGATACCTATTTAATTTCCTTTTGCTTTTTGAATACTTGAAACATGTAACTATAGTTCCGGATATTTGTCCACAAGCACAATCAACTTAGACACATCCATCTGCAATTTAGACTTGTTGACAACTGCACTGCGATCAGTGGAGAACGGTAAGTCCCGTACTGCCCGCCCGGTCGGTGCACGGATCATCGGTACAGCAGCTCGGAAATGCCTGAAGTTAGATCTCCCGGACTTTTTAACAAACGGCAGAAGGTGCCGGTCCCCCATTGCCGGCCGTCCCGCCGTATTGGGCGCACTCACATTACATTCAATGTTATTTACTTTTAAAAATTGACCGTGCTGCCCCAGTGCTAAGGTGAACATCTCCTGATGATTGACACCTTAAAACAAAGTAATCATCTGCAATATCATCAAACCGTAAATAGTTACGATAAACTGGTGAAATATACAACAAAAAAATGTAACAAAACTCAGCTTACCTAAAGGACCTTTGAACACTTGTGGATTTCTATGCAAGATCGCTTTAAGAAGTTCTGGAGTATTTTGTTCTTCGACTGGGGGTTCTGTTCCTGTATAGTGGTCCTTTAATTCTCTGTAAATAAAACATTACTCAATAAAACAATTCAATTGCACTACTATTCTTATTAATTAACGTTATAAAACAATGATTGTAATAAGGTTGTTACGATTTTAAAACGTGATATAGAGAACGATTAACGGTCGGATTAACAACAGTTCGGTTTAACGGCCTATTACCTATTATCGTTGCTTCGTCATTGACTGGTGAAACCCGGACAGACTGTGTCATATTAACAAGGAATTTCCACAATTCCGTTCCCATGCTAGGCGATTTACTCAAAAATAAATGTGTCTGTGCAGGTTATTAGTTCATGACTACTGAATAATTAGTTGACCTCTTTTTTCAGAGAGCAAGAAAAGTTTTATTTGTTTTTCTTAGTGTGTGAAATCTAGTCGACTATATGAGTTAGTATTAAATAACTGTTTTGTTGGTGTTATGATATAAGAGGTTTTTGTTACATAGGATTGCTTCCTCCTCGATTAAAATGAGGTCGAGTAAGTGAAAACATATTGTAGCTAATTAAGTTACAGTGGAACACAAATGCATGATTATAAATGTATATCAGTAAAATATGTCTGGGTTTGTGTTGTAAGTGTATGGAGAGGAGATGGCATTTTAAATTGGTATATGAATTATTCATTATCTGATGTAAATTTTAGCAGTTCTTGTTTTCTACTTCTTATTACATATTCTGCAGAATTACAGTAATTTTAGGCTGATATCATTACAGTAAACCTCAGATTATCTGGACTAATGTGGCAGCATATTGATCCGGATAGCAACAAATCTGGATGATTTGAAGCCACTATAACATCGCATAAATAACAATGGGACACTAGTGCCTGCAAATTTGATGCTGAAAACTGTGTGGAAAGACTGTATAACAGAATAAATACAGTGTATGACTGTCGTAACGCACAATCCAATCACAGCTACAAACAAAACATAACCTCACAAGTTGTGGTTAGAAATGGTCAACCAACGAGGTTAAATATATCTAGAGGTCTCGTCTCAGGTATGAAAGTGAAGCCTACAAGTTCAACTGCCATTTCCCTCAGGTATCCAATCAAATCCTCTCTTCACAAGTTAAATGTTTTGTCAGCTGACTGTCGTATAACTAGTGAAGAGAGGATTTGATATTGGTTGCCATGGGAGCAGAGTTGACAGTTGATTAGGCAAATGGTGGTTGACCATTTAGGCTGCACTTTTTTGCACGTGACGAGACCTCTAGATATATTTAACCTCGTTGGTACATTAATAATGTATTGCGGTTACATCTGAGACTAGAAGGCGCTATCGCGGAGGGAAAAAATCCCAATTTTACTGTAATTTACATTTTTTATTTCAAGCAACCTCGTCTGGTTAATCCGGGATCCGGATGATTAGGATCCATGTATTAATAATACATTAATATTAATTAATGTATTAAAATAACTTATATTTATTCTCCCTAAGATTCTATCATAAGGATAACCTTAACGACTTTAATTATTATCTAGCAATACATCTTACAGATGGAGCTTCAATATAGACAATATTTCTTTATTCATTATAAGTTTTTGTACATTGAATAGCGTCATATTTTACATAAGTAATATAACCTAAATGAAATTTGCCCTATATAACCTATTATACTAAAAGTCATTATTATTCTACAATAATTATTTGCACAACCCGCCATCAAGTTCCTCAATAGAACCGAACACCTGTATTATTTTTTATTATACTAAATTAACCAAATGCTCTTTTAATTTAGTTTTAAATTTATTATAATCATCTTCCTTTTTATGTATTCTGGAATTTTTTCAAGCCATGTTTCCTGTATATGTTGTTTTTACTTAAACAATTATAAACGATGATGCTAGGAAATAAAATTATTTTTCTGGGTAGTGTTGTACTTATGAACTTGGTTATTCTGAAAATTACTTAACCAATTTGGTTTAACAAACATAATTGTATCCAAAACATAAAGTCCATAAACCATTAGTATGTTTAACTCTTTGAAATATCTTTTGACTGACTCATCAAGCTTAAGTTTAAAATATATATAATTGCCCTTTTTTTGAACTTTTATAATATCTTTCAAATTTTCTTTTTTTCTGGCACCATACAAACAGATTCCATACGCAATATGGGACTTTATGTGGGAATATTAAATTAGTTTTAAATTATCAACATTGCATAAGGAAGATATCTTTCTAATTGCAAATAAACCAGAATTTATTTTACTTAGGACTGATTTAATGTGGTTGTCCTATGATAAATTTCTGTCGACCATTAGACCCAAAAACTCAATTTCGTCCATTATTTCAATACTTTTGTTGTTAACTTCAATGTTCGGATTAATGATTTTTCTACATTGTTTTGTCCTAAAACTTATAAATTTAGTTTTATCAGAGTTAAGCTCAAGTTATGATTGTTCAAAAAATTATCTAAATTAGCTAGTTCTATTGTACTCAAAATTTCAATATTTTCTAGTGTGTTACCCGATATTTTCAAATTTGAATCGTCAGCATAAAGACATAAAGCTGTAGAGCAGGTGAAAATTTTAGACTTTTTTCCATGTGGTTCAAATAGCAAAGGAAAAGAAGAGGTCCCAGAATGGATCCTTGGGGCACTCCAAAGTTAATTACTTTTAAATCAGAATTGTACTTATTAATATAATTTTTGGCTGTAATTTTATTTATTTGTACAAACTGTTGCCTGTTTGACAAATATGATCGGAACCAGTTTAGTGAATTATTTGTAATGCCTATTGCTTCCAGTTTTGATAATAACAAAGAATGATCAACATTGTCAAACGCTTTTGACAAATCCATAAAAACCCCGACGACTTTTTCACCTTTATCTCTTGAGTCTATAATTGATTCTATAAAACTTACAGCAGCTGTAATAGTTGATTTTTGTTTCCTAAAACCATGTTGGATGTCATGTAAAATATTGTTTCTTTACAAAAAATTTATAAATCTATTATATACTAATTTTTCACAAATTTTTGAAATTGAAGGTAATAATGAAACTGGTCGATAATTTTTAGTATCCATGAGATCCTGTTTTTTGAGAATTGGAATAATTTTTGCAATTTTTAACTGTCTCGGAAATTCACCACAAATGAAAGAAGAATTAACTAAATGTGCTAGAATGTAGCTAATGTAATGTTTAAATTCTTTTATTATTGATATTGGAATGTTGTCATAACCACATGATGATTTATTTTTTAAAGAGTTAATAGTCTTTTTTACCTCTTCTTCATTAGTCTCTGTCAAGTAAAATAATTTCTTTATACAATGGCTAGTTGAACTGGACATATCAATAATGTTTGAGACATCTTCTCCATGGCATTTAATTATCTGAGTTATATGGTCCATGTCCTTGATTTACCCTATATTTATAAAGTAATTGTTGAATATGTTACTAATTTTTAGAGGGTCACTGACTTTGCTGTCTTAATTTTTTGTCCTAATTTTAATATTATTTAATCTTTTCCCTATAATTCCAACTTCAGAATTTATTATATTCCAAGTAGTTTTATTTATATTTTTTGACTTCTTTATCCTATTATTAAAATAACTTTTTTTAGTTGCTATTGTCGGATTCAAAATTATGGATACTCGAGTTTGACTTGCCACCAAAAAATAACCGATTGAGCTACAATATCGGCGGTTACATCAAAATTGTCCTTGTCTTATGCTTCGTATTTCGGTGTAAACAACAATTTTAAATTTTGATTGTAACTAATTTTTATTGCGGGCAGAATTTAAAAAGTACACGATTTTTGCCATTTTTCTAGCAACTGCGGACTTAAAAAATTCATATTTCCGAAACGGGTCAACTTATCGATTTCAAAATTTGATACGTCATAGATATAAATGTTTTTAGTTTATTTGTATGATTTTAGATTTTTAAACTTAAATTTTATGAAAGCTGTTATCCATTTTGTAAAGTGATGTTTTCTCGGCACTCAAAAGAGCTAAAAACTTGTTTAATGGCTTGTTATGAAGCTCGTGATTTTTATAGTCTAATTTTGAAAGTACTTAAACCAAATCTACTTCAAAACGGTTTATTCAGATTGATTATTAAGTAATAAATCAGTGCGCGCACGAGGCTGGCTACCGTTGCGGCGTGTTGAAAAGAACGGAGTGTGACGTTGCCGCGATAAGCAAGTTGGAGGGCGCTCCAAGGCTTTTGACCTCCGGTTGGACGGCAAGGATGACGCACGCACCCCTAATGAATGTGTCGGAAGTGCTTTCTCCTGAGTCATTTGGTGAGCGTTTTAGCTTGTGTTCACAAAATGTCCCAAAATTTCAAAATCATCCTTAAACAGAATCATATAGAAGCTTGGTTTTAGGTTCAAGAAATTCAACAAAAAAACAGTTCTAATGGAATCCAACTCTATTGCTGCTTTTCATCATGCCTAATTAAGAAGAATAAAGGACCTGAGAGCTAAAGGCTTTAAAATCTGTTATACTGATGAAACTTGGTGCGGACAAAATCTTATAATGAAGAGTGGTTGGCAAGAACATATTATCGACGCACTGAATAAGAACTTTAACAACTACAACCAAACGGTGATGGGAAATGGTAAAAATGTAAATCAACAGACATTTTGACAAACACTTTACAAACTGGTTGCAGTTGCGGAGCACTCGCCAACTTGCATATCGCGGCAACGTTGCACTCCGTTCTTTTCAACACGCCGCAGCGGTAGCCAGGCTAATGCGCGCACTGATTTATTACTTAATAATCACTCTGAATAAACCGTTTCGAAGTAGATTTGGTTTAAGTACTTTCAAAATTAGACTATAAAAATCATGAACTTCATAACAAGCCATTAAACAAGTTTTAAACTCTTTTGAGTACTGAGAAAACATCACTTTAAGAAATGGATAACAACTTTCATAAAATTAAGTTTAAAAATCTAAAATTATACAAATAAACTAAAAACATTTATATCTATAACGTATCAAATTTTGAAATCGATAAGTTGACCCGTTTCGGAAATATGAATTTTTTAAGTCCGCAGTTGCTAGAAAAATGGCAAAAATCGTGTACTTTTTAGATTCTACCCGCAATAAAAATTAGTTACAATCAAAATTTAAAATTGTTGTTTACACCGAAACACGAAGCATAAGACAAGGACAATTTTGATGTAACCACCGTTATGTAGCTCAATCATCGGTTACTTTTTGGTGGCAAGTCAAACTCGAGTATCCATAATTTTGAATCCAACAGTAGTACTTTTTTTAATACTTTATTTTTGTTCCTAAAAAGTTTGAATAATTTTAAATCACGTGTCGATCTTGCCCTTTTGCACAATCGAATAACTTCTTTCTTCTCCTCTTTTAATGAATAATTTATCCAATTTTTCACACCTTTTTTGATTTTGAAATACTTTTGAGGGAATGCCAAGTTATAATAGCAGGTAAAAATATGAATAAATGTATCAAATTGTTGGTTGACTGGAGAGTCATAGACAGTGTACCATGATTCTTCCTCCAGCATTTTTTTAAACAATTCTTTATTCTCTTTACAAGATCCCTCTGAAGATCTAATAAGTCATTTTGGTTTTCATTTGATCTATTTTAAGTTTAAGTTTAAAATTTCTAAAACTTGACCGTCATGGTCTGGTAATGAAGTTATTAAAAGATATTGAACCTTGAAATATTCTTGTTGGAAAATCAACCACATATGTCGTGTTTAAACTTGTCAAGACATTTTTTGGTTTACTATGCTGATTGTCTTTTTTTAAAACGTTATAGGCTTTCCTTGGAGACATGATTATTTCTAAATGTTTTTCTTGTTATGAAGTAGTTTGTTTTATGTTTCTCAGACATTCAGATTTTCATTAAATAGACCAAGTGTTTTGGAACAATGGCTTATCAGTTGCGGTAACAAGGATTTAATAGCTCTTTCGAACAAAACGCTACATGGAAAGAAAGTGTGTGAAAAACATTTTACTTTGGATTGTTATAACCTGGAGGAAAATTCAGGGGGTTTTACAAGACTTGGAGTGCAAATAAATGTATTTAAAATCTGGTATGTTTTTGATATTTTCCTCCTGTTATCATAAATACAATAATGTATTTGTGAATTAAAATTTTGGCCTTAGATTATGCTAATTGAACAGTAGTCTAGTTCTAATGGTATGTGAAACAACGATTATTTATTTGATCTTTCTTACATACCGTACATTTGAAACAGGATTTTGGTTCTAGCCCTCCGTGAAATAATGATACATTTGTTCATAATATACTAAAGACTACAAACGTGGGAATCTTAAAAAAAAACGATATAAGGAGAAATTATTGTATCTTCACCCCACCTTTTGAGTTGATATAAAACAGTTTTTCTACGTTATTACATAAAAACAACCTGCTAAATGTCACACGTTTTGAAATTACTGTTTTAAAAATCTGATGCTAATTTAAGAAGCAACATATTATGGATAAAATAAATAAATAGATTGGTCGATTTCAAATTAAAATACTGTACATTACTTGCACGGTTTAATTTATCGCAAAAATTGGCTGGTAAAATATTTACTCAGGACAATCACCCTATTTACGTGGGTAAAATAAAATAAGGCACACTTTCCTAATATATTTTTGGAACGCTAGATCACACAATAATACTAGACTAGCAATCAGGAGGTGCAACCGTCGTCGCCGAGTCGCGCCGACCACCGCTCTCCGCTACAAGAAACTACAAAGCCAAGTTGGCGCGGGCGGCCGCGCCTGTACCCAGTGAAGTGAGAGGGGTAGGAGAGGAAAGGTGCGGTACGGGTCACGGGGTGAAGGGAGCAGTGTGACAGAGAGCGTGCGATAGTCGACTGAAGCAAACTCTGACGGCAGGAAATCGAACTACGTGTTACTGACCGACTTAGTATACCTTCGAGGCAGACAACTGCGCCGTATCGATGGAACGTCTACTTCAGTATCTATAGTCAATGGTTATCACTGTGTAGTCAGTATTGATTTACTCTATGCCTTTTTTTGTGCAATGAGTTGTTTTGTTGAGGTTTTGTGCATCATATGTTTTGGTGCCTGTGAGAATCAGATGATCTAAAAATTGTGTTGTATTGTTATTAATTCAAGTTGTAGATTATGTTTAGATGTGAATATTCAGTTTTTATTTTATCTAAAATGAGTGACAGTGATATTTCTTTTGAAGAAGAACTTTATGATCGCCTAATGAAATTGTCCTTATTTTTCCTTTTATTTACTTGTTTTTCAAGATAATTGCATGACATTTCATTTTGTGAGCATGTCTATAAAAAAATGGGGAATCTGTAAATACCTAAAGTATATAAGAGATTAATGTATTTTGTAGTTATTAGAGTTCACAGTATACTTTTGTAAATGTAATTATACATTTTTTTTGCATGAATAAAAAAATATTGTTTAGGCTAAACTTTTATTAACGATGTATAAATGTATAAGGAATAAAAGAAAACAACAAGTAATGCTTTATCTGGTAAAACAAACAGTTTAACGTTTCATTTCTAAACAACTGAACAATTGATAAAATGGATCTGGAGTTTTTTACCACACTTTCCGTAGAGTAGCCACAGTTTTTCACGATGACCACACATTTTTGGGGCGGAGTACAAACGGTTACTTTGAACCTGGCTTATTTGAAAATCCGAATAGTTGGAACAGAATTTTTAGGACTGAAAAAATGTTTTTTTTATTGAGTAAAGGCATTGGGTTTATATCTACTAGAGGGAACACCTTATGGGAGCCAGAGTTAGTAAAAGCAGTGCTGCGATTTAGCGTCATATTAAGATAACTACGTGATCTGTGGCGTCGTTAGGCCGAGTTAACTCGTCCGCCGTACCCGACCCATGTAAACAAAATATCACTTTGATGACCATCACAAAAAAGGTTTATTTAAACATTTTAAAATCTCTACGAAAACATTCTTATCAAAAATATGATGAACAAAATCGCGACGATCCCTGGCGGAGTTTGATGGAACTACGTCGACAAATCTCTTACATTAATTTGCATTGTGTGTCCCCTCTAGTAGATATAAACCCAATGGTAAAGGTAAGCTCAAAAATAAAGTATGAACACACACTAATCACACTGATTAATAATTTATTACTTCCAAATCATTTAGTTTTTATTCTTGGTTTGATTTTTATCTTTAATGGCCATAATCAACTAGATTACTTAACTAAACCGCAATCTACCTCAGACACAAGAGCGTCTGCTTGGGCCTACGGTAACACAAGTGGGCCTGCATGCTATTTCTGCAACGTTATAGGCAGCGGCCGGCTCAGCTCACCTGCTCCGTATGATTAGCATTGCAACGACCTGCTATACTTACTGGTACCCAACTGCATGATTACAATTGTATATGGGCAGCTAGTTGCACATAGTAAAGAACAAAACCTGTTTAGATAAGTCCGCTTTAGTTTTATAAAGACGATTCCTGAAAAGTTTTGCTTTATGCATTAAGATGTTGGTTAAACAATTTGAATAAAAAGTAACAGTAACCATTAAAGGAATAGCTAGGTTATTTTGTAACAAATTGTCAATCACACAAATCAAAATACAGTGAAGACACAAAGTGCAGCAAATCTTATTAATAAACAAGAGCATAAAGCGAGGCAGAACCACCTGCTAAGACAGACGTTGCGAGCACATTGCCACTAAGCAATGACCACCTAATCTTGACCAAGTAAGAGGGGATATGGTGATAAGAAGTGTGATATGAAAGCAAGATAAACGGATCTCAAGCAATGAAAGTATTATTGATATATTCACTATAAAATAACCTAGCCTAACCGCCGCAGTGTGCTGTAAACTATGGTACCAGACAGATCAACAAAAATATGTCAATCATACTTCAGTTGTTTTTCCTGCTTGTCATGTTCACAAACTGATATTAATTTATTTTTCCTCTCCTTTTTGGACAAGATAAGGTAGTGATGGATCACGGCTTAGCAATTGAGAGCTTGCAGTGTCTGTCACAGCCGTGGTCCTGTCTCATTTTATTTACTGCAATGTGCCGATGTTTATAATTTTTCACTAAGTTTTAATTCTTCAACACAATTAGTGTTTCGTATTGACATTAGATATATCACAATTATCAATATTCTGTATTTTTAACATCGATAATTGGTCTCCGATATATTACCACTACCGGTACCGATATTTTTTCTTGATATCACATGTATCAATATCAGTAGTAATCTAATTGGTGATATCATAATAATACATATCCTAGTTACTCTGAAAACCTGAATTTATTGGCCTTAGGCTTTTTTCAAACTTGCAGATTAAAATGCTGAAAAATAATCAAGTCATGTTCAAAATCCTATACCCACGCCTATACTCTGGAGCAACCTGGTTAGCTTCAGTCCGACTAAACGGCTTTAGTATGTTTTCAAACATCCTTTACGCCTAGAACCTCTCACAGGCCATTTATTTTCGCCAGGGCTTAGGTGAGGCCTCATGAGACTACGGTATAGTCCAGAGCAGATTTAGCCCATCATTTGCACACGCAGCATGCGCAGAGTGCCCATAGTATTCAAACTACTTCCTACCATAAGTCATCTCTTAGGGCAGCTCAGGTTACTAAATTTGTCAGGATGAATATGTACCTTTATCATTAAACTAGAGTTAAGAATAAGAATATCTTTATTGTTATAAGTTACATTCTTTTACAGCTAGCAAGGCCAGCACAGAACATATAACATTGTCAAATTTCTAATACTAAACTGATCTAGTAAATTATTACAACATTTTCCAAATAATTATAATGAACTCTAGCAAATAAAATTCATTCACCCCCCCCCCAAAAATTCATCCACTGAGTAGTATATGTTTTGTAGAAGAAATTTTTTTAATTCAGTTCTATATCTATTTTCATTTATTATACTCTTTAAGTTGCCTGGTAATTTATTAAACAACTTCCTCCCCATGTACTGAGGAGTTTTTTGAAATAGTTTCAAACGGTGTCTTGGGTACTGGAAATCATTGCAAAATCTAGTATTATAATTATGTTCATGTTGTGTTTCTTTTAAGTTCTGCAGATTATTTTTAACAAAAATTAGACACCTGTAAATATATAATGAGGGTACTGTCATAATGCTGAATTCTTTAAAAAAAGGTTTACAAGATTTCCTTTTTGATGAGAATGTCATAATTCTGATGTATTTTTTTGCATTTTAAAAACTAATTTTGAGTGACTTGAGATTACCCAAAATTCAATCCCGTAACTTATTATTGGAAAGAAAAGCCCATAATACAACATCAGCTTTGTCTGAGTCTCAACAACTTCTCGTAAAATAATCATTTGAAAACAGATTGAATTTAGTTTTTAATTAATTTACTAATATTGGCCTTCCAGTTTAATTGATAATCAACCTCCACTCCTAAAAAGTTAACTGAGTTATTTACTGAGAAAGAGTTGCCTAGAAAAGAGATATTTTGTTCAAAGGTTTCTTTGCTTTGAGCAGTTTGAAATTTAACAATTTGCGTCTTGGAATTGTTAAGCAACAAACCATTTGCTGAAAACCAATTTTGAAGCTCTGCTATAGCATGTTGAAAAATAATTTTAATATCCTGATTTGAGTTTGCCTTCAAAATTGCTGAAGTGTCATCCGCATAAAGAACCAATTTAGGAGATACACTAAGAGGCAAATCATTTATATATAGCAAAAAAATCAGAGGTCCCAATATTGAACCCTGAGGCACACCATACTTTAATTCATGCCAATTTGAAATACATTTAATATTATTTTTCAAAACAATGGTTCTTTGATAGCGGTTTGATAGATAAGATTTCACCCAAGACACCGCTGAATCACTAAAATTGTAATATTTAAGTTTCTCACAAAGGATATCATGCTGAACACAATCGAACGCCTTGGTCAGATCACAGAAAACACCCAACGTACTCTGTGATCTATCCAAGGCAGATGCAACCAGGGCTAAAAACTTAGCTATGGCAAAAGTTGTATTATTTGCTGATCGGAAACCAAATTGACCTTTCACAAACAAATTATTACATTCCAAAAAATTTGTAATTTGGTTAGATGCAATTTTTTCAAAAACTTTTGAAAAACATGGCAATAATGATATGGGACGATAGTTGTCCAAAACATCCCTCGCTCCTTTTTTATACAGAGGCTTGACTTCAGCATATTTTAATTTTGAAGGTAATTTATTACATTCAAAAGATTTATTTATTATACAACTGAGTGGCCTACATATTGAATCACTTGTCATTTTCATTATATTCTGAGGAATTACATCCCAACCTGCAAACTTTTTATTTTTTAAAGAATTTATTGTTTGTGCCACTTCCTTAGGTGAGATAAACGAGAAAGTGAACTCTTGTTGGCAATGATCACGCCTTGGTAAAAATTGAATTGCTTGAAATTTTGAAGGAACTCTATTAAGTATTTTTGGAATATTAGAAAACCTTTGATTAAATAAATCTGAAATTTTGTTTCCATCTGCAATCTGTTTATCTTCTACTAAAAAGTCAGGGAAATTTTGAAAATGTTTCTTCACCCCAAGTTCTTTACTCACTATTGACCAGGCTGCTTTAGTTTTATTGTCAGCTTTCTTTATTATATAATTATTTTCTAACTTTTTAGCTTTTTTACATACTGCTTTAAAAATTTTCTTATATACTTTAACATATAGAATGAAATGTAAATCTGTTGAATTTTTAGCCATTCTACAGAGTACTCTCTTTTTTACACTGGATATTTTAATTCCATTTGTAACCCAACTCTTTTTCTTCTTACTTGAACAATTTGAGTAAAATTTTAACGGAAAACAGTTTTCAAAAATATTTTTATTTCAGCTAAAAAATGAGTCATAATTGTAATCTAGGTTATAATTAGGTTTCACATTCCATACAATATTACTTACAGTATGTACAAAAAGACTCACATTCCTTTTGGAGAATAATCTACTTTTTACACAAACATTTGACTTTTCTTTACCAACCTCTTTATTCTTAACAGAAATAAAAAGTGACCTATGGTCAGACAAACCCAATTCTAAATTCATTTTTGAAAGGTGACATCCAGTATGAAATTGATTAGTAATTACATTATCAATGCATGTCTTTGTGGTTAGCGTGATTCTTGTTGGGGATGTAAAATTAACTGATAGACCATTCATTTGTAGTAAATTCAACAATATTTCCTTCTGGTTTGGAGATTTACAAGTTTCCAAAATGTCAACATTAAAATCACCTGCTAAATATACATTTTTTGTCTGAATTTCTTTTTTTATTAAGATTAAAAATGATTCGAATTTATCAATAAATTTATCAAAATTTCTGTCACATGGTGTTCTATAAATTGAAGCTACAAAAATATTTTTAGTCGATATTTCAATACAAGAGGCTTCAAAAATTCCATTCTCATTGTAAATACATAAATCTTGCCTTTCTATAAAGTTTAAATTACTTTTTATTATTATACATGAACCACCATGAATTGAAGTATTCCTACAGTAAAATGCAGCTAATGTATAACCAGGTAATGAATTTAATAAATATACAGTATCGGTAGTCAACCAATGTTCGTTCAAGCATACAACCAAAACGTTAGAATCCATTAGCAAAATATTCAATTCATCAATTTTCGTAACTAGACCACCTTGAACATTTATATGCAAGAGCCATTCGTACTTGCTGTTTTGTATTGCATCCAAGCACATGGGCCGGTTGGAAAAATCAAAACTATTGGCAATTAATGAGTGATTTGATTTACAAACAATGCAATTATGTTCTAAATAATTTGTGCTGCAACAAGAATAATTTACGCTTTCAAGCCTACATTCAGATGATTTAGTATTCCTATTAAAATTCAGGGCACCATCTATAAATTTATCTGTACCATTTGAACGTTCAGGTTTTCCAACCATATCTTTATTTGTTTGAATCATGCTGTCTGATTTATTACAGTTAACAGAGTTAACAGTTAAAAGGCAGTGCAGTTGTCTTCCCAACTCAACACCTGGTCATGATTCTCTGAACAATTATAAACCCTACAGCATATTCATACACACGCACAACTCATTTTTACTCAAATAAGTGCAGGAAAAAATCATAATGAAAGTCCTTACATATTAAATTTTTATACAACTAAATTAAGTTTTGGTGGTTAGTATCCACATTACTCAGAAATTTTAATGTGGTTTAAATACCTGCTTCTATAACTGATGTATCGCCCGTAAATCGTATTTGTGTCTAATGGTATTTGAATGTAGTTTATCATAATGATGTTCTTCTAATGAAGGGAGATATTCATCCTTGGACAGTCTTAAGATGCCTTTGTCAGGAAATAAAAACTACTTGCTATGCAACAATATCGGATTACTTACAGAATCATGTATTTAAACCACATAACCATGCTTTTATGTTTTATTAGATTTCAAACTATTTCTTTGAAACTCAACAACATCCTTAAGTCTACATTGGATTGTATAACATTTGTGAGAATCTACTATACAAGGTTTCTACTGTATTATCAACTTAAAAAGAAACTAAAACACTTGCCTAAAAGAAAATCAACAAAGTTGGCAGGTTCGATACTGGTATTGTTTTTTTGTTTGTTTTTTTTTTTTGTATTTCGTATCTAGCATGAATAATAACAGATATTATTTATATACATGATGTCTATTGTGTAAATAAAGAAATGTTTGATATGAAGGTTGCAGGTTGTAAGACGTTTAGAATCAAAATAAACATTGATCATTTTAATTGTTCATGTTTTTGTCCAAAGTGTTATTGATGGAATTAGTTCTAAAATCTACAAATTGAAGTAGGCTAATTTATATGTGTCTAACAAATGATTTTAAAATGGACCCATGAGGTTGAAACTAAAGTAATTTATTGAATAACAACAGAATCGACAGCGGTATCAGTGTAAGTAACCTTATTTTGAGTTTAAATCGACTTTGGAAGGGAAAAAACAAATAGGCTTAACAAATTTGGACTCAGTGGAATATCATTTATATTAGGGTTAACGCGCACTAGACCAACCACAATTTGTTGGAAAAGGACAGTTTTTACATTGAGTCTTTTACATTGACGGCGAGCATTAGGCAAAGTGTGACACGTTGGTCGGGGCTTGGTCATCTGACCAGTCAGGAGGTTTTGGTTGGGCCAACCTAACCTATCTTGAAATTTCACAGAGTGTTATGGCGCGACACACACTGTCTCCGACTATGACCCGACCAGGAGTGCCTGATCAGCTGAACAGAGATTCGTGGTTGTGGTTGGGATAGTGCACGTTCGTCCTTAGGAAGCAGCATAAATACTTGGTGCTAGTTAAGAGATGCTTGGTGCATACAATTACATTTTGGGGAGGCTTGTTAGCTTAGATGAAGGGAACACATGAGAGGGTAGCACAAGGGTTCATATAAGTTTGGCAAAGGAAAGCTGGACAAGGATTTGGCAAATAGGATTGGGTGCGGTAGAGCAGAAAATTATTTTAAGGAAAAATGTTGAAACTGAGTTTCGGAGATGTTCAGAAGATGTTTTTGAAGTAAACAAAGGTAACCATGAGAAGTTAGGAAGAAGGTTATAGCATAGAAAACTAAACCAGGTAAAGAAGTGTCACGAACTAGGGAATAAGCGTACAGGAGTATCATGGAATGCAGGCGCTGCCGCGCCGTTAAGTCTGACTTTAGCGGTGCCTTGTTGCCAAGTAGGGCAGCGCGGGATTCCCAAATTCCCGCAGGGTGCAAGCCCGGTCGCTTCCGCCACGGCCACGGCATCGGCACACTTATCTGATAAACTTAAAACGTGTGGCAGTGGTGCTCGCTTTCCCGTCGTATGCACAGGAAGTGTAGGATTCAAACTGATCTGATATTTATTACATTTCTGGAATGTTATTATTACTTCAAAAGTATAAATTAAGAACTGCATTAGACAAATTCAACCCTTTCAATTCCGTAAATTGCAATGATGATTAACAATAAAAACTATTGTAAATATATGAAACTTTCATTAAAATAATGGGTACCGTAATCAAATGCATTATTAAATAAAGATTATGAAATGAAAAGAAGGTTAGTTATGCTATAAAACCAAGGTCATGAAACATTAACAAATCCACCCTAAAAAAAAACTCTCATTTCATATATTACACTAAGCAGCCTTTATAAACAAGTTAATTTACCTAACGTTAACCTGTTTATATTAAAATAACCAATTTCGCAAGGTTTCAGCTTAAATAGATACACATATTTTTATATTGCAGTTAATTACACCGGGCCCATTAATGTTGGCAGTAAGGCTACGGCCACGCTAGGCGACCTGGTCGCTGCGACTTGGTCGCCACAACTACTTTATTCGCGACCAGTTCGTGGGGAAGTGCCACACAACGGCGAAAACTACAATGTCGCAGTTATCAAAATAGCTCCCATGTATGAGGAGGATTTGATGCTAATGATTGCAGTGAGAGATTTTTTGGAAAAGAAGAGAAATCGTAGATTCGGAGTTCATCTGATGAATGCCGTTTGTTTAAAACACAGACAGTTTCACACTATAATGACATTTCTTAGAGATAATAATTTTGTCTTTTTATTTTTGTCTAATCGTAGCGTTGTTTGACGAACTACTGTTGTACATTAACGACGATATAGTTAAAAAGGGCACTAAGTTTCACCTTCCAATCTCACCTGAAGAACGTATAGCCGTTACTTTAAATTAAGACTGTAATGCGTTATGTTAATGTATCTATAATGGTCTTATAATAATTCTTAACTGAACTCCCAGTCCACGTTATCAATTACTTTGGTTAAATTAACATAGCATAGAGCTTAATCCATTCATTTTCAGTTGACTTTTTAAATTCATTATATATTTTGTACAACATAAATTCAGTATAAAAATAAACTAACAAAAGTAGTAAAAAGCTCGTTATTGGTTTGTATATCGAAATTTTGTAATATAAATGCATTTAATATATTATGAATATATTTCATTAATAGCTGTAACATAGGTTATAATCAGTTGCTTATCGTCCTACCAATGTAGTTTGCATGAACACAGACAAATTACTATTAACCATTAATAAAGTGTGTCAATAATACAGTATTTTACCCAATTAGCATTCAAGAACAGAAGGGGGGATTGTCATGTAGCGCGACCAAGTGTCACCAAGTGTGGCCGGTTTCATCATAAGATAACATGGGGAGCGTATTTGTTGCCGCGACCAGAAAACGCTACCAGATGCGTTCGTTTTCCGCCACAGGTCGCGAGTCGCCTGGTCAACGATCTGCCTCCATCGCGGGTCGCGGGTCTGCCTCCATTCGATTCAACGCTTTCAACTTTTTTTCTCTGTCGCGGCGACCAGGTCGTGGCGTCCAGGTCGCCTAGCGTGGCCGTAGCCTAAGGGCAGCATTTCCGTAGCACTACTATTTCTTTTCTATCCTACAAAAATCTCTATTTCCACCGGGAAATTGTCTGAACCTGTATAGTTACCTACTCAAATCTTGAACATAATTTAAACATTTTAGTAATACACTAGCTAAATATATTGCAGAACTTACTGTGCTTAATCTGTCAGTGTTATACCGCTCGGCATTTTCTGACTATAACTAGCCTATCACTATTCCTACATTGTATTTGGTGCTACAAATTTGTTTAAACATTCTGGACCGAAAAAACAAAACACACTGTTATCGAAACCACTACAAAACATTTCTCAAAATGTTTAGTTTACCTAACATGCTGTTCTTAAAATTGTTAGATATCCACTTAAACTGTTTATGGATGAAATGTTCCTAAAATCATTAGATAGCCATTTGCACTGTTTATGGATGTGGAAACATATTATAAAGGAAAGAACCGGCGAAAAACCAAACACGCTATGTTAAAACCACTACTAAACATTCTGCAACATTTTTAGTTTACCTAAACCACTGTTCTTAAACTCGTTAGATATCCACACGTTCTTAAACTCGATAGATATCCACACACTATTTAAGGATGAGGACACGGAACATAGTTTCTATCATGAAATTACTGTGTTCTTGACAAGCTACACAAATCAAAGAGTCTAGCGAAACAACACTTTTGGTGAGCCGCGCAAGCCGCTTAATCAACTACAATTTATGTCCAGTTTTGCAAAACCTAAATTTAAACAACTTTAAGGCTGTACATGAACTACATTTTTTGAAGGTGAAAATAGACCACTAGTGGGGTCAACATAAAATTGGAAAATGCGCGATTTAATAACAACTATTTTTAACGAATTTCCCCTATAGGGAAGACGCTATTACCGTAGGTCTCATGGCAAGACTTAAGCCCTTATTCTAAATCTAAAGAAATATTGCAAGAAAATCAAGTTAAACCTTTGGATTAAACAACTTTTTCCCTTAGTTAGTTTTCTAAAGATTTATAGACAGACATGCGTGATAGGTGCGTTCTTAGGATTCGCTCTGATAGCCTGCCCCACCCCCCAATCAACCTCTTCTCCCATTGTCAAACCCTAAGTCATTGCCACCAACCTAGTGGTTTTGTTTTCATCTTTGAAATTACAAAATTGTAAACTGATTTTTAAATTAAGCTTCTTTTACTTTTAAAGGGAATTTATAAGCAGGACTTAGCCTACTTTAATTTAAAGCACAATTACATTTTAAAATGTATATAAAACGTTAAAAAGTTAGCACCTATGACCTAATAGTTTACTAAATATACTCCGAACAAATTACCTATTTACGTAGGAACAAGTAACTGTCAAATATTAAATCCAGTTATAAAATGCATAACAATATAATCGTGAAACATAGTTAACTTTTATGATTTTACTTATTTTCTGTAACCTTTTTTTTATAAATCAGGGTATGTTTATAAAAGCTTTTAACCTTATTATTGACGCAAAACCCATATACTAAAACAACTATAACTATAATCAAACTAAAAAATGTTTAAAGAAAACTTCAGTCTCAGAAGATTTTAAATGTATTTTTAAAATTGGTAAATCGATAAATTAACATTGAGACAACATCTATAGCATCATTGAATAGAAACCAATTCAGAGAAGTAGATAATGCGAAGAGCGCGCAAACTCTGCACTCAATACGACAAGCGCCAAGGACGAGGGAATTTTTCCCTACCGGCTGGACTGGCCGGCCAGCCGGCTGGAGCGCTCAGATAGGCAATGCCGGTTTTGCCTGCAGCGCCTCGTATGATCTGGCCGGTTGAGTTAACAATTTTGTGTTAGCAAATTTTAGCATTACGTGACACTTCTATACCTGGTTTATTTGTTTATGGTTATAGGTAGTTTTGGGAACATGCAATATGAACATACACTATGTAGTAACTTCTACACCACCACTTGGCTTAACCTATCAAACTCACATGTGGTCAGCTGAGGTTTGGGCTAAAGATTGTACCAATTGAGGGACAAGAGCTTCATCACGTAAGCTCAACAAAATGTGCGCTTCCTCTGCCACTCGAGGGTGGAACAACAAAGATTTGTTACTGAGAGTTTGGGGGAGTGGAGAGGGGAGCGGCATTTCTGGCAGCACTGAAACATCAGAAAACGTTAACATTAACTGGCTGAGATGGAGTTTCACAAGATGAAAATAACTATTTCCGGTAACAACTTTTAGAATAAAGACCCTGAAATAGAAAAATAAACTGAAAAATGTCTAACTAAAGAGATGTGAAATATATCTACTACTCAAATGGTTCAGGACTCAAATACATGCAGAGTTTATTGAGCAGTAAAATTATGAAGCTTAAGATTAAGGACAGATATTTGAAGGCATATTCTTTTTATTTATATGTAGCAAAGTAAATGTGGTAGAAAAATAATATTGATTACTTCGGTAAAGGACAGATACCTGAATAAATAGCACACAAGGAACTAATATAAACTTACTTACACTTACTTACCTTAAAACTAAGTGTTAGATTATTATTATTTCTTGAGATAAATTATAGAACAATATAAATTAGTTGTATCACGATGATTATTGAGTAAGAGCTTAACAATCGCTAATTCCACTTCCTTCAAAAACTTTAAATTTTCCCTCAATACACGTTTAATGTGACACACTACTGTATGCTAAGTTCCACAGACCATAGAAAAAAGTAGACTGGGCATCAAGGGTATACAAGTGAAGCACAAATTAAATCTGGACCACCAAGATGGTGGTTTGTAATTTATCTGATTCCCAACAGATGGTGTTACTTGTGTTGTAACTTTGGACTTAAAATACATATAAGTCAAAACATATATATATATATATTTACATGATTTTATCAAAAATAATTTTATTTTCTAACATAAAGTGGTTAGTAAATGCGGTTCTTACACTGCTCGATTTCTCAGTACTCTAAATCAAAAAGAATTATTTTTCAACAGTTAATAACGTTATTTGAAACCAGATTATAAAAATTATGTCTGAAATTATACAAGAAAGTAAGGACAACGTTCATAATATATTATAATAGCCCAAGAGGAATGAGTAACATATCAAACTGGGAAACAAAAATAATTTACTAAGATGTTTGTTATAAAATATTAAATAAATAATTATATTTGAGAGCCTGACAACTCTACAAAATCAATGCTTTAGTTTACAGTATCCAGTATTTCATGAATATGATGCCAAATATGAATTAATCTCCATAATTAATAATCTAGTATTTGTATAAAGATTTTTAAAGACCACCAAGATGGCAAACATGCCAAAAATGAACTTCATCAGCTGCTATGCTAAAATAATAGGAATGTCCAGTCTATTTTTGTCTATGGTCTGTGGCTAGGTTCATGTAAATAAAGAGTTTGATTGATTGATTCAGGCTAATTATTAATTGCTCAAATAGCCTCAGGGACAGAAGTCAATAAAAATATTGATTGATTCATCTACAGTAAACTATAGACCTATTGCCTTTTGAACTTGGATGCATCTTGCCTGTTGCATACAAGCAAATATATTTCTTTGTGATTAAATTTAATCTAATAAACAATACTTCATTGTTGTATAACAATTCCATATGTACGAGGGTTGCCCAAAAATTAGAGAACGTTTGTGCACTGTGCTGAGCACAGCTCCTCCAATAACGTGTGGCAGACCATTTACCTCTCCGCTAAAGTGTGAGCCGAGTCTCGTTGCTGAGCGATCATGCTTTTGCTTCTACAGTGTTGAGTTTAATGAAGGAAGATTCAATATGCATGACGAGGATCACAGTGGCAGACCATTGCTTGTTATAGACGATTTGAAAGAAAGAATCGAGGGAAAAATTTAGGAAATCAGGTACTTTACTGGTAGCACATTCCAAGAATCCTTTCCAGAAATTTCAAGATCTTTTCATTGTACTTTCACCACAACTGTCTTTGTTGGTATTGTCAAAAAATTCCAATAGGCCAAATAGTTTGCTCATTCAGAAATTGAATAACACTGCGGATCCAACATTTGGCAGGATTTTCGACTGTCCACACCATTTTGAATCACTGCAGAAAAAAGGTGTGTAACAGCTCAGCAATGAGACTTGGCTCACACTTTGGTGGGGAGGTGAGTGAACTGCCGCACATGCAGTCGCGGTGGTAGAGTAGCTGTGCTCGGCACAGTGCGCAAAAGTTCTGTACTTTCTGGACAATCCTCGAAAAATAATAATTTAAGGTCATAAACATTAAGGAAAATTTTCAAGAGTTACACAACCTCTTTTTACAGGGACCTTTCTATCACAATTTTTAAAACTTCCTTCAATTAAGGGAATCCACCATTCATGCAAAAATAACCATGTTGCATAATGCCAGTGACAAGAAATTAACCATAAAAGAACTGGCGTGATAGAATAATATTTTGTTTATTTTACCTGAGCTACTGTCAAATGATCCTGTTGTGTAGTGAAACTACAGCTGTTTCATGCTCATTGGCACATCTTAAGGTTGAGAACAGCAGGTTAAAACTTACATATCTACATATCCCTGGCACCGGAGTTCGTCATAATGTTAAAAAACATTGAAAAACACTTGACAAACACGGAAATAACATAAACACAAATTTAAAACTACTTGGCCAAGTAAACGCGGACACGTGGTGCAGCGCCGGTGGATTTTTTGTCGCGACTGTCACGTGCCGGGAGTGGTGGCCCCCTCCCCCTCTCATTCCTTATCAGGTCCTTTTCTTGGAATCTTATTGTCCATCATGCGAATAGCAGAGTTATAAATGATGTTAGACTCGAACGACAACTTTTCATTGAGGACTTGGTCGGAGTGTACTTTTGATGCCCTATAAATCTCTCTTCAATAGTGTCCATATACCGCCCTTTATTACAGAGATGCACAACTTCTAGGTTTTTATTAATATTAATGTAGTTATGGTTAGAATTAATCAAGTGATTGGCATAAGCATATTTTGAATTTGTCCTCGGTAGGTGTTCCTTGAACCTGGTCATAAACGATCTTGAAGTCTGTCCAATATAAAATTTGGGGCAATCATGGCATTTTATTTTATAACTCCCGTTTAGTTTACTTTGAGTGAAGTTTTTTCCCCTCTTTGACCAGGGTAGACAGTTTGTTATTGGTTTTGAAGGATAGTACAACTTCATTTTTGGCCATTTCTTTCTTTATGGTGTTCAACACAACGCCACATTCTGCGCAGACATATTTTTTAATCATCGTTGTGTCACTATCTTTAGTTCTATTTCTTTGTTTGAAAATTAATTTATCAATCAAGGAACTCTCTCTCATAACCATTGGAAATAGCGATATGTTTTAATCTGTTTATTTCATTTTCATAGTTCTCGGGGCTAAGTGGTATGGAAAGTAGTTTGTGAACAAAACTGTTATAGGCAGCAATTTTATAGTTATATGGATGGTGCGATGAGAAATGTATATTTTAGAATGTTTAGGAAGAAATATTTTAGTGTAGCTTTTAACTATAAATAGGCCTAGTTCTATTGTTATTGTAGATCATTATTGTATTGTTATTGTAAATATTAAGAATAACACATTTCAGTAGTAAACACATCAAAAATTCAAAACCTATTATAGGCACAAAATATTTACCAAGAAAACAATACTTACAGTCTGTAAGGCTTGCAATGCCTGCCAGCGTTGTTATGGGAACACTTGGAATTTCACCGTTCATCTTAGATTCCTGTCAACCATTGTCTTGGGGTTCCCTTTCATGATCCCTGGAACGTTATCCATACAATAATCTCAACAAAATATTAACTTTATAAATATTTCAACTAGAAACCAAAAGATGTACAGAGTGAAAAAGGTGTAGGTACAAGATGGATAGAGTATTACGTTACTAAGAAAAATATTTTAATAATAATGTAAACGGTTCAAAAATATCCCTACCTCTCCTCATTT
The DNA here is from genome assembly GCA_963675035.1 of Allygus modestus. Classification (NCBI taxonomy): domain Eukaryota; kingdom Metazoa; phylum Arthropoda; class Insecta; order Hemiptera; family Cicadellidae; genus Allygus; species Allygus modestus. The sequence goes on along the minus strand of OY776113.1, from coordinate 36,750,178 downwards.
TAAATGGAAAATACATCAAAACCTATATGTAAAGGAAATAATTAAGTCCCTTAGGCCATCAATGGAGTAAGTTGTTGGATCGTATATTATTCTGTTGAAATTTGTTAGGCCTAATATATTTGTAAAGCCACATCAAATCAATGAAAGGTGATAGCTATATTTGAAACAACTTTGGGACCTACAAATGTAATTTTGTTGGCCTAAATTAATTTAAATTGGAAAAAACTAAATTAACAACATATGTTTCTTTGTTAAAGAGCTGTCAGATTAGCTGCTAAACAAAACCAAAGAAAGCTAATTCATACTAGTGGGAATGAATAATTGCACAATAACCCTATAAGTTAACTCGTTTGTGGGAGGTTATAATTTAGTGCAACAAAGCTTTTAAGACCTCGTACACATTAATGCGAGGTGAAAGCGATACGAGGCCGAGGCTACTTTCTGTGATACACTATAACTTGAGAGGCACACATTGCGGCGAGGTGAGGGGTGGCGACAGAGACTTGCGCAGTCCTCGCTGCATCTTTAGTTGATTCACCATTTTACTCACTCCTCGCTTACCAATCTACAATTAACCAGTCAGAAAGTGAGGTTTTTCCAGTCAGAGAGTAAGGTTTTTAGGTTGTACATATCTCAAATTTTGATCTCTATATATTTGTGCACCCCCGAACCTGTAAAATCATTGTGTTTATTAAAATGTACTGATGGGGCTTATAGTTTCTGAAAAAAAAAACGTTACTACTTACTGCTGCGTTGTCCCGTGAATCACCTCTCTAATATGGGACCAGTCAAAATTCAGAGAATTCACTGATTCATTATATATCGCCTCTCTTGATTATCATAAAGTAGAGCCACAAGGGCCATAATTACCCAACATTGGATAGATCAGGGATTGATAGGGTTGGTTAGGTTTGGTCAGTTGAAATTTAGGCAGATAAGAATTCCTGTATTCTATAAAAGCACTTGTTTTCTTTAGTCCTGAGCTTTTTCAATTGATGTGATTCGCTGTGGGATTTTGATGACAAAATTTTTATTAAGTTACACACTGGCATTTTTCAGAACAAGTGCTTATGTAACAGGGTACAAGTACCTATACATTTTCATCAGACTCGATGTTTATTAGAAAAGTATTATTGGCAATCATGTCAACTATCGCTCGTTTCCTCTCACAGACCTCACCCAACTTTGAGGCAATGTGCGCTGTGCAACGGAGAACTAATCCCCCCTCACCTTAGCCTCCTCTTGCACTTTCCCTTGCACCGATCTGCACCAGCCCTAAATGTTGTGAAAGGAAAAGAGCTTTAGAAGAACTTGAATGCCTACACGGGTTGTGAGCATGAGAAATAACAATGTGCAAGTCTCGACTTCGTCACAAATGTATTCTTTAAAAACTAATTTAAACAGTTTTTAACACAACCAGAAACCAAATCATTCATCGTACACTTTTGCAGAGTGGCTGTGTTCTACAATTTATTGTTTGGCCGCTATGATAAATCAAATCAATGTTACCAAAACAAGTCATACAGAGTCCTTCGATAAACCATACGAACGCATTAGTTTTTAAATGCAGATTGTATTTAGATTATAAAATAATTTTTCAACTGAAATAAATTACCGGTAACTAAAAAAAAACAATAGTTAACTGTTGACTACTGCAATCATTTCAAAAAGAAGCTACCAGATATGTTAAAAGGGTATTCCTGTTTCTTGTACTATTTTGAGGGAAAACTGCCAAATACACTATTTTTATTTCATTCAAAAGTTTGATGAGACAAAAACATGAATATGCAACTATTAAAGTCTTTTCAAAGTCTAAAATACACATATAACAAAATAATAATAAAGAGAAAACATGTGAAGCGATAGAATTTATAAATATAAACTGCAGTTATAGACTCTTGGATGTCTTAGTTCAAGACCCACAAAGTATGTTTTAGACTTACACTGATGACATTACCGGTACTGTAGACTACAGGTTCACAATATACCTGAAGCGCAGGCATTCAGATCTAATCAAGACAATCAAGTCGTTAGCATACTTTACCCAACTTCCACACTTTAGATCCGAGTTTACTGCATTCAGTGTGTTAATTTAAACTTCTTTTAACTTAAGAATCTTATAACTTATAACTTAAAATAACTAACTTAAAATCTTACCATAAATAAAACAATGCAACATCACATTGACCTACAGTGGTGTAGGTACATTTATGTCCATCATGTTTGACTAATATTCATGCTTTAAGACCCAGCCATCACAACAACAATACCTAAAACAAAATCCTCAATGGTTAGAAGATAAATAGTCTGTAAGAAATGAAACAGTCTTTGTGGCAATTCAAGTTAAATTTCAAGATAAAAGTATTGCCAACAAATCAAAAATAATATTTCAGAACTGAAAAAAAAAACAATGGGACAATAGGTACATGGGTAGTGTAGATATGAAAAAAAAAATAAGAAAATAAGCAGCTTGAAAGGTCAGGGGTTCAAAACACAGGCTCTTTACTAGCAGTTTAAAAAGTGTGATAAGCAGTTTTACAGCTTCAAAATAATAGGTTATGGAATATATAATTAAGCTACAATTTTACAGAATTTGTAAGATACATTATGAACTACCCTAAAAATTCATTCTCCCTATGCTATTGGTTATTTTAAAATTAACTGCTAAACCTTCTTGGATGTTTTGAAAAGGTTGCATTTTAAACATGTTTGTCTATTTTCTTTAATGTTTTGAACACCTGGACATTTTAAACTCTAAAATAATGTGATTTCACTCAACACACACTTAACAATAGCTAATGAATGAATAGCAAACATCTGATCAGATATGCTACTCATAAAAAATTCACCCATCCTATCGGCTTGGATCCACGCTATCCACTGTTTGCTTAATCATCACCCTCCCCTCTCCCATTATTAGTTTTGATTATATTTATGAATACAAATGTAGGTTCTTTATTTTTTCACTAACTGAGACTCTGCGTAGACAGGTAATCCTTCCATGAGTTCAAAATAACTATTATTCACTGTCACAGGATTCGAGCCCTCGACCCTGACCACGAAGATAGCGCCTCTTCGACCACACAACTACATCGGATCATCAGCCGTGTCAAAAAGGGATTGTAATTATAGCCTACCACACTAGACATATTTTATTCACAAAATTACACTACATGTCAGACTCAGAACGCAGACAGTATTTATATCAGTACGACTTTGTGCATAGTTCTTAACTAAGGTTTTTGGTAGGAATGCAAACATCTGATATTATTGGCCCTCGGAAGGCAAAGGGTTGAACAGTAAAGTTATTAGCACACAGTTTATTTCACAAAATCTTTTAAGCTACTTTGAAGGAATTTTGCATACCTATAACGATCCTTTAACAAACTATGTGGGCCTATCCAAACTCTATTAAAGCAGATCATTTATAAGGGCTTGTGCATGGGAATTTCAGCTTGCAACCTCTGCAATTAATATTAAAAAACAGTAAAATAATTTTCTAAATATCTATAAAATGTTTTCCATAGAAAAAAATATCCATACAAATTTTGTAGGACAATCATTAAGGCGTGTAATAAAGACAAGCAAGTTATGATGAAGGGGGAAACTCTTAGTGGTGAATAAGGTAAATATTATATTGACCTTCGTTGTATTATATTATTGACCTTTACTACTGCATTGAGAACTTGATACAAAGATGATACTCATGGCTTGAGAGACCTATATTTTTCCATTTTAGGTAAACAGATGGAAATATAGCTTAACCCTAGCAGTGGCCAATGGTGTATGTGGGAAATGGCCAAGCAGGTTTGGCGAATTTGCAGACCTTTTTTTGAAAATTTGTATAAATTCAACCATAGAATTAAACCTAGCCAAGCTTATATTCATGTTGATTGAAAAGAACAGGAGATTCTAGAAATAGTAAAATAATAAAGATCTAGAAAGGTAGTTTTTTGGTAAAGTGAAAAGAATTTTTTTTAAATTTCAAAAGCAGCCTCGTGACATTTTTTCTACAGATTTTTTATAGAAAATTCATTATATACATTTTGTAGACAATCTAATTCCCTACATAGAAATATATAACATGTTGGGGATAGAATGTTTTTTTAAGTTTTAGGGGCGTAATATAATAACATACGGAGAAACGAAAAAAGTGTAAATTGTACAGTGTTAGTTTGCGTTGTAAAAAGGTTATGTAATATATGTATATACTACTAATGATATATATACACATTTGTAAAGCCAATTAAGAAAGGAATCTAAAAAAGTCATAAAGTTGTTGGTAAAAATTATTATCACTTATTATAAATATTTGTAAATAAAAGAATGTTTTGATATTTTTGCGTATTTGTAAAGAAATAAATTGCACAATATTTAGTATGTAACTTGTTTACCAAATTTTTTACAACAAACCAATATAAACATGTTGTAGTGTATTCAATTACCTATATAAAAATGTATAACACCTAGGAAAAATTATTTTGTTTATATGTGTTATGTAACAATATGTTATGTAAACATTGTTATGCAAACAAAACACAACACTTTTTATAAACACTATTTCTCACACTTCAGTAATATTAATACATAATATAATGCATAAAGATTACTGTTATATACACACAAATACTTCACTAACACTAAAACTCCAAAATAATAATATATATTTAGTAATAATTCACAGATATAAATACCGAACACATACCCTTGATATTCAATACAAGAATAACAGATGGCCTACAGACAACCTGGACAAAATATGACGAAATAAATCCTTTTGGTAAGAAAAATAAATGCAACCAGTGCTGCCATGGGCAAAACCAAATTCTTCTACATTTCTTCCTCTTCAAAATGACATATTATTTGATTAGTAACTACAACTTACACTGCATGTAAATCTGATTTTCCTGACAGTCCGATTCGGATAGCTGGCCATTCGTTACCAGACAAAAAAACACCTGTTTTCAAAAAATCATATTATCTGTCTAATAATTATTTTGTTTAAAAAATCAATTCCAAACTATAGCACAAATGTTTACCAGTGCATTGGTACCAACCACAACTTCCCGCGACAAAAATTACCCGAGCTGGATAATTTCAAAAATATAGTGTTTTTCCATTGACTGAGCGTCGGCTGCAGAAATCGCGTAGCGCCAAAAATTCATTCGTTTTATAATCGTCATGACATTGTTATACAGCTGCTACACGGCTCATTTATGTAATAAAATGAAAGTTCAGAATATGATCTTTCAAATTATATATATACTGTTCACTTTAGAGTTGATTATTTGTGGTTTTATAACGTTTCAAAATTTTCGGTCCCCGACTATTCGATTCGGATCGTGGCCACTTCAAGGCAACAAAGCCGACAGTCCGAATCGGACAGTCGGCCACAACTAGGGTTAAGGTAGGTTTCGAACTACCTGATGGTAAGAAGTCATTATTCACTTATGAGAATACCCTGAGCAAACTTAACCAGTAGAACAAGCTCTCCGTGATTCCAGACAATCGCGCTATCCTCCTCCATTATCCTCCAAACAAAAGATCTGAAGTGTACCATTCAAACTCAAACCATTCTGAGGAATTTATTTTGTTTTTTTATTATTTCAATGTCAATGGAATTTTTGTTAATAGAGTACACAAACGCTTTTAGGGAAAGCGGACCAAACCCCTCAAATTTTTCTGGACACCCCGGGATTTGAACCCCTGACCCCTTGAACCGAAGTCCAAAGACGCTAACCCTTAGGCTAGCAAGATGCCCAACACGATGCGATGTGCATTAGTAAGATTTTCTATGTACGCTGGCTGGATCAAGTCCAACTTAAACGACACTGAGATCAGACGATTAACTGGGGTTTTAAGGGCAGTAACTTTGTCAATAGTTAGGTTAGAGGAGACTATGTTACTGTGGGCATGATGCCTCATTGGAGGTCATGGATCGGCAGTGACATAGAGAGGAGATCCCAGTTTTTGATTTTACAATCACAGTAAAACCCCATTTAACTGAACCGGGGGCGGAACCGTTTTGAAAAACTGAATATTTTTGGTAATCAATGGTTAATATTAAAAGTCTAGTTTGGTAAAGAAATCGTCCAATTGCTATTTTTCAGCACTATTTTAATTACTTGGAACTTCTAAAATTAACTCTCACTGGGCATACAAACTTTTTATTCTGTTTATTTATAGGACTTACAATTTTTTCCTTAACAAGTGATACGAGCAGGCTTATCTCTTCATTTTGGGATCAACTCCTTCACTAGATAATCTATTATACTTACTGTCTAATTGATTACTGATATCTGTTTTTGATCGTGGTTACGGTTAAACAGGGTTCCGGTTTAGAAAGGTTCGATTAAATGGGGTTTTATTGTACCATCCTTCAAGAAGCAGGATACACCCTCTGCTGATGTTTAAACATAAAGAATAAAGCTGTAACATGAAGAACAATCATACAAAAATAAATTATAATCGTAGTGTCAGTGGAATGAAGTATATATGAAATACCCTGTGACACCCTAACTAGTCATAAAAGTACTTTTCAATGTCTTTGATCTGGATAGTGAGAATATTTGGTTCAGATGCATTAATCAGCTCAGAACTCCAATATATACTACCGGTACTGTACATTTGAAGAGTAGCTGTGAATGGAAGTATCCCAATGAAATATTTGGACGACTGTAACAAAATCCTTGTGTTGTTGGCCTCTACAATAGTGTCCAAGATCAAAGGCACAATCACAGCTCAAACCTAAGCTACAAATAACAGGATATTTTAGTACTTTGACAGTTTTGAGTTTTCAAGATCATAAACAAGATTAATTGGTCCATTAATTCAACGGTATCTATGTGAAATAAGGGCATTTCTTTTAATAGTATGTGGAGTTACTGAATAACTGATTTGCTAACATTTTGTTGATCGCTAACATTTTGTTGATCACTTTAATATCTTCCTAATAAGACACTTACTGGGCTTGAATATTTCATAACTGAATTTTATGAGGGGAAAGGAGTGTGTGAGGCCACAGTGTGATCCTTCTTGAGGTAATCCAGCATATGGAAAGCTTTAACTCAATGCTAATTAAATAGGAAAAGCGAATGTTAATTTTTTTCATATCGTACATTAAATAAAAGTTTACTGGCTCGATGACAAAGGCTTCAACAATGTAGCTCAAAATTAAAATAAAGTGTCATAAATTTACTGCCAGTCAACAATTCATACTACTCTCAGATTATTTGACATTGATATTCCTCTAGGCTCTCCTTCATCCCTTGTCCCTGAATCAGATGTACGCAGAGATTTTCCTTACCAGATTTTTCAAAACGCTACAGCAGCTCAATATTAGTCCAACCTAATATGAATGAGCCTGTAGAGTCATAAGCGCAGCCTGATTGCCCAATAGGTTGTAAATAACTGTTTTTCTGAGAAATTATCGTCATTCTGTTTCCAAAGGCTGGTTTCTGTCAAATAGAGTTTAAGAATAAGTTCTAGTGTGCCGGTAAGTTATCTGTCAGGATTCAGCCATGATATGAGCGGTAAGCGATGAGCAGCAGCATGACTGAGTATTAAGTTAATTTCTTTGTGCACAATAAGTCACCAAAATAGTCTAGCCACTACCACCAAACAAAACTGTCTAAATCCTAATCATATTTAGAACACTATATTGAAAAGAAGTGGGTAGAATCAGAATCAGATTTTATTGCCTAATAGACATAAACGGCAAACTGCGAGCCTAGGAAATGGCCTAAACAAGTGTAAAGTCCAGTAACACCACCAACTTATTTTCTCGTTTATAATACATGCAATCTGTTATTTGCTTACAAAGATTGCCTATTAAACAGCTGACCATGTAACAGGCAAGGCTTGTCCAAGAAGATGTGCACAACAAGTGAAACTGGCAAATAGTGATAAGGGAACAAGAGCAGCAGAGCAGCAAAATAAAAGATAAAAATAATGCCTGGGTTCGCGACAAGCAGCAATACAGCACCGTCACATAGTGCCATTGAGGTCTGGGTTCCAAAAAAGCTGACGCTAACATTGTTATAAATTAATGTTATCAAGCTTATATTAAGACAGCTAAGTGTTCTCCCATTTATATTAGATTTCTTTCCCAAATATCAAGTAGCCTAATCAGAGCAGCATTTTATAATTGCTGCGCACACAGCTCCGACCGTTTGTTTGCTTGATTTCTGGTCTGTGTGGCATTAGTTTGTTTAGTTTTTTTTACAATTTCATCAAATAAAACCATACAGCACTCTGAAAAAGACGGCACTGTAGTCTAGCCCCTGTGATGTTGCTTCATTTAGAGTAGCGTATTGTGAGTAAAGTCATTGTATCATTTTATTGTATCACAGTAATAGAAAACAAAATAAAGGAGTAATTAGTCATCGAGACTTAACTCTTTTCAGATCCTCTAGAACATGTGGATTTGCTCTATGCTGATTATACAAAAAGTGCCGTGAAAAATATCATACACGTCTACATAATGCTAATAGACATGTCCAATTTCTCAAAGATTGCATATAAGCACTGACATTAAAAGCACCCACCACTGATTATTAAACTTAGTAGCCAGTTTTTAAGGAGGCATTTCACATCAACTCTCTCTCACTCATCGTTGCAATACCATAAGTACACTCACAAAGTAAAATTTTAAAAAATAATCATTCACAAGCACTCTACAGTAAAATGACTATCCGTTCAAAGGGAAGGTTTAGGAGGTCAAACAGAGCATTGCTGAATATGAGCCATAGTTCTGAATTGAAAATACTGACAAAAATGTGAACAGCAAAAATATGTTGGCCTAACTCAACAGCTACAGTGTGCTATACAAATTTGTACTCTGAAAACACATGTGTACCACAGGTATAGGCATCACATTGATTTGCTAGCATGACAATATTGTAAGTAGAATTCAAGGGAAAGAGTGAGTGAAGAAACAAACTCTACATTTATTGTAGTTTTACAACCCTTCAACTAAGAGACTGACTGATATAACCTCGTACATGAATACCTAGGATGGACTCCAGTGACATTGCGTTTTGCATGAATACAACAATTCGACCATATCACATACATTATAAAATTATTTGGTTTATTATCATGGCAATTGATAATAAACTTGACAAGTTTCCGAGAGTTCTTCTCTTGGTTCAAATGAATCACTTAACCTGCACAAGCTGAATTAGACACGGCTCTAGCGTGGAATTCTTTTCCATTAATTTAACTGGTCAAAAACAACAGTACAAACTAAACTAGGCTTAACGTCTAATATGCTTAAATCAGAATTTTCCGACTTTTTATCACTTTCAAAGTATTGTTAACACTGAAAGTTAAGCTTATGCATACATCACTATTTAAATTATGTCACCCTGTCACAGCCTAGTCACTGCTCACCATAAAACAATTTTTATTTTTAATGATAAATTGAGACAGTAGGTTACATTAATTATTAACATGTAGGCCTAACATAAATATATAACAAAGCTAAGAATTGAATGGGTCACTGTACTCAATGATATCCACATATCAGGTCCCAAATATCTATGTGAATTATAACCAACAAGTTATAAAAATAGCAGGTTGTTCTACAGATCTTCTACAACCTGTTAAATAACTAATATCCTATGGTGCCTACTTAAACTGCTTACCTAAAGATTTTAATGCTAGAATAAATATAAACTGAACATTAATTTATAGCCTGTTTGCTATGAATATTTAACGTTGATGTACAGGGTAGGACTTCACTTTATATTTCCGAAGAATGTCCAAAACTCAGTCTAGCCATGTCATTATACGAATTAAACTGTACAACAAATTACCACAATCTGCTCTTGACATTCTATCTAATTCATTTAAAAAAAGACTGTTTGAATGGCTACTTTCAACCCCATTTTATTCTGTTGGTGAATTTTTAGAGCTAAATAGTAGAGATATTGTAATTCGACTATTTTTAGAAGAATTGTATAACTTTACGTTGTTTGTAACATGTATTGTGTTGATGACAGTAAAATATTCATTATTCATTATTGTTTTTATTTTATTAACTTATTCGGTGTAAGCACATTTATCTCTATAAAACAACAAACTGAATATGGCATCTTCAGAAAACACCAACCAACGCTAACTGATTTTAAATTAAATTTGTAATTTAAGTCTCTTAAGACTTATAATAAATAGACTACCTATAGTCTTTCAGAACGGTAGACTTTTCTCTAACTACTGGGATATTATAGTAACTTCTTAGCCACCTTAGCAAATTCTAGATTTGTATACAGTATTGACAATTTAATTTCTTTCACAAATTCTAAAACTTTGTCACGTCCCAACTTAACATGTACCTAACATATATAGCTACCTTAATCAGCCACATAAGGAAATTATAAATGCTGTGGCCTTCCCCACAATGGAGGATTTTGATCCTTCGAAAACTAAACTCGAGTTTAACGGATAATGAAGAAGTATCAAATATCAAAGTAAGTGAGTCTAGGCCTAAAGACTATCTTTTATTTTCAGAGACTGTGGCCAAGGAGGCTGTAATTGAGCCTAAAACAGGTTTAATCTATCTTTGATTGCTACCAATAAAAGATTTAATTCAAGTCTTTTATCTGAGCTTTTTTGCTGTTAATCTTATATAAATCCATCATCGGTACCTAGGCCTAAACTAGTAGGTACCATAATATTTTGGCGTATAATTTAAATAGATCTGAACTTTAAAAAAATGAACTACCTACATAAATACTCTTGAATGGAAGTAACTTAACTAGGCCTATCTGCATTTCTTAGCATCAGACCTACCCCACTAAGCTATTTAAACAAACAGGATAAGGTTGCATCTCGCAACTCCTACAATTTAGATAGGCTTACACATGACTAAGCATCCGCACCTAATCATATGTAATATAATCAGTTAAGGGTAGTTATTTATAGAATAGCCATTTTCATACAGTGAATTATACAATATAGTATAAATATATTATATATTTATATATTTTATATTTTATAAGTGGTGCAAGACGTCTTTTATTACATCCCGTAAACAATATAATTCACATGCACTTGCTAAAAGATTATAAAATCAATTTCAATACACACCAAACATTCAACTTACAAATTAATTAATTAATTGGCAATATTAACGAGGCCTAGGCTATATAATTATGGTTCACCATCTAATCTAACATGCACAGAATTACATTTTTCTCAGTAGGGCTATGAAATTCAGAGCAATAACACTGGTTGCTTGAATAGGATAGCTAATAACAGTTTTCCACATCCACACTAAAAATATCGCAGGTCAACCTAGACTCAAAGTGTTTGGAAAAAAAACCATCACACGTGCGACGCACAATTTTCAGAACTTTGCTATCCACAATACACACAGGAAACAAATAAATTAGGCTATGTTCAAAAATGCAAAGTCAGACTTAGAGAATTTTTGGACAGCCATTGGTATTAAATAAGTTACCCTCAGGCCCTTTTCCCCTCCTAAAGAGGCCAGAAGTGGAATTATGATGAATCACGTACCGGTACAGGGTAAAGGTCCAAGCGATGAAGACACTTCGTAAGTAAGCGTCAAAGCATCACAGGGTGTCTACAAAGTCAAAGGTCACAAAATCGAAGAACTGTTAATGAAATTTGGAGGACCTAAACGGCTTTTGTCACACTTATCTGAACTTTGGTGACCTACTAGAGAAACTTGCACAAACATGACAATACTACAATCAAAATATTTGTGATAACTTATTAATCTTATAGCCTATAGCAGGTTTTCAGATTACACTAAGTTAAAACTAGGTGACGGAAACTTGATAAAAGAACAAATATATATTTTCGCGGCAATTTATAAATAATTTCTAAACAAGGGGACTTTTTTTATCAAAGAAGGGATTTTGCAGGACTTCGAAGGACCTGTATTCACCGTCAAATAACTTCCTCATTTAAGCAAATGAGAGGTTTTGAGCCAGTTGCCAAAGTTCAACAAAGGTGAACCACCGCCTAAATAAAGCCTGTCTGATTTGGACTCATGGTAAGCTAGATTGCAAAGCCATATAGGCCTAAATTAAATGAATTAAAAACCCATTTTACGATTCATTTGTAAGTCTTCAGATCCGTTTCACAGTAAGTGGCGTCTGGTTTGTGCATGCACATTGATGACTTTCCCCCTACACATCCTAGCTTATCCAATCTACATTAAGGATATTTGTAACAGAAAATGTTATTATTATTTCAAAAAGTTTTTGCATGTTGTAATGTTGAACTGACTGTGTACACAACTGTTGGAGAATCGGTGTAGGGGGTATTCACCATCTCCTCTTGCACTGCCTCCCCTACGTGCCACGTACTATAAAAGGATATGTAGCCTACCTAAATGATTTATCATGTACGCTCACTACACAGTAGCCTTATAGGCTTAACATTTTTCAAAGTGTTTCTTTTCTCTACTGATGACCACGAAAAGTCATGTTACAACAATGGAATAATAAGTTTATCGTTTAATTTCTTAATTTAGGCCAATACATTAATTTTAAACCTTGGGCTTCAGGTAAAATAGTTGATTAAATAACTTAATATAAATACTAGGTATGTAATAACTTGTAGGAAGGCTGTTTTTTTGCCAAGTGCATTTTAAAAAATTAAATATTATTGGCGTGAGTTATTTAGCTACAATAATTTAGCCACTGCTGAACAAATTATTTCAGGCAGTCAAAATATGTAGGTAGCTCCGGACTCGTGGAATGTTTTTAAACTTAGTTACCAAGCAATTAAATTTATGAATATTAAGTTAGGCTGTAGAATAACTTATAGGCCCTAGGTAGTCAATTACAAAAGCAAACAAAATAAATAATTCAAATACGTTCAAGAGTAAACTTGGGTGGAGTAAAAACTAAGGTCAAGTTATTTATGTCTTTTAGAAAAGGAAAAAATCCTTTGAACACAAACTATCAGCAAAGCTACTGTCTACTGTCTACTATAATTGCATTTGTTTCCTTGTTAGACAATTGACAGAAATCCTGCTCTGAATGTATTAAGAAGCACTTTCCTAGCCTACATGGTTGAATTTAGGCCTACTACTCTAGACCTCTAAAAGTTGTTGCAAATAAAATTACCAGTTAAACCTTAATTTAGATTCTGATAAGTTAGGTTGAACCTAAGATGTATGAAAAGGTCCTAATTTTTAATCATAGCCTAACTAAACTTCGGCCTAGGTAAGTTAAGCTACCCTTGTTAACTTACCATACATTTTAATATTGTAGATACCGGTAGGCTAGTCAATATTTTAGTTCTTAGTTACCTTTGTCATAGCCTATTATGGAACTTACTACAATGTAACAAAGTATCATGCGCAAAAGCCATGTAGCTTAACACAGGGATTTAGTGAAATACAAAGATCCTTGCATCAACTATTCCTATACGGTACTATTAAATGTGATAGATAGCCTAGTTAACAGAAACTGTAATACAGATGTAAGCTACTTTGGCCGGGTCTAGGCTCCAGAGCTAATTATTACTCTGCGTAAATGGTAAATGGTATTACAAGACCATACATAAATAACTTAAGTTAGATAGTTAATTAAGCCTTGACAATTTCAGGAGAAATAGGCCTAGGCCTTACAGGAGCTCTACAGATAGGCCTAATATATGCTACCTTTGATATGTTTACCACCATTGACACCTAACATTGTGTAAATGAATTTTAAAATTGTAGGTACCTATAAGACATACTTTATTATACTTACTGCATTATAATTTTATTGTGAGAGTGTTACATTAAAATCATTTTGTATTGTTGTAGGCTACTAAACAGTAATTTAGGCATGTTGAAAGTCTAATTCCATGTTCAGCCTAGCTTACATAGACTAAAGAGATGACAATATAAGGAGAACTTTAGGCTAGGCCACCTATCATTATTTACAGTAAAAAATATGGCAATTAGTGTTTATAATTAAACAATTCAACCTATTGTTCAATACAATCTTGATTAGGCCTGATAATGTGACTTGAAAGGGTAAAACAACAATCACTAATGCTTGGGTCTATTTAGGTTATAGTCCAGCCTAGGCAAGTGTGTAATCTAAATAATTAAATTATTGTTTCTTATTACCTTCAAGGAAGTACTAGTATGTAAATCTAATCCATCAACTGGAATAAAATGATTGCATTGCTTAAAGGGACAAAACTATCATTATAACAATAGGCTTTCTGTTTATAATAATAATGCCAATGACCATCTATCACCTGACAACAACAATCATTCCAGACTTTGAAGCCTATGAAGTCTATTAGATTTTGAGCTGATATTCAATATATACTAATTGGTATTTAAACGTATATCGACGAAGGACGATAACCGTCCAGTATATTATCCAAAGAACTAAAACAAATCATAACTCATTCTTCTAACAACCAAGGAAGGGTCTCGTCCTTACAACCTACTTTCAGCTGAAAGCTATATGCAGAGCCATGTGCATAGCTGTATTTTAACTTTAATGGATCTAACAAAACTTGTAATCTAGATGACAAATTAAATAATACAGATAAATACTTATATTTTAACCATTAGAGAATAATTTTTAGCTTACGTTTATTATTGTTATAAGAATACATCCTTGATGGCTGCTATGCTATGATTTCGTTTTGCAATCTGACACTAAACACATACACAATTTACACACAGAAGATCCGGAAAAAAGTATGCACAAAAATTAATGCTGGCACTTAAAACTGGTTTAAAAATCAACAGGTACTTGGCTTGATTAAAATTTCACTCCTTCTTCATATTCTCTGATAATAAACTAAGGCCCAAGGAGACGCGCCAAACTCCTCAATATCTGGCCATTATTATTGGGGGATATTTCGATTCAATAAAGTAGTACCTCAACGAGGTGGAGGGCATTAAGAGTTATACTCCAATTAAACTAAGATTATTACTGAAATTGTTTAAATATATACAATTATACTTTCATCCCAATATAATTTATTATTTTACGTTAGGCATAAAGTCAAATTCTTCGATAACGTTGCGGATGAATACATTGTATCATATGAAAATAGTCTCGAAACAGGTCTACCAGTGCTGCCATTCTACACATCAAAAACCCAAAACATGACTTGGTAAATCAGTTGATGTTTCACTCTCGCCTTGAGTAGTTCGGTTTATTGTTTCTTATTGTTTTGTGTTATCGAATATTAGGGATTGTGAAAATGGTTGGAGTACGTCCCAAAGTTTATGTTATTGGAGTAGGCATGACTAAGGTAAGTGCGTTTTTCGCTATTGCCAATGCTTTATTCATTCATATAGTACAACCAACATACCTTGAAAGATCACAGTAAAGTAAATTATTATCAATGAACTTTTTTTCAGACCAAATGTCAACGACGTTATCAATTTCTACTCCCAATTAAGTTGTAGTATATAAAAAAATCACCATTTTTATAGCCTTAATAGTTATGTTTACTTAAACTATTATATAATACCTAATTCATTCAATGCCCGCTCCTCTCAGTTCATTTGATTTTATTTGTTTATTGAAGAATAAGGTAATTTTATTTTGATGGCTATTGGTACACTTCATGGATGATGAGACCAAAAACACTCGAAGAGTTTACAGTTTTTATTCGCGTCAAATTCTTAACTTTTGTAATTATAAGAGAGTTTTAATTGACATTTAAGGCAGTCTAATCGTAAACGAAACATAGGAGGATATATAAAATAATCTAGACATATGATAATGTTAAGTCTATTTGCCTGCAATAACATTAGTCTCTCAATTTCTCTACGTGACATGGCAATTAATTATTAAGAATTCCTTTGTTTTAGGGGTACTGCCGTGATCAAAACACAGTTAACTTCTTGTTAAATAAGAAATTTAAAGCTTATTATTGGTTGTATTAAAAAAAAGGATTGCCCATCTTAATTTGCATAGGCTACATTTATATTGTGCATAGCTAGAGCAATACAATTGGATATAAATAACTCAGGTAGGACTATTACTATACCTAAGTCATTAGCCATTCTCGCTGCTGAATAAATATGAATCAAATTTGTTTAGCAATTTTTAAAATAGGCTAATTAATTTATACTACAGATTTTGTTGTAACAGTTAATGTTTCCCCTTGTTATGAAAAGCAAATTAGAAAATGTCTGCATTTTAATTATATTTTTACGTTTCTCCTTTCATACAGTAAATTTTGTGATATTTACTATTGAGAAAGAGTAACACCCGCACCCGTTAAGAAACGGATTAGTAGATCGCAAAAATACCCCCCCCCCCTTTCAAGTTGAGTACGTAAGTCGGGTAATAAGATGTTTTAAATTGAAAACCATGTGTTCATTTTTTTTTTCAAACTCAAAATTAATCTTTGGGGGCTTTAAGCTGCCAATTTCACTCACAAGTACATTTTTTAGGCAGTGCAAGCAATTACTGAAACATAAATTTGCGAATAGACTAATCAAACTAATTGCCGAATTACGAACTTCTCAGGTATAACCGAATAACCTTACTGAGGACTCAGCTAGAAATGTAGACGAGAGATGGTAGCGACGATAAACTCAACGTGTTGTCAAAACGTAAACAACGAATACAAACTGATTTCACTAAGTAGGAACTAAAAGTAACATTATTTTATAACAAAGTAAAGATTTTATATCTAACTTTAAGGAATATAAACTTAATTATAAGTCGATAAAAACGTAATTACCGATATTCAATTTGCGGCTTTTAAAACCCCGGACAAATAGTGGGTTTCTCAAAAATCCGCCCGGACGTTTTCGGATGATCCAAAAAGATGACATGTCCGGGGAAAAGAGGATGTATGGTAACCCTATATTTACAGGAGTTTTAATTTAAGGCATGCTCGCGAAAAATCTTTGTCGCAGAATAAAATGAATTTGTTGAGATTTGGTATGCATTTTTTTTTGCACCTTTTAACCCCAGAGAAAATTCCCAAGCATTGGTTTAGCGAATTTCCTCTATAGGGAAGAAGCTACTACCGTAGTCGGCATGGTAAGAACTAGGCCCGGGACCATGATAACTTTTCGTTTTGAGGTCCCCAGACCCCAAAAACACCATTCGTTCGAAAGTGTATATATATAATAACTATCACACCCACTATAATAGCTATCGCACCCACGGACACACATACATATATATATATATATATATATATGTATGTGTGTCCGTGGGTGCGATATCTCTCGTGAAAAAGGTCCGATTTTGATGAAATTTTGTATAAACGTGTAAACAAACATTTATGACTTTAAATTCGAAAACCATTCATATCGCTCCATCTAAAGGGGTGTTTGGGGGGGGGGTGTTTGTACACCAAAAATGGTTTTTGTGAACTTTTTACATATAATTTTCGAAATAGTCAAATTTTAGTTTTTACCATTGGATTCAGCTTAAAAAACACACAGTTTGGTATTTTGATCATTCCTCTACGTCAATCGGTTACCGAGATATTGAAAGTGCTAAACACAGTACGTTGCCTAATGTTATTCTTATGGGGGATAAGAACAAAATTATATCTCGCTTATTTATGAACGTATACTGGCGAAAATGGTATACGGCTTTATCTGGTTGTGGTCTATTTAGTGATGTAAAACACCCGGGCGTTTAAATATCGGGGCAAATGCCCAGGGCATATGCCCAAATAAACGCCCAAAATCCACAAGCGCCCGGGCGTTTATCCAGTTAAAGGCTAATAAACCTAATTAATGGAAATTAATTTGAAGACCACTCTTCTAAATAAGTTTTTAAACCTCTTATTATACATATTTACATAAAAGCCTATATTAAAATAAATAATTACTTGTATAATATGTTATTTTATCGGTAGGAAGTGTTGACTCTCACTTGTCAACAAGGAGAAATAATTTAGACCAAAAATAAGCTTTATAGGTTTGTTTTTACTAACAATATCTGGCTAATGTAAATATAGAATTATACATATGTATATTACACAAGAGGAATCAGTCTATCCTACCTCAAGTTAGTTGTTTTGGTTGTTTTTTGGTAAAAATTGGTAGGCCTAAGTAAAACCAATAATGATTGTACAACAAACATAATTATATATATATATATTTTTAAACCAGTGTTGGACCATATAAAAGAAAAATGAAAATAATTATTTTATAAGTGCCTTTTCATGTTATTGAAATACAAAGCTGTTACAAAGCACTTTTTTACTAACAAAACTTTAATACTTAACTATAAATTCAATTATTCATTGATTCATTATAAATTTACCTTATGCACACATTTATGACTTCCAGAGTAGAAACCTGCTTAAGTATTAGTTAGTAAATTAGATATTATTTAACAATTTTGCAATACAATGTTTATTCAAAACACCACATTGAAAATATTACAAGTTTTAGGGGTTGATTTTAATGGTTTAGGTTGTTTGTCAACTTATCTCTTGATAATGACCCCCTCCCCCTCCCTTAAAATGTTAATTTTAAGAACACAACTAAGCACTGAAGGCAGTTAAAGATTAAAAACATGAACTATAATACCGGTAATTAAAACATGAAATATAATAGTTAAAACCGCCTTAAACTAAATTTTTTATAAACGCCCAGTTTTTGGGCGCTTAAAATCGCTTTGGGCAAATGCCCGGGCATATGCCCATTTTTTAACGACCAGCCCACTGGGCATATGCCCGGCCCACATCACTAGGTCTATTGATATTTGCTCAAAAAAACAATTTTTTGCTAAAGGTTCCCGTAGCAGCAAACCTGCGTACTCAGTCCCCATGTTATTCTTATGGAGAAAATTTAAAATGCTATGTCTCCCTTAATTATGAACATAAATTAATAATACCTTGTATATGACTTCACCTAGTTGAGTTCTATTGATAAACACCCATTTTTTCGTTCCTTGTTGCAGCAAACCTGCGTACTGAGCCACCAGCCATGTTATTCTTATGGAGAATAATTAAAATTTCATAAATCGTTTATTTATGATTGTATATTGATGAAACTTGGTATGTGGCTTTATGTGGTATTAAGATACATATATATGCAATGGAAATTCGCGTAGTATGCAGGTTTGCTGCTACGGGGTATTTTTAAGTTTTCAATACCTCAAAAAAATGCATAATGGTGGATAAAAACAATCAAAGTGAAGTCTTGTCTAAACAGTTCTAGCGACCAAACGGATGGTCTTATACTTAAATACCTGCTAATTTGTTTGTTTTCTTAGTATGAGCAGTAGTTTTAAGGGGGTTCTGTGCCACTTAATATGACACCACTTCAACATGAGGCCAAACAGCGACCTGGGGGCGAAGCCCCCCACAGGGATCTGAGGGCGGAGCCCCCAGCGAGCGAAGCTAGTCTAATCTAACATATATACAACCGCATGTGTAACTCACTGACTGACTGACTGACTGACTGACTGACTGACTGACTGACTGACTGACTGACTGACTGAGGCATATGACAGCAACAGGCATATGACCAGATTTTATAGGTCTTAAATAGAATTTTGAACAATTTACTTTAAACTGTGGCCAAACAGAGACCTGGGGGCGAAGCCCCCCACAGGGGTCTGGGGGCGGAGCCCCCAGCGAGCGAAGCGAGTCTAATATACTATACAGCCGCATGTGTAACTCACTCACTCACTCACTCAGGTATACGAATTCTAGACCACTTCTAGAGGAGCTAGAAACCTGAAATTTGGCATGTATGTAGCTTGTACCTTGTAACCCCCAGGAAAATCCCAAAAAGTTACAATTTTTTATTTTAACCCCCTCAAAAAAATTGAAAATGGAGGAAATTTTGAACATGTCCAAAATAGTGCCTTTTTATTTGAGCTGTTACGGCCGAACGGTTGGTCCTATCGAGAAACGGGGACCACCACTTACCATGGATTTTAGACGATCTACAACTTTGGTCCTGTGACTTTTTGTCGTATCTCGTCTCCTTCACTCTTAGGTAGCGCTAGATTTTTCCAATTTCAGCATATTTTCGAAATATTTTGGCCGTTTTTTATTTCCTATCACGTTAATATACTTGATCGAGGCCTAATATTGGGCACGCAGTATGTCTACATCACACTTAGTAAATAGCAGCAGAAATATGACCAGTTTTTATTAATTAAACCTGTCGAAAAATGAAAAACTCTAAATATCTTTAGATATGACCGTTTTCTTAGTATAAGTAGTGGTGTATTGGGGGTTCTATGTCAATTTATATTATTGGACATACACGTGACACCAATAATACTTGAGCTAGAGACGTGAGATTTGGAATGCATGTTCCTTGCACCTTTTCTTTCCAAATTCTACTATTTTTCGTTTGAACTATCTCAACAAAATAAATAATTGTGAATACAAAAATCAAAATGTAGTATTTTTTTATTTGAGATCTAGCGGCCAAATGGGTTGTCCTATCAAAAAACGAAGACCACCATGTGCCACGGATTTCAGACGAACTACAACTTTAGTCCTATGACATTTTGCCGTATCCCACCCCCTTCACCCTTATATAGCGCTAGATTTTTTAAATTTAAACTTTTTCATAGATTTGTTCGTGGTTTTTGATGGTTTGTCGCTCTAATATAGAACTTAGAGGCCTAATACTTATCACACAGTATTCCTACATTACAATTAGTACCAAACAACACTCATACGCTCAGATTAAATATCTTAACGCAAAAAATCAAAGTCTTTGAGCGTTTGTAGATTTTATCGTGTTTTTCGGGTATCCTTTTATGTTGCGCTCTGTCGAGGGTAAAATCTCTTAATTATGTCATATTTGTTGCAGAAGGCTTTTAGTTACCTATAGTCATAGCATTTCATGTTGTTAACGGTGGTCATATTCCTTATATGGTTCAAAAGACGCCTTATACATCAGTTAAGGGTATTAATTTGTTTCAAGCACTTTGGGGGCGGAGCCCCCAGCGAGCGAAGCGAGTCTTCTAATATATATACAGCCGAATGTGTGTCTCACTGACTGACTGAGGTATACGAATTCTAGACCACTTCTATATGAGCTAGAAACCTGGAATTTTGCATGCAGGTAGCTTATAGCTTGTAACCCCCAGGAAAATCGCCAAAACTGACATTTTTTTTATTTCAACCACCCTTAACAAATATTTAAAACCCCCCAAAAAAGGCTTATTTTAAAATTCCAGTTTTTGAGCTCTAGCGGGCGAACGGATGGTCCTATCAAAAAAACGGACACCACCATGTGCCACGGACTTTGTAAGATCTACAACTTTGGTCCTATGACTTTGTCGTATCTCGTCTCCTTCACCCTTAGATAGCTCTAGATTTATTCAAATTTTGAGATTTTGTGGCGGTTTTTTATTTCCTACCACGTTAATATACTTGATGGAGGCCTAATATTGGGCACGCAGTATTTCTACTATTTCTACATCACACTTAGTAATTAGCAGCAGAAATGTTACCAGTTTTTATTACTTAAACCTGTCGGAAAATCAAAAACTAATAAAAACTATAGATTTTACCGTTTTCTTAGTATAAGTAGTAAGGAAATACCGGTTATGGAACTCTTGTTAGTGAATTTCCTTTGGAAAGTGAACTATTAGCATGACTCGTACGGTGAAACTTAAGCCCGGGACCACCATAGAAGTTCCTAACGTGACCCCCTGAACACGTTTTGGGGGGTCGTTCAAAATTTTATATATATATTTGTGTGTGTGCGTGTGTGTTTGCACTCTAGCGGTCGCATTTTTTGTCCGATTAACTTCAAATTTGGTAGGGACGTTCCTTTCTGTAATCAGTTGGACAAGTTTGTTGGGCAAAACAATCAGAAAACTCCAAACCACTTTTTGGGGGATTAATCTTTCAAATTTCGAGTTTTTGGGCCCAAAAAGGGTCAGAAAAGCCCCGGATGTAAAATTAATGCATGTAATAAAAAGATGGGAATTAAATTTTAACTTCCTCAAAAAAATTCAAATAGTGCCTTTTTATTTGAGCTGTAGCGGCCGAACGGTTGGTCCTATCTATAAGCGGAGATCACGACACACGGATTTTAGACGATCTACAACTTTGGTCCTATGACTTTTTGTCGTATCTCGTCTTCTTCACCCTTACGTAGCGCTAGATTTTTCAAATTTCGGCATATTTTCGAGATTTTGGGGTTGTTTTTAATATTTTATCATGTTAATATAATTGATGGAGGCCTAGTATTGGGCTCACAGTATGTCTACATCACACTTAATAATTAGCAGCAGTAATATGACCAGTTATTATTACTTAAACCTGCCGGAAAATCAAAAACTTTACACCTCTAGATTTGACCGTTTTCTTAGTATAAGTAGGTAGGAAATACCGGTTCTGGGCTAATTGTTATTAATTATAAAGATCGTGACACCATTTATA
The DNA here is from genome assembly GCA_963675035.1 of Allygus modestus. NCBI lineage: Eukaryota > Metazoa > Arthropoda > Insecta > Hemiptera > Cicadellidae > Allygus > Allygus modestus. The sequence goes on along the minus strand of OY776113.1, from coordinate 36,727,831 downwards.
CTTGAGCTATGAACGTGGTATTTGGCAAGCATGTGCCTTGCACCTTTTAACCCCTAGGGCAATTCCCAAATCCTACTATTTTTGTTTTAACTGTAAACAAAATACTAATTGCGAATAACAAATTTAAATGCAGTGTTTTTTTATTTAAGTGCTAGCGGGCAAACAGATTGTCCTATATACAAATAATGGAGACCACAACGTGCCACGGATTTTAGACGATCTACCACTTTGTTCCTTTAACTTTTTCCCGTATCTCGACCCATTCACCCTTAGATAGCGCTAGATTTTCAAATTTAGCCATTTTTTAAGATTTATACGTGGTTGTCAATGGTTTGTCGCTTTAATATATAACTTAGAGGCCTAATATTTGGCACACAGTATTCCTACATTACAATTAGTACTAAGCGGAAGTCACACGCCCAGTTTATATTATACTTACTCACAAACAAATTTAAGACTGAACTTTCTTAAATTTGAATTATTTGGTATATTTTGTATGTAGCGCTCCGCCAATGGTCAAAGCCCTTATAAATCATGCTCTATTTGTTGCAGAAGGCTTGTAGTTACCCAAATACATAGAAATTTAGGTTGTTAACTTTGTTTTTTCCCCCTTATAAGGTTTAAAAGACGTCATGTAAAGGTTACATTACAAAATCCAGGGAATGGTTATAATTGTTTTCCAAACACTGGGGTAATAAACGGAGGCCTAAAATTTAACATACAATACATCTCAATGTCAAGAAGTATACAGCAACAGGCATATGCCCAGTTTTAATGATTTAAACCCCTCAAACAAACAAAGCCTTTGATTACTTGTTGACTTTAGGCCTGTAATAGCATTTGGTATAAGGCAGATCCTCGAAAGACTCCATATTTAATTTATGAAGATTAAACGTCATTCTTTTTATAATAGAATTACAAACCGGTTTTAGGTGATATATCCACGCATTCATAGAATGAGCAGTAGTAGTATGTTGGTTTTGGGCCACTTGATATGACACCACTTCTACTTGAGCTAGGAATGTTGGATTTGGCATTGTTAACCTGAGGCCAAACAGCCTGGGGGCGAAGCCCCCCACAGGTGTCTGGGGGCGGAGCTCCCAGCGAGCGAAGCGAAGCCTTGGGTCGAGATACGGCAAAAAGTTAAAGGAACAAAGTTGTAGATCGTCTAAAATCCGTGGCACGTGGTGGTCTCCATTTTTTATAGGACAATCAGTTTGCCCGCTAGAGCTTAAATAAAAAAATACTACATTTAAATTTGTTATTCGCAATTAGTATTTTTTTGGGGGGGGGGTAGTTAAAACTAAAACTAATAGTAGGATTTGGAAATTGCCCTAGGGGTTAAAAAGTGCAAGGCACATGCATGCCAAATACCACGTTCATAGCTCAAGTATAAATGGTGTCATGATCATTAGAATTAATAATTAGCCATTTAACGTTTCTAGCCCGTCTAGAAGTGGTCTAGAATTTGTATACCTCAGTGAGTCAGTCAGTGAGTGAGTTACACTTGCGGCTGTATAGGAATCCCCCCGTACAGGAATCCAGTCCCCACGCCTTCAAATATTTGCTCCTTCTTGATCAGCCATCAAGGCTAGTTATACAAACTTTTAAGCGAAAGCCTTACAAGTATTTAAAACTATAAGAAGTTTAATGTACTTTACAATAACAAATCAACACTATGCGTAACAGTACAGCATAGACAAACCATAACTTCAAACCTCATACAGACGGTAACGAACGAATTGACATTGGCGTGAAGTCTGTCCAACTGCCACGAGGTGCAGCCGTTAAAATATTGTCAATTTGACCATACTGTATGGTTGTTCTAACTATAAATATGGTAAAACTACTTAAAGTCTTGTTGATTTAACTTAACAGTATATCTATACTGAATCAACTATATTTATTTATACTATATTGTTGTATTAACCATAAATAATTTCTTTATTAGCATGATTTGTGTTGTTAACTAAACAGGGTGAATAAAATAGTCTTACAACACTACAGAGTATATTTACACTTATACAGTACTTACATACAAGACGGCAAATTATACATAAAAGATGGTACAAGGCGATCGATTTCAACCAGTTACACCGGTCATCAGGCCCAATCAGAGAATGACAAAAACAAGATGGCGAACAGCTTAACCGTAAGTTCCGGAAACAAGTTGACCTGTTCATTGATCAATTTATCCCCTTCCCTACACTTTTCCTTAAATATAAACAATTCTTCCCATGCATTCTTCACATTTCCTTTCTTACAAATATGGAGAATATTCAAATTGTCTTCAGTTGTTCCCATTGAATGGCCATTTTCCAGGAGGTGTTTTGCGACATTCGATCTTTCCCGTTTTTGGTTCGTCCATGCTGAAACATGATTCTTGTATCTTTTTACAAAATTAACAGTTTGACCAACATGTCACTTACTGCTTTTTGGCTTGGTAATTTTTTAAGCTCTATAGCTACACAAAACCTTAAAGACTAAAATACTCGAAGATAGAGTCTGTGTAACTACAAAACGTGTAATACATTAAACACTTTAATTATACTATATTTAGAAAACATTAGTTTTGTCAAAAACAAAAATTATTCTAACAAACTTTGCTGTTTTTATTGCAACTTCAGCCTCTCAGATTCCCGAAACCGTAAGAATCTTGGTCGGTTTTGATGATTGTTTTGTTTCCCCCGGACGAAATATTTCTCACCCTCAGAACAGCTGTTTACTTTTATCAGTATGTACTTTCCCCCTTCCTACTCGGTTTTGAGGTTTGTTTTCATTTCTTAAAGAAACACATCGTTTTTTATACGCAGTGTATTGTGATACGTCGAATACAAGTGTGTGCATTTGTTGTTATTAAATATTTAGATTTTAAAAAATTATTTGAGGTTTTGAGTGGTGTGTGTTCTTCTACGTCAACAACTTTTAGTGGCGCGGAACATAAGCGTAATTTCTGTATTTTGATTGAAGGGGCAAACATGGTCGTGATCGTGATTATTGTGACTTTTCATATATTACAATAATATGTTCTCATAACTTTTGGGGGGCAACTTGCACCCCCGAATTACGTCTATGGCGCGGAATATCGGAAACGGGAACATCTCTAGGACTATAATGTATGAAATAAAAATTTTGAATTACACAAGTCTCAGAGCTGAATATGTTCCATAGCTTGTCATTTTAGATGATCAGTATCTCACGGAACTAGAAACAACGCAAACGCACAAGCGAGGGAGCGAGGTCTCGCACGTTACATTCTTATCTCGGAGCTATGTGGGGAAGATTTTGGATGATGGGGAGTGGTCGGGGGCCGCCAGCGCCGCACAGTGGGGTATTTTACCGTAAAACGTGGCATAAATTCAAAACTTCGCCGTAGGTAATCACATTTTGGTATTGACTGCTATTTTATAGACCTAAAACAAAATATATACAGAAAGTATGACAAACTTTACGAAAAAAACTTCATTGTTAAAATTCTTAATAGTTAATGCTATAAATCATAATACACCATTTTTTTATTTTTTAGGTTTGAGGAAGCTTGATTGAAGGTCAAAAGTGAATTAAAAGACAACTTATATATTGTAATAACATTTTGAAATTGAGATTTACTAATTTTCCAGTAATGAGCAAATTAAATCGTAACATAATTTTTAAGCATTTAAAAATGCAATATTTTAAGATTGAGCTAAAATTGTAATCTGCTTAAGGTAAGTAATTTTTGCAAATGATTACGAATGTGTAAAGGATGAGGATAGAATATACAACACTCTTTATTTTAAAACTGATATATTTACAATAATTTTAAACACACTATGCAAATTCCTAATGAATTATATACACTAGCCTATATATATATATATGTCACTCACTGACCCAGTCATGTTTTTCTATGATTGCTCACTGTCACTATGGGCGTAGTGAAACTGCGCCGACATTTTGGGTACTTTTGAAACTCGATGAAACTGCCCCGCTCATTAAAGAGGATTAGGAAGGGTCGCCTTGCAAGACTAGAAATGCTGAAATTGCCCCGAGTGCCCGGCCAGGTAGTCGCTACGGGACTGGGAAAAAAGGGAATTATTTTTGTCCCTGCGTCCTGTCAGTGATTTTACACCACAATGTGTGGTTGTGGAAGGGGTAGGTACAAAGTCCACTTGGATGGTTGACACCAGTCAGTGACTCATCACACCCCAGAAATTACGCCGGATGCTCGACTACCTGGTTGAGTCAGAGGCGCAATCCGGGCCCTGGATTGCACGCAGCTTTTAACATACATTGAGCTCATTTTAAGGGAGACACAACTTCAGAGTGAGCTTTTTAAAAGGACACCAAAAACGTCAAAATCGGTTAAAAACTCTAGGAGGAGTTTTACTCACAAAATAACCCCTGCCAAATTAATTATGTATAGATAATTACAAAATATATTATAGCTAATATTCAAATTATGTATGCGCAGATGAAGATGGGGAACTTTTCCTTCAAACCTTAGTGTAGGTATATTAAATAATTTGATTAAGTGTACTCAATAACCAAAATTTAATAAGTATTTTCAGACAACAAATATTGTTTGATAATTCTTATTTAAATATGTGGCTTCCCAGGGTTAACATTTCTGTCAATTATAAATACAATATAACAAAAGGAATATTAAAAATGCACAAAAGTGAAAGATTTTCAAGATTTCTTACAATCCCACACTAGCTTCATTTGGCCTAAACTCGTATTAATTATTATTTTCGGCAGTAACATATATTACACAGAAATACATGCTTATGCTGTTTTATGATTTAAAATAGTTAGAAATAAATAAATAAAAACACTATTTGTTTCAACATTATACAATAAAACAACTGTATACGTATAAAGCATTACAACGGTTGTTTATAAAAGTCAACAGTCACACAATGCCATCGAGATTCAACTTCTTAATACAAGTTAAACATTGCATCTAAAAAAATACTCAATAAAAATAAAGTATCTGATATACTAATTTAAACAGGCCTATACACAATCCTTAGGAATACATAAACAATATTTAACCCCTAATAATACAACCGATTGTATTACACTAAATGGTAGAAACAAAATCTTACAGGCTTTATATGCTTGATTGAGGTTAAATTTAAACACACACTACCGAAATAAAATAATCTGGTAGAGAAATTTAATCAAAAACTACATTGAATAAAATGTCTTTAAATTTCTCCTGTCTCCATTGAAAAATTGCATATATAGTGCAACAGAATAACCTCTCTACAGTTGAACGATATGTCACACCCATTAACATTCGGTAACATCCTTAACATGTTTTCAAAATTATTTTCTAAAGTAAATAGCCAGTCATAGACATAATTTTTCTTCTCTTATTTTTTTAGTCAAATTATTATACAGTCTTGGCCCTTAATATTCGATGTTTTTTTAACGAGTTATATTAGGTTTCGGAACAAAAACATGTAAATTTGATCTAACTTTATTTCTGTAAGTGGAAATATGGGTGCCTACCTGTTGATCGACAAGTTATTTGGTCGCAGGGACAGTTGGTAGGGTTTAAAAAAATAAATATTAATAATTAAATACAGTACTGAAACGCACTGAACGACATGTTAGTTGCTCACAGGGACAGTTGGTAGGGTTTTAGAAAATAAGTATAAATAATTAAATCAAGTCCTGAAACCCACTGATCGACATCTTAGTTGCTCGCATGGACAGTTGGTAGGGTTTCAAATAAATAAGTGTAAAAACAGATTGGCTACTTACTAGATGTACCTGTTGCTCGCGCCCCCCACTCTGCCTTCCAAAGAAGAGGGGCGAGGCGGAGGCTTGTAGCGGAAGTGTGTAGCCCCACCACCAACTCAATGTTTGACCGGCGGGACCACGGGACCATGCAGGACGCAGGTGCGGTAAGAAATTTGCTTAACCTTGTTACAAAATTTCCCCGATGTTACGGCGTATAAGGCAGTTCCGACGGTTCCGACGGCAACGATTGCTAACTCACCTTACTCTCTGAATTGTACTGCTACCTTTTGGCGCTTTGGAGAACTACGTCCAACTAACTTGTTACGCAGTACAACACCATACGGCATAATTTGTATTGGTTAGTTGTGATTTCAAAATATGACCGCGCCCATTGAACAGTTCGCTGCACTAGCAGCTAAAAAAGGCGCGCACCTCCTGAAGTGGAGACTTTGTGTATGTGGTGCCTTTAGTTGCTGTACACAGGGGCAGTTTGGTCAGCGTTTTGTTATTGTATTTGCGCCTCTTATAATTTGGCGTTCTCGGTAACTGCATATTTACTTGGCCTAGTGGGAAATGGAATGCTGGATGTACATAGCAGTAATATGCTACAATTTAGGGAAGTCTTATTATCTTTTACATAGGTTTAAACAACTGTAGATGGGGAAAGCGGCCGTAAAACGTGTAGTTCAATGGAACTCATCCTTGCTTCCATTTCCATTTCCCCTGTAGGGAAGAAGCTTTACCGTAGACAGCCTGTTAATACCTAGACCCGGGACCATGATAAATTGTCGTTTTGAAGTCCCCAGACTGATGTTTTCCTATAAATATTTTATTTTTATTTTGATACTTTTATCGCAACGTTTTTTCTATTGGAATTTTGAAATTATTTTAATCATTTAGTTTATATTGTTAAACAAATTTGCATAAACATGACTCATAAAATAGAAAATTTATGACTTAATCATAGGAATTTCTTTCTTATCTGTCTTTAGTAGGAGTGTACGAGTGCTCATATATTGAGTTTTTTCAAGCCGAGTTTGTGCACTCGACTCGACTCGAGGCATTGCAAAACACTCGTGAGTTCGAGCCTAGTTTTTTATAGGCTACAGATTAAACACTCAAACCGTCTCAAATCACAGTTACAAAAGCAATAAATGCGTCCGAGACTAGGTGAAAACGAATTAGATTGTTCTCTGTATGTTTTACAAAAGAAATCTAACATCACTTAATATCACGTTGGCTTTGTCTAAGAAAAAGCAGTGTTATTAAATTTGAATTACCAATGAAACAGTACACGCATTCGGATCTACTGGCTAGCCATTAAATCAAGTACAATAAAAAGGAGCAATAAAGTTTACCTGTGTGACACTTGTTTTATTTTGGTAAAATATACATGGTACAAAAAATAAACTTCAAATCAAAAAGATATAACAAACGTAAGTTCAAGTAAGTTGTTCTTATAGGTAGGCCTATTTAGTTTGTATTATGAATTTTTTAAGAAACTAGTCTTGAAATGTACATACTATGAATCTATGATTAACTAATTAAAATAATTATTCTATCATCATTTCATTATATCAGATGTATTTTTGACATAATGCTGATCATGTGTAGGTAACTTTTGTAACCAGTATCTCCTCTTCTTGGAAAAAAGAAAACTCGACTTTTCTTAAATAAAATATTACCAACTTCTGGAATGGTAACAACACCCTTCTCTCATCCGTTTTCTTCACATTAAAATATATTAAACCTGTTTGTGAGGGGGGGAGGATGAGAGATAGGGAGAGGATGAGGTGGAGAGGTTTCAGGCATAAATAAATACCCCCGTCGCAGCAAATCTGCGTACTCAGCAAATTTCCAATACAAATATGTGGGTATCACTACTACCTAGAACCACTTACCAAGTTTCACAAAAATACATTCACTAATAAGTGATATATAGCATTTTATTTATTCTCCATAAGAATAACATTATAAATGAGTACGCAGGTTTGCTGCAACAAGGTTTGTGTGTTTTTGCAATTATCAATATAACTCAACCAGGTGAAGCTACATACCAAGTTTTATTAATTTAGGTTCATAACTAAGGGAGATATAAAACTTTACTTATTCTCCATATGAATAACATGGGGGCCGAGTATGCAGGTTTGCTGCTACCGGGAAAAATCAACAAAAAACTTGTTTTGTGCTATTATCAATATACCACAACCAGTTGAAGCCACATACCAAGTTTCATCGATATACGTACATAAATAATCAAAATATAACATTTTATTTATTCTCCATAAGGATAACATTGGACAACGTACTGTGTTTAGCACTTTGAATATCACTACAACGGTTGGACGTAAAACAACAATAAAAACGCCAAAATGATTATTTTGTAGAGCTAAAATGATTGGTAGAAAGAAATGTGGAGTTTTTAGTGAAATTATCTGAGGAAAATCTGAAAACCGTATTCCCATAAGATTAACATGGGAAATTTTATGGACACATCTTTTGACTTTTCTCCACGACCACTAAACCTAGCTTAATGATTCAAAATACTAAATTGTTTGTTTTTAAGCTTTACAAAATGGCTATAACCAAAATCTAGTTTTTTTTTTATTTCAGGGTAAAAAGTTCAAAAAACTGATTTTTGGAAAATTTTAAACCCCCATAAAACCCCCTTCCCATAAACCGATCGATCTGGTTTTCGAACTTAAAGTCATAAATGTTACTCTCCACATTTGTGCCAAATTTCATAAAAATCTGGCTCTTCAATCAAAAGTTATCGCGGTAACGGACACATATATTCATATGTATATATATATATATATATATATATATATATATATACATATATATAAATTTGAACGAATAGTGTTTTTGGCATCTGGGGACCTCAAAACAAAAAGTTATCATGGTCTCGGGCTTAAGTCTTACCATGCCCAGCTACGGTAATAGCTTCTTCCCTAAAGAGGAAATTCCCTAAAAGACTACTGATTACTGGAATGGTAACACCCTTTTCTTATCCGTTTTATTCCACGACAAAAAGAACAGATGATTCAGGACTAATGTAAATCAAAAACATTATGCCTACTGGATTGGTCGTAGGCCCTTCTCTTATCCATTTTAACTCTACATTAAAATAAACTAGTTTTCCGTTGCTCGATTCCGAGCAATTTTGTACCCAACGAAAGGTTACTTCAGTTGTAAACAAACTAACAAAATATCTGACGCTAAACAGGATTATAAATCTGAGAATAATGCCGATTATGTACTAAAGTTGATTAGAAAATCAACACGTAGTTTACACTTCCGCCGTCGGATAGCGCCACTGTTCTGAAAATTCACCCTTTAATTACTGTATTTAAGTGATGCCCTTTCTTTAGATTCTGAGAGGTATTGGCAAATCTATGCAAATATAACTTTAATTTGACAAATCAACTGTTAAAATCCGTCCAGCCGTGATCGAGTTATGACTGTGAAGAAAACGCCCTAGCGTAATAATATATTGTCTATTGGATACTTGGTCGAATTACACATTTTTAATGGTATAATCTATCATTATACAAAATTTTAACTCATTGTGTGCACTTATTAAGATGATGATGATGATCATGTCTTATTAACAGATACAATTTATTTATAAAATTGATAGTCTATCAATAAGACGATTTTGGTGTGGGAATTATTATACCCAAGAGGGTCATAGCATGAACAGATTCTGGCAAAATGAGAGGACATATACTATATTAAATTATTATGATATTAAAATATAGTGTTTCTGTATCTATGATATTCTCACGATATTTTAGGTTACTTAAAAAAGAATTTTAAGGCTATTAAGTCAAAACGGGTAACGGGTTGGTCTTTTGTTCTGCGTGATAGCAAACATGATAGTTTTTAAGACTAGTGGGGTCGGGGTGAAATCTAAGAGGATTTCCAAAAAGCATATTAGGTCATATTTGAATGAGGTACATTACAAAACGTACTATAGATTTTCAGCACAATCAGTCAAGTGATGAACACGGCCGCCTTGAGGGGGAACAACAGGGGCCCCCAATTTTAAATAAATTCCGAGAATTGACCAATATATTTAAATAGCACTCTCTGGGACCCCACAAAATATTTTAACCAGTCCCCTAATTGTCTTGTGGAAGCCCTCGCGATGAAGTGAAATCAACCAGAAGATTCTCGTACCTCCAAATGGCAAAGGAAAGTTGTATTTTACAATTCCAGGAACTTACAGCTGTTTTATGTTAATTTTTTGGTGAGGACAAAAGCTAACCCATCACTATAAAAGTCGTACAGGCTCATAATGTTTAAAATCATTTCCAGTGTTCACATGAATAACACAAACAAATAACTCCAAATTGCATGAAACTATAAAAAGCGGCTTTCTGACAGATTAACATATTTTAAGTATATTCCTTGCATGTAACCTATCAAAATAATATAGTATTAACAGATACAATTATAATAAAAATACTACCATATTTGTCTAGGTCACTGGAAGACCGAGCTTTGCTCGTTCCTTGTCAGACAGCAGTTTGTTTTTATGAATGGAGTGGGCCCCTAATGTTACACCACGTCCTCCTAATAGCAAGCACATTTGCTTAGCTTATATTTGTCTTTTTTATACATGTTTGAGGTAACTCCAGTTGTTATTATAGCTCAATATCCCTTTTATTCATTTCGTACCGCTTTATATTTATTCTTCTTTCAATAGTTTTTACAATACACTGATCGATTAAACCTCAGAGTTACGACTGACTGTTATGATTCTTTAGTTTTGATTTTAAAATCCATAAGGTGCATTTACATATTTTAGTTTTATTATTAGTTTTATTACATTACTCGAGTTTATCAAGAGAATGACACCTGCCTGGAATTTATTTTTATCCTAGAAGTTTGATATTTCCTACACTTTAGGACATCACTGGAGCAGTTTAAAAAACTCAAATTTACTAGCAAGCTATAACCTTATTCATATTAGAGTATAGATTGATATTGAACTGGGGGGGGGGGGGAGGCAGTACCCTTCAGAACGTAACTGACGAAACCCTTTATGCCCAGCTACGTTCTCAAAACCAGATTTAGGGTATGTAGACACCATGTGGTGCGGCCCCTTGCTGTCCACCGCCAAGGTTAACTAAATTTTTGGAGTATAGTTTTAGGTTTTTATGATTTATGTGTAATACGGGCCACTTTGTGGATCGGGCCCCTAAGCAATTATCTATGTAGCCTAGGGGGGCAGTACCCTTCAGAACGTAACTGACGAAACCCTTTATGCCCAGCTACGTTCAAAACCAGATTTAGGGTATGTAGACACCATGTGGTGCGGCCCCTTGCTGTCCACCGCCAAGGTTAACTAAATTTTTGGAGTATGGTTTTAGGTTTTTATGATTTATGTGTAGTACGGGCCAATTTGTGGATCGGGCCCCTAAGCAATTACCTATGTAGACTATGACTAACTCCGGCCGTGGCTACGAATCAGGGAAAACATCAATCGTTATTATATATTCATAAATAACGGAGGCATTGTCTATCAAATTACTCCTTAACGTATGTATAAGATATATACATATATATAGATCATATCTGATACAATCATAACATATTATGGGTATAAAATAATTTACATAATTTCGTTCCTATTTCTATTTTGTGTCATATAAATACAGTCATATTAACGGGTAAATTGATATCATACGGGAAATTTTGGTTGTAAGTGTTGGTATCTCTGCTCAGTGACGATCAGCTCCACGCTACGTTACTCTGCTACTTGGGCGCGCCTACATCTATGAATGGAAGTGGACTGTTCCTGTAAATCCGCGCGTAAATCCGCCTCTCCCCTCTCTTCGAGACAAGGAGTAGGGGGCGCGAGCAACTGGTACATCGAGCAAGTAGCCTATCTGTTATTACATTTATTTATTTGAAACCCTACCAACTGTCCATGCGAGCAACTAAGATGTCGATCAGTGGGTTTCAGGACTTTATTTAATTATTTATACTTATTTTCTAAAACCCTACGAACTGTCCCTGTGAGCAACTAACATGTCGTTCAGTGCGTTTCAGTCCTTTATTTAATTATTAATATTTATTTTTTAAAACCCTACCAACTGTCCCTGAGACCAACTAACATGTCGATCAACCGGTGGGCCCCCGGAAATATGGTTCGGTTAGCGACTTTCTTTTTATTTGACAATTGCTCCTGAGTTCATGGCCCCCACAAGGGTGGGGCTGGTGCAACTCTGGTTGCACCGGGGGGCCCGGGCCTAGCCCTGTTTTAATTTTTTTTCATATTTATTGCAGAATATTTTACAGCGGATCATAGATTAAAAATGCGAATATATAATTATTACAAAGTCAAAGTTTATTCAAATAATATTAATTCTAGATTCTAGGTTAGTCACTATTTAATTAGGTGCGTACGTGCTAGTTACTGTTGTTTGCATATACAACAGCCTGCTCGGCCCCACACACTCCCTCTACCTTCCCCTTCCCCCAGGCGCCTAGCCGCCCCTACACTTCCCCGGCCAGTCCAGCTTTGACTCTCCGCTTTGTTATAAAAATAAACACTTCGCATCAGTTCATCAGTTCAGTTCGTCTGTTGACTCCGTTTGACATGGACGGAATTGTTTAATTTCTGTGCTCTACTATTACTATTGACAGGTAATTATATGAAGCCGAATGTATCTTTGTTTACAATTTTCTTAAATAGGAAAATAGGAAAATTGTGTTTGTTTACAATTAAAGCCGTCTTGCATTTGCTACATGACAAAAGATGGTTTTCAGTAAATAAATATTTTGAGGTTAGGTTTAGATAGGTTTATCTAACTATTTAAACTCCAAAACTACTAACGAGTATATTATTATCTATTCGTTAGCTAGAATCTAACTGAGTAGAAGTTATTTCCAGTACTTTTTAAAAACTAACGAATATGATAGAAGTTACCCGAAAAAACTAACGAATATCGCTAATCGTTAGAATTTCTATTCGTTATTCCCAAGTATGGATTTTATCCGTCGTGTTTTGTTTCAGGTTTACATAATGAAACAATAATAATTTAAGATGTCGTCAAGCTATAAACACAAGTCTGGATCTTTGAAGAGAAAGCTCCAAAAAGAAAAATTCGAACAATCTGCCAAAGGTCGCCAGGATATTAAGAATTTTTTCAAGAGTAAAGAAAAAGAAGAGTTGCAAGAATTTCAACCGGATTTTAAGCCAGAACCTACATCAGCCTCACAGACCCAACCTTCTTCAATCCAAGATGCTTCTACTTCTACTGTATGTCAAGGAAGTAATGACGAATGTGCTGGTTCTGATCCAAATTTTAGTAAGGATACTGTCGATGACAGTCAAACCTGTAATTTTGACGATCCTAATACGTGGCCAGCGGTGATGAGTGATAAAATACGGCTGGAAATAGTATCGTGCTATGGTGGTTTTCCAGCTTTTCAGGCCAGATCAAAATCCTTTCCAGCTGACCCCTCAGGAAAACATTTCCATGAAACATTGTTGTACATGAAAACAGACAAGAGAACATGTAAACCAATTCCACTTGAATGGTTAGTGTGGAGTGGAACAAAAACAGCATTCATTGTTTACCCTGTAGCATTTTCCATTCAAACCAAAACCGAAGTAAACTTGCGAAAGAAGGGGTTTTCCCTGAAAAACAACTATACAAACGACTATATAGGATACTGTCGATGCACGAAAGAAGCTCTGAGCACAGAAAACACTACCTAGAATGGAAAAGTCTTCAGATATCATTGAAAGGACATGGAGTCGACAGTAATCTGCAACAGATTATTAACTGCGAAGCAACAAGATGGAAAGCTATACCTCAACGAATTTTGGACAAAACAATATTCTTAACTAGTATAGAGGTTTAGCTTTCCAAGGGGAAAATACCCAGATCGGTGATGTTCACAATGGAAACTTTTTAGGAGTATTGGAATCAATAGGAAAATATGACGAAGTAACTCGTGAACATTTAGCCAAAGTAAAAGAAAACCAATTGAACAAAATAAGTATGATAGGTCAAGCTCACTATCTCTCATGGTACTCACAGAATGAATATATTTCTCTCTGTGGTAAAAAAGTACTGAAAACTATTTTGCACCAGCGAGAAGAGTCTGTCTTCTATGGGATTATTGTTGATGCCACCCCTGACATTTCCCATCAGGAGCAGAATGTACTAATTATACGGTACGTTTTTCAAAATTAAGAAAAAAATACATTCGAAGTGTGTGAAAGATTTATTGAATTCATGAATTTTAGCGGAAAAACAGGTGAGGTTATAACTGAGGAAATACTGTCCACTTTAGACAATATTGGAGTACCACTTTCCGACTGTCGAGCTCAGGGATATGACAACGGCTCTAACATGCGGGGACACACTAAAGGTGTACAATCAATAATACTTGAAAAAAACCAGTCTGCTATTTTTTCTCCCTGTGGAGCACACTCTCTCAACAGAGTTGGTGTAAATGCTGCAAAACTGAACCACAACGTAGTGACATTTTTTGGTAACATTGATAGTTTCTATTCTTTGTTCTCCAGCAGCCCTGGTCGTTGGGAATTATTAAAGAAACACGTCCCTTTGTCTTTACAAAGCCTTTCCGAGACTCGTTGGAGTGAAAGAATTCAAGCTGTACGACCGATTGTCAAACATTATCCTTCGATCCTCAAGGTTTTGGACCTTATCCTGGAAGAAAATCATTTGCCTACATTGACTCCAGCTGCCAGAAACACTGTTTTCGCGCTAAAGAGGTACTTTGGATCTTTTAAAGGCCTCCTGACATCATCGTTTTGGCACAAGATCTTGGCCTCGATTGATCAAAGAAATGAGATCATACAAAGGAAAGGAATTTCCTTAAACACAGAAACTCAACTGATTAAAGATTTGTTAACTGAATTGCAGGCCCTAAGAGGTTCATGGGAACCCATCCTTAACGAAGCAAAACACGTTGCCGATGCAGTTGGCATTATACCAGAATTCTCTCTCAACAGAATATCCAGTGTTGAAAATACGCCCGAGCAACTTCAGCAAGCTTCACAGGATTTCAAATCTTCTGTTGTCTTCCCTATTTTGGATTTCATCATGGCTGATTTGAAACCCAGATTTGCAAGCTGTGAAGAAATTTGTAACCTGTTTGCTCCAGTTTTAGGGTTCATGGATCTAGACAACGAGGAACTGAAACTTAAAACTGCCAATCTCGTTGCATATTACCCTTCAGACTTTGCTGATCCAGAAACCCTATTTGAAGAAACTCTTCATATGAAGAATGTATTTCTAACAGTGTTCCAGTCAGAAAAGGACCCGTTGAAGCTTCTAAACTCAATATATGAGAAAAACCTCCAGCCCATTTTCTTGAACCTATGCACAGCTGTAAGACTTTTCTGTACAATCCCAGTGACAGTTTCAACGGCTGAGAGGTCTTTTAGTAGGTTGGCGAATTCACTGAAAACTTGGCAACGAAGCACAACTGGCCAAACTCGTCTGAACCATCTGGCAATGCTGGTAATTGAGAATGAATTGGCCAAAACTGTTAATTTTTCAGACGTTATTAATGATTTTAGTGAAAAGAAAGCTAGGAAAGCTATGATTAAATAGACTATCAAACAAACAAAGTAAGCTTTTTGTAATCAGAGTATTAAAAACTTCTAAAACATTTTAATTGTTTAGCTTCTAACTTTGTCATAATCTTATTATTTTGTCAACTTGAATTTTAATCTTGGTCAGTAAGGGAAATCAATCTCAAAATGGAAATGTACTTTTTCAGTAAAATAAAAGTGAATGATGCACTTTAATTTATGTTTGCAATAATTTTGTCAGTAAAGTTTGGTTTTTAGATTGAACTGATAGCCTTAATTATTCCTTATTATCAATTATCAGTTTAAATAAAATTTTTAAAGAGTTAAACAATTAACATGTAATTTTTTAAACATAGCATAGCACGTGAACATGTGGGGGGCCCAAGCCTGATCCTGGTTACAGGGCCCGCAATCGAATGTGGGGGCCATGCCTGAGTTCCTAAATTTAAACAGAGATGGTATCACTATAATATTTTTAAAGCCCAACGAAGCGGTAGTTTATCAGCTAGTAATTCCTGATATTGGTGGCAGTTATTAGAAGACTGCAGTCACTGACAGGACGCAGGGGCAAAAATAATTCCCTTTTTCCCCAGACCAGTAGCGGCTACCTGGTCGGCGGTGCGGCACACGGGAGACATTTCAGGAGCCGTATGACGTCACCGATGAACACAAAAACAGAAGCCCTATGACATCACACGTACTGTAGCTAGAGTCTGCTGCTCATCTGTCAGTTGAAGAGTCGTCCGCTCTGTTATATTAACAACTTTACGCGTCTATAAATCGACTGAAAGGAATTTGATGTATTTATTGTATGATAAATTAACCTGAACAATATCCCAGTAACTGGCCTTACATACGAATTTACATACTAATAATAATTTTGTCCGTCAAATAAATGAGAACAAAAAGTGTTTGTTTCTTTGGGCTTTGAAAACAAATTAATATAGGCCTACTCATATTTAAAAAATGTAAGCTACTGCACATTTACATAATGTTTCAACCTACTCGGAAACAGTTATTTTTCTTCTACTTACAATTAATTGGAAACATTATAATTCTATTTTTACTCAATGTGTGTTGTGTAGGTTCACACATTTTATTTGTTGTGTGTAATTACACAAATTGTAAAGAATTTTAATAGATAGGCCAAACATAGTATAGCCTATGTGAATAAAGCATGTTCCTCTTCAGTTTGGCGTAATGAGTCAAAACATTTGGTTATTCTCTCAATAAGCTAATTGTTTGCTTGTAGCTGTAAATAAGAGGTATCAATTTGGAAAATTTAAATTTTACTACTAAGAAGATTCAGTAAACTTTCTCCTTAATTGGACACCAAAGTTGTCCTCGATTGGTTGACTTAATGATAAAAGACGAATAAATAGTGAAATATCACGCAATATGTTAATAACTATGGAAAACCTGCCGAACATTATTTTACTAGGGCTATATTAATTGTTTATGGTTGCTGGCCAGGTTGGATTATTGCCCATTAGATTGGACAGCGATGATGAGGATGGAAGTAACGTGTTTAACTCTGGAAACAGCAAAAGTGGTACCAAGTTAATCTGTTAATGATAAAGGATTGATTTCAGTAATGAGTAGCTGTTGTTTTGATTGTAAAATCAGTGAAAAAACAGTATCTAACTGCTGCCCCGCAAAGCGCTGACAATCGGGTGAGGGAATACTTAGGACAGCAATAAGAATGTGGTTACAAGTACAAATATTGAACATATGATGAGATGATGATGATGATCCTGGATCTTGATTAACTTAGATGTCGGCAAAAACTGTTCTGGCGCTAGCGGCGGGCGATGAGGGAACCTCACCAATGACGCGTTTTAGTGACGTCACACGGCTCCTGAAATGTCTCCCGTGTGCCGCACCTGTCGGGCGCTCGGGGCAATTTCAGCATTTCTGGTCTGGCGAGGCGACCCTTCTTGATCCTCTTTAATGAGCGGGGCAGTTTCATCATTTCAAACGTACTGTACCTAAAATATCGGGGCAGTTTCATCTTCCCCAAAATATAATAATCTCTTGAGACTGAATTCCCTATTTCAATATCTGTACCCCCCTTGCAGCAAACCTGCATACTCAGTGAATTTCCAACGCTACCTCACTACGTTATGAAGCCATTTACCAAGGTTCATAAAACAATATACATAAATACGCGAGATGTGACAATTTATTTATTCTCCATAAGAAAAACATTAGGTCTGAGTCCCACCAAGGACCTCAAAAATAAGGTTAGCGAATTTCTGAAGAAGTGATTACCATAGGTGGCATGGTAAGACTTAAGCCCCTAGATCACGCAGAAATTTATATACCGTACTCTTAAGTATAATATGGTTTAATATTAATTCCGTGTTTCCCTACAACCTACATGATCATCGGCTAGTGATTATGGACAATTTTTCACTAACCATAATTGATACTAACCATTGACCATTTGAGATAAGTATTTTTAATATTTCAATTATCTAACTTTCTACCAATAGAACGTGTTTTCTTAAATCTGAACATACAATGCATTTTTTAGGATAATTATTTTTACAAATATTACAACTAGCCTACTAAAACAAATTAAAAATTACTAGATGCTTTCCCGTTCTTTGCACGGGTATCTCGAAGGCAAATAACCAGCAGATAATTTGAAAATGTTATTACAAAATGTTACCTGATTAGGTAACTAACTAAAGTGAAACTTCCCAAGATTAACACGGGAATTTTGAAAGCACAGGGACAAAGCCTTAAAATCGGGGGGTTTTTAAGCCCAAAAGGTACAGCCAGAGGGTAAGAGCTTTTCGATTGATTCCAAATATCAATAATGCTAATTAAAACAAAATAATGTTTTTAAGATCAACAATATCTGAACAAAAAGCAAGAAATTCTTTTAATAATATAGATTGAAAGAATAATAACTTAGTTTAACTTCTATCAACTTGGATTGTTTTGGGGTTAACTAATGTTAACCATTTATTTCACTATTTTTACAATGGTCTATAAATTCATCAACACTGTAAAAAGCGTTTAATGTCGAAAATTGTTTTGATTACTCTTTGAAGAGTCGTACATTTTGTTTGTTTAAAAAATTGGTAATCTGACAAGGAATTTAGACCCAGATTCGGACAGTAAATTTGTAAACATATTTATACAATTAATTGCGTTGACCTGAAATATTGATTGAATCCTGTGTCATCGTTATTCAAATCACATACTTTTTTGATTTACATTTATAACGCGCAAAAATTGTGGTTTCAAAAATGTAAGTAAAGTAAATTCATCTCCTTTAAGGTGTCTGTACAAGAATGAGTTATGTTTAATATCCTTATTTATCATACGTTAAGGCGATTTCTACGAAACACTACTCCTCCGTTAATAATGGACGGATCTTTACAAACGATGTGTCAAAAGTAAGTGTTTTATGTAGACGCCCCCTTTCACCAATTCCTGTAATAAAAGTCCTCGGGCTTTGCCCCACACCCCTTCAAAGTTATAGTATATTCCTTATGAAGAAAATATTTTGTTTACTTAAACAGTCGAATAATTTGTATTAATTGCATACCAAAACAGCTGTTGATAGTAAAACACATGATAATAGAAGAGCTTACATAAATAAAATATAATATTACGTTGTGATCGCGAGCGAAGCCGCGACAGGCTACTAGTTTAAAATATTACCCGCTAAGTATTATTTTATAAAAGAAATAACCTTGTAATTATTTTTCCGTATAACTTTGGCTGTAAACTATGATGTAGAAAAACTCCATATAGCAAGTGAGTAAATGCCAATCCACATAGTCCGTTGTTATTATAATTTTCTAATGACAGTATTTTTACAGGTGTCCAAGAACATGCACATAAACTTTGGAACAAACGTGGTCGATATGATAGTTCCAAGTCAACCTATACTATCAAGGAGTGTTCCGAGGAACTTAATACAGTCGACTTCATTGTTATTATCATACAGTTCATTTTATTATTTTTCCTTATTGTATGTTCAGACTTAGCCAATGCATTATTGTAATGTAAACTTACTGGCGTATCATGAGATAATTTACATTTTTTTTGCCGCAATGCTATAGATCCGGTTGGTGACTACCCTTCCCCTTAACGCCCTCAAACAACAACCCTGTCGTTAACAACTATGAGTCACTCACTACTCTGGCAACATGGCACTCCCATAAACTCATTTCAAATCACTATTATCACTATTAAATTATATTCTTTAGACACCATGTTTTTCGTTCATACAATTCATTAATAGCCTAAACATTGCTTTGAACGGGAAGTTTAAACGCAAGATATCAAAGTTAACAAAGGTTTGCACAATTTACAAGAAAAGAAAATAATAATGGTAAAATTATAAAACTTTACAAAAATGTTTATAAATAACCCTTATATACGCAAATAAAATTTTAAGCTGATACGTTTAATTGATATTTTGTCATAATTGTCTGAAGTTGAGATTCACTGAAACATTGTAAAACACTGACATATTACAATTTGTTCGTTATACAAATGATAACAAGTTATGTAAAATAGTCGAAACTCCGTAATATAATATTTGATAATATTTCCTTTCATTTCATAGGTCTCTGGTTAAAATTGAACCAGCCGTTTCGGAGGTACTGTGAGAACTCATAAACTCAAGTCTCCATAATATCTGCGCGGACAAATAATATTACCAGTGCTGCCTCGACGGCGGTACTCCGATAGGGAGCGAAAGGGGCGATTACTTGTCCAGGCAGGAGACAAATTACCCGCCGAGCGGGGCGCGGGAATTTCTGAGGCGACCGTCCGCGCTAAACACGATTTTCGGCTGGCCGCTCATAACACGACCGGGCTTGACACGGAGCCGATTACGGCTTCGTTCCCCGAGACAAGCATTTTCATATAAACTAAGGAAGGAGCGCCAGGCATAAATAAACGGGATGTAAATAAAAAACGTTTTGCACTTCAAAATATATTTACCCTTACACTGTATTCATAAACAAGACGGATATACATAACACATGGTAAAAGGTAATCGATTTCGACCGGTCACGCCCATCGTTATCAGGCCCAGTGAGAGAAATAAATAGAGTTTTTTCTGGACTCGGACTGTTAAAACCCACTAAACTTAAGAGTCTTCATCACCGGAAGTTGCCGGACGCCATCTTGGTCTTTTGTTCCATAAGGCCAATGTTAACTTTGTGCCTCCATTACTCCTCACCTGATCGTCACAAACAATTAATTTTGGTGTCAAATTAAAGGTTTCGTCGTTCTCTAGGGAAATACAATAGTCGAATTTGGATTTTCTTACAAATTAATGAGAACATGTACAATGTTTCAGTTAAAAATTAAACTATTTATTATGAAATTATTATACCCAAATTAAGGAATTTGACATTGTATTTCCCTAGAGGACGACGAAACATTTAATTTGACACCAAAATGAATTGTATGTGACGATCAGGTGAGGAGTAATGTAGGCACAAAGTTAACATTGGCCTTATGGAACAAAACCTAAAGTTGGCGTCTAGCAACTTCCGGTGATGAAGACTCTTAAGAGGGCGTTGGAGGGCGGCCATGTTGGATTTTACCTCCATAAGAACAATGTTAAACTTAAAACCATATATCTCGCTTATTTATCAACATACGAATTTGAAATATATCTCAAATTAAAGGTATTTTAAAGACGCAGGTGGGTTGCTCGCTATTTTCTAAATAATATAATACATTTCCAAAAATATAGTAATTTAAAGTCTATATTTTTATACATATTTTGCAGTTTTTCCTAGTCATTAAAAAATAAAACTCACAGCAAACACTAATCAAAACTTTATACTCAAACTTTATACTTTTATATTCAAACAAAATTTATTCCAAATTAATAGGTCAAACAGTAACAAAAAAATATGCTTTTCAGTAAAGACATATTTTGTGCGTTTTAACATTGAAATAGCCCGTAGCGCTAGGGTCAGCGACGATATTTCTTCTGACTCCAACGTCCTCTTAACAATCGGAATGGAGAGTATACAGGTGAATGTATCTATGATTCGGTTCAAATAAAACTATAGTAATTTACATAGCCTAATTAGGACTAATGTGTAATCGAGACTAAAAGAATAAGCTGCCAATGAGACTTAAATAGCATCATTATTGACTTCTTAGGCAGATGGCAAATTGAGAATCGTAAGACACTGAGGGTAGCTTCCAAAAGCTTAATCGGTCGAGTGTATTTCAACGGAGGTGTAAACACTATCAGGAACGGACGTCGGACTGGCTACCTGCCAGATTTTCCATTTGTGCCCAGGACCCAGGACATCAGGATCACCTACCTCAAATACCTCAATAAAGCAGGAATTAAGAGAGCGTCATCTGCTCGGTCAACCTGTCAGGTGTGAAACACGACCGCAGGTGCTTTGTAGCGTCAGCTGGGGCACGCCGCACGCGTGCCACACTCCCCGCGGCCCCTGAGTCTTAAGAGTCTTCATCAGTGGTCGCCATATTGGATTTATGTTCCATAAGAACAATGTTAACTTTGTGCCTCCGTTACGCATCACTTGATCGTCACAAAAAACCTTTTAAGGTCTTAAATTAAAGGTATAGTAGTCCTCTAGGGAAAGCCAAAACGAATTATGTAAATTGTCCTTAAAATATTAAGATAATTGCCATTAATTATACTTTTAATTGAAGAATTTTTTGAGAGGCAATAGGAACCGATTTTTGAAAAGTAAAATTGTATTTCCCTAGTGTCATTACTTATAAAGCTAGTTACGAAATTTCAAAATTTTATTAACCAAAATAACACCGGAACGCGTTCACAGGTGATGGCACGTTCTGTTGGAGAAGCGTATAAGCGGTCAGTGATCGGCGCGAAACCTGGCGACAGAGAAGAGTACCGCACACGCGGAGTGATATACAATGTCCGGTGGCGCGAATTTTTAAATAACAATCTAATGTTGAGTGCCCTTTGGCTTGTGATTGAAACTCTGGTCAGTTTAATACATATTTTTTAAAAAGTAACTATAACATAATTGTTATATGTAATAATAACATTGTTTAATATAAGGTAATTGTTTACCGCGTAATGTTGGCCGTAAATGGTGACGGAAAACACAGTATCAAAAGAAAATAACGCACAGGATTATATTGTATTTTTTCGGTTTCTTTGGCAGCCGATTTAAGTAAAATTAATGATTTTACTCTAAAACAAGCAACATTACATGGTGTCAGTCTTTTATATTTAAATGATTTACCGTATTTTAGTTGAAGCTTTTGTAAACTTGTGATCAAACAATACAGAATGATCGACGTAGTATACGACAAACTACCTGAGAATAGCCTCGTTATATGCTGGCCGAGGATCTCCCATCTACCATAGGAGAGAATTATATTTGCTACAACCATAACGCTAGGGGTCGACATTGTAAAACTGGAAAGAGGAAATTCCTGGAAGACATTTGGACCTCGTACCCACCCTAACGTGGTATCCCTTTAGTCTCAGTCCGCAGATGAGATCGTCACCGAGGTGTTCGCTTCGTGTACGTGAAACTGTGAACGTGTACATTTTGCTACAGTCTTTCATCGTATTTATTATTATGTTTAATATTATATTTAAGTAGTTTTAATTATGTCATGTTATTAGTGTAGTAATTCATTTAAGAAATGGGAAACCGTAAAAATCGATCAAAGAAACGAAAATGGCATATGCGTGGACAGTTTTTTGACGAATGGCGAGTGTTCAAAAGTTTTGGAATCGATAAATACTCAACCGCCGGTAGAAAATTGAAGAACATCATACGCGATACGCAGATTGAAGTGGATATCACAAGCGGAGCAGAAAGTGTACCCTCATCCTCGACCTTAGAACCGATAATACAGGACAGTGCGGCTGATATTGAGTCAACTGAGTGTTCTCCCGCAGTATCGGTTGAGTGTTCTCCTGAAAACATTCTGTCTGGAAGACGAATCATAGATGTCCAGTGGTTTTTTGACGAAATGAAAACAATGAATAATCACGGCATCAAATTCGGCTGTTCATTTGGAAACATGATTTTTCAAAGTGAAATTTGTCGTGGCCTTCGAAGCGGGTTTATTTTTAAATGTGACATGTGCCATTTCCGATATACACTGTGGAGTGAACCACAAACGACCGAATGTATGGACGTAAACTCTGCGGCGGTGGCAGCAGTGATGGGTACTGGCGGAGGTTTCACCAGCCTGCAGCAAGTCATGTCGGGGATGAACATCCGATGTATGAGTGAAAACACCTATGCGGTCCACCATGAGATGGTCTCCGAGGGATGGGACGATACAGCGCTGGAGGAGATGAGGGTGGCGGCCGAGGAGGAGGCGACGCTGGCGAGGCAACGAGGAGACGTCGACAAATACGGCGTCCCACTGCTGACTGTCGTCGCTGATGCTAGCTGGGCCAAGCGGTCTTACCGTACAAACTTCAGCAGCTTATCAGGCGTGGTATGTTTTATGTTAGTTTCCCACAGTAATAAGTTTTCTTTATTGAGCCAAGAGGTGCATATAGCAGAATAATCGCGATTTGAATTAATACAAGTGAGGTTTTCTTAAATTCATACCAAAACGAAGGATAACAAATAACAATTCCAATTACTCAGTTTCTGTTGGAGTTATATTCCATATTTTTATACCATTATTTTTGGGACACAAATGTAGAACTTTTTGTAACTTCTTTCAAGAATGTAGGCTGGCTCTAACATATTTACATTTGCAAAACAAAATTGACGTCCATTTTTAACGCTAGAAACGTTGAATGTTATGCAAAAATAAATTATAATGGTAGATTATCATATGCAAAAGTTAAAATAATTATCTTCCTTAGTTGTTGAGATATATTTTATTAAAAGTTGCATACAGGAAGGCAATAAAAAGAGGATTGAAAAACAAAAATGCGCTTAGTAATTTCCTTATGATCAGTTATAAAAACACAAAACACAAAAGTCTAAAATTGCACGAAGCAAATAACATATTTGGTTGAAGTATAAGAACCGTGGCATATTTTTAAATAATAAATTTTCTCTTATTCGTTTTTGAGTAATTCGATTGGGGGGCTTTGACATTTTATGTGTCACTAATGCCCCCTTTGCTTCCCTCAAATTACACCTTTAGGTTTTTTAGCAGCCTCTAAACAGCTTGCTGTTGAATGTTTGGTCCAAAACATTCGATGTAAATTCAGGTTACAGTCTTTTAAGTCTTTTAAGCCCTTTGTTATGTAAACTAATGTAAATAAAATTGTAAGCCAAAAATGATGGTATAAAGACTTTAAAGATCGCTCAACCCTTCGCAGAAATATTGCAATTTGTAGAAGTAAAATCGTGATAATTTCTAGTAACTAACACGAAATTCGTGTTATCCCAGGAAAAAGTTCCAGAAGTTTCCGCAAAGAGTTCGGGGACACCCATATTCATTAATAATCGAAATATCAAACGTTATTCATCCTCCATAAGAATTACATTGGAATTACAATGGCCGCCATTTTTAAATTTGACAACTTTAACCAACAATATTTTTGAAAAATTTTAATAACCAAATACCCCCGTCGCAGCAATCCTGCGTCCTCAGCGAATTTCAAATGCAAAATATTTGTCTTAATACCACATAAAGCCGCATACCAAGTTTCATAAAAATATATTCACATATAAGCGATTTTAATTATTATCCATAAGAATAACATTGGTAATGAGTACGTAGGTTTTCTGAAACAAGGAACATAAACAATTGTTTTTTTTTTGCAAATATAAATATAATTTAACTAGGCGAAGCCACATACCAAGTTTCATCAATATTCAATCATAAATAAGCGCCATATAACATTTTAGTTATTCTCCATAAGAATAACATGGGGGCTGAGAAAGCAGGTTTGCTGCAACGAGGAACAAAAAAAAATGGGTTTTTATGCAATTAACAATATAACTCAACCAAATGAGGCTACATACCAAGTTTTATTAATTTATGTTCATAATTAAGGGAGTCATTACATTTTACTTATTCAGTTTTATCAGTTTTATCAGTTTTCTGTCAGTTTTTTGAATTTTTTACCCTACAATTTTAAAAACACTCAATTTTAGTTTTAGTCATTTTATAGAGCTTAAAAACAAATAATTTGGTATTTCGAATCATTAACCTAGGTTAAGTGGTTGCGGAGAAAATCCAAAAAACGTGTTCATAAAATCTCCCATGTTAATCTTATGGGAAAATGGTTTTTAACTTTTCCTCAATTAATTTTACTGTAAACTTCACATTTACTTTTACCAATCAGTTTAGCTCTACAAAACAATCATTTTGGTGTTTAAATTGTGATTCTACGACCAACCGTTGCCGAGTAATTCAAAGTGCTAAACACAGTACGTTGTCCAATGTTATCCTTATGGAGAATATTTAAAATTTTATATCTCTATTATTAATGAATGAATATTGATGAAACTTGGTATGTGGCTTCACCTAGTACTTCATCATCATCATCATCATTGTTGCGGATTAGGAAACCCCAGCATAGCTGCTACACCTAGTACTTGTATATTGATATTTGCACAAAAAATTGATTTTTTGTTGATTATCCTCTTAGCAGCAAACCTGCATACTCATCCCTAATGTTATTCTTATGGAGAATACGTAAAGCTTTATATCTCACTAAATTATGAACATACATCATTAAAACTTGGTATGTAGCTTCACCTGGTTGAGTTATATTGATAATTGTAAAAAAACATATTTTCATCTTATATTTTCATCTTCCTTGTTGCAGCAAACCTGCGTTCTCAGCCCTAATGTTATTCTTATGGGGAATAAATAAAATGCTATATATCACTTAGTTATTTATGTATTTTTATGGAACTTGGTAAGTGGCTTTATGTGGTAGTAAGAAATATATTCATGCATAGGAAATTCGCTGAGTACGCAGGTTTGCTGCGACGGGGGTATTTGGATTTGTTTACAGTTTTTTAGGTAATTAATGTGTAATTTTCTTTATATTGCCCTAAAATTAAAACGGACCGTGTTTTGCAGGCAGCTATAGTGGGATTCCACACAAGAAAAGTCCTTTATATTGGCGTAAAAAATCGCTACTGCTTCGCTTGTGACCGGAACAGAAACTCCACTCCAAAACCTCATAAATGTTTCAAAAACTGGAATGGCAGCTCATGCAGTATGGAGTCAGCTGCAATAGTCGAGGGGTTTTTATGCAGTGAGGAGATGTACAATGTGAAATATGCACGGCTTGTTGCAGATGGTGACAGTAGTGTATATCAAAAGATTGTTGAGGCAAGACCTTACGGCGCTTTAGTTGTAGAGAAAATCGAATGCCGGAATCATCTACTTAGGAACTACTGCACCAAGCTAAGGGAATTGTCGGCAACCAGCGTCCGTGATCAAGAAGTTCGATTCGACAAATCCGTTCACTTGAAACTGAGAAAATTAATCAAACTGTCTGTGATGAGGCTCCGATCTGCAGTAACTAAGGCAATTGCCTACAGGAAATCCGTGTGTTTGGAGATCATCGCCGGTGTGCAGATTACTTTTGCACAAGGAAGGCTTCTGGCGAACCAAACCATGTCCCTGATTTGGTGGAATGCTCCCTTTACCCCAAAATTATGGCTGCTGTGGGAGTATTAGCTGAACACTCCAAACATCTGATCTACGACATAGACAGCAACAGAGCTGAGCATTACAACGCTGCCGTCGCCAAGCTCATCGGAGGAAAGAGGGTGAATTACTGTCTGAAAGGTTCTTACCAGGCCAGATGCAGTGCAGCAGTAGTCAGCCATAACACAAGTCGGGCGTATTATAAGCTCCACAAAACTATGTGTAAGTCTAGTCCCGGAAAATTTACCAAAATCTTGGAAGAAAGGGCAAAAAGAAAAGTATACTTAGCTCTCCAGCGTAAAGCAACGAACCCAAAGCTCCGGAGACGTTTAATTTCTACTTCACAGCAAACGTCTAAAGATTACGGACCGTTATCACAAAAACCCGATATGGACCAAGAAGTGTATCAAAGAAAAATGGCTCAGCATTTCGTTGAACTTCGAAAGACAGAAAAAGAAATAAAATAACTCGAAGAGAAGACCAGAGAACAGAGTGAAAGTGAAATTTGGCGAGAAGAGCGGAGAGTCCGACTGACAGCGTCTAACTTTGGCCAAATATGCAGAAGGAGACCATATTCCAACTCAGCCCCTCTAGTTTCCTCACTACTGTACAACAGGGCGGACACCGAAGCAATGCGATACGGCCGTGACAATGAAGCTACAGCAATAGCTGAGCTGTCACAGATACTAGGTGAAGAAATCAAACAATGCGGCCTCTTTGTCGACCTGGAGCTACCATTCCTTGCTGCAACCCCTGACGGCCTAATAGGAGAAGACCAAATTGTGGAAATCAAGTGTCCCCATTCCGGCCAGGCTCTTACTCCAGAAGATCTCATTAGGCAAAGAAAAGGAGAGGTAGCATCTTTGTTCACAAGAAAAACGACCGGATTCGAAATAAACAAAAAACATAAGTACTACTTCCAAGTGCAGGGCCAGCTCCATGTCACACGGCGAAAGTCATGCATTTTCACCATTTGGACTCCATTGGGCATCAAAATTGAATTAATCGACAAAAGTGATGAATTTTGGAAATCCGAAATGGAGAGTAAGTTACATACATTTTATCATTACTGTCTGTTGCCTGAACTGTTAGACCCACGGAAGAGGAGAAGTATGCCACTCAGGGAGCCCGAGTACATTGCAAAGGCACAAGAGAAGAAAAATGAAGACAAATGTTTAGCTAAACCCCTTTGCTCACCTTAGGTTTAATGTTTGTTGTTAGTTGTCGCGTTTGTTATGGTTTCGAAAGATTATGGGGGATATAGCTTGATTATATTGTTATATTAGTTTATTTTTATAATCATTATCGTGTAATATATACCTGGTTATATCTCTTGTACAATATTGTAAAAATGTATTATATTTAAATATGTACACATATGATATATTGACTAGATCTCATCACTTTGCTAGTTTATTTATACGTTTACAGTGTGTGTTTTACGTTTGTTATGTTCTTTTATGCTTACACCATTTCTTGTTTTATAGACTCCTTAGCACTGTTTTCTGAAATACTTTTTTATGACCTGTTTTAGTATGATTTTTAATAACTTAAAAATGTGTAGACATGGTTGTTTCTTTACTGTACAGTTTTTGTAATTTACATAAAACGTCATACGATACTGTAACAAAGGGGTAACAATCATTGTTTACTATTACATAACATTATTTTAACCTTGCATTTTTTACAATTTAGTTTACTAAACCTAAAGTGGGATGTAGCTTGATTATTTTGTTATGTTTGTTTCGTTTGATAATACCTCTCGTCTCTTGAACTATAGTGTAAATACAATAAGTAAAAATATGTATATATCCATATATTGACGCGATCTCCTCACAGTCATAGTTTATTAATTTGTTTCCTGTATGTAGTTTACATTTGTCTTCGTTATTTTTATATAGTCTTTTTTACATCGATATAAACAAATTTATTAATGCTTATTTCTTTCTGTATAGTTTTTTAATTCACATAAAACATTGCTTTGTTAACTTACAAAGGCATAGACTAACAATATAATAATAGACTAACAAACATAGCATATTTGGTTTTCTTTACCGCATGTGGGATGTAGTTCGATTATTTTGATATATTTTTTGTTTCTTTTTATAATGTCTCTCATAAATGTAATAGATCTTTATTTATATTAAATAATCTACTTGTTCTATAGTGTAAATATATAATATTGAAATATTTATATTATATGTTCAGGCTACGATTTAAAATTGTGATGATTATAGCTTTTGTAATTTCAATCCTTTGTCATTATGAGAACAGTGTTTATTTATAATAGTCATTAAACAGAAATATTCATGACTACATCGCTGTTTAGTTCTTTACCTAGGGAAGTAACCTCTTTAATTTTCATTGTACTTTGAATTGATCAATTTATTTTATGAGGTATCAAAATTTAAGGTAAAACTATTGTCAACAAATATATTGTTGTATTTAAATAGAATTCATTTTACAAAAGCATGTTGTAATAAGCATGTGTTACGACTGGGATTGGCAGTAAACAAATGTTTCTCTAAATATGAATTCAGTTTTATAATGGAAAAATATTGTTTTATCAAAATGTTTGATTTTATTATGAAAATATAAGTATAAATTCATAAAATAATTTAATAATTTAGTTGCTTTTAACCTTCCAGCAGTTTTAAGTGGGAGTAGAGTTTATTATAACATAAAAAGTATATTCTCAGTAGAATTATTTGCCAATCATAATGAAGTTTGATACGCTACGTTTGTACTTGTTACTGGTTGTGAGGTTTTTCATGTGACGAGGAAGCCTAGGAAATTGCTGTCGAAGTTGCCAAGTGTCGAGGCGGCAATAGCCATAGCAGGGCCGGCGAGAACATCCCATCGGCCTTTTTCGCAGGTCGGTAGGGTCCCGCTATGTCCATCCCCCCACCCCCTCGGCACACCACCCTCAAATTGGAAGGGAGAGAGACACAGCTTCACACCTTCTCCCACCCTTACTTAAACGGTTTGAATACTGGCGGCAGGACTACTTTTGTGATGCGGCTCGCGTAACACCGGATATAGTTTCGTCAATAGTTGGCACTGCCTCCACCAGTTTTGGAGCGCTGGAGTCAACTGCGACTTTCCAATTTGGTGATGAAGACTCTTAAGTCTTTAATCCAAGGTCGACACGTGTTTGTGATAGCCCTTCTCAAAGTACTCCTCCTTTCAGCCCCTCTTAATTGATTCTTAATCTGAGCTGCTCGGCTCTCGTTCAATAATCTTTTGAAGCTGGAGTATACAAATTTGTGCTATTGCATTTTTTATTTTAACTAAAATCAGGTTTTTTTTGTGAAATTTAAATAATAGCTTATGTATGTAAATAACTATACAAATGATTTGGTAAAACTTGAGTATTTAATCGTTAACCAAGAGATGCACGAGTAAAATACTCCGTGGTTCGATAGCAAAAAGAAAACCCTGTGAACCGTTTCTCCTGTAAGACCGATCGATGGTTATTGTCAACTGTTGTAAAAGTTAAGAACAATATTTTTCCCAAAAATATTAAAAATTCTATATCGATTTTGATTCGATATCGGTTTTCATATCAGCACTGGTTACTGGACCACTAGATTTTTTACTTTAAAAGATCCATAATTTGAAGATTACAGGTAATACGTTAATGTTATACGGGAGTTAACAGTCAATATTGGTCTTGTTAATTAATTGGTATATAGTAATAGTTATATTGTATAAGCAGTTAAAATTGCAAAATCTGTCCAAGTGAAAACATGTTTTTTTTAATCAGGAACCGTTCTAATTTGATAGATTCAGCTCGTTATCCGATAAGCCACATTCGTAGTTGTGATCGATGCTACCAACAAATAACGCATAGAGCTAAGGTGTATAGTTTAAAACGCAACCAGGATTAATAAGTAAAACCGGCAAATATTTTAAATGACTTAAGTTTTACTATGCTTTTGGTACGTGCTAACACTAATTCCTCTAACTTCATGCTTAAAAAAACTGTTATCTTTTAGAGTAGGTCTATAGATGATCACACAGACCTCCTTATGAGCATTCATCCAACAGTCACTTTTTTCAGCAAATTAGAAAAACCATATTTGTACTGTAAATATACTGTACTGCAACGTCATAGCATCAAAATAACGGTAAATAAGATTAACTATTTCAAAAATGCATACCAGCTAATTGAGGATGAAGAGCAGAATGAAGGGTCGCCAACTTACGAACTAGTATTGATCTTAAACAGCGACTTTTGCTAGTTGTAAAGTTGTATGCAATTGCACTCCAGTCTTAGGTTATAAGCTCATGTACTGTCTGTAATAATAAGGACACAAAATACCCTCCTCACAGCGAGTCTTTATTTTGTTTCGGGGTCGATGGTGACTCGAACAAGACTCACAAGGTCTACTGCAACAATTATAATTACAAGAACGTCGAAATGTATGGCAAAATTATTGTTTTGTTATTCGTGTTTGTGAGTTGTTGTTACTGCCTATTTCGGTTTGATCTGAATGTAAACAAGATATCTTTTCATCAACTAGGCCTACTACATACAGTATAGTTGTATTAGAAACAGTTTAAATTTTCTCACAATTTAATAGTATTGTATCAGTATTTATTAAAGTTGTTTTCTTGTTGTTCCTTTTTAACGTTAAGACCCTCCTATGTATTTGTGTTCGATACATGACCATCAAATTTAAATCATGAAACATTTTAGATTTTAACACAGATAAGTAGGCCTAATATATATCTATATGACTTCTCTGTGGTTAAAACTAATGCCCTTTGCAATACAATTGAATGCAATTATCATACTACAGTAAACGATACTATTATTATTACAGTGCAGCATGCATTGGCCGTGTGGCCATGGTTTCATTAATTCACGGTTTTGATCAATACCAGTCCACTGTACGCAAATCGAGTATGCCTAGGAGAATACCTAAATGTTTAACCTCATTGTGTTGATGAACAACGTAGAACTAATCGATTGTAATATGGGTTGTGCCGGTTGTGATCCGTGGAAATAAAATTACTGTTAGACGATACCCTGACCAATTGACTACAGTACCAGTTAACTCAGTCGTGTCACGGATTATAGTTAACCAGGGGTCAGTACTGAAGACGCCAGGAGGATTACTCTCAACTGTTTATTCTGGAGAAAAACGTACTTTAAACTCAGTGGAGAAAATAAAATATTGTAATAGTTATTTGGGGGTTGGTTCAAGATTTAGACTCATCAAAAACTTATAATGACTAGATTTAAAACGGAACCAGTTTTGGAATTTAAAGTGTTTTAAAGAATAAACTTCGTACACACATTTTTAAAGCATTATTTAAGCATTTTTATTGTAACATCAATCATCGTTAGTCTATAGATAAGTTATCGTCTTTGTTTTAATGACTGGTTAGCCGAATGGCGAAATCATATGTTTTACATCACTACAAAATATATTATATATTTACTCGTATTATGTACTTACATGTAAAGCAACGAATATGCCTAAAATATTCTACAAGGTTGACGGTTTCAACCGTCATACCGGTCATCCCAGATGAGAGGTGACCTGTGTGACTAGTCGAAAACTGTGGCCTCGGACTAACATTACATTCATTCGGCTTTCAAAATTCAACGTATTAGCTATACAGTAGTAATCTTTTAGAAATACCTACTTTATACAACACATTTGTATCCGTGACACGTTTATTGTTAAGTGTGCCGTGTTGTGATTTCCCCAATCTCATTGGCGCTCGTTGTGTTCCAGCATTTCCCAAATCACACGTCACTGAGATAAGGTTCACGTGTTTCGCATGTATCAACAACCGATACTGCGTTACCGATACCGTGATACGTCAGGACTGTAGGACATTCCACAGATCGTTGGGACCCCCACTGTGGAAATAATACTAAACACATTACGCTTCATCTATTAGAAGCGACTAACTGTCTTTCTGACATACATTTGGCTTCATCAGACGAAGTTATATCATTGTTTATTACGTAGCTGGTACAGGGTACAGGTGTGGTGGGTACTGGCTGAGCTAGAGTAGTGGTACGCCAGTGGTCAGTACCGGTACCAGATGCGCGTCTCCCGCCACGTCACTTCCTCTTGGTGCGAGGTCACTAGAACCATTGATTATACATCCTACGGAATGTACATCATTGTACATTATTATTAATTATATATTCCGTAGGATGTATAATCAATTCTAGAACCCAGCACCATTAGAAACCTAGCACCAGCACAGCGCACACTAGACCACTAGACGGTAGCTGTGCAGGTGTAGAGGGTACCGGGTGAGCTAGAGTAGTAGCTCGCCAGTGGGCAGTACTGGTACCAGATGCGCGTCTCCCGCCCAGCGAGCACAGAATAATAGCTGTTCCCGCCACATCACTTCCTCGTGGTGCGAGGTCAGAGACTAGCACCACTAGAACCTAGCACCAGCACAGCGCACACTAGATCACTAGACCACTAGACAGTAGCTGTACTGCGAGCAGTACTGCGAGCAAATGTAGTGCCTTCGTAGTTTCGAGAGGTAGGTATGTTCCTCTTCAAGGACAGATTTCGCCATGTTACCTCAATTATCCTTAACTACGTGACTGGCGGCACTCTGCGAACCGCACCGTCAAAGACAGTTGAGTTATTCTTGGTTTGCGCCCGACGCGCACTCAAATTGCATATAATTTTATCAGCTGTCATGCGAGGCACAAAGCTAGAATAAATCTACCGGTACTATAACACACATCACACGATCAAAGCAGTACAGAACCGTTCCTACAACGAGATATTCAAAGTCGGTATCCTATACGTATTGAGAAATACTTTTTTCAAACTATACAAAACATTTGTTACGTTCCAACAGTATGCTTGGACAAAAGATCTGATTGTCAATTGCAGTCGATCTGATTCCATTTCCAAAGCACTCCAGTCGATGTTACCTTTGGATCAACTTGCCTTAAAAATGTATAAAATGTATTTATTCATGGTTGTCACAGACCGGGAAAACCTGGGAAACTGGGAATTATGCGTGAACTTTGGTGACCGGGAGAAAATGCGTGGATAATGCGGGAATTTTCGGCCGAACCGGGAATTTCAGTTCGCGATCGTTGGCGATTGCGTAACGCGTTCTGAATAGTGGGCGACGTTAGCGATGCGTTGTCGATTGCCAGCGACGTTAACGATGTGTTCTCGATGGTCGGTGACGTTAGCTATGCGTTCCCGTTGGTCGGCGACGTTATGATACGTTCTCGATTGCCAGCATCATTAGCGATGCGTTCGCGATGATCGGCGACATTACCGCTGCGTTCCCAATGGTCGGCGACGTTAGAGATACGTTCCTGACGGCTGGTGACGTTAGCTATACGTTCCCGATGATCGACGACGTTAGCGATACGTTCTCGATTGTCGGTGACGTTGGCGATGCGTTCCCGATGGTCGGTGACGTTAGCGATACGTTCGCGATTGTCGGTGGCGTTAGCGATACGTTCCCGATGGTCGGCGACGTTAGCGAGGCGTTCTCGATTGCCAGCGTCATTAGCGATGCATTCTCGATGATGTGCGACATTATCGATGCGTCTCGATGATCGGCGACATTATCGGTGCGTTCCCGATCGTCGGCGACGTTATCGATGCGTTCCCGATAGTCGGCGACGTTAGCCATGTGAGTCTTTATATGAGGAAACTGCAGTCTTGACTGTCGACAACATTTTTATTAAGATTAATAAATTAATTCGTATGTTGTTACAAACAGTGGGTAATAGAAGTGGCTCATTTGTAATTAATTGCTGTCTGGCCAAAATTGTTAATCTTTGATATAGAGCTCAGTTTCTAATATTTAGTCTTTGGAGGCTGGATAATTTGTTAAAGCATAATTAGCTGGGTAGTGTATAAGTGGCCAGGGCGGTCGCTTCATAATCTGAGGTTTGCTGTCAGATTGATTCCCAGCAAAAATCTTGAAAATGTTTGGAAAGTTCAAAATTGATCCAGCTGCCATAATAATGATTTCAAAGAAAATTTTTAATTTAGATATTAAAAAGAACAGGGTTTGGGCCCACTCCCTATCAAGAACTTTGAAAATATGCTTTTGTTGTCGATAGACACACAAAAAAAGATTAGTATATACTATTTCCTTATTCTTATAATATATAGTATATTGCCAAAGTTAAATTGAATTTTATATAATTTGGTGTATCTGTTGACATAATTACCCCCTCATATAAATTAAAATATTGTAATGTTTTTATATAGAGAGAAAAATCAAGTTCATTAATACAAATAATTGGCCCAGCCTGTACACCTATTTTTTGTAGAAAGCATAAAAAAATATGATATATAAATTTAATAATAAAAATTATAATATACTTTGTAAAAAGTTATACTGTAATTATTTGTTAAAATAGCTCTTTTATTTATATTCTAAATCTTTATATGTGTCGCAAACACATAAAAAATGCCGCGCGAGTTTACCTGGAATTTTGAGATTTTTACCTGGAAAACCTGGAATTATGCATGAATTTTGAAATGCAACTTTGGTGGCAACCTTGTTATTGAAAACCCACATTTATAACTGGTTATTCTATATTTGTAGTGGACGTATCTGCAGGATAATAGCAACCGTTATAAAACCAGTTGTGTATCCTGTTGCTAATTCTAATTATTACTTTAATTAGTTATATAATTAAGATGACGTACTTATTTTAAAGTATGTTCATTATCACGATTTGATGATTTTGTTCTTATATAATTTTCCGGACATTTACCTATAATTTAAATAAGTAAGTGAGATGAGACCGTTTTAAAAATAATTCAAAATTAGAATGTTCCAGTTATGTTATTTGTGTTAAAATAATATCTTTAAGAGAATTTGTTTTAACGGTTGAATGTTTTAGGTTATTTTATTGTTTGAACAGTTATGTTTTTAGTAAATTGCTCCAGTATATCCGGGTTTACTGTTATATTTATAATATTAAACATCAAATGGTCGATCTGTGTTTAAAGTGAATAGTTTTCTAACATTTTTTTCATGGTTACAGTATTAGAGTGGGGAGACGTTTTAAAATTATATATATATGTAATTAAAACTGCTAAACGTGTTTATTTTGGAGTCGGTTGGAGAATATTTTATAACGAAATTATCGCATCAATTATTAAAGTTGTGTATGAAAAATATGCACCGAAACAAACTAACTGATTTCAGTAACATGAAACTGGTATATAACTGCTTGATTTAAAAACCACTTTCAATTTTACCTCTATGGTAGTCTATTTTTGTAGCAATTTGCATTTCTTTGAGTTTAAGTACAACATGCAATAGGTCTTATAGAGCACGCCCATTTTATGTCACCTCCAATATGTAAATGTTAAAAGAAAATTTATTTCACGGTATTTACTGCATTTATTTTCAATATCTAAAGGTAAAACTTCATAATTCTTATTTTACAAATGTCAATGAGCTACGCGATGGTTCAAACACTACGATGACTAACACGCCAGGTGTTTATGGTTCTAGTGATCCGACAGTAAACAAAAAAAATTGTAAATAAGGTTTAAAATGTCGCCATTCAAACTAGCCTTGCCTCAACTTGATGTATTATACTTTCTCAATTACGTTATAAACAATACTTTTAATTCGTTTATAAATTTAGAGAGATATATTTATTCGAATTTTGTGAATTTATTCATCAATGAGGTTAGTTCAAAATGATACCTTATCAAGGTCACATGACATTATTTCAATCATCCTCTAAATTATAATGTAAATAGTCTGTTACAACTACCGACAGTAATAGCTGATGGTAAAATACATAACGTAATTAGTGATGTAAAATAACAGGGTATTTAAAACTCGGGGTAAACATACCCTGGGTATTTACCCGAGTAAATACCCAAAATTCATGAATACCCGGATATTTTGGGTGTTTATGATGTTTTACATAAAAACTCCAATGTAATTCATATCTACCATTACTGTCCTTGTTATTATCAATGTATAACATTTGAGGATATTTCATTGATTGCAATTATTTATTTATTGGTAAAATAATTAATAATTGCAATCAATAAAATATCCTCAAATGTTATACATTGATAATAACAAGGACAGTAATTATAGATATGAATTACATTGGCGTTTTTATGTAAACTATCATAAATACCCAAAATACCCGGGTAATTACGAATTTTGGGTATTTATACCCGGGTAAATACCCAGGGTATGTTTACCCCGAGTTTTAAATACCCGGGTGTATTTATACCCGGGTAAATACCCAGGGTGTTTACCCCGAGTTTTAAATACCCGGGTGTATTTATACCAGGGTAAAATAATTGGTAATTATTTTACCAATAAATAAATGATAACGTGGCAATGTTTGTAAAAATACCTGTCAAATGTTCAAACCACATCACCACAAAACTATGAAGGAGCTGGTTAAATAAAATACATTTTATACAAACTTAAAAATATGTAATTTTATAATTTGACAAATACAGAACAAAATTACAATTTCATTGAATTTCAATTATTTTACTCCAAAATGTTAAATTTATTAAACATTCCAAAAGGCCATCAAAGTAGTAAGTACCCAGTCCTGGATATTTATCTCGATCTTGTCCAGAAGTTAAATTCTTGTGGTAACCATGTTATAATCTTCAAAACAGTTTTTATTATCATTTTTTAATATTCACAGCATGGGAATTTCAATGAACCTAGTACAAATCTCCTAAATGTTATACAAATTATAAATACCCACGTTTTGAGTATTTACCCGGAGCTTGGGGGAAGTACCCGGTTAAATACCCATTTTTTATTTACCTACTCGCTAGGTATTTACCGGGCTCACATCACTAAACGTAATTGTTATATTCTTGAAATTATAACAATTTAAATTCTGACCCTACACCATAAAAAGTGCATACTTTAGGCAACATTGTTTCTACTTTTAACGCTAATTTCTAGTCTATTTATATACAAATGCAACTAAATAACTGCACAAGCAACCATAGAGCGAACTGAAATCCGATAACGTGCAGATACGCGAGAACCATAAAGACAATGTCATTATCTACTGAAATTTTAAAAAGACGTGTTCTTATAAGAATCATAAGGAATCATAAGTGTTGTAGGAATATATTTCATCCCAGGCGCCAACCGCCGGCCGTCGGGTACGCTACCGACAGATCGCCACCTTGAACGGCCGCGTCAAGGAAGCTTTGAATCTGAGAAATGGAAATTCTTTACCCGTCACGCTATCCCAGATGATGCTGTTGGCCGCATGTGGTCTTGCGAATTGATAGTTGAGAGTTTCATATTTGTCTCTAGCTTATTGTAAAAACACTTAAATGTTGCAAAAGGAGACGTCTAAATGTAGCGTTGTGAAGGTCTTGGATTCATTCCCTACGATACACGATAGTCGCTGTGTGTGTTGGAACTATTGCAGCTACCAAAAGAATCTCGTTAGAATCTGTCAGGTGCATAAGACCATCGCCTGCAGAATGCAGTGACATTCTCCTTCTCCAGTCCGCAGTAGCATTTCACGACCGTTGGCTTCACAGAGAAAGTGGAAAGTGAAGAGGGATTGTTGGTACCTATGGAGGAGATGAAGGTGGCTAGAACAGTGACAAGAATAAATACAAGTCCTTAGGGTTGGTACAATACTTTGCTCAAGTGAAAACATAAGATTAGTGTTAATTTTAACGTTGACCTTATGGACGATATTGGCAATAATATTTTACACTGAACAAATTAACTATATAAAATTTACAAATACTATTCGTAAAGCAATCTTTGGTGAAGGTTTTTTTTTCTTCCTAACGATAAATAGAGAGTTATGTTATTATCTATGTTACTACAGTATACGATTCAGCCCAAGCCACGAATTAATGAATGAAAGAATGACAGGCTACGCCCACAAAAAGCATACCATAGCTGCTAGTCGGCCACTGGTGCGACAACCATGCATACCATAGCTGCTAGCCGGCCACTGGTGCGACAACCTTGCACACCATAGCTGCTAGCCGGCCACTGGTGCGATAACCTTGCATACCATAGCTGCTAGCCGGCCACTGGTGCGACAACCTTGCATACCATAGCTGCTAGCCGGCCACTGGTGCGACAACCTTGCATACCATAGCTGCTAGCCGGCCACTGGTGCGGCAAACCTTGCATACCACAGCTGCTAGCCGGCCACTGGTGCGATAACCTTGCATACCATAGCTGCTAGCCGGCCACTGGTGCGACAACCTTGCCTACCATAGCTGCTAGCCGGCCACTGGTGCGATAACCTTGCATACCATAGCTGCTAGCCGGCCACTGGTGCGACAACCTTGCATACCATAGCTGCTATCCGGCCACTGGTGCGGCAAACCCTGCATACCATAGCTGCTAGCCGGCCACTGGTGCGATAACCTGAGTACAATAGCTGCTTGCCGGCCACTGGTGTGAAAACCTGAGTACAATAGCTGCTTGCCGGCCACTGGTGCGACAGACAACCTTGCATACCATAGCTGCTATCCGGCCACTGGTGCGGCAAACCTTGCATACCATAGCTGCTAGCCGGCAACTGGCGCGATAACCTGAGTTCCATAGCTACTGACCGGCCACTGGTGCGATAACCTGCATACCATAGCTGCTAGCCGGCCACTGGTGCGATAACCTGCATACCATAGCTGCTAGCCGGCCACTGGTACGATAAACCTTAGTATCATAGTTGCTTGTTGGCCACTGGTGCGATAACCTGAGTTCCATAGCTGCTTGCCATCCACTGGTGCGACAACCTACACACCATAGCTGCTATCCGGCCACTGGGACAATAACCTACGGACTATAGCTGCTTGCCGGCCACTGGTGCGATAACCTGAGTACCATAGCTGTTAGCCGGCCACTGGTGAAATAATCTGCGCATTACAGCTGCTTGTCAGCCACTTATCTCTTATACTTGACTTTTTCTGAACGCACTTGTTATTTCATTTAAATAAAAATAATTAGTCGTGTTTCATTGAGTTTTATGAGTGTTAATGAGACAGTCTCTTTAACGTTGCATATTTGTTAAGACTGCACGTGTAAGAATACTTGGAAAAGAGCCTGTGCATAAGCTGGTTTCAGATAGCTCCGCGCGTCGTCCTATATATGAATGGATCGCCTACAACATTGAACGTGTGTGTCTCAACCGTCACAACCTACTTTGCTTGAGATGAATGAGGTGCTGGGAGGTTCCTTACTATGTATTGTACATACGTTTCGCATGACTACTGTGTATCATTTTAATTGTAGAGTTCAGAACAAATTATAAGAATATTGTATATATTATATGATCTAGGGGTGGATTCGAGGCTTTAGTTCGCCTCAACCCCAATATATTTACCAACACGTGTTCCTTTTCCACGTGTATCTATGTTTAGGATAACATTTTGTCATGTTTTTATGTTTAATGTTCTGATTCAACACTGACACAAGACCCTGCGTTTACAGTTTGAGAAGCCCGGGAGGCGACAGGACTTCGACTACCCCCAGATGGCAGTGGAGGCGGTCTCCAAGGCACTGCAGGACGCTCGTCTCAATATCTCTGACATCCAACAGGCCGCCGTCGGATATGTTTACGGTAAACTACCACTATTATACATATTTTACGTGGGAATATTATAAACGTCTGCTACACTTCGAGAACCTGAAAATGGTAGGAAATGTTGCACAAGCTATTCTTTTTGAATAGTAAATATGTAAGGTAAAATCGAATTACTGCACTTTTAATAAACTCTCAAATCAAAAATCCTAATTTTATTGGGCACTACCCACCTTCAGGTTATGTGGCGTTAGTCCATATTGGCGACGATTTTGAAGAGCAAAACCTCTTGTCATACACTTATAAAAAATAAAAACACAAAACACGACACAAACACAACCAAACTCCACATATAAAATACCCGACGTTTCGGTAAACCTTAAAAACGTTTTCCGTTATCTAGGGGTCCTTGAGAAAAAAACGTTTATTTAATTTGTTGTTGTAGTCGAGCCGAGCTTCTAACCATGACTCACGAAGGTGGGTAGTGCCCAATAAAATTAGGATTTTTGATTAATAAAAACCCCACCTAAAACATCTCTTTCAAAGAACGTAAACTCTCAAATGCCGAATAAATACTTTAATACCGTATGAAAATATGCAACAGGGTTGCCACCGACCGGGAAACCCTGGAAAACCGGGAATTATGCGTAAACTTCGGTGACCGGGCAAAAAATGCGTGGATTATATGCGGGAATTTTTGGCCGAACCTGGAATTTCATCTCGCGATCGTCGGAAACTACGTAACGCGTTCTGAAAATTAGGCGAAGTTAAGCGATGCACTCTCGATTGCCAGCGACGTTTGCGATGCGTTCTCGATAGTCGGCGACGTTAGCGATGCGATCTCGCTGGTCGGTGACGTAAGCGATGCGTTCCCGATGGTCGGCGACGTTAGCGATACGTTCTCGATGATCGGTGACGTAAGCAATGCGTTCCCAATGGTCGGCGACGTTAGCGATGATGCGTTCCCGATGATCGGTTTATGCGATACGTTCTCGATGGTCGGTGACGTCAGCGATGCGTTTTTGGTGATTGGCGACGTTAGCCGTGTGAGTGTGAGAGCTATTGTTGAGGAAATTTTATGAATTTATTAATTTGTATGTTGTTATCAGCAGTGAATAATAGAAGTGGCTCATTTGTAATTTGTTGTGGTCTAGACAAAATTGTTAATCGTTGATATGGAACTCAGTTTCAAATCTATAGCCCTTGGAGTCGCTGGATAAAATGTTGAAGTATATTTGGCTGGGTAACTTCTAAGTGGTCAGGGCGGTCGCTTCATAATCTGAGATTTGTTATCAGATTTACGAAAATCTTGAAAATGTTGGGAAAGTTAAAAACTGGATGCAGCTGCCATAATAATGTTTTCTAAGAAAATTGTAGATAGTAACGAGATCAGGGTTAGGGCCCACTCCCTATCAAGAACATTAGCAGATTCCTTGGTCCTCGATAGTACACGAAGAAGATTTGTGTATACTATTTTCTTATTCTTATAATAGATAGTATATTGCCAAAGTTAATTGGAATTATATATAATTGGGTGTATCTGATGACATAATTTCCCGCTCCTATCAATTAAAATATTGTAATGTTTTTATATAGAGAGAAAATCAAGTTCATTAATATAAATAATTGGCCGAACACAAACACATTTTTGTGGCTAGCATAAAACAATATGAGATAGGCCTATTACTTTAATAAAAAAATGATATACTTGAGTTATAGGTGTCGCACATACATAAAAACTGTTGCGCGATTTTACCTGGAATTTTTCTATTTTGATTTGGGAAACCTGGAATTGTGCATGCATTTTTAAATGCAACTTCGGTGGCAACCCTGTGCAGGTTTTGACCAGAGCCAGAATGAGTAGTTTTTGGTCGGAATTAAAATTATCAAGTCAATATTTAATAAACTCTGTAAAATGTCTACTTTTCTAATACTCGATATTACTTTGTTTAGCTGTCCGTGTGCAGATGCGAGTTTCAATAAAAGTACACCGATGTGCGAAATTGATAAAATCAGGCTATTTTTGTCTGACAGGCTTGTAATTTTATTTTCGATTATATGCTCTGAATCACTTTTCTAACGAATAAAAAGGTTAAGTTACCTGGTTGTCGAGTGATTCTATGTAATCCTGGTATCGTATAACGATCGTTTCGAAGACAAGTTCCCTTCTTCAGATCCTACTGAACATCAAACAGTCCTTCAGTCGGGACATGTCTACCGAGCAGTGCGCGTCTAAGGCCACATTTTCGTTTTTTAAAGTAAATGCTTGTTTGTTTCAATGTGCGTATTTCAGTGTTTTACCGTTTTAGCGACCTCGATATGAGTGAAGTTTGATGTTCTGTAGGATCTGAAGAAGGGAACTTGTTCCCGAAACGATATCGTTATCCGATAACTGGAATACATAGAATCACTCAAGACTAGGTAATTTAATCTTTTTAATTGATAAAAGCTTTACAAATATTTATTTTTGTAAATATATATCCATATTGCAGATTTCTGTGTAGGCTCATTTGCTCATTTTGATATACATGTTTCGATTTGTATATGTGCCATCATAATTTTTGTCTCGTATTCTCGAATGCTGAGAGGTGCAGTTGGTTGTGGTTAATACCGTACTGAACTGTGAAAGTGGATCGCACGGTCTGCAGATTGCAGTACTGGACTGGCCCAAATAGCAAAATTGTGACTTAGCAGTTTATGATTGTTCCTTGACCAAATATGTCTCTACGAAAGTAGCTAAGGTAAGGTAAAAAACGTTCGATATTTCGTTTATTACACAATTTTAAAAACCGTAACCTAAATAGTCCAGGATCTACAGGGGGTTGAGCATGCATGAAAGCATTATAAAATGTGATCACTGATTATTGTTTTGTGGTCCGTAGGGAAAGGGATAACCTTTGTCGTCACTTTCCTAAGCGATCGATAACAAGGGTTTGGGGACAAACATGGGGGGGGGGTTCGCGGGAAAACGACGATATCTCAGTGCAAGATATAAAATTGTTTAAAACGTCATTATGTTCACAAACATATACATCAATTATGGTTGGAAGGTTTGAGGTCGCATATTAAATAGAATAGGCCTAAATAATATACAGAGTCTCGCGTAAGGTGTCTCAAACAGGTTAATAGCTTAAAAACTTTTTAACTTCCCTTAAAAACGGAATGTTCCAAAAACTGAGGGACTCTATTTCGAAACCAAGGTTCGAATCTCAAAATATTCAAACGTAAACATATGATATACTGTACATCAATTTAAATCACTATAATAGACGAACATTGCATTTTAAATACACAAATAACACATAACACATTAAATGAAAGAGAACAGAGAATGCATGGAAGGGTAATACACAAATAGCATGCATTTCATATATGGAAAAACTATGTTTTTTGCTGATCGCAAAAATACTATTTTCGGAATTGTTATATCTCAAAATATACATGTATTTACAAGCCTTTTAAAATTTAAAAAATGAGCTTAATATAACAGCAAACCCTTCTCATGGTAGAATAATTAGACTAAAATCGTAATCCTTTTGTATGAGGAGCGTGTGAAAAACACTGCTTACCATGTAGAGTTATAATGAAATGATGTATTTTTTAAACGATGATTTACAATATTAACATAGCATTCGAGCTGTGGTGCCAGTAGACAGTCGGCGCACTATTAATTTGAAATTTAAATCGTCAGAAGCAAGGTCTCATGAATGTGTTTTCTTTCGGCGGCACCTCG
This sequence comes from Allygus modestus, assembly GCA_963675035.1. Taxonomy (NCBI): domain Eukaryota; kingdom Metazoa; phylum Arthropoda; class Insecta; order Hemiptera; family Cicadellidae; genus Allygus; species Allygus modestus. The sequence goes on along the minus strand of OY776113.1, from coordinate 36,683,635 downwards.
TTTACCGATAGATACTTCGCTCTTCGTCAAACATTTCTAGTCTACTTATTACGTTACCAAATATTACATTAAATATTTTTTTAGGGTATAATGCACATAAAATGTATTGTCTCGATAAATTATTAGGAGGTATAGCGTTTTAAATGCCATTAAAAACACTAGGCCTATATAATTTAATATTGTATTTGTGTCATTTAAAAAGGAAATAATTTATATAATTTAAAAGAAGTTTTTTGAATAATTGCTGACAATTGCAAATAAGAATTGCTGGTGCTACTTGGTTTTGCAAGTCTGGGTAGGCTCGCGATTTTCATGTCCGGGGATGTCGGAAAGAAGTTGGAGACAATGGTTTGAATTGTTTCTTGGCCTGAGGGGACAGGAGTCTGGTCACGTGACGGCCGGCGTTCTCGGCTTCGAGATCTTTCGGTCCAAAGCTTATAAATTCACGCTCGTCGGGAGACTGCGGCATTTTACGTACATCTCTGGTGTCGGAAGTTTGTCGCTAGTCTACCTTACGATACGTGAATTTCTTCAGATTGAAAAGTACAAAAAGTTGTTTTTAAATTTAGAGTCTTTATTCAAATCATTGCTCCATTTCGCATCTTGTTGTTTTTCAAAAAAGGGGATCAGTCTGTAAAACAATTATTTCTTTTTCAGGGTTCGAAGCGTTTCTATATCATTGGGTTGAAGATAGACTAAGACCAGACTGATAAAGAACAGAAAGAATATTTATATTATTAAAGTTCAGTAAATATAAAAAAAATTGAACAGTTTACTTTTATATTAAAATATTGAAGAAAGATAAGCAAAACCAAGTTTTATTTATTTTGAATTTGAATCGTTTAGTTTGGAAGTTAAATATTTTATTTTACAATAAAGACTTTTAAATTGTTTATTTAAATAGATACAAGACGATTTTATTTAGTTCTTTTTATTTAAAAGACCACTTCTTATCCTCAAGAAAATATTATAGCCTGCTAGACAGCGCTATATAGGGTGTCTAAGAACGTGTCGACTTCTGTGGTAATGAGTAAACTATAAAAGAGTAAAGTATTAAAGTTCATCAAATCGTATATCCTCAAATGTAGTTTGTTATGCGAATAAATTTGAGGTTAAGTAATATACTTTGCGGCTCCAATGAGAATGGCTTTATAGTTATTCTTACGGCGATGGGCGTTTATATATTGATTTAACACACGCATTTTCTATTTTATTAAAGGTAAGCTGTTAGATTTACGATTACTAGGTTATATACCGTACTTTGTTTTGCCCCTTACAAAATGTAATGTATTTTTAAAAACTGTAAACGGTGGCGAACGTGTGGAACATATTCGAATCGTATTTCGTTTACTTTTGTGTAAGGGAAATATTTAACAGGTTTTTTGTTTACATTAATGTTGACTGAGTAAGGAAGATAACAAACTAGATCCTTACAATAGCAGTGTAAGTTATTATTTAACTAGATTAAAGTCTGAAACAGTTGCTAGAAAATAACTGCTAAAATCCCGTTTAAAAATATCACATCGGTTTTTAAACGTGTATTATTTGTTTAAAACTCATTGTTGGCGAGGACATTTTGTAACAATGATTAGTAAAACAGTTTCACGACGTTTCGGGATCTAGAATCTGATTCCGTCTTCAGGCAAAAATAATTCCTAGAACATAACAAAATTAGTGGCACAATCCAGAAATAGCTGAAAATCATAGGAAAGTTCAATCACCATAGAAATTTAAAAGCAGTAAATAAATAAAACACTAAAGTCAAACCCAAAAATCAAACGCCAAAATGAGAACACTATTGCACAGTGTACAGAGAATGTGCTCAGGCGCGACGTGGACAATGACCCCAATAATTTCTGAAATAACATAAAATGGGTACTTCAACTTAAATATTTGGGTATACCATATAATTGAATTGTCGATCACAACCGTCCAAAGTTAAACTGCGTAGTCAACTCGTGTAGACTAAACTCCAATAATGATTCCGCTAGATATGCACTTTAAAAACACCTATCGGAGAAGCAGCCCTGGCAAAATGAATACCCCTTCTGTGATTCAGACCTTTAATCGGGGTCAGGATTGGGATGTGTAGAGGGGGACGACCCCATCGTTAAATGGTAATGGGGCCACAAGGGCAGTAGCGGTGCCAACTCCTGGAGGGACGTCAATATACCTCCCCAGGGCCGCCAAGGGACATTCAACGTGGCCCCCTTCCTGCGGACTGGCCTCCCGCCTTTCGCTTGAAAAACTTTATAACAGGGTGTCCACAGATCGGCAATTCCAGGAAAGGACAAAGTTTATGAACATTTTTTAATTAGCACAAACAATATGGAAATTATCCATTTTGGATTTTAGTCGATAACACACGTTCCGATATGTGGTTATCGACTATTTTAGTTGCCATATAAAACGCGGCGCGGCTTTATTTTTCGGACAAAAAACATGCTCCTCTCGTCATTTTCGGTTGCTAAATTTCTGCGAATCGTCGTTTTTAGCGAATTCCCACTATAGGGAAGAAGCTATTACCGTAGTCGGCATGGCCGACCTAGGCCCGGGACCTTGATAACCTTTCGTTTTGAGGTCCCCAGATGCCAAAAACACCATCCCTTCAAAACTATATATATATATGTGTGTGTGTGTGTGTGTGTGTGTGTGTGTGTGTGTGTGTGTGTGTGTGTGTGTGTGTGTGTGTGGGTACGATAACTCTCGTAAAAATGGTCCGATTTTGATGAAATTTTTTACAAACATGTAAGGCAACATTTATGACTTTAATTTCGAAAACCCAGTCAGATGGCTCCATCCAAAGGGATATTTTTGGGGGGTTTTGTACCCCAAATTTATTTTTTTTAGGTTTTTCATATAATATTGTAGTAAATCAAATTTTACTTTTCATCATTAAATTCAGCTTTAAAAAATTTGGTGTTTTGATCATCGTTCTACGTTAATTGGTTACGTAGTTATTGAAAGTGCTAAACACAGTACGTTGTCCAATGTTATTCTTATGGAGGAGAAGACCAATTGTATATCTTGCTTATTTATCAACTTATCCTGACGAAACTTGGTATATTGCTTTATGTCGTTGTGGTCTATTGATATTTGCACAAACAACTATTTTTTGCCAATAGTTCCCGTAGCAGCAAACCTGCGTACTCAGCCCCGATGTTATTCTTATGGGGAATAAGTAAAATGTTATCTCCGTTAACGATGAACATAAATTAATAAAACTTGGTATATGATTTTACCTAGTTGAGTTATATTTATATTTGTATTAAACCCCATTGTTTTGTGTTCCTTGTTTCAGCAAACCTGCTGAGCCTTATGGAGAATAATTAAAATGTCATAAATCTTTTATTTATTAGTGTATATTGATGAAACTTAGTATATGTGATATTAAGATACATATACATATATATGCATTGAAAATTTGTTGAATACGTAGGTTTGCTGCTACGGGGTATTTACTTATAACATGTGGTCAAATTGCTATTTTAATTAGTAAAACACGGTGAAATTTGGGTCTATAAAACGAAGTCTATCTTTTTCTGTGGATACATTGCGTTCTGATTGCCATTTTCAGACGATAAGGACCATACACATATTACGTAACGCACTTAAGTTGTGGGAGGGGGTACGACATAGCGTTGCTCTGCGTTGTTATGGGGGGGGGGTCTGGATCAGCTGTACGTAACTCGGACATTTTTAAATATAATATTAAGAGCTAAAATAAACCTGAGTTTTATTATCTGATTTAGTGTTTTTTGTTGTTTTTTTAGGTAAATATTTTACTTATTTTGTTCATTTATGACAGTTATTATTTTTATTTGTTACGTTTTCACTGGAATAGTTTATTTTCTTGTCTGAATCTCAAAATTGCTAGTTCAGGAAAAAGGTAACAAAGGACTTCTATGTTGTCGTTTACCTCAAACCTTAACATTATCGTTTAGCTGTTTTGAGCTTTGTTCTTTGAGGGTTTGGCATGTCTTATTTGTTAGTTAAAGAACATGTTTGCATGTTTGTTATTATTTAATTTATTTATTATGAATGGTATAACAGATTTATTTTTGAAATAAAAAACAATATATCATTCTAATCTTTGCAAAATGATGATTTTAAATGTTATCTTTACATCACTACGTCAGTATTTGAAACATTCAACAATTTTTTCTGTATTTCGATAACAACCAGATATTTTCAAAGTAAAACCCCTTTAATCGAACCCCTCCAAACCGAAACGCAGATTAACTGAGACTGCAATTAAAGACGGATGATCGATAGACAGTAGTACCACGGCAGTTTATGTCACGCGTCATAAATCATAAGATTGAGAGATAAGGTTGCCCGCAGTACCGGCTCTAGGGCAGTGCGAGCCGTGCTCCAGCACGGGGCGCGCGGGGCGCGGCGCTTTTGGGGGGGCGGCGCTCGGCGCTCATAACGGGTCTTGAGATCGGTGGCGTACTGTTGTAGTTGGGGGTCTGGGGTGGCGGATATGTTTGTCAAAAAACCGACGCCCCTGTGACGCAGGATACATTAGAGGTTGAAGAGGAAGGCCTATACACATATATAAACTTATATGTCTACGATTTATTAGGGGAGTGCGAGTACTCAAAATTTTAGTATTTAAATAGTCAAATTAACTCAATGTTTGGAAAAATTCTCCAGCGAGTATTTCCCGCCAATCTTCGGATGATCGTGACCTGCTATATCACATATTAAACGGCCACCAAAGACGATCGGCCCACGTAAAATCGGCCGAAAATTACGAGACATAACATTAAGTATTACACATGAATCGGACATAAAAAACAACCTAACTGTGTAAATAGGCGCCCCACGCCCCCTACCCCCCCCCCATCGGTACGCCACCTGGTGCGGGGTGGGCGGCATAGGCCGTAGCGCTAACATAAAGTATTTGTAAATATACAAAAACCAAACTGATTTTGTAAATTGTTGTATATTAGTATTATAAGTTGTTAAAAGGCAATATTCGAAAGAAAGTTATGAGTATTCACAATGTTTTGTACCTTCATCATAGTTAAACATTAAATTTACATATCAGATAATACAACTTCTGCTCCCCTCTATTCAAAAACGAGCAGTTGTTTTGACCTCTATCGGTTTGTGACAACTTCAGGGCATTCTGATTGGTATTGAGAGTTTGAAGAAAACTCGCAATAAAGATGCAAGAAATTTGCAATGTTAAAATATATAAAGTAACACAATGAAACTAATTGTTTTAATTCGCCCACGTCGATTGTTTTAAACTAGTTCCTATGGATGAGGAAAGATATGGTTTGGAGACTGGAGAGTATTGAATAGGGATTTGATCTATTTCAGTTTAGTATTATATGTAATAAGGGGGAAATATGATGCACCCTCCTCAGATTTTGGCGCCCCCTTAAATCGTTACTTGTAATATCCCCTCGTTTAGATTACTTTGAAAAGTATAGTTTATCGTTCCGTCTGTTTAGTAACTATTTCAACTAAGTTTTTACTTATTAACTGAGTCACTTCGGAGCATTGGAGATGGAGTGGGAAATGTTAAGAATTAAACATATACTTCTCCTCATTATAGATTAAGATTATTTGAGCTCTGGTCGTGGTTAATTGACTAATCATCTGTATTTCTTACAAACTGGCAATACTTTAATTAAGCTGCAACAGTAGGGCCTAATAACAAAAAGAAAAACATGTTTTCATCCAACTTGAGTTTTTAGAGTCATTGCTATTAAACTTAATTGATCCAAACACTTTTGGAAAATAAGATTCAATATATCACAGAATAAAAAAAAATTAAAATAAACTTTATAACTACACAAACCCTTAAAGATTAAATACTCGAAGATAGAGTCCGTATAACTGAACAACGTGTATACTACAAGTGTGCACATTTGTTGTTTTAAAACATTTATATTTTTTAATTATTTGAAGTTCTGAGTTTTGCTATGGAAAAACGTTTAGTGGCACGGAAGATCGGAAACGGGATACATTTCCAGGACGATAATATATGAAATCAGTATTGAACTACACAAGTCTCTTATCTGAATGTGTTCCATAGCTTGTCATTTCAGGTGATCAGCATACCACGGAACCAGAAACATCGCAAAGTGCAAACGCAACAACAAGCGAGGGAGCGAGGCGCGCAAGTGTCAGTCTATCTCAGAACTTTGGGGTAGGGAGGTTTTGGTTGACGGTGGGGGGCGGGGGCGGCAAATTTGGTCTTTGCACGGGCGCTGAAAAACTGACGGGCCGCCCCTGGTTGCCCGTGACAGTCAGATAGATATAAATTATTCTGTAATCAATTTTGCTTGCGACAGGTAGTGGATTTTATAATTCACATTAAAATAACGTTAAAAAGTATCAATCGAACATATTTGTTGCTTAAATTAGCCTTCGATTAAATACCAACCATCGATTATCCGAAAACTCTGGTTTTCCGAACTGGTCAGTCCCCTTTACTTCAGTTATACGGGGTCTTGTATTCATGAAAACACTAACAAATCTAAAAGCATTTAAAACACTCAGTCTTCTATTCGTATCGCAGTGCACCCTACCAACATAAAATTAATGTATTTAATTTTTAGACACAAGTCATGACTAGACGTTTGTTAATATAATATATAATGCCACAGGAAATACTAAGCATGCTTATTCTCCGCGTGTAAGCATGATATAACTGTAAAATAAACGGTCAATTACCCGATGAAACCATTACATGGAGGTTAGAGTATGTGAAATCCTCGAATCAGTTGTTTGTTATTTGTGGTAAGTGGTGAAAAACATCGGTGTCGGTTAAAACAAACAAAGATAACACTATTATAACCGCCTCCAGTGCATCGCTCAAGGACATTTACTTTCTACAAAAGCGAGCTTTTACACACTTTAATAACACACACGCATAATGTGTGTTATTATTGCTATAGATGCTAAAATGTACAATACCATTTGTAGTGTATGAGGGTTCACTCTGTTCATCCAAATTCAGCTTATAAAATCCCATGTGAGGCTGAATTTACTATAGTATCATATTTTGTATATCTGGCCCAATGAGAGAACGAGTTCTTGTTACGGTGAGCATCAGGGCTGCGCGAACAGCTAGTAGAATAGCTACTCTCACCGGCCCTGACGGTGATTACCGGTTTGTCTGGTCGAAATCGATATTTTTTGTAATATTTAACACAATTATAAAACACATTTCTGTCAATAGCCTATACATATCCCACTCGGAACAACGTTTTAACAAAAATAATTTGGTTTACGGTGAAGAATATAAAATATGAGAAATTCCATATGGAAGCATTATTCAACGTGTCGCGAATGCCAAATTCAATTCTACACGATTTTATAAATGAAAATTTCCCGTTAAAGCGTGTTTGATTTCTAGTACGATGTTCCATGATCGAGATAAATAAATAAATAAAATTATTCAATCTTATAAATGCATTTATTGATTCAAGTTTTGTTGTATCGACTAGTCATGACGATCCAAATAAGCCGTCATTTGTTAATGAGAGTGCAATGGTTCAGTTATTAGCTTCTTTAGGCAGAAGGCGAAATTCTAAGAATAGCCGGGCAGTGAGCAGGCAGGGTGTCTTCCGCCGCCTTGCCGATTGACCGCGCTCCAACAACGTGGGGTCCAGCGTCCAGCGGTGGGGTCTCCCCAGCGCCGGCGCCGATGGCAAATTAGTCTCCTCAGGGCCGAGACCATCAATTATCAAAGGGTCTGCTCAGTGATGCACAAGTGACGAGGGTTAATATCTTCTCTTTTAAAATGCCGGGCTCATAATATTTATATATCGCATAATCTAATGAATATATTTGTTAATTTAACTCCTTTATTATACTTAATTGTGTAAAGTATATCTTAGTTTTTCAAAATTCGCTGTTCATAATTTTGTTTCTGTAACAGTGATTAAATAAAAAAAGATTTGTAACGTTAAACCAAATCATTCTAATAGTATATAAGTGGCTCTACACAGTCATTCAAGATTAACTGCGAGCATCTCAAAAGTACGAGAGTCGGTAAGCTTAATTAAAATTCATTATGTTACTTTAGAATTCGAGGCGTATCATGTCTGCGATGAAATGTATGCAAAATTTGCGTCATTACAGTGCTGATCATCTACTATGCTCAGTTGGGCACACGCCATTACCACGGTTCGTTGCTTTTGAGAATTCCAATTGTGTTTTGAAGCTGTCGTCGTCGTGCTTCTTCTTTGAAATAGTAAAAAGGAAAATATAAAACCGTTTTGCGCGTTAGCCTTCTTTGGCGTTTTGTACCGGCTTGTCAAATCGCTTCGTCAATAACAGAAGTGTCCTCTCGCCTTTAATATTCTCTATATATTCTCTATGAGTTTTGCAGATTCGCTTCAACACTACTGACGCTTTACAATACAATTATTTTGTCCCGGTCGCCGGCGCCGCACAGTGGGGTATTTGACTAATCTAGCCGGCCAAAATTATTATTTATTAAAAACAAGCTAAAAACAAATAGATATTTTTATTTTTGCATTTTATATCATAGTTATAAAATAATTAATGCAATTAAATTTTTTCTAGGGTCTGTAGACAAAAATTAAGATACTTATTATAAACATGAAATAAATCTTTACTGAAGTAGTTACAATTTTTAAACTGCATGGAACTCTTTAAAACTGACAGGGTGTTCCATAACTCTCTGGACAAAGGTATCTGGAGTTATTCCTTGGGTCAATATCACCTCATTTTACCATATGAATGTCTTTCGTGCCTAATTTCCCGTTTGTCTGTCTGTATAGTTTTTACTTCATATTTTTCAATTATTCATATTTTTTAAACCGTGGAACCGAATTCAACCAAACCCGAGTGAACTGTTTATGGTGATAGGATCTAACAATACAAAAGCTATGGTGAAATTATCTCCGATAATTTTAAAATTACGGCCATTTTAAGTTTTCTATCTTTATTGGGTCGAAAACCAACCATTAAAAAAATGCTTACAAGGATAACTTTTTTAAGACAGTTTATGGCAAATCTAACGGTTTTTAAATGATTTAAATCGAGTATTAAACAGCTGAGCTGATGCAATTCATGTTAAATATTCCATTGTTGAATATGTCCATAGTCACACGTAAATGGCATTAGCTCGGTTACTTATTACTCGACTTAAATAATTTAAGTATCGTTAGACTTGTCACAAATTAGAAGTAGAAGTTATACATGTGAGTACTTTAGAACATTTAAAATGGCCGCCATTTTGAATTTATAAAAGATAGTTCCACCATAACTTTTGCGTTGACAGATAATATCACCATAAATAGTTGACTCAAGTTTCGATGAATTCGGTTTCGTGCTTTTTAAAATTTGAACTGTAAAGTGTAACACACATTCAGACTGACAAACGGAGAACTAAGTACGATACACCCATGTTCATATGGTAAAATGTGTTTATATTAACCCAAGGAACAACGCTCTATACCTTTGTCCGGAGAGTTACGGGACACTCTGTATAAGATTAAAACAACTTAAACTTACTAACCTGGGTTCTTGTTTACGATTTGTTAAAGTCTAAAGTTCATCATCCGAGAAATCTTCATCTGAAGTTTCCTGGTGTTCGCTAGGACTCTGAGGACGAGGTTGAGCAGGAAGAAGCATAGCTATGGTTTCTTTCGTAAACGGAGTAGTTTTCTTTCTACGCAGAGGTCTCATTCCGGTTATGACAGGATCCGAACTTATCAGTAACCTGTTAAGCACATCTCTGTTGCAGGCAACTCTAGAGAATTTTCGAGCATAGCTTTCCCGATATTGTCTGATATGCTTATTGCGAGCTTCGGTGGCTTCTTCAGACAATTGACCCATCGGGAGTAATGCTTTTTCAATGATCAGCGGTCCATGAATCAGGATTTTGTGCATTGTAGGTGTCATGGGGTACCAGGAGTACAACTGTACATATAGCTCTGCTGTTTCTTTTGCATAAACAGAAAATAATTCGTTGTTTATTTCAAATCCGCTTGACAAAGTTTCTAATACAACTTTCAAGCGGTATATCAGCTCAACATTAATCCCAGTAATTTCTGATGACAGTTTATGATCTGAGAAAAATCTTCGGCTTGTATTACCGTCATTGGTATTACCAAAGCCTTGTTTAGGGATGTCCACTCTAAGTCCCATTTGTGTTTTAAACTGGTGTTGTATATCGTGTTTCCTCTGTTTAACTATTGCTTTTTCGTTATCACTTCTCAATTGCCATTTCTGTACAGGCAACTTGTAGGCAAGATGTAAAATAGACTCAAACAAACGAATACTCGCATGGAGAATCGACAACCCAAATTGAAGTGACTCTGTATCTACCTCTTTCTCTATTTTTAAGTTGTTGAAGTCCTTGGAAGTTAAGTTACAAATGTAGCACCTCATTGTAGAGGTTGTATTGGTGGCAGCGTTGCAAACCTTTCCGTCTACCATTGTTAACATCATTTTATGTTTTACTGAAAACATTTTATCGTTTATCGTAGTTTTAGTGTCTTGCAATGTGTTGATGGCAGTATTTATATACGCAATTTCCTCGTTGGTGACATCTACTGTTTCTTTAATAAATCGCATTCGTATGGGACGACAGTATCTAGGTAAGGACGGAGTAGGGTTTTTCCAAATTACTTTATTGTTCACAGAGCAATTAAGCTGCAGAGGCACAAATGAACTCTGAAACAAGTTTGCATCTGAGTCAGAGTCATTTTCAAATTTGTGTTTATATTGAGCCTGATGTGCCCCATCGCAGCCCCATTTGCATATTAAAACCAAGGTATTACATTCTTCCTCACTTAAGTTGTATATAACTTCTTCTAAGTGCATTAGTAGCCGAGAAACTGTAAGGTTAAGAATACTTTGGAGTGCTACCTCGGCACAAATCTCAGTAACCTTATAAGCTTCCCGGTTTGGATAGCAATCAAGCTTAGCTTTTTGCACTAGACTGTAGCAGGGATAAACCTTTTTATTTGCACTCCTGATAATATCATATTGAGTTCTAGAAAGACCAGCTTCAACAAATATGCTCAATGCCCTTAATGGAGTTATTTGGGCTGCGTCTTTGTCCTGCAGACCGGCAGAAAATGCTTTTTTGTACTTTGTTACAACTTCTGGATTGTTAGCAACTTCCTTAACTACTAAAGCGGCATCTCTTTTTCCACTAGCTGCAAGCTCAGTTTGGGTAGCAAATAAAAATAAGGGTGTCTAGGTCGGTGGCGCTTCGTAGTTCTTCAGTTCTTCTTCTTTTAGTTCGATCACTGCAATCCATAAACTGTTTTAACGGACGTCCACGGTTGCAATGTTGATTATCTGGTTTAGGAATGATAAATGTTCCCAGAAGCCAGTTTTTATTTTTCAATACAAACAAATCCTCTCTTCTTCGTGCTTCACACCATCTACGATTCATTTCAGACTTAAAACGTGAGAAACCTTTTTTTATTTCATTTATGGTTTGTTCTGAGAAACTATAAAGAGTCAGTAGGTAGTTCTCCAAAAATATAAGTTTCTCATCAATATTACATAATTCTTTTTGTTCTTGCATCAAATCGAATAGCTGCTGTCTAATAAAAATACTAACATTTGCCGTTCCTGTAATTAAAAAAGGTTTTAGCTTCAGGGTCAGTAAGCATATGATTTCTTGGTTTTAGCATGTTATTGCTTTATGGCATGTAAAATACGGAGTAGCAAATAGTAGCAGAAATTTGTGTCAGGATTTTCAAAAGAACATTTGTAATAATCCGTAAAAAATAAAATTAGTGCCGGGAAACCTTGGGAAACCCAACTTTTGGAATTTTTTGTACAGTTTACTCTATAAAAATCGATGTTAGTACAGCATTTTCTTTTCTTAACATTATTAATTTAATATAAATTTGTTGTTACATAAAAACCATATTAAAGTAAACGTACTTACCTGCCGAATCACAATCCATAGTTGAAAATATAAAAAACAACCAATTTATTAAAAATGTCAACGCTAACAAAGTCTGTGTTTACCAATCGAGGTTACTACAGCGATCCTACTTGGTTCTTATCTGTACCTCGAGCAATACTACTTTGATAATGGGGTTTCCCTGTGTCGAGAGAAAGTTAAGGTTTAACTTGGAATGTGTCTAACTGTAAAAAGAAACCTTTGAAATCTACCTGGGTGAACCTTTATTTTTTCGGTTTTTGGCCGGCTAGATTAGTCAAATACCCCACTGTGCGCCGGTCGCTTGTGGTTTTATCCGAAACAATTCAATCTTATCAGGCACAACTAGAGCTGAAACAATCGATAAACTTCTCAAAACACGATTCGTCTGACACTCGACCTACATTTCATACTTGTTTTATAGTAGTCTAATATTTGTATATTACAGATGTGATGCCGTGGATCGAGGTACACCGTAAATTTAGAACGATTTTTAAATTAAATTAAACTAAATTTAAATTCGAATATATTAATATATCTAATGAGGGAGACTTATAACTTGCAATTTTTTTTGTGGTCTGTTGAAATCGATTCGCGCCAATCTGCCTCTATACAGTATACTAAGAATAAGTGTTCCAAAAATGTTGGATGTACAGTAATTATTGCACACATAAAAATAAGCAAAATAGTTCATATGCAGCCGATATATCCTAAAACCTACAGTTTTCCGTTTATCAGTCTGTATGTATTTTTTTGCCTTAATTAATCATAATTTATTAATATAGGCTATTAATGTTTCAACATGATTAATGTATGACGACCAATAAGGTCTATTTCCGTATATCAAGTTTTTTTTTACCAATTCAAAATGGTGGCCACTTTTGTTTTGCAAGTAATATTTAGCTTAGAAAAACACTAAAAGGCCGCTTTTTGAAATGTTACAAAGCATAAAATTTATACTAAATACCGAAATAGGCTTTTAGTCGTCATAGATGTAAAAAGTTTTATGTTGATAAATTAAGATGTTAATAAGTCATGATTCATTTTCATTATGTAAAATCACACATTCGGACTGAAAAAAGGAAAACTATAGGGTATAGGTATAAAGGTTTTTAATTATATAGACTGTTGTCTTCATATGAACTCTTTTGCTTATTTGTATGTGTACAATTAGATCCTAAATTGTTGGGGCACTTTTTCTGAACACCCTTTATAACCCAATAGGCTACATATGTTTAACCTAACACTCGTAGATATACAGATACATTACATTATGCTCATCGAATACGTGTTGCCAAGTTCGACTGGAGTGCCCTGATAATATGATACTCATGTTTTCATTAGTGACATGTTAACGTAACCACAAAATATGTTAATTAGTCGAATGTTCCTTACTAGCACAGGGCGCACTTTAGAACCAAACTGTAAGCTACACCGGCGCGCCACCGTGCAATGTAAAAATATATTAACTGTTAAGTAATTTTAAGTAAAGGTCGTCGACATTGGAATGGCCTTGACAGCGATAAAATTACTAATAAAACAATACGATTTTATACTCTAACTCGAGCGGTGTTTTGTAGTTCCAAATATGTTCGGTTAAAACTCGAAACTAGCCGATAATCCTGATTTTGCCCCTTAGTAATATCCCTGACTCTAGTTTACTACTCTTACTTAAATAGTAAGACCTAAAACTAAATTAATGTTAGTAGACATCTTATATTACTAATTCTGTAACAAGACTTTTTTTTAATTGGGGTAAATCGCAGGATGTTGGGAAATAGCTCAAATTAAAAGTTTGGCCCCAGAGATACGGGAAAAGCGTTAGTTTAACAAACTTTCAGCCTGATATAAGGGAAAGTTCTCCCCAAAAGAAAAACTCTTGAGTCTGTAAAACGTTTGCTTTTTTTACATTTCCACATGTGATTAAGCTTCTGCTTTGTTTAAAAAAAATATCGTGTCAAACTAAAGGTTAGGGACTATAGTCCCTACAAGCCACTAATTAAGTTATAAGTAGTTAACAATTAAATTGTGATTATGAAATACTACTTAAAAAAAGATTGTGTATGACAAGGATATTTTACTAACAAAATTATTACTATCGTGCAATTGAGCTGATACGGATATAAAAGTCAAATCGACACTACATCCCTGCTCGCGTGCTCGCTGTCGCTGGCTCTCGCAATAGTGAACTAGTGAACTCGAACTGGCTTGGCGACCAGTGTTGCCACTCTGATATTAGTGAATTACTCCAACGCCAGACTACAAATCCCCCATTTTACACACATCCGGACATGAAAATCCGCCAAGGATCTGCCAAGGCAGATTTATAAAAAATCCCCATTTAACCCCAGACATCTTGTAAATCCGCCAATAATCCTCTAAAGTTGATTAAAATCTAAATTACCTATTTTATCCTCTAGCGTAATTAAGAGCTGATTATAGTCAAAGTATATTTATTATAGCTGACAAAATAAATGTAACATTATCTGTCATTGTTTTTAAAAATAAAAACTGTTTTTGCTAAAATAACACCATAAACGCGTCACCTGTGTGTGCCTAAACTCTATGATCTACTGTATAAACAGCTGAACATAAAATGGTATATGAAGTGAAGACTGGCGAAAGATAACACCATTGACTTCGAAGCTACTATATCTACAGAGCTCTCGTCTGGAGTAAAAAAGTAAAGCTTACATGAGGACCGCCATCTTGCCCCTCTGCTCCCATTGTAACCACTCAAATCCTCCCTTCACTAGTTATATGTTTGTCAGCCGACTAACACATAGCTTGTGAATAGAACATATGATTGGTTGCCTGAGGAAAATTGCGGTCAGCATGTAGGCTTCACTTTTTCATCCCAGACGAGAACTCTAAATAGATTAACCTCGTTGGATAACACCCGGCCAACAATTCCAGCAATTTTTGTATTATTGTGCTAATTTTGAAACTACTGTATTGTCTCCATGAACATTATTGTTTATCTTTTTAGCACGCCCTACCCTTACAACGGGATCACATAAGACCAACAAAATGAGTAAATGATAAAAACAGCAAAGGAACTAACTATTGCATAAACGAACAAAACCAACACACAAGCAATAAGTGAAACGCCACACCGACGACGCGACGGACGGAACGGATTCCCATGGATAAAAAATAACATAGTACATAGTGACTTATGGACATGGTGTAATTGTACGAAAATATGTTCTTAGGATTTCTGGCCAATATATATATATATATATATATATTTGTTTGATTCGTTTAGTACAGATGCCACGAATGAAGGAAATGCCATGTTTAGTGCCCAGAGGTACAGGAAAACACAGCATAAATCACACATTTATGAAATACCCCAAAAAGATTAAAAGTCCCCATGTCTTTCGGTAAAATCCGCCAAAAAATACCCCAAGACCAAACAAATCCGCGAATTTGGCGTAATTACGCCAACAATGGCAACATTGGTGGCGACTCAGGCGACTGTGGTGTGGTGGTGGCGAGAGAAGAGGCGAGAGCCGACTCCCAGCTGTTCTCTAGACTGATCACGATCACCTGTTGCCGAGAACAGCTGATTGCATTCCCCCTCCCTCCACTTGCAAAAACCGCCCAGACGACATCTGCTGTATATTGATCAGATGTTACTGATATTCCGTTTTAGTGTTTACATTGTTCTGGAATATTTTCACATGACATAAATTTCCTTGTATTTTTGATAACCAGACTTTATGTTGATGCAAAGGTTTACATAAGTCTTTAAATAGGGAAAAACTCCACTGTTTTTCAAGTGTTTAACAACTTGTAAAATTTATAAACCACAGTTTTCAAATATATCTTAATGTTTTAGACTTATTCTCTTTATTTATTACTTGTTAAAAAGGATCTTAAAGTACAGTAGCATAAATTAGCTCAAAACTTGCAGTATTTCTCCTAGTTTTAAAGAATTGTAATCCTAGTTTGAGTACCATAACAGAAATGAAAAACTAGGACATACACAGTTATTTAAGGATACGGTTTATTAATATTTTTTTTCTTACATTGGTTAAATTTAGTAAAATTTATTTTATATTCAATTTTTAATTAAAATCCCCATAATTGTTTGTGGAGCAAATTAAAGGGCGAATTTCTTGAACCGATCTGGATCAAATTTATGCCGAATTTTTGATGTTACAATGTTTTAGTATTCCTCATTTTATGAAATTCAAACTCAAAATGTTTGAAGACACAGCAGGTGTGTGCACAAGAAGTCAATTTAATACAATTTAAGACCAAAGAATGAGATAGACCTAGCTGACCTTGTTCATTTACAGTTTAAAGAGGTTTCATAGTCATTTAGCTAAAACTCTGAACAATATGTCAAAAACGTTTTACAAGAAACTCAAAGATATCTCAGAGTTGTGGTTTTTATGGTTATACCTTAAATGAAAGTGAGGAAACCACTCAATGCGAAAACCTAAACATTTGAATAATTGGTGATGGTAAAATGTTTGTTTTCCATCTCTGTATAATTGAATAGAATTATTTTATGTTCTTAAGTCATGCACAAAAACACTTTGCACCAATCATATAGGACACAATGTATCAGTATTACAAAAAATAACAGAAACAAAATAGTTCCTTTGCCACACATTTGTATCAGTCTATCAACATTCTAGTGAATAAACTACTGATATTACAAACTGAAAAAATTTCCTGTAAAATATTTTCCTTTCCTATATGACGTGTTCAAAACACTTTAAGAAAATATTAGGGCCTCTAAGGCTTGGCTTGTTTAGAGGTTCCAAACAATAACAATACTTTTATTTTAGAGCTAGAGAAGAGTGACTCAAAATTAAAATGCAATTCATTTTCCCATCGTTAGTATTGTTGTTTCTGTTATTATTTTTGTATAATATGTATAATATTCCATTCTAATAATTGTTAAAAATCAGTTATTTTATTTATAATATGACATTCCAGTAATCGTTAAAAGTCTTTAAACATTTCCTTTTTCTTCTCCGATGATACTCGATCACACAAACTGTAATTTATAATAAGATTATAAAACTTACAGGAAGAACAATCCTTTTTTATATAAGGTTTTTACACTCTTTCAGTTTGGTGTAAGGTGTAAGGAGGTGTAAGGAGGTTTGGTTTGGTGTAAGGAGCATGGGGTAGGCATGACTAGTAATATCATATTAAATCCTTATTGAAACTCTCAATATTATTTCTTTTAAATTTAAACATTTTCTATTTTACTGTTTTCAATCCCTTCCGTTACGTCTGAAAACGAGAATTCTCATAATTGTAAATTACAGGGTGTCAAAAAAACAAGCAGAGGTGAATGCCGTAAACCACACTTCAAAAGCTTTATTCGTTACAAAACGGTGGTTGTTCAAAGATTACAAAAAAGGGCCTAAAATGTCAAAAGAAGGTTAATTAGTATTAACTGTTTAGATTAATTTTATAAATATTTTTCCTGTTATCTTTAACCACTCAAAAGTGTTATTATGTATTAAACGCATTATATAACTTTAAAATAATTGCTGCCTGTTTCTGTGGGCTTTTTAGCGAATTTCCCCTATAGGGAAGAAGCTATTACCGTAGGTCTCATGGTAAGACTTAAGCCCGAGACCATGATAACTTTTCATTTTGAGGTCCCCAGATTCCAAAAACACCATTTGTTCAAATTTTTATATATGTATATATATATATATATATATATATATATATATATATATATATATATATATTTATATATATACATTTTTAAGTTACTTCGGTAACTTTAAAGTATTTTGTTTGTTTGTTGATATGTGTCCGTAAGCACGATAACTCTTGTAAAAAAGGTCCGATCTTAATGAAATTTGGTACAAATGTGTAAAGTACCATTTATTTGAACGAGTTCGAAAACCAGAAGAATCGCACCAACCGAAGGGGGGTTTTTGGGGGGTTTTGTACCCCAAAAATGTGTTTTTTGGGGTTTTCACATGTAATTTTAATTTAAATCAAGATTTAATTTATACCATTAAATTCAGCTTAAAAAAACAAACAATTTGGTATTTTGATCATTGCTCTACGTCAATTGGTTACCGAGATATTGAAAGTGCTAAACACAGTACGTTGTCTAATGTTATTCTTATGGAGAAAAAGAAAAATTGTATATCTCGCTTATTTATGAACGTAAACTGGCAAAATTTGGTATATGGCTTTATTTGGTTGTGGTCTATTGATATTTGCACAAAAATCCATTTTTTGCCCGATAGTTCCCGTAGCAGCAAACCTGCATACTCAGCCCCATGTTATTCTTATGGAGAATAATTAACGTGTTATCTCCTTTAATTATGAACATAAATTAATAGAACTTGGTATGTGGCTTTACCTAGTTGAGTTATAATGATATTTGTATAAAAGCCCATTTTTAGTGTTTCTTATTTCAGCAAACCTGCATACTCAGCCGCCATGTTATTCTTATGGAGAATAATTAAAATGTCATAAATCGTTTATTTATGAATGTATATTGATGAAACTTGGTATGTGGCTTTATGTGGTATTAAGATAAATTAATATGCATTGGAAATTCGCTGAGTATGCAGGTTTGCTGCTACGGGGGTATTTCTGTTTTATCTTTGTACAGCCGCCGTTTTGTAACGAATAAAACTTTTGAGGTGTGGATTGCTGCATTCACCTCTGCTTGTCCAGCCCTTTAAAATGATTATATATCAACCTATGCTTACCTTTAAGATTATGTACTGACTCCTCGTTGGGCGTTCCTTGCGGGAGGTAAAGAGTCGGTAAGAACCTTATAAAGTAATTTTGCAGCGTCTAAGAGTATGTGCAAAGTTTTAATCTCTTAACCAATTTAATTTAAAATATATTAAGCCGTTTCCAGACTTTTTTGACACCCTGAACATCTTTTCGCAATACTTTAGCAACATTTTATTGTTCAGGAGACTCGACGTGCGGCCAGAGAGCATTGTACGAGATCGGCATGACGGGCATCCCCATCTACAATGTCAACAACAACTGCTCGACGGGTTCCAGCGCGCTCTACCTCGCCAAGCAGATCGTGGAGTCAGGCAACGCAGAGTGTGTCTTGGCCTTAGGCTTTGAGAAGATGGAGAGAGGATCTTTATCTTCTAAGGTAACTTTAAAGTATTTTATTGCAGACCATGGAGGTAATGACTCATAGCGTTATGATTACATTCCAGCAGATCTCAATCACCTGTTCCAATAGCATCAGCTGTAGCGTTTACAACAATCAAAGTTTTCACAACATACGATTAGGCCTATTGTTTGTTTTGATGCTGGTATCACCTTAACCAGCAGTGCCAGTTGTAGTTGAAAGTGTTAGTTGTTATTGTTTCCAATCTTGTTTGTTGCTAATGGGCGATAAAATAGTGTACGCTCCTCGAGTAGTAAGAGCCATAACACCTTCGGGCGTTTAACACACTCATGCTATTAAACATAAGTTGGTATCCGGCTTTTAAAATATGTTTAAAACAGTCCCACAAACTTGACATTGTAGACCAAGAGAGGTGGTAGGATTTGGGGAGTTTTGAGTTTTCTGAAGTGGTTCGTACGATGGAAAATTACAATCCGAGACACAATCTAATTATTAGGTAAACAACGATAGATTCCAGATTTCTTTATTAGCAATATACGAGTCGTGTACATGAATAGTGTCGAGTTGATATACAGAGAGGTATTAACTAGTAATATAATTTTAATAGTACGATAGCGATTAGTTTAAATTCCTCGACTTAATCGGACTAAAAGTAAGTGTATATGGGTAT
The DNA here is from genome assembly GCA_963675035.1 of Allygus modestus. NCBI lineage: Eukaryota > Metazoa > Arthropoda > Insecta > Hemiptera > Cicadellidae > Allygus > Allygus modestus. The sequence continues at coordinate 36,663,958 of OY776113.1, read as the reverse complement.
CGAGTTCCTGAAGGGGCTAGTTTTTGGGTGTTGAGTTTGTGAGACTACTGTATGTACTTACATTTTCAAATATGTTTTTATTGTAAATTTTAAATTTCGTTATTGCGGTATATCGCTATTTGTTTGCTTATGCAACGTAATGCATTTAAAAAATTAACTAAGTTCATAACTTTGTAACGATTTTGGTAAATTTAGTATAAATTAGTTACCTCATTTTGTAAATGAATGTTTCATAATGCTCGCTAGTAAATGTCATTGAAGATTGTTGGGTTTCAGTTTGATGACAGAACGAACCCGATGGAAAAGCATGTGGGGGTGATGGCTGAGATGGTGGGGCTGGATGCGGCCCCCATCACCGCCCAGATGTTTGGCAACGCCGGCAAGGAGCACATGGAGAAGTACGGCACCAAAGCTGAACACATGGCAAAGATCGCCTACAAGAACCACAAACACTCGACTAACAATCCGTCAGTATACTTTATTTTTGTATCGTTATGGTTTTTTTGAAAAAAAGTAAAATTGTAGGAGTGGCTTTGAACACAAGCCGGAGCGAGCGTCTTGTGAAAGCTCAATATAAAATGATCTGGCTTGAAAACAAGCTGAGTTCGTGGTGTAGCACTTAATCATTATTCTTGTTCACTGAAATCAAGCAATTTACAAAGAAAAATGCTAATTAATTAATATAAGTTATGAGTACAATGGTAGTACAGTAGACTCTCAGAAATCCGGCGCATGGCGGTCTTGTGGCTCATAGCCGGTCCGGATTTAGAAAAATACGGATTTCTCAGGGTTAGGCATGAATCACCAATTCCGCCTTTATCGAATTAATAACGCCTTTTGTGAACAATTATGACAATATACGTTTATGTTTATGTGCTAATGCAAGAGTGAGCTTCCAGAAGAAGAAAGTTATAAACACTCTGTAATACAGTATCGAACCTCGTTAATCCGTCATCAATGGGACCAAGAGCATGGTCAGAAGACAACAATTTCGGATTATCAGAGGAACATGTTTATTACTTGAAAACGTGATAAAATTGTAGTTAACACAGAAAATATTTAAATGTATACGTGCATTTGTAAAGATTTAATATATAATATAAATCATAAACAAAGCATACTGTATTAAAAACTGTCACCGGTCTACTGATTTATATCGTCAGTGATGAGTCATCAACAGAAGACCTGAACGGAGCAGTGCACCGGATTGAATATGTAAACCATAACAAACACCGATAACGGCACGGAAACACAGAGCACCTGACAATGCAAACTACTTGACATGTGTAATGCGGTATAAACACCTGAAAACTGAAGGCGCTTAACCGTAAAGTTCAGTTTTTTTTTAAGTGCAACAAAACATTTAAAAAAATTCAAGTTCATCGTTCCGGATAAATGCGATCCAGATTTCTGAGAGCCTTCTGTAATACTATTATCGCATTTCCTAGAAAGTTCTAGAAATTGATATTTCGTTTCAAATGATATGGAAACATTTGTAGTGAAACTGGTCAACTGGGCCTGGGGGTAACAAAGGCAAGTCTGAGATTTGTCACACCACTATACTCCCACCACAGATCCAGTTGAGCAGTGTTGAGACCCGATCAGTGGGGGTAAATGTAATTCTGAGAGTCGTGACCCACTACACTCCCTCCACAGACAGTGTGAGGGCAGTCATGAACCTGAACACTAACAGGTTGCTAGTGGAGGAAAGCACTCGACCAGTTCAATAGAGGGTAAGTGCAAGTCTGAGAGTCCACTTTTCTAGAAAACAAAAATAGATACATCACTGAGGTGAGAAAAACTACCTCCGCTTTAGGGATCTCCCTCCACTATACAGTAGAACCCCTCATGTCTGTCACCTTTTGGACCAAGTGTTGGTCCGAACAATCAGATCTCCCTCCACCATAAAACCACACAACAGTAGGACCCCTCATGTATGTCACCTGTGGTACCAAGCGTTGGTCGGATTAATCAGATCTCCCTCCATCATAAAACCACACAACAATAGAACTCCTCATGTATGTCACATGTGGTACCAAGCGTTGTTGGTTGGAACAATCAGATCCCCCTCCACCATAAAACCACACAACAGTAGACCCCCCCTTTTATGTCACCTGTGGTACGAAGCGTTGGTCGGATCAATCAGATCTCCCTCCATCATAAAACCACACAACAATAGAACTCCTCATGTATGTCACCTGTGGTACCAAGCGTTGTTGGTTGGAACAATCAGATCTCCCTCCACCATAAAACCACACAACAGTAGAACCCCTCATGTATGTCACCTGTGGTACGAAGCGTTGGTCGGATTAATCAGATCCCCCTCCATCATAAAACCACACAACAATAGAACTCCTCATGTATGTCACCTGTGGTACCAAGCGTTGTTGGTTGGAACTATCAGATCTCCCTCCACCATAAAACCACACAACAGTAGAACCCCTCATGTATGTCACCTTTGGGACCAAGTGTTGGTCAGAACAATCAGACCTCCCTCCACCATAACACCACACAACAGTAGAACCCCTCATGTCTGTCACCTTTGGGACCAAGTGTTGGTCAAAACAATCAGATCCCTCTCCACCATAAAACCACACAACAGTAGAACCCCTCATGTATGTCACCTGTGGTACCAAGCGTTGTTGGTTGGAACAATCAGATCTCCCTCCACCATAAAACCACACAACAGTAGAACCCCTCATGTATGTCACCTGTGGTACGAAGCGTTGGTCGGGTCAATCAGATCTTCCTCCATCATAAAACCACACAACAGTAGGACCCCTCATGTATTTTACCTGTGGTACCAAGCGTTGTTAGTTGGAACAATCAGATCTCCCTCCACCATAAAACCATACAACAGTGAAACCCCTCATGTCTGTCACCTTTGGGACCAAGTGTTGGTCAGAACAATCAGACCTCCCTCCACCATAACACCACACAACAGTAGAACCCCTCATGTCTGTCACCTTTGGGACCAAGTGTTGGTCAAAACAATCAGATCACTCTCCACCATAAAACCACACAATAGTAGAACCCCTCATGTATGTCACCTGTGGTACCAAGCATTGTTGGTTGGAACAATCAAATCTCCCTCCACCATAAAACCACACAACAGTAGAACCCCTCATGTATGTCACCTGTGGTACGAAGCATTGGTCGGATCAATCAGATCTCCCTCCATCATAAAACCACACAACAATAGAACTCCTCATGTATGTCACCTGTGGTACCAAGCATTGTTGGTTGGAACGATCAGATCTCCCTCCACCATAAAACCACACAACAGTAGAACCCCTCGTGACTGTCACCTTTGGGACCAAGTGTTGGTCAGAACAATCAGACCTCCCTCCACCATAACACCACACAACAGTAGAACCCCTCATGTCTGTCACCTTTTGGACCAAGTGTTGGTCCGAACAATCAGATCTTCCTCCACCATAAAACCACACAACAGTAGAACCCCTCATGTATGTCACCTGTGGTACGAAGCGTTGGTCGGATCAATCAGATCTCCCTCCACCATAAAACCACACAACAGTAGAACCCCTCATGTATGTCACCTGTGGTACGAAGCGTTGGTCGGATCAATCAGATCTCCCTCCATCATAAAACCACACAACAATAGAACTCCTCATGTATGTCACCTGTGGTACCAAGCATTGTTGGTTGGAACGATCAGATCTCCCTCCACCATAAAACCACACAACAGTAGAACCCCTCGTGACTGTCACCTTTGGGACCAAGTGTTGGTCAGAACAATCAGACCTCCCTCCACCATAACACCACACAACAGTAGAACCCCTCATGTCTGTCACCTTTTGGACCAAGTGTTGGTCCGAACAATCAGATCTTCCTCCACCATAAAACCACACAACAGTAGAACCCCTCATGTATGTCACCTGTGGTACGAAGCGTTGGTCGGATCAATCAGATCTCCCTCCATCATAAAACCACACAACAATAGAACTCCTCATGTATGTTACCTGTGGTACCAAGCCTTGTTGGTTGGAACAATCAGATCTCCCTCCACCATAAAACCACAGAACAGTAGGACCCCTCATGTATGTCACCTGTGGTACGAAGCGTTGGTCGGATCAATCAGATCTCCCTCCATCATAAAACCACACAACAATAGAACTCCTCATGTATGTCACCTGTGGTACCAAGCGTTGTTGGTTGGAACGATCAGATCTCCCTCCACCATAAAACCACACAACAGTAGAACCCCTCGTGACTGTCACCTTTGGGACCAAGTGTTGGTCAGAACAATCAGACCTCCCTCTACCATAACACCACACAACAGTAGAACCCCTCATGTCTGTCACCTTTTGGACCAAGTGTTGGTCCGAACAATCAGATCTTCCTCCACCATAAAACCACACAACAGTAGACCCCCCCTTTTATGTCACCTGTGGTACGAAGCGTTGGTCGGATCAATCAGATCTCCCTCCATCATAAAACCACACAACAATAGAACTCCTCATATATGTTACCTGTGGTACCAAGCGTTGTTGGTTGGAACAATCAGACCTCCCTCCACCATAACACCACACAACAGTAGAACCCCTCATGTCTGTCACCTTTGGGACCAAGTGTTGGTTAAAACAATCAGATCCCTCTCCACCATAAAACCACACAACAGTAGAACCCCTCATGTATGTCACCTGTGGTACCAAGCGTTGTTGGTTGAAACAAGCAGACCTCCCTCCACAATAAAACCACACAACAGTAGAACCCCTCACGTCTTTCACCTGTGGTACCAAGCGTTGTTGGTTGGAACAATTAGATCCCCCTCCACCATAAAACCACACAACAGTAGGACCCCTCATGCATGTCACCTGTGGTACGAAGCGTTGGTCGGATCAATCAGATCTCCCTCCATCATAAAACCACACAACAATAGAACTCCTCATGTATGTCACCTGTGGTACCAAGCGTTGTTGGTTGGAACAATCAGACCTCCCTCCACCATAACACCACACAACAGTAGAACCCCTCATGTCTGTCACCTTTGGGACCAAGTGTTGGTTAAAACAATCAGATCCCTCTCCACCATAAAACCACACAACAGTAGAACCCCTCATGTATGTCACCTGTGGTACCAAGCGTTGTTGGTTGGAACGATCAGATCTCCCTCCACCATAAAACCACACAACAGTAGGACCCCTCATGTATGTCACCTGTGGTACGAAGCGTTGGTCGGATCAATCAGATCTCCCTCCATCATAAAACCACACAACAATAGAACTCCTCATGTATGTCACCTGTGGTACCAAGCGTTGTTGGTTGAAACAATCAGACCTCCCTCCACCATAAAACCACACAACAGTAGAACCCCTCATGTCTGTCACCTTTGGGACCAAGTGTTGGTTAAAACAATCAGATCCCTCTCCACCATAACACCACACAACAGTAGAACCCCTCATGTCTGTCACCTTTGGGACCAAGTGTTGGTTAAAACAATCAGATCTCCCTCCATCATAAAACCACACAACAGTAGAACCCCTCATGTATGTCACCTGTGGTACCAAGCGTTGTTGGTTGAAACAATCAGACCTCCCTCCTCCATAAAACCACACAACAGTAGAACCCCTCATGTCTTTTACCTGTGGTACCAAGCGTTGTTGGTTGGAACAATTAGATCCCCCTCCACCATAAAACCACACAACAGTAGGACCCCTCATGTATGTCACCTGTGGTACCAAGCGTTGTTGGTTGGAACAATCAGATCCCCCTCCACCATAAAACCACACAACAGTAGAACCCCTCATGTATTTCACCTGTGGTACCAAGCGTTGTTGGTTGGAACAATTAGACCTCCCTCCACCACAAAACCACACAACAGTAGGACCCCTCATGTCTGTCACCTTTGGGACCAAGCGTTGTTGGTTGGAACAATCAGACCTCCCTCCACCATAAAACCACACAACAGTAGAACCCCTCATGTATTTCACCTGTGGTACCAAGCGTTGTTGGTTGGAACAATTAGACCCCCCTCCACCATAAAACCACACAACAGTAGGACCCCTCATGTATGTCACCTGTGGTACCAAGCGTTGTTGGTTGGAACAATCAGATCCCCCTCCACCATAAAACCACACAACAGTAGAACCCCTCATGTATGTCACCTTTGGTACCAAGCGTTGTTGGTTGGAACAATCAGATCTCCCTCCACCATAAAACCACACAACAATAGAACCCTTCATGTCTGTCACCTTTGGGACCAAGCGTTTGTTGGAACAATCAGTAGAACTCATCTATATTGTCTGAACACTTTCATAACATACGTCTGTAACCGTGACCACGAATCGGTTTGATTCAAAACAAAATTTAAGTGACTCATGTCGAGACAGGTATTGCCTATATTTCGACGGGTTGTCTTGGCGGTGAAAGCACGATGGACAGTCACTCACAGTCGCTTATCCAAGGTCAGATACAAGGGTGTCTACTGTAATATTATCATTATTTCCTCAACAATACCACATGGTACCGACACTGACCTCGAGTTTGTCCCACAGATACTCACAGTTCCAAGAGGAGTACTCACTGGAGCAGATACTCAACTCGCCGACGGTGTTTGGGCCGCTGACCAAGCTGCAGTGCTGCCCCACGTCTGACGGAGCCGGTGCTGCCATCGTGGCCAGTGAGGACTTTGTACTCCGCCACAACCTACAGGCCCAAGCCGTGTTGATAGTGGGCATGGAGATGACCACCGACCTCCCATCCACGTTCGAGTCTAAGAGTCTCATCAATTTGGTAATTTATTAGCGAATTCCCTATGTAAAAGTGAGCTATTGGTATGACCCACACGGTGAAACTTAAGAATAGAAGGAAGAATTTTGATCTTTGTTTTAACTTTACTTATCTTTACTTACTTATCTTTAACTTACTTTACTTATAATCCTGTTAGTTAGGTCTTAAAAATAGGTAAGTATTGCCCTGATTCTAGAAGAGTCTTAATTTATTCATCATAATCAATTTTGTCAAACAAAACTGTTGCCCTTTCCTTATCAGCCGGTAATATAATAATTGATTTATCAAATTTTAGAGCTCCAATTTCATCCTTGGAGAGATTGCTTTTAACTTTACTCCTCTTCTGAAATGCATTCGCAACATTACTTCGGAAGTAATCCCGTTGATCTTCAGTTATAAATTCGACATTACTTTTAACCAAAACAATTAATTTAAATTAGAATAGGTCTTTCGTGTCAAATTGAAACCAAGACCTTTCCTTAAAATACTTAGTTTGGATTCTAATGATTTGTGTTTCGAAAGGCTAATCACAAACTCGTCTTCTTTTTTCTCTTCAGGTTGACATTGAGCTTCTTTTATTCTCATATTTTTTTCATTTAAAAGCTTAGATTGTTTCTTATGCAGTATTTTTTTTAAGTAGTTTTCAAACCTCTAAATTTGGTTGTACAAGTTTACTGGAGTACTTGTTAACTTTAAATAATCTGAGTTTGTTACTAAACATTTAATATTTATTTCTAAAAGTTGGATCTCTGCAAATAAATAACTTGACTGGGTTATATTAATAGCCCAACAACGTATTGGAGATAAGTTTAATCTCTTTGATAGCTTTTGACAAATATGTGTATGTGTAATACATTACAGATAGGGGTCTGCGGTTCACTGAAAAATTGGTACCGGTTCGGTACAAAACTAATTACCGAATTCGGTTTGGTACCACTAACGGCACCGGTACTAAGTCGGTACGGTACACCCTAGAACTACAAAAAATCAGTATTCACTGTTAATCAACCACATTTTTCCTTCAGTTTTATTCATAACATCTTTTTCGTCCGTTGACATTCTGTTGACACGCCTTTGCTCACGACAGCAACTTTCAACTTTGACCGGCATTCGCGAGTTTATAGGTTCACGAATGATGACGAGATGCCTTTACAGAATTGATAAAGCCGCCTCCACAGACTGGCCGAATGTTTCGTCGAGTTACGTAGGACTCGGCGAGTAATGTAATAATGTACATAAACATCGAGAGTAACAGAGGTTAATAACAACAAACTACTACGCATTTACACTGTCACGCTCGTATTTGCTCGACTATAGACTTGGCCAGTGTATGGAGGCGGTATAAACGTTAACAAAAACCTACAACCGAATTTTTATGACATTTAATCATTTTTATATCAAACTGAGGGATATCTGTTTGTTTTTTATATCAACGAAATTATAACACCGTTTTGTGTTGTGCATTGCCGATTGTATAAAACAGCTCCTAACCTCAAATGAGTACTTGATACTACTTACAATCGCCAAACATTGGCAAACACATTCTAATCTATGATCATGTGTTACAGAGAGTAATAACATGCATAAGGTTGACACTTATTTTGATATGCAAACGTAATAACATGCACATCAATTCAACAAAATAAATCAGGTTTTCATAACATTTTCCTAATACGCATATGACACGTTTTATGGATGGAAATTAAACCAACCGAATGAAACTGTTTGAATTCAATATTAAATATGCTGTGAACGGTTTAGAAGAGTGTTTAGGTTAAATATTAGTTTCATTGCTAAAAGTCGATTAATGAACAAAAGTTTTACACACACTACTGTTGTAACAAATAAAAAAGGTTAGCCTACATTGGTTCATAATTTTATGGCGTGTCATAATTTTTGAAACTGCGTATTTCTTTCTCTCTGATATTCACTTTCTAGCTACGCACACTCTTTGTGTGACGATGACGTTTGGATGTAATCATCACTTCCACTGATCGCGCATCGTCTTTGTAGATAAAATGTTTTGAACAAGCCTTGATAACAAGTTTTTTGATTGCCTTTTTAGTTAGACTATTTTAAACAAACAATGAGTGATTGTGATGGATTCTTGATTCTTGATGAACCGCCATCGCCCTCGTTTTCTTTTACAACGAGTAGGCTACAACTTTGACGTCTGCTGAGTATGTGTCATCTGATTGCAATACAAATTCTTATTCTGTTGCGTTACTTGGTTATAGGATTTAAAATTTGTTGGAGGCTATAATTTATAATTCATACAATATGTATTTAATTTGAAAATACACACACATACCTTCCTTTCTTTTATTATTATTTTATCGTCTTACTTGTGAATAAAAGTTTATAAAGAAATAGATTTGTCTTATTCGTGTTTTATGTGACTGTTATTTCTATTATCTTGTATGAGATCAATTTTGATTATCTAAATATATGAAATGTATTTGAGATAGCTTTACAATTTAAATTAACTAGGAAATTATCTAACATAACTAGTGAATATGGGGAAAATTGAATAAATGGTATCTAAGTGAAATTATTACAAATACAAACAACAAAATCTTATCTCATAGAAGAAATAAGCCTACATAACTAAATTAACATAATTATTTAACATAAAGGGAATTATTACTGTTGGGGTTGTGTATATATTGGACTTTCTTTCTTTATTTACGTGATTTAACACATTATTATTTTTATTAGGCCTATATAAATATTTGTGAACTATAACAAATTATAATCAAAAGCTTACCTAAATACATTTTTATGTCTTCTATTATGTTTTTCTTTAAAAATATTTTGTCTGTATGTGTTCTGTTTTGTTTCCGAATACACTTAGGCTATGATAAATTATGGCTATTTTATTACCGCATACCGTACCGATTTTGTACCGAGAACCGAGGTACAAAAATATTTACCGTACCGATCTTAAATTTCTGGTACCGCAGACCCCTAATTACAGACATATTAAATACCTAAAAACGGTGTAGATACACTGACAGGCGAGTGTACAACTCAACCAAGTAGCGACCTTCGTTAGGCCTGAGTCACAGGCTCTACGCTGCTGTCTACGTCTATTGTAACTAGGGGTGTGCGACTACTCGAAACTTTTGAGTTTCCCGCCGAGTATTTTAATACTCGAACTCGACTCGAAGTTTTGAAAACTACTCGAAAGTTCGAGCGAGTATTTTCCGCCGATTTCCGGACGATCCCTAACGATTGTGACCAGCCAAAACGCGTAGTAATGGCCATAAAAGGCAATCACATCGCATGAAATCGCCCGAAAATGACAACCGCGGACGATTGCGACCGGCCAAAACGCCTAGTTACGGCCACAAAAGGCAATCGTATCATGTAAAATCGGCCGAAAATGATGATGCAGCGTAATTTTGGCCGTAACTAACGATTTTGTCATTTAATATTGATTATAAGCGATGTCTGGATCAGGTGAAATTGGGCAAATGACAACCGGGCCCATTGGCCGGAAACGAATGTCAAACTGTGTTTTGTTTTTTCAATACGTAATCCAGTTTGATTTTACTGGCTAAAACTTTGTATTGCTACACATGTATTAGTTAGAAACCATGTTTAGATTATCAAATCTAGGGTGGTATCCAAATCCCATTACACTATTTTAAACTACCAACTGATGGCAAATACTCGCTTGAAAATACTCGTAACTCGAAAATAATTGGCACTACTCGACTCGACTCGAATCGATTAAAAAAATCACTACTCGCACACCCCTAGTTGTAACTCAAAGGAAAACTACTCACAATTTCCACCAACAATAATCATGTACTCCAATAAGCTGTATAAAGGGAATTAAATACTTAGCATAACCCTTTTCTTTCTTATTCAAATCATGTTTATTGCATGCACCTCTGGCATCGGGTATTGTGCACCCCTAGGCCGGGCTCTGGTGTGCCTAGTGGTGAATCCAGCCTTGGATATGTCAAAAGGGCCGATTTCGGGAGTTGAAATAATAATAATGCCGGTTGGGAAACAAAATTACTATTTATTCAACTCTACAACTTTACAACAACTGATTTAAAAACCAACTTAAACGACTTTAACAATAGTTATATCCGCGGTTAAAATACAATAATTAAGGTTACATTAAATTTATAAAGAAGGCACCAATTAATAATTTAGCAGGGAGAGGCAGCGCGACGCGTGTTAATTACATCGTGACTTCTTAGGGACTGGGGCGCGGCTCTTGTCTCCTTCGCCGATGCTGAAGCCCCTTCAACCAATCAGAGCCGTTCTCAACACGTGACGTCACGGGAACACTTCATTGACAAGTGCTGCAGCCAAACGATCACTCACACCGTTACTCAAACTAAGAGGTACTGAAAACGTGCTCTGAGGTCGGCGCTGAGAGAGGAAATGCTGACACTTGCATTCCTGCTGACATCGACGCCCGGCCGGGACCGTGGGAGCATCTAAGCTGAGATTAGCTTGGAGCAAATATCCTAGCGTCTGGGGGTTGATTTAATATTTTGTACCAGCCAACTCTTTCAAATGAAATAATAAATGAAATAATTGAAATAATGTTAAGAGCACCGTTCCTCCTTCCAATTATGGATTTTAGTGACGGTAGAAATTTAATGATTAGGAACGGTAAACTGTAATTATTTAACTACAGTGTCGTATTAATGGCTTTTAATAGTCTAGGGATTTTGGGCCGTCACACCCCCCTCACCCTTAGACCATGCTGTCCCCAGCATGAGGTAACAGCAGATTGCCAAGTCCAACTTCTCTCAATGTTTGGAGAGTACACTCCGTCTTCCGTTGGCTGGTCGGTGATCAGGAAACTTCTAACTCCGGACAGCTAACCTCAACTCTCTCCGCAAATAAAAAAAATTATTTAGGCCTAACTTCAACTTTTGTTTTACAACAAAAAAAACTCGAATTGTCACCGGTCCGCCTTAGCCTCTCCCTTTACAAAATATATCTCAAAAATATCACAATCAAAACATCTCAAAAGTCAAAGTTAAACAACCAAACCAACACCTAAAAAAAAACTAAAATATCTCATTTCACAAGGACAAAAAATTACCTAAACACAAAAACACAACACACATTCCCATCTAAACAGACCATTACAACATTTTTAGAAGATTCGTCACTGAATTTAATTGTGTTGTGTATTTAGAACCAATTGGTTAATTTTTCTTAGTATCTGAACAGGGTATGAATTATTATATTTAAAAAAAAAAATCGGAAGAGAGTAATTGAGTTCAGCACTTTTATGGCAACTTTCGAACGCTACTTGCCCGCTATGGTGAAGCCGCATGGGTTTTCACTTGGGGCCGGTCTTACACTCTGTCACCCCTTCGGTAGTGACAGATCCTCCAACGTAGGTCAAATATTAGCAAAAGAAAATTTACTGCTATCCTAACACACCCTTTCCCAAGCTACAGTGCCTACTCTAATTAACTCGTCAACACATGTCAAAATAGCAAATTAACATATTGACACCGAAAATCAACAAAAAAAAAACTTTTCACCAATCCAATGATTGTTCATAAATTCTCGTGTACTCCACCCACTATCGGCTGAAGCCTCAAAACAACTTGAAAATTACCAATAATAAATCACATAGACAATCGAATAATCAATACGGTACAATGCATTATTAACTTATCTTTAACACAAACTCACGTTCAGTAGGCCTGGTAGCGGCACAACAATATCTTCCTGACAGGGTCCGGAAAAACCCTCAGCAAGGCATTTTGCAGTACTCTTGACTGATTATACACTAACTATACGTAAATTTTTCTTTTTCTTTAAATTTTGAAAAATCATTCAGGCTTGCTCCCGGGTGTCTACAGTCCAGTCAGGGAGTCGAAGGGAAGGGGGTATTAGGGGGGTGGGGAGTGCTAGCATTACCTTCCTGTGGACACCAAGTTGGGCCAGTGAATCCTTTACCCTTCTTGGGATATACTACTACCGTTAGTTGGATCGCTTTGAATAATAATAAAAAAAAGTTGCCATTACCAGCCCACAAATATTACACCATTATTAGAAACACACAACAAAACATACCGGTATGCAAAGATCATTAACGCTACACATACATATACAAATACATAATACACAAATAGACAATCGCACAACAATCAGAGGGGGATCCCCAGTCCTTTCGCCATCGCGTCCTCGCGGAGACAAGTCCAGAGGTACTCGCTTCTTCACAGCGTAGTACGCGACTTCTTGATCGCGGTCGAAAGTCTATGTTTCTCAAATACTTTTCACTTACTGAAAGTGTCCCGGTCGGTAACTCACTCCTCGTCACATTCTACCGCACGGTCAGCTTGACATCAGCTGCGCTCGTGGAACTGTCGTGCTCTGCTTCCGGTGCACGATCTGCTACCAATTCTACAGTAGGGTACCATCTCTCCAAGGTTCTGAAGTGGCGACTCTGTCTGCGCAGCCTGCGGGCGCCGTACACGGCCTCCCAGGGTGACACGGAGCAGGTCGGCAACTCGAACTCTCCATCTCAAACCTACAAAGACAACTGTGATTACCACAATAACAGAAAGGCCGCCCCACATGTCCTACTCAACCATGTGGGTGCCAGCATAATGGACTCTAAGGTACTAGAAAGTACTCTCCAAAGAATACCCCTTTACGCTTAGGTGCCAAGCTGATCACCTAGTCCCTGCAGGACCTTCAAGGTGGCACTCACATCAATATTCATCAACTTGGTCTCTTCGTCAGGGAGCATCAACCTCAAATCAAGAATAAAACTTTACCCATCTGACCGACATGAGTGTTGCTGCCGTGTATACGGGCAGGCACCTTAAACTCATCACTAATAACGCCTCGGAGATCACTCCAACTCCACTCAACTGCATGGTGGTTAGGTTGATCTTTCAGCCATCCTCATAACAGTTCAGAGTTACCTTACAGGGCTCTGAAGCACTATGCACCCATCAACCTCGGGAAAAACCACTTTTCCACAAACGCTGGAATACAAGGAGCTGCCGATAAATCGGGCAGGCACCCGATCCGCCAGTGATCGAATCACACCGATCACTTCAGTCTCCTCAACAGAGAGCATTTGACTTAGAAAAGTCAGAAATCACAACTTCGCATTCCGGTCCGACATGAGTATACTGCTGCCATTTGCACGGGCAGGCAATATTGGACTCATCAGTTGCTACGACACACATCTTATTTATTTCCTTGAGGGAGGCCCATTCAACGTCATAATTTCAATGGGGCATTTCCCCCAAAACAAAACTCAAATAAACTGAAACAACAGGCCCAGAAGACCATCGGCTGGTTTACTCGTACCAACCCTTTAGTAAACACACAACCATCAACCTCCGCTTTGCCGGCTGTACAGGCGAATTGCGCTGCACAGGCTGGGCTTTCTACAGAACAGCTTGCCATAGAACAAGCAAAACATAATTTACTCCCCATTCCCGTTTGCTTTTATTAAATTTTCGTTCTCTTCAAGGTCTGGCCAAGAATAGCATGAGTTAGCAAGCATATTCCCGGAGCAGAGCACACATTTTGAAATTCTATTTAAAAAAACAAATAACCATAATGTGATTCCTAAACACTAGTACATCAGTATACTTAGGTGATACGAATGCACTCCCTCAGCAACTCCACAGTGAGGAAGACCCTCCGGTATCCCAATCCACAGGGACAGCACAAGAATGGCCTAGAATTAGAACTTTCCTGAATAACAAACGGAACAGGTTATCCAGTGAACACATGTTATCACAAGTTAGAGCACAAACCATTAATAACAACAAACTTCCTACGAAGAATCAATTATCACTAACTTCACCAGCCTTATATTTTAAATATAAGGGAAAATAACTGGACTCTTTTTTTGTAAATTTTGAATTTAGTGTAAATGGACTAAATCATAAATCATCGTATTTACTCCTAACCTCTGGTTCATTATCTAATTCATCACACCGCAAATGGGAGCTCTGGCTTCACAATGCTCAGTCCCAGATGAGGGGGTAAAGTATTAGACACTTTAAATATTACATCGGCAAATAATTTCTGTCCATGTTCGGAGTACTGATAATAAAACAGATGCAGCCATACAATTTAAGGGACAGACTGCATGCAAAATAAACAAAATTAAATTTTTCAAACTATCAAACTAGGCAATTTGACACTCACGATTTCAAACTGTAAAAAGAAATGCGATCATTGTTAACGAAGCACCGATCTGCAACAGTATTTAAAGCTATCTGCAGATCCTAAAACTGAACACAAATACGCATCACAATTTACTGGCTTCAACTCAAAGCTTTATTAGTTTCAATTTAGATACTCATTTTTTCACCTACTCCTTTAATGCTGTTAACTAAATTCACACACACAGAAAGAGGCATACTAAATATCTTCACATTGCTGATTATCTTACATAAAAAAATACAAAGTCCGGTACCAAAAACAAACAGTACCACTGCTTTACTGACTGTCATGTTCAGTTGGCCCAAAACCAGGAACCAGAACTAAACAATGAGCACAGTATAGCTCAGTTCCAAAAAACCAATACAGCAACCAAACTGCGATTTGATTTTCTCCTCTATGCTATTTTGTCTCACATAATTTTGAAGGAGAGCAAACCAGCCTTTTTTCAAAACTGCAAACAAAAGGTTAAATAATTTATTTATTATCCCTTCACAACCGTTACCGAAGGTTACTGCCCATTAATTCTCTCGACATTAAAATTACTGGATCCACCGGTGTAGAACCCTCAATAACCCCCTACTGATGAGAGCTTCTGAAATAAATCAAATTCGCCCAGTCCCATTTAGAATTTCCAATACTCTACTGAAGTAGTCATCAGAGGCTCTCACGCCTAAGTCCACACGTTTTTTTGTTTCTAAGAAATTTTTAGAAAAATTCAAAGTCCCAACTTAAAGTTCAATAAAATGTACACTAAAGCCCCGGAATGCAGTTACTCTAAGTCCCAACACGGTGAATTATTCAATTCAAATCACCAAATTAATTTCCAAAATATCACAAGTCATTTGTAGCATTCAGTTTACTTTTGACAATCCGGCTAAGTCCTTAGCTCAAAATACACAATAGATTTCAAAAATTGTTGTCGAACGCCCATTTCCCCACTACTATGATGGTCCACGTCGATTATTTCTAAGTCCCAATTTATTTCTTTAAAATGTCACAGAACTCCCATTTCCCCACTACTAACGCTTTGTTTCATCGAAAATTTTCAAAGTTCTGATTTACTTAATTTCTTTGGTAAATAAAAATTGACAATGGAGATAGGCCAGAAAATTGACACAGTTTATAAGTGTCAGATCATTATTTTTTTTATTAATTTGTAACAATAATTTTTTTTTAATCACTTTATTCTAAATTATTGGCCTATTTCAATGACGCCCAGATTTTTTCCAATGCATTTATAGATTTACCACTTAATATATAACCCAAGGTTAATCACACATGCAAATAAAGTTAGGTTAATTTAGAAAGCATTTATTCTAAGGTTAATATAATTAATAAATCCTACAAACTCTCGTTCTTGAACAAAACAATGTTAAATCAACTAAATAAAAATATAACTTGCTTCGGGAATGATTATTCCATCTACTAACTGCAACAAGTGTGGGACTCCGTTTAGATTAATCTATTCAGACATCTGTTTACAAACACAGGCAACCATTTATGCCTTCTCAATTAATTACGGCGTCACTACTCTATACGCCACAGCCTTGTTACGATAATTGTCGCCCAAGTCTCGCTTCGGACAATTCGGATTAATTACAATATAATATTTTTTCAATTTAATTCCCAAATAAGTTATAATTTCATTTTAATGTCGTCCTCTCCCTGTTCCCCGATGAGTTGCAATTAAACTCGCTTATTTGCACTTCAATCAAACTGAAGTGGCAAATCGGCAAATCAAATATGGCGGATTAATCTGAACGCAACAGAGACGCCTTGCTAATATTGCAAATGGCGGCTCCAAGCTTCCTTCCACAATTAATATTCCAAGTCACTTTACCTGTAAATCAGACCTTAGTCACAGGTAATACTTAAAATCAACTCTACCTTTATTATTTATCAATATCCATTACCGCTAGGCTCAACAACAACTCTGATAGCCCAATAATTTTGATTTAATATGTCTTCTCAAACAATGACATTCTCATAACACCGCCATGCCATCTCGATCACGGTCACACAATGAATGCAAAGTGTCGATGGAGGGGGGAACTGACGCTATCTGTTTCTCTCACAATGAGGCTAATGGCGGCTTGAAGATTTAAATTAATCTAATTACTTTGAAATTCTCTAATAATTCGAAAAATGCATATTTCTTTACGGGAGTTGCGCTAAAATGAGTTTAATTTATTGCTTTACAAGATTAAGCTGTTACCTACTGTTAAAACGACACATATAAAATTAACAAGATTGCACCAATTAATAAAAATAAATTTATTACTTACCAAAATCCATTCTCCGTCCGTGGGATTCTTCAAGTGGTGTTTTCTTGCAACACACCCCGCACTGACACCAATTGTCAAAAGGGCCGATTTCGGGAGTTGAAATAATAATAATGTCGGTTGGGAAGCAAAATTACTATTTATTCAACTTTACAACAACTGATTTAAAAACCAACTTAAACGACGTTAACAATAGGTATATCCGCGGTTAAAATACAATAATTAAGGTTACATTAAATTTAGAAAGAAGGCACCAATTAATAATTTAGCAGGGAGAGGCAGCGCGACGCGTGTTAATTACATTGTGACTTCTTAGGGACTGGGGCGCGGCTCTTGTCTCCTTCGCCGATGCTGAAGCCCCTTCAACCAATCAGAGCCGTTCTCAACACGTGACGTCACGGGAACACTTCATTGACAAGTGCTGCAGCCAAACGATCACTCACACCGTTACTCAAACTAAGAGGTACTGAAAACGTGCTCTGAGGTCGGCGCTGAGAGAGGAAATGCTGACACTTGCATTCCTGCTGACATCGACGCCCGGCCGGGACCGTGGGAGCATTTAAGCTGAGATTAGCTTGGAGCAAATATCCTAGCGTCTGGTGGTTGATTTAATATTTTGTACCAGCCAACTCTTTAAAATGAAATAATAAATGAAATAATTGAAATAATGTTAAGAGCACCGTTCCTCCTTCCAATTATGGATTTTAGTGACGGTAGAAATTTAATGATTAGGAACGGTAAACTGTAATTATTTAATTACAGTGTTGTATTAATGGCTTTTAATGGTCTAGGGATTTTGGGCCGTCACAGATATACACAATCAATCAACCAATCAATAAATCAATCAATCTTTATTCGTCCAACATGGGTTACGTGTATTTTAACACATTGGGTGTGGAGTACATTAATAAACGTATCCTAATTAATGCATTGAAACTTACAGTCGACTCCCTCTAATCCGGACACCCCGGGACCGGACACCTGTCCGGATTAAAAAAATTCCGGACCATCCGGCGGTTTTTTACTTACATAAATTACAATCTGTAATAGGGAATCTATAATCATAAATCACATTTTAAGACAATTATAAGTGTACGGTACTTGCCGAAACATTACGGGGCATTACTACTAACTCGTATCCTCATTTTGTTGTGACATCGATAAATACCCCCGTCGCAGCAAACCTGCGTACTCAGCGAATTTCCAATGCATGCACATGTTTCTCACTACCACATAAAGCCACTTACCAAGTTTCATAAAAATACATTAATAAATAATTTATCTATAGCATTTTATTTATTCTCCATAAGAATAACATTAGGGCTGAGTACGCAGGTTTGCTGCAACAAGGAACACAAAATATGTGTTTTTATGCAATTATCAATATAACTCAACCAGGTGAAGCTACATACTAAGTTTTATTAATTTATGTTCATAATTAAGGGAGATATAAAACGTTACTTAATCTCCATAAGAATAATATTAGGGCTGAGTATGCAGGTTTGCTGCTACTGGGATAATCAACAAAAAATCAATTGTTCGTTCAAATATCAATATACCAGTACCACGTGAAGACACATACCAAGTTTCATCAATATACATTTACAAATAATCGAGATATCAAATTTTATTTATTCTCCATAAGGATAACATTGGACAACGTACTGTGTTTAGCACTTTGAATATCTCTGCAACGGTTGGGCGTAGAACCACAATTTAAACACCAAAATGATTGTTTTGTGGAACTGAACAGATTGTAAAAGCAAATGTGAAATTTACATTAAAATAAACTGAGGAAAAGCTAAAAACTGTTTTCCCATAAGATTAACATAGGAGATTTTATGAGAAGGTTTTTTGGATTTTCTCCGCAACCACTTAACCTAGGTTAATAATTCAAATTACTGTATTATTTGTTTTTTTAAGCTCTATAACATGATCAAAACCAAAATTAAGTTTTTTAAAAATTTTGAAGTAAAAAATGCAAAAACTGATTTTTGGAAAATTTAAAAACCCCATAAACCCCCATTCCCATGGTCCGATTTTTTTGGTTTTCGAACTTAAAGTCATGAATGTCATTTTACACATTTGAGCCAAATTTCATCGAATTCGCACGTTTTTTACTCAAGTTATCGCATTCACGGACACACACATATATATATATATAAATTTGAACGAATAGTGTTTTTGGCATCTGGGGACCTCAAAACAAAAAGTTATCATGGTCTGGGGCTTAAGTCTTACAATGAGACCTATGGTAATAGCTTCTTCCCTATAGGGGAAATTCGCTAAAAGAAACTTGACACCAGACAATAGGAAAGAACACGAATCAAATGCAATCGTAAGCCGAACTGAGGATATTTGTTTCCATGTAGGCTGGAAATAAACAGACACGCTCAATCCTGTCGTTTTCGGCCTTGGGAAACCCGGCGCGCGCTCATGACTCATTTCCAAGAAGTAGTCCGGACCATCCGGCGTCCGAACCATCAGAGTCCGAACGAGAGGGAGTCGACTGCATGTGATTTTCATGTTTAAACTTGTTTGTAAGCATTGAACGTGTAAAGGACAATATATTATTTTCTAACATGTGAACAAATACAAGTAACAATATATAAAACTAATACATGAGTAAACGTAAATATAAATAACTAAATAAACTAGACTAAATAAGGAGTTGAAACAGAAAACACAACAACCACTCTTTTAAAATGTTAACACTATCACAATCTAAAAATTCTTCTATAGTGTAGAAAGCCTTACTCTTAACCATTTGGATATAACAATATTAAATGTCTTATGAGGTAACAGTCTTACTTGGTAACTTGTTGAAAAACAGAAGCTGCTGGTATTTATGACTCTAAAAATCCTTATATAACCTAATAATAGGTTTGGCCAGATTTTCTTTCAGTCTTGTATTGTGGGTATGTACTGAGCATTGATTATAAAAACTGTCAGCATTATTTTTAACAAAGATAGATTAAAGTGGGGAAACTGTTCTGCATAAATCTGTTGAGTTTAACCCTGCTAAAATTCTAAGTGCTTTCTTCTGCCACAAGAAAGCATTTTTCGCTGAAGTGGAGTTGCCCCAGAGTCAAACACCATAAATCCAGTGGGTGTGGAAAAGACCAAAATAGGTCATCTTACAGTACATAGTCGATTTAATACTTCTGTGAAACATAAATTATTACAGGTAGGGTCTGTGTTTACAGGTAGGATATGACATGACTCGCAATGCAGTTGAAAAGCTCTTTAGCAAAACACCGTACAAGCCATCAGATGTAGATGTGGTCGAACTCCATGACTGTTTCTCTGCCAACGAGTTGATTACATACGAGGCTCTGGGGCTCTGCCCCCCAGGAAAGGCGGGGGAGTTCATCGATAGTGGGAACAACACCTACGGAGGCCGTGTAGTGGTCAATCCTAGTGGAGGCCTAATATCTAAAGGACATCCTCTTGGAGCTACTGGTAATATATTGTTCAGTGTTTTAAGAATCCTAGACATCTTTCTGCTTCTACAATAAACAGTTTTATAATTTTTGCGAGTTTACATTAAATTACAATGTAATAAATGTTGTTGTCAGGGATTTGCAGCAATTTACTGTTAGTTTGCGTAACAACTGTGAGATATTATACCTAGGGAAAATAATTTATAGAGAAATACACAGATAAATTAATGTGACAGTAAATATAGTAAAATAAAACAATTAAATACACACATAGAAAACAATCATAAACTATAAAGAGTAATATTTTGGTTACTAGACTGTAATAGGTCATAATCAAATCAAATCAATTTTAGGTATATTTTGGTTTATTTTTCTCTTTTAATGTTTCAGTTGCATTTTGGCCATCTTCCTCAGAGTGATTGCTAATTCATAATTATTGAAAGTATGTGTTCTACAGGAAAATTTAGTCAAAGTCAAAGTACAGTAGAGGCTCAAACTCGAGTCCCGATAACTCGATACTCTGGGAAACTCAACGCCTCTGTTTTGCCGTGCGTACCTAACGTGCGACCGGCACTTGACTGTATTTCATGCGTCCTGCGATTCTCGTCCGTACCTCACACGCCTCCATTGTTTGGGTCGTTCTTGGAAACTTTTGTATTTCCTCAATCTGTCTCGTGATTTTAAGTGCACCAATGTAAGGTTTATGGTTTTTCTATTTTGGTGTTTCATGATACCATACAGAGTACTGTAACATGTTTATATATGATATACTATACAATGTAAAGCTAAAGCTTGGTATTTTCTCTCCCCAATGCAACTCTGGGAATCTCGACATTCACCAAACACGACAGTCCACATTGTGTTGAAATTGTGAGAGTCTTCTGTATATTCAAAAGGGTTTTTATTTATTAAGAAAAATTGTGTTAGTCTACAAATTTTTTTAAATTGAGAGGTCACATTTTGTTCTCTTTAATATTTTGGTACTGACAGGTTACCTTTTTGATCAGAAATATGGAGCTCTAGCGAGGTAAAACACAAAAATCAGTTGCGCTCAAGCTCCAGGCAAGGCCATGAAGCAGCTCCAGCATCGTCCTGTCTCAAACTTTTAGATTACACCTCAGAGTGTGTTTTAGCTTTTCGCTTAAGTAGTTAGCCTTACCAGAAGTTAAGATTCTGTGGGCGGTCACTGATGTTTGAAAAGTGTAAACCCATTATAGTTAGTAAACCAAAATCCCTGTGTGCTCTCAAAACATGGTCATATTCCCCCAGTCCGAAACAAATTTGTCCATCTTAAGCTGTACTTTCTGCTTTCTTTCCAAGTCCCTTACAGGCATAACATTGCCATAAAAGGAGACAGTAATTGCTGAAAGTGCTTAAGCCTGAACAAGACGAAGGTCGGTTGCCTCAGGGATTGGTATCTTTTCCTGCACAATGCTCTTAGAGACTTTTTTTGACTAGCTGAACTCACATGGCTGGAAAAGTTGAAACCGCTATCAAGTACGATGCCCAAGTACTTCGGCAGAATCATATTTTGTATAGCTGATTTTCCGACAGATGCCTAACTGACCGGTGCCTGAGATGGAAACTTGCTCATTAAATTTACCTGGGGTAATTTATTTTATCACACTTCTTGCCAACATTTCTTACTTTGGGCGTTCCATAAAAAACTGACACGGAATGATAAATCTTCAGATAGCACAAATATACTCCACTAAAATAGTACGAACATAACTAAACCGAATCCCTGTTGCACTTTATAAAGTCATAAATTCATACAATTTACGATAAGCATACGGCACTAGCTTAATTTCTTTTGAATCTTTGTCTTTTGCTCAAAGTGTCGTAGGTAAAAACCTTAAGACGTCCGAAACAATTTGCAAAATGGCGATTGCTGTGGACCGCTTTTCCTAAAAGTATATGAATTTTTGGCAACTAAATGCCTCTGGTGAAAGACAACCTTGGTATCTCTACATTTTGCAATAACTCCAAATGGAATGTGGACACAGTTGTTGACACTGTCTCACCTGCAGGCCTAGCCCAGTGTGCGGAGCTGTGCTGGCAGTTGCGGGGGGAGGCGGGTAAGCGCCAGGTGCCCAGGGCCCGCCTAGCCCTCCAACACAACATCGGGTTGGGCGGGGCAGTTGTCGTCGCTCTTTATCAATTAGGATTCCCACAGTACAGAAGGTAAGCCACTTATCATGTATTCTAGTGTCATTTTTCCTTATTAGTTATAGCACCAGGGAGACCGAGCTATTCGGTGATATTTTATTCGTTTCGTGGGTGAATAAGATGTCCACTCTGTATTCAATCTCTATTGATGGTTCTACAGTGAACGCTCTTTTAACCGGTATGTTGGGACCACGGTCATGCCGGATAATAGAACATAACATAGGTTTTAAAGGAGACATTGAAGATAATTAACTCCATACAATACCCAAATGAACTAGTCTCGGGAAAAAAAAGTTTAGATTGTCGAGTTTGAGCTTCAACTGCAACGTAACCAGTTGAGGTATAAACAAACAAACTACTCCCTTATTCCAGGAATGTAATTGCGCGTTTATTGATGTGAGTTAATAATTTATTGTTTGATTTAATAATTTAAGTGAGTCTTAAGGCAGGTTAAATGAAAAAAGTACCAGTTTTTTGGCGTTTTTCATACAGCGGCTCACTTTGAAAATTCATACCATAAAAACTACTGCTCCAATCGTTTTATGAAACTTTGATAGGTAGTAGAACATACATTTTTATAACATATTTATAAGTTTTGGAATTTTTTCACTGCTAGGAAAAAAGTTGTTATGATTTTAGTAAAAGCCTTTTATTTTGAGTTTGGATTGTGGTAGAAACGTCAAAGAAAGTTTAATTTGTAGCTTTTAATGAAAGGAAAAATAATATAAAGCTAATAATTAGATGTGTTGTTTTTGAAAAATTAAACTTAAAAATAAGCAAAGTGTGGGTAGAATGCAGTCGCGCATAAAATCGCTACCTCGCGCACCGTGCCTTGCAGGGAAAATTCCCTGCGCGGCGGCGCCAGCGCGGCGATGGGTTTCGGCCGGGCGCGTCGTGGCAATGTTACGAGTTATACACAGCACAGCTGCATTGCTAAAATACCATTTCCCATCACCTTTTTTCATAAGGGCTTTGGACCTTCAGTGGTAGGTTTAAAAATGGATTGCTCTATAAGAGACTTTTCTTGACTGTTAAAAATATTAACAGTAATTGATTTTAAAAAAATCATTATTTACAATGATTATTCCTGTTCAGTTTGTGCAAGGGGCCTTTAATCAGAAAAATCACTGTCTGAGTACTCAGTCGTGCTCTCATTTAATTTCCAACAGTTCAACAGGTGGTAGGTTAATCATGTTGTCTTTTCCCAATAATTAGCTTCGATGGATTTTTAATGATTAATACACTTCTTCCATAGATCTTGAGTGACCGACCGCAGTGCTTCTTTGCAAAGGTTATTCATGACTTCCATGGACCTTCCTTTTTCAGCTTAGTTAGCCATATTGACCTTTGCGATTTTCCCTTTGACATACGCCCAGATCAGCTCAATTGGATTCAGTTCACAGTGAGCCAGTGGGAGCCAAACAAGGTTTACATCAGATCGAACACGTCTCACTATTTGATCAAGGACTTTTTCCGGCGTTTGGAAGTGTGGTCTGGCGTGGACAATCAGTTCAGCTTTTGTCATTTTCTGGTAATCGGATACGTCAGGTGGAAGAGAAATATTTCGGTCAGTAAGGAATGAAATAATTTTGCCTTTTACCCAAGACATTGTTGTTTTTATTTGTAGCGAGATCCACCATTGTGTGGTAAGGTGCCTGATCAAGAACAATAGCCGCTTTTTCAGGCAGTAAACGCAACACTTTTTCAAACTACTCTGAGTAGTGCTTTGAGTTTATCTCATTGTGATAATCCCCAGTGTTCTTCTTACCAATAAAACATAATTCAGCTCATGGCAAAAATCCATCTTCGCTACCAATATGCAGTATTATTATTCTCTTGCCTGCTCCCGACAGCGTCTTAAATCCTCCTCTCCAACCGTAGATTTGTTGAATGCAGCCTCTATATTGGTCATAATTGTTAAAATTATCGTTTAAAGCTATTATCACATTTTCTTGCCAAGCGTAAGACATTGTATGGTTTTGACCACAAGTTTCATCTGTGTAAAATATTTTGAATCCTTTAGTTCTAAGTTCCCGAATCTTCCTTAAATATGTATGTCGTGAAGCAGCAATGGTCGTAGACTCCATCAATATAGGTTTTTTGGCCAGTTTTCTGAATGAAAATCCTAATTCATGCACAATTTTCATGAGTGTTTTTTTGACATAGTCGGAAAATCTGTAAGGGTTTGAACAAGTTTGTTATGCAAATTACTGATTGTTGGGTATGTCTTATTTAGATAAAAGTCGTAAATGTTTCTTCTAATTACCCCTAAAGTGAAATCATCCAGCTTGATGCGTGGTCGGCCGGTCCTCACACAGGGTTTCTTGCTTGGTACACCATTCTCATCCTCTTGATTCTCCTTCATGGAAGTGCCACATCTCTTCACTGTTGCTATGGACTTCCCAACACACTCCGAAACTTTGTGTAAACCGGGTACTGCTTAATCACCACACTTGATACCTTCATTCTTGAAGAAACATATTGCACTTATAATCATAGCGATTTCACCGTCTTATAAGTGACGAGCTTTGGGCATCTTGACCGACGTGAACTCAAGGAACAACACAGGCAGAATGAGTAAAACGAAATACATTTTAGAGGATGTGATAATAGTGACTAATAGGTCCATTTCCGTTAAAACGTGCCTCGTTAGAAAGGAGTAAGTATGACTCAAATAATATATTGGAAATGGATTCGTCACCCCTAACGCGACGCGCCATGAGATCGATAACCGGTTGGAGGAGGGAATTTTCCCTGCAAGGCACGGTGCGCGAGGTAGCGATTACACGCGCGACTGCATTCTACCCACACTTTGCTTATTTTTAAGTTTAATATTTAAAAAACAACACATCTAAGTATTAGCTTTATATTATTTTCCCTTTCTTTAAAAGCTACAAATCAAACTTCCTTTGACGTTTCTACCACAATCCAAACTCATAATAAAAGGCTTTTACTAAAATCATAACAACTTTTTTCCTAGCAGTGAAAAAATTCCGAAACTTATAAATATGTTATAAAAATGTATGTTCTACTACCTATCAAAGTTTCATAACGATTGGAGCAGTAGTTTTTATGGTGTATGAATTTTCAAAGTGAGCCGCTGTATGAAAAACTCCAAAAAAACTGGTACGTTTTTCATTTAACTTGCCTTAAGACTCACTTAAAATCAAACAATAAATTATTAACTCACATCAATAAACGTGCAATTACATTCCTGAAATAATGGTGTAGTTTGTTTTTTTATACCTCAACTGCTTACGTTGCAGTTGAAGCTCAAACTCGAGTATCTAACTTTTCCCCCGAGATTAAACACACATTTTACTTGATAGGTTGTGAAGAAAAACACAAAGTTCTGCAGAGTTTAAACACTCAAAATGGTGTGCATAGTCCAGTGCAGTGGAGGCTAATGTCAGTACTGGTCTGTGAGCACCCGAACATAACCAGAAAAAGTCGATCGTGAGTGGCTCAGCTGATGCCAGTTAGTAGAGCTTGCCGGTTCTTAGAAGGCTGGATAAAATAGTGTCTACTGTATCACTGTTATCAAGAAATCATTTGTTGACACTTTACTTTGTGCAAGTGCTACTTTGCCAGTTCACTGGTTAATTTATTCACAGCTGTTATGATAGTTTTGATTTGAAACTCCATAAGACCAATGTTAACATTTCCAATTTTCAAATGAGATTTTTAGCAAAATATGAATTTTCCTGGGGTTGAGTTTCCTAATTGATTTTTTAGGTCTACAAGCCCCTAACTCCAAAGTTTTAACTAAATCGTTCTGCTGGATTCCGAGATATATTTTGTAAACAAACAGACATTGCTTGTATTTAAGTATTGGATTCAGGGAATCAGAAGGGAAAAGTCAGAATATTTGTTGAAAATGTATGGACAATTATCAATTTTGAATAATTCCTGATTATTGAGTTTTCCAGCTTGTCACAACCTACTGAGTCTATTTAGTGGATGGAGGGTTGTTGAACCAACCCTCGGTTTGTATAAACCAAATTTTTGAAATAAGGCCAGAATGGCAGACTTTCCATTGCTATAACAATCAAAATAAAACAGTAATCTTGCTATCCGTGGTTATCTTTATTTGTATATGTTTATTTAGGAAAAGGATAGACAGCTAGCTTACCTGAAGAGAATAACACAGGTGTAGCACAGGAGACACATAAAAAACACACAAAAAACACTTGATATTTCGTCCCTCTTGGGGACTTCATCAGAAGAGAAGAAAATGATCTGTGTTTTGTGTGTTTTTATGTGTCTCCTGTGCTACACCTGTGTTATTCTCTTCAGGTAAGCTAGCTGTCTATCCTTTTCCCAACTTACCAAATTCTCACAGCCTAGAGCTTTTCCAAATGAACCCATATGTTTATTTAGAAATACATGGAATCAATGTGAAAATCTGTGATACCGCATTTTAAGGGTTTACCCTGTCCTAGAGCCTATCAATATGTTTGTACAATTCCTACAATTAATTATAACAATTCAGAAAACATTTTTAAATAACTTAGAGTAAAACTATTGGCTTTCAAAGGCCCCTATGTGAGATTTTAAGATTTTGTTTTATCAGTCGGTTATTTAAACATATGACCATAACTGAGGAATCTTATTCCGTTCAGCACACAATGAATAGAAACACACAATGGATTTCTTTCCGTTCTTAAAAAAATTATTATAAATAATACGGATAGGAAAATGAGCAGAATTATTTTCAAGATCATAAAGCCTAGTAACATTTATTTCTTGTTAGACCACACTAAATTTACCAACAATATTTATTTCTGAGATGGGAACAGTTAATGAATTAGAATATGCTATTGAATTATAAGAGGACACTGCTCCAAATATGGAGTATCACAATCTATTTCAGTGAGACCAGGCATCGCAAATGTGCGATGGCAGTCTGTGAATAGAAACCACAAGGAGGATGGGTTCACAGTTCTTAGATATAGCAGAAAAAGTTTCACCTCATCATTATGCCCAAAACTGGGGAAATATATAGGTGTTATTCTAGGATTCTATCGTGGAAAGATCTTTTTCTATTTTTGTTCATTAGAGATTACTGATAAACTGACTAAAAGTATTCAACACAACTCGGACAGGTCTCTTTAAAGTAAGAACCATGTGTTTATGTCAGCGGATTCTTCTCTCTTGGTTGCTCTTATACTTCGAAAAGTTTGATGGGCCTAAGTGGCCCATACCTTGCCGCCCTAAGTGGTTCTAACATAATTATTTTTGTATCTTACCTCACTTCCTTTAAATCAAAATACCCCCGTCGCAGCAAACCTGTGTACTCAGCGAATTTCTAATGCATAATGTATGTCTTAATATCACATAAGGGTCATTACCACCAAATGGGATAATTTAGGTTAAGGAACATTTTTTAAATTCAAATTGTCTTCTACTATTGATTGTTTAGTCCCATACATTGTTGGGAACACTCCAATGCTGCAGCAGAGCACAATTTTCATTTTTTATTTGAAAAATCAAACATTTTCAGTACCAACTCAGGGATTGGTCACACTCACTTAACCTCCCACAAAGAACGAGTTTAAGACATTTTATGCAAACAACTGACAGAATGTTTCATTAAATAAACAATAACAAAAAATAACATGTTTTATTTCCTGATTCCATCATTTTAACCTTTAAAAGTTAGAAAATGATGTTGAAGTTGGAAGTGTATCATAATTTGGTACCTAATACCTAAAGTTTATTCATTGGAAAACATTTTAAAATAACGATTTTACTATCGTGAGATGTGAATACATTTTTTCATCAGTTTTATGTAAAAATATATATGAATAAAAATATATTATCGTCGTTAAGTTAGTATTTTTACCCCGTGACTGGCCTGTAGCAGACGTGACTGCTCTGTAACAGACGTGACCGGTGGGTAACAATAGTGACCGTTTGGTAAACTCACATGACTTATACAACTAAAAGGTAACATAATACATCTAAAAGACTAAAAAACTTATTCATTACTATAAAATATGAAACTTACTATTAAAGTTATAGAATTCCTGAAATATCTATAAATCCAGGGAAGAATTATATTGTACCTCAATTCACAAACAGTACGGTCATACTTATAAATCATAACATGTTATTCTTTTATGAAAACGCTAAATATATCATAACAAGTTAACAAGAACTAAACACAACCTTAAAACGTGGTTAGCCTACAAAGCTTAACTGAATGACTATTAAAAATAAAGTCTCGAATATACAGATCGGTCACACTTAACAGTACCGGTCACGTGAGAGATCTGTTCGTGACCGATCTGTTTATTCGAGACATTATTTTTAATAGTCGTTCAGTTAAGCTTTGTAGGCTAACCACGTTTGAGATTGTGTTTAGTTCTTGTTAACTTGTTATGATATATTTAGCTTTTTCATAAAAGAATAACATGTTATGATTTATAAGTGTGACCGTACTGTTTGTGAATTGAGGTACGATCTAATTCTTCCTTTTGTAGATTTTTCAGAAAATCTTATAACTTTTTTTGAAAAAACTACACTCATCAATCAAACTATCATACGTTAGAAGAATAGATCAGATGATTCCCGCTCTTTTTACCACCGCACCTTTTTCTGGACACTTCATTGGATTTACGCGTCCTTGAACCACGGACGTTCGGAGACATTATTTGTCAGTAGGAAAAAACCATTTTCCCACTCAACTTTCTCCAGACCAATGTTAATGTGTAGAAGTACAGGTTACGTTGGTATTGGTTATACACCACAGTCGTTGGCAATCGTCTGCTTGACATATTTGTTTTGATCAGCATAACCTTCAAGCCAGTTGGAGACGTGTGACCGATGGGTAAATAAAGACACATTTAATCTTTTACACTTTATTTATTTATTATTTGGAATGTAGGATAGGGTTGAAAGATAGGAAAAAAGGTTGTTTAATCAAAACAATAAAGGTTTTTAAAATATATAATTTAATTTCTCATTTTTCTCATGGAGACCTAAGTTATCCCATTTGGTGGTATTGACCCATAAAGCCGCATACCAAGTTTCATAAAAATATATTCAAAAATAAGCGAAATATACTATTTGAATTATTCTCCATAAGAATAACATTGGGGATGAGAACGCAGGATTGCTGCAACAAGGAATAAGAAATATGGGTTTTCATGTAAATATCATTATTAATCAACTAGGTGAAGGCACATACCAAGTTTCATCAACATACATTCATAAATAAGCGATGTATACCATTTTGATTATTCTCTATAAGAATAACATGGGGGATAAGTATGCAGGTTTGCTGCAACAAGGAACACAAAAAAATGGGTTTTTATGCAAATATCAATATACCTCAACTAGGTGAA
Source organism: Allygus modestus (assembly GCA_963675035.1). Classification (NCBI taxonomy): domain Eukaryota; kingdom Metazoa; phylum Arthropoda; class Insecta; order Hemiptera; family Cicadellidae; genus Allygus; species Allygus modestus. The sequence goes on along the minus strand of OY776113.1, from coordinate 36,633,775 downwards.
GCCACATACCAAGTTTTATTAATTTATGTTCATAATTAAGGGGTCCATTACATTTTACTTATCCTCCATTAGAATAACATAGGGGGCTGAGTACGGAGGTCTGCCGCTACGGGAATTATCGGTAAAAATGTTTTTGTACAAATAACAATAGGCCACAACCAGATAAAGATAGTATCTGTCTATACCAAGTTTCGTTAGTACACGTTCATAAATAAGTGAGATATAATTTTTTCTTATCCTCCATAAGAAAAGAATTGGACAACGTACTGTGTTTAGCACTTTCAATATCTCTGTAACCAATTGACGTAGAGAAATTATCAAAACAACAAATTGTGTATTTTAAAGCTTAATACAATTGTGAAAACTAAAATTTGACTTTTCAAAATATTACATGTAAAAACTTCAAAAACCCATGTTTGGTGTACAAAAACCCCCAAAATATCACTTCGAATGGGTCGATCTGTCTGATTTTCAAACTTAAAGCCATAAATGTTGCTTTACACGTTTGTACCAAATTTTATCAAAATCGGACATTTTTTACGAGAGTTATCGCACCCACGGACACACGCACACACACACACACACACACACACATATATATATATATATATATATATATAAATATATAAACGAATGGGTTTTTGGGGTCTGGGGACCTCAAAACAAAAAGTTATCATGGTCCCGGGCCGAGGTCTTACCATGCCGACTACGGTAATAGCTTCTTCGCTATAGGGGAAATTCGCTGAAACTGGTTTTCAACATGTTGTCTGGATATGGTGAATGACTTTTGTGCTGCGTACTTAGCTTTGAAATACAAGTAATCTTATTAATTATAGTACTTGAATGTAAAAACACATCAAATCTTACAAACTTTAGTACTTATAATCTGTTTTCTTCAAAGCGATGTTCTTAATTGCTTTATATCACTGCCAACGTGTTGTCCGTATTTAAATCAGGCATTGCACTCATTGCACCCCTAACGTTACTTATAAATGGTTTATGTTTTAACTACACCAAAGGCATAATTAACTGAGTATTTAAAAGAAGAGGTGCCTGCTAAACAAAACTCGAGTTTTCAGTTTTCAATGTTTAGATCTTATGTACACACATTTCTTGTTTTCAAGTCTGGTAAATAGGGAAAAGGATAGACAGCTAGCTTACCTGAAGATAATAAAAACAGGTGTAGCACACAAGACACGTAAAGCAGACACAATTAAACACTTGATATTTCGCCCCTCTTGGGGACTTTACCAGAAGATAAGAAACAAGAGACTGGTCTCAAGAGAGACGAAATATCAAGTGTTTTTGTGTCTACTTTACATGTCTTCTGTGCTACACGTGTTTTTGTCCTCTTCAGGGAAACTAGCTGTCTATCCTTTTCTCTATTTACCAAATCTTCACAGCCTAGAGCTTTTCCAAATGAACCTAACTGTTTTCAAACATGTAACTCCTTAGTCAGTAGTCAAAATATCTTTATTCATAATAGTATACATGATACATGAATGGTGTCAAGTTAATTACTTACAAGCTAAACATAATAATCACATAAAAAAAACACAACCACCTAGTTTAACACAGTCTCATGCAAACTTATCATAATATTCATTTAAAGAATAACATGGGTTATTAATCATTAATTTTTTAACTTTTAATTTTTTGGGATTGTTTTCATTTTTTATATCTAAGGGCAAGTAGTTAAAAAACTTTGCGCCCATCTATGTAGTTTTTTTTTTTTTTTTATTCCAAGTTATGTTTTTCAAATTTAATATTTTTTCCATGCCTAGTATTATATTGATGGCTATAGCCTAATAAAATTTCATCAGACATGTTTTCTTTTACATATAATATACAATCATAAATATACAAACTGAAGACTGTTAACATTTCTAGTTCACAAAATTTATTTTTTATATGTGCTTTATAATCTAGACTGAGCATTATTCTTATACACTTTTTTTGAATCTTTAATATCCTTTCTAAGTTATAGTGTGTTGTGGCTCCATAAACACAGATATTATAAGCTATGCGGGAATGAATTAGCCCGAAGTAAATTATTCTTAAAGTAGCCAAGTCAGATAATTTGGACAATCTTCTGAGTACAAAAATTCCTGAATTGATTTTACTAATAATTTTGTTTATATGAAGATCCCAACTAAAATTAAAATCTATTGTTAAACCTAAAAATGTTGTTTTATTGACTTCAGCTATATTTTGATTAGTTAATGTCAATTTTGTATTTATTTTTATTTATTTATTTATTTATTTATTACATCACATAACATCTATTATAGGGAATTTCCCTTAGACAGGTGAAATTGTCAAAGTTTCCTTATACTAAAATACATAGACATAACAATATATACAATACATTCGATGATCAATCAAAATGTAAATAAACAGTACAATTAAAACAAACAAAAGTCACCCGTCAACAAATAATGCTAAAAACCAAAATAAAATTTATAACTATAATGACAGGCTGTTAAGGTAATCATTGACACTATAAAAGTACTTTGTTTTTAAATACTTTGTCACTTCTGCTTTGAATTTTGTTATATTGGAAATGTTTTTGATACTCTGAGGGAGTTTATTATAAAATTTGCTACCTGTGTATAGAACTGATTTTTCAAAAGATGATGACTTGTGTGCTGGTATTTGTAGTAAGTGTTTATGTCTAGTGTGATAACCATGACTTTCAATTTTGGAATTGAAGTGTGAAGCATTCAATCTCACAAATATGACAATGTTTAGGATAAAGACACAAGGTAAGGGCAAAATTTCAAAAGTTTTAAATATATTACGGCATGAAGACCTTACACGAGCACCAGCCATCACTCTCAGAATTCTTTTCTGAAGACGGAACACTTTTAGGCTTTCAGAGGAACAACCCCAGAATACAATTCCATATGACAAATGTGAATAAACATAGGCGTAATACAGCCTTAAGAGTAGATGTGTCAATCGAATGTGAAAGTGTTAGCAAAACATAAAAAGCCTTGTTGAGTTTTGACTGAAGCTTGGTTATGTGTTCGGACCAAGTAAGCGACTTATCAAGCATGACACCAAGAAAATTAATAGAAGTGGATAGATTGATTGATGACTTAAAATATTCTGCCCGAGCTCTGCTACTATTGCTATAATTTGGATGAAAATTTACAATAGCGGTTATTTCCTTATTCAGCATTAATCCATTACAAGAAAACCACGAGTTCATGTCTTCCATAGCCTCGTCCAACATTTGCCCAAGATCAACTCCATTGCTACTCCTCAAGAAAGCCGTAGTATCATCAGCATATAGAATCACACTAGAGTTTCTCACATTGCAAGCCAAATCATTTACATATAAAAGGAACAACAAAGGCCCTAGGATAGAACCTTGTGGAACACCTGCTAAAACCTGCTGGTATTTTGACTGATGATTAGAGATGCCAGTGCACTGAAACCTATTGGCAATATATGAATGAAGCAACTGGGAGGTTTTTCCATTTAATCCATAGTACTCAAGTTTTCTTAGCAGGAGACTATGATTGACGGAATCAAAAGCTTTTGTGAGATCACAGAATACTCCAACTGCAAATAATTTCTCATCGAAGGCATCAAAAATTTGCTTAGTTAACTCAAAAATTGTGTCTATTGTCGATTTATTTTTTTGAAAGCCAAATTGATTGTCATATATTATATTGGAATTAAGAAGATAATACTGAAGCCTATTGTAAATAGCCCGCTCAAAAAGCTTAGAAAAGGCAGGAAGAATAGCAATAGGTCTGTAATTGTCAGCAGAAGATGAGTCACCCTTCTTTTTATACAACGGCGTTATACGAGAAAATTTTAAGAGATGAGGAAAAACACCTGTTTCAAAGGATGCATTGATAATACGTGCCAGAGGCTGGCTTATGTGTTTAGCACATATTTTAACTATAAAAGGAGGGATATCATCCCATCCAGGAGACTTTGTTGGCTTCAGATCTCTTGCCAGGGCTTCAATTTCTTTAACTGTGACTTGTGGAAGAGTTGGTAACGATGTGACTGGTTTTATCCTACTGATGTAATTGCGATGTACATCTGTTTTATCTCTGTTTGCTTTAAAGCAAATAATTTGTCTTATGAAAATTGAGTTCCAGATTGAGAGAACTACAAAACTTTAAAATATTTTTCAGCTCCATTTCTGCTATATTTTGAATTTCTTGATAGCTTGCACCTGATATTTTAAAATTTGAATCGTGAGCATACAGCACCGCTCTATTGGAGTTTTTGTTTTCGATTGCATTATTCATGCCATTTATATTTAACAAATGAATAATACTGGGCCCAAAATTGACCCTTGAGGAACGCCACACTTAATAAATTCTGCTTTTGAATTGATTCTTGTTTGATTTGTATGTGTTAAATGATAAATTTCGACAAATTGCTCTCTATTGGTTAAGTATGATTTGAACCAATCTAAAGATTTCCCTTTAATACCATATTTATGAAGAATATTAAACAATGAGCTATGGCAAACACTATCAAAAGCCTTATGCAAGTCCATAAAGATGCCAATGCATTTCTTACCATTATCTATTGAATCAATGACTGATTCAATAAATTGTACTGTTGCTGTTTTGGTTGATTTTCCTGCTCGAAACCCGTGTTGATTATCATCTAGCAGATTGTTCACCTCCAGAAAAGCCATTAACCTTGTACAAACTGCCTTTTCATAAATTTTAGAAATGGTGGGTAAAATTGATATTGGTCTATAATTTGATGGATCTTTTGGGCAATTTTTTTTGTGAATGGGTATTACTTTTGCAACTTTTAACCTTTTAGGAAAGATGCCTGACACAAAAGATGAATTAATTAGATGAACCAATATTTTACTAATTTAACCCAATATTTTCCTGCTTCAGCACGGGGGTCTCTCTGCAGCCTACAAGTGTCACGGATGACCCGTCGGTGTTCAAGGCCACTGCCTTGTTCGGAGTGCTCGAGAGCGCGATGCAGGACGATAAGGAGAACTTGATCGAGAAAGTCAGAGGAATTTACTGCTTCAAGGTGAAGAACTCCACTGGCAAGGAAGGCATGTGGATCATCAACGCCAGAGTCGGGAAGGGGAAAGTGGAGTACAACGGGAAAGGTGACACCTTAATATTATTAGTTTTATAATGGTAAACGATTTACAATACAATTACAATGCAACACAATTAGGGGTCTGCGGTACCAGAAATTTAAGGTCGGTACGGTTCGGTACGGTAAATATTTTTGTACCTCGGTTCTCGGTACAAAATCGGTATGGTTGGCGGTGATAAAATAGCCGTAATTTATCATAGCCTAAGTGTATTCGGAAACCAAACAGAACAAATACGGAAAAAATATTGTTGAAGAAAAACATACTAGCAGACATATAAAAGTATTTAGGTAACCTTTTGATTATAATTTGTAATAGTTCACAAATATTTATATAGGCCTAATAACAATAATAATGTGTTAAATCAGTAAGTGAAGAAAGAAAGCCCAATATATATATATATATATATATATATATATATATATATATATATATATACAACCCCAACAGTAATAATTCCCTTTATGTTAAATAATTATGTTAATTTAGTTATGTAGGCTTATTCCATCTATAAGATTTTGTTGTTTGTATTTGTAATAATTTCACATAGATACTATTTATTCAATTTTCGCCGTATTCACTAGTTATGTTAGGTGATTCCCTAGTTAATTTTAATTGTAAAGCTATCTCAAATACATTTTATGTATATAGATAATCAAAATTGGTCTCATACAAGATAATACAAATAACAGTCACATAAAACACAAATAAGACAAATCTATTTCTTTATAAACTTTTATTCACAAGTAAGACAATAAAATAATAATAAAAGAAAGGAAGGTATTTGTGTGTGTGTGTGTGTGTGTGTGTGTGTGTGTGTGTGTTTTCAAATTAAATACAGGTTGTATTAATTATAAATTATAGCCTCCAACAAATTTTAAATCCTATAACCAAGTAACGCAACAGAATAAGAATTTGTATTGCAATCAGATGACACATACTCAGCATACTCGGCAGACGTTGTAGTCTACTCGTTGTAACAGAAGTCGACGGCGATGGTTCATCAAGAATCAAGAATCCATCACAATCACTCATTGTTTGTTTTAAATAGCCTAACTATAAAGGCTATCACAAAAATTGTTATCAAGGCTTGTTCAAAACATTTTATCAACAAAGTCGATGCGCGATCAATAGAAGTGATGATTACGTCCAAACGTCATCGTCACACAAAGAGTATACCTAGAAAGTGAATATCAGAGAGAAAGAAATACGCAGTTTCCAAAATTATGATATACGCTATAAAATTATGAAGCAATTTAGGCTAACCTTTTTTATTTGTTACAACAGTACTGTGTACACCTTTTTTTTATTAATCGACGTTTAGCAATGAAACTAATATTTAACCTAAACACTCTTCTAAACCGTTCACGGCATATTTAATATTGAATTAAAACAGTTTCTTTCAGTTGGTTTAATTTTTATCCACAAAACCTTAGGAAGTGTCATAATGCCTATTAGGAAATGTTATGACAAGCCCGATTTGTGTTTTTGAATTGATGTGCATGTTATTATGTTTGCATATCAAATTAAGTGTCAACCTTCTGCATGTTATTACTCTCTGTAACACACGATCATAGATCCGAATGTGTTTGCCAAATGTTTGACGACATTAAGTATTATCAAGTACTCATTTGAGGTTAGGGGGCCGTTATACAATCGGCAATGTACAATACAAAACGGTGTTATAATTTTGTTGATATAAAAAACAAACAGATATTTATGTGTTTATCCCTCAGTTTGATTTAAAAATGATTAAATGTCATACAAATTCGGTTGTAGGTTTTTGTTTACGTTTATACCGCCTCCATGCACTGGCCAAGTCTAGGCAAGCAAAGACGAGCGTGACAGTGTAAATGCGTAGTAGTTTGTTATTAACCTCTGTTACTCTCGATGTTTATGTACATTATTTCATTACTCGCCGAGTCATACGCAACTCGACGAAACATTCAGCCAGCCTGTGGAGGCGGCTTTATCAATGCTGTAAAGACATCTCGTCATCATTCGTGATCCGATTGTGAACCTATAAACTCGCAAATGCCGGCCAAAGTTGAAAGTTGCTGTTGTGAATAAAGGCATGTCAATAGAATGTCAACGGACGAAAAAGATGTTATGAATAAAACTGAAGGAAAAATGTGGTTGATAAACAGTGAATACTGATTTTTTGTAGTTCTAGGCTGTACCGTACCGACTTAGTACCAGCGCCGTTAGTGGTACCGAACCGAATTCAGTAATTCGTTTTGTACCGAACCGGTACCGATTTTTCGGTGCACCGCAGATCCCTACAATTTACACACTGTGCCAAAAGTAGCTGTTTTCGATATCAGCTGTGAGTACCAAAAGTGATCCTTTTCCACTCTAGTGCCGTAAAAACAGCTGATTATTTTTGCTACACTGTTATTAAACATCCGACACCAGTAGCTAGTAGCTTGCTGCATGTACCAATAGCAGTGTTGCATTTAAAATCAGCTGTTCTTATTAATCTAATTACTAGATTAACATAAACACAATGTTAACACTAATGTTATTATTAGAGGTGTGCGAATAGTGAATTTTTAGTTCGGATCGGGTTCAGTTCAGATAGCTTAAGTTCGGATCGGATAGTAAAGGTTTCGGATCGGATAATTTTCGGATTCGGATATTTACTTTGCAAGTACCGCACGTTACATAGATCTCTAAGGATTACCATATTTTTCAGTCGAAACTTTACATTTTCATTTAGGTACCTTGCAAGATATGAAATATAAAATATTTCAGCTAGGTAGTTTTATTCAGTAGAATACAAAATAGATCGCCCCTCCCCCCCTCAAGCTCAGAAATGTTTGTTATATATTGTATAAAAATAGTGCAGTTATTTAATTTGTAGCTGGTTGAATGTGTTGCGATTAATTCTTTATCGCCAATCCAATTCCCTACAATAGGTTATTTTTCTAAACGGTCTGTATGCATATTAAAGTTGTGGAACGAAGCATAAACAGTTTGTGGGAGTGATAATTTCGTTCTGGTGACATCTGACAGTTGGCTGCACTGACGCGACGACCGTGACGCGACTGCCCTTACCTTACCCTGCTTTTTATTTTACCCAATTTACCCGCAAAACCACCGTCGCGTTACTTGGGATGGGTGAGGGTGCCGGCATACCAAACCGGGCAAATGTCAAGTTTAACGTTTTGTAGTGTGCATTCTGTTGTGAGTGTCAATGTGTCAATCAGATCAATCAGATCTCAGATACAACAGCGGTAGCTCGAGTGAGCGGGGCGGTTAGGTGCACAGGTGCAGGCAGAGTGGTGCGTACGTGACGTTTCCATGACAATGGAAGTTTGACCGCGCATACACTGTGTCCACGTGATATTATTAGTCATCATACCCTTACACTGCGCATGAACGCTGATCTTCTTTTTCTGACTTAGTTCAGTTCACTTTGGTGCATGTTGGGTTTTAACTGATATTTTTTTAATATTTGGTTACTTTTTGATATTACAAATATCATTTGTATCAATAAAAATGGGGGAGCATTCCACCACAAAGTTCGCCCCCCCCCTGACTCTAAAGCTGGATCCGCCACTGACTTATACCAACCTGTGCACATACTCAAGAATACTATCTTCTCTGCAGTGAAAAATTACAAGAAATAATCTGGCCTATGTTTACTGGGTGAGCATGAACTAAACCTTTGTAATTTGGCAACATTACTGTTTTTGTTAAATCAGTGAATAAAACCCACTGTCTATGATATTTTATTTTAATAACCATTGTTCTTCCTCTAATTTTTAGTCTTATAACAAATGATCTGGTAGGCTAATATAAATAATTGAACTGGTTGTACAAAAATAGGCTAACATTATATTATTTATTTTGGACTAACAAATTTGGAGACTGGATGGTAAAAGAATCAAATGTTTATGAATAAACCAAATTTAATAATTTTTTTGGCAATATCACAACTTCCAAACTGTGATTTTAAAACTTGGTAATAAAGGCCAAATAACAAACTACTTGACTTTAGTGGTAACAAAAAATTACAAGTTAAAAAGTAATAATTTTGGTAAAGTTAGGCTATACAATTTAATAAAAGTAGGTCTAGATTAGGCTACTCCACTTCAATCATTTAATGTCACCATGACTATCATCCTTGTCATCATGATATTACTCCTTAGCCTATCTGTATTTAGTAAAAACCAAACTTATACATATGGCCAGACGAGTGAAAAAACAAGGGCACATTTTAATAAGATGACAGCCAACAGCGTAATTAAAATACCGGAATCACCGATCTTAAAAAGTAGCAGACATCACAACATATTTTTAGGCCTAGCACGACTTAGGCAATGAAACAATGACTCAATAGGCCTTCTCTATATGAGTTAAACAAAACAATCTATGACCAAAAAACTTCCTTTGTTTTATAAATTTACTAACTAGTTTGAATGTTTGTTCACTAAAAAATAAAAACTTTGTTTTGTTTGTCACCGAAATGTAAAAAAACAACATAACCTTGAACCTTAAAGCTTACATTTCAGACATTCAGCGACTTCACAGTCGACTTCGTTTTTTTAGAATTTCCATATAATGCTATTCTTTTTTGGTTCCATTTTAAAGAAATTAATTTAACAAAATCAAATAATAACCGAACGATGAAAGCTGTGTAAATAAATAATAGATAACTAAGCGATGTAGCGATGCTCTCGTGAATCCGTCATCGCTGCTTCGCGTCGTCGTAATACACAACACACAACCAGCTTAATATATCTAGAGGTCTCGTTGGGTTGTTGGGTTAAAAAGGAGTATGATAGCTGTAGATGGATTAAACTCTTTAATCATACCGGGAAACTTCCTCGTAGATAAAGCTATATAACTCGTTTTGTGCAAGTCAGCAATATTTTACTCAGTGTTGCAATAATTTTAAATTTCATACACTAACATTTCTGTTTGCCTAATGCAACTTTGGAATTACGACTTACTCTATGGGAGCTAGCTCATTGAATCATGCTATGTTGAAACAATCGGATATTGACTATTGACTGTAAATTATCGACTTATTCGCTAGTAATCCACTACTGTTGTCTCGTTCTCGTTGTCTGCATCCATCCCGTGAATCTTGAATCGACATCGAATTGTATCTATCCCGTGAATCTTGAATCGACATCGAATTGCAATGTTGTATACGTTTGCGATTGTTTACATCAAAAACGTTCGCTATCGTGCATTTCTCTTTATAGACCGTATTTGTTCTTTGTTTGCTACAATGATGTACGATCCGGCCGTGTATCGCGATATGATACATCGCAAATTCACACAAATACAGTATCGTATCGATGCATTGATACGTACCGAAACTGAAAAACAAGTTAGTGGCATTTTGTCACGTTATCTTGAACGATGTCGTCAGTCAAAGCGTTTTTTAATGGTCCAAACGTATTTATTTTTTTGTTTCTGGCTTTTTATCCTCAGATACACAGTCTGTCCGAAAAAGTCGGATTTATACTGGACCTTATCGAATAACGAAAAAACCTTCGGATCGGATTCGGATATCCGATCCAATCCGAAACTGAACCAGCTTTTCGGATATCCGCACACCTCTAGTTATTATATTGTAAAATATTACTCAGTCGCAAACCTGATAAAAATGTCTACCAAAGATATTTTACTATCAGTGAATTTTCTATGGAAAGTGAACTATTAGCATGACTCGCACGGTGAAACTTAAGCCCGGGACCACCATAGAAGTTCCTAACGTGACCACGTTTTGGGGGGTCGTTCAAAATTATATATATATTATATATATATATATATATATGTGTGTATGCACTCTAGTGGTCACATTTTTTGTCCGATTTACTTCAAATTTGGTAGGGACGTTCCTTTCTATAATCAGTTGGACAAGTTTGTTGGGCAAAACAATCAGAAAACTCTAAATCCCTTTTTTGGGGATTATTATTTAAAATTTTGAGTTTTTTGGGCCCAAAAAGGGTCAGAAAAGCTCCGGACATTAAATTAATGCATGTATTAAGTTGGGAATTAGTGAAGCGGAAGTTTTAAGCCGTCTCTCGTCATTCTAGCATAAATACTTACTGAGTTATTAAAGAAAATGTATATTGGCTAAACACAGTACGTTGTCTTATGGGGTTTTTACATTAGAAAAGCATGTTATTCATTTGTTGGTGTATTTGTATCATCCCCAGCAACCTCGCGCCTACTTTCAAGCCTGACTGGACCTTCTTCTAACCTTATAATGTGCAACATTGTATTCCTAGCATTGCATGTAAATGAAACCAGGAGCATCAGAACAGCCAAAAATCAGTGTTTTCAGATTTCAATAAAATTGGAATAAATGTATGTTTTTACACTGGTTTTGAGTTTTAAAAGTTTTGTATGTGGAAATTCACTTGCCTCACGTCAGCGTGCTGCGTGCGAACTCGTTATTATTTACAGTGTGATGAAAAATATTGTTCATAACTCGAACTGTAAAGTGACTCGTAGGGTAATAGCCTCCATACCTGAGCTACTACCCTACAATTCAATCCCATACTGCATTAATAATGCATGGCTAATTTTGTATTATATCTAATATATTTTGTAGAATATACATTTGAAAACATGATGAATTTAATTTCTTAACTATTCCAATTTAGTTTTTCATCCACTTCTAGACCATGGAACTTTGATGTTTATATAAATAAATAAATAAATTATTTACTTGCCATAAAACATTACAGTATTAACAAAGTTTCTCTCACAGCATACAGCCAAGTCAGATAATCACTATTCCTAACATAATAATACTATCAAAGTGAACATAGTAATGAAAATTAAGAAAAGGTATAATCAGTGCAGTACATACAAGGTAAACTTAATACAACTAAAAGTGCTAAAAACTTAAAATTCAATTTTTTTAATTTCAAAAAGTTAATCAGCTGAATACATGGGGTTATTTAAAAGCCAACTGTAAAATGTTTGTTTAAAAGTCTTTTCGTCGTAAGTGTTTTATGAGGTGTTTCAACTTGTTGTAGAGTTTGAGACATAGCACTTTGTAGCTTTTTTGACTTTTGGTCAAGCTAGAAAAATCAATTACTGCATTGTCTTTGTTTCTAGTGTTGTAAGAGTGTGTATTGGAGCTTAGGCTCAGAAGATCTGGGTTTTGAAATAGATACAGTATTAAATCAAAAAGGTACAAATTTATGACCGTCAAAATTTCGGAACTGATAAAAAGAGGTCTACAATGATCAAAAGTTCCTGATTGATTAATTATTTGAATCACCTTCTTTTGAAGAATCAAAATTTCATTAATTCTGCTACAGTTGCCCCACAGTATAAGCCCATATCTAAATATCGATTGAAAATAAGCAAAATAGGCCACCTTTACGTGACCCAAGTTGACACAGATGGTATGGCGCCACAGAAGATAAACGAGTTTGCACGCAGCACGCTGACGTGAGGGAAGTGAATTTCCACATAACAACTTTTAAAACTCCAAATGAGTGTAATAACATACATTTATTCCAATTTTTATTGAAATCTGAAAACAGTGATTTTTTGGCTGTTCTGATGCTCCGGGTTTCATTTACCTGCAAAGCTGGGAATATAATTTTGTGCATTATAATGTTAGGAGAAGGTCCAGACAGGCTTGAAAGTAGGCGTGACATTGCTGGGGTTGATAAAAGTACTCTAATAAAGGAATAACAGGCTTTTCTAGTGTAAAATCCCCATAAGACAACATACTGTGTTTAGTCGATACACATTTTCTTTAATAACTCGGTAAATATGTATGCTAGAATGATGAGAGAGGGCTTAAAACTTTTGCCTCACTAATGCCCATCTTTTTACATGCATTAATTTTACATACGGGGCATTTCTGACCCTTTTTGGGCCCAAAAACTCAAAATTGAAAGATTAATCCCCAAAAAATGGGTTTGGAGTTTTCCGATTGTTTTGCGAAACGAATTTGTCCAACTGATTACAGAAAGGAATGTCCTTACCAAATTTGAAGTAAATCGGACAACAAATGTGACCGCTAGAGTGCAAAAACACACACATATATAACACACATATATATATAATATATAACACACATATATATATAATTTTGAACGACACTTCAAAACGTGTTCAGGGGGTCACGTTAGGAACTTCTATGGTGGTCCCGGGCTTAAGTTTCACCGTGCGGGTCATGCTAATAGTCACTTTCCAAAGGAAATTCACTAATAACTCTTGAGAGTTTGGCAGAAATGTGATCAATGTGTGAACTCCAGGTCAAGTGATAATCAATGAAGATGCCCAAGAATTTAATGACAGTCAACAAATGATCATCTTCATCGGATGGATTTAAGGGACGTAAAGTAAAGATGATATTTTTTGTTTTATCAGCATTCATTAAAAAGCCATTGGAAACGAACCAGTTAGAGGCCTCAGTTAAAGTGGTTTCTGCCAATTGTTTGAGCTGATTGAGATCTGAATTACAGTTTGAAGGGCCTTTGTTGAAAATTACCTGATGTTGAAATTGCTCCTGCCTGCTAGCAGTATTAAAGCTGATATTTGAGTATTGATTTTTTAAATATAAAATATTTGCTTTAAACTTAAACAGTCAGTCTAGTTTTAGCGAATTTCCCCTATAGGGAAGAAGCTATTACCGTAGGTCTCATGGTAAGACTTAAGCCCGAGACTGTGACAAATGTTTTTAGGTCCCCAGATGACTAAAACACTATTCATTCAAATTTATATATATGTATATATAAATCTATATATATATATATCTATAGTGTATATATATATATACAGGGTGATTGGTACTTGGTGTGACAAAATTTGTTGGGTGATAATATGGAGTAAATGGAGTCTAAATACACAATTCTTTTTCTTTATCTCAAAGTGGTCTCTTAGCTGTAAATGTTATAAATTTGTTTTAGAAAAACTGATGTTGCCATGAAAAAGCTTACAATTTTCAATTTTATTTTTATCTGATGACGACATGAATATTATTTTCTGAAAGCTGGTGAGATTTTGACTTAGTTAAATGGTTTCGTACTTGATAGTCATTATTTTATAAAAGTAGTGGCGTCATAAACTTCAAAAATCATTTTTTGTAAAAAAACTATCAGTATTGTTAACTAATAATAATTTGGTTATTTCAATAAGTTATAAAATGTCAAATAGCCTAAAAAAACTTCCCAATTTTATTAGCTTTAATGTAATACCAATAATTCTTTTATTTATTTGGAGTATGTCGGAAGAAAACAAATTTGTACGTAAAAAAACACGGGTTAACAGAAACCAGTAATAAAAAGTAAATAAGCTATTTGCTTCTAGTGATCCTGTCCAAGTTATTATTGATTTTTAATGGAATGAACACTATTAAAAAAAGCAAAAACAAATAAAGCAAAAATTGTATTTTAATTTCTGAACTGTCCACGTTCTGTTTTCAATCATTAAAGATAAGAAATTCTTAAGGATTTTTATCAGAACCAATTCCTCAACAGTTATCACATTATCTTACACAAAGGACATAAAGTGAACCTTATCTAGGAGATAATTTACTTGTACCTTGAAAAAACACAGTTAAAGCAATTTATTGATCCAGTTTGGTGAAAACTATCATGGAGTACACAGTGTGTGAGTATGCAGAAATGCATTATGTTTACGGTTTCTGCGACGGAAATGCTCGAGCTGCTCAAAGAGAATACCATGTCCGGTACCCTGAGCGACGAGTTCCTAGTCCCGCAGTGTTTTCCAGATTACATCAACGTTTATTGGAAAGAGGCACTGTTTATAAACAGCCAAGCGAGGTAGGTCCTGCCCGTCAAAATGTAAATGTGGATGAATTAGTTTCAAATATGGTTGAGGACAATCCTCAAATCAGTTCCCGATAGCTCGCCAGTGAGGTCGGAGTTTCCCAGTGGAAAGTATTGAGCATTTTACATGAAAAACAGTTCCATCCTTACCACTTCACTCAGGTTCATGCTTTGGAGCCTCAAGACTATGCACCGAGAATACTGTTTTGTCGTTGGCTTTTAAATGCTGACATTGAACAGGACCAGTTCTTGAAAAATATTCTGTACACCGATGAATCCAAATTTACTAGGGATGGCGTTTTTAACATTCACAATATGCATCACTGGGAGCAAGAAAATCCCAGAGTGATTCGTGAAAGTTCACACCAAAGAAGATTTCATGTCAATGTTTGGAGCGGAATCATTGGAAACCAACTTGTAGGGCCACACTTTTTTCCAGAAAACCTAAATGGCGTTGATTATTTGAATTTCCTCCAACATGACCTGCCCAACCTTCTAGATGGACTCAATCTCGACCGTCGTCAAATAGATAGTATCATATTTCAGTAGGATGGAGCGCCTCCACACTTCACTAACGACGTGCGCAACTGGTTATCACTAAACTATCCAACGTGGGTAGGGTGCGGAGGTCCTGTAGCTTGGCCAGCCCGGTCTCCTGACCTCTCCCCCTTGGACTTTTTCGTGTGGGGAACAATGAAAGATATTGTTTATTCTTTGCCCGTAGACTCTGTGGAGGAGTTGACGAACAGAATCATCGAAGCTGCACAAACTGTTCGAGACAAACTGTCATTTAACGTAACAGTGAGAGCAATGAGGAAACGTGCAAGGGCCTGCATTAGAAAAGGAGGCAGGCAGTTTGAAAATGAAATTAAATAGTTTTTTTGGTGTTGTTTTTTTAGAGTGCTGTTTTTATGAGTGATTTATAAAGTATTTTTTAAAGGTGAGAGGGTTTTTTTATAACTATCCTTTCTGTTTCCCGTGTTTTTCTAACTTGTAGTTTGTTTCTTACCAACATAATTCCACAGAAAATAACAATTATTGGTATTACATTACAGCTTAGAATATGGAGAAGTTTTTTGTGGTATTTGACATTTTATAAAATTATAAAATAACACTATCATTATTTTTTGAAAATATCGTAAGTTTTTTACACAAACCAATGTTTTTAGTCTTAAATGCCACAATTGTCATAAAATAATGACTGACAAGTACAAAACCAACTTAACTGAATCTAAATTTTACCAGCTTTCAGAAAATGCTGTCAAAACCGTCATCAGATGAAAGGAAAATTGAAAAATTTAAGCTTTTTCATGGAAAGACCAGTTTTTTGAGAAAATAATTATAAAATTCATAGATAAGATACCACGTTAAGTTAAACAAAACTAATTGTACATTTAGACTCTATTTAGTCCATATTATCACCCAAAAAATTTTGTCACACCAAGTACCGATCACCCTGTATATGTGTGTGTGTGTGTCCGTGAATGTGATAACTTGAGTAAAAAACGTACGATTTCAATGAAATTTGGCTCAAATGTGTAAAGTGACATTTATGACTTTAAGTTCGAAAACCAGAAAAATCAACTATGGGAAGGGGGTTTTAAATTTTCCAAAAATCAGTTTTTTGCATTTATCACCCTAAAATTTTTAAAACACTTAATTTTGGTTTGAACAATGTTATAGAGCTTAAAAAAACAAATAATATAGTTTTTTGAATTATTGACCTAGGTCAAGTGGTTGCGGAGAAAATAAAAAAAAACCTGCTCATAAAATCTCCCATGTTAATCTTATGGGAAAAAGGCTTTTGGCTTTTCCTAAGTTAATTTTAATGTAAACTTCACATTTGCTTTTACCAATCAACTCAGCTCCACAAATAATCATTTTGGTGTTTAAATTGCGATTGTACGTCCAACCGTTGCAGAGATATTCAAAGTTCTAAACACAGTACGTTGTCCAATGTTATCCTTATAGAGAATAAATCAAATTTGATATCTCCATTATTAATGAATATATATTGACGAAACTTGGCATGTGGCTTCACGTAGTGCTGGTATTTGATATTTGCACAAAACATTTTTTTTGTTGATTATCCCCGTAGCAGCCAACCTGCATACTCAGCCCCAATGTTATTCTTATGGAGAATAAGTAAAATGTAATGACTCCCTTGATTATGAACATAAATTAATAAAATTTGGTATGTGGCTTCACCTTGTTGAGTTATATTGATATTTGCATAAAAACACCATTTTTTTGGTTCCTTGTTGCAGCAAACCTGCTTACTCAGCTCCCATGGTATTCTTATGGAGAATAATTAAAATTGTATATATCGCTTATATGTGAATATATTTTTATGAAACTTGGTATGCGGCTTTATATGGTATTAAGACATATATTATGCATTGGAAATTCGCTGAGTACGCAGGTTTGCTGCAACGGGGGTATTTATTATGTTTGGCTTCCGGCTGAAAAAGGATTTGTGTCATGTTTTTGGTCTAGCATGTTTCGTAGTTGGTCAGAATTACTGACCCTTGATGGTGGAGGGAGGGTTATCTTGGGGAGCAACAAACTGTCTATTAATAGACAGGAAGTGGTTGAAACTACAATAAAATTCTCAAACTGACAATAACTTGTTTGTTTAATTTTCTTCTATTCTTCAATAAGTTCACTTATTACAAATTTTTAGAATTTTCAGGCTTACTTTGGACATTTTCAATTGTTACAATATTTCTGAATTAATGAGTTAAGTAGCATAATTCTAGTTAGGATATCACTCCATTAAAATGTGATTAGATGTTTAGTCAGTGTAATTTGTTGTAAATTATAGGGATTTTACAATGGATTTTACCTTCCTTGTCTGATTGATTATGTTTTGTTAATCAAACAAATAACATTCTGTGGAAAATCACTTTGATAAATTAAACCTCGGTATTCAGAAGTCATTAGTAATTTTAACATTTGCCATTCCCCTCTGATTCGATTTATTGAGGTTCTACTGTTAATTATTAATGTCTGTTTTATATAATTTTCCATTTTTATTTAAATATTAAAAATTAAGTAAAAAGTTAAAATAAGTCTTATAATAAATATTCTAGAGTTATCTTTCAGAGAGTCAGTTTTAAATATTGAAAGTAATAATAATTTTCACTGCTCTCTACATTGTCATACTAAACAGTTATGGGGTATATAACCCAGAATAATAAACAACTTAGCCAATTTCATACTTGTACATACAAAATATCCCAAAAATAACCAATAAAGAACATTCTTTTGTAGAGGTTCATGAATACAACTTGGACCACTTCTGTTATTGTACTTAATGTCCATAAGATTATTATTGTAACTTTGAAAGCCAGTGGGGCAGAGTCCTAAAGTTGGAGGATAATGGAACTGATTTAGTTTGATTTTTCCTTGTCAAATTCAAACTGTCTACAGACTCAGGAATAGGAAAACTAGTTTTTAGTAGTTAACCCTTTGAGTGCCACGCAACGATATATCGTTCTGCACGGAACATCCGAAAAATACTTCACAACGATATATCGTCGTCGGTGGTGTTACCGAAAAATACATTGCAACGATATATCGTTGTTATGGAAAATTTTTCTTACGTCATTACTTTTTATTATTTCTTTCAGGTGATTTCCAGGATAGTTTCTAGCTCTATAAATCTAGTAGTTATTTGGTGAAATCTTATATTTGAACAATGTTTATTTATCTGAAAAAAATATAAAAAATTTCCCGCATGTATAATATGTACCTATTCAAATTTTTTATTTTTTAGATATTATATATGTGCATAATATTATAGCTAAACTTTAAACTTACAAAACAAAAAAAGTTTCATAATAATATCTTACCAAATAAAAAAGTTATTGATTTTATGTACAAAACCCTTGCAAAATGTTGATTTTGTGTATCGTTGTTATAGAAAATTTTTCTTACGTCATTACTTTTTATTATTTCTTCCAGGACATTTCCAGGATATGTTCAGGTAAACATATACTCCATAAATATACGAGGCCTAGTTAGTTTGCTTTATGAAATAATATTGTAATGAAACTTAAACCCTTGAATAAAGTTAGGCTACTGTCTTGTGTACTAATTTACCGTTTTTATATTTTTTTACATTTATGGAAATAACTCGTCCGCCTAAAGCCCAAATTTGATGAAACTTTCAGGAAATATTTTGGGAAACATGTCCTCTATAAATCTAGTAGTTATTTGGTGAAAATCTTATATTTGAACAATGTTTATTTACCTGAAACAAATAAAAAAAATTAAAAGAATTTTCTTAAATGGATATATGTATTCAAATTTTTATTTTTTATTTTTTAAATATTATATATGTGCATAATATTATAGCTAAACTTTAAACTTACAAAACGAAAAAAGTTTCATAATAATATCTCACCAAATAAAAAAGTTATTAATTTTTTTGCAAACCCTTGCAAAATGTTGATTTTGTGCCTGGCACTTTTTGGATATACTCTGTTAAAAACTGGCACTCTAAGGATATGATGACCGAAAAACTCTGGCACTCAAAGGGTTAACAACTTTTGTGAATAAAAGTTTATAATTTGATAAAAATTGGTAAGCGGCTTCAACTTGTTGTGATTTGCATGAGCAACTAGTTAATTCAGAAAAATATTGATTTAAAAAAATTTTAAATACTTCTTTCTTGCCTACTCTTGGTTGAAAAAATCGGGTTACATTTAAACAATGGTAAATAGTAATAGTTGTAGCCCATTTTATTCCTGGGGATACGGTGTGAATGTCTTGACCTAACTGCTCAGTGTATTGGTCTATGTAAAATGCCTTGAAACAAAGCCCCCTGTTGTTTTGGAGGCTTAATCTTGTGTGTGAGTCTAACTCTGTTTTGTTTCAGATAAGCCTGATGTCACTTTCATCATGAATGACGAAGATGTGACAGATTTGATCTCCGGTAAGCTGAATCCACAGAAAGCCTTTTTCCAAGGGAAAATCAAGATACAGGGTAACATGGGGCTGGCTCTGAAACTCACGGAACTTCAGAAGAGAGCAGCCAGTAGAATCGAACAGCTCAGAGCTAAATTGTAATCAGGTGTGGTCATTGTATACTATAGCACAATCATTCCTGATTTATGCGTTGAACTAGATTTATTTTTTTATGTTCATATAATTTTAAAATTGATTGTTAAGGCATGTGAAGAGTTTATTGTTTAAAGAGTTAAGAAATTAAATGTTTCTCTACTACTCATATTGTTAAAGCTGGAAAATTAAATATTAAATGAAAGAGTTAGTTGTTCTGTTTTCAACATAAACATAATATAAGTGGATCCCAGGATATGTGTATATTTTTGGTAAATTGATAGGTATGTTTAATAATTTGATTTCCTTCTGTTCACTTTTTAAACAATCTATGTTTATGTTGCTCATCACTTACATGATTTCTTTAGAATTTATTAGGTTTATAGATGAGTTTATATTCTGTTATCAAATATCTAGAATATTCTATTCAAACCAGTTAAAAATTCTAAATTTCTAATAATGTACACAATACGGTACATTTTTAATAGGGTCTGCAATACAAGGAGGCAAGAAGAAACGAAAAGTAAATAAAAATAAGTTTATGTTTTTTGTGACATTAAGTTAATTCTAGAGTTTTAAACAAATGAAGCATTCAAACATACCTTTATTTATTTATCATGATTATTGTTCTTGTTTGGGCCTGGGAGGCTGAAAAAACTCTTCTCTAGAATATAAGCATGTATAGAAAATGGCTTAACCTCACATCTAAATTTGCTTATATTAGTATTGATTTTTGATTTTTTAGGGTAGTTTTTGCATAAGTTCTCTACCCATATATGATGTTTTTTCCACAAACAATTAACTTATGAACTTATGAAGGTCTATTACTAATATCCCTCTAATTTATTGCGTTATAGGGTTGTGGTTCAAGTTTTAAAGGTGAATTTATTTGATTTTATATTGTAATTAAGATAGATTCAAAGATATATTTTCCATCAACTGTGAGAGTTAGCAAGTTTTAAAATGCTCTTCATGTATCATCATGTTTTAAGTTAAAATAATTCAAATGTATCTTTTTTGTTTCTTTAATGTTGTTTCCAAATTCATTGCATTCATTTATTGTGTTAATTCGACCTTGCTTGTTGTTGTGGATTATGAGTTTCACAGGTGATCTAACATTAGTTCTCATTTTATTATTCCCACTATGTTGTGTGAGTGCAGTTGTGTCTGAGGTTTTTAAAGTCATACTGAAACAGATTGTGCTTGAAGCATGAACATCTCTTTTAGCTGTGAAATAACAAACATTAAATGTTTACACATAATAATCACTGATATTTATGAATAGTGCTTACAAAGTTATTGATTAACCTTGTAACTACGAGGAATAAGATTTATCATAGTCATCTGCTTTTAAATCTTAAAATGTTACCTCTTATTCTAAACGAAACGTCAAAGCACTCGAGTGTTTTATTGTACTCTTTCAAATATTTCAAATATTAGTAAGGATCTATAGTACATTTTTCTAGGCTATCAAATAACATAATATGCGTCAAAGGTTAAGGTTTCTGTGATATATGCTGCATGTGTCTTCAAAGGCCAGAAAAATGCTCTGTAACTGTTTGTAATTTTTAATTATTCATTAAAATCTGTAAGTTTTATATTTTTGTAGACCCAGTACTGATTATCCTTATAGTATTTTTACCAAA
Source organism: Allygus modestus (assembly GCA_963675035.1). Classification (NCBI taxonomy): domain Eukaryota; kingdom Metazoa; phylum Arthropoda; class Insecta; order Hemiptera; family Cicadellidae; genus Allygus; species Allygus modestus. Next base: position 36,612,179 of record OY776113.1, on the reverse strand, counting down.
GGTAAAGGAAATTTGGTATACTATTGTTAATAAACGTTTTGTTACTGTCAGGTTTGTTTTTATTTCCTGTGTGTAAAGAAACTATTAATTCATCACGTTTTATCCATCTTTCTGTTCATCCAAGTATGTTTATTGCTAATTTTCTTTGGAAAAGTGAGCTATTTAAAAGACCCGCTCCCCGATGAGACTTAAGCCCGGGCTATCGCAGAATTCTCCCTAACATGAGCCCCTGACGCCATCGCAAGAGACAAGTGTGGGCAGTTCGATGAAACTGCCTTGCATATCATTTGAATGAAAGGCTCTGTAGCGTCCAAAATATTCATCGTAGTAAAAGAGAGATAGAGATAGATCAGATATCAATAGTCTAGCTGAACAAAGGACTTCCCCTGCTTTCATTTTTTATCTGCTCCTTTATCTGCCAGACAGTATTGTCTAGTTCACTCAATCTAGCTCTGTTGCTCTCTTAGTCAACACATAATTTTCTTTCTGATATAAAATATGTTTCAAAGTAGATTTTAAATGTAGTGGTTTTAGGTTTTATGTCTAAACTTGTTTATGTAACTGTCAGAGATTACTAATAGTACAATGTAACCACATAGTGAGAGTGAAATTTAACCAGTGTCTAGTGAGTTCTATAACCTCAGTGGATTGCAAATCTTCATTCTCAATGTAAGCTTAACGCAAGACAGACCAAGTGACAGTTTTCTGCAGTCTCCGAGTATCATCGCTCTCTTTAAGTTTTCCCTCTACTCATCGCTACAGTACAGTCATCATCAGTACCCTCAAGGAGCCAAATCTCTACTCTTCTACGACTCTACGCCTGGTTACTCCTTCGAGGTCCTTCAAGGTCTGCATGGTGCATCGTCTCCTCTCCAAGTCGATGTCAGCTCCTAGACTGCTTCGTGACGCCTCTTCTCTTCATTGGTCCTGGTCATCCTGGTCTACGCCACACCCACATAGTGAACGGAACTTCGCAAGTAGAACATTTAATTCATTGTACTTATAGTAACACTCTGACATTTTCCCTAGGTACAATTTTACCAGATCATTTTCTGACCATTGAATAGCATGTACTAATAAAGTGTACAATTAATTACCTTCGTTGTCATTGATGCTCTCCATACTCTTTAGGTTAGAGGATAAATAATTTTAATTGTATGGGAGGAAAATCACTAAGCTCACCTCCCTAAGACCCCCACTTAAACATGGTCCTTCGAGCCGGATAGCGGCACAAATAAAAAAAAGTAGTAATTTGTCATGTTAAGGAGAGCATTTAGGTAGTTTAAAATCACTTACTCCCTTGAAAATATTTTGTTTTTTTAGAGTTACATTTTCTCTACATTTATGTGGGTTTTATTCAATAGGGTTTCCTTACTTATTGTTACCTATTCCTTAACCAGCCAAGATGGGTACTGAACTCAAAGCACAGTTACACTCGCTTGTTAAAAAGCGGGAAAAGTACTTTTCTAGACTACAAGCTTTATACGATGTAGGTAAAAAATGTGTTAACCTAGTTCAACAGAAACAAAGCTATGCTTCTGAGTTTGATTCTTTTATTTCACGGTTTCAAAAAATTGAAGATGATTATGCTGCGTTTGAGGAAATTAGCGACTCCATGAATTCTGCAAATAGTAAGGTTGATGAAGCTGATAAGATAGAGGTTCTCAAACCCTCGTTAGCTTACGATGAGCTTTATTTCAATGTGAAGACCTTAGCTCGAAAAATGAACGTGGACAAGGCAATCAGACAAGATAAAGCTGAAACTAGCAAAACAGCTGAAACCCCACCACAACCTCCTCAAGTAGGTAGGCTTCCAAAACTTGAAATTGAGTCATTTGATGGGTCAATAACGGCTTGGCCAAACTTCTATGCACTATATAATTCTATGATACATAAGAATGCAACATTATCTAAAGTAGAAAAACTCACGTATTTACGAAGTTTACTTAAATCCCATGCGCTCTATCTCATTGATACCTTAGCCATATCAGAAGAAAACTATGACATTGCAATGCAAATACTGATTGAGCGCTATCAGAATAAACGATTATTAGCCTCAAGTTACCTAGATAAAATACTATCGTTTCGTCAAATGACAGAAGATTCAACCAACTCCTTCTCCACTTTCATGGAGGTTTTCAACAGTAATTTATCAGCCATAAGAGTTCTTGATATTCCAGATTTATTTGATTTTACCATGCTCCATATTGGTTTACGTTCTCTTACTCCAAGTACTCGTAAATATTTTGAAAACCAACATTCTGATAGAGATATCCCTAAGTTTGAAGACTTAATTAAGTTTGTGCAGCAACAACTTAAAATTCTGGAAATAACATCTCCGAAGGGGGAAAGTAAAACTCACAAACCTGCCTTTTTTTCTAAGCCATCAAGTTCTCGCAGTGCAGTGCTCTCGACTGTAAGCAATCCCACTCATGATAAAGCTAAGAAATCTCAATTTACATGCCCATGTTGCCAGGATACTACTCACAAAATATATGGTTGTTCTAAATTCAAAGATATGAATGTCGCACAGCGACATGATCAAGTCAAGAAGAGTTCTCTATGTTTTTCTTGCCTTGGGACCCATAGGATATCAGATTGTAAATCTAAATCTAAATGTTTTAAGTGCTCTGGTAAACACCACACTCTCTTGCACCGTTCAGATGAACCTCACACACTACTTCCTGTAGAGTCTAAATCTACTGCTTCCAATAATGCAGATTCTAAGACCTGCAACTTCACTAATGCCAGCTCAAGCTCACATATGTTACTAAGTACTGCCATCATTGGTATACAAGATCAGTATGGAAAACTTCAACCCACAAGGGCTGTTATTGATGGAGGCTCTCAAACTAGTTTAATTACTTCAGAATGTGTGGAACGTCTTGGGCTTAAAAGGCGGTTCAGCAAAATCACTCTCATGGCAGTTGCCAATACATCTGTGTCCCAAAACAAAGGCTCTGTATTTTGTAATATTAGTCCCATACATACTCCTGATACCGTTTTGAACACGGAAGCGATAATAGTGCCAAAAATCTCCTCTGATCAACCTAACATTCATGTGGATTCCTCTGTTCGCTCCAAGTTTTCTAATCTGAAATTAGCTGATCCTACATTTGACACCAGTGCACCAATTGATTTTTTGATTGGATCCGACCTTTATTATGATATTATTTTAGAATCACACAATATAATCAAAGGTCAACCCTCTGCAATGGCAACCATTTTTGGATGGATTATTGGTGGCAAGGTACCAAGCCTCATGACAACGAATGAAAACTCATACTTTCTCACATGTTGTGAATCTGTAGATGAATCCATCAAAAGATTTTGGGAAATAGAATCGGTCAAAATGGACAAACCTATAAATCCAGATGATGTTGAAACTGAGAACCACTTCAAAACAACTCATTACCGAGATGACACAAAAAGATATGTAGTATCACTGCCTGTAAGACCAGATCCCAAAATATTACCTAACACAAGGGCAACTGCAACACATTGTCTCATTAATTTAGAAGCTAAATTAAAACAAAATCCTGAAATTCACAAGGAGTATAGGAACTTCATGGACGACTACATCGCTCAAGGTCACATGGACATTGCTACTAGCCCGTCAACATATGTAATTCCCCACCACTGTGTTAGAAAGGAAGAGAGTAGTACTACCAAACTCAGAGTGGTTTTTAATGCTTCCTTCAAGCCCAGCAATAATGACGTTTCATTAAATGACATTTTATTCCCTGGTCCCAAGTTGCAAAGAGATATCGCTGAAATCATAACTAATTTCCGCCTTCACTCCATTGTTGTATGTTGTGACATTAAGCAAATGTACCGACAAGTTGTTATAACTCTGGGACAACGCGTTTTACAGCACGTATTCTATCGAACCTTGCCTAATGGGCCTATTGAAGAATATGAACTGAATGTTCTCACATATGGTGTCACCTCAAGTGCCTTTCTAGCTCAACGAGTATTATTACAGCTTGTTGAAGATGAAGGAGAACGATTCCCACTAGCTTCAGAAGCAATTGTCAAGCAAACGTTTGTCGATGATATATGCACCAGCGTTGACACACCGGAACAGGCCTTAAAGCTACAAGACGAGCTGATCCAACTCTTAAAGTTAGGAGGATTCTCTCTACGCAAATGGGCAAGTAACTACCAGCCTATATTGGACAATGTACCAGAAGACCATCGTGAACAGCCTCTACAGCTATGCTCAGAAGACGCTATTGGAATGAAAATTCTCGGATTACAGTACGATAGCACCAATGATACATTTTCATATTCAATTAAACTCAACCCTCTAGTTTTCACAAAACGGTCAATGCTAGCAGAAATATCAAAGATCTATGATATACTAGGATGGATCTCACCAGTTACATTTTATGTTAAACATCTCATGCAAAAGCTATGGTTACTCGGTTTAGACTGGGACGATCCACTTCCAGATGAAATGAGTACTAAATGGTCTCTTTTTATTTCTGCTCTTCCCCAGCTTTCTAATCTTAAGATTGAAAGACTCATCCCCATAGCATCAGCGGATTTTACACAGCTCATAGGTTTTTGTGATGCCTCTGAAAAGGGCTATGCCGCTAACCTATACATACGCATAGAAAACTCCACAGGAATTTTAGTGCACCTAATAAAGGCCAAAAGTAAGGTTGCGCCTTTGAAAACCATGAGTATTCCCCGTCTGGAATTATCTGCTACTCAATTGCTCATGCAAATCGTATGTTCAGTGAAACATCTCAATTTTGAACCATCAAGAATTATACTTTTTTCAGACTCTTCAACAGTGTTGTCATGGCTCAGGACACCTCCCTACAAGCTGAAAACCTTTGTTGCTAACAGAGTAATCGACATTTTAGAAGAAACTAATCCCAATCAGTGGCGTCATGTTTCATCACGGGAAAACCCTTGTGATTGTGCCAGTCGGGGCATGCTTCCAGAAGACTTAGTTGGATTTGAATTGTGGTGGAAAGGACCCACTTTTCTTCATAAACCCTTCACCCAGTGGACATCTTCGAATTTGAAAACCCTAAAGAAAGATGTTCTCCCTGAGTTGAAAGCAGAATCTCTCCTCGTGATAGGCAGAGAGACTAACAGCATACCAATAGAATTAATGGAAAGATTTTCTTCCTTGTCTAAGGTTCAGTTTATTTTAGCTTACATCATGAGAGTTATCTTCAACATCCAATGCAGTAAGAGCAAACTCAGCAAAAGGCAAGGGCCAATAACTCCTCTAGAATTAAATGACTCACTAATGTTGTGCATTAAGTCTACACAGAACCAATACCTCTCCGATGACATTATCAAAATAAAGAATCATAAGGTTTGTTCTCCAAAGTATCGATCCCTAGCTCCATTTCTGGATGAAAAAGGATTTGTCAGGGTGGGCGGGCGTTTGAAGCATTCACAACTTCCATTCTCTAGAAGACATCCTTTGTTGATTCCAACAACATCACGATTAGCCTCCTTGTTGTGTGATCACTACCATAAACTATCCTTACATGGTGGTCCACGTTTGACTCAATCTCTCATACAAAGTAAATTTTGGGTCATTGGACTTCGACAATTACTCAGGGAAAGAATATTCAAATGCAACAGATGCTATTTATTCAAAGCCAAACCTATGACACCAAAAATGGCCGATCTTCCACCTGCAAGATTCCAAAACTTGAGGCCATTTCTTAACGTAGGACTTGATTACGCAGGACCATTCGAATTTAAGGAAAGTGACAGGCGAAAAGCTCCACGTTCGAAAGGTTACTTAGTAATATTCATCTGTTTGACTACAAAAGCAGTCCACCTTGAGTTTGCAACAAGTTTATCTACAACTTCATTTCTTGCTGCTCTGGACAGATTCTGTGCTAGAAGAGGTCTCTGTAAACAAATTTTCAGTGACTGTGGCACTAACTTTCAAGGTGCTTCAAATCATTTCAAACAGGTTCAACATTTCCTGAAGGAAGCTAATCCAGAGATATCACAGCATCTGGCTCTGAAAGAAATCAAATGGAAGTTCAATCCACTTGCAGCTCCTCATTTTGGTGGACTGTGGGAGGCTGCTGTAAAATCTGCCAAACATCACTTGCAGCGAGTTCTGGGTACGCTTATCCTCACATACGAAGAAATGAACACTCTGCTAACACACATAGAAGCAATACTCAACAGCCGACCTATCGGAACAATGATCACTGACCCTAACGATGGTGAATATTTAAGCCCAGGTCACTTTCTCATTGGATCTCCGCTTCTAGCTCCTCCTGAAGTTGACTACAGCGAAACTCCTATGAATAGACTAAGAAGATATCAACTTTTACAACAAGCTACCCAATGTTTCTGGAAAAGGTGGTCCCAGGAATATCTTCAAACACTAATTCCTCGCCAGAAATGGACTTCTTCGTTGCCAAATATTCAAGTTGGAGATGTAGCCTACCTGCAATTGAAGAATACAAGCCCACTTGAATGGCCTATTGGAAGAATAGAAGACACATATCCTGGACGTGACGGAGTAGTTAGAGCAGTAAAGATCAAAACCGCTCAAGGAACATTTGTTCGCCCAGTTAACAAGCTGGTTCTTCTACCTCCCTCTGACTCAGAATCCTAACCACCTTGTCCTTTCTTTTCTTTTGTTTGTGTTTAGTTTTATGATTGCAAATATTCATTTGGGTGGGCGGTATGTAGCGTCCAAAATATTCATCGTAGTAAAAGAGAGATAGAGATAGATCAGATATCAATAGTCTAGCTGAACAAAGGACTTCCCCTGCTTTCATTTTTTATCTGCTCCTTTATCTGCCAGACAGTATTGTCTAGTTCACTCAATCTAGCTCTGTTGCTCTCTTAGTCAACACATAATTTTCTTTCTGATATAAAATATGTTTCAAAGTAGATTTTAAATGTAGTGGTTTTAGGTTTTATGTCTAAACTTGTTTATGTAACTGTCAGAGATTACTAATAGTACAATGTAACCACATAGTGAGAGTGAAATTTAACCAGTGTCTAGTGAGTTCTATAACCTCAGTGGATTGCAAATCTTCATTCTCAATGTAAGCTTAACGCAAGACAGACCAAGTGACAGTTTTCTGCAGTCTCCGAGTATCATCGCTCTCTTTAAGTTTTCCCTCTACTCATCGCTACAGTACAGTCATCATCAGTACCCTCAAGGAGCCAAATCTCTACTCTTCTACGACTCTACGCCTGGTTACTCCTTCGAGGTCCTTCAAGGTCTGCATGGTGCATCGTCTCCTCTCCAAGTCGATGTCAGCTCCTAGACTGCTTCGTGACGCCTCTTCTCTTCATTGGTCCTGGTCATCCTGGTCTACGCCACACCCACATAGTGAACGGAACTTCGCAAGTAGAACATTTAATTCATTGTACTTATAGTAACACTCTGACATTTTCCCTAGGTACAATTTTACCAGATCATTTTCTGACCATTGAATAGCATGTACTAATAAAGTGTACAATTAATTACCTTCGTTGTCATTGATGCTCTCCATACTCTTTAGGTTAGAGGATAAATAATTTTAATTGTATGGGAGGAAAATCACTAAGCTCACCTCCCTAAGACCCCCACTTAAACAGGCTCTTTGGAACCTCCGAAGTAGATTCATCAAAATTCGCTAAAATTGTCGAACTACTACTTGAGCTTAAGCCTGGTTTGCATTGGTCGAGTAGGAGGGCAAGTAGAAAGGCGAGTTAGTACTCTACCGTCAACTTGACCAATGTAGACGATTGGACGAGTCGAGTGACAGGCGAGTCGAGTGCTAGACCCAGCTGACGGGCGAGTCGAGTAGTTTCGGCCGGGAGACAGCCACTCGACCAATTTTTCGCACTCGCCCTACCCCCACCACCCTCAGTCTGCTGTGTTCTAGCGTTGAGTCGCGTTGCATAACCTATTCATTTACATATTTTTGTACTGTTTTTGAGTTTAATCACGCTTTGAAGATGAAGTGGACAGAAGAGGAAACACTGAAGTTTGTTGAGTTGTACCGTGATGCAGAATGTTTGTGGAATCTCGCAAGCCCAAATTACAAAAACAAACAAATGCGGCAAACAGCAATTGACAACCTTGTCAAAGATATGGGTAAGGAAGGGTTTGGTGTACAAGAAGCCAAGCAGAAAATTAAAAACATGAGGTCTACATACAACCAAGAACTAATGAAAATAAAAAAATCAGCCAAATCTGGGGCAGGGGCCCGCGATATTTATACACCTTCTGTTAAATGGTTTCCAGTTTTGGACCCAATCATGAAAGTAGGGAGAGGATCAAATGAAGTTACAAGTAATTTGGTAAGTACAAGACATATACATATTTTATTAAAAACAGTTGTATTTACAAAGCAATTAATTCTTGCTGTACTAGACAAGATACCTGTAACTGTTTAATTGTTCAGAATTTGAATATGAAATCTAGCTTTGTTTTGTAAAATAGGTCATATCATACATTTTACAAAATAATAATCTCATACAAAATCAAGGATACATTTAATTACATTGTTCCTACTTCCAAACTGCATTTTCATTCTTGTTTTTACCACGCTTTGTTCAAGTAAACTTGTTTTGCCAAGGCACAGCACCTTCATTGTTGAAGTACGTTTTTAGACCATCGCGTATCTTTTTAGCAAGTTTGGTAGTTCTCCCTCCAAACCTTTCTAACTCTCTGAGCTGACCAATCTCTTCCCTCCATCGTCCAGGTACGATGTTACCTGTAGCTGTATCTTCTTCATCTACGGATCCTGGTGGGAAGTATGTAGCAGAAGACGTTTTTCGAAGCCAGTTATGTAGAGAGCACCCAGCCTTAACGAGTTTTGGTACAGTTGACACATGACATAAAGCTTTTCCTTCAAAAACTCTAAACCGACTGACCAAAATACCAAAGGCGTTTTCAACAATCCTTCTAGCTCTACTTAAACGATAGTTAAAAACTAGTTCCTCATGAGTCAGTCGTCGTTTACTAGATGAATATGGTTTCATGAGGTAAGGTTTCAGTGGAAAAGCATCATCTCCCACAAGAAATGACCCATCAGGAAGAAGACCATTCTCTAATGGCATCCATAACGAACCGTTAAGAAAAATCCCAGCATCATTTTCAGATCCCTTGTGCCCGACTTCAATGTAAGTGAAACAGTAGTTGGAATCTACACTGCCATAAGAACTACACTGTGATTCCCCTTGTAGTTGTAGTACTGGCTTCCACTGTTTTGTGGGGCTTGAATCAGCACGTGCTTGCCGTCTATTACTCCACAACAGTTTGGGAAATTCCATTCACGAGCAAAGCCTTCTGAAATCGTTTTCCATTCTTCATGCCCGCTTGGTACCTGAAATAATTTATTAACCATTAATTCTAAGTTTTACACAGTTTTATTATTTTAGGAGTCACAATCTGTGGATGACGAGGTCGAGGTCTAGGACCACCTTGAAGACGAAGGCGACGCACCAGAGACAACGGTAACTGCAACTGTTGGGCAGGAAACTCCTAATCGCGTTTCTACATCAACTGTTCAAACCCACACTGGTTCCAAGCCTACGGGAAGAAAGCGCAGAATTGAAGAACTGTCACATGCTGTTAAAGATCTTCGGGCTGTAAGTGACAAATTGGCTCAACCCATCGTTCAACAAGAAGACGATGAAATAGACGTTTTTGGAACATACGTGTCAAAATCCCTCAAAAAATTATCACCTGATGACGCAATATGCGCTCAGCAAGAAATTCAAGGAATTTTAACAAAGTACAGGTTAGGTAACCGCGGTCCCATGAGAGTGCCAACAAACATAATCTATACCTCAGATTCTCTGGCAACCTCTTCAAACTCTTCTAATTTATATGTGTCTGAACCATCAGGATTACTATCCTTCGCTAATATTGTTTCGGAAACGGTAACCTTGTAATAATAAAATGTAATGACTTAAGAATTGTAATGTAAAGGATTACTCGAATTGGTATAATTTAGTGATTTTTTTAAAAATATTTTCATTTCTATACATCAATATGAGTTGTTTTATAACCTGTAACACTCAAATATATTCGTTGGTAAATTTATGTCAAGAGGTAATTATTGATTTAACCCATCTCAAATCGAAGACAGTAAAGCTTGGATACTTTTGGACATTTTCTTTCAGGATTTAGCAATTACAAGGGCTGTTTATATTTCTTATGTCGTTTTTTATGTTTCATTCTATGTAGTTTTAAAAATACATGTTTTATATAAAGTTTCACATATATTAAACAATAAATTTTTTTAGCAGGAACTCGTAAGCCGAGATCATCCAAGTTTTACTGGACTTCATTAGTATATTTCACTAATATAAATCAAATACATGAAACAACTCACCTTCATGAACTCTTGGAGGCTGTCAGATATCGCATCACACACTTCTGGGATAAACTTTGACATAGCTGCCCTTGAGACTCGAAACATGTGCTGGAGAGACCTGCAGGTGTTCCCAGTAGCAAGATAAGCCAACGTAATCTCTAACTTTAATTTTGCAGGTAGTGCGTCTCTCAGTTGAGTGTCCTTTTTACTGATTTTCGGAGAGATAAGATCCAAAATAGTTTCAAAATTATCAGGCGTTAATCTTAGAAATGCCATGTACTCTTTGGTGTCCTCCAGTGTCAGTTCAGTTAATAACAAAGCTGATGCACCATGAGTGTCTCTTCTCTTGATCCAGTCTCTCACCCAAACACGTGTTTCCCTATTTTGTTCTTCTTCCACCATTTCATTTACCTCCTCTACCAACAAATCGTACACTCTTTTCAAGCATTTTCTAAATGTAACACCTATCTCACGGGACATTTTCCGTATAATGTAAAAAACTGCACGTATACCTTCATAAGACACCTTTTAAAATCAAAACTGTAAGCCAACTCGGCCGAGTTAACTTTACCAATGGAAACACACTTTTCTAAAATGTGGCAAGTCAGCTGGGCCGAGCCAACTCGGCCGAGCTTACTCAACTAATGTAAACCGGCCTTTATAAGAGGCTTAAGTTTAGGTAGACTAGACTGGGGCACTGGAGAAGCACAATAAGCCAAAATATCGACGTGCACAGCCCACAAATCTAATTTAAATAACTTACTTAAAGCCAGATAAATAATATACAATTTAAATTACTTCAAGAGAGTACTATATACAAATTGTTTAATGGTAATACCAGATTGGTAATCAATACGAAATTGTCACTGTATTTATAACAACAGTAATTTAAAAAAAAATACAATCTGGTAACCTACCATAACTGATGTTATATAGTAGATTAGTGAAACTTTGTTTTCATAAGCAAAGGTAGCGTCAAGGGGTATACAGGGCACAAATTCCCTGTCACATTGCCATTCTGCAGAAATCACATGGTCAGTCATCATTTATGTCCATTATCACACTGTATGTTTGTCGTTTACAACCGATATTACGTAGTCGAATCGTAATTTACAGCCTGAAGTGGTTTCATCACCATTTTCTGATTATTTTACAAGTTTTGAATGTCTGGTACGGCCGATACCGTACAATTACGAGGACAGGTCATCAATAACTTACTTTGTTATCGTTAGCAATTTACTGCGATATGGTGGGAACAACTTGCTCGATTGTAATTCAGGTTTCTAAAACTGAGTTGAGTTTTCTAGTTTTCGCATACTCCTAATTACTACTATGACTATATTTTGCACAAGGGAGGCTGTAATTGACAAGGAACCCATTGCTGTGCTTTGATGTAAATATAATAATGTAAGCTCATGTATCCAAATAAGCACTTTCTTTATCCAAACTTGTAATGTTTACCATTACAAATAACGTTTACTTTGTAGTGTAATTTAAAATAGTAATAACATAATAGTTTGTTTTTATTCACATTGATTATTTTCTTCACGATTTGTTATTTTTTTATCTAAATGAGTAAGTACCTATTTAAATTTTTTGGAAAACCGACTTTTTATTGGATTAAGGGAATAAGTAATCCCATACCCACGTTAATGTACCAATGCGCTCCCCTAGAAAAATTCGGGTCTCTACGCCTATGATTTTAGGAGACTGATTTTCTGGCATCGATGAAAATATTTAAAGAATATATGCCGGGCCGGATTTACATGTTTGCCGCCCCTGTGAAAAATTAACACTGCCCCCCCCACCACACACACACACACACACTTGTTTCACGTTTCACACTAGATAATGTTAAACACTAGCAGTCACGGTAGTTAATAATAACAGTAGTCGACAATAACAACTTCAAGCGGCAAACAGATGCGCAAGCAACCCAATGTTTTCACAGCCACAGCACAGTCTAATATAACTAGAATAATAGGGTATACAGTCATAAAACTCATACGTGAGTAAATGTGTCGCCCAGAACTCACTAGCGATCCACACGGTTGGCGGGGTAACTAATGTAAAAACTCTAGCGAACCTGGTGGATGGAAGCGAAAACTAATGTAATGCACTAGCGATCCTCGTGGTTGGCGGCTTAAACATGCCTGATTCTGGGCCACCATTTTTGATAGGTGAGTTTCTTGGTGGCGAATACAAGACTGTACTGTCCTCTGTCACTGAGCAAGTAGACATGGCACTGGTTGTAGTCGCGCCGCCAACTGCAACGAGCGCTTGTGAGCGCTCCTCTTCCGGGTAACAACTTAGACAGCTGAGTTTCTAGACAGCTAGTAGGGATGGGCACAACTACCAAAATCGCGCAACCGATATGTACACAACCGTTGTCAGCAACAGTTGTCCTTGGCGTTGTGTTCTGTATTCACGCTCGCACAGCGTTGACAACAGCCTCTGCACAACCGTTTAGCTACATGGATCAGTTTAGTTGTGGAAAAGCGTTGAGTGTGATGTTGGCCGTTGACAACTGCCTGTTTCTAAGAATTGCCTTGCATATCGCGCCAATTTCAGCATTCTTCCAAACAACCGGATGGATAATATAGTCGAGCTTTATGGGATTTTCTAGATTGTACTTTTATTTATTTTAAAAGCCAAAATTTAAGCACATTCATAAAAAGTCGGTTCAGAAATTGATTATATAAGTCTTTATTGGTAACAAGGGTGAATATTATTTTAATGATCAAGATGTGAATGTTGATATAATGTAAGTTTTATTACACATACCATAGACTAACTACAGTAGTTAGTCTATGCACATACCAAAGAAACTTTATAATATAAACCCATTACATAATCTAAAACATAATGTAAATCACTCTTTGACGAGGAGAAGGGGGTATGGACCAATGGACAGGTTGTTAGCGCGCCGCAACAAGAACTAAACAGTTGTTGGGAGTGAGACAGTTGCGTTGATTAGTAACTTGGCGCGCTAGATCGTTGTGCTGCCAATGGTTATCTACGACTGCCTGTTTTGCACAACCGTTTGGCTCGACAACAGTTTCTGCTTCACAACCGTTGTAAAAGAACCGTTGCGTTGTTTTCGCCTCATCCCTGACAGCTAGTAGGCAACTAAATGACGGACAGCGAGAGCGAGTAGATTGACTTATGACTCGGCCCTGTCAGGCACCGCACTTAGGAATAGCCGTAGATAAACGAGTGATTCCAAAGGCTGCGCTGCCATTCCGAACGAACGTTCTCAGAGATGGCCGAAGAGAAGCAAGTTAGACTGACAAGTCAGACTTCGGGGCCTCTCGTGGATTTCCTCTCTTCGAAGTGCGGTGTCCGTCAGGGCCAATACATAAGTAGTAGATTGTGGACTGAGGCTTGCGCATACGCCGCAATGACTCATCGCGACGACAGCGATGGACTGATGGAACGGCAGAGCGTCAGAACAGAGATGCGATTGCCCGACTTGTACTTTGTTTGCACTGTTGCGGACAGTGGAAATTAGCACAGAAACACTGTGCCCTTTTTTTCACTTTCCGATCAAAGACGACGCCTATTTATTTATTTTCACTCATAGCAATATCGAATATCACCACTGGTTGTATCACTAAGTATATTTTTTTTTAATTTGCCGCTCCCCAAAATTTGCTGCCCTGTGCAGCTGCACATATTGCACAAGCCTAAATCCGGCCCTTCCTAGAGGGTTAGGAGAGAGAGAAAGGGGAATGAAGAGTGTCATCTGTTGAAGACCCTTTGTCGATGAGTAACGGATGGTCATTCCTGGAACTACAGGAGCACCTCTTGTTAAGGGATTTCAATGTAGGTACTCTTCACCCGGGGATTGAATAAAGGGAATTGCTTTTCCTTAGATTGCATTTGTGGTCACCATGTTTATAGAAGTTTCCTCTAAGATTGGCCACACACATAAGATGTAAACCAAACACTTTCCCATAAAACGTTTGACTGTGCACAAAAATGTATTGATTGACTAGAAAGAAAGGAGAAACATTAATTGATTACTAAAGGATTTAGTATGAATTCAACAGTACATTCGGTATGGATTGAACAGTACATTTGATTTAATATGTATTTATTATAGTTTCCCTAAAACAGGGTTGCCACCGACCTGGAAAACCGGGAATTATGCATGAACTTTGGTAACCGGGAAAAAATGTGTGGATTATGCGGGAATTTTCGGCCAAACCGGGAATATCAGGGCGCGATCGTTGGCGATTGCGTAACGCGTTCTGAATAGTAGGCGAAGTTAGCGATACGTTCTCGATGATCGGCGAAGTTAGCATAACGTTCTCGATGATTGGCAAAGTTAGCGATGCGTTCCCGATGGTCAGCGACGTTAGAGATGTGTTCCCGATGGTCTGCGACGTTAGCGATGCGTTATCGATGGTCGGCGACGTTAGCGATGCGTTCCCCATGGTTGGCGATGTTAGCGATACGTGCCCGATAGTCGGTGATGTTAGCGATGCGTTCCCGTTGGTCAGCGACGTTAACGATGCGTTCTCGATAGTCGGTGACGCGACCTTAGCCATGTGAGTGTGAGAACTATTGTTGAGGAAGCTTGACGAAATGCAGTCGTGATTGTGGTGACATTTTGTATTAAGATCAATAAGATTAATTTTTATGTTTTGGATAACAGTGGATAATAGAAGTGGCTCATTTGTAATTAATTTTTATCTGGTCAAAATTGTTGATCGTTGATATGGAGCTCAGTTTCTAATATGTTGCTGGATAATTTGTTAAAGCATGATTGGCTGGGTAGTGTATAAGTGGTCAGGTTGGGCACTTCATAATCTGAAGTTTGCTGTCAGATTGATTCCTAGCAAAAATCTTGAAAATGTTTGGAAAGTTCAAAACTGGATCCAGCTACCATAATAATGCCCTCCAAGAAAATGTTTAATTTATATAGTAACGAGATCAGGGTTTGGGCCCACTCCCTATCAAGAACATTAAAAAGTGCTGTTTAGTCCACAATAAAATTTTGTAGCATAGAGTGGGTGCAGGGTGTCCCCTAACAGAACTTTCTCTTTTTCATGTCTGGTTTTACCAGCTGTTCATTCTTGCAGTGACTTTCCTCCAGTAAACATGCAGTTCTGTTTCTGTCCCTCATTTATTATTAAGTAGTTTATTCTTTTAATATCCTTTTACTTAAATTGAGTTTATTATAATGTAGCTTCAGTGAAATTAAATATAATCTTTTCTCCCCTACACATTAAATTTAAATTTTCCCCTGTCAGAGATTACTAATAAACTAAGTGTGAACTCACTCATAAACAAAGTGCTATGTGAAGAAGACTTCTTAAAAGCTATTTTAAGAAACCCCGCTCTACGTCTGTATTCTACGGCTACGCAGAATACCCTCTACGCCCTGGAGAAGATTCACACCTCAAAGACTGCCCCCTCCTCATGACCTTCTCATCCGCCTACGCTTCAGTCGACCAAGCCGTCACTACCGTCACAACGCTCTCTAATGTCAAGTAACAAGTGTGTTTTCTGTGATTATTAGTAGTTCTCTGATATGGTTCTTGAAATTTTACCTCTTTTCATGTAAAATAAATTTAGGAATTATCTGTAGTTTCGCGTTATCTTTTCAAATACTCTCCTTTGAACCCCGCCCCCTACATAATGGTCCTTCGAGCCGGATACAGTCTGTTAGTAGTTAAATTTTGGAAAAATAAAGTTATTTAAAAGGAGAGTTATTTTAAGTAGATAGACTTGTATTTTTTTGCTAGTTGATTTAAAGGATAAAAAAGTAGTTTACCCATCACAATAATTTGAATTGTAAATTATTCCTGTAAAACAAATTTTCTTTACCATACCTTAAGTTTTTTCCCGTCTTTCCTATCAGCCAAAATGTCAGCTCAACAGAAAGCAGAACTAGATTCTTTAATGAAAAAGCGAGGAAAATATTTCGCAAGGTTGCAAGCTCTCTATGATGTTGTAAAAAATGTGTGCAGCTTATTCAACAAAAGCAAGCTTATAGTGCAGAGTTTGATTCTTTTGTATCTCGTTATCAAAGGTTAGAGGAAGACTTTGAGGTGTTTGAGCGAACAAGTGACAGTCTTAACACGTTAAATGCTCAAGTTGATGATTCAGATAAGGTTGATGTACATAGCCCATCAATGGCATATGATGAGTTGTATTTTAATGTTAGAACTCTAGGCCGTAAAATGAATGCAGATAAGCAATTGCAACAAATGAAGACTGAGTTATCTGGAGATAAGCAGTCCCCCTCTATCCCCCCACATGCTCCACAAATAGCTCACCTTCCTAAATTGGAGATTGAACCTTTTGATGGATCAATATCTGCTTGGCCTAATTTTTATGCTTTGTTTACCTCATTGATTCATAAAAATCAATCATTATCTAAGAGTGATAAACTAACCTACTTGCACAGTTTATTGAAATCTCATGCTCTCACTCTCATTGAGACTTTAGTGATATGCGATGATAACTACGATATTGCAATGAAGACCCTCACTGATCGTTATCAGAATAAACGCTTATTAGCATCAAACTATCTTGATAAGGTTTTTTTATTCCGCCAGCTTACTGAAGATTCTTCAATCACTTTATCAAGCTTTTTGGAAGTTTTTAACACTAATCTGTCTGCCCTAAAGGCCATAGGATTACCAGATCAGTTTGATTTTACAATGTTACATGTTGGTTTGCGTACATTAACACCATCAGCCCACAAAGAGTTTGAAAATGAGTATTCAGACACAGAGCTCCCTAAGTTTGAGAATTTAATTAATTTTGTACAGCAACAACTCAGAATCTTAGATATAACTTCATCCAAAGGAAAGTTTAAGCAAACCAAAACTGGGTTTTCTCCAAGACCAAACGGTTCCAAAAGTTTCATGCTTTCCACAGTTGATGACCAAAGGTGTAATGAAACTGTAAATCGACATTTGTGTCCATGTTGTCAGGATCCCAACCACAAAATATATGTATGTTCCAAGTTCAAGAACTTAAGTTTGCCTGCCTGCTTTGTGAAAAGTTATAATTTGTTGTTAAAATAGCACTTTAATTCATATTGCAAATCGTTTTAGGTGTCGCAAATACATAAAAAATGCCATGCGAGATTACCTGGAATTTTGAGATTTTTACCTGGAAAATCTGGAATTTTGCATGAATTTTGAATTGCAACTTTTGTGGCAACCCTGCTAAAGCAAAAACATTCACAAAATGCTCTAATTAAATAAATTTCTTATTAAAAGCACAAATTAGTCGACTGTGTGTACATACAGTATAACATAAGATTAGCTTCCACTAATAAGTAAGATAAGCTTAGTCATATGTAAGAAGTGGCAATCTAAAAAGTAGAAAGACATACCTAATATTTGTTTTTGGATTTTCAAAGAAGAGTGAACAACCTGAAGTATCAGCTATGCTATTGACTGATATGTTCATATAATTTTCTATAACAAACATAATTATATTACATTGTGATTACTACCTACTCTTGCTTTGTATTTTCGCTGCAAGTTACAGTAACAATAGTTTGGACAACGCCATAAACTACTGCTTCTCAATTGGAACTTATCATTGATTGGCGGGGTCGACTAAAATGAACCCCCCCCCCCCAATATGATTGGGGGTTTTGAAACTTTGGTTCAGCTCTCTCACCCCTAATCTCACTCCCTTACTCCCTCACCTCCCCCGTCTGTGGCCCACCTCCTCCGCAGCTAGCCACAGACAGCAGATCCTCCATGTTTAGGGGTTATAAAACTAAAAATCCATCAACTAGCACTGGTGATACGCTCGATGCAGGATACATTACACCCCTTACGATTATTTGTATAGTTATTGATAGTTGTTGTACCCACCTCTCTAAAACTTCAATTTAGACTACTTCATTTGAAAATTTATAGGGTATTAGTATGATCTCCAAAATCTTAAGACGAGAGTGTACTTATTAATAAGTTTTTTTTTAGAATAAGAATTTTTGCGAGGCAGGTTTTTACTTTTACGAATGGGGGAACTGCACCAGATTTTACTCTTGCAGTGTAGTCTCAAGGCATAACTTTTCTGTCTTGTTGTCCTTACACTTAATTACTTAGATTACTTTCAGTACTAGTGATGAAATATACTATTGTACGTTTGTTTAAAACTGTTAACATCTGCATCTTAAGGCTTTGTACTCTTACATACCATTTTGTAAATAAACCACTCATTCATTCATTCATTCATGCATTTAGTATTTTTGCCCTCTGGCAACTAAATTTAGGAAAGTATGTTATTCATTTTGAATGAAGATAGTATAAAGTATCATTTGGCAAAACGTAAAATTTACCTAAAGTTTTCTTAATTTATCATAACTCGAATAATGTCAAACTTTATGCTCACCAGCCCTGGCCAAGTGCTATTCATATTCACGAACAATGTAAAGCGGTGCCTCGTTTGTATGTTGCAGCCCCTTGTGAACCTACCCATGCAGCCTAGTCAGTCTTGTCGTAAAGACGTCACTGGTGCCTGGCTAGAGAAGAACTGCCAGAGACTGGGGTAGAGAACACGGTATTAGAAACAGACATGCAAATGTGACTGTGTCATGCGACTCACTCTTTATACAACACCTTTAACCCTTTAAGTGCCGATAAGGGTCAATATATCGGCTTCTGAATCTGCCACCTGCTGTATAAGCAGTTGTATCATGATGATCAATGTCAGCCTTTGTGCCTGACATGCAGTTTAACTCATACAGCCCGGAGACTAGTTCCATCTGGTCTGCCATAGCTGCCGGTCTGATCAGTGGCTGAGAAGTGTAAGGCGCTATCCTTCCAACCACTTGGATCGAGGGTTCGAATCTCGTAACAGTCGGTTGTTTTATATGAAACTCATTAAAAGTTATATGTCTGATGCAGACTTGAAGGAGTGACCTTAAGCTAATGGTGGATGGCTCAGGTCCAAGCTAATGGGATATTGGAATCATTCGTTGTGAGTTGCACATCTGATCGGGAGTTTTATTACTTTTTACCTACTGTGTGTGTGTGTGTGTGTCTACTGGGATAATTTTAAATGAACAGGCGTTCGAGATATTAAAACAATCGACAAAAACAGATTTAACCACTCACTTTAAAAGCTTGGCACTCACAAGGGTTAGTTGCCAAATACACATTGAGTAAACAAAGTGCAACATTTGTATTACAAAATTGAAAGTATTGTAAGTGTTCTTCTTTGCTATTTTAATTTGTTTATTTAAGTACATATGCTTGCTGTATGTGGATTGAAAAATAATTGTTCCAGCCCTTACTAAGACAAGAATAACTTTGTTATTAGCATGGTACGTGTCACTATAATTACGGGATGTAAATAAAAACATCTTACAACACTTCAAAAATATATTTACTCGTGTACTGTCTGTCCTCACATACAATACGGTAAATAAATGAGGGTCATCCAGAAAATAAAGAACGTTTGCTTACTGCACCTAGCACAGCTACCCCATCACCGGGATTGCATGTGTGGCAGTCCACTCGCCTCCCGACCAAAGTATTAGCAGAGTCTCATTGCTGTGCGGTCACATGTCTAATTTCTACAGGGGTTCAAAATGGCAGCGGCAATAACAAATCCCGCCAAGTATGAAATACGCAGTGTTATTTGGTTTCTGAGTTAAAAAATGCCCAGATCATAGACATTTTTAGAAAACCCCAAATAAAGTTTATGGTGAAAGTGCAAAAAATTAGATCTTAAAATTGATGTAATGTGCTAGGATTTGTGCAAAAATTTTCTCTCAAGTCTTTCTTTCAAATCATCTTTAGCGAGCAATGACCTGCCACTCTGATCCTCATCATGCACAATGGATTTTCTGTCATTAAACCTGTTGCATAATTTTTCCTCCCTGAAGACTCGACTTGAAAATTTCTTTGCTCTTTCACCATCAACTTTATTTGGTATTTTCTAAAAATGTCTATGGTCTGGACATTTTTTAACTCAAAAACCGAATAACACTGCGTATCTCATCTTTGGCGGGATTTTTGATTGCTGCCGCCATTATGGGGAGGTTGCTGTAGTTAATAAACAATAATCCCATATACAGGGTGTCTCACGTAAGGTGTCTCAAACCGACTGCAGACGAACCACTTGACCTAGAAGGATGAAATAAAATTATTTCCGACTTAATCAACCCCAAGGAGTAACGTAAAAATAATTTTAACTATTTTAAAATACATGGTGTGCCAAAAACTGTGGGTCACTAGTTCGAATCTCGGAATTTTCAAATGTGTGGGAATATACGTCATGTTATAGACCATTTTAAAGCCCTTTGACAGACAAAAATTTTGGTGAAAACAGAATTCACTTATCTCTATTCGTTTCAAAATGACAGCCATTTTTACGAACAATAGTAACATTTACGGAATACCCTGTATCTGCTAAACCACAAGACATATTTTTATTCTAATTCAAATTTCTTACTCGTATTGAACTCAGCTTCACCCTGATATGCTACATGCCAGTATTTAAAACATAGTAAAAAATAACAACAAATATATTTTTTTTAAATGTTTACATGCCCAAAATTCAAAAAAGTAAACCAGTATCATATATCAAAAAGTACATTATTTTAAAGGGCTTAGAAATCCTAACAACTTTCTAATTTACATCAACCTCGTATCTCTTTTTAGCGAATTTCCCCTATAGGGAAGAAGCTATTACCGTAGGTCTCATGGTAAGACTTAAGCCCGAGACCATGATAACTTTTCATTTTGAGGTCCCCAGATGCCAAAAACACCATTCGTTCAAATTTTTATATATGTATATATATATATATATATATATACATATATATATATATATATATATATATATGTGTCCGTAAGCACGATAACTCTCGTAAAAAAGGTCCGATCTTAATGAAATTTGGTACAAATGTGTAAAGCACCATTTATTTGAACGAGTTCGAAAACCAGACGAATCGCACCATCGAAAGGGGGGTTTTTGGGGGGTTTTGTACCCCAAAAATGGGTTTTTTGGAGTTTTCACATATAATTGTTATTTAAATCCAATTTTATTTTATACCATTGAATTCAGCTTAAAAAACAAACAATTTGGTATTTTGATCATTGCTCTACGTCAATTGGTTACTGAAATATGACAAGTGCTAAACACAGTACGTTGTCCAATGTTATTCTTATGGAGAAAAATACAAATTTTATATCTCGGTTATTTATGAACATAAACTGACGAAACTTGGTATATCGCTTCATCTGGTTGTGGTTTATTGTTGTTTGAACCAAAAACTAATTTTTCGCCTATGGTTCTCGAAGCAGCAAACCTAGGTACTCGGTCCCCATGTTATTCTTATGGAGAATGATAAAAATGTTATATATCGCTTATTTATGAATGTATATAGATCAAACTTGGTATGTGACTTCACTTAGATGAGTACTATTGATATTTATATAAAAACCCATTATTTTATGTTCCTTGTTGCAGCAAACCTGCGTACTCATCCCTAATGTTATTCTTATGGAGAATAATGAATATTTTAAATATCGCTTATTTATGAATATATTTTTTATGAATTCTGGTAAGAGGCATAATGTAATATCAAGACATATATATATTCATTGGAAATTCGCTGAGTACGCAGGTTTGCTGTGTTTGTGTGGGGTATTGTCTTATAGCAATCAACAAAAATCTTCATTTCCCTATATAAAATACATGTTATTTCTACATAACACTTCCAAATATGGTGAGGCCTCTTTTATAAATGAGTTAAGTAGATAAATGATAACTTTTCGTTTTGAGGTCCCCAGATGCCAAAAACACCATTCGTTGAAAACTGTATATATATGTCCGTAAGCACGATAACTCTCGTAAAAATAATTCGATTTTGACGAAATTTGGTATAAACGTGTAAAGCAGCATTTATGACTAAGTTCGAAAACCAGACAGATCGACCTATCCGAAGGGGTATTTTGGGGGGGTTTTGTACCCCAAAAATGGGTTTTTTGAGTTTTTTATATATAATTTTTGAAAAATTCAAATTTTAGTTTTTCCATTGGAATCTGCTTAAAAAGACGCACAATTTGATGTTTTGATCATTGCTTTACGTCAAATGGTTACAGAAATATTGAAAGTGCTAAACACAGTACGTTGTCCAATGTTATTCTTATGGAAAATAAGAAAAATTGTATATCTTGCTTATTTATCAACTTATCCTGATGAAACTTGGTATATTGCTTTATATCCTTGTATTTGCTTTATATCATTGATATTTGCACAAAAAAAAATTGTTGGCCGATAGTTCCCGTAGCAGCAAACCTGCGTACTCAGCCCCCATGTTATTCTGATGATATGAGGTAACGTGTTATCTCCCTTAATTATGAACATAAATTAATAACAGTTGGTATGTGGCTTCACCTAGTTGCGTTATAACAAAAATTTCATAAAAACACATTTTTTGTATACCTTGCTTCAGCAAACCTGCATCCTCAGATGCCATGTTATTCTTATGGAGAATAATAAAAATGTCATAGATCATTTATTTATGAATGTATATTGATGAAACTTGGTATGTGGCTTTAAGTGGTATTAGGATATATATATATATTGGAAATTCGCTGAGTACGCAGGTTTGGCTACAAGGGTATTATTTCATTCTTCTAGGTCAAGTGGTTCGTCTGCAATCAGTTTGAGACACCTTACGTGCGATACCCTGTATACAAAGAAGGAATATTTATTAATTTATTGAATCGCTGTAGAAATAAGACACAAGACCGCACAGCAACGAGATTCGGCTCATACTTTGGTGGGGAGATGAGTGGACTGCCACACACACGCAATCGCGGTGGTGGGGGAGCTGTGCTAGGTGCAGTAAGCAAACGTTCTTTACTTTCTGGATGACCCTGGTATATAAAAGATGGTGCAAGGCAAATCGATTTTGACCAGTCACACCGATCATCCTTGTCAAAATTGGTAGATTCCTGGTTGGTTGAGCCTGATGATAATTATTGGTGTGAGTGGTCGAAATTGATTGCCTTGTACCATCTTTGATATATGTTGTAAGTAAAGTACAAACTTAAATTAGTTAACATCATTATTTCAAATTTAATTTCCTTGGCCGTGCTCTGCCGCCGTTGACAACACTCAGCTAGTCCGTCGATCTCACGATGGGTATAGCGTTGTCTTTCAAATAAACTTTCCCAGCTGACGTGAGCTGGACAGGGTGCACTTCCAAGAAATGTATCAACAACTTTTAAGCCCCATCCGGACCGGACATCAGCCAATGAGAAGGTAAAGATGAGTGATGGAGGGGAAGAAGAAGACCGAGGAAGGGAATCTGGGATCATCAATGAACAAGGGAGAAGAGGTTTGGACGAAGGAGTGTGAGAGTGTGTGTGTGTGTGTGTGTGTGTGTGTGTGTGTGTGTGTGTGCGCGCGCGTGTGTGTGTGTGTGTGTGTGTGTGAGTGTGTGTGTGTGTGTGTGTGTGTGTGTGTGTGCTGTGTGCTTCAGTGACTGGATATTCATGTTATTAAATTTTAACACACAAAGTATTACTCACTGGTCCTATCGTACTAAATGCTGAATTGAAATTTCGTAAAGATTTCCAAAATGTATTTTAACTTGTAATATAATTTAAATGTTTATTCTAATTTTATTTTAGTTTTTATGAGATCAACTCTTTTCAGTATGTAATTTCAAGCCGATGTTGTTTACCATTAACATAAAATTTAAAGTTTAATTAAAATAAATAATTTAATTTTAAATTAATTTTAAAAAGTGATAAATTGTAGTGTTTGATTTCAACTGTGTTTAATCTGTAATTGTAGATTAGATCTGTATTTCAATTTGTTTTTGACTTAATGTTGTTCAGTTTGTATCTTCACATTTTTCTTTAATATCAATTGTTTTGAGTGCAGTTTCGTGTCTCTTTACTTAGTCCCTCTCACACTTCACCAAGCGCCCCTGTAAACACATCAGAGGCACGGGACTCACAAAATTTACTGTTGTATGTTTATTGTTTTGCGTCTAACCTAATTTAACAAAGTTATTGTAGGTCAAACTTAAAAAGGTGTTTCTCAATCCCTCTTTTTTAGGTTCCACATGGGATAATCTTTATAAAATAAAGGAGATACAGTTCTGTGACATGTTTCATTAGATTTGTCAGGTTCAAAACCATAAGAAATTACTGATTTTGCCCCTTGATTTACCTTCGCAGAATTACAATAAGTCTTCATTTCACCCAGGGTACTAAATTATGGGGCAAAATATGTCACTAGCCGAACTCACTAACGAAGCATTTTTGGACCTATGTTTATAAAACTTGTTTTCTTTACTTTTACGTGTAGAATAAGCTCCCGAAGTTTCTGCATATCTTCGTGAATCACCCTGTATATTGAAGAGGATAACTGAGAAAAATCTAGTCTATAATTGCCCGTTTACCTTAAAATGCGATTCCTGGGGTAGTACCCTCCCTTCATAAATACAGAGAGACATTATGACTCCTGGGGTAGAACATTCTTTCATAAATACAGAGAGCATTATGAGTCCAGGGGTAGTACCCTCCCTTCATAAATACAGAGAGACATTATGACTCCTGGGGTAGAACATTCCTTAATAAATACAGAGAGCACTATATGAGTCCTGGAGTAGCACCCTCCCTTCATGAATACAGAGAGACATAATGACTCCTGGGGTGGAACATTCCTTTATAAATACAGAGAGCACTATATGAGTCCTGGGGTAGTACCCTCTCTTCATAAATACAGAGAGACATTATGACTCCTGGGGTAGAACATTGCTTCATAAATACAGAGAGCACTATATGAGTCCTGGGGTAGTACCCTCCCTTCATAAATACAGAGAGACATTATGACTCCTGGGGTAGAACATTCATTCATAAATACAGAGAGACATTATGACTCCTGGAGTAGAACATTCATTCATAAATACAGAGAGACATTATGACTCCTGGGGTAGAACATTCATTCATAAATACAGAGAGACATTATGACTCCTGGGGTAGAACATTCATTCATAAATACAGAGAGCATTATGAGTCCTGGGGTAGAACCCTCTCTTCATAAATACTGAGAGTCACTATGAATTCTTGGGTTTAATCTCCCTTCTTGAATTTTCTTTCATCAACACTGCTCTGCAACAGTATATTCTCAGCTGCTTAATCAAACACTGATAATGCCATTTTCTACATGACTCCCAAGATGAAAAAACTAAATCTCCTCCTTGTTTATATAATGATTAATAAACAAAACAAAATGTATTAAATATTTACTTTATTTTGGAAATAGAATTACAATGTCAAATGAACAATATTTGTTTAACAAACTTATAACTTTGCCATTATACAGATTTGGTCTATCAGTTATTTTTTTACATAAGAACGATATCTTTAAGTTAACGTCATGACTTATATTTAATCTTAAGGCTACACATTGGGATTTAGTAGAAAAAGCTTAAATTGTTATATCTTTCATAACTACCTGCTAAATATGAAAATATAAAAAGTCTTAAGAATACATTTAAATATCAATGTAGATGGTTGAGGGGCAGGGTCGTTTTATTGGTCGACTGCTTTGTAGACTCTGGTGCACGTGATGTCATCTACGGTCAAAGTCTGAAACAGGAAAGTTTAACTCAAAATCCTTAATCCCTCAAAAGTAGGATTGGGATATTTTCCTATGACGGATGATTGTTGTTCAAACATCTCACAGCTTTGTTACTTAAGACCTAATATAAATCTGGAGGTGATAAATTGAACTGTAAAAGTACCACCTGTTATAAAACCTGTTTTATATCTTTAAAAATGTTTAACTCTAATAAAAAGTGCAGCGAATAAAGTCACATTAATAAATAAAACCCATTAAGATTAATTACTGACTTTTGATCATGAACGTGGAAATAAAAACTGATAGGGTAATAAAAACAGTTCCTGTATCGTCATCGATCATCCATTTAACCTTATAATTTATTTAAAAGGTACTACACTGAGTAATAAACATGCCACATTCCCACAACCTTGTTTACGTAAATGAAAATGATTTTATGCTGATGAGAATCTGTAAAAGAGGCTTATGGCATTGTATTAAACTTTGAGAAAAATAGAAGATGAAAACTAAAATTAAGTGCTGAAACAAAAGAATGAATGGGTCACAGAACAAAAGTGAGAAAGTAATTAAGGGGACAGGAAAGGGGTGGAAGTAAGATACCTTGCTTACTTTGGCTAAGTGCTCGCAGTGCCTTTTCAAACAAATTTGAAAGGAGGGGCTTGTTTTAGAGATTCATATACCTTCTTTGTTTTCAGTATCACTTTACACATTTGAGCCAAATTTCATCAAAAGCAGACGTTTTTTACACAAGTTATCGTGTTAATGGACACACACACATATATATAAATTTGAACGAATAGTGTTTTTGGCATCTGGGGGCCTCAAAACAAAAAGTTATCATGGTCTCGGGCTTAACTCTTACCATGCCACCTACGGTAATAGCTTCTTCCCTATAGGGTAAATGCGCTAAAAGAACATATGTGTACTTATCATAGTTTGAAATGTTAGTACTCATACTAAAACAGGTACCTTAAGACCATAAAGTTATTAAAAAGACCAGTTTTGAATGTAACAAAATAGTACCTTATAGTTAAGGTTCATTTGTCATCAAATATAAGTTCTTGTAATTTTTTTTGTTTGATGGAAAAAACGCCTGATTTCACAGTAAGCTTTGCTAAAAAAATTGTTTGAAATTTTTTTATTTGTTTGACATCCCAAAATGAGTAATAACAATCTAAAATAAAACTAGACGTCAAACCGACTACTGAGTACAAAATGGCAGCCAGTCAAACTTTTCTTTGAGTCAAACTTTAAACATTTTTTTAAAATGTGATTTAATTTGTTTCAATCGTCCTTTTGAGGTCACATTTGTGGCATACGGCTCACAATATGCTTCAAAGACTTTTAAAATGATTATATGATATAAACTATGCCCTGAACATATACATGACCAGAATAATGGACGACCCTTAGGGGCCATAATCATATTATGTAACACTTTTTTTGTCATTTCAGACCCCCCCTCCCCCATGTAATGCACCATACCCCCCCACCCACGCCCCCCATTGTGTTACGTAACTCAATTGTAGTAGGCTTTAAAACAAATCTTTTAAACATCGTTTTACTATAAATTTGGTTAATGGATTTCAATGAATCATTAAACATTAAATGACTTTCTTTTAACAACATTTTTTAATATTTTATTTCAAAGCAGAATGTATTCAAACAAACAAGACTAATAACTAAAACAACAAAATAAACGATATCCGCTAAAACGTATAAAGTTAAATTTATGACTACATAATACAAGTACCAAACAACTTAAAAATAAAATATGTGAGTGGCATTGCGCCATACTGTATCAAGTCATGATTTTATACTCTAAAAAAACACAAAACATAGGTGTAAATCAATACAGAACTTCTTCAAAACACTTTATGTATTTATTTTTAGTTTAACTGATATTAAAATAGTATGACGTAAGAATGTTTTATATAACTAACATAAAAAACGGCAGAGTTTTTATATGGCAGAAGAAAGCATTACGAATTTTGTTCAATATTCCAAACATGATTAGCTGTAGATCTTTCTTTGTAGAAAATGAAATTATGACACTTTCAAATATTTTCATTTATCATAATTTAATTTTTGTGAAACAAAACATTTCCAAATTTACTTCATGTAATTCAATTCATAGTTACTTGACTAGACATTCAAATGATTTGTACATCCCACTGGCCAGACTATCAAAATTTATGAAAAGCTATAAATATCTGCAAATTAAACTTTTTAATAAACTTCCCTTCTCATTTAGAAATACAGAAAATATGAATATATTTAAATCAAAATTATCTAAATGGTTAATAAGTCATTCATTTTATACAGTGGATGAATTTTTTAGTAACTCTGACTTCTCAGTGCTTTTAAACTCTATCTAACAGTCTGCATGGTAATGTGTATAATATACAGTTTTAGGAGTTTTGATATATTGTATTTTAAGATAATAGATTATTTTTTCTGTTGGAACTCAGAGTCTGTGATTTCACTATGTTTGTATAACTTCACATTTTTATGACGTTGTCTATTGTAACTATGTATTGCTGAATGACAATAAAGAATTATTATTATTATTAACTAACTGTAACCTTGATTTAAATATCAAATTGATTATTTTTTAAATTTTGAAATATTTATAACATGATCAATAGATACAGGAGTGTACCAGCTCTTAAGGGTTAATATCTGTGAGTTACGTAACTTTAATCCAAACCCCCCCCTCCCCCACACAACACAGCATAATGCTATGCCGCTCCCCCTTCCCCCCCTTAAGTGTGTTATGTAATATGTGTATGCCCCCTTAGTGGAGATGTTCTATGTCTTAAGATAGGCATAAGTTAAATCATGCACCATTTTAAAGGTCATCTCATATAGCATTACATATTGCCACAAATTGGACCTCGAAAGGACATTTTAAATGGATACAATCACATTTTAAAGTTAAAAAAATATCACTTAAAGAAAAGTTTCATCAGCTGCCATTTCTGAAAGTCAGAGGTCCATTTGAGGTTGTATTTGCGGCGTTGTGGTCTAGTAGTAAGACCTTTACATTTATATACAGTTTAGTCCAAGCTTTTATTTAAGATGTTTTTATTACTTCTTGTTGAACCAACCTACCTTGTTGTTACCCACAGTAAGACAAGAAGGTAGGTTCGTATTTTTTATGTTTGTCAAAAAAAAAATGAACAGGATAAATAAAATAGTCTTACAACACTATAAAGTATATTTACACTTATACTGTACTTACGAGATGGTAAATTATACACAAAAGATTTCCATGAGATACCGTGAGTAAAATTCTGCACCCGAACATAGAAGATTGTGATAAGTTTGATAAGCCCGGTGTATATAAAATCAGTTGTAATGATTGTGATAATTTTTATGTTGGTCAAACTGTTAATTCTGTAAAAAGATACAAGAATAATTTTTCAACATGGAAGAACCGAAAACCGTTAAGATCGAATGTCGCAAAACACCTCCTGGAAAATGGCCACTCATTGGGAACAAGTGAAGATAATTTGAATATTCTCCATATTTGTAAGAAAGGAAATGTAATGAATGCATGGGAACAATTGTTTATTTTTAAGGAAAAATGTAAGGATAGGGATAAATCGATCAATGAACAGGTCAACTTTGACTCTGGTGGTACTTATCGCAACTTGTTTCCGGAACTTCCGGTAGCCAATAGTATATAAGCTGTTCGCCATCTTGTTTCTGTCATTCTCTGATTGGGCCTGATAATGACCGGTGTAACTGGTTGAAATCGATCGCCTTGTACCATCTTTTGTGTATATTTTACCGTCTTGTATGTAAGTACGGTATAAGTGTAAATATACTTTATAGTGTCGTAAGACTATTTTATTTATCCTGTTTATTTGTAACAACACGTATCATGCTAATAAAGAAATTATTTTCAAAAAAATGTACAACCTATTTTTGTGAGGCTTTCTATAACTAGTAGTCAAGTCAGGCGAGTTTTTGCCACTAACCAAAAACAAAACTGCAAAGGGACTTAAAACTATTATCATAAATTGAATACTTTTTATCATTTCCAACAAAACGTCTAATTTAGTCTGGTTTAAATTGAACTCAGGACTTACTAAAGAGTCAAACTTGTCAATGGAAAATAATTTTACAGTTGATTTACTGTCGGGTTGAATCAGTGCCGTCCTTAGCACGGCGCGACAGGTGCGGCAGCACAGGGTCTCGCGCCACCGAAGGCCTCACGCTTGAGGAATTTTTTATGTTTACTTTAAGCTCAAATTTGCTAACTACTCTTAATGTTATTAATGTATCCTTTATTTAAAAAAATGTCCATCTGGTATAGTTTTTCTGAAAATAATTTGTAAGAACTCTATTAAAAAAAACATTTTAATGTGAATGAATTGTAATGGTCATACAAAACCTAAATAATACACAGTTTAAAGTTTAATTAACTTTACAAACGAACAACAAATGCTATTACAGAACTTTCACAGAGAATCAAATTTAATTCTTATCACAATCGGCCGTAATATTCTCGTCCTGGAATAATCCCGAAGTAAATTAAATCCCGCAAAAAAACGGGAGGATTTTATTCCGAAATTGGCTTGAAATTTTGGGTCCCGGCCATCCCTGTTTTTTTCACAATTACGAGGATATTATTTTTGAATGCATGTTTTTTTAGTTTACTTTATTACAATTTTATATTATTACTATTTCCCTCGTTTTGGCTCCGGGCCCCTGGGCAATGGTCCCTGTTGTGATACAGTTTTTGTGGTATTATTTATGCAATAATAAAATTGTGTTCTAGTAAGGGTTGAATATTTTTCCATACGTAACGTATAATACTACAGTGCAGAGCCGACATTTTGTGCCCGGTGGGTGATGTACGGTAGATGTGCATGAGTGGGGGGCGGTAGGAAAAGGGAAGAGTACAGGGGAAAGAGAGGTACGAATTGAAATGCAAGGCCTCGTGAACATTTCTTGCACCAGGCCTCGCGTTGGCTAAGGATGGCGCTGGGTTGAATCAGTTACAGATGACAAAACAATATTAACCTCCCACACTAGCAACATCCTGCAGTGCTGATTCCCAACCAACACTAGCATGATAGCAAAACCTTTGTCATTAGTTTACGAGGTCAATTGATAATGATTAACTTTCACTGAGTGATTAAACAGTGCTAAAATTAATTTTGATGGCAAATTACAGGGGCGGATCCAGAGGTCATGTTTGGGGGGGGGGGGCGGTCACCTGAAAATTACTCCTCCTCCTCCCCCTGGGTGGTCCCTGGCACCACCATTATTTTGATAACTATATGAAATTATAGAACAAATGAAAGTAAGTTAACATAATATATCAATAACCTTGTACTCAAGAAAAAAAGCAATTATAACTTTATAAACAAGCTAAACAAAAATTAACTTTAGTTCTACTGCGCCCGACCGTAAATAAAAGTAACAAATATTTAAGCTTTACACTTTTTCTACGTCATCTGTAGGCGTCTAAGAACAAAGTAAGATGCCTAAAAAAAAATTTATTTTAGTAGTTACCCACGCGAAAAACTATTTACAAAACATATTTGAAATCTGCAATACTGAAATAAGCTACGCGAAGATACAATAAGGAATGAGGCTGACATCCAAGATCAACTACTCAAAAATGAAAATATCGCACCACATTTTTACAAAATAAAATACTTGGCGTATGAGCTTCCGTTTGCATGCAATTAAATCTTTGGTTACTCTTATTTCATTACATATAGTTCGAGGCACTTTTAGCTTCTAGCCTAGCCACTGGACATTTATTGCCTAGCAATGGATTACACGGTTTTACACAAAAATCAAACCTAACCTGTAAACAAAACACAGCTGACAGCAGACGGTAGGCGGGCGAAATCCAGAAAAAAATAATCACCGGATACAATTGTAGCAACCTTTGCTGTGTGTGGCTAAAATCTATCTCCAAGACCATGTTGAAAATACTGAATTTCGGTCTACCAACTGGCAAAACTGCAACAACTTCGTGATACTCGGGAAAATCCATGTTTTTGTAAGACTTTTTAGGTGAAAGACGTGGATCTAAGTAATGTGTTACATACTAAAATGGAAGTTTAAAATTTCACCTGTATAATGGTATACACAGCGAGCACTGTGCTCGCTGGGTATATATGTTATTCCATTTATCGAACGTTTAGGTGCATTAGTTTGAATTTTAATGTAACAATTAATGTAGACGAGAGCGGCAAAATTTGACTCTCAGAACCGAAAAACGGGGTTTCAGGAGGCGTTTGCAACTTACATTTTCATTCGGATTTATTCAAACTTTCATTGTATGCCTGAATAATAAAATAAAACACAATAATTCTTAGGTTTGGGGGGGCGACCGCCCCTACCGCCCCCCCCCTTGGATCCGCCCCTGGTAAATTATAATTTTACTTTTTTCTATATCATACTATTTCAGAGGTTATAGGTTTTATGTTTATAATTATACTTATTATAGTAGTCAAATCAAATTAATTAGTTTTCATCCCATCGATAAATTGTAAAAATGTACAATGTTGTGTAGGCTGTGTAAAAATATGCAATATGTACCACTACAATGTAAAGGTATTTTATATCAGTTTATTTAGTTTTGATACGACAGTTTGCTGTCAGATTATCTCTATGCCTTCTATAGAACAACCCACCTGTAGCACCTGAATGCATATTAGAACATTTAGAATAACAAACTAAATTGCTCAAGATAAAAATTATTGTTGAATTAACACCTTTGGTTGCCTAAATATACACAATAATGTTTATAAATGTGCAAGTCCTTTATTAAAAAAAATGAATGGGTTTAAAAAATGTATAGACTGAGTAGATAATTTAAGTAAGACCTTCTACAGGAACTAATATTTTCTGACAATCAAATATTTAATCTTTAGAATAATAGTGAATTTTTACACTTTTACAACCTATGAACAATTTGTATCATGAGGGTAAAAAATATTTGTATGTGAAATAAAATAAAGCAATTGTTTTCAAAACTGTTAGTGTGGTCAAACTTGTTTATAATTTTAAACAGTTTGCAATATATACAATTTATTGCAGATGAATATTCATCTTTTTCTCATTTTAACTAAGCTTTTTAAAAGCCAAGACACCAACGAATGTATTACTCATCGTGACCACACTAACAGTTTTGAAACAATTGTTTTATTTTATTTCACATACAAATAATTTTTACCCACATGATGCAAATTGTTCATAAGATTTAAATTATGTAAAAGTGTAAAAAATCACTATTATTCTAAAGATTAAATATTTGATTGTGAGAAAATATTAGTGCCTGTAGAAGGTCTTACTTAAATTAATTACTCAGTCTACATTTTTTAAACCTATTTCTTTTTTTAATAAAGGACTTACGAATTTATAAACATTATTGTGTATATTTAGGCAACCAAAGATGTTAATTCAACAATAATTTTTATCTTGAGCAATTTAGTTAAAGAACTTTTTTTATTATAATTAAACACGATCAAAGACTGAACGCAGCTCAAGACAAACCTGATCGTAGCACAAGTGGACAAACCACTACGAGGGTACAATAATTACGAGAAAGCCCCTTTAATTGAAGTCAATAGAGTCTATTAAGCCAATATATTTAAGCAAGAATTCTATTATATCCTCATTAAAGGATCGATGCTGGCCTCACTGCTGTAGCTCCACGAGACATATTTCGTACATGTTATAATACACCTTTTAATGTGGCTAGGTGTGGTTTTGGAGTCTGTGTTTACATTTGGGCTGGTAATTTATACACATTCCTCACACATATCAGGTTCTTGATCTTTGAAGGCCTACATATGGTCTTTCTGGTTTTAATAGTTAAAAAACAATGCTTATTGTCTACTTTAAATAAAACAGTTTAACAAAAGCATGATCTTTTATTCTATTAAAAGTACAACTAACTAGTAAACAAACATTATATTAAAAATAAACATATGATAATAATTTGGAATAAAACATATGTTACACATCATCTCTCTCGTGTATTCGCCCTTCTTTTCTGATAAGTGCACTACTCTTCTTTTTAAAAATATTTCATTCCCCTTCTTTACACCCTTGTCTTTGATAGACACTAAAACGATCTAGGCTGTTCTAGTTTTTTAACTATCATCCCTTCTTCCCATGTTTTGTTTAGCGTATCTTGTGCCCATACTTTCTCTCCAGGAGTAAAGCTTTCTTCACGATTTAATGCTGTTTTGTCGTAGTAATACTTCTGTTCCTTTTGTGCCATCATCATTTGTTCAAAAACCGTTTCTTCCACAAGCTTTGGTTTTAATGTTTCTTCTCTTACAGGAATTTTACTCCTCAAGTTCCTGCTATTAAGAAGCTGTGCTTTCAATATTTTTTCTTCTTGTTCTTCAAACTTGCAAGGTCTTATGAGGTTTCTTAGGTCAGCATAAAATGAGTCAAAGTTTTCATGAGGCTGTTGTCTTCTTGAAAATAGAGTGTGTATGCTGATGGTCATGTTCTGTTTTAGAGTGCAGTGCTTTTCCAATGTTTCCATTACATGATCAACACTTTCTATTACAGAGTAATTTTTTATTGAGTTATACAATTTGAGCCCATCTGATCCTAATAAGTTCTTTAGTCTTGCTAGCTGGACTTTCTTATTTTCTTTAGTTGTTTTTTTGCAATGAAATAAATATAAGTTAATCTTTTCTTTAAATTGCTTGAAATTATTTGAGATATTGCCCCTTAATTTAAGTGGTTCTGGTTCGTTAAATTCCATACTTCAGACAAATATAAGTTATTCTTAACTGTATGAACAGTTTGTTTGGCTTTTTTACAGTTTCTTTTTATTATTTAATCATTCGATTTCCGTACTGCGTCATGTCTACTTGAAATAAAACGGTTTGACAAAAGCATGATCTTTTATTCTATTAAAAGTACAACTAAGTGGTAAACAAACATTATATTAAAAATAAACATATAACATATGATAATAACTTGGAATAGAACATATGTTACACATCACTTATTAGTTAACTTAGCAAGTTTTTATTTTTATATTTGTATGAACTTTTCATACAAAAGATGACTTTCATACAATGTATTCCCTTAAAACTTAAATATCTGCTGATTTGTCTCTTTTCGTAGTATGAGTAGTAGTAATTTGTGGGTTCTGCGCCACTTCATATGACACCACTTATTGTACTTGATCTAAGAACGTGAGATTTGGTATCGTTGGCAGGAACCTGGGGACGAAGCCCCCCACAGGGGTCTGGGGGCGGAGCCCCCAGCGAGCAAAACGAGTAATTATTATATAATTGTTCATATTATTTACTCTAAATAATGTTCTGCACCCAACACTCTATGTGAAATGTACTTTTTAGTTCAATTTTGAAAACTTTTGGTGTCTTACCGTTGCCTCTTGATTGCTAAGATCCTTTGATCCATTATAAAGTAATTTTGTTCCTAAATTTTAACATTATTAAAAAGAGATACTGTACCACTAATGACACCCAGTAACGTTACTTCAAATGTGTTAAGACTTTGAAAGCTCTTTGATAACACATCTCCCTATTGATTCACCTTTTTGAGCTGTTCTCATTCCTGGCCTGGAATATGTGGCAAATTTTCAGGTTTGTCAAAAAAATCAATGGTGCTGAATTTTGACATTGTGGGTGCTCTAAATTCTAAAGAATTTCCATGTCTACTTGAAAAGTTTGTACTGGTTAAATTATTGCTAAATACAAAACACAAATATATGTTTAAAATCAATATAGTCCATCACCAGAAATTCTCAGCCAAATATAGTGTCGAGACCTTCTGATGATAAAGAACAACCACTCTTTTAAGTCACATGAAATTTACTTTTAAACAATACCTCCTTTGTGTTGTTTGTTGGTGAAATAACACAAACCCTATTTTACTTTAAGGGTTGGTTGGGGTTAGCCATTTAAGAGGGGGCCGGACCTAGCTCCGCCAGCCGCCGGCTCCGGTCGTCTTTTAACATGGGGCATTTATCTTTTAAAATAAATGTTTTATTTTATTGAATGCCCACCTTTAAATGCAAAAATGATCGCAGGCCAAACAATCTGATAGTTGTTAGCCGTATGACCTTAGAATCAAAATGTATTATTTAAAAAAAATAACACCTAAAATATGTAAACTAACTTTCTTTTTTCCTATAAGGAGTTGTGTACTTTTGAAACAATTTGTAAAATGACACGTTTTATATAAATTAAATTTGAAAACGTCATAATAGCAGTCATGTTATTGTTAATGTTTGGCCTGAATATTTTTTCGGTTTTAAAATGTGAAACTGTTCCAAAATAAGACTTTTTTGAAGTCTTACAAAACGAGTAGGCCCACAGACTGCAACTGGTTCACCGTCACCTCGATAGATGGCAGCAACGTCGCTTACCGACCAAAGATCCCGTTTCCGCAACCCATTTCGCGCGGCAGAGTTGATTCTCCTTTTGAAACCATTATCACCTACTGCTTGAAATCCAGTACATGTTTCCTCATATTTTTTAATTTACATGGCTCCTCATGACATACTGTCTGTCATTTCAGTAATCATTTATTATTTAATGTCTGTAACATCTGTTCTTACTGCTATGCTGTGTTTTGTTTTACAAAACGATAATGACACCTTAGTACATGGTGTTCGTTTTGCTATGTTGGTACTGTAGAGGGGAGATATTGTGCTTCCAGCTGCTTTTCAATCACGGCACGGTTTTTTTCATAAACTGCAAGGCAATAGTCTCTCCAGATTGTATACAGCTCACTGAGCAACGCGCCGGAAACCCCTAGTATTACTATTCATAAAATATAAAATATATTTCAATTAGAAATGTCTATCAGTCACTTAGCCAGTCCAAACCTGGGAAAAGTGTGGGAAATCAGTATGTCACAGGAAGTGTTGCCCTCTTTGGTGCAGGTAAAATTCCATGATGGTCGCTTATTTCGCTGGTCACTAACTTCACTGAAGTGTTGACCTCACAGGTCGCTTATTTCGCTGGCCGCTTTTTCCCCGACACCAGACTTCACCAGAAGAGAGTAATATATAATTTTGAGTCCGTGTAAATGTTCCGGAACAATGCACTGACCGATTCTAAGACGTGAAATGACTTGGAATTTTTTATCTTGATGTCTTGAATTTTGAAAACCAAGTCGGAGTCGTAATTTGAGGTTTCAGTCCAAAAACTCAGCTGACTCAAACTTGGGCTTTGTAGGCCTAACTGATGCAGCCTCCCAGTCCTCTTCCCATTGTACATTAGCTTTCTTGGTGACGAACGAATTTGTGTAATTGAAACAAGGTAGAAATGAGTTATTAATATTGTTTAAATGTAAAGCATCTTTATCAAAAGAATCCGGTAACTCGTTCCCTTTTATGCCAATGTGAGAAGGTATCCTAAACAAAATTACTTCGTACTTCAAATTTAATAATTTTGTAAACTGTAGTCTGATTTCATATTCGATGTGTGCAGAGCATGAATAATACTTTTGGAATCAGATAGAATTATTATTGTTTTACTTGGTGGTAACGTTTCTACGTACTTCATGGCAGTAAAAATAGCTAGAGCTTCAATATAATAACTCGAATAGTGTTAATTTAATCTGAATGATATAAGCTTATAGTTGGTTTTATCATACACACAACAACTTACAAGTCTTCGTTCGTCAGCTTTAGAGCCGTCAGTGTAGAGTTGCATGTAAGAAAACCATTGTGATCGGATTTCAGACTCGATGCAATTTTTAAATAACCATAAAAGGATCTGTCATTTTTAGAAGACTTAGAAAATACGAAAAATATACTGGGAAAGATGTAAATAAACTATTAAAACGTATGTAACAAAATGGACATAAATATAAATATTTAATATCAATTTCCATTTACACGTGTTGAGTGTATAACTTGAAATTAGCAATTGAGTATTATTTTTTGTCCAATAAAGACTTAATTGATTAACATTGTACACATTTCCAAGGCTTGTTTTTGTTCATGTTTCAACAGCTGTTAAATCGTACACTCTAAATATGAGAAAGATCTACTTGTTAAGTTTGTTGGTTGCTTGCTTGCAACTCTGATCTCAAGAACGGATGCAACGATTACCTTCAAAAGTTGTATTTTTAGGCCTGAGCGCACCATTGTGGACAGGGCTTACAAACAGCAGTAACATATGTTATGAGATAAATACAGATACACAAACCACTGAAATGATAACAAGATTATTGTCTGATTATCAAAAGAAAGTGACTGGCGGAGCGACCGCGCGGCGACCGAACATTCTATTTCATAACCTCGTGGAAAGTAAAACACATGGGTAAAAATCTCCGATAAACGTTATTAAAATAGTCAGTTAAACATGTTTAGAGAAATTTTTTCAAATATTTGTTATTTCATTCCGATGAGTTTATATGGATAGTTATATTTTAAAAAGCATGAATTTAAATTAAAAATTTCTCAATTAGGGTTTAAAAAAAAAACTATCAATATAAACTCATCGGAATAAGGTGCGAAATCTTTGGCAAATTAACTACAAAGGTGTTTGACTGGCTATTTAAATAACGTTTATTGGAATGTTATCTTTTCTCGAGGTTATGAGGTTGCCGCGGCCGCTCTGCCAGTCACTTTCTTTCGATAATCGTAGAGCTTATTAGCAATAACTTAGCTCGGTTTGTAGCTAAAGGAGTCATTATTAATTAATTTTCCAGTAAACCGTAGATAAAATGCAGGCTAAACAGAAGGTTAGAAGTTATAACCTCTACAAGTTACTAGTGTTTTATATCCTGACTATAGCAACAAAGTCCGTTGGAACAAAAAATACAACGGTCTATAGAAAATATATCACAAATTGTGTTAATGAAAATTGCCAAACTCGACTATAAAAGTGAAAAGTGATATTCTTAAAGCTTATGCAATTTTCTTACGGGATATAATAAAAGACGTCTTACAACACTTAAGCATATATTTACACTTTCTTTAAAAAATTTTCTTTAAATCGATATAAGGCGGTGACTTCAAAACTGATACTACAAAAACAAATTTTGACCAGAGAAATTAATAAACAAATGTCTAATGTATTTCTTATAACTTAATACTGTTGCTAGTAATTATTATCAGACATAAGATTTAGACGAAGTCGACGAAGTTGCAACATATTTGATCAGACTTCACACCAAACAGTCTTGACAAGAATTTTGGGTTTAGTCCCTTGTATGCGGGGCGTGCGAGAAGCCGCCAGTGACAGTGAACCCGTCATTCTAGGTGTTGTAAATCACACTAGACAATACCGATCCTTTGACTGAAGGCCGAGCCTTCGCACGCTGCCGGTCGGTAAGGAAGAATTATTTGAAAAACTGCTAGCGCTCTAGTGGCCAAACTCCAAACGAAAAGGCGGAATTCTATCTGACTCCTGCCCCCTCTTAAAGTTTGCAAAGAAGTGACCACCTACTGCAAACATGATCAAAACAGTGCTTAACAATTTGAAGTGTGTATCTTCAATAATGATTCTTTAACACGTTGGGTGCGAGTACGTTAATTAACGTATTCTAATTAACATTGAAACATGTGATTTTCATGTTTAAACTTGTTTGTCAGCATTGAACGTGTTAAACTAAAAGTGCACAAATATTTGAAGTTTTTTGTTATTAATTAATGAGATATTTCATATTTATATCCATCTATTTATATTCTCTTAGAATATTTTTTACGTTTATAAACCTTACAAAATAAATAATATTTCGTATAGTATGAATATTATGTAATATAGACTGTTCTATCCAGAAATTCATAACTTTCCTTCTAAACTAAGTCCCACCCACTAAGAAATCTCTTTAACTCCATTGAAATATTCAAATCTGTTCAGAAGGACCAAAAATGTAGTTCTGAAGATCAGTTCTGACCAACTACGCATAAAATGTTATCAACACAGCCTAAAAACAAGTTTCAAATTTTCACAGGCAAGAACCTTCAAATTCAGACTAACTAATGACACCGTCATGTGAAGTAGAAAAGTAAAACTTAAATTTATAGAGGTTTTCCAGTCAACCCTTTGATTTATAGATGTACTTCAGTACAGTTTAGATTTATAGAGGTTTTCCAGTTAAAAATACGATTTACAGAGGTGGAGCGGTAGGCTGAGCAGACCACAAAACTCTGAACTACTGAGAAGTTCCCGAAAACCCAGTTGTTGTTTTATCTCTATCAGTTTGTTTAACTGATAGAGATAAAATAACATCGCTGTAGTTAGGCAAGTAGAAGGGGAATGCCTTCTATTTATCAAGGAATTTGATTTACTGAGGTTTGTTTTAGTGAGGTTTCGCTGTGGTACAAAACATTTTCAGTTGGCAATTTTGAGTGAGTGTTGTATCTAGAGAAACTGGAAGTTTATAATACATACAAATTCAGTTTGCCAGACCTTATAGACCTACTCCATTCGATTTTTGGTTTGTCATTTGGCTAAATATCGCCATCCCTATATACTCTGATTGATGTGTTTTTCACAAGCTTGAGTCCAGACTGAGATATGGTCTGCTCCTCAGTACCTACTTAAAGAAAAGAGTCTTTGTTTCGTAGAAACAAATTGCACAGATACTAGCTAGCTAGCCTGCCCCAAAGAAGCTTCTGTAAAGATGCTTATAAACAGCTATATATAGTCAAATTCCCATCCTTATACATTTATGATACCATTTTGTATGCCATTTTTGCTATCGTAAAAGGTAATGGCATAGATTAAGCATACTCCTTAGGAGTATGCTTGGGATGGTGCTACAATTCACAACAGAAACACAAGGGGCAGAATGAACTTGAGACAAGACTCCTCACTAATCGTAATTG
This sequence comes from Allygus modestus, assembly GCA_963675035.1. Classification (NCBI taxonomy): domain Eukaryota; kingdom Metazoa; phylum Arthropoda; class Insecta; order Hemiptera; family Cicadellidae; genus Allygus; species Allygus modestus. The sequence goes on along the minus strand of OY776113.1, from coordinate 36,571,445 downwards.
ACAGCCAGTCTTCTTCCTAACGCAGGGGCAAACTATTTTTAGAAACTTCCAGAAAACCTAAAATTTGTTCAGGAAAAATTATAATTTAGAGGAACATTACCTAGTGTACGGAGGTTTTTACTCTGTCAGGGAGTTGTTGGGGGATGTTTAGGTACTTGGTCTTCGTCTTATTTAGTTTTAAATTCACAATTTTTTACCTGGAAGCACTGTCTAGTTTTTATGAAATTTAAAGTTTATTTCCATTCTGGTCCATGACCACATTTTACTCATTGTTATACGAAAGTTTGTTTTAAATTTTTTTTTTAGATTTTATCTGTATTATTTATATATATATGATTGTCATATCCTTTGGCATTTGTCATACATTTGTAAAAATGTCCTGCGACATTAAAGGAATAAAGGAATTTAATCATCTCTTGAGAATAACAGAATAGTTCATTATTGTTAATGACATGTAGAAGTAATAATTCAAAAGTATTTTTTTTATAACATTAATTTCATAGTTTACTTACAAGTCACGTCAGGGTGCAGTCACGCAGTATTGCTGTGTATTTTGAGTTCTGTCCAAGGGCTATAATCTCTGGAAATATCCATCTGTCAGGACTAGTAGTTTTGGTAATATTTTAATGTCTATACCACAGATTTTCCGAAGAGTTATTCTTATTAACAGAGAACTAAGAACTCATTGGAGAGCAGTAATATTGGATTTATTCCTCCATACCACAAAATGTTTTAAGAGGGGGCTTCTATACACGCTTCTTCTATTAGACCTATGTTAAATTTCAAGTCCCGTCAATCTCATCAACACCTTATGTCAAGTTATTTATATTTGACAACTTCAAAGAACAGAAAAATACTTAGCGATTTCATTGAGCAGAATTTTGATATTACAAATAATAATTATTTGATCAAATTACAAAACCATCATGGCCGCTCTCTAACATGGTTTTGACTAAAAAAGAAATCTGCCATAAATAATCTGGAAATTTGCAAATTAATACCAGAAACGTACCATTTTGACTTCATCCTTGGTGAACTCCCTGATAATCTTGGACTCCTTGGCCCCCTTCTGGAGATGGATCAGTTTGTTGGCGTCCTGGGTGATGATACTCTTCACCTTCCGGCCGTCTGGGGTCTCCTCATCGAACTCCTCGCCTAGTCGGAACTTGATGGCCGTGTTCTTGAAGGTGGAGTTGGACGTGAGAGTGTACTCCCCGTCATTCTCTGTCAGCTCGATCACGGGACTGACGGTGTTTCCCATCTTGCGAGTCACCAGCCCCACGCCTGAAACACACATTCACCTCCATGTATAGTAAAAGGCCAGTTACCTGGATTACACAATTGCTTGGGATGGTAATTTGTTTGACAAACATTGCTGGTGATGGTGAGTCTTTGCTGCAAAGAAGTTGTTACAAACATTTGCAATCGCTGATTAAAGAAATACAAGTTATACGAGGCTTCAGGATCTGGAATCCAATCCTGTCTTCAGGAACAATCCAGACAAAGCCGGAAAGGAGTAACAAAGAAGCTAAAATATAGAACTGTTAAGCAGCCAATGGTTATTAAAGAAAATCAGTCATAAAAGCAAATCCCTAGGGAAACTTAAGCTCCACGGTATGGCACAATTACTAAAGATTCGTCTCTGTTTTAGCTCTTTTGTGATTTCCATCCGGCTTTCCTCAGATTATTGCTACAAACTTTGTTATGTTTTATATATTTGTGCACCTGAAAACGGGATCAGATTCTAGATCTTCAAATGTCCCGAAGCTTGTTTCACTATAATCGGTAACAGAAAATGTCAACGCTAACTTCTTAAACAGCAGTTTTTAAGTAGAAGGTGGTGTATCAGTACAACTGGCTCCTACTACTAGTCCTTGTCTAGGTCATGTACAAAAGTGTTTCACTGTCTGTCGACCACTAGTAGTGTCTAAGGGGTGAGGAGTTATTTACTTTGTTGAGCGGAGCTCCTATACTACACTCTTGCTTTTTATTTACACGTACTCCTCCTGAACGGCTGGAGTGATCCTCACGAAATTTTGCTCGGTCATAGTAACCATCTATGGGAAGGTATAAATCTGAAATGGTCCAAATCGGACATAAGGGTTCTGCCCTACGGCCCTTTAAAGTTACCATGTTATTTTAATAGGAGAAATATTTTATTTGGTTTATTTACTGTGTGTTGATTATACAGCTGTTATATGGATCAAATTTAAATGCAGACTGTTACTATCAGCTGTTTGTAAATACAGTAGTTTTCTGTGAAATTGTTGTTTTGTTTATTTTAGTGGTTTGTTTGTCGATACATTTCTGAAAATTATTGATTAAATAAATACTCGCTCCGCTCAATATTGCAAGCAGACAACTGCATTGTATACCTAGTTATTTACTACAACAATATGTATCAGATAAAATAACACCCGTTTCATTGGTAAAAAACTGAGTGATCAAAAATTATATTTTACAAAATCAGAACTACTAGAGCATGAGCCATCTACAATGCTAATGTCCACTCGTTCAGAAGACCCAACCGTAGACAGTAGGGGTGGTGCGAGGCTTCAGTTTAACAGTATCCAAGACCGGCTCAACAGTACCTCGCTCGGTTTGTTTACTAGATACATAGCAGAAACTGCCAGCTACTGTTACTGGCTACTGACACGTCTACTTATCACCGTGTAAACTGGGCATAACAATCGGGTGTCAGAACTGAAGCGAACCGAGGAGGTGAAATTATCCCCAACATTTTTTGTTTATCTACAATTATTTTTGTTTCCTTAAACGAGGCAGTTGTAAGGGATAGATATGTGTTTGCTGCTTGTCTGCAAGCGAAGGAACATCTTCGCTTTCTATACACTAGAGCTAAGAACAATTATAAGCGCATGGTTGATGAAGCCAAAAAACTAGCCAATGAGAATATGATAGAAAAAGCCCTAAATCCTTGCAAGGCGGCTTGGTCTTTGGTAAATAGTAATAGAGGTCCAGTAAAATCAAACATTTCCATGTGTGGGACTAGCCTCGACAATTTAATGAATTTCTCTTAGAGAGTGTCGAGAAGCTGTTAACGACCATTCCTGATGTTGATTATGATCCTGCGACAATTGTAGTACCACCTAATGTAAGTCTGACCCAGTGGTACGAAATAACTCCAAATGATATAGTCAAAATAGTGTCTCATTCCGTAGTCCAGATATTTACGGTATGCCAACTATTGTCCTGAAGGCCATCTTAGGTGTCATCGCCCAGCCCCTGGCCACTATAATTAATAGCTGCCTGAAGGCAGGGATTTTCCCTGCAGTCAAAGAAATAAGTTTAATCCTGGAGACTTATGTAACTGTTTCCGAAGAAAATAATAAATATACGATTAAAATAAAATTTTAGATATATCACTAGGATAAAAGATTCACCGAAGTTAGAAAATACTAAAAACAATACAAATTAGTGAAAACAAATTCTAATCGGTGTTATTTTTCCTCTTACGAACTACAATCGAATAAAATATAATATTTGATATTAAATTGTTTGTTTATGTATAATATATATAAACAACATAAATCTAATAACTATTGATTTAAATTTGAGTAATCAATTTGTATTAGACTAATCAAAAGGTCAAAGTCAGTACCGGGTAGTGGTAATAGGTCAGAAGGTTATCACAGCTATGATTGGAATTTTCCTGATGGGTTAACAAACCAGTTTTGACCTGCATAGCGGTCAGACAATGCAGATGAAAACTCATCACTCCCGTGACACAGAGTGAGTTGATTGACATTATTCCCTTGAAATCACTCTCAGATATGAAATGTTTTGTTACATCAAATATTGCTCTACATGGATTTAATCAAATGTCAGTTTCATTTTGTAAATTTCCCCAAACGGAAACTGCTGAATTGTTATTATTATTTTTTTAATGTCATTCTAGGCAAAACCTTGATTTTATTGGAGTTATTCCACCGGCCTCCATTTTATTACGATTCGAACAATTTCATTTCGCGATACATTTAATTAATTTCCAGAATAACAGACCACTAGTACAGTAGTAGTATATTCATCCTAATTAATTAATTTGTGATAGGGTGGAATTAGGCAGGAATTATATTAATTGTTATCAAGTATTCGTAAGAAGGATGTCTATAGCAGATAATAAACTGCTTTAGTAAATTTCATTGATTCTGATAAGTGTAAAATATAATAATGAAAAAATTACAAACTCTCAATAACCATGAGTGGGATTGAAGTAATAAAAAATGAATTAAAAGTAAAACCTGAAAACCTGCCGTTGATTTATTATATTTTAGTTACAAATTGGTAACCCTACCACGTTATCCAGATTGTTATTTTTTATATATATACTTATAATTTTCAATTAAATAAAATAAAATACTGGTTTACTTGATACATTTTTTCAAGCTTTGTAATTTTGTTTAATGTCTTGATAATCTGTGCAGCTTTTGTAACCTAAAAAACACAGACAAACAATAAAGTAATTGCCAAGACCATACTAAATACATATTTTTTTGGTACTGTAAATATTATGAAGTACAATTGTAGGACCTCAATAAAATAAATGTTAATACAGTATAATAAAATTAAGAAGATAAACCCTACTGACGTGTACAGGGCCTGATTAAGAGATGTGGTGCCTGTAGGCTTGAGTTGATATGGCGCCCCTCCCCCCCTCCCAAACAAAAAATACCCCCGTTGCAGCAAACCTGCGTACTCAGCGAATTTCCAATGGATAATATATGTCTTAATACCACATAACGCCGTATACCAAGTTTCATAAAAATATATTCACAAATAAGCGATATATATGTAATTTTATTTATTCCCCATAAGAATAACATTGGTGATGAGTACGTAGGTTTGCTGAAACAAGGAACACAAACAATTGTTTTTTATGCAAATATAAATAGAATTTAACTAGGCGAAGCCACATACCAAGTTTCATCAATATTCAATCATAAATAAGCGCTGTATAACATTTTAGTTATTCTCCATAAGATAAACATGGGGGATGAGTAAGCAGGTTTGCTGCAACAAGGAAAAAATGTGTTTTTATGCACATATCAATATAACTCAACAACTTGAAGCCACATATCAAGTTTTATTAATTTATGTTCATAATTAAGGGAGTCATTACATTTTACTTATTCTCCATAAGAATAACATTGGGGCTGAGTATGCAAGTTTGCTACTACGGGGATAATCAACAAAAATCCTTTTTTTTACAAATATCAATATACCAGAACTATGTGAAGCCACATACCAAGTTTCATCAATATACATTCATAAATAATCGAGATATCAAATTTTATTTATTCTCCATAAGGATAGCATTGGAGAACGTACTGTGTTTAGCACTTTGAATATCTCTGCAACGGTGGGGTGTAGAATCACAATTTAAACACCAAAATGATTGTTTTGTGGAGCTGAGTTGATTGGTAAAAGCAAATGTGAAGTTTACATTAAAATTAACTTAGGAAAAGCCAAAAACCTTTTTCCCATAAGATTAACATGGGAGAACAGGTTTTTTTGGATTTTCTCCGCAACCACTTAACGTAGGTTAATAATTCAAAATACCATATTATTTGTTTTTCTAAACTCTATAACATGGTTAAAACCAAAATTGTTTTTTAAAAATTTTAGGGTGAAAAATGCAAAAAACTGATTTTTGGAAAATTTAAAACCCCCATAAACCCCCCTTCCCGTGGTCCGATTTTTCTGGTTTTCGAACTTAAAGTCATGAATGTCACTTTACACATCTGAGCCAAATTTCATCAAAATCGGACGTTTTTTACTCAAGTTATAGCATTCATGGACACATATATCTATCTATCTATCTATCTATCTATCTATCTATCTATATATATATATATATATATATATATATATATATATATATATATATATATATATATATATATAATTTGAACGAATAGTGTTTTTGGCATCTGGGGACCTCAAAACAAAAATTTATCATGGTCTCGGGCTTAAGTCTTACCATGAGACCTACGGTAATAGCTTCTTCCCTATAGGGGAAATTCGCTAAAACTACCAGGAAAAGGATTTAAAACTTAAGACTTAAAAGTATTTCAAGATATTTCAGTTTCGGTTCTCAATAATTTTATCAGTTTATGGGAAAAACCGAATTCGAGAATCAATATCTCTCGGTTTCAGTTCCATCGAACATGACAGCCAGATCGCGTAACATCGGCCGTAAATGACGATGGCACCGTACAACATCGGCCGTAATTGTCGATTGCACCACGTAATATCGACCATAGAATACGACCGGACCATGCACCATCAACGTAATAGATGACCGAACCACGTGATAAGTTGCCGTACTTGATGATCGCAACGTGTGCCTTCGGCTATAAATGACGATAGCACCGGTACTATCAATAAAACAAACAGACGATCGCGCTGCTATCCGCTAAAACAGACGGCCAAACCACGTGATATTGGCGTTAAATTATGACCGTATTGCGTAATCACAGCCGTAATTGACGATCGCCCTACGTGATATTGGCCACAATTGACGATCGCACCACGTGATATTGGCCACAACTGACGATCGCACCACGTGATATATGCCATAATTGACGATCGCACTACATTATATCGGCCGTAAATGACGATCGCACCACGTGATATTGGCCATAATTGACGATCGCACCTCGTAATCACGGCCATAAAACCGTTTCGAAGACATAATCCCGTCTCAACATAATCCCGAGTAAAATACATCCCGCCCGAAAAAAAACGAAATTATTTTTCCGCCAAAATTTTCCATGATTTTGGGACGTGCCCATCCCTAATCACGGGCTAAGGAACAACTACACTAAACTTCTTTCAAAAGTGTTAAACTGAGAATAAAAAGCAGGTGAGGCGACGAGGGAAAGGGCGCGCAGCTAAAATTCCCTCTAGCCAATTGATCACCACACTTCCAATATTTTTTTTTTTTAATTGTGCGCCTATACGGCGCCCCTTGGCTGACTGGCGCCCTAGGCTACAGCCTAGTCAGCCTAATGGTTAATCAGACCCTGGACGTGTATATGCAATCATAATTACAAATTTATGTAACAAATACAAAATTAACTAAACAATAACAAATGTTGCAATTTGAGTTTTGTTATTGAGATTTGTTTTATTTTAAAGGGTGCATTTATAATTAATATCATTTTACATAATTTTAAGGGAAACGACACTATATTCGGGGCCTAATCCCCCGAAGTGGTGGGGGCGGGGAAGTGGTAAGGACTGAGTGTAGTTTTGGGGGGAATCGCGCCATTGCCTTTGGGGGGGATGGGCACCCCGATCGCTGTACTGTATATGATTGGCCTAATTGAGACTTAAACGAAACATTGGGATTGTCTTATATAATTCTGAAAAGTATACATTTTTAATGCGCTGTATTGAAACTACACATAATCGCTTAATGAGCCATAAATCAACAATATCAGATAATCTGTTGAGGAGGGATGGGCTTTGAAAGTTAGTATTGGTCTTATGGGAGGAGCAGGTAGAAGCAGAATTTACTTTAGAATATAAAAGTTAAGTGAAAAAAGTCATGGTTTGGCTGTCATTACAGATTCATAATACTGATAACAGTAACAGTGCTACAATAGTGGATACAGGGTGGGGTTTGAGATGGCTAACAGGAACGTTGTTAGTTGCTAACATTTTGAGCATTCTCAACATTTAATTTTATTTATTAATTTTTATTCTAACGCTAATGGCATTTTTGTTAATAGAGCACACAAACGCTTTTAGGGAAAGCGATTCGAACCCCTCAAATTTTTGAGGAGACGCCGGGATTTGAACCAATAACCCTTTAAACCGAAGTTCAAGACACCAACCGTTAGGCTAGCAAGATACCCAATCTATAATTTTACCATGCCCATTTTCTGTGATTTTATTAGATTTATTATGAAAAACTTTGATTTAAAGAGTTATTTCCAAACAAATGTTATTCATAGACCCCATTACATCACAAAAATTCACATTAACTGGTTCACATTCCCTTCAGAAAAAAATAAAAATTATAGGCGAGAATATATTAAAAATTACCTTACTGGAAAATACTCTCCTGAGGATAGTTATTAATAGTCTATATTGACTGCATAAATTAGTTGCATTTCACAATCGTATTTGTGGTTGACCTAGATTGGTCTTGTTATTAACTGCTTGGATAAAAGCTTCTGAGAAATAGGGCCTAATATGCGGGCCGAGGATCTGTGGAATATAATAAAAAGCAATCAATGTTCACAAAGTTAATTCCCCCTGTGCCAACTCTTTTACCCTCAATGAAGTTAGTTAAGGGAAAATTAGGTTTTGAAACTGCATGTCTGTAATTTTATACAAAGGTATACCTAGAAAAATGTTGGAGCTCATGCTAAACAAGCCTCAGTAAAAAACCCACTAAAGCTTTTATGCAATTTTGGTATAAAACAAAATAAGAAAAAACATATTATACTAAACTGTTTTTATATATTTAATTTAGCACTAAAAATTGTTTGTATTAAGGAAGCATTCATATATTATCAGACTTATGGCAAGATTTAAAGTAGTGACTATGGATGAAAACTCAATTTGTATACTAAGTTTAATTTATGTGTTTATGAATCATAAATTTCTCTGAAACATTGATAGAATTGGTTTTTAATTAGAGAAAAGAAAAATGTTGAATTTCTGTGCTGAACCAGCCTGTTATCAAGCATTTTCTTAAAACAAAAATGACCAAATAAAATTTACAATGATAAGAAACCTCTAGGATGCATAGCTATAATATCTGTAGTTCAGCTAGGTAACACTCACTGCTAATTTCCACTAGTAATGTAACTACGCAACTGGCCATGTTTGACCATGTCAATTGTGGGGGGGGGGGGGGGGTGAAAACTCTTCCAGTCTCCACTTTGGTTGACTCCTGTCGTATTGATGTTGAAACCTGATTTGGCTCTTTGTAGTGGAAATGGATTAACCACAACCCCTGACACTGAAGCTGTTTCAAACATTCATTCGATTGGATTGTATTTCAGAATTTGATTTGATTATGTTTTATCACCCTTTCGCTATAACAGTTATCATTGAAGGAGACTGACTATTTAACAAATGCCTAATCCAGTATAAATGTGACCGAGCAAAAAATTATCTTCAAAAATTATCTTTGGACATTAGCTAATTAAAGATATTAATCTAAAAATACCCCCGTCGCAGCAAACCTGCGGACTCAGCGAATTTCCAATGCATAATATTTGTCTGAATTCCACATAAAGCCGCAAACCAAGTTTCATAAAAATATATTCACATATAAGCGATTTTAATTATTCTCCATAAGAATAACATTGGTAATGAGTATGTAGGTTTGCTGAAACAAGGAACAGAAACAATTGGTTTTTATGCAAATATAAGTAGAATTTAACTAGGCGAAGCCACATACTAAGTTTCATCGATATTCAATCATAAATAACTGATATATGAATTCTAGTTATTCTCCATAAGAATAACATGGGGGCTGAGAAAGCAGGTTTGCTGCAACAAGGAAGAGAAAAATGGGTTTTTATATAATTATCAATATAACTCAACCAAGTGAAGCTACATACCAAGTTTTATTAATTTATGTTCATAATTAAGGGAGTCAGTACATTTTACTTATTCTCCATAAGAATAACATGGGGGCTGAGTACGCAGGTTTGCTGCTACGGTAATAATCAACAAAAAATCAATTTTTTGTGCAAATATCAATATACCAGTACTACTTGAAGCCACATACCAAGTTTCATCAACATACATTCATAATTAATCGAGATATGGAATTTTATTTATTCTCCATAAGGATAACATTGGACAACGTACTGTGTTTAGCACTTCGAATATCTCTGCAACGGTTGGGCGTAGAATCATAATTTAAACACCAAAATGATTTTTTTGTGGAACTGAACAGATTGGTAAAAGCAAATGTGAAGTTTAAATTAAAATAAACTGAGGAAAAGCCAAAAACCTTTTTCCCATAAGATTAACATGGGAGATTTTATGAGCAGGTTTTTTTGGATTTTCTCCGCAACCACTTAACCTAGGTTAATAATTCAAAATACTAAATTATTTGTTTTTTTAAGCTCTATAACATGGTCAAAACCAAAATTAAGTTTCTAAAAAATTTTAGGGTGAAAAATGCAAAAAACTGATTTTTGGAAAATTTAAAACCCCCATAAACCCCCCTTCCCATGGTCCGATTTTTCTGGTTTTCGAACTTAAAGTCATGAATGTCATTTTACACATTTGAGCCAAATTTCATCAAAATCGGACGTTTTTTACTCAAGTTATCGTGTTAACGGACACACACATATATATATATATATATATATACATATATATAAATTTGAACGAATAGTGTTTTTGGCATCTGGGGACCTCAAAACAAAAAGTTATCATGGTCTCGGGCTTAAGTCTTACCATGAGACCTACGGTAATAGCTTCTTCCCTATGAGAAAAATTCGCTAATAGAATAAAATAATTTTAGAATTGATTTTAGATTTCATTACTGAGCATTAATTCCATAAGCGTAAGTTGAGTTTATTGATTATTGTGACTTTTTATATATTACAATAATATACTCTTACAGCCCCCTTGCACCTCCCCAATTACATCTACGAAATTCATAACATTTTCAAAACCTCCACATGGTATGTTCACATTCAACAATTTTTTAAGTAGTTTTATGTTTTCACTCTACTTAAATAATAGTATATCTCTTTCAAAGGAAAGGTGTGGTAAATAAATTTTGATACTGAACAAATAAAAATATTTTGTAAGATATTTTTGGATGTTGTGTTTGTGTTGTTTGTAGGATTTTTGAATTTGTTGAATGGTAACTATGTTTCTGTTAAATATTATTTGATTATTACCTATATAAACCAACTTTGTAAAGACTAAATTTAAAAACACCGAGTCAATCGTGAGCTGACCTATGATACCTGCATATTAAGTTTATCTAATTAAGGTACTGGGCCATTGATTACTACTCCAGTATTAATTTTGAAATATTTGAAAAGAAAAACAACCATGATAAAAGTGCATTGAAGAAGTTATGTGATGCATAAAATAATGAACAAGGAACAACTTGTAACTTTAATGATCAAGTATGACAAAGCACTTTCAGTGATGGTGAGTGGGTAATGATTGACAGGATATGTGTGAAGCTCTAACAACACTAATCTGCAGCAAGGCAGCATTAGGTTTTCTTAACCTTCATTATTTAAACCAGCTTTAAGACTGACGATATATACTGACTAACCAAAGGTAATTTCTTATCACTTACATAATGTTTATAATACTTATAGGCGTGATGTATTTTGATTGGGGGGAGAAAATTATAATTTTTTGATTATTGTGTCTTTTAATAAGTTACAATAATATGCTCTCCAAATTATTGAGGTGGCAACTGCCTTCCCTTGCACCCCCTAAATTATGCATATGAATAATAGAATAATATTTATAGTACAACTTAACTCATTTCAACACACAATATAACTCTTAACGTCTAAATCGATTTTTGGCATTGAACCAAGAAATTCACTCCCTGAAGTCTCTTACAAAGGAAGCAGTAACATAAAACAAATATTTGAGAATGTTTAACGCAATTACCATGTATTTTTTTCTATAAAACACTGGCGATAAAAATTACAGCTGACATAAATTAACTTCAGAATGATATGTAAAGCATGTTGAATTCACATTAGTTCTAATCGTAATCCTCACTTACAAGTTATTCTGTTAAATGGATATTCAGTTGATTAGGATTCAGATAGTTCATTAATTAAAGCCTTGTTGTATAAAAACAATAAAAAACGTATAGGCTAATATTGGTACAATGGAAAAAACAAGATGTTTTAACAAGTGCTATGGAAATAAACAAATGAAGTTATGTGGTTAAATTTTGATTGCTCATCAAACAATTCCCTAAATAAAGGGGAATTGATTTTTGATCTCCAATCACGGTGAGGCGTTGAAATAATTCAATTTGCTGGGAGGCATCAGCATTGTCTTAGTTGATTTTAAATGTCACGTTGTTCAACTAAACCCAAATTTTATCAGAATAAATTAGTTTTTTAAAAGTTTTGGTTTTTTACTTTAAAGAATTTTATTTTTACATAATTTATATGGTCTGCTGCAAGTATTTTATTTTGGTATTTTGCCCATTCAAAAAATGAACTTCAGAAAAAAAATGTTTAGTTTAGAGCATAACGATGGCTTTCACCACAAATTTATGTTCTGCAGCTACATGAAGGCCTATAAATTATATAACTATAATACAACATTCTAAAACTATTTGTTCTTTGAACTTTTTTAATTAGAGAAAATAGTTGATTTTAAAAATATATTGTAAAAGTATAAACAAACTAAGATATTTTTTTTAAACAGGTCGGAGGGGAGAAAATGTATCCTAAATTTCCCTCTACATGATAATATCATGTCTTGAAAAAAAACATCAGTATAGTGCACCTATATTTGTACCTATAGAGTACCTATATAATCCTGGTAAAGGTATGATATTTAAATGATTCAGAAATATAAACTGGCTAAAGGAATGATCTTTTAGCTGATTTTGTTTAAATAAATTAAACTATTTGTATAATGTTCAGGTAACCGCATTATACACTATTTAATAGGCCTACCCTTAACAAAACAAAACCTCAACAAAATTGTATACATTAAAATAGGCAAACAATAAGTTAGGGTACATTAACATGAGCAACCTTTTTGGTAGAGATAAATATGCAATTTGTAATTAGCAACAAGATACAGTAAGTAATAATATCATAACTATCTTGGATTGTAGATATCGTCGTTGAATCACTTATCAGAGTGTCGTTACATTTTTTATATAACTGTACTTTCAGTATAAAATACATGAGTTTTAAAGGTTTTTAATTTCAGAGAGTGATGGTTTTACATTTTATTGCAGCGACAACTTTGGGCTTGATGGTCACTTGGGCCATGTTTTATTAAATGTTGTATAAATAAATACAGCGTGCAGATAAAATTGCAAAACAAAGTTACCTACAGTGTAAACTCACTTTGGGGGTGAAGCTACACCGTGAGGAACTCACCTTAACCCAGATAGGTATCGGTACTCAACAATACATTATTTTAATGCTGAGTGCTAAGTAATTATTACGTAGTGAGTAAAATTACAAATGATACGTGCAATATAGATCAAAACAAAGAAAATTACACCCAAACAAGAATAAACCTTGACATATCAAGAATCAAGAATACTTTATTGTCACACGACTATATAAATACAGCATTGACAATCGTCACAAATACAAACTTAAATAGCTAAAATAACAGACTGCTAAAATACATAATTAATTTCCAACTAAAAATCCCTTCTTTCAGACATATAATCTTTAACACTGTAGTACTCTTTTTCAATCAAGTATTTTTTTAGTCTATATCTAAATTTTACAACATCCACCTGAGTTTTCAGGATTTGGGGGAGAACATTAAAAAGCTTAATGGCAGAATAGTAAGTTTGGTTTTGAAAGGAAGTTGTGTTGTGTCATATCAGTTGCTAATACATTAGATCGGCTTATATTGTACACACCTACACCTACACTCTAAGACCTATATAATATCACTGAATTTGACATATTTTCCCTAAAAATTGGTGAAAAACATTAAAACAATCGCAATTTTTGAAATCCAACCAAATAAGGAACAAAGATTACTAAGCCGCACAAGTGGACTTATTATTATTATTCCGCTTTTTCAGCTTTAAAAACCTGTTAAATACACATAGATTTTATGTACATCTAGGGTTGACCACACTTCTTCAAACTCTTAGTACCCTAAAAGTCAGGGCTGATTCCATAAACTGGGATCCCTTCTGCCAGGTAAGATTAGTGATTGGTAGTATTACCTGCGAGCCTGACGTGAGAATCCAACTGGCTCGTAAGTTCTGTTGCCAGATAGAAGAACATCACTCAGACTGGCCGTCTAAGTTTTCATAAATTCTTTAAGTATTTAAAATAAAAATTAAATAATATGATACCTGGTTTTCAATGGTTTTGCCAGTAAGACAATTTGTTTTAAATCATTTTACTAAGCAGTATTTAAGATTATAAGGTTCATCCTTTTCACACAGGGTGTCTTACTGGATGGTTCATTAAGGAGTTATACTGGTTTGACACATGCTAAAGGAAAATGTACAAACTCTTATGTGAGGGATTAGTCTGGAAATTTAGTCTGGGACCTCCCGAGTGTGAAGCATGAGGCTGGACTCCAGTCACGAACAGTTTGAAGCATGAGGCTGGACTCCAGTCACAAAACATTTCGCGTTTCTACCTGCTTTCTGCTTTTCCCATAAGGTCAATGTTAATTTTCAAAGCCCGTCCCTACTCAAAGTATTATCTGATTTCGTTAATTTATGATTCGTTTTAAAGAGGAAAAATTACCTAGTGATTTCAGTAAGAAAAATGTCAATATCAAAAATTAATAATCGTTCAACAAAATTTCAAAATCTTCAATATTTACGATATTTTAATAGGTGGAACTGTATGTGGTATCGAAATTCTGCTCGCTTAGTATTTTTCTCTCTTAAAATTAATCATAAAGCAACTATTTCGGATAATTCGTTGAGAAGGAACGGGCTTCGAAAGCGAATCTTATGGGAGAAGCAGGTAGACGCTGGAGACTGGAGCCCCCTCTTAACAAAAAGGGGCCATGCATAAATTACGTAATCAGTTTTTGACTAGTTTCAGACCCCTCTCTTCCTTCTATAATCACAGAAGAGTAATATATTACTTCTCTGTGCTATAACCTACCGTTATAATTCAGCAATCCCTCCCCCACCGGCTTGACAAATTACATCACTTTTCAACAAATGACAAACTCTTTGTTAAACAACGCAACAGTATTTAAAATAAAATGTTTGCCCTATTGGTTTTTAAACGCTAAAACACCGACTTTTATCCTTATTCAGTAAACAATGTTTTTCAAATTACTTTTAAAATTACTTTCCTGGATGTTCGTTCGTTCGGTCCGGCGGGAGCAGCACACGAGTTCCAAGACATTATAAGGAATTGTTGCTACATCAAGCAGATTACAATTCTGCCGTAATTGAACTCTAAAAATTACAAAAGCTATAAATGAGAGGGATCATTAAATATGTAGTTAATTAAAAATGCTAGCTAATCTAAAATAATAGTCACATCGAATTTCCTTTTCTTCTATTTAGTAGACTTTTTATTATTACTGGTAAAGTTGTTTAAAAATCCAAATTAAAAATGACGTCATTATAATGTCAACCCCAACCCCCTCCTGTTACATCATCCCACTGTCATTTTCTATCAGGAACCCTCCCCCCTTTTTCAGGCGAATTAATTATGGACGATCCCTTACCACTAAAATACTAGCCTACCCAGCTGTACATTCCTGCTCATGTCTTTACCTGCTCTTTACTTAACCTAGCCGTAATTAAATACATTTATCTAAAGGCTAGTCATCATCAGGATCCATAAAACTATAACTCGCAAAGTTATTTTTCTTAAGTGTGGAACGAATTTTTAAATTCTTAACTAAAAATAACAGCCATACAACGAAGAGCGAATTTCTTAAAATAGAGGAACCCCTTTTAATCAGTAAAAACGTTATTAATCATCTTAAAAGGTTTCAAATACTGTACCTGAAAGCGTTTGTCTCAAATATCAATTTATTATTTTTAAATATTCAAGGGAATAATTTAAAAAAATAACCTTTGTCGAAACGTTTTCCAGAATATATGTTTATTAATGAGGCTTTTAAATTTAACTAATTCCACAAATGAATTTAGAATACTCGTATTAAAATTGTAGAAATTTGTATGTGTTTCTATTTATACTAGTTTGTTCTCGTTACTTTATAGTTTATATAATTACAGGTTTATATAAAGTACAGTATAATAATGGAAAGGCTTCACAGTAACTCGACCGACCGAAACCTGTCTGCGCTCAACCAGTGCCGCGTCTTTCAGTTCCTAGCAGCTCGGAAACGAAGTTCAAAAATAAGAAGCTGATTTTAGGGTAGGAAATACAAATAACTCACCCATGGCCTTCATGTACTCGTCAAACTTGTCGCTGGTGGCCAGCTTGTACTTCCGGTTGAAGATGAGGGAAGCCATGGCGTCGAAGTGGAGAGTGAAGTCGGAGGAAGAAGCGGCGTAGGCAACGGAAGGTAGGCGACTGTGACCGGTGAAGGGAGTGGTGGCGTCGACGACGGAGGAGGTCTGGGGTCGAGACTACGATAACAGCTGATAACGCCTGACCTTAGGCCCGGCAGGGTCCACCGTGAGTCACCCCCGATAACTGACCTCTTCCATCTTCCTTGTTTCTCAGCACGGACAGTCGACATTTGACACTCATAAATCCAATTGACCGAGAGCTTTGAGAATGCGATTATAAAGAGCATATTTATATGTTTGGGAATAAAGGCATCGCCCGTCGGGTAAAGCGATAATGCGTTCGGCTGTTTTATTTTCATAATTCTTAACATTAATAAAGCCCCCCTTCTAAAATAACCTTTGAACCTAACAAATTAATCGAATAATTTATTCGCGTCTAATTAAATTAAATTTAGAATATTCTATGGTTTAGTTTATTTTAGTTTCGCGTTTGTAGAAAGCTATTAATACCAATTTTAATCTCAAATAACAATTTTTAGTTTTGAATAGATTTGGGAGTAAGTCGAAATATCTCTCTATATCGAATAATTAAAGTTTTAAGATTGGCTTCACCATGGAATCACCGTCACCGTGGAAAACTGTTAAATTCTTTAATTAAATTAATCACTCCGGCGATGCCGGGATGCGGGGTTTATGAACTAATCTATTATTTTATATTATTATATATATTGTAATATAATGTATTAGCAAGGGCGGAGTTCCCTTGTGTTAGAGAGGTGGAGTTCCTTAGTATTACAGGGGTGGAGTCCTATAGTATTAAGGGCGGAATCTCCTAGTGTTAGCAGGGGTGGAGTCCCGTAGTGCTAACAGTGGCGGAGTTCCCTAGCACTATCAAGGGAAGGCCCCAAAAAATACTTAAGTGTGGGCCCCAGTCACAAAACATTTCGCGTTTCTACCTGCCTCCCCAAAAGGCCAATGTTATCTTCCAAAGCCCGTCCGTCTTCAACCGATTACCTGATATCGTTGTTTTGTGGTTCATTTTAAAGAGCGAAAAAAGACTTAGCGATTTCAGGGATCAAAATGTCGACATCACAAATAATATCGTTCTATTGTGGTTTATCAATTTACCACACACCGATACAATGATTCCAAAATATACGATGTTGTTTTATGGATAAACTATTGGTAATTTCAAAATTATGCTCCCTGAAATCCCCAGGTATTTTTTTCTCTTTATAATGAACCATAAATCATCAGTTTTGGATAATCGGTTGAGGAGGGACGGGCTTTGAAAGTTAACATTGGTCCTACAGAAGTAGCAGGATTAGCAGGTAGACGCAGAGGACTGGAGCCTCCTCTTAATTGATATCTTCGATACCAATGAATCGTTGCTTGTAATCCTTCTTAGTGAACCTTGTGTAACCCAGTTAATCGTATTAAAGTCTAGATTTGTTTTTTTAAGAATATTACCCAACTCATAATGTGTACAATAAACGCACGAAACTGTTTGGGATTCAGTTAAAAACGGCTTGGTTTTTAAGCGGGTTTGTTTTGCTCGAATACTGTCAAATTTGCTGAACGATTTAGTGTACAATTTGATTATTTTCACGATTGTACAACCTTTTAAAGACTTACAAATAATACAAAATATAACATGTTTCGAATTAAAAAAAAAAGATTTCAAATTAAAAGTGTGGAAAATACTAGAATTAAAAAAAACATTTGTGATATTTCACTGCTCTAACACGAAAAGAAAATTGATAGTTTTCACGCTAAACAAGCGTAAAACACCTCTTTGTCCAGCCCCATTGAGCCATTTAGGGCAGATGAATACGAGCTGTCTGCAAGGCAGCTCGCAAATAACCAGGAACAAACTTAAATTACAGGGGAGCAACTTGGAATTTCTCAGAAAATATTTTAGTCAGACCGATAACTTACTTTACATATTCACCTTTATATATGTCATTGGAGATACACATTTTTACTCATTTTATCTTCAGTCCAAGGGACAAAATATCGAGCTTTTTATTTTATGAAATCTTTTATACGACAGCAAAAGGACAATTTTTATAGCTAACATGTTTTTTAATAGGAAATTCCCAAGTTTCATCCTACGGGCTCCCACCGAAGTTGGAACGAATAAAAATTGCAGTTATTAATATTGAGACATTTTTAAACGCAGTTTGCGTAGTATAAACACGTTGAGCACGGATAAACATAAATACACGGATTTACAATAAAGACAAATTATAATTATACTGGATGTAAATTAAAAATGTATTTTATTTGGCAGCTTTGGAGTGCATTTGCAAACTCAGATTTTAGGAGATTGTTCAGGCTGTCAGAATAATCGTCAAATTAAAAAGAATAATCTCGCAGACCCGCGTTCAAAAAGGTGCAACTGTTGACATTGCCCTGTCTCCACGTCCTTGAAACAACGAAATTTTGTAAATCTAAACGTGCCCTGACTTGGGGCCGAGACATTGATGATTACAGCACTAGAGGCAGGGGAAATCTCCGAAATGGCCCACACAGTGCAGGGTTTAAGATGCGGTCGCATTTGTCGCAAAATGCGACATGCACCACGAAAATGCGACAATATTTGGGCAGGCTGTCGCTTTTTTGCTACAAAGAAAAGTATAGGAAATATTTTAATTTTATTGCAGAAAATCTGATTTTAACAAAACAAATTGTATTAAAAGTCCGTGATCACGATCCACAACCAAAAATATTAGAAGAGTAGTTGGGATGTTGTAGAGGCTTAACGTTGCGATGGTTGCACTACGTCACTTTACCGATCGCCTCTGAGTGAGTGGCAGAGGAGACGAGCCTACATTACGTGAACAGTTGCTGTCAATTTCAACTGCGTACCGTGTAAACAGAACGGGCGAGTTACTAAAATTACAGTGTAGTAACATTTGCTAACCCCCTAGCAGACATCATGCGCTCTGCGCTGTGACTCGGTTTGGCGCGCACTCTGTAGTAGCCGAGTCTAGCCGAGCGAATCGGCGAATGCGAGAATGTCGAGGGCTAGTTCGCCACCGAAGGGATGACTGCGCTCGCCTCGCAATCGCACCGATTCTTGTCGGTTGTTGTGACCGAGTCAAAGGAGACGAGCGGCAGGTCCTCCATACTTAGTGCCGCTCGCGGTCTCAACTGGCTGCAGAATGTGGACGGTTACACGAGCACGAGTCGCTCGAAATCGCAACGATCGGACGAAAGTGTAGAGGTACCCTAGCGAAAACAGACAACTCGAAATCGGTAATGCGCAAATGCGATCGCGATATGCTTTGAGGTTAT
This sequence comes from Allygus modestus, assembly GCA_963675035.1. Taxonomy (NCBI): domain Eukaryota; kingdom Metazoa; phylum Arthropoda; class Insecta; order Hemiptera; family Cicadellidae; genus Allygus; species Allygus modestus. The sequence continues at coordinate 36,551,983 of OY776113.1, read as the reverse complement.
GTTTCAAAGTGCGTAATGTTTGGGGTGTGTGAGTTTTCGTTGTTCTGGTGCCATATTAGGCCTATTCTTTAGAAAGTTTAGTATATTTCCATTACAGACTTTAATGGTTAAAATGGATAAGTTACCAAGAAAAGTAGACTCTGCTGAATTATATATTACGATATTTAAATGTTAAACCTTAAAACAAATACAAGCAAAAAACAACTTATGACCAAAAAATAGTATAATGACACGCGAGTAAACATGCGAAAAGGAAAATATCTTTGCTAGAAGTCTCTAAGAGCTTGTATCATTTTTGCTCAAAGAATTTTTTTCCCAGCTGAATCCCTGCCACACAGGTCACCAGTTTACGAGCACTTACCCTCACAGGCAGTTCAATTGTTCAACAAAATGCCCAACTCATTCAAAAGTGCACCACTGCCCAAGGCATTAAAGACTCGCATCAAACGGTTTTTGGCGTCTAAGGCTTTTTATGATGTAGGCGCGTACTTGGCACATGACTGGGTGAACACCGATTTCTAGCAAAATTAGGACCCTAACACCGAAGAGGACATACAATTGGCGAATGAATGGAAACTGAGCGAATGCATATTTGTATGTTTGAATGGCTGAGCAAATTAAACATTTTAGATTTATTAAAATTAGTGACCTAGTTGCAATACGATTCAATGTAATCGTCATACTGCAATAAACGTTATTACTATAATGTCCTGCAACACTTAAAACTATCTTTACCGTTGTACTGTATTCATATACAATACGGTAAATACACACACCCAGGAATAAAGAAGGATAACGAATGTATTTATAATGATACTGATACTGTCTCCACTCATAACGAGCGACCCACCAGAGCCGTGCAGTCACTGTTTCATCAGTCAAATTATCTCGGTAACCCTGTCTGGCCGGAATATTTAAAACACACCTTTACAGTTTTATACAATTATACTATCAATAAATAGGTGTGCAGTTAGAATAAATGTCGTCGGAAAGAAGCCGGTGAAAAACGATGTTAAGTAATCAATTCGCGCTAACGATCATCGAGTCAACGGTCCTTGATTCCACTTATCCGCTGCCGCTGTGCTTTCCGAAACGACGATAAATAAATTAATGAAGACTCTCGCTTCCACTTTAACCCCTTCGAATGTAAGAGTTCATTTGTTGGCCTTTTTTAAAATATCATTCGAGGTTTTGAAAGAGTACTCTGCTCCTAGTAAACCTGCGTGCTCGGAGAATTTCTTCCGAAAATTGACAAAAAACGATACATTATTTTTAAAAGAATTACGATTTACATCTTTTACTGATACACGATACTTTATTTTTCCGAGATTTACATGTTTTATATTTTGTCCACAGAGGGTAAAAAATAAATGTTTCAGGATATAAACAAAAGATTTGCTTTTTACGTAACGAGGTGGGTTTATTTATGCATAGATCGTAATTGGCTATAGTTTATTATAACAGTTGTGTTAAAATATATTTGGTAACTAGAGATATATTAAATATAATTAACACTATATAAGAGCAACATAGAGGTACGCAGGTTCTCAGCAGTGGGGAGATTTTTCGCGAATGCCACGATCATACCGAGTTACTCCAAAATATACTCTTAAATAAGAGAATTATGAAATATTACGTATTGTCCATAAGAGTAACATGAAACGGAGTTTCGTGTTTACCATTTTCAACATCTCTGCATCCCCTCAGTTCAGACCACATTTGAAATACAAAAATGAGTTCTACTGTTTTTATCAAATAAAAGATTTATCAGGTCAAGGGCTCAGGTCTTAACATGCCCCTCTACAGAACTTCCTCTATATTCCCTATGTAAAATTAGCTAAAACATATTCCTGCATTATATTTATTTTAAAAAATGGTTCCGAATGCAAATAAAAAACTATTCTCGCTCTAAACGAATTGATGTTAACCTGTGATCGATTAACTTGGTTGTTTTACTTTAAATATAAAATAGGAGCCAAGGAACCCTAAGAAATCTCCCATTTACGTCCCATACTTCGAAGAACAGTATTTTTTAGCTCGTTTCGTAAAGTATGTCGACGAATAGACCAAAGTACCAGAACCTCGTGTTAAGAATAATCGTCGATGTTTTTGCATAGTCAGCATTGTTTTAAATTCCCGTTTGGTACGTTATACATAGTTTACTATATGTCGAATAAAAGAGCTGCACACACACGAGTAAGAATATAAAGCATCACTCTGAGTTTTAAATATAAAATAAACTCCCGTACGAAGATGAACTCAACATGAGCAAACACACATCGACGCCAATCGCTAAAGTAATTATTCAAACCGAATTATTACCTCAATTGGATTTTGAATAAACTAACAAAACAATTTGTCGATTACGCCCTGAGGCTTTACTCGGACCCGAATTTCGATTGATCTGCACGGCAAAGGTTTCTTTGGCCGAGCGACATTTTACTTTTAAAATTGCTTTAAATTAATTAAAACAACCCTTTCGTAAATAAAAATTAAATATCTGCATTTAACAGTAAGCGCGTATTGAGAAGAGGTGGATATTAAAACAAACAATTGCTTTCAATATTAACCTGTGGAGTGAATGAACTGAAGTTCAAGAAAAAAAGCTGATGGTTTACTCGTCAGGAAGTTATGTCAGAAAAACAGAGAGTTTTACCAATTTAGAATAAAATTAGATTCACCTCTTACTTCTCTGCTGTCATTTGGTACAAAATATATGGAAACTAAGCCGTAGTTAAAATATTATACTCTTATAAATACGCTTTTATCTTATGACAGATTTTCAAAGCGGATTCGAACACGGAGATAAAATTATTAAACGTAAATTAATTAAATTTGTTTTCCATATATGAACGATTTTTTCTCGTCTTCTCCAGTGGAATGTTGTATTAAACGTTAAAGGACAACGGTCCGAACCTCTCAGTCGCATGGTGCCCCAAGAATCGAACTCGTGACCTATTGAACCGTTAGGCTAGCTATTCACTCCTAATTCCATTGTAAATTCGATTTACTACGCAGGATCGCTGCAACTGGGGAATACAGTGTACTTCTCTATTTTACCAAAAGAATATGTCGATTTATCTTCGTTGTTATTCCATTGTAGCCGATCGATGTTAATATTATTTATTTCGTATACTACTCGAACGTTAAATTGTCGATTGTTAAATTTTAGCTTCCTAATGTGTGGTGTAGTGTATGATGCAATAAAGTTTCCTATTTACGATGTATATGCAGGATACATATTCGATCGAGCCTACAAGTAGTATTAAGCAAGTATTAGCGAATTTCCCCTATAGGGAAGAAGCTATTACCGTAGTCGGAATGGTAAGATCTAGGCCCGGGACCATGATAACTTTTCGTGTCCGTGGGTGCGATAACTCTCGTAAAAAAGGTCCGATTTCGATGAAATTTGGTACAAACGTGTAAAGGAACATTTATGACTTTAAGTTCGAAAACCAGCCATATCTCTCTACCTTAAGGGGTATTTTTCGGGGGTTTTGTACCCCAAAATGGGTTTTTTTGAATTTTTTACATATAATTTTTGAAATAGTCAAATTTTATTTTTCACCATTGGATTCAGCTTAAAAAAACACACAATTTGGTATTTTGATCATTCCTCTAAGTCAAGTGATTACCGAGATATTGAAAGTGCTAAACACAGTACGTTGTCTAATGTTATTCTTATGGAGGAAAAGAAAATTTTTATATCTCGCTTAATTGTGAACGTATACTGACGAAACTTGGTATACAGCTTCATCTCGTTGTGGTCTATTGTTATTTACTCAAACAAAAATTGCCAAAGGCTCCCGTAGCAGCAAACCTGCGTACTCAGCCCCCATGTTATTCTTATGGAGAATAATTAAATGCTCGGTCTCCCTTAATTATGAACATTAATGAATAAAAACTGGTATACGACTTCACCTAGTTCAGTTATATTGATATTAGCATAAAAACCCATTTTTTGTGTTCGTTGTTGCAGCAAACCTGCGTACTCATTCCCAATGTTATTCTGAAGGAGAATAATTAAAATTTGATGTATCGCTTATTTGTGAATATATTTTTATGAATCTTGGTATGAGGCTTTATGTGGTATTGAGACATATATTTTGCATTGGAAATTCACTGAGTACGCAGGTTTGCTGCGACTGGGGTATTAATTCCTCACACAATTCAAACAACACATTGTGTTAATCTTTTATAGAGGTTATTTCAAATAAAATGTAATTCGAGTGTAATAAAAGTATAAGTGATGCAAGAGAGTCTAAAATGTTGTGTCGGCTAAAGGACACGAGTTTAAATGTTCGTACAATTTCAGCTTTTTTGCGAAAAGATTTGTTTTTCAAGTTGGATAGGAAAACGATGAAAATTTTATAAAAATGTATTTTATATTTATTTTTTACTATTGATTTATTTTAGAAAAATCGCTCCCACAGACCTAACAAATATTATATTTAAGAGAATTTTAATTTAAAACGTTGCTTTTAATTTTCTGACTATAAATAAACAGATAAAATTAAGAAACATTACTTGTTACATTGAATAGCACGCTATTATTAAGCATCATTTCCCCATTACTTTGTGTATACTTACACTATTGTTGACATACTGGATTATGCGAAACATTAGTCATTATATTGTGTTTATTATTGATATTAATTACATAGTTTGGTTTGTGTTAATAATTTGCATTTCTGTTATTTCTTATTGTATTTTTTTATAAGTTTCAAAAATTACTATAACATTTTTTGTTATATAGTATAAATAGTTTAAAACTCTCTGTTTTGCATTTTTGTAAATGGGATGACCTTGGATAACTAAATACACAATTAAACAAATAAAGTAAGCTATCTTGATTTTTATCTTCACATTGCTCTTCCATAAAAAAAAACAAAGAATATGGCCAAAAAGCCAAGGACCTTCTTTTTTATTGTAATTTCAAAACCAACGGAATTGTTTATACTGTACTGAGTACTAAAACGATTTTAAGGGGAAGAGGTCCAAACTCCTCAAATGTTTGTGGATACTCCAGGAATTGAACTCGTGACCCCTTGATCCGAGGACAATACGCAAACCGTTAGCCCAGCGAGATTTCTAAATTATTGTTAAAGTGTTGTTTCCGGGGTACACACTTACTTGATATAAATAAGTATAAATAAATATAAAGGTAAATAAATAAGCTAAGTCTATAAGAAAATACATTCGTATATGAAGTTATCTTAAACTATACGAAGACATCATTTTATAACAATGATATTACATTGTTAAAAATATAAAACAGTTTTTTTTAAATATCATAGTTTAACTGAGTTAACTGAAAATAAAATTTACGAATTAAAAATATGTTATGTAATGTTTAAGGAACGTTATTCACGTCAATACAACTCTCCCCGTATGCTTGGGGCTAGATGACGTGCATTCTATAAGTGTAAATGACGTTCAATAATTAATACTTTTTCACTCGAGGGGAATTATCTCCAAAGTGATTGGATTTTTATTTGATCTTTTTACACGGCAAAGTAATATATTTTAAATTCTGGATTCGTTTCTACGTCAATTTGCATTTTAAGTCTCTTAACATCGAATTTGTTTTGACAATTGTTCGCATATTTCTTAAAAAAGTAAAGACTAAAGTTAAATAGAGAAATTTCCTAGTTTTTTTGATTTTTCATTTCTTTTGTATAACAGGTGACAAACGTGTAAAGTGATCGACAGTCATCGCTTGATACAGTCTTAGAAGTAAACGAAGGACATTACTGGAGAAACAAGAAACTGGCAAATCGGAATTTCATTATAGGGCAATGATATTGAAACGAGATTGCTACCAGTGATAATGTTAAAACGGCCGATTTCCTTATTAGCTTAAGGTAAAATTCCCTTTTTTATACTCGTAAAAGTAATATATTTACATCGAGTTTCTCAACTCTTTCTGAATTTATATTGAGGTTCATTTTGGAAAAGCGGAATACATTACCTATTTAAATAAACTCTTATATTTTTCAACTGTTTTGTCCGTATTTCTAATTAAATGTTTTATAAAATAGTTGGAAATGTCAACACATGGATTTTTGTTATAAAAAGTATGTTTATAAAGTATAGAATACTTATATTTAGTTATATGTTTACCATTGTAATTTAAATATTAAACAAATACGAGGAAGAAACCGATAATCATACTGCAATATTAAAATCAACAGAGTCTCATTCTTCACAGTATAATTATCCAAAAGAATACCAACCCTAAGTGATGTGCTGTTAAAAAAGTTTCTCCCCCTGCAAATAGGGGGTGGAACTGCGGACCTTCGATTCCTTTACATTCTACACTCCATGGCCTCGACGCTTCCGTTAACTGTGATCTTGAGGCAACTTTGCTGAGAGCAGCATAGGCACGCTCTGACGTATAAGCTATAAACGTTGTGTATAACTTGGTAAAAAGGGTACCGCGAAACTGTCTGGGTCTGTTGAAGATTCGAAGCGTGAGTGAGACTACAGAATACCTTCTCCAAAAGTGTCTCAATACGAGTCCCGATTTAAAGCTCTGGAACATTTTGTAAATTTAAGAAATCGAATATCGAATTCAAAACACAACGGACGATTAGATAAGTAACAAAGCCATTACACCTTCAGTTTTATTTCTATGCGGTATAGTTCATCAAACATCACATTATAGATTCATAAAAATTTTTCCTGGCCTTCCTTTTCCCCGCAACACTTTCGCGGTTCGTTCGATTCGTGAAGTCCTTCCTATATGAATGTAAGCCTTGTTCAGGTTATGTGCTGCCGAATAACGCGTGGTTAACATCCTCTCTTCCAGGAAAGGGCCCCCCAAACGGTTTACACTACATGGGCGTACATCGTGCACGGTACGTCAGATCTGACACACCCTACCGCCCGAGTATCTGCTTATGACTAACGAAACTCAGAAGCCCGATGTCGTCGTAATGGGAACCAGTGCGATTCACGGTAACTAGACCGGATGGTAAAGTCGGCTTGCATTATTTAGATAAAGAGTATTCATCACCGGAAATTGCCAGCCGCCATCTTGGAGTTTTGTTCCAAAAGGCTAATGAAACTTTTGCCTCCGTTACTTATCATCCGATCGTCAAAAACGTAGTTTAGGTTTCAGTATAAAGGTATAGTGGTTCTAAAGGGAATTAAATTTTCGATTTCCTTAATTCGGGCATTATTATTTCATATTATTTCCCATTATTTCCCGCAGGCTTCACCCCAAAAATAATTTATAAAAACTATGACAGTTGTGTGTGCTGAACTCTGTGGTTAGCCCGTGTAACTACTACGAATCAAGATCATCTGTTTGTATTTTAATTAGCTCAAACAAAAATGAATGTCCATAAGAAATACATGGGAACTTTGTCGGGATCTCTGGCGGAGGCCTAAGGTCGGATCAGGATGAAAACCATTTAGTTTTCCTATTTCATGCCTAAAGAAACAGTGTAAAAAATGTCAGCTCTCTACCTACATGGGAAGGTGGAGAATTAGTGATGAGTGAGTCAGTCAGCCAGGGCTTTGCCTTTTATAGATATACTATTGTTTCATTTCCAATCGTATCCGCACAGTTGCTCATTAATTTGAAAACAAATTCTAAATTGTACTTTAACAGAGGTCGACGAACCCTTCAATTTGACACCAAAATTGATTGTATGTGATGATCAGGTGAGGAGTTACGGAGACTCAAAGTTAACATTGGTCTTATGGAACTAAACTCTGAGATGGCGTCCGGCAACTTCCGGTTATGAAAAATCTTAAAATAAATAAAATCATAACCCATAACATGATTTGTATAAGGATCGGAATTCTCGGTGTTTATAAATCTACTCGAGCGATGGTTCGCTGTTTACTGTAGATGTGTGGGGTGGCGCTCGGGATTGTTCTCGAAATACTCGGGTTGACTTGCCCCGTCGCTCCGTCAGGTTGTAGTCATTTTGCTGACTCTGTATGAGTATACAATACCCCGTCACAGCAAACCTGCGTACTCAGAGAATTTCCAATGCAAGAATATGTTTCTCACTACCACATAAAGCCACTTACCAAGTTTCATAAAAATACATAAATAAATAAGTGATCTATAGCATTTTATTTTTTTAGGGCTGAGTACGCAGGTTTGATGCAACGAGAAGATAAGAAATGTGTTTTTTTTAAATTATCAATATAACTCAACCAGGTGAAGCTAAAAACTAAGTTTTACTAATTTATGTTTATAATTAAGGGAGATATAAAACTTTACTTTTTCTCCATAAGAATAACATTAGGGCTGAGTATGCAGGTCTGCTGCTTTGGGGATAATCAACAAAAAATCAATTTTTTGTGCAAATATCAACATAAAAGATGAAGCAACATACCAAGTTTCATAAATATACATTCATAAATAATGGAGATATCAAATTGTATTTATTCCCCATAAGGATAACATTGGACAACGTACTGTGTTTAGTACTTTGAATATCTCTGCAACGGTTGGACGTAGAATCACAATTTAAACACCAAAATGATTGTTTTGTGGAGCTAAACTGATTGGTAAAAGCAAATGTGAAGTTTACATTAAAATGAACTGAGGAAAAGCAAAAATCCTTTTCCCCATAAGATTAACATGGGAGATTTTATGAGCAGTTTTTTTTGGATTTTCTCCGCAACCACTTAACCTAGGTTAATAATTTAAAATACTATATTGTTTGTTTTTGAAGCTCTATAACATGGTCCAAACAAAAATTAAGTTTTTTAAAAATTGTCAGGTGAAAAATGCAAAAAACTGATTTTTGGAAAATTTAAAACCCCCATAAACCCCCTTCCCATAGACTGATTTTTCTGGTTTTCGAACTTAAAGTCATAAATGTCACTTTTACACATTTGAGCCAAATTTCATCGAAATCGGACGTTTTTTACTCAAGTTATCGCATTCACGGACATATATATATATATATAGATATACATATATATAAATTTGAACCAATAGTGTTTTTTGTAATCTGGGGACCTTAAAACGAAAAGTTATCATGGTCTCGGGCTTAAGTCTTACCATGAGACCTACGGTAATAGCTTCTTCCCTATAAGGGAAATTCGCTAAAAAATAACGTGTTTCGTGTGTTTTACACTTTTTTTGTGTATATTGCTCCAGCCAAATAGGCGTCGTTTGGATGCAGTATATTTTTTCTATAGTTTAGATAGGAATTGCAAATGAACATATTCGTAATAAATATTAATGAAATTCTTTTAACTAGGTTCATAGCCGGGGTGGTTTAACCCCCTTACCCGAAATATATTTCTAAAGACACCTCAAACGTATTTTGTTAAATGTAATGTGCTTGACCATCTTGCTATCTTGCTAGCATTATGGTTGGCATTTCAGCCTTTGGCTCAAAGGGGGGCTCAAAGGGGAAAGGCTTGGGGGTGTGGATTCGATTTCCGAGGTGTCCACATAAGGTAGACGTTTTTACCACTTTCCCTTAAAAGAGTTTGAATATCTCTTTGTCCAGTCCCGACGTTGAAAAAACAACAAAAAAGAAATAAAGACAACAAACTCTAAAATGGGATACCTTTCATAGCTTAACCTCATATACAACTCCCCGATTCCTTCTCTTGAAGCTACGGACATGTTGATGAGACACAGGATGTTGAATGTTAAATTGCGGTAGGGGAGGGTAGGCCCTGATGAGGCCCTAAGAGTTTTTTGGGCTTGCGACATGAGTTATAAAAACATCAGCTATTGCAATCCAATCGCACACGTACACCTACTGTTAAAACAAAAAATAGGAATATTAAATACAATTATTTTCTGTTAAAAAAGTTGGAGGTCCAACCAACTATCCCATCTTGCCCTACGTACGGGGTAAAAATTGGGGGCCTAATGTGAACGTAAAAACTACTGAACCGACTGGGCTGAAACTTTACACATAGGCAGATCTTGAACCCATGCAACACACAGCATTCACTTCCTTAAAATCCCCTCGGGCTACGCCCCGTGAACGTCCTAAGTTTCAATGTTTACATTTCAGAATAAAGTAAACATTCAGAAACTGTAATGCGAACAGCTGTGGATACTTCCATTTGACAGCTTCAAGAGCAGAAGCAAGAACAGCTGTTTCAAGCTAACTAAAATGCAAATTACATTGACTGAAGAACGGGTAGAGAAAACCCCTTTGCGAAGAACGGGTACATCAGCTAGCTATTAATTAATATCAATAATATTAATGTGGCTTCATCTGGTTGTGGTCTATTCTTATTTGCACAAAAAACAATTTTTACCGAAACTTCCTTTACCCCCCCCCCCGGGTATATTTTTCCTCCCCCCCACGATTTTTGTTATTGCCCCACCCCCGATTTTATATTTTGCTCCCCCCATTTTATATGTTTGCCCACCCGATTTTATATTTTGTTGTCCCCCCCGATTTTATATTTATGCTCCCCACCCCGATTTTTATTTTTTCCCCCTCCCGATTTTATATTTTTCTCCCCTCCCCGATTTTATATTTTTGACCCCCCTCTTCGATTTTATATTTTTATTTTATGTCCCCCCATTTTGCATTTTTATATTCCCCCCCGATTTTATATTTTTGCCCCCGCCCCCGATTTAATATGTTTTGCCCCCCCATATTTTATATTTATGCTCCCCCCGGATTTTTATTGTTGCCTCCCACCGATTTTATATTTTGCTCCTCCCCCCGATTTTATATTTTGCCCCCTCTTCGATTTTATATTTTTATTTTATGTCCCCCATTTTATATTTTTGCCCCCCCCGATTTTATATTCTTGCTCCCCCCATTATTAATTTTGCCCCACCCCCAATTTTATATTTTGCTCCCCACCCCTCTTAGATTTTATATTTCTATTTGATGTTGTCCCCCTCCATTTTAAATTTTGCCCCCCCCCTCGGATTATATTTGCCCCCCCCCGATTTTATATTTCCCCCCGATTTTATATTTTTGCTCCCTCAATTTTTTATTTTTGCCCCACCCCCAATTTTATATTTTTCTCCCCCCTCTTCGATTTTATATTTTTATTTTATGTCCCCCTTCCATTTTATATTTTTGCCCCCCTCCCCGATTTTATATTTTTACTCTCCCCCCCAATTTTTATTTTTGCCCCCTCCCCGATTTTATATTTTCCTCCCCCCCGCCGATTTTATATTTATGCTCCCCCTCTCCAATCCCCGATATTTTTTTATTTTTTGTACTTGAGTTCTTTTATTTCTAAAAGCGAATCCAAATTGTTACGTGTACCGATTTGGAGTCGCAAACCACACGCCGTTTACTACCCGACAGTGGTCCTCGACATAGCAACAGGACTCGAACTATCTGCCAGTATATTTTGTTAACTTTGATTTAATTGTACATTAAACGTGTAAAATGTAATTTGAAAATTGTAAATTGATGTGGATTGTTATTTGCTTTAGTTAATCTACCATTTATATACAACCCGTATGAAGGACGGGTACACAGCTAGTAATACAATATAAGAGTAAATATTATTCGAAGTATTATAAATGTAAGAAGTTTTTTTACATAATAATTATAGTAACACGTATCGTGGTATTACGGTAATAAATAAGTTATTTAATAAGACACTTTAAACACTGATAACAGTTAATGATATCCATTTATTAGATTACTTTACAACAATACAGGCTTAATGTAAAAATGGCAGTTGATTGATTGCTTGTGGCCTGGGTAATATCCAGCCCTTGTCTTTTTGCTTGCTAAATTCACATCCCATCTTGTCTCATATCGTCGGACCAAGACTTGTCCAAGGGAGTTATAAGGTTAATTGTATATAGACGAGGGAAGGATATTTTAAATCAGCTGGTTGCATGCATGAATCGGTTCGTAAGAAAACACTTTATTAGAGGAATCATCTTATAGTAAATACAAAAATGCTGTTCTTACATGCTTAGACATAAATGTGTTGAAACATTACATCATCATACAAGTAGTACGTGTTTCGATATATCTAACCTCCAAGCGGATCACTCAAAATTGCTGCCGTAACTGTCACAGACTCGGGAATAGCAAATAGTTCAATGATTTTCCGCTAGGCTGCGACAACTGTCGGGGAAGCTATGTCAAAAACCCCGTATTGCCCCCAACCCCGTCATGCGACAGCCTTCCCTACACCCGAACGAAATAATCTGTAATAGCTATGAAGCAATTTGGTATGCATCTTAAATAATAGGCCTACCTCACAACAACGTATACAAATTTTAATTTTTTCTGGAATCTCGGTCAAACAAAATCGACTGCGGGGCTCGGTCTATAGTGCCAGCCTAAAAAAGGGAGAAGATAAACCCGAGTTAAAAAATTCCACTTGGGTATTTCTGGTCTGTATAAACCCAGGTCTATGATTGGAGGGTTCGGAAGACAAAGTTTGAGCGTAAAAAATAGTCCGCATATTAAAATCAGCGGTTTTAGACTCAACTAAGATCTGCTAGAGGGCAGGTGAGGGCGCACCAGCCACGAAACCTTTCGCGTTTCTACCTGTTTCCCAAGGACAATGTTAACTTTCAAAGCCCGTTCCTCCTCAACGGTTTATCCGATATCGTTGATTTATGGCTTATTTTAAATACAACAAAATATGTAGCGATTTCAGAGAGCACAATTTCAATATCAAAAATAATAATCGATCAGAACAATTCTTAAATATTCCAAATTCACGATTTTTTATGGGTGAACTATTTGTGATATCGAAATTTTGCTCACTGAAATCGCTAACTACATTTTAGATCTTTAAAACGAACCATAAATCATCGATTTCGGAAAATCCGTTGAGGAGGGATGGACTTTGAAAGTTAACATTGGTATTATGGGAGAAGCAGGTTGACACAGAGGTCTGGTGTCCCTTTTAAGCTGGAGCTTGGGAAGGTTTACTTTTTTATTTAATATCCGATTGCAAAAATACTGATATACTCGTAATTAGGGCACAATTTGGTAATAAACAGTCGCATTAGAAAAATATATGTGTTTATTGTTTTACATATACAAAATTTCAAATGCTTAGCTATGGGTTGACTGATCGTTAATAGCTTTATACATTTTTTAGCACGTAATATTATATATCTAGCATCCCTGGATATTTCTTTCAAAAATTTGTCATTTTTAAAGATATAAAAATAAGCTTCGACGCCAATAAGTTTCGAGAGACCATGTAAATGTCTTTCTGGCGTGTTGCATGTAAAAAGGCGAGTATACTATTATAAATCTTACGTGGCCAACACTATGTAACTGACGATTATATGCAGGGTATCCCGCGAGAGTATGACACAAATGCAGGATTTTGTAGAATTCATCAAAAGGAGCAAAAACTTCACATCAAAATTTTTCTAAATCACTTAATTTCCCGCCTGTCTGCCTGTATGTGATTTAATCAATATATCATATCTTAGGAACCACTTGAAGTATTGACTTGAAACTTGGTATGTGTATTAAAATAGCTTAGGAATAATTCGGTATTAAATTTGGCGTTTATATCTTTAACCGTTTCAAAATGGCGGTCATTTAATTTCTTAAGTTTAATACCTTAAAATTGGCCAATTATGGAGTATTTGGTCTAAAAATTCAAAAAATATGACATTTTAAGCAACAAGGATGAATAAAAACAGGATTTATAAAGAATACAAAGACCACTCAACTCATAGCTAAGCAATTGCAGTTGTTATGAGTAAAATCGTGGTAATTCTGGTAATTTACACAGAATTTGCACGATTTGACTCATAAAAATTGAAATGTTTCATCCATGGGTAGAGTGATCCTTGTAATCTTTAACCCCACCATTTTTGGCTTATAATTTTATTTTTTTAAATATTCAGACCAAACACTCCATAATGTGCCGTTTTAAAGATATTAAGCTTTACAAAATTAAAATAGCCGCCATTTTAAAAAGGTTAAAGATAGAAACGCCAAATTTAATACCAAATTTGTACTAAACTATTATGACACACATGTCAAGTTTTATGTCAGTACCTCAGGTGCTTCCTAAAGGTATGCTGCATTGATTGAAAACCACAAACAGGGAGACAGGCGGAAAACGAAGCGCTTTAGGGAGAAGTTGATGTGAAGTTAGTTCCTTTTGATGAGTTCTACCAAATCCTACATTTGTGCCATACTCTCGCGGGACAGCCTGTATATTTATACAAGTCTTCAAACTAAATGATACGAAGTCGAACAAATAGTTGATATATTGATGTAGGTCGGGGTAGTCTATCACGAGCGTTATCGTTATCACTAACAAGAAGTAATAAACTGAGTTCGCTGTGCTAAGGTCGCTTCTGGAGGTGATCGCCCCCAAAGTAAACACATGCATTTAGGGGCCATGCACATATTGGGTAACGCAAGTAGGGGGGCTTACACTGCGTTATTTAGGGGGTGGGGTCTGGTAAAGCGTTATGCAACTAAAAAATGTTAAATGCCATGCTAGAAAAGGTCTTAAAACAATCGTTAAAAGTTAGTTTGAATAATTTATTCGATTGTTCGTTCCTTTAAAATTCTTTTAGGTTACACGATTTTAAGTTTTGATAGAATAAAATAGCAAACTAAAATTTATAAATTACATCATACAATTTTCATTTCCTTGTTAAATTTGTTATAGGTTTAAGTTGCATATTAAAATTTCATATTCACATTAATCTAGGAATATGTGGCGAGTGTAGTATGTAGTGTGCATCACGAAAAATATATTTTATGAAACAAGTACATTCATCTGAAATACCTTGACAACCCAAGATTAAAACAGGATGAAATTATAACCCGACAAATTATAGTTAGTAATTATGAAAATAAGTAGTAGCGGCGTAAGAGGTAATAGGTAAGAGGGAATTTATAATATACTTCTTCGAGAATAGCACAGCTTTGTACAACGCACTTTAACATTTTTATAATTTTCTCCTCAGCCACCTATTTATAAATATTTTAATATATAAAAAAAGCAACAATAACAAATATTAGCTTTGAAACGCTTACAATCCGAGAATGTCAAGCAAAAAGGGCAAAAAGAGATGCATGGAGGAAAATGTGAAATCCTTTTTTTGGCAAGGGAAGTCCACACACGCTTTTGGAATTTGTGATGTTTTAATTTCCAATTTCACGAACGGCAATAGTGCTGTGCTTGTTTACATAAAGGTTAATTAAACGTGATTTATAAGCACCTAAACATAGAATATAGTTCTTTCTTCGTAATAATAGCATCGGAAAATATTGGCGTTTACCAAGTTAATTCAACTTCAAACTTATGTCACTAGAACGATGGCACAAAATACTAATTTAGTTCTCTCTTCACAAAAATATAATTGAAAAACATCGGTGTTTGCCAGTTTAACTAGCTCTGTAAACGTATTGACCAGATGTATTTTTAAGAACCGCTTAAAATCGTAACAAGAAAACTAATTAATGTAAAAATATCCCTGTCAAACAAACTCGCGTGTGTAAAGGGAATTTGCTATCACATGAAGGATTTAAACCTCGCATTGAAACCGGGTATTCATTTTACCACTGTTAAAATTCAGCCGGATTCTCCTAACGGTTATTCAAAAAACACGTTAATAAAATCGATTGTGAGGATAAAACTGATTTTCGTTGGCGATGATCAACCTAAACAGTGAGGTCCGTATCACATAATAGCATAAACGAGGATGCCAATCAGCATAACCGGATTGAACTCTAAAGCTCAATACACTATTAGAGATCGGATTCACCTTTCCCAAAATAACCAAATGATCAACCAATGACGTGATGACGGAACAGTTTACATACAAATCTCAGTAAACTATTATAACAAAATTAGATTAAGCTCAATCTGATAAGGAAATACTATAATTATTTCCTTTTGACTCAAAACATATAGAAAAACTATTAGAGAAGACACTACTTCAGATTTGATTCGGCTTCAACAAAATAAGCAAATTAGCATCCGCGCGATCTGAAAACAGTTTACTATTCCTCTTTGAAGTAAAAACGGAAGTAGACTATTATGACCGTATACCCAAATTACCTCACTCCAAAATGGCGGATCAAAGAGGGCGGCCGAAAATTTGAACCTTTTTCCAAATAAAGCAAATGCCACTAAAAAATTATCGGTTGTAGTTAACGGTCATTATCTTATGTAACGACGATAAAAGGAGCATGTTTTAAGGTCGGGACACTTAAAACTCACAAACAATATCACATTTAAAAATCACCAATATCTTGAGAACAAATAATGATTTTCAAAAACGGATTGCGATATTGTGTTCACCGTAAAATAGTAGTTTAATGTGATGGTTCATGCAAAACCCCACCTTGACATTTGAAAACAAATATTTGAATCCAATATGGCGGCCGAAAATATTAAGTCAAAATAAATTATAAGTTGATAAACAATAATCGGTGGTGGTCATCAGACGATGTCTTAAGAAATGTAAAAATGTAGGGGTGCCAATTTAAAAATCACCCTTTAGAGGGTAAGTAGTAGCGTTATACTATTATTATGTACGCTCTATCGGAATTGCCAGGATTGGAGAAAGATCGAGATAATGTTTCTTGTGAAATTCCGGTTATTCTTTTCACCCGAAAATGCAAATAGGTCTCAGATTCCAAAACGTTGAGAATTTGGGTTTTTTACCACCGGTGGTAAGGACATCTAAAAATAAAAAGAATGCAAAGAGACAACATACTTAATACGACGAAAAGTAAAACTCCTAATATTTAGGGAATAAAAAACCAAAGTACTTTAAAAGTGTGATAACTTAATAACCAAGTCGAGTCTGATGAAACAAAATGTATAATTATGGTGTGAAAAGCAATTAAAACATTCCGTTATCTATTGGTCGGGGGAGGGGGGAGAGAGAGGGTTGTGGAAGGGGTAAAATTAATAACCACCGTCGATAGAAACATTAATTAATGCCAATACTGTATACCGGCGCGGCGTTGCCAACCGAGCATCACGTGGGAGGCGAAGCAGCTTGTAGCCACTATTATGTTTTATTCGCCAATCGGACCGCAACGATTAGCTCATGAGGTGTAAATATATAAACATCAATCGCTAATGGACACATTAGGTTGATTCCACAGCGAGTTTAATGATACTGAGGCATAATTTATGCGATGTATCGACGCGATGATTAAAAAAATTACCAACTATTTAGCTAAAAGACTTCGAATTTATTCCAAATACAAAGGTCGGAAGATCGGGATTGGCGTTAAGCCGGTCAAAATCATTATTTTTCACCGATCGGTTTTTAATAGGGAGCCTGGGTGGCAAATGATGAGGATTATTACTCTTTACTTTATATTCGGTTTATTATTCTCGGATTGAGTTTTTGTTTATATTTATAAATTAATTTTGTATTGTATGGTCTTGCAACCCAATAATTAAAGAATTGAAGAGTTTACCTTATGTATCTCAGACTTGGTGTGCAGATGATTCTTCATATCAAGGGCCCTTTAATAATGTAATGAGATGGTAGAACAAAATATAAGAAATTGGGCCAAAATATGATATTTTTGACAGACCAAACTAATTTGGAATCATACCCAAGAACTATCAAAAGCTGACTTATTAAAGCTATCAGGTTTGAAAGTAGTTAAAGGTAGTAGTTTTCTAGGAGGCTATATTGGCTGTGAAGAAGAAAAGATTAAATTTGTAAAAGAAAAAATAAGTATTTGGACACAACATATTGACAATCTGGCAATGATGGCTCAGAAATACCGGCTATCAGCCCATACTGTGGCAACTAACTGTTCAAGCTGAGTGGACCGTTCTTCAACGAGTTGTTAAGTATTTGGACACAACATATTGACAATCTGGCAATGATGGCTCAGAAATACCGGCTATCAGCCCATACTGTGGCTAACTGTTCAAGCTGAGTGGACCGTTCTTCAACGAGTTGTTAAGTATTTGAACACAACACATTGACAATCTGGCAATGGTGGCTCAGAAATACCGGCTATCAGCCCATACTGTGGCAACTAACTGTTCAAGCTGAGTGGACCGTTCTTCAACGAGTTGTTAAGTATTTGAACACAACACATTGACAATCTGGCAATGGTGGCTCAGAAATACCGGCTATCAGCCCATACTGTGGCTAACTGTTCAAGCTGAGTGGACCGTTCTTCAACGAGTTGTTAAGTATTTGAACACAACACATTGACAATCTGGCAATGGTGGCTCAGAAATACCGGCTATCAGCCCATACTGTGGCTAACTGTTCAAGCTGAGTGGACCGTTCTTCAACGAGTTGATAAGTATTTGAACACAACACATTGACAATCTGGCAATGGTGGCTCAGAAATACCGGCTATCAGCCCATACTGTGGCTAACTGTTCAAGCTGAGTGGACCGTTCTTCAACGAGTTGTTAAGTATTTGAACACAACACATTGACAATCTGGCAATGGTGGCTCAGAAATACCGGCTATCAGCCCATACTGTGGCTAACTGTTCAAGCTGAGTGGACCGTTCTTCAACGAGTTGTTAAGTATTTGAACACAACACATTGACAATCTGGCAATGGTGGCTCAGAAATACCGGCTATCAGCCCATACTGTGGCTAACTGTTCAAGCTGAGTGGACCGTTCTTCAACGAGTTGTTAAAAATTTGAACACAACACATTGACAATCTGGCAATGGTGGCTCAGAAATACCGGCTATCAGCCCATACTGTGGCTAACTGTTCAAGCTGAGTGGACCGTTCTTCAACGAGTTGTTAAAAATTTGAACACAACACATTGACAATCTGGCAATGGTGGCTCAGAAATACCGGCTATCAGCCCATACTGTGGCTAACTGTTCAAGCTGAGTGGACCGTTCTTCAACGAGTTGTTAAGTATTTCAACACAACACATTGACAATCTGGCAATGGTGGCTCAGAAATACCGGCTATCAGCCCATACTGTGGCTAACTGTTCAAGCTGAGTGGACCGTTCTTCAACGAGTTGTTAAGTATTTGAACACAACACATTGACAATCTGGCAATGGTGGCTCAGAAATACCGGCTATCAGCCCATACTGTGGCTAACTGTTCAAGCTGAGTGGACCGTTCTTCAACGAGTTGTTAAGTATTTGAACACAACACATTGACAATCTGGCAATGGTGGTTCAGAAATACCGGCTATCAGCCCATACTGTGGCAACTAACTGTTCAAGCTGAGTGGACCGTTCTTCAACGAGTTGTTAAATATTTGGACACAACACATTGACAATCTGGCAATGGTGGCTCAGAAATACCGGCTATCAGCCCATACTGTGGCAACTAACTGTTCAAGCTGAGTGGACCGTTCTTCAACGAGTAGTTCAAGTCGAATCTGGAATGTTTATGCCCGTTCAAAATGTGATCCGTTCGTCATTTTTTCCAAATTTGTTTGGCTCCGATGTAAGCAAAGAGGAATGTGAAATATTGCGTCTACGATTCAAAAAGGGAGGGATTGGTATGAAAATTCCTATAACCCAAGGAAAGGATACATTCAAAACTTTGGAAAAAGGTTATCAAACTATAACAACAGCTTTGCAAGCAAAGATTCCAATTGATTTGGATGAAGACGAACGTTCCCTAAAATCTTCACTAAAGGCACGGGAACAGGGAAAAAAACCCGTCGCAGCAAACCTGCGTACTCAGCGAATTTCCAATGCATATATATATATATATATATATATATATATATATATATATATATATATATATATATGCCAACACCTAAACAAACACAAAAAAAGCAAAAGCTGAACTTTGTGGTTCTTGTTTGTTTTTTGTTTTGAAGGGGGTTTTTTTGGTTACTACTACATAAAGCCAATTACCAAGTTTCACAAAAATACATTCATAAACAAGTGACAATTTATTTATTCTCCATAAGAATAACATTAGGGCTGAGGACGCAGGTTTGCTGCAACGAGGAAGATAAGTAATGTGTTTTTTTTGCAATTGTCAATATAACTGAACCAGGTGAAGCTACATACCAAGTTATATTAATTTAGGTTCATAATTAAGGGAGATATACAACTTTACTTATTCTCCATATGAATAACATAGGGCCGAGTGTGCAGGTTTGCTGCTACGGGGACTATCAACAACAAACTTGTGTGTTGTGCTAATATCAATATGCCACAACTAGTTGAAGCCACGTACTAAGTTTCATCAATATACATTCATAAATAATCAAAATATCAAATTTTATTTATTCTCCATAAGGATTTAGAAAACGTACTGTGTTTAGCACTTTGAATATGTCTGCAACGATTGGACGTAGAGCAACAAATGAAATAATGAAATAATGAAATAATGATTTATTCCACCCAAATTTACAACAATCAAACACATTAATTTTCTTGGAATTACGTTGTCACATCAACCAGTTATTGTGACAACGTTGAAAAAAAACAAACAAAATAAACTTTACATTAACAACTGAGTCCAGTCCTTCTATGTATAAACACATCTTGCCGCTCTCCGTGGCGTCTGACATGACATCAACTTAATATTTATCTCTCCAAATAATAGTAAACTTTAACACACTTAGTATATAAATGACATCAAAAAATAGTTTCAATATAAGTTTTAAGTAGTGCAATAAGCAAATATAGTTTAAATTAATACATTATTCATGAAATCAACATTCGAAATTTTGAAAAGCCATTTTTTTAATTGCACAGAAAAAGATTTAAGACTCAAGCAGTTTTTAACTTCTTGTGGGAGCTGGTTGAAGTATTTAGGTCCGTTGTACTGATAAGAGTGCCTAAATAATGTTTTGTTTACTTTGGGTAATCTAAATACGGCTTGATTACTACTTCTTGTATTGTATAAAAGATTTTGTGTACCTGTATTTCCACTTCTAAAATAAAAAAGTCTGAGCACTTTATACGCATACAAATGTTGGACAGGAAGTATTTTTAATCCAAAAAATAAAGGAAAAGAACTATCTGTCTTACGACTGTTAGTAATTAACCTTAAAAAATAATTTTGTGTGATTCTTAATTTTTCAGTGTAGCATTTATATGTTCCTCCCCAACAACTGATAGCATACTCCAATCTTGAATTAATCAAAGCGAAATAAAGTATTCTTAATAAAAAGGCGTTACAGATATTTTTTAAAAAGTAAAATATTCTTATAGAAGATCGAATTTTAGAATGCAAAGCAAAAACATGTTTACTCCAATTTAGATTTTCGTCTAATACTACCCCAAGATATCGAAAACTGCTGACCTTTTCTATAGTTTCACAATTATACACATTTAAATTACAGTTTGAGCTATGGTAGGCCACATTAAACTGAAAATTGAAACTATTTGATAAACCAAAATTAATGTACAGTACTTCGTCTTATCTACATTCACTTGCATTTTATTAGCTACACACCAGGAATTTAGTAAACTCAAATCATCTTTAATTTGCTCGTACAACACATTAGTATCTTTGTTTGCATAGAATAGTGCTACATCATCAGCAAAAGCACTGATTTGGCCGTGGAAAGGACATTCAAGGAGGTCATTGATAAAAATGAGGAACAGAGTTGCAGATATCACTGATCCCTGTGGGACTCCTGCCCTGACAGGCAAGGCAGAGCTCAACTGATTCAAAATTTTTGTTTGCTGTATTCTATTTTTTAAAAAGCTGCTAAACCAATCAAGTGCCAATCCTCTTACGCCTGCTGTGTTTAATTTATAAATCAAAATATCGTGATCAACAAGATCAAACGCTTTTTTAAAATCAATAAATAAACCTGTAGCCTTCATATTGTTATTAAAACTGTTGTAGATATTTTCTGTCACGTTAATTAAAGCATTTTCTGTAGATTTTCCTTACCTGAAGCCAAATTGATGAATACTGAAAAAATTTAAATTATCTAAATAATTAATAAGCCGATTTTTCATAATTTTCTCAATAACCTTAGAAAAAACTGAGATCAAACTGATGGGTCTTAGATTGTCTAATTTTTTAGAGTGGGTTTTCTTATAAATTGGAACAACTGTACTTAATTTCAATTTTTCTGGGAAAATGCCATTTGCAAAACTTAAGTTAAATATATGAGTAAGAACGGGCTCTATTAACTCGGAGACATTTTTTATAAGTTGAACCGTAAACTGATCAAATCCGGTAGACTTTTTATTTTTCGAATTGCTAATGGTACTTAAGACTTCGGGAGTAGTTGTAGGAGCGATGAAAATGGAGTGAGGCCGGAAGTACAAGGGTTGGGGCGGGGGCGGGAGCGGACAGCTACGACCTTGACCTTGGCCTTGCACTGCGATAAAGTAATCATTTACCTCTTCAGCTTCTTGTTTTGGGTCAGTAATCACAGCTCCGTTTTCTAGCTCAACTCTATTGACAGTTTTACAATCTTTCACACCAATTATGTTATTTATCACCTTCCAATACTGAGAAGAATCACCATTACATCTATCGATCTTACTAGCTAAATATTCATTTTTTGCTGCATCTATATCAGATCTCAACTGTCTACTAAAACGATTGAAATAATTGTTAAAATGTAAATCATACGGCCTTTTTTTAGCGAATTTCCCCTATAGGGAAGAAGCTATTACCGTAGGTCTCATGGTAAGACTTAAGCCCGAGACCATGATAACTTTTCATTTTGAGGTCCCCAGATGCCAAAAACACCATTCGTTCAAATTTTTATATATGTATATATATACACGATAACTCTCGTAAAAAAGGTCCGATCTTAATGAAATTTGGTACAAACGTGTAAAGTACCATTTATTTGAACGAGTTCGAAAACCAGACGAATCGCACCATCCGAAGGGGGGTTTTGGGGGGGTTTTGTACCCCAAAAATGGGTTTTTTGGGGTTTCTACATGTAATTTTTATTAAAATCAAATTTTAATTTCCACCATTGGATTCAGCATAAAAAAACAAACAATTTAGTATCTTGATCATTGCTCTACGTCAACTGGTTACTGAGATATTGAAAGTGCTAAACACAGTACGTTGTCTAATGTTATTCTTATGGAGAAAAAGAAAAATTGTATATCTCGCTTATTTATGAACATAAACTGACGAAATTTGGTATATAGCTTCATCTGGTTGTGGTTTATTGTTGTTTGCACAAAAAAACAATTTTTCACCTATGGTTCCCGAAGCAGCAAACCTAGGTACTCGGTCCCCATTTTACTCTTATGGAAAATAATTAAAGTGTTATATATGGCTTATTTATGAATGTATATGGATGAAACTTGGTATGTGACTTCACTTAGCTGAGTTCTATTGATGTTTTGCATAAAACCCCATTATTTTGTGTTCCTTGTTGCAGCAAACCTGCGTACTCATCCCCAATGTTATTCTTATGGAGAATAATTAATATTTTAAATATCGCTTGTTTGTGAATATATTTCTTATGAATCCTGTTAAGTGGCTTAGTGTGTTATGTTATAATTCATTGGAAATTCGCTGAGTATGCAGGTTTGCTGCGACGGGGGTATTTATACAATTAAGACACCAACATTTTTGTTGTTGAGCTAAACATAGTGATAAAAATAAATGTGAAGTTTTTAGTAAAACAATCTGAGAAAAATTTAAAAACCTTTTTCCCATAAGCTTAACATGGGACACGTTTTTTGGATTTTATCCGCAACCACTTAACCTAGGTGATAAAAAAAACTAAATTATTTGTTCTCTTAAGCGTTCTTTTGGTGTGGGATTTACCTCGAAATAAAGAGGAAACCGTAAGTATTTTTATGATAACCCATCCTAACATAACTGCCGCAGCGCGCTGTATATTTGGCGGAGTACCTGTGGCGATCGGGTCTGGCTGCTAGCGGCGGCGACGCATTAAACACGATCCTAGCGGACATTGCTGCCTTTTGGGAGGCACAACACAAAGACCGCTCATCAGAATGATGTTAAATTTGTACAGTAAGTCAATAAAAGTACGTTTTTTCGAATTATGAATTATCCTTTGTATCCGGTAAAAATTTAACCTCCAAAAATAGTGGCATCCGTATAATACCAAAGTACCGTTTTCTCCATTGAAAAGAAAGGTGACAAGTTGAATGCCAAAGAAGAGCTTCACATTTACATGAATTATTGAGAAGACAAAACTAATGTACTAAATATAATGCAGGCAGGCGCAGGCGTAACAAAAAAATCCAAGCTTTGAAACAATAAAAAAATCAAAAGTAATTAATCATACTTAGATAGGTAATTTAGCATATGTTAACAAAATTATCATACTGTTTTGTTTATTTACAGATTATTTAATTTTAAGTTTAAGGTTATTAGCTGCACTGTGATCATGAGGTAAACCTCGAAACACGTGTCAGTGAATAAAAAATGAATTTTGAAGGGTACTCTGGTAACTTTCTTTTAGAAATAATAATAATAGTAGCCCTATGCAGTGAACTAAATAATATAACATATACATATACATAAATTTGAACGAATAGTGTTTTTGGCATCTGGGGACCTCAAAAAGAAAGGTTATCATGGTCTCGGGCTTAAGTCTTACCATGCCACCTACAGTAATAGCTTCTTCCCTATAGGGGAAATTCGCTAAAAGGAGGAAGAAGAAGGAATATTAAGAACAAATATAGAATCCTTCTCACAGCTCCGTAAGAAAATCATTCTTCGCAGTGCGGATCAAAACGCGAAACATGGAAGCTGGCTTACTTGTATTCCTCTTAAAAAACTCAACCTTGACATGCCCCCACAAGAATAACTAATTTAGAATCCCTTGCATTACGATATGGAAAAACACCAATACACCTTCTCTCACACTGTGATGGCTGCGGACAAGTTTGTAATACTGAAGATGCTTTGAAACGTCCCAATGGTGGTTTAATAATAAAAATACATAGTTAAGTTAGGGATGCTCCAGGAAGTATGATGGAGCAAGCATGGGGAGTTCCCCAATCATGCATGGGGGTACAGTTGTATAAGGGAACCTCTGATAGATGAAGAAGGCAACCTGACTGACTGCTCCAGCACCCAGAGCTGATCTTCATGCAGAGGGGTCTGGGAAACTCAGATGGAAGCATTATTTGATGTACGTGTCATTGACACTGATGCTCCATCTTACTTTTTCATACGGGAGGGAGGCACCGTATGAAAAAGTTTAGCAAAATGCTGAAAAAGAAAAAAACGAAAATACCTAGCAGCTTGCGAATACAGACACGCTTCATTCACGCCCCTCTTATTACATCAGTTGACGGTATAATAGGAAAAGATTTTCAAACCATAATAAGAGCAATCGCTGAAAAACTAAGTGAAAAATGTGATAAACCCTACAGCTTGGTTATCAATTGGATAAGGGTCAGGCTGACCCTGCCAATGCTCAGTTTTAAGGGTGACAAGTATGTGCTTGAGAAGAAGCATAAAAAGATTACGGTGAGCCAGGGAATTTGAAGACTGAACTAACTGGAGTTCCAAATTTATTTTAAGTTGATTGTAATTTTGAAAATTTGCTGTATCTGAAATTGTCAGTCGTGTATATATATATATATATATAGAACACTTGTATGTATTCTGTGGTCACATTAGTTTTATGTGTTATGTACAATTAACATGCATTTCATATGGGAAAACAATGTTTTTTGCTGATTGCAGAAAAACGAAAAGAGATACAAGGTTGGTGTAAATTAGAAAGTTGCTAGGATTTACAAGACCTTTTCAATGGTACGCTTTTTGACATACACTACCATTTGAGTTTTTTGAATTTTGGGCATTTAGGCATTTTGAAAATTAATATTTTTTTGAAATATAGATTTTCTAAAAAAAAACCTGTCTTGTAGCATATCAGAGTAAAGCTGACTTTATCACGAGTAAGAAATTTAAGGCGGAAAAATGATATGAGTAGTGGTTTAGAAAATACAGGGTATTCCGTAAATGTCAATATTTTACACAAAAATGGCCGCCATTTTGAAACGGATAGAGATAAGTGAATTCTGTTTTCGCCAAAATGTATCTTTTAACGAGACCTTTAAAATGATGTATAAAATTTCCTGTGTTTACATTAGAACATTTTGAGATTCGAACCCGTGACCTTCAGTTTTGGAACATCCTGTGCATAGATTTTGATGAAAATACTTTTAATAGATAGCCCATATGCGTTTTAGTGGAGAAGAATTTTGTTTGATGACTTTAGACCAAACCGTTCTCCTGTTATACATGCTGGTCGGGTGGTCTGACTCACCCTGTATATATATATATATATATATATATATATATATATATATATATATATATATATATATATATATATGTATATACCGGGTGTCCCACGAAGAGGTCGCTATTTTTGAATTAATATACCAGACGTATCGAACACGCTACAAACTTGAAACTCTACAGTTATAATAAATACATATGTAAAAAAATACCCCGAGTCTCATTTGATTCTGATTAATCAGAACAAAATGGCTGAACATCAAAATAATTGTGCGTTTTCGTTAAAGTAATTTTATTTGCAAAACCATTTCAAATTAATTCTTGATTTTTTACAGTGTTATTAAGTACTAAATTAAATTCAAGAAGTTAAAGAGATGTGAAAGTGGTAAATCATAAATTAAATTAATTTGATTCATAACCCTTCATTAGAACTGATGTCCATCAATCGCTATGCCTTGATTGCAACGAAACAAAAATGAGTGATAAGCGTTTTTGAAAAATTGCCGAGGTATCAACAACAGTTCCTCTTCAATCAACCTCATTAATTCAACGTCTGTCGCAATGTCCTATGGGGCTTATTGAAGGAAAAGGTTTATTCCCACAACATTTCTACAGATGATGAATTAATGAGGTTGATTGAAGAGGAACTGTTGTTGATACCTCGGCAATGTTTCAAAAACGCTTATGACTCATTTTTGTTTCGTTGCCATCAGTGCATAGCGGTTGATGGGCATCAGTTCGAATGAAGGGTTATGAATCAAATTAATTTAATTTATGATTTACCACTTTCCTATCTCATTAATTACTTTAATTTTATTTAGTACTTAATAACATTGTAAAAAATCAAGAATGAATTTGAAATAGTTTTGCAAATAAAATTTCTTTAACGAAAACGCACCATTATTTTGATGTTCCGCCATTTTGTTCTGATTAATCAGTATCAAATGAGACTCGGGGGTATTTATTATAACTGTAGAGTTTCAAGTTTGTAGCGTGTTCGATACGTCTGGTATATTAATTCAAAAATAGCGACCTCTTCGTGGGACACCCGGTATATACATATATTTTGGAAATGACAGAGAATTATTTAACAAATGTTATAAAAACTTTGCTTTTCTGGGATAATTCACATTTGAATCGATTTCAAAACAAGGACAATTCTTTTGGAAGTTTGAAAATAATTCAAACATTAAAATAAAAATTTGTTATCTTTCAGAGATTCAGAAATAAATTGCAACAGCTATTCAAAAACATCGTACAAAAACTGGTTAGCACGATTTTGCTTAGATTTTTTAAATGCCCGGGTTTACAGTTGAGTTTAATTAAACACTAAGGTTATAGTGTGTAAAATCCCCTTTTCTTTTTAAAATAATGGCATTTAAGATTGTATACTTAATTGTAACTTCCTTCTTTATGCAGACGACCTAAAGATTTTTCGGTTCGTTAATAATATTTCTGATTGCCTAAAAATACAAGAAGATATTGACCGGCTATTATCCTGGAGTGATCGTCATTTAAAGTTTCATGTCAATAAGTGTTTTTTTATGTCTTTTACTAGAAAATCTGAAGCAAGTTGATTGATTTTCACTTACTCAATGAAAGGCAATGCAATTTCTGTTAAGTCATCAATTCAAGATATCGGTATTACTTTTGACTCAAAGTTTTATTTTACAAACCATATTACTTCAATTTGTAAATCTGCATTTTCTGTAATGGGTTTTATTCGCAGGTCAAGCAATTTTCTTAAAAACATCGGTGTCCTTAAGCTTCTTTTTTGTTCTTTGGTGAGATCTAGGTTGGAATTTGGTTCTGTGGTGTGGAATCCTCATCAACATTACCTAACTGTCGCAATTGAGGGTGTACAGAGGAGGTTTCTAAGGTTTTTGTACTATAGAAGGTTTGGCCACTACACGACGGACGTTCCTTATTCAGAGCTTTTATCGCTGTTTGAACTTGACTCCCTAGATAAGCGGCGGCGAGTGTCAGCGTTGGTATGCCTGCACGGGCTGGGGGCTGGAGAGCGGTGCAATAGACAGCGGGGCTCTCGTCCAAACTACGATTTAATGTGCCAAGGCACAATTCTCGTTGTCGTTTCCTGCTCTCCCCTCACTACTCTCGCACAAACCTTGGGGCTTACTCCCCACTCAATGTTACACGTCTCGCACTTTTAATTTCATTGCTCAAAATGTGAATATTGATTTATTTGATTTCTCTAGTAAAAGGTTTCGTATGAACGTATCTAGTGTATTACCTGATTAAATATTGCTGCATCTTAACTATTTTTTTTATTTTTATTTTTTTGTTTTTTTGGCACGTTATGTATTGTATTTTGTAACGAATAACTATTTATTTGTCTTTATGAATTTTTGCTATTTTTTGTAAGTAGGTTTAGTATGTAATCTCTCATATGTGTTGCATTGTTGTGTGCATGAAGAAAGTGAAAAAGGACCGGTATGAACTCTCCCATATATTCTTTTATAATTAATTAAATGCTTCATTGTAATTTGGCGCATGCCTGTTTTGTAGTATTTTTCGATAAATAAATAAATAAATAAATAAATTTACTGAGAAATATCCCGATATATTATAATCATAACAATACACTTTTTATTCTCAGATTTAGTCTGCGTGAATACTTTCATCCTTTAACAATATATTATAATTCTTACCTGGTTATTAAAATGTAATTAGTTTCAACACCTCCATGAAACCCGTATTAATTCCAAAGGTGGAATGGGGATAAATGTATTCTCGTGAGTGTTCCGCCACCCTTTCATGCGTCTTCCCCACATCGGCAGATAACTAGGACAGTTCAAGACCTTATCTTCTTATCTCCCCTCCCGAGTTTCCGCATCGGATAAAACAATTTACTTAAGCTATTTGCACGCTTAATGTATTGCCTGCCCGTGTCACCTTCAGGGAACTCGAATAATATTTACTCCGATAAACCGATGTAAACGGGATTGGTTGTTCAGGACGCGCTAGGAGAGATTTGATAAGTAAATTAAACGACATAACACATTAAAACCCGCGCAGAAATGTAACACAGAAAAAGTAAAATGAAACAAAGCTATTAAAGCTTAATAAATACAGTGATTGAAAACTACGCTAAGTTAAATTTCGTTTTAGCGATTTTAAGCTTACCGTCTTAAAAAAAATCATAAACAAAAGAATTTGTGGTAATTATTTTGAATAACAAACACCTGTAATTTACATTTATATTTAAATTGCGGATAGTAATGTTTAGATGTAGTTTAAACTGTTATGCAATCCTGGTTCCCTAGGCAAACAATCGGTTGATTAATTCTGTAAAAAAAAACACTGGGACAGACACGGATACTCAAGTATTTATATATCGGGCTGTAAATCACCGACCAATTTCAAAATTACTCTGAAGAGTCCTGATTAAAACACGATGAATATTAGTGTCTTCAAAAAACTTGTGTTTTATTGGGATTTCCCATAGAGAAATAGTGTAAAAAAATACTTTTTTAAGATGCTTAGCCTGTAAGTTTAAGTCCGGCGTAATTCGATTGTGTTACTCCATAAAATTATAAATTATAGATAATTATAGAAAATTATAGAAAATTATAAATTTTAGCTAATACAAGATACTTGAGAGTACGAATGTTTTGGTGCAAGGTACACTGTAACATATATTTATTTTTTATTTTATTTTTTATATTTTATGTTAGTTTTAACAATGTATAGTTAATGTAACGAGTGTCCCTGTTAATTTAAGTGCTAATGTGCGTGAAGTGACATTCTACTGATAAGGACTCATCCCCAAACATAGACGAAGAGTCTTATTGGGGATTGTTTTCATTCCTGTATTCGTATTTCACTTCTTGTAAACTGTTTAATATTTTCAGGAATAAAGTATTATTGGATTTGATTTGATTTGATCCAAGAATTAAGATGCTTAGCCTGTAAGTTAAAGTCCCGCATAATGCGATTGTGTGGCTCTATACAAGAACTAAGATGCTTAGCCTGTAAGTTTAAGTTCGGCGTAATGCGGTTTGTGTGCCACGACCAGATTCAGTTATTACTATTAACAACTTAAACGATGCCATTTTTCGCAATGTACTCGTTCAAACAATATGCAAATGTGGACTAATTGTGGATTTATTTTCTTTCTGTAAAAGACAAATAACAACTGAAGAGGTTTTCAAAAGCGAAGAAAAAAGTAAATTCGAAAAGGACTTGAATAGTCTAATCAGCGGCAGGTTCCAGTCATAAAATGTTAATCGTGGGATAACTGTAATATATTTAACATCGAAGCTGAACAATTTGTCGATTTACTATTTAAAAAACTTTTTACGGTTTTAGCACACGCATTAAAACTCGCATGAGAAGGCCTAGTAAATCATCGAATTTTTACAAATAGACCACTTTTGTTACTTTATTTATAAACGTCGATTCGTATATGACAAGTCCACCGGCTTATCGGACACATAAGTGTTTTCATTACTAATAAGTGATGTAAATGTCCTCAATAATTTCAATAACATAAACTCGCCATCACCAACAATAAATTTTAAACCAAGAACATCAGTTAGTCACGAGAGGTTCGCTCGGCGGAAGACTCGTATTTGAGGGCGAAAACGCACCCGAAAATAATACCGCGATATTTTTGTGGGTAATATTGGACCATATATCTTTTTACAAGGTGCGATTGTGACCCGATTTATTTTTAAGGCTCCGGTCTACCCCTGCCGCGCTGCTAAAATGCAGTGGTTTGCGGGAAAACACTTAATACCGACCACATTGACCCTAGAATTAAAGTTAAGGTATCATATTAAAGAGGATAAAATTGTACAATAATGTGGTTAATGGATTTTTGAGTTTTTATAAGTGAGTACTATCAAAACCTTTGTTCGAAATGATTAAAAAAAAGTAATTTTAAACAGTAATAAATTATGACGGAAACGTTATTTAGAAAATCTGAAAAGCCACATTAGTAGCTTTATATTAATTCTATGATAACCCGTTTAGAGTGTGTCACTATCAAAATTATTAAATCCATAAAGCTTTATCCCGTGAACCTCTGCAACTGAAAAATTCGCTACCGTGCATTACCGGTCCCTGGCGGCAGCGAGTGGAACCATGCCATCGTGTGACCCTTTTAACCCTTCTCCTCCGAGCCTCGCTTCCCCTCCGCCGCCGCTTCTTCCTCGTGTTCCATCTGCCAAACTCGAGAGAACCGACCTCTCTGTTGTGTATATTGCGTTTGTTTAGTTGTTTTTTATAAATACTGATTATTATGGACGTTTACGCTAGTAACATCTTTATGAAAGTGTACGTAGTTGCAATTTAGTTTTAGAATGCCTATGGAGACTAGGGAATCATAAACTGGGAAGATATTTTAAATCCCGTGATTTTGGGATTACGATGTAGAATCCCGGGATCCCGGGATTAACATTAATTTGCGTACAATTACCAGTGACAAATTTATTTTTGGTTTCTCAAGTTTAAAGTTAATAAGTTATTACATTGTAATATATCTAAACATTTTGGTATACATTTTAATTAGATTTAATCAGAGAGCTGGTATGAGAAATTATTTGTTTAAATTTTTTCCATATAGGCACACAACCGCCCAAGCCGCGTCGCGTCGCGTCGTCGTGATTTAGGCCCATGTTATAAGGACAGCAAAAACACGACAGATTTTTCGTCGCGTGGACGCCAAGCCTACTGGGCAATGGACTTCCTTCCCTGTGTGCAAGTTATACGAACGTTTTATCTGTAGCGTTGGACCAATGACTACATAAACTACAATTGTAGTTTATGTAGTCATTGGTTGGACCCTGTAAACTCCGCGTCAGCGTCGACAGGGTCACTGGATAGTTCAACGCTGACTTACACGTACCTGAAAAGAAAATGTATGCATTTGGATATTAGAGCTCCAAACAATGAAATACTTGGAGAGGTACCAAAACAAAAATTCAAAATTTAAATTAACAATAAAGATGATTCGAACTTTCCGATTGTTTTGCCCAATGAACTTGTCCAAACGGATGATTACGGAAAGTAATGCCCCTACCAAATTGGAAGTATATCGGACAAAAAATGCGACCGTTAGAGTCACATATATATTTTAATAAATAAAAATGAATCCCTATTTCTCTTGGTCACACCATAACTTGAGAACGAATGCACCAAATTGAATAATTCTTTTTTTGTTGTGTTCGTTAATGTCAGGACAAGGTTTTAAAAAAATAAAATGTTTAATCTGACCTAAGGGCTCTGTCCCAGTGGCCTGCAAAGTTCCCATTGATTTCACCAAAGTTCAGTAAGTTACACCAAACAGCTGTTAACAATTGGGTGACTGGCTAACTTTCCGCCTCAATCGCTAGATCGCTCACGTACATGTAGGACACAACAGTCGCTTGGTCGGATAGCTCGTCGTTCGCGTTGCTCGTACCGCGTCGCCCACGTATAGGACACCGCTTGGCCAAACATTAATGTCAATATGTAGTTTTTTTTTAATCTTGGCAAACATTATTGTCAATATGTAACTTTTTTAAATTTTTGTTATTTCGTGCGTCCGTGCCATCATTTCCACGACTAACAATATAAGATTTTGACTTCTACCGCCTCCACTTACATGATTATTAACAAGATCACTAATTGAAACGGTTCAATGAATTGTGTTTTAAAAAAAACCTCGGTGTTAAAACCTCAAAACCAGTCGCTTATATTAAGGAAGAATCGGAACGAATAGGATCACTGACGGCAAAAATTAATTTAAACCATTTGTCACAATGGCCTATGCATGCAGTACAGAGTGTCGGGCGTCTAACATTTGTCATGGTAAATTCTCGCACCACAAACACACGTTAGCCCTTATCACAAAACTATTCTTCAGTAGATATTTACTTTGATATTTTTGTAGATTTTTTGGTACTATTGGACCAAGACTCTTGCATGATCTATTTAGTCTAATAATGCAACTGGGTGTCGAAATGAAGCTTTACTTAGTGTTTATTCTGAAAATACCTACTAAAGAATGTATTTATACTTCAAGATAAAATATACAACTTCAAGATATGTTATAAAATATTTAATAACATATTGTATAGGCCTAGAATACCAAATTAATTATATTTAACAAAGTTTTCTCTAATAATAATATGGCTTGTATAATATAACTAAGTAACTATGACACATATTTAGTTTTTTAAACTTATGACAATTACATTTAATAAATTTGAGCTTTTAAATTTATTTAACTGTTTGTAATGAATTTAAATTATTTAATGTGATTACAATATTCTTTATATAACTATTTCTACATCTATAATTATTTAATAGGCGAGCAGGTATTTTGTGACAATCACTCCTCCTAAACTACTGAACCGATTTTCATGTTTTTGGTGTCATTGGAAAGCCTAACGTGAAGTTGTGCAGGAAACTTTTTTATAGAGAAATAATTTGTGAGAGAGGCCCTGAGGCCGCTTAAAGTTGAGTTTTTCCCCATAAGCTTAACATTGGGAAATAACTATAAGTTTTAAGCAATCAGTTGGATAGAGTAAACACAGTTAATCAGCAGGCCATGTTGGCTTTGGAACGGTAACACAATATTTATAAATGATGATCGCGAGCGAAGCCGCGACAGGTAAACTAGTATTTTTATAATCCCGAACATCCCGTAAAAGGTTTTTAGCTTTTCTTCAGTTCATTTTAATCAATCTCACATTTGCTTTTACCAATCAGTTTAGCTCTACAAAACAATTATTTTGGTGTTTAAATTGTGATTTTACGTCCAACCGTTGCAGAGTTATCCAAAGTGCTAAACACAGTACGTTGTCCAATGTTATCCTTATTGAGAATAATTGAAATTTGATATCTCGATTATTTATGAATGTATATTGATGAAACTTGGCATGTGGCTTCACCTGGTATATATTTATATTTTCACAAACAAATTATTTTTTATCGATTTTCCCCGTAGCAGTAAACCTGTATACTCAGCCCTAATTTCAATCTTATGTAGTAAGTAAAGTATTATATCTCCCTTAATTATGAACATAAATTAATAAAATTTGGTATGCAGCTTTGAATGGTTAAGTTATATTGATAATTGCATAAAAACACATATTTTGTGTTCCTTGTTGCAACAAACCTGCACACTCAGCTTTCAATGTTATTCTCATGGAGAATAAATGAAATACCATATATCAATTATTTATTCGTGTATTTTTATGAAACTTGGTGAATGGATTTATGTGGTAGTGAGAAACATATAAATGCATTGGAAATTCACTGAGTAAGCAGGTTTGCTGCGACGGGGGTATTTAATAACATGTCTGTAAATTGTAAATACTTGTTTTATGTATATTATTTTACTTTATATTACAAGCTTTTTATTGGATATATTTTCAATAAATCCCTTTATTGTATGATGTGTTTTCTTGTTTGATATTGTTGGTTATGGATTTGCAACCATCATCGTTAATTTCAATTATGGATGCCCAGCTAACCGGTTATAGGAGTAATAAGTTTATTCTACCTACATATTTAGTTTCACCCTATTCATATTGGAAGGAAAACATTTTTCAGGCGCCGCGGCCGTGGCGGTATAGGGTGTTAAGTGGTAAAACAGGCTGTGAGACACTGTGACTTGCCGTCGCGTCGCCAAGGGGCGGGTCGGGCTCACGGTCCATGGGCTTTTTTTGAGCTGAAGACGACGCGACGGCACCGCTGCGCGCGCAGCTATCCCCCACCAACGGATCGTGAGTTCACCCCTCACACGCTTGGCCAAAACAGCGCCGTTAGCGGCCAACGTTCGAACTGCGTTGTGATTTTGCCTCAAGGGTAGACCGGAGCCCTAACTAATAGCTGTAATTATTCTTTGATTATGTCCACCAAATGAATGTTATAATTCGAGTCACTCGAATCCGTATCAAAAATTTAAATTAAATTACAGTTTCGTCTTACTCGCTCGTGCTAGAAGAATACGGATAGTGGAAAATATCAAAACAAAAAACCCGCAACAAAAGTCACACGGAACAACATTAATTATTTATTTTTTGATTTATTTGGACTTTACCTATCGCTTCTAGTGTTTAAAACTACACTACGTTTCGGGAGGTAAGGAAACTCCTCCCGTTATCAAGTGAACCCTACTTACATCTAAATATCAAACTCTTACACCTAACTAACCTACATTTTTTTGGATTCTTTTTTTTTTTTTTTTTTTTCTTTTACATTCTAATTTACACTAACACAAAGATAACAAAAAATCAAATACAATATATATTTGTTATCTTTCTGTTAGTCAAATTAAATTGTAAAGAAAAATATTTAAAAAAATGTAGGTTAGTTAGGTGTGATATAAATTTTGTGTTAGTCATTGTATTTGATTTTATGTTATCTTTGTGTTAGTGTAAATTAGAATGTAAAAGAAAAATAAAAAAAAAAATCCAAAAAAATGTAGGTTAGTTAGGTGTAAGAGTTTGATATTTAGATGTAAGTAGGGTTCACTTGATAACGGGAGGAGTTTCCTTACCTCCCGAAACGTAGTGTAGTTTTAAACACTAGAAGCGATAGGTAAAGTCCAAATAAATCAAAAAATAAATTCAAATCCATCGCTATTATGAGTTTCAAAAATACAGTACAACATTAATTAGTGACAGAACAATCGGATCGGGTAATGCGAAAGCGAGTTTAATGCGAAATAACATGTGATGGCGATGCGATTACATGCGCGACTGTTAATGGCCTTATATATGGCGCCATTACACAGTGCATTAGAGGTGCGCGGGGCTGGCCCTATTATAGTGGGGCGGTTTGGAACTTGGATGAAATTACGGCTGACAGAATAGCTCCCTCACCCCCGAAATATTGTCCAGACCAGGGAAAAAGTCCTTAAACTTTACCGAGGTCCGGTGCTTCTTCTCGTTGCTGAGTATTATCGTGTCATCGACTTCGCGTCATCGTTCGTTTATTTATTGTCCATCAGGCCTATTATTGATACCGGGTGTAAAACATCCGGGCCTCCCCTTTAATTTCTGAATTTGTTAAAAATGTATTCTTTGGATAGCTATAGAAACTAGAGGTATAACATTTTGACATTGTTGACATTTTTGAATGACCCCAAAAATGGGGAATTTTGGGGGGTAGCTCAAATATTTAAATGGAAGCCCCCTTTGAATGGCCCCTCATTTTAAAGAGACTTATAAAAATAGACGAGTGGTGAAAACTAGAGATCGCTATCTCTTCCCTGACGAAAATGGTGATCAAAGTTCAATTAAAAAATCAACCAACAACCAAAATTCATGTCAAAATAATAATAAATATTATTTTAAACCAGTGCGATACAAAAAACCCAACATACTACATGAAATTTTACCAATTGAACTGCGCTCATTCTTTCTTCTCTGTGGCTCCTGGTTCCTGGTGAACTTTTAACATGAAATTTGACTGGACACCATTTTCGTTAGGGAAGAGAGAGCTATCTCTGGTTTTCACCATTCGTCTATTTTTCAGAGCTCTTTAAAGATATGGGTTACTCAGGGGGTTTACATGAAACAGAGTTGCTTCCAATATGCCCCATTTTTGGGGTACACTCGACAATTTAAAAAATGCCAAAATATACTACACTCCAAGTTACTTTCATCAGCCAAAAGATATTTGTTTATTTTAACAAACAAAACAAGAGGGGAGTCCGGTTTTTTAGCGAATTTCCCCTATAGGGAAGGAGCTATTACCGTAGGTCTCATGGTAAGACTTAAGCCCGAGACCATGATAAATTTTCATTTTGAGGTCTCCAGATGCCAAAAATACCATTCGTTCAAATTTTTATATATGTATATTTATATATAAAATATATATAATATATGAAATATATATTATATATATTTTATATATATATATATGTGTGTGTGTGTGTGTGTGTGTGTGTGTGTGTGTGTGTGTGTGTGTGTGTGTGTGTGTGTGTGTGTGTGTGTGTGTGTGTGTGTGTGTGTGTGTGTCCGTAAGCAGGATAACTCTCGTAAAAAAGGTCCAATCTTAATGAAATTTGGTACAAATGTGTAAAGTACCATTTATTTGAACGAGTTCGAAAACCAGGTGAATCGCACCATCCAAAGGGGGGTTTTGTACCCCAAAAATGTGTTTTTTGGGGTTTTCACATGTAATTTTTATTTAAATCAAATTTTAATTTACACCATTGAATTCAACTTAAAAAAACAAACAATTTGGTATTTTCTACGTCAATTGGTTACCGAGATATTGAAAGTGCTAAACACAGTACGTTGTCTAATGTTATTCTTATGGAGAAAAAGAAAAATTGTATATCTAGCTTATTTATGAACATAAACTGACGAAATTTGGTATATGGCTTCATCTGGTTATGGTTTATGTTGTTTGCAAAAAAAGACAATTTTTCGCTTATGGTTCCTGTAGCAGAAAACCTAGGTACTTGGTCCCCATGTTATTCTTATGGAAAATACTTAAAATATTACATATCGCTTATTTATGAATTTATATGGATGAAACTTGGTATGTGACTTCACTAAGAAGAGTTCTTTTGATATTTGCATAAAAACCCATTATTTTGTGTGCCTTGTTGCAGCAATTCTGCGTACTCATCCCCAATGTTATTCTTATGAGAATAATTAATATTTTAAATATTGCTTGTTTGTGATAAATATTTATTATGAATCCTGTTAAGTGTTTTAATGTGTTATTTTATATATTCATTGTAAATCCGCTGAGTATACAGGTTTGCTGCGACGGGGGTATTTTTACACCAGTTAGTTACTTTCGCACTCACCGATTTTAAACGTTTTATTTGATCTGGATGATTATATTCTATGAAATACATATTCCGAGCAATAGCGTTAGCAGCTTACTTCTATTACATATAACGTGAGCAGCGTACTACAATATATTACGTGACATCGATTAAGGGTTTATTACTTTTTTCAGAAATATATGTGTATAAATGCCAGTGGTGTTTTCAAGTAATACGACACTTTTTAGAATAAACCGATAATAAGCACTGTCATGATGTACGCTATAAAACAACACAAAACAGATTTGTAAGGTAATAGTAAATAAACTAAAAACACGCTTTATATAAAAAGGTTTTAGATTCTACAGGAAAAATGAAAGAATTCTGGGAGTATTGTTTAACGTTAATTGGAATCTCTATTTTAAAATCTGTTTTTTATATTCTTATTTTATTTTATTCTGAAAGAGAATAGCATACAAGTTTTATAGCCGGGTGGATTAGCGCTATTGCTGAAATTTTCAACATGATTTTAAATTTCAGTAATAGTTAGCGCTGACCCTCCCCCTCCCTCACATAACGTAACGCTATACGCCGTACCATCTCCCCCCTCTACGCGCGTTATAATACAGTATGTGTATGTCCCTCGCGGATAACATATGTACTATGACTTAAAAACTACGTTTTTGGAAACATTTTAAAATTTGTTTCCGTCTTTATTCAATATTTTAAACAGATTTTTGTATTAAATTGACTAGCCTCCAAAGCTGATAAGCCAATTAGGATCTTTTCAGTTATGTGTCAACAATGAAAAAAACCTTCCAAACATTACGTGTGCAGTAGGAGGTGTTGTCTAATGAAAATAAACTATAAACATGGGCAATTAATGTCCAAAAAAGGGGAAAAAGTTTGGTAGACATGATAAAGCGAGATATGATAACGCGACTCGACGGCGCGTCGGCTGGACAACGGCCCGCCAAGCCGCCAGCCGGCAGTCTGATTCCTGTCAGTGCGTGGAGCGGTTACCAGTGTTGTTACTGTTTATGTATGTTATGTTATGTTTATGTATGTTATATTATGAATATGCACTTCCTGGTACAACTCTAATATCTAACGAATGGAAATCGTACAATCAGCTGTGTAAACACGGTTATAACCACCAGACAGTCTTCCTCAAATATTATTTCGTTGATCCCGACTCTGGTGCGCATACACAAACTCTAGAGAGTCATTGGAGGTTGGCTAAACAACGCAATAAAGTTCAGTGCGGCACGCACAGCTCGATGCTTGACTCATATCTTTGTTATTTTTTTGGCGTCGACGGCATCAATACAGAGATCTATTTCAACAGATTCTACAATATATACTTTTATTCTGTCCGCCAGAATAAAGGTAAGGAGTTTTTATTTGTTTTTGACTAAATTAAAAGAGTGTACAGATTGTTGACACATAACAGAAAAGTTCCGACAGTTAAAAATACATGTTTTTTCCTCTGTCTTCAGCTTTAAGTTGATCCAAACTCGACTACCGCGGTTTCAGAACCTTATTGTGCTTCCATCTTCAGGTCTTGAAGTTCAATGAGATTTTTGCATGTCTGTCGTCAAAAGTTTAAACATACACACAACACACGACACCGAAAACATTTAGCGCACTATTAACGCGTACCAGCCGGTAGGTGAACGCCGACTCTTACGAACGAGTTTTGTATGAAAATCCACTATATAAAAAAATGTATAACAACTTTTAATTTAATCTTAAC
The DNA here is from genome assembly GCA_963675035.1 of Allygus modestus. Lineage (NCBI taxonomy): Eukaryota > Metazoa > Arthropoda > Insecta > Hemiptera > Cicadellidae > Allygus > Allygus modestus. Next base: position 36,512,402 of record OY776113.1, on the reverse strand, counting down.
GGTTTACTCGAAAAATGCAAGTTCAAAAACCGTATACATTTGTGAAATTACAATTGAAGTTGAAATACCTAATTGACTCTGCAGCTAATGCTGTATCATTTCTGCCTTCTATGTGCTCAATCATCTAATTCGCTGATCGATCACTTAGTCAGACTAGGTACAAGTAGCTTATGTTCGGTTGCAATAATGATCTATTTTTAGTTTTGTTTGCACAAGTAATGGTGTTTTATATCTATCAGTGACGTGAACAAATGTTTTGTAAGTATATTACAAATTCATCACTTATTCTGTTTACCATATGTGGAATGCGTTAGTTCGTAGGCTACGTCAGAATTGTGTATTATGAACTCAGCATAGCTTCTTTAAAATATACTGATTTATATAAATTCTCGCAAATATGAGTTTGTAATAGTTTAGCTTATTACCGGAAAATACGCTTTACATAACACAAAGGGTGTGACGCTTGGCGCTACGGCGTGTTACCATAGATTAAGCATACTCCTTAGGAGTATCCTAAGGAGTATGCTTAATCTATGATGTTACTTTGCGTTACTGAAGTTATCGAACAAACAAATGTACCATGGTCTGTGGTATTAAGAACAAATATCGCCAAAATATTTCAGTGCTGGATACCAATTTTAGATTTTGCACAGTTCTTATATCTATAATAATGATCAGGAAATCACCGGGAGACATTCGATCAGAGGTCATGACCTCCCTGTAATGACGTCATCAAAATGGCCGCTGTAAGAAATTACATATACAGTACTTATACTTTTTCGTAAAGCTGATTAGATATGCAACAAAACATGTCCTTATATTAATTTAGCTCCGACTAACATTGCTGCCTAGCTCGGATACATCTCAAATGTTCATACACATTGTAAAATACATGTTTAAGAGGAGGCTCCAGTCCTCTGCGTCTACCTCCTTCGCCCATAAGACCAATGTTAACTTTCAAATTCCGTACCTCCTCAACGGATTGTCCGAAATTGATTATTTATGGTTTGTTTTTAAGATCAAAAATATATCTAGCGATTTCTGTAAGCAGAATTTCGGTATCATAGATAGTTCGCGCATGAAAAATCGTAAATATTGAATATTTTGGGATTTTATTGATCAACTTTTATTTGCAATATCGAAATTCTGCTTAATGAAATCGCTAGGTATATTTTTGCTCTTTAAAATGAGCCATAAATCAACGATATCGAATAATCCGTTGAGGAGGAACGGGCTTTGAAAGTTAACATTGGCCTTATGGGCGAAGCAGGAAGAAACGCGAAAAGTTTCGTGACTGGAGCGCCCTCTTAAGTTTTAGTTTAGATAATTTATTAGCTGGGGACCGGGCTTTGCTCAGAGAAAGCCAGTCAGTGCGTTTAATAGACCTGGAGTAATTTTCCACCACGCCCCCACTCCCGAGACTAGCATATTTGATTTGCCTATTTTCAGCATGTAAGTAACTATAATTACTATAGTCATTATAGCTAAATTTTCAGTTTGTATATTTGTTACATGAACATTTGATACGTTTTGGATATGTACACTCTATATGCATTCTTCATGTAATGGTTCTAGCGACTGTTCTCAGGAAATAACGTGTTGATATATTACCAGTTACTGTAACTTTGGCAGTTGACTGGTTGTTTATAAACACAGTTTTTTTATTTGTTGTTTAAATGGGGTTTTCACTCAATTAAGGCCCAAATACCCCTAATTCAAAAGTTTAAGGAACATCCTTCCACTGGATTCCAAGATAAATTATGCAAACAAACACACCATCAGACGTTTCTGCATTAGAGTATAGATTTGATTGTCTGTTTATCTCAAGCCAGTTTATCTATTAGCGAATCTCCCTGCAGGGAAGAACCTATTACTGTAGATGGCATGATAATACCCAAGCCCGAGACCCTGATAATTCTTTGTTTTGAGGTCCCCCAGATGCCAAAAACACCACTCGTTCAAATTCATATTTGGGAGAAAGGGTTTTATGAGGGTTTAAAACTATTGGAAAATCAATTTTTGTCTTTTATTTTATACCCTTTTATTATAAAAACTCGCAATTTTAGTTACCACCATTGGTGATCACCAGAGCTAAAAATATAATTTATTATTTTGAATTAACCTTAAGTGGCTGCGGAGAAAATCCAAAACAAAATGTTCAAAAGATTGCATATTATGTTAATACTGTATCTTGTATAGAATAAGTGTATTGTGAATAATTTGGCTTTTACACAGTTAACTTTATTAAAAATCTTACTACGAATTCAGGTAAAAAAACAATAATTTGAATTTATACATTTTTGGTCTATGTAATTCTTATGGAGTACTGTATAAATACAGTTTATTATATCTCCTTTATTAACGAATATATTTTGATTAAACTTGGTTTTAAGCTTAATGTAATTGTGGTATAATTATATTTGCATTTAAACCTTGTTTTGTGGTCCCAGTTGCAGCAAACTTACTTGTTCCTGTTTCTGAATTTTGAATTTTTAAGGTTTATTAAAAATAAAGAGTGTTCCTAGAAATTCCTAGAATTTTATTTATATTTGTTACAACCTAACCACTTTTTATACGACATAATGGATTTCCGTATTGAGAAATGAAAAGAACTATCTGTCAAAAATATAACCTTATTCCTTATAAAGTTACACAAAACGAGATGCATTTTGATTAAAATATATGATCCGGAACTCCATAAACAACATTTTTCTCAATACAAAAATATTTCTTTAGTGGTTAAAATGTTTGTCCTATTTATAAATAAGAGAAGTGACAGTTACATTTATTTCAAAGAAAACTCGTGCATCTTACAGGTAAAGAGGAATCTCTATGCGCCTTACAGCGTATGCTCGTATATCTGTGTAGCCTATAATGTGTCAGTCAGTACTGTGCGCCTTACAGCGTATGCTCGTATATCTGTGTAGCCTATAATGTGTCAGTCAGTACTGTGCGCCTTACAGCGTATGCTCGTATATCTGTGTAGCCTATAATGTGTCAGTCAGTACTGTGCGCCTTACAGCGTATGCTCGTATATCTGTGTAGCCTATAATGTGTCAGTCAGTACTGTGCGCCTTACAGCGTATGCTCGTATATCTGTGTAGCCTATAATGTGTCAGTCAGTACTGTGCGCCTTACAGCGTATGCTCGTATATCTGTGTAGCCTATAATGTGTCAGTCAGTACTGTGCGCCTTACAGCGTATGCTCGTGTATCTGTGTAGCCTATAATGTGTCAGTCAGTACTGTGCGCCTTACAGCGTATGCTCGTATATCTGTGTAGCCTATAATGTGTCAGTCAGTACTGTGCGCCTTACAGCGTATGCTCGTATATCTGTGTAGCCTATAATGTGTCAGTCAGTACTGTGCGCCTTACAGCGTATGCTCGTATATCTGTGTAGCCTATAATGTGTCAGTCAGTACTGTGCGCCTTACAGCGTATGCTCGTATATCTGTGTAGCCTATAATGTGTCAGTCAGTACTGTGCGCCTTACAGCGTATGCTCGTATATCTGTGTAGCCTATAATGTGTCAGTCAGTACTGTGCGCCTTACAGCGTATGCTCGTATTTATGTGTAGCCTATAATGTGTCAGTCAGTACTGTGCGCCTTACAGCGTATGCTCGTATATCTGTGTAGCATATAATGTGTCAGTCAGTACTGTGCGCCTTACAGCGTATGCTGGTATATCTGTGTAGCCTATAATGTGTCAGTCAGTACTGTGCGCCTTACAGCGTATGCTCGTGTATCTGTGTAGCCTATAATGTGTCAGTCAGTACTGTGCGCCTTACAGCGTATGCTCGTATATCTGTGTAGCCTATAATGTGTCAGTCAGCAAATACAGCTAGGCGTCTGATCGGGAAATAGAGCATGCAAACCCAAAACCTACTATATTGTAGTGTTTAGTCGGTATTAGCGAATTTCCCTTTTATGGAAGAAGCTATTATCGTAGGTGGCATGGTAAGACTTAAGCCCGAGACCATGATAACTTTTTGTTTTGAGGTCCCCAGATGCCAAAAACACTATTCGTTCAAATATATATATATTTATGTCCGTTACCGCGATAACTTTTGAAAAAAACGCCCGATTTTGATGAAATTTGGTAAAAATGTGTAGACTAACATTTATGACTTTAAGTTTGAAAACCAGATCGATCGGACTATGGGAAGGGGGTTTTATGGGGGTTTTAAATTTTCAAAAAAATCAGTTTTTTTAATTTTCCCCCTAAAATTTTAAAAACACTCAATTTTATTTATAGCCGTTTTATAGGGCTTAAAAAAAATAATTTGGTATTTGAATCATTAACCTAGGTTAAGTGGTTGTAGAGAAAAGTAATAAACCGCGTCCATAAATAAAATTTCCCATGTTAATCTTCAGGCAAAAAGGTTTTTGGATTTTCCTCAGATAATTTTACTAAAAACTTTAGATTTATTTTTACCAATCATTTTGGTGTTTTAATTGTTGTTCTACGTCCAACCGTTGCAGAGATATTCAAAGTGCTAAACACAGTACGTTGTCCAATGTTATCCTTATGGAGAATAAATAAAATTTATATCTCGATTATTTATGAGTGTATTGATGAAACTTGGTATGTGGCTTCACGTAGTACTGGTATATTTATATTTGCACAACAAATTGATTATTTGTTAATTATCCCCGTAGCAGTAAACCTGTATACTCAGCCCCAATGTTATTCTTATGGAGGATAAGTAAAGTTTTATATCTCTCTTAGTTATGAACCTAAATTAATAAAACATGGTATGTAGCTTCACCTGGTTGAGTTAGATTGATAATTGCAAACATTTACATTTTTATCTTCCTCGTTGCAGCAAACCTGCGTACTCAGCCCTAATGTTATTCTTATGGAGAATAAATAAAATGCTATATATCACTTATTTTTGAATGTATTTTTGTGAAACTTGGCAAGTAGCTCTATGTAGTAGCGAGACACATATGTATGCATTAGAAATTTGCTGAGTACGCAGGTTTGCTGCGACGGGGGTATTTCATTGTACCCCCGTGCCGTGCCGTGTGTTTGTGTGTCGTGTCGTGTCGTGCCGTGTTCATTGTAGGTACATCGTGCTATTGTGTATTATACGGTGATGTAGCAATAAAATATCGATGGTATAGCGACATTCTCGTTACATGTACGAAATGGGCTTGATTCTGAATGCAAGCAACATTTTCGCGCTAATTTAAATTCTCTGGAAAAAGATACGGTTTAATATATTGATCCCTGAATAGAGTACTTTAATTACACACAAAAACGTCTAAAACACCCTCGCAAACACAGATCACATAACCTATCTGTCTGTTCTATTTATTTATTGGCACAAGCAGGAGCAAGGGGATATAGGATTGTTAAGATACAGTGACACTTTGGGATGTTGGACTGAAAAAGAGATATATGAAAGGTTTAAAAAGTTTATAGCTCAACAAATATTATACCGACTTAGATCGAACTTTTAAGTTTTCCTCAGTGCAAATCATATCCGTATTTGCAATTTCTTTTTAGCCGTATTTGCAATTTCTGTGGAGAATTCCGCTTAGAGCTGCAATAAAACGCCTCTGAATAGCAGGTACCCTGACTTAATAAACATTACTGATTTATATAATACTACTGATAATAAACAAACTTTATAAAAGGTAATAAATATTACCTTTTATAAAGCTATATTCGACTTATCTTTTCAAAACTACTTAAAGTTTCCACCCTCATATAAACTCTCGAAACGGAAATAGAATTAATAACGATAATAACGAAGACAATTTCATTAATAAAATAATTTCTTGGTATGATAAGTCCCAACACGTACCATAACACTAGAAATGCAATAAGTGACGTTGTTGGCCATAAAACGAAAGCCGAGTTGGGCGTTAAACAGGGCAATCAAAACGCTGTTAAGTGGCAGTTTGGAGCGAGATAAGCCGACCCCCTGGGCCCGTTGACAGCCCGCTCGTTGTGCGAGTTAACAGATCCAATATATACATGCAAGGTTCAAAGCACCTCAGCTCTTGGAATAAAATACATCCTCGGATTTTTAGTGCTAAGTCCGACCATAAGCTAGTCATGCCTGGTCTGACTGATGTATGCGGCGAATGAACAATTAGATAATTGATCACAAATAAGTGGTCTGCGGAAATGATCACATACAGTATTAGCTTTAAATTCGGTACTTCTTCTTTTGTTAGAATTTTACATCTATGTGATCAAAACCTACGCAACATCGAACCCTACAAGTTGGGTGTTGTCCATGTACTGTTGAACTATTCGCCGCACTGTAGAACGAGCATGTTGGGTATATCGATATTTGATAAATTGTTTTTGAGCAGGTCGTCGCTGTATGTGTGGTGTTATTTACTTAAGAAGGGTAATAGGTAATGTTGAGGCTTGAGGTCTAAAAGTAGATTTTTTACAGTGGAAGCCTTAAGGCCGCTTCACACTGAACGTAGCTCAGGTATTAATACGTCTTTGGAGTATTAATACCTGAGCGACGTCTTTCGTGCCACCGTTCAAACAGAAAGCTACGTGAAAGACGTATCCCCCCTCTACCTCACTGACAACAACTGGTTGATTTGAGTTCACAGTTCACTTCAGTTTGGTTAGTGATTGCGTTTACTGTGCCGTGGTGTGAGCCTGGTTTTAGTAGAAGTGTTATGCCCTGGATGCCCCAAAAGTAAAAACGATTTGTTCCTAACCACTACCTAAACTTTGCAAACCCCCGTCGCAGCAAACATTCATACTCAGCGAATTTCCAATGCATATTGTGACCTCACTTCCACAAAGTCACTTACCAGGTTTCGTCAAAATGTATATACAATTAGTGGTATATAAAATTGTATTTATTCTCCATAAAGAATAACAGTGAGGCTGAGTGCACAGGTTGCAGTGACGGGTCCGTTGCACAACGTCAAGGTTTATAACGTAAAGTTCTATTTTTTTAAAGCAGCATTTCACAACGTAAAGTTTCATAAAGTAAAGTTGTCATTTAATACAATGCAATAAAAGCTGTTGTCAAAACGTAAAGTTTCAAAAGGTAAAGTGACTGATTTAATACAGATTAAATTTATAAGTGTTTCAAAACGTAAAGTGTCATAAAGTAAAGTGAAAGAATTATAATTTAGTAAATATGTAGTGTTGCACAAAGTAAAGTTGCATAATGTTTTTTTGTTTAATTTAATCTAAAGGAGTTGTAATAACGTAAAGTTTCAAAACGTAAAGCTTTGTTTTAAAAACAAATTTAATAAATGGTTGTTTAACAAAGTAAAGTTTCATATTGTAAAGCTATAACCGTAAACGCCAAAGATAGTTCACTCCAGTCCGTTGTTGAATCGAATTCAATAATAAAATATTTGGAAACATTTTAAAAAGATACGGTTTCATAACGTAAAGTTTCAAAAAGTCAAGTACAGTCGAACTCAGAATTTCTTATGGCTGGCTGCAGCAAACAATACATTGATGTAACGCTTGCTGTTTCTCGCATTATGAAGGCATAAAAGATGCGGCTAACTTCAGCTCTAAAAAGTAGTTACATGGATACTGTAACCGTATTGTCTTGATCACAGTTACAGTTTATAGTTTCTATAATTACTGATATCATTAATAAACGAGTTCGTACGCAGCACGCTGACGTGAGGGAAGTGAATTTCCACATAACAACTTTTAAAACTCAAAATCAAAGTAAAAACATACATTTTTCCAATTTTTATTGAAATCTGAAAACATTTATTTTTTGGCAGTTCTGATACTCCTGGTTTCATTTACTTGCAAAGCTGGGAATACAATTTTGCGTTGATCAGTAAATAAGAGAGAAATAGTTATTTTTGTATTCCCCATAACAGTAACATTGGACAATGTACTGCGTTTACCGCTAAATGAAAATTTCAATTTTCTCCGCAACTAGCAATCGTAGAATAGTAATTTAAAATACTAATTTATCTAGTTTTTTGAGCTCTTTTTAATGGTGAATAGTAATCTTTTTTAACATCTATGATTTTTATGAAAAATCCAAAAACTGAAATTTGGATGTTTTAAGTCCTGTAATTTCTGAACCCGAATTTTTACAGAAATGCGGGTAGTGTCATTTTGTTGGAAACCTAAAGTTCTACAAACCACTAAAGTTTAATCAAAATCGTTTGAGCCGTTTTTGAGAAATTTGGATTTTACATGTTTTTTGGCGATTTTTGGGGGATAATTACCCTTAAAAATCAAAAATTCAAAAAATGAAAAAAAGCCTACATACCAAATTTCATAAAAATCGGTCCATAGTTAGGGCTCTAGCTCTGTACACATCCACACAGACACACACACATACACACACACACACACACACACACACACACACACACACACACACACACACACACACACACACACACACACACACACACACACACACACACACACACACACACACACACACACACACACACACACACACACACACACACACACACACACACACACACACACACACACACACACACACACACACACGCACTCACACACAGACAGACATCACGTAAAATACCCCCGTCGCAGCAAACTTGCATACTCAGTGAATTTCCAATGGAGATATAAATGTCTTAATACTACATAAAGTCACTTACCAAGTTTCTTAAAAATATATTCACAAATAAGCGGTATATACAATTTTAATTATTCTCTATAAGAATAACATTGGGGCTGAGTACACAGGTTTGTTGCATCAAGGAACACAAAAAAATGGGTTTTTGTGCTAATACCAATATAACTCATCTAGGTGAAGTCATATACCAGTTTTTATTAATTTATTTTCATAATTAGGGGAGACATAGCATTTAATTACTATCCATAAGAATAACATGAGGCTGAGTACGCAGGTTTGCTGCTACGGGAGCCTTTAGCAAAAAACTGTTTTTTGAGCAAATATCAATGGACCACAACCAGATGAAGCCGTATACCAACTTTCGTCAGTACTGTATACGTTCATAAATAAGCCAGATATAATTTTTTTATTTTCCTCCATAAGAATAACATTAGAAACGTACTGTGTTTAGCACTTTCAATATATCGGTAACCAATTGACGTAGAGGAATGATCAAGATACCAAATTGTGTGTGTTTTTAAGCTGAATCAAATGGTAAAAACTAAAATTTCACTTTTTCCAAAATTATATATAACAAATTCAAAAAACCCATTTTCGGGGTACAAAACCCCCCCGAAATACCCCTTTGAATGGAGCGATCTGGCTGGTTTTCGAACATAAGTCATAAATGTTGCTTTACACGTTTATACCAAATTTCATCAAAATCGGATAATTTCTACGAGAGTTATCTTGCTCACGGACACACACACACACACACACACACACACACACACACACACACACACACACACACACACACACACACATATATATATATATATATACATACAGATTCGAACGAATGGTGTTTTTGGGGTCTGGGGACCTCAAAACGAAAAGTTATCATGGTCCCGGGCCTAGGTCTTACCATACCGACTACGGTAATAGCTTCTTCCCTATAGGGGAAATTCGCCAAAACACTTTTTTGGGTTCAGGGAGCACCAAAACGAATATTTCCACCAACAACTGAAATTCGAAAACTTTTACCAAAACAATACTTTCTCCATATACTATGTATAGGGGGAGAAAGTAAAATGTATAAGCAAACCAAAATTAAAATGCTTTCTAAGTAAATATAGCCTTTCCTCCTTCACGTTGTGCACATAAAGGTTGCTTAAATTTATAATTTAATTCCTATATAATATCTGGAATAAATATATTTGAATAATAAATACTATACTATCTACTTTCCTTATAATTAGACACAAGATGTAAAAGTCATTTTTTGGTCGGAGCGAATATACTACTTTGTTTTTGCAGCACGCTGAAGTGTGGGTTATGCATTTTCAAGTTGTAATACATTTAAATTCAAGAAACCCATATATATATTTACTAGCCAATCATACGGAAGTAATGTTTTATTGTAGGAAATGTAACAATTATAATTATACTATGGCATACTAATGGAACAACTATAAATTAGAAAATATGTTTTACAATGAAAATTTCCCCCAATACAACGTGCTATATCTTTTCTAAGTGTATTTTTTTGTAACATCGCATACAAAATTCTTCAACATCCTCGCAGCACAAGCCCAGACACCGCGACGCAGCGGCCTCCGTCCTCCAGTAAAATAGCTCCATTCAGGGTCACGGCCATAAGCGTAGTTTGAGTATTTGTTTGGGCGACAAAATTATAGTAATTATTAATAAATGGGTAGGCCAACCCACTGTGAAAAGTAGCTTACCCACAATTTAACTAAATAATACTTTTTTATTTATGTCTATCGTTAGTTCTTCGTTAGTTCCTGTTAGTTCCCTCCTAAATACCGTTAGTTCAATTAGTTCAATAATATTAATGGTTTTACAGCCAAAAATCCAATGTTGGTTAGCTAATATTCCAATGTATGTAGTAGCCTACCCTTGTTGACGAAGGTTTATTGAAGTTTGTTCATGTCTCTTGTTAGTTCTCCGTTAGTTCTTGTTAGTTCCATCATAAATACTGTTAGTTCTAACGAGAGACGTGAACAAATTTCAATAATCTTTCGTAAATATGGGTAGGCTACTACATCCATTGGAATGTTAGCTAACCAAAATTGAATTTTTGGCCATGAAACCATTATTGTTACCTATTGAACTACCGGTATTTATGAGGGAACTAACAGGAACTAACGAAGAACTAATTAGAGATATGAACAAATTTCAATAATATTTCGTCAATATGGGTAGGCTACTACATACATTGGAATGTCAGCTAACAAACATTGATTTTTTGGCTGTAAACCCATTAATATTATTGAACTAACGGTATTTATGAGGGAACTAACAGGAACTAACAAAGACATAACGAGAGAGATGAACAAATTAACAATAATTATTAAGGTGACTTTTTTTGATTGTATCAGGCTTTTGAATGGGGGTTTGTGTGGTGCGGGCCCCTGGGCGAGAGCCTAAGTAGGCTATGCTTAAATACGGCCCTGCGCTTAGTTTTAACAAAGGCCAAATTGTGTTACTGGAGACGAAACTCTGTAACAATAATGCGCTAGACTTCCTAATATATCTGGAGGTCTTATCTGGATTTTGACCGTAATTTTTCTTCAGGTACGCCAAGACCGCCTTCCCACTAGGTCAAAGCCACTGCGTTGCATAGCCACTCGTCGACCACTTGACCTGTTGAAATTTCATTTAGACTTATGGAACCCTTCATACTAGTGGGTCACAGCTACACTTGACGCAGAATATCCTTCAGCTTTGGGAAATGTATTTAGTTCAAACAGTTGGAGTAGAGAGAGATTTAGACCTCGGTCTAAATCTGTCATCAGTTGTTTCCATTATCTGTTCAGTCAACTAACTGTACTAGTATTGTTGTTATGTAAACAAAATAAGTATTCATTTTTCAATAGCCCAGCTGGTTATCTCAGTCACCCCGGCAGTGGATATTCCGCATGAAATGTACCCACCTCGGTGGCAATCAAATCGACACTTTAAAAGTTAAATGTTACTCAGCTAATAAATATGCAACTTGTGATGAGGGATTTGATTGGTTGACATGGGAGCAGAGTTTACAGAGGGGCAAAAAGGCGGTCAACCACGTAGGCTACACTTTTTTACACGAGACGAGACTCCTTAGGCCGGGGACACACGGTCCGGGTAAACGCCCGGACCGGGTTTCGCCCGTGTCCGGATGAAGTAGAAGTACATTGAGAGGCATGAGTCAGGACACACGGCGCACAGACGGGCAAACGTCCGGTCCAGGCGCAAAAGTGTCCGGGGGTTCGCCCGGGTATTCTCTACTTGCACAGACGGATGTTTTCCCGGAAAGCAGGTAGCGGGGCATTGTAGCAAATGGACGTGAACACACGAGCCGGGTGATCGCCCGGCCGTGGCGTCTACCAGTCCACCACTCCAGTCGTCGTTCAACCCTCGTAGATAGTGTGTCGCATAGTAGTGAGTATTAACTTGTGTTCAAATCAGTGGCCGTCATGTCTGCAGAGATTGATATGGACTTATTAATTAGCATTGTGCAAGAAAAACCAGAACTGTGGGACAGAAGCCTTGAAATCTACAAGGACAAAAATAAAACCAGGGACAGCTGGAGAACAGTTTGCATCCAACTTAATCCGAAATTTGAGGAGTGCAGTGAAAAAGAACGAAAACAGTATGGTAGTACAATCCTATTCTGTTTTAAAAGTTTAGATGGCAGGGGTTTTAGTAAGAAAATAAAAAAGCGAATTTAAAAAAATATCCTCAGTAAGCTTTTGTTGATTGTCCCCGTAGCAGCAAAACTGCAAACTCATCCCTAATGTTATTCTTATGGAGATTAAATAAATTGCTCTTATCAATTATTTATAAATGTATTTTTAGGAAACTTTGTAAGTGAATTTTAAACACGGAATTGTTGATTAAGTAGGGCCTAAAATGTATAGTGACTCTTAAAAAATAATTATATATAATATAATAATAATCCATTCTAATAAAGTAGTTGTGCCTGTGTTTGTCCCAGGTGATTTCGAAAACGGCACCTCCAATCTGCTCCTGGACCATACCACGTTGTTATTTAGTATTTAGTTCTTCCAAACTTAGGACTCCACCCCTTTGGCCTAAAAGGTTGTAATGTTATGGTGAAAACATTTCGTTCCTGGAGCGACGAAAGACGCTCGGTCTAGGTACTAATAATAAAAATAACAAAATAATTATAATTATCACCTTAATCGTTCAACTTATGAAATCTAAATATGTAAGTGATAGAAGAGAGAGGGCAAAATAAAACCAACTAGTTACTGTGTTGTGTACAATAAGTATTTTAATAATAAAAAATCAACACCCGTTACATGAACCATTGATGTCATTTGTATGCGATCGATTTAAATCCTCGTCATTTGCCATGACACAGAGCCAACGTCAGTCAAAAAGTAATCTGCTAGAACATTTCTAATAGAGTTCGCTCTTTTGCTTCCAAGTCGTGTTTGGTTTGGCTCTTGTAACATGTTGAAATCTTCTAAGCCCACAACCTCCAACGTGTCCTCACAGTTAAAACCATCCCGCACTCTTACTAAATTATGAAGTACAACACAAGCTTTAACAATGGAAACACAGAAGTCCGGTTTTAAGTTAAGTGGTCGATGAAAGATTCGCCATTTATTTGTGAGTATGCCAAATGTACACTCAACGTAACGTCTAGCACGACTAAGTCTGTAGTTGAAAACTCTTTTCTTAACAGTCAACTGTTTTCCTCCAAAAGGCCTTTGTAAGTGTGGATTAAGGCCAAAAGCTTCATCACCAATTAGAAAATAGGGGATGTCAGGGCTCATAGTACCATACAAAGGTTTTGCTGGCGGCAGCAGAAGGAGATCGTCTTCAATATTTTGCCACAATGAAGAAATATTGAAAACAGTTGGATCACACTCACTGCCATATGCACCGATATCCACGTATAAGAACTTGTAGTTTGAGTCTGCTACGGCCATAAGAATAACAGAAAAATAACTTTTATAGTTAAAGTACATCGATCCACTGAGTACTGGTTTCACAATCCGGATGTGTTTTCCATCAACAGCCCCAATGCAATGGGGGAAGTTTGCTCTGCTATCAAATCCTTCTGCAATAACCTCACATGATTCTGTTGTAACTTTCGGAACACATTCTTCGGCAAGGCATGTCCATATAGCATTGCAAGTAAGCCTCACGACTTTTGCTATTGTAGATCGTCCTAATCGGTATGCGTAGTGGAGATCAATAAATGTACAACCACTTGCAAGGTATCTGAAAAAATTAAATAAATAAAAATAGTTTAAAAACTAATTGTTAAAATGTATCATGTCATGCCCAGAGTGTTTTATTATTATTTTGCTCTATAAATCAATCAAATATAATCGGATGAACCGTTGAGGGGGACAGGCATTGAAAGTTAACATTGACCTAACGGGGAAGCATCTACAAACGTTAAATGTTTCGTCCCTCCTCCTCCTAACTTAACCAGATGTGGATTCAAGGCGAGCCAGTAGATGGGGAAGCAAGGGGGAATGCCCCCCCTTCCCGCCCCGAGAATCTATACAAATTGGGAAATTGAAATACAAATTATTATTTCATATTTTAAACCATTAAATACAACAAACAATAATGGTTTTCTTTTGTTTCTTTTAGGTCAACTTGTATTGAAGAGATGGGCCAATGTAAGAGATCATCACATGAAATGGAAAAAGAAGGAAAAACAGGCGAAGAAATCTGGTGCCGGAGCTACAAAAATGAGGAAATACATATATCATGACGCCCTTCAGTTCTTAGAAAAAGTACGAGCTCATGCAGACACTACATCTAGTATCGAGCCTATCGGCGAGGAAGAAGTAGAAAACCAATATGAAGAAATAGTTGATAATCCACCAGCTTCTACAACCCCAGAACCTGTTATACCAGCACGTGTACATAAAGCACCAGCAAAACCCGACAAAGGAAAACAACAACAAAGGAGACCACAACCGAACAAGAAACTCAGTGAATTTGAACTAAAAATGATGGAAGTGGTGGATGCTCCAGAACCAGAACCAGACCGGCATCTCATGTTTTTTAAGGGAATCATACCATCCTTGTCAAAATTAAACGAAAACCAAATAATCGACTTCCAAATGGGTGTCCTACAACTGATAAAAGACATACAAAGACAGCCTAATACTGGTCATCATGATTACCATTCAGCCCCTACTACTAGCCAGTGGAATATGAACCCCTTTTCGACTTTTGGCAACCCTTACAGACAACCCATACAACCACAGTTTCAACAACCACAGTTCATGGGATCACCTGGTCAACCGTCTCCACCTTCCCAGTTTTTTGGACCATCAGGGCATCCGTCTCATCCCCAGATAAGTGGATCAGCAGGTAAACCGCCTCAACCTACACAGATCATTGGATCATCCGATCAACCGTCTCACCCTCCCCAAATCGAATCGCCAGATCAACACACCCTACCCACCCAGATAATTGAACCTACAGGCCAACCGTCTCAACAATTCCAGTACACTGAGTCATCAGATGATACAAACATGTACTCACCTTATTCAGACGTTACATTTTAATTGTTATGATCAACCAATAATTATATATTTGTCTTTAAATACCATCTTTGTTCATATTTGTTGTTAGTCGTTGTTTTTCATTCATTAAACAATAATTCCTAAACTTATCTACTAGTATTTTTTATTACCTATAACTAACTCATGAACTTTAAACATATCTAGCAAATCTGTATAATCTCATGTGGTTTGAGAGTCAGAAAATTTGCGTTGAATAATTAAGATAAACTTTATAAGAAATAATAAGTACAAGATAATCAGTACTAACAGCAGTAACTGTTTAAAGTAGTTAGTTCTGCTTAATTTCAAATGACCTAAATTAGCAGAAAAGTAATTTACCATACAATTATTTTTTAATTATGTTTTTCAGTTGTGCAGTTGAAGCTGTCAGGAGCTAGTTAGCAAGAATTTGACCTTAAAACATTACCTTAAAGTTACTGCCAGTATCTCTTGTGGTTGTATGCAGTTCCTCATGTTCGTGTCTTCACCTTGAATCTGCAGTTTTATCTTCTCTAGGAGTTCATCAAATGTAGTCACTGACATACGGAAGTAATTAAAAAACTTACTCTCGTCTTCTCTCAACTGGAGAAACAAACAGTAAAAGGCACCATGAAGTGGCCTTTTCTCCATAATAGGATGCACCCACACCCACATACTCCGGCGTTTTTTCTTCCGTAAATGGCGGAGCAAGCAGAGCACAGCCAGTTTCTTGCGTCTTGACAGCAACATATCTCCAAGACAACTAACAAACTTTTCAATAAAAAATGCGAATATTGCATAATCCGGACAATACCCGGGTCAGTGTGTTCTCACACTCAAATATCGCCCGGATCCGGGAAAATAACGAGCCGGGCGTTTACCCGGACCGTGTGTCCCCGGCCTTAGGTATATTAACCTCGTTAGGGTCATCTGAGATGTCCCCATAACCATAGACTACATTCCCTAACCTCTCTATAGTCCAGAAATGTTCCCGTTAGAACGAGCATTTAATGCTCTATAAACAATTATCGTAATATAGAGCGTACGCAACACATGTCAATTTACCAAGTAATAGTTAAGCCTACAGGCTAAGGGGGCCGCCATTTTCCCGACTATTGACAAGCAATACACTGTATCACAATGCAAGACCGGATATAAGCAGAGGCTACATAGGCGAACGCCTAAGGTCAGTATTTGTAACATAACATCATAATCAAACTTAAGTGCAATGATAATAACATTACAATTGTTTATTTATCGATGAACAAGTAATATACTAAAAAATACATTTATCCTTTGACAACAAAAAATATAACACAACATTTATGTCAAATATATGTATTATACACACACACACACACACACACACACACACACACCCACACACACACACACACACACACACACACACACACACACACACACACACACACACACACACACTCTCTCTCTCTCTCTCTCTCTCTCTCTCTCTCTCTCTCTCTCTCTCTCTGACGCTCAGTCAGTCGCTTGTCGGCCGGCGCGTTAAGCAAATAAATACCCCCCTCGCAACAAACCTTCATACTCAGCGATCTTTCGATGCATATATATGTGTATTAATACCACATAAAGCCATACACCAAGTTTCATTAGTATACATTCATAAAAAAGCGTTTTGTCACATTTTAATTACCATCCACAAGAATAACACGGGGGCTGAGTACGCAGGTTTGCTGCTATAGGAACCATCGGCAAATAAATTGTTTTTCCTGAAAATATAAATAGACCACAACGATATTAAGCTATATACCAAGTTTCGTCTGGATAAGTTCATAAATAACCGAGATGTAAATTTGTTCTTATTCTCCATAAGAATAGCATTGGATAACGTACTGTGTTTGTCACTTTCAACATCTCTGTAACCAATTGACGTAGAGCAATCATCAAAACACCAATTTTTTTATTTAAGCTGAAAATCAAAATTCTATTTATGTTTATATGTGAACAAAATTTAAAAAAAAAATTTGGGGTACAAAACCACCCCCCCCCCCCAAATAAAAATACCCCTTTGGATGGAGCGATCTGGCTGGTTTTCGAACTATAAATATGGCTTTACTCAATTGTGCCAAATGTCATCAAAATCGGTCCTTTTTTAAGAAAGTTGTTGCACCCACGGAGGCTTTCACACATATAATATATAGTATATATAGTTTTGAATAAATGGTGATTTTGACATCTGGGAACCTGAAAACAAAATGTTATCATGGTCCCAGGCCTATACCTAAATTTTGACTTCGGTAATAGCTTCTTCCCTATTCGGAAAATTCGCTAAAAATCCGACTGAAGACTTCTCTGCTACTAATTTTTCCACGTCCATTTTTTCATGAAAGTACACAAAACAAAAACTAAACAAATCAACCAACACAAACAACACCACGTACACAGAGAATACGTCGTGAAAGACCCCGTGTGCAACATGAGAACCCGAGAACAAGTGGTTGTAAAGTGCCATTGCGCATGCGCGAGTCGGGCCATCCCCGCTTACAGCGATGTAAACAATCGACTTGGCAATTTTGGCCGCTTGCAGCTTAGCTCACTGCTACCATCCCGGCTACCTGCTAGGCGCGACTGTGTGCACGTGCCCGTAACAACGCGCGCTTCAATTCTACAACGCAGTAAGCGAGTAAGCGACCGGCTAGGCTACCAGCTACCTGCCCTGCTCCACTGTGTTTTACCCTTTAAATAAAAACACAGTGGAGCAGGGCAGGTCGCATACTCGCATACTCGCTGGTCGCTTGTAGCCTAGCTGGTTACTTGGCGGGAAGTTGCACACACACACACTGACGCTCAGTCAGTCGCTTGTCGGCCGGCGCGTTAAGAAAATAAATACCCCCCTCGCAACAAACCTTCGTACTCAGCGATCTTTCGATGCATATATATGTGTATTAATACCACATAAAGCCATACACCAAGTTTCATTAGTATACATTCATAAACAAGCGTTTTGTCACATTTTAATTACCATCCACAAGAATAACATGGGGCTGAGTATGCAGGTTTGCTGCTATAGGAACCATCGGCAAATAAATTGTTTTTCCTGCAAATATAAATAGACCACAACGATATTAAGCAATATGCCAAGTTTCGCCTGGATAAGTTCATAAATAACCGAGATGTAAATTTGTTCTTATCCTCCATAAGAATAGCATTGGATAACGTACTGTGTTTAGCACTTTAAACATCTCTGTAACCAATTAACGTAGAGCAATCATCAAAACACCAAATTGTTTTTTTTATTTAAGCTGACAATCAAAATTCTATTTCTTAAAAGTTTATATGTGAACAAAATTTAAAAATACCCCCGTCGCAGCAAACCTGCATACTCAGCGAATTTCCTATGAATGAATATATTTCTTACTACCACATAAAGCCACTTACCAAGTTTCATAAAAATACTTAAATAAATAAGTGATATATAGCATTTTGTTTATTCTCTATAAGAATAACATTAGGGCTGAGAACGCAGGTTTGCTGCAACGAGGAAGATAAAAATGCGGGTTTTTTTTCAATTATCAATATAACTCAACCAGGTGAAGCTATATACCAAGTTTTAATGATTTATGTTCATAATTAAGGGAGATATAAAGCTTTCCGTATTCTCCATAAGAATAACATTAGGGATGAGAATGCAGGTTTGCTGCTAAGAGGATAATCATCAAAAAATCATTTTTTTGTGGAAATATCAATATACCAGTACTAGGTGAAGCCATCTACCAAGTTTCATCAATATACGTTCATAAATAATCGAGATATAAAATTTTAAATATTCTCCATAAGGATAACATTGGACAACATACTGTGTTTAGCACTTTGAATATCACGGCAACGGTTGGACGTAGAATCATAATTTAAACACCAAAATGATTGTTTTGTAGAGCTAAACTGATTGGTAAAAGCAAATATGAAGTTTACGTAGAAATGAACCGAGGAAAAGCCAAAAACCTTTTTCCCATAAGATTAACATGGGAGATTTTATGAGCAGGTTTTTTTGGATTTTCTCCGCAACCACTTAACCTAGGTTAATAATTCAAAATACCATATTATTTGTTTTTTTAAGCTCTATAACATGGTCAAAACCAAAATTAATTTTTTTTTTAAATTTTAGGGTGAAAAATTCAAAAAACTGATTTTTGGGAAATTTAAAACCCCCATAAACCCCCCTTCCCGTGGTCCGATATTTCTGGTTTTCAAATTTAAAGTCATGAATATCACTTTACACATTTGAGCCAAATTTCATCGAAATCGGACGTTTTTTACTCAAGTTATCGCGGTAACGGACACACACACACACACACACACATATATATATATATATATATATATATATATATATATACATATATATAAAATTGAACGGATAGTGTTTTTGGCATCTGGGGACCTCAAAACAAAAAGTTATCATGGTCTCGGGCTTAAGTCTTACCATGAGACCTACGGTAATAGCTTCTTCCCTATAGGGGAAATTCGCTAAAAACATTTTTGGGGTTCAAACCCACCTCCCCCCCCAAAAATACCCCTTTGGATGGAGCGATCTAGCTGGTTTTCGAACTATAAATATGGATTTACTCAATTGTGCCAAATTTCATCAAAATCGGTCCATTTTTACGAAAGTTGTTGCACCCATGGAGGCTCACACACATATAATATAAAAGTATATATAGTTTTGAATAAATGGTGATTTTGACACCTGGGAACCTGAAAACAAAATTTTATCATGGTCCCAGGCCTATATCGAAATTTTGACTTCGATAATAGCTTCTTCCCTATTCGGGAAATTCGCTAAAAATCCGACTGAAGACTTCTCTGCTATTAATTTTTTCACATCCATTTTTTTATTAAAGTACACAAAACAAAAACTAAACAAATCAACCAACACGAACAACACCACGTACACAGAGAATACGTCGTGAAAGCCCCGTGTGCAACATGAGAACCCGAGAACAAGTGGTTGTTAAGTGCCATTGCGCATGCGCGAGTCGGGCCCAAAGACCTCGATGGTCGGGCCATCCCCGCTTACAGCGATGTAAACAAGGCGGGTTCCAAGCGCGGGAAACCGCGGCCGCGGCACTGTAACGCGACTGCATTTGAACTTCCACTAAAGCTTTTTGTTGTACTCATTGTTATTCATTATTGTTTTTACACTACAACTAGTGGTTATAAACAAATACTGAACAATGCTGGGTGCAGTACGATAAGCGTTTACCAAAATAATCGGATAAAATACACGACAACAGTGTAGTTGCGATACTGATTTTTCGAGCCCCCAGCAAGTATATTTTCAAAACCACCCCTAACTTACGCCACTGCCACAATTACACTATGATACATTGATATCACAGCTGAGATTGTCGAAAACAAAATTAAAATATTCCCTTCGCAGTAAACCTATGTACTCAGCGAATTGCCAATGCATACACATATATGTGTATCACTAATAGATAAAGCCACTTACCAAGTTTCATACAAACAATTAACCCTAGCAGTGGCCAACCAGCGTAATACGCTGGTTTCACGTGTCGCCTGAAATGGCCAACAGCGTAATACGCTGGTACGGGTCGAAATTTTTGTAACGGTAAAAAAATCATTAATAGTCAACTCAGAAGTGAACAATATTTATACCATTCGAAAGATCACATTCTGAAGTTTCATTTTATTACATAAATGAACCGTTTAGAAGTTCTATAACAATGTCACGACGATTATAATTACTATGAAATTTTGCCACTACGCCATTCCTGCAGTCGACGCTCGGAAAATGTAAAAACACGACTTCTTTGGAATTACCCTGCTCGGGTAATTTTTCTCTTAGGATGTTGCGGGTGGTACCACTGCATAGCCAAAGAGTTTAGTTTCACTGTAGTATTGATTTTTAGAACAAAATATTGATTGCACAACAGTTACGATTTTATGAAAACACCTGTTTTCTGAATTCGTAACAAATGGCCAACCGGCGTAATACGCTGGTATGGGAAATGCGAATTACATCCAGTGCAAGTTATAAATACTAGTCATATAATATTTCATTTTGAAGAGGAAGAAATTTAGCGTTTGAGATTGGCAGCCTTGCGCATGGTTATTATTTCCGCCTGCTGCTGGAAGACGAGGGAAATACGTCACATCTCACATCAAATGCGCATTAGTCGGCCATTCCGTGTTTTGTCATCGCTGTTGGTAAGGTTACGCTCTCGTGTTATCCGCGAATTACTGCTAAATCCTTTATTATTTCGGAGTGTTAGTGTTAGTGAAGTGTATGTGTGTATATAACAGTAATCTTTATGCATTTTATTATGCATAAATATTACTGAAGTGTGTGAAATAGTGTTTCTAAAAAGTTGTTTTTCTTTAGTACAATGTCTCGTATGTTCGAGTGTGATATAAGCCAACAGGATAACATAATAATGGGAAGGGGGTGAGTAATTATATTTATTTTTATTACTTTTACAATTGTAAGGTAGGATGTATTTATTGAGTAGATTATTGAGTAGGCCTAATATAAAAAATATTAATTTTGTAATTTTTCCTACATGGTGACCGCAATTTTCAAATTTTGCGGTTTTCCGTATATACTTACATAATACTTACAAATAAAATTCTTTCCCCAACATATTATACATTTCTATGTAGGGAATTGAATGTCCTACTAAATGTATATATAGTATTTGGAGGAATAAATTTCTAAAAAAAGTTATATACTAAATATCGTAGAATTATTTTTTTCCGAATACCCTAAAATCTTCAAAATTCATCTAATCATAAGTGTTAACAATTTTTTACCATCAACTTTATGACTTTTTTACATTCCCTACTTTATTAGCTTTACAAAAATATACATATTATTATTAGCATATACATATTTACATATCCTTTTTACAGTACTAACTAACACTGTACAATTTTCACATTTTGCGGTTTTCCGTATATACTTACATAATACCTACAAATAAAATATTTTCCCCAACATATTATACATTTCTATGTAGGGAATTGAATTGTCTACAAAATGTATATAATGAATTTTCCATAAAAAATCTGACAAAAAAGTTTTACCGAGGCTGCTTTTGAAATTTCAAAAATAAATTTCAATTTCTTTTTATTTTTTTTACTTCGTTGAAAAAATTATCTCTTAGATTTTTTTTATTTGACTATTACATGATGCTCCTGTTCTTTCTGAACAAAATGAATATGTGGTTGGCTATGTTTAGTTCTCATTTCAATTTTATACGAATTTTCAAAAAAAGGTCTGCAAAATCGCCAAAATTGGTTGGCCATTCTACAGTTTTTGGCTGGCCACTGCTAGGGTTAATAAATAAGTGATACTGTATATAACATTTTATTTATTTTCCATAGTTTAGCCCTTTGAATATCTCTGCAATGGTTGAACGTAGAATAAACACCAAAATTATAGTATTTAACATTAATTTGTAAATATAACTAGTTTGACGTGTTCAATACTGTATCAGTTTTTAGACTAATAAATGAGTTTGAGTTTGGGCAGGATCAAAGGAAGTTATTGACCTGGGACGTAATGGATTTTATTAAGCTTTACGTCTTGACACTTGTCGGCTTAATTCTTTCTTAGGTATTTCATCCTACATTGACGTGATGACATTTTATAAAAAAATGATAGTATTTGAAACCTGCCGACTTTATTCTTAGGTATTATAAACTACATAGACTTGATCAAACTTTATTACAAACATTATACCCGTAGCCTAAACAATACTGGAGCGTTATGTATCTGGAGCTTAGGAAACGTCTAGCTCATGCAACCTTATCCCAGAATATACTAATGGATAGGGTTAGGGTAAAACTGTTCGGGCGCTGGCCCGCGTAAATTTTTACACTTCAGCAAATATAGTCGAAAGCTAACACAGTTTTCCGCCGAAACTAAGCAAAAGAGTACCAGCAACTAATGGTAGCGATTACAGTCCACAGGGAAAGAGGGTTTAACTTGGCAATCGTTGAATGTCAAGTAAAGCTCGGTTCACGGTGCTTGGCACCTGGGAAAGGCGATAAACTACTGAAATTTCTCGTTAATAAAAGTAGACATAACAAAACAACCAAAACAAATGTTTTAAAATGAAATAAGTGATTTTTGCTTTCTGTTGAGAAAAGTAGACTGAAACACTAACGGTACCAAGCCAAATAGAGGCGAAAAGTCATTCCAGAGCATACGGTAACCAGATGCCAAGCACTGTGACCCGAACTGTATTATGCTTACTTCGATGAAACACTGGCATTTTTCACATATATATGTAATCAATGTGCATAATGCTGTGGTGGATGGGAGTTCCGTGAAGCTTTTTTAAATGAGAGTTGCAGAAAAGAAATATGAAACTTATAATTTACGACAGCTGTCGGTTCAGCCAGTCCGGGACACGGCGGGTCAATAGTTGGTGGATAATGAAAAGGCCCAAGGGCTGAGTTATACCCCCAAGTTAAACCTGTATTAACAAATTTTGTATTAACTACACAATGTTTAAAATTGAAGTGGACCGATTAAATAATATCGCATTCAAATCATTGAACATATCGTATTTGGAGTTTAATTACATTACACATTAATAATAAAGTAAATCTATTTTATCATATTATTATAGGTCCGTATAACAATAATAAACTATAAAACACCACTACATTTTGTAAGTGTAGAAATGATTAAACATAAGGGATTTAAAACAAGTAGATAAGTAGATAATGTATCTTTCGCGCTAGCCCAGGCTCTGCCGCCATCGCGCTCCAAACATAGTTAACAGTTACGCATGTTCCTCACTTCATAAAAACATTAATATTTATATATAAATGTGTTCAGAAATGTGTGTGCAAACGGTTTTAGAGGAAGTGTTTTTCATTTATTATACGTATAACCAAAATAAACATCAAAAACCTAAATTTGAAACAACAAAAATAACTTTTTTTTATTTATTTAGTTAATTTATCGTAAACAGTATCTGTATAAAAATGATAGCACATTTATCGACAAAAATAACTGAAAAGAGTTAACCCTAAACAAGGTTTTGTTAAAAAGTTATACTCGATAACGTTAAAGTCTACATTTTCGAGCTTTGAGGGGGGAATGGAGGGGAAGCACAATGCGGATTTTAGGGGACTTTTGAGAAAACACGTCTTTCAATATGGTCTATCAACTGAGACAAGATCTGCTTTACCAAAAAGAGTTCAGACGCAAAACATTTATTGACTGGGCTACAAACGCCGCGGTCGCCGCACTGGCGCTGCACAGTGGTCAAATTCCTCTATTTACATGCGAAAAAGGGGGTTTCCTAAAGTGTTGGGAAACCAGAAACCTGCTTTTGATTCTCCTATAGGTCGAAGGGTGGAGGGGAATTCTTGGGGAAACCCAAGAACAAAGTCACATTCCTTTATTACCAGTCCAGATTTGCTTGTTGGAAAATGTTGACGTACGATACAAATCTGCTCTTCCACTAAACTTAAAATCGTCCTAACGCAATGGAAAACATCCTGAAAGGTAATAAACGTAATTTATAAGATCGAAAAAATATTTTCACTGTATTTTTTAACCCTTAAAATGTTTTAGAAACAATCAAAATTCGGTTGTTCTACTTAAGTAGTGCATAATATTTTGGGTTGGTGATCGTTGGTCATAATTTTATTACTGGTTGATAGGTCTTTTTATACTTAACAACCCATATAAATTTCAGCTGCTACCTCTTGCAACCTTTAGAGATATATCATTTTGTGTAGAATCATATGAAAAAAGTTGTAATTAAAGAAATATACGTATATTACAGTTGATTAGGGAATACACATTTGGATTGGTGACATTGGATTGTTGCACAACATTTTATTACTAGTTGATAGATCTTTTTATCCTACCAACTCATATTAATTTCAGATGCTACCTTATGCAATAAATATTTTGTTGCAAACTGCTACCACTAAACGAGTAAGTTATTTTAAATCAGATAAATTTGTCGAATACAGTTTTTTATACCATATAGTTTTATACTGCTGATATAACTGGTGACATTTTGTTTTGTTTGAAAGGTCGTATTGTTCATTCAACCCCTAGCATCTATCTAAAATGCTCGCGGAAGAAGACGATGGAGGACTTGTTCTACTTGCTGCTTGTGTCATCCGACCCATTAATTAGTAGCTATAGAATTAAACATCGAAAAAACTAGCAAACTACCCTCAACTATACTGAGTTTGATACAGGTTCCAGAAAAACACAAATCTGTAAAAGTAAGGTCAGAAGACTCAGAAACTGACATCAGTGATAGTGATTAACCTACTAAGTGTGTGTAAAACATTTCAGTAATGTTATTTTTTCAATAAGTAATTTGGTGTTGTTTTTGTTTTATTTAATGTAATGCAATAAAGTAGACGAAATGTGTGCTTTAGTTACGTTTTCCACTCCCTAACACCATTTTCATGCGTTATAAGGAGTTTAAAATAGTTTGCAAAGTCTTTAGATTTGTTCGCGTCTATATCGCCAGCTGTGACCTCTGTGCGCTGTGTCGACAGATCTCCACGTGCTCGGGACCGCCTGCAACTTGTGGAAGGCAACACGCAACAAGATCCACGTGCTCAGGACCGCCTGCAACTTGTAGAAGGCAACACGCAGTACAATGTCTGGAGCGGACTGTACTTTACTTTGTGTCACTTTACATTATGAAATAGTCTACTAAATTAAATTCAGTGTTTTAAAACTCGACTTTTTGGAACATTCCCGTGTACTGAAATTGGATCGAACTGGAGTGAGTTTCTTAACTGAACGTTATGAAACTTTACGTTTTGAATCAGGTGGTTTTAAAAAATACAAACTTTATGTTTTGAAACTTTACCTTATGAAACTCTATCTCCGAATAGAACTAAAAATTAAATACTGTACGTTATGGTGCTTTACTTTGTGAAACACTCACATATTTTATTTAAATTATAATAACTACTTTACCTTATGAAACTTTACGTTTTGAAACGCATTTTAAATTAAACTATATTAATTGGTAACTTTACGTTATGGAACTTTAATTTGTGAAACACTATATATTTAACACTTTATAATTATGAACTGGACGTTTTGAAACTTTACGATTTGAAATCGCTACATAACAAAACTGTAAAAAATAGCTACTTTACTTTATGCACCTTGACGTTATGAATCGTCCCCGCAGTGACGAGGGCCGCTAAAAATAGCTTATTGTACAAATATTAATAGACCACAACCAGATGGAAGCCTTATATGCAATGGTGTAAATAGTTATATTAAATCAATCGCTTTAGCATTGAGGTGGGAAGGTGCAATTATTATAAATTTAAATTTAAAATGACACACGATCAGTCTTGTGACTGTGGGGAGCGTCAAACTATGGACCACATAGTTAATGACTGTCCCCTGAGCGCTTTCCCTGAAGGATTGGCTGGCCTGCATGGAACAAGTTAGGCTGGACACCAATGGCTTAAATTAACGCAGGTCAATCATACCGAAGTTTTTTATTTGTGGTGAACTCCTAAATAGAAGGCAGCTGTATAAGCCATATTATCAATATATATTATTGGTATATATATATTATCAATCAATTTGTCATAACTACGGTTCTTCACAACGCACTGATCGCCAACACAACAGAAAGCAAACGACGCAGGAAGGAGGGAACGACCTACGAGGTGAAAACAGCTCAGAACGCATGCGCGAGTCGGGATACGTGAGCGACGCGTACCTAGCCGAGGTATTTTGCACATCCGTATTAATACGTCGCTGACGTAGCTTACGTATTAATACTCTTGTGTGAACTGCCCCATTAGATATCATTGTGAGATGAGTCTAAGACGTCTTACTAAGACGTCGGCGAAGTATTAATACGTCGGCGACGTCTTTCGAAGACGTCGCTGACGTATCTCACAATGATATCAAGTGGGACAGTTCACACGGGCGTATTAATACGCGAGTGACGTAAGCAACGTATTATTACGTTTTTACCGTTACCTCGGCTAGCTACGCGTCACCCGCGTCGCCCGAGTCGCCCGCATAGCTCGACCCGCCCATGCGCAAATTGTGCCCTGGGGGCCGCGGAGAGGGTGTGTGTGTATATGTATGCACGTGGTGACATTCTGAATACTGTGTTGAAGGCGTGTTGTTCTGCCTAGTATTGTTTTGCAGCGTCATGTGCTGTGGGACTGTTAAGACAGACATTTTTCGGGATAACAATTAAAGGAACTGGCGTGGCAATCAATTGATGATTTACTGCAGATTTATTTGTCTGATTTCATTGATTTTCTAAATTTGTACTCTTTCTTGATGTCATTGTTAATGAGTGACCCTCGCTAAACTCTTTTGGTCCAGTCTGTTGTAAGTCCTGAATGTTTCCTTGCCACACTCAAGATGATTATATTCCCCAAACTTCTTCCGTCTCTGGTTTATAGCGTGAACTTTTTATGATCTCCCCGCTACTGAATACAATAGTAACAGTCCATCATCACTATCACTCTTCATCCATGGCACAGTAAAGCCACGTTCGCACCACGGCACTGAGCACGAGAACGCCATAACTGACCAAATGGAAGTGAGCAACTGTTGGCAACGAGGTTAAAGGGGAAGGAGCTGCGTCTGCTACGTGGCTTGCGGTGTGAAGGGCTCGTCGCCGACGTATTAATACGTGAGCTACAGCGGTGTGAAGAGACCTTTAGGATTTGGATTTGTTGCTGACAATTTCTAGGTACTTAAATACAAGTCAAAATCGGCGGTATCTTTCCTTTATTTCAATAGTAGATGTACCACTTCGTAGGTTTAAGCCTTTGCCAGTACAAGGACTGCCTATAGCAGTAGATATACCGCATTTTATATTTGTGAAACATATGCCAAATTTCAAATAAAAATATTTTCCTCGTTTCTGGACGTGTATTGTTGTTGTAAAATCACATAATCGGAGTGGAATTGAAAAAAACGTACTCTACATTTTATGTCCCGTTTGAAGTGTAAAATCTGAAAAAGTATCCAGTTTACTTCCAGTGCACTTGTAATCGACACCCTGTTCATTCAAAATGATGGCTAAATTATTTGTTTTGTTGAACTATTAAAGAAGATATGGCGTATCGACAAACAAAAACACCGTTAAGAAATAATATGTTTAGATGTATAACTTATAAAAAAATTTAATGTAGGAAATCTGAAGCTGTATCAGGCGAGCTGCCTCGACAAACGTTCCAACACATCACGCAAGCCGCTCGAGTTGGGCGTGTCTGTCGAGCTGAGCGCCCAACACAACAAATCCGCCGAGCAAGTTGGGACAGAGCCCATACATTGTCGAACATGTTAGCCGAGCACGTTGGGATCGGGTGGATCGACCAACATTTTTGATAGTGTTTGTGATGATTTATATTTTAAAATTATTATAGAAGTAAATCATCTCTAGCGTGACCTTATAAAATGTTACGTTTTAATAAACTTTAGGGAACTAGTGGAACTAAAGGAGTTAACAACATCTGACTCAAAATTGGGTCGGACGCTGTTAAATTCTTCGTCAAATTCGTTTCAAAATTCAATATTCTAATTAGCCCTTTGAAAATATTATTCATTCTGGCCATGGATATAAAGGACATGTATAGTATCAGTCAAATCAAATCAAATAAAAAATTCCTTTATTTCATAAATTGTGCATGGTACATAAAACAGAGACAGAGTTATTGATACAGAAATTAATCTAAACACAATCAATGTTCATACACCAAAGTATTATTATATAAGAATAAAAAATATCCTTATTGTTACAAAAACTTAGAGAGTAAACTAAATTTATGAAAAACCTTTAAATTACAATAGTTAAAAATCTAAATAAATTATGACAATGTATAATAATTATAAGGATTATCTAAGTGACGAGTAATCCCGTCGCGGCCTGGTACAGTATCACAGACTAGTAATCCCGTCGCAGCATCGTACAGTATCACTGACTAGTAATCCCGTCACGGTCTCGTACAGTATCACAGACTAGTAATCCCGTCGCAGCCTCGTGCAGTATCACCGACTAGTAATCCCGTCACGGTCTCGTATAGTATCACAGACTAGTAATCCCGTCACGGTCTGGTACAGTATCACAGACTAGTAATCCCGTCGCGACCTGGTACAGTATCACAGACTAGTAAGCCCGTCGCGGCCTGGTACAGCATCACAGACTAGTAATCCCGTCGCAGCCTCGTACAGTATCACCGACTAGTAATCCCGTCACGGTCTCGTACAGTATCACAGACTAGTAATCCCGTCGCAGCCTCGTGCAGTATCACCGACTAGTAATCCCGTCACGGTCCCGTACAGTATCACCGACTAGTAATCCCGTCACGGTCTCTTACAGTATCACAGACTAGTAATCCCGTCGCAGCCTCGTATAGTATCACAGACTAGCAATCCCGTCACGGCCTCGTACAGTATAACAGACTAGTAATCCCGTCACGGTCTCGTATAGTATCACAGACTAGTAATCCCGTCACGGTCTCGTATAGTATCACAGACTAGTAATCCCGTCGAGGCCTGGTACAGTATCACAGACTAGTAATCCCGTCGTGGCCTGGTACAGTATTACAGACTAGTAATCCCGTCGCGGCCTGGTACAGTATCACACGCTAGTAATCTCGCCGTGGCCTGGTACAGTATCACAGACTAGTAATCCCGTCGCGGCCTCGTACAGTATCACAGACTTTTAATCCCGTCACGGTATCGTACAGTTTTACGGACTAGCAATCCCGTCACGGCCTGGTACAGTATCACCGACTAGTAAACCTGTTGCGGCCTCGTACAGTATCATCGAATATTCATCCCGTCACGGCCTCGTACATTACCACCGACTAGTAATCCCGTCACGGTCTCGTATAATCACAGACTAGTAATGCCGTCACGGTCTCGTATAGTATCACAGACTAGTAGGCCTAATGCCGTCACGGTCTCGTATAGTATCACAGACTAGTAATGCCGTCACGGTCTCGTATAGTATCACAGACTAGTAATCCCGTCGAGGCCTGGTACAGCATCACAGACTAGTAATCCCGTCGCGGCCTGGTACAGCATCACACACTAGTAATCCCTTCGCCGCCTGGTACAGTATCACACACTAGTAAACTTGTCGTGCCCTGGTACAGTATCACCGACTAGTAAACCTGTCGCGGCCTCGTACAGTATCACCGACTATTCATCCCGTCACGGCCTCGTACATTAGCACCGACTAGTAAACCCGTCACGGGCTCGTACAGTATCACAGACTGTTAATCCCGTCGCATCCTCGTACAGTATCACCGACTAGTAATCCCGTCACGGTCTCGTATAGTATCACAGACTAGTAATCCCGTTACGGTCTCGTATAGTATCACAGACTAGCAGTCCCGTCACGGGCTCGTATAGTATCATTGATTATACATCCTACGGCATAGATCAACCTAGCTTACGGGCTGGGCGTGCCTCGGCATTGCTGCGCTGGCCCCGAGTTTGAGTGAGATCCCGCCAGAGCGCAAACAGTCGGCTCTTCCCCTCTTTCACCCCTCGCTCTCCCTGCTCTCCGATCGCTCCCTCCACTCCAGGCCAGTCAGTGTCTCAGCGACTGCCGAGCGGGAAGAATGTGTGCGGTGTTTCTCGTAAAAACACGACACCCGCCGACTTTCCCCCCTCCCTCCCCACAGCACTCTAGGCCGAATTGAGTCGCCGCGGCCTTTGAGAAACACTAGCAGAGATGTCCGTTGACATTCTGTCTTTGCATCTGTTGGTTTCGCTCATCACTTGATACGTTGTGTATGTCAACAACACACATGAGTAACACTCTAATAGTGTAATTAAATCAATTATGTGTCTAAAATTATTGGTAAACTATGCCTAAAAATGTTGCGTTCAGGTTGTTGAAGTAATTATGACTCAATACAACCTGACACCATATTTTGACTAGCTTAACACCGCACAGTGTACCATATGGACATGGGTCTCTAGTGCTAGTTTTCCGTTTGTCTGTCTGTATGTGTTTTTTACTTTAAAGTTCATATTTTTAAAACCATGGAACCGAATTCAACCAAACTTGAGTCAACTGTTTATGGTGATAGGATCTAACAATGCAAAAGCTATGGAGAAATTACCTCCGATAATTTTAAAATTGCAGCCATTTTAAGCTTTTTATGTTAAATGGCTCGAAAACCAGCCATTTAATAAAACTGTTACCAGAATAACTTGGTTTAAGATATTTTACGACAAATCTAATGTTTTTTAATCTTTTTTTAAACCGAGTAATAAACAACTGAGCTGTTGCAATTCTTGTTATTTATTAGGCCTACATGTTCAATTGTGGAGAAACCAAAGATGAGCTTTGTCCGGTTAATGTCCGGTCCATGTAAATTGCATCAGCTCGGTTATTTATTACTCGATTGCAATAAGTTAAGTATCGTTAGACTTTTCTCAAATTGCCCTAAAAGAAGATATACTGGTAAATATTTTGTAAAATGACTTATTTTCGAGCCATTTGCAATATAACGTTTAAAATGGCCGCCATTTTTAAATTATCACAGATAATTCCTTCATAACGTTCGTGTTGATAGATCCTATCTCCGTAAACAGTTGACTTAAGTTTGGTTGAATTCGGTTATATGGTTTTAAAAATATGAACTTTAAAGTGAAAAACACTTACGGACTGACAAACGGAAAACTAAGTACGGGAGACCCATATTAACCCAAGGAACAACGCTATATACCTTTGTCCAGGAGAGTTAGGGACACTCTGTATAAGTTAAAAAACAACTTAAACTTACTACCTGGTTTCTTATTTATAATTTTTTTTAGTCTAAAGTTCATCGCCGGTGAAAATCTTCATCTGAAGTTTACTGATGGTGATTTTACTTGGACTCTGAGAACGAGGTTGAACAGGAAGAAGCTATGGTTACTTTCGTAAACGGAGTAGTTTTTTTTAAGCAGAGGACTGTTTCCGGTTATGACAAGATCCGAACTTATAAGAAACCTGTTAAGCACATCTCTGTCGCTGTCAAGTCTAGAGAACTTTCGAGCATAAATTTCCTGATATTGTCTTATATGCTTATTGTGAGCTTCAGTACGTAATTCTTTTTATTCTTGCATTAAATCGAATAGTTACTGTCTAGTAAAAATGGCATTTGCCGTTCCTGTAATTAAAAAAGTTTCTGAGTCATTAAGTGTATGGTTTCTTGGTTTTAGCATGTTATTGCTATAAGGAATTTAAAATACAGAGTAGCAAATAGTAGCAGAAATTACTATCAGGATTTTCAAAAGAACACTTTGAACAGTCTGTCAAAAATAAAATTCGTGCCGGGAAACCTTGGGAATTTTCGGAAACAACTTTCGGAAACCCCACTGTGCACCGGTTGAAAAATTGGTAAAACCACGAAAATAAAAACACGAATATTTAAATTTTGTCCAAAATTTTGGAAATTTGACGCTGATTATAGAAATGATCGTTTTTCCGCGGAAAAGTCGTTAAAAACCCCGGGAAATCGGAAATTAATTGTTTTCTGGAAATATTGACAAGTGGGTATTCAAAATGTGCAGAATTTCACCCTGAACACGTACATGCGATTATTTTCCAAATCACACTTTTTATCCACGTAAAAGTCGTCAAAACTTTAGAAAATCGGAAAATAACTTTGTTATTGTAATACTGTCATGTGGGTATTCAAAATGTGCGGAATTTCACCTTGAACACGATCGGGCAGTTATTTCCCCGATCACATTTTTTTCTCCGCGGAAAAATGTCGGAAAATTGGAAAAAAACATTGTTCTTACAATACTCTCATGTGGGTATTCAAAATTGTGCGTAAATTCTCCTTGAATACGTACGTTCAATTACTTTCCCGATTACACGTTTTTCCGCGGAATAGTCGTTAAAACCCCGGGAAACCGAAAAATATTCTTTTTCTTATAATTCTGTCATGTGGGTATTCACATTGTGCGAAATTTGACCCTGATTACGTATGCGCAATTATTTTGCCGATCGGACAAGTAATAAGCAAGAAATTGCCAACAAAGGTTTACAATTTATTCAACACAGAGCGGGCCCGGTACCGTGGTTTTTAAAGCGGCCACAGCACTAGTTTCGGTGGTTTTCATCTCAGGCGCGGATCCACGGGGGGGAATGGGTGAAATTCCCCCCCCCCAAGGCAAAAGGTTGGAGTTGCGCGCGCACCCCCGCACCAGCGCTACGTATGCCCGGCAGCGTCATCTCGTCTGATTGATGCGTCGTCAGTCAGATCATATGCCTGTAATACTACTACAGAGTGTCCATAGACCGAAAATTCCAGGAAAATCAGATAATTATACGGGAATTTCGACGAAAATTCGTTAATTTAGTTTAAATCCCTTTTTCGGCTGTTCTCGTTCATGCGGCTTGGTTGTCG
Organism: Allygus modestus; assembly: GCA_963675035.1. Taxonomy (NCBI): domain Eukaryota; kingdom Metazoa; phylum Arthropoda; class Insecta; order Hemiptera; family Cicadellidae; genus Allygus; species Allygus modestus. Next base: position 36,478,883 of record OY776113.1, on the reverse strand, counting down.
TTTCCAGCCAATAAAACAAGTTTTGGTTGTTATTTTCAGCCAATAAGAAACGTTGCCGATCGTCATTTCGGGCCATTAAATGCAACTAAATTCCGGTTTCTGACCCATCCGACGCGAAAAAATAGGCGTTCTTTGGCTATATAACTGGGTCGAATCGCCGATTGTATTCGTAAAAATACGTTCCGGTTGTCATTTAAAATGTGAGGAACGGTTGGTTATTTCCGGCAAATATAACGAGGAGAAATTGCCTATTTTGTTTAAACAATTAATTTTTAGTCAGTCATTTGTTTCTGTAAAACGCAGTCTGGCAGTCTTTTTTGGCCGGTAACATTAGGCACTTAATTTTATTGTGGTCGATGTTTTTGCCCTACAAATCGCAGAATGGGTTTTTCGGCCAATTGCCTTTTTTGGGCGCTAAAACGAAGTTATATTGCTATTTCCGTGGATAATATGCGGCTCGCTTGCCGCTTGAGGCCAGTAAAACGCGGTCCAGTCCATTATTCCTAAAAAAATTCAGTCATTTTGTTTGTTTTTTTTACCACCAAGTTGCGGCAAAATTTATGTTTTTACCGATAAAACACGGCCAAATATCTGATTTTGCCCGGTAAATGCGTTTCAGACTTCGCTTTTGGTATATACAACTACGTTCACTTGTCGTTTTCGGTCTAAATGTTACGGCGACCATGAAATGCGGTCAAATTGCCATTAGTTACATTTACTCTATACATAACACTGTTCGTTTGAAAAAAAGTTATTACTTTGCAAAAATGGCCCTATTAAAATATGAATTGCCTTTAAAAATCAGAAAATCGGAACAAGATGCGTCCCAACGAGTGTCCAGTCGGGACGCGGGGCAAAGCAATACTAAAGTACAAAAGCAATGCCGCTGGCGCAGCGTCGCGTCACGCGTCGCGTCGTTCATTGGGCGCAGCTTCTTGCATTGCCCCGTTTTAGGGAATATATGTTTTATTTATTTGTTTAGTTTTGTTTATTTGTTTAGTTTTTTTTTTGCATAAAGATGAAATTGCCATGAATGTTGTTGCTCTTCGTTGTTGTATTAATACATAAATGTTAACATTACATGTAAATAAACTAATGAACATTAATCAGAAGTTGTGACAAAGTCCTCAATTTTGTATTAACACTCCAAAAGAAATCATTCTTTTTAAATTTGTTTGAATCGTTAATTTTCTTGAAATTTTCAGGTGATTTCTTATAAATTATTGTTATTGCTAATGACAAAATTTTGAATTTAAATCAAAACTGTACATTATAGATCATATGAATTTCAGTTGATTTTAAACATTTATATTTCTGAGCCTGTATGCCCTAAACATTATTAATGTTTTAATGATGGCAAGTGGGCATTTTAGGTGTATGAGAAATTTTCATCTGGGGAAATCAGATATTTTTCAAAACTAGTCATAATATACAGGGCGAGTCAGACCACCCGTCCAGCATGTATAACGGGAGAACGGTTTGGTCTAAAGTCTTCAAACAAAATTATTTCTCACTAAAACGCATATGGGCTATCTATTAAAAATATTTTCATCAAAATCTATGTACGGGATGTTTCAAAACTGAAGGTCACGGATTCAAATCTCAACATTTTCTTATGTGAAAATAGGGAATATTATACATTATTTTAAAGGTCTCGTTAAAATAAACATTTGGCGAAAACAGAATTCACTTATCTTTATCCGTTTCAAAATGGCGGATATTTTTGTGTAAAATATTGACATTTGCGGAATACTCTGTACTTTTTAAACCATTACTCGTACCTTTTTTCTGACTTAAACGGGCCGCCATTTTTAAACGGGTAAAGATAAGTGAATTCTGTTTTCACCAAAATGTTTATTTTAACGAGACCCTTAAAATGAAGTATATTTCCTATGTTTCCATAAGAAATGTTTGGGTTGCGAACCCTTGACCTTCAGTTTTGGAACATTTCATACATAGATTTTCATGAAAATATTTTTAATAGATAGCCCATATGCATTTTAGTAGGGAATAATTTTGTTTGATGACTTTAGACCAAACCGTTCTCTCGTTATACATGCTGGTGGACGAATGGTCTGACTCATCCTGTATATACTAACATAAATAATCGGACAGCATTGACATATTTATTTTGTCATATAAGTAGGGAACATATTGTATATGTTTGCAGAAAGTAAAATTTATAAAATTGGAGAAACGCTTTTATTTTTTAATAACTCTTCTATTAACCGTACTGAGTTTATTTTTTATAAAATTGTTATTATTTAAGAATTTTAAAGTTTCTTATTAACAAAAGAAGGCTTTGCGGGTAATATTTCAATCAAAAAGAACCAAAGAACGCTCTTAACCTTTGAAAGGATTAATTTACTTGCTATTACTTCGGTTTACATTTGCGAAACCACAATTTTTGCGCGTTATGTCACTTGAACAGTGAAGGGATTTGAGCCCATTTTAAGATCGGAAAAGTGTGGCCGTAGCTACTGCTAGCTAATTCGTCGTCGACTCGGCCGTCCTCTCAACGCCCAAGGCATTACTCGCCGGCCTCCCCGCGCCACGCAGCACAATCATATCTGACAGGAGGGGTAGAAGAGGGGACGGTAGTTGATGGATTCGCCGCTTGAGCGCTTCAGTACGGTAGCTGACGACGCTCCAACTAGGAGAGCTTCTACCGTTAGCCGACAGAATGCGCTCGAGGAGCTCGCCAAGGTCGGCTTCAAAAAACTGCATTACTAAGTTAATCTATTCCGTAGGATGTATAATCAATGATAGTATCACAGACTAGCAATCCCGTCACGGCCTCGTACAGTATCACCGACTAGTAATCCCGTCACGGTCTCGTATAGTATCACAGACTAGTAATCCCGTTACGGTCTCGTATAGTATCACAGACTAGTAATCCCGTCACGGTCTCGTACAGTATCACAGACTAGCAATCCCATCACGGCCTCATACAGTAGCACCAACTAGTAAACCCGTCGCGGCCTCATACAGTATCACAAACTAGTAATCCCGTCGCGGCCTCGTACAGTATCACAGACTAGTAATCCCGTCGCGGCCTTGTACAGTATCACAGACTAGTAATCCCGTCGCGGCCTGGTACAGTATCACAGAATAGTAATCCCGTCAGGGCCTCGCACAGTAGTACCGACTAGTAAACCCGTCGCGGCCTCGTACAGTATCACAGACTAGTAATCCCGTTGCGGCCTCGTACAGTATCACAGACTATTAATCCGGTCACGGCCTCGTACAGTATCATAGACTAGTAATTCCGTCACGGCCTCATACAGTATCATACACTAGGAATCCCGTCACGACCTGGTACAGTATCACAGACTAGTTATCCCGTCATGGCCTCGCACAGTATCACAGACTAGTAAACCCGTCGCGGCCTCTTACAGTATCACCGACTAGTAATCCTGTCGCGACCTTGTACAGTATCACAGACTAGTAATCCCGTTGCGGCCTCGTACAGTATCACCTACTAGTAATCCCGTCACGGCCTCGTACAGAATTACCGACTAGTAATCCCGTCACGGCCTCGTGCAGAATCACCGACTAGTTATTCCGTCACGGCCTCGTGCAGAATCACCGACTAGTTATCCCGTCACGGGCTTGGCCTCGCACAGCAGTACCGACTAGTAAACCCATCGCGGCCTCGTACAGTATCAAAAATCCGGTCACGGGCTCGTACAGTATCACCTAATAGTAATCCGTTATTGCGTTAAATATGTAATAGCTTAAACCATTTGTCGAGTACTCGTGCAATTTTTGTAGTAATGGCATAAACTCAACTAATGTGTAATGATCATTGTTATAGTAAAATTCGCAACAAATATACTTCTATACACTTCTATCATACTAATTTTATACAATACAAACAAACTTTAGCCAAGTTAATTTGTATTGTTATAATAAAAGGGAACATGTAATTGTAAATATGGTTTAACTTTGATTTTGGAGATCTGGTAGTAAGTAAAAATAGGTTAGCTCATAACTCTCTTACCCACAACAATCGCAATTTGTGAGATATTTTTCCATAAATTTACACCTTCAAATTATGTGTGAGATAACATAACAACATGGCATAATTGTTTGAATAGGAAAACAGAACGTGATTACAGATACTTAAGATATTATGCAAAACTAAGTTTGTTGATATATTTTCTTCCAGGAGAAAGTGGTTTATCATAAGTTTTATCAACCTTGAGGTAAGTTCTTTTCAACTGATTATTTTGTTAGCTTAAATGTGTGAAAAACCATTTCAGAATCACCGACTAGTTATCCCGTTACGGCCTTGCCCTCGCACAGCAGTACCGACTAGTAAAACCGTCACGGCCTCGTGCAGAATCACCGACTAGTTATCCCGTCACGGCCTTGCCCTCGCACAGCAGTACCGACTAGTAAACCCGTCGCGGCCTCGTACAGTATCACCGACTAGTTATTCCGTCACGGCCTCGTGCAGAATCACCGACTAGTTATCCCGTCCCGGGCTTGCCCTCGCACAGCAGTACCGACTAGTAAACCCGTCGCGGCCTCGTACAGTATCAAAAATCCGGTCACGGGCTCGTACAGTATCACCGACTAGTAATCCGTTATTGCGTTAACTATGTAATAGCTTAAACCATTTGTCGAGTACTCGTGTAATTTTTGTAGTAATGGCATAAACTCAACTAATGTGTAATGATCATCGTTATAGTAAAATTCACAACAAATACGCTATCAGTTTTCCTTTCGATTTGTATTGCCTAGAATTCAAGATGGCCACCCGCCTCTGTTTATAATATTAAATAATAATTTATTTATTAGCTAACCATCACTAGTCAATGAGAATACTTACATTACACCTTTATAATATTAGTTATGGAACAAACAGAATATGTCAAAGAGTACATAGAGGCTGTTTCCCTCTGTTTTACGTATGTGTATGTAAATATCGATTCTATATGAAGTATATACGAGGTGAGTTTAAATCCACACCGAATAACATTTTTAAGCCGAATAATTTTGAAAAGTTAAACTCCTCAAATTGGTTTTAAACTTCAGCTGTAATGTGCGACGGCCGTCGAAGAAGGAGTCAAATACAATAACAAGAGAGTGAAGAGAGAGAGAGAGAGAGAGAGAGAGAGAGAGAGAGAGAGAGAGAGAGATGGATTCGTATATGTACAAGGAGACAAAGTGAATATGTTGTTTTTAGATAATATTCCTCTACAGGAGTCTGTATTTTTAAAGCCAAATATTAATCTAATTGCTTTTTTGTAGCCGGAAGACTAATTTGATCTACTGGATTGAGCAAATACATACCGTAACATATGTGCAGATAAAGATTGGATTACATTGCATTATATTTTGACGTCTATTTAATAGTAGGGTATATATATTTATTTGCCCTAGGTACATCAGGCCTTTTGGCGCATCAGGTTTACTGCGTCGGGGGTGTTAAAATATTCCCAAGTAAGGCTAGACTAGACTTTACTTGCAGGAAAAATAACAAACACGACACCTCTTCGCAACTTCTCTAATATTATTTAAATTTTTATTTATTTTTCTTACTCTTAATAAATTCAAGTTATAGAACTGAATATTATAATAATAAACAAATAAAAGACCGATTATATAAAACAAAGAATTTCGGTTTTGCTAACAAACCTCAAAAGGTATAGGGAGAAGTCAGTGGAGGTGGAGGTATTACTTTAGAAAGTTACACCCGAATCATAATCCTCCATAAGATACGACCGGACTGCTCTCTGAAAATGCGTGGGCGGTAAAAACGGGCGGCTTTTGTAGGGCTTACCCCTCCAAAAATAACAAAATTCTGTTCTAACAAAATAGTTTCTGGATGGATTCGTGTATGATGTTAGTTTGTGAACGAAAACACTACTTTTTTAACTGAGTATATTGTATTTGAGAGAAAATAAAATTATTTATGATGATTTTATTTTCTTCTATCATACTACTTTTATACAATACAAACAAACTTTAGCCAAGTTAATTTGTATTGTTATAATAAAAGGAAACATGTAATTTTAAATATAGTTAAATTTGATTTTGGAGATCTGGTAGTAAGTAAAAATAGTTTCGCTCATAACTCTCTTACCCACAACAATCACAATTTGTGAGATATTCTTCCATAAATTTACCCCTTCAAATTGTTTCATAATTGTTTGAATAGGAACACAGAACGTGATTACAGATACTTAAAGATATTATGCAAAACTAAGTTTGTTGATATATTTTCTTCCAGGAGAAAAGTGCTTTATCATAAGTTTTAACAACCTTAAGGTAAGTTCTTTTCAACTGATAATTTGTTTAGCCTAAATGTGTCAAGAACCATTTCAAATAATAGTATTTATAGTCAGTTAGGTTTACGCGCAGTGACCTAGCCGGGAGCAATTTTCAGGATCAGACTATAAAAACAAGATATTTTATATTATTATTTTTTCTGTAATACTTTTACTCCTTTTCCATTTATAACAAGCTCATAGTTTATTGAAAACACATCTTCAAAGAGAAAAAGTAACTTTTGACGAAAACGTCAGTCGACAGCTCAAGGAGAACACTTTGAAACTGATAAGATCGTAAATTCTCTGTGTAAAATAAGAATGACGATTGTAAAAGAAGCTATAAAATAACAAGTGGTGCCAGTTGGCGATACGTGACATATGGAGTACCACAAGGATCGACTTTCGGTACACTTTTATTCTGACTGCCGCAATAACTTACTAAAAGTATCAATAAAAGTTATATTCAAAGCATATCTGTAACTCAGTAACAGGGAGACATTCGATTAAATATATTTTTGGTTACTAATTAAGTGAGTGTACACCTAAGATTTATTTCATGTTTTAGGAATCAAAATGTCGCATTATTACTGTCAAATTCCAAAATGTTGTAATCCATCACTTGTATAAATTAACCTATATATTTTGGCGCAAACTCAATTAACTGTCAAACTTCACATCTAAACCCGATTTGGTAACCTCTATCATCTTATGCTTGCAACGGTTAACTAAGTTCCTCATAAGATCGTCATGATAAAGGTAGTTTCGAACTCACTGAAACCTTACATAAACTTGACATTAGTTCGTGAGTTCCTATCTCTAATTTACTACCCGGAAGCGAGTGTTCAAAGTTATAACCAACTGCTTCACCTCCAGACAGTCATTTATCAGGTCACACAGTTTTATTCCAGGTTTGGCGTCATATAATCGTTTTTGATCAACTGATTAGGGATGAAAATGTTTTTGGAATTTTATTTACCTAACGATACCTAACGATAAGATTTTGTAGTCAAACTATTTAAAATAAACGGTATCAGGAAACTGACACATACTTTCTCCCTTTTAGCCCAACTTTAATGAATAAATAACTTTTTATTTACTAAATATAAAATACAAAGCACGGTCGAATGTACAGAACATCTTGTAAACAAGTTGTTTTAAAAAACATCCACCCAAATCCCTGCTTTAGAGGCACTAGAGAATCCATTGCTGCACTCGTGGTTTTAAGAGGGGAAATGCCCCCTATTCCCCCCCAGGGTTATTAAGGGGCAACATATTTCGAATTTCCTCTGTTGGTCAATACTAACTTGACAAGCATATCAAGTTTGAATGAAATTGATCAGTAAATAAGAGAGAAATAGTAATTTTTTTATTCCCCATAAGAATAACATGGGTACAACGTACTACGTTTACCGCAAAATGAAAATTTCAATTTTCTCCGAAACCAGATATCGTAGAATAGTATTTCAAAATACTTAATTATTTAGTTTTTTGAGCTCTTTTTAATGGTGAATAGTAATATTTTTTTATATTTATGTATTTTTATGAAAAATCCAAAAAACTGAATTTTTGACGTTTTAAGTCCTGTAATTTCTGAACCCGAATTTTTACAGGAATGCGGGTGGTGCCATTTTGTTGGAAAATTAAATTTCTACAAACAACTAAAGTTTAATCAAAATCGTTAGAGCCGTTTTTGAGAAATTTGGATTTTTCATGTTTTTCGGCGGTTTTTGGGGGATAATTACCCTTAAAAATCAAAAATTCAAAAAAATGAAAGAAATACCTGGAGATATCGTGGATTAGTACCTACATACCAAATTTCATAAAAATCGGCCCATTGGTTAGGGCTCTAGCTCTGTACACATCCACACAGACACACACACACACACACACACACACACACACACACACACACACACACACACACACACACACACACACACACATACGGACACACACACACACACACACACACACACAGACAGACATCACGTAAAAATAACTTTTTTGGGTTCAGGGAGCACCAAAACGAATATTTCCACTAACAACTCAAATTCGAAAATTTTGACGAAAACAATACTTTCTCCATATACTATGTATAGAGGGAGAAAGTAAAAAACATACCATTATACCCGTTGGATTGCATTTTAAAATTATTTTCAAGTCATCTTTGACAGATTTTATGGTTTCGAACAACTTATCTTTAATATTTTTACGGGTAATCACTAAACAATAGGTTATTCGTTTTATACTGACATTTGTTTAATAAAAGTCTAATAATTGCCTGATGCACATCATTAGAGAAGCACACATTTTAAGACAGTTTGTGTAAAAAGAAGAAATGCTAAAGTTACACTGATAAAATAGAATAGGTAGGCTATGTTAAAATTATCTGTTAAACCAATTAAAAATGAAAGTTGTTATTAATCACCCTTAAACGTGTATAGTTTTTTAAACTATCACTAATTTTACGTCACTCTACTAAATTGCTGTAAAGAAAACACATGAGGAATCTAACAAAATATGCTGTAAAATTACACTTGTCGAATTGAATTTTTTAAACGATTATAACTATTAAACAAATGAAGGGTAAAATTAAATATATTTTAAACATTATATTACAAGGTACTGCTTTTAAAAATATCACTAAATTGCTGTCCCCCAAATGACTTGCACTAAATTAAAACTCTCAAGGAATTATAAAAATAAATACGCAATAGGACAAAGTTAACTCTTAAAACATATAGTATCATCTTTTACGTACCTAGAGCCTTCATGAACTCGTCGAAGTTATCACTAGAGTGTAACTTGTACTTCTGATTGAGCACCAAACCGTCGGCCATGTCGGTAACAGTAAGAAACAGAAGCGGCGCGAGCACGGACCCCAGTTATATACCGGTGCCTCTCCCACCAGCACAATGCATCGGTCCCGACGACAATTTTCTCATATTCTCATTCATGCTGGTCGATCAACGGTTGAATTGAATGATTAAAGCTTTGTCTAGCTGTTGGTCTATGAGAGCGAGCCCCTCGCTTGACCCCGGCCGACCTCCAATCCTTCCCTCCTCTCTGAAATTCCTACCAGTGAAACTCCTTTACAAAAATATCTTTACGATAAATTACTTAGTCGAATACGAGTGTATGTTTGCGTTTATTCCCATTACATTTACAGCTTTAACCTTTGTTACGCATTTCTGCTTTCATTTCTTATTCGTAGGATCTACTTATTTTTAAGTTTTCCGTTTCTTACGGTGTAGTTTTTTGGAGCATACAAAAGTAAAAGAAATGATCTATAACTTTGTTTAAAAGAAAATAACAAAATTATAGTTTGGAGTGGAATAGGCTGGTATATTCAAGAATATTTGGTTGAAGTTAAGATTTTCAGTGGGCGCGTTAATGAATCTTTAATCTTTTACTTTTTACTTTTAAGGTTAGGTACACTGTAAGAATTTATGTTGGTACTTGTAAAAACAAACCAATAAATAAGTTTGATATTTTTGTAACCAAGCTGAAAAAGCAAGGTCACATTTTAAAGTAAATGTAAACTTCCAGACGATGCGGCCACAGGTGGACATTACTAAATGGGTCTTAAATTAATTAATCTTTTTATCTTTACACCTAGAAATCTTAATTATAGCTTTGGAAATAAATCGGGTGTTTACTAAATAATTAAACCATTTAACCATTTTTACCCGTGTTTCTTCCTAAGAGTTTATAGAACTTCCCATAGGATCAGCTATTAAGATATGTCGCATTGTAAGATATAGGCAGGCCATAATAAATTTCATAAACAGGTTTGAAGCTCCCGTAGTTACAAAAACATTATTAATAAATAAAACATAGTAATAATAAAATATTATAATAAAATTAACATTATAATAAAAACATGACGATAAAACATTTAATTCGCAAGCAAAGAAAGTGAGTGGATTAGTGTGATTTATAGTCGTGTTAGTATTAATTTATCCACTCGTGCTTATTTAATTTTTTGTCTGTTGTTTTGCCTCGATATATAACAAGCGATCTTTACAGTATTTTAAGATTTCCTCTCAACATTTCCAAACAAGCATATGTTTAATATTAGCTTAGTACTCAAACGTTTGATGAGATTGTTTTTATTACTAAAACATCCTTTAAGAATTTTAGGAAAATATGTTCTTACGGTGAACTAGTGAGGAACAATATTTATTATTTATCTTAGGGGGAGTCGAAACTCGTACCTATGGTTTCTCCATAGTTAGGATTAACATGGTTTCTGTGTTTTTCATTTACTTTTTTTTGTAAAATAGTAAATTTTTTTCCAAGACAATTTTTACTTTTACAACTTAACAACTTTTACTTAACAATTACAAATTATTTTTACTTTTACTTAAATTTTACTTACTTTTACTTTTAACTTTCACTTTTACAATTTTTACTTTGGCTTCGAACCGTACAGATACTAGGGGATGAATGAGCGGTTTTTACTTCATTCAATGTTATCTTATAAACGGACGAATGGCGAAATAAATGCGTTGTCGGCGACTTTTTCCATTACTTTCAGTTCACATAGACTACGGGTTTGAGCGTGGAACTTATCCAGCAAAGCAATGGATGAACCGTTTCACTACGAGTTGTACAGTACTGATAACATTTACTATCCAGGACTGGGATCCGAATTCCAACTCACTACAAGGACGCTGTCATGGTTTCGGAGTCGGTCACGTTGTCCATTAGATATATAGATAGTTTCATTGAATCATTTGTCCTAATGCAGGAAATAGATCATGTCACATTATGTTACAATATGTGTCTACAGGCACAGGCTTCAGTCAACCCAGGCTGTATAAATTTTCCCACTTAAACAATTAGTCCAACAACTCCTTAAATTAAGAAAACATACAACTTCCCCACATACAAAACCCATAACCCGTTATACCATCCCATAATAATCAGCCACCGTTTAACTACTTGCACCTATTTCAGTGCTGACACCGTAAATTTAAATTCAACATAAGAAAAATGAACTTTTCAGATACAGCGGATTTACGTAGTACGAGGTGTGTTATATCCCAGGATTATAGAACTTTGAGTCTTGATACATTTATAAAACCGAGTTTAATATTGTTTACAGCGCTCACCCGTCATGTTAACCGTTTAAAACTAATTTATTTGTTTTCTTATTTGACGAATAGAATAATTTATATTTTAAGGATGGAACTTTTCAAAAGGTAGGAACGCCGAGGATGGGGTATATCAGGGCTCAATTCTTGGGCCTTTAATCTTCGACAAATATATTAATGATTTACCAGATCTTACAGACGGACCGGGCACGGGCCCTGACCCGCGACAATGCTTTCGGGCTCGGTTGTCACCCGGTCGAGTTAAAAAATGGATGTGGGTCCACTCCTATACCCCGCGCATGATTCAAAATTACAAATTCAAAATATTTATTCCTTACATAATGTTCAATATTTACTACTATAACACTGGCGACCATGGTTATAGGTAAGTGAGAGAGTTGCAAAATACTAGGTTGACATATTGATTTCATATTTGGTTTGATCATCTACGGAAATTAAATTAATCATTTTACGTCGTAGAAAACATGCATTACAATGACGTATTCTAAGTGCAAGGCCATAAACCTTGTAATTGCTGCTCAATGAAGCAAAAGTGACGAGCATCGAGGTAAAACTACTGGAGAGATCGCTATGTGAGCTAAAAACGGTCCGCGTGGGACTGTGCGGAACAGAAATGGTGGGCCACTGTGTGCTCAGAGCTGTTACTGGCGTTGAACGCGCTGTCGTTTACACGCTCCTGGACTTCACTGCCATGTTTGAATTGTAATGAATTTTATATATCCTTTGTGTACGTGAACTACGGAATCCGAAAGTATAAATATTGTTTTATTTTACCGTGTTTTAATATTTTTAATAATTAAAAACTCTTACGTGTTATTAAAGAGGGACATGAAAAAGTTACTCAGCGAGAAAGTTTTTTATTTTTAGGTTAGAAGCAAACTTCCAGCGGGAAAGTTGTAGATAATTAGTTTCTCTAAAACTTGTATTCAGAACATTTGTCGGTAAAGTTGTTGGTTTGCCTACAATTCGTTTGGAAAGATGCTGAAACCTTTCGCCGCGCTCTATCCAAGACGCGCCGTGCCGCGCTGTTAAATTCAACTTGGTGATGCTGTGTTACAACATGGCCTAGTTTTTTGATAAAATACATAGTTATACGACTTTTGTTTTAGTCGTCGAATTCGGGTTACGTTTTAGTATCGCTTTTACTGTTCCCAATTAACTAAGTAAATTAAGAAACCAACATTCAATTTAATCACATTTGATCAACGAAATTTAGTTATAGATCTAATAGTAACGTTTAACGTTGGTAACCATGTTGGTAATTAATGTTTATTAAGAATACATTTGCTATTAAAAAGTATTTGTCTTGTATGGTTTTCATTCATCAACAAAGTTTTATGATATAGGCCAATTAACTTTCATGCAATCTACAACATTTGGCGAACGTCGAAGTTTATATGCTAAAATTCAAAGTTTCACTGCCCAAAGAACGATATTACTGCTCATAAAAAAATTCATTCCAGTACCAAAAACTTCAAAACATCATTATTGAACAACACCTAAAGCCTAGTGGATCGTACATAAATTCATATGACTGTAAATATGAAAGAATCAGCCATCGAGAAGATTATTTTACAAAACTCCCAACTTTCTGTTCTTTTTACGCAACTAACCCTGGTCGGATATAGTTACTTTTGGTATTAAAAATTCGAGACACTATTCAGGAATACGGATCAGAAGGCCATTCAACCATAAAAAATGTTCCCTGGCTGCAAATTCAATTCAAGTGAGCGCGCGTCGTGTTTTTCCCTATATCTCCCATGCTAAGCGCTGCCGCGGTGGCCCACCATTTGCAGCGCGACCTCGAACGCGGCCGGACCGAAATTTGGTTCGCTTCACCACGGGCGCGAGCGGTCCAGTAGTTTTAAGTCTTTGGTGACGAGTTGACACTGTGTTCAAAGCCCTAGTAATATGAATATAATGTAATTCGTAGAATTATACTATTTGCGGCGGCATTCAAGGAATTTGTTGGACGAATGTAGCTGTAGGGATCAACAGCCGCAGGATTTCATTTTAAATATTTCTTATTTGAGTTTATCTGAAATACATTGATACTTGAATATAGGGCATCATGCACTTGATACTACATTATTTTTACAACCAAAGAACAAAATAATTATAACTGCATAAAAACCCGTTGTCCGTTATCAAATAAATAAATATAAAACATACTAACTATGTTGTGATTTTATTTTAATTTACTCTGCATAATCATAAACATTACATTATTGCAAGCAAGTAAAGGAATGGTTGGGGAGAGGGGGGCTCTATCCCGATGTAAAGTGACCTGTGCGCTAAATAAACGACTCGCTACTCACTAGTCGGCGGGCAATACAACAGACCCTAGTCAAAAACCTGAACCAAAACGGATATCCCCAGTAATTTAGCTTTGAGAGCAGTGTTGCCAATTGTGGGGTAATCACCTCATTTAGGGTAATTTTTGATCCTTTGGGGTAATCGTGGAGTAATCAAGTTTTTGGGGTAATTTCAGGGTAATTCGAGTTAAGCTGGCAACACTTAGACTAACGTAATTTAATATAATTATGCGTGCTCTGTGTACCAAACTTAGACATTTTTAATGTGAAAAAGGGGAAACGGAGGAGCACTCCACTAATTAATTATTGTTACTCTGTGGAATGAGCTAAATCCCAAATAGAACCAAACCACTGAAACAAACCAGGGAATTACAGAAGATCCGGTACTTCCCCTCAGCTTCTGCGCAGTGTGTTTTCATTAGCACGGATTGGTTTCATGGTTTGACTAGAGTCTCATCACTCTCGAGAGTCTCACACACTTGAGTATGTTTCGATTAAGTGGCGTAGTTAGTAGAATTTGTTCAGTGCCTAATTTATTTCCTTCAGTTTAGTATTAAATTCAAAATAAGATGTCTGTGTTTCGTTGAAGTGGTGTAATAACGTTGTACGCTGTTCTCGCAATTATTTTTATATTTCTACTTCAAAACAAAACGATATAAATATATATCTTATAAACAAACTGAGTTGAAAATACCAAATCTTTTAAAGTATTAAGTATGGCTATTAAAACATATGCTATATACTTCCATTACATAAAAATAATATTCTTTAGCAAACATATATGCTACTCTACGCCAGAGGAGTTTTGAAATTAACGTCGTTAAAGGACAACGGTCCAAACATCTCAGGTTTGTTCGCTTAAGTGTAGTATTCTAAACAAATACAAACTTACTTCATTTAAAAAAACAACTTTAGCACAATAAGCATTTATCTTAAGCCAGAACCAATTAATTTATAAGGAAAGGTCCTGTGGGGTAATGTTGGGGTAATTATGAAAACTATTTGGGGTAATTGAGAGACATTTGGGGTCATTTTGAGCTAGTTGTAGGGTAAAGAGAGAGTTTCATGTTGGCAACACTGTTTGAGAGTCTCAGTGTTAACAACTTTCAGTTATTCAGAGAGCTTGATTGTACAATGCGGCCAAAGGTGAGGCTTCAATATTCATGCGGCTAAACATTTCAGGCAATTATGAAAATCCACGTTTTAAATTAGTAATACATTTTGATGCGTACTATCCGTTCATAAAATACATAGCAATAATAAAATACCCCGTAGCAGCAAACCTGCGTACTCAGCGAACTTATAATGCATATAAATGTATCTTAATACCACATAAAACCAAATACCAAGTTTCATAAATATACATTCATAAAAAAACGATTTATGACATTTTAATTATCCTCCATAAGAACAACAAGACGGCTGAGTATGCAGGTTTGCTGAAGTAAGGAACACAAAAATGGGGTTTATACAAATATAAATATAACTCAAGTAGGTAAAGCCACATACCAAACAGTATTAATTTATGTTCATAATTAAGGGAGATAACACGTTACTTATTCTCCATAAGAATAACATGGGGGCTGAGTACGCAGGTTTGCTGCTACGAGAAATATAGGCAAACAAATGTTTTTTAGTGCAAATATCAATACACCACAACGATATGAAGCAATATACCAAGTTTCATCAGGATAAGTTGATAAATAAGCGAGATATACAATTTTTCTTATTCTCCATAAGAATAACATTAGACAACGTACTGTGTTTAGCACTTTCAATATCTCTGTAACCATTTGACGTAGAGCAATGGTCAAAACACCAAATTTTGTGTACTTTTTAAGCTGATTCCAATGGAAAAAAGTAAAATTTTTCAAAATACCCATTTTTGGGGTACAAAACCCCCCAAAAACACCCCTTTGGATAGGTCGATCTGACTGGTTTTCGAACTTAAAGTCATAAATGCTGCTTTACATGTTTATAAAAAATTTCGTCAAAATCGGATTATTATTACGAGAGTTATCGTGCTCACGGACACACACCCACACCCCCCCCCCCACACACACACACACACACACACACACACACACACACACACACACACACACACACACACACACACACACACACACACACACACACACACACACACACACACACATCCAGTTTTGAACGAATGGTGTTTTTGGTATCTGGGGACCTCAAAACGAAAAGTTATCATGGTCCCAGGCCTAGGTCTTACCATGCCGACTACGGTAATAGCTTATTCCCTATAGAGGAAATTCGCTAACGTGGTGATGTTTTAGTCCATAAATGGCAAAAAAGCACGTTTTTTAACATAGAAAAATCACAATTTGTCAGTTATGTATAATCTTATTGTTACAATCTTTATATCATTATTTTTTAGGACAAAATGAAAACTTTTCTGATCCCTACATTGTTTTCGAAATATTACCGGTTTTAAGATATTTACCTTTGAAAAATCAATATGGCCGGCATTTTTAAATGGTACAAAGTACATAAACTTTATATTCTACACCAAAATTAGTCTTATTAAATGTAATACATGTACCAAATTTTATGTTGATACTTCAGATAATCCTAAGACATATCGTATTAAATAGAGCACACATACAGACAAATAACGGGAAACTGATCGTTTTAGGATACCTTCATATGAACGTCTTTCTTTCTTTTTGTAAGAGGGATCATATCCCGAAGTTTATATTTTGTTTTTTAACACCCTGTTTACATACTCGATCATGATAAACTTATGTGTATAGAAATTAAGTAAATCAAGCTAATCAGATACTTTTCTTGAATATTTTTTACTTATGTATTTATTAATGACAAATTTAAATGTTGTTTGTAAAAATATTTGTAGATGCTTTATATTAGTTTCGTATTGTCAAAGTTCAATGGTATATTTATGGTATTTCTTAATCAAATTGCTGATCTCAGAATTTTATCATGTTGGAAAAGTGTTTGATTAATGTATCACATGCTGACTTTGGTAAAAACTATATTTAATTATAAACTGAAAGTTTCAATCCTGACTAGCGGTGATCACAGCTCGTGGGAGTGTTCTAAAAGATTGTTTTTTATTGAAAATACTCTGCATGGATGGCTACAAGCCTGACTGAGAATGTATCCGGGCAGCGTGATAACAGTATGGCCAGGCTGACTGACACCATTAAGACCAGATGATTCCCAACCTGACTACATGAGATCGTATTATAAATTCTGGGATAAATGAAAATCATACTGATATTTTCTGTGTATATATATATAGACTAGCAGATGACATTAGCATTTGGATTTATATTTAAAAAGCATAGTAAGGATAGATAACAGATCATTATTTAATTGCAAATACTTTCAGATTTATTTTGGAAGTTTAATTATATAATTATTGCCTATAATACGTGAAGCCTTTTTTTCAATGTAACCCCTCCCACGTTTCTTAACCAATTCTAATAATTGAATTGTAAAAAGATTTGTCTCAGTTCTGAGTTTTGAAATAAGGTTTTTAATTTTTGATATTTTTATTCTTAAGAGCACGGATAGCCCTTCATAACAACCCTTCAAATAGCCCTTTAAGTTCGGGGTTCTCCATAACATTAAGTTGGAGAATAATACTCTTGTTTATCTTTATATATAATTCTGTAAGCGAAACGTTTAAGTCAAAATTAACTGTGGGAGTTTGGCAAATCGCAGGATGATGGGAGACGACTAATATTGTAAGTCTTGATCCCAGGGACTCGGGAAAAATAGCAGTATTTAAAAAAAAGTTATCAGCAAACGAGAAATAAGGCAAAACATTCCCCATAAGTAAAGGATGGGGTTTTAAACGTCTGCTTTGTTTACATTAATTGCTGTTATTACGTGTCTACTTTGTTTTTGACAAGAGTAAAAAAATGAGATGAGGAAGAGTATTGGAGAAAGGTGGGGCTATGGCTACTTCAAGCTACTAGTTTGTATTAATTGCATACTGAAACAGCTGTTGGTATTAAAAAACAGTATGACAGAATAGCATATGTTGTTACCTGGATATAAACAAAACCACTACTGAAATGATACATCAGTCTGTTATGTTTTTGAAGGCGAATGTAACCGTTGTTTGTAATTTTACAGCCGGGTGACACTACGCTGGTTACTATAATAGCTGCTAGTTGTTAGCTGCTAGTAAAAAGTAGGAAAAAAGCTAGCCTTACCACAACAAATGTTGCTAGTTTTAGCAAAACAGAGAGGTTTGAGTGGTCACACTAAGCTAGTTGCTATTAGTGGCAAATTAATAATTAACAGGTGTTTTAGCTTATGTATCTCATCAACATTTAATCAGTGTTATAAAGAAATTATATTTAAGACCTTATCATCTAGATTTGCTAGTGGTTTTAATACATTTAGACACTTCCAATTTTCTGGATAAACCAACAAATTTGATTATTCACCTTCACTCTTAAAAATTACTTGTAAATGTGAACATTTGAATTTATTTAATGATCGTTGTATGATATTAGAGTAAGATTGATAAGGCGTTTAATATTAGGCATGAATAACATTTTTTAACAGACTAGTGCTTCGTCAATAACTCAATTACCCATTAATAAAATGTCTGTTTGGTATAAAATGTTATTACTGAAGGTTGCATATTAAAATTTATCTAGGTTTGGAACCATGATTCGTTGTCTGAAGCTAGGCGGCAGGTTGCGTTTTATAGTTTTCCATAATCTAAAAGGCAATACATCTACTTCCAGAAAAAGGGATAAGCGGAATTTAATACTAATTTGAGCCTACAAGCCAGGCGAAACAGCAACACCGTCATATATACGTACTAGTTAATTTTCCTCACCACAAAATGGCGTCGGAATGAAATTTTGTTGAATAGTGTTGTCTCCAGTAGTCCTATTACCAATTGACCTATTTGGAATGACTGACAAGTTTATCCAGTTTTTTCACGTTTACTGTAGTTAAATATCAGCTGGTTCAAATTAACTCCAGTGATTGTACTTTTTTGTTTTATTTGAGACGTAAAGTAAATATTGGCATTAGCTTGTTCAGCTAGTAGTCGCAATATTTGTTTTGTTTAACAATCTGGAATTGCTTTGCTCGATTTAGAGCAACAGGTTCACTAGTATTGTAATAATATCATTCAATCCTCTGTAATTAAAATCAACGTCGGTATTTTATGATTATATTACCTTATATACTACCTACTCAGATTATGGCGAGATAGTATATGGTACCAAATATATTATGTACAGGAGGGAAAAATTGTATTCGCTAAAGTATGAAGATATTTTAAACAGATTAATACATATAAAAGTATTGTATCTTTTTATTTTTAAGGTATGTATAAAAAGGATTTACACAAAATATTACCTATTAAACAAAAGTATGGTACGGCGGAACGCCTCGTACAGCCGAAGTCAATACAGGTTGCTAAACTCGAAAGTCGGTATCGGTTGCTAAACTCTGTATGTGGTCACCTATTACAGGCTTGGTCTGTGTATAAACAGACTGGGGGGAATCGTTTTATGAATTGGCCTTATTATAAATATAGTATCTTATTTTCTTTAAACCAAAGATAAGTATTTTAATTGCAATTATGTTACAATATATTGTGAAATTTAACTACGGTATAAAATAATAAGCCATACTCCAGATTCCAAATATTATTTTTCGATTTGTTTTTAGCGAATTTCCCCTATAAGGAAGAAGATATTACCGTAGGTCTCATGGTAAGACTTAAGCCAGAGACCAAGATAATTTTTTGTTTTGAGGCCCTTTAATTCAAGGACGGCTTGTTGTATTGATTATTTTTTATAAATGATTGGTATCAATGAAAATCTCTTACTCTCTGGGTGTGCCTTTTGGAATTTTGAAAACCTCCAACTTCAGAGCTTTGTCCCATAGTCTTTCAAAGTTCTAATGTTAATCTTATGGAGTTACGTTTTATTAAGTCAGCTAATTATAATGTAAATACAATTGAAAAACCTCTGGCTCTATGCCTGATACATCCCCGTACGGAGAACGGGACACCTTCTAGTAATATTTTACTTATTCTCCATAAAAATAACATTAGAGGTGAGTACGCGGGTTTGCTGCTACAGAAAATACCGGTAAAATTTTTTTTTTCATATAACAATATACCACAACCAGATGAAGCCATATACCGAGTTTGGTCGGTATTCGTTCATAAATAAGCGAGATATAAAATGTTTCTTATTCTCCATAAGAATAAAATTGGACAACGTACTGTGTACTAGCACTTTCAATATCTCCGGAACCAATTGACGTAAAGCAATGATTAAAACACCAAATTGAGTGTCTTTTTATGCTAAACCCAATGGAGAAAACTAAAATTTGACTTTTAAAACAATTATATGTAAATAGTTTCATCCTGTAATTATATGTAAAAAAAATAAAAAAAACATTTTTTGGATTCAAACCCCCCCCCCTTCAAAATATCCCTTCCGATAGGTCAATCAAACTGGTTTTTGAAATTACAGTCATAAATACTGCTGTAAAAATGCGAAGGGAAAATTTACAACAAAAGGTTTGTGAAGGTTAAAACGTTTGAAATAATGCGGTAAATCATAATTTGGTTACATATTTTATGTCATAAATTCCAATACAGGGGTGTTTATCAAAAATTTAATTTGATTTCGATTGTAGGTGCTATATTGGATAAAATTCGGTGCAACTGGATGAACCCCTAGTAAGAAATTGTAATACAAATAAACAGATGTTTATCATTACAAACGCTGGGGCTTGAATGGACCAGAGTCCCAAACCTTACTCTAATGCTTTGCCTAATTTGATTTTTTACTCTTTACATGTTAAGTAGGTATATTAAACCAATGATATAATTAGGAACACGTGTGGTTGTGTCGCATATGGTAGTCCCGCCTTGCAATGTATTTATTTATCTCAAAAACTATCAACCAATAGCATCACAGCTGCTGAAATATGTGCGTGGTAGTCATAGCCGGGACCAGTTTGATAAATCCTCACATTATCAAATTGATAACGTTTAACACATGCCTGCAGCAAGAGATTTTAAACTTTGTTCAGGCCGAAACGGAACCCATCGACCTGTTTATCGCCGCAAAGGAGGAGCTGTACAGTCGTCTGTCCTCGAATGTGTCGGAGGAAGTAATCATCTGCGATTGTATGATTTGCGTAACTTGACAACTTTAATTGTACTACTTTGCTGAATAATATATTTAAATCGAATGTCTGATCCCAATTTTGGGACAAATTTTGTATAAGTAATTAATCACACGACAAACAATCACTAGACTCTGAATATCTGTTGTTGGTAGTAAATTAATGGTGGCACAGTGGGGGGTTTAGGACGCCTTCAGAATGTCCTAGGCGACCTCGGCACGCAGATGCTAAGCGTATATAGAGTCCTGGAAATGCAGGCAGTGTGAAGTCTAGGATTAATTGTTTGTTTATGAATTAAAAATATCTTAGTTAAATTGTAATAAATTATAAAACCACTTTTATTTAGGTAATTTGTTGTACCAATTGATACCCCCACACTAACATTTAAAATAGTTACAGTACCCGGATTACCCATTAATGGGAAATATTTTGTTTAAATGTATTTGGGTTGGCACACCTGTTTCCTGCCGCATATGGTAGTCCCGCCCTGCAATGTATTATTTATCTCAAAAACGATCAACCAATAACATCACAGCTGCTGAAGTAAGGGCGTGGTAGTCATAGCCGGGACCAGTTTGATAAATCCTCACATTATCAAATTGATAACGTTACCAGTTTTAAACGTTACCAGATTGAGGGGATCCCCGACACATACCTGCAGCAAGAGATTTTAAACTTTGTTCAGACCGAAACGGAACCCATCGACCTGTTTATCGCCGCAAAGGAGGGGCTGTACGGTTGTCTGTCCTCGAATGTGTCGGAGGAAGTAAAGTTGAAACAAATACTTCACAACATCCACCCTCAGTTGCAAGACCGGTTAGCTATGTTCGACGTACAATCCATTGAAAAACTGCGAGCAATGGGCAGAAAGGCGGAAGCGGGACGCTTTCGGTCCGCTGCTATGCGCGGTGCTGCAGCCAACGTGGCAGTACTCGAACCTGACTTAGCGTACACTGCTCCGCGTCGTGCAACAAACCAGGGCAACGCCCGAGCTGCACCAAAACAAAGGGTATTCCAAACAGCCGACACTTCCGATATCACGTGCTTCAATTGCCACACGAAAGGACATCTGTCCCGAGACTGTAGGAATAAGAGAGACACACCCTCTGGCCGGATAATGTGCTGGTGATGCAATAAAGCTGGCCACATACATTGCGACTGTCGGGTTAGGCTCAACCCAAGTGGCCCTCGTTCGGGAAACGAGGCCGGGGTAAATGGGGCCGCCACCATGACACCCCGACAGTAGAGGTAGCTGCTCCACAGCGATCTAGACAGGTGACGATCAGGACCAACCAACAATGCAAAAGAAAACATCACTGCGCAGCGAGAGATACGAACGGTACCAGTAGTCCGGGAACTTGTTGATGGATTAGTGGCGATAGGCCGGATTGAAAATGCTGAGGGCAAAGTCTTGATTGACACTGGAGCGCAGGTGTCCCTATTGAAGCGGGGAGCCTCCTCCTCTCCCCTCGTAAAATCGGACGTGGTATTGAAAGGAATCTCCGGGAAAACGCTCAAAACATACGGTCGACAGCAGGTCTCTATGGACCTAAAAGGGATTGAAGTACCAGGGAATTTCGTAGTGGGGAATCTTCCTAAGGGCTATCTAGAAGTGTTGGGCTGTGACATTTTCGGACAGGGGAATGGGGAGATAATGTAGAATGGGGTGTGCTCCGATTATTCGGAAAATAAATTTGGTTGAACCGTTTTCAGCAAAGGGGAAACCGTGCCGGACTTGAACCACCCTTCTACCAGCTCTGTACAGCCTACATCGCAACGTTATGTATACTGTTGTAACAATGTCAAAATTCCGACCCGCTGTGAAAAGGTCATTCAAATCAAAACTAGTCTCATGATCACCAGATCGGACGAATTAGAGGGCACCGAAGTGGTAATCGAACCAAGCGATTTTATCATGCACGGCGTTTATCTTGCTCGGACACTGACAAGGGTAGAAAAAGGTCGTTGTTGGGTTAAGACCGTAAAGGTGAGTGCTGAAGAGTTAGCATTGCCTGAGAACCTTTGCTGAGAACTTTGCCAGGGACGCTTGACAGCGACCTCGCCTCGCTTGAGGAAGTAGGTACGGAGCGTCAGAAGTTGCTGATTTTGGCTGATAGCCACGGTCGTGGTTTACAGGAGATACTATCGGAAAGATTGCCCGGAAAAATCGAAGTAGAAGTCTTTTTCATGCCTAACGGGAAGTTAAAACAAGTAACATCGAAACTGGGAAGTATAGTTGACAGTTTGAACGAGGATGATTCCGCGATCATTATGGGAGGGACCAACGACGTTGATAAATCCACACCTTACCCATTAACCTTGCAGCAGGCTTTTATCACCCTACCGCAGGAATGGAAGGCTAGTATAACTGTTTTATCGATTTTTGATCGGGATGATCAGGACCTTAAGTCCGAACTGAGTGACGCGAATGGCTTGCTCAACGCCATTATTCAAAATTTAACAAAGCAGAGAAAGGAATAAATCTAATTTCTAGATCTAATAGGAGGGTTAAACCGGAAATTGTACACAAGCCACGGGTTGCATCTTAACGTACAGGGAAAATTAAAATTGGCCTCTATCATCCGTAAAATAGTACTTAAAAATGATCGAAAACCACAAGTGAGGGTAGGGATGGTAGGCCGTTCCAACGAAGCTGATCTTGAGGCGTGCCTGGACGAGAAGCTCCAGCACCTTCCAAGCCAAGAGCGAGATCTTGTGACAGCCACTCTCATGGAATTCGGAAGTGTGCTTGCTCATCGCGAAGATCAACCCCTAGGCTGCACTTCAGCAATCAAGTACGTCATACGTACTGGGGACGCAGCACCCATCTACAAGAAAGCTTAAAACGTGCCGTGTCATCAGAAGGTGGTACTTGACGGTCTGATCAAAGATCAGCTGGACAAGGGTATCATCGTTCCAAGTTAGAGCGAGTGGGCCTCTCCCATGGTGCTGGCGCCTAAGAAATCCCTTGATGGCACCCCTAAATTAAGGTTTTGTGTAGACTACAGAGGGTTGAACGCCGTAACCCCTGACATGTACCCCCTCCCCAATATCACGGAAACCCTAAGTAGTGGTAAAGTGACAGTTGACGCGCAATGAGAGGTGCGAGAGGTGCGAATTTCGAGGATTAAATTCGATGGATTAAATTCTCATGACGTTAACATGATTCCTCAGAGTGCCCGCGATGGTTGTAAATGGGCATTTTTAGAGGCCAAAGTCCAATTCCGAGTGAAAAATCAAGCGTTTTCGACGAATCGAGAAAAAAATATTAAAGTCGCAAATAAATTTAATTTCAAAAATCCAACACGTGAACCGATAGCGTTTGTTATCCTTAAAATACATAAAAATTTCAATATATATAATTTAATTTACATCTCGAGAGTGATAATGTCTCCCTCGGGTGTGCGCCCATCTACTAAGTTATTCTTCGCCTCAAAATTACAATACATCTGGTCAATATCTATTCCGCCGATTCCCATCAGGGCTTCAAACACTAAATCACCGCTTCCAGATATTCTAACCGACTAAGGATCTTGTGCGTTGAATCGGGTCCCATCAGCGACTACAAATTTACTAATCGGTTTGGATACAGCCACCTCATGAATTTGATGTAAGCGTTTTAATTATTCTCCATTAACACGGTTATTTTACTGATTTCTTCGGGACGCCTTCTCTTCAACTTTTGACTGTAACAGGTTTCCGGGTCAGTTCTCAAATACAGGGTGACATCATTTATGGTGCCCCCAGCGACCGCTGTCACACGGGGGTCTGTGATTGTACCACTCTAATCGTTTAAAATACGAATCTCGACCGGTGTCATAAACGCTTTCATCCGTTCGTTGAATATATGACGCACGATGAATGAAGAACGCTCCTTGATCACAATATAACATTTCTTCGAAGATTCTACTGCTCGTTTGTCGCATTCAGTCATATACATCATATAGGTAAAAAAATCACATCACTATGCTTTCAACTACCTGGGAAAGATAGGGTTAAAGGCGTTTTCTCAGCTTTTTCTCCATTTATGATGGCTATTTAGCAAAAAACTCGATTATTTAATAGTTTACCTTGTAATAAATTGAGTGTTTAAACCCCGATTCTGAGTATAGTTGGTCTTCTAGAGGCACGCAATATTGCAAAATCCCAGCACATATGTGGTTTACACTACAAAAATGAAAGTTAAATAATGAGTTTGTTACAAGATTACACTAAATGCAACACTTGTTATCCACCGAGGTTATAAGTTCATCTGTATCCACCTTCGATGGGAACCATTACATAGTCATGACAATTTGACTCATATAAATAGGGGAAAAATAGTTTTATTCTGTAAATTCCAAGTCAAACCTCTTAATTAGCCAAGATTATGTGATTTCCCATGTACAAATCAAATTATATTCTGTAAAATCGAAGTTAAACCTTATAATCTGTCGACTACAACGATCGCGGTTACCAAGCGTCTGATGATGGTGACGTGCGTCGACGATGGGCAGTATTCCGTGACGCTCGGTAACCGCAATCGTTGTACGGTGCGATCCGACCTGACGACGTGGTTGACGTACGTCGACGATGGTCGGTATACCGTGACGCTCGGTAACCGCACTCGTTGTACGGTATGATCCGATCTGACAACGTGCGTGACGTGCGTTGATTAGATGATTATTATACATTTGTAGGTGAGAGACCTTAATCACCCTATGAAAGACCAAGTTAAGCAAGTGATTCAAGCGTCACATTTTGATGATGAAGACTCAGGTAAAGGTTCTCTCACCTCTACCTTCATGATAGGAAATATGTTGGGACCCGGATTGGGGCCCGATCAAATCTAACTTATACCTCATATAACAATCATCAACATGCACTTGCAAAGCTCAAACATCATATTAAACAACAGGATTTGTGCGAGATAACAACAGTATACGGATGGACTTTATGAGTCAATCAAATGGGATGTTGTAAGGTAGTCCCAGATTAGGACGTTGCAAGGAAGTCCTGGATTAGGACGTTGTAAGGTGGTCCTAAATTAGGACGGGGGAACGATTCGTTCAATCAATTGGGATGTTGTAAGGTAGTCACAGATTAGGATGTTACAAGGTAGTCCTGGATTAGGACGTTGTAAGGTGGCCCTAAATTAGGACGGTGGAACGATTCGTTCAATCAATTGGGAAGTTGTAAGGTAGTCCCAGATTAGGACGTTGCAAGGTAGCCCTGGATTAGGACGTTGTAAGGTGGTCCTATCGGGTCCCACCAAAATATGACGTAATTTGAAGGGGGTGGTATCAAAATATATGCTTTTATATGCAAATTGACGCAAATCAATACGAAATATAGAATAACCCGAATTGGTGTTAAGTGTTGTCGCAATATGAAGTATTGAAAGAGTAGGTCATCTTATTGTAGGGTGTATCAAGGCGCTTGTTTAACGATAGAGAGACAGTTAGACCAGTCATACCGTAGGGGTGGCAGCGTGTAAGACCGGCCCCAAATGAAAGCTCGTGTGGCCACACCAGAGCAAGTGAGTAGCGTTCAAAATTAATATCTTAACACTGAGAAGAATTGTTTTTTACTTATTTGGCCTCAATCGCAATGTTTGGTGTATAGTGAACTAGAACCTGAAACCATTCAAAACTCAATCTCATAAATTCACTGGCGGGTCTACTAGTCTGTATAAGTTTGCTGAACCACCACCGAGATTAGCCACACCGCTTACTGTAGCGAAATGAATTGCACTGCCGCTTACACCAACTCATAAACATGGAGATGCACACGTCTAGAATGAAATAAGTGTCAAGGCGCACGTTCGCCCTGTAAGATTACGCCATAGTGCTTACTGTGGAGGGGTTAATCTCACTGCTTCTTACACAATGCTTACAACAACTCATACGCACGGAGATGCACACATCTGTAATGAAATAAGCGTCCAGGCGCACGTTCGCCCTGGAAGATTACGCCACCGTGCTTACTGCGAAGAGGTGAATCGCACTGCTGCTTACACAATATTTACACCAACACATACGTACGGAGATGCCTACGTCTATAATAAAATACGTGTCCAGGAGCACGTTTGTCCTGGAAGATCATGCCACAGCGCTCACTGCGGCAAGATGAATCGCACTGCTGTTTACACAAACCTTACACCCACTCATACGCACGGAGATGCACATTTCTGTAATGAAATACGTGTCCAGGCACACATTCGCCCAGGAACATAACGCCACAGCACTTACTGTGGCTAGATGAATCGCACTGCTGCTTAAAGAATGCTAACACCAACTTATACATACGGGGATGCAGACGTCTGTAATGAAATACGTGTCCAGCCACAAGTTGGCTTCGGAAGATAACGCCACAGCGCTAATTGGGGCGATATGAATAGCACTGCTGCATACACAAAGCTTACACCAACTCATGCACAGCGATGCACACGTCTGTAATGAAATACGTGTCCAGGTGCTCGTTCGCCCTGAAAGATAACACCACAACGCTCACTGTGGCGAGATGAATCGCACTGTTGCTTTCACAATACTTAAACCAAGTCATACGGACGGAGATGCACACATCTGTTATGAAATACGTGTCCAGGTGCACGTTCGCCCTGGAAGACAACGCTACAGCGCTCACTGCGGCGAGATGAATCGCACTGCTGCTTAGAAAATTACAAACTCAAAATTCTTTATTTGCATATGAAAATTGATTAAAATTGTATTACAAACGTCAAAAATGTGTCTAAATACATATACATACAATATTAATTTGTTTAGTTTTTTACAATTATACAGTATACCATTTTCAATTAAAATAAATAAATTAAACAAAAATATAACCAATATATCAAATGTTAATTCAATGCTTAAGCCAAGTCATATCTCATCCGCACGGAGATGCACACGTTCGTGTTGAAATACGTGTCCAGACACACGATCACCCTGTAAATAACGCCACAGCGCTTACTACGTTGAGATAAATCGCACTGCTGCTTACACAATGATTACACCAACTCATACAGACGAAGAAGCAGCTTCTGCATTGAAATATGTATCCAGGCGCAAGTATGCCCTGGAAGATAAAGCAACAGCGCTCACCGTGGTGAGATGAATCGCACTGCTGCTTACACAATGCTTAAACCCACTCATACGCACGGAGATGCACATGTCTGTTATGAAATACGTGTCCAGGCAGACGTTCGCCCAGGAAGATAACGCCACAGCACTTACTGCGGCTAGATGAATCGCACTGCTGCTTAAAGAATTCTAACACCAACTTATACATACGGAGATGCAGACGTCTGTAATGAAATACGTGTCCAGCCACAAGTTGGCTTCGGAAGATAACGCCACAGCGGTCACTGTGGCTAGATAAATCGCACTGCTCCTTACATAAGACTTACACCAACCCATGCACAGAGATGCACACATCTGTAATGAAATACGTGTCCAGGCGCTCGTTCGCCCTGAAAGATAACACAACAACGCTCACTGTGGCGAGATGAATCGCCCTGTTGCTTACACAATGCTTACTCCACCTCTTCCGCACAGAGAGGCACACGTCTGTAATGAAATAGTGTCCAGGTGCTCGTTCGCCCTGGAAGATAAAACCAAAACGCTTACTGCGGCGAGATGAATCACACTGCTGCTTACACAATGCTTAAACCAAGTCATAAAGACGGAGATGCAACATCTGTTATGAAATAAGTGTCCAGGTGCACGTTCGCCCTGGAAGACAACGCCACAGTGCCCACTGTGGTGAGATGAATCGCACTGCTGCTTAGAAAAATTCAAAATTCGAAATTCTTTAATTGCATATGACAATTTATTACAATTATATTACAAAAGTCAAAAATATGTCAATATACAAAAACATACAATATTAATCTGTTTAGTTTTTACATTTATACAGTACACCATTTTCAATTAAAATAAATTAATCAAATAAAAATATAACCAATATATCAAATGTTAATTCAATGCTTAAACAATGCTTAAACCAAGTCATATCTCATACGCACGGAGATGCAAACGTTCGTGTTGAAATACGTGTCCAGGCACACGACCACCCTGTAAGATAACGCCACAGCGCTTACTACGTTGAGATGAATCGCACTGCTACTTACACAGTGCTTAAACCAAGTCATAACTCATACGCACGGAGATGGACACGTCTTTATTGAAATACGTGTCCAGGCAAAATCACCCCTAGAAGATAAACGCCACAGTGCTCACTGCGGTGTGATGGATCGCACTGCTGTTTACACAATGCTTACACCAACACATGTACAGAGATATACACGTCTGTAATGAAATACGTGTCCAGGCACTTGGTCGCCCTGGAAGATAACGCCACAACGTTCACTGCAGCGAGATGAATCACACTGTTGCTCACACAATTTTTACACCAACTCATACGCATGGAGATACACACGTCTGTGATGAAAAAGGTGTCCAGGCGAAAGTTCGCCTTGGAAGAAAATGCCACAGCGCTTACTCCGGCGAGATGAATCGCACCGCTACTTACAGATCGCTTACACCAACTTATATGCACAGATATACACACGTCTGTAATGAAATACGTGTCCAGGCGCACTTTCGCCTTGGAAGATAACGCCACAGTGCCAACTGCGGCGAGATGAATCGTATTGCTGCTTACACAATCCTTAGACCAACTCATACGCACAGAGAATCAAATATCTGTAATAAATACGTGCCCAGACGCACGTTCGCCTTAGAATATAATGCCACAGTGCTAACTGCGGGTAGATGAGTCGCACTCCTGCATACACAAACCTTACACCATCTCATATGCATGGAGATGCACACGTCTGTAATGAAATTAGTGTTCAGCCTCACGTTCGCTCTGAAAAATAACGCCACACGCTTACTGCGGCGAAATGAATCGCACTGCTGCTTACATAATATTTACATCTTTTCATAACACAGTGATGCAGACGTCTGTAATGAAATACGTGTCCAGGCGCATGATCACCCTGGAAGATAACGCCACAAAGCTAACTGCGGCGAGATGAATTGCACTGCTGCTTACACAATTCTTACACCAACTCATACGTACTTAGATGCACACGTCTGTAGTGAAAAACGTGTCCAGGCGAACGATCGCCTTGGAAGATAATGCCACAGCGCTTACTGCGGAGGAGATGTAAAACAGCGATTGTGCGTCCAAATGTCGGAGATCGTGGTAGGAAGTTGAGTCACGTGATTATCACGTGACGTCACCATTGTTAGATAACATAATTTCTCCAGAACTTCCGGGATTTTTTTATGGGAATATTCCTAGCTTTGATAATTTTTTGGTAAAAAAACTCATATTTGTCACTTTTCCCCTAAAAATTCGTGTTTTTTAACCCAATTTTGACATGTTGGAGGCCGGGGTCACGTGATCATTAAACTGATTTCGCTCACCCCTTTTGAATTATGAATATAACTTAAAAATATGTATTATCAACATCATACTTGTCTATAAATCAGACCTGTTAAATCGACGGGTTGTGAATTTCGGCCTTTTTTAGGGTGTTTATTGTCTTTTACCCACAAATGAATAAAGGTCATTGACAACGCACGGCACAAACTTCGTCAGACGCATCGCACCATACAACGATCGCGGTTGCCGAGTGTCACGGAATCTCAATCATCGTCAACGCACGTCACGCACGTCGTCAGTCGGATCACACCGTGCAACGATTGCGATTACCAAGCGTCACGGTATACCGACCATTATCGACGCAAGTCACCATCTTCAGACGCTTGGTAACTGCGATTGTTGTAGGCCTACGGTGTGATCCAATCTAATGAGTAAAAAGGGATGATCAAAAGGGGTGTAGATTTCGCTCATCCCTATTTTTAGATGTGTTTTGACGCTGTTTTATATTTTTCATAAACATTCGTCACCCACCGATTTGGCGGTCTTCAACGGAAAAGGTGTTGGAGGTTAAACATGGGTTCCGGAGAACAAAATGTGTAAGTCAACTGATAACATCTAAAAAATATCCCTCATATCGTGCAGTTTTTAACAAAATATTCAATATAAATCTTAAAACTGTACTCTTCTTGGATTTAAAAGCTTTAAAACACACCAAATAACACTCTTGTCATGGGTAATTTGAAACTAAGCTAACAGATTTTATATAATGCAAGTTAAAACTGCACATTTGAAGACAAGGTTTACCGGAATAAGTCATTTTACCCATTCATAAGCATTTAACTGCAGTTTAATTTGAGGTTCTAAAATAAATTTACGAATTATAAGAGTTTTTCCTTGGATTTTAAAGTACATAATTTGATTTTCACATGTGAAAACACATAGTCTTGGCTAATTATGAGGATTGACTTGGAATTTACAGAATAAAAGTAATTTTTCCTATTTATACGAGGAAAAATCTCCCGACTATGTAATGGTTCCCATCGAGGGTGGAGGCAGTTGAACTTATAACCTCGGCAGATAATAAGTGTTGAACCAATCCTATTTCACAATAGGCGGAGCTTGGTGCGAGATAAGAGACCTCAGACGGACGGACGGCATGAGTCAATCAATATTTATTGAATTTCAACGATAAAATAGAGTTTTCGCTTTTAAAACTGATTTTTTTAAAGTATTAACATTGGCTTGGATAGTGCCATTGACCTGTAAACGTGCAGACTTTATGAGTTGAACAGTATTTTTTAAAATCACAACATAAAAAAATAATTATTGCAAAACTGAATTATTTAGTGAAAAGTATAGTTTTACCAAGGTTTTTACGCCGTTTAGTCGACTTTGAAAGGTATATTTGGTCAGTCTGTGGTTGAATACGCAACCACTCTGGGAAATCCCGATGACGTCATGCAAATATAATCCAGCGAATTTAACATGTCAAAATGGGGTTAAAACACGAAATTTTAAGGGAAAATAGACCAAATTGACGTTGTTTTGGCAAAAAAATTCACAAAATTAGAAATTTCCATAAACATTCACATGCTATTTGAGTATAATTGACCTCACAGGATGATTTTTATGTTGTTTAGCTATCACAGGCTTTGAAGTTAAGAGCATGTCAAAATTAGGTTGTAAAACACGAATTTTTAGGGGGAAAAGTGACAAATATAAGTTTTTTATCAAAAAAATGATATAAACTAGGAAATTTACCATAAAAAATCCCGGTAATTCTGGAGATATGATGTTATCTAACAATGGTGACGTCAAGTGATGATCACATGACTCAGCCTCCGACCTCGTCCTCCGACATTTAGGGTTCCGTTCCGCTGTTTTACATCTACTATCCGGCGAGATGAATCGCACCGCTGCTTACAGAATGCTTACATCAACTTATACGCACGGAGATACACACGTCTGTAATGAAGGACATACGTGTCCAGGCACACATTTGCCCTGAAAGATAACGCCACAGCGATAACTGCGGCGAGATGAATCGCACTGCTGCTTACACAATGCTTACACCAACTCATGAACACGTATACACTCGTCAGGGAAAATTCTGAGGCAATCTATTAAGGAAAATTCCGAGATAACAACCTTGTGACGTTTACATCTATTAACATTCTGTACGAATTTGACTTTTTTGAAGACAAATCCTAACTTCTTTCCTACCTGGCCCTTCCCCGATGTCCGGTTTTCGAAGGTCCAATGTTTCGGCTGTTCCTCGCCATAGCACCGCATTTTTTGAGCACCAGTCATATTATAATTCGATTAAAATGCTCAAAAACCGTCATTTTCACTAAAATATGATAAAATACTCGAGCTTTTTAAAAAAAGATTGAAATCTATTCTCATTGAAAAGACCTAGGTGGTTTAAAGCTTTAAGGAATATTTTGCTTGTAAGCTCGAGCTATGGACCTATGTAAACTGTTATAAGAGAGCTTTTGTGTATTTGTTAATTTCCATGCATGTATTTGAATAGGACAAAGAGTAGTTCCAGTTTGAGTTTGTCATAAATAAAACTTGAACATTGATATGGACTCATGTCATTGTCATAATTTAAAATAACAAAATTGAAAAATTCTTAACAACAAGAATCAGAGTTGGTCTTTTAATATCTCGGTAGTCGAAATAGGGTTAACACTGTGGGGTGATTATTTTAAACAAACAAAATCATCTTAGCAAGTTATGATTAAGGATGAAATAGGCTAAACAGTTATGGAATTCATCCTTAAGATTTTGTCAAACAAAGGTGTGAAATTTATAAAAATCAATTAGGTTGTATCTGACCGTACTTTCCAATTTGTGTGTGTGAAATTAATCTGAAATGTATAGATTTTAAAACATTATTCTATTAGTTAGTTTTTGTATGGAGGTTTACAGATCTATTTTTTAGTAAAATACCGAAAACGTGTTTAGATTGTTTTAGACTGACCGAAAACGAATATTTTTCTTAGTAACAACGTTTAGTGCAAGATAACAGATAGAAATCGATAGGACCATAAAACCAGATAAGTACAATTTGATCGGTCTATTGGTGATCTTGTTCATATTGACAAGTTTAACGACAAGCAACTAAATGTAAGGAGAGGAACATAAATGTCTAACATTTGGTTTAATGATATTTTAATCTCCTTCACTTGTGAGTGCCTCAGTCCGAGTGACCGTAGGCCGATAGAATCTACGTGGGAAAGGTCAATGTTCGGCTGATTGAGATTAATTAGCGGTACTCTAATGGCAACATCCCTTCCTAGGATACCCAGTGCTGAGTAGTTTTGCTCTCCAGACATAAGACGTGAGGACGAAAAATAAACGAATATGAAGATTTTGTCTGCTCCTACTTAGATTGTCCAGACTATTTGCGATATTCCAGATTATGTCGGTTTGAACCCAGGAAACCAACGTTGAGTTTAGCGTCCAACCCCTCATCGACTAATGTATTGTTATATTAAGAGGGATCTCCAGTCCTCTGTGTCTACTTGCTTCTCCCATAAGACCAATGTTTACTTTAAAGTCCGTCCCTCCACAACGGATTATCCGAAATCGATGACTTATGATTAACTTCAAAGAGAAAAAATACCTAGCGATTTCAAAAAACATAATTTCGATATCACAAATACCATACCTGTATAAATAAATCGTGAATATTGAATAAGGAATGTTTTTGAATTATTATTATTTATAATATCAAAATGTTTGCTCTCTGACATCGGTAGGTATTTTTTCGCTATTTTAAATTAGCTATAAATCAACGATATCGGATAACCCGTTGATGAGGGGTGGGCTTTGAAAGTTAACATTGTCTTTATGAGGGAAGCAGGTAGAAACTCGAACAGTTTCGTGACTGGAGCGTCCAGGGTCACTTCCTAAAACAAACTCGACAATCACAACTTTGGGATATCTCTCGATGTTACGGAGCAAGAAAATGACTTCCTAATCGGCTTCTGCACTTACGGTGCAAGAGCGATTCTCGAAAGTGTAAGAAATCTGAAAGGCAGTCCCTTGCGTACTTTCCCCCTTAGACTCGCTATCTAAAATCGTTTAAACCTGGGTACATTTAATTTTCTTAGGGGGTTAAATTAACCTTCTTAGGGGGTTAAATTAAGCCCTAGGTAATGAAAGTAAATCGTACCCGATGATGAAATCGCTCGCTTTCTTACAAATAAATTAGTAATAAAAACAATGGTAGCTTTCGCTTTTCCTCTATTAAACAAACCGGTATCACTACAGTTAATAGCTCGGAAAAAATACATCATTTCGGTTTTTTTTGTTAAGTCCGAAGGAAAATTTATAAACATCGGGAAAACAGTACAAAATAGTATAAAAATAATTAAATGACATAAATAGCAACATTTTCAAATTACTTTTTTTGTGCAGTTAAATACGTGCTTTGAGTTAGCGAGTAAATAGTAGAAGGGAGGGAGGGAAAAGCGTAGTTTAACACAGAGTGTGGAAAAGAGACAATGGAACTCCACTAACAAATCAAATCAAAGGGTTACGGATGGAGGTTATACGTCTTTACTCCAGTGGCCTTTATACAGCAAAGGTAGAAAAAGTCAAGGTAAAACTATGGACAATTTTAGTAAATTGCTTCTAGTGATAACTATCAACTAAAACTCAATACAGGTATGTCTATGAATGTAAAATAATAGTATGACTCCAAACAAATTAATCGAAAGTTTCGTTATCTACAAAAATTAAAGTACTCATTGAGCGAATACTGTAAAAGGCTTTTTCACCAACGGCTCTTGGACAAACGGCTCAGCGGGATTTCTGGTGCCAAGGTGGTACAAGGTAGCAAGGCGCTGCACAAATTAAATTACACGATGCCCCTTCTCATTCAGGCTGAACGAATGGGTACAGCCTCTCAGCAAGCTGCTGCCTTATGTTGTAGGAATTTAAATGACTATTTGTAGGATGTCGATCCAGATTTGACACAACAAATGATAAGACTTCAAATATTTAAATTACAGGTGATGTCAAAAATACCTAAACGTGGAAACGATGCACGGCAAGAATATAGTGTTTCTTTGGTTTAGTATGACCCGTTAAAGTATTTTTAGATTCTAAATATTTCGAGCAGTTTACTATAGACATAGAGCTTCCCCATATTAAGATGCCGTAGCTTTATCGTAAACGAAATAAGACACAATACGCGATGTTTATGGCTTCGAGATTGAGAGTTGATTATAATGTCGGGTAAATATGCAAGAGTATAGTTTAAATTTTGTTTTTGCCATAACTCTTTTCCAGTTAAAATACATATAGTAAATCCCTAAAAACGGTGTACTAGCAATTTTGTGTTTGCCGAAAATAAATTTGGATTTTTCTGCGCTTAGATTTAATTTTGTTTTTTCAAAACCCCAGTCATCATATTGCGGTGAGACTAATACAAAATAAACCCAAATAAAGTAAAGCAAATAGAGGGATGGTTAAACCAGGGGGAATTGATCAATCCTATTAGAGCAACTTGTGAAAAGATACTCCTATAAACTTCATTTAAATGATATAACAAGACACATTGGGATATAACATTTTGGGATACAGATTGGTACCACAAATGGAAGCAAGTTATGAAAGATAGTACAGTATTTTGAAAATCTGAAAACGTAATCATTGGGCTGGAGTTGAAAACTGTCACAGAACAGTAAAAGCTACATGCTATGGACTTTGTTGCGTTATTATATAGTAATTTTGTTTCGAATATTGTATAACCCTTATGAAACGAATTAATTAAAAAAATACCTTCATTGGGTAGTGGCTTATACATCATTCCTTGCTCAAAAATCTTTCCCAGAGCGTCTTATATAACATTTGACTTGTAAACCTTATTAAAAAAAATATATAATTAAAATTGATTTGTGGGACTAGTAATTTATAAAGAACCGCACGTGGCTAAACGCACGTGGGAAACACAAGGAAGCCTGGGAGCGGAGCTTGCACTAGCAAAAGTTTCAAATGTACAATGGGAAACATTAACACAACGTATCGAATAGAAGGGTAAATACTTCGTGGGAAAGTTGCATGCCTAGAAATCAAAGAACTTACCAATTGGCAGTATCAGCATTCAAAAATGGCGTAATTCCGCATCGATGATCAATAGTAGAGGCGTGGCTAATCGTCACCCTGTTTGGATTATGGGATGGTCAAAATCTGGGGGAAAACATGAAGAGAGAGAGGGAACTGAAAAAGAGGGAGGTAGGAAGACGATGGAAGGAAGTCATTCTTGGGAGAGTTAAGGAAAGGAGCAGGGACCTCTGGGGGACGAGTATTAAGCCGCCCTTAGAGTTCCACAACGACTGTCACCGAGATTCACACTTCAGACGAGCACA
This sequence comes from Allygus modestus, assembly GCA_963675035.1. Classification (NCBI taxonomy): domain Eukaryota; kingdom Metazoa; phylum Arthropoda; class Insecta; order Hemiptera; family Cicadellidae; genus Allygus; species Allygus modestus. The sequence goes on along the minus strand of OY776113.1, from coordinate 36,442,239 downwards.
CAGATTCCTCATCACTAGAGGGTATCACCATCCCAGCCGAGAGAGTCCAGGACGGGGAAGCAGACGGAAGGCCACCGACATAGATCTACCGGGACGTTCGAGCGGAGCCCCCCTGCGGGACGAACGACCCCGAACTTCGGTCAAGCGAGGGCCCCGGCACTACCCTGGACCTGAACACCGCGGACCACCCGTGGGAAGAGGCGAGGACCACCCCGCCAGTGAGCCCAGCAGACAGAGGCACCTGGAGGACTCCAGAGAGCGACACCGTAGCCAGGGCCGGGAACCTCTTGGAGCAGGACCATTTTGGGACTTACGGTATGTGGAACATCGTCAGATTGGTGCACAGAAAGTTAGGCTCCATTTCCCAAAAAATTAATTAAAGTTAATCAAAGCTCGAATAACGATACACTCCCTCTTGAGTAATAAAACATAATTAAACCTATTTGTAGCAATCACATTAAATAAGGTTTGCCTGAAATTAAGTAAAACATTGAGTAAAGAGTCTTAATAGATAGTAAAGGAAAATAAGCGTTAAAAGAATTCCTAAACGTGAAGTAATTAAAGAATAACATGTTTAGGTCCCTGTATAAATAATTAAGGAATTTTCAATGAATAAGTGTTGTATGTAGTTGTCACTGTATAAATATAAACAGGATAAATAAAATAGTCTTACAACACTATAAAGTATATTTACACTTATACTGTACTTACATACAAGACGGTAAAATGTACACAAAAGATGGTACAAGGCGATCGATTTCAACCAGTTACACCGGTCATCATCAGGCCCAATCAGGAAATGACAGAAACAAGATGGCGAACAGCTTACAGTATATACTATTGGATACCGGAAGTCTTGGAAACAAGTTGCGATAAGTACCACCTGAGTCAAAATTGACCTGTTCATTGATCAATTTATCCCTATCCTTACATTTTTCCTTAAATATAAACAATTCTTCCCATGCATTCATTACATTTCCTTTCTTACAAATATGGAGAGTATTCAAATTGTCTTCAACTGTTCCCAATGAGTGGCCATTTTCCAGGAGGTGTTTTGCGACATTCGATCTTTCCGGATTTCGGTTCTTTCATGCTGAAATGTGACTCTTGTATCTTTTTACAAAATTAACAGTTTGACCAACATACAAATTATCACAATCATTATAACGTTTTTATATACACCGGGCTTATCAATCTTATCGCAATCTTCTATGTTCGGATGCAGAATTTTACTCATGGTGTTTTGTGTCTTGAAGGCTACGGACACTTCATACTTCTTAAATCGATTTGCAATATTCTGTTTTATTGCCAGTGAGGTTAAATGCAACATATCTCGTACTCTCCTTCTCCCGTTCGTTGCTTAGAGTTGTCATATTTCGGAGCCGTTCTTGGTTCTTCATCTTCTTCAATATCTTCGCCCCATTTCATCAATGAGTATCCGCTGGCTCGAGCTATAGATTTGATTGTTACTATTTGCTTTCTTCTGATTGTTTCACGTAATGGGATCTTGTAGGCTCTGTGCAGCATTGAGCGACATGAAGCGGTCTTGTGGCTTGATGGATGTATGGACCTGCTGTTGATGGTTGTATTCGTTTGTGTTGGCTTCCTGTAGATTTCGAATTCTAGCTTATCTTCTCTTCTCATTAGTGTTAAATCCATGAACTTAATTTTCTTTCTTCTTAAAGTTCGCTTGTATAAGTCAGGTTTCTGTGGTGATTGTTGAATATTTGTATCATATCATCTGCTTCATCATTCTTGGTTTCACTATAAATTATAAGGACATCATCTACATATCTAACGTACATTGCTACTTCATGATCTTTGTTCAATCTTTCCAAAATACATTCTTCATGATGTTGCAGGAACACTTCTGACATTATTACGGAAAGTGGACTCCCCATAGCTAATCTATCAGTTTGTGCATAAAACCTATTGTTGAATCTTAAATAATTCTGTTTCTGTATAAAAATAATTAAGGCAATTTCAATAAATAAGTGTTGTATATAATTTTTGATTTGGGGATGTTTAAATAATGAATACTTGTGTGAGGATTCAGTTTTGGGAAAGAGTGTGGACCCAAGTCCTTGTTATAGGATATGCCCTAGTAGCAGGGTTACTCTTTTAACTGTGTTACATATTAGAGTAGGTTTTGTGGGAACGTAGTAAATTAGATTTCGATTTTAGATTTGACGATTTGTGTTATGAGGGTTCACTTTGTTACTTAATTTCGTGCTGGAGTGAGCCGTTGTGTCTTATTTAATTATGCACATGTTTATCTATTTGTAGTACTGAGTCTTTAAAGTTATTACTGTGTGAGGGGTATATATATATAATGGCAAAAGGACATTGAATCAGTGATGGCCTATATATGTTACCTATATCCAGTTTGTTTAGCTCTTATCTGCATTTTTTATTTTTAAGCATGTATTCTGATTTTAAAGTGTGTAAGTGTGTAAACTGTAACTAATATTAAGAAAATGGAACATATGACGCTAGATCACAACGATTACGACATCTTTTCACACACAAAAATCTGTTATCTGTGTTTGCTCAATATTCGATCCTAGAGTTTTCTCTCACCGGCTAAGCGAGAATATATTTAATGTACCAGTCTGGTCAAAGTTTGTTACCTTTTGCGAACTAAGTAAGAGAAGTTTACAGGCTATCTACGTAGTTAATATTTCAGCAAACCGCCAGTAAGTTTGAGCGGTATAACCAAAAAAAGTAGTTGTTATGAATTTTAGAAGCGCCTTCGATCAACGTATAGGCTACCATTGGACAAATATGAATTTACATTGCATTTAACACGAAATGTAGGAGCCTTATTTTTAGTAGTCCCGAATTAAAATCAAAACATAAGGTAATAGTAAAGAATACCCCTGTCACAGCAAACATGCGTGCTCAGCGAATTTAAATGCATAATATATGTCTTAATACTTCATAAAGCCGCATACCAAGTTTCATACAAATATATTCACAACTAAGCATTATATACAATTTGAATTACTCTCCATAAGAATAACACTGGGGTTGAGTACGCAGGTTTCTACAAAGAACAAAAAATATGGGCTTTCATGTAAATATAAATATTACTCTACTAGGTGAAGTCACATCCCAAGTTTCATCAATATACATTCATAAATAAGCGATATATACCATTTTGATAATTTTCCAAAAGAATAACATTGGGGATGAGTACGCAGGTTTGCTTCAACAATGAACACAAGAAATGGGTTTTTATGAAAATGTCAATAGAACTCAACTCGGTAAAGCCACATACCAAGTTTTATTAATGTATATTCATAATTAAGGGATACATTACATTTGACTTATTCTCCATAAGAATGACATGGGGGCTGAGTACGCAGGTTTGCTGCTACGGGAATTATCGGTAAACTTTTTTTATGCAAATAGACTACAACCAGATGAAGCCATATACCAAGTTTCGTTAGTATACGTTCATAAATAAGCGAGATATAATTTTATTCTTACTCTCCATAAAAATAGCATTGAACAAAGTACTGTGTTTAGCACATGTAATATCTCTGTAACCAATTGACGTAGAGAAATTATCAAAACACCATTTTCATTTTTTTTTAGTTTGTTTTATATCACTTTAACATGAAATATCTAAATGAATCTCATTGATATAAACAATCTTTCAGTTTATTACTAAACAACAAAGCTAATAGTGGTTTTGTCTCTCTTTCCAGGATTCCCATGTGTCCGATACTGCAAGCCTTTTCGAGGAAGCACGTATTGGCTCGGCACATGCGGTATGCTTATTTAGCACGTGAGGAGCGGGCGGTGCCAGTAGATCCAGCAGTCGCCGGGCCAAGCGCCTGCACTCCGTCACCTGCGCCTTCTTCAACGTCATCATCTGGCAGTGAGATGAAGCCGGCCCACCAATGCTCCCCGGAGACTTCGCTCCTGTTGGCTTTGAGGAGTTCCAGACGGGATTCCGCGGGCGATTGAAATCCTACCATCTGATTGAGCCCGCGGATCAATCCGACTCTTTGATTGAATTTCTCAGTATAGTTCGGGTGCAGGTAATCACACTCATGTGGTGCGTCTTAGAAAAGGTAAATGCCATCAAGGTACAGTTTTGGGTAATCTGTGAATTTGCGAACGTACATGGCGAATCTTGTGAGCGTAACTTCAAAACAAAATACGTCCCCCTGTTCCAAATATCAGACGTTGAGGAAATATGCCAGCAATTCCTCCAGGCAATTATGTTGGAAAAGGAAACGTGTGAATTGAAGGGTTCGGGTTGGAGCTATGTTAGGGTGTTAGACATGTAAGTGAGAGTAGATGTATATAACTCTCTCATAGGTAGCTCCTTTATCGCGCTGCCACAAGATATCACCAGGAAAAAACCCTGATTAACGTGCAGAACGATGCGGACGAACGATGTTTCAAATATGCAATTCTATCTAAGTTTATTGTAGATCCCTTTCGAAGACAGCTCAGAGCTCATCATTTCACTACAGAGCTCCGAGCACAAGCCAATTTAAATTTGGACAATTTCGCTTTTCCCGTCACTTTATCACAAATCCGCACGTTCGAGCGCAACAATCCCGGTGTAAGCGTAAATGTGTATGGTCTGGAGAAGAAGAAGAGAAACAATGCCAACCAATAAGATGAGTTCATTGTCTATCCCCTTCGCGTCGTGGATCAAGAGCTTGCCAACCACTTCGACCTTCTGTACCTGACCAATGAGAGGGCATCCCACTATGCACTAATAAGTAATTTTGAGAGGTTGGTGACTAGTCAGTTGACTCGTCGAGAACATAGAATTTTCATTTGCGAGAGATGTTTTGCATATTTCGACAATCGATCGACTAGGTTAGGCCTCTGGGGAACTGAGTGTCTGGAAGAACATTGACGCTACTGTTCAGACCATGCCTTTGAGAACGGATGTAACAGAAGAGCAGGAGATCCGCTTTCAACACTTTGAGCGCACTCAAAGAACTCGATTCACCATTTATGCAGATTTTCAGTGTGCCCTTGTGCCACATGAGACCAACCAACCTCTAAATCAGACTCTCACAGTCCAACCACCAGCCTGGGACCCAGCGACAACCATTGTAGGACGACAGCATAGTGCGGGTGAACCAAACAACGTCAGGAATATCTATGTACCATACGCATACACTTACTACGTTCGCGATGATCACAGAAACGCCAACGTTGGAGACTGTGACGACGCCATTCAAACATGCAACACCTTCTCCAAACTACACTTGTACAGAGATGAGGATGCGGTACAGCATTTTATAAAATCAGTACGGGATGACGTACAGAAGATTGGAGATATGTTATACTGTCGACGTATACCTAGTGATCCCCCACAGTTGACAGAACAAGACGAGTTGTCATTCCAACAAGAATCTGCGTGCCACATTTGCAAAAAGAATATCGTTGAAAATGTTGGTGACAACGATGTCAAGGTGAGGGATAACCAACACTCGCCTCCGTACAAGTACAGAGGAGCAGCGCATCGATCCTGCAATCTCCGATTCAAGGAACAAGAGACTGTGAACATGTACCTCCACAATTTGTCTAACTACGATGCTCACTTCATCGTGAGGGAGCTCGCAGTTGACAAAGGAGACATTGCTCAAAAACACTGAGGAGAAGTACATCATCTTCTTCAAATGATTTCAGTATCCCGGTGCAGGCCGGCGGAATAGTTTTAAATTACAGTTCGTTGACTCATATAGGTTGATGTGAAAGTAATTAGCAACATTAGCTTCTATTCTGCCGGCCGATAAAACGAACATCATACGTGCTCGATACACTGGCCAGGAAGAATTTAGCTGTTGCGCCGGAAAGGATTTTTTTTACGTGCACATCACGTCGATGGAGGTACTTGACAAGGATTCTTTACCACCAATTGCAGTTTTCGGAGATGCTGTCGAAGATGAGCATTATGCACACGCCCAATTCGTCTGGAGCAAGTTGAACTGTACCCTCGGACAATATGCCGACATATACCTTTAGACAGACATCCTACTGTTGGCAGATGTGTTTGAGGGTTTTAAAGATATGTGTCAACACATTACAACTTGGATCCAGCACATTAACTTACGCTTCCATCATACGCTTGGAACGTGATGATGTTCAAGACCGGCGTGGTCCTCGATACCTCTCAGGACGTTGACCAGTATTTGTTTTTCGAGAAAAGTATTCGAGGCGGACTGACCCAGTTCGTTACTCGACACGTCGTCACCAATAATAAATTTACGAGAGAAGATGGTGGCAACTGAGACGGTCAAAGCGCATCAACGAGTAGCGTTGAGAATGGCGATGATACGTACTTGATGTACTATGACACTAATAACCTATACGGTTGGGAAATGTCCGAGCCCCTCCCATATGTTAACTTTGAGTGGTTATCACGTTCGGAATGTGACGACTTGGTCATTGCAAGCCTTCCGGCAGACGGTGAGTATGGCTACGTTTTGGAGGTAGACCTGGAATATCCCATACATCAGCGGAGCAGGAAGATCGAATAAACTAATGGCTACCCTAATGGATAAAGAGGAATACGTAATCCACTACCGATATCTTCAACAAGCGATGGAGAATGGATTACGTGTTGAACGCATCCATCGGGTACTGCGTTTCAAACACTCGCCATGGTTGAAACCGAACGTGACTTTGAATACCGAACTAAGACAGCAGGCCAGTAACAAATTCGAAGTGGAAATGTTTAAACTAATGGTCAATGCTGTCTACGGTATGAGTCTCCAGAATGTCAGAAAACATCAAAATCTGAAACACGCCACCTCACAGAAAATCTATACTATGTACGTGGCCAAGGCAAATTTCAATAGCGGTGTTTGTTATAATGAGAGCCTGGCCCTACTGAATATGGCAAAGGTGCGAGTGGTCCTGAACAAACCAGTGTATGCTGGAATGACCATTCTTTACCATTGTAAACTATGGATGTGTGGTTTTTACTATGACATGGTAAAACGACACGGATTAGATAGGATCATAATGACCTACATGTATGCAGACGGTATCATCTACGCAATCCGTACCAGAGACGTCTACCCTGACATGATCCAGAACCTGGACGACTTTGACACCACCAACTACCCCCAGAACCATATGAGATATAACGGTCGCAACGCTAGGGTTTCAGGGAAGTTTAAGGACGAAGCCGGTGGGGTGGCCATTAAGATTTCGTCGGCTAGATGGCTAAATTGTACTGCGTCGTGTTCGGTGGTAGATTTTGTGCTACAATAGGTAACGGAGATGACGACGGTGTGGTGCGCCTCTGCCTGTAAAAAAGGCGAAAGGCATCAACCGCACCGTAGTTCAGAGAGATCTGTCTGTTCAAGACTATGTAGATTGTTTGTTTAGACATGCAATCAACTCAACAGACAATTAATTTGGATAAACCCCAATTGAAGCGTTAATGTTGGGATTAATTTAATTTTTCCAACATTATTTCCCATCGATATTTCAATGAATTTGCTATATGAGTTTTCAACAGTAAACTTTACACCAAAGGTAATCACTAGTTCTTGTGAAGTGATGTGATCCAACAGTTCTTGAATATTGGCATAATCTCCAGTCATCAGCGTAATTCTGTAGTTTTGTTTTGGGGTAGATGACACGATAGCTGTTGCATCGACATCCCCAGTGCTTTTGGTTTCACTTTTGTTTCCTCTTGCGGTTGTATGTAAATGTCAATGCTTTCATCATCGCCAACTGATAAAAATAAACAAGGATAATGCGCTTCCACAAGTGCCAATTCCCATTCACCAGCGTCCAGTCGAATAGCTCTTGGTAAATGTGTTATATAATATTTAACTGTATTTTTCGGATAATATTGCATTGAACTATTACTCGGCAACGTCAAATAGTACTGGTTCTGGATGTTAATCATTTTTAACTATTCAATGCTGCTCGTAGTACCGTGCTCAAAAGTAATGGTATAAGGAGTCCACCAACTTTTTGCATTAGATATTTTAGTTTCTTTGCCCAGCCTTCGCCTTGTTTCACCAATCGTCGTAGAGCTGCCTTTTGTTTGCTTAACTGACTTTTACTCTTCTTCGCGTTACCTCAGAACACGTTGTAAGCTCACTCGCTCACTGAGCAAATACGACTCTTGTCACACACCTTTAACAGTGTTTTACGCTCCTTGGGTGTTGCGTGTATGAAAGCCGTAAGCAGAGCTGCGTACTTCCAAAAGCACGACATGATTACTACTGATACCGAAATTACGTTTTCTTTGGCAACTACACATAATTCGTAGAATCGTCAGGAAATAAACAACTTCGTATTCGCATATTCTCGTCTGTTGATTGTTTCAAGCCTATCAGTAGGTAACCGTGAGGATTCCTAGTAGCGTCTGAGTACGCCTCCTCGACGAATTTCGGGTTGTCTGGATAGATTTGTCTGGCCAAGTACCTAATTTATACTCTATCTCTAGGATTCTTAAAACACACAATGTATTGTGCATACAATGAGATGTCCCCCTACCCACATCCCTGTTGAAACAAATTTTGTGTGATGAAAAACACACTTATGTTGCGATGATGACTACCTTTTCACCTTTTGTGAAAAGATCCACCACCCAATTGTCAGCCTCACACATCATATCGTCTATAATCACAAGTATGAGCTCATTACCATCAAAACCTTCCAAGTTTGGCGGGCCTTTTATGTGATTAATTTTGGTATTATTTCAGTCATCTCCCCCTCCACCACTATCATAATGCCAGTTTATACGGACAAACGGTGTATCACACATAGGAATGCAGTAATGTGTTTTATAAACTGTGACACAAACTGTGACTTGCCAAAACCCGAAAGTCCCACCACAATGGCTGAGAACGGATGTTTCCACATCAAGCTCATGATTACTACTGAGCTAAACAATAAACACCTCAAAATTACCACACATTTAAATTTTAAACCTACAACTAAAGGAGATTGTTGGAGATAAGTGTAATAATTAACACAATGTTTATATTCTGAACGTGGCTATAAGTATTGACTACGAAAATTAATATACAAAGGTATTTAAAAGTCTTGCTTTACATATTTACATAAACTCCAAAGGTGTGAATCTGCTATTGGAACCCCTTGGACTGTGCTTCACCAAGCGAAGGCGTTATCCAAACCCGCTGTTATAGCGCCCGATTTGGTGTTGCTCAGGACTTTGTTGAACCGCCTAGGCAGGTATACTCGCAGAAAGAAGTTGTCCCCGACCTGACCCTCCAGGATCACGATGATTGTCTCGCCAAAGGGTGTGGTGACTCGTTCCATCGCAGTGATGAGATAGCCACATTCCTCCCGGAGATCGGATATTCTGGTGTGGAGCGCAGAGTCTGACTTGCAGTTGTTGAGGTTAGCTCTCAGGTCCATGGCTGCAGCGGTGCCCACGCTCACACACTCTGGGGTGAAAGTGCTGCTGCTGCTCGACATTTCTAGTAGTAGGAGTAGGTCTAGATGATGTGGTGGTCTGGTGAAGAATGATGCTCAATCGGGCTGGGTTCCGACTTATAAACCCGCGCTGACTTTTTAAGCAGGTGGTCCTTGCAGCTGTTGTGCGCAGGTGTCCCATGCAGGTATTTACACAAAAACAACGATGCATCGAGACCTGACTGGGAACGCAGCTGCTCTAATTGATTAATGGCGCCACTCGTCTCTTACGCACAGCTCGCTTTTTCGGCGTTGTCGGTGAACCTGTACTGCGTTGTGTAACAGTTTGAGTTAATCCAGTAATTTTCGGTACTCCCGTTGATTTATCAATCCACATATTTTCCACTTTATCAACTACTTGTTAAAAACGTTCGTGCATTTCACTATCTTTGTCCAAAAATAAGCCGCACATGTATAACATGCTTGTACTATCGTATGATTCCATTTTTAATCATATTTGTCCTTTGTTTCCCAGGGTTTGAACAGCAAATGTATTACCATCCTCCAGCCATGACACTATGGGACAATCATCTGATGGTTTTGGTACCCATTCTGATTTCTTGGTTTCCACTTCCATGGTACTTGGTTTCTTTCGTCTCTTGCTGGCAGTGGGTGTTGTAACAGATGGTGTGAGGTATCGTCAATGAATGATCACTAGCATTATTGTTCATAACCTCAATATCCTCAATAAAGGATTTGATGTAATCGTCCGCAGAAGCGTAAGCGTTCATGTCCTTACCGTGCGACGTCTACCGTACTACTGACTGGTGTTGTGTCTTCTCACCCTTGAAGTAAACGTGCTGCAAGAGATTAGATGTTTAATTTTTTCTTCCAACATCAGTTCCAATGGTCTCCGGAATCTCATTTCATCCATCGCGACTTGAGTCCACATTAATTGTTGTACATCCTCGTACTGCTCGTAAGTGTAATTAGTATTTAGCTCCTCATTAAATTTAACAGTATTTTCGATTTTCTTCATAATTATATTGTTTTATAAGATATTTACTCTCAAACAAATCTCTCGCTCTATCTAACACTAACTTTATTGAGAGCCTTTATCGGATGTTAATGTGTTTAAAACTATTTTGGTCATTGATATGGTGATTAAATTTCTTGCGTCATCCACAATGTTCACTTTGGAGTACGTATCGACTGTTGCAGACTACCGCCGAAGGTTCTGGAACGAGTTGAAGTGGAAAATTATGCATTGTCCAAGATATCTTCAACTATATTAACGAAATTAGGAGAGGTTAGGATGTTGTTGTATCTGCAGTCAATGTGCATACCGTAACTCTTTATTACTTCCTTAGCTTTATTTACAATATTTAATCCGTTTGGAACATTTTATCTGAAGTAGCACATTTCAAATCCTTCTTCCTTTGCTTTATTTAAGGCTTGTTTGAAATTTATTTTTTGAGTTCGAATGCATTTGTATTCACAAACTCCGTACATCTCCAACAGATTTTATTTAATAAGGACACAAAGTACATGTTTTAGATCTGAATATTCAGGTAATACTGCCACATTAGGTGTCTGCCCTGTTAACGTTTGATTTATAGATTCTTTTTCTTTTTCCAATTCCATAGTCTCTGCTTTTGGCTGAGAGTGACTTGTTACAAGCTGCTGATTGACTTTTATGATTTGAAGATTGGATTTCAAGGATTGATATAAAGTCTGTAACAACTTGGTTCTCAGTTTTGAGTTTACACTCTCCACACTTTCTAATGGACGGCAAGACTTCTTCAAAGACTCAATCTTGAAATTGCTCAGTAACCGGTAGTTTGGAGGAAAATATTAATTCGTATAATTCAGGCTAATTGATGTATACTGTATGAGATTGATAATTCAAAGGGGGGTCCAGAACGGAAGATAGGAAGTTAAGTGGGACATTTTATAGGTTATGTCAAGTAACGCAGGGACCTCTGACAGAACAGCACACACGGAAGCACAGAAATACTAGCACACAACCACACACTGTGAAGTATAGACCAAGAATGAGCTAGGAACAATTTTTGGTGGCATAAAGGAGAAATTAGCGAGCAAAATTGATAATTCAAAGGTATTCCAGACCGGGGGTTGATTTATAATTCAAAGGTGGGTCCGCACTGGACCTTCCTTCTTCCGGTGCTAGATGCATCTGTTGGGCGCAGGTGTTGGGACAAAAACACCCTCTGTCTGAGATTGTGAATAAAACATAAAGAGCGTCGTGGGTTAGGAAGCGCTCATCGGGTGGGCGCAGCTGCAGCGCAGTTGTTGGGACAAAAAACCCCTCCTCTAATGGAATTTGGAGAAGGGTCCTTTGTTAATGACCATCCGCTGGGGGAAAACACCCTCCTCTAATAAATTCGGAGAAGGGTCCTTTGATGATCCGCCGGGCAATAAAACCCACCCCCATTTGTCACAAGGTCGATGTCATCAATCACTGTCATGGTCAATATGGTTGCCGAGGGGGGGGGGTTAAAACATTAAATTATGCTCAATTGATCTCATTATTGATTAATGAATAGTAATTAGATTAATTGCAGTCATGAATATTAATCAGGGTAATTTGAGTTATGAATATTAATTAGGCTAGTACAAAAAATATCGGGGGGGGGGTTATGCAAATGATCTCTAATTACATTAAATTATGCGCAATTCATTTAATTATTCATTAATGGATATCAATTACATTAATTGCAGTTATGAATATTAATTAGGCTAATTAGAGTCATGAATATCAATGAGGGTAATTAGATTTATGAATATTAATTAGGGTAATTAAAAAAAAATTGGAGGGGATTATGCACATTTTTTGACCGCCGCCGGCAGAACCGGCTATTATAATCTACTTACATCGTAATGTAAAAGATAATCTGACTTCAAAACTTTTTATGATTGAGACTTTGATGTATTCACTAACACAATTATATATCGATTGCGATAATTCGTTCAGGCATTAAGCATAAATCTTTAAAAAATAAATTAAATAGCTTTCGAAATTATAAACTCTGTTTTGATGTTGTTAAATTACAATTATATTAATATAACACTGAGATCGTTTGATGTTGTAAATATAAAGAAGGTGTGGTAAAATATTTAAGTGTAATACTGTAGTTAATTTATAAAGTTGCCTTCAGATAGAAGCGAATGGGCGAATCGAAAATTCTTCATCCATCGTAAGAAAAGTATTATTGTCGAGAGAAACTGATCTTATCAGCTAGTATATACATTTTTAGCGTACTTCACCTATAGAGAAGAAGCTACTACCGTGGTCGGCATGGTAAAACCTAGGCCCGGGACCATGACAACTTTTCGTTTTGAGGTCCCCAGACCCCAAAAACACCATTCGCTCGAAACTGTATACACATACACACACACACACACACACACACATACATACATATATATATATATATATATATATATATATATATATATATACATTCATCTGCGCCCGGTAAGTCAGTCACCGTGCTGGTATATTACACGGTGTGGCAGTCATCTGCCCGAAAGCCAGTCAGCCCTCCCGAAAGGCAGTCAGGTACGGCTTGCCGTGCATCCTTTACATACTGAGACGGCTTACTGGTGCTGCTGTAGTGTGCCGGTATGTGGAACTACTTATCACATTCGCGCTCAGTCGAGGAGAGGAAACTAGTTTAACTGCTGTATGACTGTCAAATACAAAATACAGTACTTGGATTTTAATCCCGTTGGACACGCATTCAATTATTTTGTTAATAATCTCACAAATACTATACGATACTAAAATCATATCTTTAATTAGCTAGGAGTACTTTTGTAGTGTAGCTTTATAATTGAAAGTTAATTATATCTGTAAGCAGATTTTGTAAGTTTTTTTATATTTTTTGTATGAAGCAAGATACAAATGCATGAGTTTGCTTCTCCTTGTAATAAAAGGTTTTATATTTTTACTGTACTCTTTAAGTAAAATTACCTAACAACGAAAACGAAAAGATGTTAGTACAAATTAGGCACTTATTTTAAGTTTAATTTTTTACCCTTTATATCTTGAAATTTAAAAGTATTTTGTATTTTTGTATTATTTATATTTATCCTTCCCCACAAAAGGACAGAAAACCTCAAAACCTACAAAAATTGATAGTGTACATTTTACATTGCATATTCATTTTATTTTTCTTTTCCATTTGTTCTCAGAATCGTCATAATTTGCATTACACATTTTACAATTTAAGTTTTATTTAAGGGACAGAAGTGTAGGTATGTTGGGACTTCTCTTTCTGTAGGCAGACATCCCAACCTTTGCACAATAAAGCATAAAACATACTCTATAAGACCACTGAAATTTTTAATGACAGAATTCAATGATAATAAACTATTCAATACTATAAAACATGAGGAAAGTATACCATAATGACATGGCCTAACAGAACTCTTTAGTTGAAAGTTCACATATTTAAAATTATTAAGAGTCAATCTAGTAGACTGGGGCATGATGGTTAGTTTACCTTTCTCTTTTATAAAACCAGTTCCGTTCAATTTATTGTACTAACAAATATCAAACTATGTTATAAATTTAAGATTTACTTTAATACAGTTGCTAACTTGAATGTGTTTCGTCAACACAGTGACATCTTCGGGCAATCTAGTGCTGCTTAAATTTAGGAACTTTGTGAGGTAAATTTAACATTTTTAATATTGTTGACATTCCAGCAAGAAATTGTTATTAAATTAGGCCTACTATCATTCTATATCTTATATATTAATACGCCCGATCTTATATCTTATAATTAAGCCCGATTTTTGTTAAGATAACTCCTCAGTTATTTCTGAGCCTATTTTGTCGATTGAGTTATCAACATATTTGCCCTGATTTCCAGTTGTGCATAAAGGTTTTTATTTTTCGATATTTTCAATCTGAAGGGCACGGGCCGGCCTCAAAGGTCGTTTTTCGCCTTTACGATAAACATGAGGAACAATGTTATTTGAATTGCAGATGGACAGATTATTAGCAATACCAGATGTTACAAGTAAGGAATGTATTTATCGATAGAAATCAAATAAGTTTTGTTTCTACATCGCTTTGAGCAGTGAAATGTTGTATTCAGTGGAGATATTTAAATTTAATTTGTGTTGTCATTTGTTTATCTGTCTGTCTTTTAAAGAGCCAGTTTTTTCTGAATTTCACAAAAAATACTGTACTGAATTACATAAAATACTTTACCTATCATCGTTTGCAGCATGACACGTTTAGGCTGTTTCAAATCATCGTACGTCATTAGGGTTATGCCACAGCCCCTTGGTCCGTCAGTGCTCCAAAGTCATTCTTATATTATGGGTACAGGTTACTTAACCTTTAATTATATAATGCACACATTTTTTCTAATGAGCATTTAGTCAGCTAATTGTATTTTACCACAGAACAGAGGAAACACGCCTGCTTCACTATTCTACAACGGTATACTAAACCATATAACCACACGCAATAACATATATGGCAGTAAGGAACACATAAGATCATACAACATGCAACATGGACTAAGGTGACCAGATCCGTTGAAGCCTAAAGCGGGGTATAAATTAATTATAATACCGGATAAACAGTGCCGTGGATAGGGGATCCCCCACAAAAAAAAATGGGTCCGGGGGCCCTCCTAGAATATTTTAGAAAATTAGATACAAAATTGTGAGTTTTGGTCCAAATATTACTCAGTGTTGTAAAAAACAGGTTTTTGAATCACATTCATAAAATTGTACAACTATTATTTTAACTGTGGTATCCAAAACTTAATTAATAAAAGAAAATACCGTACAAAATTTTAAACTAAAGAGGAGTGAATAGCTGTCACTAACTTTGAAATTTCTTTAGTCTTATTATGAAACTGAACACAATTAACATGGTCAGGGCCTGATTAAGATGTGTGGCGCCGATAGGCTTGAGCTGATTTGACCCACCCCCTCAACTCTTGAAGGGGGATGTGAGTCGAAGTGACTCCATGAACGAATGTCTGAACCCTGAACGCGGCCCAAGGTAGCTTCATTTTGTGGTGCGTTAAGCGTTAAGGGTACACCAGCGTCACAGGGGCGGATCCAGAGGTCATGTTAGGTGGGGGCGGTCACCGAAAGTTACCTCTCCCCCTTCCCTGTGTACCCCTGGTAGGCGGGCGAAATCCCGTAAAATATAATCACCGAATACAATTGTAGCAACCTGTGCTGCTAAAATTGTCCCTGGCACCCCCATTATTGTTTTTAACTATATGAATTTATCCAACGAATGAAAGTAAGTTAACATAATATAGCAATTACCTTGTACTCAAGAAAAAATAAATCTTAACTTTATAAAAAAGCTAAACAAAAATTACTTTAGTTCTACTGCACCCGACCGTAAATAAATATTAAATATTTAGGCATTA
Source organism: Allygus modestus (assembly GCA_963675035.1). Classification (NCBI taxonomy): domain Eukaryota; kingdom Metazoa; phylum Arthropoda; class Insecta; order Hemiptera; family Cicadellidae; genus Allygus; species Allygus modestus. The sequence goes on along the minus strand of OY776113.1, from coordinate 36,426,421 downwards.
CACTTTTTTCTACGTCATCTGTAGGCGCCTTAAGAACAAGTAATATGAATTTGTTTTACTATTTACCCACACAAAAAACTATTTACAAAACGTATTTGAAATCTGCAACACTGAACTATATATACTACGCGAAGATACAATTAGGAATGAGGCTGATAGCCAGGGTCAACCACTCGAAAAATGAAATTTCGTACCACATTTTTACAAAATAAAATACTTGGCGGATGAGCTTCTGTTTGCACGCAATCTAATCTTTGTTTCCTCTCACTTCATTACATATAATTCGAGGCACTTTTTGTTTCTAGCCTAGCCACTGGATATTTATTGCCTAGCAACGGATTACGCGGTTTTAAACAAAAATCAAACCTACCCTGTAAAAAAACACCGCTGATAGCTTACGACGGTAGGCGGGCGAAATCCAGTAAAATATAATCACCGAATACAATTGTAGCAACCTTTGCTGCTAAAACTTACCTCCAAGACTACGTTGAAAACACTGTATCGGTCTGTCAACTGGCAAAACTGTATCAACTTCACGATCCTGGCAATATCCATGTTTTTGTGAGACGCTTTTAGGTACACCAATAAGCAATAAGTATAAGTTTTAAGGTATAAGTAATGTGTTATATACTAAAATGGAAGTTTAAAATTTCACCTGTCTAATGGGGAGTATTTTATTTCATTTAAAGAAACGTTTAGGTTCGTTAGTTTGAATTTTATGTAAGCTTGTAGACGGGAGCGGCAAAATTTGACTCACGGAACCGAAAAACGGGGTTTCGGGAGGCTTCTGATGCTTACATTTTCATTCGAATTTATTTAAACTTTCATCGTATGCCTGAATAATAAAATAAAACACAACAATTCTTAGGTTTGGGAGGCGACTGCCCCTACTGCCCCCCCTTGGATCCGCCCCTACAGCGTCAGGTAGCTTTGTCTCTTATCAATCTAGAGTTTCATCTCTTTCTAACCAATGAGTGGTTGCCTAAACTCAGGGGTAGCTCTGGAATCCCCTTAAAGCACATTGTCTCATCTAAAGGGTGCCTAAAGGGTGGTCTAAAGGGCCTATGTCTCTTGGTTTCAGTCCCATGGTAAATAACTGCCGCATCGCGTAACATCGGCTGTGAATGACAATCGCACCGTATGACATTGGCCGTAATTGACGATCGCAAAACGTAATATAGTCCGTAAAAGAATACCGGACCATGCACCATCAACGTAATAGATACAAGCGTAATTCGGGGGTAGTAAGGGGGCAGTCGACCCCCAAAAATTTGGCGAAAATATTCTTGTAATATATGAAAAGTCGCAATAGTCATGATCAGGACCATGTTTGCCCTCCAATAAAAATACAGAAATCACGCTTATAGTAATAGATGACCGAACCGCCTTATAGTTGCCGTAATTTATAATCGTAACATGTGCCATTGGCCATAAATGACGATCGCACCACAGTTTATAAACAAATAATGACGATCGCACCGCTATCCGCCGAAACAGACGATTGGACCACGTGATACTGGCCGTAACTGACGATCGTTCCACTTGATATAGATCGCAAATGATTATCACACATTAAGTTTTGTCGGCCACAAATGACGATCGCACCGCGTAATCATGGCCGTAAATGACGATTGCACCGCGTAATCATGGTCGTAAAAGACGATCGCACTAGAGATTACCGTTTCGAGTACATAATCCTGCCCCGAAATAATATTGAGATCAAATAAATCCCGCCAGAAAAACGGATTTTTTTTTCCAGGACATTCCCCAAAATTCTGGGAAACGACCATCTCTCATCACGAGCTTAAGGAACAACTAAACTACGCCTGTTCAAAAACAACCATTTCCTAAAGTAACACTCACTTGGTAAAGTATAATAGTTAGATTTTTGTGAGATTAGTGAACTTCTCGAATAACCTATCTTTTTCTCCTTTTTATCTCTCCCTCTCTCCTTTATCGGCCACCTCCCCCCCTCACACCCAGGTTTATTTTTGTATGTGGTATTAAACGGATAAGAAAAGGGTGTCACTATTCCAGTAGTCAGTGACATCTTTTATTTACATTAGTCCTAAAACATCTATTATTGCTGTTGGGCTATCATTTTGTTATTATATCATCTTTCAAATATGCAATTCAATTAATTACTGTTCTTCCATAAGATTAACATTGAAACTAAGATTAACATTGCAACTAGTCTGAGGGCTGGTGTAAATTATAAGGTGTTTCTGCACATCTATACAACAATACCTTTCTATTAACGGTATGCTTGAATTTATCCTACGATGCACACGCGCTGAGGAAAAAGGGGGAGAGTTGTGTGCTTGCCTATTAATATAATGATAACGTGTAAATTAGATAAAGCCTACGCTACCATTCATATGATTAGCGTTACAAGCTAACCTATACTTTCCATTATTATCAGTGCCTGTTGCAAAAAGGCGATGGCCTTGAAACCTTTTCAGACCAAAAAACAAACATAATACACCTTTAAAATACCCTATGAGAATCTCCACAGATGTATTTATTTAAAACACTAATCATTTAATTAATTATTTTTACAATTAAAATACACGTAAAGAGTTACGTGTAGGCACTCTTTCCATGTAACCACTAAGAAAGGGTTTAACAAAATCTTATAGGGATCCCCCATGGGCAGTCAAAGTTCTAGTCCTGTGTTATTTTTATTAACAATTAAATAATTATTTAACACCGATCATCCCTCAGGCCAAAGTTCTACACCTACTACCACGAAATTGGCACGTGTACGTTTTCCATAACGTAGGTAACCACTAAGAAAGGATTTTAAGGAATCCCCAAAGCGCTCCGCCCCACGGGGAGACAAAGTTCCAATCCTGTGTTATTCTTATAGACATTCACTTTAGTTTGAGCTCATGAGAATTCAAACAGCTGATCAAGTTTCGTAGTAGTTCCACGGGTCAACCACAGAATGCAGCACACAGAACTGTTGTATTTCTGAGTGAAACCGGGTACGATAGCAGCTAGTAGAATATAAATAAACGGTATCAGGAAACTGACGCATACTTTCTCCCTTTTAGCCCAACTCTAATGAGTAAATTACTTTTTATTTACTAAATAAATATAGAATACAAAGCATGGTCGAATGTACAGAAAATCTTGTAAACAATTTGTTTTCAAGAATATCCACCCAAATCCATGTATAGGAGGCACTACAGAATCCATCGCTACACACGTGGTTTTAAGAGGGGAAATGTCCCCTATTCCCCCCCTCAGGGTTATTAAGGGGCAACATATTTCGAATTTCTTCTGTTGTTCAATGCTAACATGACAAGCATATCAAGTTTGAACTAAATTGATCAAGAAATAAGAGAGAAGTGGTAATTTTTGTACTCCCTATAAGAATAACATTGGACAACGTACTGCGTTTACTGCAAAATGAAAATTTCAATTTTATCTGCAACCAGTAATAATAGAAAAGTAATTCAAAACACTAAATTATTTAGTTTGTTGAGTTCTTTTTAATGGTGAATAGTAATGTTTTTTAATGTTAATGTTAATGTTTTTAATGTTTTGTTTGATGTTATTTATGTTTTTTTATGAACAAAATAAAAAAACTGGATTTTTGATATTTTAAGTCTTGTAATTTATGAACCCGAATTTTTACAGAAATGTGGGTGGTGTAATGTTGTTGGAAAACTTAAGTTCTACAAACGGCTAAAGTTTAATTAAAATCGTTAGAGCCGTTTTTGGGAAATGTTGATTTTTCATGTTTTTTGGCGGTTTTTGGGGGATAATTACCCTTAAAAATACAAAATTCAAAAATGAAAGAAGCGCTTGGAGATATCGTGGACTAGTACCTACATACCAAATTTCATAAAAATTGGACCATTTGTTTGGGCTCTAGCTCTGTACACATCCATACAGACAGACAGACACACAGACATCACGTAAAAATCACTTTTTTGGGTTCAGGGAACACCAAAACAAATAGTTCCACTAACAACTCAAATTCGAAAATTTTGTCGAAAACAATACTTTCTCCATATTAGCGGTAAAATGGGTCAAACCTCAAACTAACGGTAATAGAAATTAAAGTTATGCCGATATGTCAGAAAAAGTGAAATATCATACTGAAAATCGGCAAAAATCGGAGTGGCAGAAAGTCGCCATTTTGGAAAAAAGCTCCCGCCATGTTGGATTTAGGTAGGCTTTTCGTAAAATGGTAATACAGAGACACCTAATTGACGAAGAGTGCTAATTTTTGCATCGCTCATTTTGTAATTAAATTTGCTTTAAGAAAATAATAACTTATGCAGTAATTAGTTCGTTTATAATTGGGTTTATTAGGCTAAAACGTTAAATAATGTAAACATTTTCAAAATCTTTTTTAAACTCTTGGGATTTTGTGTTGATTAAAACGCACAGAATATTATCCTACACACTTGGAGTGGTGCCTCAAAGATGCCGAATTGAATAGTGTACAGAATTACATACACGTACAGTTTTATTATGTCTGGTAGGTGAGATATAAATAAGGGCAATGATTAGCGACGTACAGGTGACTTTTGAACGCGTAACACTGGCCGTGGCGCCGGCGCTGACGCCGGCGCGGCGCCGTGCCACTGCAGCCACGATGCGTTGTGAGCCGCGTTACTGTGATGGTATTGGTTGGTTACTATTTTATGTGAAGTAATTAGCAAGTTTTCTTATTAAATGCCATGTAACTGCAGGTTATAGGTACTGCAGTAATTATAAAATTGTTATTATTTCTGTTTTTTTTTATGAATAAAATTACATTTTGGAGTTCTTTAGAATTGCAGAGTGAACTTTCAAGATTTATAAGACGTTATAAATAAAATTTATGGAATACGTGGGAGCTTCAAAAACCCCCTTGATATAATGCCACACATATTATCAGTGAAATATGCTTTATCGCTTTAATTAAACAACAGATAAGTAAAGATATATTTGAGGGTGTAACTGACTGGCTTCCCAGTGCAGATTTTCAGTGACTGCCATCCCGGGCACTTAGTCCAATATATGTGACTGGCTTAGCAGTACAAACTTTACGTGACTGGCCTTCCGGGCAAAAACGCCGGTGACTGGCTTAGCATAGGAATTTTTACGTATAAAAAGTGTTTATTTTTTAAATATATATGACATATATATAATCGGAAATGGCCAACGACAATATTTGAGCAAATGCAAAAATGTATATATCGCATATTTTCCAAATATATGTGGGGGTGTTACTGACTGCATTCCCCGGGTATATTTTCAGTGACTGGCTCTCCAGGCATAGCCGTGTATATATATATATATATATATATATATATGTCCGATATTGATAAAAATTTGGTACAAACGTGTAAAGCAATATTTATGACTCTACGTTTGAAAACCAGACAGATCGACCTATCTGAAGTGGTATTTGTGGTTGGGGGGGGGGAGGTTGTACCCCAAAAATGGGATTTTGAAGTTTTTATATCTAATATTTTAAAAAGTAAAATTTTAGTTTTCACCATTGAATTCCGATATAACAAACACACAATTTGGTGTTTGATAATTTCTCTACGTCAGTTGGTATATTAAAAGTGCTAAACACAGTACGTTGTCCAATGCTATTCTTATGGAGATTAAGAATTAAATTATATCTTGCTTATTTATGAACGTTTACTAACGAAACTTAGTATATGGCTTCATCTGGTTGTGGTCTATTAATATTTGCTCTAAAAAAATCATTGTTACCGATAATTCCCGTAGCAGTAAACCTGCGTACTCAGCTCCCATGTCATTCTTATGGAGAATAAGTAAAATGTAATGTCTCCCTTAATTATGAACATAAATTAATAAAACTTGGTTTGTGGATTTACCTAGTTGAGATCTATTGATATTTGCTTAAAAACTCATTTTTTGTCTTCCTCGTTGAAGAAAACCTGCGTACTCATCCCCTACGTTATTCTTTTGGAGAATTATCAAAATGGTATATATCGCTTATTTATGAATGTATGTTGATGAAACTTGGGGTGTGACTTCACCTAGTAGAGTAATATTTATATTTACATGAAAGCCCATATTTTTTGTTCTTTGTAGAAACCTGCGTACTCAACCCCAGTGTTATTCTTATGGAAAATAATTCAAATTGTATATATCGCTTATTTGTGAATATATTTTATGACACTTGGTATGCGGCTTTATGAGCTATTAAGACATATATTATGCATTGAAATTCACTGAGTACGCAGGTTTGCTGTGACAGGGGTATTCTTTACTATTACCTTATGTTTTCATTTTAATTCGGGACTACTAAAAATAAGGCTCCTACATTTCGTGTCAAATGCAATGTAAATTCATATTTGTCCAATGGTCTATACGTTGATCGAGGGCGCTTCTAAAATTCATAACAACTACTTTTTTGGTTATACCGCTACAACTTACTGGTGGTTTGCTGAAATATTAACCACGTAAATAGTCTGTAATCTTTTCCTACTTAGTTCGCAAAAGGTAACAATTTTTAAACTGTCTGGAACACTAATTATATTCTCGCTTGGTTATTATTTCTCGCTTATTCTCGACTAGGATCGAATTTTGAGCTCAGATCAAAGATTTACACTGTTTTATTACACACTTTAAAATCAGAATACATGCTTAAAGATGCACAGATAAGAGCTAACCAAACTGGATATGGGTAACATACAATAGACAAAGGATACTATCCCTCTGCAAGAAAAATAGCGCTGTTCTGGAATATGCTTAAAATTCTCTATTTCCAATATCATTAACACATTTTGGATTCACTGTTTCTATAAGGGTTAGGCCACTACTGATTTAGTGTCCTTTTGCCATTATATATCCCTCATACAATAATTACTTTAAAGACTCAGTACTACAAATAGAGAAAAATGTGCATAATTAAATAAGACTCAACGGCGCACTCCAGCACGAAATTAAGTAAAAAGCACGAAAAATCCCAAGGTCACCCGAGGATTGTTTACCGCGTCATCTCCTTAGGTTACTTTCTCTGTTCGGGTGCCAATGTTGCGTAACTTGTTTACCAGAACACGGGAACTTGATTTCCATGGAAATCCCCAAGGTCATCCGAGAGTTGTTTACCGCCTTCACCCGCTTCGGGCACTTCTTCACCGATACCTATATATTCCACTGTTATTAGTGGATGTCATTAGTTTTTTTGCGGATGTGCTTCAGAGTGGAAGTTTATTAGTTTGCTCTTTGTCAGTGATTTCTTTCTTCCTGCTTTGATTATCCACAATATTTAAACGTAAGTAGAAATGTTTTATTGAAATAAATGTTTTAAGCGTTCGTTCTTTTACTTATTAACTTTTTATCCTTTCATATAATTGAATTTAATAAACAAAAAACAAATCTGTGTACCAGTGCAGGACTGATTTCTTTCTTCTTTGAGTATCTAAACGTTAGTAGGATTCTGGTCTATCACTGAACGCATCAAGTATGTTTCATTCCCCTGTGTTATGTCAACGGTGAAGTATTTTTGTGAAGTTTTGTTGCGATAAATCCTTGTTTGTAAATGAAAGAGACTTAGTGTATCTGTTGTTGTAGATGAACAATCAACATGTGTGCGAGGTCTGCGGGCGTGCCTTCAGCCTATACAGAAACCTGAGGCGACAGGCAGAGTCTACCCACAACGTCAGACACTATGATTGTAATGTCTGCGGCAGATGCTATGCACGAAGCGACAGCCTACGTCGACAAATCACTGCGGTTCATGACCAGCAGCCCGTGAAGGAGCCCCAACCACAACGTGGTTAGTAACGATACTTTATTAACTTCAACCTGTTTAAAAAAAGTATTTTCCAATAACAATTTTAATAACTTCTGAGACATGGTAATAAGGTTTACAAAATATTCGAAATAAATTGTAGTAGTTTATCTTCAGGGCTTGGTCTTTTTCTTTGTAAACGTTCTTATGAGCTCTGTTTACCGTGGAAAATTCCCTAAAGGTCATCTATTTTGAGAATTGTTTACCGCTTTCACTCGCTTCAGGCGTCCCGAGGCTATGATGACATAATCCCCCTCCCCAACACTTAACCTGTTCGGGCGCCAATATTGTGTAACTTGTTTACCTTTTTACTCCGCCTCCATTCGTTTTAATAGTCGATTAAATTACATTATTCGGTGTAGATGGAGTCCATCCCTGCCAATTGTGTCCGGCTGTCTTCTCGAATTTGGAGGACTTGCGCCGTCTCATGCAGGTGAGTCACGCCGTGAGCCCCGCAGCCTCCTCTTCAAGCTCTTTGGACGCTGAGTGCGACCAATGTGGTCGACGCTTCCCACGGGGCGCAGACCTACGACGACACGTCCGGACGGTCCATGCAGCCAGGTTTCGCTGTGAAGAGTGCGGTGCCACCTTCAGCAGGGAGAACAACTTGCGCCAGCACACCAACCGACTCCACGGTGAGGACGGTGGACTCAGGTTCCGCTGTGCCTACTGCAACAAGGGGTTTCGTTGCCTCTACAACTGTGACCAACACCAGACTCACAACTGTCCAATTGTGAGGAACCTGGTCCATGAGCTGCCCGGAACCAACAAAGAGCCAGAGCCGGGGCCTAGCACGGAGCCACAGCCTGAGCCACAGGTGGGACCTAGCACCGAGCCACAGCCAAAGCCTAGCACCGAGCCTCAGCCGGGGCCCAGTACCGAGCCGATGGTGAGTGCCGGCGTGCCTCTCCCCACGTTCCAGCTCGTACAGCGAGCCTTGCGAACACGCCTCCTCACCTACCGCCTGTCCCGGCCAATGGATATTTTGTTGACTGTTGAGGAGGCGCTGGTCTTCTTGTTCCAGGAGGTTTTCGACCTGTTGACCGATGTTAGGAATAGGCATCCCAGCACCAAGATGAACATGTTCCTGGAGTGCAAGTTTACGAACATCCACGGGGCCATTTGCGTACGCTCGTTCAAGACCGTTAACGTCCCGTTGACCGAGGCCTCTGACTTGGAGGATTTCCTGTCGGCAACATTCAGCAAGCTCATCAACGAAAAGGAGCATTGAAAGTTGGTCGGCAGCGGTTGGACGTACCTGCGCATAAGCAATCTGGAGATCCATGTGAATGAGTATACGCCGCTGGGAGGCAGAGCCTTTATTCCATTGCCAAAGGCCATTGATGATACACGCGCCGTCGTCAATGTGCAGAACGTTGACGACATGTGCTTCATGTACGCCATCCTGGCCAAGTTCGTCCTACAGCATCAGCAGAGAATCGAAGAGTATACCTTGGACATCATCGCCCGGTACGACTGGACCGGCCTGCGCTTCCCCTTGGCTCTGAAGGACATCAATACCTTCAAGCACAAAAAGCCCATCAGCGTAAATGTGTACGGGATCGAGCGTGCGATGGTGGGAAGACGCTCCAAGGGATCACCCGAGTTCAAGGACAAGGTTGAATATTTGTAATATTTGTATTTTTGTATTTTTTGAATATTTGTAAGCGGGAGCGTGAAGACAACAGTGACCTGTTGTACGTGACAACGGATGGGACCTGAGCCGACTGATCCGTCCTCAGCTCACTAAACACAGCCACAGGATCTACATCTGTAAGCGACGCTTCGCCTACTTTGACAACCAGCCCAACAAACTCGGGATGACAGGTGCTCAGCGTTTGGAGGAACACAGTCACTACTGCTACGCCAAGGCTGATTTCTTGTAGAGCTGAACTGATTGTTAAAAAATGAGAAGTTTTCAGTAAAATTAAGTGAGGAAAAGCTAAAAACCTTCTCCCATAAGATTAAAATGGGGCACTTTATGAACACGTTTTTTTTATTTTCTCAGCAACCACTTAACCTAGGTTAATGATTAAAACCACTAAATTATTTATTTATTTAAGCTCTATAAAATATTCAAAACCAAAATTGAGTGTTTTAAAGATTTTAGGGTAAAATATCCGAAAACCTGAGTTTTGGATAGTTGAAAACCCCCATAAAACCCCTTTCCTATGGTCAGATTTTTCTGGAAAGTCATGAATATTGCTTTACAACTTTGTGTCAAATTTAATAGAAATCGGATTTATTTTTAAGTTATTGTGTTAACGGAAACATATTTAGATTCCGAAAATCTAGTTCATGTACAGCCTATTATAGCCTTAAAGTTGTTTAAATATAGGTTTTGCAACATTTAACATAAATTGCAGTTGTTTAAGCGGCTTACGTGTCTCACCAAAAGTCTTGCTTCACTAGACTCTTTCACTTGTGTAGCTTGACAAGAACACAGTCATTTTGTGATAGAAACTATTTTCCGTGCTCTCATCCATAAACAGTGTAAGTGGATATTTAACGATTTTAAGAACATCACGTTAGGTAAACTAAAAATGTTGCAAATGTTTAGTGGTGGTTTTGATATAACATAGTGTGTTTGGTTTCTTGCCGGTCATTTCCTTTACAATGTGTTTCAACATCCATAAACAGTGCTAATCTAATGATTTAAGGAATATCTCATCCATAAGCCCAATTAAATTTTAAAATGTTTGTCAAATTTATTTCTTGATTTATTTGGACTTTACCTATCGCTTCTAGTGTTTAAAACTACACTACGTTTCGGGAGGTAAGGAAACTCCTCCCGTTATCAAGTGAACCCTACTTACATCTAAATATCAAGATCTTACACCTAACTAGCCTACATTTTTTTGTATTTTCTTAATTTTTTACATTTTAATTGCACTAACACAAAAATAACAAATACATATACAAAAAGTAAAAAAAAATACACTAACATAACATTTACATACACTAAAAAATGGAAAACTGGCTATACATTACCTGTTTTGCATCGTTGCCACCAAGCTGACGGCAAACACGGGCAACCTCACTCTCACGTCCGCTCACCATCAGATAACGCACTCGACTAGTGGCTAGCGGTAGTGGAGGGGAGAGAGCCGTTACCCCCACCTACCACCAGGGGCACGTGACGACACAGCTGTGGCTACCCACCCGTCTGTGTCGACGGGAACATGACACGGAAACAAAAAACTGCACGATTCCGCCTAGAATGCTACACGGGCACCGGTACGATATTCTCATAGAGATTACCGCATGCCTCCAAAGTGAGCATTGGGAATTAGTCATGCAATCAGGTGGCCGTGTTTGCCCCAAGGGCGATCACGGACGCATGTGTCATAGCCGCATTGGATGGACTTTATACGCGGGAGCAACTGAAACACAAGGAACTGGCGTGTGTTTGTGGGGTGATTTTCGACTGAAATGGTTTTTAATTAAGGGACCCATAGTGGCCTGACATCAATACTACTCTGCCTTATCGGATTTTCATGTAATTTAATTAATGCCCCTTCAACTAACTTTCTTTTATAACAGTGAGATTCATGATGTATAATTTTTGCCTCTTCCCAACTAAATTTATAATAATTTTCCCAATAAGTGTGTTTCGCCAATTTAGATTTTACTGTTTCTCCATTTGTTGTGTTTCTTTTATGTTCGTTTATACGAACTTTTAGCGGCCTTTTAGTTTCTCCTATATATTCACCCTCACATTCAAATTTGATACTGTAGATACAGTTTTTTTAGTCTTGTTCTTCATTTTTCGGTTTCACTTTAGTTAGTTGCTGTCTCAAAGTGTTTGACGATTTAAAAGCTGTTATGATCTTATATTTTCTGGCAACTCGCCTTATTTTTCCGACAGTTTTGGGACATATGGGATGCTTATGAAAGCCGTTGTTTTATCCACATTTGGAATAGTGTTTGGCTTCGTCCCCCTTTCCTTTTTGCATCTGTTAATTACTTTTTGAGGATAACCATTGTTTTGTGAAATTTTAATGTGCTCCGCGTCTAAAATTTTCTTTTCACAACAAACTGATTTGGCCCTGTCGAAAAGAGAATGAGCTACTGATTCTTTGACTGATTCACAGTGGTTTGATTTGTAATTGAGGTATCGACCTGTGTGTGTTTTCTTATATAATAAATTGTAGTAGTTTATCTTCAGGGCTTGGTCTTTTTCTTTGTAAACGTTCTTATGAGCTCTGTTTACCGTGGAAAATTCCCTAAAGGTCATCTATTTTGAGAATTGTTTACCGCTTTCACTCGCTTCAGGCGTCCCGAGGCTATGATGACATAATCCCCCTCCCCAACACTTAACCTGTTCGGGCGCCAATATTGTGTAACTTGTTTACCTTTTTACTCCGCCTCCATTCGTTTTAATAGTCGATTAAATTACATTATTCGGTGTAGATGGAGTCCATCCCTGCCAATTGTGTCCGGCTGTCTTCTCGAATTTGGAGGACTTGCGCCGTCTCATGCAGGTGAGTCACGCCGTGAGCCCCGCAGCCTCCTCTTCAAGCTCTTTGGACGCTGAGTGCGACCAATGTGGTCGACGCTTCCCACGGGGCGCAGACCTACGACGACACGTCCGGACGGTCCATGCAGCCAGGTTTCGCTGTGAAGAGTGCGGTGCCACCTTCAGCAGGGAGAACAACTTGCGCCAGCACACCAACCGACTCCACGGTGAGGACGGTGGACTCAGGTTCCGCTGTGCCTACTGCAACAAGGGGTTTCGTTGCCTCTACAACTGTGACCAACACCAGACTCACAACTGTCCAATTGTGAGGAACCTGGTCCATGAGCTGCCCGGAACCAACAAAGAGCCAGAGCCGGGGCCTAGCACGGAGCCACAGCCTGAGCCACAGGTGGGACCTAGCACCGAGCCACAGCCAAAGCCTAGCACCGAGCCTCAGCCGGGGCCCAGTACCGAGCCGATGGTGAGTGCCGGCGTGCCTCTCCCCACGTTCCAGCTCGTACAGCGAGCCTTGCGAACACGCCTCCTCACCTACCGCCTGTCCCGGCCAATGGATATTTTGTTGACTGTTGAGGAGGCGCTGGTCTTCTTGTTCCAGGAGGTTTTCGACCTGTTGACCGATGTTAGGAATAGGCATCCCAGCACCAAGATGAACATGTTCCTGGAGTGCAAGTTTACGAACATCCACGGGGCCATTTGCGTACGCTCGTTCAAGACCGTTAACGTCCCGTTGACCGAGGCCTCTGACTTGGAGGATTTCCTGTCGGCAACATTCAGCAAGCTCATCAACGAAAAGGAGCATTGAAAGTTGGTCGGCAGCGGTTGGACGTACCTGCGCATAAGCAATCTGGAGATCCATGTGAATGAGTATACGCCGCTGGGAGGCAGAGCCTTTATTCCATTGCCAAAGGCCATTGATGATACACGCGCCGTCGTCAATGTGCAGAACGTTGACGACATGTGCTTCATGTACGCCATCCTGGCCAAGTTCGTCCTACAGCATCAGCAGAGAATCGAAGAGTATACCTTGGACATCATCGCCCGGTACGACTGGACCGGCCTGCGCTTCCCCTTGGCTCTGAAGGACATCAATACCTTCAAGCACAAAAAGCCCATCAGCGTAAATGTGTACGGGATCGAGCGTGCGATGGTGGGAAGACGCTCCAAGGGATCACCCGAGTTCAAGGACAAGGTTGAATATTTGTAATATTTGTATTTTTGTATTTTTTGAATATTTGTAAGCGGGAGCGTGAAGACAACAGTGACCTGTTGTACGTGACAACGGATGGGACCTGAGCCGACTGATCCGTCCTCAGCTCACTAAACACAGCCACAGGATCTACATCTGTAAGCGACGCTTCGCCTACTTTGACAACCAGCCCAACAAACTCGGGATGACAGGTGCTCAGCGTTTGGAGGAACACAGTCACTACTGCTACGCCAAGGCTGATTTCTTGTAGAGCTGAACTGATTGTTAAAAAATGAGAAGTTTTCAGTAAAATTAAGTGAGGAAAAGCTAAAAACCTTCTCCCATAAGATTAAAATGGGACACTTTATGAACACGTTTTTTTTATTTTCTCAGCAACCACTTAACCTAGGTTAATGATTAAAACCACTAAATTATTTATTTATTTAAGCTCTATAAAATATTCAAAACCAAAATTGAGGGTTTTAAAGATTTTAGGGTAAAATATCCGAAAACCTGAGTTTTGGATAGTTGAAAACCCCCATAAAACCCCTTTCCTATGGTCAGATTTTTCTGGAAAGTCATGAATATTGCTTTACAACTTTGTGTCAAATTTAATAGAAATCGGATTTATTTTTAAGTTATTGTGTTAACGGAAACATATTTAGATTCCGAAAATCTAGTTCATGTACAGCCTATTATAGCCTTAAAGTTGTTTAAATATAGGTTTTGCAACATTTAACATAAATTGCAGTTGTTTAAGCGGCTTACGTGTCTCACCAAAAGTCTTGCTTCACTAGACTCTTTCACTTGTGTAGCTTGACAAGAACACAGTCATTTTGTGATAGAAACTATTTTCCGTGCTCTCATCCATAAACAGTGTAAGTGGATATTTAACGATTTTAAGAACATCACGTTAGGTAAACTAAAAATGTTGCAAATGTTTAGTGGTGGTTTTGATATAACATAGTGTGTTTGGTTTCTTGCCGGTCATTTCCTTTACAATGTGTTTCAACATCCATAAACAGTGCTAATCTAATGATTTAAGGAATATCTCATCCATAAGCCCAATTAAATTTTAAAATGTTTGTCAAATTTATTTCTTGATTTATTTGGACTTTACCTATCGCTTCTAGTGTTTAAAACTACACTACGTTTCGGGAGGTAAGGAAACTCCTCCCGTTATCAAGTGAACCCTACTTACATCTAAATATCAAGATCTTACACCTAACTAGCCTACATTTTTTTGTATTTTCTTAATTTTTTACATTTTAATTGCACTAACACAAAAATAACAAATACATATACAAAAAGTAAAAAAAAATACACTAACATAACATTTACATACACTAAAAAATGGAAAACTGGCTATACATTACCTGTTTTGCATCGTTGCCACCAAGCTGACGGCAAACACGGGCAACCTCACTCTCACGTCCGCTCACCATCAGATAACGCACTCGACTAGTGGCTAGCGGTAGTGGAGGGGAGAGAGCCGTTACCCCCACCTACCACCAGGGGCACGTGACGACACAGCTGTGGCTACCCACCCGTCTGTGTCGACGGGAACATGACACGGAAACAAAAAACTGCACGATTCCGCCTAGAATGCTACACGGGCACCGGTACGATATTCTCATAGAGATTACCGCATGCCTCCAAAGTGAGCATTGGGAATTAGTCATGCAATCAGGTGGCCGTGTTTGCCCCAAGGGCGATCACGGACGCATGTGTCATAGCCGCATTGGATGGACTTTATACGCGGGAGCAACTGAAACACAAGGAACTGGCGTGTGTTTGTGGGGTGATTTTCGACTGAAATGGTTTTTAATTAAGGGACCCATAGTGGCCTGACATCAATACTACTCTGCCTTATCGGATTTTCATGTAATTTAATTAATGCCCCTTCAACTAACTTTCTTTTATAACAGTGAGATTCATGATGTATAATTTTTGCCTCTTCCCAACTAAATTTATAATAATTTTCCCAATAAGTGTGTTTCGCCAATTTAGATTTTACTGTTTCTCCATTTGTTGTGTTTCTTTTATGTTCGTTTATACGAACTTTTAGCGGCCTTTTAGTTTCTCCTATATATTCACCCTCACATTCAAATTTGATACTGTAGATACAGTTTTTTTAGTCTTGTTCTTCATTTTTCGGTTTCACTTTAGTTAGTTGCTGTCTCAAAGTGTTTGACGATTTAAAAGCTGTTATGATCTTATATTTTCTGGCAACTCGCCTTATTTTTCCGACAGTTTTGGGACATATGGGATGCTTATGAAAGCCGTTGTTTTATCCACATTTGGAATAGTGTTTGGCTTCGTCCCCCTTTCCTTTTTGCATCTGTTAATTACTTTTTGAGGATAACCATTGTTTTGTGAAATTTTAATGTGCTCCGCGTCTAAAATTTTCTTTTCACAACAAACTGATTTGGCCCTGTCGAAAAGAGAATGAGCTACTGATTCTTTGACTGATTCACAGTGGTTTGATTTGTAATTGAGGTATCGACCTGTGTGTGTTTTCTTTCTAAAAATTTCTGTTTTAAGGGTGTTTCCATCATTAACTATATTTACATCCAAAAATGTTAGTTTTTGTCTTGTTCTTTTTCTGTTGTGAGTTTAATTGTTGGTGAAACTTTATTTAAATATTCAGTAAACTTGTCTAACTTTTTATCGCCATGATTCCAGACTGCAAAGACATCGTCAACATACCTCAGCCGCACTTTTGGTTGAAAACAAGCAGACGCAATAGCTTTCTGCTCTAATTCTTCCATAAATATGTTGGCAAATATTGGTGACAGAGGCGATCCCATTGCCATTCCCATTGGTGGAAGATCTGGCCCTCCAATTCAAAATAATTTGACTCGGTACATGATTTAAGCAATTCCATAATTACACTGGGATTTTGGTTCTTGTGTTCAGCAAGTTTTGGTCATGGTGTAACCGTTTTTCAATGATTTATAGTGTTTGGTTTACGGGGATATTAGTGAAAAGACTTTCAACATCAAAACTAACTAACATATCCTTGTCTGTAATTTGCATGTATTTTGTGATTTCTACTAAATGCTTTGTGTTTGTTACATGTGAATCAGTATTTCCTGACAAAGGTTTGAGTATGGGCAGGAGAAATCTACATAGTTCTCTACTTGGGGAGTCTCTTGATAACAGTGGGTCTCAGAGGAACACCTTCTTTTTGTATTTTTGGTAGCCCATACATGTGTGGAGTTTTACAGTGGTGTGGTGTAATTCGTTTGCGCTGTGCGTCTGTAAAAAATTCCTTGTGTTTTCTGAGAGTCTTTTCGATTTTTGTTTCATAACTTTTAGTTGGGTCCTTCTCTTGTAGTGTGTATTTTCCAGATTTAAGAACATCGTGAATTTTATGCGAATAATCAACTTTATTTATTAACACAGTTGCATTTCCTTTGTCGGCTGGTAAAATCTTTAGGTTTTCTTCCTTTTTTAAAGCATTTAAGGCCTCTTTTTCATTTCTTGTATGTTCGGTTTCACTGGTTTTACATTTTTAAGTGCCGCACTGGCCTCACTTCTGAATTGATCAGCTACATCCTCAGGGAGCTGGGGTGTCGCCAATTCAATACCAGTAATGGAATCAAGTACGTTTACGGCTTTTGGAGCTACAGCAAAATTTAGGTCTTTAGAAAGTAGTTGCATTTCGTCGTGAGTCAGTTTTTTGTCCAAGAGGTTGACGACCGCTTGGGGCGTTGCGGAATTCGTGGAACTTTCCACTTGCGCCACTAAGCCCGGCGTGTTCAAGCTTTCTCTCGCCCTACTGTCCATTGCTTTCAAGTGATTTAGCTTCTTTATTTGTGATTGTTTATTGGATTCACTGTGCCTATCATCAGATTTGTTTAAGTTTTTTAAGATGTTTTCAAACTCTGGACCTATTAACTCAAACAATTTTTCTGTTTCTACGTTTTCTTGAGTTTTGAGTTTTTCTTTGTTGCTCATATGAAAATTAAGCCTATGTTTCATTAGTTTTTGGCTGGCTGTTGATAAAATATTTGTCGCTCTGTAGCTGTAGTAAGGAGATTTTAACATGAGACCTTTGGGAATGAGTCCTTCTTTTTTACATTTGGTCAAATACATTACATGATTATTTTCATTAGTAAGTTTAATGTTAAGTTTTTCTAATTTTCTAATTTTTTGTCTGGTTCCGGGTCCATACCGTGAATCAACTTTATTTTTTAAACTCATAATAGCGATGGATTTTTACTTTTTGTATATGTATTTGTTATTTTTGTGTTAGTGTAATTAAAATGTAAAATAAAAACATTAAGAAAATCCAAAAAAATGTAGGTTAGTTAGGTGTAAGAACTTGATAAATAGATGTAATTAGGGTTCACTTGATAACGGGAGGAGTTTCCTTACCTCCCGAAACGTAGTGTAGTTTTAAACACTAGAAGCGATAGGTAAAGTCCAAATAAATCAAGAAATAAATTCAAATCCATCGCTATTATGAGTTTCAAAAATACAGTATGTAAAATGTTGTAATGTTGTCAGCCGATGCAATAAAAATGTACTATAAATACTCTGAACACATTAATTATTTATGTAGAAACAATTTACTTTAAAATATTAAATTCAGTTATAAAATGCATTAAATTTAATTGTGAAACATAGTTTACTTTTAAAATTATGATTTGACTTATTTTCTGTAACCCTTTATTTAAATATCAGGGTATGTGTATTAAACATGCAGACAGAGCTTAAGCTTTTAATCTTATTATTGACAAGAATTCCATACAATAAAACTATACTCGAACTAAAAATTGTTTTAAAGAAAACGTCAGTCAACATTAAACGTACCGGTATCCCAGCAAATTTTAAATATATTTGTTTAGATAGGTAAATCGATAAATTAACATTGAGACAAAATACTTAGCATCGTTGAATAGAAAACTAACCAGAGAAGTAGATAATGCGAAGAGCGCATAAAAAATGCACTCAATACGACAAGTGCCAAGCAGGGCGAGGGAATTTTTCCCTATCGGCTGGGCCGGCCGGCCAGCCGGCTGGAGCGCGCAGATAGGCAACGTCGCTTGGTCGGTTTTGCCCGCAGCGCCTCGTATGATGATCTGGCCGGTTGAATTAACAATTTCGTTTTAGCAAATTTTAGGATTACATGACACTTCTATACCTGGTTTATTTTTCTATGGCAAAAGTGTCACAGACGAGAAGTGGTGGGGATGACGTCATGTGGATTATCCTCCGCGCACTTTACTTACTGGCACAGTATCGGCTACACCCCCTACTTAAACTTAAAGGGATAAAGTGAACTTTTGAAGCTTAAAGAAATTGTATTTCGCCATCTCCTGCTTGAGAGTAGGTTTTATTGGAATGTGAGATGTTTCTTAGCCAACTCTTGGCACTGTTTTCAAACTTATCACACCCAGTTATTCCGTTTATTTAAACGTCCAATAAAAAAACTTGATTTGTTTAGAAAGTTTCAAACGCAAATAGTTTTTTAGCGATTGCGAAAAATACTAAACCTTTGATTAACATTTTATTTTTATTCCGACCTTCCTGGGAATGCAGGGATATTGGAAAAAAAAATTAAAATCATAATGCTGAAAACAAGTTCTTATATTTATATAGTGATAAGAAAAGATTGTTTCCCGATAAACAACCCCTAACTCCTCCCGTGTTTGCCAGTGTGATGGTTATATCACTTACAGTTAAAAACATTCAATAATCATAGTTCCATAGTTCATTGCTCCATTTTCCATGTAATAAAAGTTAATTTGTTTCACTACATACTGATTATTTCTTCAACGTTTTAACTGATCGATTTCAAATTTGACATCACATGTCTCTTAACTCGATCAGGATATAATTACAGTAAACTAATCAACTACAGTATTTCGAATAATCAGTTTCAAAATAATGTTGTTTAGCTGTTGAGGAAATAGATTGAGGGAAACCCATGAATATCTGCGGAATTGTTCAAAAAACTGTTCTTTTCGCTTGTTTTTGCAACGCAGATGACAATGTATCTTTAAAATAATAACCCAAGTCATAATATGCATCCAATAAAAACATCACCGTCTGAGATTTTTAAATCAAATATATTCCTGAACAGAATTTTGTGCTAAAAGAGTCAAAATAAATAATAAACTTGAAATTCGGTTAATTCGAACACCGATAAGGAGCCATAAACATATTACGTAACGCATTTTTCGTCATTTCAGATCCCCCCTCAACTTGTTACGGAACTCAATCTTAGTAGGCTTTAAACCAACTTAAACCTTTTAAAGTTAGTTTTATTAGAAATTTGGAATATGGATTTCGATGAATCATTACAGTTTAAATGACTTTCTTTTAACAATTTTTTTAATAACTTATTTCAAAGCAAAATGTTTTGCAAACAAACAAGACTCTTACTAATAATTCAAAACAACAAAATAAACTACATCAGTTAAAACGTAACAAATTTAATTTATGACTAATATAACAAAACAACTTAAAAAACTAAAGATGTGGTTGGCATTGTACAATACTGTTTCAAGTCATGATTTTACACTCTAAAACAACTCACAACATAGGACAGCTATACATAACTCAAGACACGTTACGTATTTATTTTTAGTTTAATTGTTATTAAAATATTATTTTATATGACGGAAGTATTTTTTATATAACTAACTGTAACCTTGATTAAGATATCAGTTTGATTATTTTTAAAATTGAAAGATTTACAGTATAACAGTATCAATAGATACGGGAGTGCGCCAGCTCTTAGGGGGTCCAAACCCCCTTCCCCCACATAACACAGCATAACGTTACGCCAAACCCCCTCTCCCCCCTTTAGTGCGTTACGTAATATTTGTGTAGCCCCCAATCTTTAACAATGAACTAGGTACAATTTCTTCGAAAACGAGACACCATACAAACAATATATATCAAACAAAGAAGGAAGGCAAAGTCTTAAGAGGGGACTCCATTCCTCATCATTAGCTACAGTAAGACATACTTCTTCCATAAGACCGATGCTAACTTTCAAAACCCGCCCCTCCTCAACGGATTATTCGAAATCGATTAATTGTGTTTGTTTTCTCTTTTGATGAGTCATAAGTCAACGATATCGCATAATCCGTTGACGAAAGACTGGCTTTGAAAATTCTGGCCTTATGGGGGAAGCAGGAAAACACGCGAAAAGTTTCGTGACTGGGCCCCCCTCTCATAAAGGTTCTGTAACAACAGAAAAATTGTATAGATTTTCAAAGATTAAAATACAGTTGCCTAGGTGTGTTTACTTGTAATTCGAGTAGTTACGATCAAACCCGAAACGTTAATATTATATTTTTTAATAATAACGTAATTATTTGAAGCGCCGCAAGTATGTGGTTGTGAACACAATACAGGAGTGTTTCGTGGTTGCATGGCAGAGTGTGCAGGCGCAAGATAAATCTCGTGTGGCGCCATGTCAATGGGATAATCAATCTGTGGCTACCAGTATAGCAAATATGCTATGAATAGAGTAAAAGATGTGTGAATTTGGTTGCGCGATTTTATTAAACACGCTTAAGGCTTCGGTCTACCCTATGGAAAAGTCTGTGACGCGACGCCCGCGCCGCGGGAAAAAACATTATAAAGATAGGAAAAGGAGCGTTGCGAAGGTCCGGAGGATTTCATTTGGCGGCTATGACACACTCTACATGGATTTAATAGAATAAAGTTAATTTTACTTATACTAGTTTTCGGATTTAAATATTGTATTTCTGTCGTAAGTTGTAGTTTGAAAAAACTAATTTTTATACATTTAAAAGGAAAATGCAAATTTGTATGTGAAATCGTCATATACAATTTATTTAGGTGTAACATTAAAGGTTTCGTCGTCCTGTAGTGAAGTATAGCTTAGAATTGTTTACAAATAAATGACATAATGTACAGTAATACAGCTGAAAATGAATCAAGTAAATGAAACCATAATGGCTATTGTTTTTTATGACTTTTTGCGGACATTTTCCATAACTTATTAGTACAACATAAACTCAGCATCACCAACAATGAGTTTTAAACAAATAATAATTCCTAGGGTTGCCAAACGTCCATATTTTGTACCGACAGTTTGTATTTTCCAGTCCGTGTCCGTTCAAAGGAAAATGGGATAAATTTCCGTATTTTTTGTTTGTTACTAATTTATAATATTTTCATATGATTAAAACTTTGAGGCGATTTAGAAGTTCAGAATTTTAGAAGTTTGTTCAGTTGTGCCAACTTTATCATATTTTTATCTTAAGGAAAATTAAGCCTAAATACCGTTTGTAAATATTGTATTATTCTGAAATATGATTTAAACATACAATTATAATATTATACATCTCAAAGGCGTTAATGTTAATTTTTCGCAGTCTTACACCACTGCAAATAAATAAATGTCACAGTTTTCACAGTAGTACTTTATTATGTAGTTTATTTAACCCAACCTAATTACTACCGGTCTGGTTATTGAAAAAGTATCTCTATGTGTTAATTAATTAAAATTACTAAAACACCAGATATCAATTAAGTTACTGAAACTGAATACACCCCTGAAGTGGTTTGAATTTAAAATCATTGTACTGAAATTGTGCAGGTTTTTACAATGATTTTAACCTAAAAGTTTCATAATACCCCCGTCGCAGCAAACCTGCATACTCAGCGAATTTCCAATGAATATATAACATAACACATTAAAACACTTAACAGGATTTATAAGAAATGTATTCACAAACAAGCAATATTTAAAATATTAATTATTCTCCATAAGAATAACATTGGGGATGAGTACGCAGGTATGCTGCAACAAGGCACACGAAATAATGGGGTTTTATGCAAATATCAATAGAACTCATCTTAGTGAAGTCACATACCAAAGTCCATTTACATTCATAAATAAGCGATATATAACATTTTAGGTATTTTCCATAAGAATAACATGGGGACCAAGTACCTAGGTTTGCTGCTACAGGAACCATAGGCGAAAAATTTTTATTGTGCAAACAACAATAAACCACAACCAGATCAAGCCATATACCAAATTTCGCCAGTTTATGTTCATAAATAAGCGAGATATACAATTTTTCTCCATAAGAATAACATTAGACAACTTACTGTGTTTAGCACTTTCAATATCTCGGTGACCAATTGATTTAGAGCAATGATCAAAATACCAAATTGTTTATTTTTTAAGCTGAATTCAATGGTATAAATTAAAATGTGATTTAAATTAAAATTACATGTGAAAACCCAAAACCCCCCTTCGGATGGTGCGATTCATCTGGTTTTCTAATTCGTTCAAATAAATGGTACTTTACACATTTTTACCAAATTTCATTAAGATCGGACCTATTTTACGAGAGTTATCGTGCTTGCGGACACAAACACACACACACACACACACACACACACACACACACACACACACACACACACACACACACACATACACACACACACATATACATATATAAAAATTTGAACGAATGGTGTTTTTGGCATCTGGGGACCTCAAAATGAAAAGTTATCATGGTCTCGGGCTTAAGTCTTACCATGAGACCTACGGTAATAGCTTCATCCCTATAGGGGAAATTCGCTAAAATGTATTTTTGTGTAAAAAGAAATCCGTGGCGGATTCCCTACCGGACCCTCCTTTTCCTGAGGCCTATCCCATGCCCCCCACATCCTAGCGTGATGTCCGTAATTAACTCTGACGAGTTATGGCAACCCTAATAATGGCCAAATTAAGAAATCGAAGAAAATTTAATTCCCTTGATAACAACTACACCTTTATTTTGATACCTAAACGAATATTTTGTGACGATCAAGAGAGGAGTGACGGAGGCACAAAGTTAACATTGGCCTTATGGAACAAAACACCAAGGTGGCGTATGGAGTTAAACTTCCATACGCTGCCTTGGAGTTTGGTGGCGTATGATGGCGAGTCTTCAACTTCCGATGATAAAGACTAGACAACACGGTAGAATCCAGAAGAAATAAATATTAACATTACATCTTGTGATAATGACCGTGAAAGCCTACACTCTTCACTTCACTACTGCCTCGAATTTGTAATGACTGAATAATAATCATAGCAATGAAATGTCGCAGGACCAAATGACTGACTCAGTCTGGAGCAGGAGTCATTGTCACTCTCCTGGATGACTCACGCTCGCAAGGTTTGACTCACTCGCGCTGGAAACCAGTCGGCTTCTCGGAAGGCTAAATAGCGCTAATCACCCTCTACAGCGCTAAACCGTCTACAAACGTTTAGGCCTAACCTAATCAAGGAGCGTGGAAGTTTCCTCGGTCACTTGCAGGGATAAGTGGTCTCAAGTGAAGTCTTCAGGACGCTCGAAAATTCAGAGAAGCAATAAAGACATTTGGCTGATAACATTCATTACTTCCCACAAAACTCTAATGTTCATTTAGTTACAATAATGTTCACTAATTTTGTCCTCGAATACTTTGCGTGGATAGGACTCTTTAATGTTTTAAGTTTGTTTATTTTTATAGATATGTTCGGTATAGAAAATATAATACGCGTTATATGTGTCCCCAATTTAATGGACTTGTGTCTTCTCAGTTTCAAACAAAGGAAGATGGTAATTTACAGTTTTTTGCCAACATAGGCCCAATTATATTTTTGAAACTCTTAATAGTGATGGATTTGAATTTATTTTTTGATTTATTTGGACTTTACCTATCGCTTCTAGTGTTTAAAACTACACTACGTTTCGGGAGGTAAGGAAACTCCTCCCGTTATCAAGTGAACCCTACTTACATCTAACTATCAAGTTCTTACACCTAACTAACCTAAATTTTTTGGATTTTCTTAATCTTTTTATTTTATATTTGAATTTACCAAAAATATCAAATAATATACAAAAAATCAAATAAAATACACTAACACAACATTTATATACACGAACACGGAACAAATGGAAAACTGACAATACATTACCTGTTCTGCACCGTTGCCTCAAAGCTGACGGCAAAAACGGGAATCATCACTCTCACGTCAACCCACTACCAGACCGCGCACTCGACTAGTGCCAGCGAGCACATAATACGATAGAGAAGCTACTCGGGGCAGAGAGTGCGGCCAGCCTGGCACTCGAATGTGACAATCCAAGATGGCGGCGCCGCCCTAGTCCAGGCGTCTACCCTACCACGCACCGCCACTTTATCATATAGACTCAGTGAGGGTAGACACGGCTGTTTGTTGTAGACCTAAGATGATGATGTCGACTTAGCACGATAGTGTAAATTGTGTTGGATTTGGTTTTAATGATCGGACATCTATTAAAAATAAATAAATAAAAAACTGGGTATCAACCACCCGCTGGGATTACTTTTCACAAGAGCGCATTGTTTTATTTATTTAAATAAGCGTAAGTGGTTAAAAAATATCTTTGTTTAGCCATAATTTGTATTGAATATTCCTATAATTCTCTGTTAATTTCTAGTACCTCTAGATATAATAATGATTATTTTTGTGTAGGCCACAAACAACGAAAATGAAATGACCAGTTGTTATTTAAATACAATAAACAATATGTTTTTATCTATGTATAACAATACATTTGGAAATAATAATAAAATATACATTTGTACTATTGTTTACATTTAAAAATGATTTTCATTCGTAAATTAAGGACTTGTACAACCTTCTAAAAGAGTGGTAAAAATCTGTCGACTTTACGAGAGTTGTTTTAGAAGTACCTAACAAGTCTAAAAGCATTGGGTTTATATCTATATAAGTGAATAAAATATTGTTAGTGAAATGTAAATCCATGAACTTGAGCAATCTGTAGGTCAATGAATATTGATTAAGGTTTACGAATATTTGGAATAGGTTATTTAATACCCATCATAATCGTCTATACAGTGAAACTTCGAGGATATTATAAACATATGAATAAGTATCGTAACTGAAACTATTTATTAAAAATAAAAAAAATCTAAAAAATGTAGGTTAGTTAGGTGTAAGAATTTGATAGTTAGATGTAAGTAGGGTTCACTTGATAACGGGAGGAGTTTCCTTACCTCCCGAAACACTAGAAGCGATAGGTAAAGTCCAAATAAATAAAAAAATAAACTATTTATTACTTAGATTTTTTTTACCTTTACTATTCCTTAAATGAATACAATATCACTAGGAGTACGCTCTGATATCGCGTATAAGGATTGAGTGATCGCGTAAAATACAAAAAAAATGTTTCAATTGACAATATACCTCATGGGCCCTCCATTATAACTGCAGCTTGACAATGACATACAAATCCAGAACATGACAAACAATGAGGCCTGAAATCTGTCAATCAGTCAGACAAAGTGCATATGAAGTAGTTACTCACCCCTCAGTCTCACTGAGGGCTGTATCATCTAGGCCCTCATAATAATATTAGCTGAAGATTTTGATAAAATATAATATGTTGGCGGCAATAAAGGTCCCCAATCAGTGAGAGCACGTGGTTTAAAAGTAGTTATTTACACTTTGGTTCCACTGGAGGACCCATCAGGATATTTATTTTATTGTAGCTTAATACTGCTGTACAAATCTATAAGTATAATCTGTTACCGTAGATCTCATGGTAAGACTTAAGCCCGAGACCATGATAACTTTTTGTTTTGAGGCCCCCAGATGAAAAAAAACACTACCTCGTTCAAATTGATATATATTATATGTGTGTGTGTGTGTCCGTAAATGCGATAACTTGAGTAAAGAAGTCCAAATTCGATGATATTTGGCTCAAATGTGTAAAGTGACATTTATGACTTAAATTTCGAAAACCAGAAGAAACGGACTATGGGAAGGGGGGTTTTTGGGGATTTTAAATTTTCCAAAAATAATTTTTTTTTGCATTTTTCACCCTAAAGTTTTTAAGAAACTTAATTTTGGGTTGGACCATGTTATAGAGCTTAAAAAAACAAATAATATAGTATTTTGAATCATTAACCTAGGTTAAGTGATTGCAGAGAAAATCCAAAATACCTGCTCATAAAATCTCCCATGTTAATCTTATGGGGAAAAGGTTTTTGGCTTTTCCTCAGTTAATTTTAATGTAAACTTCACATTTGCTTTGAGCAATCAACTCAGCTCCATATCATTTTGGTGTTTAAATTGTGATGCTGCGTCCAACCGTTGTAGAGATGTTAAAAGTGCTAAACATAGTACGTTGTCCAATGTTTATCCTTGTGGAGAATAAATAAAATTTGTTATCTCCATTATTTATGAATGTATATCGATGAAACTTGGTATGTGGCTTCACGTTGTATTGGTATATTGATATTTGCACCCAAAAAAGATTTGTTGTTGATTATCCCTGAAGCAGCAAACCTGCATACTCAGCCCTAATGTTATCCTTATGGAGAATAAGTCTATCTCCTTTGATTATGAACATAAATTAATTAAACTTAGTATGTAACTTTACCTGGTTGAGTAATATTGATAACTGCCCAAAAACATATTTATTCTTGTTTTTGCAGCAAAACTGCGTCCCAGCCCTAATGTTATTCTTATGGAGAATAAATAAAATGCCATAGATCACTTATTTACTTATGTATTTTTATGAAACTTGGTAAGTGGCTTTATGTGGTAGTGAGAAACATATGCATGCATTGGAAATTCGCTGGTACGCAGGTTTGCTGGGACTTTTCCTCAGTTCTGGCTTTTCCTGCTTTTTTGGCTTTTCCTCAGTTCATTTTAATGTAAACTTCACACTTGCTTTTACCAATCAGTTCAGCTCTACAAAAGAATCATTTTGGTTTTTAGATTGTGATTATACGTCTAACCGTTGCAGAGATATTCAAAGTGCTAAACACAGTAAGTTGCCCTATGTTATCCTTATGGAGGAGAAATTAAATTTAATATCTCGATTATTTATGAATATTGATATGAATATGTCTATTGATGCAACTTGGTATGTGGTTTCACGTAGTACTGGTATACTGATATTTGCACAAAAAATCTTTTTTTTTTTTTTACTATCCTTGTAGCAGCAAACCTGCATATTCAGCCCTAATGTTATTCTTATGGAGGATAAGTAAAGTTTTATATCTCCCTTAATTATGAAGATAAATTAATAAAACTTAGTATGCAGCTTCAACTGGTTAAGTTATTTTGAAAATTGCATAAAAACACAAATTTTGTGTTCCTTGTAGCAGGAAACCTGCTTACTCAGCCCTAATGTTATTGTTATGGAGAATGAATAAAATCCTATGGATCACTTATTTATTCATGGATTTTTATGAAACTTGGTAAGTGGCTTTATGTGGTAGTGAGAAACATATGCATTATGCATGCATTGGAAATTCTCTGAGTACGCAGGTTTGCTGCGACAGGGGTATTTGAATTATTCATAAACGTATCATAGTAAAGCATAAAAGAAACAAAATGAGATTTAATAAAAATTTACACGATGTATCAAATAAATATAATAAAATCATGCAGTTGTCTATAAAGGACATCAACAATAATTTCCAAATCTTATAATACACTTTAGAGGAAGTTGCACTTTGTAGCAATAATTCAGAAAGCTACATCATATTTTGATATTACAGTAGGGTCTTATCTGTATCTAGTATTGCCCATTAGCGTGCATTTTAATAAAAATGGCATACTAAAAAAGTAGAAATATTGTGTTATTGGTTTATATTTTAAATCAGTAGTTCTGAGTGAACAATTTTAAAATATTTTATTGTGAAGTAGAAATAGAAGTTTATATTAAAATTAAATCAATATATCCATAATATAAATTGAAGTCTCTGTTTGCGTCTGAATGTTTATCTGTTACCTCCTCCTAAACCACTCATCCGATTTCGATGAAACATTGCATG
This sequence comes from Allygus modestus, assembly GCA_963675035.1. Lineage (NCBI taxonomy): Eukaryota > Metazoa > Arthropoda > Insecta > Hemiptera > Cicadellidae > Allygus > Allygus modestus. Next base: position 36,398,143 of record OY776113.1, on the reverse strand, counting down.
GTCATTCAGGTTAACCCTGGGAAGCCACTAATAAAAATCCTAGAACTAAAGGACTTCGCCCCACTGGATTTCAATGTTACCATGCTAATCACATGAAAGAACATTTTGTTATGTTTTTTACAGGTAACTAATATAAAATGTTGTAAAAATCTGTGTATTTATTTAGGTAGCAAGCTGTAATATAAATAGTATAAATTTTTTTTAGTGTCAAAACAAATCAAGACAGAAAACATAATCTCTCTCTAAATTACTTTTAGTTTCTTTTTACTTTACGCGCTCCTTAACAATACATCGAATTGCGATGAAACATTGCACAGTGATCCAGGTAACCCTAGGAAGGTTTATAGCCATTTACTTAAAACCTAGTGCTTTGCCCCACTGGACTCGCTTGGAAATCCTATGGTCATTAGGGATCCTCTTGAGCGGTAGCAATGTACCTAATATATCAGAGTCAAACATGAGTCTAATCATGTTCTGCAAATGTTTTAGGGCTCTGCCTTCTGGAAATTTAAAATACCTATTCCAACCAGCTTACTACTGCTGCTACTACTGGACTGAGGGGTAAAATTCAGTAGAAAGAAAGCTGAGAGGTTAACGTCAGACATAAACCTACCCCTGATAATAAATACTTTGCCCCACTGGAATATGATACCTGGTTTAATGATTTCCCCATAAATTTAATATTTTGTTTTGTAAATTCTAATACATTGTTAAACATTGCCATGGAATAAAAAATAAATAAATAAATAAATATACCCATGTCAAACATTATACACCAATGACCACTGTTAGAAAAATAGATAATACACCAGAATCAAAATACACATTCCCTCAATCCAAAGATCCTTTGGGGTCCCGCCCCACTGGTACTTCACGCTATGTTTACCATCTTGCACCTACTACTGGACTGATGAAGCCAAAGGTCAGTAGGATGATGGCTAAAGCACTCAAAGCAGAATGGACAGACATACTCCAAATGATTTTTTTTTAGAGTCCCACCCAACAGGCATTTATTATTCCCATATTCTAATTATCGCTCATCCAATTAACGGGGGGGGGGGTTACGGGCTGTGTGACAGTAGAAACTGTTAAAGCATGCAAAATCGTCAATTACAGTGACAAAATACCGTATGCCACAATCCAATACTTAAAAATTAATAAGTGTGACGTGACATGGGTGAGGGGGGAAATGACCAGCGTGACAGGGTGATAAAGGGCGGGAGGGGGTCAAAAAGGGCTGAATATAGCGTGACATAATTTACCAATGGCCCTTATATGAACATTAAAGATTGGACATATATTACTTCAAATTGTAGTTAAGCCATATTAATAGTTGATTGTTTTTGTAGTTAAGCCATATTTCCCTTAATAAATCATCGGAACGAATAACTAAGCTATCAAGTTAAAGATACTTTTACCATTAAATGTGTAAAATAAAGAATTCAAAACCAAAAAATTATAACATAAATGGGCGATTCTCACTTATTTTGAATGTATTGGTAGCACCATCTTAGAAAGACACGTTCAAATAACTTAAAAAAAGGTGTCTCATTGGAAGTTGTAGTACAACTAAATTGATAATAAATATATTTACAAACAAGTCTTGCCAATAGGCCTATGCAAATAAAATAAAGTACAAAAGACACACTCTTAACCACCCTCCAAAGGACTGAGCCCTGGGTCGGATAACTGAAAGGTCGGTTAAAACAAATAACGTTTGTATAAATTGTCATATTAAGCACTAAAATTATAAAAGTCAAACGTCAGTTAAAAAAAGGGTATAAAAACAGGTACCAAGATGCAACTTTGGAATACTTGCTAACTATGGAAACATATGATCGACTTCTGTTCTGATTTTTTTTTCCGGTGCAGTATCAGGAATACAGCTGCGGCGGCAGATGTGAGTTAACTTATTTCCTGGAAATAAAAAGGCAATACAATGGAAGGTTAGTGAGGAAGGTTAAGAGGGTGTCTACTGTAATCAGATGAGCTCACAAAGTGAGGAAGATCTCATACCTGACTTCAATGCTTCTATTTCTAACGAAGTGATTCAAACTGGAGTGTCTTATGCACGATAACTACCGTGTCCATATCATAAAAAGTTTTAAAAAAATGAATATGACCGTATTTTGCATCTTTTAAGCATCCGGAACTTACTGAATCACTTTCGTGTAACATTTTGTCAAATTAATTTTTACGAAGGTATCTTCAGAAAAATATTAGTTGCACTCTGCTAAAAAGAATTAATGTTCGCACACACATTTAATAATAAATAATATCAAGTTCAGTAGTAATACACTTCACACTCTAGCCAAATGTATTAGGTGAGCGACTCGCATTGAAATTAAACATTGTAAATAATCAATTGGAATAACATGAGCGGAGGCAGACTAAGTTACACATCCACTGACTCACGTTCATCTTTGCTCGCCTAGACTCGGTCAAAGTGTGAAGATGGCATACAAATAAATTTTGAATACCCATTAACTAAACATAGTTATATCCTTATTTATTAGTGAATTTCCTAAGGAAAAGTGAACTATTAGCATGACCCGCACGGTGAGACTTAAGCCCGGGACTGCCGTAGAAGTTCCTAACGTGCCCCCCTGAACACGTTATGGGGGGTCGTTCAAAATTATATATATATGTGTGTGTGTGTGTGTGTGTGTGTGTGTGTGTGTGTGTGTATGCACTCTAGCGGTCACATTTTTTTGTCCAATTTACTTCAGATTTGGTAGGGATGTTCCTTTCTATAATCAGTTGGACAAGTTCGTTGGGCAAAACAATCGGAAAACTCTAACCCCCTTTTAAAGGGATTATTCTTTCAAATTTCAAGTTTATGGGCCCAAAAAGGGTCAGAAAAGCTCCAGACGTAAAATTAATGCTTATATTAATATGGGAATTAGTAAAGCGAAAGTTTTGAGCCCTCTCTTGTCATCCTAGCATAAATATTTACCGAGTTATTAAAGAAAATGTTTATCGGCTAAACACAGTATGTTTAGTCTTATGGGGTTTTTACATTAGAAAAGCATGTTATTATTTGTTGGTGTATTTGTATCATCCCCAGCAACCTCGCGCCTACTTTCAAGCCTGACTGAACCTTCTCCTAAACTTATAATGCGCAAAATTGTATTCCTAGCATTGCAGGTAAATGAAACCAGGAGCATCAGAACACAGCCAAAAAATCAATGTTTTCAGATTTCAATGAAATTGGAATAAATTTATGTTTTTACACTGGCTTTGAGTTTTAAAAGTTTTGGATGAGGAAATTCACTTCCCTCACGTCAGCGTGCTGCGTGCGAAGTCGTTTTCAAGTTTATATTTTCAACAAAATACACAACTATTAATGAAACAGGTTATGCTTCAATGAAATATCCTGAATACTGTTATTGGATTTAATAAACCGGTTCGTAAGCGATTGGTTTATTCTTTTAATATAGTTATCATATTGCAAGACGTGTGTCATTCATACTGTATCATCTTTGACATATTGTATAATTTGAAGTTTACTGATTTCCTGGGGTACAGTTCCGCAAACGTACCAACGATATATTATCAAATGAAAATATCTATCGATTATAAATATCGTTTGGAATTTGGTATTTATTACCGATTGAATTAATGGTTATTATCGCTATTTCCAAAAATATTTATAACGTATTAAATCATCTGTTTTGAAATATAATTTGTTTACTTTATTTGTTTATGTTATTTCCTTTCCTTGGTAAGTGAACTAAAATGTTCTCTACAAGTGATAATTTTCGTAGTTTAAGTATAAATGTACTTCAAAATAATTAATCAGCGTTTTCTTTGTTAATATATTTCTGGAGGAGCTTGAAAAGGTCTCTAAAAAGTGGTATAGAATCTGACGATTTGGCAAATAACTTATGCGAGTACCTTTATCGTAGGGAAGTCTTATTTTCTAATGAAGATCCATTTGAACACTTCTTAAAAGCAGTAAAAAAATTGTACCCTGGTTTGTAAAGAAGTTAAATCTGTTGTGTTGTGACCGAATTTCGATCAATATTTATAATCGATCGATAGTTTCATTTGATATTATATCGATATTTATAATCAATATATATTTTCATTCGATAATATATCGTAGGTACGTCTACGGAACTGTACAAAAAAACATGCTACAGTACTGTAGGCAACAGTTCATTGTGCCAAATGCGTTCCCCAGAGCAGACTTACATTGTGTTGGGAAATTAGGCTTACTTTTTCGCCCTTGTGGCAACAGGGTTTTTAGAATGGAAACTATAGCTAGTCTAACGTTGCTGCTCCAAATTTGGGGACTTTTAATTTGTTCATAAGAGGAAAATCATTGAAACTTAAATGACACAATATGAAAACGACGATACAATACAAGAAATACCCTTCTAATGACACACGTCTCAACAGTGACGCGATACCACCTCAGTCATATCACGAAATGTGACCATATATTGCACATCACTACTTGTTATTCCTCTCAAGGAATGGTGTATTGGTATCCATGTTAAAAATGTCATCAGTCATCAGCATGTAGGCCTTTAGATACTATACACCTCTAATCAGTCCAGTTAAGTCAGTAAACAGAGTTTAGACTGTATTTTCAATTCATTTAGATTACAAGTGTGTTACAGTACTAACAAATATCAAATGAATATTTGGATCTTTTCCGTTAATTTACCAGCACAACCTTTTTGGCTTTATGTTTATTTTCTACTGTTAAAAATATGTTTTACTACTAAAGAAAATATTCCGCGCACCTGTTAACGTACATTCTCTTTTCCCCTGTTTCTCTCAAATTCCTGGGAGTCTTATCTTAATGCTTATCGATATCTGCTCCACACGCTCAGCGGCCAGTAGTATTCGGACATCAAAGCCCCCACCATCAATATTGCCAATTCAGAAGTTGCATTAATTGCTTCTTGAGATGTAAATTTTAGCGTTCACGGTATGTCATTGTAGCTCAGGTATGGTCCCAGAGTCAAATCGGATTGTGTTCCTTTATTTTAATTATGTTTTACAGTAATTGTTAAACGTTACTTTGGTTTGTATGTACACCAAACGACTTGTAATATAGCCTGTGTTGATTTAGTTATTTTGGAGTTTTCAAAACAATTTACAGGCATGGTTGGTTGGTGGGAAGTGTGTATGAGTGCACAACCCTGAATTTTGTGTATGAGTGCTTAGACCTATGTTAAATACCTTACCGAACTCAACGTTACTTCACGTAATAAGCACACATTTCAAACCCACCAACCACACACCAGAATTTATTTCCATTTGCTTTTTACCCCTAATTAGGTTAGGTTTGAATGTGCTATCAGAACTAAATAGGCCTATGAGTATTCCAGTCGGGCATTTTTTACTTAATCTTTTAAAAACCCCAATAATTTAGTTTATGTTAATTAAGTTTGGTTACGTTTTATGTTTAGATATTGAATAGGACCTATATACTACAAAATAAACATAGGCAACTTTAATTTTTTCCGTCAGTGATATCTAGTGCATTTAACAAAATTAAAAACCAAAAAGTCATGGTATTAAAGGAAAGGATCCAAATAGTTGCTTTCATTAGATCGTTAAGAATAAGTATAGCCTATTAACGTTTGTTAAACAGCCAAAATTACCCGTCACGAATAAACACAAAAGATTGGAGAGAGGATTCTCTTGACTAATGCAGGGTGGTGTAAACTTTAAAATTCCATGAGAACGGAAGGGTACACTTTCATAAACGGAACAATACACAAAGCCGAATAAATTTCTCGATATATTGATAAGATCGACTGTAAAATATTTTATCATCTGTATGTTAGTTATTACGTAATATTTGTTTTTTAGTTTCTTTTCCAAATAAACTTAAAATAAAAATGAAATAAACCTTACCTGCATAAACAAAATAATTGATTTACAAAACATAAAACTAAAAAAAACAAATTTAAAAGGTTTCTAGGAAATAACTTTCTGGTATTACAGCAGCATGTAAAAAGAACATACGATTTCCATAGATCCGTTAAAAGGTTGCTCCCGAGAATACATATTTAAGTATTATTGGAATCAACGTTTCTTACCTGGAAAAATTTCCAGACAATATCTTCCACATCTTTGAGACCGAACATAACCGAATAACTTAAATAATAGCTATACCGTATCGAACAATTTAATTTTGTTTTAGCGAATTTCCCCTACAGGGAAGAAGCTATTAACGTAGTCGGCATGGTAAGATCTAGGCCCGGGACCATGATAACTTTTCGTTTTGAGGTCCCCAGACCCCAAAAACACCATTCGTTCGTAATATATATATATATATATATATATATATATATATATATATATATATATATATATATATATATATATATGTCCGTGAGCACGATAACTCTCGTAAAAATTATCCGATTTTGATGAAATTTGGTATAATCGTGTAAAGCAGCATTTATGACTTAAAGTTCGAAAACCAGACAGATCGACCTATCCGAAATGGTATTTTGGGGGGGTTTTGTACCCCAAAAATGGGTTTTTTGCGGTTTTTACATATTATTTTGGAAAACGTCAAATTTTAGTTTTTTTATTAGAATCAGCTTAAAAAGGCGCACAATTTGGTGTTTTGATCATTTCTCTATGTCAAATGGTTACAGAGATATTGAAAGTGCTAAACACAGTACGTTGTCCAATGTTATTCTTATGGAGAATAAGAAAAATTGTATATCTCGCTTATTTATCAACTTATCCTGATGAAACTTGGTATATTGCTTCATATTGCTGTGGTCTATATTGCTATTGATATTTGCACTAAAGAACATTTTTTGGCTGATAGTTCCCGTAGCAGCAAACCTGCATACTCAGCCCCATGTTATTCTTATAGAGAATAAGTAACGTGTTATCTCCCTTAATTATGAAAATAAATTAATAAAATTTGGTATGTGGCTTTACCTTCTCGAGTTATAATGATATTTCTATAAAACCCCGTTTTTTTATGTTCCTTGCTTCAGCAACCCTGCATACTCAGCCGTCATGTTGTTCTTATGTAGAATAATTAAAATGTCATAAATCGTTTATTTATGAATGTATATTGATGAAACTTGGTATGTGGATTTATGTGGTATTAAGATACATATATATGCATCGGAAATTCGCTGAGTACGAAGGTTTGCTGCTATGGGGGTATTTTATATGATCGCTTCATCATTTATGAATGTGTACCCGAATGGAAAGTTTCTGATAAACATTGAACCTTATTTGGGAATTCTACAGTAAAAATCTTCCAGAAAAAATAATATAGGCTATGATTAAGTTATTGCTCCAATACTTTCTATTTCAACCGGTTATGAATATGCAACAATTAAAACTGTTAACACACTGTGGTGGTCAGGATAAGATTAACGCGGTTTAAATAATTATAGAGCTTTGTCACTTTTGTTAAAAAGTGAAACCTCACTGGAAAACATCTAGCCAAAGAGTAATAAAGACTAACATAAGTTGTGAAGAGGGGATTTGATTGGTTGACATATTTGTTGCCATGAAGATCGGAGGGTATAGAGCGTCAAAATGGCGGTCAGCATGTAAGCACAGTTTTTTACCCCAGACGAGACCTCTATAGATATATACCTCGTTGGATACGATAGGATTTGTTATTTAAAAATATCATAAGATAACCTAACCTAACACACTGTACAAGATGGGTGGTAAAAAAAAAATACCATTTCAACATTGGAGGTCACTCTTATCACTGACTTTGTCAAAAAATCAATTCCTAAGTTCTAAAATATAGAAAAAATAGCTAGGATAAACAGAAAAATACCTGAAACTCATTCCGTTAATATCAAAATAAAATTATGGCCCCTATATAGTCCTGACACAGACTTGCTTGCTACATTGAGAAATACACCCGCTATTGGCTAAATACACGGCTAATTCATGTATTTCAGAACTTGACGTTAAATTAAAACATATTGTCAATATTAGCAAAATATGTACATACCACTAACTGTTTGTACGTTGTCTTCAGTTCCTCAATTGATAATCATCGAAAGTCCACATTTCTGATCCCAGTCATGGCCATGACGCCTCTAGCTTCCATGAAAAACAACCCTAAGTGCGAGGCCTTTGTAGGCGCGAGGCCTTCGTAGGCGCGAGGCTCTTGTGCGGCTGCATCTGTCACGCCGCCCTAAGGACGGCACTGGGTCCTTATCACGTTAAGTAGATACCTTGGGTTAGGTAAGGTGTATGAGGTGGTGTGGTCTGTTGGATTAATTGTAGTATGTTTGGCCATTCCAAGTAGGTTACCTCAGCAAACTTCTAACAAAAAGCGAGTGGACATATGTGCGATTTTGTAAATCCCAAATATAGGCTAAGCTAGTCCTCTTATAAAATCCTCCCTAATAAGACAACCAAGGCCTATATATGGATACTTACAGCAAGGCTAAAATTAGAATGTGATGGTTGACAAACAATAGCATTGGCCTACCGTATCTACATTATATGAAAGTTAAATAGGTATGGTAACTTAGTCTTAAAGAATACCATTTAATCTTCATATATTATTAAAACGTTGTAGACAGTATTTCATGTATATTGACAGCATCAGAAGTTTGTTTTTAGTCACATCTTTCTTATATAGGCTACATGTTACTTATGAATAAAACTGTAGGCTATAGGCCTAAACCAAAACCTCAGGTCTAAAGTTATTCCCACAGATTATTTAACCAGTAATGGAATAATGTTGTCATTCTCGCCGATGTCACTTTTATCGTGTTAAATCCAACTAAACAAACCACAGTCTTATTTACAGATATGTATGAAACTACCATGGAAACGTATCCATATCTCAGAAGGTTTACATTTGATTACCGGTATTCTTACAATGTAAATTAAATTATTATTATAGAGCTTGAAGAACGTCACGTTTATAGTTCATGATTTTCGAACAAGATGTTAGAACAAATTATCAAAAAGTAAACTTCTAGTTCGTAATCGTAACCTCAAAAACGTAACGCCAAACATCAAGATGACAGCAACTAAAGAATTTTGACTGTTCTAAAGAGCCTGTGTACGGTGTGCCACTAAGGTCAAAAGTGGTAGGGTAACTTACTGAAGAATGTTAAAATAATTATTAAAATGTAATAATAATTCGTCAATTTCCGGTATAGTTTATCAGAATCATTAAATCGTCAAAAGTTAACCTTAAAAATGTCATGACAATCCATCCAGGAATTAGATATTGTCATAGTTAAAAGCACGATGTATAGGTAGCTATAGTTTGTTCTTTTTTCTGTTCTTACAAATGTTAATTATTGTTACCTATATTGTAAAGTTGCATTGGTGATAGCCGTCAAATAAATAACCAAAACATCTAATTTTATTTGGTAACTTACCGTCCGTTTTATTAGTGAGATAATAATTTGTTGAATAAACTAAGACTTTCTCCTGTTAATGAGTGGAAATTATACTGTGAATAATTACATTTATTAGCGTTTAATCACTTTAATCACGTAAGAAGGTCTTGTTGACATCTTTTTTCCAGTCATTTCATTTTGTCGTCTGGAGAGGTCTAAAAGTCCCATGGTCCAGAGCTCGGCGTGCATTTTTTTACATAGAGTACGGGACCAATAAAGTTATTTATTATAATAGTATTTAAAATAATAATGTATTTTTTAATTATTATAAAATAAAATAGTCATACAATTTTTAAAAGATAATGATATTTAAACCTTATTTTTTGTGTTTCAAGTTACGAAAAGAAGTTTTTTTCCTAGTCAACATAAACATGAATAACTACAGTTCTGTTGTGAATCTATGGCAATACTTACGTTACTCTATAGTTGAAACATAGACGTTGGCTAAATATCAACGATTCAAGTACCACTAAAATGGCTCCCAATGTTAATCTTATGGGATAAAAAAGTAGATTTGTTTTAAAGATAATTTTATTGTCACTTAACCAAATATTCCCAATAACGAACTCGACCGAGATTTCGTACTATAGAATCTATCTCTAAAGTTTGAAGTGGATCTGTAGAGGCGTTTTTGAGTTATTTATGTCACAGACACGCCAGTTCGAGTTGATTCTCTTACCAGTGTAAGCAGTAAAGTCATGTATAAGGATTTCGTTTCACTCAATCCAATTACTAATCCAAGCTAAAACCAATTACCAAACAACAACTAAGCCAGAAATCAAACACACTGCACTGCTATGTAAATGGTCGGGCGCGGCGCGGCAGCGGGCGGCGGAAAAAGACAGTTTTGCCGCGTTCTTATACCTGGATTTCTGAGAAAACCGACCACTTTAGAAAATAAAAGTTGGAATAAAAATGACATTTTTTTATTCATCTACAAATTTTCCGCTGACAAAATGTCTCTGACCAAAAAATAAAAAACTTCCCCACAGAATAACTTTTTCATGTCTGGTTTTGGAAAACAAATCTACAAGCGTGTAATAAAATATTTATTCACCAATTAATAAAATTATCTATAATTTTAAATTAATACCATCGTCATCGTCAGACTCTATACTATAAGCATGCAAAATTTCAACGATATAATTAAACTATTACTGTTGATAATGGCCGTGTATTTGTCGCGAAAGTTTACCGCGAATTGAGCTCGCGGATCGTAGATTTCAGGCTGTAAGCCAGACCAACATGGCGGATCTTGCCACACTTTTAATGCACAGGGTATAAGAACTTGTCTTCTCTATTCTATTATGTGCTCGCTGACTAGTGGATAGGGGTAGTGGAGGGGAGAGAGCCGTTACCCCCACCTACCGCCAGGGGCACGTGACGACACAGCTGTGGCTACCCACCCGTCTGTGTCGACGGGAACATGACACGGAAACCAAAAAGGAGGAATCGTGCAGATTTTGGTTTCCGTTAAAATAATTAAAGGGATAGAACGACATTTTAGCTGCGATTCCAGCGGAAAATCGCCAAGTACAGACTGTAAACTTTAGTCCACTTTTAATAACGTATAATGCTGTACTATTTTCTTATAAAACACATTTTGTACCTTGTACTTATGCTATTTATAGGCTTTTAGTCACTTTTTGTTCTTTGATTAGAGTAAATATTTGGAAATTTGGGTGCATTTCGTCAGTAAAACAAGGTAATTGTTGACTTTTTGACCAATTATTCCTATATGATTTATAAATATATGCTTTTTACATCAATACCATTAATATTTATGGGTTTACACTTTATGAGATATAAAAATGAGTGAAATACCCGAAATAACCATATTAATGGTCTTTAAAATGTAAAACGTTGTCAAATATTGCAAATTTGTACCTCGGTGAAAACATTTTTTATTGAAATTACGCTTAAATAAGAGGTTTAGAAGCATTTTCTGGATACAATATGTTGACATCACTAGTCCTAAATACGTTGAAATCATAAACAGACCACTTTATATTGCTAGACGTTCTCATATAGAGAAAACAATAGACTTGACTCGCGGTACCTTCCGGACGCACATAGGGTCAATGGTTATTGAATAAGTTTGTTTTCATCGGTTATGATTTTTTTTTTTTTCATTTTCATATTACACTAAAAATTACTAATCCGATACATCAAGTTTCACGTTTGAGGGCCTAATATTTACCCCGCTACCAGTGGCGGATTTAAGAAGTTGCCGCCTAAGGGCTATTAGGAAATTTGCCGCCCTCCCCCCCAACTATAACTATTTCACTATAACCACTGTCACTATTTGTCCTTTTCGCCGTCCAAGTTTACCCACATGTTATATATCTTGTTTGGTTATCTTATGACAGTATCTAAAGAAGTTACGGATAACTGAATGAATAAGTTTAAGAAATTGCTATAATTTCCTAGTTGAAAAACCCAGTAAAATAATGTATAATTGACTTGATTCACATAACCACAGTTTAATGTTCAATATAGCCTACTCAAAGACAATCAGCCTTAGAGACAAATGGTGTTGTTAACAGCAATGAAGCAGTGCTACTTTTAATAACGAGAAAATCCTTCAACAAAGGCCGAAAATCTATAAGAAGGGATTCATCGAAACATCAAAACATTAATTTATACACCAACGCTTTGACTACTGAAAATTATATTAAATAACCTATAAATAAGATATGATGACACTGTAGCCTAAAATTCGTAATTTGGACCTTTAGCCTAAAAATTCTGACTATTTTAACCCTGAATCAAATAATACAGCTTTTGTGTATTGAGGACGCTGCTTTTCAATACAGTTTTTCAGTCATTTTGTAATTTATACTTTTATACAAAGAATTGTTTGTATGTTTTAGACGATAAAAATATAAAATTAATTGATGTAGGCCTAATCTTAATAAAACTCTACACATTTTCAAGCACTTCTTCTAATTTTACCTCCATGATGTTGTAGATAAAAGGAATTAAAATATAATACCTACAGGAGTCACTACTCTCTGCCAAGTTACCTTCAAGAAGCGTGCCGTCATTATTGGTATTTTGTCCTGTTGTGGTGTCAACTTGTTGGTGGGACGGTGTCATTCGATGTAGAAGGCGGCTTGTTTTCAACACTATTTCCAAAGCCATATTAAAAGGGTATTTTCATTTAACTCAAAACATAACTTTGCTTCGAGATAAACAATAAAATTACATATAAAATATGAACTAAGATTATAAACTTATAACATCATGATTCGCCTAAAATGCGACAAGATATTAATTTAAAGACTTCAAATATCACAGTTTTTTATTTAATGAAATGGGAGATTTTGACACCATCCCACCCAAAAAAATCTATAAAGAGGTCTCGCCTAGAGTAAAAAACTGCAGCCTACATGCTGACCACCATTTTGAACCTCTATCAACTATGCTCCCATGGCAACAACCAATCAAATCCTCTCTTCACAAATTATGTTAGTCTTTATTTGCCTTTGGTCAGATGTTTTGTTTTTAAAAAATACCTCCAGAATGAACGATTATGTGTGGTAGCCTTTGATGGTAAGTATAAGACGGCTGAAATAACTTTCTTTGTTACCTTGAGTTTGAAAATGAATCGACAATATCTTTGAAGCCTAAATGTTGTTATTGTCATCTCAAATTCTATTTATGCAACATTTCTCAGCCATGCGCCTTAGTCATTATTGATATTGTGTAAACAATAATTTTAATGCTATGCGAATGTACGGGTAAACTTAGAAGTCCGTGAGTTGAACGTAGTCACAGTGGTGCAGGCCTGATGTAGTTCGTGGCTTGCCGCCCTTTCTCTGTGGCGTAATCGTCTTGTCGCTAGAACGGATGAATGAAAAATGCATTATGACTTTTTTGAGGAACTGCAGTGTGAGGGACTGCAAGCGTAATACATTAGTCTCTGATTAATACCTTTACCTTTAAAAGGGCGGCATACCGCCATTTTCATACGTTTTCGTCAAAATGTTCCCCGTTTCAACATTTATTTTGTAAACAAACTAATAATTTTCTGTAAATTTCCCACCCCTAAAAACTTGCCACCCTGGGCTACAGCCCCTATAGCCCCCCCCCTAAATCCCATCTGTGAGCAAGAAGCGAAAGAGACCGTCTTCCATCGAATTGGAAACTAAGAAACCAGGATGGGTGGCAAAACCAACAGATGATTGCCCCATAGTGTCATGGCAGGAAGATGGTAAAACATTTGTAGTTCAAAACCCGAGAAACAAAGGACAAATATTATTAAAAATGGAACTATACGATAGTACAGATTTTATGTTCCAAGTGTGGATTATTTTGGACAAAGATGGTGAAATGCACGAAAGTGTTAAACAATTAGTTAATAAAGTGGAAAATATGTGGATTGATAAATCATCAGGAGTGCCGAAAATTACAGGATTAACACAAACTGTACACAAAAGTTTCACAGCCACCAAAACCGAAGAAGCAGACAGTCCGTAAGAAACGAGCTGCCACATCAATCGTTTAGAACAGCTGCGACGCGCCGATTTTTTGTGTGAATACCTGCGCGAGACACCTACGTGATACAACTGCATTCGAGTCTAGACCTGTCTGTTTTTTGCTGGCTAAGCTGCGGCGAACACCTGTGAACAAAATGGCCGCACTGGCCACTTATAAGGTGAGGACGCGGCACAATGAGCATCATTCCCAGCCACCTTTGCGTCTAGTCCACATCATCCTACTCCTAGCATCATGAACACATCCGAGAACGTGAGTGGAGTTTCCAACGACGCAGCCATCGGCCTGAGGACTGCACTCAACAACTGTAAATCTGACGCTCCAATCTACACCAGGATTGGAGTTCTCCGTGAGGAGTGTGGCTACCTCATCACTGCAATGGAGCGCGTCACTACACCATTTGGCGAGACTATCATCGTCATCCTGGAGGGTCAGGTCGGTGATCACTTCTACCTTCGCGTATATCTACCTAGATGCTTCGACGATGTGGTGAGCGACATGGACATCGTGAGATACAACAAAAACGGTAGCGGAGAGCGTCTTCACCTGCTGAAACACAGCGCCGGACCAGGGACCAGATACACCCCGTTGGGGTTTGTATAAAGCAAGACATGTATAATTAAAATATCTTTGTAAAATTTTGATTTTTTTTAGTATAATATTTATAGTCACATTCTGAACATAGCCACTGTATTGTTTATTAAGATTAACCCCAAAAGCCAATTATAGTGTGTAAGTTGAGAGAGTGATAATTTTCAATCAGTAGTGATCATGGTGTTGATGTGGAAACATCCGTTCTCAGCCATTGTGGCGGGACCGTCAGGTTGTGGTAAGACACAATTTGTGTCAAAGTTTATAGAACACATTACAAAAATGTGTGACACAAAATTTACCAGTATAAACTGGCATTATGGTAGTGGAGGAGGAGGAGGTTCCAATAACTTAAACATTAACCACATAGAAGGATTGCCAAACTTGGAGGATTTTTCTGGTAATGAACCAATACTTGTAATTATAGACGATATAATGCATGAGGCTGACAATCGTGTGGTGGATCTTTTCACTACAGGATGTCATCATCGCTATATAAGAGTGTTTTTCATCACACAAAATTTACTTCATCAAGGGCGCGGGCAGAGGGACATCTCATTGAATGCACATTACATGGTGTGTTTTAAGAATCCTAGAGATAGAGTGCAAATCAGGTACTTGGCCAGACAAATATATCCAGGCAGTTCGAAATTCATTGAGGACGCGTACACGGACGCTACGAGGAATCCATACGGTTGCCTACTGATAGACTTGAAACAATCAACAGACGAGAATATGCAAATACAAAGTTGTATATTTCCAGACAATTCTACGAATTATGTATATGTGCCAAAGAAAAAGTAATTTAGATATCAGTAGAAATCATGTCGTGCTTGCAGAAGAACGCAACTCTACTAAGGGCTTTGATACACGCAACACCAAAGGAGCGAAAAGCATTGTTAAAAGTGTGTGACAAGAGTTGTATTCAATCGGTGTACGAGTGTGCTTACAACGTTCCTCTGTCCAAGAAGAGCAAAAGTCAGCTAAGCAAACACAAAGCGGTGCTACGCAGACTGGTGAAACGAGGCGAAGGTTGGGCGAAGAAACACTGTCCAATACACAGAAACGGTAAGTATCTAATACAAAAAGGCGGTGGACTCATAATACCATTACTTTTGAGCACAGTACTACAAGCAGCATTGAATAGTTAAAAAAATGACCGACATCCATAATCAGTTCTATTTGACATTACCGAGTAATAGTTCAATGCAATATTATCCAAAAAATACCGTTGCAAATTATGTAACACATTTACCGAGAGCTATTCGACTGGACGCTGGTGATTGGGAAATGGCACTTGTGGAAGCGCATTATCCTTGTTCATTTTTATCAGTCGGTAATGATGAAACAATTGACATTAACATACAACCACAAGTGGAAGCAACTGTGAGCATAAAAGCGTTTTTTGCGTGTTATGGACGGCAATGCTGATGTAACACCAATAGTGTCGGCTATGCCAAAACAAAACTACAGAATTAAACTGAAGACTGGTGATTATGCAAATATTCAAGAATTGTGTGATTATATCAATTCACAAAAACTAGCAAATATTTTTGGTGTAAAGTTTACTGTTGAAAATTCATACAAAAAATTCGTTGAAATATTGATGGGATATGATGTTAGAAAAATTAAATTAAGCCTCACGTTAGCGCTTCAATTGGGGTTTGGTCCAAATGAATTGGCGCTGGAAGGTGATGCAATTAACAAAAGCATCCGATCGCCAAACATTCGTCTCGGCTTACCATCACACATGTACATTTATTGTGATTTAGTCGAACCACAGTTGGTTGGCGATACAGACGCACCATTATTTTAAATTTTCAATATATCTACGTCTAGTTATGTGTATGGATTACATAAATCAACATCATTCATCAATCCGCATTATGTGCCTGTTATAAATAGATCTTTTGATAGTGTGGAACTTAACTTAAGAGATAGATAGCACCGGACGTTATCTAGAATTCCACTTTGGAACGTCGTGTGTGAAGTTACACTTTAGAAAAGTAGCGGGTCACTGGTAAAGGAATGGGGCACGTGAAGAAGATGGTAGTTGTACCGCAAGAGTTGATTGATCGATTGCAAACAAATGCTAATAATAAAACACTGACTAATCTATCCAGTGAAAACAGTCTCGACGCAGAGATGCAACAAATATTGGATAACAAGCATATGGATTATATTGAAAAGTGGAAATTATACAAACAAGCGTTACATCGCTTCTTGCATATTGCTGAGAATAATCGCCAACCGATTACCATACCAATTGTGGGAGGGGATGAAAATGGTCGTCGAATACATACTGCTGAGGAAGGTGGTCCAGTTGAGGAGATTGTGGAAATGTTTTCCAAAACTTACAGATTTGACTCCCGCAATCTCTTACGTTTCATGAAACGCGAAGGCAGTTTAATCAGTTAGGAAAGTGGCTATTCGGTGTACATTAATGGTAAAAAAATCCCAGATTCAAATCTAATGGATATCTTAAATTGCATAGTAAAAGTGCGTATGCGTGATTACACACCACCAGGATGGCGCGAAGTGCTAAATGCATTAAAAGCAATGAATGTGCCAAAGGACTATATGAATAATATAAGAGCACTGAAATAAATAAATGCTGAATATCAATCAACATTCGCAGGCGGGTCAGATGATGAAGAAGACGCAAACAGTTCAACTGAATCAATACTGCGGACACCAATTATCGCACTTTGAAAACACGCATGTGGTGATATTTGACTTACAAAATACATATAGTTATTTAGATGTAATGGACAAATTGGTTAATGCTTACAATGACAGTGCGCACAGGAGTCTAGGCAACAGAATACGCCCAGTTGATGTGACAGCTACCAATAAGCGGATATTGTATCAGGTATGGCGCAACATGTACGGTAAGATACCGCGTCGTGTTAAGCCAAAACTGAAAGTTGGCACAACAGTGCGCATATCTAAGGAGAAAGGTACATTCGCAAAAGGCCACGAAACTAATTGGCGTATAGAAGTGTTTGGGTGCGACGTGTAAACACATTGATGCCACTGCCAATGTACACGTTCGCAGATCTTAAAGGTGAACAAGTGGTTGGACAGTTTTATGAATACGAATTACAAAAAGTGACAATTTACAACGACTATCTGTTCAAGATTGATAAAATACTAGACGCTAAGGGGCGAGGCCGCGGTAAGCGCTATTTCGTCAAGTGGGAAGGTTAAGGAGACGAGTTCAATTCTTGGGTACTAGCGCAAGCAAAATGCCTAATAGTCAATTCTATTTAACATTGCCCAGCAACAGCTCAAAGGATTATTTTCCAAAAAAACACAGGGTCAAATTATACTACACATCTGCCGAGACAAATCCGATTAGAAGGCAAGTGCGAGATGGCATTGGTCGAAGCGCATTATGTTCACTTGTGATTGTGAGTGAAGAAGCTTTTATTTGGCTCGAGTATAAGCTAAGTCTACCGGGTATTCCTACTCCAGTTAGTACTGAACAAATTATGTTAAAGATGAAACCCGGATATTACAAGAACATAACTGATTTATTGAAAATGATCAATACTACAAAGGACGTGACTCAGTGTTTATACATTAAATATGATAAATAGCTGGACAGAGTCAAGATAACGGCAATGGTGGATGGTATATCAGACTTACATTTCAGTGACACGCTGTCACTGCAGTTGGGCTTCGATCCGTACGACAGTGAATTGGCAAATAAGCTCACTGCGTTATAGGCACCTAATCTGACTATGGGACTGACGACACACATGCACGTGTATTGCGATCTGATTGAACAGTAGATGATTGGTAACGATATAGCACCGCTTTTGAAGATCATCAATATTGACAGAGATAACTACGTACACGGCGCGCCTAAGACAGTGCATTTCACCAGTCCTCATTATGTGCCAGTTATGAAAGGGACATTTGAAACTATCGATATAGACCTAAGGGAACACACTGGTAGAAAAGCGTCATTCCTCTTTGGGACGTCGTACGTGAAGCTTCATTTCAAAAGAGCGCAGCAATAAATACAAACGATCCATACTTGGCGTACTAACGTCACCAATAAGACTGGCGGTAGTATCGATAGAGTATTTCGCGGTGCGCCCTACCAGCGCGGCCATGGAATCGGTATTTTCTTAGGCGGTATGTTCCGCAACATCACCCCGATACTAAAGTCGGGAGTCGTGGCTCTGGCCACAGAGGCGTTGAAATCAGGTGTTGGATTCTTAGGTGACGTAGCCACGCGAGATCCTAAGGATGCCGCTAAAGATCGTTTCGGCCAATTTACTGTCTCGCTGAAACGCAAGATGGACGGTAAACTTCAACGTGTGCTAAGGTGCGGCGGAGGCAGTGGCGGCGCTAGCGCGAAACGCCGATGCGCAACGCGAAAGAATAACGAGAAACACCAACGTGTTACTCCTGCGTGAAAGTACAATGCGAGAGCTTCGCATAAGAGTACCGCGAAGCGCGCAATGCGCAGCAGCATGTTCACACCGCAGTTTTTGGCGAAACTCTTTAGAGGAAGGACGTCCTCCAATAAGAGTAGCGGGAGGAGGAGAATTAGAAATCAGAAGAAGAAGAATAATATGAAGAGAACATCTGTGCGTGATATATTCAATTAACGCAATGTAATTTCTACATCAAAATTCTTGCAAATGTGTCAAGACAGCATTGGATTTATTCACCCTACCGCCTACGCAGACCAGTATCGAGAGTGGTAAATGGGTTCAGTACAAAATAATCTCCACACTGAATTCGCCCATCGAGTTTGTTGTGCCGGGCGGTAAAGAATATACTGATATTTCGCAAACAATGTTGGAAATTGCAGCGGCTATTGTCAAATCGACAGGAGCGGCAATCACAGATGCCAATGAGCCGAAAAAATTGGTCCAGTCAAAAATTGGTTACATTCGTTATTTAATCAAGTCGATGTGTGTATGAATCAGAAACTGGTTACACCAAAAAACAACACTTATGCATAACGAGTGTATATTGAAACATTGGTGAATTACGGCTTTGATGCTAGGAAATCACATTTAACGTGTGGTCTATGGCAATCAGACGATGCTGGCTATATGGACGATACTCTGGACGATAATGACGCACTAAAGGCGAGACAAAATATGACAAATAAAAGTCGTGAAATCGATATGGTCGGTCATCTACATGTGGACATGTGTAATCAGAACAAGTTCCTGTTGAGCGGAGTGGAACTGCGTTTTAAATTAATTCGATCAAAAGATTCTTTCTCTATTGGCAATACCTGACTAGATACCAACCTTTCAAAGTTATTTATCAGAGCATAGTGGGATGTCCTCTCATTGGTCAGGAACAGAAGGTTAAAGTGGTTGGGTAGCCTTGATCCACGACACGAAGAGGATAGACAATGTGTTCAACTTCTTGACTGGTGTCGTTCCTCTTCTTATTCTTCTTACCCAGACCATACACATTTACGCTTACGCCGTGGTTATTGCGCTCGAACGTGCGGAGTTACGATAAAGTGACTGGAAAGGTGAGATTGTCAAAATTCAAATTGTTTTGTGCTCGGAGCTCTGCAGTAAAGTTATGAGCTCTGAGCTGGTTTCTAAAGGGATCTACAATAAATTTAGATAGGATTGAATATTCAAAACATCGTTAATCCGCATCGGTCAGCACATAAACCACAGCTTTTTTCATGGTGATATCTTGCGGCATCGGGATGAAGGAGCTACCTCTGAGAGGGGTGTATACATTTACTCTCACTTCTGTTTTTAACACACTAACAAAGCTCTATCCCGAACCCTTCAATTCACATGTCTCCTTTTCAAACATAATTGTCTTTAGGAATTGCTGGCATATTTCCTCCACGTCTGTGGTTTGGAAAAGGGAAACATATTTGGTTTTAAAGTTCCGCTCACAAGATTCGCCATGTACTTTTGCGAATTAGCAGACTACCCACAACTTTACTTTGATGGCATTTACCTGCTGTAATACGCGTCGCATGAGTGTAATTAACTGCGCCCGCACTGTACTGAGGAATTCCATCAGAGACGGTTTGATCCGCGGGCTCAATCAGACGGTATGATTTCAATCGCCCGCGGAATGCCGTCTGGAACTCCTCAAAGCCAATAGGAGCCAAGTTTCTAGAGATTATTGACGGCCCAGCTTCATCATCGCTGTCAGCTGATGATGAAGAAGGCGCAGGTGTTGGTTGCTGCAGCCCGCTGGGACCGGCGACTGCTGGATCCACTGGGACCACCTGCTCCTGACGCCCTAGACATGCATACCGCATTTGCCGAGCTAGTGCGTCCTTCCTCGAAAATTCTTTGCCGCATCGAACACATGCGAACTCTGGAAAGAGAAACAAAACCTCTTTTATATATATGTTTTTTATTAAAAACTAAAGATTATTAACATCAATGAGATTCGTTTAGATATTTCATGTTAAAGTGATATAAAACAAACCAAATGTAATAGTGAAAATGAATATTGTGATGAAAAGTTATTTAATCTTTAAAAGATTTATAACGTACTTCTAGTACTGAAAGATTATTTGCTTTAATGTGATACATGTTATAAATCAAGTTATTGCATATAAAAATACCCGTACTTTATTTCATCTTTGAAATATTTAAAACGCACTACTAGTACTGAAAGGTTATCTGCTTTAATGTGATTCATGTTGTTTTTAAAGTTATAAATAAATTAAGTTTTTACAAATACTACTACTACTAACACTAAATGATTCTTACCTCTCGGGGGGCTTCGTTAAGTGCCTGGGGGGGAATCAGATCAGGATCGTTGGTGGGGTTGACTCTCGGCGGTGCAGCAATATCTGAAAAAAACCCAAGTGGATTGTTAGTAATAATATAAATCCTTTCAATACATATTAATTGAATATTTATACTCTCCCTTTAAATTTATTATCGGGGCTGGCTCTCAGCGTTGCAGTAATATTTAAATCACCAACGTGAATTATTAGTACAACTATTATACAAACCTTTCAATGCATATATTGATTTGGAGAATCATATAGAATGAGTATTTAAACCCTCCCTTTAAAGTTTTAATCTGCGTAAATGATTAATGACAATACTAACCGAGTCGAAAAGCAGGATTCTGAGGCTGGGGAGGTATGGGGTTGTGAACTGTCATGATGTGGCGACGAAGATCCTCGGCGCTGGCGAATCGTGATCCACACCCAGGACCGATGACTTGGTCGCCACCATGCGTCGTACGCACGTTGCGTACAAGATGGTCTTTCCTCTTGTATGCCATACCGCATATGGCGCATGAAAAACGACGCTCGACGTTCATGATCTGATACAGAGCATACCAAATTATGCAGATTTGTAAAAAAGAGCTGTGAGGGAGGGGAGGGGTAGGAAATGGTATTAAGGATGGTATTGTTTGGTTTTAGTATATCTTAATTAAAATCCTATATATTTATTAATAAGTCACTAATCATCCGAACTCTTGCATGGTGTTGTTCTTTTAGATAATAGAAATTATTTGAGTTTATATATTGATATTCATTAAATAATTAAAACTCATTTAGATATTAACAATATTATATATACATAATACTCATAATTGATTATTGAGATACATTCTACCATTTATATAAAAATGATGTGAAAAATATTACATCATGAGTCATTTCTTATAAATGTAATATTCTTGTGATTTATTTTTTTTAGATAATATACAACATAAATATCATTAGTGCTTATTGAACTGATCTCTTGCATTGTTATAAAATAGTATATAAAGAATATTACATAATGAATAATATAATAACATACTTATAAAAATGATTTACAAAATGTAATATAACATTCTTATAAAAATTATTCATAAAATTGAATATTCTTGTAAATTACAACTAATAATAAGAAGAATGAATGTTACTTACGTTTAATGATCCAAGGAGAATAGCACACACGCAAACACACACAGAAGCGGAGCAAAGCTGTAGCACAACTGTACACTATGGTGTTAAGACTAAGAATGAGCTAGGAGTCGGCGTTGATCGGCTTGGTTGGAAGTGCCTTGTGTGTTTGTTCCCAATGGCGGACGCAGATATTGCGGAAAAACCACCCTCAGTCTGAGAAACTATCGGCGGAATGTTTCCCATGGGTTGACGCAGCTGCATCGCCCTTGTCTAATTATTTCGGAGAAGGATCCTAACAACCCCACGTCTGGGAATGTTGGGGTGAATCCGCAACGCAGGTGCGTCGTAAATCAACCAATCCATAATGGCATTCTGACAAGGGTGTTTTGTTAACGAAAATACATGGTTATAAAATCAACCCCACGTCTGGGAATGTCGGGGTGGCGCTTTTGTTGGTATAACATTATCATATATCGATGTCAGAGAAGGGTCCATCGTTAAAGGCCACCTGCTGGGTAACAACTTACCTAGTATAATGGAATTCGAAGGAGAATCTTTTAATGGTGATTGCTATCGGGCAATAAATTTGACCCTCTGTCTGGGGGTTCCTTTGTCCCAAAGCCTTTATCATCGATCACTGTCATGTTGGTTAGCTGGGGGGGGGAGGGGGAGGGTATTTTTATTTTAATTTCTTAATTACATTGAATTATGCGCAATTACTCCAGTTGCTTCAATGCACAATTACTCTAGTTACTTATGGTAGTTAAACATATGAATATTAATTAGGGTGATTAAACAACAAATTTTGAATATTAATTAGGGCAATTCAAACAAAATTTTAAATATTAATTAGAGTAATTATTAAAAAATTTCATATTAATTATGGTAATTAAAAATTTGCATATTAATTAGGGTAATTAAAAAGAAAATCGGGGGGGAATAGATCATGCAAATTTGTCCCCGCCACCCACGCCACACACAGAATCGGCTAATATACCCTACTTATATGAAACAATGCTCATATTTAAAACGCCAACAGGAATTCTTTAGGCAGCTCGTCTGAGACTTCCACAGGTTCGATTTGCTTGCGATTTGTACTAAATGAACGATAATTTTTCCTTTATTTTTAGGTGTTATTTGTTTTTCAAATATTTTATCGGTAAATAGTTTTAAAACAAAAATACAATTGATTTTATGGCATTTAAAATGGAGTAAGATTTCACACTTTTCTAGTCCTTTTAACAGTTTGTTTGAAACTTCTACTGGGGCAGTTTGCACGCAGTTTGTTCTAAATTTAATATAATTGTTTACATATTTGCATGATTTATTTATATTGTAATATTTTGTAGTTAAATAGTTAAAAGACAAGAATTAAAATTCTCTTATGACATTTAGGGGTACAAATTCACATTTTTGTAGTTCTTTGTAGTTTGTGACTCCTACAAAACCGGTTTATATACAATTTGTACTAAATGAAAGATAAATTTCCCAATTTGCAGGTTTTACTTAATTTTGTGATATTTTACTTTGTAAGTTATACAAAAACTAAATTTAAAAACTAATTTAATCCTTTTTCCTTTCATCGTCTCTCACAGATGATAAAGGCAACACGTGTATCTCTCTAAAAATGATAAAAGACAAACGTTCCTAATTATTGGTTTTAGTAAATCCCTAATGGTCAATACCTTATAACGAACATTACCATGTATAATGGTTTTAGTGTGCATGAAAGTGATAAGTTTAAAACTAGATTTTCTGTGCCATAAACGGAGCTTTGCTCGCTTTCGAGCAATAGGGGATCTAGTTTTCTATTAATGTCGAGTAGTTGCTATCGCAAATATGATTTTGGAATTTAAACTAATACTTATAATAATTTATTAAATTAACATAAGTTTTATTGGAATGATTATTTAAAATGTACGGCAGTATAATATTTTAGGTGATCTTCAATACTCATATTCGCTCGCTACCCCACCCCCCACTCACAACCGTTCATGCGTTTTGCCTACAGATTGCTAAATTAGGAATATTTGAAAAAGATGCCATTTGAATTGGTTGGTACAAACGGTGTGTTTTTTTCATGTCTTTCCCGGTTAATGACGTCCCATCATGCCAAGCAAGCCCATTAATCTTAGCAATTCGTAAAGGATTTTTAATTGTTTTGGGATAAAACTGCCCCTATACAACCTCAACTACTTATACAGTAGAACATCGCTTATTCGAAGTTTAAGGCAGCTAATTTAATTCAGATTAAAGGAAGATTGAAATATCAATGTTTGAATTATGGAGGTTAATGTGGATGAAATTCGAATTATAGAGTTGAAAAAACAAACGTTAATGATTCAGATCTAGAAGAAACTGAGCGTACACGCATTAGTTCATAGTAAGGACTATTGGCTGGTTCTGCGTTTGGCGGGGGCGGCGAGGGAAAAATTTGAATAATCACCCCCGCCATCCCCCCCCCCCGATTTTTTTGCGAATTTTTTAACGGATTTATTTCAATTTTTTTGCGAAATCCCCCCACTGGCAGCCATCTTGACCTCTTCGAATGGTTGATTACATTGTCCTTTGATATTCCAACAAAGGACCCTCCATACGCATTCCCAGATAGAGGGTGAGTTTTTTGCTCGGCGACAGTCATCAACAAAGGACCCTTTTCCGAATTCATTAGAGGAGGGTGTTTATTTCGAACACTTGCGTCGACAAATATAGACGGAACCTTCAAAACCTGTTGAACCACCCGCTGCACTCTAAAAATTTCCCACTGCTCCGAACCATTAGTTTGTAACGTCAATCACTGCTTGTCGTCCATTGTATTCTTCCGAGAATCACCGCTCGTTAAACGTTTTTGGGTGCCGGGTTGCTGAGAAATTTCCTTTTTAGGATTAAAGCTAAAGATGTGACTCAAATCCTAAATATCAAAATACAAAACAGGCAGTGAAGCCAAATGTTGATGATGAAGATAAGTGTAATGCTTTTAACATAACCAGCGAGGGGGGTGTATCAATACACCCCCCTTTAACTTTCAATATCAGTCTACCACCATCGATGAATCTGAATTGTACTCTCTTATTTTGCATCCGTTGAATCAAGTCTCAAATAATGCCTTTGTTATAAAAAGAATTAAAAAAAATAATAGTTGAATACATTACAACTAATAATAATAAGAATGAATAATACTTACGAATGATAATCCAAGAAGAAGGACGCAATTCACAGAACAGCACACCCCCGACACAACCACGACTACTTAATGTGAAGTCTAGACTAAGATTGAGGAGGGAGCGATGGGTGATGGCACAAAGGAATCGATGCGGAGAGGATTGGTTGTAAGTGTACAGCTTAGCGTTTCCCACAGGGTGATGCAGCTTTTCAACGGAGATCCGGCAAAACGTTTTCAAAGACCCAATCTTGAAAGTTCTCAGCAACCCGGCACTCAAAAAGCTTTTAACGAACGGCGATTCTCGGAAGGATCCAATGGATGACAAGCAGTGATTGACGTTACAAACTAATGGTTCGGTGCGGTGGGAAAGTTTTAGAGCGCAGCGGGTGGTTCGACAGGTTTCGAAGGGTCCGTTATTGTGTCCGACGCAGGAGTTCGAAAAAACCTCCTCTAATGAATTCGGAGAAGGGTCCTTTGTTAGTGACCGTCACCGGGCATAAGGCTCACCCTCTGTCTGCGAATGCGGATGAAGGGTCCTTTGTCGGCATATCCAAGGTCAATGTAATAAATTATTCGAAGAGGCCAAGATGGCTGCTGGGGGGGATTTCGCAAAAAAAATTCGCAAAATAATTTTCGAAAACAAATTTGGCAAACAAATTCACAAACAAATCCGCAAACAAATCGCAAAATAAATCAGGGTGGTGGCGTGGGTTGGGGGTGGGGGGTTGGGTGGCGTGAGTGATTATGCCAATGTTTCCCCCGCCACCGCCGTCACACGCAGAACTGGCCAATAGTCCTTACTGTTCATGTTACAACCAGGCTTATTTTTGCACTAATTCGATTTCAGAGGCTTGCGGTATCACAGTTCGTACTGTAGTTGTTGATTTCGAATTTTAGAGGGAACTTCACGAATTACAACAACAAAATTCTAATTCTAGAGGGCCAAATATAAACATATTCGAATTTTAGAGGCTACATTATGCGTTAAAAAACGTTGAATTATCAGTAGATATTTTTTAGAATATTAGAGGTTTTCTGAAGAGAACAGACATATGTCACTAATTCAAGAGGTTTTCGAATTATCGAGGTTCGATATAGCTAGTGGTCTAGATTCATTTGTGACAAATAAATTTATCCTCTGAGGAAGCATAACTTTAAATACCCCCGTCGCAGCAAACCTGCGTACTCAGCGAATTTCCAATGCATATATATGTGACAAACTACTACATAGAGCTACTTACCAAGTTTCACAAAAATACATCCATAAATAAGTGATATATAGCATTTTATTTATTCTTCATAAGAATAACATTAGGGTTGAGGACGCAGGTTTGCTGCAACGAGGGAGATAAGTAATATTTTTTTGGAATTATCAATATAACTGAACCAGGTGAAGCTATATACCAAGTTTTATTAATTTAGGTTCATAATTAAGGGAGATATACAACTTTACTTTTTCTCCATATGAATAACATGGGGGCCGTGTATGCAGGTTTGCTGCTACGGGGACTATCAACAAAAAACTTGTTTTTTGTGCTAATATCAATATACCACATCTAGTTGAAGCCACGTACTAAGTTTCATCAATATACATTCAAAAATAATCGAGATATAGAATTTTATTTATTCTCCATTGGACAACGTACTGTGTTTAGCACTTTGAATATCTCTGCAACGGTTGGACGTAGAACAACGATTAAAACACCAAAATTATTGTTTTGTTGAGCTAAACACATTCATAAATATAAATGTGAAGTTTTTAGTAAAACTACCCGAGAAAAATCTAAAAAACCTTTTCCCATAAGATTAACATGGGACACGTTTTTTGGATTTTCTCCGCAACCACTTAACCTAGTATCAGCATTCCTAAGCTTCTGAAGAACTTCGTGTACAATTTTGTCATGTTCCGCTTGACTTGAGCCCCATATAAGTATGTCATCTATATGGACCAAACAGTTTTGTTGAGAACCTAGAGCGTCTTGGATTCGTTTTTGGAAATACTCAGGAGCACTAGTGATTCCAAATGGAAGAACTTTGAATTTGTAACGTCCCCACGGTGTTAAGAACGTAGTAAGGTCTTGTGACTCTTCAGCAAGAGCAATCTGCCAAAACCCATGGTTGGCGTCCAGCTTGGAAAAGACCTTTGCGTTTTTTATTCGAGCCATTGTATAATCGATTCCCCAAATTGGGTGTGTTTGCCGATAAACATTTTTATTCAGCATAGTGAGGTCCACACATATTCTAACTTGAGTACTTTCCTTTTTTGGCACGACGACCATTGGGGCACACCATGAAGTAGCATGATCAACTGGAGTTATGACATCCATTTGCACCATTTTTTCAATCTCCTTCTTGGTTTTATCCCAAAGTGGAACGGGAATCCGACGTGGTACTGTAATTGCAAAAGGTTTTGCCTCCTCTTTCAGTTCAATTTTGTAGCTTCCCTTCATTCTCCCGAGTCCACAGAAGA
This sequence comes from Allygus modestus, assembly GCA_963675035.1. Taxonomy (NCBI): domain Eukaryota; kingdom Metazoa; phylum Arthropoda; class Insecta; order Hemiptera; family Cicadellidae; genus Allygus; species Allygus modestus. Next base: position 36,370,157 of record OY776113.1, on the reverse strand, counting down.
GGTCAGGAAATTCTTTAAACCAGTTGTTAGAAGGTACAGTTGTCTTAGATATTTCTCGAATAACAGGTAGTAAATTAAGTTTTTTTTCTATTGCTGGTCTGCCGAGCAATGGAGTTGTACACTTGTCAGCCACACACATTTTCTCTTTGCACGCTTGTCCTTTGTAGGACAGCATTGCAGTGACGGTTCCAAGTACAGAAAGAGTTGATCCCCCTGCCCCACTTAACATTATTTTTGTGGGCTGAACTTCGAGTTTCTTGTTGAGTTTTATACTGGACGGTATAACTGTCACATCTGCACCCGTGTCAATTTTAAACTTCACTGTGTCGTTTTCGTTAATACCCACGTCAATAAGCCATGGATCTTTCTTAACTTCATTGGATTTTACACATCCGACAAAGTGTTTTGATGGACGAGGTCCATTATCACAATCAGAAGAGTCGTCTGAATCATTCAAATCAATTTCACGAACTTTATTTTGTAAACAGCAGTGTGAAAAATGTCCAGTTCGGCTGCATTTAGAACATTTTTTGTTTTTTGCAGGGCATATTCCTCTTCGATGAGAAGGCGTTGAACCGCACCATACACAAGATTCTGAGTATTTGTTTACTGTCGAACTTGAATACTTCGGAGGCCTTTGATTGTGTGTCTCTTTTTTAAATGAACGTCTTGGATAATCAAACCGAGAGTTTTAAAGACAGCACGAATTCTGTTGATTTCTGTTCACAGCATCGATTGATGTCAAGTTTAGTTCTTCTTTTTGACGTTTCAATTCCTCTGATTTACGAAGAGATGCTATAGCAGTTTCTAAAGTCACTTTATTTTCTAGTTGCAGTTTGTCACTAAGATCTTGGTCATGCATACCAATAACGAGTTCGCACGCAGCACGCTGACGTGAGGGAAGTGAATTTCCATGTAAAAAACTATAAAAACTCAAAATCAGTTAAAAACATACATTTACTCCAACTTTTATTCAAATCTGAAAACATTAATTTTTTGGCTGTTCTGATGCTCCTGGTTCTATTTACCTGCAATGCTGGGAATACAATTTTGCGCATTATAAGGTTAGGAGAAGGTCCAGTCAGGCTTTAAAGTAGGCGTGAGGTTGTTGGGGATGATAAAAGTACACCAACAAATGAATAACAGGCTTTTCTAATGTAAAATCCCCATAAGACAACGTACTGTGTTTGGTCGATACACATTTTCTTTTATAACTCGGTAAATATTTATGCTAGAATGACGAGAGAGGGCTTAAAACTTTCGCCTCTCTAATTCCCATCTTTTTACATGCATTCATTTTACATACGGGGCTTTTCTGACCCTTTTTGGGCCCAAAAACTAGACATTTGAAAGATTAATCTCCAAAAAATGGGTTTCCAGTTTTCCGATTGTTTTGCCCAACGAACTTGTCCAACAGATTATAGAAAGGAACGTCCCTACCAAATTTGAAGTAAATCGGATAAAAAATGCGACCACTAGAGTGCATACACACATATATATATATATATATGTCTATATATATATACATATATATATACATATATATATAAAATTTTGAACGTTAGGGTCACGTTAGGAACTTCTATGGTGGTCCCGAGCTTAAGTTTCACCGTGCGGGTTATGCTTAATAGTTCACTTTCCAAAGGAAATTCACTAATAATAACCATTAGTAGCATTTGTTCTTCAAGGGTCCCCCATTCGCAAGTTCGAGCTAATGAATATAAATCTGTCATAAAATCTTCTGCAGTTTCTGAAGTGCCTTGTTTCCGACGTAGAAATTTGAGTCTTTCATAGATAATGTTTTTCTTTGGAGTAAAATGACCATCAATTTTGGCCATAACAACATCGAATTTTGTTTGTTCAGCAATAAGATTGAAGGACGAAAGTATTTATTCTGATTTTGAGCCCATTGCATAAATCAGCGTACTGACTTGCTTTTCTTCAGAAGTTTAATCTAAATCACTTATTGTACGATATCGCTCAAAACGTCTCTTCCAAGATGACCATTCCGATGGTTGGAAGGAAAAAGGTCCAGGCATTCTTATTTGTGTATGAGACAAGTTGCTTGTTAGTTTAAAATGGTAGCTACCATTGAAGTTGTCTTACTTACCCCTAACTACGCAAAAGACTGCGCCATGTTTAAGTTGTATTTTAAGTGTTAAATAAATAAGGGTAACATGAATAAATGTAAAGTAAAGTTTTATTAAATACATTAGACTCACTAGTAAAACAAACAACAAGACAATCTTAAACATATGATAATATAAACAAAGTTAAATGACAACCAGCAGGGTAGCCAACCAGTACACCTAGGTTAATGATTCAAAATACTAAATTATTTGTTTTTTTAAGCTCTATAAAATGGCTATAACCAAAATTGAGTGTTTTTAACATTTTGGGGTCAAATTTGCAAAAAACCGATTTTTGGAAAATTGTAAACCCCCATAAAACCCCCTTCCCATAGTGCGATCGATCTGGTTTTCGAACTTAAAGTCATAAATGCTACTCTCCACATTTGTGCCAAATTTCATCAAAATCGGGTGTTTCTTTCAAAAGTTATCGCGGTAACGGACACACACACACACACACACATATATATATATATATATATATAAATTTGAACGAATAGTGTTTTTGGCATCTGGGGACCTCAAAACGAAAAGTCATCATGGTCTCGGGCTTAAGTCTTACCATGCCACTACGGTAATAGCTTCTTCCCTATAGGGGAAATTCGCTAAAAATACCAATAAAACACAAAAATATACAATCAATTAAGACACAAGTGTATCCTTATATTAAAAACATCGTGATACAGTACTTAACAACAGAACCTATTTACGTAGGCGTGCGCAGAGTCCGGTCAGCGTGGGTGCCGGAGCCGAAAAATGCACCCCCCCACAATCTGCTCTAAGAACTTATTTATCTGCCAAATAATGAATACGTCAATTATTGTACTATGTAATCAGTTAACTTACTCCTCCTTGCCACAAATATGTGCTAATCTTATTCAATGCAATAAATATTGTGTCTGCATATGTATATTTGGATTACAAAGTATAACGTTACTTGTTTTGTATTATCTTCTAAAAAAATATAGATTACGCTCAGGCCGAGCGGCTGCAGGTCACTGCGATTTCCGAAAGAGTGTATCTTAAAGTTTTTAAAACAATGTAACAATTAGCAATCAACTGGAATAGGGTACCAAGCACTTTTTAAAAAGCTAAAATACAAGAAGATATAATCACAGAATTATGTTAATTAAATTCTCACCGAGTACAGGGTCAAATATTAAAAAATCATGGGTATTAGCTAACTACTTCACTCAGTAGAAATTAACCCAGAGGATGCTCGGTTAGTGTTTATAATGCTGTAAGGTTATGTTTAACAGACAATAGTAGATCAAATAAACAGTTAGTTAACAGTAACAAACCACTCGGTTACAAATAACCGTATAAACTTTGACTAACTTAAGTTAGTTACTAATGACTGCGGCACTAGTTGCTAGTAACCAATAATTGGTTACTGCTGACCCAATATATTTTAACCCAGACTCGGAAAAACTCTGAGTTTTTCAGTGCACGCACAACTACTTTATTATTAGTTATCTATATTATTGATACGCCATATGCAAAATTTGTAAACAATAATGCTTTTTTTGGTTTTAAGACCTTACCCCCACATTTTATATACCAAAACTAAGTGTGCAGATGTGCAAACTGGCTTTAGATTTTTTATTTAGGTCATAGAATTCGAAAATGTTAAAAAAAAGAACTGAAAGTGTATAAGATTTCCAATTTCCAATTACAAAAACCCAGATATTTCGTTTGTTTTTGATTAAAGCTGTTAATACATTTTGGACATGTAATCAGCAAGAGTACATGTGTAAATAAATAAAAGTTTTCTTTATACTTAAAAAGTGTAACAGAAATTAACGAACAATTTGTTGACAGCGATAATGAAATCCATACAACTAATGTAGTTTTAAAGGGGTTGGTTAAGTGCATTTAGATTTAATTAATATACAATTTTGTTTACTTATTTTGATTTTGCTTTACTTATCTTCAATTAATTTGTTTTAAAACTGAATACAATTACTTATAAAAGCAAAATTTGCAATTTAATATTCGTGCGAAATTTCACAGGTTCACCTAGTATTACTTAACTGTGTTACGGTACAATAATACTCCCAGTATTACTTACTATTCAAACAAGAACTTACATACTATTGTCTACCTACTTCTTACATTAAAATTAATTTTTGTAACATACTAACATCTAAACATTTACTTAATCATTTATTTTGGCTCCCCCCTCAATACCTCTTTTTAGCTACCGTGCGCACGCCTAAGCCTATTTCACCCAACAGTCGCGTAATGCTGTATTATTTGTTGTTTTATAGTTGTATCATCGTTCTTAAGACTTATATGCTATTTGTTGTTGGTGCAATCATATGCTCGTATTTATGTTTGTTTTCAGAAATTTATTGGTTAGAATAAAATTTTAGTCAGTTCGTAGAAAAATGCATGATATCCAATGTTAGCTCTAGAATAGTTGAGTCTTCGCCTATTAATATCGATCATTGAATATTTATTGTTTTCAACAACTTTACATTATTATTATTACAAAACACGTAAAATGGAGGAGAAATTAATAAATTAAATATCCTAATCTAAGTAAAACATTCCATTTATAGTTATTTGGAGTGAAAATTGAAATTTAAAAATACGTCATGACATTTGAACTAGATTTGTAGGAATTAAACTAACGACAGTTTGTAAATGCACGTCTGTATGTGCGACATTTCAATACCAGATGGCTGTTAGTAGTTGAACGTTAACTACCGAATAACACATTATTATTGGTGCGAACAGGCGAACCCAGGTGCGTTGTATTGATCACATAAACAGTAGGCACACAAAACAAGGTGTTATTTGAGGGGGGGGGGGTTGTGCCGTATAAGAGACGCAGTGGGGATGGCGGCTTCGGGAAACAAGGGAACGCATGAGAATTGTAAAATCCACAGTTAAGTCTAGTCAAAAGACCACGTAACGGGAGCGTCCCACGAACACCTTGCAGTTAAGAGAGCCCATAAGCAATGTATTCCAAATGGCAATTCGAATTGCACTAGTCGTCCAAATCTTGAAAGCATTAGGCGGGTTACACACTGAGGTGGCGTGGCATGCAGCTCGTTGCAAGTGGCAAGTGGCAGGATGCCAGCGAAAACCAACCAATGCTTTTAAATGGGACCTTTCACACTGAAGTAGCAGTGACGTGGCGCATCTTCAGTGCCTCTCGCTGCGCCACGCAGCTGCCACTCGAACACCGATCGGCCGATGTTTGGCGATGCATGCCACGTGCATCTCGAGTTAGCGCATGCGCAGATACAACTCTCAGACCTACCAGTCAATGCGTAATAGGCTAATATCAATTAATTGGTGTTTTACCTGGGACAAAATAGTGCTATATTTTTTGGTTTAAAGTTGTTTTATTTATTTTTTTTTCTATTTAGTAAATTTCCAATGGAAAAGTTAAGTATTAGCATGACCCGTACGGTGAAACTTAAGCCCGGGACCATCATAGAAGTTCCTAATGTGACCCCCTGAACACGAATTGAGGGGTGCTAATAACTTTATATTCAGTGTGTAAATTAATATTGAAAAAAATATGTATTTTTTAAACTGAAATAGATAGAAATATTTTGTCCGTGGCATCGACTGTTAACAAAAGTTCCGGGGTTTTTGACATCAAAAAAATTGTTTTAACCCCCTAAAGGGGTGGAGGTATTGGGTAACTTTTTTTAACAGCAACCCCTATTCAGTGACCCCTCATTTGATAGGTCTTGTCACGCTAAAATCAATGATATAAAAATAATTAAAGTCCGTTGATCCTAAACAAAATGGCGGCCAAAATCGTCAATTAGGTTTGAACTATCATAATAAATGGAGTTGTTACTTTAGAAATGTTTTAGTGCGTGTTTTAGAAAGATATCCCCAAGACCCACATATTTTATTACAAATTTCAAATGAATATGATCTTTTTAACGCATAGATGAATTTTCTTATACTACTTATAAAGTCTTATGATTTTGGTAAGAAACAACACAACGTAGATGTTTCACTTTGAGAGCCAACAAACATTGCTTTTTATTATAAATGCGAATACGGAAGAATATGAAAACCCATTAATAACGTAGGTTTGACTTTTAAACACAAATTTAATAATGTAATATTATTTAAATACGGAGATAACTCCATTTTAAGAGACTGTACTTCAAACGTAGATGTTTTGGCGGCCATTTTGTTTAGGATCAACGGATTTTAATTATCTTTATTTCATTGATTTTAGCGTGACAATATCTATAAAATGAGGGGTTACTCAATAGGGGTTGCTGTTGAAAAAATAAGTTACGCAGTACCCACACCCCCTTAGGGGGTTAAACAATTTTTTATGTCAAAAATACCGTAACCTTTGCAGTCAATGTCACAAAAAATATTTGTATCTATTTCAGTTTAAAAAGTAAATATTTGTTTCAATACTTAATTTACACACTGTATATATATATATATATATATATATATGAGCTCGCACTCTAGCGGTCGCAGTTTCTGTTTGATTTTCTTTAATTGGAAGGAACCTTCCCTTCTGTTAACAGTTGGACAAGTTCGTTGGGCAAAACAATCGGACGACTTCAACCCCCTTTTTTGGGGATTTTAATTTTTCAAATTTTGAGTTTTTGGGTCCAAAAAGGGTCAGAAAAGCCCCAAATGTAAAATTATTGCATATTAAACTGTCTCAATACGCCTATACCAACTTTTGGTCCTGATGAGACCTCTTCCTAACCTTATTATGTACGACAATGTCATCCTAATAGTGAATTTAAATAGAACCAGGAAAATCAGACCAGCCAAAGAAATTTTCCTTTTCATTAAAATAATCCCAAGTGTTTGTTTAAACCCTATATTTGATTTTTAAAGGTTTTAATGTGGAAATTCACTTCCCTCTCGTCAGCATCCTGCTTGTGAACTCGTTTATACTTCATTAAGTTGTTATGTCCTTATTTTTTCCGAATATATCGCCCTTACACATTCTTGGTAGTATTCATTTACCGGTAGCCAAAGTGTATCGGTAACCTCAATTCATGTAAGGGCTTGCAACTACACTTTCGTATTCATTAGGGTAGGCCTATTTGAAAATTACTGGAGGTAGGCAAATAGGAATTAAAACAACTTGTTAATAGAGTTTAAATTACTAAATTAAAATAATTTAAAACTACGTTTATTTAGTTGTTTTGATGTAAAGATAAATGTGAAAACAAATGTTTGGTTGCATAAGTCAATATCTTACAGAAGTATGATAAATCTACACATTTTACCTTTCAACTCTCTCAAAATACGCTATTAACTACCCATTTAATAAGCCACCAATATTTAACAATCTACGTGGCTGGCGTGGTATAGTCTCGTGGCGCCATTCCAGTGTGTAAGCTCCTTGCATCGTACTCGCTGATGCACTGGCACGATGCATGCAGCGAGCCTCCGTGTGGCAGCCCAATGAGCTCTATGTTATATCTGGAGTCACTACTCTCTGACTAAATATTTTCCTAAAACGTGCCGTCAACACAGACATTTTTCTCTATTGTGTTGTCACTTTGACGTTACCTGGACCAATCAGAATACATTGGGTGGACGATGTTAAAATTTCAACCAATAGGAAATAAAATAACTATACCACCAAAATGTCAAAAACACATCTGGCCAACATAACGACCATAAACACAGCGGCACGCTTTTTCACTATGGAGTGATGACTCCAGATATAACATAGAGCTCAGTGTGGCAGCCATGCCACCTCAATGTGTAACCCGCCTTAATTTGAGTGCCTTCACGCGGGTCACGGAGACAGTTGATGCAACCCGCATACAACACTAACAACGCACCATGATGTGCCCTAATCGGTCCAGTCCCTAGGTATCGCTATAACAAATTATGAATCGAGATTGTAAGGATATTCAAGACACTCCTCGTAGTTTTACAACTTTTTTCTTTCAAAATGAATAATGTATAGAGGATTTTGTTAAAATCACACATCGGTTTTATAAATAATTTAATGTCGTGTTCTACGTACTGTATTACACAATCACAAACGACGCATGCGATTGTGTAATTCGCTGATTTCCTTACCTCAGGCTGTGTGTAAACGCGCGGCATTCTATCAAGAAAATTCAAATAATGTCGTGTATAAGTGGACTGTATGAAGAAATACCCCCGTCGCAGCAAACCTGCGTACTCAGCGAATTTTCTATGCATATTTTTGTCTTAATACTACATAAAGCCGCTTACCAAGTTTCATAAAAATATATTAACAAATAAGCGATATTTTAATTATTCTACATAAGAATAACATTGGGAATGAGTATGTAGGTTTGCTGACTCAATTTTGATGCAAATATCAATAATATTATATATGTTTTTTTATATGAATATCAGCTAGGTGAAGCCACATACGAAGTTGCATCAATTCATGATTATTCATGAATAATCGAGATATAACATTTGAATCATTCTCCATAAGAATAAATACCCCCGTCGCAGCAAACCTGCGTAATCAGCGAATTTCCAATGCATATATATGTGTCTCACTACTACATAGAGCCGCTTACCAAGTTTCACAAAAATACATTCATAAATAAGTGATATATATAGCATTTTATTTATTCTCCATAAGAATAACATTAAGGCTCAGTACGCAGGTTTGCTGCAACGAGGAAGACTAGAAATGTGTTTTTTTATAATTATTAATATAACTCAACCAGGTGAAGCTACATTCCAAATTTTATTAATTTAGGTTCATAACTAAGAAATACAACTTTACTTATTCTCCATATGAATAACGTGGGGGCCGAGTATGCAGGTTTGCTGCTACGGGGAAAATCAACAAAAAACCTTTTTTTGGGCAAATATCAATATACCACTACTAGTTGGAGCCACATACCAAGTTTCATCAATACACATTCATAAACAATCGAGACATAAAATATTATTTATCCTCCATAAGGATAACATTGGACAACGTACTGTGTTTAGCACTTTGCATATCTCTGCAACGGTTGGACGTAGAACAACAATTACGGCACCAAAATGATTGTTTTGTAGAGCTAAACTGATTGGTAAAAAAATGTGAAGTTTTTAGTAAAATTATCTGAGGAAAATCCATAAACCTTTTTCCCATAATATCAACATGGGAAATTTTATGGACGCGTTTTTGACTTTTCTCTACAACCACCTAACCTAGGTTAATGATTCAAAATACCAAATTTTTTAAGCTCTATAAAATGGCTATAACCAAAATTAAGTGTTTTTAAAATTTTAGGGGAAAAAATTAAAAAAACTGCTTTTTGGAAAATTTAAAACCCCCATAAAACCCCCTTCCATAGTCCGATCGATCTGGTTTTCGAACTTAAAGTCATAAATGTTACTATACAAATTTGTGCGAAATTTCCTCAAAATCGGGCGTTTCTTTCAAAAGTTATCGCGGTAACGGACATATGTGTATATACATATATATATATATATATCCATATATATAAATTTGAACGAATAGTGTTTTTGGCATCTGGGGACCTCAAAACAAAAAGTTATCGTGGTCTCTGGCTTAACTCTTACCATGGTCTACGGTAATAGCTTCTTCCCTATAGGGGAAATTCGCAAAAATGGGGGCTGAGTAAGCAGGTTTGCTGCAAAAGGAACGAAAAATATGGGTTTTCATTCAAATATCAATATAACTTAAATAGGTGAAGCCACATACCAAGTTTCATCAATTTGCATTCATAAATAAGCGATGTATACCATATTTTAATTATTCTCCATAAGAGTAACATGGATGATGAGTACGCAGGTTTGCTGCAACAAGGAGGACAACAAAGGGGTTTTTATGCAAGTATCAGTATAACTCAACAAGTGATGAAACTACATACCAAATTTTATTAATTTATGTCATAATTGAGGAAGACATAAGATTTGACTTATTTTCCATTAGAATAACATGGGGGCTGAGAACGCAGGTTTGCTGCTACAGGAGTATCGATAAAAATCTTTTTTGTGCAAATAAGAATAGACCACAACCAGATGAAGCCACATACCAAGTTTCATTAATATTTGTTCATTACTAAGCGAGATATAAAATTGTACTTATTCTCCATAAGATTAACATAGGACAACGTACTTTGTTTAGCACTTTTAATATCTCGGTAACCAACTGTTTGTTTTTTTAAGCTAAATTTAATGGTCTAAACAAAAGTTTGGGTTTAAAAATAATGACATGTAAAAAGTTCAAAAACCCAATTTTTGGGGTACAAAACCCCCCAAAACCCCCTTTAAAATAGAGCGACCTGTCTGGTTCTCGAACTCATGAAAATAGATCCTGCCTTACACGTTTGTACCAAATTTCATCAAGATCGGACCATTTTACGAAAGTTATCGTGCCTATTGACACACACACATATATATATATATGAATTTGAATGAATGGTGTTTTTGGCATCTGGGGGCCTCAAAACGGAAAGTTATCATGGTCTCGGGCTTAAGCCTTACCATGAGACCTACGGTAATAGCTTCTTCCCTATAGGGGAAATTAGTTAAAACGCTTGTTTCTAAAATACCCCTGTTGCAGCAAACCTGCATACTCAGCGAATTTCCAATGAATATATAACATAACACATTAAACCACTTCACAGGATTCATAAGAAATGTATTCACAAACAAGCAATATTTAAAATATTAATTATTCTCCATAAGAACAACATTGGGGATGAGTACGCAGGTTTGCTGCAACAAGGCACACAAAATAATGGGTTTTTATGCAAATATCAATAGAACTCATGTTAGTGAAGTCACATACCAAGTTTCATCCATATACATTCATAAATAAGCGATATATAACATTTTAAGTATTTTCCATAAGAACAACATGGGGACCAAGTACCTAGGTTTGCTGCTACAGGAACCATAGGCGAACATTTTTTTTGTGCAAACAACAATAAACCACAACCAAATTAAGACATATACCAAATTTTGCCAGTTTATGTTCATAAATAAGCGAGATATACATTTTTTCTTTTTCTCCATAAGAATAACATTAGACAACGTACTGTGTTTAGCACTTTCAATATCTCAGTAACTAATTGACTTAGAGCAATGATCAAAATACCAAATTGTTTGTTTTTTTAAGCTGAATTCAATGGTATAAATTAAAATTTGATTTAAATTAAAATTACAGGTTAAAACCCCAAAAAACACATTTTTGGGGTACAAAACCCCCCTTCGGATGGTGCGATTCATCTGGTTTTCGAACTCGTTCAAATAAATGGTACTTTACACATTTGTACCAAATTTCATTAAGATCGGACCTTTTTTACGAGAGTTATCGTGCTTACGGACACACACACATATATATATATATATATATATATATATATATATATATATATATATATATATATATATACATATATAAAAATTTGAACGAATGGTGTTTTTGGCATCTGGGGACCTCAAAATGAAAAGTTATCATGGTCTCGGGCTTAAGTCTTACCATGAGACCTACGGTAATAGCGGTTTCCCCTATAGGGGAAATTCGCTAAAATGAAAGTTTATTAATAAATGTAAATGGTTAAAAACTGAGTGAGATTACATAATAAATGTATGACTACACTGTTAGTAATGAAAATTAAAAGAGTTGGCTGGCGAATGTATCAAGCTAGTATGCTGCAACTCAAAAAGCCCGTGTCTAGAAGCGCGTGTGGCTTGTACGGCCCGAGAGTTGCGACTGGCCAAAGGGGTTCTTTAAGACCCCTTCCACTTGTCAACCAAAATGTGGCGGGAATGACAAAGTTGTGAAAGCCCATTTGGTGCCGCAACACTGTGATTTATAATTTTATGCCGCCAAAAAATCGTCATTAAATTAAAATAGTACGTAATTAACTTTCTGTTTTGATGTATTTTAACACAAAAACAACACAGTGCATTACACGAGTGAAAAAGGCTGTCAAAAAACACAGATTTTGTAAATATATCGTTAATACACGCACGTTTAGACATTTTGATACTACCGTGAAACACTAGACTTCAAAAACTAGTATTTAGAAGTGTTTCCACTAACCTCCATGTAACGTTGTAAATCTCGGGGCAGGAAGATGAATGTTGGCCCATGTGAGCGACGGACGTGTCCTGAATGCCTCGCGAGGACACGTCGCAGTGACGCAGGTTGGGTGTCGTTACCATTTGTATACATACGCAATTAAAATGCACTAGAGATTACTAGACCTACAAACCCTTCTATACAATAATAGTACCTGAGAGGCCGAGCTTTGCTAGGGGAAAGTCAGTGTGTTTAGATGACTTGAAGTAATTTTTACACCACACCCCCTACTGACAATCAGATTTGCTTAGCTCATTTGCCTGTTCATGTGTAAGGTCACTCCAGTTGTGATTACAGCTAAATATGTCCCTTCAGGTAGTATTTTTACTGTGTGCACATTTGATTGATTTTGGGTATGACCACATGAGCTATTTGGATGTAATATTCATTCAATGGTTTTAGTTACTGTTATCAGGAAACCACATGTACTAACTACATGAGTATGACTTTGACAGTTTAGTGATTGATTATAAACAGCTCTTATGATGTTTTTGTTTTGATTTTAAACTCTATAAGCCCAATGTTAACTTTTGTGAACTTCTCCAGGTTTAAGACAGTAGTGTAAACTGAGGAATTTGGTGTCGAGTGAGGTTATTAATTGAAGATAATTGTGTAGGCTGAGGATAGTGGTGTGGACTGAGGATAGTGGAATGGACTGAGGATAGTGGTGTGGACTGAGGGTATATAGTGTTGTCGACTGAGGACAGTGGAGTAGATTGATGATAGTAGTGTGGACTAAGGAAAGTGGTATGGTCTTAGGATAGTGGTATATACTGAACATAGTTGTGTAGGCTGAGAATAGTGGTGTGGACTGAGGATAGTGGAATGGACTGAGGATAGTGGTGTGGGCTGAGGGTATATAGTGTTGTCGACTGAGGACAGTGGAGTAGATTGATGCTAGTAGTGTGGACTAAGGAAAGTGGTATGGTCTTAGAATAGTGGTATATACTGAACATAGTTGTGTAGGCTGAGAATAGTGGTGTGGACTGAGGATAGTGGAATGGACTGAGGATAGTGGTGTGGGCTGAGGGTATATAGTGATGTCGACTGAGGACAGTGGAGTAGATTGATGATAGTAGTGTCGACTAAGGATAGTGGTATGGACTTAGGATAGTGGTATATACTGAACATAGTTGTGTAGGCTGAGAATAGTGGTGTGGACTGAGGATAGTGGAATGGACTGAGGATAGTGGTGTGGGCTGAGGGTATATAGTGTTGTCGACTGAGGACAGTGGAGTAGATTGATGATAGTAGTGTCGACTAAGGATAGTGGTATGGACTTAGGATAGTGGTATATACTGAACATAGTTGTGTAGGCTGAGAATAGTGGTGTGGACTGAGGATAGTGGAATGGACTGAGGATAGTGGTGTGGGCTGAGGGTATATAGTGATGTCGACTGAGGACAGTGGAGTAGATTGATGATAGTAGTGTCGACTAAGGATAGTGGTATGGACTTAGGATAGTGGTATATACTGAACATAGTTGTGTAGGCTGAGAATAGTGGTGTGGACTGAGGATAGTGGAATGGACTGAGGATAGTGGTGTGGGCTGAGGGTATATATTGTTGTCGACTGAGGACAGTGGAGTAGATTGGTGATAGTAGTGTCGACTAAGGATAGTGGTATGGACTTAGGATAGTGGTATATACTGAACATAGTTTTGTAGGCTGAGAATAGTGGTGTGGACTGTGGATAGTGGAATGGACTGAGGATAGTGGTGTGGTCTGAGGGTATATAGTGATGTCGACTGAGAACAGTGGAATAGATTTATGATAGTAGTGTCGACTAAGGATAGTGGTATGGACTTAGGATAGTGGTATATACTAAACATAGTTGTGTAGGCTGAGAATAGTGGTGTGGATTAAGGATGGATATAGATGCTCTAGCAATCAGTGCATGTATCAAACTCATCAAATGTGTAACATTTAGTACAGTTCAGATACTTTAAAAAGATAATAAACCTTCCCGATGTTAATATATTCCAATATTTACCACACAGAACCGCAGGCTGTATAGGGCTTTGTACAACCCAATTTACAAGTATGTACCGAAAGGCACTGTTTAAGATTAATACAATTTCCCAAGTGGGTAGCCCTAATGCATTTTCTTCACTATCCATCAGCTGGTTTGCATTGTTGTAATGCTAATTTCATAGCCCCTACATGTTTACCCTTACACTGTTACACTGTCAAACTTGTGGGCTGTTTTAGCCCCCAGTTTAAAATATAACGTTTTAGCGATTTTCCCCTATAGGGAAGAAGCTATTACCGTAGGTGGCATGGTAAGACTTAAGCCCGAGACCATGATAACTTTTTGTTTTGAGGTTCCCAAAAGCCAAAAACACTATTCGTTCAAATTTATATGTATATATATGTGACCGTTACCGCGATGACATTTGAAAGAAACGCCCGATTTTGAGGAAATTTGGCAAAAATGTGTAGAGTAATATTTATGACTTTAAGTTCGAAATCCAGATCGATCGAACTATGGGAAGGGGGTTTTATGGGGGCTTTAATCTATCCAAAAATCAGTTTTTTGAGTTTCCCCCTAAAATTAAAAAAAAACACTCAATTTTGGTTATAGCCATTTTATAGAGCTTAAAAAACCAATAATGTAGTATTTTGAATCATTAACCTAGGTTAAGTGGTTGTAGAGAAAAGTAAAAAAACGCGTCCATAAAATATCCCATGTTAATCTTATGGGAAAAAGGTTTTTGGATTTTCCTCAGCTAATTTTACTGAAAACTTCACATTTATTTTTACCAATCCATTTAGCTCTATAAAACAATGATTTTGGTGTTTTAAGTGTTGTCCTACGTCCAACCGTTACAGAGATATTCAATGTGCTAAACACAGTACGTCGTCCAATGTTATCCTTATGGAGGATAAATAAAATTTGATATCTCGATTATTATGAATGTACATTGATAAAATTTGGTATGTGGTTTCACGTAGTACTGGTATATTGATATTTGCACAAAGAATTGATTTTTTGTTGATTATCCCCGTAGCAGCAAACCTCCGTACTCAGCCCCATGTTATTCTTGTGGAGAATAATTAAAATGTTATATAGCGCTTATTTATGATTGAATATTGATGAAACTTGGTATGTGGCTTCGCCTAGTTAAATTCTATTTATATTTGCATACAAACTAATTGTTTGTGTTCCTTGTTTCAGCAAATCTCCGTACTCATTGCCAATGTTATTCTTATGGAGAATAATTTAAATTATATATATCGCTTATATGTGAATATATTTTTATGAAACTTGGTATGCGGCTTTATGTTGTATTAAGACATATATTATGCATTGGAAATTCGCTGAGTACGCAGGTTTGCTGCGACGGGGGTATTAAAATTACGAAGTCACAGGGATTTGTTGTTGCAAGAGCCAAAAGAAATAAAACATACTTAAGCTATGTAAAATATGCTTAGTTTTTTATTCGACCGGGGAAACTCCGGGACTAAAAAAATACAACATTTATACGAATATTTCAGGTTTATGCTTATGGAAAAACCTTTGAAGATGTCAAATACATTTCAGAGAACCCTCGATTACAACTTGAGAATGCGATAGACAAATATGAGATATCGAAACCCCTCTTCGAAATAGGGCCAGTAACCATATTCTTTCAATTTCCTTTATCACAATCGTTTTTCAGTTGTGCGTTCAGTTGAACGATATCGAAATGCTTTTTAAAATTTGTTAATATTTTCAAAACATTAAAATAAATTAATTTGCGAAACTATAACCCAGAATAAAATAGTTTGTACGCTCAAACTTGTATGCTTGTATTGTTTAGTAAAGGGTGGGCGGTTTGAGGTTGTTCGGCCAGCCGACAAGCTTGTACACAAACTAATTACAACTACGCCATTAACTGAATGTTCCAGCAGTCTAGCTTAGGCCTTAAACTATCTTAGGATATTTCGTAGAATTAAAACAATTATCACGTTTTGAAAAAGGGAAATACAGTTATATATTTTAAGAAAGCACAATCAGGTCAATAGAAATACTCATGTCGATAGTTGCGTGATACAAGCACGATATAATTAAACGGTATGGTTATAATAACTAAAATGTCTTTATTTTCATAGATGTTACAAAGGAACATATTACAAACGTTATACAAATAAAGCAACATGATTTAATAAAATAGTTATAATTTGTTTACCAGGCACAACTTCTAGATAAATCACTAGAGAATTCAATAGTGACACGGCGCCGCAGCTGCAGCCGACGTAGTTCTGAGTGTGTAGAATAGCTTGATAAAAGGTTATGTCAAGCCAAACATTTTGCGTTCCTACCACCCTGACTTCAGGTTGTTCCTCAGGACACATGTACTGTCTGCCTACTGACGTTGCGTAGTTCCAAAAAATATTTCATTCAAACAGTTATTTCCATGAAAAAGGCACGATCTGTTAAAAAGAATCATCAAATTCCTATAGTGAGTGAACTCACTTTTTGATTTGAAATCGGTATACGATCAGAGTGATACGATCTGAGTTGTACATTTCAGAGAATCGGATACGATACACTCGCTAATCTCGGCCTTTCGGTTCGGTGATTTCCAAACAATTGTATTTATTTAAATAAGTAATTTTTGCAAATAAGGATTTCTACGGAAATGTATTTCTAAGCCTACTCTCTATCCTTAAAATTTTAAATCTCAAACGTACCTTATATTTAAAACTGAAAAATGCGAAGTTCACAAGTACCACGTAAAACCACCGCGTATGAATCACCTCATTGTTGTGTCGATTTTTATTAGCTTTCATCAACGATATTATCATAAACAAAAACAAGTAAAGCACGAGCTACATGTTCTTTGTTTAAAATTAATTATTGGCGTTGGCGAGTTTATATTATTTAAGAAATTACTGCGTAAATTGTCCATCACTGATTTGCAAAACACCCTTTCACGACGTTTCGGAATCTGGAATTTGATCCGTCTTCAGGTGAAAAAATGCCGAGACAAAACAAAATTAGTGGTACAATCCAGGCAAAGCTGGAAAAAAGCACAGACAAGCAAAATCAGAGAACTGTAAAAACAGTCAAACAATTTAAAGCTAGATATTATATTGAATTGTGTTTTTACCAAGCTACACTGTATCAGGAACTTTAGTAATCACTGAAAGACCTACCAGCTTTATCCTTAATCTTGACGATCGAGTCTGACATGCGACTTAGTTTCATCGAACCTCCTGCAACCGAGGCAGGAATAATTGTTATCAGATAAATTTTGAACATCTGGATCTGTACTGGATTTAGTTTTCACCCCGATCCTAGCGATCAGGTAGTGTATGTGGGACCGACTAGTTAAAACAACTTATTCGTAACAACTGTATCCGTGTTAATCATTATGACAGTTAACAACAGAGATGACCAGTGATCATGCCATCTATCAGAGAGTTTGTGATAGTAATTTTTAGTTAAAATATTGTTTTACTAAATTTTTGTTTTAATAGTTGTTGTAATTTATTTTAAATAAATTAAAAGATTTCTTAAATGTTTTGCAAATCCGATTTCAAGAATAAACTCTTTCCACGATGATTATAATTTGAAACATTCTGCAAATATTGTTTTTGTTATAGTATCGTTAAATAAAGTACTACTTTCTAGTCGAGTGTATTGACTATATTCTATTTACCAATTGCTATTAATATGATCAAGCTGTAAGCTACGATTGGATACCTTTTTACAATCGATACATCATAAATGAAAATAGCTTTCTCCGTGGGTCTATGGAACTAATTTACAAAAGTAGTTTAAAGGGAGTAACAGTGACTCTTTAGATGATTAATTTGAAACTAAGGGAGTAACAGTGACTCTTTAGATAATTACTTTGAAACTGTTTAGAAAATTACTTAGGAAATGTGTGAAAACTGCTTTAGATAATTATACGTAACAACCAGATTAAGTTAACTGAACTCCACAGGTGTCAAAGTAATACCAGTTCGCGGTAGCTAATGTAATTGTGACTGGCGGATAATTTGATTGAAGATCAAATAAAATTATGTTTTATCTATATAAATAAAATTAGAGTTTTGTCTGTACATTGCTTGGAATTATGGAATTTTTCCATATTTTCATGCTTTACACCCTAGGGAAGCCAAAACAAGTCTTACCTCAATTTCTGTCTGTCTGTTTTTCTATCTGTTTGTCGGTAACGCTCAAAGACGGGTTTTTGTTCGCGTTTCACGGGAAAACGGGTGCACTGACTTTGATGAAACTTTGTTTCTTTGTTCTATGCACGTGTGAGAATGTTTTAGGCCACTTTAAGCTTGCATATGATTTAAAAAAAAAATAGTGGCGACCGCTCAAAAACTTGATTTTGTGCAGTTTTGGTCATTTTTCGTTCGCTTTTCACAAGGAAACGGGTGCACTGATTTCGATGAAACTTTTTCCCATGTTCTAGATGTGCGTTAAAAGGTTTTAGGCTGGTTGGATTTTTTTTAAATCACCTTAGGACTCTGCCCCACGGTGTTTTAAAGATCCTATGTTATTCTTATGGACAAAGAATTTATTTATATTGAACCAGATGATGAAGAATAGTTATTCTATAAACAGTTGTTTTAATTCTTATTTAAAACGTTGAGTGAAGATCGGTAATAAATAAGAGAAGTATACAGAGTGGATATATTATCTAAATCTACATTTCTCAGACGACTCATTCCCTCACTGACATACTGATCACTTTAACTAAAAAACTACAATGTCTAAGAAGATTACATTTTGCATGGTGGTTCCCTTTATGTTGCAGATGTACAAAAATAAAACGTTTAACAGATCCTATAGGGATCTGCCCTAATTTACTTTGATGGCATTCTCATGAGTATTAGCATTTACTGGACCATTTAAGTTTAAATTCTTTAGAAACATAACTAATACATCAGGACAAAATGCAAGCCTATTCCTGTTACGAATATATTTAAGGGATTTGCTCCCCGGAATTTCAAGATACAATCTTTTAACAATCTTGCACCTACTACTGGACTGATGGAGCTGAAATTCGGTAGGAATATAGCTAATTGCTCAATGCAGACATATTATACCTACTCCAGATACAAATATTGATAAGGGCTCTGCCCAATGACCTCTAATATAAGCGTGTTAATCATCACACACCTACCACTCAACCGATAGAGCTGGAATTTGTTACTTCAAAGGACATAAGAAACAACATCATGACTATAATGGGGAGTCACGGTGTTGTTTTCTGGAGATTTTCAAGATACACTTTGTCGTACGTGAGACATGGGTGGACGAGATCTACCTACACCTCTCTAAAATGATATTTTATGTAGCTAACCACTGAGCGTCTCAACTTAACATTAAATATGAAAGTATATTTTGGAGAAGATTAAGGGGTTGAGGAGTTTTCTGTCCTTTTAAAAGTTAAGAACGGGACATTGAAAACCAAAAGTGGTCTCATAAACATTTCTCCTTCACTCGGCACAATCGTTGAATCACAGGATTTACTGATCGACAGTTTTTTCCCCGAGGATCATAAACAGTTTAATGTGGAAAGTGCCTGGCTCTATGATTGCCATCCTCACGTCCACCATTGAACAAGCAACGGAGATCAATACAAAGGTAGGTCTCTTTCAAAGCGAGGAACGAACATATACATTTAACACCGTTCTTTTCACCATGATCACGCCTCTCACTACCTGACAGAGTTCCTCGACTTAGCAACAGTACCCGAACTAATTGCCAATATATTTCGTTAACTTTTATTTAACTGTAGAATAAAAATGTAAAATGTAATTTAAATATTTTAAAATCAATTGGGTTATTATTTTATCTAATAAATTTATTATTTATACATACAACCCGTGCGAAGGACGGGTACAAAGCTAGTTAATACCTATGGTAGTACGAAAGTCGTTTAACATATGGAGTCTTTATTTTTGTATCTATTTGATCTAAGAGTTTCCACTTAATATAACAATCTACCAGCCCATACAGGACAGGAATACCGTAGGATTTAAGTGACAACAGAATGCTATGTAGAAAATGATTTAAATGCTATAAATTTTAAAAGATTAGGGTAAAAATGATTGTAAGATTTTAAAATTGTATCCTAGAAAAGTTCTCAGATTTCTGATGAAGGTTTAGGCAGCGTAGGAGGTTAAACTCGACTACAAACATTGTCTTGCCTAGGAAAATACCTAGAACATTGTATCATGACCGCTGTTGAGCATAGTTTAGTTTACACCAAACCGCTCTAAATGACTACGCAAAAGACGAACGGAAATATCAGATTATTCGGTCAGAAGATTGAACACATTTTGGTAGCGGTATTTCATGGTGGTTCCCTTTATGCTGTAGATGTACAAAAATAATACGTTTACAAAATCCTGTAGGGCTCTGCCCTTATTATTTTATTTAATTTCAGAGTTTCTGTTATATACTTTATTTACCTTACTTATTCAATCATAATGAGTATAGTCTGATTATCGAAAGAAAGTGACTAGCGGAGCGGCCGCGCTGCGACCGAACATTCTATTTCATAACCTCGTGGAAACGTAAAACACAGGGTTAGAAAGTTCCAATAAACGTTATTTAAATAGTCAGTTAAAGAAGTTTATAGCACATTTTTCAAATATTTTAAAGTATAAACTCTCAGTATAAACTCATCATAATAAGATACAAAATATTTTTAAAATGTGCTATAAACTTCTATTCTCATTCTTCATTCTGAGCTCTAACATTAATGCTACAACAGCGATGCCTATAGGGCGGCTCCTAAAACCTAACATAATTACAAGCACATTTATTTCCCCTATTTAAATTAGCACTCTTGACGCAATCTTTATTCAAAGATGGGAGTTAAGATTTCGAGGGTATAATTTGGACGAGGATTGAGTGTAATTTGACAAAGTGATTGACAACAATGATAAAAACTTGTTGAACGGCTCGATAACTTGACAGTTTTTTGTCTGAACTAAAGTCATCAACTTCCTCGAAGCTAGTTTCACAACGGATACTAAGGATAATCACTTCGGCATTAAACTCGAACTCTTGCAGCGCCATTATTCTCAAAACGGTTTTTATTCTTCTCTAAGACTATCAATATTATTCAGTCGCTTTGTCAAATCACTTTGCGTGTCTATCCAAGGTTTATCACACAAATTTAAGATAATTTATAAACTATCAATTCTCAGCTATGAAGAAGAAAAATATTAACTAATATATTAAAATATAACTAATGTATTTATATTTGTTTAATTTGAACTCAATGTGATCTTTGCTTATCCTTATACTTCTAGTGACTTTCTGCTAACGTACACACATTTTCATTTTCTCTGTCTCTGTTTTTCTATTGGCTAACAATTGCATCTTTGATAACAACCGATGAGCTCCCTTTTTACGTCTATTTGTGAAGTGCTGGACAGCCTTTATTATTAAAATTTTGTCTTTTTTAAATTTCAACTAAAACAGCTGTTGGGCTTTGATGTCTATACGTTTTCTCCGGTCGTTCCTTCAAGCTGCTCGCCACAAATCATCCATTTGTTTTGTTTCAGGAAATACTTTTATGATAAACGAGCTGGTACGTTGCACAGGCGAAATAACACGCAATTGACTTACGGAGTTGCTGAGAGGTGACACTATAAATAACGTAAACAACCATTGTCGGGCGTGGCCTGTGCGGTTGTCGGCAGTGTTGACACGCGCCACAACGGCTCATATTCGTAAATCCTCTGCGACCGGAAGCGGAAGAGGCAGGTGGAGCAAATCACAGACGGATGAATTGGCCGTCTTGTTTTCTTTGGAACTGACTGATGACAGGGTTGGCAGTTGGCAGCCGATCAGGCCCCGGTCTCCGCTACTTAGCTACAACACGTCCGTAAATTATGTTCTCCCACGTTCAAAACAGTTTCAATCATTGCAAATCGAATACATAATTCTAAAAATTGTCGTTGGTGTTAACACAGACACGAAAACAAAATAGCTTGCAGGAATTACGTCATGGGTTTACACAAGACATGACATGCACGAGTCACAAGTTCAGTTTACAAATGGTAGTGTATTTGCACAATTTAGTGCATTATGTTTAATTATAGACATAGATATAGATAAATATGAAGTAATTTAAGTCAGTTGTAATGCGGTTTGTTTGTCTCTCAAGCTGTTAACATAATTCTTTACATGATTCTTCCAATTAAAGTACGGTTTGGTTTTTCAAAAATTTTTAGAATTTTTAAATGGTTTATATCTTTAAATGGTTTAAATGGTTATACAGAGTGTCTATAAAGTACGTTCCCAAACTACAAATTTTGGTTGCTTGAGCGACAATAAGTAAACATTTTCCTATAAACATCGATTCTAAAATGCTTTTTTTTCCGTTTCCACCTTTTTGTGATTTTAGCGAATTTCCCCAATAGGGAAGAAGCTATTACCGTCGGTCTCATGGTAAGACTTAAGCCCGAGACCATGATAACTTTTTGTTTTGAGGTCCCCAGATGCCAAAAACACTATTCGTTCAAATTTATATATATATATATATATATATAATCAAATAAAGCTGATATATATGTGCTTATGTGTGTGTGTGTGTGTGTGTGTGTGTGTGTGTGTGTGTGTGTGTGTGTGTGTGTGTGTGTGTCCGTTACCGCGATAACTTTTGAAAGGAGCACCCGATTTTGATGAAATTTGGCACAAATGTGGAGAGTAACATTTATGACATAAGTTAGAAAACCAGATCGATCGGTCTATGGGAAGGGGGTTTTATGGGGGTTTAAAATTTTCCAAAAATCAGTTTTTTTTTAAACTTTTTACCCTAAAATTTTAAAAACACTAGATTTTGGTTATAGCCATTTTATAGAGCTTAAAAAAAAACAATTTAGTATTTTGAATCATTAAACTAGGTTCAGTGGTTGTGGAGAAAAGTCAAAAATGTGTCCATAAAATTTCCCATGTTACTTAAGGGAATACAGTTTTTAGATTTTCCTCAGATAATTTCACTAAAAAATCCACATTTCTTTCTACCAATCAGTTTAGCTCTACAAATAATCATTTTGGCGTTTTAATTGTTGCTTCACGTCCAACCGTTGCAGTTATATTCAAAGTGCTAAACACAGTACGTTGTCCGATGTTATCCTTAAGGAGAATAAATAAAATGTTATATTTTGATTATTTATGAATGTATATTGATGAAACTTGGTATGTGGCTTTAACTAATTGTGGTATATTGATATTAGCACAACAAAAATTGTTTTTGTTGATTTTTCCCGATAGCAGCAAACCTGCATACTCGGCCCCCATGTTATCCATATGGAGAATAAGTAAAGTTTTGTATCTCCCTTAGTTATGAACCTAAATTAATAAAAGTTGGTATGTAGCTTCACCTGGTTGAGTTATATTGATAATTGCAAAAAAAACACATTTCTTATCTTCCTTGTTGCAGCAAACCTGCGTACTCAATTATAATGTTATTCTTATGGAGAATAAATAAAATGCTATATATCACTTATTAATGAATGTATTTTTGGGAAACTTGGTAAGTGGCTCTAGGTAGTAGTGATACCCATATATATGTATTGGAAATTCGCTGAGTACGTAGGTTTGCTCCGAAAGCGGTATTTTTTAATAATCATCTTTAATTTTATTGCTGATTGTATTAAAATGTTTAAATTCGGTATTCAGATACATTTTAGAGTTTTATAAGATATAAAAATATTTTTACTCCATCTAAAAATTGACAAAATTTCACTTAGTGAAATATTTAAAATAAATATCTGAGAAAAGGTTCATTTTACAAAAGGTTTAAAGAAAAATACCCCGTCGCATCAAACCTGCGTACTCAGCGAATTTCTAATGCATATATATGTGACTCACTACTACATAGAGCTATTTACCAAGTTTCACAAAAATACATCCATAAATAAGTGATATATAGCATTTTATTTATTCTCCATAAGAATAACATTAGGGTTGAGGACGCAGGTTTGCTGCAACGAGGAAGATAAATAATGTGTTTTTTTTTGCAATTATCAATACAACTGAACCAGGTGAAGCTACATACCAAGTTTTCTTAATGTAGGTTCATAATTAAGGGAGATATACAACTTTACTTATTCTCCATATGAATAACATGGGGGCCGAGTATGCAGGTTTGCTGCTACGGGGACTATCAACAAAAAACTTGTTTTTTGTGCTAATATCAATATACCACAACTAGTTGAAGCCACATACGAAGTGTCATCTATATACATTCATAAATAATCGAGATATACAATTTTATTTATCCTCCATAAGGATAACATTGGACAACGTACTGTGTTTAGCACTTTGAATATCTCTGCAACGGTTGGACGTAGAACAACGATTAAAACACCAAAATGTTTGTTTTGTTGAGCTAAACATATTAATAAAAATAAATGTGAAGTTTTTAGTAAAACTATCTGAGAAAAATCTAAAAACCTTTTTTCCCATAAGATTAACATGGGGCACGTTTTTTGGATTATCTCCGCAACCACTTAACCTAAGTTAATGATTCAAAATACTAAATTATTTCTTTTTTTAAGCTCTATAAAATGGATAAAACCAAAATTGAGTGTTATTAACATTTTGAGTTCAAATTTTCAAAAAAAGATTTTTGGAAAATTGTAAACCCCCATAAAACCCCCTTCCCATAGTGCGATCGATCTGGTTTTCGAACTTAAAGTCATAAATGCTACTCTCCACATTTGTGCCAAATTTCATAAAAATCGGGTGTTCCTTTCAAAAGTTATCGCGGTAACGGACACACACACACACACACACACACACACACACATAAATATATATATTTATATACATACATATATATAAATTTGAACGAATAGTGTTTTTGGCATCTGGGGACCTCAAAACGAAAAGTTATCATGGTCTCGGGCTTAAGTCTTACCATGCCACCCACCTATATACGGTAATAGCTTCTTCCCTATAGGGGAAATTCGCTAAAAAAGAGATTTTAAACCAAACATCAAATCCAACAAGCCCCAGATAATGAAAGTGTTGGGAAGTAACTGAAATACGCCTATTTTTCCAATTTGAGGCGTGTTTTGTTTCTACCAGTGCGCTCAGTAGGACCATCCCAAGTAGCATTTGTAACGGCCAAATCAATTTTAAAATAATTTTAACATTATATTTTATGGTTTTAAAATTATTATAACATTTTTTTACTAGCAAATTTCCTATCTGATCTATTTTATCATATTTTCAAATCATTTTAAAATTTATTTTACAATACTTTTGAAATAACTTATAAATCAGTTTTAAATTAATTTTAAATGATTTAAAATATTTTTAAAAATTACAAAATTAATATTTACTGAAAAAATACTGTTTATATTTGTTTCCACAATCTGACTAATGTAATACGCATGAAAATCATTGAACACAATTATGTAATATATTTTACGTTTCAAAAATATTATGACCAAACATTGAGCCCGCAACCTGTTGATCACTAGACACACGCCTTAACTCTCTTGGCCACTTCGCCCCTTGATAAATTAAGGTCGGGCTGGCAACATGAAATAACCAATTGACTACTTGGTGAAACTAGCATTCCTTGTTTTATTTTGCTGGTAAACACTATAATTTGTATACATCTTGTAAGGTTGTAGAAACAAAACTTATAATATTCATTTTATATATATATATATATATATATATATATATAAATTGTTGAGCAATATGGTACCCAAAACCGATTTTACACAAATCCTTTGCATGCAAAAAATATAAAAAAGGCCCACGAAAGTATTTATTTAGTTTACATAGACTTTCACAGGAAGGGAAATGAAATGTACATTCATATAAGTTTTTTTAGGCTGAAAACGAATTACTACATCCATTCATTTTAGGTAAAGATAACCAATTTTGAAACTAATACAGAACTTCTTTACTAAGCAATCCATGTTTCTCATTAACTTTAAATCAGTGAAAAAAACAATATTAATAATTTTAAACATTTCATATTCTTAAAAGTTATTTATATAAACAAATTTTTAAATATTTCTTAAAGGTTTAGTTGGGATTTTCAATTGAGTTATTAAAAAGTTATTTAATACAATTTTAAAGCAATTTAGAAACAATTTAAATCAATATTTTAAAGTTATTTTGAATCTAATTTAAAGATATGTTAAAATTGTTTCAAAATTATTTAAAATTATTTTGAAACTAATGTTAAAATTATTTTCATTATGATTTCTTCATAATTTGTTATAACAAAACAATGATTTAAAATGATTTAATATAATGTTAAAAAAGCATCGAATTTTATAATTGAAAATAATTTAAAATTATATTAATACAATTTAAAAATTATTTTAAAATATTGTTTCTACTATTTTGAACGAGTTTTGCAACGAATTTTATTTATTTAAAATAATATTAAAACTGGTATAGAAATGACTTTAATATATGTTTTCAAAATTATTTGTAATAAATTGTAAACCCATGTCATAGTTATATTAAAATAATTGTAACTCTTTTTAAACAAAAACTCATTTCAAAACCATTTGAAATTATTTTGAAAATATTACAAGTTATTTCTATGCTACTTGGGATTGTTGAAATGCTCTGTTGGTCACCTGAAGAAGTAAAAAAAAACAACTTACATTTTTCTACTCCGTTAGCATATTAGATTTTTTTAATCGAGTTAAATATCTGTATTAAATATCTGTAATCTCAGTTCATGCAAAGGTGTTTCAAGGCCTTGGATGGTTCTCATGTTGATGCCATCCATAATTTCTGCTGTAACAATATTGAGAACTATCCGTAGATTTTGATGATGAGAGCCACAGCTGCATTTAAGTTACTCGTCTATATTACTAATGCCTAATGAGATATACCGATATTTTTAATCCCACAATTATCAAATTAAAAACTGGGAAGAAACATTAAGCACAATTTCAAAGGCAGTCAATAATCATGAGTACTTGGATACGCAAGAGCGTTCAATAAACAGGTTTGGTCCGGTGCTAATCCAATGAATATTCGAATGGCTGCAAATCCTTCTCACCAACACTCGTGAGAAGGCAATTTAACTTTAATTCTTCTCTCCAAGTCGATGATTAATAACTAAAGATCTGTAAGGAAATTTGGGTTAATGTTTCTTTTCGTGAAGGCACTTACAGTCACTGTCACTGTACTGACAGCCACTGGAATATTCATTGAATAGCATCTGGGCAGAACCATTGCTTGGTTATTCTTCAAATAACTAATATAACATGTTTTGATATTGGTGGCTTTTATGACTGAGTTTTAGATTTTTTCTCAGTTTTTCAAAATATGAAATACCGATGTTAGGGGATATGTGTTATAAGTAATTTAATAAAATATCAGTGACATAACTGCAGAAGGAATCCCATAATCCTAGGTCTTTCTTTACCTTTATTAGTGTGGTATTAAATGAATTAAACTTCGTTTTAAACAATTTAAAATTCATATGTATATTACCATAAATGTTAGGCCCACTAACATGCAATTTATCATGTATTTGAAGATATCAAAACCAAATCAAAATAAATACTGTATGTCTATTTATAAATTGTACATGCAAATGACTCTGTATGTTTGAAACTTATCAGCAGGGATAATTTAATACATTATATGTATAAATTATTAAATTACTTCTCTAGCTACATGTTGACTATAACCTATACTTTTATAAAGTGGCACTAGTGGGCAAACTATCTTCTAATATTATAAACATTTGTTGCCATAAACTAATCACTATACAATTATGCATTATATACAAAACTGTAATTTTGCTGTCATTGCTATCATTGCTACATTTTGAACTAAATTCGTTGTGGCAAAC
This sequence comes from Allygus modestus, assembly GCA_963675035.1. Lineage (NCBI taxonomy): Eukaryota > Metazoa > Arthropoda > Insecta > Hemiptera > Cicadellidae > Allygus > Allygus modestus. The sequence goes on along the minus strand of OY776113.1, from coordinate 36,342,145 downwards.
CGGATTCCAACAATGTACAAGACATGAAAGAAATTTGCTGAGTGGAAAAATTATTCCGCTCAATACAGTTATTCCTATACAAGATGTTTCGAATACGAAAACGGAAAAAATGAATATAATCAATTAAATTATAATTGTCAAATATAAATAAATTGAATTTGTAATATAGATAATATGAATCTAATATGAGTCTCAATCTCTACTGTTCATCTTACCTATGTGTATTTGTGTTATCATAACTTAAGTTTACTAACAGCTGTGAATAGTACGTTATGAATAGTGAAAATAGTAATTAGTTTCCCAATCTTGCTGTCTGATGTTTTACTCACGAAAACACCCAAGGGTATATTGAAACCATATTACTCTTGTTGTACTGAAAGAGGTTATACCACCGTAGCCGGAGAGTAATAAGAACAAATGCATGCAAGAGACAAGGGCCTAGGTTTACAAAAAATCTGCCTCACTCATTGCCCATACCAAGATAACATTTAAAAGCCAGATTTGTAGTGAATTCAAAGTTAACCACCACTCCATGGCAGTTAAAGTTGAGGCCTTTCTGCGGAGCGGTGACGAAGGACCTCTCGACCACTCGCGACTGAAGTGACCACAGCTCTTGGGGCCATACACACACACACACACACACACACACACACACACACACACACACACACACACACACACACACACACACACACATATAGCGACCATTTCACTTATGAGAGAGCAATATGAGAGTGTGCCAGATCTTAGGGTTAAAATCAGTGAGTTGAGTAACACGTTGATCCAAACCCCCCCTCCCCCTCATAACGTAAAGCCATACCCCCACTTCCCCCTTTAAGTGCGTCACGTAATATGTGTATGACCCCTGGAGCAACATTGATTGGTCCTATAGTTGGAAAGCGTTAACATGTTCTTCTCCCGGCCTTTGATTAAAAAGTAAGTTCAAAGTTTGAGATGTAAGTTCGAGGTTATTTTTTAATAACACAATAATTAAGCATTTGAAAATTATCATTATTAATATTTATTAAGGTTTTACAAAAGTGTTTACGTATCAATAAGCTAAATTTAATTTCCTACTAATAACCCTAAACTTGTTATATTTTCAAGTAAGTTTGAACTAAAAAAAATTGATTTTACAAGCAATTCTCCTAGCTATTTGTAACTACGGTAAAACTAATTCGAACCTCGATGATTTGAAAACCTCTATAATTAGTAACTTTTACCTGTTCCCTTCAGTAAACCTCTAATATTCGAAAAATAATATGCCGATAACTCGAGTGTTTTTAACGCATAATGTAGCCTCTAAAAGTCGAATATGTTTACTCGGGTCTCTAGAATTTGAATTTTGTTGCTGTTATTCGAAACGTGTCCTCTAAAATTCGATGTCAGCCTCTACTGTACGAACTGTGGTATCGTAAGCCTCTGAAATTCTCTAAAATTCGAATTAAGCGCAAAAAACAAGCCTGATGAAACATGAACTAATGCGTGTATTCAATTTCATCCAGATCTGAATTAATTGACGTTTGTTTTTATTGCCTCTATAATTCAAATTTCATTCGAATTAACGGCTATAATTCCCACTATTGATATTTTAAACTTCATGTAATTCGAAATAAATTGACTGCCCCAGCATTTTGAATTATAGAGGTTCTACTGCCCTAACTATGTAAGTATAGTTTGTATTATAGTAGCTTGACAATGGAGAATGGCTAGACGCCGAAAGCGCTTTTGAAAAAACCTCGAAACAAGAGCAGCCCGACGAACCACACATATCGCTTCGATTTGTGCCATCGGCGCGCACGGACACACTCATCCTTGTTGGTTACATGGGGAAATATGTTGGAAAAATAAGTACTTTGATAATCTTTATTTAATTTCTTAGCTTAGATCGGGGTCAGTTTATTAAGCTTATTTTAAGGATACTTGAGAAGAGATTATATAATATTCAATCTATTGCGCCCCTGAGTCCCAGAACGGTTTCTGGTAAAGAATAAATTACTTTTTGGTAGTTAAAAATCAGCAAGGATCATTACTGGCATAAACCTTTTAATGTAGATTTTTAAAGTATGAATAACATCTGAACGAAGAACCGAACTGAGTTTGTCAACTATAACAAGAGCACGCCAACGTGAATTACAACTATACAAAATTGAGCAAATAGTTTAACGTTAGATAAACAACAGTGCAATATAATAAATAGGATAACAATATAGTGTGAAATAACAAAATTGACTATACAAAATACGTAGATTACAATGTTTACAGGAGAAGCAAATGCCAATGACGAATCAAGAATCGTTATTGCCTTTGATCAAGTACAGGACATGAAATAGGCATAGTCAACATATCATAAAACTAGCAAAGTCTAACCAGCTCAACGATTGACTCTAAGAATTATTTTATAGAATAATACACGGGTGGTCAACAAGCAATGAAACGTTAGCCTTAAAACTATAAAGTCTCGTAGAACGTCGAATAGAATCGGGCAGCTTATTACAAAATTTCACACGGTTAATTTTGAAAGAATTGCCTGTAAGGGCCAGCCCGTGATGAGGGATGCTCATCGTGCTTTTGCTTCTAGTGTTGTGCGTGTGAAAGTCCTGCCTGGTGTGAAAATCATGCAAATTAGTTTTAATGTGAACCAATACATTATAAATATGAGGTTGATAATTGAAAGAATGAATAAAGACCGATAAATGGAATCAATGGAATGAATACGATAATTTACAATGGAATAAATAGGTGCAAACAATAACTGATTGATACATAAGTCAACTATAACTAGGCACTCACCAAATTGGAAGCAAGGAACTGACTTTAAGTATAAAAGTAGGCCCATGATGGTACAACAGTGATGGTCGGGTGTGAAATATTTTGTTTTATATCTTACGTAGTTATTAGAATTATTAAACCGTTCCGAGACTAGTTTGAATTTAAAACATGGTTTTTTCAGCCCAGAAATGACAAAAAAACATGTTTTGACTTATTAAAATCACAACAACTCAGTTATTTATAATCCGATAATTAAACTATTTATACCAATATTTTTGGGACAAAAAGACAAAACCTTTTGTATTCTTACAGTCTTTTGCTAATTATTAAGTTTCTTAAGATATTTAGCTTTGAAAAACAAAAACGGCCACCATTTTGAAACGGTAAAAGATAGGAACTTTAAATTAAATACCAGAACATAATTAAGTATAGACATAAAGTGCGCCAAGTTTCAAAACAGTACCTTTAATGGATCAAAAGATATACTAAATTTAGTAAAAAACACAAACAGACCGACTGACGCTAAACGGAGCGGATTTAGAAAAATGTCACTCTACATTTTCTGCTTATTTTTTAGAGTAAAATCCGAAAATATATAGCCTGTGAACCTTTTTTTGTAACACTCTGTATATTGTCAGTTACATATTAGGTTTTTAAAACTAATCCAAATAACCAAATGTTATATGTCACATGTCAAAATCAGAGGTCGGGAAGTGATAGAAGAAGCCAGTGAGGTGGAGCCCTGATGTGTGGAAAAAATTATCCGAAGTTTTCTATTCTCCTAACAACCTGGTATCGTCCGGAAACAGATTTGAGGAGCCTTTTTCGCAATCGCCTGGAGTACTCTGTTCTCCATAAAAATAACATGGCAAAATTTTAGCAAATGTTGGTGGGGGGGTTCACATCCAACGTTGGGGCATCATTCAAGAGATGAATCTTTGTGAAAGAAATTCCGAAGAACCATCACAAATCAAAGTTGGGTGTTGGAAAGTGATAGAAGATGCCAGTGGGGCGGAGCCCTTAGGTCGGGAAAAAATTTCCCGAAGTCTTTAAGTCCCCTAATAACCTATGGCATGGTCCGGGAGCAGATTTGATGAGCCTTTTTCGCAATAACTTGGCGTACTCTTTTTTCCTTGATAATAATTATGACAATGTTTTAGCGACTGGGGCGGATTCCTAAGGTCGGGGTCATAAAAAACCTACGATACCCTAATGTTATGGATTAATGACAATTAGCTTAAATTACACAAAAAAGTGAAAGAATAACATGACAATTTTGTCAGGTGGACGGAGGCCTAAGGTTTGTGGGGGGACGTGTCCAACGTTGGGACATCATTCAAAACATGCAGGTTTATAAAACAAATCCAAAGAACCATAACACGTCCAAATTGGACGTCAGAAAGTAATAGAAGAACCAGTGAGGCGGAGCCCTAAGGTCTCGAAAAAATTATTTGAAGAAATGCTCACACTTTCTTTTTGTTTTTTCCATCGACACGAATAAAACTGATAGAGCGAGCTCGAGACCAACCCGCCCCAACTGGGAGTTCCCCGACCGACGGGGAATTGGACACTCGCCCACTAACTAAAAGCCCCACAATTCCAACACGCGTTTTGACCGAAAATTTACGATATGTGGGTTTTTCTGACATGAGTCGATCAGGCAATCCGTGGTGTAGAGGAATGCTAGCTTGGAGGGCAGACGCTCAAATCTGCCTTCCTGCGTTGGCTTGAATGGTGATTATCATTTATATAATGTCATTAGAGGTTTGTTCCAATAGACAAATTTTAAAATTATCTCTGTTACGTGGTCGTCACTCACAATAATTTTGGTGTCAAATTAAAGGTTTCGTCGTTCTATAGTGAAAAACAAACATGGCGCGACCACAACGCCACTCTATGGCGTTTGTGGCCTTTACTTTGTATCGTAAACGATTTTTTGTGAGGAGTAACGGAGGCGAGTTAATATTGGCCTTACGGACAGAACTCCAAGATGGCATCCGGCAACTTCCGGTGATGAAGACTTGTCGGCATTCAGTATATCTCTAGATCTGAGACATAGAGGCAGGTCGGTATCGGTGTTGGACGGCGCGAAATGTCGGTCGCAGTGCACCACCTGCACATCGCACACCTGTACCGCACCTGCGGCAGTGGCGAGCCGCTCACCGTGCGCTGCGGTAGTGCGGCAGTGCGGTACGACCGCGCCACTGGCCACCGAACACCTGACTCACGGGCCCGACCCACGCCCACGCCAGTGATGTGACGACGTATTTTGGCGCGAGTCGACTATCAGAATGCCACTTGGCTATGGGCCGGCGAGGCGGCGGCTGGCTATTGCTGGCAGTGTGGTTCGTGTGCGCGTGTCGGAGTGTGTGTCCCGCGTCCCGGGCTCGTCGTCCAGGGCTCCACACGTCCCGGGCCCCGTCCCTGACCCAGGACCACGTCCTGCTTCTACAACAGTACGTGATGGAGGGCCTCGGTCTCACGAGGCTTCCTGACACTGCCAATGTCAGTAAGAGTCTCCTCATCTCTTGTTTCTTTGTCGGCATTTCAGAATTGTTATAGCACGTGTTCACAAAGACCGGGGTTTTCGTTGAAAGATAAAGCTAGTTTATAAGAGACTCAGAGCTATCTATCAGAGTTCCTTTTACCGTTACGTGCCGTACATTTTATCAGCTCCCTAGGGTTGTGAGCCGACATTGATTTTTCTTAATAAAACTTATAACGGAATTTTGTACTATTTTTGTACCTTTTTGTTCCGCAAAAAGAAAATGTTGTACCACTTTACTTTGGAAGCTATAACCAATATAAAAGTCGGACTACAGGTCTAGGCCAAAAACGCAAGTTTATTAAAATTAAAAACTAATCATATCATAATTTTGTACTCTTTTTGTACCTTTTTGTACTACCAAAAGACATTTTTGTACCACCAAAATAACTGCTCAGTAATTAAAACAATGTCGGCTCACAGGTCTATGTAAAAAACACAAGTACCTTAAAATGGAAATCAAACTATGCCATATTATTATACTTTTTTTTTTCTTTTGTACTACAAATTAAAAATTTTGTACCCCTCATATAAGTCCTCTGTGATTGATATAAAAAAGTCGGCTCACAGGTTCAACTAAAAAACACTATAGCTTATATTTGTACTGTTTTTATACCTTTTTTGTATAGAAAATTTTGTATCACTTTACTTTGGAAGTTATAACCAATATGTAAGTCCGACAGCAGGTATAGCCCATAACACAAGTTTCTTCAAATTAAAAACTTATTATGACATAAAGTTGTCATCTTTTTGTACTTGACTGTACCACTAAAATAATGGCTTTGTAATAAAAACAAAGTCGGCTCACAGGTCTATGTAAAAAACACAAGTATCTTAAAATTTAATACAAAATATGTCATATTACTGTACTAATTTTGTACCACGAATTAAATTTTTTCCCGGCACATGAGGGCTCTGCTATTAATCTAATAATTTTGGTTCACAGGTCTACTCTAAAAATACAAGTCCACTAAATTTAAAACAAATTATGACTTTTATTTGTACTATTTTTTATTGCCTATGTATTCTCGCAGTTGAGGTATGGAATGGTGTTTTGGGGAAATTCTGTGGACGGAGAACAAATATCCAAAATTCAAAAAAGAATCATTCGAGTCATGTTTAATTTGGAATACAGACAGTCATGCAAAACTTTCTGTAAATTTTAGAATTCTGACTTTAGCTTCTTTACACATGTATGACATTCTCTGTTTATACATGTCAAATCAAGAAAGCTTTCACGAAAAGCAAGTTGAGCACAAATACTATCTCAGACACAAGAATTTGCAGTACCCAGTCCACAGACTTGCTCTGTATGAAACGGGAATTTGTTATGCCGCCCTAAAGCTGTATAATAAGCTTTCACAAAGTCTAAAAATTCAAAATTCAATTAATGAGTTTAAATTGTCACTAAAACGCCATCTCCTTGGCAAGGCTACTCAGTTGACGAGTATTTGAACGAGTAGACAGAAAGGAATATTTTTGTGACATTTATTGACTCTGTTGTGAATACTTCATTGACTAATAATAGGTTATTTTTAATATTGTATTACTATTATTTAGTTATAATAATGTTTTATCTATAGTTTCCTTATGTACCACATGACAAATCTTATGTTTACTCGAGCAAAGCTCAACATTATGTAGACCAAGCCTGATGAATAAATGATTTGATTTGATTTGATCTTCTTATATTACAACAACACATTTTTAAACCCTTTCTTTGGAAGTTTATCAATACGAAAGTCGAACTGCAGGTCCATACTAAAAAATTTTACTAAATCAATAAATAAACTGATTATGTTTTATTTTTGTATTATGTTTGCATATAATGGCTCTGTATTACAAACCATTTATAATTTTAATATATTCGTAACAACGAACGGAAATGTTAAATCAATAAATTTTTTCATATGTCGTACTAAAATATTGCTATCATTTAGAACTTTGCTGAGCCATCAAATAAACGTCAATTAAATTTTAAGATACTTGTGTTTTTTACATAGACCTGTGAGCCGACTTTGTTTTTATTACAGAGCCATTATTTTGGTGGTACAGTCAAGTACAAAAAGAGGACAACTTTATGACATGATAAGTTTTTAATTTGAGGAAACCTGTGTTATGGGCTATAAGAATAGTACAAAAATAAGCCATAATTAGTTTTTTATTTAGTGGACTTGTGTTTTTTAGTTAGACCTGTGAGCCGACTTTTTTATATAAATCACAGAGCTCTTGTTTGAGCGGTACACAAATTTTAATTTGTGGTACAAAAGAGTACAAAAATAGTACAATAAAATGGCATAGTTTGTTTTGCATTTTAAGGTACCTGTGTCTTTTACATATACCTGTAAACCGACTTTGTTTTTATTACTGAGCCATTATTTTGGTAGTAAACAAATTTATTTTGGTGGTACAAAAGAAGTACAAAATTATGATATAATTAGTTTTTAATTTTAGAAAACTTGTGTTTTTGGGCGAGACCTGTAGTCAGACTTTTGTATTAATTATAACGTCCAAAGTAAAGGGGTACAAAATTGTGTTTTTGCGGTACAAAAAGCTTCAAAAACAGTACAAAAATAAGCCATAATTGTTTTTTACTCATTGGATTTGTGTCTTTTAGTTAGACCTGTGATGCGACTTTTTTATATCAATCACAGAGGTCTTATTTGAGCGGTACACAATTTTCAATTTGTAGTAAAAAAGAGGACAAAAATAGTATAATAATATGGCATAGTTTGATTTCCATTTTAAGGTACTTGTGTTTTTTACATAGACCTGTGAGCCGACTTTGTTTTGATTACGGAGCAGTTATTTTGGTAGTACAGAAAGGTACAAAAAAGTACAAAATTATGATATAATTAGTTTTTAATTTTAGTAAACTCGTGTTTTTGGCCTAGACCTGTAGTCCAACTCTTTATATTGGTTATAACTTCCAAAGTATAGTGGTACAGCATTTTCTTTTTGCGGTACAAAAATAGTACAATATTCCGTTATAAGTTTTATTACGAAAAATCAATGTCGGCTCACAACCCTAGGGATTTGATTTAATCCCCTACGACACGCTGATTTTATTTATTTAATGACGGAAATTCCATTTTGCAAATTGTGATACATGCAGTGATACATACATTCAAGATAGGAGGCATTACAACCAAGCATGACAAGGTACTTAATTCTAGGTGATACAACAGCATTTAACATCAAATCCAAAATAATTGTCACAATAATGTGAGACACGCATTAGTTATTAATTAATTTAATTATTTTACTGCCGATTCAGCGATAGTTGTTATCGAAATTGAGCTCTTGCAGCTAAGTGTGTTGATTCGAGTCTCTGTTACTCCGGCAAAAAAGCGCATAACACTTAATGCGTGTCATCTTAAACATTATCTCTTTTTAAAACCTCGTTTATTATTTCCGTTTTTGGAATACAGCGTTTCCACTAAAAAAACGTTTAACTGATCGTTGTGTATAATAGGATAAGTGAGATGTACATTATGAGCGACTTGTACGTCACTAAATATAAACGACAGGAAGAGGACGCGGCACGTAAGATAACATAAGAAGGAATGAACAACCAACTCCCATCTACGAACTTGAGGTTACAATTCTTATAACTGTGTTTGTCATAACGTTTAGCAGTATAACCTGTTTAAATAAGTAGGAGTATACTCGGTAATATGATAAATAACTTGTATCCGTTTGATGCAGTTATAATTGTGTTATGAAGATAACGAAAACTGTAATAAATCTGATATAAAAGTGGTTGAGATTAACATATTAAATAAATAAAAGTCCACCGCTGTGCTCACTTATATGCATCGTGATCTACTAAGATTCTTATATTGTTTATGTGACATTATTATTTACACACGAATATTCATACGAAAACCTAACCCTCAATGGGAAATAATTTTCACACGACCTTCTAAATAGATAAACGTTGAGTTTTATGAGCCGGGTAAAAATGCTACCATAATACAATAAAAAAATGGCTTTGATATTAACATAAATAATACTCAGTAAAGATAAAATGACTTGTTACAGCTGGAAAAAGGGACACAAAATACAAAATCAGCGTATTTGAGAAATTTGGCAGTTTGATTGCAGAATTTGCTTGTATTTGAACAACAGTGTTGATTTTCCCTCTTTTGGGACTCGACTTTACCAATATATTTGTCGTTATTAGTCTATGTGCTATGTGTAGGAATCACAACGACCTTTAAATAATCTAATATTTACTTTAAAGGAATACATATAATTCTAGTGAATAACATTTAAAACAATTATAAACAACAATAAAATTTGCCACCATAATATGGATTGTTTAATATGTACTTTATTCTATTAGGAAAGAAAATGTATCAGATCACTCTTTTAAGAAAAAGATTTCATGGGAGTCTCTTGAGCAGAAATGCAATCAAAAAATAGAGTGAGGAAATAGGAAACAACTCAGTCAAACTTTGTAAGTTTTATAGCTTTTGACCTACAACCAAGAAAGAAGAATCGTTCTTCCTATGTGAACCTTAATTTAGTTAACTAGGGTATTTATAAAAAAAACTTAACGGGAGGGATATTGACAAGTTTTTTTGTAGTGAAAGTAATTACAGTGTAGTAATAATTATACGTTTACTAACAGAATAATCGATCAATATAACCAGTTAGAGGAAAATGTCCATCAAGATTTATAGTTTTTATCTTTAATACATTTCCGAATAATTCGTTTGAAAAAATGACACTTTTTTCTCTGACATTACGAACTACTTCTGTTAATTTTCCTTTCAAATGACCTTCGGTAAAAGAATTTCCGGATTGATCCTTGCATCGAAATAACTTACCCTATGTTACCCAATTTCAATGACATTTAGTATGTAATTACCAAGTCATAATAGCATCATGATTGTTTTTAATAAAAAAAAGGATTTATAAGGCAATCATCCCTTAAAATGCTATACATTTTAAATACCTTTTTGCGAAGGCAGCGTTGGCGTTTGTTGAGCCGTATATGACGCGACGAATATTTGGCCGCTTCCAAAATATTTAATGTCCCAACAAAATTATAACATCAGCAAATCTGGGAGAAACCTTGAGGAGTCAAATACATATCTTTATATCTAATTCAGGTATACGGGTGTCCCGTAACTCTCGGGACAAATGTATATAGCATTATTCCTAGGGTCAAAACAAACACTTTATCATATTAACATGCATCTCCAATGCCTAGTATCTTAGTCATTTCTATAATATACCTATGTTCAGAGAGCTACGGGTCACCTGTATAACATTTAGTAATACCTTTTCCCACAATGAGTTCCAACCTTCAAATTATAAAAGTCAATCAGCAGCTTGTAACCAGTCACACTAAGTTAAAGGAAATGAATATGGAAGCAATAAGGTGGAGGAGGTGTTGGACCCAACCCGAGAGAGGTATATAACAGATGTAGTTGTGACCCAGACTGAGTCACATTCATTCCGCGTTTCACGCTCTCCCCTCTTAGCCTACGAATTATCAATAGGCAACGCTCAGGAGGAGCGATAAGGTGGTGGAGGTGTTGGACCCAACCCGAGAGATATATATGACAGATGTAGTTGTGACCCAGACTGAGTCACATTCATTCCGCGTTTCACGCTCTCCCCTCTTAGCCTACGAATTATCAATAGGCAACGCTCAGGAGGAGCGATAAGGTGGTGGAGGTGTTGGACCCAACCCGAGAGATATATATGACAGATGTAGTTGTGACCCAGACTGAGTCACATTCATTCCGCGTTTCACGCTCTCCCCTCTTAGCCTACGAATTATCAATAGGCAACGCTCAGGAGGAGCGATAAGGTGGTGGAGGTGTTGGACCCAACCCGAGAGATATATATGACAGATGTAGTTGTGACCCAGACTGAGTCATATTCATTCCGCGTTTCACGCTCTCCCCTCTTAGCCTACGAATTATCAATGAGGCAACGCTCAGGAGGAGCGATAAGGTGGTGGAGGTGTTGGACCCAACCCGAGAGATATATATGACAGATGTAGTTGTGACCCAGACTGAGTCACATTCATTCCGCGTTTCACGCTCTGCCCTCTTAGCCTACGAATTATCAATAGGCAACGCTCAGGAGGAGCGATAAGGTGGTGGAGGTGTTGGACCCAACCCGAGAGATATATATGACAGATGTAGTTGTGACCCAGACTGAGTCATATTCATTCCGCGTTTCACGCTCTGTCCTCTTAGCCTACGAATTATCAATAGGCAACGCTCAGGAGGAGAGATAAGGTGGTGGAGGTGTTGGACCCAACCCGGGACAGATATGACAGATGTAGTTGTGACCCAGACGGAGTCACATTCATTCCGCGTTTCACGCTCTCCCCTCTTAGCCTACGAATTATCAATGAGGCAACGCTCAGGAGGAGCGATAAGGTGGAGGAGGTGTTGGACCCAACCCGAGAGATATATATGACAGATGTAGTTTGACCCAGACTGAGTCATATTCATTCCGCGTTTCACGCTCTGCCCTCTTAGCCTACGAATGATCAATAGGCAACGCTCAGGAGGAGCGATAAGGTGGTGGAGGTGTTGGACCCAACCCGAGAGATATATATGACAGATGTAGTTGTGACCCAGACTGAGTCACATTCATTCCGCGTTTCACGCTCTGTCCTCTTAGCCTACGAATTATCAATGAGGCAACGCTCAGGAGGAGCGATAAGGTGGTGGAGGTGGTGGACCCAACCCGAGACAGATATGACAGATGTAGTTGTGACCCAGACTGAGTCACATTCATTCCGCGTTTCACGCTCTCCCCTCTTAGCCTACGAATTATCAATGAGGCAACGCTCAGGAGGAGAGATAAGGTGGAGGAGGTGTTGGACCCAACCCGAGAGATATATATGACAGATGTAGTTGTGACCCAGACTAAGTCATATTCATTCCGCGTTTCACGCTCTGTCCTCTTAGCCTACGAATTATCAATGAGGCAACGCTCAGGAGGAGCGATAAGGTGGTGGAGGTGGTGGACCCAACCCGAGATATATATGACAGATGTAGTTGTGACCCAGACTGAGTCACATTCATACTGCGTTTCACGCTCTCCCCTCTTAGCCTACGAATTATCAATGAGGCAACGCTCAGGAGGAGCGATAAGGTGGAGGAGGTGTTGGACCCAACCCGAGACAGATATGACAGATGTAGTTGTGACCCAGACTGAGTCACATTCATTCCACGTTTCACGCTCTCCCATCTTAGCCTACGAATTATCAATGAGGCAACGCTCAGGAGGAACGATAAGGTGGTGGAGGTGGTGGACCCAACCCGAGACAGATATGACAGATGTAGTTGTGACCCAGACTGAGTCACATTCATTCCGCGTTTCACGCTCTCCCCTCTTAGCCTACGAATTATCAATGAGGCAACGCTCAGGAGGAGCGATAAGGTGGTGGAGGTGGTGGACCCAACCCGAGACAGATATGACAGATGTAGTTGTGACCCAGACTGAGTCACATTCATTCCGCGTTTCACGCTCTCCCCTCTTAGCCTACGAATTATCAATGAGGCAACGCTCAGGAGGAGCGATAAGGTGGTGGAGGTGGTGGACCCAACCCGAGAGATATATATGACAGATGTAATTGTAACCCAGACTGAGTCACATTCATTCCGCGTTTCATGCTCTCCCATCTTAGCCTACGAATTATCAATGAGGCAACGCTCAGGAGGAGCGATAAGGTGGTGGAGGTGGTGGACCCAACCCGAGACAGATATGACAGATGTAGTTGTGACCCAGACTGAGTCACATTCATTCCGCGTTTCACGCTCTCCCCTCTTAGCCTACGAATTATCAATGAGGCAACGCTCAGGAGGAGCGATAAGGTGGTGGAGGTGGTGGACCCAACCCGAGACAGATGTAGTTGTGACCCAGACTGAGTCACATTCATTCCGCGTTTCACGCTCTCCCATCTTAGCCTACGAATTATCAATGAGGCAACGCTCAGGAGGAGCGATAAGGTGGAGGAGGTGTTGGACCCAACCCGAGACAGATATGACAGATGTAGTTGTGACCCAGACTGAGTCACATTCATTCCGCGTTTCACGCTTTCCCCTCTTAGCCTACGAATTATCAATGAGGCAACGCTCAGGAGGAGCGATAAGGTGGTGGAGGTGGTGGACCCAACCCGAGACAGATATGACAGATGTAGTTGTGACCCAGACTGAGTCACATTCATTCCGCGTTTCACGCTCTCCCATCTTAGCCTACGAATTATCAATGAGGCAACGCTCAGGAGGAGCGATAAGGTGGTGGAAGCGGTGGACCCAACCCGAGACAGATATGACAGATGTAGTTGTGACCCAGACTGAGTCACATTCATTCCGCGTTTCACGCTCTCCCCTCTTAGCCTACGAATTATCAATGAGGCAACGCTCAGGAGGAGCGATAAGGTGGTGGAGGTGGTGGACCCAACCCGAGACAGATATGACAGATGTAGTTGTGACCCAGACTGAGTCACATTCATTCCGCGTTTCACGCTCTCCCTTCTTAGCCTACGTATTATCAATGAGGCAACGCTCAGGAGGAGCGATAAGGTGGTGGAGGTGGTGGACCCAACCCGAGAGATATATATGACAGATGTAGTTGTGACCCAGACTGAGTCACATTCATTCCGCGTTTCACGCTCTCCCTTCTTAGCCTACGTATTATCAATGAGGCAACGCTCAGGAGGAGCGATAAGGTGGTGGAGGTGGTGGACCCAACCCGAGAGATATATATGACAGATGTAGTTGTAACCCAGACTGAGTCACATTCATTCCGCGTTTCACGCTCTCCCCTCTTAGCCTACGAATTATCAATGAGGCAACGCTCAGGAGGAGCGATAAGGTGGTGGAGGTGGTGGACCCAACCCGAGAGATATATATGACAGATGTAGTTGTGACCCAGACTGAGTCACATTCATTCCGCGTTTCACGCTCTCCCTTCTTAGCCTACGTATTATCAATGAGGCAACGCTCAGGAGGAGCGATAGGGTGGTGGACCCAACCCGAGAGATATATATGACAGATGTAGTTGTGACCCAGACTGGGTCACATTCAAGACCGCTGCATTCAGATCGATGTTATATAGAGCCTTCAAGATTCCTATAAATGAAGATAACAGAAGAAGAAAAATAACAACTATAAAGGCGATTTCTCGAGCCATCGGATTCAACCCGACAATAATAGACGAAATTGGAGCAATCATCCAGAGGAAAATAAAGAACCACGAAAAACTGCATAGAATAACAATGTTGGACGGAAGAAAAGAAACATCAAGCAATTTTGTAACTTTCAGCTTCACAGGAACTAAGATACAAAAGGTCGTATCTTAAATCGTTTTAAATCGATTCAAGAAATATGGAGTTAATATAGCCTACAGAACGCAAAACACCATGAACAAAATACTAAATCCCAAGATAGAAGATTGCAACAAATTCGACATGCCCGGCGTTTACAAAATTAATTGTAACGACTGTGATCACTTTTATATTGGTCAAACTGTTAATTTTGTTAAAAGATTTAATAACCATGTATCAGCTTGGAAGAACATGAAACCGGAAAGATCAAACGTAGCGAAACATCTTTTAGAAAATGGCCACACCATAGGGAAAATAGAAGAAAACCTCAGCATCCTCAAGAATTGTAAAAAAGGAAATGAAATGAATGCATGGGAAGAATTGTTTATATTTAAAGAAAAGTGTAAGGGTAGAGATAAATTGATAAATGAACAAGTTAACTTCGACTCTGGTGGCACATTTAGGAACCTGTATCCGGAACTTCCGGTAACCAATAGGATATAAGCAGGGACGCCATCTTGATTCTGACAGTTCTCTCATTGACCTGATGATGACCGGTGTGACTCAGACTTTTATATATGTATGCGAATCAGTATAAGTGTAAATATATTCTTAAGTGTTGTAAGACTATTTTATTACATCCCGCGTACATCATTGGAGGAAACTTCAAACAATACGCACACAGAAAATATCGCAAATAAGGATTGCATAAAAGTTAACCCCACTATCTTGCACAGGTTTCAATCGGTAGTTTTCATTCGATATATTTATCGAATGAAAACTATCGAATCAACCTTGTTAAAGATAGCTTTTTTAAAACATCCTCAGGATGACCTTGAACTGACCTACGTAACCGAGACGTCGCCAACTACGTCACAAATACGTTACAGCGACGTCACAAAATGTCACGTGACCGGAAGCTGTCAATCAAATGAGCCAGAACTCCTAAAACCACATTACTGATCCCTAATTTCTATTATTTGGTATCTTATTAATACCACAATGATACAAGATGAACAACTCATGCAAGACTCATGCAATATTAAGTAGTATTCAGAATGGAGTATTATGTCGGGGCGTGTTTGAATGAATTCGCCCAAAGTGTAGCTGTACGTATATGAATTCGACGCAGAGTTAATAATAAAACTTTATCATTTGAAAGGCGGGTGTGGAAAACAACAGATAAGTGAGGGGGCGAGTTGAAGTGCAATGTGTCGTTTTATGCCTGTCACTGGATGCAAACTTGCAAAACACTGTAAATGCAAAACTTGACAGAGGAAATTAAAAGCATTTCATCAGCTATTTCACTGGTAATTTATTCATGATGCTTGCCTCCTGAATCGAGATGATTGAGTATATATTGATGGTTACTAAACTATAATCTGTCTCTTAAATTTTGGCAGTTTAAGGGGGAGGTAAATTGTTTCCCCCACCCCTCCGTCTCAGCTTGATACCCTATCCTGCTGATCTCACTTTGTTTCAAAATGTCAAATAGTGTTCATGTTTATATTTACTATTTTATTAATTTGGTGTTGATGCATTATTCCAGGGAAATTATTCAGTGTAGTTTGAAATGTCTAGTCCTGACATTAGAAAATAGACTAGCTAAAAAAGTTGTGTTCATTGTATACAAAGACCGGCAAAACGTATTTCCTGACACACAAAAAGATACTGTTACTGTAGACAGTTGGATCAATTATAATCAAT
This sequence comes from Allygus modestus, assembly GCA_963675035.1. Taxonomy (NCBI): domain Eukaryota; kingdom Metazoa; phylum Arthropoda; class Insecta; order Hemiptera; family Cicadellidae; genus Allygus; species Allygus modestus. The sequence goes on along the minus strand of OY776113.1, from coordinate 36,325,814 downwards.
TATTATGTTAGGAGGGTAATTATGAACGTGACAACACAGACGACACTGACAGTGAGGGTCCAGAAGCAATAGAGAGAGTGTAAACCAAAAATATATGCTGTTGTGAATAGGCCTGATATAAAATAGAACTACCCATGTGCTGATGTTTAAGTCATAAATAAAGATTGCTGTTATTTTTATTGGATCGTTTTAATAAAAGTCTATTAAATAGTTTACGGTGAATTTTCAAGGAAAACTAGCCGTAAATATGGCTAAATATAAAGCGGTTGATTGATTTCTTAGTAGCATATTGTTGGTTTTAGCCAAACCTGTAATAATTCATTGTATGTTATAAAATTCAATAGTTTTATTGTTAATTAATTAAAAATACATCCTTATATGCCAAACTATACTGTAGTAATTAATCCAAATATTAAAGGTGCGCTTCTCATTTACATTTTAATTTAATTGGTTTGTTATCAAAGCGTACATTATGATACAATAAAGCACAACCTGGTTTGTAAATGATTTCATAAATCTTAAAAGCATCTGTGCAAAACACGAATAATCGGGAAATTGGGTAATGGGAATTTAAAAATAACAGTTGATTTTGCCATTTACTTAGCACTGAGTGAAAGCTTTATTTGCTTTGCTTTATTAGTGAATTTCCTATGGAAAGTGAACTATTAGCATGACCCGCACGGTGATACTTAAGCCCGGGACCACCATAGAACTTCCTAACGTGATCCCCTGAACTCGCTTTGGGGGGTCGTTCAAAATTATATATATGTATATATGTGTGTGTGTGTGTGTGTGTGTGTGTGTGTGTGTGTGTGTGTGTGTGTGTGTGTGTTTGCACTCTAGCGGTCGCATTTTTTGTCCGATTTACTTAACATTTGGTAGCGACGTTCCTTTCTATAATCGGTTGGACAAGTTTGTTGGGCAAAACAATCGAAAAACTCTAAACCCCTTTTTTGAGGATTTATCTTTCAAATTTAGAGTTTTTGGGCCCAAAAAGGGTCAGTATAGCCCCGGATGTAACATTAATGCATGTAAAAAGATGGGAATTAGTGAGGCGAAAATTGTAAGCCCTCTCTCGTTATTCTAGCATACATATTACCGAGTTATTAAAGAAAATGTGTATCGACTAAACACAGTACGTTGTCTTATGGAGTTTTACGTTAGAAAAGCCTGCTATTCATTTGTTGGTGTACTTTTATCATCCCCAGCAACCTCACGCCTACTTTCAAGCCTGATTGGACCCTCTCCTAACCTTATAATGCGCAAAATTGTATTCCCAGCGTTGCAGGTTACTAAATTACTAAATAGACCCAGGAGCATCATAACAGCCAAAAAGTTAAACGTTTTCAGATTTCAATAAAAATTGGATTAAATGTTTGTTTTTACACTGATTTTGAGTTTTAAAAGTGTTTTGTGTGGAAATTTACTTCCCTCACGTCAGCGTGCTGCGTGCGAACTGGTTTATATTATCTACCAAGGCTAAGACAGAATGGTATGCATCGATATTAAAACGGCTTAAGCCTATATACGTGATTTTAGGTTAAGTTATGATCGTTTCATAAACAGCTCAGCAGACGTTAGTTCACCGATCCTTTTATGAGCTTCTTTGTCTTTCACCTTCACTGATTCGATTAAAAAAAACAGCTGTGATATCATTCACCGGTCTGATCCAGTGGAGGGGATACCAAGGCTTTCCCTCAAACCGCCTAAATATATCAGACAGATTATACATCCGTTGTCAATTCTTTGATTCACACGATGGTGACTCGAGTTTCAACCTTAAATTTCAAATCCAAATTATATTTAATTTCCAAATATTGTCCAAAGGTTTGTTACATTAAAAATTATACAATACAAATTAAAAGAAAAAAGTAATATGTAACATTTTACAGTTCATTACCGAATTGTACCCACATGGGCAGATGCCTGTGAGAGGGTACGAGCCGTTATTAATTTGATTTAATTTAATGTAAATTTTGAAATAAATGGTTTTCATATAAAAATTTGGTTAATTGTAAAAATGTGTGAGCTTCAGGGAGTAGCAGGTGATGAATAGGAGGCTATTTTTTTAATAAAATAAATAAATTAAAAGGTCATTACCCCTGATGTCAAAAATATGTTGTATGTTGTTCGATATTTAAAGCAATGACGACCTTCATTATGTTATGTTATGTTTTGAAATTGAAGTTTGACATCAGGAGATTGATAATCAACTTTTAAGTTTGAAACTCGAGTCACCATTGTGTGAACCAAAGAGTTGATTCGGAGTATGGTTAGTAACCTGTTAAATTGATTGATAATGTTGAAAGGCACTGTCAGCCTTATTTAGTCAAATAATGAGTAAATTAGGGTTTCTTTAATAACATATTTAAATATAAGTAACAAAGAAATGTAATTTGATCGTGCTATCCTCGTATTTTCCAGTGTCAGATTATTATTTATGGAAATCAAGATGACGATTTTTTAAATTCTCTTCCTTTATAGTTTTATTTTATTGAGCTTTTTGTACAGTTTTTGGTTTTGATATATATTTTAAGTGTTAGGATAACTGTTCTGTTTCAACGGCTGTATTAGACACTTTATTAAATTACCTTCAAGGACTTGGTAGTTTTGCGCACAGCGGGTCAAAATTCGTCAAATACTACCGATGAACCCCAAGGGAGTAGACTGTCTGTTTTACTTAGCAAATCAACACAACTGTATAACTCCACGATCTTATAAATCTGAGTAACGTTAGGAATTTAAAAAATACACTGCTCTATAAAACCATTGTATAATCTATAGAACAAAAATAAAAATAAATCTTGTCTCCATATCTATAAACCGATAGAAAATGATCGCTTAGTGCTGTTTCGCAATTTATGGACATAGGTTTTGAAATGTAACCCGCATTTAAAATTACAATTTCATATAATTTATTCATTGGAATAAATAAAAAAGTGTCTAGTACAGCTTTACTTGTATTTGAACTTGCACTGGTGTTTATTTTTGTACTTTCTCTTTCGCCCCGAGCGTTTTATCTGTTTTATGGTCTAGCACTACTGACGTAAACTGTTCGAGATAAAATATAAGATGTAAATGGAGGAGGGGAGTTTTCCTAAACAGCATTCCGTTGCATCTCAGGAACTCACCCACTGTATCAATGTTTACAAATTTCGCCATGGTTTCCATCGCTTTAAATTTCCAATATAACTAGCAATACAACAAACACAAGCACAAACATAAATCACACAATCAACAACAACAATCGACACTCAACAAACATCATTACATCATTAACATCAATCATGGTTTTTAGTATCCACGAAACGATTATTCTATAATATCTATTGGATGTGTTTTTATCTTATTTTGTACTTATTTTACAAGACGATACACAGTAATTTTATCTCAAAAGAGGAACTGAAAACCCGTTAGATACAGTTACGGTTGATTTTAGTTATTTGAACTCATACGGTACCTAAATGTAAAATAATTTTGTTTATAAGAGGTTGGCATTTTATTTTTTGCCTTACTTTGCCCGTCCACATAGACTATAGATCTGTGCGTGGATCGTGTCCAGCAAAGCAAGGGGTGAGCCGTTACAGTTCGAGATCTCCAGCCCTGATAAAATTGACTTGCCAGGACTGGGATTCGAACCCACGACAGGGCTCTGCCATGGTTCCGGAGTCTGCCGCCTTGACTAGGCAACTCGACCAGTAACTCACACTTGCTATAGTGTGTTGTGTGTTATATGCCGCATTACCTCACAGTTCTTAAAAATAACTACTTCGATTGATATTAGATTATTCAAACGGCATTTGGCGTCAGCAGACAACACAACATTGAAACAATTGAATTATCTATGACAGTTTTAAAACTTTAGATCGTGAATAACTTTCATAAATTCTATACTGGTATGATAAAGTGTACTAGATTTAAATTACTCTAAATATTTCCCCCCTAGTAAAATAAAATTCTCATATCGCTTGAAATTAAATATCTAACATGTGTAACGGGTTTCTCTAATTTAATTTTATCAAAGTAAACAAAAAACTATTAACTCTATTTATTTTTGTGAGTTGACGATCGAAAAACTGTTTAGGCTTTTGATTGACGTCCCCGAATATTACGGAGCGCCCACAAAGGCCTGAGAGCTCCCGTCAGAGCCTGAATAAAATACAATGTGTGCGACTTTGATGTGAAGGGTCTCTTATTGGACACTGTTTGCGGCATTGTAATTTACGAACAAAGACTTTTAGGGGCAGGAAAAGTCGGATCCATATTTATTCACTAAACGGTTTAGAGTTTTAGTAAAGTGACTCGAATAACCCTGGAATTGTGAAGGTTGTACCGTATTAGAAGCGCTAACATTTACTGTTTAATTTTGCAGGTCAACATGCGAAAAATGTAATTTTAACCTACAGTTCCTTGCTCTGTTTTTCAAGTTCATGTGTGTTTTTACTTAATGCGTCATACCTTCGGGACCGCTTTATGTAATGATTTGTACTTTGCACTATTTAAAAATTGAAAAGAATAAATTACAATAAGCATAACATATCTTTACAATGGAAAGCCTAATCATTCATTACACATTCAGCTTTTGTCGTAACCAAATGAACTAATTTACTATACAAATTGTTTAGCATCGTGGACAAAATAGTGGATCCATATCGATGTACGTTCACATAAACATGTTTTGACGAGATATGAGATATCCTAAAAAAAATAACAGAAACATAAAGTATCACTATTTTATTTAGGTTTGTAAAATAACTTATACAGTGAATAAGACACATCGTCCAATGAGAGATTTTAGGTGCATTTAAAAAGTTTTAAATTTGTACTTTTTGACATATCAATTAAAGCCTATGTAACACGGTTAATTTTTCTATGGTAAAAGATTAGAAATTATCGATGGTAGATCTTCTTGGTATATGTATAACTATTTTTGACTTTAAAATAGCCTTGAGAGGTTCTATATTGTTCAATTGGCCCTTTAATGTGCTTAAAAAAGTAATTCTTAGAGCATTAGTGCAGTTTACCGAAAGCTTGAACTGATGTGTGACGAATGCAATTTCTATTTTGAACAATGAATTCTTAAACGGAGTAAAAAATAAACGCAAAAACATCTCAGTAACCAAGGTAATTATTTTAGTTGATGTAAATTAACATTTTAAATTAGTTATGTTCATAAAACATTAAAGAGCAGCAGCGTTGAATTCTCGCAATCACGGAAAGACATGAAGAGGTCCTCTAATTGTCACAGTTGTTCTTTTGTCAAACCAAATGATATGACTCTCTGACCAGAGTAGTCGGGGGTCGTCGTGACGTTGTGGATCCACAGTTAATGGAAATGATCATCTGTCCTTGCAGTGAATTATTTTAGGGAAAGGAAAAGCGTTTTAAGGGGCAATTATTACCATTTATTCAATTTTTTCTCCTTATGGTCTTAATTGAATGTAAGTAATTAATATCAAAATATATTTGTATAACCACTAATTTTGTTATTTTACTTTAAGCATTAAAACACAATTAAAAATCATATTTGACTAAATATCTGACGATGAAAGTAAAATATTGAAAGCATATGAAACGTTCAGCTTCAAATTGGGTATGTGATATGGTTAGTGTAAGATATATAGAAGACAATAAGAAACAAGGGAATGGGGACAACCTTGAGGACATTTTATACTTGACGGAACCTTCGAGTACACTTTTATTGAAGGATGTCCTAAATTCTCATATCGATTTGCGGCATGTATACAAAAATTTAACACAAATATATATATATTACAATGATATTAATAGTTTCTTTCTACGCTAAACCCAAAATGTTTGGTTCGTGTACTAAGTGTTCGAGTTAACCGAATGTATTTATCATGATAACGGGAAACAATAAACAGGTTGAAAACAAAAGATTATTTTAAATCAGTTAGCGACTTATTCTTATTCTTGTTATAATCTCTAGTGTAAATGATATCGGCATCTTTATTTACACATTTTGAATTTGGAACGGCATAGGATAAGTATGATAAAATAACTGTTGTCTCGCATAAAATAATAATGTACATTTAATATTGTGGTTAAAATGAAACGAACATTATTTTTCAGTTTAAGTGGTGATAAACAACACATTGGAAATTTCTTCACGTGTCAGATTATTGGAACGCAACTTGTGAAATCGAATATGTTCAGCAGATTTTCACTAATCGCTCAGTGAAACGCTTTAATCTTATGTCTTTGTCAAAATTAATTTCATGACCACTATCACTAAATGCTCAATATTGAAGTGGGATTAGAAGTAAAATAATTAAAAGGCAAGCCGGATTCACAAATTATCGGATTTCACATAAGTATCTAAACAAAATGTATTCTGCAACAATATTGTCCAGCATTATTTTCACTTTCTATCGAGAAGTTTCTTGGCAGTTTTAAATAGTATGATGAAAGCTACAAGTTGTACATGAAAATAACTGATCGGTAAATCTTCTATATAGTACGCATTACCGCTTGTGCCATCCCATGCCATTACCGCTTGTGCCATCCCATGCCATTATCACTTGTGCCATCCCATTCCATTACCGCTTGTGCCATCCATTACAAATGCCGGGAAATTAACCTTCAAAAACGTTTGATAGAGAAAAGGAAGAAAATTCCTTTTAATTTTGTGCTACAATGAATACACAGAAAAAAGTGTATTGTTGTTGCAACCAAATATGTTTTGTCATATTTATTTTGTTGAGGAAACAAAATATATAGTGTTAGTAGTAAAACAACCATTTACTTGTAACAGCAAAATGGAAGTGTTCAAACATTTTGTCTTCCCAACAAAATATTTTGTCCTGATATTTTTCTAAAGCTAAAATAGAAAAATGCCTATTAATGTCAATGGTAATATAATATCATATCTAAAACTTATTAGTTGTAGTTAAGTCATCGTACCAACCAAACATTTTGTTCATTCAACAATATATTTTTTGTTAGGATAAACAACAATGTTGTTGCTATGACAAAATAACTTTCAACAAAATAATTTGGTTATTTCAACAAATGTTGTTGTCCGTATTTCAACAAAAATATTTTGTTGTTGCAACTATTTTTTTGTTTTTGTAACAAAATCGTTTTTTTCTGTGTATCAACAGATTTTGCAATAATATTTTCGGGTATTGTTCATGCTGCCCTTCTCATTTGGGAGTATTTATAAAATAACGTTTGTTTTACTTCAAATACATTTTTATGTAGCAGTTGGGTCATCAGAAAAAGGTGTGGTGAAAGTCAGCAAAACTTTACTGATGGGCAATTGCATTACACATGGCAAATACATGTGGTTAGTGAATTTTATACTCGGCAGATGTATTTAATAGGAAATAAGTAGGTTTATCAAAATGAATACCCGAATGTAAAACATATCAAACATGCTGGCACATGAACGGAAAAGTCGTTAAAAAATGATTGCTTATGGTCGGCTAAATAAAAGTAACCGGTGCACCGGCTCGTCCAGAGAAGAGAGGCAGTAAACAAAACAGTCGGTAAATATGATCATAGGGCATTGAATTACTAGGTCATTAAATTTACAACTATATGGACTATATGCCAGTAAAACTTTACGACAAAGGTGAAAAGGTTGCAACTCGTTACATATTGTCGAACTCCAACTGCAGCGCCAGTGCCAAGATGCGATACGGTGCTGCGAGTCGGGGAGACACAAGTTTAAATATGCATTCACACAACGGCGCCGGCGTGCGTCTGCGCTAGAAACCGAGTACTCGTCAGAATTATGCCCAGTTTTGTCTTCGTCTATTCGCATAGGCCAAAGCATGGATGTATCGAGCGATGCTGGGGGTGAGCCGTTACGATACAAGCCATGCAGTGCTAATTTACTGGCCAGGACCAGGATTGGGACTCGAGCCCTCGAGCCAGGGCCGCCGCGCCGCCGCGCTGTGGTTCCGGAGTCCGTCACCTTCACCCCTTGTCAGCGATCCATTTATCCAATACTCTAATATGAGTAAGGTTTGCGTGCGTCCATGCTTGCTTGCTTGCAACTCTGATCTCAAAAAAGGCAACAACGATTTCCTTCAAATGTTGGAAATAACTAATTTCTGGGATCAAAATAAGTTCTAGACGGGTCTCATCCCCAGGAAAAATCAAATAATGTAAAAAACAAAGATGAAAAGTTAAAAGAATTAACATTGGGCTTATGGAGTTTAAAATAAAAACAAAATAATGTTAGCTGCTCTTAATCAACCAGGGAACTGTCAAAGTAATACTTGTGTTGTTTATAATTGTTAACATGTGGTTTCCTAAGATCAGTGACTAAAACTATTGAGTGAAGATTGCATATATGGGGTGGTCATATCCGAAATAAATCAAAGGGACTTTGAGCTATAAATAAAAACTGGAGGGACCTTAAAAATGTAGAAAAGAGGCAAATAAGCTATACAAATCTGTTAGACAATTGGAGGAAGTGGTGAAATATTACTCCAAGTCATCTAATCAAACTGACTGGCCCTCCCCGAGAAAAGCTCGGCCCCCCAGATACTAAATTATTAAATCATTCATACATTGTTCTAAAAATTGGCTTTCCTCGGAACACTTAGGATTCGAAAGCAGTGACTGACAGTACAACAATGCGGTCGGCGTGGTATTCCCTGTATGAAGGTTGACGCACACTTAGCAACTCTCACGGAAGCGCGGGTCGGCGCGGCGCGGCGCGGCGCGGCGCGGTGCCTTCACTTCTCCAGAGGGGGCTAAGCACACGTAGCGCGGTTTGGCGCGAAACTTCCGCAGACGTGAACCCGCGACGGAAAATAAAGTTTAAAACTGTAATATTAATTTGTATTTATTACTACTAAATTACAAAGTAAATTAAGTGAATTCCAAAAGAGTAGGCCTATTGCCTATTCACTAATAATTTGTTTTCACAAACAGTGCAATATTTAATTTATTATTTATCTGAAGTTTAACTCCCTTAAAGCTGAGCATGTAGGTTTGCTGCTACAGAAAAAATCAACAACAAATATTTGTTGTGCAAATATCAATACCAGCACCAAGTACTACTAGGCAAATACCAGTACTAGGTGAAGCCACATGCCAAGTTTGATCAATATACATTGATAAATAATCGACATAAGAAATTCTGTTTGCCCTCCATAAGGATAACATTGGACAATTTACTGTTTTTAGCACTTTGACTATCTCTGTAACGGTTGGACGTAGAATCACAATTTAAACACCAAAATGATTGTTTTGCAGAGCTGAACTTATTTGTAAAAACAAATGTGAAGTTTTTAGTAAAATTGACTGAGCAAAAGCTAAATACATTTTCCCTAAAAGATTAACATAGAAAATTTTATAAACACATTTTTTGGATTTTCTCCGAACCACTTAACCCATAGGTTAATGATTCAAAATACTGTATTATTTGTTTTTTGTAAGCTCTATAAAATGGTCGAAACCAAAATTTAGGGTTTTTAAAATCTTAGGGTAAAAAATGCAAACAACTGATTTTTTGCAAATTTCAAATCCCCATAAAACCCTCTTCCCACGGTCCGTTATTTCTAGTTTTCAAACTCAAAGTCATGAAATTGCTTTACACGTTTATGCCAAATTTAATCGAAATTGGATTTAAAAAAAAGTTGTTTATGTTTTAGGGGAAATTCGCTAATAACAACTATTCAGTATACTGTACAGACCCTGTTTGTGGTACCCATCGACGTAAATACTACAATACTGTATGTAGTACGAGAGCACACGAGATGTTCCGAAAACATCCGAAGGGCACCGTCGTCACCGTTTCCGCGGCTCTACCCTGCGCACACCTAGCAACCCTGTGGAGGCGCGGCGCGGCCGGCGCGGCGAAGAACTTCCACTCCGAATTCCCCCCGGCGGATTCGAGAAGAATTTTCAACCGCGCCGCGCCGCGCTTCTCTTCCGCTTCCGCGAGAGTTGCTAGGTGTGCTTACTCTCATAAGATAACATGCAAGTAACTTTTCTTGAGAGCAGTGGATGTTCTTCCACCGCGCCGCGCCGCGCCGCACTTCCGCGAGAATTGCCCAGTGTGCTTCAAGCTTGACGAGGAAGGCAAAGTTTGAACGTCCGAGTTCGCTGTACGGTGAGGAAGGCCGCTTTTGTACGTCCGAGTTCGCTGTACGACGAGGAAGGCCGCGTTTGAACGTTCGAGTTCGCTGTACGACGAGGAAGGCCGTGTTTGAACGTTCGAGTTCCCTGTACGACAAGGAAGGCCCGTTTGAACGTCCGAGTTCGCTGTTTGACGAGGAAGGCCGCGTTTGAACGATCGAGTTCGCTGTACGACAAGGAAGGCCCATTTGAACGTCCGAGTTCGCTGTTCGACGAGGAAGGCCCGTTTGAACGTCCGAGTTCGCTGTACGACAAGGAAGGCCCGATTGACCGTCCGAGTTCGCTGTTCGACGAGGAAGGTCGCGTTTGAACGTTCGAGTTCGGTGTACGACAAAGAAGGCCCGTTTGAACGTCCGAGTTCGCTGTTCGACGAGGAAGGCCGCGTTTGAACGTTCGAGTTCCCTGTACGACGAGGAAGGCCGCGTTTGAACGTTCGAGTTCGCTGTACGACGAGGAAGGCCGCGTTTGAACGTCCGAGTTCGCTGTACGATAAGGAAGGCCCGTTTGAACGTCTGAGTTTGTTGTTCGACAAGGAAGGCCCGTTTGAACGTTTGAGTTCGCTGTACGACATGGAAAGCCGCGTTTGAACGTTCGAGTTCGCTGTTTGACGAGGAAGGCCGCGTTTGAACGTTCGAGTTCGCTGTACGACAAAGAAGGCCCATTTTAAGTCCGAGTTCGCTGTTCAACGAGGAAGGCCGCGTTTGAACGTTCGAGTTCGCTGTACGACGAGGAAGGCCGCGTTTGAACGTTCGAGTTAGCTGTACGACAAGGAAAGCCGCGTTTGAACGTTCGAGTTCGCTGTACGACGAGGAAGGCCCGTTTGAACGTCCGAGTTCGCTGTACGACGAGGAAGGCCGCGTTTGAACGTTCGAGTTCGCTGTTCGACGAGGAAAGCCGCGTTTGAACGTTCGAGTTCGCTGTACGACAAGGAAGGCCCGTTTGAACGTCCGAGTTCGCTGTACGACGAGGAAGGCCGCGTTTGAACGTTCGAGTTCGCTGTACGACAAGGAAGGCCCGTTTGAACGTCCGAGTTCGCTGTTCGATGAGGAAGGCCGCGTTTGAACGTTCGAGTTCGCTGTACGACAAGGAAGGCCCATTTGAACGTCCGAGTTCGCTGTTCGATGAGGAAGGCCGCGTTTGAACGTTCGAGTTCGCTGTACGACAAGGAAGGTCCGTTTGAACGTCCAAGTTCGCTGTTCGACGAGGAAGGCCGCGTTTGAACGTTCGAGTTCGCTGTACGACGAGGAAGGCCGCGTTTGAACGGTCGAGTTTGCTGTACGACAAGGAAGGCCGCGTTTGAACGTTCGAGTTCGCTGTACGACGAGGAAGGCAGCGTTTGAACGGTCGAGTTTGCTGTACGACAAGGAAGGCCCGTTTGAAGTCCGAGTTCGCTGTTCGACGAGGAAGGCCGCGTTTGAACGTTCGAGTTCGCTGTACGACAAGGAAGGCCCGTTTGAACGTCCGAGTTCGCTGTTCGATGAGGAAGGCCGCGTTTGAACGTTCGAGTTCGCTGTACGACAAGGAAGGCCCATTTGAACGTCCGAGTTCGCTGTTCGATGAGGAAGGCCGCGTTTGAACGTTCGAGTTCGCTGTACGACAAGGAAGGTCCGTTTGAACGTCCGAGTTCGCTGTTCGATGAGGAAGGCCGCGTTTGAAGTTCGAGTTTGCTGTACGACAAGGAAGGCCCGTTTGAACGTCCGAGTTCGCTGTTCGACGAGGAAGGCCGCGTTTGAACGTTCGAGTTCGCTGTACGACGAGGAAGGCCGCGTTTGAACGGTCGAGTTTGCTGTACGACAAGGAAGGCCGCGTTTGAACGTTCGAGTTCGCTGTACGACGAGGAAAGCCGCGTTTGAATGTCCGAGTTTGCTGTCCTTTATGGAGCAACGGTTTTAGACAGTAAACCTGCACAGTAAACATGTCTTCAAGTTTAGCTTATTAGTGAATTTCCTATGGAAAGTGAACTATTAGCATGACCCGCGCGGTGAAACTTAAGCCCGGGACCACCATAGAAGTTCCTAACGTGACCCCCTGGACACGTTTTGGGGGTTCGTTAAACATTTTATATGTATATAGACATATATATATATGTGTGTGTGTGTGTGTGTGTGTGTGTGTGTGTGTGTGTGTGTGTGTGTGTGCAGGCACTCTAGCGGTCACATTTTTTGTCCGGTTTACTTCAAATTTGGTAGGGGCGTTCCTTTCTATAATCTGTTGGACAAGTTCGTTGGGAAAAACAATCGGAAAACTCTAAACCCCTTTTTTGGGGATTAATCTTTCAAATTTTGAGTTTTTGGGCCCAAAAAGGGTCAGAAAAGCCCTGATGTGACATTAACGAATGTAGAAAGATGAGAATTAGTGTGGCGAAACTTTTAAGTCCTCTCTCGTCATTCTAGCATATATATTTACCGAGTTATTAAAGAAAATGTTTATTGACCAAACACAGTACGTTGTCTTATGGGGGTTTTACATTAGAAAAGCCTGTTATTTTTTGGTGTACTTTTATCATCCCCAACAACCTCACGCCTACTTTAAAGCCTGACTGGACCTTCTCCTAACCTTATAATGAGCAAAATTGTATTCCCAGCATTGCAGGTAAATAGAACCAGGAGTATCAGAACAGCCAAAAAATCAATATTTTTAGATTTGAATAAAAATTGGAATAATTGTATGTTTTTAACTGGTTTTGAGTTTTTATTGTTTTTTTATGTGGAAATTCACTTCCCTCACGTCAGCGTGCTGCGTGCGAACTCGTTTTTTGATTAAAATGCAAGGAAATGGCCTAAGTCGTAAACAAAATGCTTAAATCCAACATCCCAGGGCCCAGTTTTATTTTTGAATTGGCGAATGATTTGATTATCCGAAATACCCATTGTTGGGATGATTTTGAAAAGTTTGTTCGCGCAATATTAAAGCTCATGTATTTCAATTCGGTGTTGCTTTAATGAACAATAAGCCGATGAATAATGAGTACCATGTTACAATTGATAATTATCGCCGTCAAACCTATACTTAAAACGCTAATTTGGAATGCATGTAATTAAATGAAAAATCTACTTCACAAAATGTGAAGTTGTTATCACAAAATCCTAGTACATTATAATTGTAAAATTTTCGATATGTAATAAAATATTATCATATATATAAATGTAATTTAAATGTGGAAAATATTAAAAAATCTCTTGGGTTTCGTCCCACATCTGAAGATTCAAAGTTTAACTAACTGAAGTTTATTTTATCCGGTGATTACTTAACCTATATTAACTTGCTGTTAAAGTTAGTTTCACTTCAGAATACAGCACAAACACTTATCGCTCTGCAAGAATCTTCCCAGAGAAACTGGGATTGTCAGACCTACTGATTATTTTGCAGCATTCTGAAGGGGATCTGATGAACTCTAGCGTTTAATAAACATTTATTAGTGAATTTCCTATGGAAAGTGAACTATTAGCATTACCCGCACGGTGAAACTTAAGCCCGGGACCACCATAGAAGTTCTAACGTGACCCCTTGAACACGTTTTGGGGGGGTCGTTCAAAATGTTATATATATGTGTGTGTTTGCACTCTAGCATTTTGTCTCCGATTTACTTCAAATTTGGTAGGGACGTTCCTTACTATAATCAGTTGGTTCATTGGGCAAAACAATCGGAAAACTCTAAACCCAATTTTTGGGGATTAATCTTTCAAATTTAGAGTTTTTGGGCCCAAAAAGGATGAGGATAGCCCCAGATGTAACATTAATGCATGTAAAAAGATGGGAATTAGTGAGGCGAAAGTTTTAAGTCTTCTCTCGTCATTCTAGCATAAATGTTTACCGAGTTATTAAAGAAAATGTGTATCGACTAAACACAGTACGTTGTCTTATTACGTTGTAATATATAAATTTACATTAGAAAAGCCTGTTATTAATTTGTTGGTGTACTTTTATCATCCCCAGCGACCTAACGCCTACTTTCAGGCCTGACTGAACCCTCTCCTAACCTTATAATGTGCAACATTATATTCCCAGCATTGCAGGTAAATGAAACCAGGGGCATCAGAACACCCAAAAATCAATGTTTTCAGGTTTCAACAAAAATTTGAATAAATGTTTGTTTTTACACTGGTTTTGAGTTTTGAAAATGTTGTATGTGGAAATTCACTTCCCTCACGTCAGCGTGCTGCGTGCGAACTCGTTAAATTAATAATATTATCAAATTAAGTCTTAGTTTCTAAGGTATTGTTGAATAACATTTAGGTACAACATATTTTAATACAGTAATCTATAATGCTTATTTAGTTCGCCCGAAATTCCATATTAATTTGATTTCTCTAAGACGCAGTATTAAAGCCGCGCTAGCTTTAAATACGTGAGTTTGAATATTGCGAAAACAAACTTTAATAAACTGTATTTCATCTTTTTGTAGAGTTTTTATGAAATTGATTTATAATCGATAGTGGACTTTGATATTTGTTCACATGCAGGCTAAATCTCTAAAATATCTGTGGTTCAAAAAATATGTTACCGCTCTTTGAATGTATTTTCAGAATTTATTTTTATTTAACCTTTAAGTTCTTGATAGATCGATTGATACTGGTGTAGAATGAATTTTTGTAAATAATTAATACCTCCATTGCAGTCGATATGACTGGGGTTAAAGTGGAATACAAACTAGTAACCCCTGTTCCACGTCAGCGTTGAGAAATATTTACCAAAACAGAAAATAAAGTATAACTAATCGATTGTACTGTTTATATATATAAATAAAAAGTCCATTTAAACTGTACAAAACCAAAGAGCTACCTCTTACACGAATATATTCAAATATATTTACTGTTATTATTCACTGAGTGCGCAAATTTATTTTAGTGGACAGCTCAGCTGCATTCAGATAGAATACTATTATTCTCACCTTAGTGTAATAAAATACCCCCGTCGCAGCAAACCTGCGTACTCAGCGAATTTCCAATGCAAAATATATGTCTTAATACCACATAAAGCCGCATACCAAGTTTCATTAAAATGTATTCACAAATAAGCGATATATACAATTTTAATTATTCTCAATAAGAATAACATTGGGGTGAGTACGCAGGTTTGCTGCAACAATAAACACAAAATAATGGGTTTGTATGTAAATATCAATAGAACTCATCAAAGTGAAGTCACAAACCAAGTTTTATCCATATACATTCATAAATAAGCGATACATAACATTTTAATTATTCTCCATAAGAATAACATGGGGATCGAGTACCTAGGTTTGCTGCCACGGGAACCATATGCGAAAATTTTTTGTGTGCAAACAACAACAAACCACAACCAGATGAAGCCATATACCAAATTTCGTCAGTGTATGATTAAATAAGCGAGATATAAAATTTTGATTTTTCTCCATAAGAATAGCATTAGACAACTTACTATGTTTAGCACTTTCAATATTTCAGTAACCAATTGGCGTAGCGTAATGATCAAAATACCAAATTGTTTGTTTTTTAAGCTGAATTCAATGGTATTAATTAAAATTTGATTTAAATAAAAATTACATGTGAAAACACCAAAAACCCATTTTTGGGGGACAAAACCCCCCCCCCAAAACCCCCCTTGGGTTGTGTGATTCGTCTGGTTTTCGAACTCGTTCAAATAAATGGTGCTATACACATTTATACCAAATTTTATTAAGATCGGACCTTTTTTACGAGAGTTATCGTGCTTACGGACACACACACACATATATATATATATATTTATATATATGTATATATATGTGCAAATACATATATATGTATACATATATGTGCAATAATATATATTGTTTATACATATATAAAAATTTGAACGAATGGTGTTTTTGGCATCTGGGGACCTCAAAACAAAAAGTTATCATGGTCTCGGGCATAAGTCTTACCATGAGACCTACGGTAATAGCTTCTTCCTTCCCTATAGGGAAAATTCGCTAAAACAATTTATTAAAATAATGTTTCCAAAATGAATATCACAGTCTAGAATAAGATTTATATCGGGCCAATAGAAAAATATTTATAATGCTAATGCGTGAGGGGAATGCTTCCTAAGTGGACTTCTTTGGAGGGACTCAAACCTCATTTTAGGAAAATGGCATTTTCCTCAGTGCCGAGTACAGAAGAAAAATTAAACCAAACTAATGTTCCAAATATTTTGTTTTTGTTCTTTCAGTGACATTCTTTATCTGGGATTGGTTTGTTTTTCCATTGTTTCGTCAATGTCATTGTTAACTCTGATAGTTATTTCACGTCATTGATTGATTTCACCTTTAATACTGTTACATTTGTGATAATTCTGTCTTACTGCATCTTTGCTATTTACTATCGTTATACCAATCTCTAATTTCTTTGTACTAGCTGATGTTCTTGTAATTATTGCTGATAAGTTTGTTACTAAGTTTTATGTTTACATAAGCATTGCATCTGTCTATTGAATAATATATATCGTATACAGATGTATGTAAAATGGTGTTTATCGGGAATAAATAAGAACAATGAATACCGGTTATGTCGCTGGTAGAGCCACTTAGATTGGTGAAAGTCTCGCTAAGACATCGGTGTGCGCACTCAGAAAACAAAACACCCCGGCTGAGGTGAATACCTACTCTCTGTCGTAGGGGAATGTCGGTTAAAAATAAGATCTCGAGCGAATGAATAAATGAACGTGAGAGAAGGGGCTCAACGGGTGTCTCAACAGGTTGTAAATCTCCCCTGAAATCACTTCGAAAGTCGTCTTTCCACTCGTTAGAAGAAGCCAGCGATCAAAAGTTTTCATGTTTAGGTTATAGAATGTTTATTAAATAGTGACTCTGTCATTACTTTTGTTATAATTTGAATCTCATGTCATAGTCCAGGAATGTAAAATGGTGGTAAAACTTTTCAACGAGTCATTCAACGAGGTACACACCGTTTTGTAACATTCGTGTACTCGATACACCTTGAAAATAGTTTAAACTCGAATACAGTATTTTCTAATTTATTACACAGTTTTGTTCTCGATGTTGGATCCCACTCTATTTAACTCACTCGCTAACTTCGCTGCCGTCACAAGAAGACCAATACGTTACGTAGAGAATATATGACGGTCTTACCGTTGTCGGCCGGTGTTCTCGATGTTGGATCCCACTCTATTTAACTCACTCGCTAACTTCGCTGCCGTCACAAGAAGACCAATACGTTACGTAGAGAATATATGATGGTCTTACCGTTGTCGGCCGGTGTTCTCGATGTTGGATCCCACTCTATTTAACTCACTCGCTAACTTCGCTTCCGTCACAAGAAGACCAATACGTTACGTAGAGAATATATGACGGTCTTACCGTTGTCGGCCGGTGTTCTCGATGTTGGATCCCACTCTATTTAACTCACTCGCTAACTTCGCTTCCGTCACAAGAAGACCAATACGTTACGTAGAGAATATATGACGGTCTTACCGTTGTCGGCCGGTGTTCTCGATGTTGGATCCCACTCTATTTAACTCACTCGCTAACCTCGCTGCCGTCACAAGAAGACCAATACGTTACGTAGAGAATATATGACGGTCTTACCGTTGTCGGCCGGTGTTCTCGATGTTGGATCCCACTCTATTTATCTCACTCGCTAACTTCGCTTCCGTCACAAGAAGACCAATACGTTACGTAGAGAATATATGACGGTCTTACCGTTGTCGGCCGGTGTTCTCGATGTTGGATCCCACTCTATTTATCTCACTCGCTAACTTCGCTTCCGTCACAAGAAGACCAATACGTTACGTAGAGAATATATGACGGTCTTACCGTTGTCGGCCGGTGTTCTCGATGTTGGATCCCACTCTATTTAACTCACTCGCTAACCTCGCTGCCGTCACAAGAAGACCAATACGTTACGTAGAGAATATATGACGGTCTTACCGTTGTCGGCCGGTGTTCTCGATGTTGGATCCCACTCTATTTAACTCACTCGCTAACCTCGCTGCCGTCACAAGAAGACCAATACGTTACGTAGAGAATATATGACGGTCTTACCGTTGTCGGCCGGTGTTCTCGATGTTGGATCCCACTCTATTTATCTCACTCGCTAACTTCGCTTCCGTCACAAGAAGACCAATACGTTACGTAGAGAATATATGACGGTCTTACCGTTGTCGGCCGGTGTTCTCGATGTTGGATCCCACTCTATTTAACTCACTCGCTAACTTCGCTTCCGTCACAAGAAGACCAATACGTTACGTAGAGAATATATGACGGTCTTACCGTTGTCGGCCGGTGTTCTCGAATATGTAAATATGTACGTACGAATTTACTACGTAAGTATCTTGCGAAACAAGCTCGTTAACTAGCAAAACAAACCTTATCTGTCCCCTTACAGTAGAGACGTCCACATTCGTCTCCTGAGGTTCCCAATGTGCTTAATGTGCTTAAAGTGCTCGCGTACCACCTGAGGCTTTTTCAGTGTCTTGGCTTACCACCAGTTTAATTATTAATGCATAACCAGAACTGTAGTTTCCTGAGGGGAAAATAAATTATATCTACATTTCACAATTGTTTAAATTTATGAATTATTGTTATTATTTAAAATATAAAATATAAACAATATTTAGTGACACAAAGTAAAGATTATCTGTAATAATTATGACAGTGTCAATGTAATTGCTACGAACACAACTAAACAAATCAAAGTATCAATTAACATTAATACACTCATATAATTAAACAATGATGCCATGAAAACCCTTATTAAGAAACCTGCTGTTTTTATGTTTTAAAGTCCACGGTCAATTGAGCTTTTCTTTGATCTTAAATAGTTCTCTACAGCTAGTCTATTCCTGTACTCATTTTTAATATAAACCTCTGAAAACCCACGCTCGCACAAATACGTTGTTCCTAATTGAGCTGGAGCAGTGTTGCCAGGTCATCAAAAAATTACCCCACAGAGTAGAAAAAATATCCTCGACCTTTTTTTCAAAAATCTTGATACAACCAGAAATACGCACGCGTAACACCGGTTGGGATCCACTGGTCTAGACAATTGTGCTCAATATTGGTTTACTATTGAGGGACCTGCAAAGCTATGACTATTCCCTTGGCACTTGTGGTAGTATATTGTGGCTATTCATGGCGAAACCACAAGTTGTGTCCTAGGAGAATGATGTTAGGAATTATTCCAATGATCTTAGGGGAAGTGGACGAAACACAAACTTTATTTTTAATACCGATTATAATATTTGCCACCCCTTTTGGGGTAATCGCATAGTGAGGAAGTATAGGTAGAGGTAGAAGTGGAGGTGGAGGTAGAGGTCTCGGTACCTCGAGGTAACACAAATACATTTTGTGTGTTATGGGAGCGCGCATAGTGAGCTGGTCGAGGTAGAGGTATACCTCGCGGCTTACCAGGAGGTCCCGCGCGACCGCTTTTGAAGCCAACGAGTTGGTCTTTTCGATCGCGAGGTGCTTCTCCGTGATTGGTCCGTTCAAGGCCTCCCTACTGAATTGAACAGTACATGTAGGCCTAAATCGTGTTATATATTTTTCGTACTATACTATACTATAAAAAAAATATAATAAAATGTAATTCTATTTAATACTCTCCTTAAAAAACAATAAACATTAATACGAATTTAATACTAATATTATAAACCAATAACAGGTTGATGTTGATTAAAATGAATATTAAAGTAGGCCTAATGCAACATTTTCAGTTAACTTATTTTTATAATCATTATATTTACGATTTAATAAAACAATCTATATACTTAATACAATAAGGGTTTTCTCTGTTACATCCCCTTTTCACCCATCCTTCTTAACCGGTTTTTACGATTTAGGTGCAATTTTAAACCCGTGGTTACCATCTAGCGCGTCGGTGAATGGCAATTAAAAAGGTCATTTCGTTTAGGGATTCGCCCCCCTAGCCTTTGATTTATTTCTAGAGGGTGCTTTCAAAGGTCCAGAGTAGTGGGCATTTGGGGCTGCTGGGGCGGAAGTGACGTCACATCCGGTCAGTGACCGGATGCGCTGAGTGAATAAATACGTCATCTGAGGCTGAGCCAGTGACGTAGGCGGTTTTGTGACGAAATGAGGTAAAGTTCAAAGTTCAAGGTCACGGTGAAGTTTTTTTTAAAAAAAATCTACCTCGCACTCGTAAAATCGATTGTGTTTCGATAGTTAATCGATAATAAATATCGAATGAAAAATATCGAATGAAGCAATCGAATGAAACGAGTGCGAGGTAGTACAATTACAAATATTACTTTATTTTATTTACAATAAGTTATGTTTACAATAATTCATGTTTACAATAGTTCCCCGTTGTTCGTTGTCATCGATGTTGTTGATCCGGACGAGTTGCGGCCATCACTTCGCTTTCTGATGAAAGACGGTAGATACTTCGATCCCTGCGCAGAGTCCATGTTGTGTTTTCGACACCTATCTGTTCTGTTAGGTGTTTGCATTTCATTGCTGTCAGGTGGAAATAATACGTGACGGCAATGAAATAGAAACATCTATCAGATCTTGAGTGAAATGATATTGTTATTTTGTGAAGAGCGTCTCGGAGAGCTCGATGTTCACCGGTCGAGAGCCGGAGGTGTACTGACTATTCGCTAGCTAGCGTTTTTGGTATCAAACAAAATGGTGGGGGTAAAGGTGTAGTAGAACGAAGCAGATGGTGGACGGCAGATGGGCGGCGGCAGGTGGCAGGCGGCAGGTGGCAAGTGTGCGGCAGATGGTAGTCCCCCACTACACCAGTCCCCCCACTACACCAGTCTCCCCACCAAGTTTTACATCGCACAATAACTAGTTTACATGTGTTAGTTAGGGTGTAGCTCTTAGACTGTCAAGACCTTACCTCCGTAACTAAAAACTTCAATAATGTTTGCGCTTCAACGCTGTATAAGTATAACAGCTACTATGATCTAAACCGGTGCATGTATTCATATGGTTCTTTTTGCGTAGCAAACAACTGGCTAAAAGTGTTTCAACTTCGATTATTCTTCGACGAAACCGCTCATTGTCCACTAAAAGTGTAGACCTTCTGTCTTCATCGTCAGGGAAGTAGAAAGTAGTGTCAAGGGGGCTACTGAAGGTCACCTTCCTCATGTTCCTGTAAAACTGCGACATTTTTCAGACCCTCTAGGTAGATGTTCATACAACAAGAGCTGGAAGAATAATGATGTAGCGCTATTGTGTATAATAGGCATTTACCCCCACCACAACGTTACCTTGTCCTTCAAACCATCGTTTTTACGCCACGGATGCTATACTGTTGGTTAGATTTAAATTTAAATTGCACCTTCTTGTCAAGCCGCGTAATTGAAGTACCCACATGTTATACTTTGAACCAAAAACAATAAAGTTATTTAGGTTGTCCTTGAAGATAGTTGATTTTTTGCTGTTGCTGCTATACACTTGGTCGGATCTAAATTGTGATTGCACCTTTTTGTTGGGCTTGCTGAGACGTGTCAGTAGAGTACCCACATGTTCTACCTTAAACCAAAAATAAAGACGTTATATAGGTTTGTCCTTGAAAGTAGTTGTTTTTCCGTTGTTGCTGCTATACCCTTTGTCAAATCTGAATTCTGTTTGCACCACCTTGTTCGTCTGATTAATCCGCGTAATTTGAGTACCCACTCAATATATTTTAAACCGTAAATAAAGAAGTTATTTAGGTGTGACCCTCAAAATAGTGTTTTTTGGCTATTACCGCTATACCCTTGGTCGGATCTGAATTCTGTTTGCACCAACTTGTTCGTCTGAGTAATCCGTGTATTTTGAGTACCCACATGACATACTTTGCACAAACTTTGTACCCCCCCCCCCCTCCCCCCCCCTCCCACCCTTTTTTGGGTCATGTTCAAGGTCAAGGTCAAGGTCAAGGTCAAGGACCTTGGGACTTAGAAATTTTCACAAAGTGGGCTGCACACAAACATAAGACTAATAGTCTTCTGCCTATGTACAGGCCAAGTCCCTAACTTGAAATGCTTAGGGTGGTCCTGAAAAGGACCGTTTGTGTTTGAAGGAGATGGTGGATAAGGAGCGGTGAGCGGTGGACAGTGTTTATTTTACCTTCGTAACCCACTTTACTTGTCCCTTCTGCCGTACTAAAAACAAGTCGCACTTGGTCTCAGGAGGTGGCAGAGTGGACCTTGGAAGGTGGACCTTGACGTAACGGCCGCCAAAGAGGTGTTGGAGTAGGTACTCATCATCGCTGATCTTCCCCACAAATAGAAACTCCACGTTTAATTTCAACTGCGCAAACTTGACGGTGACAGACTCCAGCGGCGTTACCAACTCGGTAAGTTTCACCGTAGCCGTCCTCTTCATTATCTCCTCAACAGTTGGTGGTGGCGATGAAGGTCGAAGCGATGAAGGGCGAAGCGATAGCGAAGGCGAAGATGCAGTAGACGTCGAAGGCCGTTGGTCAAAGTAAAGTAGGTGGTTTCGAAAATTCTTTTGTATGCAAGATCTAAAAGAACTAGGTCTTTTGAATCCGCTCCTTTTTTCCGAAGACTTCTTCAAAGTCTCCTTCAAACGTTGCGGTTTCTCGGGTGTAATGGGAGAAGACATAGCGCAGAGGTGTATACAGTTCGCAAGGCAAAGCTGGAATGAGGTACCAGACGGAGCAAAGCGGGTCGCCAAGTGTAACCGTGACATTTCCATATACGGGTAGAAAGCTAAAGACCGGTCTACATCCGGTTCCCCTTCCCCCGTGACGACACAACCCCCCCCCGTGACGACACAACCCCCCCCCTTGTGACGACACAACCCCCCCCCTCCCCCCTCCCCCCCTTCCCCCCCTTTTTTGGGTCATGTTCAAGGTCACCCCCCCCCCGTGACGTAACATCCCCCCTTCCGCTTCGGTGACGTCACTTTGCCTTTATAAGCGGGAGCAGTCCGCAGTCTCGTCGCAGTAGCTTGCCGACCGCTGTTTGGGTATACGTCCCAGTGGGTTGCACTCTGCTGCAGCGTAGGTCTGTTAAGTGTGCGTTGGGCCCGACGCGCAATTAAGAGATCCGCGCCCTTGCATGTTTAGTTAGTTTGTTAAGCATGTTAGATAACGCTTGTAGTTTGCTGCTAGGTAATGTAGTTAGTCTAATATATGTTAGTGTTTGGTATCGGTTTGAAGTGTCTTATTTACTAATGAAATATGTACTCCCGGCCCTACAGGTCCCTCAACAACCTTGGTCAAAACTTGGGTTCGCAGCAGCCTGACGCCGGGTGTTTGGGTCTACGTCCCACCGGGTTTCAGTGATACTGTTGACCTTTGCAAAACCGACCTCGGCTGTTCTTGTAAAAGTAACGTTAACTGATTAATTTTGTTTACATAGTTGCTGGTAAAGTCTTTTTTTTTCAAAGTAATGTATCTTGCTTCTCATCCTTTTCCTAACCCCTGTAAGGTATAGCGCGCAAACCGACCTTGTGTCAATACGGCGCGTAAACCGGTTGACATTACCCATCTTAGCCTGAGAAAACTTTGTAAAATATAAAGTTAGTCTCTTGTTTAAAATCAGTCTCTTGTTTGTTGTCTTTTGCTCCCCTTCCCAAATACAGAGCGGGGAATAGAGCAGTATGTTATGCTCTATTCCCCGCTTTGGCTTCACGATCAGATGACCTTGACCTACTAAAGGGACTTAGAAAAATCTTCGTTTGGTAAAACATTACAACAATATTTCTTCCCTAACCTATCCCCCCCCCGTGACGTAACATCCCCCCTTCCGCTTCGGTGACGTCACTTTGCCTTTATAAGCGGGAGCAGTCCGCAGTCTCGTCGCAGTAGCTTGCCGCCCGCTGTTTGGGTATACGCCCCAGTGGGTTGCACTCTGCTGCAGCGTAGGTCTGTTAAGTGTGCGTTGGGCCCGACGCGCAATTAAAAGATCCGCGCCCTTGCATGTTTAGTTAGTTTGTTAAGCATGTTAGATAACGCTTGTAGTTTGCTGCTAGGTAATGTAGTTAGTCTAATATATGTTAGTGTTTGGTATCGGTTTGAAGTGTCTTATTTACTAATGAAATATGTACTCCCGGCCCTACAGGTCCCTCAACAACCTTGGTCAAAACTTGGGTTCGCAGCAGCCTGACGCCGGGTGTTTGGGTCTACGTCCCACCGGGTTTCAGTGATACTGTTGACCTTTGCAAAACCGACCTCGGCTGTTCTTGTAAAAGTAACGTTAACTGATTAATTTTGTTTACATAGTTGCTGGTATAGTCTTTTTTTTTTCAAAGTAATGTATCTTGCTTCTCATCCTTTTCCTAACCCCTGTAAGGTATGGCGCGCAAACCGACCTTGTGTCAATACGGCGCGTAAACCGGTTGACATTACCCATCTTACCCCGAGAAACCTTTGTAAAATATAAAGTCAGTCTCTTGTTTAAAATCAGTCTCTTGTTTGTTGTCTTTTGTCCCCTTCCCAAATACAGAGCGGGGAATAGAGCAGTATGTTATGCTCTATTCCCCGCTTTGGCTTCATGTTCAGATGACCTTGGGACTTAGAAAATTCACGTACAAAGCGGGGAATAGATCGGTTTGTGGTCCAAGTGAGAATCACTTACTGCTCTATTCCCCGTTTCAATAATATGATCAAACGACCTTGACCCACTTCGGGACTTAGAAAATCCCCGCATTGTAATATATATTTACTCGTTACAACATTATTACCCCCACCGTATAACACCTGCACTCCCCACCACTATCATTATGTATAAAAGAGGGTCCCCCAGCACTAGTAAAATCATTCTTCCTCTTGTGCTGTTATACCTCACACCATGGCACACATTAGGAAGCAGACACAACCTCTCAAATTGAAACCTTCTGCTTCGTCTTCGACCGCCTCTACCACTCCGTCTTCTGCGGTTCCATCCATCCTTCGGACAGCCCTGATGTTAGCTAACATCGTCCCGGAGAACTGTCCACCACTACCTGCTGCGTCAACGTCTTACACAAGTCCTTCACCTCTTCCGTCAACTTCTCGTGCTGTTTCTCCAAGTCCTTTGTCAACTTCTCGTGCTGTTTCTCCAAGTCCTTCTACATCTTCAAGTTGTTCTACATGTTCATCAAAGTCTTCCAAATCTTCTGCTTCTTCATCCTCATCATCATCAAGTTCGAGACCAAGCCAACCAGCCACCCAATCATCTTCTCCAACCAGACCTTCAGTAATCTGCTCATACACTTCATCTCCTTCAGAGAAATTTAAACAACTGAAATCTGTACAAAGGATGTGCATGCTTCCTGCACAACAATGTAGTTATATATTAAAAAAAGGTGCTAAGAAAGGTGAACGCTGTGTTAAACGTTGTATTTTAAATGAAGAAGCGTGCAGTCTTCATTTAAAATTAAACCATGGCGCATCTCCTTCTTCACCACGTG
This sequence comes from Allygus modestus, assembly GCA_963675035.1. Taxonomy (NCBI): domain Eukaryota; kingdom Metazoa; phylum Arthropoda; class Insecta; order Hemiptera; family Cicadellidae; genus Allygus; species Allygus modestus. Next base: position 36,300,358 of record OY776113.1, on the reverse strand, counting down.
CAACAGTGGTGCCAACCAAAATTCGAATTAATAGGCTTTGTAAAAACAAACGCTACTTCTTTGTTAAAATAAAGGACTTTGCAAAGGTGTTGGTTCAATGTGAAGGTAAACTGTACTATGTAGAGTTACCTAGAGCCATGGACCTCCACGTCAAAAAACCTACCCACAAGGACTATTTAATTCGAAATGATACAGGTATCACTGTGTGGAAATCATTAAAATAATAATATAAATAAAAAGACCAAAAGTTTATTCCAAATTAAATAAAGCTTTTTCCAAATTAAAAAAAAGTGTGGACAACCTATTTACAATTTGTAGCATATGCTGCAGAGTGTAAATAAGTTGTCCACACTTTTTTTTTTTACAATGTTACAACGACCTTGACCTAGATAACGGACTTGGATAATGTACACTAAGTCAAAGATAAACCTAAAAGGAAAAAGGAGAAATATTATATTAAAGACATTATTCAACAGTAAAGAGGGGAAGGGGTAAGCGGGTATTTAAGCGAGCGATTCGGAATATAATTATTAGTTGTATCATCATGAGCGTCAACAGCAACACATGGGGAAAGGAAATTAACGAAGAGGAGTTGTACGCAATTGCTGAGGCTGCTGAAATGACTGAGGTTTTTAAGATTGATAAGGTTGCGGAGAATGATGCTCAGTCACATCCGCAACAAACTACATCATCGATGCAGTCTACAACGCAGCAACCAAGACCCTATCATGTTATCCTGGAGGAGTATAATGAGGCAATGAGGTACGCCTTTACAAAGTGGTGTGCACAACCGCGTTCTCCAGAACAATGGGAGGAGCACGATGCAGACTTTCACCTGGTTGGAGACTTAGAACTTGAGCTTCAAAGAGCAAAGGTTGCTCAATAGTGAGAAGATTTATTGTTTACTTTAGAATACAGAGCGGGGAATAGATCAGTTTGCGGTCCAAGTGAGAACCACTTACTGCTCTATTCCCCGTTTTGGCAATTTGTTCAGATGACCTTGGGACTTAGAAAATTTTTGTTTGGTAAAAAACAACATCGAAATATATATATATATTTCTTACTAATATATCTCATCCCTAAAACTTACACCCCCACCACTTCCATTGGGTATAAAAGAGACACCTTATCGATGATAAAATCAGTCTGCTGCTTGTGTTCGTTCACCTCAGACACCATGGAGCACATCAGAAAACCAACTTCTGCCGCCTCTTCTTGTACTGTTTCATCCTCTGCTGCCCCATCGATACTTGTCCAGGCTATGATTTTATCTCACATTCTTCCAGAAACAGGTAGTACGTCACCAAACTCCAACTCAAAGCCGAAAGAAGCAATGCTAGTTCTCGGAAATTGAGAGCGAGAATCGCTAATCGATATAAAATATTAAAAACCATATTACCATCCTCCAATCCGTATGATTCTAAATTATCCACAATAAAAAAGACAATAAAGTACATTGCAAACCTTCAATCGCAGCTCCAAGATCCGCCCTCAATTCGCGAAGAAATCTTGAATATCCCTCTACCTTTTGAAGCCGTTTTCCTTAAAGAGGATGAGTTGGCGGATCAACATTTCTTCGCTGAAGACCCTTCACCCTACAAACAAATCTTCCTTATGGATGAAGATCAGGATGCGTAAGCTTAACAAATTAAAGACTTTTAAAATATAAAGCGGGGAATAGATCAGTTTGCGGACAAAGTGAGAACCGCGTACTGCTCTATTCCCCGTTTTGGCAACAAGATCAAAGGACCTTGAGGACTTAGAAAATAATCAATTGGTACAAAAAGAAAAATATTAAAATTCATTATTATTTCTTTACAACAAAATCCCTTCCCTAACCCTATTACTCCCACCACCTACAGTGAGTATAAAGGGGTCTCCATTGCCGGTAAAGATCATTCTGCTGAAAATGACTGCATCGGCTCCTTCTATCTCTGTAGCAACTCTAGTAGTTAGCAGAAGAGTTGAAAACATCGATCAGCTGCTTGCTGTAAGAAGATTACTGCACAAGTATCTTGTCATAGAGGTTGGTTGTGAACTGTACATGTGGAGGCCAACAGGTGAAGTGTATAGTAATGAAAATGAAGCATACAAAACAAACGATAGTAAGAAGTTATTTAAAATTTTTGCTAATATGGTTAGGTTAATCGAAAAGGGATGGATAATCAACATAACGTTCTATATCAAACCAAACCTTTAACTGAATCAAAAAAAAGGAAGAAATTTAAATACAGAGCGGGGAATAGATCAGTTTGCGGTTAAAGTGAGAATCGCTTACTGCTCTATTCCCCGTTTTGGTAATATAATCAGACGGCCTTGACCCACTTACATGATGGGTATTAAAGCGCGATGTTGCAGAGTAAATAGTCACTTTGGTTGTGAACTGCATCAATAAAGCATCTACCATGGTATACCTCCACTATATTAACTCTACTACTAAAGCGGATATCTTTACCCAGCGTGTATACCAACTGCTTATGGAGTATCATGATGTTAAGGTCAAAGGATTGGGTATTCGTAAAACTGAAGAGGTAAAAATAGATGTGGAACTAATTCCTTTGAAGAGAGAAATTTACCGATTATTACAAGAGGGGTTTGTTTTGTGTCTTTATTACACTACACGTTAGGTTAGCGACTTTTTCCCAAACAAAACATTGAACCAGCTATATTCATTGTAAAAGGGTGGGGGTAAACATATATATATAAGGCAGTCGGCTTCGGAGTATAGTTATTGTTCAGCTATGGATAGCCCAGGAGGATCGTCTAACTTAGATGTTAAAGGAAAGGAGGAGAATGATAGAGAGAAAAGAAGGTGTGCTAGAGAGAGAAAAAGGATTGCAATATTGAATGAAGCTTATAATTTATTACGAACAAAATTGCCTTTTCTCGAACCGAACGCTTCAAGACTTTCTACTATAAAACACGCCATAAAATATATTGATATGTTGGAAATGTTATCACAAAATACATCGTTTCAACTGCCTGAAGAATTACTAACAATGGAAATTGATCAACTTTCTTCAACTAACTAAGAGTCTTTGGAAATACTGAACAGCGGAAGACAGAACGGGGAATAGATCAGTTTGTGGTCAAAGTGAGAATCACTTACTGCTATATTCCCCGTTCTGGTAATAGGTTAAGGCGACCTTGACCTACTTACAGGACTTAATCATTTGTGTTACAATAATACCTCTTCCCTATTACTTTTCCCTACCACTTGCACTTTCATCACTTACCCCCACCACCACCGGAATCGGGGTATAAAAAGTGGTTTTGTATTAGTGGTAACATCAGTCTGCTACTTGGAATCATGTCGCCCAGAGATAACATTTTCCCTTCTAAGAAGTCTATACTGGAAATGATTAAAAATATTCCAGTAAATATAAACGAAGATGAAGACGAAGACGATTCAGAGATGGAAGATGAACTGTTTAGTGATCTTGAACTACTGAGTGAGTTTGCTAGCAGTGAACCATATCTTGGAGAGATGGAGCTGTTGGAGTTGTTGACTGACGACGACGACGATGATGATAATGAACCAGAATGTCATCATCAGTTGCTCTGTTTGGAGGAAATGGACCTTGTTGATAGTGGAACCCCTCCAAGCAGTATTAATATCGATGACGTAGTTTTAGATCCGGTCACAGGGAACCTTAGGGTTTGTCGTCGCTTATTTAGTGATATGAGCTCATCATCATCATCATCATCGGTAGAATCTGAATAATTTTTATTGTCTTCAAATAGTTAACTTTAAATACAAAGCGGGGAATAGATCAGTTTGTGGTTATAGTAAGAATCACTTACTGCTCTATTCCCCGTTTTGGTAATAATGTTGTATGACCTTGACCCACTTACATGTCTGAAAAAGTGGGGGTAACTTATACATTCAATGGTGGGGGAACGTCTATTTAATGACGATGCAACAGTGTATATTTATCATAACGGCATGATGAACTCGCCAGGAAACTCCGTTTGTTACAGCTTTCCCCTCCTCGATATCGATGATGTGATAAAACTTACAACAATAACAAAACGGTTTGAAATCGAAAGGCGACTAATAAAAGTCGATGTAATTCCACATGACCTTCGTTCGGCAATGTTGACCATCGAATATGTTAAAGAGCAATCTACAACTGAAGATCCCTATTGTTTTATGAAATTTTTAGTTGATCGAGATGCAATGTGTACAATCCGACTTCACATCCGAGTTTAAAATTTATCAAATGTTCCTGTTGGAGAAAATTGTCTTAGTTAAATACAGAGCGGGAAATAGATCAGTTTATGGTTTAATATGAAATCATTTACTGCTCTATTCCCCGTTTTGGCAAATTTGTTCGATGACCTTGACCTAAATACAGAAATTTGTAGCCTCCAGCTACAATAATAAATATAAAATGCAAAAAAAAAAATAGTAAACTTAACGTAATACGTACCCCCACCACTTTTGCTAGGGTATAAATAGAGGGGCATTTGCAGCGTTGTTCATTATTGCCTTGACCTTTGTGGAGATCGCACCTACATTATGCATCGCTGCGATATTTGCAAGTCTTCATTTAAGGATGAATTTATTTTAATGATTCATAAAGAATTAAAACATAACAACAACCAAGATGAAAAGTATGAAGAAGAAGAATTGAAAGAAATAGATCGAATGTTAGCTCAACACCAACATTCCAGACCAAGTGTTATTCAATATGCATCATCAACATCGACTTCTACGCCTGCTATGTCTAAACTTCACCGTCCTTCAACATCAACACCATCAACATCGACTTCAACGCCTACTATGTCTACACTTCACCGACCTTCAACATCAACAGCTGTAGATGTGGAACTACACGCTCAAGCACTACCCGGTAAGGTAGTAACACATTTTAAAATTGACAACGTAAAATTACAACTTGAAAACTTTCTACATAACGCCAAAGAATTAGTAACCAAAACATTAAAGAATGAACAAAAAAGATTAAATTTTATCAAATTTGGACTGTTGCTAGATGCTATATTCACTAACATACAAAACGAAACATCACCAAGAGGTTTTATGACAAAAAACCGAACCATCATGGCTGCGTCAGATATTGAAAAGATTGTAACAGAATGTTTTGAGGAACTTTTGACAAAAATACAAGAGCATGAAGGAAGAGGATCTGGATGGACTTTGTTAAGTATAACAAGTCTGGATGTTAGAGTTCATAAACACGGTTATGGAATGAGAGGAAGTAGTTACATTCCTCTTCCGAAAAAAGTAAGTGATACCAAATCCTGTATTAATGTGCAAAATGAAGATAACGAATGTTTTAAATATGCTATGTTGGTAAAATATGTAAACAAAGACCACCAAAAAAGACCAAGTCAAAAATATGAAGAAGTTCAACATAAGTATAATTTCCAGGGAATGACTTACCCTGTTGCAATTACTGATATATCAAAATTTGAAAAGCAAAATCCGTCGGCTTCAGTCAACATATTTGGTTTGGATTCGTCAAATAATGTGTATCCCTTGCGCATAACATCGAATGAGCGCAACAATCATACTGACCTGTTATTAATCAATAAAGGAGAGATATCACATTACGTGTATATAAAAGATTTTGAAGGGCTTGTATGTAAACAGTTAACAAAACATAAAAGTAAAATCACAACATGTAAGAGATGCTTTTGCCACGTGAGCAAACCATTAAGAAGAGGAGGTTCAGAATGGTTATTAGAACATCAAAGGTTATGTAGTGGAAACTATGAGGTTAGAATTAAATTACCTCATCCTAGCAGAGCATACGTACAATTTAACAAAGTAAATCAACAATACCCTATTCCATTTGTTGTGTACGCGGATTTCGAAGCATCTTTACTTCCAATTGAACAACAAGAAGAGGATATTACAAAAAGAAGCAAATATCAAAAACACGCACCAAACAGTTACTGTATACTAACAAAATCCACGCTGTCTGAAGAACATCTTCAAGAATTTGGACTATCATCTGCTCCGAAGATTTATCGCGGTGAACAAGCAGCGAAACACTTTGTAGACGATTTGTATTATATTGCCTCTAAGGTGGAAGAACTCTACAAAATGAAAATACCGATGCTGCCTATGGAAGAACATCAACTTCAACATCACAATCTGGCAACAACATGTTATCTGTGTAATAACATATTTATACCAGATAACGTTAAAGTTCGTGATCACGACCATCTTACAGGAGTCTACAGAGGTGCAGCCTGTAACGCTTGCAATTTGAATTACAAACTTCCATCTTTTATACCCGTTGTTCTACATAACCTTAGTGGATATGACTCTCACTTTATAATTCCCGAATTGGGAAGAGATGATGGGGCGATAGATGTTTTGGCAACAACAATGGAAAAATTTATAAGCTTCTCTAAAAAGGTTGGCAAAATAAAACTTAGGTTTATTGATTCGTTTAGATTTATGCCTTCTAGCCTAATGAAATTAACTGAGAATTTAAAAAGAGAAGATCTGATAGAAACAAGCAAAATTGTAGCCAGTAGTAAAATGGATCTGGTTCTTCGAAAAGGGGTCTTCCCCTACGATTACATCGATGGACTGCATAGATTTAATGAAACATCACTTCCTCCACCAGAACAATTTAACAACAAACTTAATGATTCGGAAATTTCATTTGAAGATTATCAACATGCATGTCGAGTATGGAACGAGTTGGATATGAAGACCTTAGGAGAATACTCAGACTTTTATGTAAAACTTGACGTGACTCTTCTCTGCGATGTTATGGAAGAATTCCGAAGAACCTGTTTTGCAGCATACGGTTTGGACCCTCTACATTCGTATACATCTCCAGGACTAGCTTGGCAAGCAATGCTGAAAGAAACAAAATGCAAACTCCAGCTGTTAACAGATATAGATATGGTTTTAATGGTTGAGTCGGGTGTTAGAGGTGGATTAACTCAAAGCATGACAAGACATGTTAAAGCCAACAACAAATATCTACCTGACCATGATCAAGAGAAACCTTCAACGTACTTGGGATATTTCGACGCAAATAATCTGTATGGATGGGCCATGTCGAACCCACTTCCATTTGACAACTTTAAATGGGTTGATCCCGATTGTATTGGGGATATATCACAAATTCCAAAACATGGAGATACCGGATATATTTTGGATTGCGACTTTGAATATCCAGAACATTTACACGATCTTCATTATGACCTTCCACTCCTTGCAAGAACAGAAATTTCACCAACTGGAAAACACCCCAAATTAATGATGACCCTTAACAATAAACAACGATACGTAGCTCACTATTGCGTTGTTCAACAAGCTATCGAATTAGGTTTACGTCTTACTAAAATTAATAGAGCTGTGGAATTTTCCCAATCGTGCTGGTTGAAACCGTACATAGACTCGAACACTACCAGAAGAGCAGCCGCTACATCAGCCTTTCAAAAAGACTTTTTTAAATTAATGAACAATGCGATATTCGGTAAAACATTAGAAAACAAAAGAAGACATAAAAACGTTAAACTTGTTACAGATCCGAACAAACTACAGAAACTCGTACAACAGCCTAACTTTAATACATCTATAATTATTAATGAAAATCTTGTAGCTGTATCTATGAAGAAAACAAGTGTGAAGATGGATCGTCCTTTGTATATAGGAATGTCAATCCTGGATATCTCCAAGACTCATATGTACGATTTTCATTACAAAAAGATGGTCACCTTTTATGGACGGGAAAACATCGGCATCTCCTACATGGATACAGACGCTTTTATATATTGGATAATTACTAACGATATGTATGAAGATCTTCGGACATTTGATTACAAAAACGACTTTGACTTTTCCGACTATCCAAAAGATCATCCAAACTACGACAATGACAGAAACAAAAAAGTGCTTGGCAAATTTAAAGATGAAGCCAATGGTGTTATACTTCAAGAAATTGTTGCACTAATGTCAAAATTATATTCTTTACAACTAAATGAAAACCAAGTCATTAAGAAAGCTAAAGGAGTAAAAAGTTTGTATTTAAAGAAGAATGTGCATTTTAATCACTATAAGAAATGTTTATTTGAAGATCAAGATATAATAGCAAAATTTAACACAATCAGAAGTTTCAACCATCAGCTGTACAGCGTGACGGAAGTAAAAAAAGCTCTTTCTTCAAATGATGATAAACGACACATCCTTGCAGACAATATCCACACTCTACCATTCGGCCACTATTCCCTCAACCCTATTGACGAGTAACCCTTTCATCGTCCTACATCCCTTTTCCTTTTCCTTTCCGTATAAAAGGGGGAACACAGCAGTATTTTGCTGTGTTCCCCCTTTTATACATTAGTTTGGAATGACCTTGGCCTATATAAGCAGATTTATACAAAAGAATATTTAATACCATATCAGCTGTCTTCGTGAAACCATTATGTCAGACCTGAAGGAGAAGATTATTAATGAACTACACAAACCTGCAAGAATAAAGTTTCCAAGAAGAAATACTGTTATAAAAGGGATAAATGATCTATATCAAGCGGATTTAATTGAAATGCGACCGCATAGCAGAATAAACAAAGGATTTAAATATATACTCACAATTATTAATTGTTTTACAAAAGTTGCAGACGCTTTGCCTCTAAAGGACAAGACTGGTAAAAGCGTAACAGAAGCCATGGAAATAGCCATAAAAAGAGATAAAAACAAAATTAAACATTTACAAACTGATGATGGAACAGAATACTTTAATACAAACTTTGCACAGTTAATGAATAAATATAAAATAAATCATTATTCTACAAATTCAGAGAAAAAAGCAGCTATTGTAGAAAGATTCAATAGAACCTTAAAAGGAGCACTCTATAAACAATTTTCAAAAAGAGGTTCTTACGTATGGTATGATGTTTTACCACAATTAATAAATGATTATAACAACAGGTTTCATAGAACTATTGGTATGAAATCTAACAAAGTAAATAGAAGAAATGCAAAAGATGTATTAAAACGCATAAAGAAAAATACAAAGCCTAAAGTAGAAAAAATGCAGCCAAGAAAATTTAATGTAAGTGATAAAGTACGGATTAGTAAATATAAGGGAGTGTTTACCAATAAATACCTTCCCAATTGGACGAATGAAGTTTTTACAGTGTATAAAGTGCAACCGACTGTACCTGAAACGTATATCTTAAAAGATAACAAAGGAGATTTGTTGCAAGGTGCATTTTATGGACATGAAATGTTAAAGTCAACAGTAGGTGATGTATATCTTGTTGAAAAAGTGTTACAAAGAAAAAAGGACGCAGTTAAAGTGCGGTGGTTAGGGTTTAACAAAACTGAGGATTCATGGATACCTATAAAGGACTTGGTGTAATGCAAGCAACTCATTTTATCGTTAACCTTTGAGCAGGATGGAGATCATTCACCATAAAGATCGATTCAATATTAATAACATAGATGATTTAACTGTGGATAACGTTAATATCAACAATGGTAAACACGGTAGTTTATTTCCAAACACTGTTCGATGTATAGTAAGTGGCCCCTCAAACTGTGGAAAGACCAATGTTGTCTTTAATTTGATCACTAATCCGCAGGGATTAAGGTTTAATAACCTATATATTTTTTCAAAGTCCCTACAACAACCAAAGTATCAATTGCTGGATAAAATCCTATCTGATGTGTCCGATGTTAATTTTTACAAATTTAACGCTAGTGATAGCATTATGCAACCAAACGAAGCGAAACCGTATTCTGTATTTATATTTGACGATGTATCTTGTGAAAATCAGGATACTATTAGAAACTACTTTGCCATGGGAAGACATAATAACATCGATAGCATATATATAGGACAAACTTATAGCAAAATCCCAAAACAACTTATCAGAGATAATGCAAATGTTTTAATTGTATTTAAACAAGATGATACTAACCTAAAACATATATATAACGATCATGTAAATGCTGATATGGCATTTGAAAAGTTTAAAGAGCTTTGCGGAAAAGCATGGGCGGAAAAGTATGGATTTCTGGTTATTATGAAAGATCGAGCTATAAAAGACGGCCGTTATAGAATAGGTTTTGATAAATTTGTTTTACTACACTGATTAGCGGTATTACTGTACAAGTCGTCAAGGTGTGAAGATGGTTAACCAGGAAAAGCTACTAAAAGAAATAAAATCACTTAGTGATTCTATTAGACAAAAAAACCGAGCTTTAAAATCAGGTATAAATGAAAGAGAGCAATTTTTAGAAACAACATTTAAACCTGTTACTGAACCTTTAAAGCGATTAGCACAAAATATGGAAAAACCTTCAATTCGCTTCGAAGGAGACAAAATGCTACCAATTTCCAAATATGAAGAAGAATTTCAGAATGATGAAAGTTTTGACCAGTTACAAACATCTGAAGAAAGCGACGAGTATGAAGAAAGCGGAGATATAGGAGATTTAAGGGAAAAGAACATTGCAGGAGATACAAGTACAGAAGATACAAGTGCGGAAGATACAAGAGCAGAAGAAGAGGATATCAACCCATCCAACTTAAGCAAATTAGGCACAGATATTATGTTTAAAGGAACACTTGGAAGAAAATATACATTAAAAATGTTACATGGCACACATGCTAATCGAAATTATCATACATATGGAGCTAGAATAGAGGATAAAGGATTAATGATTGGAGATAGAAAGTTAGATATAAACGAAAATGATGATATAGTTATTGGTGATAAGAAATATAAAGGTACAACAGGTTTGTTTGAACTCATCTTTAAAAATAATCCTGGTAAATATACTAAAAAGGATTTACAATTGTTTAAAAATATACTAGAGTATACAAATGCACATAGAAAAAAATATTCCAAAGACCTACCTATTCATAGAAACAGGTCAATAAAATACACAAACATTATATCTAGTCTTTTCCCCTCGAAATCAAATAAAGCTCCAATTAAAAGAAGAGCTTTATCTTCTGCTGAATTAAATGTTTTGCATAAAAAAAGAAAAACAACTGATCCTACTACATCTGGAATGGGATTATTAAAAAATTTGTATAAAACCAATATAATATATTACAACGATATAAATAAGTTAGTTGATCGAATGAGGTTATTACATGAAGCTATGGAAGCCGGGCACACTGGTTTAGAAAACGAATGGGTAGCTTTGGTTGATGAACTGCGAAAACGAGAAATAATTGTTCAGTAGACGTATATATATATATAGTAAGAACCTAAACGATAGCGATTCAGTTACATCATGAGTGTGGACAAGTTTGGACGGTATTCCGAGTTTGGAGTAAAATCTGGATATAGTGAAAAAAGAGCTGGGTTTCCGTTAACACCTGATGGTAATTATAATTTTGAAGGAAAAGTAATTCAAAATGTTGGTGATCCGCTTTTGTCTTCTGATGCGGTTACGGTACAATACATGGATAAAAGAACCCCAATTGTACACGAAGACCATTGGGGGTTTTCCGGTAAAAGGTTAAGCAATATAAAACATCCCATTTATGATGGTGAAGCAGTAAATTTAGCGACTTTAAAATTGTTAACGATTTACAAAAAGAATGAAACTGATACAAGCTATGATGTAAAAAAATTAAAATTGTCAAATGTAGGTGATTGTGAGCAGGATGGAGACGCTGTAAATAAGAAAATATTTGATATAGTACACAAGAAATGGACTACAGAATATGAAAAACATATGGAAAGGTTTGGTGCAGCTTTATTTAATTATATCCATCGGGCTTCAGGAAGAGCTGTAGCTTCAGATGTTGACAGCCACAATTATTTAGACTGGAAAAAGATACACAATCCAGAAAAACCTAATCAATTAGATAAACCGTCTGAGCCTTCTAAAGTCAAGACATTAGGAAAGGGGGATAAAGTGAATGTGATTAATGAACCAACAGAAAACGATGAAGATTACATAAGAGAAAAAAGAATTTAAATACCCATGATAAGGGATAAAGCATCAGTCATATTCGAGATATGATACAGAGAGGATGATGGAATCCAATATTACTGCGTGGAGTTTAATATCTCAAGAGCCGAGATTTCCCCAAGGAGTGTTGACAGATGGTTTTGTTCAACGGTTTGATAGATATATGGATTGGGAACAACTTTCCATACACTACCTCTTCACAATGACTATGTTAAGAATTTATTTTCACAGAGTTAACTGGATTCATATTTTACAAAGACAACAGTTTTCAGAAGACTTCCTTGTAGAGATGACATCAAATTTTAATAACTGTTGGGAAGTAATAAGTAAATATCAAAATCTCTCCGAAAATTACATTGACAATTTTAAAGATAAACTAGACTGGAATGTGTTATTTAATTATCAACGATTAAGTGGCAAGTTTCTAAGGGAACATGACAACTATTTAGATTTTATTCATTTTACCGAAAACAACGATACCATCACCAGCGGAGAAACATTTGAAACATCTTCAATTACACCTTATTTCTATTTTTACTACTTTTATTTATTATGTCTACATTTAATTAATTAATCCATTTCTATATAATAAATGGATTTTAAACAGTATATATATATATATATATATATATATATATATATATATATATATATATATATATATATAATACAAGAAGCCAAGACTAATATTACATTCATTGTAAAACATTTATAGAGTGCACCTACTGATTGTAAGTTTGGCTATAAATAGTCATGCCGAGGGCTAAACGCATCAGTCATAATCGAGAGAGATTACAGAGAGGAAGGGGAATAGCATCAACAGCATTTTCTCTATTAAGTAAACTGGTTGGAGCTATAGTTAACAAGGCGATTGATTTATTACCTGTGGAATTACATTTACCTGGAGGATATCAATATTGTGGTCCTGGAACCAAATTAGAGAAACGGGTTGCTAGAGGAGATCCTGGAATAAATAAGCTTGATCAGGCTTGTAAACAGCACGATATAGCGTATTCCAAATTTGGTGATACAAAAAATAGATCAATAGCAGATAGAGCACTTTCTGAGAAAGCTTGGCAAAGAGTAAAATCTAGTGACGCGAGTATTGGTGAAAAAGCAGCGTCTTTAGCAGTAACAGCAGCAATGAAAGCAAAAACTACGTTTGGAGGAGGAAAGAGAAGAAGGCGTGGGAAAAGCCCCGCTAAGAAACAAGGAGGTAATATCAGAAGAAAACGTCGATCTACTAGTGGTAAAGCTAAAAAGAAACCAACAATATGGTCAATGATAAAAAAGGGAGGAGGCCTATACCTAAGACCGTATCGTGTGTATTAAATAAGAAAGAGCAATTAATAATTAAAAACAAAGAATTAACCAATGAAGAACTGATTACATATGCTTCTTGTTTGAAAATCCCATTTTTTAGAGGAGTATTTATGAAAGATGAATTACCGGTTAAAATGTGGAAAAATGAGACTGGTATAGTAAATTTGGATAATAGTGAAGGATTAGGCACTCATTGGGTGTGTTACAAGAAACTTGGTGAAACGATTTATTATTTCGACAGTTTTGGAAACCTTCCACCACCGAAAGAACTTCAACAATACTTTCGTGCGGCAGAACATGTTTTTTACAATTATACAAGAAAACAACCTGATGATACATCCATTTGCGGTCATTTATGTTTAGACTTTTTAGCTAAAAGTGTTAGTCAACTTTAAGATGTCTTCGTATACAGTGTCATTAACCGGTAACTAATGTACTTTGCGCAGTATTCTGTTTCCAGCGCTACGTTTGCAAAAAGGAAGACTATGGGAAGCCGCATTATTGGATTTAACAACATATAACTCTATTCCAAACGTTAGTGAAGGAATTAATAACAAAATACATTATTACAAGACTAAAGATAATAAAGGAAAATATTCAGCTTTGGAAGAATTCAGTTTACCAACAGGAGCTTATGAAATTGATAATATAAATGAAGTTATACAAAAACATATGGGAAAAGAAAATATAACGATAAAAGGCAATAACAATACAATGAAAGCCGAAATTACTTCTAAGTATTATATTGATTTTGGCCAAGAACGTTCAATTGGTAGTTTATTGGGGTTTTCTAAGGAAACAAAGGTATTAGAACCTAATACAACTCATTCTGGGAATAGAACTGTGACGATCATCAAAGTAAACAGCATAGACATTACATGTAACATTATACAAGGATCCTACAGAGATGGAGAAAATCGGCATATATTACACACATTCTACCCATCAGTCGCACCGGGTTTCAAGATAGTAGAAAAACCTCAAAACCTTGTGTACCTACCGTTAAACACCAGTTTCATTTCAGACATCGTGCTGAACATAGTGGATCAAGACGGAAACCTTATTGACTTTCGAGGAGAAGCTATTACTGTAAGAATACATATAAAATCATCCGCTTAGATAATGGGGTTATCATTTAAAAAGAGAGAGCCAACCAGCAAAGAGGTCAGTAGCTCATCAGCTGTAGAAGGATTAACAAGTGACAACATTCGTTTTCTAGAAGAAATTGGATTAAAGGTCATTAACAATGGATATACTGGATATAGCGCAGGGCCCAACATTCGACGAGACCTTATGGGAAAAGGAATATCACACGCACAACCCTTACGCTTCGTCCAAATTAAACAATAACGATGAAATTAGGATTCCTATACAACAACAAGACATTTATACTCTTCCATGCGAAAGTTATTTATATATTGAAGGAAAAGTAACAAAAGCTGACGGTACTGTTGGAACCACTGTTCCGTTCATAAATAATCCTATGGCATTTTTGTTTGACGAGATTAGATATGAAATTTCAGGAGTTACAGTCGATTCAACAAAAAAGGTTGGAATTTCCAGTACATTAAAAGGATTAGCGTCTTTAACACCAAATGAGAAGAATCTGTTAGCTGTTGCAGGATGGGTTGCACCAGACAAAAGTATAATTACTCCTGACGCTTCGGGAAACTTTGATTATTACATACCTTTAAGATTACTTTTAGGATTTGCTGAAGATTACAGAAGAATAATAATAAATGTAAAACAAGAACTAGTTTTATTAAGGTCATCAAACGATAATGATATTATTAAAGCATCTGCTGGAACAACTGAAGCCAATTTAGACTGGAAACTAACATTAGACAAGATTGTTTGGAGAGTACCACATGTGCGACTAAATGATGAACACAGGATTACATTATTAAGAAAGTTAAAATCAGATCGAGACATTGTAATGCCATTCAGAAGCTGGGAGTTTCATGAATACCCCGTTTTACCTTCAACACAACGGCATACATGGACTGTAAAAACTTCTACTCATTTGGAAAAAGCGAGATATGTAATCTTTGGATTACAAACAAAGAAAAAAAGTATATTAACTGAAAATGCTGGTGAATTTGACCATTGTAAATTAACAAACTGTAAAGTGTTCCTGAATTCACAATTCTTTCCCTACGACAACTTTAATATCTCTTTTGATAAAAAAAGGTACAGTGTTTTATACGATATGTACGCTAGGTTCCAAAATTCATATTACGGCAAAACAAACACACCTCTACTATCTCCCGTACAGTTTGAATCGAAAGCTCCGATTGTTGTAATTGATTGCTCCAAACAAAACGAATCTGTAAAATCGTCTAGTGTTGATATAAAAATAGAAATGGAATTTCAAGAAAACGTACCTGCAAATACATCTGCGTATTGTTTAATTTTGCACGATAAAATTGTTACATACACACCGTTGACTGGTATCGTAAAGACGGTATTGTAAAACGTTGTACCACCACCGGCACCGCCACTGTCGCTAACCTATAAATAGCGGAGCAACAATGCAGGTCTTCAGTTGATCGTCTATCGTCGCATGGGCAACATCTTCTACAAAATGAGTTCTCCATCTGTTGTACAAGGTGATGCAGAAATAGCACCGTTATTGGAACGTGATAATACCAGCGAAGCAGAAATTATCAAGGAAATAACTGCATTTTTAAAGTTTGGTAAAAGAGATAGAGAGGAGGAAAGTAATGCAGACCCATCAAAGGTAGTATCAAAAAGGAAGAAGAAAGTTGAAGAAAATATTCCTCCTCACATTTTAACTGAAGTTTTTTTGCGAATCTTTTACCCCATCTCAGCATGCATCAGTAAAAGTGTATCAGTTGGATTGATGAAATCATTGGATTATTCCCCTATAGTAATACTACACCACGGAACAAAAAAGGTTTTATTTTCGCAAAATGCTTGGGAGTCATTTTTGAAACATGTACATTTAATAGAATGTTATTTAACTAACAGTTTGTGTGGAAGGAAAACACATATTCGACTTTTGGATTGTGACAATGAAATTGATATTGTTAAACATCGCGGACAACTACAAGTGCGAATTAGAGACTTGACTCAACATGAAAATAAGATTCTACTATCACGTGAAGAATTCTACGTTTTAAACTACGCAACGGAACCTATTACAAGGTACATGAGACAGTTGGTATTTGCAAACGCTATTATTAAAGAATGTTTGGTCGATACCTTGGAAAAACAACCTGATAGCACCATCGTGTACGGACCTGTGGATACATCTATTTTTAATAGAATACCTCATGAAGTTTGCATGTGGAGAAAGTTAAAGGATTTTGAACCACTTCTAGAAATCGCTACAGAAGCTACAGAAGAAACAACACAGGAAGAAGAAACGAAGAAACAAGAAGAAGAAGAAAACGAAACACAAGAAGAAGAAGAAGAAGTTAAAAAAGACTAAAGTTTGACTTAGTAAAGAAGAATACACGTGGGGTAGGCCTATTGGGGACGGTGCCCACGTTAAATATACACCAACGCGCCTGCAACTGTACGGCCTGGTATTTAACCTACCGTGGTGTGGAAAACAGTTTAGTTGATCGTTAGGTGTCATGATGAGCGGAGGGGATAAAGAAGTGAGTGTAAAGCCTTGTGTAATAGAATTTCAAGCATTTCGAAATAATGATGATAGGTTTATTATCAAAGAATTAGTAATTTTAGACTTGCTTACATTTGTAGTTTACCCATTCACGTTTGAAGCTCCTTTTTCTTTTAACAACCTTAACGCCAAAGCAAAAAGTACAAAAAAATGGATAACAAACTACTTTCATCACATACATTGGTATGAAGGGTTTATAAGCTACAGTAATCTGCACAGTATTATGTTTAACTTTTGCAAACAATATTCACATATATACACAAGAGGATTAGAAAAAAAGAACTGGATACAAAAGTACACGCACGGTGATGTTTTCGATATAACTATCGGTAAGGACTTTAACATTAATCTCGGTAATATTTGTGTTGCTGCAAAAGATCCTAAACACGGACAATCAAACTGCGCATTGCACAACGCATATCGTTTGGCTGCTTACTTGGAACAAACGCAGAAATGTGGTGGGGGTAGCGAAGAACCGGAATGTGGTGGGGGTAGCGGGGCCTATAAATACGAGGAGCCAACACCGCTCCGGCACGAGTATTATTCGAGACTCCGAAGAGGCAACATTACAGAAGACATCGCAACCACCACTGACGAAGATGGCATCACAACAGTTTCTACAAACACTGGTTGATCAATTCAACACTCATTCAAAATCCGACCTTCTGCTAACTAAAAAAGGTTCAGATTTAAAAGAACAAAAACACTACATTATTCATAACATCAAGAAAGTGGAAACCACACATGGAGAAGCAATTCTAGTTTCATTGAGCGAAGCACCTTTAACTTCAGGAGATGAGCCGAAGTTTCAAGTATTTCTTCCAAAGCGATTTGTTCAACTGCTACAAAATGAAGATTTGCGAGATATTCAACCGGGGACGTTGTATTTGGTATCACACGGTGTAAGCGGCAACAACTCAACGGAACTCACTCTGCACATCATGCATCCTTGTACATAATGTCTCTGTTTGTATTTCTCTGTTTGTATTTTATTGTTTGTATTTCTAGTCATCAATGTTAAACTTAAGTTTATTGTATTGTAAGATGTTTGTTTAATAAAGAAAAGAAAAAATATAAAAAAAATATGAAAAAAATAAAGAAAACAGCAACACAGCAGTATATTATTTTATATACTGCTGTGTTGCTTTTTTTTAAATTCAAATGGATGACCTTGAACTTTCATTCAGGGTTAACTTATGAAGAGGTATAAAAGAGAGGGAGCAGTGAAGTTAGTCTCAGTCTTGTCTAACACACGCTGCAGCTAACATGTCGGTGCCACCTATGAACAATTTATTTTTCGATAACAATTTGAAGACATATTGTTGCGAGTTACAATGTTTTAAAATACCAGGCGATCAAGTTGACGGGAAAGCTTGTCGTAAGTGCAAGTGTTTCAGCTATTGCATATGTAGATGTAAAACGTATCAAATGAACCGACAAGATAAAATACAAGAATTACGCCGAAGGATTGCATTACTGTGGCGGCGAATGTAGTAGCAACCATCTGCCTCGCACCAGCTGCCACCTGCCACCTACCGCCTGCCATCTGCTGTCCGCCATCTTCTCCGCCCCACCACACTTTTACCCCCACCATTTCGTTTCATACCAGAACGTTAGCTAGCGAATAGTCAGTACACCTCCGGCTATCGACTGGTGAACATCGAGTGCTCTCCACAAACGTAAAACATTATATTAAAATGTCCATTAAAATTAGGTGTATTCATTATGACTCTATTCATCTTGCGACTTTCCAAGATCTCGAGGTGTTTAGTGAAGAGTTAAGACTTCTTATTACAACGGGGAACTATTGTAAACATGAATTATTGTAAACATAACTTATTGTAAATAAAATAAAGTAATATTTGTAATTGTACTACCTCGCACTCGTTTCATTCGATTGCTTCATTCGATATTTTTCATTCGATATTTATTATCGATTAACTATCGAAACACAATCGATTTTACGAGTGCGAGGTAGATTTTTTTTAAAAAAACTTCACCGTGACCTTGAACTTTGAACTTTACCTCATTTCGTCACAAAACCGCCTACGTCACTGGCTCAGCCTCAGATGACGTATTTATTCACTCAGCGCATCCGGTCACTGACCGGATGTGACGTCACTTCCGCCCCAGCAGCCCCAAATGCCCACTACTGTCCAGTGCTGACCAACTTGCATTATAACGGTTTTAAATGTGAACTAGTGGCTTACAGGGGCTATAGCCCCTAACATGTGGTTTTTGTGTAAGTGGATAATCACAGCTGATCATTTTGCTTATTATAATAAAAACACTGTAGTGATAGTTCCATAAGAAAATCATTGGATCTTTGAAGTCAAGTGGGGCGTAGCCCACGTATTTTTTTGACATTTCTGATATTTTTCCCACCGTCCTTGGACCTCAAGCTTTAAAATGAATCGTCACAACCTAATTTAACTTCTTCCTAGCTCAAGATGTTTCGTGGGGACCGATTCGCTTACAGAATTAAATATATAGATTTAATTTAACAGGTGATTACCTTCAGATGAATTTTTAACCAAACAAGATTGTAAACAAAAATATATCGTCTGCAACGTAAAGAAGAGACGAAACAGCTTATGAACATGCATTTTTAAATAGGCTACTCTTATTGATAATTGTAGCCTAATTGAGGTTGGTAACTCACTCTTTATGTGCTTAATAAGCTAAATAAAACAACTTGTTCATTCCTTGGGTAAACATAAGGGCTGAGTTTGTAGATTTACTGTATAAGAGAGTAGAAATTATAATTTTGTATGCAACTATTATTAGACCACAACTTCATCAAAAATACCAAGTTTCATCAAAATTTATTTAGATACAAAAAATATATAACATGTTATGTATCCTCCATAGAAATAACATTATACACCGTACTGTGTTTAGAACTTTCGATAACTCGGAAACGGATTGACATAAAACAAAAATTTAAAAGTCAAAATATTTGATTTGTTATAATAAAATTGGTTTAATGTCAATCCGTCAAATCTAAAGGATATTTTAAATATTTAAAACTCAGTAAAAACCTCTTCCCTTGATCCAGTTTCTCTGGTTTTCGAACTCAATACAATATGTAGTCTACTGTCTCACATATTCATACTAAATTTATTCAAAATCGAAGGGTTTCTTAAAAAGTGTCAGTGTAAACGGTCTCGTATCTAAAAAAACTGTACTTTTACAAAAGGGTCATGTACAAAATTATACATATACAAGTTCTAACAAAAATTATATTTACTGTAGCTAGGTTGGTTTGAACGTAAAGTTATTATGGTCACGGGTCCAAGTCTTACCGTGCCGACTACAGTATTGTGTTTTTTTCAGAGTAATTCGAAATAAATCTGAATTTTGTAGTATTAACACTTGAACAAACAAATTAAAAAATATTTAACGATCTTGATATTAATGGTGAATGTTAAATAGATTATGTGTTTTAAAATGACACCTTAAATGTCAAAATCAAGCAACAGGTAAAGGAGTTATAAACGTTTAAAGCAAACCCTGTATAGTTTCCGATCCGCCATCTTGATGACGTCAACAAAGGGGGTTAGGCAGCTCTGAGAGAGTGTCACACAGCGGATTTTAAAAGTTAATTAGATGAAGAAGCAATGAGCAAAATTTGGTACCGGTAGCCAGATGTGAAATATTTTCGGCCTATAACGCCTCGGACTAGGCTGAGGCCGGCCCGCGTCACCACATCGCACCGAGCGCTGCCATCCAGCAGTTCTGCACCTCTTATATTTGCATGTGTATTTTAAATCCCCTTATGTTATATGTAAAGCTTATAATATGGTCTATTTTTTATATAATTAGTGTATTTCAAGTGAAATGTATAGTTTAGGAGATATACAGGATTAAATCAATGAATGCCCTGTAATTCTTACATATTTTATTAAATAAACAGAAAACCAAGCCACACACAGATAATATTGTCAGAGTACTTTATTTGTAAAATAAAATTATCTATTAAACAAAAAAAGAGTTGGCAAATTTGGATAAAGAACAACCAAGATATGACTAATTTATTAAAAAAGTAAATCCGCCATCTTTGAATGGCCGCCAACTTGTTAAACTCCAGTTTACAAGTTTATAATATGCATTTTTGTCATCCTTTGGGACATATAATTCAGCTGTATAAGTTTCAGGCCGGCAAGAAAATTATACCTTTTAGGGTCCTATCACTTCGACTAACTTTTCCCTCAGTTAAGAAATTACAGAGTACGATTCTTTGAATATTGCATAATGGAACCCGAAACCTTTACGGCAACTACATTTTGAGAAATAAATTACTCATAGAAAAGCCGTAAAATTGCAATAAAATATAACGAAGCTCAGACATTGTTTATGTACGGGCCCCACACATAACACATCATGTATTTATTGCATATCCATGGTGTAGTAGCCAGTCATAGCAGAGCCGTACGAGCACTATCTGAAACGGAATCTGAAACATGAAGAATTCATTCCTACCTGCGCACGGGCTCGGCTTCCGGTGGCCACTATGGCCATGTCCGTTAAAATACAAGTTCCATTCCTGATTCCTGGCGCCAAAAATCTGAATCGGTGTGCACTCTGGACGTACCGTTAACAAACCTATATTTAGTACTATACGAATTTTTAACTAAAAATAACAGCGTTTAAACATAAGAACATGTTACAAATTCAAAACCGTTATTTGTGAAATAGATTTAAGTTAAGCGAAACAGATTGCATAGTCTTGGAGATAAACTTCTGCAGACGACTGATGACGAAGCACTTAAATGATTGTTTATTTACCTCGATTTAAAAGTTTGTTATTTAGAAAAAATTTAAACACGGAAACATTCGTCAAGCTGACAGCCGCTGAAATGTTTCTGAAATATGTAATGCGCCCGCAAATAAAACACTCTTTGTTTACTAACAGGAATTTACTACTCGGTTTAACTAGCTTTTGTTCCTAACAAAACAAACTATTTCGGTTTGTTTGAAAAATTTTAGAGACACTTATTACTTTTATAATTATTCTTTTCAAAAGGTTTTGTTTCTTTTATAGTTTAAGATATTGTTATATGTAATGTGTAGTTTATACTTAAAAACAGCATTGTTTAAAAGCTCCAGTTATGATTCCATACTCAATTAACTCCTTTAAACTCTATTCCGAATATACTACTTACTTAGCCCTCTGATAAAAAAAATAATGCGTTTCTCTTATAATTGATATCGATTGTATTTAGGGCTTACATTTTAGCGAGTTTTTCTATAGGGAAGAAGCTACTACCGTAGGTAAGACTTAAGCAGGAGACCATGATAACTTTTTGTTTTGAGGTCCCCAGATGCCAAAAACACTATTCGTTCAAATTGATATATATGTATGTATATATATATATATATATATGTGTGTGTGTGTCCATTACCGCGATAACTTTTGAAACAAGCGTCTGATTTTGATGAAATTTGGCAAAAATATGGAGAGTAACATTTATGACTTTAAGTTCGAAAACCGGATTGATTGCTCTATGGGAAGGGGGTTTTATGGGGGTTTAAAGTTTTCTAAAAATCAGTTTTTTGAACCTTTTACCCTAAACTTTTAAAAACACTATATTTTGGTTATAGCCATTTTCTAGAGCATAAAAAAATTAGTATTTTGAATCATTAAGCTAGGTTAAATGGTTGTGGAGAAAAGTAAAAAAAAACTTGTCCATAAAATTTCCCATGTTAATCTTATGGGAATACGGTTTTTAGATTTTCCTCAGATAATTTTACTAAAAACTCCACATTTCTTTCTACCAATAACTTAAGCTCAACAAAACAATCATTTTTGGTGTTTTAATTGTTGTTTTACGTCCAACCGTTGCAGTGGTATTTAGAGTGCTAAACACAGTACGTTGTCCAATGTTATCCTTATGGAGAATAAATAAAATTTTATATCTCGATTATTTATGAATGTATATTGATGAAACTTGGTTTGTGTCTTCAACTAGTTTTGGTATATTGATATTTGGGAAAAAAATGGTTTTGTTGATTTGTCCCGCGGTAACAGAAAATCTGCATACTCGGCCCCCATGTTATTCATATGGAGAGTAAGTAGTTTTATGTCTCCCTTAGTTATGACCCTAAATTAATAAAACTTGGAATGTAGCTTCACCTGGTTGAGTTATATTGATAGTTGCAAAATACCCCCGTTGCAGCAAACCTGCATACTCAGCGAGTTTCCAATGAATATACAACATAAAACATTAAGCCACTTGACAGGATTCATAAGAAATATATTCACAAACAAGCGATATTTAAAATATTAATTATTCTCCATAAGAATAACATTGGGGATGAGTACGCAGGTTTGCTGCAACAAGGAAAACAATTAATGTTTTTTTATGCAAATATCAATAGAACTCATCTAAGTGAAGTCACATACCAAGTTTCATCCATATACATTCATAAATAAGCGATATATAACATTTTAATTATTTTCCATAAGAATAACATGGGGACCGAGTACCTAGGTTTGCTGCTACGGGAACCATAGGTGACAATTTTTTTGTGTGCAAACAACAATAAACCACAACCAGATTAATCCATACACCAAATTTCGTCAGTTTATGATCATAACTAAGCGAGGTATAAAATGTTTCTTTTTCTCCATAAGAATAACATTAGACAACGTACTGTGTTTAGCACTTTCAATATCTCAGTAACCAATTGACGTAGAGCAATGACCAAAATATTAAATTGTTTGTTTTTTCATGCTGAATTCAATGGTGAAAACTAAAATTTGATTAAAATAAAAATTACGTGTGGAAACCCAAAAAAAAAACACTTTTGTGGTACAAAACCCCACAAAAAACCCCCTTCCGATGGTGCGATTCGCTTGGTTTTCGAACTAGTTCAAATAAATGGTACTTTACACAATTGTACCAAATTTAATTAAGATCGGACCTTTTTTATGAGAGTTATCGTGCTTACGGACACATATATATATATATAAATATATAGATATACATATATACAAATTTGAACGAACGGTGTTTTTGGCATCTGGGGACCTCAAAATGAAAAGTTATCATGGTCTCGGGCTTAAGTCTTACCATGAGACCTACGGTAATATCTTCTTCCCTATAGGGGAAATTCGCTAAAACACATTTCTTATCTTCCTCGTTGCTGCAAACCTGCGTACTCAATTCTAATGTTATTCTTATGGAGAATAAATAAAATGCTATATATATATATATATAAATATATATATATATATATATATATATATATATATAACTTATTAATGAATGTATTTTTGTAAAATTTGGTAAATGGCTCTAGGTAGTAGTGAGACCCATATATATGCATTGGAAATTCGGGAGTACGCAGGTTTTCTGTGACGGGGGTATTATAACTTTAGTACACTCTTTTACTAGTTCGTGGAAATTAATCTACTTATTCAATTATTCGTGAAAACGTAATGCTAAACAAAGAAGTTAAACATCGAGATACTTTACAACAAATAATTCCTAAATCGATACAGTTCATTTTTGAATTTGGGAAACGTTTTCTCGCTGTTGACAAATATCAATAAGCTTTTGATAAATTGCTTACCTACAGTGGCGCTTTCTCCAGACTTGCTCATTTCTCCAAATAGGCAATGTGTGTTGTCCTCTAGCGAGTTTTTTCGTTGTGTTTTGTAAAATTAATTCAATTCAAAAATATATTGATATACTTAATTAGTATGCGCGACCCTTACGTTAAAGATACAGTTGATCATAGTGTGTCTTCACAAGTCGAGTTTTTTCTCAGACAGAGGGTGAGGTCTTAACACTTTTTTTTTAAACTATTAAAATTATAGCGACCATTTCACTTAGGAAACATACAATTATTCATATCGCAATTTTTCGTAATTTCGAACTCCCCCCCTCCCCCCTCCCCCATGTAACACACTGTAACGCTTGAGCATACCCCTCATGTGTTACCTAACTCAATCGTAGTAGACTTTAAAATAGCATACACCTTTTAAACATCGTTTTATTAGCAGTTTGGAAAATAGGTTTAAATAAATCATTTAACTGTTAGTGCCAATAATTTTAATAACATTTTTAATAACTTGTTCAAAGTAAAATTAATACAAACAAACAAGACTGTTACTTATAATATAAACAAAAAATAAACTATCTCAGCTAAAACTTAACTAATTTAATTTATAACTAATACAAATACAAAACAACGTTATGGTAACAGTTTTCGAGTAATAAACGAAATAAATGTGTTTTTACTATTCAAAAAAGTACTTTTGAGAGATCATAAAACTAAAATCGTCAGATAAAAGATTTAAATATAATAATATAAAATGTTATATTTACAAGAACCAAACATTCTAATAAAATTGGTATAAGTTATAAGTTAACAAAACTTTGAAGTAAAAACTATGGTAAATGAAAAGGATGTTGATAAAAAAATAAATACGTATGTAGTTAATATTAAAAATGGTAGTTTTGAAAGATCACAAAACTAAATTCGTCAGATAAATACAAAAAGTTAAATTTATTTAAAGGTTTATAACATTACCAGCAGGTCTTGCGGGATGAAACGTGTACGTAAAATTAGTTACGTAACGTTATCCAAACTCCCCCTCCACCACATAACGCAAAGTCATACCCCCCCTTTAGTGTGTTACGTAATATGTATATGGCCCCGTTCTAACTAACTAACTAACTAACCTCTTCAAAATCACCTAAAACATGTTTTCCAAACTGCTAGGAATTAATACGAGTTATTACTTCCGCTATATCAAAAAAATCCTAATAGGAAACATATTCGCGTTATATAGGTTATTAGCTGCTAGGTTTTTACTATGTTCGATTGGAATAATTTTTAAACCTAATTTCTGAATCATCGTTTAAACGGTAAATAACTTGCATTCCCCCAACTCTACAAATTGCCATAACTGTTAGTTTAATTTCCCAGGTTTTGTCAAGTTTTTAATTTTGTACTTTTATGTACAACCTTTTTAAATATTTCAGAGACTGTTTAGGCATGAATATATATTTATTTATGAAGAGCAATTTTTGTTAAGCAAAGATAGCTTAGGTGGTTGACTTGTACTAAATTAAAAAACGCCAAGGTTTTGTTTTTCTTTCCAATAAGCCTCATATTTTATATTTTACCCAGTGAAAAGACAACTCTCGTATGTGTTTTTGATCTGAACCGGATTAATTTAGACTATAGTTAGATATTTCTTTATAACATAAATGTTGACTTTTGCCATGCGATGTACATTTAAATTAATCATTGTAGATTTACGGCTATAAAGGTATTTATTTACGTAATAATTTAGTACCTCGAGCTCCTGCGTACAGGATGGCAGCATAGAGAGCGAATTTCGACAAAAACAGACGAGTTCATCTACTCAGTAGCTGCCAAAGCGACTCGCATGACAAGGCTATCTCACTTCACGGGTAATAATTCCTCAGGTCGTGGGATCGAGGTGGAAACTGGCGGGAGCGGGAGCGGTTAACCACAAGTGACCGTCTGCCAACGGCGGGTAGCCAACTAGCCAACAGACAACCGAATGTCACCTTATAACAATCCAACCGATCGGGATTAAACAGACAACGAATATGTGTAAGTGAAAAGTCGAAAACCAAAACTAGGTTAGATTTTACTATTTTTAAACGGGTTCAAATGGAATCGAGTGAAATAATTTATTCGTCATGTTCGGTAAACATACGATTCGACATGTGCTACATAAACAAAATATAAATAAAATAGTTTGACAGCTAAAATCAAATTACTTAATGAAAGTCGACGAAGCAACCATTGCAAAGTTAATAAATGTCTCATAATAATCTTGTGACTCGTTGAAATATTCATCGACCGAGTAGTAAGCCTGGCTTAGAAGATAACGTGTTATAAGTGTATAAGAGTGGCGAGTGTATACGAATATCACGGGTTTGTTTTCTCAATTTAAAATGTCTAATGTACCTAAAATAGATCGTTATTAATCAAATTGTTGTTCAAATTTTGAAATACATTCGGTGTACACAAACGGTCGAGCAAATCGCTACAGTTTTTATCCAAGACTAATCGGTCTCTCGTTTCTTGCCCGGGTTTCGCGGTCATAAAACCCAGATGATTTTGAAATTATCCGTAATATTTGCTCTTGCCATGGTCATCAAGCATATCAACATCCATAACAGAAATTTTTGTATGTTATAGAGCCATAAGTGATTTGTTTAACGGAAATAGGTCTTTTAATAGCAAGATTACATATTATTATCGATATATATTATTGCAAAACATTTAAATCTTTACAAATTTGGTAGTTTTTATCTCATTGAAACCTAACCATGGAATTTTAAAAGTAACTGATTTCAATAAACAATTTAGAATTTAAACTATTAACAAGTTATTTTCAGTTCCACGGACTAAATACGAATATTATTAAAAATTATTTTATGTCGTGTTATTATTTTATGTAAAAGTTAGTTGTTATAGGTTGATATAACATAAATACATACATAAATTTACCTACTTATAAATAAAACACAATAAACAATTTTACTTTTTTACGAATGAATGTAAACCAGTCAGTATCATTAAATCATGGAACACTATTTTGTATAAGTCGGTGGTGTTTTGACTTAAATTGTTATACAAAATAAATTTAAATTCGAAGTTATCCCTCTAAATAACATAAAAATCGCCAATCTCAGTAGTAACTAAACAATGACTTATGACTCGTGAAGGATTCCTCAGTGAAATGTTTGTGATGCCGGCTCATATAACACAAACGATCGGCGGCAGCATCCCGCATGAGAGCTGAGTAAAGCAATACTTCAAGCTGCCACATTCAGAATCTCTTTCACTCCAAATCTTTCCTCTTTCTTCTCTTAAATCACCCTAATCTCTTCGCTTTGTCACCAAATCTTTCCTCTTTCTTCATACGTTTCAGGTGAACGGTCAGGTTAAAGTCAGGTGTCGATCGGAATATGAATCTTTTCAAGAGTGCACCCGTGTCGGTTTTTACTTGATCGGAATATGAATCTTTTCAAGAGTGCACCCGTGTCGGTTTTTACTTGATCGGAATATGAATCTTTTCAAGAGTGCACCCGTGTCGGTTTTTACTTGATCGGAATATGAATCTTTTCAAGAGTGCACCCGTGTCGGTTTTTACTTGATCGGAATATGAATCTTTTCAAGAGTGCACCCGTGTCGGTTTGTACTTACTAAATTAATAATACAATACTCTTTACTAAACAATAAATTAAGACCTTTCGATATTACCTTATGTACTAGTAGAAGGATTCTATACGAATAGATTTCTTCTTCAACTTGGAATTAATATTTTCAGTAAAACTTAGTCCTTCAAAAACACAGATTTTTTACGTATAATTTGACTATACAGGGTGTCCCAGAACTCTCTACCAACTTTTTCAGGTATTATTCCTGGTCAATAGACAAGTCAAAATATCATATTCAAAATTTCAAAAACGCAAAACTTACTCGTATCGCCGCAATTTTTTTCACAAAATAATTTTTAATCCAAGAACGACTTGTTGTAACAAAAGACAATTTGGTGTATTATAATTTCAGCTAATTTCTGGTGTCGACCTGTGTATAATTTATATGTATGATATAAATGGCCTAAACTAGAAATTTTAATAGTATATGAAGTTTTAAAATATCATATTTTTTTACCTTAATCACTACTAATTTGAAATTAATCATTTATCATTATTTTTGTATTTAAATATTTTGTCAATATAATGTTGAAAACGTATTAAAATTATTAATATATGTGATTGTTTTTATTTCAAATTAATTATTAAACCGATATTACGGCTCTACTTTGAGTATTAGCAATGAATATAAGATTACATGTATCCACAGTTTCTGACATATAAACTCTTACGGGATGTAATAAAAGACGTTTTACAACACTTTTATTACATCCCGTAAGTAATAACAACACGTAATATGCTAATCAAAAAGTTGTTTATATAAACTCTGAAATGAATGATTCCCAATTCTATTTAAGCACTTAGGAAACTGATGACTCAGTACAAAAAGAAACGCGTAAAGATATTATATAATTTGATGTAATCTATGTTTTTGGAGAGTTGTAGAATGTATTGAAAATCGATATCATAGTTTAGCTGGACGTACAAGTTTATTCTTAAATAATTACAAATTACTATTCAGATCTCCGATTCGACTTGTGCGTCCCGATTGAACTTGTGGAGATACAATTTTCTCCCTTTTTCAAATAAGAATTTGGAACCCACTATAATGGCCATTAGTGGCCAGAGTGAGTCCAATACGAGCTCCACAGTCATCAATGAGAGAGCAGATCCGATGTGGGAATAGGCTGTTATTATGATTTGAGCCATATACTCCAATTGGCTCGCCCGACCGCCCCGCCCCGCCCCACTCTTGTGCTGTTTTTAGCACTCTTCTATTCCCACGCTCTGAAATCCGTTTCCCGCTGAATTATACTACAGAGAAAGGTCATAGGGATATCATAATATCTAGTACCATACCTGTGATTATTCCTTATAGAGTATAGAGTTCTCGATATAAACCTGATGGTAACGTTGATACAGCTCTTGTTTCAATCTATTTTGTCCTTCTTTGTGATCGAAGTATGAATAAATTTGCGGTATGTTTAATCTTAATAGTTACCAGTATCAAAAAGGAACCATATGAGATTTTCAAACTCTCTTGAAATTCTTTCCAATCAGCTTGATTGAAATTCTACCTTTCAAAGTGTTTTATTTCATTATTTATTTTACGTTTCCAACGGATTACCCAATATTTATTAACAAAATTAAAAAAGTTAATGTCATGCGAAAATAATATCAAAATAATGTCAATAATATGGCAAAAGGTATGATGCACACTCACTTACTAAGATTGTGAGGACTTAAGTTAAGACCTATACACATATGAATATAGTCCTCATATCCTTTATTATTACCTGCAATAAGTAACAGTTACTCTTTAAAGTTTTTTCAACCGGACGAGCGTGAGCGAGCGGAAAAAGCACGCGCGCGGACCGCGATGAAATCGGAATGTAGCGTGAAAACTGGTCTACCAGGGCAACGAGTGGGATCGGTAACAAGCGTGGAAACTGGGTTTGCTAGAGCAACGAGTAAGGTCGGTAACAAATGTGGAAACTGGGCTTGCAAGGGCAACGAGTAGGGTCGGTAACAGGCGTGGAATCTGGGCTTGCCAGGGCAACGAGTAGGGTCGGTAACAAGCGTGGAAACTGGGCTTGCCAGGGCAACGAGTAGGGTAGGTAACAAGCGTGGAAACTGGGCTTCCCAGGGCAACGAGTAAAATCGGTAACTAGTGCGGAAACTGGGATTTCCAGGGCTACGAACGTGTGGGTAATTAGCAAGGAAACTGGGGTTGCCAAGGCAACGAGTAAGATCAGTAACCAGTATGGAAACTGGGCTTGCCAGGGCAACGAGTTAGATCGGTAACTGGTGTGGAAACTGGGCTTTCCAGGGCAACGAACGTGTGGGTAATTAGTGAGGAAACTGGGCTTGCCAGGCGATGAATGTATAGGTAACTATCGAGGAAAATAGGCTTGCCAGGGCAACGCGGAGGTTCGGTAACAAGCGTAGAAACTGGGCTTGCCATGGCAACGAGTAGGGTCGGTAACAAGCGTGGAAAATGGGCTTGCCAGACCAACGAGTAGGGTCGGTAACAATCGTGGAAACTGGGCTTGCCAGGGCAACGAGTAAAATCGGTAAGTAGTGTGGAAACTGGGCTTTCCAGGGCTGCGAACGTGTGGGTAATTAGCAAGGAAACTGGGGTTGCCAAGGCAACTAGTAAGATCAGTAACCAGTGTGGAAACTGGGCTTGCCAGGGCAACGAGTTAGATCGGTAACTGGTGTGGAAACTGGGCTTTCCAGGGCAACGAACGTGTGGGTAATTAGTGAGGAAACTGGGCTTGCCAGGGCAATGAATGTATGGATAACTAGCGAGGAAAATAGGCTTGCCAGGGCAACGAGGAGGTTCGGTAACAAGCGTAGAAACTGGGCTTGCCAGGGCAACGAGTAGGGTCGGTAACAAGCGTGGAAAATGGGCTTGCCAGGCCAACGAGTAGGGTCAGTAACAAGCGTGGAAACTGGGCTTGCCAGGGCAACGACTAGGGTAGGTAACAAGCGTGGAAACTGGGCTTGCCAGGGCAACGAGTAAAATCGGTAACTAGTGTGGAAACTGGGCTTTCTAGGGCTACGAACGTGTGGTTAATTAGCAAGGAAACTGGGATTGCCAGGGCAACGAGTAAGATCAGTAACCAGTGTGGAAACTGGGTTTGCCAGGGCAACGAGTTAGATCGGTAAATAGTGTGAAAACTAGGCTTTCCAGGGCAATGAACGTGTGGATAATCAGTGAGCAAACTGGGCTTGCCAGGGCAATGAATGTGTGGGTAAATAGCGAGGAAAATAGGTTTGCCAGGGCAACGAGTAGGGTTGGTAACAAGCGTAGAAACTGGGTTTGCCAGGGCAACGAGTATTGTCGGTAACTAGTGCGGAAACTGGGCATTTCAGGGCAACGAACTTGTGGTGGTAACTAGCGTGACAAATGGGCTTGCCAGGGAAATTATTAGGGTCGGTAAAAAGAGTAGAAACTGGACTTGCCAGGGCAACGAGTAGGGTCGGTAACAAGCGTGGAAACTGGGCTTGCCAGGCAAACGAGTAGGGTCGGTAACAAGCGTGGAAACTGGGCATTCCAGGGCCACACTAACAAGCATATTTACACTTATGCTGTACTTACATACAAAACGGTAAATATATACAAAAGTCGGTAGAAGGCGATTTCAACAAGTTACACCGGTCATCATCAGGCCCAATCAAAGGACAACGAGTCAGGTCAGTAACAAGCGTAGAATCTGGGCGTGTTGTAAGGCCACGAGTAGGGTCGGTAACTAGTGAGGAAACTGGGATTGACAGGGCTACGAGTAGGGTCGATAACTAGTGAGGAAACTGGGCTTTCCAGGGCTACAGGATGGATCATTAACTAGGGAAGGAACTGGGCTTTCCATGGCTACGAGTAGGGTCGGTAACTGGTGAGGAAACTGGGTTTGCCAGAGCATCGAACTTGTGGCTAACTAGCGTGGAAAGCGGGCTTGCTAGGACAACGAAACAGGATAAATAAACGAAGTCTCAAAACACTACAAAGTATATTTACACTTTTGCTGTACTTACACACAAAGCGGTAAATAAATACAAAATACGGTACAAGGCGGTCGATTTCAACCAGTTACACCGGTTATCATCGGGCCCAATCAAAGGATAACCAGTCAGGTCAAAGAAGCGAAGAATCTGGGCTTGCCAGGAATATGAGAAGGGTCATTAACTAGTGAGGAAACTGGGCTTGCCAGGGCCACGAGTAGGGTCGATAACTAGTGAGGAAACTGGGCTTCACAGGGCTACGAGTAGGGTCGGTAACTAGTGAGGAAACTGGGCTTGCCAGAGCAACGAGTAGGTCGGAAAAGCGTTTGGTACGGACGCGAGTACCACATTATCATATCATCTCTGTAGGTGTGATATTACTGAACTATTAGTATTTATGAGGATTTGGATTATGAGGGTTAAGGATTCATTTATGTTGATTATTTTATTTGTTTTACAGTAGTGAAAAGTATACAAACATATCATTTAGAATGATTACTGAATAGAACAATATACCCAGACGACGATAAATTTAATGAAGTATTTTTTAGAGTATAAGATTACCGTACTGAAGGGAATACAAGGGTACAACATCGTTTTCTTTAACGACTTACTTGTGATTAGAAACAAATGTATTCTGAAATTCTAAAATAAAACTGTGACCGTTACTTTCAAATTGTAATATTTTTAAACAGGTAAGCAATTTTCATCATTCAACCATCTATATCATTTGAAAGGTCGCAATACTCGACCCGGTCGGTTACAATAAGCTTAATAATGATGATTGGAAAGCTGATTTGTGGTAATGGACACACATAATAAACTCCACATAGTCGGGCACGGCCCTTTTGGTAAACGTAATTAATTGGCTTGACATGCATTGTAGGCGGCAGTGATCAGTCCTGCTGTTACTTAGTAAACAACCACTGTCCAACTAAAGTGATGGTAACCTAATCACGCTTGTAGTGCATTTAGCTTAGGGCATCTCTGACTTCTCAGAATTCCATTCTCGGTGTGTCGGTTATCTAATCCGTAGAATTAAAACAAATATATATTTTAACAATTTAACTGATCGTAAAATAGGTGGAAATAAGTTTTACGACGTTTCAGGATCTGGCTTTTGTTTCCGTCTTTAAGTGAAAATAATAGGAAGGTAATAGCAGAAAGTATATAAAAAAACGGGTAAAGCCAGATAGAGATCACAAACTATCAAAAATCGATAAATATATTTATCACAAAATACAAAAGTTTCTAAGCGTTAAAACGTTCAGAAATTCGAGTTGATCTAATCAGTATTATCCATTGGTAGATGTCCGCACTGACTTCCTCAACAACATAAAATAGCCACCAGCACCACCACAAACTATTTAAAAACATAATGTAGAAAAAATAAAAAAAATAAGGTGAGCACTATGTAGATAAAACGAGACAAACATGAATTCGGAAACGCACTTGTAGTTCAAACCAGTAATACATAAAGTAACCGATTAATACGCCTTAGAATTAATGTTGAAAAGTACAATTAACACGTTTTAAAAAATCGAGAATTAATATTCCATGGGTAAATAAATAATGAAAAACTCGGAGTAAATTTAAAACTGCATTGGTGTTTGATCTTGTCATCCTGTGTGTCATGCCTGCTTGCAAGTATACCACTAACTAAATCCGAATTTAAAAACGTGTTTAAATAATGGGATAATTTCTGAGGAAGAATGAAAATAAAATTCCTACTGTGCAGTAAACTTGCTGAATTAAGGCGAAGTTTCAGTAAAATCTAACGATTTAAACTGTCAATAAATATATTACGTAACGTATATTTCTTAGTTAGGACATTCCCTTATATGTAAAATTCAACGTAAGTTATGGAATAACTTCCCACAACTCAGGTTAAATCGTAAAAAAAAGAAAATGGTTATTTATCCATCAATACACATGAATACGTAAAAA
The DNA here is from genome assembly GCA_963675035.1 of Allygus modestus. Lineage (NCBI taxonomy): Eukaryota > Metazoa > Arthropoda > Insecta > Hemiptera > Cicadellidae > Allygus > Allygus modestus. The sequence goes on along the minus strand of OY776113.1, from coordinate 36,266,349 downwards.
CATAGCGAATATGGCATAGATACGAACAAAATTGTGTGTGAGTATTACTAAATATGAGAGGGCTCCAAGTTGGGCCCACAACAATACAATGTATTGGAAATATGGCAATTATACAGAAATTACATGTGAAAACACCAAAAACCCATTTTTGGGGGACAAAACCCCCCCCCCAAAACCCCCCTTGGGTTGTGTGATTCGTCTGGTTTTCGAACTCGTTCAAATAAATGGTGCTATACACATTTATACCAAATTTTATTAAGATCGGACCTTTTTTACGAGAGTTATCGTGCTTACGGACACACACACACATATATATATATATTTATATATATGTATATATATGTGCAAATACATATATATGTATACATATATGTGCAATAATATATATTGTTTATACATATATAAAAATTTGAACGAATGGTATTTTTGGCATCTGGGGACCTCAAAACAAAAAGTTATCATGGTCTCGGGCATAAGTCTTACCATGAGACCTACGGTAATAGCTTCTTCCTTCCCTATAGGGAAAATTCGCTAAAACAATTTATTAAAATAATGTTTCCAAAATGAATATCACAGTCTAGAATAAGATTTATATCGGGCCAATAGAAAAATATTTATAATGCTAATGCGTGAGGGGAATGCTTCCTAAGTGGACTTCTTTGGAGGGACTCAAACCTCATTTTAGGAAAATGGCATTTTCCTCAGTGCCGAGTACAGAAGAAAAATTAAACCAAACTAATGTTCCAAATATTTTGTTTTTGTTCTTTCAGTGACATTCTTTATCTGGGATTGGTTTGTTTTCCATTGTTTCGTCAATGTCATTGTTAACTCTGATAGTTATTTCACGTCATTGATTGATTTCACCTTTAATACTGTTACATTTGTGATAATTCTGTCTTACTGCATCTTTGCTATTTACTATCGTTATACCAATCTCTAATTTCTTTGTACTAGCTGATGTTCTTGTAATTATTGCTGATAAGTTTGTTACTAAGTTTTATGTTTACATAAGCATTGCATCTGTCTATTGAATAATATATATCGTATACAGATGTATGTAAAATGGTGTTTATCGGGAATAAATAAGAACAATGAATACCGGTTATGTCGCTGGTAGAGCCACTTAGATTGGTGAAAGTCTCGCTAAGACATCGGTGTGCGCACTCAGAAAACAAAACACCCCGGCTGAGGTAAATACCTACTCTCTGTCGTAGGGGAATGTCGGTTAAAAATAAGATCTCGAGCGAATGAATAAATGAACGTGAGAGAAGGGGCTCAACGGGTGTCTCAACAGGTTGTAAATCTCCCCTGAAATCACTTCGAAAGTCGTCTTTCCACTCGTTAGAAGAAGCCAGCGATCAAAAGTTTTCATGTTTAGGTTATAGAATGTTTATTAAATAGTGACTCTGTCATTACTTTTGTTATAATTTGAATCTCATGTCATAGTCCAGGAATGTAAAATGGTGGTAAAACTTTTCAACGAGTCATTCAACGAGGTACACACCGTTTTGTAACATTCGTGTACTCGATACACCTTGAAAATAGTTTAAACTCGAATACAGTATTTTCTAATTTATTACACAGTTTTGTTCTCGATGTTGGATCCCACTCTATTTAACTCACTCGCTAACTTCGCTGCCGTCACAAGAAGACCAATACGTTACGTAGAGAATATATGACGGTCTTACCGTTGTCGGCCGGTGTTCTCGATGTTGGATCCCACTCTATTTAACTCACTCGCTAACTTCGCTGCCGTCACAAGAAGACCAATACGTTACGTAGAGAATATATGATGGTCTTACCGTTGTCGGCCGGTGTTCTCGATGTTGGATCCCACTCTATTTAACTCACTCGCTAACTTCGCTTCCGTCACAAGAAGACCAATACGTTACGTAGAGAATATATGACGGTCTTACCGTTGTCGGCCGGTGTTCTCGATGTTGGATCCCACTCTATTTAACTCACTCGCTAACTTCGCTTCCGTCACAAGAAGACCAATACGTTACGTAGAGAATATATGACGGTCTTACCGTTGTCGGCCGGTGTTCTCGATGTTGGATCCCACTCTATTTAACTCACTCGCTAACCTCGCTGCCGTCACAAGAAGACCAATACGTTACGTAGAGAATATATGACGGTCTTACCGTTGTCGGCCGGTGTTCTCGATGTTGGATCCCACTCTATTTATCTCACTCGCTAACTTCGCTTCCGTCACAAGAAGACCAATACGTTACGTAGAGAATATATGACGGTCTTACCGTTGTCGGCCGGTGTTCTCGATGTTGGATCCCACTCTATTTATCTCACTCGCTAACTTCGCTTCCGTCACAAGAAGACCAATACGTTACGTAGAGAATATATGACGGTCTTACCGTTGTCGGCCGGTGTTCTCGATGTTGGATCCCACTCTATTTAACTCACTCGCTAACCTCGCTGCCGTCACAAGAAGACCAATACGTTACGTAGAGAATATATGACGGTCTTACCGTTGTCGGCCGGTGTTCTTGATGTTGGATCCCACTCTATTTAACTCACTCGCTAACCTCGCTGCCGTCACAAGAAGACCAATACGTTACGTAGAGAATATATGACGGTCTTACCGTTGTCGGCCGGTGTTCTCGATGTTGGATCCCACTCTATTTATCTCACTCGCTAACTTCGCTTCCGTCACAAGAAGACCAATACGTTACGTAGAGAATATATGACGGTCTTACCGTTGTCGGCCGGTGTTCTCGATGTTGGATCCCACTCTATTTAACTCACTCGCTAACTTCGCTTCCGTCACAAGAAGACCAATACGTTACGTAGAGAATATATGACGGTCTTACCGTTGTCGGCCGGTGTTCTCGAATATGTAAATATGTACGTACGAATTTACTACGTAAGTATCTTGCGAAACAAGCTCGTTAACTAGCAAAACAAACCTTATCTGTCCCCTTACAGTAGAGACGTCCACATTCGTCTCCTGAGGTTCCCAATGTGCTTAATGTGCTTAAAGTGCTCGCGTACCACCTGAGGCTTTTTCAGTGTCTTGGCTTACCACCAGTTTAATTATTAATGCATAACCAGAACTGTGGTTTCCTGAGGGGAAAATAAATTATATCTACATTTCACAATTGTTTAAATTTATGAATTATTGTTATTATTTAAAATATAAAATATAAACAATATTTAGTGACACAAAGTAAAGATTATCTGTAATAATTATGACAGTGTCAATGTAATTGCTACGAACACAACTAAACAAATCAAAGTATCAATTAACATTAATACACTCATATAATTAAACAATGATGCCATGAAAACCCTTATTAAGAAACCTGCTGTTTTTATGTTTTAAAGTCCACGGTCAATTGAGCTTTTCTTTGATCTTAAATAGTTCTCTACAGCTAGTCTATTCCTGTACTCATTTTTAATATAAACCTCTGAAAACCCACGCTCGCACAAATACGTTGTTCCTAATTGAGCTGGAGCAGTGTTGCCAGGTCATCAAAAAATTACCCCACAGAGTAGAAAAAATATCCTCGACCTTTTTTTCAAAAATCTTGATACAACCAGAAATACGCACGCGTAACACCGGTTGGGATCCACTGGTCTAGACAATTGTGCTCAATATTGGTTTACTATTGAGGGACCTGCAAAGCTATGACTATTCCCTTGGCACTTGTGGTAGTATATTGTGGCTATTCATGGCGAACCCACAAGTTGTGTCCTAGGAGAATGATGTTAGGAATTATTCCAATGATCTTAGGGGAAGTGGACGAAACACAAACTTTATTTTTAATACCGATTATAATATTTGCCACCCCTTTTGGGGTAATCGCATAGTGAGGAAGTATAGGTAGAGGTAGAAGTGGAGGTGGAGGTAGAGGTCTCGGTACCTCGAGGTAACACAAATACATTTTGTGTGTTATGGGAGCGCGCATAGTGAGCTGGTCGAGGTAGAGGTATACCTCGCGGCTTACCAGGAGGTCCCGCGCGACCGCTTTTGAAGCCAACGAGTTGGTCTTTTCGATCGCGAGGTGCTTCTCCGTGATTGGTCCGTTCAAGGCCTCCCTACTGAATTGAACAGTACAGGTAGGCCTAAATCGTGTTATATATTTTTCGTACTATACTATACTATAAAAAAAAATATAATAAAATGTAATTCTATTTAATACTCTCCTTAAAAAAACAATAAACATTAATACGAATTTAATACTAATATTATAAACCAATAACAGGTTGATGTTGATTAAAATGAATATTAAAGTAGGCCTAATGCAACATTTTCAGTTAACTTATTTTTATAATCATTATATTTACGATTTAATAAAACAATCTATATACTTAATACAATAAGGGTTTTCTCTGTTACATCCCCTTTTCACCCATCCTCCTTAACCGGTTTTTACGATTTAGGTGCAATTTTAAACCCGTGGTTACCATCTAGCGCGTCGGTGAATGGCAATTAAAAAGGTCATTTCGTTTAGGGATTCGCCCCCCTAGCCTTTGATTTATTTCTAGAGGGTGCTTTCAAAGGTCCAGTGCTGACCAACTTGCATTATAACGGTTTTAAATGTGAACTAGTGGCTTACAGGGGCTATAGCCCCTAACATGTGGTTTTTGTGTAAGTGGATAATCACAGCTGATCATTTTGCTTATTATAATAAAAACACTGTAGTGATAGTTCCATAAGAAAATCATTGGATCTTTGAAGTCAAGTGGGGCGTAGCCCACGTATTTTTTGACATTTCTGATATTTTTCCCACCGTCCTTGGACCTCAAGCTTTAAAATGAATCGTCACAACCTAATTTAACTTCTTCCTAGCTCAAGATGTTTCGTGGGGACCGATTCGCTTACAGAATTAAATATATAGATTTAATTTAACAGGTGATTACCTTCAGATGAATTTTTAACCAAACAAGATTGTAAACAAAAATATATCGTCTGCAACGTAAAGAAGAGACGAAACAGCTTATGAACATGCATTTTTAAATAGGCTACTCTTATTGATAATTGTAGCCTAATTGAGGTTGGTAACTCACTCTTTATGTGCTTAATAAGCTAAATAAAACAACTTGTTCATTCCTTGGGTAAACATAAGGGCTGAGTTTGTAGATTTACTGTATAAGAGAGTAGAAATTATAATTTTGTATGCAACTATTATTAGACCACAACTTCATCAAAAATACCAAGTTTCATCAAAATTTATTTAGATACAAAAAATATATAACATGTTATATATCCTCCATAGAAATAACATTATACACCGTACTGTGTTTAGAACTTTCGATAACTCGGAAACGGATTGACATAAAACAAAAATTTAAAAGTCAAAATATTTGATTTGTTATAATAAAATTGGTTTAATGTCAATCCGTCAAATCTAAAGGATATTTTAAATATTTAAAACTCAGTAAAAACCTCTTCCCTTGATCCAGTTTCTCTGGTTTTCGAACTCAATACAATATGTAGTCTACTGTCTCACATATTCATACTAAATTTATTCAAAATCGAAGGGTTTCTTAAAAAGTGTCAGTGTAAACGGTCTCGTATCTAAAAAAACTGTACTTTTACAAAAGGGTCATGTACAAAATTATACATATACAAGTTCTAACAAAAATTATATTTACTGTAGCTAGGTTGGTTTGAACGTAAAGTTATTATGGTCACGGGTCCAAGTCTTACCGTGCCGACTACAGTATTGTGTTTTTTTCAGAGTAATTCGAAATAAATCTGAATTTTGTAGTATTAACACTTGAACAAACAAATTAAAAAATATTTAACGATCTTGATATTAATGGTGAATGTTAAATAGATTATGTGTTTTAAAATGACACCTTAAATGTCAAAATCAAGCAACAGGTAAAGGAGTTATAAACGTTTAAAGCAAACCCTGTATAGTTTCCGATCCGCCATCTTGATGACGTCAACAAAGGGGGTTAGGCAGCTCTGAGAGAGTGTCACACAGCGGATTTTAAAAGTTAATTAGATGAAGAAGCAATGAGCAAAATTTGGTACCGGTAGCCAGATGTGAAATATTTTCGGCCTATAACGCCTCGGACTAGGCTGAGGCCGGCCCGCGTCACCACATCGCACCGAGCGCTGCCATCCAGCAGTTCTGCACCTCTTATATTTGCATGTGTATTTTAAATCCCCTTATGTTATATGTAAAGCTTATAATATGGTCTATTTTTTATATAATTAGTGTATTTCAAGTGAAATGTATAGTTTAGGAGATATACAGGATTAAATCAATTAATGCCCTGTAATTCTTACATATTTTATTAAATAAACAGAAAACCAAGCCACACACATATAATATTGTCAGAGTACTTTATTTGTAAAATAAAATTATCTATTAAACAAAAAAAGAGTTGGCAAATTTGGATAAAGAACAACCAAGATATGACTAATTTATTAAAAAAGTAAATCCGCCATCTTTGAATGACCGCCAACTTGTTAAACTCCAGTTTACAAGTTTATAATATGCATTTTTGTCATCCTTTGGGACATATAATTCAGCTGTATAAGTTTCAGGCCGGCAAGAAAATTATACCTTTTAGGGTCCTATCACTTCGACTAACTTTTCCCTCAGTTAAGAAATTACAGAGTACGATTCTTTGAATATTGCATAATGGAACCCGAAACCTTTACGGCAACTACATTTTGAGAAATAAATTACTCATAGAAAAGCCGTAAAATTGCAATAAAATATAACGAAGCTCAGACATTGTTTATGTACGGGCCCCACACATAACACATCATGTATTTATTGCATATCCATGGTGTAGTAGCCAGTCATAGCAGAGCCGTACGAGCACTATCTGAAACGGAATCTGAAACATGAAGAATTCATTCCTACCTGCGCACGGGCTCGGCTTCCGGTGGCCACTATGGCCATCTCCGTTAAAATACAAGTTCCATTCCTGATTCCTGGCGCCAAAAATCTGAATCGGTGTGCACTCTGGACGTACCGTTAACAAACCTATATTTAGTACTATACGAATTTTTAACTAAAAATAACAGCGTTTAAACATAAGAACATGTTACAAATTCAAAACCGTTATTTGTGAAATAGATTTAAGTTAAGCGAAACAGATTGCATAGTCTTGGAGATAAACTTCTGCAGACGACTGATGACGAAGCACTTAAATGATTGTTTATTTACCTCGATTTAAAAGTTTGTTATTTAGAAAAAATTTAAACACGGAAACATTCGTCAAGCTGACAGCCGCTGAAATGTTTCTGAAATATGTAATGCGCCCGCAAATAAAACACTCTTTGTTTACTAACAGGAATTTACTACTCGGTTTAACTAGCTTTTGTTCCTAACAAAACAAACTATTTCGGTTTGTTTGAAAAATTTTAGAGACACTTATTACTTTTATAATTATTCTTTTCAAAAGGTTTTGTTTCTTTTATAGTTTAAGATATTGTTATATGTAATGTGTAGTTTATACTTAAAAACAGCATTGTTTAAAAGCTCCAGTTATGATTCCATACTCAATTAACTCCTTTAAACTCTATTCCGAATATACTACTTACTTAGCCCTCTGATAAAAAAAATAATGCGTTACGGACACATATATATATATATAAATATATAGATATACATATATACAAATTTGAACGAACGGTGTTTTTGGCATCTGGGGACCTCAAAATGAAAAGTTATCATGGTCTCGGGCTTAAGTCTTACCATGAGACCTACGGTAATATCTTCTTCCCTATAGGGGAAATTCGCTAAAACACATTTCTTATCTTCCTCGTTGCTGCAAACCTGCGTACTCAATTCTAATGTTATTCTTATGGAGAATAAATAAAATGCTATATATATATATATAAATATATATATATATATATATATATATATAACTTATTAATGAATGTATTTTTGTAAAATTTGGTAAATGGCTCTAGGTAGTAGTGAGACCCATATATATGCATTGGAAATTCGGGAGTACGCAGGTTTTCTGTGACGGGGGTATTATAACTTTAGTACACTCTTTTACTAGTTCGTGGAAATTAATCTACTTATTCAATTATTCGTGAAAACGTAATGCTAAACAAAGAAGTTAAACATCGAGATACTTTACAACAAATAATTCCTAAATCGATACAGTTCATTTTTGAATTTGGGAAACGTTTTCTCGCTGTTGACAAATATCAATAAGCTTTTGATAAATTGCTTACCTACAGTGGCGCTTTCTCCAGACTTGCTCATTTCTCCAAATAGGCAATGTGTGTTGTCCTCTAGCGAGTTTTTTCGTTGTGTTTTGTAAAATTAATTCAATTCAAAAATATATTGATATACTTAATTAGTATGCGCGACCCTTACGTTAAAGATACAGTTGATCATAGTGTGTCTTCACAAGTCGAGTTTTTTCTCAGACAGAGGGTGAGGTCTTAACACTTTTTTTTTAAACTATTAAAATTATAGCGACCATTTCACTTAGGAAACATACAATTATTCATATCGCAATTTTTCGTAATTTCGAACTCCCCCCCTCCCCCCTCCCCCATGTAACACACTGTAACGCTTGAGCATACCCCTCATGTGTTACCTAACTCAATCGTAGTAGACTTTAAAATAGCATACACCTTTTAAACATCGTTTTATTAGCAGTTTGGAAAATAGGTTTAAATAAATCATTTAACTGTTAGTGCCAATAATTTTAATAACATTTTTAATAACTTGTTCAAAGTAAAATTAATACAAACAAACAAGACTGTTACTTATAATATAAACAAAAAATAAACTATCTCAGCTAAAACTTAACTAATTTAATTTATAACTAATACAAATACAAAACAACGTTATGGTAACAGTTTTCGAGTAATAAACGAAATAAATGTGTTTTTACTATTCAAAAAAGTACTTTTGAGAGATCATAAAACTAAAATCGTCAGATAAAAGATTTAAATATAATAATATAAAATGTTATATTTACAAGAACCAAACATTCTAATAAAATTGGTATAAGTTATAAGTTAACAAAACTTTGAAGTAAAAACTATGGTAAATGAAAAGGATGTTGATAAAAAAATAAATACGTATGTAGTTAATATTAAAAATGGTAGTTTTGAAAGATCACAAAACTAAATTCGTCAGATAAATACAAAAAGTTAAATTTATTTAAAGGTTTATAACATTACCAGCAGGTCTTGCGGGATGAAACGTGTACGTAAAATTAGTTACGTAACGTTATCCAAACTCCCCCTCCACCACATAACGCAAAGTCATACCCCCCCTTTAGTGTGTTACGTAATATGTATATGGCCCCGTTCTAACTAACTAACTAACTAACCTCTTCAAAATCACCTAAAACATGTTTTCCAAACTGCTAGGAATTAATACGAGTTATTACTTCCGCTATATCAAAAAAAATCCTAATAGGAAACATATTCGCGTTATATAGGTTATTAGCTGCTAGGTTTTTACTATGTTCGATTGGAATAATTTTTAAACCTAATTTCTGAATCATCGTTTAAACGGTAAATAACTTGCATTCCCCCAACTCTACAAATTGCCATAACTGTTAGTTTAATTTCCCAGGTTTTGTCAAGTTTTTAATTTTGTACTTTTATGTACAACCTTTTTAAATATTTCAGAGACTGTTTAGGCATGAATATATATTTATTTATGAAGAGCAATTTTTGTTAAGCAAAGATAGCTTAGGTGGTTGACTTGTACTAAATTAAAAAACGCCAAGGTTTTGTTTTTCTTTCCAATAAGCCTCATATTTTATATTTTACCCAGTGAAAAGACAACTCTCGTATGTGTTTTTGATCTGAACCGGATTAATTTAGACTATAGTTAGATATTTCTTTATAACATAAATGTTGACTTTTGCCATGCGATGTACATTTAAATTAATCATTGTAGATTTACGGCTATAAAGGTATTTATTTACGTAATAATTTAGTACCTCGAGCTCCTGCGTACAGGATGGCAGCATAGAGAGCGAATTTCGACAAAAACAGACGAGTTCATCTACTCAGTAGCTGCCAAAGCGACTCGCATGACAAGGCTATCTCACTTCACGGGTAATAATTCCTCAGGTCGTGGGATCGAGGTGGAAACTGGCGGGAGCAGGAGCGGTTAACCACAAGTGACCGTCTGCCAACAGCGGGTAGCCAACTAGCCAACAGACAACCGAATGTCACCTTATAACAATCCAACCGATCGGGATTAAACAGACAACGAATATGTGTAAGTGAAAAGTCGAAAACCAAAACTAGGTTAGATTTTACTATTTTTAAACGGGTTCAAATGGAATCGAGTGAAATAATTTATTCGTCATGTTCGGTAAACATACGATTCGACATGTGCTACATAAACAAAATATAAATAAAATAGTTTGACAGCTAAAATCAAATTACTTAATGAAAGTCGACGAAGCAACCATTGCAAAGTTAATAAATGTCTCATAATAATCTTGTGACTCGTTGAAATATTCATCGACCGAGTAGTAAGCCTGGCTTAGAAGATAACGTGTTATAAGTGTATAAGAGTGGCGAGTGTATACGAATATCACGGGTTTGTTTTCTCAATTTAAAATGTCTAATGTACCTAAAATAGATCGTTATTAATCAAATTGTTGTTCAAATTTTGAAATACATTCGGTGTACACAAACGGTCGAGCAAATCGCTACAGTTTTTATCCAAGACTAATCGGTCTCTCGTTTCTTGCCCGGGTTTCGCGGTCATAAAACCCAGATGATTTTGAAATTATCCGTAATATTTGCTCTTGCCATGGTCATCAAGCATATCAACATCCATAACAGAAATTTTTGTATGTTATAGAGCCATAAGTGATTTGTTTAACGGAAATAGGTCTTTTAATAGCAAGATTACATATTATTATCGATATATATTATTGCAAAACATTTAAATCTTTACAAATTTGGTAGTTTTTATCTCATTGAAACCTAACCATGGAATTTTAAAAGTAACTGATTTCAATAAACAATTTAGAATTTAAACTATTAACAAGTTATTTTCAGTTCCACGGACTAAATACGAATATTATTAAAAATTATTTTATGTCGTGTTATTATTTTATGTAAAAGTTAGTTGTTATAGGTTGATATAACATAAATACATACATAAATTTACCTACTTATAAATAAAACACAATAAACAATTTTACTTTTTTACGAATGAATGTAAACCAGTCAGTATCATTAAATCATGGAACACTATTTTGTATAAGTCGGTGGTGTTTTGACTTAAATTGTTATACAAAATAAATTTAAATTCGAAGTTATCCCTCTAAATAACATAAAAATCGCCAATCTCAGTAGTAACTAAACAATGACTTATGACTCGTGAAGGATTCCTCAGTGAAATGTTTGTGATGCCGGCTCATATAACACAAACGATCGGCGGCAGCATCCCGCATGAGAGCTGAGTAAAGCAATACTTCAAGCTGCCACATTCAGAATCTCTTTCACTCCAAATCTTTCCTCTTTCTTCTCTTAAATCACCCTAATCTCTTCGCTTTGTCACCAAATCTTTCCTCTTTCTTCATACGTTTCAGGTGAACGGTCAGGTTAAAGTCAGGTGTCGATCGGAATATGAATCTTTTCAAGAGTGCACCCGTGTCGGTTTTTACTTGATCGGAATATGAATCTTTTCAAGAGTGCACCCGTGTCGGTTTTTACTTGATCGGAATATGAATCTTTTCAAGAGTGCACCTGTGTCGGTTTTTACTTGATCGGAATATGAATCTTTTCAAGAGTGCACCCGTGTCGGTTTTTACTTGATCGGAATATGAATCTTTTCAAGAGTGCACCCGTGTCGGTTTTTACTTGATCGGAATATGAATCTTTTCAAGAGTGCACCCGTGTCGGTTTGTACTTACTAAATTAATAATACAATACTCTTTACTAAACAATAAATTAAGACCTTTCGATATTACCTTATGTACTAGTAGAAGGATTCTATACGAATAGATTTCTTCTTCAACTTGGAATTAATATTTTCAGTAAAACTTAGTCCTTCAAAAACACAGATTTTTTACGTATAATTTGACTATACAGGGTGTCCCAGAACTCTCTACCAACTTTTTCAGGTATTATTCCTGGTCAATAGACAAGTCAAAATATCATATTCAAAATTTCAAAAACGCAAAACTTACTCGTATCGCCGCAATTTTTTTCACAAAATAATTTTTAATCCAAGAACGACTTGTTGTAACAAAAGACAATTTGGTGTATTATAATTTCAGCTAATTTCTGGTGTCGACCTGTGTATAATTTATATGTATGATATAAATGGCCTAAACTAGAAATTTTAATAGTATATGAAGTTTTAAAATATCATATTTTTTTACCTTAATCACTACTAATTTGAAATTAATCATTTATCATTATTTTTTTATTTAAATATTTTGTCAATATAATGTTGAAAACGTATTAAAATTATTAATATATGTGATTGTTTTTATTTCAAATTAATTATTAAACCGATATTACGGCTCTACTTTGAGTATTAGCAATGAATATAAGATTACATGTATCCACAGTTTCTGACATATAAACTCTTACGGGATGTAATAAAAGACGTTTTACAACACTTTTATTACATCCCGTAAGTAATAACAACACGTAATATGCTAATCAAAAAGTTGTTTATATAAACTCTGAAATGAATGATTCCCAATTCTATTTAAGCACTTAGGAAACTGATGACTCAGTACAAAAAGAAACGCGTAAAGATATTATATAATTTGATGTAATCTATGTTTTTGGAGAGTTGTAGAATGTATTGAAAATCGATATCATAGTTTAGCTGGACGTACAAGTTTATTCTTAAATAATTACAAATTACTATTCAGATCTCCGATTCGACTTGTGCGTCCCGATTGAACTTGTGGAGATACAATTTTCTCCCTTTTTCAAATAAGAATTTGGAACCCACTATAATGGCCATTAGTGGCCAGAGTGAGTCCAATACGAGCTCCACAGTCATCAATGAGAGAGCAGATCCGATGTGGGAATAGGCTGTTATTATGATTTGAGCCATATACTCCAATTGGCTCGCCCGACCGCCCCGCCCCGCCCCACTCTTGTGCTGTTTTTAGCACTCTTCTATTCCCACGCTCTGAAATCCGTTTCCCGCTGAATTATACTACAGAGAAAGGTCATAGGGATATCATAATATCTAGTACCATACCTGTGATTATTCCTTATAGAGTATAGAGTTCTCGATATAAACCTGATGGTAACGTTGATACAGCTCTTGTTTCAATCTATTTTGTCCTTCTTTGTGATCGAAGTATGAATAAATTTGCGGTATGTTTAATCTTAATAGTTACCAGTATCAAAAAGGAACCATATGAGATTTTCAAACTCTCTTGAAATTCTTTCCAATCAGCTTGATTGAAATTCTACCTTTCAAAGTGTTTTATTTCATTATTTATTTTACGTTTCCAACGGATTACCCAATATTTATTAACAAAATTAAAAAAGTTAATGTCATGCGAAAATAATATCAAAATAATGTCAATAATATGGCAAAAGGTATGATGCACACTCACTTACTAAGATTGTGAGGACTTAAGTTAAGACCTATACACATATGAATATAGTCCTCATATCCTTTATTATTACCTGCAATAAGTAACAGTTACTCTTTAAAGTTTTTTCAACCGGACGAGCGTGAGCGAGCGGAAAAAGCACGCGCGCGGACCGCGATGAAATCGGAATGTAGCGTGAAAACTGGTCTACCAGGGCAACGAGTGGGATCGGTAACAAGCGTGGAAACTGGGTTTGCTAGAGCAACGAGTAAGGTCGGTAACAAATGTGGAAACTGGGCTTGCAAGGGCAACGAGTAGGGTCGGTAACAGGCGTGGAATCTGGGCTTGCCAGGGCAACGAGTAGGGTCGGTAACAAGCGTGGAAACTGGGCTTGCCAGGGCAACGAGTAGGGTAGGTAACAAGCGTGGAAACTGGGCTTCCCAGGGCAACGAGTAAAATCGGTAACTAGTGCGGAAACTGGGATTTCCAGGGCTACGAACGTGTGGGTAATTAGCAAGGAAACTGGGGTTGCCAAGGCAACGAGTAAGATCAGTAACCAGTATGGAAACTGGGCTTGCCAGGGCAACGAGTTAGATCGGTAACTGGTGTGGAAACTGGGCTTTCCAGGGCAACGAACGTGTGGGTAATTAGTGAGGAAACTGGGCTTGCCAGGCGATGAATGTATAGGTAACTATCGAGGAAAATAGGCTTGCCAGGGCAACGCGGAGGTTCGGTAACAAGCGTAGAAACTGGGCTTGCCATGGCAACGAGTAGGGTCGGTAACAAGCGTGGAAAATGGGCTTGCCAGACCAACGAGTAGGGTCGGTAACAATCGTGGAAACTGGGCTTGCCAGGGCAACGAGTAAAATCGGTAAGTAGTGTGGAAACTGGGCTTTCCAGGGCTGCGAACGTGTGGGTAATTAGCAAGGAAACTGGGGTTGCCAAGGCAACTAGTAAGATCAGTAACCAGTGTGGAAACTGGGCTTGCCAGGGCAACGAGTTAGATCGGTAACTGGTGTGGAAACTGGGCTTTCCAGGGCAACGAACGTGTGGGTAATTAGTGAGGAAACTGGGCTTGCCAGGGCAATGAATGTATGGATAACTAGCGAGGAAAATAGGCTTGCCAGGGCAACGAGGAGGTTCGGTAACAAGCGTAGAAACTGGGCTTGCCAGGGCAACGAGTAGGGTCGGTAACAAGCGTGGAAAATGGGCTTGCCAGGCCAACGAGTAGGGTCAGTAACAAGCGTGGAAACTGGGCTTGCCAGGGCAACGACTAGGGTAGGTAACAAGCGTGGAAACTGGGCTTGCCAGGGCAACGAGTAAAATCGGTAACTAGTGTGGAAACTGGGCTTTCTAGGGCTACGAACGTGTGGTTAATTAGCAAGGAAACTGGGATTGCCAGGGCAACGAGTAAGATCAGTAACCAGTGTGGAAACTGGGTTTGCCAGGGCAACGAGTTAGATCGGTAAATAGTGTGAAAACTAGGCTTTCCAGGGCAATGAACGTGTGGATAATCAGTGAGCAAACTGGGCTTGCCAGGGCAATGAATGTGTGGGTAAATAGCGAGGAAAATAGGTTTGCCAGGGCAACGAGTAGGGTTGGTAACAAGCGTAGAAACTGGGTTTGCCAGGGCAACGAGTATTGTCGGTAACTAGTGCGGAAACTGGGCATTTCAGGGCAACGAACTTGTGGTGGTAACTAGCGTGACAAATGGGCTTGCCAGGGAAATTATTAGGGTCGGTAAAAAGAGTAGAAACTGGACTTGCCAGGGCAACGAGTAGGGTCGGTAACAAGCGTGGAAACTGGGCTTGCCAGGCAAACGAGTAGGGTCGGTAACAAGCGTGGAAACTGGGCATTCCAGGGCCACACTAACAAGCATATTTACACTTATGCTGTACTTACATACAAAACGGTAAATATATACAAAAGTCGGTAGAAGGCGATTTCAACAAGTTACACCGGTCATCATCAGGCCCAATCAAAGGACAACGAGTCAGGTCAGTAACAAGCGTAGAATCTGGGCGTGTTGTAAGGCCACGAGTAGGGTCGGTAACTAGTGAGGAAACTGGGATTGACAGGGCTACGAGTAGGGTCGATAACTAGTGAGGAAACTGGGCTTTCCAGGGCTACAGGATGGATCATTAACTAGGGAAGGAACTGGGCTTTCCATGGCTACGAGTAGGGTCGGTAACTGGTGAGGAAACTGGGTTTGCCAGAGCATCGAACTTGTGGCTAACTAGCGTGGAAAGCGGGCTTGCTAGGACAACGAAACAGGATAAATAAACGAAGTCTCAAAACACTACAAAGTATATTTACACTTTTGCTGTACTTACACACAAAGCGGTAAATAAATACAAAATACGGTACAAGGCGGTCGATTTCAACCAGTTACACCGGTTATCATCGGGCCCAATCAAAGGATAACCAGTCAGGTCAAAGAAGCGAAGAATCTGGGCTTGCCAGGAATATGAGAAGGGTCATTAACTAGTGAGGAAACTGGGCTTGCCAGGGCCACGAGTAGGGTCGATAACTAGTGAGGAAACTGGGCTTCACAGGGCTACGAGTAGGGTCGGTAACTAGTGAGGAAACTGGGCTTGCCAGAGCAACGAGTAGGTCGGAAAAGCGTTTGGTACGGACGCGAGTACCACATTATCATATCATCTCTGTAGGTGTGATATTACTGAACTATTAGTATTTATGAGGATTTGGATTATGAGGGTTAAGGATTCATTTATGTTGATTATTTTATTTGTTTTACAGTAGTGAAAAGTATACAAACATATCATTTAGAATGATTACTGAATAGAACAATATACCCAGACGACGATAAAT
This sequence comes from Allygus modestus, assembly GCA_963675035.1. Classification (NCBI taxonomy): domain Eukaryota; kingdom Metazoa; phylum Arthropoda; class Insecta; order Hemiptera; family Cicadellidae; genus Allygus; species Allygus modestus. Next base: position 36,250,008 of record OY776113.1, on the reverse strand, counting down.
TTAATGAAGTATTTTTTAGAGTATAAGATTACCGTACTGAAGGGAATACAAGGGTACAACATCGTTTTCTTTAACGACTTGCTTGTGATTAGAAACAAATGTATTCTGAAATTCTAAAATAAAACTGTGACCGTTACTTTCAAATTGTAATATTTTTAAACAGGTAAGCAATTTTCATCATTCAACCATCTATATCATTTGAAAGGTCGCAATACTCGACCCGGTCGGTTACAATAAGCTTAGTAATGATGATTGGAAAGCTGATTTGTGGTAATGGACACACATAATAAACTCCACATAGTCGGGCACGGCCCTTTTGGTAAACGTAATTAATTGGCTTGACATGCATTGTAGGCGGCAGTGATCAGTCCTGCTGTTACTTAGTAAACAACCACTGTCCAACTAAAGTGATGGTAACCTAATCACGCTTGTAGTGCATTTAGCTTAGGGCATCTCTGACTTCTCAGAATTCCATTCTCGGTGTGTCGGTTATCTAATCCGTAGAATTAAAACAAATATATATTTTAACAATTTAACTGATCGTAAAATAGGTGGAAATAAGTTTTACGACGTTTCAGGATCTGGCTTTTGTTTCCGTCTTTAAGTGAAAATAATAGGAAGGTAATAGCAGAAAGTATATAAAAAAACGGGTAAAGCCAGATAGAGATCACAAACTATCAAAAATCGATAAATATATTTATCACAAAATACAAAAGTTTCTAAGCGTTAAAACGTTCAGAAATTCGAGTTGATCTAATCAGTATTATCCATTGGTAGATGTCCGCACTGACTTCCTCAACAACATAAAATAGCCACCAGCACCACCACAAACTATTTAAAAACATAATGTAGAAAAAATAAAAAAAATAAGGTGAGCACTATGTAGATAAAACGAGACAAACATGAATTCGGAAACGCACTTGTAGTTCAAACCAGTAATACATAAAGTAACCGATTAATACGCCTTAGAATTAATGTTGAAAAGTACAATTAACACGTTTTAAAAAATCGAGAATTAATATTCCATGGGTAAATAAATAATGAAAAACTCGGAGTAAATTTAAAACTGCATTGGTGTTTGATCTTGTCATCCTGTGTGTCATGCCTGCTTGCAAGTATACCACTAACTAAATCCGAATTTAAAAACGTGTTTAAATAATGGGATAATTTCTGAGGAAGAATGAAAATAAAATTCCTACTGTGCAGTAAACTTGCTGAATTAAGGCGAAGTTTCAGTAAAATCTAACGATTTAAACTGTCAATAAATATATTACGTAACGTATATTTCTTAGTTAGGACATTCCCTTATATGTAAAATTCAACGTAAGTTATGGAATAACTTCCCACAACTCAGGTTAAATCGTAAAAAAAAGAAAATGGTTATTTATCCATCAATACACATGAATACGTAAAAACATAGCGAATATGGCATAGATACGAACAAAATTGTGTGTGAGTATTACTAAATATGAGAGGGCTCCAAGTTGGGCCCACAACAATACAATGTATTGGAAATATGGCAATTATACAGCGGGATGGTAAATAAGCTTGCATTTATTTGTTTATAATTTACACGCATTTTGGGTATTATTTCACACACTAAAGTTATAAAAGGGTGAAAAGTGCGGGTTGCGGGCTCTGGCAGTTAAAGGGGGGGGGGGTGATTTGGACCACCCTTACATTTTGGGTAATAGTACACAAACACATAGATACACACTAAAGATATAGTGCCGATCCTCTGCCGCCTCCATAAAAATGTGGGTTTTTTGTATTAAACCGGCCTATATCCACTACTAAAAATTGTTTTATATAAAATCCTAAAACCGAATATATACCTCTACAAATTGTCCTGAAAAAATCCTGGGAAAAGTCATCTCCATCACCCGATCCCCCCCGAAAATATACTACTAAAAATCCTGGTCCGGGAAAAGTCTCCTCCATCGCCGACTCCCTCCCGAAAATATACTACTACCTATATTAATAGATGTTGGACATATTATGATTGGTAGTGGGACTTGTGATTTTTTGGCAATATTCAATAGGCAGGGAGCTAGCAAGTTTCCAAAAACAGCTCCTTCGGACTTTGTTTTTAGTTGGCGGGAAATCGATGGGTTTTCTCGGCCAAATATTTTCCGTAAGTGGGTTCTGTGATGTTAAACCCCCCTATTGTCACTACTAATATTGCCTACACATTTTTTCCTTCAGCAGCAATTTTTACATGTTTGATATGTTTGGTCCAAAACATCAATCCATCAGTTGTGTATTACCGTCAGCGAGCGGAAAAGACTTTTTCGCTCGCTAAACAGAAAACAGCTGGTTTAAGAAGTGTTTTTAGATCGTAAAGAATCACTTTAGGCGCTATTGTAAGAAAGATTTGTCTGGAGGTTACAAGTTTTTATTTCTGTAGGATGTGACTGGCTTCCAGGAGGTAACTCAATGTGACACGCGCTCGGCTTGAGAAAGAACTAATTTAGCGACATTCCTCCCTCCCAGATATAACCCGATTAGGCTAAAAATAAATAACCTCAATATCACACTTTAAAAATTCTAAGTTGCTTGAGAAGAGCTTGTAAATTAACCATATATTTTTCCTTATATTTTATTTCTTTACTATTTATTAGAGCAGAACTTCGTAAAACATAGAACACAATACGTTAAAACTAGTTGTAAGGGGTAAAAATAAAGAAACTAAGCGACACCTCAAACATCTTCATCGGAGTGACTTTAAAACCACTATCACTGTTGTTCCTTTTATGTTAGATATTAACACTTTAAAATAAAATTAAATAAACATTATTTGAAAAGTTACATGAACAGACACTTTTGTTTTTAAACTATCTCTTAAAGCTTAACTTTAAATTGCACAAGTTCTTGTCTCACTGATAAAAGAAAACACTACTGATTTCTACATTTCCTCTATCTAAGGTACTCAAAATATTATACTTGAGGCCTTCATGTCCTCGACTGTTTTTGTCTTAAAAATGTTTGATATATGTTATATTTGTCATTGTTATTGAACATTTTACGGTTTTACTGTAATTGGCTCTTCCTCTTCAGGAATGTTAGTGTTTGTAATTGTAATGTGCCCCAGAAACAGTAATATTTGTGTTTAGTTTTTTAATTATTGGTTGTAGAATTCTGTAAACTGTACTGAATTTTGGAGGGTACAAAATGTGAAGATTTTGGAAAACAATAATTCCATAGTGAACTCAAATATTAACAAGTTGTAAAATACAATACTCTATTTTTATACACTTAAAACTGTGGGAGAAAGTAATTAGCTAAAATATCAGAATATTTACAGTCGACAATGTCCGGCGGGGCTGTCTACGGATTACGACACAGTTGTTCATGTTTTCAGACATCCCCATGAGAAATCGGGTTATCTTTTCTATAACTATGAACTTATAAGTCCAACCACGTTCAACCAACTACTATTACTTGTATTCGTCGATTCATGTCGAGTTTTATTTTTCAATTATTAAGGCTCATAGTTAAATTTATATTTTGTTATTATTCCCTCGTTCATTGTACCGATGAGATAGACGATGATTAATATCCCAATTTTCCTTGCTAATTTTAATAGGAGTACTACCATCTTGCATTTCTCATGAAAAGTAACCGAACAAAGGTTTAAATTAACGGAAATTATTTCACGATTATTTGTCAAATTAGTTGAAAATTCAAACTCATTAAACGCCTTCTTACCGTATAATGTGAACTTTGCTCCTATACATTTTCAGATTACGTAATTTAGTCGCTGCCCTCCTATCATCTACCGGTTTACTATATTACCGCGGTAGGGGAAGTATCAGGGTTTGCCCGATATCGGTTCCCCGCCTACCACATGGTCCAGACTCGCTGTTAGTGGAGTTCGGTGACGTGTGCTGATTTATTGACCCGGCTAACTGAATTATGGCAACATTGCGCACTCGCCCATTCTGAACACAATTTATTACTTGTAATTCTGTATTTCCAGCTATTTTACTTTTACTTTTGCCATAGCTCGTGCTCGTACAAGGTACCGAGTACTCGTACTAAATGTTGTAGCTGTGCTCCATCGATGTACTTATTAGGCATTTTGATGCATTTTGATTTTGCGGGTACTGTAGTTAAATAAATTTAGCAGATTAAAATTAGTTAAAGGACGTGCGTCCTCGCGTTTTGTTTGGAAAATAGTAATTGCGGACTAAGTGCGAGGGTGGTAAAATACCTTCTCCCGATTGTTTTTCTGAAAACCTGTCAAAGGGCGAGAATCGGTGGGGTGAGAATTCGCTACGCTCACTCGCCTCAAATTTGAAACGTTCTCCAATTTTAACACCAAACCAACAAAATAAAATAAACACTCGACTGACACGCTGTAGATTTCGTAGTTAATAATATAAAATCTCAGCTGAATTTAAAATGTGTACAATTCCAAGTCTCGTTTCCGGAAGGCTCGGTTGGTTTGAGCAGCTTTAAATAATCAGTCACTTCACCACCGTTCCTCACCACACAATATTTGATTTAAAAGTGCGGCAGACATCTGAACTGAAGTATATCACCTTCATTGTTGTTTACCCCCCCCTCAAGTATTACTAGGTAAAATTTGTCCCAGCAGATCTTTTTTCACTTTACGTGATATGATTTAGAAGACCTTCTCTAAAAAACTTGAAATGTCTACGTCGGATGCAAGGCGTCAAAAACTGAAATAAAATTCCTTACGAGTTGTTTGAAATATGAAAACCAATTATAGGTATAAATATATATATATATATATATATATATATATATATATATATATATATATATATATATAATATTATAAAGAAGAGGTGGTTTCTGTCTGTCTGATGTTCCGGGTGAACGCAAAAACTACTGAACCGACTGGGCTGAAACTTTACACATAGGTAGATCTTGAACCCATGCAACACAATTCAATTCCTTAAAATCCCCTCGGGCTATGCCCCGTGAACGTCCTAAGTTTCAATGTTTACATTTCAGAAGAAAGTAAACATTCATAAACTGTAATGCGAACAGCTGTGGACACTTCCATTTGACAGCTTAAAGAGCAGAAGCAAGAACAGCTGTTTCAAGCTAACTAAAATGGAAATTGCATTGACTAAAGAACGGGTAGAGAAAACCCCTGTGCGAAGAACGGGTACGTCAGCTAGCTATTAATTAGTATTAATGAAAAAATATTAATGTGGCTTCATCTGGTTGTGGTCTATTCTTATTTGCATAAAAAACCATTTTTACCGATACTTCCTGTTCCCCCCCAGATTTTATATTTTTGCTCCCCCCCCCCCCGATTCCCAATTTGTATTTTCGCCCAACCCCCGATTTTATATATCTCCCCCCTCTTCGATTTTATATTTTTATTTTATGTCTCCCCCGATTTTATATTTTTGCCCCCCCCGATTTTTATTTTCCCCCCCGATATTATTGCTCACCCCCAATTTTATATCTTTGCCCCCCCACTTAGATTTTATATTTTTATTTTATGGCCTCCCCCATTTTATATTTTTGTTCCCCCCCGATTTTATATTTTTGCTCCCCCATTTTCATTTTTGCCCCACCCCAAATTTTATATTTTGCTCTCCCCCTCTTCGATTTTTTATTTTTATTTTATGCCCCCCTCCCCCCGATTTTATATTTTTACTCTCCCTCCCGATTTTTATATTTGCCTCCCCCCCGAATTTTATATTTTGCTCCCCCCAACCGATTTTATATTTATGGCCCCCTCCCCCCTTCCACGATATATTTTTTTTGTAATTGAGTTCTTTTATTTCAAAAGCGTATCCAAAGTGTTTAGTGTACCGATTTGGAGTCGCAAACCAAACGCCGCTTACTACCCGACAGAGTTCCTCGACTTAGCAACAGGATCCGAACTATCTGACAGTATATCTCGTTAATTAACTTTGATTTAACCGTACATTAAACGTGTAAAATGTAATTTTGATATTATAAAATAATGTGGATTGTTATTTGCTTTAGTTAACCTACCATTTATATAGAACCCTTACGAAGGACGGGTACACAGCTAGTGTATATATAAAACAAATGTATTACTCGTAGTGTAATTATAACAACTCGTAACGTATAATAATCAAGAAATGTTAAATGTCGTCAATCGGATATTATTTAATTTAAACAAATGTTGTGTAATTTTAATTCATACATGATTTATAACGGTTGTAATTGATAACCAGCCGATGAAGATGGCTATTTAGCTCATATTGCAATGTTAGTTCGTGAATTTACATGGTGGGAAAAACGCTTTGTGGAATTTTACGAATATAGTTATGAAATTTCTTAAACAATATATACATGATTTTGTTACTTTAGAAAACTATAAACTATTTTAATGGTAACGTTTTATATAAACCTCAAGTTAGCGATATGTTTCAGACGTGTTTGCAAGCTCTGGAAAGTGCAGTAATGGCCGTGCAGTGACACCAAGTTAATGAACCTTTATGTTTAATTAACTCGTACGAGCAGTCATTTTTGGAATTTTAGATTTGTACTAGATGCGATTATCTTGTAAATGCGATGGATTATGTTCAAAGTTTTTAAAACTACTGCCGATACATACTGATGTATTATAACGTACTACTCCCTCGTTTATAAGAATTTCAGTAAAGCAAGGTACAACCGATGTTATCGTAATACGAATCTGCACTTTTCAGTCGAACACTTTGACGTCATACTCTCAATTATTTATACCTTTAAATACCTTAAATCAGCAAATTAACGTCCTGAAACTCTACAAACTTTCTGAACACTTCCCATATCAGTTTGGACGTGGTCTGCGTTGGCGAACCGTTCAAAAGACAAACACCTGTTGTGCCTAACAGTAGTTCTGAGTTCTACGGCAACAGTTGCCTCGATCAATCAAAACGTTTACAGAGAAAATACATTAAGGTCCACGGCGAACAGTTTGTTGCAATCGCAATAAATGTTATGCAATCTCTCGAGAACCTTGTGTTTGGAAGTGTAATAAAAAACGTTGAAAAAACAATAAACCACGTTACATTAACAATAATTGTTTGTGATGTTTTTGTTGTTATCAATTTTCTTTTGATTTCATAATATTGCACGTCGCCGGTCAATTGAACAAGCCAAACAGGCTAAGTAAAGTTACAAAAATCTCCGAACAATTGGAAGGCAAAATTATTTTGGAGGCTGATGTTTGAATTGTTTTGCTTTTATCCTAAGTTTGTCATCGCCATTATGGTTATTTTATCGTATTTATAAGGTTATTTGTGATTGCCTCGTCTTTAGTATTACACAGGTCTGCGATGGAAAAATTATCTAAAATGTAATCAGTGATTTTTTTAGTATTTTTTGTGAAAAAAATAAAGAACACATTTCATCACGGAAGGTTTGGTTGCAAATTACATATTAAATTTTATGTAATTTGCTCTGTTAATATATTTGATGTACACTTTTAATTATAAAATAATCCATAACATTATTATTTTTGATCTTTGTTTACTTAAAAGAAAACAATATTAATAGATTTTAAAGTTATTTCTGTGAAGTTCATTATTTATTTATTAGACGATAAGTAAAACATAGTAATAAACTGTAAAAGTAGTGTTAAAAGGGTCTATGCTACTTGGTCAACAGTGTGGATATCTCGATATACTAAATACTCATGTTTCCTAGGCGAATGGGACAGCTGTGACAGAAAAAAACATTATGTTAGAGGCAGGCAAAAATAAAATAGAGGGAAAGAGTCTTGTGGTCCGCCAAAAAAGTTTACTCCCGACTACATACGCAATTGGGATTCATTAAAATGATTTTTTAAGGAATTGCCAAAAGAAGGAGATTGTTTTAAATACCGGTACCTTTACCCACCGTCTCCTGAGTTGTCTGAAGCAAAGTTGACAGAAGGGGTACTTGTTGTAACTGACATCCGAACATTGTTGAGAGATGAAAGCTTCGACACAAAAATGAATGAAAAGGACAAATCAGCTTGGTTGTCTTTCAAGCTTATTGTAACCGGGTACCTGGGGAACAAAAATTATCCTGAATACAAGTCTACTTTAGCTGACATGCTGGATAACTTCAAGGAGTTAGGGTGAAACATGCACTTTAAGCCGACTTTCTACATTCTCATCTTGACTACTTTCCAGAAAATCTTGGTACATCAGCCAGGAACAAGGGGAGAGATTTCATCAAGATATTAAAAAAAAACTAAAACAGATATCAAGGAAGATTGAACACAAACATTATAGCCGATTCCCGTTGAACGTTAAAGAGGGACGCACACAACTATCTCAAACAGGAAAGCGCAAAAATAAGTTTTGATGAAATGCATAAACGGTTTCCATAAGGACTTGCAACCATTACAACTATATTGAATGTACATGTTTAATTTATTTTAAAGTGTTCTTTTTCAGTAAAATGATATTACTTAAAATATACATCCATTTTAAAACAAACAAAACTTCATGAAATCAACGTATTTTGCTGATTTTCATGAAATCCAGTTACATTTTGTGGGTACACCTTACGTGACGAAGAAAAACTGATATATTTGAAATCAGTGCTAAAAAATATATTAAAATGACTTATTAGAGTTAAAAAAAAACAATTTTACAGAAGTATTTTTTTGCAGACCTGTGTTATTTTTCTTCGAGTTTTCATCATGCCTTCCACTAACTATGCGAAGGTTTAATTAAACTAACTACATAGGGTATACTGCCACATCATTAAAAGTACATGACTTATTTTAACCAAGCTTAATTTCCTTTTCACCGTGTTATCGTTGTGCAACTAATTTGACATACGGTGATCAGATAACTGTTTCGCTCTAGTTATGCGAACAGTCACAAATGACACTGTCTGCCAGTGGAATGGAGAATTTCGGTTTACTCAGGTTAGTTTTATAAACAAGATTTATTCGGCTTCTTATATTTACACGGCCTAGCTTACACGCTCTATGTACAATACACATTTTTGTCTCGAAGTCGTTCGTGTTTTTTTAATAATACATCGTTTTTAACGAATGTCCCCTATTGGGAATAAACTGTAGCTTACATACATGGTAAGACTTAAGCCCAAGACCATGATAACTTTTTCTTTTGAGGCCCCTAGATGCAAAAACACAATTTGTTAAATATTTCTTACAGTATATATATATATGTGTGTGTGTTCGTGTGGCCTTAGGCACAATAACTTCCGTAAAAATCATATTTCGATGACATTTGGTATATACGTATAATGCAGCATTTTTTAAAGAGTTTGAAAACCAGACAGGTCACAACATTTTAATTTTATTTATTTTTTGGGGGAGGGGGGTTTTACCCCAAAAATTATATTTTTTAAATGTTTAAATATAATTACTTGCATATAAAACCCCAAATTTTAGTTTAAACCATTCAATTCAGTTTAAAAACAAACAATTTAGTGTTTTGAATTATTGATCTACGTCAATCGGTTACTGAGATATTTAAAGTGCTAAACACAGTACGTTGTACAATGCCAATCTTATGGAGAATAAGTACAGTTTTATAGCTCGCTTATCAATGATTATATATCATTTAAACTTGGTATGTTTCTTCACCTGGTGGTGATCCATTTATATTGGCATAAAACTCTGAGGATTTTATGGTCCTTAATGCAGGAAACCTGCGTACTCAGTCCTAATGTTTCTATAATGGAGAATAAATAAATTGTCATATTTCGCTTATTTATGAATATGCTTTGATGAAACTTGGTAAGTGGCCTCATGACGTAGTGAGGTACCATTTAAAATTCGCTGAGTATGCAGATTTGCTGCATTAGGGGTATTACATACAATTTTGGAAAATAAAAACACGTCACCCTTGCACAGAGCTTTATTTATTTTCACTAAGAGCTACGACTAACAACTACTATGTAGTCGACGTCTAATCTACTTAAAGTTGATTTATATTATAGATCAATTATATAAATGTTTACAAGCGATGACACGCTACGGACCGGTCATTAATTACTATTGAAAATTCACGCGTACCAATTAACTCGACGAAACATTATCACACCATTGGCCTTACAGTAATCAGTATTTATCTATCGACTTTGTTCATCGTTTCTGTTACTTATTTTCGCCTCACTAAGTAACTACAAATTTCGATAAACTAAGAAAATTCGTAGAAAATACACATTCTGTAAGATATATTCTATTTTAGGTGTCTGTATAAAAAGGTTTAAAACAATAATAAATGACAATTGATTCTCTTTATGTACGGAGACTACCTAATTAATTCCAAATGTATTTTTAGAAACTGTTATACATTAAAACATACCCTAATAATATGGGTCATTAATCAGAACGAACGAATCCAGTTGCTCGAATTCGAGCAAATATTGTTCTTTTCTGATTACCCAGCTCATATACAGTCATATTATTTTATATTGAGATGCCATTCAAGAAGTTATCTTATAAGCGTCTGACCTTGCTTCTGTACTGTGTTTTGTCACTATCAATAGCTGTTAAATGTTCAATTATATTGATTTCTACCGTAAGATTATAACATTGGAACTTTGAAAGCCCTGAAGGTATATGTTTTCTAAAGCCCCAAAAGGCACATGTCCCCGGTAAAAGCTCTCAAATAACACATAAATAGTCATTTATTTATGGCTATTATACATAAATAAACATAAAAGTACTTAGAACCTAATAGTTTCGACAGTATCCTGCTCACAAAAATCGGATTGTCCTTTCTTAGTATCAACAGTTGTTAAATGTTCAATTAAATGGATTTCTATTCTTCCATAAAACTGACATTGAAACTTTGCAAGCCCAGAAGGCGGAGCTCTGAAGGTTGATATTTTCTAAAGCCCCAAAAGGCACATCTAGAAGCTTTCAAATAGCACAAAAATAATTATTCAAGACCTTATCGTTACGATAGTTTCCTGCGAACAAAAATTGGCTTTTTTATATACCGTGAGAATAAATTTAACAATGTAATGAAAGGTAAAAATACAAAACACAAATTGCATGTACGAGAATTGTGTCTCTCTGCACTAAAAGCCGTAGGATATTTGTTTTTACCAAACAGAATCCTAGTTTACATCTCTGTGTTTATTTTCAAAACTCGTCGGGTGTAAAAATGTATGAACATTTTGAATTTAATACTCCGTCTCCTTAAACTGTTTACATTTTGAAATATAGTTGATTTTTTGCTGCTCAGGGCTGAGTGATATCTTTCAATAACATTTCTATTTATTTTTTTATTTATTTGGACTTTACCTATCGCTTCTAGTGTTTAAAGCCCTAAACAAAAATACAACATTTCTATGCATCTTTTTTGACTAATATTTAAACGGACTTAAGTCTTATTACATTTATCGATTATTAACATGTTTGTTATTTAATTTATAAAAAACCAACGCATTTTGTTGCTGGGTTCAAGTGTACTGTCTTTACGGCAGTTAAAACCTGAAACGTAGATTCGAGCAATAACGGTGCACTTGCCATTCATTAAACGTTTAATTAACAGTGTAATTTCTATGAGTGCGAGTACTGTTATTGTCATTCGGTTGATTTTATTTGACATATTCAGGGTCTAGTTTGGACTGACCTTAAGTTAACCGTGCTGATGTCAAGTAAAATCAAGCAAATAATGCGGTATGACATGTGTCCTGTCTCGTTTCATTTTCTGTTTGTAAGTCTTTATGAGTCATATAAAAACCCTAATATGTCAAAAATTCTTATAAAAATGAAACTCGGTACGGATATCTATTTATATAGTTTACAAATCCTAACAAAATTTTGTTTTGTGTGACGTTTAGTTTCAAAATGGTGGTGGGTAACAGTTTAGAGAATTAAAGACTGTTTTAACGATCATAAAATTATTACATAACGGACAACGGATAATTCCGCTGTTGTGGCTATAAGTCGGAATAGATGGTCAATGCCGCTTTCAGCAGCATTGTGCAACTCTATAATTGACAAAAATAATAGGGGAAGTTGAACATGTAGTTTTCTTTTTTCGGATTACTGGCGATTCAGTGACTTCTTTGGAGCCGCTATTCGCAATAGGTATACGCTTGTTGTGGGATCAGAGGATGCGCATAATTGTCTCTTGGCATGGCTACAGATGCCCTCCTCATAAAACAGCGTACCCATTATCATGGGGGCAACACTATGCTGAAGCTACGCAGTCAATAAAACGCAAATCCAGTCTTCTATGTGCTCGAAACTCCGTTAGAAGCGAACAGGAAATCAGGTTGTTTATCCTCATGATGCTGACAAGAGTAACCTGTTTCACTTCACCTTTTTAACGCTATATATATTTTTTTCTCAAAACGCGATATTGTATTTCCCTCAAACAACTGCATTGTAATAATACGTGGGTCGGGTTTGTTAATACAGTATGACACATAATGAAATCTACTGCAAAAATCAGCCGTTCATCAGCTGTTCCGAGGAACAATCTAATTCGTTTTTAATATTTCATAAAATACCGAGAATACAAAATTAAAAACGTAACTGCTATCATTGTAATCAATATGTCCTGACGTGAAATGATTCCGGGTATTCTATATTGTGAGCGAATGTCAAGAGCAATAATGAAATTTTTCACAATGACCACGTGGACAAAATAAATCAACGAGCGAGCTTTTATCATGATTACCCTTATTGTTGTCACTATTGCAGCGCAGCGCATTGCCCTTCACATTCCGTTGTTAGATTAGTTGGAGGAAATTGAGAAATATCCGTGATTGGTGCTTAAGGCTGTTGCTGGTGGAATTTGCTTTAGCTTATGGTTCATGGAGATTTTCTTTTACGTTTTGTAAAGATTGGGTATAAAATAACAAATCTTAGCGGAAAAATCTTTCGGAAATAAACACAAATATTTCAAATATACATTGCAATTGGAAATATCAGGATTTAAGACAATGCTCATATTAAATGTACACTGTATAAACAAATATCACAATCTACAATTATTCCACTTACAGTAATTGTAGGAGGGATATACATTTACCACCCGTTACAGTGAATTCTTCAATATAGGTAGTTTGTCGATACTATAGATTTTTATATTTGTTAGTGAATTTATATAAACAGAGCTTCAAGATGGGAATAATTAATAACTCAGCCATGTAGCTGAGTTAGGATTTTTCGATTAAAAAGCAATATAAAACAGTTGTACTAACAAAATTCTAACAAACAAATAAATATTCAAATAAATATTTTTGAAGACGAGTAAAATGAGTGGAGAATAATACAGTTTAAGAGGAGACTCTACCATGAAAGAATTGTTTCTTCCTTTTTCTCCCATTTCTTCTCTTATCTCACATCTTGCTCAAGAGATCATCCAGAATCGCTTATTTATGACACAAAAATAACTAAGGAATAAAATGACCAGAACTTTGACATAACAAACGTTTTATATATGTATTGTAATTTTGTTAAAGAAATATAATTTATTATATCTATATATGTAATTACTATTACTATTATTATTATTATTATTATTATTACTATTATTATTATTATTATTAAACGCATTGAACTGATCTGTAAGAACGGTTTTCCACTAAATGTGTCAGGATAATTTCCTTCACATGTCCCCTAGGATTGCAACCTTACTCCGAAGCACGCTAAAAAGTGAGTTTACAGAACGGAGGTACGTTAAGGAAGTTCAAAGTAGTGATTAAGAAGATGTTGAAAGTATAGTTCCTGCAATGCTCTGTAACAGACGAAGTTAATATAGGCAGGAAATGTAATGAGTTAATCGATGGTTGGAGGGGTACATTTATAGTGCACTTCTTTACAATCTAAAACACATAGTAAAATAACTGTTTTCTTCAGTAAGGAGCCGTAATATTGATAACAAAGTACGCTAGCGTTGCTGGCGAAGACTCACAAAATATAACAATTTTAAACATATTGGTGAATGTTTTATAAAAAAAAACCGTTTTCTGTTTGGCCAGCTAAAACGTATTTTCCGCTCGCTGCGCTTTACATTTCCGCTCTCTGAAGGAATAAACCGCTGACTGATTTTTGGGCCAAGCTAACTGACTCGGTGTTTATAACTTCAATATCGTGAATTCTGGCAAATTGGATGAAAGGTAGTTTTGGTATGTGTGTATATCCAAAATTTCAGTTTCTAACTCGAGTGTAAAGGGACTGTCGCTTTCAGAAAATTACCCTCTTTACGCTGTTTTTATATAAATAACTATTTGAATATATCTCAAAACAATTGATTTATTCCTTATCGAATAATAAGTCATGTTTCTACATTACTCGGTTATTTTGATGCATTGACTTATTAGAAGGATCTAATCGTTTTTGAGCACGTTGTATATATAAACGAAATACCCAACAAATTCGAAATAAAACTGGTTCGATTATCTATATTTGTCTATGAGGACACATTAATCGATTGTCATTGATCAGAAGAGAATTTAAGTTGTATTACCGGAATTTTATACGTACAACGCCGCTGCAAGTGTTAAGGTCGAATGATAATAATAACAAAGTAACTCGTTCGTAAGAAAAATAGGATTAACGTTTCCTACAAACCGCGAAGTAGGTGTTTCAAGGTCCTCATATCAAAACTGACTGAAATAAAACGATCAAAGCAATATTATTCTCAGCACCACCTTATTTGAGCGTTTTAAGCAACACAACTAACTATAACTCTCTGTTTGTGTCACCTTATACACTGTATTCTCTGCCCTATTTATTTCGTAGCCTGTTTTATGTTTTAAAGCTACGTAAACAACTTGCGGTTCTCATCACATTTGTACACGGACTATCTGATACTTGACAGGCCGAGTGGTTATATAACAAATAAATGTTAGTCAATTTAAACTGAGTGACTTATTCTCAATATAAAAAAATAATCATGGATCTATATATTTTAAAATTGAATCGTAATCGATAAGAAGAGATACAAGAAATAAATATCGGTCAATGAATGCTTGGTTAAATAGGCCTAACTCGAGTGCGTTTAGGACCATCAAAGGTTTGCTAATGTAGACTCGTGTGTTAGGCTTGCAGCAAGGCTGGGTTTTCGGTGAAGACTCATCGACTGAGCCAGTATGTGGGGGTATTTTATGTATTGAATAAGGAAACCTCGAAACCAGAAGTGTATTTTAGTACCAGCAATAACCCGAAACTTATAAATAGTTTACGTTGAACAAATATTGTAGTTAAATCCTAAAATTGGTTTCGTTGATTTAGATTGTTTAAATTTAACTACAGTCTTAATATCAGTTGACGGTTTCACGCGGCCGCGGCCGCCCGAAGGCAGAAAAGAGTCAGTGATTCCAACAAGTAGTGTTAAATATGAACATATCTCTCGAATTTTGTAGTTTCTGTTATATGCGAATGTGTTATAGTTAGAGGTAAGAAAACAACACGATGATTTTCACATTTATCGAATATGTATAAATAAATATTGCGATTATTTGGGAAAAGACCCCGTGTTGTTGAAAATATTGAAACTCCTCAATAACAATTAGGATCGACCAGGGGTTTTGGTGTCTCCTTAGTTTTGATTATTAGGATTTTTAAAGGAATAAACACCAATTCGTAAACACATATTTTTCATGGCTAATTTTGTGACTAAAACGCATACTTTTTGCAATTAGTTTCAACCCATATGACAGTAAATACTATTATATATAAATGATTTTATAAATGTAGTTTAAAACATAGTATTTCGCTTCATCCGATTTGCTATTGATAAACATATATAATCTAGTATATTTTTTTGTTAGTTCTTATCTTGTTTGGCTTTGTGGAGTAATTCGGAATCATTGGTAAAATAAAATACAATATTGCCTATATAATGTTAAGAACTACAAGACTGTATCCCTTTAAACAAACTATAAGTATTTCGCTAAGTAGATTGGTTTGCTGTCATTGGGGGTTTGTGTAGAAGATGTAATCTAAAACATGTAATAATCATCGGTTGGATTTATATTGCGGGGTGCTAGCAATGAACGTTAAAACTTCAAATTGAGATAGTGATTGTTTTAGTGAATCTGGCTTTGTAACAGCAATCGCACTGTCAAAAAGCTAGTCCGAACAAATGATCAACACAGCGTTGCTACGGATCAACATTATCGACTGTACCGATAGTCTATCCTGCGACTGATACACTGACATTGTGTTGCTCTCTGGTTGTGTAGTCGAGAGCTAATGAACATCAAAGCACGCCTTATCAGGGTCAAATTTGTAATGAAATCGATTTATACAATATAAATATATACGCGTGCGAAAGTTTTATAGTATGCGAAACTATACAACATGTATTTCTATTCCTAATGATAAAAAAGGACATCGCAACCTGAACGACTTCAAATAACAGTTGTCAAAAGGAATATGTCCCCTATGGACTCTTTAACCGCTCATCCGAAGATCATGAAACTTTGTTAATTATTTTGGTTAACCTATGGAAGGTTTAAAGCCATAAATCAAGGTCGTAGGGCTTTAGGGCTTCACCCCACTGGCCTTCAAAGTTTCACTGATATTCATATGAAGAAAATATTTGTTTTGATTTTATCAGATGAAAAGTTTAGTTTTGATTTTAGCAGATGACTAATTTAAATTATTATAAAAAGCTGTTTTATCGAATTTACCCTATAGGGAAGAAGCTATTACCGTAGTCGGCATGGTAAGACCTAGGCCCGGGACCATGAAAACTTTTCGTTTTGAGGTCCTCAGATGCCAAAAATACCATTAATTAAAAACTGTATATATATATATATATATATATATATATATATATATATATATATATATATATATATATATATATATAGACATGTATAAGACCTTTTGAGTGCTTGGAGATTCTTCACTTTTCAGAATTTATACGATTTGACATATAGACGATGTTTTGAGGGCTTGACAGTATAAATTCACCAAACGACCTTTCAAGTGCCTGGCTTAAACTCTCAAACAAATTAGCGACTTTTTGAATGCTTGGCATTCCCGCGCTTTTTGCCGGTATCTGTTATGTTGACTCACCTTCCCCCCTCCCTACAATCACTTCCGCCTTGGTTGTAACGGTTTTTATTCTGCATTGGTTGTCTATGCCCGCTGCGCTCCTTGGGCCGGTACTCACGGCTGTCTCGGCCCTCGGGCCGGTACTTGCCTTTGTTAACGGTGCTAAAATTAAATTGTCATTCTCGTAGGTAACCCCCTCCGTCCAAATCCTCTGTTAAATAAATAAAACACTCATCGGTTCTCGGAGCATGGTCATACGGTTAGATGAGGGAAACCACGCTTACTGTCCGGTGATTCTTAGAATCTCGCTCACTGACTAAAGCAGCCAATAATTAAACCATTAACAAATCTTATACATCTTATTAAAAAAACGACAGTTCATTGGTGTTTTCTAGGTTGGATAAATATAACAAAACTTGAATCACAACTATTCGATGTACCATAATCGAGGTAAATATATTTATAAATGAGATAAATATTACATAAAGTGCATTTATATTATTCTGTAATTGCAGTAACTAGCTGATTACCCGCGCTTTGCACAAAGAATTCAGGAATGAATAGTTGATTAATATTGTTGCTGCAACTAAATCTGTTTCTTATCTATTAAATATATTGCTCATAAGAATAACATGGAAACTTTAAAGTCCAATGGGGCGAAGCACATTGAACTGAGGGAGACAAAAGTTATTCCGTGACTTCTACAGAGAAATTCTTTTAATTTTACACCTCAATTATCAAAATCGGTTCATAAATAAAATACTTTTGCTGTACATAAGAAATTCCTTAGGGGATTAGTATAATAGATATTTGTATTTCTATTACAGAACATCATAGAATTGTGGTTCAAGTTTGTTACATTCGACGAACCATGACGAAATAAGTTAGCGGTATTTGTTCATGAGAGAGCAATAGTTGAATTATTGCCTGCTTCAGAGGGCGAAGTTCTCAGATTTGATGTTCAGTCAGGGTGGTTCCGTGATCTTACCGGTTGGCCGTGCTACAGTGTGAGTGTTTAGTCAACAAAAGATAAGGACGAAGGGGGCTACCTATGAGATTGTACATTTAATTTATGAGTCGATTACTGCGATGTGTGTTCTGTCAGTAGTCCAGGATCAACGGGGGTTTGAGCATGCATAAAAGTACGATAACATATATTTGCTGAATAATTCGACAGATATTCATATATTTAAAAATAAACGCAACATAGCAGCAATAACAGATGTTATAGACATAATATAAATCGAACTACTATCGAATTGACACCGCAGTATCTTTATTGATGAACGAAGTGAATCACTGTATTGATGAAGAAGTTTCAGTGGCCGTGTGTGTGTGTGTGGGTGGGTGTGTTATCGAAATACTAAATAACTGTAAAACATTTCTTAATGAAATTTTGAAGGAGTCATTTGGGATACCAAAGGGATGTTTTAACACAGCATTTGTATTTTATTTTGGATTATTAATAATTATTAAACCTAATTTTAATGTTTGATATTCAGTAGTTGAATTGGTTTTCGTAGTAAGCTATTGACTATGGTTGTCTTTAAAATGTCAGCTATGATTTATCTGTGTTTCACTTGAGGGATTTTTATCCCCTATATGGGATATTTTGACTGCTTGTGGGATAAAATGGGATTGTGGGATAAAGTGGGATTTTTTTGAAATCGGCATTACGTCTGCTAGTTTGCTTACAACTTACGACCAGAGCACCTTAGCAGTAGCACTTCTAGTGGATTTTCTCGCCGTACTGGCAGTTGCGGGGTTTCCCATTTTTTAACCTCGCTGTCCGCACCTATTATGATTTTATAAACGTCACAGAACGAACACTGAATCATGTCAATTTCGCTGGCCGAGCCATGTTGGAATTAAAAACACTATTTACCATTATTTAGTACCTACTTCGTACTCTTTAGTACTACCATTAAAAATATTAGTACCTCTCACGTAAATAAATTATTTAATTTAGTTAATTCACCGTATCATTTGACCTATGTCGCATTGCTCAAAATCCTTTGAGGTACTAAAATGTAAAATACCTATAGGTAATTAGTAGATCTAAATAAGCTCTATCTAACGGTATAAATATTGTACTAATACATTATTCAATAATCATTTAGTATTTAACATTAATTGTGTTGCAATGTTTAACAAATCAGTGGGAAAGTGTGGGATATGACGAGGGACACTATAAGGGAGAGTCTGGGATAAAGTGGGATTTTTTGTATCAGTGCGTGGCATATTTTTACCGTAGAGTGGAAACACTGCATATTTGTTTATAAATCACAAAAAATTTAAACACGTTTTCAACTATGAAGTTAGGTTATGTTTTGTTCCATACATTTTGTTATTTTGAAATAATTTAAAATGTGAGTGTTATGTAAATTGGTAGTGTTTTGTCGTGTTTAAAACAATACTTAGCCTATATCTATTTAGATTTATTATTAGTTTATTTTTTACTGGAAAACTTCGATGTAAAAGCTAAGTGTTTGGACTAGTGATGATAAATAATTAATACAATAGGTTTTGGAATTTTTGAATTACTCGGACAGTATAACTCTGCAACACGACTGACTGTGATTGATAATCAAGCGTGTTGTAGACCTATAGTAGTTTCTTTACATTGTGAAAAAATTACTTGATGGCAGACTTACTAAACGACCATACGTGCAAACTATCTTTATTACATGTAATGTACCAAATAAGCCTCACTGTCACCTAATGACATGGGATTAAAGTTTTGTAATCTACCGGTCAGTAAAATAGTCTGGTTACAGTTTATATTTGTTTGCATTTTCTGTGGTTAATATTGATTTTCATACAAAATCAAGATGTCCAAAACTCCTTAGTCCCAACCGTCTACATTGTTCAACTAATTACGATGTAGACAGATTGCCCTCCTGAAAAATTGTCATTAATGTAGATGTTGGATTTTGCTCTTAAATATCTCGTGCTGCGATTTCAGTAGCTTGTGTATTTAAATCCAAACTAACATATATTAATGATGTAAACATTTTTAAATTTAAGGTATGAATTTTATAAGATACTGTTATATAAATAAATCATTGAATACATTTGTTTACATTAAATGGGTTTAAAACAAGTATACTTCTGTATTATTAACCCCCTGATTTTGGAACTGGAAATTAATAGGTGTAATAATAATTGGCAACTTTTCCCTCAGGTTATATATTTAAAACTCGTCGAAAACCATCCGGTGTCAAAAATATATTAGTCATTGGCCGAGTCATAAAAAAGCGTGAACAGGAGCTAGGACCTGTGACCAAATAAACGCAATCAGTTCAATCTAATTTGCTAGGTACACACAGTGGTTTTAAGAGGTTAATTGCTCCACCTCACCCTCCAGGGTTAGATGGAAACGTATTCCGCATATTCTCTATTCATTGTTACTAGATTAGGAAACCCCAGCATAGCTGTATAGGCACGTTTTCCACAAGCAGGAATTTTGCGCAGGTTACCAGAAGGTTAGGATATAGCAGGAAAGGAAAGGGTAGGATGGGACAGGCAGCCAAATTGGCCTTTCAGAGTACCAACTCCCGTGCCTTGTGACAACTGTGATCAGGCTCAATGTGGACCCGCTCTGCCCTCCAACTGGCCAACTCAACGGATGGGGTATCCATGTAAAACAGCCAGGGACCATACATTCTCAGGTTGGGGACCAACCCCTGAGTTTCCGCCCCGAGCCGCTGCAAGTGGAGGGACCAAAGGTGAAAGGGAAGTTTGTCATAATGGACATCCAAAAAACTTCATATGTAATGACAATTTCATTTGCTGTACCCAATGTCAGCATCCAAACTGGTATAGACCAGTTTTAAGGTTGTCCTAGGACGAATATTCTCTATTGGTCAATGCTAACCCACCAAGTTTTAATAAAATTAATCAGTATACAAGAGATATATGTTTTTTATTTCTTATAAGAATAACATCGGACAATATACTTAGTTTACTGCTGAATGGAAATTTAAATATTCTCCACAAGCATTAGCCGAATAGCCTACTAACGAAATACTAATTTAACCGTCTGTGGATTGGAGTACTAATTTTTAATCTTTTAGAGCTTTTTATGGCAATGAGATAAAACTGTTGAAATCTGCTAAAAATATTTAAAGTTTATAAGAAAGGTAAAAAAACTGAAGTTTGGGATCTCTTAAGCCCTGTAATTTCTGAACCCAAATTTTTCTAAAAAATCAGGTGGTATATTTTATTAGAAACCTAATATAAACCACCAAATAAAAAATCCAAAGATTTCGAAAGCGGCTCCTCAAAACTGCTCCAGACCTATATACTACGTTGTTGGGTACCAAAATATTATGGATACCTCTTTGTTCTTCCCTCAGGGCTCTGCCTTTACTATCACTCCCAACTTTTAATTTTAACGTATGATTCGTTGGATTTATTTTGTTAAAGCAGCATCTCCTGAAAGATGTCCCCACGTTTGATACGCCACCCTACTCAACCATAGACCTCCACCGCACAGGAAAATTGTCTATGTTATTATTTACGCCTTTATTAGTAATTTTAGAAAATTTTCAATTATACAAAAAATTGTTGTTATTTTATTTTAACTCCGACCTTAGAGCTCCGCCTCGCTGGCTTTAAAAGTTGCCTTGTTAAATTTATAGAGGAAAGATGATCCTTGGGTAAGCGTTCGGGAGTTCGGGTCAGCGTTCGGGTTGAGTACTACTAGCTGGTCAGACAGACATTATTCTGTCCTAATGTCACTGAATTTGTTTTATGTCAAAAATTCTCGTTCTTTTTCATGATGAGCTCGTTAGATACGCTCACTTGCCTATGTTTATATAGAGCTTGCTTCGGTATTGAAAATGAGTTGCTATTCAAATAGATTTATTATTTCTATAATAAACATATGTTTATATGCTTTTCAAGTATGTTTAGATATCATCCTTATAACAGCTGTTTGATGAAACTAAATAACTAACATACAATCCCGACTTTGTTTTATGTATTTAGATAATGAAAATCACTTAATAATATCTTGCCATGACAACGTTAATATACACTAGGCAGAAATACGGATTTTAGCAATTCGAAATTTAAGTAATTGCACAACGCCATCTGTAGAGCCTGATATAAGTGTAGGTTATATTATATAAATCAAACAGGAAAGTTGGCCGGGCTGGTAAGGGCCCTCACTTGCATTTAGGGTGTAGACCAGAGCCTGTACAGACCTAAATTCAGCCCTGGCCGTCTGTATGCAGAACTTCAAGCATGCTAGAATCCAGAATCATTGTCCCTGTCTCGTGTACATTCTATGTGCCTAAGAGTAAAAATATGTTATAGTCAATCAATACAAATGCTGAATTATTTTGACTCAATCCTATCCTACACTATAATATGAGTAAGGTTTGCATGCTCGCTTGCTTGGTTGATTGCTTGCAACTCTGATCTCAAAAACGGCTCCAACGATTTTCTTGAAAAATAGCTAATGTGTCCTTCCAACTACTTGTGTTGTAAAACCTGATATCTGGGTTAAAAAAAAGTTCTAGACATGTCCCATCCCCAAAAAATCAAATAATGTAAAAAGCCGCTATGGAAAATTGAAAAAATCACATTGGGCTTTTAGAGATTAAAATAAAAGCAAAAGAGTCATAACAGCTGTTCAAAATCTTTCAGCGAACTCTCAAAGTTATACTCATATAGTTTAAGTACTACCTGGGGCTGAGATTTTCTAGGGAAAGGTCAATCTTGTTTATGACTTGGAGTTGTTTTTCACTATGTACCCTACTAAAGAGCATTTTTGAGGTCACAACAGTTGTTATTATAATGCACCTTTGAGTCATTCTGGATATGACCACTCTACATGTAATCTTCATTCAAAGGATTTATTATCTGATTTTATGGAACCACATGGAACTCATGTTGTTTATGATTATTAACATGTGGTTTCCTGAGAGCAGAGATTAAAAGATTTGAGAGAAGATTACATATATAGAGTAGTAAAATAAATCAAAGGGATATTGAGCTATAAATAACAACTGGAGTGACCTTAAAAATCTAGAAAAGAGGCAAATCAGTTATACAAATCTGATTATCAGTAGGGGGAAGTGGTGAAATATGCTCCAAGTCATCTAAACAAACTGACTGGCCTTCCCCCGAGCAAAGTTCGGTACCCAGGTATCATATACTCTAATATGAGTAAGGTTTGCTTGTATGTTTGCTTGCTTGCGACACTGATCCCAAAAACGGCTCCAACGATTTCCTTCAAATGTTCAAAATAACTAATTTCTGGGATAAAAATAAGTTCTAGACAGGCCTCATTCCCAGGAAATATCAAATAATGTAAAAAACTAAAATGATAGGTTAAAAAAATTAATATTGGGCTTATGGAGTTTTAAATCAACACAAAAGAATTTTATCAGCTGTTCATAATCAACCAGGGAATTGTCAAAGTAATACTCATGTTTTTTATGATTATTAACATGTGGTTTCCTGAGAACAGAGATTAAAAGATTTGAGTGAAGATTATATATATAGAGTAGTAAAATAAATGAAAGGGACTTTGAGCTATAAATAACAACTGGAGGAACCTTAAAAATGTAGAAAAGAGGCAGATGAGTTATCAAATCTGATTATTAGTAGGGGAAAGTGATGAAATATTACTCCAAGTCATCTAAACTGATTGACTGGCCCTCCCCCGAGCAAAGCTGGGCCCCCCCAGGTACTCTCGTGTTAAAACGGATATGAGAAGGGTGTTACCACTCCAGTAGTCAGTAGTATTTTTTATTTACATTAGTCCTAAATTATCTGTTCTTGCCGTTGTGGAGTTAAAACGGATATGGGAATGGTGTTACCATTCCATTAGTAAAATATTTGGCTTATTAATTATCTTTTCTTGCTGTTGTGGAGTTAAAACGGATAACAGAAGAGTGTTACCAATCCAGTACCTGCCTACATATATTTAAAAATTCAGTCTTCGTTCATCCTCTTACGGGAAGAATGAGCGTACACCTAGTATATAACTCTATATGCGAAATCTTTAAGTCAAAGTTGTGTGAGTTAAGCAAATCGCAGGATGATGGGAGACGGCTCAAATTAACGGTCTTGATCCCAGGGATTTGGAAGAAATAATAGTATTTCTAAACATGTACCAGAAAAAGAGAAGTAACGTAAATCATCCCCCATAAGAAAAGTATGGGTATTTAAAAAGTCTGTTTTGTTTACATTAAAACGTGATTAAGTGTCTACTTTGTTTACGAACTGACAGTAAAAAATCAGACCAAGCAGAGTATTAGAGCAAGGTTAGGGGCAATGGCCCCTTCAAGCCACTAGTGTAAAGTAAATTGAAAAGCGTAAGAAGAACATTTACTCCATTTTTATTACATTATAAATTAGCTATGGTTAATCTGTTACTTGACTTCAGGTATTGCTACATATTTTGTAAAGCGTTTAGTGCCAAAAGTACGCACTTAATATGGGATTCGGGAAATGCAACATTTGTGATTTTCCTTTGATAAATCCTTTTACTTCAGATGTAATGCAATGAAATTTTTTCGTAAATATTTCAAATTTGGTGTAAGAATTATTTCTGAAGCCGATTTAAAATTGTTTGATCTTGTTATTTTGCTTAAGTTAATGCCATTTTTTCGATTACTTAAGGATTTTTTCGATGCCTTCCAAAAACTATCTTTATATTCTTACCAAGTATGAAGTATGATGGTGGCGGGCAAACGTACCTCCACTACTTTAATTATTCACATTCAAAATGGGCCGAAGTAGTTCAAATCAAAAATGATCTTTAGCCTTCAAGCCAATAGCGACCCCCCCCCCCCCCGAGAAATTGGATAAAATATTATTGTAATTTATGAAGTCACAATAATCGCATCATGACCATGTTTAGCCCTCCAATCAAAATACATAAATTCTGCTTATGCAAGCATATTATTAATAGCTCTTAAAAATAGGAGCTCATAGGCAAGGCTTAATTGGCTGTCTACATTATTTAAACTGTTCTGTTCTACGGTTTCGATATTCAAAAAAAATAAATACTAAATTTAGCTCTATTTGGTCATATTCATATAAATTGTACTCTCCTTTGGCTGCAGTCCCATTCAACATTCGTAATATTGAACAGCACTCCGTCCTTTTCAATATAAACGCATTAAATAAACAGTTATTGTCTATAACAATCCTCCCAGCGTATTTTGTATATAATGTAAACTGGAAAAAACTGAAATAACCAAATGTTCTGATCTTATAGCTGCATTAACTAAATTTCAATCATAACCTAAAAGTAAACATACACTGATGTGTTACTTCCACCGTCCACGTAGTGGGTCCGGTTGCTCTCTGTCTCATGCACTCTCTTTTTCTTTCTCTTTCTCTTGACACCATCTCTGTCTTTGATATATAAAAGTATCGCATTATAAAAGTATCATATATATTTAGTTTTACTTCCAATATCCTGGAATTTTTTAGGTATCCAGGTACCTAAAAGGATTAATACTGCACGATTACGAAAGAAACCTACTCACATCATTCATATTCGTAAAATACAACCTAATTGTGTCGACGTCTTAACTCGACGACTCGACGTCTTAAAGAGATATTGAGATATTAAAAATAACAAAATACCTTTTCAATAATGATTACAAACTCATCATCATAGGCTTGCAAAACAAAAACTTACATGATTTTTTTAAGAAATGGATTATATTTTGTTATTGTTTACCTCTTTATTGCTGGTTACGAAGCCAATTTTAGTCGCATTACAGATTAAAACTTTGTAAACCACCAGGTTTATATTTTTTAAAGTAGGAATCAAAACATAAGAGCGCCACCATTCATAGATCTTTGCATTTTTGTTTATACCTGAAAAATGTGTTATTGCTGTTAAACTATCATTTCAGAAATCTCAACAGTTGTCAAATGTACAAATTGATAAATGTTCTTCCATAGGATAAATTGAAGCTTTGAAGGCTTGTGGGGCGTATCCCTGAAGACCAATGTAAACTATAAACCTTAAAATCTACGCGGCAATACCTTTCTAACTGAATACGTGGATTTCTCCTATAATGCACACACGCTGAGAAAAGCGTGTGTACGGCAATGTTTGTGCTTGCCTTTTAATATAAACTAGCGATCGCCCAATGGCCAAATGCGTTCAATGACAATTCTTCGTGTACCATAAGCGGTACATACGAATAATTTAATGTTTCCGTGAATGTTTTGCTGTATCCCGCTTTAGCAGTAAAAACAAAAAAAAACATTTAACCAGTGTCATCGTTCTGAACTTTAAAAATAACTAAATCAATTTGTTTATCATCTAGTGGGTCCTAGTACACACACACACTCTCTCTCTCTCTCTCTCTCTCTGAGATACACAAAAGGATCTATTATAATATTATTATTAATATGTATTAATTTTTCCTATATCCTCATACTGTCACCTGCACAGTATAATTTTGTACGATTATAGAAAAAGAAAAAAATAGCCACACCTATTTTTTATGATCATAAAGTCATAAAACAGTACTAATCTGGAAAACATTTCAAATCTGTCTGATATTAATGTGCTGTGACGCATAGCGTCACGCTATTTTATATAGTACGCGAAACTCCGTCGCGGAGCCACTGCCTGGAGCATTTCACCTGTCGCGCCGTTGACAGACCGAACAACTTTTTTCCGTCTTGTCAACGAAATCCAGCTTAGCGGCGCCCTTCCCCCTTCCTCATCCAACCGTCACCCACCACGGACGTGTTCAACCTCAACTCTCCAAATTGGCACAACCGATAAGTTTTATTTTAAGCATAGGGCAATTTAGAAACAGTATGGCTGGCTAAACAGTTTATTAAGGGGAAACCCTTAAGGTTCGCCCCGATACAGGAATGTAGGAACAAATAGTAGTGTTCGGGCTTGGCCCGAACACTTTGCAACAGGTTAAATTTTCAGCATGTTTGACATAATTAATCAGACTCCCCAGAGGATTATCCATAGTTTTGATTAGCTTGCAGTATTTCTATACATTCATTTACCTTAAAGATTAGTTACCATGCCTAGATCAATATTGCAATAACCTCAGATGCCGATTTAGGATATATCAGTTTTTGGAAGGATCTTAGTTAGTTTCCTTACAGTTATTTAGATTAAATCAAAGCTGGCTAAGTAGGCTTTCTGGTCTCGGGTAAAAGATCTCCGAGCCTCTGGTCCCCCAAGCACGTTTTCCAGTTCAATTATATAGTTTGGTACCGGTACTTCAACACAGGTTTGGAAGACAGTCTTACTTCCATTTAGGTAGCACAGTTCATTATTTATAGTCAGTAGCAGAGTCAGCACGCCCAATAATTTAGTCCACCAATTAACCATTTAGTCCCCCTCATTTTAATCCCACGCATGGGCACTACATAATTAACTTATTTCCCCCCGGATACATATAGTAGCAATGTACCCCACAAAATCACAGCTCATTCGCTACATATGGTAGCAGACATAAGCCTAGGACCAGAGAACTTTAGGCAGCTTTGGTTTTCAGTAGGTTAGAAAACTTAGGATTTAGTTGATCAATCTTCTGGGGAGGTTATGTCCCATATCAGACTTTTTAGAATGCTAGACTGACACCAGGAAGGCAGGGGGCCTAGCCCTCAATTTTTGAGGTTAAACCTTTTCCAAATTTACCTAACTAGGATGACCAAGGGAAAATAGTGTGTCTTAGGTAGGATTTTGTATTTGTTTGCTCTGTTTTGTATTTCAGTGAGAATCCGCAACTCATCAGGCCTAGGCAGCAGTAAAAGTGTTTCAGTGATGTGATTCAGTGTTTCTGATTTTTAATTTGTAAGCCTAGCAAGAGGCACATCTGGTCTATAAAAAATGTATTGGGTACAGGTCTCAGGTATGGTGGTATAACGGCCATAACCCAATTTTTATTACAATTAGAATGGCATTTGGCCAAAGCCAAGGTGTTTTGTTTTGTTTTACTAATAAAGACCAGTTTCAATAGTTAAAGCTAACACCTTGCTATGTGTTAAATTCAGTGACTGTTTTTTATGTTACTTATTTATTCAATAAAATATAATTATCATGCTACAGCCTCATCTTTTGCAGCTGTTAGTCTGTGGCTACAATCTGTGGTGTGTGTTGGTCCAGTGTTTAATTTATTCTTTGTATTATGTGATTTTGTCTTTAAGATTATGTGAATATATTTTCTCACACTATTGGTCATCCCTAGTAACAATAATATTCTCTTAGTGTAAGTATTCAGTAGGCCAGAAATACAGGGCCAAAGTCTGACAATAGTAAAATTTTTTAGGGCCTAGCGGTTTTTGCAGTAGGCATATTTTTGCTAATTTTGGATCAGTAAAACCCTTTAGGCTAGATTTTTATGGTATACAATTGTAGAATAGGTTCTCAGGACATGTTTAACATGGGTACCCATAGTCAATTCAGTTTATATTTTGCATTTCAGTTGGTTTTCAACTCGGTTCACTTTTAGGCTAAGTCAGAATTCTGGCTTGGTACAGCTGGCATTTTACAACAAGGCATTAATGTAACGTACTGTAGAATATATTTTTTCTTTTTCCTTGTGCCAAATGGGTTTATAATTATTCATTTTGAACAACAATGTGCCTCCTGTAATTCAGTCGGGGCTAGTGTTTATAAATTGGTCGATTCTCTGGCCGGTCACGCTACGTCAGAACTACGTCACTCGCCACTAATTCTTGTGCTGAACTTAGCTTACCTACAGCTAACGTCTGGTTGGGCGGCCAATGGATTAGCGCTGCACCTTTTTTGCTAGTAAAATCTTTTCAAGTAGTTTAACTGAAGTCAAACCAGGACTTTAACCAATTTTATTTTTGCTTGTGTGCAGTTACTTGTTCTGGGAACCGAATTTTACATTTGGGGAAAATTTAGAATAGCTCATGCTCATTTGTTTTCTTTTGTAGTTAAATACGGGACATTAGGGGCCGACCTTTTCCTTTCATTTCACAAATAGACACCTTCCAGTGTCGGTCGGCGTAGCTTGGGTTTTCCCTTCACTGTTAATTTATTTATGGCCCAAGCAAGTAATTTGATTAGTGTTCAGGTCCTTGGCGACTCATATGCCGCCCGTTTTTACAATTTTTCTCGAGCAAATCCTGGCCTAACTGGGAGTTTGCGGCCAATTTTAATTCGGAGCATCTCTGGAGCAAGAGTATCTGATCTTAAGTCTTTTGTTAAGTTAAAGGTTTCAGCCATACAGCCGCATATTCCCTTGTTATGTTTCTTAGGTACAAACGATTTTTTGGCAAACGTAGATATTACAGTTTTCAAGGATTCCTTTTTGTCTTTTTTGAGACTGATACGGCGTTTATATCCAAGGATGGTCATTGTTTTTACAACATTGCCGTGTTATCCACGGATAGAAAAATACACTCCAGCAGTTACCATTTTACATAAAATAAATAGGTTTTTGCTCACATTACGATCACACTTCGTCAAAGTGATAGACCTCCCCGACGAATTAAATCGCACCCGATTTTTTCATGCCTATTATGGGAAATCAATGCGTCGTGATGGAATACATTTCAACAATGATGCATTTATAGAGTTGATTCCTGTAATAGAAAATTTTTTATCACCAATGCCGACTTAGATTTTTTAGTAAATGGTTTTCAACGAACAGCAATTTTATGCTCCAGGGAAAGTCTGTTACGGCCAATTGTTTTGCAATTGCTCAACCCCCAATCATTTAGGGATTTGTTTTTCCCTTATCGAAATTAATGGGATTTTTTTTGGCATTCTGGATTAAAATTTAAAAAAAAAAATAAATTAATTAATACCTCTTTTCTTGTGTTGGGCGCGTTGCCTGGGTTACCCTTTTTGCGCAATTTGAATTTTTGAGCAACGACTCTTGATAAGGGATACCCATCGGCAGTAGGTGTTTTGTGTTAAAATTTTTTTTTTCTCACTTTGTAGTTTTCCTGGTTTTTAGACAAAATGCCCTCAAGGGTATATTCGCCCGAGGAGTTGCCAGCAGGCACTTCCTGGGTTTTTACTCTCAATGCTCAGGACGCGACTGATCAATGTCTCATTTTAGGGATTGCACCTTCAACGACCCTGTCAGTTAATAGGTCCCTCTTGAGTGAGTTTCTGAAAACTC
The DNA here is from genome assembly GCA_963675035.1 of Allygus modestus. NCBI lineage: Eukaryota > Metazoa > Arthropoda > Insecta > Hemiptera > Cicadellidae > Allygus > Allygus modestus. Next base: position 36,219,948 of record OY776113.1, on the reverse strand, counting down.
TTCAGTTGAATGGCGGATCCGAGCCCTTGCCCCCCAATTCCAGGCCGGATCTGACCTGCCCAGTCACCGTCTCGCTAACCGAAACCGATGAAAAGACAATTCAGGACGGAAGCACCACTACTGCACCCACTGTCCTAACAGTCACTGGCGCGGCCACGGTCACAACGTCCTCTCAGTCGACGCCGGTAATGACGCCCCTTGCGGGAAATCAACAGTTCGGCGACGCAAACCCTAGTGCCCCTCACGACACCGCGATCCAGAATACCGACAGTGGACGTTCACCTAAGGTGGATTGGGCCCAGTTGGTCCAGGATACCGCGATTGCCGTAGGGCAGCAAGTGGCTTCTGCCATGGCCAGCAGTCGTTCCCCTCCCCGCGCAATTCAAAGTAAGATGAAGGTCCTAGACGACCTTGTTAGGGCGTTGCCACTGACTACTGGTGCCGAGCCACGTAGGTTGGTGGAGTTCTTGATTTCGGCTGCCAAAATTGCCAAATTGGGTTTGTTTGCTGACGAGGATATTTTGTTGGCGGTTCTTCCCCGCACGGCGGAACAGCTAAGGGCCTTTTGGCTAAAGGGAATCGCCGATCGTGTCAGTTTAGAACAGGTAGTTGTAGGTGTAAGGGATTTTTTTCTCCCAGCACAGGTCAGGCACGCTATGGTCACCACGATGGTTTACAGGGCCCAGCAACATTTAGAGTCCCTTCCCGAATTTGTGGACAGCATTTCCGCCGCGGCATCCCTTTTGATTTCAAACTTCTCAGAGCGCGATGTGCTTGACACCGTACTGAATGGTCTGAATGCACCAACGCGGGCGGCTCTTGCCGCCTTTCCGGCCGCGTGTAGTTTATCAGACCTCCTGGCCTTGGCTCCCAGGGTTCAGGTGGTCCGCGCGCTGGAACAGGGGCAGGCCGTCTCGCGACCAGAGACCACGCAGCTCAGTGTCGGCTACCGTCAAAACCAGCATTCGGGCTTGACCCCCGGTAACAATCCGAATTATCGACAGGGAAATCAAAGATTTTCAGGATATGACAACCGCAACTTTTCGAATATCTCTAATCAACTATCCACACCCCGCATCCCACAATTTCCATTTCACCAAAATCAACAGCGACCACCTAGGACATACCAGCCACAACAACAATTCAATTCAAACCGAGGCTTCGGTTCACAAGGTCAGGGTCAGGGAAACGCCAGAGGGGGGTACCGTTAGGCGCCTCGGCCCCTCCCCTGGTACAATCTGTGCAGCAGGTGCCCGGTAAGCAAAACTTGCCTAATAAACCCAAAGGTTCCCCAAGCATTCCAACCAATGATCTGTGCCACGTCACACTGGATTTCAAGGGATTATTTAAAGATGCACTGATAGATACCGGATCTTCATTCTGTTTATTGTCCTCCGATACTTACAAGCTCTTAAAGCGTCATACCAAAGCAGTGGTCAGCAGACATCCGACATCTTTATCAGCCATTTCTGCCGCTGGCGAACCCATCAATTTCAATTTCTCAGTCAGGGTCCACTTTAAAATAAATCATCTTTCCTGGACTTTCCCATTTTTTGTTACTGATAATTTACCAGTCCCGCTTTTAATAGGTTCTGACTTTTTGACAAAGACCAAGGCAGTAATTAACATGTTCACACACACTCTTAGCTTTCCCTATGGATCACCTGGTTCACCCACAACTTTTCCACTCATTTGCTCCACGATTGTTGAGCAACCGGACCATCCAGTCAGTATGGGGGAGAACTTAAATCCCCAACAGCGTCAGTCAGTCACTCAGTTGCTTTCTCAGTTCCCCGAAACGATAACTAGCAAGTTGGGCCGCACAAATCTTTTAAAATACCACATCAGGATCAAAGAAAGTAAAATTGTCCGCAATAAACCATATCAGTACGCCCCTCCCAAACTCCAACTTATGAGACAACACATCGACGATCTGCTTCAGAAGGGAGTGATTAGACCCTCCACATCCCAGTATGCCTCAGCTGCCTTTTTAGTTCCCAAAAAGGGTGGGAAAACACGCATGGTAGTCGACTACAGAAATCTTAATTCCATTTTAGAACTCGACGCTACACCCATGCCCACGATCGAAAGCGCTTTTCAACACTTAGGCCAAGCTCGGTGGTTCACGCTCCTTGACTTGAACTCGGCATACAACCAGATCCCCCTTGATGAGGAGTCAAAGCAATTTACGTCATTTGTTGTTCCTTGGGCTCAATATGAGTTCAATTTTCTCCCTTTTGGACTTGCGTCTGGCAGTATGGTTCTCACCTCCTTAATAGATAGGATTTTTGGCGATATAAAGTTCCAGTATGTTTACAACTTTTTCGATGACTTGTGCGTCTACAGTGATTCAACCTTTGAAGACCACCTGGAAAAGGTCAGGTTAGTGATTCAACGCCTTCGTGACGCCGGACTCACCGTCAATCCGGAAAAGATCACTGTAGCGTCTAATAAGATTCAGTTTCTTGGTCATGTGTTTTCTAACCACACCATCTCAATCCATCCCGAGAGGACTCGACCCATAGATGAGTTTCCCACTCCCAAGAACATCAAGCAGTTATCACGTTTCTTGGGCATGACAGCCTTTTATGCCCGCTTCATTAAGGATTATGCCACTATTACCATTCCTTTAAATCATTTAAAGAAGAAAGGAGTTCCTTTTGTTTTCGGCCCCGACCAAGTAGCAGCATTTCAAACCTTAAAGAAAGCTTTAGTTTCCTCTACCATCCTCCGTATGCCCGATTTTAATAAACAATTCATAGTGCACACTGACGCTTCCGGCTCTTCAATCGGAGCGGTCCTCCTTCAACCCCATGGTGATCAGTTGTTCCCAGTGTCATATGCATCCCGGGCCCTCAATAAGCATGAACTCAACTATTCCACATTACAGCTTGAATGCCTTGCAATAGTGTTTGCCCTACAGAAATACCAGCAATATTTGGAACACCGAGAGTTCGAGCTTCACTCGGACTGTTCGGCTCTCACTTGGCTTCTCAATCACCCCCGACAGATGGGTAAAATTGCCCGTTGGATATCCTTCATTAACTCCTTCCAGTTTAAGATTTATCACATTCGCGGAAAAGACAATGTTATTGCTGATTGCTTGTCCAGACTTTTTGAAAATGTAGAACCAACAGTTGTAGCACCCCCGATCCAACAACCAACACTTTTGTCTCTTTTTTCCCTGCCTGAGGCTTTCAAGGACATTTCCAAACATCAACTGGATGATCCTGACCTCAGGAAGATCATTAGGTCCGCAAACAAGCCTCCAAACTATTCAATAGACAGCAATACCCTTCTTTACCGTCAGCCTAACCAAACAAAGCCCAGAGTAGTTGTCCCCACCAAACTTTTTGATCTTTTATTTTCCTACTACCACGAGTCGCCCACTTCAGCACACCTGGGCATCAGCAAGACCCTCGCCCGCATCGAACCCTTTTTCTGGGCTCCCAATCTAAAAGCCTACATCACTGATAGGGTTCGGACTTGCGTCCAGTGCCAACGGTGTAAGCAGGCCCCAAACACCAAGGTTGGGAAGCTGGCCTCTGAAATCGTGACCCAGCCGTGGGAAAAGATTTTTATTGATCATATTGGCCCTCTACCCCTTTCTTTAAACAGAAATAAATACATTTTGACTGTGGTCGATTCATTCTCCAAGTTTTGCCTCATGATACCAGTAAAAAATACTAAAGCAGAGACCTCAGCTTCAGTCCTCACCAAGCAAGTTTTTTCAATCTTTGGCCCCCCTAAATATTTAGTCTCCGATAATGTTTCAAATTTCAAATCAGTAGTAATCAAGAATCTTTGTTTAGGCTTAGGCATCCAGCATATCTACACTAGTCCATACTACCCTAACCCCTCGCATGCCGAGAGGGTAAACAAACAAATAAAGATAGCCATCCGAATTTTTCACAACCAGCACCAAAAGCGCTGGGACCACGAGCTACACTGGTTCCAGATAGCCTTCAATTCCGCCCGTCATGATTCCACCAAAGTTTCTCCAGCCCGTTTGTTCCTTGGCCGGAACATTTCCCACCCCTTAGAACTCCATTGGAATTTAGACAGGCTAGTCGACGACCATGCTTCCCAACAATCTTCGAACGAGGAGTGGAGAACGGCCGTCGAGAACCTCTCAAAGGCTAGGCAACGTAGGCAGCAAAAGTACGATCTGAACAGACTGCCCAACCCCTACAAGACCGGTGATTGGGTAATGTTCAGAGAACACCACCTCAGCAAGGCTGCCGAATCAATCAACAAAAAGCTGCTGCCTGTCTGGTCCAAACCTTGTGTTATTGAGTCATTTTCTTCACCCGTCACCGCACGTTTGTTAAACCCCTCAACAGGCAAGTTCATTAGAAACGCTCATGTTTCACAGTTAAAAAGATTTTTTCAGCCAAAATATTAAAGACCTTTTACCCAGACCAGAAACGCTCTACAAAAGTGATATTAGGTTAAGTCTTCTCTCTCTGTCGCTGTCTCCGCCAACGCCCGGGGGACTGTGAGTCTCAGGGTATCCTTCCCTAGGATGGGCTGCCCTACACGTCCTCCCCCGTGCGTTGTCGGCCAAATCTTTCCCCCCCCCTTTTTCGTCTCCGACACCCTCACTGGGGCTTGTAAAGAATTTTTTTTTCTGATTGAGATTAACCTTTCTGCGGATGGTTACCTTTTTTTTGGTTTTATTCATTTTTTACCTCCGCAGGAAAGGACCAAGTGGTGGCACCTTCTGTGGCGACCTGACGTCAATCGAGTGCCGAGAGACAAAACTCTTCTCTATTTCTTTCCTATTGTAACCCTTGTTTCATTTTCAGCCTTCTTAGCTTAATTAGTCACTAAAGTAGTAGTAGTTAGGTTTAGGAACAGTTTGGGGAAGATCAGAGGGTAGTTAAGTTAAAGATTTTTATGTTGTAATAGGTATACCAAAACAAACGTCGATGTTAAGTACGAGTAGGAACGGGACTTTTCTCAATTAAGTAAGAACCGGGCACTAGGAAGATTGTTTTCCCACAAACAGTCCACAAGCACCTATCCTCACCTGAAATTACCGCTCATCACAGCGTAATTGCAAGCGCAATTCTTCTGCATGCGAAGCAAAAAAAAAAAAAAAAAAAAAAATACAAAAAAAGGGTTTTCAACAGTTTTGCAGATCCTTCCAAACTCCACAACTCTCACTCACTTCAGAAACAGTTTCCGCGGACCTCACCAGTCTGGCCTTGGTAACCCGGCGCCAAACATGGGACAATCCCACGGTACCCCAGTTAGGAAATGACCAACCCGTCAGTTATCGGACCGCCTCCTTGCGATCAACCTTTCATCACCTTCACCACGACAGTTCACCTTTAAAAAAAAAAAAAAAAAAAAAAAAAAAAAAAAAAAATTTTGTTTAGCAATCATCACCGATCAATACAGTTAATACCCCCAACTATTAAAGTAACACCATGACAACTGCACAATCAAAAAATTTACATTAAACAGTACAACCGACAACCAAATGATATTATTTAAAGACAGAATAATAAAGTGATTTCAAGCAATATCAGTTACCAGTGCTTTATTTGGACAGTGTCAGCTATTTGGACAGTAAAATAGACATTTTCTCAACCGCAAGTTCACATCATCAGCTCCAAGTGACAGAAGTGATATTCCGACACCAAGTTCCGAGAGGATGGCAACATCTTCAAAGGCAGATCCAGCAGAGCCTCAGCCTTGTCCACACCAACAGCAACGCGGTGATCAGGACCTGCTGGGAGCACATCTCACCCTGCTGCCTGCAATCCTCGGCTGTTCCAGTTTTCTCCATCACTTGTCAGCGGGGAACCAGCCAAGTCGTTGACGGAGCAAGACCTCCTCTCGGACACCTCCCAAACAAAAAAACATCACCAAAGACTACGTTATCTTCTCCACCTCTGTGCGATTTTGAACTTATAAAAAAAAAAAAAAAAAAAAAAAAAAAAAAATACATCTTTTGTGCGTGCAGTTGTCCGTCCCTTTTACTGTCGCTTTCCGACTATCTGTTTCAGCTGTACCAAGTTCACAGTAGTCACAAGTTTGCTAGGTTAGGTTAATTTAGCTGTCGCACCCAACATACCTTCCTCTATTCGCGAGGGGGGGTGGATCCCGATCCCTGCCGTGGTTGGTCAACCAAAACAATCAGCTGTTTCCCCAAACAAACGTTGCGAACGAGGTTCCAAGTCGAAGCCGGACTGGTCAGGGGTTTTCGCCTTTCCTCATCTGTTCTCGGCTTCCCTTGAGTTAAAACCGGGACCATGACATCTCGGGACCCAGAGCACGATAGAGGGAGGCAAATCGAACCAAAACCACTCAAAACACTCAACAACCTCACACCTTCAGCAAAACTGATTCTTTTTCTTTTCTTTTGCCGTAAGGGGGGTGGTTGTGACGCATAGCGTCACGCTATTTTATATAGTACGCGAAACTCCGTCGCGGAGCCACTGCCTGGAGCATTTCACCTGTCGCGCCGTTGACAGACCGAACAACTTTTTTCCGTCTTGTCAACGAAATCCAGCTTAGCGGCGCCCTTCCCCCTTCCTCATCCAACCGTCACCCACCACGGACGTGTTCAACCTCAACTCTCCAAATTGGCACAACCGATAAGTTTTATTTTAAGCATAGGGCAATTTAGAAACAGTATGGCTGGCTAAACAGTTTATTAAGGGGAAACCCTTAAGGTTCGCCCCGATACAGGAATGTAGGAACAAATAGTAGTGTTCGGGCTTGGCCCGAACACTTTGCAACAGGTTAAATTTTCAGCATGTTTGACATAATTAATCAGACTCCCCAGAGGATTATCCATAGTTTTGATTAGCTTGCAGTATTTCTATACATTCATTTACCTTAAAGATTAGTTACCATGCCTAGATCAATATTGCAATAACCTCAGATGCCGATTTAGGATATATCAGTTTTTGGAAGGATCTTAGTTAGTTTCCTTACAGTTATTTAGATTAAATCAAAGCTGGCTAAGTAGGCTTTCTGGTCTCGGGTAAAAGATCTCCGAGCCTCTGGTCCCCCAAGCACGTTTTCCAGTTCAATTATATAGTTTGGTACCGGTACTTCAACACAGGTTTGGAAGACAGTCTTACTTCCATTTAGGTAGCACAGTTCATTATTTATAGTCAGTAGCAGAGTCAGCACGCCCAATAATTTAGTCCACCAATTAACCATTTAGTCCCCCTCATTTTAATCCCACGCATGGGCACTACATAATTAACTTATTTCCCCCCGGATACATATAGTAGCAATGTACCCCATCAAATCACAGCCATTCGCTACAGTGCGGTCGAAAGAAGAATTTAAATTCCCCAGTTTCTCCTATTTTCCCGTTGCCAACAAATTATTACCAGAAAAAGCTGATTTATTGTTTATCTGAAGGTGTTTTCTTTACATCATATTAGAAATTTAAGAAAAGCTATGCCGTGTATATTTCCATTATAGATTTGGACTCGTGCTTTTTATATTGACGTAGTTTTTTGCTAGAAAAAAATTATTTAGTACAACATGTGCATAAAATTTACCTATTTTTATTTTAAGAAAAGTATTGAATTAAAACCCCTAAAAAGCTTATAAGAAGAAATATCTGCTAGCCAAAACAGCTGGCTGACGTGGGTAATGTAGAGAAAATTAGGGGAATTCAGGATAATAAGTTCCCGTGGTGGGAAATCAGATGATGACTCACAACCACACATTAGTATCAGACAGATTATAGGCGAAACCTACAAATTATATTTTATTTAAACTAAACATAAATGTGTTGTTATAAAGACAATTTGTTTTCCAACAAAGATTAAAACGCAGTTAAACATCAGATTTATTTTTATTGTGTGGAGTTCAGCAGATAACAGATGGGGGTACCATTTCAGTAGTCAGTAGTCATTTAGCGAATTTCTTCTATAGGGCAGAAGTCCGTACTGTGTACCGTGGGGGTGTAGTATCATCCCGTCCAATAGCAAAATTCTTAGAACATCATATAAATCTCGTCCAGCTCTGTTTTACAGTTGATTAAACAAGCTAATGGAGTATCATATCCTCCAGGCAATACATTGAAGAGAGTAGAGGAACGCAATTCAGGAAGTCAGAGGTCCCTGACACCTGCGAATGTGCAACGTTCTGGTGGTGGAATGTCACTCACCGTCACTATTCGCGGAGATACCCTCTGGATTCCTTAGAGGTGAATCCCCCCCCCCCTCTCGACCATAACTCCTTTGTTTACATCGGAAACGTTTTAGATTTTAAATGTTATTCTTAAGTCTGATGTGCATTAGTTTACAACTATAGAGCAAAATATGGAGTTTTCCACGACTATTAGAGGGCAACCAATTTTACTATTTAATGGTTACTGTTTCTCAAAGAAGATTGAAAATAAAGTCAAAACTTTCTAGTAATGTGGAAAAATTTCGTTGACAATTTTCTTTATCGCTGTCTTGCGCATCACAGCGTTGAGTGAGTAAAGTTATCGTGACATATAATTTGTCTTTATTGCCTGTTGAAATGCGGTTTAGAACGAGTCAAAGTGTTAAAAATTAGTCAAGACATTTTCTGTTCTATAAACAATGGTGTGGCCCTGTCAAAACATTCAGGTAATTGGACGAGATGATACTAACTAGTGGGCAGGTAAAGAGGTGAACCCCAAGCCTCCGGTTGTGGAATTTTGACAAGATATTACCTGGACGAGATGATACTTGGACGAAATGATGCGACACGACCGAGGGTTGCATCTTGGGAGCGTAAAGATAGAATATAGGGTACCGTTGGCCAACATATATTTTTTATTGTAACTGATATATTTATATCTGTAGATATTTAGCCGCACTAAAGACCATTTGTTGCAATGTTTTACATGTGTTTATATGGGATATAGAATTTCAGCTTTTTTTGTGACCGTTAACACGATATCACCCTTAATAAATGGTCCTAATTCAATGTTATTTGGCACAGATAGGTAAAGCAGAATTTAATTAAATGAAGTCAAAAATTAGACGGATCACATTATCCGACGAGAGGTTTTAGGGAGGTGTAGTGCCCAATATATCTACCTATTTATGTATCCGTTAACGCTAGAACTTTAAAAAAATGAGTTCCATGAAATTTGTCGCAAATGTGTATAGAGCCATAAGTAACTTTAAATTCGAAAACCAGAAAGATCGGACCAGGGGAAGGGGGTTTAAAGTTTTCAAAAAACTATTTTTTTGCATTTTTAACTCTAAAAATTGAAATTTACACAATTTTGGTGTTGTTAATTTTATATAGCTTAAAAACAAATTATCTAGTAATTTGAATCATTAACCTAAGTTATGTAGTTGCGGAGAAAATCCAAAGAATTCATAACATTTGTTATGTTAATCTTATGAATCGTAAACAACTTTTAGCTCATTAAACTATTACTCAGTTAATATGACTGAAAACTGCACATTTTTTATTACCAATCAGCTCTAAAAAACTATATTGTAGGATGAATATCGGTTACATTGGAGAAAACATTGCTTTACGATATATGCGACGAAAAAGCGAGCCGGTGATTTGGTCAGGTTGGTACACAGGTAAGGAAAATGTCTCGTTCTTTAACTGCAGGTATGGATTGTTTCATGTATGGGTTTCCACAGGGGTTCATTCATTGATTGTTAATTTATAACGCAGGATCAAAAGCAATACTAATTGAAACATAAATTAATTTTCTTTGTTTGATTTACGTACCTATTATTGCAGTGAAATGTAATAAACTATTAACATATCAACAAACACAAGTAAAGTCATTAAAACCATAGATAATTATTGGTTTGTTTCACTTGACTCGTTGACTCGTTGATTTCAGCGTGAATAGTTCTTTTCCTCACCAAAATATGGCGACGTAGATACACAATAACAAAATGGTTTGTTAATCAGCCTTGATTCCAGTATTACAAATAAACCTCCTTCTTTAATTGAATATTTAATTTTTTACTTGGGGAGTTTAGGTTATTCTTGATAAGTTTTAGGTTTTATAGGTTATGGTACTGAAAATTTTGTCTGGAACTTTAAATTTGTTTTTAAACGACAAAATGCTGCAAAGGGTTTATTGTTAATTTGTTGCAAGCAAACAAATAACAAAACAAAAGTAAATCATGTTGAAAAATGTATTTAAGGGCAATTTGTATTATTGAGAGTTATTTTGTAATATCTGATTTGCAATTTCTGATATCTGATTTTTTTAACTGGTATAGTTATGGTATTGCCAGATCGCCTACAATCACCTGTCACATAGAGTGATGTAGTTTTATGGCTTAATAAAAGTTGTATGAATATTTTAAGTTTTCTTTATACGCACGTTGTCAGGTTACATCGTAGTATAAAAAAGGCAATCATACAAAATACACAATTGTTGATACAGAATCCTAAACTTATCTCCTAAAAAATATTTGTAACACGTCCAGTATATATGCAATCTTCATTCGATGGTTCTACTCACTGTTTTTATTAAATATGTTGTTACAACTTAGCATGTCTGTTGATTTTTGAGTTCACTCTTTATTTAATCTCAGCTGTTATGATTCTTTTGATTTGAAACTCTATACCTATAAAAGGCAAAGCCATCACTCACTGACTTACTCACTCACTCACCCATCGCGAATACTCCTATTTCCCATCTACCTAGAAAGTTGGAATTGTGTACACTGATTCTTTAGGCATAACATAGGAACACTAAATGGTTGTTTTCCTGATCTGACATTAGGGCTCCGCCAGAGACCCTGATAGAGTTACCATGTATTACTTATGGACATTCATTTTGATTTGAGCTAATGAAAAAAATAAGTTAATTATATCAGTTATATAATTATATTATTTATATACTTTTTTTAATTAGTCTAAATATGTTTGAACTTAACAACCTCACCCGATCTTTAAAATTAATCTATTTAGCAAAGTTTATTTAATAATCAGATTAAAAAAGTGTTTCTGTACATACAATAATATGCAATTACGTTTAATTTAATACAATTACGAAATGCATGGAATGGATTGGAAAATATATCCATACCAAAATTGTTAAGTGTTATTCTGATAAAACCCTATTATACTACAATTTAATATGTTAGTTAAAACCCTATTATACTACAATGTAAAATGTTAGTTAATCCTTTATATATTATCATCTTTAAAAACTAAATATAAATGAATGGTTAAGGGCTCCTATTTACATTTAATGTGTAATGTATATCGACTACAGACGATGTTTTTTTACGAACAAAAACTTAATTTGGTAACATTATTTTTTAATTTTATGTTAATAATTCTCACTCACGTATTTTAATAAACTAATTATCACAAGGTAGTTTAAAGTAAACTTTACCTCCACTAAAGGACCCTACTAACCGCTACATCGTGAAATCTTTGTGTGTCTTTTTAGGCTAAATGACTATAGATAGGAATTTTTATAAGAGGACAACAAATGTTCAAAATGTTTAATTCGATGGGTTACCACTCCCTTTTATTACGATATGTCGTTTATTTGAAAAATACTTCATTATTACCTTTATCGCTGAATAAAATATTTTTTTAACACAGGACGAGTAGACAGAGGTCAATCAAAATTTTACCGGTGATATAAAACGTAAAGTCCCAAGTTCAGTAAAAAAATGAGCTTTATTGCCTGAATATGTTTCCCACACGAATATAATTACGCGTAGCGCGGAAATATTCCTACAAGTAAACGAAGTGTTTAATCTTGCTCAAAATTTTATTTGATATTGGTAATTAAGTTTACTATGTATACTAAAAGTTTTTTTTGTTTATCATTTCCCAATTTGTAGATAAAAAATGTTTTATTTTTTCAATCGATTTTCTATATTTCCTCGTTACATAAACAAATGAAATCAACTAACCATTTTATTTGAAAACGTAATATATATTACTAAAACCATATTTAGATTACAATCGTTTATTATTATTTATTGCAGGGTTGCTTAAAGTAAACTTTACCTCCATTACAGGACCCTACTAACTACTATATCGTGAAATCTTTGTATACGGGACTTTTTAGGCTAAATGACTATAGATAGGACTTTTTATAAGAGGACAAAATATGTTCAAAATGTTTAATTCTATGGGTTGCCACTCCCTTTTATTACGATATATCTTTTATTTGAAAAATACTTCATTATTACCTTTATCGCTGAATAAAATTTTTTTTTAAATACAGAATTAATAGACAGAGGTCAATCAAAATTTTACCAGTGATGTAAAACGTAAAGTTCCAAGTTCAGTAAAAAAATTAGCTTTAATGCCTGAATATGTTTCCCACACGAATATAATTACGCGTAGCGCGGAAATATTCCTAGAAGTAAACGAAGAGTTTAATCTTGCTAAAATTTGTATTGGATGTTGTTTTTTAATATTTAAACAGCGTGGTTTTTTCCTTTCAACTCTGCTACTTTCCCAGAGTCAATTGCTTGCAACACAGCGCTGATTTTAGCCAGTTGAACTGCTTCGTCTGGAAGGCGATAAAATTGGCTGTGAGTTTGTAATGTGTGGCCGAGGAAGTTGGCAAGTATTGTCATGTCGTTATGGGAGAAGTTGAAAGCTTGCGTTGCTGTTGCAATCTCTTTCCTGAGACTTGTCCCGGTGCTAAATAGTGGAAATTGTGCTTTACACTCAAAAACAGTTTCCTTTAGTGCCACGTTTGCTTGAAACACATTTGATTCATTTGATTTAGCGAATACGTACGGATTGCCTTGTGGGATGTTGGCTTTTTCCCTTAGTTGTAAAATTGTTTTGATATTGCTCATAATGTCCTTAGTTAAGAGCATTGAGACTGCTTTGCCCCATTTCCCTCGGGCTTGCAGTCTTTGATACTGAGAGCATAGTAGTTTCTCTGACTCGCTTAGCATGTCATATGTTACTGTACCTTTTTGCACGTTGTGTGCTTTATTGAAATCAGTGATTGTTATCCTCTTTACATCGCCAACTCGTTTTCTATTGAACAGTAAGAGTTTTACCATCGTTGCCTTATTAAGGTTCGACCATTGATGAAATGAAAATTCTTTTGTGAGCGATGCAGTTGCCTCATCTGTTACTTGTTTTACATGTTTATTAAGTTTCATCACGTCATCTGTTAGTGGCAGTGTTTTTGGTTTATTCCATTGGTTTGTTTCGAGTGTCTTACGTGCATGTTTTGAAATATATGCATTATAATCTTCAGTAATAACCTCAATCCAAGTCTTAGCTTTTTCACATCTTCTTCATTTTCTTCTTCTAGAGCCTCTGTGATAAACCTTTTAGCACACTGCTTTAATAATGTGCCCATTTCATCTGCCATTGCTGGCCTTTTAAAGGATCCTTTGTCAAACCCTGTTACATTTTTAATGGAGTTGAAGAGAACATGTTTTTTAGACGGTTGAAAAATGTCCTTTAATGAGGCTATTTCATTCCAAGCGCGGTCATGTCCGCCTTCCGCGTTCGGTTTAACGAGGGTTTGACAAGGGACTGTAATGTAACGCAACACTATACGAATATAATTGAACTCAAAATAAGTACTCTAACGGTAATGTGGAATAATGTACTCATAATCTGTACTCATTCAATTTAGTATATCACAGAATCAACACACATCATTTGTTGTTATTAATTGAAATAGCAAGCATTAAAATCGTACAACATTTTTCAGAATTTTACAAATTTTTAACGATTCTGTATTAATCCTAACTAACACATTGATGTGCTTTGCGAATAATTTCTAACATATTGACATGCTATAAGATAAGAGGTGTGCGATAACACATCAAATTTTAACATTGACGTTCCCTGTTTTTGTAAGGGAGGTGGCGATCTGTCGGGGTGGCTACTTATCGCAACCGCGCGAGGTGGCGATCTGACGGTAGCGTACCCGACAGATCGCCACCTCGGAGTAAAGAAGGTGGCGATCTGTCGGGGTGGCGACTTGACGTAACCGTGCGAGGTGGTGATCTGTCAGGTACGCTAACGACAGATCGCCACCTATTTCATGAAGGTAGTAGAACCTACGGACTAACCTACAAGTTATTTACACTCGTGGAATCCCTAGTTCTTTTAGAATATAAAAATAAAAGGTTTGCCAAACATTTTTCTTATAAAAAAAGTAACAAAGAAGTAACTAAACTATAAACGGATGGTGAAAATAAAACATATCATGGTGAGAAGTAGAATCAAGTAAATACATAGATTTGTGACGTAACACAATAGGGGAAGTAGAATAATATAAACAGTCTACACAGTACAAAATTTGATGGTCCCAGTACCGGCTATAGGGCAGTGCGAGCCGTGCTCCAGCACGGGGCGCGGCGCTCTTGGGGGGGCGGCGCTCGGCGCTCATAACGGGTCGTGGGATCGGTGGCGTACTGTCGTAGTTGGGAGCCTGGGGCGGTGGATATATTTGTAGGGGCCTATACATACATTAGGGGTTGAAGAGGAAGGCCTATTCATATATATGTTTACGATGTATTAGGGGCGTGCGAGTACTCAAAATTTGAGTATTTAAATAGTCAAATGAACTCAAAGTTTGGAAACTACTACTAAGTTTGAGCGAGTATTTCCCGCCAATCTTTGGACGATTGTGACCTGCCAAATCACGTAGTAAACGGCCACGAAAGACGATCGCACCACGTAAAATCGGCCGAAATTACGAGATATAACATTATGTAATACACATGAATCGGACATAAAAACAACCTAACTGTGTAAATGGCGACCGAACCACGTGTTATCGGCCGTAATTGAAGACGTTACAGATGGTATAATCTGGAATTAATGTCCTTGCCGCGTAATATCGGCTATAAAAGTGGAAGGAAAATAAAATACTGTCCAAAAAGACGACTTTACTACGCAATAACGGCCGAAAATACGACAGTAGATCGGTAGCGATTCTCCGGAGATCGTCGGGAAATACTCGCTCAGTCTTTCGAACATTTTTAAAAATTTGGGGGCCTATGCCAAAACGGGGCTTGGGGCGGACCGCGCCCCACGTCCCACCCCCCTCCACGGTACGCCACCTGGTGCGGGCTGGGCGGCATAGGCCATAGCGCTAACATAAAGTATTTGTAAATATATAAAAACCAAACTGATTTTGTTAATTGTTGTATATTAGTATTATAAGTTGTTGAAAGGCAATATTTGAAAGAAAGTTATGAGTATTCACCATGTTTTGTACCTTTATCATACTTAAACATTAAATTTACATATCAGATAATACAACCTCTCTGTTGTATCCTCTCTATTCCAAAACGAGCAGTTGTTTGACCTCTATTGGTTTGTGACAATTTCAGGGCATTCTGATTGGTATTGAGAGTTTGAATAAAACTCGCAATACGATGCAAGAAATTTGCAATGATAAAATATAAAGTAACACAATGCAACTAATTGTTTTAATCCGCCCACGTCGATTGTTTAAACTAGTTCCTATAGATGAGGAAAAATATGGTTTGGAGGCTGAAGAGTATTGAATAGAGATTTGATCTATTTGAGTTTTTTTTAATAAGGGTGAAATATGATGCACCCTCCTCAGATTTTGGCACCCCCTTTCATCGTTACTTGTAAGGTCCACTCGTTTAGCTAACTTTGAAAAATATAGTTTATTGTTCAGTCTGTTTAGTAACCATTTCAACTAAGTTCTTATTTATTAACTGAGTCAACGCTGTTTTAATATTTATTAAACGCAGTACGTTGTCCAATGTTATTCTTATGGGGAATACAAAAATTACTATTTCTCTCTTATTTACTGATCAATTTCATTCAAACTTGATATGCTTGTCAAGTTAGCATTGACCAACAGAGGAAATTCGAAATCCGTTTTCCCTTAATAACCCTGGGGAGGGGAGAATAGGGGGCATTTCCCCTCTTAAAGCCACGAGTGTAGCAATGGATTCTGTAGTGCCTCCAAAGCAGGGATTTGGGTGGATGTTTTTTAAAACAACTTGTTTACAAGATTTTCTGTACATTCGACCGTACTTTGTATTCTATATTTAGTAAATAAAACGTAATTTATTCAATAAAGTTGGGCCAAAAGGGAGAAAGTATGTGTCAGTTTCCTGATACCGTTTATTTAGACCTCCTAAGCAGATAATACTCTATTTTACGTAGTTTGATCTATATAATGTGAATAAACATATGATAACGAATGTTTTTTTTGTTTTATTTTTTAAGAGAACGTGTATATAACACTGGAATATATACAAAAGTGTTTAAGTTTGGTGTAGGGTGTCGGGCTAGAAAATCTAAGTTCGTTGGCATTTATTCCATGTTAATTAACTTGGATGTTATAAATTAATAGTGGTATTTGTTATACGGTATAAAAGTTAGCATTACTGAGCCTAAACATAAATAAACACACGTTATAACACAGTAAAGTTAAATTAAATATATAGATAAAATAAATGTCCCATTATCCGTCGGTTTATTTAGGGTGAGTTTTAAAAGAGTCATCCCCGACTTTTAACGAATTTCCCCTATAGGGAAGAAGCTATTACCGTAGTCGGCATGGTAAGACCTAGGCCCGGGACCATGATAACTTTTCGTTTTGAGGTCCCCAGATGCCAAAAACACCATTCGTTCGAAACTGTATATATATATGTATATATATATGTGTGTGTCCGTGAGCACGATAACACTCGTAAAAATAGTCCGATTTTGAAGAAATTTGGTATAAACGTATAAAGCATTTATGACTTTAAGTTCGAAAACCAGACAGATCGCTCTATCAGAAGGGGTATTTTGGGGGGGTTTTGTACCCCAAAAATGTTTTTTTTTGAGTTTTTTACGTATAATTAAAGACGTACAATTTTGTTTTTTGATCATTGCTCTACCTCAAATGGTTACAGAGATATTGAAGTGCTAAACACAGTACGTTGTCCTATGTTATTCTTATGGAGAATAAGAAAAATTGTATAGCTCGCTTATTTATCAACTTATCCTGATGAAACTTGGTATATTGCTTCATATCGTTGTGGTCTATTGATATTTGAACTAAAAAAATATTTTTGGCCGATAGTTCCCGTAGCAGCATACCTGCGTACTCAGCTCCCATGTTATTCTTATGGAGATTAAGTAACGTGTTATCTCCCTTAATTATGAATATAAATTAATAAAATTTGTTATGTGCCTTTACCTTCTTGAGTTGTATTAATATTTGTATAAAACCCCATTTTTTGTGTTCCTTGCTTCAGCAACCCTGCATACTCAGCCGCCATGTTATTCTTATGGAGAATAATTTAAATGTCATAAATCGTTTATTTATGAATGTGTATTGATGAAACTTGGTATTTGGCTTTATGTGGTATTAAGATAAATATATATGCATTGGAAATTCGCTAAGTACGCAGGTTTGTTGCTACGGGGGTTTTTCTAAATTTTTTAAGATATCGACTCCTTATACCGCCGCCGATCATTGTGGATCATTTTATAATTAATTTTGTCTTATTTAATATTTTCGCCGGCCATCTTGGATCCGCCAAATTGAATTCAAATAAGTATATTATCAAATGTAATGTCTTTGTTGTGACCCAACATATTGAACTACTTTTTACGGTGAATACAATGCCGTAATCCATTTTTAAAAGACATTATTCCCTTATTCCGGGTGTTGGTAACTATTTTAAATTAATTATAACAAGAATTTGAAATGTCCCTACCTTAAAGAATGTAAATATTTTCGTTATTTATTAGAGAATGCTCGTAACTACTACTGATCATTGTAGAGTGGCAACTACTTAATTACAAACAAAGAACCTTTTTGGCCGCCATCTTGTACCATCCATTTCGGAATAAGATTTTTTTCCATATATAAAGGTTGGGTTGCGACCCATACTTTCCGACCTTTTTAAACACTGAAAACAATGCCGTAATCAGTTTTTAAATATCACCTTTCGCTCTCTTGATATTAAACCTTTTTAAAATATTAAATAAAAAGCTTTAAATATAACGAGATCAAAAGTTGCTATTTAAAAAATTATTGCGGTATTACAACGTGGGAATTCAGTTGGAAAAGATAGGCCAAACCCAAACATTTAAATTTAAGAATAATTACCTCATTCAAATTGTGGATCCTGAAGGCGACCAAAATTGTTTTCTCTTCTAAATGAAGTAAATGTCAATCAACCATGATCGGGTAGTAATTTATGGGCATTATCTAATGTAATGACGAGATTACGAGCATGTTTTAAAGTTACGACATTTAAATTTATCTGTACAAAACACTAATACCTTTAGACCGAATAATTATATTACTAAACGGATTGCGGTAAACATTTTGTTCACCGTAAAAAAGATATTCAATATGATGGGTCACAAGCCCAACCTTTACTTTTGAAAACAAACAATAAAATGAAATCCAATAAGGCGGATCAAAGATGGCGACAGAAAATATGAAATAAGAGTACTAACCTTCATATTACAGTAATAACTAGTAATGACCTAGTGATATCTCGAGGCGCAGTTGAAATTTTCATTTTCGCACATGGCCGGGCTCTAGCACTTCCGGCCCCCGCCATACGTTTTTCTTAATAGCTCGGTAACGGATAGAGTACTAACCTTCATATTCGGGTATTAACTGGTCCTAACCTAGTATTAACTCTTGGTATAGTTGGAATTTTCATTTTCGCACTTTGCCGGGCTGGCACTTCCGGCCCCCAGCATACATTATGCTTAATAGCTCGGTAACGGTTAGAGTATTAACATTCATATTCGAATACTAACTAGTACTAACCTAGTATTAAATTGTTTTACAGTCGAAATGTTCATTTTCGCAAATGGCCGGGCTAGCATTTCCCTGGCTCGGCCATACTTTTTTTCAATAACTGTGCTATGCTTTCGGTACTTACTTGCATAGTCGGGAACTAACTAGTACGTATTAGTATTAACTCGTGGTATAGTTAAAATTTGTAATTTCAAATATAGCCGGGCCAGCGTAATGGAACTCATTTAGGTCTTACGATTTTGATTAACGGGTTCAGATTAAGCTTCAGAGTGTTATCGTAAATTAACATGTAACATTTTGTCGTGATTAGATTTATGGTATATAGGTAAAACATAAATACATGCAAGAATGCATCAATTTAGATCGATAATATTAGTAAATTACGTCAACTCTAAATGCTAAAACTATTATCTTCCTTCACTTAACGTAATTAAAACGAACTACAACAACTTTTAATGAAATGCGTAACCATCAGATCTATTAACAACATATCATGCTCATAACATTAACATTGAAACTTAGGATGCCATAGTCCTCATAGATTATATCTTATACAAACAAATGAAATGCAATTACTGAGGCGGATGTACATCGGGACATATGTTATCTTAATGTCATCCTTTTCCTTATTGTCGTCCAACGCGGGAATACCCCAACCGGTCATTCCTAGTATCACATAAGGGCTAAGTAGGTCATGGATGGGAGGACGAAGGTTGGGTTGGTGTCCTCCTACTTGCGGTCGGTCCTATTGGCGGTCAGTCCTATTTGCGGTCAAGTGTAATTTTATAAGGGATGATCAAGGTTCTGGAGGTGGAAGGGTTTCCAGTTTGCGGTCACATCTTGAGAGATAGTTAATTACTTCTTCCTCCCGTTCTTAGAATACCTAGCCACTAAATATATAACAGAATGATTTTACCATAATCACAAATCAAGTCTAGTTATATATAGAGCAGCAAGGATTCTAAATTTTGTATAAATTCTGAGACTCATATCTCCAAGTTCGTAGTTGTCTAAAAAGCCACTTTTATATTATCAGACAGATTTTGTCAACTTGCACATCAAGTCTGATAATATTATAAATGGCCTTTTATTACAAAAAATACATACTTGTTGACAACTACGGTAGAATGTCGAATGACAGTGGAATCTTGGTTACGTTTTGGGGAAAACTAGTTTTGCATAAGGGATTGTTTTTCCAGTAAACAAGGGGGGCATGATGTCGAGTCACCCACCCCTATTCAGGTGTATGCGTCATCCCGCCCATCCCCCTGGCCCGCTTGTTCTGCGGGACATGGTTTCTAGTCACATACCCCTACATGTGTACATACCTGTTGTATGCGTCATCCCTCTGGCTCCCTTGTTGTGAGGCTCACTATATGGTGTTCAAATATGTGACCGCAAATTGGACAAATATAATTTGATTAGCCCACGACATTTTTTGGGTGACCGCAAACTGGACGATTTTGCCCTTGACCGCAAATAGGACTGACCGCAAGTGGGATACAACCAGGTTGGGTTTTCCTGGTGGCCCTCCTCCTCCCCCAAACGTTGACCCATTTGGACCCTTTTGTAGTGAAGCGCGCTAATCCCCTTGGCGGACATTCCATGACCCACTTAAGGTGATGCCATCGTACTCTGAGATAACCAGCATTCCCCAAACCAATATACGTTTACCCGTACAGTAGCATCATAAAAGACAACAGGCTATGTTTAAAAGCGTTGTTATTTATACGTCATAATACATTCAGTGATTATTTATGTTAATACACGAATCTTACCTGCTCACTACTGTTTCAATTACTACAATTTACAATTTTTAGTAAAAAAATGGCTTATTAGAACTAATCACATTACTCAACCAACCACTACAATAGCTATGTTAATACCACACGCTAACTCATTGTTAGGTAATAATGACAATTTGTTATGGAATAAAATAATTACTATTTCAATAGCATGGGGATTTAAAACCCTCTGCCTTGTTGGTATTAAAACATGTGATTAAATGGCTACTTTGTTTGTAAACTGCCATGTGTTCCTAATTATATTGTTATTATTTTTTCAGCATGTTAAGAGACAAAAATTTAGATGAGGCAGAGTATAGGAGCATGATTATGGGCTATGATCCCTTCAAGCCACTATTGTAATAATATTTTAAAGAGTGTTTTCTTTTTATATTAGACCTAAAAACTAATATGTTTGTCTTCGATTCATTGCAATCTAATTTAAAGCTTGGGTCGGGGCCATCACTGCAGTATGCATTGACCGTGTGGCAAACTACTACGATCGCGAAGGGTCCCGAGTGACCGATGTGCGCAAAACGAGTATGCCAGCTCTGTCAACCCGCGCGCGGCAAGAGCTACGCCGCGGTGCCACCTGATCCCTCTACCCGTCTCCAGTAATTAGTGACTCATTGGCGGAGGCCACTGACACGAAATTTGAAGATTAAAAACAAAAACAATCCACCGAACATAGACTTGAGGTCTCGAGTTAGTTAATAATTATTAATTAATTCCCGTGCCGATAACAATTAAATAAATCAAAAAAGAAATAGCCGTTCAGTAAAATTTTATGGCTGTGGTAGTATGAATCAGTTAACAATTTAAATATCACTGTATTTTACATTATGCAGAAATAACTCTAAATGAATTAGCTGTTTTGGATCCAACAAGCCACCAGCAGTATGTTTTATGTTATAACAATTAATTAAGGATGCATTATTATTTTCAAACCATTGTAGATTAAGATCTACTACGTGAAATATATCTATATAAATAAAATTAGAGTTAAGTTTGTACATTGCTTAGAATAATGAAATTCTTGGTTATTTTTGCGTTTCACAGGACAGAGAATCCGAATCAAGCATTTTCTCAATTTCTGTCTGTGTGTCTATTGGTTGGTGGTAACGCTCTGCATCACACCTCTGACCGCTTTTCACGCTAAAACGAGAGTACTGTTATGACTGAAACTTATTTTCTGTACTGTATGCAAATATGAGAAGGTTTTAGGCGGAAACTAGCATAAGTTTTTTGAAATTAAACAGCGAGCTCCTAAAAAACTAATTTTATTTGATTTCGACTAAGTTTGTTCGCTTTTCACGGGACAACTAATTGAATAATGGTGACGAAACGTTTTCACTGTGTTCTATGAATGTGGTGGAAGCTTTTAGGCTACTTCAATTGATATATTTCATCCTGGGGATTTGCCCTACGGGACTTATAAGTTAAACATACAATCCTTATGGACATTCGATTTGGTTTGATTTGTTGAAAATTCAAAAAGCTGATCTTGATTCGTAGTAGTTCCTCGGGATAACCACAGAATGCAACACACGCAACTTTCATATTTTTTATAAATCATTTGCAGGGCGAAGCCAGCGGGTTACAGCTAGTACATCAATTAAATTACTGTCGTGAAATATTGAGTATTCACTATCGGAAATTGCCGGAAGTCATTCCCGTTTCGTCATTCCACTTTTGTCCCATAAAAGTAATGTTAACTTTAAGGACATGATCTTATTACGATCCATTACGGTCCTATTCAGTGTATATATTACACTTTCTGGTAGTTATCCTTAGCATACAAGACCAAATGTATGGTTAAATCGCCTATAGTTTAGATAAAATATGGCAAATATAGGAGAAATATTACATTTTCCTTTCTGCATTACTGTAGTCTCATATATTAAAATCTTGCATCGATTATATTTATAAGTATGAAACAACTAAAATGTTATAGTACCCTGAAGAAACATGTCCCTTAGTGGAATTGATAAAAGTCATAACTTAAACATATAAGTAAAGGAAATAATAAATAAACATAAAAATCGATATTTTAGTCACAGCCGTGTCTGAAAATTGCGAATCTCGCATTTGATAATTATTTTAACTGGTATATTGTATAATAACTTCTTGTTTTAGTATTTAACCAGTAATTATAAAGGATATTATAATGTATTGGATTATTTGTAGTTACTGGATTTCTGTATATATGTGATTAATGAGTAAACTTTCCTGTTTTTACGACTAAAATTATCACTTTAGGACGATTGATATTGCATTATTTATAAATATACATGTGTTAACGTTACTATCGTTAATAATTATGTGTTTAAATGTTATAAGATATATATACGCAATATTCCCATATATATGGCTTTTGAAATTGAAAAATCTATAAAATGTTTTAAAATTTACTACTGTGACAACAGGTTTCATCGAATTTCTGATTAAATAAGGGATTCAGGAGAAACCCCCATCCTACTATCAACTAAAATATAAAGTCTAAAATACATTATAATAATAAAAAGTCACTTTTCATCAGCGTTGGTTACATATAGAGTAATACAATGTCATAAAGACAATAGCCGTGGCGCGCGGTACCTAACCGGCCGCGTGGTCGTATATGGATTACTGTACTGTAAACATTTTTTTGGTCGGTTATTATTTTTTTACGATTTGATATTTTACTGGAAATTACCTATCCTATACACGAAGTATCACGTTTAAGGGCCCATTATAACCCCCGCTTCGAGCGCTATAAATTTAGGGTTTCAGACCTGCTTGACGGCCGGAAAAGCGGCGGTGGTATCAGCGAAATGTTTGGCGTTCAAAACTCAATAGCGACCCACTCTCAGTACCATGTCAACTTTTTTACACTTAAAATTAGCTCAAAAACGATACCAAACACGACCATGTTGGCATTTTTTGTTTTTATAATATGGCGTATTTTAGTATTATTGGAGCTAACGTAATTCCACTCGCAGCTAACGTAATGCACTCTTAGCGAGCTTTATAATTTTGGAATACTGAGCCACTCTTTACTGTCATTCTTAATAGACTTAAATACTTCTTATTATACTATGTAACAATTACCTTTTTATTATTACTTTTTATAGCTCTTAATTCGTTATTATTACTTTTTATAACTGTTAAATTAAGACATTTGTCGCTCATAAAAAAGGTGTCACCGTAGCTAATGGTCTCACCTTGAGGTAAAATGAGTATACGGAGTAAATATGTCTTTCGTCATTGTAGTAAAGGCCGACTTATTACGGGACTGTGGTAACAACATTTATCTACGTTCATCCTTTTACTGGAGGAATGAGCGTATGCATGGTATTATTAAAACTGTACATAGTTGAAAACCAACATTTGATCCAAAATTTGTAGATAATGGTGCGGGTAGATGGTAAACGATTTTAAGATTATTACAAATAAACGAACATTCATTTTGAGATATAGAAATTAATGACGGTCAAACTTTGTTTGTACTCAGTTAAGTTATTATTTATTTTATGTACACCTAAAACTACGTATCAAAGTGTATCGTCTCTGTAGGAATCACTATATTACCAATAATAAATTGATCATTTGAATACATCATAAATTGAAAATAATAGATTTCAAATAATAGTCGAGTTTGACTCTCGGCTAGACGCTTTGAAAACCATACTCATAATATCTACATTAATTCATTCTACAATGTAGCAATAGTGCAGTTAGTTTCCATTTAAATTCAATGTAATTTCCAGTAGTTAACGGGAAATAGAACATATTAAAATAAGAGCCCAATTTTGCATCGTCGATTTATTAAAAACATAACTGATTTATTACGAACGACTCTATATTTGGTAGTTTAAAGCATTCAAAAGTTCACTTCTATATCATATTATTCAAGGTAAAATATCGTTTCTATATCTGATTGTTACAAGCATTCAAAATGTTGTTTTGCAACAAATAGTTTCAGGCATTCAAAAGGTAGTGTTTATGTATAGTAGCTTTAGGCCTTCAAAATGTGTCCTTTATGTCTGACCGTATAAGCCCTCAAAAGGTAGTTCGAACGCGTTTCGCGATATACAGAGGGCTCAAAATGTCGTTTTTATGTCTGGAAATGCACCTTTTGACAGCCTGGAGTCAGGCACTCCAGGCACTCAAAATGTCGTTTCCCATACCATTAAGCACTGGAAAGGTGTTATACTTAAATCTATATATATATATATATATATATTTCCGTAGCACGATAGCTCTCGTAAAAATAATCTTTGACGAAATTGACGAAATGATTGACGAAATTTGGTATAAAAGCGTAAAGCAGCATTTATGACTTAAAGTTCAAAAACCAGACAGATCGACCTATCCGAAAGGGTATTTTGGGGGGTGGGGGGGTTGTACCACAAAAATGGGGTTTTTGAGTTTTTGATTAATGAGAGTAAATGAATATCCATATAATACTAACCAGGACGGAATGCGGGGTTGTCTGACTGTTGTGGTATTGGGCGATGGATTGTCATGGTGTGCCACTGAAGTGCATCTGCCCTGCTGAAACGGATGTCGCATCCAGGCTCTGGGCAGACTAGCTGATCCCCACCGTGTGCCGTACAGATGTGTCGGACGACGTGGCCCTTCCTGCGAAAGGCAGCACCAGATACGGTGTAAGAGAAGGGGCGGTCGACATTCATGATTTGTAAATAGAAAAAGTCTAATTATTGAAACTGTTTTTTTTTAAACGGGACGCATATGAGTTTAAACAATGATGTTGCTATTTAGAATATTATATAATGATATACAAATCTAATATTTTTTAATTTATTGACAGGACGAAGCATTTATACTTTTATATAGCATAGTTCCAAAAAACTAAACTAATTTAATGAAATTTACACTTTTAGCAATGGTTGCTCTAGAGTATGAGAAACTATGTAATAGAAAATTGTTTTAAATTTATTCAAAATATTAAATTTATTTCTTAATTAGTGGTGGCATACATATGATGGTAAATAATTATGATACAATATATAGATTAATCAATGGTGTTACTATATATATTAGAACTAATATTAATAATAATGAATAACACGTTTAATAATCCATGGAACAGAACACAAGAAGCATAGAATGGAGCACACACACTTATCGACTATACTCGTCGAAGCCTAAACCAACTCTGACGATTGTCGCTGTGTGGTGTGGGGTATACGTGGTGGTTGTAGTGTGTGGTTGGGGATGCAGCACAGGTGATCTAGCGTCACAGGTGATGTTAACTTGGGAAGCGCAGATCGGTTTGTTTCTCACAGTCTGCAACGCAGGTGCGTCGTAAATCAACCCTACTATAATGGCATTCTGACAAGGGACCTTTGTTAACGAAATGATATGGCAATAAAAACAACCCCATGTCTTGAAATGTTGGGTTGGCTCCTTTGTCGGTATATCATTATCATCAATCAACCTGGCAAACTCACATTCTAGCACCCTCACAGTCTGGCACAGCTGCAACGCAGGTTTGTATCGTTAATCAACCCTCCTATAATCAAATTCTGACAAGGGTCTTTTGTTAGCTAAATGGTATGGCAATAAAAACAACCACTTGTCTGGGAATGTTGGGATGGCTCCTTTGACGGTATATCATTATCATCAATCACTTTCATGGTCAATGTGTGTCGTCGGGGGGGACAAAAATTTTGGAGATGAAACCTGGGGGGGGTATACAAATTATGCGCAATTGCTCTAATTACAGTGATTTATGCATATTAAACAGTGTAATTAGCATTTAAATTACGCCAATTATGTTAATTAACGGTAATTATAAAACAAAATGCGGGTTGGGGCAAAGACACAATTAGCTCCCCCCGCAGCCCCACCACACCCCACCACAGTAGCAATCGGCCAAACCCCCCTACTTTTTATGATGAATAGACAGTAAAAACTCATTCTTTCTGCATTTCTTGGCTGATAAATCATTAATTATATGTACAAAGTCAAGGCAACGCAGAGTATCATTTTCTATACTCAGGATGCTAAAGCTTTTAATCACTCTGGTTTAATGCTAATTCAAAGGATACTTTTTACAAGGTTAAACTTTTTAAAAATCTTCTTTTTGCGGATGCATTTGATAGTATCACAAACAAAAATATTGTTAAACGGATTTAAATATTTGGAAACGTAGTAAAAAGTCAGTTATATTGTAGATGTTTGTACATTAATTTCCTGTTAAGCTTACGTGATGATAACACAATGAAATGTTATCTTCATCATTGGCTCTTGTCTCTTCCTACGTTATTTTAAAGTGGATGTGGGGGGTAATCGCAGAGTTGGCAACAACAATGATAAGCATTCATCCCGTAACCCTCACCAAGATCGCGGGACAGTGCTGATCTTAATGAGTATAAATTGATTCAAAGCAACCATCCTCACCTTCAAACTATTATAAAATCCAGAAATATAATATGAAAAACAAAATAACAAAACAAGAGGCTACAATCTATCCTATCATTATTATTATCATTATCTTTATTATTAATCGTATTATCATATCTAGGTTAACCTCAAACACGTAAGACTACTCAGTGTCCTACGTTAATTGACTTTCGTAACCAATTATAATCATGATACTATTATTTAATTACTTTCTCTTTTGGCTGTTAGTTCCTAATATTTTGTAATACATCATAATTGAGTTTTGTGTAACAAGAACAAAATTAACTTAAATCGGCTTGAACGAAATCTGCAACTTCCAAGTCCGGCAAAGCATGGTGGATATTAAACAATTCATAGGGTTAGGGGACAGGCTAAAAAAATATTTCTAAAGAACAAGATCATCTATTGCAAATATACGAGAATACCTTCCTCGTACAATATCTAAAACGTATACTCAGAAAAATAAGGTGATCTATAATACTGTCAGCAGTTACATTTCCAATCCTCCCGGCCTATTCCTGTTACTGGATTAGGGAATAGTTATCAAATCCGCACACGGTATTCAAAATAATAAGCATTTGTGAATGACTTTGGGTTTGAGACTTATAGTTCGAACGTACACCCTTTACAACTTAAAATTATTTGTATTATTGTCAGTTGAGGAATAATCAATTTTTTTCAGAACAAAATTAAAGCACTGCCTCGCGAAGTCCCCCTTAGTGGCCCGTGGGATCCCACTTTCGTGGACTGGATAAAGAACAAAAAATATTTATAAGAAATGTATAACGAAGATTATAGTGTTTGTTAGAGGATCGTACTCAGAAACAGAAGTGGGCGGAGTATTTATAGCGGGCGAGCTTTGATGTTTAAGGCGGCCTTATGTTAAATATGTTTATTCTGTCTTCCTGTAACTAAATGTGGCGCCACGGGTCGTGGGTGAGTGTTGCTGTTACACATTCCAGCGAAACTATGCAACTCGTCCAAATATCTTTCTGGTTCATACAAATATTTATGCCAGCTGAAATTGACTGAATTACATTTGAGTTCGGTTCCTTCCGTAATGTAAGTTTACTTGTGCTTCTTCCGGGACTTGGCTTTATATTTCGAATCGGTGTTAAAGATGAAACAGGGAAAACGGAATCGAACTGGAATTTAAAATGTGGAATTAAAGGTGTAGATGGGTCGAGTATTATTTAGTACTGATAAACTGTGTTATAATTATTAGAGCCATGCTTTGCTGAAAGATAATTAGTGTACTTTGCAATTTTACTTGTGGAAAAAGAAACTTTGAATACATATTGTTGCGAAGCAAGATACGACCGTATTACGAATGTATTAAGTTCAAAATTATTTAACACTAATGTACCCATCCATTCTAAGGATGTGGCCATATTTATGACACCTTGTCATCAGAAACCCATTTCTCTGAACTACACAACCCCGAACGATCAAAAACATAGCCTATTAATTTGTTTTCCATAAAAATACATCCGTATGCGTGCTACTTCAAGAAACATATTCACAAAACTTAACCTCAGGAAAATTAACTATAAAGCGAGTTATAAATGAAAATAAAACAACTAAATAGAGGCAAAGAAACACTGAGTTTCAATCTATGACAACAGGAGAGTTCCCGAATGCTTTAAAATAACAAATATTTTACCAATTAATAAGAAAGCTTCACCTTTGGATTGTACTAACTATCTATATACTAGCTTGTATAAGTAAAATAAAATACTGATACAAATGATGATTGTTTTAAAAATACAGTATTTTGTCCAAAATCCAATAGAAAAAAGATTACTACTAATGCAATTTTCCAATTTGCTTCAAAAGCTGTTAGTTCAATTAACGATAAAGAAAAAACCTTCTAGTAGTAGATTTAGACTTAAGGAAAGATTTCCATACGGTGTGACATGAACAAGCAAAGCCACAGCACCATATTTTAATCTACGCTAGCCGGTCGCGGTAGGCCAGAGGTCAAGCAGAGGTTCGATCCTGGCTGACTGCTATGATCCTTTTACATAGCGTTCACAGCTGGCCTGGTCGTGATTATTTCCGTTACGGTACCACAACGTGTTTAGATTTCCTCATAGGCCATGGCGACGGGCAGTTGAGGTTAAGAAAAACAAATACAAAAAACATGTGGACTAAGTGGACAGATCGGAGATACGAGGAATAGCTTGTAACTAGTTCCAAGTTATCTGACAGGGGATTCAATTTCTTGAGATTCCTTCTGTAGATGAAGGCAAAATGTTATGTTACAGGCATTCAAAAATGAATTTATAACAAAATCAGGTGGACCCCAAGGATCTATTTTGCACCCGATTCTGTTTCTAATTTTATAAGTGATGTAACAAATTAAATCCAAAGTTGTGATATGTGCCTTTACGCTGATGACACCACTTTATTTGTGTCTTGTGATAACAAACACAATCTAGGAATAAATAGGTATGTAGAGTACAATTTTTGGAGAGTACAAATTCGTCTGCACATTATAACGTCGTCATGTTTATTATGCGTTCATCACCCAAGATGAGTGGAGTAAGGGTGAACACTTACTCTACTCATCTCGTTCATCACGTACACCCTTGTCCCTAGCTGTCGGTCATGTTAAATCATTATTACATTATAATAACCATCTTCACTCAACGTTTTAAGGCAGTTCACAAAGTGGGTATGCCAACAGTGTTGCCAGACATAATTTCAGACTCCAGGGAATATAATTATTGTGTAATGTATGAAGTTGTAAGTTGTAGAAAAGACTGTACCGATGCAACAATTAGACAAAGTGTGTGAATGGAATTTAGTTTTTTCTTGTGGTACTTTTTCTGGAGCAGTACAGTTGTTGTATTAATTATTATTACCCGTGAAATATTGCACAACTCAACTGGGCAACGGCAACACTGCACTGCAAACTGAATAGTGTGATAGGTCCACTTAATGTGATTGAGCATAGAAAAAGTAGCTCCATTGCGTTGGTTGATCACTGATCAGGTCGGCAGTTTAAAATATTAGAGTAGTTTCATGTTTGGTTTTTTTACGAATGACCTAAAGCATTAGCACTGCAGGATTATATTTGTTATGGAGCTCTACCGACGCAAACTACGAGAATTCTAACATTGATTCTGGAAAGATGTTTTTAAATTGACTTTTGTAGACGACTATTTTCACTGGTCGGCATTTTAAATATTCGGCTCGAACTTCGAACTTTTTCGCAAATCTCGAGCCGAGCCGAATACTGCAATATTCGGCTCGAAAAAGCTCGAAGTTCGAATACTCGCACACCCCTGGTGTCTTTCTTCTTGTTGATTTTCTTGTTTCTCGTTTCATTGATAATTTCGCTGATACTTTAAAGTGCTTTACAACATCAGTCTAGTGTTTTAATCTATATTATTAATACGCTACATGCAAACTTTGTAAACAATAGGGTTTTTTCCGTAAGATTGATCCCCACATATTATACACTAAAACAGGGCGTCTAGCTGTGCAGATGTGCAAACTGGCTTTAGATTTTCGATTTAGGCCTCAGGACTCTGCCCCACGGTATTACATGTTATTAATTTGGAGGAGAGTTTTTTTTGGTTTATGTCACAGGTGTGTTTTTTTTAATTCAATTCAATTAAATAAACAACTGTTTGCTGTTATAAGGATTATATATGACTACAGACTGTCATTATTTTGTTTCAGATTCAGATTCAGACAATTTATTTACAATTATATATACAGGGGACAATTAAATAAAACAGACAAATATCCATTGGAAATGTTCCCCACAAAGACTGTACTTACTTGTGGGGAGAATCTTCACTGTCACTCACTTGCGTTTTGATATCACTTCCACTGTTGTATAAAACGTAACTAAAAATACAGTACTTAGGTAAAAAAATACAATGTGATTAAAATAATAATAGTAATATTAATATATCTTTGCCAAATAACTGTTAGATGTATGGTGATTTGAGCACAGTCTACCGGAATGTACAATAAATAGTTTTTTTTAATATTAAAAAACCCTTCCTATACTAGGATTGGATCATTGCTTCTACATCTTCATCATCAAGTTCCACCAGTACCCTCCCCCTGAAAACCTCGACATTGTCCTCCTCTGATTCTCTAATTTGGTTCGGGAAAATAACTGCATACTATATGAGTTAGGTAAAATGGGGTTAATTGTTCGGCTTTATTATTTACTGTTTAACTATTTACTATTCTGACTTCTCAAAACAGGTTGCGCAAGTTGCGCATAAGAAATTCTAGTTTTATTTTATTTGACGTAAAGGCGGGGCGTATAAGTCAGAGTTATTATTGATACCGATTGAAAAAGTCAAGTGTAGTTTTAAACGCGCAAACATCGACATGCTTAGGTGTATTGTGAATATTGTAAAGAGGCGAATTTTAGTCTCGCGTGATCAAAGGCTGAGCAAGTGGAGGGTGGTGCGGTGGAGGGGGCACTGATTGTAAGCCGCTTACGCTAGTAAGACCGACAAGAGCGTGTTTAACTTGTACTTGTGTTTACACTTCCCGATCTTCAGTCGTATCTAGATAAAATACTTTTAAATCGGATATCGCGTTTTTATTTTTATTTTGCTTTACGCTAGAGACATATTGATAAGGAGGTTACTACACGCTTTTTAGGGAAAGCGGTCCTAACCCAAAGAGTAATGGACAGCCCAGGAATCGAACCAGTGACCCTCGAAACTATGTTCAAGACGAACTGTTGGATTAGCGAGACGTCCAAATGATTTATTTACGAAATAAATATAATCGTAGTTATCAACGAATAGTTTATGTTTTTTTGCATTCGATGACTTAAACGCGTTTTTGGGCCCCGTAGAAAAAAGTATAATTGTATTTATTTGCTTTACTCACGAACCGTACTAACTATTAACTTGTAGAGAGTGCTGCAGTGGCCAGGTTAAGATTTTCCGTTCTATTTTTGCATTTAATATTTTTTCGTCATATATTATATTGTAAATAAATGGTATCAGGAGACTGACACAAACTTTCCCCCTTTTAAGCCAATTGTAATGAATAAGTTTCTTTATATTTACTAAATATAGAATATAAAGAACGGTAGTTTGTAAACAGAATCATCTAATGAACATTTTTCAGAAATTTATACCCAAATCCCTGTTTTGGAGGCACTACAAAGTCATTAGCCACGCTAGAGTGGTTTTAGGAGGAGAAATGCCCCCTCCTACCCCCAGAGTTAGGAGGAAATATGTTCCGAATATCCTCTGTTGCTGTTATTCAATGCTAACTTGACCTACAGCAGTGGCTTTAATGAAATTGGAAAAGTAAAAAAAGGTAGATATGTTAATTTTTCCATTCCTCATAAGAATAACATAGGACAATGTATAATTGCGTACACTTCCCGCTAAATGAAAATTTCTCCGCAACCAATAGTCGTAGACGTAGTAGTTAAAAATAATAAAGTTTTTAGCTTGTTTTATTGATGATAAGTAAATTTGATTTAAAATGAATAGTTTTCTGAAAAATCAAAAACCTTAACTTTCGAACATTTTAAGTCCTACAATATCTGAACCCTAATTTCACCAGAAAAGCGTGCGGGGTCTTTTTGTTGGAGACCTGAAACAATATGAATTACAACATTTTAATTAAAATAAATAGTTTGAGCCGTATTTTTAATATGAATTTTTATGTTTTTTGCTGTTTTTAAGAAAAAATTAACCTTCTAAGTCAGAAATTCTAAAAAATGAAAATAAAATTCGTGTAAATACCTAAAATATTTAATGGATTTGTTCCTACACACCAAATTTGATTGAAATTGGCCCATTGGTGTGGGCTCTATGTTGCCTGTACACAACCATTCAGACAGACAGACAGAACTTAAAAAAAAAACACTTATTTAGATTCAGGGAGCACCAAAACGAATATTTCCACCAATAACTCCAGTTAAAAGATTTCTCCAATGTATAGGTGGAGAAAGTAAACATTAACGTGGACA
The DNA here is from genome assembly GCA_963675035.1 of Allygus modestus. Taxonomy (NCBI): domain Eukaryota; kingdom Metazoa; phylum Arthropoda; class Insecta; order Hemiptera; family Cicadellidae; genus Allygus; species Allygus modestus. The sequence goes on along the minus strand of OY776113.1, from coordinate 36,187,070 downwards.
AACCCGACTTAACTCCTAAGTGACTTGTGGCGCGTGCACGGTTTTCGTATAGTCTGTATACTTACGCGAGGTGAAGTTTGTATTCTTACATGTTCACACCCATCGGTAATCGAAAAAATAACTGCAAGCCTTCATGATGTGATGACAAAGTTTGCATTTCGAGTCGAGTAGACGTGTATGAAGAAGTAGCCATGTGTAAGTTCTTGGTGATTATGATTCGATGTGTTTACTTTTAGGGTAATGTGGTGGTTATCATACGAGCAGACAAGACGTTACTGATTTTGGGGGAGTTTTAACATTTAAATTATGTTCATCTTCTTGTCTTCAATTGAAGTGATATTTTTATTAATCTTAAATTCCTCCTGTACGGTAGAATTAAACTACAGTCGTAGACATTAAGGCGACTTTAACTTCGAATTCCGTTTATTCGAACGGTGACACCGCCCACCGGTTATTTCTTTTACATCGTGAAGCCCTAACAAAGTTTCTTCTTTCAACAACCAGTGGACTGATAAGTTATTTAATTTGAACAAATACTGAACTAATGTTTTGGATTAAAAACCTTTTTGTTTGACGAACAAAAATAACTGATATGTACGTTTCTGATAATTTGTTTTCCAATAAAAGTGTTATGAAACAAATATAATTTAGTTATACGACTTTAATAAAGGACTGTCATATTGAAATGTTAGCACTAAACAGAGTAGAATGCTCGTATCGATTTGTATCGAAATGTTATTTTGCTGCGCAGTTCCCATATGACTCTTGACAAAGGTTTGATTTATATGCTAATAAAATCGGACCCTATATTCCGAGTAATAACCGCCAGTCCGTCTGGATCGTGTTGCTTATTAAACATATCTGCGCATCAACATCTTTCACGTTATATTTCTACGACGTTTCAATCCGAATCTGTTTTAATAATAATGAATCGACAATGATAAATATATTACAGCTGTGAATCACTTGAACTAAACTAATGATTCTAAATCCCAAGTTCCAATGCTTTTGTTGCTTATGATTGGCTATTTGCCAGAAGAGTCGTTCATGAGTTGGCACAGTGGTCGAAGCGAACCACGGTAGCTGTCTTGTCGTGGGTTCGATTCCTAGTTCTGCCTAGTAATTTTGATAAGAACTGTCCAAGTTTAATGCAGTAGCTCACCCCTCGTTTTGCCACATGTGGATAATATCTGAGTAAGATTTAAAGAATGCCTCTTTTTCAGACCTAAAATAATCTTAGATCCACCCTTGCGACAAAGAAAAATCCCAAATACAGTTTTCAGCCGGAACTCGATGCAGTTGAACCGTGGAGAGTGTGTTTTGGAACTCGAATTTATTAGCCACGATGATATTCGATTGTACCATAGGGAATTTCAATCGGCTACACACGAGCACATCGCCCCTATATCATTATCAGCTACTGATAACAGTTATTGAGTAGCGATTGGTACATAAGATGATGATCTTCTTTGGCAATCGAGATGAAGTGTGGAGGGGGCTCCAGTCACGAATGTTGTTGCGATTCTTCTTGCTTCTCCCATAGAGTTATGTTAACGTTTCAGTCCCGTCCCTCCTCGACGGATCATCCGAATTATTTGCTTTGTGACTTATTTAGTTCAACAAAAGATTACCTAGTGATTTAAGGTAATAGTCCCAGGAATTCTTAAACTAACCTTGAAACTGGTCCATGCCAAGCCTGGTCTATGCTGGGTACAGCAAATGAAGTTGTTATAACATATGGTAAGTCTTTTGGCTATCCATTATGACAAGCTTCCCTTTCACCTGGGAAGAGAACGTCCGGGTTCGTTCCCCGACCCGAGAATGTAGTCCCTGGCTGCACAGCCTATCAGACGCCTCAACACCCAACAGACAATATGCCCAACAATTGGCAATACAATTGGCCCAACAATTGGCAATACAATTGGCCCAACAATTGGCCATACAATTGGCCCAACACCCTGTCAGTTGAGCTGGCCAGTTGGAGGGCAGAGCGAGTCCGCTTGTATGAGCCTGATCACAGCTGTCACAAGAGCACGGGAGTTGGCCCTCTAAAAGGTCAATTCGGCTGCCTGTCCCATCCCACCCTTTCCTTCCCTGCTATATCCTATCCTTCCGGTAGCCTGAGCGAAATTTCCGCTTGTGGAAGACGTGCCTAGCAGCTTATCTGGGATTTCCTAATCCAGCATTTGTTTATATCACGAACCTACATATTATTTAGCAATCCCCTTAAAAATCAAAAATATTTTACCTCTCTTGGTTAAATAAAACAATACTTGTAATTAAATGCTGTTTGTTATTTAAAATGAGTCTTATATTAATGATGTCGGGTAACCCGACGAGGATTAATGGATCTAATGCGTTAATATTGTTCGTATGGGAGAAACAGAAAAACACATATTTAGGGTCAAGCGAGAGCCCCCTACAGATTTGCCTCCCACTGCATTTCCCACTTCACAATCACCAAATACTCCTGACTTCTGGTACCTGTGCTGACTGTTCGGGAAGATCGGGAAAGGACTTGCGGTATGAGACGAATCTCGGGCTTACTGCCCTATTCAATTTATGAAGTGAGCTGGATAAAAACAAACAATATATTCCGGTGTGTATTTACCGACCAATTATCACACAATATTTGACATAAAATTTATGTAAAAGATGTTAATGTAAATACAATTTTTGATGCCACATTGACATCAAATGTTATCAAAATGACATCCATTTGACGTCAACCTAAAGTATAAATGTCCCGCAATTTTATGTAAAAATTATGTCAATAAATTGATTAACTGTGATGTCATTTTTAGATTAAATTGATGTCAAACTGATCTCATAGGTGACCAACAAAATTGATTAAAAATTTATGTTATAATGATTTAAAAAATTAAGAAACTATGGCATAATGTTTAGATAAATTGATGAGCATGACATCATTTTTACATCAAATTGACGCATATGACGTCATTTCTACATGAAGTTAATAGAAAAAAATGTATGCAAAATTTACATTTACATATGTTACAAAAATAACCACTTTGAACTCACTTATTACCTCACCGTAATACCTTATAAATTACCCACAAAAACTGAAATACACTTTCAGATAAAAAAAACATAAAGTAAGATTACAAAATCCAAGCATATTTCATATTATTATACATATAGCCAAATAAATCTGCTATATTAGTAAATTTTAGCTGTAAGTTATTAGCAAATATAAGTAATATTAGTTTAATTTGATTGTCCATACCCTATATTATATATGTTTTTAAATAAAATACAATGTTTTTTTCTGGTGGGTTCCACAAGACAAAGCGAGAGGTAGAAGTCTTTGACCAACAGAGATTTTTGAAGAATGAAAGTCAGGTGCAGACTTAAAAAAATAATAGATACACAAATAAGGGTTTAATTTATTTACATAGTTTATTTATACATACAATTATTTACATTTGTGCTTCAAACTCTTGGAACGGTCTGCCCTTTTGTCTTCTCTCTGAAAAATAAAAATCTTATTACTTACTAGATAATTTTATAGTTTACAATTACTGTGCATAGAGTGGCTGCTGCTAATACCTTAGGATTAAATAGATCTCTTGACTTTCCATGAGTCAAAGTGTTCCAGATTTTGCATTTAGAGTTATAAACTGATGTGTAGCCCAATAATATTAGGTCCTAAGTTATATATAACTAACTTATTAGGAAATTTTAAAGGACCGTAGCCTAATTGTCTATGCTTGAATTAATTAATCATCATACTATTAACCTTTTTCTAGAAATAATTTATTGACAGTCAAGATAGTTTAAGCTTACCATATTCATTTACCTGTCAGTCAAAATGCATGTTATAGACCTACCTAGGTCCCAATGATATTGCCTTCCTCCTTACTTGACTGGCTGCGTAACATAGTAGTTATCATGCTCGCCTCGAAATATTCGAAATCCGAGGTTCGCCAGATCAATCCTGATCAAAATCGCGAAATTTTGAGAAGGTTCGAAACTGGACCTAGCGCTGCCATTTGTCATTGGGCTATTAATTAATTATTCTTTATAAGAACAGGTCGACCTTAGATAGTAACAAGACCAGGGTTTGGACCGTTCAGTATCAAAACGTTAAAAAATGCCACTGGCGTAGGTACACAAAAAAAACTGAGACCATCAGAGCCGGATAAGTTATGTCACTTAACATTAAAGTGACCTTGGATAATCAAGAATGTAACGTAGCCTATAGGGCTAAAGCCTAGTTCAGACATTCAAACACAAAACCTCATAGGTCTAAGCATTTTCAACCGCACTGTAACACTCACAGATATTAAATACCATAAATCGAAGCACAGTTAAATCAGACTTGCCTATTCCGCTTGCAAAATGTTTCCTACTCCTAGCCTCTTATCGGAATTAAGGAAAACAGAGAAACGAAACGAGGCATACACGAACACAAAGACGATGAGCACTGCGCAGGCGAAATTGGAGATGGAGAACGAGGATCTGCAAGATGGCGACTTGGCGACATGATACAGAACAGTCGAATCAAGTATAAATTAAACTGAAATTATTTAATTCTAATGTCAAATTAATCTAAAACAACTACTGAAGCAGCTATAATATATTTTAAAATAATTTTAGATAGTAATTATTAATTTAAACTACTTAGAAACATGGTAAACGTGTTTTCAAGTCAGATTTTGATTTGGCATTCCAGTACCAAAAGTTTTACATAGTTTTTATTGTAAACTATGTACAACTTTTGACCTCTTCATCACAAAATTTCCTTCATTTTTACTTCAAATTATGTAAAATTGTTGACGAGTTCAACTGTTCCAAACATTTAAAAAGGCGTTCTTGTTTTAAATGACTACAAAATTTGTTCCTAACAAATTATTTCTTATATTAGAAGACTTTCAAATTTTTAAAAATATGTAAAAGTATTTACATCATAGTGACGTCAGTATTTGATCTAATATTTTACTTAAGATCAATTTGATGACTTTGATCAGTTCTTGACGTCAAATTGACAACGTGTGCTACATGGGTACAAGGACATTGAGGTGCCGTTAAAAAATATGTTCCAACTAAAAAAGGAAAAAAGGAAAAGGAAAGTCCGTTCTCATTACCCTTTCAAAGCAAAAGCGATTTGCGTTCAAGCCGTGAAAACTTTCCGGTAAGAATATCTGTTTAGTGTTGCTGTGAGGTCAAATTGCGAGACAGACAGAGAAAAATGGAGTATGAAGTAAGGGAGTTTTTTAATGGAAACCAAGCTAAAACTATTAATTTTTAGGAGGAACATTATTGTTACAGACAAATATTATACTTCCGTTGTAGTAAGCAATTTAGTTTTATTGTTTTTCATTTTGGTAACGTGTTTGTAAGTTTAGGTTTCTATGACAAAAAAGAGCCACTGAGGATGAACAAAAATGTACTTGTCTTTCAAGCTTGTTTGATTTAATATTGAATAAACTAAAATTTCTGCAAGTTGAAGTGTTTTAACTGAGTGAACCTTTAAAATAATTAATAAAGAAAGACAGAATGCAATACCCATCGCGTTCGTTGCTGTAAAACAGCAAAAATAAACTCATTTCCAAATCAATAAATATAAGTTTCATACTAAGAGAGTAATTTTAGAACTTCCGCTCCGAGCTTAAACATTTCAAAAATACAACTTTTAAGTTAATCATTTTCTTATTTATAAATCCGACAAATTCGTTCAGTTTACATGCCGATAGGCTATATTTATAAATTTCATTACGCCTAATTGTTGAGCTTAAATACAAATATAAATCTAGTATAGTTATATAATCAAACAAAATTACTTGATGTACACCAGTGACTTTTTATGTAAATTTGTTATGTTTTTTATGCAATTTAGTGTTAAAAAGGTTTTGAAAATGAAAAGGCTATCATTCTATTGAAACCAACTGCAAAATACACAATTATTGCAGACTGGAATATTGAACTGATTGTTTACTTATCCACAAGAATTGTAAATGTTTGCCTCGATGTATCCCATATGGAAAATCGACAAACATTTCTTCCTATTTACTCGAGGTTTAATTATGTGAAATATTTTTGCATAAGTCTAAGAGTTAAACTACTAGAGAAAACCAAGCCACGTCCTACTGTAATATAAATAATTTAATTGAAAACGATGTAATAGTTTACTATAATCAACCAGAATAGATCGACACATTTACAGCCAAACTATCAAAGGAAAACTAAATTACGGCGTTGTAAACACCACTAATCCAATACGTCGGCAAGAGTACTATAGAATAATGTGAGTCGGCGTAGTGGTCAATGCGAACCCAAAGCAGCGGCCCTGCCGTGAGTTCGAATCCCAGTCTTAACAAACAATTAATTGTTTACAGTACTGTTACGTACAGTAACAGTAACAGTACAGTAACTCGTACAGTAAGTAACGGCTCACCCCTCGCTTAGCTGGATAGGTTTCACACAGATATAATTTTGTAGACTAGGGACGGGCAAAATGAGGCTGCCAACCTCTCAAAAAATTAAAATAAAATACTCTTTTACTATTTAATTACTATTATAAATTGCAACGCAGTGTGATATAATAATCTGTGAAATTAGTGGTAATAAGTAAAATTGTTCAGTGAAGCTCTGTTCCCAGGACGGGTATGAACTGTCCGTGGGCTATTGTACCAGATTCAATTGTGTCCTATTGTTGTAGAATGACTAGTTTATAGCGCGTGAATCGATCATGCACTCAAAGTTATTCGGCCTTTTTGGAATGCAATGTTATATAAAAACCATTATTTATATTATGAATTACGAGTATTCGTAGTTCCGTTTGACATTACGATTCGACAGTGTGTTTTGGACGTAGCGTATAATTAGTAAGTTTCCAGAGTTACTTATTTATTAGGATTAATATTGGCCTGGTGAAAAGGGTGAGTTGTTAGTTGTGCCGGATATTCTACATTTGGTTTTATTGTCAGTTAGTATTGCGTTAGTACAAAATAATAAAAAACCGTTTTTGTAATCATTAATAACAATTCATTGGGGTACCCGTCTATATTTTAAATTGACGTCGTTATTATTTGTTAGTAATGTTACATTTAAGTGGAATAATCTATATTATTAAAAGAATTTCTTTATATTTGTTCGGAGATTTTAGGCCTCTAAAACTATTATTTTGTATACATGTTTGGTATCAATGAAAAGCTCTTACTCTCTAGATGTGCCTTTTGGGGGTTGGAAAAACATACATCTTCACAGTTTCGCCCTGCAGGCTTTCAAAGTTTCAACGATAATCTCATGGAGTTATATTTGATTTAGTTAGTCAGCTGATTATAGTGTAAGTAAACTTTTAAAACGTCTAGCTCTTTGCCTGCAGATTCCTGTGCGGAGAACAGGACATCTGCTAGTCTAGTTTAGTTATTATTTGTTAGTAAAGTTACATTTAAGTGGAATAATTACAATTTATTTTAATATATTTTGTTTTTGTTCAAACGAGGGAAAATAATACTTCCAAAATCGTTTTCTCTTAGAACTTGCAATAAAATGAACAAATGAAAAATACAGTCTTTTGACGAAAAAAAGTTTTCGTGCCTGATTATGTAATTTAAAAGCATGAAAGCGAAAGCTCTCAGTCCCATTACGATTTCTCTATCTTCCTGCTCAAGGATAAAGCCGATCTTCCTAACTTCTTGAGTTTTGAGTTACCGTTTTGATCTCGTTTATGGGACTGTTATTGTTTATTGTTTTTATTTTGTTTACGCTAGTGGAATTTTGTAAAATTTGTTAGAGGGCAACGGTCCAAACCTCTCAAAGTCATTTTTGCGACCTGGGAATCGGATCCGTGATCACCGGCACTGAAATCCAAGACGTTAACCTTTAGGATAGCGAGACGCTATTATCAATTCCACTGTGGTCGTGCAAATATCGTGCATAACGCCCAATAACAACAAATATATGCGCGTGTTAATCTTTTAGCTTGAGTTCTCAAGTCTCTTTAAGTCTGTTGTTCACAAAGGACCAAAACAACCTCATTTGGGCTACAGATTGGGGATAGTCCTTTGGGGACTTATGTTATGTTTAAAACCGGTTAAAAAGTCAGAAGTGTATGCGATCTAAGAAGTCAGAAGAAGTGTATTTACGGCGATATAAGATATGTAGTCTCTTGGTTCGCTACATTAAACATATGTTGTATTTACGTGTTTTTTATTTGAAATTTAACAAAACATTAAATTTAAAATTCTTTAGTGTATTTACGGCGATATAAGATATGTTGTCTCTTGGTTCGCTACATTAAATATATGTTGTATTTACGTGTTTTTTATTTGAAATTTAACAAAACATTAAATTTAAAATTCTTTAATAATTGTTTAAACCAATAACCTAACAAAAACATTTTACAAAAAAAATAAAGGCCTTTTCACAACGATATCTGTCACATAACGTCCGGTAACGTAACGTAACGTAACACGGCCAATTCACACCGCAAGCGACGTCCGCTACTAGGAGGTACTAGGTTTTCCAGTTTTTCCCCCGACTAGTTCGTCAGTCACTTATACAAACTTTTAAGGTGGGAGGATGTCTTGTACACCATGGTGGTTTTGTTTTCAAATAATATATTGCGTTGATTGCATTTTAAAAAAAATGGCGCTAAATGCCGGTTTAAAACTCTGTTATAGGCGTTTTCAAAACAAATAATTTTGCTGCAGTATACTATGCTACAGGTAAAGTTCCATTGATAAGGGCATTTTAATTATATTTTTGGTCAAAGTTAATCAACATTATCAAAGACAACTGGTATTAAAAAGTGACTGTTAGCAAATTATTTGGTACCCCAAACAAATTTGACCTCGAATCAAAATACTTAGTTCTGTAGTATTCTTTTAGATTAAATTATGTAGGCCTAATTTAAAAGTGTTATATTTTTAATTTTTAGACTATCATATACCGTACCTCATATCAGAAAACTTACAGGCGAGTTAAACTTGTTTTCTAAACAACAAAGTAGTTAAGTAAAATAATAATGAAATATAAACTGGATTGTCTTTTCCCAGTACACCATAAACATCTTCCCAGTCAAATACTTGAAATTGGTGTCTCTACAACTCTACAAATTACTAGCCCACAACAATAATCGGGCACGTACCTCATCAATAAACTGATCCATGTTTATAATAACCAAACAAACAAACAACAATAGAAATAGTATAGGGCAGAGGGACAAATGGCTCAGTTCGCATGCGCGAGGCCACCGACGACGACGCCGCGTACGTTTCTAGAAGATCGCTCCCCGAGTGATCCTCTGCGATTAGTTGGTTTAGTTCGCCGACTACGCGTTACGTTTTTTCGGCGGTGTGAATTGCCCCATTTTAATCAACGGCGAGCGATCTTTTAAAACGTCTGTCACGTCCTGTCTCATAACGTAACGTTACGCCGGTGTGAAATGGCCTTAACAGTGGGCTGCTTGCACATTTTAAATTAACTTACAGGTCTCCACTGGGGAAAGGTCAGATCTATTATTATATTTTTTTACGAGGCAAATAAATTAAATAGCTAGCAATACACATTGCATACTACTTGGTTGTTTGCGTATTTCAACCAATTATAATCAATTTCGTAATGTATTGTAACACTGAATCAATCCCATTCCCCTTCGGGGCCATACACATATTACGTAACACTCTTCAGGGGGGAGGGGGTATGGCGTGTGTTATGCTGCGTTATGTGGGGGAGGGGGGGTTGAATCAACGTTATATTAACTCCAAAAGCTGGCGCACTGCCGTATCTATTGATACTGTTATAAATATTTCAAAATTAAAAACAAATCAAATTGATATATAAATCAAGGTTACAGTTAGTTATAAAAAATACTTCCGTTATACTATTTCCATTACAGTAAAACAAAAAAATAAATATATAAGGTGTTTTGAGGAAGTTCTGTATTGCTTTACACCTATGTTTTGTATTGTTTTAGAATGAAAAATCATGACTTGATGCAATATTGCGCAGTGACACCCACATCTTTAGTTTTTTAAGTTGTTTTGTATTTGTATTAGTTATAAATTAAATTTGTTACGTCTTAGCTGATATAGTTTATTTTGTTGTTTAAATTATTAGTAACAGTCTTGTTTGTTTGTATGATGCCCAAGACTTATCAAAAACCTACTGCAGTAACATCAAGGAATCACTTTTCCTAAGTCCACTAGATTCTCAAGAAATGTTATCTTCCATGAAGAAAGTTAAAAATAAAATATCCTCTGGGTGGGATGAGGTTCCCATGTTTTAATAAAACATGTTAGTGAAATTTTGGCTCCCCTCTTAGCCAATATATTCAACCAATGTTTAACTTTAAGGATATTTCCAAATCTTTTGAAATATCCTGTCATTAAACCCATCCAAAAGAAAAATAACAAACGATTGTACCAATATCTTTACACTCAGTTTTTTCTCACCTACTAGAAAGAATAATTTTAAATACACTTCTACCCTTCTTAGAACATTTTAAAATAATTAGCAAAGAACAATACGGTTTAGAGAGAATTTATCAACAATAGATGCAGTTGCAAGGTTCACTGATTACTTTTTTAAAAATATTGATATAAAAACCCGATCTGCTGCTATTATTTGTGATTTGTCAAAATCTTTTGACACAATTGATAGAAATATATTATTAAAAAAGTTTGAAAACTATGGAATCAGAGGTATAGCCAATAAAATCTTCAAATCTTACATTGAATCCCGTTTTCAAAAAGTGCGGATAAATGACCAACACGTAATGTATGAATCAAATTGGGAATTAAATTATACCGGTTGTCCCCAAGGATCGATCTTAGTCTTTTTTAATATATGTGGCAGACTTACAAAAAAATATTAATTCAAAATCGTAAAATGCTATTCAGTATGCTGATGACACGTCCTTAATCGTAAGGGAGGAAGGTTTAAAATATTTCGATCTAAACTTATACGAATGTATTAAAAATTTAAGTGACTAATTTCGAAAAAATGGTTTAAATGTATATGAAAATAATAAAAAAATAATTCAATTTAAAAACAGTAAAGCTAATCTAAATTCAAACTCAAATGAAAAAAAATGTAGCAAATTCTTAGGCATTACCCAAATTAGACTTTTCTGTCCACACTGATGAATTAAGTAAAAAATTAAATTCATCCTGTTTTGCTTTAAATATTTTATCAAAAAACTTCAATACTAGCATTTTAAGAATGGTTTATTTTGCAACCATTCAATGCAGATCAACATAGGCTAAACAATTTGGGGGAGCACTAAATTAGAAAATGCCAATAGAATACTTCGTATTCAAAAAAGGACAGTCATTAATATTGCTGCTGTAAATGAACCATGAACCCTAAACAATTATTCAATGACTTGAAGGTGATGAATGACCTTGCCTTGTCTTTACATCTCGGAACTTTGTAAATATTTCATTAAAAACAACGGCCTTTTTATTAATATGATTAACTTGTCGCATATGTACAGCAATATACATAATTTTATCACACAACCCTCACATTCAACTGCTAGATTTATAGAAGTCCTCGAACTATATGGCGCGTAAAGTCATCAACAAGTTTCTGTTATTGAATAAAAATATATTATTCAACAGGCGTTTGTTAAACAATTTAAAATAATATATATTTATACACGCTTTTTACAGCCTTAACGAATTTTTAGAAACAAATAGCAAATAAAGGACCAATTAATCGTGTAACATTGTTCTGTTTAATTCTTATTTGAATACTTTATAGTTAGTTATTATCAATATGTAGCAACAATTCTCTATTTTTGTGCATTCAATACATTTGTACTCTACATTTGTGCATTCCTGTATTTTTGATGGAGAAATAAAGATTCTTATTCTTATATATTTTGCTTTGAAAGAGTTATTACAAATATTGTAAAAAAGAAAGTCATTTAAAGATTAATGATTCATTGATATCCATATTCCAGGTTGCTAATAAAACGATGTTTAAAAGGTTTAAGCTGTTTTAAAGCCTACTACGATTGAGTTACGTAACACATAGGGGGGTATGATCAAGCGTTATGGAGTGTTACATGGGGGAGGGGGGTTCTAAAACGACGAAAAATGCGTTACGTAATATGTGTATGAGCCCTTTGTGTAACTAACACAACTTTTATAATGAAGGCGATTCGAATGTAAATATGTTTTAAATTAAATTGCAACCGGTTTTTGAAGAATACTTGTTGTTATATAAACGTCAGTTTGCATAGAATTTTTCAGATGTATTATTGTTCGGATTTCGTTTAGTACAAATTTATAATATACTTTTTACTTAGAATTATATTCGGGGCGTGGACATGATAGCAACTGACACAAAGAATATAGCACAAAGGACGTACATAAACTACAACTCTAAAAATCACACAACACATCAATAAACAGACAATTTATCATAAAGGTTTTATCATAAAGACTTCTACGATAATACGGTTGAAGTATTAAGGCTCCCCTCTACCTAGAATTCTTTCTTCTCTGTGGTTGCATTTACAATCACAGGACTTACATTTCAAAGGATGTAGTTTAAACTACAACAACTTTATTATTGACTTATTTACAAGGCAGAAACATTATTGTGGAATTTAAGAAGTAGCATAAGTAGAATTAACTTTCTTCTATCAAAGTCCGTTTAGAGTTTGACGATAACATAATTATCGAAGCTGCAAACTCCTGCGGACTTCAGCAACGCTACTTTTATCTATCTTAACAAGATATTTTCATGTAGCGGCACAGATTTTTCCGTATGGTAGATTGGAGCCTTAATATGAGGAAGTGCTCTATATACGGGTAATCGTGTCATCGTTGTTTATAAAACATAGCCTTGTGATTTTTCAAAATCTCTAATTTTAATCGTGCGCATTTCATGACGCTAACTCTTCTTCCTCCGAATACGGCGCGGTGACACTCTGTCGCACATGGATCCTGCCCTTACGTGTCATCAAATACATTTATGGCTTCTAGCTTGAGAGGGGGCTCCAGTCACCGGCTTCTACCTGCTTTTTTCATAAAACTAATGTTAACTTTCAAAGCCTGTCCCACCTCGATCGAGTCGTAAAAATAATCAAGGACAGTAGACAAAAGCTAACCTCACGTGTGAATGAAAGTTGTAATTTTGACATGTACAGCCAGGAAGTGAAGCACTTAAAGCAACAATTCATTAGAGGGTTCGTGCATAAAATAAAAACATAACTGAGCCGGTCGTCACGAACACGTCAGTAGTAAATATCCCCCATTAGGCGTACGCTAGCATGTCCGGTGAGCCCTAACATTGATTATACATCATACGGAAGGATTCCGTAGGATGTATAATCAATGGCCCTAATGTGGTTCTGAATATTGTAAATAGTCTAGTAGGCGGATGATATTCTCGGCGTAGGAATCGATCACGTGTATCGACGTCGTGTACGGAAAAACTTCAGTGAACTTAAATAAAAATCACAAAGTTGAAGTTGTTCATTATGTTATTGGACAACTCGTGATAGTGTAAATTGAACATCATTAATTTATAAATTTATATTTTGATATAATTTTGTTATTTAAAAGGATATTACAAGTATTATTAGGTTGCTATACATTGAAAATATATTTATTATAGCACGAACTAAGTCCAAGCTAGCGAAAAATAAATTTTAAAAATCAACTAGTATCAGATTACAATTTAAAAGACTCGCCACCAATTACTAAATTTGGTTGAATGCTTAAAAAGGAAGGCTTTAAGTCTTTTAAAAAACATTATTAGCAATTTTTGAGGTTTGGCACATAAAAGCTGTAAAATATGTAACGTCTTAGTAAAAATTTTGAACAGAATATTCACCTTACCGTTTAAGCCGTGCAACCAAAAGTCCTTTCGAAATGTTTAGATTACCAGTGCCTGCTGCTTTGTTATAATCTACAAAACTTTATCTACAAGAAAGTACTCACCCCCTCAGTGTTTATTTATGTTGTCACGGCACATCGCAGCCCCTCACTTTTATGTTTATTCGAGTTCACTCCATATAGAGATAGATTTGTTAACTTTCTTGTTCTCGAAGATCGTGTACTATTCCAACAACTTTATAACAGAGCGGTGGAGCTGGAGTTGTACGGGCGGGATAATTATCCGGGACCACGTTACAACACAGCGGTGGAGCTGGAGTTATACGGGTGGGATAAGTTATCCGGGACAACATTATAACACAGTGGTGGAGCTGGAGTTGTACGAGCGGGATAATTATCCGGGACAACGTTATAACACAGCGGTTATCCGGGACAACGTTATAATACAGCGGTGAAGCTGGAGTTGTACGTGCGGGATAATTATCCGGGACAACATTACAATAGGACAGTGGAGCTGGAGTTGTACGTGCGGGACAATTATCCGGGACAACGTTATAACACAGCGGTTATCCGGGACAACGTTATAATACAGCGGTGAAGCTGGAGTTGTACGTGCGGGATAATTATCCGGGAGAACATTACAATAGGACAGTGGAGCTGGAGTTTTACGTTCGGGATAATTATCCGGGACAACATTACAATAGGACAGTGGAGCTGGAGTTGTACGTGCGGGACAATTATCCGGGACAACATTACAATAGGACAGTGGAGCTGGAGTTGTACGTTCGGGATAATTATCCGGGACAACATTACAATAGGACAGTGGAGCTGGAGTTGTACGTGCGGGATAATTATCCGGGACAACATTACAATAGGACAGTGGAGCTGGGTTTTCGGTGTTCAGAGTTCTCCTCTTAGTTGACGAGTTTGTGATAAGCCCCTAGGAAACCAAAACTTTCATCACGAATCATATGTCGGCGCTGATGTCACATTTACATGTTACACTCGCCATGTGATGTTGTAAATCTAGCAGGGGTATCCTTTATTTCGTGAACAAATCATTAACAAGTACCACATACTCAATTAAAATATATTTTCTTAAAGTTTTATTTTTAGATTATTTACCTTCTGACGTCATGCAAATGATTTGCAATATAAGATACTATCTATTTTTTATGACCACGAATAGAGAAATTTGAGATTGAATACTTTTGATAGTTACGATACATTTTTAAAGTTTTATAAAGATAATTATAAATAAAGGCGATGGAAATTTTGTGTTTTTTAACTTCTCTTTGTCTTGTTGTTTTATCCGGTTTTGTCTTATCAGTGTCTCATCTGATTTTGGTGACGAACGACTAGTATTACATACTAAATCATTTTATAATAAAGTATTTTGACAGTTTTCGATTCGTTCACCAAATTAATAAAAACTCTGGAATGCGCACGAGTTATGCGGTGACGTGAAAGAAGGAGTGCGGAACTTCAAAGTATTAGATTTGTTACGCAACGTGTACTGACGTTAATTTACACTTTCTCTGAGCCACGGAGGCAAACACTGAGCCCACAAACACACAATACCGAGTGGCCCGGAACGCCGCCGCTAAATAGCTCCGAGTTGAAATATTGTTGTTTTGTTTTATACTTCTCACGGCTATTTTTGTTAGAGAATGGTCTGTGATTCACGTTCCCTGGCCCGTGACTCGGCCGTATTTACATTCCTCCGCATCCATTGACGTTCCGTCCGCCTGAACGTTGTGCCATGCGGGAGTATTGTTTGACAACTATGTCAACACTCCTGTTACACTTAAGCTCCAGTCCGGGAAGTTCGCGTTTCTACCTGCTTCCCCCATAAAGCCAATGTTATCTTTCATAGTCCGTCCCACATCAACGGATTATTCGATATAGTTGATGTATAGCTCATTTTAAAGAACAAACAAATACCCAGCGATTTCAGTGAGAAAAAATGTCGACATCACTAATAATTAAGGGTGTGCGAGTACTCGAAACTTCGAGTTTTCGGCCGAGTATTTTAATACTATAAACAGACTTGAAGTTTTGAAAAATACTCGAAAGATCGAACGAGTATTTCCCGCCGATTTCTGGACGATTGCTAACGATTGCGACCGGCTAAATCGCGTAGTAACGGCCTCAAAAGGCGATCGCATCACGTAAAATCGGCCGAAAATGATGATCGGACCGCGTAATTTCGGCCGAAAATGATGGCGGAAAACATAGTATCGGCAAAAGTGGCGACCGGGCCACTTGATATCGGCCATGACTAACGACTTCGTCATCTAATATTGATTATTAAGCGATGTCTGGACCAGTTGATATTGGCCAAATTACAACCGGACCGTGTTTTATCGGCTGGAAACGAATGTCAAACTGTGTTTTGTTTGTCAATACGTAATCCAGTTTGATTGTACTGGCCAAAACTGTGGATTACTACTCATGTATTAGTTATAAACCATGTTTAGATTATCAAATCTGGAGTAGTATCCAAATCCCATTACACTATTTGAAACTACCAACTGATGACAAATACTCGCTCGAAAATACTTGAAACTCGAAAATAATTGACACTACTCGACTGGATTTAAAAAATCAGTACTCGCACACCCCTACTAATAACGTTCAAGAAAATTCAAAAATATTCAACATTTATGATTTTTAATGAGTTGCTCCATTTGTGCTATCGGAATTCTGGTCACTGAAATCGCTAGGTATTTTGTTCTTTAGAATAAACCTTAAATCAACGATCGGATAACCCGTTGAGGAGGGACGGACTTTGAAAGTTAACATTGGCCTTTTGGGAGTTCAGGTAGACGCAGAGGACTGGAGCCCCCTCTTAAACACGTGGAGAAATAACATAACTAATGGTAAAAGAATCTTTCATAATATTCTCTGTATTTTTTGGAGAGGGTTAAAAACACTCTTCTTTTATTTACTGATGACGTGTATTATAACTGGAACCCTTAGTTTGGGTTATTTATTTTTCTAAACTTAATGCAAATCAAAGATAAGATCCCTAGATATAGGAAGGAGGAGGAGGTAGTTATGTACAATTATGAATGGACAAGTTGCATATAAATTCCTAATATCGCACGATATCCCGTAATGGAAAAATTTAAACAAGCTTGTAAACTCTCTGCAAAAACCTGCAAGAAACCGATTGACAATCCATAGCTACCGCGGTGCAAGGCTGTCGAATGTAGGATACATCAGAGAGGCGTGGTGTGAAATAACTCGCCTCTCTGTGGCCGGTACGAGTTTCCTTTTTTTACTCGCTATACGACTTCAGTAGGAATTTCCATAACTATGTGTTTTACAGTGATATAATGTTTACTCTGCTTCTGAATATTTGTGTGAGTTTGTGAAATTGATCTTCCTTAGCATCCTGCATCCAGTCGTGCAGAAACATTAAATGTCCCCTTAATCTTATTACTTTTAAATAAGGGGCCATACACATATAACGTAACGTATTTTTCGTCGTTTCGAACTCCCCCCCCTCCACCATATAACACATAAGTGTTAATTGACCATCCCCCTACCCAATCATATGTGTTGGAAATATAATCATATTAAATGTTAATAAGCTTAAACCTTATGATCATTTTGAATGGATTAAAATAAAATAGTATTTTAGTCAGATTTTATTTTATTTTCTAAAACAAATCTGTTATATTATTGTTAAAAAAAGTTTACTAATAAAAACAAACAAACGTGTAATTTAAATTAACATATATAATATTTGATAGCTAAATTGTAATGCGACAAAGCTCTAAAACATTTCGATAATTTTTAGGTTTAAGATAAACTATAACAACTTTAATTTAATTAATAGAAGTGACATTTACACTGCCAATTTTTCTCAAGTAACATTTTCGAGGCTATAACAGGAAATTAAACTATTCCAGCTACTACGTAACAAATTAAAAATAATAACTATCATAAATTCGAAACAATCATTGAACAAATTGAACAATAAACAACATACTGTATGTTATAAATAATAAAAAAATACTAAAATCAGGTCACACAACATTTTATAAAAATAAAGAGGTAGTCTTTATTTCATTCCTAGCTTTATATTGACAGTGCGTGTGAGTTGCGTAACTCGGAGCCAGAGCCCTCCCCCCTTAAGTGCGTTACGTAATATGTGTATGGTCCGTTAAGAGAAAACCAAACAGCACTTTTGCGTTTGAACTTGTATCAAATATAAACGGAAGACTCAAGAGATTCCTAGGGAATATCGCGGTTATTTTGTGGACATCCCGTTCTCTTTGTGGTTCTATTTTGATGTTAGAATGGCCAACGAGTCACTCCTCTTGTTTAGGAATCTCGATTCTTGGATTCTCCTCTATATTTTTGAATTTTTGAACATGCAAACTAAAAACGGATGTTTGTAAAGTTATTGAAATATGTTAAACTATTTAGACTTTAAACACGTCTTAACTTAAAAAAACCCCCATCTGCAACGTTTGAACTTTGGTATTTTTACTAATTTGCAAAATTAAATTTGCAACTATAAACATATTTAAATTTATAAACTAATTATAAAAAATACATTAAAAACATTCAATTTTATGCGTGATACTATTTATTCCAGTTCATAGATATAACTGTTAATTTCAATAACAGATCGACATGAGAGTTTGTGTTGTCGTGGGCACAAAGTGAAATTGGGAACTTCGTGTTGTCGTGGGCACAAAGTGAAATTGGGAACTTCGTGTTGTCCTGGGCACAAAGTGAAATTGGGAACTTCGTGTTGTCGTGGGCACAAAGTGAAATTGGGAACTTCATGAAGCGTCTAACGCGCCTGTGGACATAGTTAACTCGATGCTCTCAATTACATTTACAGTATGTTCCCAGGCCTCGTTGGGCACTTAAATAATGTCTGAAAACATTAATATGCCGTGTTAATGAATAAAACAACAATTTAGATAGTTGAATATTTTATTTTTATTTAAATAGTTTTTTGAGTAAATAATCTGTAGAACAAATACATTATAATTTTAAACTCATCCTAAATTTATTTACACACTAAAATAAATGTTTGCATTTGTCACTCTTTAACCATAAACACAATACGATATATATATATATATATATATATATATATATATATATATATATATCACCTGATCCATCTCAAATGGGTTGAATAAAATATAAAATCATGTTATTTATACCATCATACAATTAAATTTCCTTAAAATAATCATAATATCTTAAAATTTTTGCTATGGTTAATTCAATTAACTACAGTTATAATTATAATTTAAAAATACATAAAATATAATAAGAATAAATATTGCGTCGAATCCTTTTACGGTAAGTGCCAAAGGCGGCCTGGGCACTTATTGAATTGCAAGATGTGCCCATAACGCGACATGTTTATCTATTTCACCACAAATAATCATCTGCACGTCTAAAAAAACTTCAACGAATATAAAATAAAGTGTCTAATATGAAATAAATAAAAGATAAAATAAATAATTTAACCAGGATTAAAATCATAATGATTAATTTTAAAGCTATTTCAGCGTCACCTTAGATGTTCCCCAAACTGACAGGCGAACTGTCAGCACGAAAAAACTCACACGGAGTCGCAGATAAGGAACTGACTAGAGAACTGTCAGCACGGAAACAGTCGCATGGAGTTGCAAGCAAGGTGAACTGTCAGCACGGAAACACTCGCACGAAGGCCCAGTAAAGGAACGGACTAGAGGACTGTCAGCACGGAAACACTCGCACGAAGTAGCAGACAAGGAACTGACTAGAGAAATGTCAGCACGGAAACAGTCGCATGGAGTTGCAAGCAAGGTGAACTGTCAGCACGGAAACACTCGCACGAAGGCCCAGTAAAGGAACGGACTAGAGGACTGTCAGCACGGAAACACTCGCACGAAGTAGCAGACAAGGAACTGACTAGAGAAATGTCAGCACGGAAACACTCGCACGGAGTCCCACTGACTAGAGGACTGTCAGCACGGAAACACTCGCACGGAGTCGCAAACAAGGAACAGACAAGTGAACTGTCAGCACGGAAATACTCGCAAGTTGTCAAAAACATGGAACAGACGAGTGAACTGTCAGCACGGAAACAATCGCACGGAGTCCCAGTCAAGGAACTGACTAGAGGACTGTCGGCACGGAAACACTCCACGTTGTCGCAAACAAGGAACAGGTGAGTGAACTGTCACCACGGAAACACTCGCACGGAGTCCCAGTCAAGGAACTGACTAGAGGACTGTCAGCACGGAAACACTCGCACGGAGTCGCAGACAAGGAACAGACTAGAGGACTGTCAGCACGGAAACACTCGCACGGAGTCCCAGTCAAGGAACTGACTAGAGGACTGTCAGCACGGAAACACTCGCATGGAGTCGCAGACAAGGAACAGACGAGTGAACTGTCATCACGGAAACACTCGCACGGAGTCCCAGTCAAGGAACTGACTAGAGAACTGTCAGCACGGAAACACTCGCACGGAGTCGCAGACAAGGAACAGACTAGAGGACTGTCAGCACGGAAACACTCGCACGGAGTCGCAGACAAGGAACAGACGAGTGAACTGTCATCACGGAAACACTCGCACGGAGTCGCAGACAAGGAACTGACTAGAGGACTGTCAGCACGGAAACACTCGCACGGAGTCGCAGACAAGGAACTGACTAGAGAACTGTCAGCACGGAAACACTCGCACGGAGTCGCAGACAAGGAACAGACGAGTGAACTATCATCACGGAAACACTCGCACGGAGTCGCAGACAAGGAACTGACTAGAGGACTGTCAGCACGGAAACACTCGCACGGAGTCGCAGACAAGGAACAGACTAGAGGACTGTCAGCACGGAAACACTCGCACGGAGTCCCAGTCAAGGAACTGACTAGAGGACTGTCAGCACGGAAACCCTCGCACGGAGTTGCAGACAAGGAACAGACGAGTGAACTGTCATCACGGAAACACTCGCACGGAGTCCCAGTCAAGGAACTGACTAGAGGACTGTCAGCACGGAAACACTCGCACGGAGTCGCAGACAAGGAACAGACGAGTGAACTGTCATCACGGAAACACTCGCACGGAGTCCCAGTCAAGGAACTGACTAGAGAACTGTCAGCACGGAAACACTCGCACGGAGTCCCAGTCAAGGAACTGACTAGAGGACTGTCAGCACGGAAACACTCGCACGGAGTCACAGACAAGGAACTGACTAGAGATATGTCAGCACGGAAACACTCGCACGGAGTCCCAGTCAAGGAACTGACTAGAGGACTGTCAGCACAGAAACACTCGCACGGAGTCACAGACAAGGAACTGACTAGAGATATGTCAGCACGGAAACACTCGCACGGAGTCCCAGTCAAGGAACTGACTAGAGGACTGTCAGCACGGAAACACTCGCACGGAGTCGCAGACAAGGAACTGACTAGAGAACTGTCAGCATGGAAACACTCGCACGGAGTCCCAGTCAAGGAACTGACTAGAGGACTGTCAGCACGGAAACACTCGCACGGAGTCGCAGACAAGGAACTTACTAGAGAACTGTCAGCATGGAAACACTCGCATGGAGTCCCAGACAAGGAACTGACTAGAGAACTGTCAGCACGGAAACACTCGCACGGAGTCCCAGTCTGCCTCGCTCCAGAAAGGGAGAGACAACCTTACTTAGCTCCTGGGTTCTGTGAGTGACATAACTCCAGGACGATTCTCCCTCTAACTCGACGTCCCCCTACGTCCACCAGACAGGGACCGCCATCGTATAGAGCCTCCAACCTGTCAGGGGTCGGGTGGCCCCAGAACGGTTCGTCCCCCGGCCCGGCAGACCAGAGACCGTCGGGTAAGGGCCCTTCCTCCCAGGCACCCGTCCCAGGCTGCAGGGAAGATCCACTACTCCCTCCAAGGACTTGGACTAGACTGGATATCCAGGCTCAACTAGGAGTCAAGCCCCCAGAATAGGCAAGGAGGAACCAAGGAAGGGAATGTGGTCACACTGGATAGTCAAAAGACTTACCAATACTGAGACAGCTTCATTTTGCTGTACCCAATGTCGACCTCTGTACTAGTATAGACCATTCAGGGAGCCGTCGAGGACC
This sequence comes from Allygus modestus, assembly GCA_963675035.1. Taxonomy (NCBI): domain Eukaryota; kingdom Metazoa; phylum Arthropoda; class Insecta; order Hemiptera; family Cicadellidae; genus Allygus; species Allygus modestus. The sequence goes on along the minus strand of OY776113.1, from coordinate 36,165,147 downwards.
AAGGGTACTTCGTAGCAACTCAAAATAGTTTTAAGATAATGAAAACAATTTTATAACTTTAAATAATCATACAATAACTTTGGTAAAGTTCATTTAGAAATTAAATAGCATAATTTAACTCTAATTAATGCCATCAATGTCAATAGTTTATAATAGCGGACAATTAAGTTGCCAGTTGACAGCGTGGTTTGCCGATCTATCAACCAAGACAAGCCAATAGTAGACATTCTGCATTGCCAAAACTCCACACAAAATTATCGGAATAACATTCGAGTGATATTTTTCTATGTCAAAATGGCAACAGTTCGACATAGAAATAGCGTTTGACATAGTTCGTATAATAGCGTACGTACAACCATGCTATTGGCTACAGCCCAGCTGTCAGCCTAATTATCTGCTATTATAAAAATGGATTTATCTGAGAATGCTTCAAAAATAACAAAGGTATTGTAGCTCCAATAAATTGTCTATAACATGTAACTGCCATACTGAATATACTGTATACTGAATATATAGGAAAAAACAAATTCTGTCATTCTGAAATACGGTTCTTTGGATATTATTTAAATATTTTTCATTCCGAAAACTAATCGAGCAAATAAAATTCATGTTTGCTAAGTAGTCATGTCAAATTGCATTAGCCTACAAACTGCGATTAAAGTTGTATCTGGATACCATAGTAATCTATACTACTCGTGCAGTTCATGCAATTTAAATGACAAAAATATAAAACAAATAAAATTATTCAAAACAAATTTGCACTCAGTTGTAGTGCATATTTCACCTTCCATTCTTGACAAATACAAATTTGAATGTATATGTCTAACTAAAAAGCTAAAGTTGTATTAAAATTAACTTAACATATCAACTGCCAATTGGCTTAACTGCAAGTAAACAATTGAATGTCCAAGACAATTTTCTTATCGTACATAAATATAAAATGCGTAGTGACAAGGATAAAATATACAGTATATATAAAACATTACTAACTTCAAGAAAACATAAATCACTAAAATAATTCTTAAATATCAGAGGCAGATTAAGTGTTACTTCTTCAGGAAAAAAAAACTTGCTAAAGCGTCAAGGAGTTGGACCCAAATAGCTGTGCGTAGGCAGTGATCGGCCATTGGTGATTGCTGTTGTAAACATGGTCATTTGGTGTGGATAATGATTCCAAGAACTCCTGAAATTATATGCTTGAACTCGCCTGACTCGATCGTTGGAGGAAATCGATTGTCTTTATTAAATTCGAAACACATCATTTCCCCGAATACCTAGGTTACTTAAAGTATAAATTTATTTATTCATTGTGAGAATAATTGTTTAGCAGTCGTTCCTCATATGTTGAACAGATTAATAGGTTTGGTGTTTAGTTGACAGCTCTTTAATTAAAAAACATATTTTTTTGTTCATTTTTATCATTTGGTTTTACTGATAAAATCAGGAAAGTAAATAAAATATAATATTCGCTATTGTGTAGGAATCTAAATAAATATCAAAAAAATAAATTGAGTCATCTTGTATTATGCTATCACAATCGTGTGATAAAATACCCCCCGTCGCAGCAAACCTGCGTACTCAGCGAATTTCCAATGCATTGATATGTTTCTCACTAGTACATAAAGCCACTCACCAATTTTGACAAAAATACATTCATAAATAAGTGATTTATTACATTTTATTTATTCCCCATAAGAATAACATTAGGACTGAGTATGCAGGTTTGCTGCAACAAGGAAGATAAGAAATGAGTTTTTATGCAATTATCAATATAACTCAACCAAGTGAAGCTACATACCAAGTTTTATTAATTTATGTTCATAATTAAGGGAGTCTTTACATTTTACTTATTCTCCATAAGAATAACATTAGGGCTGAGTATGCAGGTTAGCTGCTACAGGGACAATCAACAAAACATTTATTTTTTGTGCAATTATCAATATACCAGTACAACATGAAGCCACATACCAAATTTCATCAATATACATTCATAAATAATCAAGATATCAAATTTTATTTATTCTCCATAAGGATAACATTGGACAACGTACTGTGTTTAGCACTTTGAATATCTCTGCAACGGTTTGACGTAGAATCACAATTTAAACACCAAAATGATTGTTTTGTGGAGCTGAAGTGATTGGTAAAAGAAAATGTGAAGTTTAAAGTAAAATTAACTGAGGAAAAGCCAAAAACCTTTTTCCCATAAGATTAACATGGGAGATTTTATGAGCATGTTTTTTGGATTTTTTCCGCAACCACTTAACCTAGGTTAATAATTCAAAATACCATATTATTTGTTTTTTTAAGCTCTATAACATGGTCTAAACCAAAATTAAGTGTTTTAAAAATTTTAGGGTAAAAAATGCAAAAAACTGATTTTTGGAAAATTTAAAACCCCCATAAACCCCCCTTCCCATGGTCCGATTTTTCTGGTTTTCGAACTTAAAGTCATAAATGTCAGTTTACACATTTGAGCCAAATTTTATCGAAATCGGACGTTTTTTACTCAAGTTATCGCATTCACGGACACATATATAGATATATATATAGATATATATATATATATAGATAGATATATATATACATATATATAAATTTGAACGAATAGTGTTTTGGACATCTGGGGACATCAAAACAAAAAGTTATCATGGTCTCGGGCTTAAGTCTTACCATGAGACCTACGGTAATAGCTTCTTCCCTATAGGGGAAATTCGCTAAAATGGCCTAAATTAGGTATTTTTTTACTTTTGATACAAGTAAATTGTGCGTATGTCATTAGGCATGACAACTCGAAGTATATCAGGGGTTTTCACTTTTGATACAAGTAATTTTTGTGTTTGCCATTAGCATGACCAAATAATACGAAGTATATGAGCGGTAATTATTTCAATAGACTATAAATACAATTTAGAAACAAATTTGAACCAATAATAAAGATCCAACAAACAACATTTCTAGTGTTCAAGAGCTTCGCAATTTTGGCTGTAACCAAGTCTAGACTGTAACAGTTACGGCAGCTGTAACTAATGCAATGCAACTCAAGGGGCTTGGTTTGTTTTCTAGAACAAATAAAAAACGAGTTCGCACGCAGCACGCTGACGTGAGGGAAGTGAATTTCCACATAAAAAACTATAAAAACTCAAAATCAGTTAAAACATACATTTATTCCAAATTTTATTCAAATCTGAAAACATTGATTTTTTTGGCTGTTCTGATGCTCCTGGTTCTATTTACCTGCAATGTTGGGAATACAATTTTGCGCATTATAAGGTTAGGAGAAGGTCCAGTCAGGCTTTAAAGTAGGCGTGAGTTTGTTGGGAATGATAAAAGTACACCAACAAATGAATAACAGGCTTTTCTAATGTAAAATCCCCATAAGACAACGTACTGTGTTTAGTCGACACACATTTTCTTTAATAACTCGGTAAATATTTATGCTGGAATTACGAGAGAGGGCTTAAAACTTTCGCCTCTCTAATTTCCATCTTTTTACATGCATTCATTTTACATAAGGGGCTTTTCTGACCCTTTTTGGGCCCAAAAACTGAAAATTTGAAAGATTAATCCCCCAAAAAAGGGGATTAGAGTTTTCCGATTGTGTTGCCCAACGAACTTGTCCAACTGATTACAGAAAGAAACGTCCCTACCAAATTTTAAGTAAATCGGACAAAAAATGTGACCGCTAGAGTGCAAACAAACATATATATATGTCTATATATACGGTATATATATATATATATACACATATATATAAAATTTTGAACGACCCCCAAAATGTGTTCAGGGGGTCATGTTAGGAACTTCTATGGTGGTCCCGGGCTTAAGTTTCACCGGTCATGCTAATAGTTCACTTTCCAAAGGAAATTCACTAATAAGGTCGAAGACAACAGTTTAAAACTGGTCATTTAGTTTACTTTTTATTTATTTAAACTAGAACACCCTAAGACAGTACAATGCCACTTGTGACTTATGAATATGGGGATAAAAGATTGGACTATATGTTTTCCACTAAACTACTAAGATATACTTATTATTATGTATTTAAAAAAACATTGATTTTTCATATTTTGTGTTTATTTTTCCTTTCATACGATTTATTGATTATTTCCTTGTTTAGGGTAGCCCCTTTGGTTACGTCTCTATGTTACATCATGCATGTTCTCTATATTTGTTGAGCGCAAATTAATAATTAACAGACGTACAATGACGATCGACTCAAAAACGTAAAATATATAACAAGAACAAATTAATTTATAACTTATTTTATAAATAATTAAATATTTACAAGCCATTACAAACCTATTTCAATTGTATATTAATTGGTTTTCAAATCAACTTAAGTCAATAACATAATGACGTAATTGATAATGGTGGTGGTTTTATCGATGCAATTATGTTGTTTGGGGGGATTATACAATGTATTACAGTACTTTTTCAAAATCAAATACTTGCCTCTGTGTTAAGCAAATTATTGATGAAACATTATATTTGTCTGCCATTTTGGTTATTATTAATCCAAAATTTCCCTAAAAAAATGACTAAAAAATACCTAGACTTGATAATTTAATTTTAAAAATCGGTAACACAATTTAAACTAAACATAATAATTGTGGATCAAACATTAAACCTCCCAAAATTTGTACTCTTAAGCCTTTTTAATTAAAGAACAGCTATTTTACCCTACGTAAACATTCTTTTCCAGGGTTATTTTCGTAACAGCGATTGAAATAAAGAAATGTAAAAATGGGATGGAATAAAGGAAGAGTATTATTTAAAGAGTAATTATAATTTAAAGAGTAATAATAATTGTGGATCAAACATTAAACCTCCCAAAATTTGTACTCTTAAGCCTTTTTAATTAAAGAACAGCTATTTTACCCTACGTAAACATTCTTTTCCAGGGTTATTTTCGTAACAGCGATTGAAATAAAGAAATGTAAAAATGGGATGGAATAAAGGAAGAGTATTATTTAAAGAGTAATTATACATTATTTTCCAAAACATACTTCAACAACTAGTGTTTTAAAATTATACATTGCCCCTTTCAAATTTGAAAAATGATATATTTAAAGATAAAGTGCAGCCCACAGTATATAGTGACACGCTTGCCAGTATAGCTGTGCTGACGAACGAGAACGTGACGTATCGAGAAGATGGTGGTTGAGGTGAGAGGACTGTGAGAGTGTAGTTACAGCCCCAGAGTTAGTGACACGCGTGACAGTATAGCTGGGGTGACGGACGAGAACGTGACGTATCTAGGAGATGCTGGTTGAGGTGAGAGGACTGTGAGAGTGTAGTTACAGCCCCAGAGTTAGTGACACGCGTGACAGTATAGCTGGGGTGACGGACGAGAACGTGACGTATCGAGGAGATGCTGGTTGAGGTGAGAGGACTGTGAGAGTGTAGTTACAGCCCCAGAGTTAGTGACACGCGTGACTGTATAGCTGGGGTGACGGACGAGAACGTGACGTATCTAGGAGATGCTGGTTGAGGTGAGAGGACTGTGAGAGTGTAGTTACAACCCCAGAGTTAGTGACACGCGTGACAGTATAGCTGGGGTGACGGACGAGAACGTGACGTATCTAGGAGATGCTGGTTGAGGTGAGAGGACTGTGAGAGTGTAGTTGCAGCCCCAGAGTTAGTGACACGCGTGACAGTATAGCTGGGGTGACGGACGAGAACGTGACGTATCTAGGAGATGCTGGTTGAGGTGAGAGGACTGTGAGAGTGTAGTTGCAGCCCCAGAGTTAGTGACACGCGTGACAGTATAGCTGGGGTGACGGACGAGAACGTGACGTATCGAGGAGATGCTGGTTGAGGTGAGAGGACTGTGAGAGTGTAGTTGCAGCCCCAGAGTTAGTGACACGCGTGACAGTATAGCTGGGGTGACGGACGAGAACGTGACGTATCTAGGAGATGCTGGTTGAGGTGAGAGGACTGTGAGAGTGTAGTTGCAGCCCCAGAGTTAGTGACACGCGTGACAGTATAGCTGGGGTGACGGACGAGAACGTGACGTATCTAGGAGATGCTGGTTGAGGTGAGAGGACTGTGAGAGTGTAGTTGCAGCCCCAGAGTTAGTGACACGCGTGACAGTATAGCCGGGGTGACGGACGAGAACGTGACGTATCTAGGAGATGCTGGTTGAGGTGAGAGGACTGTGAGAGTGTAGTTGCAGCCCCAGAGTTAGTGACACGCGTGACAGTATAGCTGGGGTGACGGACGAGAACGTGACGTATCTAGGAGATGCTGGTTGAGGTGAGAGGACTGTGAGAGTGTAGTTGCAGCCCCAGAGTTAGTGACACGCGTGACTGTATAGCTGGGGTGACGGACGAGAACGTGACGTATCTAGGAGATGCTGGTTGAGGTGAGAGGACTGTGAGAGTGTAGTTACAGCCCCAGAGTTAGTGACACGCGTGTCAGTATAGCTGGGGTGACGGACGAGAACGTGACGTATCGAGGAGATGCTGGTTGAGGTGAGAGGACTGTGAGAGTGTAGTTACAACCCCAGAGTTAGTGACACGCGTGACAGTATAGCTGGGGTGACGGACGAGAACGTGACGTATCGAGGAGATGCTGGTTGAGGTGAGAGGACTGTGAGAGTGTAGTTGCAGCCCCAGAGTTAGTGACACGCGTGACAGTATAGCTGGGGTGACGGACGAGAACGTGACGTATCGAGGAGATGCTGGTTGAGGTGAGAGGACTGTGAGAGTGTAGTTGCAGCCCCAGAGTTAGTGACACGCGTGACTGTATAGCTGGGGTGACGGACGAGAACGTGACGTATCTAGGAGATGCTGGTTGAGGTGAGAGGACTGTGAGAGTGTAGTTGCAGCCCCAGAGTTAGTGACACGCGTGACAGTATAGCTGGGGTGACGGACGAGAACTTGACGTTTGGAGGAGATGCTGGTTGTAGGTGAGAGGACTGTGAGAGTATGATCGGAGTACAAAGGGGTTATTGTGTTTATTGTCCTTGGGCACTGATTGTGATAACCTATTGTTGCTGAACAATATCAAGCGATCTTTCCACTAACTCGCATATCGTCGTCCTACTGTACCTTTGTCAACATCACTGGATCCGCATATCTGTTGACGGTAATGGACCCTAATAGTATCTCTTTCAATGGAAGGTTTTCTTGGGATATATTTGTATAGTCACTTGAATTTAGTGGAGAGATTAATATAAATCCTTTACTATAGGTGCTTTCGATCTTGGCAACTTTGTCTGGTTCATCATATGATTTCCATGAATTTTCTTGACCGAAATTTGTATGATATGTAGAGGCTAACTAAGAAAATGACATATGATTCGGCACTTTTTCCCATGATATTCTTATGGGTATCAGTTTTTGAACACTTGCCCGATCCTACACTACACAAATTTCTTGTTGGCCTATACTAATGTCCGACCCTTGCCTATATTAAATAAAATTTTCCAAGCCCAATCCGTCCCCTATATTTTTTAAAATTAATTGTCAAAATCAGGCCAAAAATCTAACTTTGGTGTTTATAGTCTGATTTATTTAAAATTTGGATATGTTATTGTTGTAGGCTAGCGTATATGAACCCACCATCCACAATTCCCAAATTCACTATAACAGTCAAATTTAAAAAAAATTGGAAAAATACTATCAATTGTCATCTTCTTTATTTACTGTCCGATTTGATTGATTTTCGGATATTTTATAGCTCTCATATAGGTAACATAACCACACTACTATACTCTCCCCTACCCCCTATATTACAGTCGGTATTTTGTTTGTATATTTTGTCGTAATCAAAAACTAACTTTGGTGTTTATGGTCCGATTTTCCTGCAATTTGGATATTTTCCTAAGCTAATGCATAAGTAAATTCCACCTATGATTTCCAAATTCAATATTACTGTCAATTTAAACAATATTTAGTAAATTACTGCCGATTGCCAACTTCTTTATTAACTGTCCGATTTGTTTGTAACTTGGATATTAACCTAGGCTTCCACATAAAAACATAAAACCCATAATTTCCAAATTTAAATTAAACCATATTTTGTAAATTACTGCCAATTGCCAACCTCTTTATTTACCGTCCGATTTGTCTGCAATTTTGCATATGTTATGTCCTAAGCTAATGCATTAATAAATTACACCAATCACTTCCAAATTCCATATTACTGTCAATTTAAACAATTTTTTGTAAATTATTGCCCATTGCCAACATCTTTATTTAATGTCCGATTTGTTTGTAACTTGGATACTGTCTAGGCTAGTGCATAAGTAAATACAACCCAAGTATAATTCCCAAATTTAATTTAAACAATCTTTTGTAAATTACTGCCCAATGTCAACACCTTTATTTACCGATTTAATTATGGATATGTTATAGCCCCCAACTCTTATATGTAAAATTACCATATATTATGTCCAATGCTTGTACAATATATTACCTATTTAGAAAAAACTAACTTTTGTAGTTATGGTCCGATTTGTCTACAATTTGGTTATTTTCCTAAGCTAATGCATAAGTAAACACAATCCCCAAATTTAATTTAAACATAATATTGTAAATTAGTAAATTTTTATAGTGCCAATTGCAGACTTCTTAATTTACAATTTAACTTATTTTCGGCTATGTTATAGCCCAAACTATGTAAAATTTACCATATATCATTTCCATATTCGATACTTTGTATAATTTATATGCATCATATTCACAAAAACTAACTTAGGTGTTTATAGTCCGATTTGTTTGTAACTTAGTTACTGTCCTAGGTTAATGCATTAGTAAATTCCACCTATAATTTCCAAATTTAAACATTTTTAAAAAATTACTAAAGTGCTAAGTGCCAACTTATTTACTGTGTGATTTGATTTTTGGATATGTCCCAAAAAAAATACCTTGTAATTTGTAATGGTACCTTATGTACCATGTAAAATTACCTTGATTTCCCCAGATTCAATTGTTTGTACAATATATAATATATCCTTAAATAACTTTAGTGTTTTGTTCTGATTTGTCAACGATTTGTGTTATTGTCCTAATGCAATAGTAAATTCCACCTATAATTTCCAAATTCAACCAATATTTTTAAATTTAATTGTTAGCCAATTGCCACCTTCTTTATATCCGATTTGATTTTCGGATATGTCCCCAACCATGTAAAATTACCATATATTTCCAAATCCTATACTCTGTATGTACCGGTGTTTTTGGTCCAATTTGTTTGTAATTTGTTTACTGTCTTAGGCTAGTGTATCCCATATAATTTCCATATTCAATATTACGGTCAAATAAATACCCCCGTTGCAGCAATCCTGCATACTTAGCGAATTTCAAATGGTACACTTCACTATGTCATGAAGCCACATACAAACTTTCATCAAAGCATATTCATAAATAATTGAGATATGACATTTTATTTATTCTGCATAAGAAAAACATTATAGGACTGAGTATGCATGTATGCTGCATCAAGGACCACAAAAATCGGGGTTTTATGCAAATACCAATGAATCACTACCACATGAAGCAACATACCAGGTTTTACCAATTCATAAACAAGCAAGATATCACAAGTTTCTCATTGTCCATAACAATATAACATTATAGCTGCTGAGTACGCAGGTTTGCTGCCATGGGGACCACAAAAAATTGGTTTAGTATGCTAATATCAGTAAATCCCAACCATATTAAGCCACAAACCAAGTTTCATTAATAAGTTCATTTACAAGTGAGATTTAAAATTGTACTTATTCTCCGTAAGATTAACATTGGACAACGTACTGTGTATAGCACTTTCAATGTCTCAATAACCGATTGACTTAGAGCAATAATTTAAATTACTAAATTTTTTTAAGCTGAATTTAATGGTGCATACCAAAATTTGGATTTAAAAACAATTATATGTAAAAAGTTCAAAAAACTTTTTTGGGTACAAAGCCCCCCTAAACCCCCCTTAAAATAGAGCAACATAAATACCATAAAATGAATACCATGAAACACATGTTCATGGGTTTTCGAACTCATGAAAATTGATGCTGCCTCACACGTTTATACCAAATTTCATCAAGATCGGACCATTTTTACGAAAGTTATCGTGCCTACGAACACACACATATATATATACCCCCGTAGCAGCAAACCTGCGTACTTAGCGAATTTCCAATGCATATATATTTAGCTTAATGCCACATAAAGCTACATACCAAGTTTCATCAATATGCATTCATAAATATAACGATTTATGACATTTTAATTATTCTCCATAAGAATAACATGGCGGCTGAGTATACAGGTTTGCTGAAGCAAGGAACACAAAAAATGGGGTTTTATACAAATATCAATATAACTCATGTAGGTAAAGCCACACACCAAATTTCATTAATTTATTTTCATAATTAAGGGAGATAACACGTTACTTATTCTCCATAAGAATAACATGGGGCTGAGTACGCAGGTTTGCTGCTACGGGAGCCTTTGGCAAAAAATTGTTTTTTTGAGCAAATATCAATAGACCACAACCAGATGAAGCCATATACCAAGTTTCGTCAGTATACGTTCATAAATAAGCGAGATATAAAATTTTTCTTTTCCTCCATAAGAATAACATAAGACAACGTACTGTGTTTAGCACTTTCAATATCTCGGTAACCAATTGCCGTAGAGAAATGATCAAAATACCAAATTGTGTGTTTTTTTAAGCTGAATCCAATGGTGAAAACTAAAATTTGAATTTTTCAAAAATTATATGTGAAAAATTCAAAAAACCCATTTTTGGGGTACAAAACCCCCCCAAAATACCCCTTCGGGTAGAGCGATCGGGCTGGTTTTCGAACTTAAAGTCATAAATGTTGCTTTACACGCTTATACCAAATTTCATCAAAATCGGATCATTTTTACGAGAGTTATCGTGCTCACGGACACACACATATATATATATATATATATATATATATATATATATATATATACAGTTTCGAACGAATGGTGTTTTTGGGGTCTGGGGACCTCAAAACGAAAAGTTATCATGGTCCCGGGCCTAGGTCTTACCATGCCGACTACGGTAATAGCTTCTTCCCTATAGGGGAAATTCGCTAAAAAAATACAATAGTGCTAAATGCCAGCTTATTTACCATCTGATTAGGTTTTCGGATATGCTATAGTATGTTATAGTAGGTTATGTTATAGTATAATTGTCACATAATATCTCCAGTTCCAATACTTTGGATGTATTATCATTCACAAAATACTAACTTTGGAGTTTATGGTCCATAGATGTTAGGATACGTTACTTTCCCCATGCATAAGTAAATTCCACCTACAATCACTAAAATTCAATGTAAACAATATTTTGTAAATTATTATAGTACCTGTCGATTTTCGGATATGTTATAGACCATGTTTATCCCCATACTATGTAACTGTATTTTTGCAAAATACTACTAACTTTGGACGATTTAATTGATAATTGCACACGTTGTTGCTTTAGGCTAAAACACATATAATTATTTCCCAATGCCGTTATCATAATTTAAATTGTCCAGCTTCTTTATTTTATCGATTGTCATGTATGTTATAGCCCACAACTATTGTATAATTAGCATATATTCCTAAAATACCGATTTTGGTGTTTATTGATTGATATTATGTTGTCCTATACTAGTTTATGTATAACTACTTCATACGACAACGAATCATAGTACAGATTACCAGATCCTTAATGGATAACAGACTTTTATGATAATATGCCAACAACTGTTAACAAATTATATACTTTGCAGAGTTTAAACGTATTATATACTATTTTTTAATTATCAACTTTTTAGTGTCAGATATGTTATATCACCCAAAGACATGTACTATCACCATCATCAAAACTTGTTGTTATTGCCTAAGACGATATGTAAACACCTCTTACTTTAAAACCATAATTGTGATATTTGATAACTTCTTTATTTATAAGTCCAAACGGGTGTTATTTTCCAAATGTTATCTTACTTTAGTTGTGAAACTCTGTTGTTGGTTATGGCCCACTATTAGTATATGTAAAATTACCAAATTATGAGTTTCATTTGATTCCACAATGTTATCTCCAATTTGTGACTCTTAGACCTATTAAAATACCTTAGAAATGTTATAGTTTGATTTGCTTAGTTGTTGTATGTGTTATAGAACTTGACTAGTACAAAACACATATTTTATTTGTTACATAACATATCCAAGACAGTTTATTCTTATATGTTATAGATGTAGAATTAGTAAATATACCAGAATGTTTGGACAAAATCAACATTAGGATTGTAAATAAGAGACATGGCGCAGCAAATAATTGGAATTGATTTATAGACTATCCTCCTATGTACTCGACTTGGTCAAGAACAAATATTTACAATTTATAGACATAATCAGTTGGATAACAGTTGGAAATCAGGAATTGGTGCATTTCCTGATCGGGACTGATCTGTTCTGATGCCATTCCTGATCAGGACTGATCAGTTCTGATGCCATTCTCCTGATCAGAACTGATCAGTTTTGATGCCATTACTGATCAGGACAGATCAGGAAATTAACCAATTCCTAGTATCAGAACTGATCAGCAATATATCAGAACTGATCTTATGATATTCCTGATCAGCAATGATTATTTTTCTGAACTTAGAAAAAAACTGCTTATTACTTTATAGTTTCTAAGAAAAAACAATTTTCAATTCTGAATTAATTTTATTTATTACTTTGAATTGTAAAAATACATCTTAAAAAGGTTGATTATATAGGTACATCAAATTACATATACAACATATAACATATAAGATTTTATATAAAACAGTAAACATCCTACTTCATTTCTTTCTTTATTTCTTTATTGGTAAATATCTTAATTGCCATAGTTAAATTATGGTTAAGACTAAACTACATTGACAGAGTATGTAATACCAATAATAACTGATAGCATTTTGATTATTTAAATCCTTGAATCTTACAAAATAATCTTCATCCAATCTTGAAACCATAACATTTTGATTTTAAATTTATATTATATTTTCATTGTTGTTTTCATTTAAAAAATCTTCAATTTTGTATGGACATTTAACGATAAGGTATTGCTTTAATTTATTTTAGAATTGTCTTATATTATTTAAAGATTTTATTTCTGAAGGAATTTTGTTGTAAATTTTGATTGATATGTAGTCTGAGCATCTTTGTCGGAATGTTGAATTTGGATGTGGCAAGTCTATATGGTTGGGATTTCTCGTGTTATAATTATGAATTTGTCTTCTAAAGGAAAATTTATCAAGGTTAAAATTTACAAAACTTGCTGCTTGTAATATAAAAATTGACGGTAATGTTAGAATATTTAATTGTTTGAATAGTTGTTTGCACGATGTTCTTCTTGAGACTTGACATAGTGTTCGTATAGTTTTTTCTGCATTTTAAATACAATTTTGGCATTTGGGCTTGAACCCCATATAATTAGTCCATATGATATATGTGAATGGATATAAGCATAATATACCATTTTATTTATGTCTAGAGTGCAGCATTTAGAAAAACATTTTATCAAAAAGATTCCTGAACTGATTTTGATTGCAAATTTTATCACTGTGAGATAACCATGAAAGATTTGGTTGTAATGTTAATCCAAGAAATTTATACTCAGTTGCCAGTGGTATTGTGGAGTTGGCAAGTTGAACGAGTTGAATGGTTTCATTATTAAATTTTTTATTATATTGTAAAGCTGATGATTTCAAATCATTTACTATCAAACTGTTATCTGTAAACCATTGTTCCATTTTAGAAAGTTGAACGAAAGAAGATATCTCTAATTGTTTGTTAGAACTTTCGGTGATATTGAGAGTTGCATCATCTGCAAAAGTATTACTTCTCTTTTATCTACGACGGATGGTAGATCATTCATGTAGATAATGAAAAATAATGGCCCTAAAGTAAAACCTTGTGGTACTCCATGAATTATATCAGATGATATTCTTGATTTTGTTGGATGTTTTTTATTATTTAGTTCTGTGAAATGTTTTCGTCCTATTAGAAATGATTTTATCCATCCAAGCGCTGACCTGTTAAATCCCATCAATCGAATTTTATCAAGTCGTCTATTATGATTAACACTATCAAAAGCACGGGATAAATCAAGAAATATACTTAGAGATAGAAGATCTGTAGCCTATCAATGTTTGCCATTACACTTGTTACTAGTTTGTATATCGCATCAATTGTAGATTTGTTTCTTTGAAATCCAAATTGATTTGGGGTTATTATTGAGTTTTCTATAATATAGTTTGTCATTTGGTTGTGAACAATTTGTTCAAATATTTTAGAAAAAATTGTGGTCAAAGCAATTGGACGTATATTATTAATTTTAAATCCTTCTTTTTTGTTTTTTATTATTGGAACTATTTTAGAGAGCTTCAATTGTTCTGGAAAAATGCCTGATAAAAATGAATTATTCAATATAAATGTTAGAGGGTGAACAATGAACGGGGCACTATGTTTGATAACAAGAGAAGGAATATCGTCTGGGCCAGTGGTCAAGGAGTTGCTAAAGGTTCCTTATAACAGATTCAACTTCAAAAACTGTAACCTCAAGGAAACAAGATAAGGAGTGGTTAGGAGAGTTGTCATAAATATAAGTTGGAGAAAGAGTCTTTAGACCTTTTTCCTTGAACATATTTGGAATAATATTGTAGAAGTATTCGTTAATGTTTTCTGCAATTAGTTGAGGGTCAGATAATTTACTACCATCCATTAAGGCAAAAATCTCTGTATTATCAGATTCATTGTTGTCGCTAACTTCTTGGTTAATAATTGATCATATTTTTCTTGGTTTGTTGATGGCTTTTTTGATAGAAATTGAGAAGAATTTTATTTTAGCTGCTTTCAGTACATTGTTATAGATTTTTTGGTATAATTTTAAATAATTACCGAATTCAGTGGATTTATCAAATATCCTTCTTGAATATAATGACTTTATATGTTGTCTTGATATTTTTATTCCTTTGGTTATCCAAGGTAGTTTTGCACTTTTACGTTCTTTTTTACGTGTTATTGGAAAACAAGTATCAAAATGATGTTTAAATATATTATGGAATGCATTAAACTGATCATTGACGGTTAAAGCATTATATACTACATCCCACGATGCTTCGTTCATGCATGATATAAAATTTCCAATATTGGTTTCATTGAATTCCCTTTTATAAATATATTTAGGTGTATTGTCTTTATTTGAACTACATTTTATTGTTATTGATTGTCCCATGTGGTCTGATACGGCAGAATCTATTACATCTACTGATTGTATATCCTTTGGCTCATAATTAGTAGCAATGTTGTCAATACTTGAAATTGATTTGGTTGTGAGTTAACAGCACATTACACACACAATTAACTACAAAGGAAAGCGGGAAATAACTAATTATATTAATGGCACATAACGTTCCAGTTTTAAATGTATAATTTAATAAGATAACGTGCAGAAACAAACTGAAATGAACGCTGAACGTGTGGGACTAACGGACAATTTCATGTGTTTGATGATTTCGATTTGATTTGTCCTATGAATTGTGGATAGAGTAAGTTGAAAGAAAATGATCCATAGAGTAAGTGCATCATATGAAATATAAAGCTTGACATAGGTCTGGGGACATCGTGGGTCTGGGGTGTATACAGTACAGTGTGTCTAATGTGTTGTTAAAATAGGTTGCTCCTTATTGAGATTGTCGTTAATACATGTTATTAATATATACTTTATAGTTAATGTTTTCATTTAATAATTTATAAATAATTTTAAACATCTGTTTTTGTTGTTAAGACGAGGTATTTATTATTTGTTAGTAAATTTAAATCAAATTAACTTCTATTATATTATAGCATTAAAATAGATATACAATTTCTGATGTAAATACAATTGTATGCTAAACAAATTGGTAAAGGTTTGATATAAAATGGTAAAAATTCGACTTAGAATCTTCTTTTTATGGCGAATCTTCCCTATAGGGAAGTAGCTATTACTGTGGTAAGCTATGCCAAGACAAGCTGGAGACAATGCTGTTTATGGATGAAACTTGGTAAGCGACTTCACCTAGATGGGGTCTATTAATATTTGCATAAAAACTCATAATTTTGTGTTCCTTGTTGGAGCAAACCTGCGGACTCATCCCCAATTTTATTCTTATAGAGAATAATTAATATTGCTTTATTTGTAATTATATTTCCAATATCCTGGTAAGTGGCTTACTGTATTATTAAGACATTTATTGGAAATTTGCCTAGGACGCAAATTTACTGCGACGGGGGTATTCTTATTTAATGTTGCTATTATCAACGCTTGGATAGTTTATAAAATAAAAGCAAAACTCAAAATAAACCGTTCTGGCATTTCAAGTCTTGGTGTTCGGTGACTTGAGATATGGTGACTTGAGACATTCGGCTTGATGGTTAAAAAAGTCCTAACCGTTTCTGAAATGGTCGAAAAAAACGTCCCGAAGAGGTTAAACTTTGATCAGATAGTCTGATCAAAGTTTAACCTCTAATTCAGACTTGATAACTATGTTTTCAGCACCTTAAGTCTTGAACGCTCGGGTTCAGGATCAAACCTGATCACATCCAATCAGACCTGATCGGGCTCATATCAGGTCTGTTCAGACCTGATTTGATTCAGGAACAGCCTGATCAGACCTGATCAGATTTTCGTCAGGTCTGATCAGATCTGATCGAAAATTGTCATAGTGGATAGTATGGGGATAAACATGGGCTATAACATATCCGAAAATCGGACGGTACTATAATAATTTACAAAATATTGTTTAAATTGAATTTTAGTGATTGTAGGTGGAATTTACTTATGCATGGGGAAAGTAACTTATCCTAACATCTATGGACCATAAACTCCAAAGTTAGTATTTTGTGGATGATAATACATCCAAAGTATTGGAACTGGAGATATTATGTGACAATTATACTATAACATAACCTACTATAACATACTATAGTAGTATGTAAACATATCCGAAAACCTAATCAGATGGTAAATAAGCTGGCATTTGGCACTATTGTAATTTTTTTTATTTGACCGTAATATTGAATATGGAAATTATATGGGATGCACTAGCCTAAGACAGTAAACAAATTACAAACAAATTGGACCAAAAACACCGGTACATACAGAGTATCGAATTTGGAAATATATGGTAATTTTACATGGTTGGGGACATATCCGAAAATCAAATCGGATATAAAGAAGGTGGCAATTGGCTAACTATTATAATTTACAAATATTGGTTAAATTTGGAAATTATAGGTGGAATTTACTACTGCATTAGGACAATAACACAAATCGTTGACAAATCAGAACAAAGCAATAAAGTTATTTAAGGATATATTATATATTGTACAAAGTATTGAATTTGGGAAAATCAAGGTAATTTTACATGGTAGGGACATATCCAAAAATCAAATCACACAGTAAATAAGTTGACACTTAGCACTTTAGTAATTTAAAAAATATTGTTTAAATTTGGAAATTATAGGTGGAATTTACTAATGCATTAACTTAGGACAGAAACCAAGTTACAAAGAAATCTGACCATAAACACCAAAGTTAGTTTTTGTGAATATGTCGCATATAAATTATACAAAGTATCGAATATGGAAATGATATATATTATGGTAAATTTTACATAGTTGGGGCTATAAAATATCCGAAAATAAGTTAAATGGTAAATTAAGAAGTCTGCAATTGGCACTATAATAATTTACTAATTTACAATATTATGTTTAAATTAAATTTGGGGATTGCGTTTACTTATGAATTAGCTTAGGACTATAACCAAATTGTAGACAAATCGGACCATAACTACAAAAGTTAGTTTTTTCTAAATAGATAATATATTGTACAAGCATTGGACATAATATATGGTAATTTTACATATAAGAGTTGGGGGCTATAACATATCCACAATTAAATCGGTAAACAAAGATGTTGACATTGGGCAGTAATTTACAAAAGATTGTTTAAATTAAATTTGGGAATTATACTTGGGTTGTATTTACTTATGCACTAGCCTAAGACAGTATCCACGTTACAACCAAATCGGACAGTAAATAAAGAAGTTAGCAATTGGCAGCAACATACGAAAAATTGTTTAAATTGACAGTAATATGAAATTTGGAAGTGATTGGTGTAAGTTACTAATGCATTAGATTAGGACATAACATATGCAAAATTGCAGACAAATCGGACAGTAAATAAAGAGGTTGGCAATTAGCAGTAATTTACAAAATATTCTTCAATTTAAATTAGTTAGTTGTTTGGAAATTATTAGTTTTATTTTTGTATGTGGTTGGCTAGGTCAATATCCAAGTTACAAACAAATCGGACAGTTAATAAAGAAGTTGGCAATCGGCAGTAATTTACTAAATATTGTTTAAATTGACAGTAATATTGAATTTGGAAATCATAGGTGGAATTTACTTATGCATTAGCTTAGGAAAATATCCAAATTGCAGGAAAATCGGACCATAAACACCAAAGTTAGTTTTTGATTACGACAAAATATACAAACAAAATACCGACTGTAATATAGGTGGTAGGGGAGAGTATAGTAGTGTAGTTATGTTACCTATATGAGAGCTATAAAATATCCGAAAATCAATCAAATCGGACAGTAAATAAAGAATTTGGCAATTGTCAGTACTTTTCCAATTTTTTTTTAATTTGCCCGCAATATTGAATTTGTCAAATGTGGATGGTGTGTACATATACACTAGCCTACAACAATAACATATCCAAATTTTAAACAATTCGGACAGTAAATAAAGAAGTTGTCAATTGGCAGTATTTTTCAAAGTTTTTTTAATTTGACCGTTATATTGAATTTGTCAAATGTGGATGGTTTGTGCATATACACTAGCCTACAACAATAACATATCCAAATTTTAAATAAATCAGACTATAAATACCAAAGTTAGATTTTGGGCCTGATTTTGACAATTAATTTTAAAAAATAAAGGGGACGGATTGGGTTTGGAAAATTTTATTGAATATAGGCAAGGGTCAGAGATTAGTATAGGCCAACGAGAAAATTTGTGTAGGGTAGGATCGGTCAAGTGTTCAAAAACTGATCCCCATAAGAATAACATGGGAAAAAGTACCGAATCATAAGTCATTTTCTTAGTTAGCCTCTACTATGATAAATCTATTAACATTAACCTTGAATACTGGTCTGTCAATTTAGATATTTTTGCGTCACTGGTACAATGAAAACATTAAATATCTTGTAAATCTGGTTCACGTTTATATGATACTATCGAATTGAAATTATATAATTTCTTGAATGTGTTATCCATGCCTTAACATTGATACAATTTGGATCACGGGTATTTTATCGCGTTTTGTTATACGTCAATTGGTTACAGAGATATAGAAAGTGCTGAACACAGTACGTTGTCCCACGTTATTCTTACTCAGAATAAATAACATTTGAAACCTTGCTTATTTATGAACCTTGAATTGACGAAACTTGGTGTGTGGCTTCATCTAGTTTCGATCTAATAGTATCCACATATACACAATACTCCTAAAGCAGCAAATCTGGATTTGCAGTACAATGTAAGCGGATATAGATAAAAACGGTAAAAATGAATATGATTCCTCACACATAAAGAGATA
Source organism: Allygus modestus (assembly GCA_963675035.1). Lineage (NCBI taxonomy): Eukaryota > Metazoa > Arthropoda > Insecta > Hemiptera > Cicadellidae > Allygus > Allygus modestus. The sequence goes on along the minus strand of OY776113.1, from coordinate 36,145,485 downwards.
AAAAAGTTAATAGGAAGGTTCGTCGTAAAACGCTTAGTTTTCTGTCCATCTGTCCGTGTTTTTTTACTTAATACGTTATATCTTAGGAACATGTAAAGATATATCAAATTCAAACTTGGAACTGCTACTTCATCTAATAAGACCCATTTTAATATGGAATATTAAGTTTCTACTTTTTACCATTTCACAATGGCTACCATTTTCAAAGGTAAATATCTTAAAATCCGTAATATTTAGGAAACAATGTCTCAAAAACGGTGTGCCTTTGTGTCCTAAAAACAATGATATGAAGATCTAAACTGTAGATCTATAAACACCTCATAAATTGTGATTTGTTTAAGTTAATACATGCTTTTTTTCATTTCTGGACCAACCCCAAAAAAGTACAGCTAAAATATTGCTGACATTTTGGTCTAATACGCCCCAAATCGCCAGCCTATTTATATTCTGAAAACATTCTCTCGCTTTGTGTTGAATCTATTAAATTCGCAATAGATTATATATCGGGTATGTTTTAATGTCAATGTGGAAATATGAGGCGACGAAAAACGCCTTCAATTTTACCAAGCGCGGAACTGCAGGTATATTGCGTCAGACTGAACACGGCGCTCTTAAAAGTAGTTGAGTGCTAAAATATACGTCCCCTACTCCAGTTGTACTGCGTGATAGTGATAACACTTTTCAGGAGGAATGTATCGAAGTGAGTCCACTACAATAGGGTACTGTATAACCCGTTACTTCATAGAAGCCGAGTGCCAGCCTCCTCGACACCGTGGAATAGATGAAATGGTTTAATCACACCTGTTCCTATATTTACCTGACATAGAACACTTAGACGAGTTAACTTAGGATATCATAAATGAACTAGGCTTATCGCCGTTGGAGGCTTCGCCCCCAAATCCCCTTTTGGAGTTCGTTTCGCTCACTTGCACTCCTCAGTTAACCCAAGTATAAATCAAACTCAACTATTGTAGTTCGATAACCAAAGAAAAACTACACAGTAATGACATTAGTGAACACATTATAGCCTACACGGGCGGTCCAATATCGAATCGATATAGAAACATTTTACTAACTGGCTGCATTTTCGTTTTATCGAATGAACTCCCGAGTACGATAGTTGTTTCGAGGTGTATAAAAGTAAAAAATAAAGTGCTCCTTCAATTCAAAGTCAATCAGATATAACTTAAATGCATATATGTGGTAACAATGTTAAATTGGAGTTCCACAAATGGATTTTCGTGTAAAAAATAACAAACGATTAGGCTGCAGTTCACGACAAAATTATGGTAACTTAACCTAACCTAAATCTGCAGAGCACTGTATGGTGTCTGTTCGTTGTGCAATATAATTGCAAATAAATGTATTTGTAAATACCCCCGTCGCAGCAAACCTGCGTACTCAGCGAATTGCCAATGCACAATATATGTCTTAATACCACATAAAGCCGCAAACCAAGTTTCATAAAAATATATTCACATATAAGCGATTTTAATTATTCTCCATAAGAATAGCATTGGCAATGTGTACGTAGGTTTGCTGAAACAAGGAACAGAAACAATTGGTTTTTATGCAAATATAAATAGAATTTAACTAGGCGAAGCCACATACTAAGTTTCATCAATATTCAATCATAAATAAGCGCTATATAACATTCTGGTTATTCTCCATAAGAATAACATGGGGGCTGAGAAAGCAGGTTTGCTGCAACAAGGAACAGAAAAATGTGTTTTTATATAGTTATCAATATAACTCAACCAAGTGAAGCTACATACCAAGTGTTATTAATTTATTTTCATAATTAAAGGAGTCATTTCATTTTACATATTCTCCATAAGAATAACATGGGGGCTGAGTACGCAGGTTTGCTGCTATGGGAATAATCAACAAAAATCAATTTTTTGTGCAAATATCAATATACGAGTACTACGTGAAGCCACATACCAAGTTTCATCAACATACATTCATAAATAATCAAGATATCAAATTTTATTTATTCTCCATAAGGATAACATTGGACAACGTACTGTGTTTAGCACTTTGAATATCTCTGCAACGGTTGGACGTAGAATCACAATTTAAACACCAAAATGATTGTTTTGTGGAACTGAACAGATTGGTAAAAGCAAATATGAATTTTACATTAAAATAAACTGAGGAAAAGCCAAAAACCTTTTTCCCATAAGATTAACATGGGAGATTTTATGAGCAGGTTTTTTTTGGATTTTCTCCGCAACCACTTAACCTAGGTTAATAATTCAAAATACTAAATTATTTGTTCTTTTAAGCTCTATAACATGTCCAAAACCAAAATTAAGCTTTTTAAAAATTGTAGGGTGAAAAGTGGAAAAAACTGATTTTTGGAAAATTTAAAACCCCCATAAACCCTCCTTCCCATGATCCGATTTTTCTGGTTTTCGAACTTAAAGTCATGAATGTCATTTTACACATTTGAGCCAAATTTCATCAAAATCGGACGTTTTTTACTCAAGTTATCGTGTTAACGGATACAAACACACACACACATATATATATATATATATATAATTTTCAGTAAAAAGGGCTACTAATATAATTATTATTTTAAACATTTTAAACACAGTACCCTGGTTTAAATTATTTTATTTCAAGACCGACATGTTTCGGACCTTAAGGCCATAGTCATGGTCGTAAACAAAACATAACCTCACAATTATTAAAAAGAAATATAAATGTAAACCATAAATTGCTGACAATATAATCATATGACTTTTTCCACAGTTCTTTTAACATGCTTCTCAACTATTGTGGCTTAATAGATCTTAGTTTCAATATTTTTTCATATATTGGGTTTTGCATATGAATTTGCATGGTGTTAATAATATTTTGTGGATCTTTTTTGTAGCTGGAGTAAATGTTGAATTCTTCTTTAACGTCGAGTTTGTCTCCTTTTGACCCATATTCTATTATTTGCAAATCATCTTCTATGTTTTTGAATTTATGATTGTACTTTATCATGTGCTCTGCAACATTTGATTTCATGCTTGTCTTGTTTTTCGATTTAAATGCTTGCACATGTTCTTTATATCTGCAGTTGAACGTCCTGCCGGTTTGTCCAATGTAATATTTTTGGCATTCTGAGCAATTGATCTTATAGATACCTGATCTATTGTATTCTTTTTTACTTTTATTGTTTTCTTTAGTAACTTTGTTATTGATAATTTTCATTGCATTGTTTTTGGTTCTGTAGCTTATTTTAAATTTTGAATGTCGAAATGTTTTTCTTATTGCTCTGTTGAATTTAGTGCTGTATGGTAAACATATATATTCTTCTTTGATCTTTTCTGTTTGTGTTTTGTTTCGATTTCTCTTTTTTTGTTTCTTTTTGATTATATTTTCAATTATTTTTGGGTTGTATCCATTTTTGAAGGCTAAGTATTTAATAACATTTTTTTCTTTTACAAAACTTGAATTTTTCATTGGGATGTTAATTAACCGATTGATCAGAGAATGGAATATTGACATTTTTTGTTCCCATGGATGGTTTGAATCTAATGGAATTATACAATCACTGGTAGATGGTTTCCTGAAAATTTCAAAAATATGTTTCCCATCTTCATTTGATATTGAAACATCTAAAAAGTTTATTTTTGATTTTTGGACCTCTTGGGAAAATTTTATTGAAACTGATAAAGAGTTTACATATTCTAAAAGGTTTGTTGCTTCCTCTTCTGATCCTTCAAAGAGACATATTATGTCGTCGACATACCTATACCAATATTTAATTTTATTTCGGAAAGGATTTATTTCAAAGAAAATTTTAAATGACATAAATCCTTTCCGAAATAAAATTAAATATTGGTATAGGTATGTCGACGACATAATATGTCTCTTTGAAGGATCAGAAGAGGAAGCAACAAACCTTTTAGAATATGTAAACTCTTTATCAGTTCCAATAAAATTTTCCCAAGAGGTCCAAAAATCAAAAATAAACTTTTTAGATGTTTCAATATCAAATGAAGATGGGAAACATATTTTTGAAATTTTCAGGAAACCATCTACCAGTGATTGTATAATTCCATTAGATTCAAACCATCCATGGGAACAAAAAATGTCAACATTCCATTCTCTGATCAATCGGTTAATTAACATCCCAATGAAAAATTCAAGTTTTGTAAAAGAAAAAAATGTTATTAAATACTTAGCCTTCAAAAATGGATACAACCCAAAAATAATTGAAAATATAATCAAAAAGAAACAAAAAAAGAGAAATCGAAACAAAACACAAACAGAAAAGATCAAAGAAGAATATATATGTTTACCATACAGCACTAAATTCAACAGAGCAATAAGAAAAACATTTCGACATTCAAAATTTAAAATAAGCTACAGAACCAAAAACAATGCAATGAAAATTATCAATAACAAAGTTACTAAAGAAAACAATAAAAGTAAAAAAGAATACAATAGATCAGGTATCTATAAGATCAATTGCTCAGAATGCCAAAAATATTACATTGGACAAACCGGCAGGACGTTCAACTGCAGATATAAAGAACATGTGCAAGCATTTAAATCGAAAAACAAGACAAGCATGAAATCAAATGTTGCAGAGCACATGATAAAGTACAATCATAAATTCAAAAACATAGAAGATGATTTGCAAATAATAGAATATGGGTCAAAAGGAGACAAACTCGACGTTAAAGAAGAATTCAACATTTACTCCAGCTACAAAAAAGATCCACAAAATATTATTAACACCATGCAAATTCATATGCAAAACCCAATATATGAAAAAATATTGAAACTAAGATCTATTAAGCCACAATAGTTGAGAAGCATGTTAAAAGAACTGTGGAAAAAGTCATATGATTATATTGTCAGCAATTTATGGTTTACATTTATATTTCTTTTTAATAATTGTGAGGTTATGTTTTGTTTACGACCATGACTATGGCCTTAAGGTCCGAAACATGTCGGTCTTGAAATAAAATAATTTAAACCAGGGTACTGTGTTTAAAATGTTTAAAATAATAAATATATATATATATATACATATATATAAAAATTTGAACGAATAGTGTTTCTGGCATCTGGGGACCTCAAAACAAAAAGTTATCATGGTCTTGGGCTTAAGTCTTACCATGAGACCTACGGTAATAGCTTCTTCCCTATAGGGGAAATTCGCTAAAACAAAATAAAGTCAAAATAAATTTAAATTTCAGACCTCAGAAAGTAAACATTAAAAGTAGGATTCGTACCCGAGACCGCATGATCGTGAATCTAGCAACATATCCACTGGGCTACTGGGCTAAATTCATTCGATAGAACAAATAATCGGTTGATGACATTTTCCAATATCTTAACACACATTATTTAATATTGAACCTCCCATGTAGGTGATAATGTGCTCACCATGTTTTGTAACAGATGATTTATATAAACCTCATGGTGAACAAATTATCGCCTACACGGGAAGTTTATTTAAATCAGCTGATACAAATATTTGGCATTAGCCAAAGATAGTGTGCTTTCATAAAACATTTTTCCAAAACTTACACATTTAAATGGGCCAAAACACTCAAAGTTAATCCTTCTCTGATGAATAGTGGCCAAACGAATGATCGGATCTTAAATCTTACGGAAAATCTTTAGTTAGAAATAAAACGTTCAACAACGTTTGTATTTAACAATTGTTGCCATCGATTACCATTTCCGTGCAAAACACGTTCAAAATGGAAAATTAAATAGGAGAATTTTCCCCGCCCAAACCTTGCCTCCCAAACTTAAAAATGTTATCTGAGTGTTTATCGTCAAGAGCGTTAATTCAAGTATGGGGTCGAGGGGGGTTTGATTGCGGGAAATGCCTTATGGTTTATGTCAGTTAATCAGTAAGGGAGTGAGTGAGTGAGTGAGTGAGTGAACCAGTCTAGCTTTACCAAAGTAGATGACTATAAAATATGCTATCAGGAAAATCTTGAGACACATAAGAGTTTAATTGCTTTCCCGTGGCCAGAAATCCAATTTCATCCTCCGGTGAGCGAGCGGCTTACCCCCGCATCGCCTAACCCACCCCCTCCTACGAAACGTCGATGAAGTAAACTGAACGCTATTGTCAACATTACACTGACCTGAACTGCAACGGCCTACACAGCCTGCGATAACCAAGCGGCTTACCCCCGCCTCACGCTAACCCACCCCCTCCAACGAAATGTCGATGACGTTAAACTGATCGTCATTGTCAACATTACACTGACCTGAACTGCAGCGGCCTACACAGCCTGCGATGACCAAGCGGCTTACCCCCGCATCGCCTAACCCACCCCCTCCTACGAAATGTCGATGACGTAAACTGAACGCTATTGTCAACATTACACTGACCTGAACTGCAGTGGCCTACACAACCTGCAATGACCGAGTGGTTACTCCCACCACGCCCTAACCCACCCCCTCCTACGAAATGTCAATGACGTAAACTGAACGACATTGTCAACATTACACCGACCTGAACTGCAGCGGCCTACACAACCTGCAATGACCGAGTGGTTACTCCCACCACGCCCTAACCCACCCCCTCCTACGAAATGTCGATGACGTAAACTGAACGACATTGTCAACATTACACCGACCTGAACTGCAGCGGCCTACACAACCTGCAATGACCGAGTGGTTACTCCCGCCACGGCCTAACCCACCCCCTCCTACGAAATGTCGATGACGTAAACTGAACGCTATTGTCAACATTACACTGACCTGAACTGCAGCGGCCTACACAACCTGCAATGACCGAGTGGTTACTCCCACCACGCCCTAACCCACCCCCTCCTACGAAATGTCGATGACGTAAACTGAACGACATTGTCAACATTACACCGACCTGAACTGCAGCGGCCTACATAGCCTGCGATGGCCAAGCGGCTTACCCCCACCTCACCCTAATCCACCCCCTCCTACGAAATGTCGATGACGTAAACTGAACGACATTGTCAACATTACACCGACCTGAACTGCAGCGGCCTACATAGCCTGCGATGGCCAAGCGGCTTACCCCCACCTCACCCTAATCCACCCCCTCCTACGAAATGTCGATGACGTAAACTGAACGTCATTGTCAACATTACACCGACCTGAACTGCAGCGGCCTACATAGCCTGCGATGACCAAGCGGCTTACCCCCGCCTCACCCAACCCACCCCTCCTACGAAACGTCGATGAAGTAAACTGAACGCTATTGTCAACATTACACTGACCTGAACTGCAACGGCCTACACAGCCTGCGATAACCAAGCGGCTTACCCCCGCCTCACGCTAACCCACCCCCTCCAACGAAATGTCGATGACGTTAAACTGATCGTCATTGTCAACATTACACTGACCTGAACTGCAGCGGCCTACACAGCCTGCGATGACCAAGCGGCTTACCCCCGCATCGCCTAACCCACCCCCTCCTACGAAATGTCGATGACGTAAACTGAACGCTATTGTCAACATTACACTGACCTGAACTGCAGTGGCCTACACAACCTGCAATGACCGAGTGGTTACTCCCACCACGCCCTAACCCACCCCCTCCTACGAAATGTCAATGACGTAAACTGAACGACATTGTCAACATTACACCGACCTGAACTGCAGCGGCCTACACAACCTGCAATGACCGAGTGGTTACTCCCACCACGCCCTAACCCACCCCCTCCTACGAAATGTCGATGACGTAAACTGAACGACATTGTCAACATTACACCGACCTGAACTGCAGCGGCCTACACAACCTGCAATGACCGAGTGGTTACTCCCGCCACGGCCTAACCCACCCCCTCCTACGAAATGTCGATGACGTAAACTGAACGCTATTGTCAACATTACACTGACCTGAACTGCAGCGGCCTACACAACCTGCAATGACCGAGTGGTTACTCCCACCACGCCCTAACCCACCCCCTCCTACGAAATGTCGATGACGTAAACTGAACGACATTGTCAACATTACACCGACCTGAACTGCAGCGGCCTACATAGCCTGCGATGGCCAAGCGGCTTACCCCCACCTCACCCTAATCCACCCCCTCCTACGAAATTTCGATGACGTAAACTGAACGTCATTGTCAACATTACACCGACCTGAACTGCAGCGGCCTACATAGCCTGCGATGACCAAGCGGCTTACCCCCGCCTCACCCAACCCACCCCTCCTACGAAACGTAGATGACGTAAACTGAACATCATTGTCAACATTACACCGACCTGTACTGCAGCGGCCTACATAGCCTGCGATGACCGAGCGGCTTACCCCCGCCTCGCCCTAACCCTCCCCTCCTACGAAACGTCAATAACGTAAACATTACATCATTGTCAACATTACACCGACCTGTACTGCAGCGGCCTACACAGCCTGCGATGACCGAGCGGCTTACCCCCGCCTCACCCAACCCACCCCTCGTACGAAACGTCGATGACGTAAACTGAACGTCATTGTCAACATTACACCGACCTGTACTGCAGCGGCCTACACAAACTGCGATGACCAAGCGGCTTACCCCCACCACACCCTAACCCACCCCCTCCTACGAAACGTCGATGACGTAAACTGAACATCATTGTCAACATTACACCGACCTGTACTGCAGCGGCCTACACAGCCTACGATCACCGAGCGGCTTACCCCCGCCACGGCCTAACCCACCCACTCCTACGAACCGTCGATGACGTAAACTGGACGTCATTTTCAACATTACACTGACCTGAACTGCAACGGCCTACACAGCCTGCGATGACCGAGTGGTTACTCCCACCACGCCCTAACCCACCCCTCCTACGAAACTTCGATGACAAACTGAACGTCATTGTCAACATTAGACTGACCTGGCCTGCAATGGCTAACACAGCCTGCGATGACCGAGTGGCTTACCCCCGCCTCGCCCTAACCCACCCCCTCCTACGAAACATCAATGAGGTAAACTGATCGTCATTGTCAACATTACACTGACCTGAACTGCAGCGGCCTACACAGCCTGCGATGACCGAGCGGCTTACTCCCGCCACGGCCTAACCCACCCCTCCTACGAAACGTCGATGACGTAAACTGAACATCATTGTCAACATTACACCGACCTGAACTGCAGCGGCCTACACAGCCTGCGATGACCGAGCGGCTTACCCCCGCCTCGCCCTAACCCACCCCCTCCTACGAAACATCAATGATGTAAACTGAACATCATTTTCAACATTACACTGACCTGTACTGCAGCGGCCTACACAGCCTGCGATGACCGAGCGGCTTACTCCCGCCACGGCCTAACCCACCCCTTCCTACGAAACTTCGATGACGTAAACTGAACATCATTGTCAACATTACACCGACCTGTACTGCAGTGGCCTACACAGCCTGCGATGACCGAGCGGCTTACTCCCGCCACGGCCTAACCCACCCCTTCTACGAAACTTCGATGACGTAAACTGATCGTCATTGTCAATATTACACTGACCTGAACTGCAGCGGCCTACACAGCCTGCGATGACCGAGCGGCTTACTCCCGCCACGGCCTAACCCACCCCTCCTACGAAACGTAGATGACGTAAACTGAACATCATTATCAACATTACACCGACCTGTACTGCAGCGGCCTACATAGCCTGCAATGACCGAGTGGCTTACCCCCGCCTCGCCCCGACCCACCCCTTCCTACGAAACATCGGTAATGTAAACTGAACATCATTGTCAACATTACACCGACCTGAACTGCAGCGGCCTACACAGCCTGCGATGACCGATCGGCTTACTCCCGCCTCGCCCTAACCCACCCCCTCCTACGAAACATCAATGAGGTAAACTGATCGTCATTGTCAACATTACACCGACCTGTACTGCAGTGGCCTACACAGCCTGCGATGACCGAGCGGCTTACTCCCGCCACGGCCTAACCCACCCCTTCTACGAAACTTCGATGACGTAAACTGATCGTCATTGTCAACATTACACTGACCTGAACTGCAGCGGCCTACACAGCCTGCGATGACCGAGCGGCTTACCCCCGCCTCGCCCTAACCCACCCCTTCTACGAAACTTCGATGACGTAAACTGATCGTCATTGTCAACATTACACTGACCTGAACTGCAACGGCCTACACAGCCTGCGATGACCGAGTGGCTTACCCCCGCCTCGCCCGGACCCACCCCTTCCTACGAAACATCGGTAATGTAAACTGAACGTCATTGTCAACATTACACTGACCTGATCTGCAGCGGCCTACACAGCCTGCGATGACCGAGCGGTTTACCCCCATTAAAACCCTCGTCAATGTTAACCTTCGTCAAAAACAGCTTGTTTCCTACTGCCCTCATACAAAACCTTCTACCCCTCCCTTTCTATTCCAAATATTCCCTTTTGTTCTAAAATCTGCATTTCTTCCTAAGCCTTCCTCAACTCTAAAAATAAAAACCTTCTTCATTCTGATAAGAGGACCCAACATCACCTGCGACCTGTTTTGTTTGTGGTGGATTTTCAGGCCTTTACAAGTGCCTTCACTGCTTTCTCAAGTGACGAATTAACAAAAATATCATGTAAAACAAATAAAATTAATTATTTTGTATGAAAAGAAGTCGAAATATGTTTAGCATTTATTTTTTTAGCGTTAAAACATTACCTATAATAACATGGTTTCTGTACCCTTAAGTGTAAAATAAAAGTTTGGAGAGGAAACTGAACATTTCAATCAGTAATAAAATAAACTTGTTAACTTTCAATATCCTGTTGTGTTGCAACTCTGCTACATGTTTCGTGGCAACAACCACATCTTCAGGCAGCATCTTCAAGATTTGTCATATACATTTAAAATTGAAACACGAACACATATAGGAAAATGACACAGAAGACACTATTAAAAACAAGACTGGTCATTTTTGGTAACTATAGTATGCTCCCGTCGCGGTGCGTGCACGCCAGGTCGTACCGGCCGCCGGTAGTTTTAAAAAGTTGTTCAGTTTGAACTCGTTCTCTAAATGTTAATTTTACTTCACATGGTGTTATTCGTTTGATAAAAAAATACATAACACAAATTAAAACCGATAATAACGTAAAAATCAATTAGACACACGCTCGTCAGCGTCAACGCCTTCCTGGAATTTTTCGTGGGATGAAACCACGTACACATATGACTTTTCCTTTCTCACTTGGTCTCGTGCGGCCCAGGGCATTGTAACGTATTGAGGAACTCGCTTTACCGTTCGCTTCGGTCTTGTGTTTGTTCATGTTGGAACTCAAAATAAACGGTCATGGTAAAGGATTGGCCGATTCCATAGGCCTATAGAGATATAAAATCTTTTGATAAATCGATAAAAAAAACATTAAATTTATAGAGTTGTAAAACTACTTTTTTACTATTGCAGGTACAAACAGTTGATGAGGATGTTTAATTTAAGATTTTGGCCGAGTAATACGGGCACGTTATAAAATATGCTTCATAAATTGTTAACTGTTTTCTTATTTAAATTATAAATCACTTGCACTTGACAACATACTTAAGTATAACTATCGAACATACTTGGGACTCCATAACATACTTGGGACTCCATCAGGATCAATTAAATTACTTCCTAAAAATAATGTTTGCTAATTGACATTAGCTTTTTATGCAAAATATTTTCTGCAGAGGGTGTCCGGACTCCCCGCGCCCCTCACCACCGCTTGACAACGTCACTGAACAGGTGAAAAGAACTAGCATTGTTTTTGTGTGCGTTGTGTTGTTCATGAATGCGGTTAATGAGAAGGCCAAGCTAAAGTTTGTGGCAACTAGATAACGTTGTAAAACATACAAAAAGCGAATACTACGACAAGTTATCACGGCGTTGCCGGGGTCCGTTTATGTTCTGATGCGCTCTTAGCAAACCGTTCCGATCAACAACACGTAAAAGATATTCCTGCGAAGTTAAAATTTGACACAGGACGACTAGAAAACCTATTATTCTGTTATGCTATTGATTAGTAATTATTGTCCTACGCTTTATAGTTGATGCGTGTTTTTATTTGTTAAATACATATCTTATATACCAATAATAAAACTTGTATTGCAATTATTTACCTGCGAAGGAGGCATTGTATAGTTCAGTCAGAATGGTTTCAGACAGTAAGTATATTAAAGAGATAAACTAACATTTGTACTGGAAACGTTTTTAGAAGTACCATAGACTACGGTGAAGCAACCCGTTTTTTGCAATTTCCGAGAAAATGTTTGTTATTAAACCACGAAAGCAGTGAGTGTCGTGTAGCTAATTGTTCAAAACAACGGTATGAAGAGTTTTGAATGTCAGGTTATAAAGTACCGAGGGATTTGCATTTTTAATAATAAAAGTCTTTGTATGAACTAATAAAATAAGGGAGCTAGTGTAAATTTTACGTGACATCTTGTATATTTTTTGTTGGTTATGGTGAGTTTTTGTTATTTAAGAAATTATTGCGGACACAGAAAGAGAAAAACAAGTCTCACAACGTTTCGGGTACTGGAATCTAATCCATCTTCACGTAAAAAAATGTCTAGATTCTACCAAATTTCGCTAAAACCTTTGCCACAATCCAGGCAAAGCTGGAAAACCTCAGTGGCTAACTTTTGTGTTTGGTTTTATTTTATTTTTATTTTGACTGTTTTTACGGTTATTTTTTTTAGCTTTGTTGTGTTTTTTCAGCTTTACCTGGATTGTGCCACTAATTTTTTTGTGAAATCTTGTTAACTTCTAGATAATTTTCTTGCCTGAACATGGGATCAGATTCCAGTTTCCGAAACGTCGTGAACCTTGTTTTCTCTTTAGTGATGGCAAATGTCCGCAATAATTTCTTAAATAACTTTCTGTATATAATTTTAAAATATTCTACAACTTATAGAGTTCTAACAATTATTTCTCATCTTCCAACTACCGATTCGTCATTTCCTTTGGCGGGATCGAGGCAGGAGTTCGGCAAATGGACGGCTGTATCCAAATTAACCAATGGTTGAAGGACCGGGCAAAACATCCAAATTCACCAACCCCGAAACAGGTATAAAAACCAGGCCGTCTAAACATCTAAATTCACCAGTTTTTCCTGCGGGCAGGTTTTGTAGTGTGGTTAGTTGTTTTGTGTGGTTATTTCAAACTTTAAATATATTTTCACAATGCAATTAAATTTGAAAATTATTCCGTCAGAAACAGTTTTAACTACATAAGACAAAACATTAAACTATGTATTTTCCCTTTCATCTTGGCTACAATAATAACTTCATAGCCGTTTGGTATAACATGGATTGCATGACAATATATACCATAAATCATATTATTTTTACATTAAATAAATTGTTGATTACTCTAAATCCAGTAATTATTTTCAATTTTGTAAAGGGACATTAAATTACTTGGGTCTGGGTTCAGCGCCGAGGGGCTGCAAGTGGATTCCCGAAATAGGTGAATTTGGATGTTTTTATCGATCCTCAAACCATTGGTGAATTTGGATACGGCCAAATGGGTGGAGAGTTAGAACTGCATTGGGGCGGAAATTTCCTAATAAAGACCCTGCTCCAGACAGAGAAAGCCCATTTCCATATCCATCCATCCATCCTTCAGTCAATATGGATTATATGTATATATGGTAAATACAAATATTATGTATTAGAACTGCATATAAAGGTGTAAAAAAAAGATACAGGCTTTGTATTTTCGACTATACACCCACAAAGAAACAACAAATTCGAGTGATTTTTTAAATTTACCGTTTAGCGTCAGTCCATCTGTTTGTGTTTTTTAATAAATTCAGAATATATCTTTAGAACCGTTAAAGGTATCGATTTGAAACTTGGCATACACTGTGTCTCTACATGATGCTATTTTGGTATTTAGAGGGTTCAAAAGATATACTTAATTTAGTAAAAAACACAAACAGTCTGATGACGCTAAAAGCGGAAAAAAATTACAAAATATCTATTTTTTTGTTTCTTTGTGGGTGTATAATCCGAAATTATATGGCCAGTGCACCTTTTTTTACACCCTGTATAATAGATCTATTTATTTGTTGTAGATGAATGTCAGTGAGACAGAGTACGCCACCAAATACGAAACCTACCTACAGACTGTGAGGGAGAACAAGAAGATGCGTCTTCAGAGAGACACTTACACCACGACCCAGCGGTTCTACAGCATCGCACATTTTGGTAACGATTTTTTTAAAAATATTTTTATTTTGTTTAAGGGTGGGCTCCACTCACAACACGTTTCGCGTTTCTACCTGCTGCCCCACAAGGCCAATGGTAACTTTCAAAGCTTGACCCTCAACGGATTATACGATATCTTTGATTTATGGTTAATTTTAAAAAAATACCTAGCAATTTCAGTGAGAAGAATTCCGATATCAGTAGTAAGATTCGTTTAAATAAATTCCAAAATATTCACCATTTAAATTTAGTTTATGGATCAACTATTTTTGATATCAAAATTCTGCCCACTGAAATCGCTAGGTATTTGTTTTCTTTAAAATTAACCATAATTCATAGATTTAGGATAACCTGTTGAGGAGGGACGGGCTTTTAAAGTTAACATTGGACTTACAGGAGAAGCAGGTACTTGTAGAGGTTTAAGTTTGGAAAATAACATAATCTGTGGTTTTGTTAACCCGTACTACTGTTTAAAATAAGTATTTATTATGAACAGAAATTAACATTCGTAAGTAATAATAACCGGTTTAGCTTAATACAATACATTGATTCGTATATATAAAAGAAAAATACCTTATAAATAGGTGGAATGAAAGTCCCCGTACTAGAATTGACCTGAGAGTTTTTAACATGTTTTGGTGAGGCTAGACTGAGGGTCCCGTCACTAATGAGGGGTCGAGCGGGGACCTTCAGTCTTCGCTTGCTCTTAGGATCGTCTTCGAATCCGATGAAGGTTGACTAGTGGAATCAATAAAACCTCTCTTGCACCATCCTTTCCACCTGGAACACTTAAACCTCGCAATATAATATAATATAATAATAATATAATAATATAATAAAATATTAAATACTTTCTTTAGTAACAATTTCTGTAGTGTTGTAAGACTATTTTATTTATCCTGTTTAATTAAATGTTAAAAAATGACTGTAATTCTTAGTCTGTTTTTCCAAATTAGCGTTTTAAATACAGACTGGAGAACCCTCGTTCGTCTACAGCATAAGTGGGTGCTGGAACATGATAATGTCTTAGTTTGCAAGTGATGCATAATTTAACTGAAATATTTGAAGGTCCAAACTTCTTTATTAAGGGATTTTATTTAAATGTCACGCACCTGATCTTTAGGTAAATAAATATAGTACATCTATTACCATTTAACCCTTGAAAATTTAGGTACATGACCAAATCATCGTTCGTGAAGGGGCGGTTTGCTATCAACATCTGAACCCAAAGATAATTCTAAAATATCACCCATTTCCTAATCAAACTGCAAACACGGACTCATCACACACACCCGTCACTTAGCGACAGCATTAATATTGATAGTAATTTATTTATTTAATTGCAAATGCTACATATCAGCGCAAGCCCAATTGCAGTGCGGCATTAGTATAAACTAATTCCATACTCTATATTTTACTAGACTAGATTTAGAGAATGCATATATTAGTCGACCACAGTAGTGGCAATAGGCCAGTTATAAGCCAGTTTTAGCAGGTTTGGCCCATGGGATGTCGGTCTGTGACCGACACCTGATCCGACATGTACCAAAGTTTTATATTCTTTATATACATAAAACAACAAAATACTTTGTATTTTTTGCATGCTACTTAATCACCACTTCGACAACCAAACAGGTACTACCTATATTATGGGTTTAGAATGGCTACCTACACAAGGTAGTTATGAATGGTTGGATTTACTTCCAAAGTTAATAATAAATGTAATAATAAAGTGCCTAGGTCAATAGGAATAAAGCCTAATCAGGTAAATGTTAAAAAGTCTAAAGATGCACATGAAACGTTGTCAGCTAAAACGATTATAGTTATAAGGCCAAGACATAAGTTGGGGGATATTGTAAGGATTTATAAACACGTATTTAGTGAAGGCTACTGGACAAGAGAATTATTTACAATAGCAGAAGTAAAGAAAACAAAGCCGCTGAATTACATTTTACAAGATGGAAATGAGAAAAATCAAAGGAGGATTTTGTGAGCATGTATTGTTAAAGACTATACTGTATATATAAAGAGATGTACTCGGTTGAGAAGGTAGTTAAGAGTAAAGGTGATTTATTATATGTCAAATGGTATGGTTTCCCAAGTAGCAGAACTCGTGGATGTCGGTAAAAGATTTATTAAAATAAGGGAATAATAGTAGAGGAAAATAATCAAAGTGGCGATATCCGTAGAATTTGGAAACTAATGATTAAATATACACTAGAAGTATAACATATCCAAGTTTCAAACACATCTGACCATAAACACCAAAGTTGGTAGTTTTTTTATTAATTTTTGTGTATAAATTATGGGGTATACTTAGAAAATGCATATTATATATTGATATTATAACATGTATAGGTAAATAAATGCATTTGTCCTAAACAAATCTTATCCCAACTCCCCATTACCTGCGCAACTACACTACTATACATGATATAAGTAGTCCCAGTTTGACTGGTCGTGGAAGCAGTGATTCAGTAGCATGCAACAAACATAAAGTACTTTATGGTTAGGTTATATATATTTTAAGTAGACAAAACATGGGTACATGTAGGATCAGGTGTCAGTCAAAAAACTTATCCCTTTGTTAGTTACTCTTACGGTCCAAACCTGCCAAAACTGGCTTATAAACGGCCTATTGCCGCTAATCATTGAATTACTCTTAACTCCCACAAGTGTTAATTCTCTTACATTAATTTAGATTGGCACGCCTGTTTCGTAACAGTTCTGCCTGCCATGTTCTAGAATGTACTGTATTCATCTATCTCCAATACGATCAACCGGTATCATCTCCAGTCGCATAAGGGCCGGTGTCTGATATGTATGCGTGGTTCGCATTACCCAACTGAATATTACCACTATCTTTATATCGATCAAGCTAGAAATGTTACTGGGTTGAAATGTTACCAGATTGAGTGAATCCCGGTCGTTGCAACTTTCTTAGATATCCGATGTTTGTTCTATTTTCATGGTAATATTTCTAACTTTACAGGAGGGGCGCCGCACGTGAAGGACTACAGCGGCAGCCACGAACTACTCTACTTCCCTGTGGGGGTGAAGAATGCGACAGTGAATCAAGCGACGTTGAGGATTTTTGCCGTAGCACCTCTTGCGCAGAGCTCTTCGACTCAACTCACACTCAAAGTCTATCTGGTGGAGGGCGGTGCAGGTCGAACCCTTCTGGACTCCAGGGAACTCTTGTTGAGAGAAACGTCCCGCTGGGTCGAGTTGGACGTTGTGCCTGCCGTCACCTCTTGGGTCTCGGGCCATAGGTAAGAGATGGGATTTATAGGATTTGTAAGTAGATTATGATAAAACGAATTGTAAAGCAAATTACATGACAATAATGCCGTGTCACAGTGTTACAGCCAGCTGTGAAAATGAATTTAATTTTTGTTGTATATCGATCGTTAATGACTTTCCAATTTGTTTTCCGATGTATGGCTTTTTTAGTCGATTCCACAAAACGTTTTACGGTCATAGCAAGTAAAATGAGCAAAATAAGCTAAGGCTTGATGGACAGATATTTACATCTTAAAATGATTGACCGAAACTGAATAACATTTGTAAATTCTCAAAGAACAATCCTTCTTTGAGACTTTCTCGAAGAGACCTTTTGAATCTTAGATGAAACCTATGACCTTCAACGTATGCAAAAACTAGGGACTATGACAAATACCATTTGATTCCAGAAACTCAGGCCTGGAGGTCGTGTGCGAAGATTGCACCAGCCGAGGGGTTAGGCTGGTCTCCGGCACCGGTCCTGAGCCCTCCTCCTTCGACCCCGTCCTGAACGTGCTGCTGACGGAGAGAGAGTCGTACCCGAGGAGCCCCAGGGCCATGGAGGGCGAGCCCGCCCGCTACGACGAGACCCTGGGCTCGGACTGTCGCAAGGGCCCCAACCACGGCCGCTGCTGTCGTCACTCCATGGAAGTCGTCTTCAAGGACGTTCCAGGGTTTGAGTTCATCTTGCAGCCGTACAAATTTAATGCAGGATACTGTAAGGTAGATTGGCGTATGATACGTATAATCCAATCAAACACTTGTTTAAATGGTAGGCTAATAACGAAGTGCACACCTATGTCTGGAATTTACGTCATGGGACTGTCCATGTTTGGGAGCTCGATACGTTCTTGTACAGCGTAACCCAGAATCATCCGTCTCTAAAATGACTATTATAGGCTATAGCCAATATACATAGCTATTTATTCATCTCACTTTATCTCCATATTTGTTTGATTGTGCTCTGTTCCCTCGTTGCAATTCTGTACCATGATTTAAAACTTTCGTTAATCTTTTTTTAGCGAATTTCCCCTATAGGGAAGAAGCTATTACCGTAGGTCTCATAGTAAGACTTAAGCCCGAGACCATGATAACTTTTTGTTTTGAGGTCCCCAGATGCCAAAAACACTATTCGTTCAAATTTATATATATGTATTTATATATATATATATATATATATATATATCTATATATATATATCTATATATATATATATAGATATATATATATATCTATATATGTGTCCGTTAACACGATAACTTGAGTAAAAAACATCCGATTTTGATGAAATTTGGCTCAAATGTGTAAAATGACATTCATGACTTTAAGTTCGAAAACCAGAAAAATCGGACCATGGGAAGGGGGGTTTATGGGGGTTTTAAATTTTCCAAAAATAAGTTTTTTGCATTTTTCACCCTAAAATTTTTAAAAAACTTAATTTTGGTTTTGACCATGTTATAGAGCTTAAAAAAAACAAATAATTTATTATTTTGAATTATTAACCTAGGTTAAGTGGTTGCGGAGAAAATCCAAAAAAACTTGCTCATAAAATCTCCCATGTTAATCTTATGGGAAAAAGGTTTTTTGCTTTTCCTCAGTTTATTTTAATGTAAACTTCACATTTGCTTTTACCAATCTGTTCAGTTCCACAAAACAATCATTTTGGTGTTTAAATTGTGATTCTACGCCCAACCGTTGCAGAGATATTCGAAGGGCTAAACACAGTACGTTGTCCAATGTTATCCTTATGGAGAATAAATAAAATTTGATATCTTGATTATTTATGAATGTATGTTGATGAAACTTGATATGTGGCTTCAAGTAGTACTGGTATATTGATATTTGCACAAAAATTGATTTTTTGTTGATTATTCCCGTAGCAGCAAACCTGCGTACTCAGCCCCCATGTTATTCTTATGGAGAATATGTAAAATGTAATGACTCCCTTAATTATGAACATAAATTAATAAAACTTGGTATGTAGCTTCACTTGGTTGAGTTATATTGGTAATTATATAAAAACCCATTTTTCTGTTCCTTGTTGCAGCAAACCTGCTTTTTCAGCCCCCATGTTATTCTTATGGAGAATAACTAGAATGTTATATATCGCTTATTTATGATTGAATATCGATGAAACTTAGTATGTGGCTTCGCCTAGTTAAATTCTATTTATATTTGCATAAAAACCAATTGTTTCTGTTCCTTTTTTCAGCAAACCTACATACTCATTACCAATGTTATTCTTATGGAGAATAATTAAAATCGCTTATATGTGAATGTATTTTTATGAAACTTGGTTTACGGCTTTATGTGGTATTAAGACATATATTATGCATTGGAAATTCGCTGAGTCCGCAGGTTTGCTGCGACGGGGGTATTTTTGTCTATACTTGTTAATATTCATTTCACCATTAAAATCTGGTCAATACTCAATTAAAAATATTAAATACTTCTGTTAACCTCGTCAGACTCATATTATTGTTGATATTTATTACACGTTGTTATTTCACCATTTACATCTAGACACTATTGAATTTCTTTGCATGTTAACTCTTTATTAATTATGCGTTTATTTTGTTGCAATCATTGTTGATTTTCATAGTTAACAGCACGATGTATAGCTATAGTTGTTTTTTTCTTCTTGCAAATGTTCATATACAGTTATATTGTAAAGTTGAATTGGTGATTGCCGTCAATAAATAAAATAAAATAATTCAATAAAATAGACATTTATTCATCGTTAAGCAACAATATTTGCAATGACTGTCGTCATAGAAAATATACAATAACATCAATATTGAGTTTACAACAGAAAAAATCAACTTCAGTTAGAACAGTTTCATTAATGGACTTGAAACATTCGACAAATATAATAAACCAAAATTAAATTTCAAAAGATTCTTCTAAACTAATTTAATACCAGTAGCATAGATTTAAAAAATACCCTTCTATAATTCAGGATGCAGTTTAACGTTTACTACGTTCGTGCCCGTTACAATGTTGTTGGCGAGGGTTACGAAATAGTTATATTAAAATACGATCCATGACATTTGAATATGTATAACCGATTCATTGATTCACTTTATTTTACATTAGTTATATCAAACCTAGAATTTTCCAGCTCAATATGGAGTCCGCATTTTCTCAAATATATTGGTTTGATTGAAGAGTACAGAAAGAGTTTTTGCGTTTCTTGAATTTAAATTTTCTGGAATTTTTACTGACGATGTCTCCTAAGGTGAATTGTTAAGTAAATTTGAAATTTATAGCCTTGAGAAGAGACGCAAAATAGCACATTCATGTTTTCTTTTTACACCGGTTAGAGGTGAAATAGATCACTTGGACTATTTGACGATAGCTTTTGTGGAACCCAAACTAGATCTCATTTCTCTTCACCCTTGAAGAGAATTTTCAAATATTTATTTACTGTTGATATTGTTAGTTGTTGATTGTATGTTATATCCGGCTTTATATCTATGTGCACTTTTGTTGTTAAGAGATAATTTACTGTGTTTTTAAATTCATCATGTTCAGATATATTAAGGACTATGTTATAAACTTGGACTTGTTTTGAAAAACTGGG
Organism: Allygus modestus; assembly: GCA_963675035.1. Lineage (NCBI taxonomy): Eukaryota > Metazoa > Arthropoda > Insecta > Hemiptera > Cicadellidae > Allygus > Allygus modestus. Next base: position 36,124,466 of record OY776113.1, on the reverse strand, counting down.
AAATTTGTTCTTCCTCATTGGATACAGTCATGAACTCCTATAATTTAACTGGGGTTCAACCTGTATTATAGCATGTAAATAAATGAATACATTTGTCTAGGGCCGGTGTCCTCCCCGCTACCACCCAGCCAGCCAGCACGCCCTGCTGCAGAGTCTGGTGTGGCAGATGTACAAGGCGCCCCGGCCGTGCTGCGCCCCCCACGTCCTCGCCGATATAGAGGTGTTGCACCTGGACGAGACCGACCCCTCGTCGCTCAAGGTCTCCACCTGGAAGGGCATGCAGGTCCAGCGGTGCGCTTGCTCTTAAGAGGGGCAACACGAGACTCGCGTTTTTACCTGCTTCCCCCATAAGGCCAATGTTAACTTTCAAGTTCCGCCCAGAAATTATTCGGGAATATATATTTTTAAAATTTGGTAGGAATATTGTACTAGTGTGTTATCCAGCGGTTTCAGTGAAAACGTTTTCGATTCACATTTTAAAGTTCGATAAGAAAATATTTAATTTTTATTATTTTGAGGCAAAGATATCAATCAATTAAAAATAAATTCGAAACTTTGCTCACTGATATCGCTTTGTTATTTTTTTCTGTGAGGCTGGATGGCACTTGAAATATAACATTGCTCTTATGGGCTTAGAAATCTACCTGGATTTACTGGTGCCCCCTCTTAAGTGGGATTCGTCCACCGACATCACCGAAGCCTCGAGACATCTACAAATGTGATTGTAACGATACTTTCTACAGATTCGATTATAGAATAATTAGCACAAGTATCAAGCCACGTGGTAGAACACATTGTCACGGTGAATACGATATTGGAACTCCAAGGGTAGTTAAACTACCCTTGGATTTAAACTACGTAGTAGCTAATACTAGGTGGGATAGTTAAACACTAGAACAGCTATTCCAGCGGACAAGAGAGTTGGCATTTAAAAGGTGTGGTTAAAGCCTGTCAACCAAGACCACCAGCTGATCGGGATAATACTCGAGTTATAGCAAAATGGCAACAGTGACAGCGTGGAGCCCAATTTTATAGTGACATATTATTGGCTGGAGCCCAACTGTCAACTCTCTTTCCGCTGGAATAGATAAGGATATCCAGCCAGAAGGCATATTCTGAAATTACCCTATATACGAGACCCTTGATGCTACTTGATAGAGAGATACTGTATGTTATTTTATTTGTTCTTAGGCCTGTCAAATTTTTTCGTTAGTAACCTAATTATTATTTGCTTTATGATTATTTTTTTTAAACTTTATCGCCCGATGGTATAAAGCTACTTTAACTATCTCGAAGAACAATTTTTTGTCAAAGCAATTTTTCAAAAATTTACAAACATTTGTATCAATCGGATATAGATTGCAATGAACCAAACTATCTGCTAAAAAGGTTGTCCCAATCGATAATTTGAGAGTTACGAACGTTCTAGGCAAATGTTTCAGATAAAATCGAGCTAGCGGGCAGTTATTATCAAACTAAACTCCATAAAAAGAACGCATTATAATTTAAGGTGTCTATGCCACTGTTAGTATCTATGCTAGTTATATACCTAGTTTTGGAAAACTTAAAAGTGAAATGTAGACAACAATGCATTTCTTAATTCGTATAATTAAATATCTTAAAGTTGTTTGTGGTCCTAATAAACTTTAACATGGGGCTAATGGAGTTAATGGTCATACAGATATCAATACGATATCTTACTCCTCGCCAGGAATAGCAGGTGTGACTGACAAACTGGTCAATGTCGCAGACCTTTTCAGTATTGATCACATGTTTATATTTCCCTAAAATATGGCAAGAGGTGTTAAATCTAGGTTACGAGGTTCCCAAAAAATTTAGTTTACCCTGACCACCTACCTTTCAGAGAAATCGTTAAAAACACCACGCACATATTCTCCAAAAACAGACCTACCGACTGCGGGGAATGAAGCCCCGAGTGATGCGAGGAAACATTTAATGGTTACTGAATACAACTAGACACGAGAATCGAGAATCGCGTAGGTCACTTTGTAGAGATTTTATTGTTTTATAAACTAGGGAGTCCTTTTTCAAACACCAAATAAACGGTATCAGGAAACTGACACATACTTTCTCCCTTTTAGCCCAACTTTAATGAATAAATTACTTTTTATTTACTAAATATAGAATACAAAGCACGGTCGAATGTACAGAAAATCTTGTTAACAAGTTGTTTAAAAAAAATCCACCCAAATCCCTGCTTTGGAGGCACTACAGAATCCATTGCTACACTCGTGGTTTTAAGAGGGGAAATGCCCCCTATTCCCCACCAGGGTTATTAAGGGCAACATATTTCGAATTTCCTCTGTTGGTCAATGCTAACTTGACAAGCATATCAAGTTTGAATGAAATTGACCAGTAAATAAGTGAGAAATAGTATTTTTTTATTCCTCATAAGAATAACATTGGACAACGTACTGCGTTTACCGCAAAATGAAAATTTCAATTTTCTCCGAAACCAGCTATCGTAGAATAGTAATTCAAAATACTAAATTATTTAGTTTTTTGAGCTCTTTTTAATGGTGAATAGTAATATTTATTTACATTTATGTCTTTTTATGAAAAATCCAAAAAACTGAATTTTGGGTGTTTTAAGTCCTGTAATTTCTGAACCCGAATTTTTACAGGAATGCGGGTGGTGCCATTTTGTTGGAAAACTAAAGTTCTACAAACGACTAAAGTTTAATGAAAATCGTTAGAGCCGTTTTTAAGAAATTTGGATTTTTCATGTTTTTTGGTGGTTTTGGGGGGATAATTATCCTTAAAAATCAAAAATTCAAAAAAATGAAAAAAACCCCTGGAGATATCGTGGATTAGTACCTACATGCCAAATTTCATAAAAATCGGCCCATTGGTTAAGGCTGTAGCTCTGTACACATCCACACAGACACACACACACACACACACACACACACACACACACACACACACACACACACACACACACACACACACACACACACACACACACACACACACACACACACACACACACACACACACACACACACACACACACACACACACACACACACACACACACACACACACACACACACACACACACACACACACACACACACACACACACACACAGACAGACATCACGTAAAAACCACTTTTTTGGGTTCAGGGAGCACCAAAACGAATATTTCCACTAACAACTCAAATTCGAAAATTTTTACGAAAACAATACTTTCTCCATATACTATGTATAAGGGGAGAAAGTAAAATATATCAGACAATATCAGCGGATACTAACTTAAACAGTTATCAAAGAAATGATTGTTAGAAATTTAACTTTAACACAGGCGTATTGAAATTGTTACAGGTGGAAGGGTTATTATTTAAAAATATATAAGTTAAAATTCAAGGAGCTATTTAATTATACGCCTATTCATGGGCCTTGGCTCTTAGAAATTGTTTTAAGGAACAATTTTAATTTGTATTTAATGCATATGAACGGTTACATAGCAGATTTACGCCACATACTTCTGACTCGTATCTATTTTTTGAACTGTACAAGCCTTTACCTTTAAACCATCAAATTAGGACCAAAAAACACAACAAAAGAGGTGGATTTCTTTATACCATAAATGTTACCCTATACAAATTATAAACACTGAAGTTATGCAGGGCGTTTCAAAATGAAAGAACAGATTTATTTTCTTATAATAGAAAAGCTTTATTTTATAACAACATTTAATGAAGACAAATAGATATATGAAGGTGAGTCGTTGGCGTAGTGGCCGAGGAGACGGACTCCGGAATCATGGCAGCGGCTTATCATGGGTTCGAATCCCAGTCCTGGCATGTAAATGTTATTAGTACTGAACAAATCGCTCTTTAACGGCTCACCTCATGCTTTGCTGGATACGTTCCACGCACAGATGTGTAGTCTAAGTGGACGGGCAAAGTAAGGAAAAAAGAAGCTTCCAACCTATATTAAAAATAAAATAAAATAAAAGTCCGAAGTTTTGTTACTAAGGTAGAATACATTGCACGGCACATTGGTAGTTAATTTTTTCTGTCATATTCGAGAGAGAGAGTGACTTTTTCTTGCAAATGCAACCAGTTTCAACGAACGTTCGATGACATTCATAAATGTGTTTGTGCCGAGGTGGTTGTTTATTAAATCTTTGGCGGCATCTTTGTTGAAATTGAATAATTGATTCAGATTTAGCAAAATCTAAAACACAAAATGATTTCTCTTTTCTCACTCACAGAAATAAAATGAAAATATATAAAAATTATACGGTTTTTACAAAAAAAGCTGATTAAATTAATAAAACTTACATCTTTGCTTTATTCAAAGACTTAAAAATTAGATTTAGGTGATATTTAGTTTTGATGTAATACATACATACAATCTGCTCTTTCTTTCTGAGACGACCTGTTTATAATCTGAAAGGAAAAAATGCCCTCGTCCTTGCCAAACATTGGTGTAACTTATTTTTTTGGGCCCCCCGCAAACTTATTTTCAGGGCCCCCATGAAAGATAATCGTACAGTTTTCACGCTATCCCTTTCCCCTTTCCATTAGGCCTACTAGATTTTAGGTTGTATTAACTAAGGACGTTTCCTAACCTCCAGATACATAACGTCATTTCCAGTATTGTTTAATGTTAGTGATTTAGTAACGACAAGGTTTTTATTTAGGATATAATGTTTTTAATAAAGTTACATCACCTCAATTTAGTATAAAATAGTATACCTAAGAATAAATCGACGAGTGTCAAAACGTAAAGCTTCATAACGTCAAGGACCTAGGTCAGTAACTCGCTCTGTTCCTGTCCAAATGTGTAACAATAATTTAAAGTGGATCCAGACTCGGTTTGAAGTGAAATCGCCGCTATATAGCGTTTACGGTTGTACCTTGCGGTTTTGAAACGGATCCCATTATGTGCCCCCGATTTATCATCATTTATCACTATCACATACTTACGCTGATTCACTCTTGAAAAAGAATTTACATAACAGAATTGTCACTCACTGCTCGAAAACAACTGACACTACAGCAACCCAGCCACCCAGCCTGCTGTTGTCTTTGCAGTTGTGAGCAACTGTTTTTAAATTGCTATGCAAAATGGTAAAATATTAGTTGTGTGTAAAAGTTGTTAAAATAGCTCACTTTCAATTGTAATGGATACCTAATCAGAATTGAGGGAAGTTAAAATAATAAAACTTATTACAGTTTTAAAGTGGTTAATTTGCACAAAGAAATAATATTATTATATAATAATAATATTATAACCTATTAATATTATTAATATAATATTATTATTTAATAATATTATATATTATTATCAGCCCGAAAATAAGTTAATTCTTAAAGTTTATTAACAACATTATTGCTGATTCGAAATGCTTATTCACTTATAAAACGAAATGCCCAAAGAATGAAAGGTATTATTATGCTAAACAATCAAATTCCTAATGTTTACTACTAACAACATTATTATTGCTTATTCATTTTCCTTAAAATATCGAAGTAATTTGATTGATTATAGGCCCAATAACCAAAATATACAACTGCCTTGAAGCCCCGGTATAGGTTGGGATCAGTAAGACGTTAATCTTCAGCCAGTTCATCAACATGTTTTTTTAACTTTTCGGCGTCTTTTGCTTTTTACAATGGTTCAACTGGTGAGCAACAATGGCTGTGATATTACAGTTGCTGTGCGACAATTGTTTTTATTATATCTATCAGCTCATCTGATATTTTGCCAATAGTTTGATTGCTTTATGCAGGTCTGTGCCGTCTCTTTTAATAACTTACGAAACCAAGTTCGTAGGCTCAAGTATTAAAGTAGGTATGCAAAACTACTTGAAACACAAATTCACACAAATTCAAAGCTTTCCATGTTTATTTTTTATGAGGTGTCTTGAGTTTTCACTCTTTAATTAAAGGAATTGAAGAACATTTTTGTCAATTCTCTCATTATGTCAACGTGATTAGTTATGCCTTAAAGCTTTCAAAGAATCAATCCAAGATGACCAGCGTGTAGGGCAAAGTTTGATTTTTTTTAAGTGTAAGTAGTTGAACTTAAAACATCCCAACTTTTAATACTTTTACTAAAAAAATACACAACTAATCAACTATACCAAAAAGTTCTGTTTTCTTTAATATTCGAAATAGTATAATTTAAAATAATGCTTAAATTGAGGGCAGCACAATGATCATTGGTGTTTTATGTGTTTTTTAGACGACTTATACAGCGAACAGCAGAATAACAAACTCAAAATGGCTAAAGTTATTAACATTTATCAAAATTAAATATAACAATTTCATGCAAAATTGCGGGCCCGCCAGAGCTTTTACCTCGGCCCGCGGGCTCCTCACATCAAGGGCCCTCGGCTCGCGGGCCCTTTAGGCCTGTGGGCCCGGCAGTTACGCCACTGCGAATATATCGCATTAGTCATGTTCCAAGAATTACTTTGGCCACTGAGAACGAGGAAACTGTGCTCGGAGCTCGGGGCCGGGGCTGTGTACCGTGTGCCTCGGACCGACGAAGAACGAAGAAGCGAGTAGACGAAAAGACAGTGCTGCGTGGGGGAGGGGGAGAAATGAGGAGAACGCGCTCCTCTCTCCCCCCAGCCAGATCACACACACTCACAGCACTGCCCGAGTTGTCTTCCTAGCGGCGCGCGGTGGCGACTTGTAGAACTACTGCTCCTCACCGCCAGACTAGCCTAGCGGCCAAACACCCTTAAGGCTCCAGGTTCTCATATGAACACACTTATTGATTTTGCCACCTGAAAACACACTGTTAAGGAAAAATGAGCGCTACAAAGTTACGACAACATGCAAGCTAACAACTCACTTTAAACGGAGGAATATCATAGCTAATATTATGTAGTTAAAAAGAAACTGTCTAAATTACTGTTGTTTGGAAAAACACGTTTTCATAAAACGTGAAAAAATTGAAACACGAAGAGCGTATACTCGTAATGTCTTTGTCTTTAATATGGGACCTTGACTTGGAAGATTTAGGTGGCCACTATAAGGCATAATCCTGCAAACCCTTTCATCGTGGTGCGACGAGGATAGGCCGGGGCTTTAATACTTCTTTCAAACTTGAGGTAAAAGGATATTTCGTTTTTCAAAACGATAATAATGCCTACAAAACCCGCAATCACATGGCGTTGTTTCATTATAAATTAGTGATGTTAAAGCGAATAATTAGTCATTGCAACTTTTAACAACGAACATAATATGACTCATTTGAACGTTATTTAACCTTTCTATTAATTGAAACTACAGACTCAGCAAAATATTGTTCAATGGGCTTGTGACATTTTTACTTAGAAACAGTTTTTGTATGCATGTATTTTAAGTAAATTCGTTTTATAACAATTAAGGTTGTATTAAACAAAGTGATGTCGATGATGTACCTTCTGATCCGAACCCTTCAGTATTATGTATCAATTATCGTACAATAAAACATACTACAGTTACCAAAATAATAATATTAGGATTATTTTCAATTGTACCTCTCATGTAGATTATGTCATATTTTGTTATTTATTTGTCTTTTGTACTTTTGTAAGATATTTGTCTGTAAATTTTGTTGTAATAAAGTTTATGTGATAAGTTTATGTGGTTTTCGTCCTTAAGATTTATTGTAAACAATGTTGTTTTAACAAGAAAGGTAATCCACCGATCATCTGCTTAGTCCATTACGTATAAGCTAGGGTTATAAAACAAATTATATAAACTCAAAATATCAAGATATTTTACCCTAGTATATTATTAGGATTTTGGTTATTTATGCATAGGGATAAATAACGATTAATGCAAAGGGGTGTCGACCTTATACAAAACAAAGGGTTGCAGTGATACAGGAAAAACAGTCGTGAAGATCGTCGAATGATAGGGTGTAGAAACGAAATTATGAAAATTGTCTAGTGAATCCCAACAAAAGTGGCCATACCTCAAAGAATTAGTGGAAAACAGGGATTTGCATAACATTAATCTAATAGGCCCTATAATACATTACACATGCAAGCGAATTTCCAATGCATATACATGAACGGTATAATATATAACATTTTATTCATTCTGCGGACTCAGCGAATTTTCAATAAGTGTTTCTCACTACCACATAAAAACACATACCAAGTTTCATAAAACTGCATTTATAAATAAGTGATATATAGCATTTAATTTATTCTCCATAAGAATAACATTAAAGGCTTAGTACGCAGGTTTGCTGCAACAATAAAGATAAGAAATGTGTTTTGATGCAATTAATAATATAATTTAACCAGGTGACAAAATTTATACGAGAGAGAGAGAGAGAGAGAGAGAGAGAGAGAGAGAGAGAGAGAGAGAGAGAGAGAGAGAGAGAGAGAGAGAGAGAGAGAGAGAGAGAGAGAGAGAGAGAGAGAGAGAGAGAGAGAGAGAGAGAGAGAGAGAGAGAGAGAGAGAGAGAGAGAGGGAGAGGGAGAGAGAGAGGGAGGGAGAGAGAGAGAGAGAGAGAGAGAGAGAGAGAGAGAGAGAGAGAGAGAGAGAGAGAGAGAGAGAGAGACAGACAGACAGACAGACAGACAGACAGACAGACAGGCAGAGAGCGCGAGCCAAGCCGGCGTCCCCAGTCTTGCCACAATACAAACACAATAAGTTGTACATTGTTTAAAAATAAATAATAAGTTGTACATTGTTTAAAAATAAATAATAAATTGTACATTGTTCAAAAATAAATTCGACACATATATAACACATATATATGACAATTACGTCTATCGGTTTATTATTTGGTACGTTATAAGAATTTTGAAGGCCAGTGCGGGTCTATATTTTATTGCGGTGCATTACCGAGCTTCCTGCCTAGTACCAGTTCAATCGGTTCAGTAACTATATTAAAATGATAATGACATTTTAAGATCAGGAGAGTATAGTGTAAATGGAAAGGGGCCTACGTCAGAGTGGTTTTAATACCTATCTTCTTACTAAACATCACTCAATCACTCCTGTAGTTTATGCGTAATGGGCTGAGAAACAGACACAAACAAATTTGGCTTTGATTGGTATTGGTTAGGTGTTTAGGCTTGGATGTTTACCGTCACGATCTCACTTTTACTGCCATTATTGTATAGTTTAGGATACTGTTGTATAACAATAAAACGGATGCTTGTTCTCTATGTTGTCGTGAAAGCGAATCAGCTGACTAAGTGTTCATTATAACAGCACGATGAGGGATTGATTCACTATATCTAAGATTAACTTTGGAGCACTGACGGACTATGGGACAGAGGGGAGCGGGTTTATTGACTTTCGATGGTTTAACAAGACTAAACTTTTTTTCATCGCAACTCCATACAACAGCGGAGAAGAAAAATTTTTAAATTCAGTACTATCTTTTTCTTTTTTGTGAAATTCGGACGGAAACTGTCCCATGAGCTTATCAGACAGACGAAACAAATCAACAATTTAAATATCCCTGATGCATTTAAGAAAATACTGACGTCCTTCCTGTATTTACAACTGAAATTCTTCTAAAATTATTCGCCTTGTCAGTCTACTCCCAAGCAGCATGAAAATAATTTAAAATTATTATTTTTCAATAAAAAATTATATCTATATAAGATTTAAATAAGTTTATTGTTAAAATGGATATACAATTATTTTAATATTATTTAGGAAATGTTTCTAAAATAATTAAATAGTACTTATTTTAAAATGTTTTCAACATAATTTTAAAATCATATATTAAGTATTACAATATATTATTGTTTTAATAATATTTAAAACATTTTAAAATAATTGCAATAAAATTATTTAAATCATATTGAAATTATTTTTCACCAGTATTTAATTAGTATAACAACTGTTTTAATATAATTTTAAAACAATATTTTATTTTATTATTATTTTATTTTATAATAGAATAATAATTATTAATATTCTAATATCACAATTAACTTTCATTCATAATATGAAATTTTTAAAATCACAGTCAGATTTATGAAACATTTAAAAATACAATTTTAAACATAATAAATTAGAATATACTAAGCAACCCCCATTTGAAATTGTTTTATTTATAACAAAATTAAGGTGTTATTCGTTTATGACTTGGAGGTGTCGATGACCAAGTAACAACATTGTATACGTAACAAAGTCAGACGACCTTTATGCTAAGTCTGTCCCACACTTTTCGCGTACAGGCCTGAACATCCGGCCGAACATTCTCCCGAACGTTCGCCCTATTTGAAGCTCCCACACTTCTCGCGAACACCCCCTGAAATAGTTTGGGCAAATATTCCCTTGAAAATATAAAAAACTGTATCACCGTTAGCACATTATCTGTCGTGTCCAACGAGCGTGTTGTTTCGTAAAGGCGGTCCCACTCTTCTCGCGAACACGCCCGGACATTCGGCCAAACTCCGAATGTTCGGAGTATTCGCGAGAAGTTCGGTAGCTGCATGAACTTTAGAATACATAGGGGAACATACGGGACGGAGTATTCACTGAACATTCGGGTGATAGTGTTCTCGGTGTGCTCGTGTATCGTGTATGTACGGCATAGTTCGCCTTGCCATGGTTTGTGTTCGCCAGTGCTCCGTTTATTGTTGGTTTTTGGCAAGAATCAAAGGAGACCAGCGGAAGGGAATGCAGCCGAAAGGAATGCGTGTGTGTGGCGCGATTGGGTTTGGCGAACTTGGGCGAACGTGTACTTGATTAGTTAGTTGTGCTCATTCGGTAGACTTGGTGCAAGATTTGCTGTCGAGACTCGTTTTAAACATTCGGCGAAAAAATCTAGCGAATAATTCGGTGATAGTTTACGGCTGCCATGAATGTTCGGCCGAACATTCACCCAAATGTTCACTGAACATTCGGCCCCGTGTCCAAAATTTGTGCAGCTACCACACTTCTCGCTAATGCTACCAGTACACTATAGCCCAACATAGGCGAACTAAGGCGAGCGCGATAGCGTACTTGGTGTCCTCGTGTATGTTCGGGAGAGTTCGCCTCGCTATGATTCGTGTTAGCTAAGTTTTTGTCTGTATTTTGGCACGAATCAAAGGGGACGAGTGGAAGCTAATGCAATTCACTATATAATGGGTTTGGCGCGATTGATTTGGGTGAGCGTGTACTTGGTCACTTCGTTTTGCACATTCCGTTGATTTGTTGTTGCGACTCGTTCCGAACATTCGGTCAAACATTTGAGTGAATCAGTCGGCCATAGTGTACTGGTACCAAAATACTCCAAACATTCGGAGTTCGGCCGAACTTTTAATTCGCGAGAAGTTAGAGTAGTTTGTTAGCAGATAAAAATTAATTTTGTCTCAAGTGATTGTAATAATAACTTCGGCGTGAATGGAAACGAGCCAGTAAGTTAATTTATGCGCAAACACATTGGCATGTTCTCTACCCACAGTGCTTTTCGTTGCTTCATTGCCGCCAAAAGATCGGGAAGAACCAATGTGCCGAACTGCCAATTTGGATTGTGGATGTGGATTGTGGAGCTGTGTATGCCGTTGTGGAGTTGAAGATTGACTCGATAAGTTAAGAATTAATTTGGTTTTACTAAATGTAAGTATAATACCTCATAATAATTATTCCAGTTTGACATTTCAATATTTTATTTAATACAACTTAACTTTTTATTGTTTTGTGCTAAATGTTCGTTAGAGGCGTGTTCATTTGGGAAAAGCAAGCCACCTTGTAATTTTTACCTCGTGGTACCTGCAAGATTAGGTAAACAGATCCATTTAGGTATATATATTTTACAAATATTCTTAGGCATAACTTATCAACATGCGTTTTTGACTGCAAAATTAGGTTTTAATCCACTCAACTGTTGAATCTGACGAAGCTAGCTTACAGTCATCCAAGTTCTCTTAGGCCTAGGCCTAAGTAATTTATCCCAAATGATATAAAAATACATATTAACTTATGGTTGTATACACTCCCTAGACCGGCTAGACCAAGTGAGAAAGACCCTTTAAAACATTGTCCTTGTCTACTAAGTGACAGTAGGCCATAGGGTACTTAGTGAAAATTGGCTGCAGTTCGTAGTAGGCTAGGTCCTACCTAACTACCTATCAAATGAATGTAAGTTAGGCCTATTGCAATTAGGTTAAGTTACTAATGCCCTTATATACCCTATTGAAGCATAACTTAAATAACTTATGGGTAAATTAGGCTACGGTACAATAAGTAGGCCTAAGAGGTTTGGTTAATTTCAACAATACTTTTGGTCACTTTCGATATTTTTTTAGGTTATTAATTTTGTTTTGACGGTTTTGATTGTACTTAGACCTATATGACATTTACACATAGGCCTATAAAATAATTTGAACGTAGGCCTACAAATTAACTTATTAAAAATATATAAAAAGTGTTGGGTACCGGTACAGTTCTGTAGATGCTCTACAATATATTATCGATTTGAAATATCAAACAATTTCAGGTTTACTAGGCCAACCTTATAAACCTTATAAATTACTAGATTACAAAAATATGGAATTAATATTTGTAATTAAACCTCCAACTGCCTGTTGGTTTTCTACACCCCAATTTACCGTTTATTTTCTAATTGCAGGAATAACCAGCATTACTCTCCTACATCTTACTCTCTAATGGCGAAATGTCTAAACGTAGGGAATCAAAACCCTATTATTCATAAACACCTCAAGGTAGAAGATTAAGATTTAAAAAAAAAACAGAAATTGATGAATTTGAAGAACATGTAAACCAACCAAAATCTCAGAAATTAAGACATCAGTAGACAAATTACAATTCATGTACATCCTCCCATGATACAGCTTTTTTTATAAATTCCACTGGTGATGATTCTTGTCAATCAGAAACATTAGAGCTCCCTGAATGTAGTTCTTCAAACATCACATTGGCAGATACCGATGAGTCTGAATTTTGTTCAGCGCATAGTTATTATTTGAGCAGTAATGACTCTGAATCGAGCGAAGTAGAAAATTCAATGGGATCTTCAGTTTCTGATAATGAATTTAATGTCCCTTCTGATGAGTCTAATAATCCTAATTCAGTTCAGCATGTAAGTTTGTTTTTAAAAGATTGGGCATTAAAGACCACTGTAACATTGTCAGCTTTGTCCTCTTTATGTAAAGGGTTGAAGGAACATCACTCATAATGTTTTAGTTAATTGCCTTGTGACGCCAGGACAATATTTAAAAACACCGGTTATTATGAATGTAAAAGAAGTTCCTCCTGGGTTTTATGTTCATGTAGGATTAAAAGTCCAACTCTCTAGGGTTCTATCTATGCTTATTAGCCTACATGTCCCTGTATCAAATTATAGTTACCTAAGCCTTTTATTTAATATTGATGGTTTGCCAATTTACAATAGTTCACTTGGACAGCTGTATCCGATTCTCTTTTCTGTACGAAACATCGGTGCAGTGAAGGACAAAATATTTCCTGTTGGGCTTTAGGATCCGTTTATGGCAAAGCTTATAGATGTGACAGAGCATGGTTTTACAGCAGAAAATATTACTGTTAAAGTTAGTGTGTTAGGATTTTGCAATGATGCACCTGCTAAGAGTTTTATTTTAGGAATATAAGGACATAACGGGTATAGGTCCTGCACAAGATGTCAGGTACATGAAGTTTCTTTAGAGAGAAGAATAGTTTTCTTAGAAACAGATTGTCCCAGCAGAACTCATGAAGATTTTATTTTGAAAGCTGACAAGATATACCAGCCTCGTGGTAGTCCTTTGGTTCAAGTGGAGTGTTTGAACTTTGTCGGTTCTTTCGTATTAGATTACATGCACCTCGTGTGCTTGGGAGTTATGAGAACACTCCTTTTTTTTGGACTTCAGGCCCAGTTCCCTGATGCCTGTCTAAGTCTTTAAGAGATATGTTGTCTGAAAACTTACTTTCTCTAAAAAATGATATCCCTGTTGAATTTTCCAGAAGGCCAAGAGAGACGACGCAATTAAAATCGTGGAAAGCCACAGAGCTCAGGATGTTCATGTTGTATTTAGGACCTATTGTTTTAAAAAATGTTTTGACCAAAGAATATTATTGCCACTTTTTATCATTGCATATGGCCATTACAATCCTATTGAGTCCTGGCAAATGTTGCAATCATAGCTATCGAAACTATGCTCTCGACTTATTAGTCGCTTTTGTGGAAAACATGAAACATCTGTATGGTGACCGTTACTGTAGCCATAATTTCCACAATCTTATTCACATAGTTGATGATGTTATTCATCATGAAAAACTTTTCACGAAAAAACTTCATATTATTTCTGCTTTTCCATTCGAAAATTTCTTACAATCGCTGAAAACAAAAGTTAGAGGGCATTACAGACCGCTACAGCAAATAGCAAAAGAATGGGTGAAATGTTTTCCTCTGTAGCTAAAAATCAGTCAGTCACATTTGAAGACGATGTCTTCCCAAAATTGTCTAAGAACACTCAGAAGGTCCATTGTCAGCATTTTGTACTAACCCTCAGTTTAAGAAAATTACTGTTGAGACTTTTGAATTAAGTGTTACTCCTCCTAATAACTATTGCAGACTGGCAACAGGTTCAGTTATTCTTGTAGAGAATTTGGGTTTTAGTTAATTGTTGTTGGGAAAAAAATGCATAAATCGGAAGACTTATATGGTGAGCCATTATGTCCCAGCTCTGATTTAGGCATTGTTGGGGTTAGTAGGTTAGGAAGGAGGAGAACTTGGCCAGTACAGAATATTCAAACTAAATGTTTGTGCTTTAATTTTGAAGGGAGAACTATTGTTTTCCCTCTCTTACATTGTGACCGAGTATGAGTTTTCCAGAACATATGTTAAAACTGTTTATCATTATATGTTTCAATTAATTTAATCAGGCTTAGGCTACATGTAAACTGATTATTTGTTTTAACTTAACCCTATTTAATATTTTTAACTTAAGCCCATATATATTTTTATCAATATGATACCTATGCGTTTACCATATATTTAAATATATATTCCCAGTGTAAAATCTAAACCGCTGTTTGTATTTCATGTTACCAAGTTGTAATAATGTGAGCTCATTCATTTTAGAGTTTTTCCTTACGTATTGGACGATTTAAAACATAAATATTTCTTCTCTTGATTCTTTTTTTTATAATTAATCTGTTCTTTGAATTTTAAGCTACATCACATGAGTAGATTACATTGCATTGGGTATATTTAGGCATATGGTAGTATGGAATAACCTATATTTGATTAGTTCAGTTAATAGCTCATACTGTTATAATTTTCAACATTCTTAGTGAGTGTAGAAGGATCAAGGGAAATGTGGACTTTGATTTACAAAAAAAAGGAAAGTGAGTTTGATGCAGTACCCAATACTTGGCTAATTGATCGCAACAGATGTTGGTACCCTCAACCCTCAACCATTATGAAAATGGCCAAAGAATGTGTCCCACATGCAGAGGACTGGGACCAAATACTGATCAATGTTTGCAAGGAGAACTGTGGTAAATAACAAGCAGTTAGTTATAGGTTACTTCAATAAATAATACCTATGAAATAATTTTTAGCCTGTATAGTTTTTTTATTACTTCCAAGCCCTTTTTTAAATCCCTGTATACAATAAAGGAAATAAAGTTTATAGTTGTACAGTTTTGATAGCGAATCTCCTATAGGGAAGAACCTATTACGGTAGATGGAATGGTAGGCCTAAGACCCAAGCGTGTGACCACGATAAATTTTCATGACCAGATGACAAAAACACCATTCGTTTGAATTTGTATATAACCTACAAATATATATGGGTCCGTAAGCCCAGTGACTCGAAAAAGTCCGATCTTGATGAAATTTTGTGCAGACGTATGAAGTGGCATTTATTTGAACGAGTTTGAAAAGCAAATTGATACCAAAGCTCTATCCCAGAGGGGTTATTTGGGGAAGTTTGGTAACCCAAACAAGTTATTTTTTATATCAAATCTGTTTTAACCTAATTTGTGTTGAAGCCATTTAAATCAGCTTAAAAAAACAATTTTGAAATTATTAAAAATTTAGAAAACATTAACCATTCATCTAATCCATTAGAATTTGCCGAGTATAATTAGGCTGATTAAAACAACAAGTCTTGTGTTTTGGATACATTTTGAGAATATTCTATAAAATAGTATTGTAAGTTTGGTAAACATTAATATCTTACAGGCATTTATACAATGGTGGATAGGAAAGATTTTTGTAAAACAATATAATTTGACTTAAATCATTTACCTCAGGTATTTTAGAACCTAAATATTTGTCCAAACACTTTAAAACGTTTATCCAGTAATTCGTTTTAAAAGTAATTATGTGTGAAAACTACTATGAGTATTGGTTTTTCATCCACACACCGAATGGCTGGGTAGCACAGTGGTTAGCGTGCACGTTCCATAATCTGAAGTTCGCCAGATCGATCCTGAGCAAAACCCTGAGAAAACTTTGTGAAGGTTCTATACTGGATCCAGCTGTCATTGGTCATTGGGCAATTAGTTAATGATCTTGGCTAAAGAATTAGTCGGTCTTAGCCAGTAACAAGGCTACACAAGGCATCTCACCCATTCTACACTCATCATTCATTCATATTCGCCTTAAAATTCACTCTAGTAGCGTCAGCGTCTTAGACAACGACTTAATGATTTAATGTGCACGCGCCTATTATCTGCACATATAATCTGTTTTACTTAGCATATTCATGAAGTGTGCACTTTACAATCTTTGTTAAATGGTTTTGCAGAGGATTTTGAGCGCTGCCTCACAGACGCTTACCGGCTATCCCAAGGAAAGAATATACAAACCGCATCTGAGGCAGAAAATAGAGGTAGGGGTTTTTGGAAGAAGAAAGAAAGGAAATTGTCGGGAAGTGATTCGGACTCGTCATCCCCACCAGCAGAGAAAGGGAAAGAAAAAATTGTTCACCCTAAAATAAACAAACCTAATACTAGTGCATTTGGAATGCAATATCCCAAATTAAATAGAGAATCAATAAAAGCCATTGAACAGGAGCCAGAGACAAGTATCTACCAAATAGTGTTCTACAAACCAACCATTTGAAGGATCTTGTTGCTGCTGATGCAACTGAGGGCTTCGGCTGCTCACTAAAAAGAGGCACATTTGTTCATACAGCAATGGACCTCTTACTCTGAATTCTCTGGCTGACGGCCAGTGTCGCATATCACGTAAGTTTTATTTAGTCAAGAGATTGCACACAGTTAAAAGGGACTATAATAATATTAGGGCCAACATCACTTTTTTTAAGGAGTAATTTCGACAAGGTAACTTATTACAAAATTTAGGCATGCATGGCATTTTACAGTTATTTATAAAAAAAAAATAGTCAACAAACATTAAAAATACATTAACGTCTTCGATCTGAGACAAAAGCTATCTCGGGTGCGGGTGTCTAAAATTCTATCCATATTATTTTTTGTTGTAGTACCATAAATACTTATACCATAGGCAATTTGAAAATGTATTAACTCATATTACATTACTTTCAAGCTTTCAAAGTCCCATGGGTTTGCCATACGCCTTAAGGCATAGTGACCACTAGATGTTTTGTTTATAATTAGATGTACATGATTGTCCCAAGACAAATTTTCATCAAGAATCAAGCCTAAAAATTTTGTATCTTGTACTTGTCTATAATTTCATCATCAATAAAAATCTTTGGAAATAACTTACTTCTTGCCTGTTTTGTGCTAAAAGATATAAAATTGGATTTTTATAACGGTTCGAGGTTCAAGGGGTCATGGGTTTGATGCTTGGGGTTTCCATACAAGTTTGGGGCTTGGACCTCTTTCCCTTAAAAGCGTTTGTGTACTCAATTTACAAAATGCCTCTAGTGTTGTATGGTAAATACAAAATTAACATCTTGCAAGCATTCTTTGTGCTGGCCTGTACATACTTTGCATTCAATTTAGATCCATATTTTTTTCAGGAAGCATAACAATACTAAGAAATATTGTTGAAGATTTTCAACAAAAAACCATAAGTTTGATGAGAGACAATGAAACGAAAGCTGGTGTAGGTGGAAATGTAGTAGCCAACGGGCCATACAAAAGTAATGGAGATGTCTCTGAAGGAGACGAGACTGAAAAAGACCGAATCATCAGCCAGTTCCCATTCCAAACATGGCAGAATTTCAAAATTTCAATAATTCAATGGAAGACCCAGCTATACGACAAACTGTGGTAAACATTAGATCTAGATTAGGATTTTTTCATTTTGTTTAATGTCAGTTTGTCTTTTTGTTGTTTATTGTGAACTAATGTTTATTTGTGAACTTTAAAGTTTGTTGGGTTTCATCAGTTAAAGACTAAATATCTTACAATTGTGCAGTTTAGAAACTTTTTACTGGTAAATATAAGGTGTAAAACTTAAATTATAAAATTCAGTATCAAGATAATAATTACCAAATAACAATTAACTAAGTATCTGGAACTATTAAAATTAAAGATTGCTAATTTTGAATGCACTTGATTTAGGCTAATTATATTTACTTCACTGTTCATAGCATTTTGTAGAGTATTAGTAAAAAGTAAAAGTTTGAAATTAACTACCTCTCTTGGTTCCTCAGATGTATTTTTTTGTTCACATATATATACACTGACATTAAACATTTAAATTCTTAAACAATTATCAGTTTTTGAATTTTTAATACAAAAAATATAAAAAATACTCAATTTTGGGTTTAACCATTTTATAGAGCCTAAGAAAACAAATAACTTAGTGTTTTGAATTATTAACCTACATTAAGTGGTTGCGGATAAAATCCAAAAATATATTTATAAAATGTCCCATGTTAATCTTATGGTAACAGGGCTTTAGTTTTTCCTCAGTTAATTTTAACGAAAACTGCAAATTTGTTTACTAATAGGTTTGCTCTAAAAACAATTAATTTGGCGTTTGAATTGTAATCCTATGTCCAACCGTTGCAGAGATATTCAAAGTACTAAACACAGTACGTTGTTCGATGTTATCCTTAAGGGGAATTAATAAAATGTGATATATTGATTATTTATCAATGTATATTGATGAAACTTGGTATGTTGCTTAAATTGGTTGAGTTGTATTGATAATTGCATAAAAACACGTTCCTTATCTTCCTTGTTTCAGTAAACCTGCGTTCTCAGCCTTAATGTTATTCTTATGGAGAAATAAATAAAATGCTATGTCACTTATTTGTCTATGTATTTTTTTGAAACTTGGTAAGGGCTTTATGTAGTAGTGATACACATATTTATGCATTGGACAATTCTTGCTGTGGCAGGGGTATTTATATTTCAGAAATCTGCTCTTGTTTCTGTGGGCAGCCACACAAGCCATTCAAGGACTGTAACCAGTATTCTAAGGAGTGTAGTAGGGAATTACATTGTTCCCTACTTCTCCTGGAAGGGGTGCCTCAAAAAATCCTTTTCCAACTTGGCCTTCTGTAAGGTTTTGATCTATAAATACAAAGATAGTTTTATCTAATTATAATTGTGTGAATTTAATTGTTGAAATCGGACAAGCATGAGTAACAAACAGTTCCTATGAGCACAAACAACATTTAACATGTGTATGAGCACAAACATCTGTTCCCAACAGATATTTAATTTTTACCAACAAATGTTATCTTTATTGTGGAAATGACTGTTTTAATGTGGAAAATAATCACGAAACTTGGGAAAAATACGAAGTAAAATATTATTTTTGATAACGATTTTGATTTATGGTTTATAGTGCTTTGGATACGTAACCAACATGACGCCATCCCCGTTTCTGCAAAACATTTATGGTAAAAATTATAGGATTTAAAAGGTTCAAACATTTACAAAAGGTTTTTTACTTTTCACAAAACCACTGACATTTTATAAAATGTTCATATCACTATTAATAAGATTTGTTTAAATACTTAGGCCTAACTTAGTATTTTGAATCATTAATGCTTGATGATGCTATGGGAAAAAATGTTTTCAATTACCAGAAAACACAGTAACATTCCAATGTCACCTACTGTTTTAAAAATTGTATACATTATCAAATCTATGTTATTTACTGATTGTCTTCATAAAAGCTGGATATATTTTCTAACATTGGCCAAAAGAGAAGATTTAGCCCCCTGGAACCTGGTGGCGTTTGGAACCTCAAGAAAGGGGTTTGGGGGAATATTTCTATATAAAATGGATTCCTGGGAGTGTAAATATAAAGGAATTTATTATCATAACAATAATATAAAAGGGAGAGAGTATTTGTCAAGTCATTGAACAAGTTTGTTTAATTGTTTGAACTCAATTTCACAATTAAAATAATAGCCTACCACGTTAGAAGATTCTTGTTAAACAACTGGATGAACTATTTAGGGAATTTTACGTTGAGGTCACCATGAGCTAGCCAAGTTTAAAGTAGTGTGTGTTTGATATTTTTTAAATATAACATTATATTTGACTTCAGGACTTCAATTAATAATGTGTTTACAGCTGCTGTGAAGAGAAGGTGGCCAGCAGTGGCTACTGAAAAGATTGAAGGCTGTGTGAGCTCATGGCTGGCACAGACGCAACTCAAGCTGAGGTAAGAAATTCATGGTTTAGAATGAGCTAATATTTAAAAAATGATAACTGCAGCTTTATAGGTATTGTGACTGTAAATCTTTGGACAATGAAAAGCCATAATTTTAATTATTTAGTGTTGAGTGGAAACCCTATATGTACTTTATGCTTCCATATTTTAAAATTTGAAATAAGAATATACTTTTCTTTGTTTTTAAGATTACAATACAATTTATTTTCTTACTGACAAAAATAATTGCCATGGGCAGCACTCGATCTGTCATTGTTTTACAAATTAAAAAACCTACGCAAATCAACATATTTAATGTTGTAGAAGATTTCATAACGAGTTCTTGGGAGGACTGGTTATTCGTGAAACCCTCCATTGAATCCCTCTATAAAATAGTGTGGTGATTTTAAAAAAGTACCTAGGCATGTAATAGTATATTTTGTCACAAGCCCGGAAAGTGGCCGTTACCGGTGCACGATCGAGTTTCAAGTACGAGACGAAGCCGAGTTCTTGAATTCTATTAAGCACCGGTATAGCACTTTCGAACGATTTATGAGCGGTACTCTTCATCACACCACCTTTTAATTTGAATCAGCCATTATTAAGTGCAATTACACTTTTACAATAGTCTATAGGCTAATAAACTAACAACATCAGACACAGGTTTGTTGTTGTTTAATTTGTTTATGTTTGCTAGAAACAGTCAGCTGTTTAAAAATTATATAATGATATAATGGAATACTGTAAGTACTCGTGGTTGCAAATCTTGGAATCTTACCCGGCCTAGTCCTTTTTGCAGTGAGCCGAGTAGAAGAAATGGGGAATTGGGGGATCAGGGGAAATCTGTTTGGAGCATAAGTCTAACAGAACGTTTGGGGGAAATTAACGCGGAAGTATGAATATAAACTAACTGAAGGCAAGTTATATATGGGAAGGTATACAGAGAATGTAAACTAGCCTGGTTGGTGACTGGGTTGGTGTTACAGATCACTGAACACCAATAGGTAATGAAACTAAATTAAGAAATAACTAGTGGAAGCAATTGCTGGATTTTACCCAAAGGAAAGATAAAAACTTGCCATAGCCAGCTTTGATGGGTCCTTACATATTGATATAAAACTAACCTGTAATTGAATCTATTGAAATTGCTGAATCACCTAAAAATACCTAATTAATACTACAACATCCTCACAAGCTAAACATATTGATCCTAAATACTACATTTGAATGCTTTTCCTGACGGCCAGACGGCCCTGTGGCGTGGGCGGCACCCACGCCAAGGTAAAAACTCAATAATTAATCATAACTAT
Organism: Allygus modestus; assembly: GCA_963675035.1. Taxonomy (NCBI): domain Eukaryota; kingdom Metazoa; phylum Arthropoda; class Insecta; order Hemiptera; family Cicadellidae; genus Allygus; species Allygus modestus. Next base: position 36,102,641 of record OY776113.1, on the reverse strand, counting down.
ATTTAACTACCCTTAATCTGGCTTCACCTAGTTCCTCCCCTTAAATTTGTGTACTTAGCACATCATTTCTAGTAGTTCAAGCTCGTCAAATTGGCAATTTATGCCAAACGGGAAAAGGGCGCCTTTATTACTTGAAGAACTACAATCGAGAGGGAAGATGCCGGAAGGGCCGCGATTCAACAGTTTTTGGTACGTCATGCCGCTTCCGGTAGCGCCGTTGGGTTGGTAGTGACCAACAAGATTATTGGCATAATCATATGTCCAGGGAGACGTGGCGTTGCACGGCACAGCAGTTTTACTGTCCTCTTTTTTAAGATTAATTATAAACGCTGTGTGTTTTCCGCGGTATATATATATAATGAATGTCAAGTTTGTTTGTGTTTATTTCAAACTACCAACATTTTACTCACATAAGTAGACTGCTAACTTAATATATTATTTGTGTACGACAAAAATTGGCATACTTTTGATCCCTGACAATGATTTCTGTCAAGAATAAAAAAAATGAAGCAGTTGATAAGCTAATCTTACCACAATGTATGGTAACAAAGTTGGGCTTGCCTTTAATTGTGTAAAATAATTACAATTTAAGTCATGCATTCATTTTTTGTTTGTTAGATATTTGGATGGCCAAGAAGACAATCAAAGGCAGGATTCAGAGTTGGTGACCCCTCCCCCAAGACAATGCCCCCAAGACAAGTGATTTAATAGACAAGAAAATAGACAATAATTCTTTCAATTTCAGTTTCAATAATTGGATTTACAATTTGCTATATTTAAATTTTAATTGTCAGCATAGAGACACAGAGCTAAAGGGTATTGTATTAGGTGTTGTCAAAAATAAAATGTTTTGTAATAAAATTTTGTGAATGAATTCAATAAAAGAAAAGGGGTTTCTGTACATTTAAACTGACTATTAATTGTTCCTGCTTTATACAATATTTAGGGACTGCACAAATATATTTAGGTGAGCCTCAACTAAGACATGTGGAACTGTATTGTGAGTTGTGAATCTCATTATTTTATTTTTTATTAAAGCAATATACAGTATTGCCTTTAAACTAATTCACATTTGTTGATCCTTTAATATGGTATAGTAATTATAATGTGCACTTAAAAGTAAACATTTATTTTCAGAATCTGAAAGGTACGACTGATAATTTGTAAGTAGCTCTTCACCGTAAAAGGATTATTTGTCTTTGTTACTCTTTCTTAAGAAATCATTTGTAGTCTTTCCAATAACCTTGCCTTGCCTTAACGTGGAAATTGAACCAAATTATAGCATTGTTGTTACGATATAAACTTGAATTTGTGCACTTAAATATTTTTCAAAGCATATAAGCATATAAGCATTCCAGTAAATAATCAGGATTCCATTGCACTTTATTACATTCCTTATAGTAACTGTTATAAAGCAATTTAGAGGTAACATAATATACAGTATTCACAGTGTCATGTAAGTGATATGTGGTTCGAGCGAGCGTTTCTACTAAAGCAATAATTATGTGTTACAGGATGATTTATAAATAATATGTCAATAAGTTTTAAAGGTATCAAAATTATTAAATTGTTTTATCGTCAAATTAACCTTATAACAATTCACTATTTTAGTTATTTCAAAATTATCCATAATTAATATAACGATAATTTTAATATTACTTTACTATAAACAAGTTAAAAATAAAAAGAATATTGTTTCAAACAAGTTTTAAAACCATTTAATTATTGATTTCAAACAATTTTAAAATGATTGAAAACCAGTTTTAAAATAATAATTTTATTATTTAATAATTATGTGATACCCATTTTAAAATCATTTAATTATTGATTTTAAATATTTTAAAAATATTATTATTTAATTTTAAAATATATTTACCATTATTTTAAAATTATTAAAAAAGTGAACCGTAAGAAAGTAATTTGATGCTGAAACTATTTTAAAATAATATTTAAATTTTTTCAAAATGATTATAACATTTTTTTAAATATTTTTTCCCCAGTGAAACGCTGCTTGGGTTAGACGAAAAATGAAATTTGAGGACAGTCCCCTTCAAAATCATAATATAACAAATGAAAACATCTATGTACAGCTAAGAATCAGCATTTGCAAACATGTTGATACCTAAATCATTGAAATTGGTGCAAAAAACCCATTAACGTATTAACAAATAACATAGCTTTGGTGATAACTTATCGATTTAATAAAATATTACTGTTTGCTACATGAAGCGTATTTTACGATTCGTTTATTGACATTTCAAAAATCTAATTATCATATATGCACGATCATCGCATATTGTAATTCCAAAATATAAATTACTTAATCACAAAACCACGTTTATTAGGTCGTATCTCGGTTGTGCACGAGTTCAATCGAAATGAGATCCGGCCGCTTATCAGTTCTGGGTAAAAAGCAATTTATTTTTCTGTTATTTCGTTACCGACGAATGAGTAATATGAGTAAATGTATCTCATTTCATGAAAACTAGTAAATAACGTTTTTTTAAATGTGATAAATGTCTTGCGAACATATGGTTTCTCTCAAGAATGAAGTGTCCGATAATAATTTGTCAGAAACAATGTGCGAGTTTCATTTGGCCAAATTATTGACTGTAAGATTTCTCTCTTTCTAGATGACGAGGAGAAAGGGAGTGAATTTTCGATCCTAACCAAAGAAGGAATTTATTCAAATACTTGTTATTATCGAGTAAGAACTTTGTTATGATGGCGTCATGAAAAGGTCAATAATTGTAAACATCGCGTCGTCGTAGTGACAAAAGAGCGGTGTTTTTCCTTTGCATCTAATATTAACCTATTTCAAATGTGTTTTTAACGAATTTCCCCCATAGGGAAGAAGCTATTACCGTAGTCGGCAACATGAGGTCCCCAGACCCCAAAAACACCATTCATTCGAAACTGTATATGTATATATGTATATATATATATATATATATATATATATATATGCCCGTGGGTGCGATAACTCTCGTAAAAGTGGTCCGTTTTTGATGAAACTTGGTACAAACGTGTACCGGTATAGCAGAATTTATGACTTTAAGGTCGAAAACCAGACAGATCGCCCTATCCGAAGTGGTATTTTGGGGGGGTTTGTTCCCCAAAATTTCTTTTGGAAGTTTTTACACGTAACATTTATTGAAATCAAATTTTAGTTTTCACCATTGGATTCAGCTTTAAAAAACACACAATTCGGTGTTTTGATCATTTCTCTACGTCAATTGGTTACAGAGATATTGAAAGTGCTAAACACAGTACGTTGTCCAATGTTATTCTTATGGAGAATAAGAAAACAATTATATCTCGCTTATTTATAAACGTATACTAACGAAACTTGGTTTACAGCTTCATTTGGTTGTGGTCTATTGTTATTTGCACAAAAAATCAATTTTTAAGGATTATTCCTGTAGCAATAAACCTGCGTACTCAGCCCCCATGTTATTCTTATGGAGAATAAGTACAATTCAATGCCTCCCTTAATTATGAACATAAATTAATAAAACTTGGTATGTGGCTTCACCTAGTTGAGTTATATGGATGTTCACACAAAACCCATTTTTTGTGTGCCTTTTTGCAGCAAACCTGCGTACTCAACCCCCATGTTATTCTTATGGAGAATAATTACAATTTTATAAATCGCTTATTTATGAATGAATATTGATCAAACTTGGTATGTGGCTTCACTTCGTTGAACTATATTTATATTTGCATAAACACCAATTGTTTGTGATCCTTGTTTCAGCAAACCTACGTATTCATCCCCAACGTTATTCTTATGGAGAATAATTCAATTTGTATGTATATATATATATATATATATATATATCGCTTATTTATTAATATATTTTTATGCAAACTTGTATGCGGCTTATGTGGTATTAAGACATAAATTATGCATTGATAATTCACTGAGGATGCAGGTTTGCTGCGACGGGGGTATTATTTATTTAATACAACAATAACTAACTTCCCAGATATAACTTTCCCTTTGGCTTGGTATTATTAGTAAAAAATGTTGTAATTGCGTGACAGTTAAAAACAAGTTCTGCGATCCTAGAAAAAACGTTATGAACTACTGTTAAAAGCTTTTTCTCTTTAATGTCGTTACTTTATTAAAACACCTTTAGTATAAACATTTTTGAATGGTAATGCATTTTACTCAAGAATATAATTATTATGAATGTGTATGCAAATATAAAAATCCCCATAGCAACACACCTGCGTACTCAGCAGATTTCCAATTTCCAAATATGTGAATTTTATGAATACTTTTTTTAATTTTCTTTAACTAATAAACACAGGTTAATGATTCAAAATGTTTAAATTGGTTTTAATTTAATTAGATTTAAATGTAATAGATTTTAAGCTCTATGAAATAGCCGAAACAAAATGTTTAGTTTCTTTTATTTCAGAGTAAAATATAAAAAAACAACTGATTTTTGATAAATGTTAAACCCCCATAAAACCCTCTTCCCATTATTCGATCTTTCTGGTTTTCAAATGCCATGAATGCCACTTTCCACATTTGCGCTAAATTTCAGCGAAATCGTACGTTTTGTCAAAAGTTATCGAGTTAACGGTCATATATAAATTTGAAGGAATAATGTTTTTGGCATTTTGGGATCACAAAACAAAAAGTTATCTTGATCTCGGGCTTAATTCTCACGATACGTAATAGACTCTTCTCTATAGGGAAATTTGCTAAAATGTCATATTTGTTCATGAAGTATAATATTTAAAATTAGAACTTTTTAGAATTTATTCAAAAACTAAAAAAGTCACATTAGTAAACAATATTCATTTTAAAAGTGTCCTCTATAGGCAGTCGGGTACATTACTTACTTACATTACTATCGGGATTTGAGCTTACTTTATTTCGTGGTCGTGAAGTGTATAAATAGAGAGATTTTATCCAACAAATCTTAATATTTTACAGTCAGACTGAAAAAGAAATGTAGGTTAAAAAATAAAAGTAAAAATAGTTTATAACAGTTAAGGTTACACAACCAGAACCAACAAACAATCTATATTATTATAAGAATTTATTGTTTTCGTTGGCCGATTTTAGGCCTCTAAAACTATTCATTTTCTTACATGTTTTACATGTCTTTACATGTCATCAATCGAAAGCTCTTACCCTCAAGATGTGCCTTTTGTGGTTTTTAAAAACACCCACCTTCTGGGCTCTGCCCCATAGGGTTTTAAAGTTCCAATGTTACATCTTATGGAGTTATATTTTATTTTGCCAAACGGCCAATTATAATGTTAATGTCAAGTTTCAATACATCAAACTCTATGTCTGATAGATCCCCGTACGGAGAACAGGACATCACGATATATTTTCTTGCCTTTAACATCAATGCGAGCCATATTTTCTTCGATATAACCCCTATTCAAAAATTGACCTATCTGTACATTAATTATTTAATTTTATGAAGATTTGATGTTATTCGTTTTATCATAGAATTATTTACGGATTTCAGATTTTATTTCCACATATTGCTCATTATTTTCAGGATAGGTTTTGACCCAATTTAGAGAATTGTCAACGATGATTTAATGTTTCTTAAATTGTACTGATAGGCTCAATTTTTTGCACTCAATATGTCTGTCTAAATTACACTTTCTGTAGTCATATGACCTTCATTATATTTAGATCATTATTATTTCTCAACCACGTGCCATGGATTTAATACAATTTTGGTAATACGATTTTTTGCCGTTTGTTTTTACTCCCCTATCGGGGGCCTGGGGAAAAGGCCCCCAGCGAGCAAAGTGAGTTTGTATTACGGAATGTAAAGTGCAAGGATTCTCTACCCTTAAAACATTCCCTGATAAGTAGTTGCACCCCAAGAGTTTTAAATTTCTCTTCTCGACGAAAGACGTAATAACAACTTATAAGAAAATAAAACTTTAAGGAAGCTATGTGAAAGTTGAAATAAATACGAAATTTAAAGTGATGTAACATATAATGTTACTAAATATTTATTACTACCCCTGTCCTAATTTCCAAAATCTTATTATATTTAATAATACTTTAGCGTATTTCGACGATATTAACATACTTTTCATTTAGATTTAAATACTACCAGTTTTGTTACGCGTTTAGTAATTAAACGAAACAAATTGAAAGTACAAACGACAAGTACAAATGTCAAGAACAAATTAATTGTTGTTTTCCATTCAAATTATCAAAGCTGTAGGAATTAACTTTTGTAATTAGTTAGGTAGTGTGCATGGGTCACTAAGTACCAACCTCTTAACCTCATTGTAACCCTCTTATCGGATGATTATGATGCTGCTCTGTTGTATATTGCATTACTAAAAACAATCAAAAGGGTCATTATTCGAATTTAAAATGCACTAAAGTATAACATGGGAGAGCTATTCTACCATTAAAATTTATTCGAAATTAATTAATTGTTGTTTTTGAATTAGTAGTTGTGTATCATTTTAAAATTAGTACGGTTAGGGACCTGGAGGGAATTTTGGATCCGCAGTAAAAATAGTGACGTGCAGGTAATGTATAGACTCCAGTTCCAGTTTGCGATAATCTTTTTGATTAGCATATTACGTGTTGTTATTACTTACGGGATGTAATAAAAGACGTCTTACAATACTTAAGAATATACTTACACTTATACTGATTCACAAACAGACGGTACCATACAGCCTTGTACCATCTTTAATACATGTTTACCGTCTGTATGTGAATCAGTATAAGTGTAAATATATTCTTAAGTGTTGTAAGACGTCTTTTGTTATATTCCGTAATTTTGTGATCTAAAGGAAATAGTGTTTAGGTGACCTGGAGTGAACTGTGAAACCGAGAACCGATTGTTGGCCTGGAATCAAGGCCTAGCTCGGCACCTAGACTGAACTGTGCAACCGAGGACTGTTTATGGGCCTGCTACCAAGGCCTAGCTCGTCACCTAGACTGAACTGAGCAACCGAAGATCATTTGTGGGCCTGGTACCAAGGCCTAGCTCGTCACCTAGACTGAACTGTGCAACCGAGGACTGTTTATGGGCCTGCTACCAAGGCCTAGCTCGTCACCTAGACTGAACTGAGCAACCGAGGATCATTTGTGGGCCTGGTACCAAGGCCTAGCTCGTCACCTAGACTGAACTGTGCAACCGAGGACTGTTTATGGGCCTGCTACCAAGGCCTAGCTCGTCACCTAGACTGAACTGTGCAACCGAGGACCGTTTGTGGTCCTAGTACCAAGACCTAGCTCGGCACCTAGACTGAACTGTGCAACCGAAGACCGTTTGTGGGCCTGATACCAAGTCCTAGGTCGTCACCGGGACTGAACTGTACAACTGAGGACTGTTTGTGGGCCTAGTACCAATACCTAGCTCGGCACCTAGACTGAACTGTGCAACCGAAGACCGTTTGTGGGCCTGATACCAAGTCCTAGGTCGTCACCGGGACTGAACTGTACAACCGAGGACTGTTTGTGGGCCTAGTACCAAGACCTAGCTCGGCACCTAGACTGAACTGTGCAACCGAAGACAGTTTGTGGGCCTGATACCAAGTCCTAGGTCGTCACCGGGACTGAACTGTACAACCGAGGACTGTTTGTGGGCCTAGTACCAAGACCTAGCTCGGCACCTAGACTGAACTGTGCAACCGAAGACCGTTTGTGGGCCTGATACCAAGTCCTAGGTCGTCACCGGGACTGAACTGTACAACCGAGGACTGTTTGTGGGCCTAGTACCAAGACCTAGCTCGGCACCTAGACTGAACTGTGCAACCGAGGACCGTTTGTGGGCCTGATACCAAGTCCTAGGTCGTCACCGGGACTGAACTGTACAACCGAGGACTGTTTGTGGGCCTAGTACCAAGACCTAGCTCGGCACCTAGACTGAACTGTGCAACCGAGGACCGTTTGTGGGCCTGATACCAAGTCCTAGGTCGTCACCGGGACTGAACTGTACAACCGAGGACTGTTTGTGAGCCTAGTACCAAGACCTAGCTCGGCACCTAGACTGAACTGTGCAACCGAGGACCGTTTGTGGGCCTGATACCAAGTCCTAGGTCGTCACCGGGAGCATTATGAGATTGTGGCCTTTTTGAGCCGGTGTAGCTGAGAACCAGTTTTATTGTAGTTTCATTTATTTTCAAACAGAGAAATTGTAAAAAATTACGATGAATTGTGATATACATATACAATTCACTTGTTATAGTTTTATCAATTTCTTTAAAACACAGTATCTAGTTAAGTTAAATAAATAATCTTATTTAAAATTATAACATTCACTTTTTTCCGTTGGTAAGAATGGTTCTTATGGCCCTATATTTTATAAAAATTCCAAACCGAGGAGAAATGTGAAATCCGGGAGAGCGTTGCTTCTATGAAAGGCAAGATAAAGTATCGCTATGTCATTGATAATGCCCAATTTCCCCCCCCCCCCTCATCACTCTAATGGAAGCTTAAAAGTGCCTTACTTTACTGTTTTAAGTGAAAAATATATTTATTTTCCGACTTAGTCTCACTTTAAATAACTAAATAGAAGAATAAAAGGAACGGAAGCTTAATGCACCGACTCGTTAGCGTAATTTGTGTCGTGAATTATTTCTTAAAATATTTAACTGTTAATTTGAAACTCGCCATTTTGTATCAAATCTTTATATTGCAAAAGAAATAATCACTACAGTCAACGCACAGTACCTATATTTTTCGCTTTGCAAATTAATATTCTGTGTTAATTGGTATTAGTTTAATAATTTATTGTCTTTAGAAATTGGTGATCAGAACCATTTAGCTACTTATAATGCAGGGTGTAAATTAGAAGAAGAGTGCATTCATAATTTAACAAAACTGTTTTTTCTTATGTTTTGAACTAATGGAAATAAACAATTACGATAATTTAAAAACTCATATAGTAAAATGCTGAACATTTCTTACTCAAGAATATTTGGATGTTATGGTTTTAAACATTAGTTATAAATACTGAAGAAAACGCTATTAAATTAAATAAAACGGTACTTTAAAAACCGATTAAAGATTTGAATGCAACTTATCAGGGTATTGACAAAGGGTGATCCCAATCTAGTTAAAAGTTCTAGAGACCAAACTGGTTCCGTACAGAAGGCCAAGTCTTATACCAACTCGCTTTCAAATCAGGGAAGTTTGAGATTCAAAGTTGAAGTGAGTAAGAAAATAAATAATGAAGTTTGTCAAAAACTATCACGCAAACTAATTTTTTTCAAATACTATAAACACCGGTAAATAAATATCTCGTTGCGACGGTCAGTTTGTTTACAAAGCACAAAGTAGTTACAGAAGGTAAAAGTACTCGTACATTCACTTTTACATTCGCTCCCCTCACCTAGCGAGCACTCGGTTTACCATTCTCAATTTACTTCACAGCGGACGAATTCCATTCGCTTATTATAATTATGCTTTATTTCCTTTTAGCGAATTTCCCCTATAGGGAAGAAGCTATTACCGTAGTCGGCATGGTAAGACCTAGGCCCGGGACCATGATAAATTTTCGTTTTGAAGTCCCCAGACCCCAAAAACACCATTCATTCGAAACTGTATATATAGCGAATTTCCCCTATAGGGAAGAAGCTATTACCGTAGGTCTCATGCTAAGAAGCCCGAGACCACGACAACTTTTCATTTTGAGGTCCCCCGATGCCAACAAGACCATATATATATGTTTGTGTGTGTGTGTGTGTGTGTGTGTGTGTGTGTGTGTGTGTGTGTGTGTGTGTGTGTGTGTGTGTGTGTGTGTGTGTGTCCGTGAGCACGATAACTCTAGTAAAATTATCCGATTTTGATGAAATTTGGTATAAACGTGTAAAGCAACATTTATGACTTAAGTTCGAAAATCAGCCAGATCTCTCTATCCGAAGGGGTTTTTTGGGGGGGTTTTGTACCCCAAAAATGAGTTTTTTAATTTTTTACAAATAGTTTTGGAAGTAGTCAAATTTTAGTTTTCACCATTGGATTCTACTTAAAAAAAACACACAATTTGGTATTTTTATTATTCCTCTACGTCAATTGGTTACCGAGATATTGAAAGTGCTTAACACAGTACGTTGTCTAATGTAATTCTTATGGAGAAAAAGAAAAAGTTTATATCTTGCTTATTTATGAACGTATACTGACGAAACTTGGTATACGGCTTCATCCGGTTGTGGTCCATTGATATTTGCTCAAAAAACAATTTTTTGCCAAAGGCTCCCGTAGCGGCGAACATGCGTACTCAGTCCCATGTTATTCTTATTAATAACATAATTAAATGCTATGTCTCCCTTAATTATGAACATAAATGAATAAAAACTGGTATATGACTTCACCTAGTTGAGTTATATTGATATTAGCATAAAATCCCATTTTTTGTCTTCCTTGATGCAGCAAACCTGCGTCTCAGCCCCAATGTTATTCTTATGGAGGATAATTAAAATTGTATATAGCCTATTGCTTATTTGTGAATATATTTTTATGAAACTTGGTAAGTGGCTTTATGTAGTATTAAGACATTTATATCTCCATTGGAAATTCGCTGAGTATGCAGGTTTGCTGCGACAGGGGTATTTTGATGTTATCAGAATCGCATTTTTAGGCCAGAATAAGTCGTTTGCAAATTTTAATTTCAAGTGTTTAAAGCTGTTTTTGAGATCGAAGAGCGAACAGTACAAAAACCTTCTACTTTGAAGAGGAAATTCGCGAAAAAAACTGCTTTAATCAATTCCAGAACTAAAACACATACTTTTAAAACCATTTGCTACGTCGCAAACGTTATTACCCACAGCGTATAATTATTTAAAATGTTAAAGTAAAAATATAAAAAAAAAAATCAAAATTAATTTTCTTTTAATACAAATGTACCATCGCATTGGTTTCGAGAAAGTAATTAAAAAATAGTTTCTGATTTTTCTAATTTATTATTTTCATATGATATTTACTTCTTTTCATTTTACTTCGTTTACTACATTTTACTCTAATTTACTTTAATTTCAATCGTTTGGTTATTCAATTTTTAGCGAATTTCCCCTATAGGGAAGAAGCTATTACTGTGGGCCTCATGGTAAGAAGCCCGAGACCATTATAACTTTTCATTTTGAGGTCCCCAAATGCCAAAGTGTGTGTGTGTGTGTGTGTGTGTGTGTGTGTGTGTGTGTGTGTGTCCGTAAGCACGATAACTCTCGTAAAAAAGGTCCGATCTTAATGAAATTTGGTACAAATGTGTAAAGTACCATTTATTTGAACGAGTTCGAAAACCAGACGAATCGCACCATGCAAAGGGGGATTTTGGGGGGATTTTGTATCCCAAAAATGTATTTTTGGGGGTTTCCACAAGTTATTATTATTTTAATCAAATTTTAAATTTTACTATTGAATTCAGCTTAAAAAAATTAACAATTTGGTATTTTGATCATTGCTCTACGTCAATTGGTTGATGAGATATTTAAAGTGCTAAACACAGTACTTGTTTAATGTTATTCTTATGGAGAAAAAGAACAATTTTATATCAGTAGGGTATATTGGACACTCCGAGGCCAGGAGGAGTCAGGAGGAGCACCCCCCCCCCGAGCCCCCCCCCCGAGGTCTCGTCTGTGACACTTTGCGAATTTTTTTTTTTGCGAATTTTTTTTTGCGAATTTTTTGCGAATTTTTTTTTTTTGCGAATTTTTTTTTTTTTGCGAATATTAACCTAACCTAACCTAACCTAACCTAACCTAACCTAACCTAACCTAACGTAACCTAACCTAACCTAACCTAACCTAACGTAACCTAACCTAACCTAACCTAACCTAACGTAACCTAACCTAACCTAACCTAACCTAACGTAACCTAACCTAACCTAACGTAACCTAACCTAACCTAACCCATCCGAACCTAACCTAACCTAACCTAACCCATCCTAACCTAACCTAACCTCGGATCAGATTTCTGATTGCAGATTCTTGTTCGTCTAGTCGAGCCGAGAAATTTGAGTACCCACAACGTACATTTGGACGATGTAGGGGGGGGGGCTATCTCGGTTACCATAAGTCGGATTTGAATTCTGATTGCAGATTCTTGTTCGTCTAGTCGAGCTGAGAAATTTGCATACCCACAAAGTACATTTGGACGATGTAGGGGGGGGGGCTATCTCGGTTACCTTAAGTCGGATTTGAATTCTGATTGCAGATTCTTGTTCGTATAGTCGAGCCGAGAAATTTGCATACCCACAATGTACATTTGGACGATGTAGGGGGGGGGGGCTATCTCGGTTACCATAAGTCGGATTTGAATTCTGATTGCAGATTCTTGTTCGTCTAGTCGAGCCGAGAAATTTGCATACCCACAAGGTACATTTGGACGATGTAGGGGGGGGCGGGCTATATCGGTTACCATAAGTCGGATTTGAATTCTGATTGCAGATTCTTGTTCGTCTAGTCGAGCCGAGTCATTTGAGTACCCACATCGTACACTTTGGATGATGTTTACAAAAAAGGGGCCCGCACCACACTTTTGACCTTTTTTTTTGCATTTTTGGAATCTCCTCGTCAAGCCGAGTATTCTCAGTACCCACATGACATACTTTGGATAATTAATACAAGAGTTGATCAGGGTAACGCTACAACCAACAGAGCTAGCCCATCAGCGCTTGCGGTCAATTGAACTACCAGTGAATGCAAATTTTAAGGAGAATATAATTGCAATGCTTTGAACATATACTGCAAAGGGGGGTGTATCGATACACCCCCCTTCAAGTACTCTGCACCGAGGCAGCTGTTCGCACAACCGACTGACGCGTCCAGTCTACTGTCTGGGAATGCGGATGTTGTAATTTGATACCTCGACTGGAGGGTGCAAGTGTTCACACAAAAAACCGACAAGTCGAGACCTGTCTGGGAATGCGGGATGCTGTAATTTGATACCTCGACGGGAAGACGGCTGACCCTTCTAGGAACCCATAATTATAGACCACCCGCGTCGAATTCCATTAGAGCAGGGTGGTCTTTACCCCAGACAGCGGTTGAGAGTTTTTGCCCCGACCTTCTCCGAAATCCATTAGTGGGGAGAGTCACCCACATCACCAGCCCTCCTTCAGTTCAGTTCGAGAGTTCAGTGCGTGAAGACGTGTTAGTCCGATCCTGTTCCGTTCTACGCGATTTGTGTTAGTTGCTGATTATCATCATTTGCGATTTGCGATTTGCGTAAAGCACCTTTGAACTATTTAAAACGTACGTGTTGTGCTGTATTGTTTGTGATTATCAAAACTTATAATCCATATTAAAGATGAACGCCACACACGTTTGTACCATTTGTGGTTGTATTTTCGTGCGTAGAAACAATTTGGTGCAACACCACATCAGATTCCACGGCTTGAGACCACAACTACCACCACCAACACCAACGCAGCAAGGTACGTTTTTTGCGTTGCATTATTGTTTTAATCAGACCTAAATGTTAGTAATATAGGAATACGCTATGCAATATAACCACAGAGTGATACAATTATTTTTATTTAACAGCTTTAACTATTTAGCGCGAATAGAGAACTCTTTGTTTTTTAAATTTAAAATTGCATGACTATATCAATATAATTTAATTTTAATAACTTATGTTATTGCTCGCCCCATCAAGTCAAGTCATCAGAGTACCCACATTACATACTTTAAAAAAGGTAGGTGTTAAACATTTCACAATCTAATCGTTTTGTGCGTTTGCAGATGGAGAAGCTGCATGTCGAGCCACATTCGTAGACCGGGGAGCTTTAGAGCGTCACATGGAAGCGAACCACCGAGTCATTCCACCCCGGCAGGTGATTGATGCTCCGCAGACGACTGCCGGTGTCAATCAACACTCCGTTGAAGGTGAGAATCCACATTAAAATAACTTTTTTCCCTTGAAACTAATTACCTTTTTTATAATTATTTAACTAGGTACATGAAGAAGAATGAGACCGTGACAACTGGTGTACTATTGATTTAATTGCTAGGGGGGAGATTTTCTCTCCCCCATACGTCAGGAATTGTTGAAGACTAGAACAAGAATGAGACCGTGACAACTGGTGTACTATTGATTTAATTGCTAGGGGGGAGATTTTCGCTCCCCCTAAAACATAATGCTTACTTAGGGTTGGCGCAGCTCAATATTGCAGCTACATCCTTAGCCTTGAACCCCGAATCATGAATGTAGACAAACAGTACAGAAGATTACATTCCCTGTTTGAAAATTGATATTTTTAATTAACAACTCCATTTTGAAATGTGATTCTCGAGAGAGGGGAATTTGTATCTTTAGTTATCCTAATCTGTTTTTTATTTTTATTTTCAGATGAAGGACCGGGTCCTGGCCACCACACCTGCCATGAATGCGGTCGCCGTTTCCGTCGTGAAGGAAACCTGCGTCGACATGTGGATTCGACCCACAGCAGAGTCCGCAGGCTCATATGCGGCACATGCGGCGCCGAATTCAAGAGGGAAGACAACCTGCGTCGACACACCATGCAATTTCACGGTGATGGTCAAGAACGGAGATTCCCTTGCGCATACTGCGGTCAGGAGTTCAACCAGCTGTTCAACAAGGACTATCATGAGCGGTTCTCTTGCCCGATCATGAAGGACCTGATCCTGAACCGAGTGGCTATGATACAGGACGAACCCCAGCCAGGACCCAGCACGGAGCCACAACCTGGAACGAGCACACACCCGCAACCCGATGATGTTGAGATGACTGGAGCAGGACAGTCAAGCCCCGTATTCTCAATCATTCAACGGGGTTTTCGCAACCGCCTCTTAACCTACCGTCTGCAGCGACCGATGGAGAATCTCGTCACAATCGGAGAAGTGATGGCGTTGTTGATTGTGAGCCTTACGGAGTTGCTTGAGAACACCTTGGTGAAACACCGCAGCATTAAGGTCAACTTGAAGCTGGAGTGTGAATTCCAAAATATTCACAACAACACCTGCCTGCGCAACTTCAAGACGAAGATGACTCCGCTGACGACGACCTCGGACCTGAACCAGTACATCACAACAGCTTTTGCGAAGCTTATCAGAGAGAAGGCTGAGTGTGATCATATCGGCTCCGGGTGGACATACCTTCGCGTTCGTGATTTGGAGGTCGGCATCAACGAATACACTCCTCTAGGTGAAGATGGTCGAGCTTGGCTCCCACTGCCTACGTCTCTGGAGAACACCCAAGCAGTCGTCAACGTATCGAACGCCGATGAGCGGTGTTTTATGTATGCAGTCCTGGGAAAGTTTGTTCAAGATCACCCTAAAAGACCGGCATCGTACACCGACGACATCATCGCCCAATACGATTGGACCGGCCTTCAATTCCCCGTTGCTCTGAAGAGTATCAAGACGTTTGAGCGGACAAACAACATCAGCATCAACGTCTATGGTATTGATCACACGTGCGTGGGTCAGAAACCTGACGGACGACCAAAGTATCAGGACACCGTCTTCCCCTTGAAGATTTGTAGGCAGGAGCGTGAAGACCATTGCGACCTTTTGTACGTGACAACGGACGGTGATAGTCACTACGCCTACATCAAAGACCTTGGCCGACTGATCCGTCCCCCAACTCACAGCACATATGGGCAGGATATTCATCTGTAAGCGGTGCTTCGCGCACTTTGATAACCGTCCGAACAAGCTCGGTCTGACGGGTGCACAGCGTCTGGAGGAGCATAGGCGATACTGCTCCGCTTCAGCCCCTATTCGCATGGATACGCCGAAAAAGACAGAAATCAAATTCAGCCATCCAGAGTTCACCCGACGCGAGCGTTTCACCATCTACGCGGACTTTGAGTGTGCTCTACTGCCGACCGCGGAGATGGATGAACAAGTGGATGAACCGCACGGAGGAGTAGCCACCCACATCCACATCCCATACGCCTTTGCGTACCAGATCATCGACTCGTACGGACTTGAGGAGTTTGAGCCTCGAGTCTACTTCGGGGATGATGCGTCAAAGACATTTATGGAGATGTTGAAAACTGATGTTGAGCGATTGTGGAACTTTCTGTACGAAGCAAGAAATCTGCGCCCTGTCCTGACCCCAGCCGAAACGATGCAGTACAACTCGACAGCGAATTGCTACCTCTGCGGATCGGCATTTTCAAGCGAAGACCCAAAGGTTCGTGATCACAACCACGCGCCGCCCTACGAGTTCCGTGGCGCTGCACACAGATCATGTAACCTACGCTACAGGGAGCAGAGAGTAGTCAACTGCTACTTCCACAACCTCTCCAACTACGACGCTCACTTCATAGTGCGGGAGTTGGCGGTCGACCCCGGTGATGTTGAGGTGTTGGCGCACACGGAAGAGCGTTACATCGCTTTCACGAAGCGGTTCCTGTTCGACCGAGCAGCGGCACCGGTTGGGATGCAAGGGCGTGGAAAAAGACAGCCAGGATTCAGAGTCAGGTTCCTCGACACCTACAGGTTCCTGGCTTTGAGCCTCGCCAGCCTCGCCGCCGCACTTCCACCAGCTCAACTCTTGGAGACGAGGAAGAGATTCCCCGAAGACCACCTCTTCGATCTAGTCCGTAGGAAAGGCGTGTTCCCGTACAACTTTGTAACGTCGAACGCCGTATTGGAAGATACTACGGAACTGCCTCTGCAGCGAGATTTCCACAACGACCTTACCTTGGAGGACATAACGGATGCAGACTACGAGCATGCTCGCAACGTGTGGGAAACCTTCGGTTGTAGGAACCTCAAGGACTACGCTGAGAAGTACCTGCGCTGTGACATTGCGCTGTTGACTGACGTCTTTGAACGCTTCAGGGACACGTCGATGGCTGAATACGAACTAGACCCTGCGCACTACTACACCCTACCGTCATACGCCTGGGATGTCATGTTAAGGACCTGTCGAGTGGAGCTTGATACGATACAGGACTTTGATATGTACCTCTTCTTCGAGCAAGGCATCAGAGGAGGTATTTCCCAGGCGATCACCAGACACGCCAAGGCCAACCATGATGGATGTCGCCCTGAAGATCGACGACCTGAAGAGCCAACGAATCACCTGCTATACTTGGACGCCAACAACCTTTACGGTTGGGCCATGTCCCAGTGTCTTCCACAGGGAGACTTCCAATGGCTCAGCCGCGAGGAGATCGCGTCCCTGGACATTGTAGCGTTGAACCCCGAAGGACCCACCGGCTATGTCTTGGAAGTTGACCTTCGCTACCCCGCCCACCTGCACGACCTTCACAAGGATCTCCCCTACTGCTGCGAGACCAAACGTCCGCCAGGAGGGAAATTCAAGAAGCTCGTTACGACTCTGGATGACAAGAAGAACTACATCTGTCATTACAGAATCCTGCAACAGGCGCTGGAAAACGGAGTGGAGCTTGTGAACGTGCATCGCGTCATCTCGTTCCGTCAGTCTCGGTGGTTGGAGAGCTACATCCTAATGAACACCGAACTGAGGAAGAAGGCCAAGACCAAGTTTGAGCAAGACTTTTTTAAGCTTATGAACAATGCGGTCTTTGGCAAGACGATCGAGAATGTTCGCAAGCGAATGAACGCTAAACTGGTGTGTACGCCGGAGATGTTCAGGAAGTACGTAGCCAAGTCAAACTTCCTGGACCGAACCTACTTCAACGATGACGTCGCCATTGTACACATGTCGAAAGTCAATATCGTCCTGGACAAACCGCTCTACGTCGGAATGTGTGTCCTCGATCTGAGCAAGTGGCTCATGTACGACTTCCTTCGAAAGATGAAGAACCGCTACGGCGACCGTCTGAAGGTTGACTACATGGACACTGACAGCTTCGTGTTCGACATCCAGACTGAAGATGTTTATAAGGACATGTTGGAGCACCTGGACGATTTCGACACCAGTGCTTACCCCCAAAACCATCCCTGCTACAGCCCCATAAACGCCAAAGTCATCGGAAAGTTTAAGGATGAAGCGAACGGTCTTCCGCTGCTCGAGTACCTCGGTCTTCGCTCGAAACTTTATTTCATGGACATTGTCGAGTTCGAGGAGAGGACTGAAGATGACGAGTTGCAGGTCATGACGGTGAAGCGCGCCAAGGGAGTCGCTAGAGGTGTTGTAAAACACAATCTAACCTCTGACGACTATCGGGAATGCCTCTTCAACGGCGTGTTGAAGAGAACCATCAACACCAGGTTCCAGTCCCGAAACCACCGCGTCTTCACAGTTCAAGTCGCCAAGCTATCCTTGAGCTGTAACGATGACAAACGCTACATCCTTCCGGACGGTGTAAATACACTGCCTTGGGGACATGTTGACGTTCCACCTCAGCCCGAAGACATCCCTCAAGACGATGAAGAGGCGGAGGATGAGGAGCGTTGAGTGGTTGTGTCATATTACCAAAGACCCTGACTTGACTTGTAAATTATTTTGAAAAATCTAGTCATTAGTTTGTATCGAGTCTCGTAAAACTTAGAAATGTGCTCCTTTTTTTGTTCTAGTCGTTAGTTTGTGTCGAGTCTCGTTTTTGCTAGCCAAACACAAATGTTCAGGAGCACATACTCGATGTGAAATATATATATAAGGTGTGTAAATAAATAGCCAAATTGTTCGTATATACATTCGTCTTTTTTTTCTCCCCTCACATAGTCTTAAGATACTAAAGTAAAAAAAATTATTCAGGAATATGTTAATTCATATAAACCAGGTTCAGATATGAATGTTACTTTACAATCATTGTATGATAGGTCTGTCCCAATTTGTGGTTGACAACTGTTGTTCAACTGATTTAATTACCAGGGGGGAGATTTTCGATCCCCCTAACACATAATGGCTTAGGGGGAGATTTTCGCTCCCCCATACTACAGGAATTGTTGAAGACTAGAATGCACCTGCTAATGTCATTGTATGATAGATCTGCCCCACTTTGGGGTAAAGGAGGCGAGGATGGGAAATAATAAGAATGTTTCTTTTTTTTATTCTGAGTACACAACTAGTTTATTGAGAAAAAAAAAATTCAAAATTTCAAAATTCAATTGGTATACATTTGTGCAAAGAGTCTTCTGATCAGTGCATCGTTGTGGCCGGCAGAAGAGTGTTCAAAGAGCTGCACAAAGTCCTTCATCTTCATGCCGTAGTGGGTGCGGCAGTACAGGAATACAAGGCAGTATTGACCGCAGACCAGAGTGTTGTCACTTTGAAGGCGATGTTCGTTGTACAGGTAGCGACGAGCGTTGCGTCTCAGGAATCCTTGGTAGAATTGAAGATGTGGCGGTTGACCGTAGCTGTCAAAGAATTCAATTATTCCTCCTCCTTTGTTAAGGTAGAAAGCGACCCAGTGAGTGCCGTCTTCATTGTGTGGATCAGTGTTCACAATCATAGCAGTAGATGGTGAAATATAATGGGGCAATTGATCCGCAGCGTAGACACCAACATTCTGTACGGGCAGTTTAGCCATACACTTTTGTATCTCCAAGGTATTCATTCTACTGTGTCGACGCCACAGTCAGTAGTAGGAGTAGTAGTGCTAGTAGCAAAACAAAAGCAGGAACTGGTATCACTCTCACCATCGTCAGCGTAATCATCAGCGTCAGCGATATTTGTACTTAGATGTAACCAACTGCGTAATGTGATGCAATTGGCTAGAGCGCATCGTGTGTGAGCTGTTCTGTGGTGGCGACATCGCACTGCGTTTGTTGATAGTAGACTGTTGATTGACGATAGTGATCCGCAGCCAATATCGTTGATATCCATGACATTAGTAGTACAGTGATCCGTGATGAAATTGTATCGTACAAACTCTTTTTTCTCAGCACCTTTGACGTAGACAATCGGTCGTTTGGCGATACATGCACGTAACTTTTCCTCTAGCACATGATACCAGATATCACCTTGGTCCCATTCCAATCCGTGACAGTGTTTTGTGAGCCAATAGCTTTCACGCAGTTTCTCTTGTGATAGGAAATCTCGACTGAATGGTGATTTGGCGATATGATGCATTAGCAGTGTTCCACTGACCAATTCCAAGACGCACACTTCCTTCAGAATGTAGGCATTTGCGTTGTCCTTGAAACATTGAAAATCTACAATAATTGGAGATGCGGAATTTTTACGCGGTACTCTGCATAAACGTTCCATCTTGTGCGAGTGTTGGTTGTAGACTGAGGAGGAGGACGATGACGCCGCTGCCGACGATCTAACCACCAAAGTCCACAGACACGTTGCGATGACGATCGATTTCGATGACGTTGTCAAACTCTGCGTATACCAGACAGTTGACAGTCTCTGTGAGCCCCGTGTCGAAAGCAATCTCCATACGCACACTGCCGTTGCGCACTAGGTTCCAATGAGTCGTGTCGCTTGCTGACATATCAGGTGTTAGATCGAATGCCATCAGACAGTATCCATCGTCGTAATCGTCTCTATTTATGAGATTACCAGCATCGCTAAAGTGTATGCCGGAGCCTGAAAACAGACTGTGATACGCCATCACGTATTTTCCCTTGCCGGTTTCGTAGTGTGGTTGTAGCGGTTTGGACGGCACTTGTTCACCGTCCACGTACAGCGAGAAGTAGTTGGTTTTGAAATTTTGAAAGTTAAATGGATTCTTTTTTAAATCGCCATTATAAGCGGCGTTGGTGACCAGTCCGACAATGATTCGTTTCGGCACTTGACCTAGAAACACATTGTCCAAAGTTTTGCTCCTCACTCCAAACGGTAGTGTGAATGTTTTCAATTCCACTCTGGTGATTGGGTATTTAGCTGTGCCGGTCTGACGCGTCTTGCTGTGCGCCAACAGTACAGTGGGGCTAACTTTACACCTTCGTATCCAGAGATTCGCATCAACAATGTGCACCTTGTAGTCACCATCATCCGCCATAATGGAGAAGGAATCTTTTGATCGGATCAGTTTAAAACGCAGTTCCACACCGTTCAACAGGAACTTGTTCTGATTACACATGTCCACATGTAGGCGACCGAGCATATCGATTTCACGACTTTTATTTGTCATTTTTCGTCTCGCCTTTAGTCCATCGTTATCATCCAGAGTATTGTCCATATAGCCGGCGTCATCCGCGTTCCACAGTCCACATGTTAAATGTGATTTCCTAGCATCATAGCCGTAATTCATCAACGTTTCGATATACGCTCGATATGCATAAGTGTTGTTTTGTGGTGTGACCAGTTTCTGATTCATACTCATATCGACTTGACTGAATAACGTGTGCAGCCAATTGTTGACTGGCCCAATTTTGTTCGATTCATCGGCATCTGCGATTGCCGCTCCTGTCGACTTGACAATAGACGCTGTAACTTCCAACATTGTTTGCGAAAGATCGGTGTATTCTTCGCCGTTGCCGGGCACAACAAACTCGATTGGCGAATCATCAGTCAGTGTGGAGATTGGTTTGTACTGAATCCATTTGCCGCTCTCGATACTGGTCTGCGTCGGCGGTAGGGAGAATAAGTCCAATTCCGTCTTGACGCATTCACACGACTTTTGATGTAGAAACGACATTGCTAGCGTGTGTGTTAATTGAATATATCGCGTACAGACGTTCTCCTCACTGCTTTCCTCGTCTTCCTCGTCTTCCTTCTAACTGTCCTCCTCTTCTTGCCCTTCTTGGATGACGACGACCTTCCTCGAAGGAGTTTCGTCAATGACTGCGGTGTGACACGACGGCCGCCGAACATGGCGCGCTTCGCGTTCCTCTTACGCGAGAGCCTCGCGTTAGTCTTTCGCGCAGGAGTAGCGCGTCGGTGTTTCGCGGTATTCTTTCGCGTTACGCGACGGTGTTTCGCGCGAGAGCCGCCGCCGCCACTTAGCACACGTTGAAGTTTGCCATCCGCCCTGCGTTTTAGCGAGTCTGTAAACTGGCTGAAATGATCTCTAGCGGCTTCTTTGGGATCCCGCTGGTGCATGGCCATGTCGCCCAAGAATCCAACACCTGATTTCAACGCCTCTTTGGCCACAGCAGAGGCTCCCGACTTGAGCAGCGGTGTGATGGTGCGGAACATACCGCCTAGGAAACTGCCAATTCCATGTCCGCGCTGGTAGGGTGCACCGCGAAATACCCTATCGATACTGCCGCCGGTCTGCTGCAACTGTTGGCGACGGTAGTAAGCCAAGTAGGGATCGTTTGTATTCATAATTGCTGAGCTACTCTTTTGAAATGAAGCTTCACGTACGACGTCCCAAAGAGGAATGACGCTTTTTTACTAGCGTGATCCCTTAGGTCAATATCGATCGTTTCAAATGTTCCTTTCATAACTGGCGCATAATGAGGACTGATGAAATGCACAGTCTTATGCGCGCCGTGTGTGTAGTTATCTCTGTCAATGTTGATAATCTTCAAAAGCGGCGCTGTAGTGTCGCCAATCAGCTGCGGTTCAATCAGATCACAATACACGTACAAGTGTGTCGGCAGTCCCATAGTCAGATTTGGTGGCCATATCGCTGTGAGGTCATTTGTCAAAACGTTCTCGTACGGATCGAAACCCAACTGGAGAGACAGCGCTTCGGTGAAATGCACTTTGCTTATACCGTCCACCATTGTCGTGATCTTGACTCTGTCCTGCTCTTTGTCATACTCAAAGTACAAGTACTGGGTTACATCCTTCGCTTTATTGATCATTTTCAATAAATCGGTTATGTTCTTGTAATAACCGGGTTTCATCTTTAGCATAATGTGCTCGACGCTGAGTGTGACGGGAATACTCGGCAGAACGAGTTTATAGTCGAGCCAAATACATGATTCCTCGTCCACAGTCATAAAGGAGCATGGATAATGCGCTTCGACCAAAGCCATCTCCCACTCTCCATCGCCTTCTAATCGAATTTGTCTCGGCAGATGTGTAGTGTACTTGGACACTGTGTTTTTTGGAAAATAATCCTTTGAGCTGTTGCTGGGCAATGTCAAATAGAACTGGTTGCTATTAGGCATTTTGCAAATCTTGCGCTCCTACCCAAGAATTGAACTCGTCTCCGTAACCTGCCCACTTGACGAAATAACGCTTACTGCGACCACGACCCTTAGCGGCTAGTATTTCAGCAATCTTGAACAGATGGTCGTTGTATATTGTCACTTTTTGTAATTCGTATTCGTAAAACTGACCAGTCACTTGTTCACCGTTGAGATCCGCCAAAGTGTACATTGGCAGAGGCATCAATGTGTTTACACGACGCACCACAAACACTTCTTTACTCCAATTAGTCTCGTAACCTTTTGCGAATGTGCCCTTCTCCTTAGATATGCGCACTGTGGTGCCAACTGTCAGTTTTGCCTTAACACGACGCGGGATCTTAACGAACATGCGACGCCATACCTGATGCAATATTCGCTTATTGTCAACAGTCACATCGACTGGTCGTATTCTGTTGCCTAGACTCTTGTGAGCGCTGTTGTTGTATGCGCTAACCAGTTTGTCCAACACATCTACGTAACGATATGTGTTTTTGTAAGTCAAATATCGCCACATGCGTGTTTTCAAAGTGCGATTCACGCGTTCCACTACGGCCGCTTTAACATCTGGGTTTTGTGTAGTGACATAGATGATTCCGTATTGTTTGAATAACCTTTTCGTCTTGGCACCGGTGAATTCAGTACCTTTGTCAGTTTGTAAACAGCGAGGTGTATCGGTCGCTTCGGCAAATATCTCCTCGAAAGCGTTGGCCACTTCAGCTCCTTCTTTCCGCCTCAACGTCCGCACATACAGGTGTTTGCTAAACACGTCTATTACAGTCAGTAGGTAGTTGACGCCGTCGTTGTGTTTACTAAGACCACGCATATCGTTCAAGTCCGCTTGCCACAATTCAAATGGACCATACACTATGTAAGGATTGCGCGGGAAACGCTTGCGTGCCGGTTTGTGCAATGTGTAAGTGTCCTGTGTTTGTAACCATTCAATCACTTTGCGTTTTGAAACTGGTTTTGCAGCTCGCGTTAAAGGAGCTACACCACCATACGACGAAGGTTCGATGGGATTGTAATACAAACGCTCCATAATGAAAACCTATCCTGTGTACGGTTCCCAATTGTCCAAATTTGTTCTATTTGAAAAATCAAACTGCTCTGTCGGTGTAGATGTTACACGTTTTCCTCTAGCCGATCGTAGTCGATTTACTAGCGGTGTTCTCAGTATTGATTCAGTTGATGTGTCTTCCACGTCATCGTCTGATCCTTCTCCTCCTGTGAATGATGATCGATATTCGGCATTTATTTCCTTTAGTGCTCTTAGATTATTCATATAGTCCTTTGGCACGTTCATCGCTTTCAATGCGTTGAGCACTTCCCGCCATCCTGGCGGTATGTAATCACGCATACGCACCTTTACTATGCAATTTAAGATATCCACTAGATTTGAGTCTGGGATTTTTACACCGTTGATGTACACTGAATAGCCACTGTCCCAACTGATTAAGCTGCCGTCACGTTTCATGAAACGTAAAAGGTTGCGGGCATCAGATCTGTAAGTTTTGGAAAACGTTTCCACAATCTCTTCCACTGGACCACCTTCTGCAGCGGGGTGCGCTCGTCGACTATGTTCAATCCCACCCGTCTCCACGATTGGTATGCTAATCGGTTGGCGTCTATTCTCTGCAATATGCAAGAAGCGATGTAACGCTTGTTTGTACAATTTCCACTTTTCACTATCGTCCATACGTTTGTTATTCAATATTTGTTGCATCTCCGCGTCGAGGCTGTTTTCACTGGATAGATTAGTCGGTCTGTTATCCGTAGCATTTGATTGCAGTCGATCAATCAACTCTTGCGGCACAACTACCATCTTCTTCGCATGTTCCATTTCTGTGCTAATGACTAGCTACTTTTCTAAAGTGTAACTTCACGCACGACGTTCCAAAGTGGAATGGCAAATGATTACCAATGTTATCTCTTAAGTCAATTTCCACACTGTCAAAAGATCTATTCATAACAGGCACATAGTGCGGATCGATGAATGATGTTGATTTATGCAATCCGTATACATAAGTAGACGTGGATATATTGACAATTTTCAATAACGGTGCGACTGTATCGCCGACCATCTGCGGCTCGACTAAATCACAATACACGTACATGTGTGACGGTAAGCCAAGACGAATGTTGGGCGAACGGATGCTTTTGTTAACTGCATCACCTTCCAGCGTCAATTCATTCGGATCGAACCCCAATTGAAGCGCTAACGTTGGACTTAATGTAATTTTTCCAACATCAGTTCCCATCGATACTTCAATGAATTTGTTGTATGAGTTTTCAACGGTGAACTTTACACCAAAAGTAATCGCTAGTTCTTGTGAATTGATATGATCACACAATTCTTGAATATTTGCGTAATCACCAGTCTTCAATTTAATTCTGTGGTTTTGTTTTGGAGTAGCAGACACTACCGGTGTTACATCGGCAGTGCTGTCCATAACCCGCGCCAACGCTTCTATGTTCACTTTTGCTTCCTCTTGCGGTTGTATGCAAATGTCAATTGTTTCGTCATTACCGACAGATAGAAATGTCATTGGATAGTGCGCTTCCACAAGTGCAATTTCCCAGTCGCCAGCGTCCAGTTGAATAGCTCTCGGCAAATGTGTTATATAATTTGCAACTGTATTTTTCGGATAATACTGCATCGAGCTGTTGCTGGGCAGTGTCAAATAGAACTGATTGTTGATGCCAGCCATTTTTATCTACTCAGTGCTGCTTGTAGTACTGCGCTCAAAAGTAATGGTATAAAGATTCCACCGCCTTTTTGTATGAGATACTTTCGTTTCTTTGACCAGCCTTCGCCGCGTTTCACCAATCGACGTAGCGTCGCCTTGTGTTTGCTTAACTGACTTTTACTCTTCTTCGCCAGAGGAACGTTACCTCGCAACACGTTGTATGCGCACTCACACACTGAGCGAATGCGGCTCTTGTCACACACCTTTAACAGTGCCTTCCGCTCCTTGGGTGTTGCGTGTATGAAAGCCGTAAGCAGAGCTGCGTCCTTCCGCAAGCACGACATGATTACTACTGATGGCGAAATTACCTTTTCTTTGGCAAGTACACATAGTTGGTAGAATCGTCTGGAAATATGCAACTTCGTATTCGCATATTTTCGTCTGTTGATTGTTTCAAGTCTATCAGTAGGTAGCCGTGTGGATTCCTAGTAGCGTCAGCGTACGCCTCCTCGATGAATTTCGGGCTGTCTGGATATATTTGTCTGGCCAAGTACCTAATCTGAACTCTATCTCTAGGATTCTTAAAACACACAATGTAATGCGCATTCAGTGAGATGTCCCTCTGCCCGCGTCCTTGATGAAACAAATTTTGTGTAATGAAAAACACACTAATGTTGCGATGATGGCAACCTTTTGTGAAAAGATCCACCACACGGTTGTCGGCCTCACGCATCATATCGTCTATAATCACAAGTATTGGCTCGTTACCAGAAAAATCCTCCAAGTTTGGTAGACCTTCTACGTGGTTAATGGTGACATTTTTCGGGTCACCACCACCATCACCACCACCACTACCATAATGCCAGTTTATACTGGTAAATGGCGTGTCACACATTTCTGTAATGTGTTTTATAAACTTTGACACAAACTGTGACTTGCCACAACCCGAAGGCCCCGCCACAATGGCTGAGAACGGATGTTTCCACATCAAGCCCATGATTACTACTGAGCTACTAAACACCTCACAGTTACCATACTCACACTCTTAAACTTACTACCAAAGGACATTTTTGGGGTTAAGTGAAATAAATAACACAGTGGTTATGTTCTGAACGTGACTATAAGTATTGACTACGAAAACTAATTTACAAAGGTATTAACAAAATCTTCAAGTCTTGCTTTACATAAACTCCAACGGTGTGAATCTGCTATTGGAACCCCTCGGGCTGCGCTTCACCAAGCGAAGGCGTTCTCCAAACCCGCTGTTGTAGCGCTCGATGTCGGTGTTGCTCAGGACCTCGTTGAAGCGCCTAGGCAGGTAGACTCGCAGAAAGAAGTCATCCCCGACCTGCCCCTCCAGGATCACGATGATTGTCTCGCCAAAGGGTGTGGTGGCTCGCTCCATCGCAGTGATGAGATAGCCGCATTCCTCTCGGAGATCGGCTATCCTGGTGTAGAGCGGAGAGTCAGACTTGCAGTTGTTGAGGGTAGCTCTCAGGTCCGCGGTTGTTGCAGTGCCGTTCAAAATCGAAAACTCTGGCTTGAAAGTGCTGCTGCTCGACATCTCTAGTAGTAGTAGTTGGAGTAGGTCTATGTGAGGTGGTGGTCTGGTGGCAAATGATGCTCAATCGGGCGGGGCCCCGCCTTATAAACCCTCGCCGCCATTTTCTTCTACGTGGGTGGTCCGAAGGGTTGGGCGCAGGTGTTCACACAAAAAACCGACGCGTCGAGACCTGTCTGGGAATGCGGATGCTCTAGTTGAATGCCGGCGCCACTCGTTGTTTCTTCCTCACAGCTCGCTTCTTCGGCGTTGGCTGCGAAACTGCACTGCGTTGTGTAACAGTTTGAGTTAAGCCTGTAATTTTCGGTACTCCTGTTGATTTATAGATCCACATGTTTTCCACTTTATCAACTACTTGTTTAACACTTTGGTGCATTTCACCATCTTTGTCCAAAAATAAACCGCACATGAACACCATATCTGTACCATCGTACATTTCCATTTTCAATAAAATTTGCCCTTTGTTTCCCGGGTTTTGAACAGCAAACGTATTCCCATCGTCCATCCATGACACTATGGGACAATCATCTGTTGGTTTCGGCACCCATCCTGGTTTCTTGGTTTCCACTTCGATGGGAGTTGGTCTCCTTCGTCTCTTGCAGGCAGTGGCCGGTTTTACAAATGACGACTGAGGTGATGCCAACGTCTGATCACTAGCATTATTGTTCATAACCTCAATCTCCTGAATAAACGATTTGATATAGTCGTCCGCAGAAGCGTAAGCGTCCATGTTAACGTCCTTACCGTGCGACTTCAACCGTACTACTGACTGGTGGTGCGTCTGCTCACCCTTGAAGTAAACTGTACGCACTCGCTGTCAGACAATATTTCTGTTTGGCGTTCGCTTTTATTCACCCGCTGAAGTCAACTGTTACGTTACGGTGACGATCGATCTCGATGACGTTGTCCAGTTCGGCGTACACTATACAGTTGACGGTCTCGGACAACGCTTTGGAGAATCCGATTTCGATACGTAGATTACCGTTGCGCAGGAGATTCCAGTGACTCGACTCAGCCGCGGACATGTCCGGTGTCAAGTCGAACGCCATAAGACAATTACCGTACGGATAGTCACCTCTCTTGATCTCATTACCTGCGTCGGAGAACTGGATTCCGGTGCCAGTGACCAATGTGTAATAAGAGAGTATATACGTCTCACTGTTCAATGTGTAAACGGGCTGTAACGGTTTGGCCGGTACTTGTTCACCGTCCACGTACAATGCGAGATAATTTATATCGTAGTGTTGAAAGTTGTAGGGATTCTTCTTGAAATCTCCGTTGAACGCAAGATTACTGACCAGTCCAATTATCACACGTTTCGGTAACTGACCGAGAAATGCGCTGTCTAAAGCTTTACTCATTATACCGGAGGGTAGTGTGAAGGATTTCACTTCTACACGCGTGATCGGATACTTGGCCGTGCCGGTCTCGAGAGTTTTGCTGTGCGCCAACAATACGCTCGGATTGATCTTACATCGACGTACGAAAAGACTAATCTCTTTAATTGTCACCTTGTAGGTAGTTAGCGTTTTGGACATTATACAAAACGAGTTTCTGGATCTGTTAAGTTGCAATCGCATCTCGACACCGTTCAACATGAATTTGTTCTGATTGCACAGATCGATGTGCAATCGACCGACCATATCACAAACATCGCTTTCTTTCGTGTGATCGCGACGCTTTTTCAATCCCTCGTTCAATTCGTCACAATCGTCCATTAGTCCGGCCGAATCTTCAAAAAACAGCTCGCTAGTCAGGTGCGAATTCTTCGCACTACATCCGTAGTTCAATAGGTTTTCCAAGTAGGCACGGTAAGCGTACGTGTTGTTTTGTGGTGACACCAGTTTATGATTGAGATAGAGATCCACTTGACTGAATATCGAGTGGAGCCAATTGTTCACCGGGCCCAACTCTTTAGCAGGTTGCCCACCGTCCGCTTTAGTGTCGTCCTGTTTCACAATAGCGGCTTTCACGTGTAATAACGTTTGTGTCAGGTCCGTGTACTCGTCACCGTGACCGGGTATTACAAACTCTATTGGCGAATCGTCCGTCAGCGATGAGATCGGTTTGTATTGAACCCATTTACCGCTCTCGATGCTGGTCTGCGTAGGCGGTAACGAAAACAAGTCCAGTTCAGTCTTCACACATTCACACGATTTCTGATGAATAAACGACATTGTTATCGAATTAATGTAGACGTCCGTCTTCGAAGGAGTCTATCAAGAGACTGTGGCGTGTCGCAACCCGCGCACCGCTTAGGGGGAGATTTTTGCTCCCCCTAACACATAATGGCTTAGGGGGGAGATTTTCGCTCCCCCATACGTCAGGAATTGTTGAAGACTAGAACAAGAATGAGACCGTGACAACTGGTGTTCTGTTGATTTAATTACTAAGGGGAGATTTTCGCTCCCCCCTAACACATAATGGGTTAGGGGGAGATTTTCGCTCCCCCATACGTCAGGAATTGTTGAAGCCTAAAACAAGAATGATACCGTGGGTGTTTGACAACTGGTGATTTATTGCTCGGAATTCGATACGGGCGGACTATAATGGGTTCCTGGAAGGGTCGCGTCGCCCTCCCGTCGGGGTATCAAATTACAGCATCCGCATTCCCAGACAGGTCTCGACTTGTCGGTTTTTTGTGTGAACACCTGCACCCTCCAGTCGAGGTATCAAATTACAACATCCGCATTCCCAGACAGGTCTCGACTTGTCGGTTTTTTGTGTGAACACCTGCACCCTCCAGTCGAGGTATCAAATTACAACATCCGCATTCCCAGACAGTAGACTGGACGCGTCAGTCGGTTGTGCGAACAGCTGCCTCGGTGCAGAGTACTTGAAGGGGGGTGTATCGATACACCCCCCTTTGCAGTATATGTTCAAAGCATTGCAATTATATTCTCCTCAAAATTTGCATTCACTGGTAGTTCAATTGACCGCAAGCGCTGATGGGCTAGCTCTGTTGGTTGTAGCGTTACCCTGATCAACTCTTGTATTAATTATCCAAAGTATGTCATGTGGGTACTGAGAATACTCGGCTTGACGAGGAGATTCCAAAAATGCAAAAAAAAAAAGGTCAAAAGTGTGGTGCGGGCCCCTTTTTTGTAAACATCATCCAAAGTGTACGATGTGGGTACTCAAATGACTCGGCTCGACTAGACGAACAAGAATCTGCAATCAGAATTCAAATCCGACTTATGGTAACCGATATAGCCCGCCCCCCCCTACATCGTCCAAATGTACCTTGTGGGTATGAAAATTTCTCGGCTCGACTAGACGAACAAGAATCTGCAATCAGAATTCAAATCCGACTTATGGTAACCGAGATAGCCCCCCCCCTACATCGTCCAAATGTACATTGTGGGTATGCAAATTTCTCGGCTCGACTAGACGAACAAGAATCTGCAATCAGAATTCAAATCCGACTTAAGGTAACCGAGATAGCCCCCCCCCCTACATCGTCCAAATGTACTTTGTGGGTATGCAAATTTCTCGGCTCGACTAGACGAACAAGAATCTGCAATCAGAATTCAAATCCGACTAATGGTAACCGAGATAGCCCCCCCCCTACATCGTCCAAATGTACGTTGTGGGTACTCAAATTTCTCGGCTCGACTAGACGAACAAGAATCTGCAATCAGAAATCTGATCCGAGGTTAGGTTAGGTTAGGATGGGTTAGGTTAGGTTAGGTTAGGTTCGGATGGGTTAGGTTAGGTTAGGTTAGGTTACGTTAGGTTAGGTTAGGTTACGTTAGGTTAGATTAGGTTAGGTTAGGTTAGGTTACGTTAGGTTAGGTTAGGTTACGTTAGGTTAGGTTAGGTTAGGTTACGTTAGGTTAGGTTAGGTTAGGTTAGGTTAGGTTAGGTTAGGTTAGGTTAATATTCGCAAAAAAAAAAATTCGCAAAAAAAAAATTCGCAAAAAATTCGCAAAAAAAAATTCGCAAAAAAAAATTCGCAAAGTGTCACAGACGAGACCTGTGGGGGGTGGCTCGTGGGGGGGGTGCTCCTCCTGACTCCTCCTGGCCTCGGAGTGTCCAATATACCCTACTTATATCTGGCTTATTTATGAACATAAACTGACGAAATTTGGTATTTGGTTTCATCTGGTTGTGGTTTATTGTTGTTTGCACAAAAAAGTTTCGCCTATGGTTCCCGTAGCAGCAAACCTAGGTACTCGGTCCCCATGTTATTCTTATGGAAAATAATTAAAATGTTATGTATCGCTCATTTATGGATGTATATGGTTGGAACTTGGTATGTGACTTCACTAAGATGAGTTCTATTTATATTTGCATAAAAACCCATCGTTTCGTGTTCCTTGTTGCAGTAAACCTGTGTACTCATCCCCAATGTTGTTCATATGGAGAATAATTAATATTTTACACATCGCTTGTTTGTGAATATATTTCTTATGAATCCTGTTAAGTGTTTTAATGTGTTATGGGAAATTTTGCTGAGTATGCAGGTTTGCTGCGGGGGGTATTACTTATTATAAAGGTCTCAACAAAACGAACGGGAAAAGTGGCAAAATGTATACTAATCTACAGGGTTGTAATAGAATTGAAATGTTTTGAACAATGTCATTAAAAAAGTACATTTGAATAAACGACTTCAAAATTACCATTGAATAAAACAAATCCATAAAATAACTGCTTGTTAACATATTACAAGACTAAGGTACGTTTTAATTATTTTAACACGTACACGGTATTACTCCTGAGTAGTG
Source organism: Allygus modestus (assembly GCA_963675035.1). Lineage (NCBI taxonomy): Eukaryota > Metazoa > Arthropoda > Insecta > Hemiptera > Cicadellidae > Allygus > Allygus modestus. Next base: position 36,070,770 of record OY776113.1, on the reverse strand, counting down.
GTGAAACCAGAAAGAGGCATCACTTCCGGCGCTTTTTTCCCATGTTATTCTTATGGGGATCAGTTTTTGCACCGACGCCCGATCCTACCCTACACAAATTTTCTTTTTGGCCCCCTGCCTTATTTTCCCCCATTTAAAATTTGCATTAATTTTAATACATCCTTTGCAGAAATCCACGAGTTCAAAAATAACTCCACACTAAATAAACAACACATGTAAACAACTTAGAAGTTATTGTGTAGTAGAGGAGAATTACCGGTTTAACCCCAGAATCGGCGCCTTTTCCCCATGTTATTCTTATGGGGAGCCGTTTTTGAGCCGACGCCAGCTCCCGCCTATAGAGCTCCCGCCCGCAGGCCTATATTAAATATACCCCTTAAATATATTGTCCCCATCCCTCCTCTATATTTTTAAAAATTAATTTTCAAATTCTAAAAAACTATCTTTGGTGTTTACTGTCCGATAAGTCTGCAATTTGGATATGTTATTGTCCTAGTGTTTTAATAAATTTCACATTTCCCAAATTAACTATTACGGTTGAATTGCCAACTATTTACTGACTTTTGCACCCTAATTTCCGTTTTGACTCTTGCCATATTTTGACCCTAAAATTCATTTTAATACATCCTTTGCAGAAATCCACGAGTTCTGGCTACTTGGGAACCCGAGCCATTTGACATATAATAAATCACCCTTCCTCCTAATTACCTTCTCTACCAAATACATGTCTTTATATTTAGTCTTTAACAATTCTTCTGTATAAAATCCTCCTTTGATTATATTGCCATTCTCATCTTTCAAAATATAAGTCACAGGCTTTGTTTTCTTAACTTCTGCTATTGTAAAAAGCTCTCCCGTCCAGTTAGGGGTATATCCTTTACTAAATACGTGTTTATATTTAGATATCCTTACACTATCCCCCACCTTATATTTTGGCTTTTTAACTTGTACTTTAGATGCTAACCTTTCGCGTACGTCTTTAGAGTTCTTAGCACTTACTTGGTTAGGTTTCATGCCTATGGATCTATGTACTTTATTATTATATATCCTTATTAACTTTGGAAGTAAATCCAACCACTTGTAACTCCCTTGTGCACTAAACTCTCTATACAACCAATTCTTTAAAGTTCTCTGGAACCTTTCCACAATAGCCGCCTTAGTTGTAGAGTAAGTGTGGTAGTGATTAATATTTAGAATTTTCATTAGTTTGGTAAAATGTTCATTAAAAAATTCTTTTCCGTTATCAGATTGAATATTTTTAACTCCCTTTGGGAGAATAGTTTTTATAGCTTCTGTGACTACTAATCCAGTTTTATTCTTTAGTGGAGCAGCATAAGCTTTTTTAGAAAATGTGTCTATTAAAGTTAAAATATATTTATTCCCAGAATTCTCTCTAGCATAATTCCGCATATCTATTAAATCTATTTGAACAGTTTCGTTTATACCCAACACCTTAAAAGACCTTCTAATAAAGTTCTTTCTCGCGGGCTTATGCAATTCGTAAGCAATTTTTTCCATTTTTTATTCTTTATTTTTAATGTTAACGTATCTGCCAGTCTCTGTCGTTTCAAAAACACCTCCATTGCTACCAACTAACATACCATCACTCATTCTTTGATATACATAGTTTTTTGGCAAATATGCCCCTCCATCTAAAGTCTTAAATCCGCTTAAAGATGTAGGGTCTGCAACCAACAATTTAGGATTGTACATCATCAAATCGATTTCATTATTGTCTTGCATAAATTTATTAGTTTTATTGTTAAACCTTAATGCGTGTGATTTTAAACAAATATCAAATTTAATATTGTCTTGTCTAAAAGTTTTATTATTATCGTCATACCTCAAAACCTGCGACATTAAACAAACATCACTCCTATCTTTGCCTTCAGGTATATTCTTTATTAATTTGTCCTCTGCATCCCACACATCGCCATCTAATGTTAATACATTATAATATTTATCCCCCTGTTTTATTATGCTTTTCTCACCTTTTGTTAATATTTGCTTAACAACAGCCACATCATTTGGCAATGTCCCAGGTAAAATGTTTGTTAATTGCTTATTTTTACCATCAAATTTAAGACCGTCTAAAGTCACAGTCTGATGTTTTGTAACACAATCGTTCTCATCAACAGCGGGTTTAACACGAACTAGCCTTTTATTATTAAAATCCCAAAAGTTTAGATCCATTTTTGGTACTTGAGAGACGTTTACAACATCATCGCTTTCTTTACCAGCCAACAAATTACTAATCTTTCGCTTTTTGGCATTCCAAATATTTCCCTCCGATTCCAAAAATTCATAATTATTTTTGTCTTGTACAAAGACACCATCTTTTCTTATTAAAGTTTGCTCTAACGTGGGCACATCGGTTGAGCTTTCACCTCGTTTAACATTAGTAATTTTGCGTTTATTAGCGTTCCAATTATTATTCTTGGATTCTAAAAACTTATATTTAGTATTACCTTGTACAAAAACATCACCTTTCCTGGTTAACGTCTGCCCCAAAGTCGATACATCATCAGTAAACTCCCCACCTTTAACATTACTAATTTTATAATTTAAAGCATTCCAACAATCATCTTTTAGATTTAAAGTAGTTTCTTTAAAACTTCTAGCTTCTGGTTTACTATACGGGTTATATATGCGATAAAATTTATCTATCATATTTTTATTTAATAAACAATTCCGCTTTCCCTCAATTCTTCTATGATAGAATCTATCTCATTATCCACTCCAGAATTTCCCGCCAATCGGCTTAACCAAAGCAGTCTTAACCTATCTACAAGCTCATTAGGATCATCCCAATAAACATAGTCTATTTTATTACCAGTTACCTGCCTTAAACCTTCACCAACAGTTTTAAACAGGGGTTTAATTATATTAAGATATTTAGTGTGTTTATTACTTGACATCGCCGCACCTGGTTTATAACCCTTTAAATGTGCATTTGTAGCTTCCAAAATCTCTTTATAATTTTGCAAATCAGCCTGACTATAGTTTACGGGTTCTTTTAAAGTTAACAATTCCCACAATCCCTTTGTCCCTTTATAAATTTTTTCTCCAACCGTAACATCATCATTGGCAATTTGAACTTCCTGATTCCCAATAAAAAATTTATTTCCTTCTCGCCTAATACCATATGTGGTGTCTGTCATACTACTTCTACTAAGGTAATTTCCTAAATAGTCTGATGCTAAAAGACCAAAATCTAATTTGTGTGGTGTTATCTGTGTTATTCTTGGTATTCTAGACGGGGTCTTTTCTAAAATCATTGGGAGAACTGGCCTCTCTGTTTTTGTGGCTAAATTTTTTAATTCTTGCAAAGGCTCTATTAACGGTTGGAATGTTTGGAACCTCTCTTCAGCCTCTAGAAATTTACCACGTTTTAACGCCCTATATTTTTCTCTTATTTGTTTTGCAGACTCTACCAATTCTTGTTGAATATTTGTTTTCATTTTATTTACATTTTATTTATCTCATTTGTCAAAGGATTATACTCAAACACCTTATCGTGTATTATTAGGCAATATGCAGATGTGTTTGAAGGAACGTTTTCTGCAGTTTCAATTTCTAATTTAATATCTACAACCCCCTCTTTGATTGATTCATTCTGCCTAGAACAATCTATTACAATTAGAGGATATTTATTTATAAAGTCAGCTCTGTTAAACATAGGATCGGGGACGGTGTTGTAGTAACTCTCCCTAAACCTCACAAACATCTCATAAGCTTTAGAGGCATCTCCATTTTCAAAGTCGAGATTTAAATCACTATAAGGATAATATTCAGAGTTTAAAAACACTTTGATATTTTTCAATTTACAGTGATCAAATTCATCAGTTCTTTTTCGTGCACTGTTGTCCCTACCTGTTTGGAAACCAAATATAACATACCTGGGCTTCTCCAAACTCGAAGACGTCTTAACTGACCATGTGTGTCTCTTGGTTTCGGGGTATGATGGGAGTTCGTGTAGCTCCAAACTTCTAAATGCAATTTGCAAATTTTTATTTTGCAATAACATCTTTTGTAATTGAAGCTTCTCCCCATCAGATGGTACCACGTGCGGCATCACCCACTGAATCGATTTAAGTGTAATTTTAGGAATAGGATCGACACCTGTTGGAGCATTAGATGTTGTTAATATACAATTTAAGTCGTTTTTGGATCTTTTCAACACCAATTCTTGTTTAACATTTACTAAAACCTTATTAAAATCCTCAAACACACCCATTAACAGCTCTAACGGGACACAAGTACTAAACTTGCCGCTTTTATGGAACTCTTTTAAATTTTCATCAGAATCAAATGCTACATTTGACAATTTAGTTGTTTTATTGTAAGAGCACAATATTTTCATAAGACTGGAAATTCCCGGATTTCTTACAATATCTATTTCTTTACCAGCAACTTCGTATCTAATTTCGTCAAATAAGAATGCAAATGCATTATTTATAAAATGTCCTTTATCGTGATTCTCTATTTCTCCTTTAATATACAGATAACTCCTACATGGGAGTGTTAGTAAATCTTGATTATTTATGCATATTCGAATTTCATCGGAATTATTTATTGCTAAAGTGTTGTGTGGAACATAGGAGTGATTTGTAATTTTAACCAGGCTATCATCATATTGGAATTTTCCTGCAACGTCTAGAAAATCTTCCATTTTTATTAATAGAAAATTTTAACTTCAACCCAATTGATCGCAGAAACCTGGCATTTTGCACACTCAGCCCGTTCTTGTAAATTCTCATATCTTTTTTATATGACAAGTAATTGTAGTTTCTTCTTTATTAAAGTCAATTGGCTTGTCGTGTTGATCTGCAAATGTAATGCTAACAACATCTAAACTTCTCTTATTTACAGGGAAGTATATAATATTTCTGGGAACCTCAATAATCTTGTAGCCCGGAGGAGCTTCTGGGTAAAAACTGTGTATGGTGTGTGATTTGTCACCATTTAAATAAGACCCATTCGCAATATTACATTTTACTCTAATCACATTTACATTATTTATGTTGATTTTATTTACGGATTTAAACGCAATATCTGGAGTAGAAAATCCTTTAAATCCCAATAATTCAGACCCTAAACACGGTTTTGTAAAATCAAACACATGGGCAGAATGTAATGTGGCTTTCATAGTTTTATTATCGGCTATAAGTACAAAATCTGGGAGTTGCTTTTGAATTTCCTTCGCAAGCTCAAACACTTCGTATGTACCTTCAGCAATTTCAATTACATTTGGAGCTTTGTGATCGTAATAATACACATCCTCACCCTCGTCTATAGTTAATTTTGTGTCTTTAAGTTTATTTAATTTTGGAACTAGGCCTTTGTAAAATATAAGTTTGACTTTTGTATTAATTAATGCTACTTTATTTTGTATAATAACTTCAACTTTACCATCTAATGCCCGGTTTAATTCGTCAATTGTAACCTCCCCTTTTGGGGTTGTAATTTTGTGCATTTTGTAATATGTCAAAGTATTTAGAGGTTTTTTAACATTAAATATAGAATTATAACTTTGAAAATCTACCAGTCCAATTACATAATCACCATTTAATTCTATAGGAGGAAAGAACACCGACTTCAACTCTGGCTCTGTACCTGTGAATGTTATAGTAAATGAATCCATTTTTATAAACTAAAATTTTTCAGAAATGATAAACATAAAATTCCACAAATGGAACTGTTTAAATCTTGTATTTGATCAGTTGTATAGTAGATTTTAGATGGTACAAAATATTCAATTACCTCTTTTGGAGGCTGTATTCCGAAAGGGTCAAAATATATTACAATATCTTTATTTTTACGATATGCTGTCCAATGTGTGCCCCTGTCACTGTCTAAATTAATAATTCCACATTCTCTTACTTTTGGTCTCTGTTTTCTTAGCTCGTTTTTTAGGTACACTCCTCGAAAGTGAGGCACGTCTCTTGCTGCCTCTAACAGCTGAAAGTTGTCCATCTTTTTTATTAAATTTTAATCCCATTCCCATTTTTGCCTTAGCCTTCATCAAATTTGTCACTGCATAAGCTGCTGCTTTTTCGGCCAGACTGGCGTCCTTTGCCGAAACCCTAGTCCAAGCCTGGTCCGCTAATCTCATATCTGCCTTGTTCCGGGCGGCTGTATCAGGATTATTCATGTAGAATATGTCGTGCTCTTTACAATAAGAGTCTAGCTTATTTTTTGGAGGTACATTTCTGGCTAAATTTTCACGTATATTAGTTCCTGGACCACAATATGAATACGACGGGATGTGGAGTGGGAAAGGAAGGTTGTTTATAAGGGTATTTAACAAGCCACGGCCTCTATATGGCTTTAAGAATAATCCCTTACCCTTCTTACACTTTCTCTTTGCCATTTTTATTATATAAAAAAATTATTAAACAAAAGATTTAACACAATAAAGAAAATACACCATTATATAAAAAATGTCATTTATTCAACAAAAGAACAAATTTAAAATTGCACATAAAGAAAATACACCAAAGAAGTTGGGTCTATTTCCTAATAATATTCGCTGTCTTATAATAGGGCCCAGTGGTTCGGGGAAGACTGTTGTAATTTATAACTTAATTGTAAAAAAACAAGGATTAAAGTTTACAAATTTATATATAATATCCAAATCTTTAGAACAAGAAAAATATAAAAAAATAATTGAAATATTCCGTCTGTGTGATGAAGTTAAATTACACACATATTCAAACTGTGAAATCACACCAAATGATGTAGAATCACACTCAATAGTTGTATTTGACGACATAAATAGTCCAAATATCACACAATTTTTCTCAATGGGCAGACACAAAAATATTAACAGTTTTTACTTGTGTCAATCTTACAGTAAAGTAAACAAACATTTACGTGACAATGTTAATTTCCTAATATTATTTAAACAAGACGATTTAAATTTAAAACATGTGTATAACAATCATGTGGGAAATGATTTTTCATTTAACCAATTTAGAAATCTCTGCCATCAGTGCTGGGACAGGTCTAAATATGGCTTTATTGTAATAGACAAGGAAAGGCCAAAGAATAATGGTAAATACAGATTTATGTTTGACCAATTTTATAGTGACCAAGGGCGAGGGTGTTGATGCCATCTAGAATAAACCTCTTGTCGTCATCAAAAGAGAGTACCTTTTTGTTCATCGTTAATGTTTGCAGATGGTGGTTTGTGGATTTAATTCTTGTAACATTCTCGTAGTAATCTTCTCCGGTTGCAAGACAGTGTAAGTAATGTTGGTGTCTTAAGAGATGTTTAACTGTAGCGCCGTCAGCTCCTTTTGCCTTCTTAACCTCTAGCTGCTTTTCTTTTTCGTATAACCACTGTAGAGGAATGAAAGAGTATAATTTTGGCCTTAAACCACAATATTCATACATAATTTGACCATTTAATTCATCTTTAAACTTGCCCGTAACTTTTTTGTTTTTATCAGAGTATAAGAAATGGTCTTTATTGTATGCAGAGGTGTCAAAACGGTCCAAGTCGCTTTGTATTTCCTTGTAAAAGTCCTCTGTTACTATAGAATAAAGAAGGCTGTCCGTGTCTGTCATTAAGAACTTTTTATTCTTAAATTTTGACATATAATTATAGTGGAAATCATACATGATTACTTTGCTGATATCCAAAATGGTCATTCCTAAATATATTGGTTTATCAAACTTTACAATTAATTTATTTAAATGCACAGCATGCAAGTTGTTATCGAACATTTTGCTGCAGTCAAATCTTGGCTTTGTAACATACTTTGTTAACTTAGACTCGTCTACAAGATGTATATCACGAAACTTGCGTTGGTTCATAATTGTTCGACCAAAGAGACTGTTATTTAACAGTTTGTAAAAGTCTTTTTCAAAATCATGTTCAGCTTTTTGTCGCTTTTCAATATTAAAATTAATATAGGGTGCAAGCCAATTTGATTGTCTGAATTTTAAGATTCTGTGGTATTTTGTAACTACCAAACCCAGTTCTTCGTATTTTTTTAGTGCCTTATAATGTAGAATATATTTGGTTTTGTCATTTAAGTTTGGTATTAATTTTCCATTCATTTTTTCTGGTGCGAGCGGGTAGTCATTATGCAAGTCGTGTAAACTTTTATCGTATTTTAAATCAACTTCCAAAATAAATCCAAAGTTTTCATTTTTATTGGATTTATAATCTTTCTCATTTGTCCATCTAAAGCCATCAATGGGCAACGACTCACACATTGCTGTAGAGTATAGCGAGTTGCAGTCTAAATATACAAGATAGGTGCTTTCTTGATTTGGGTCATAATGTTCGCCCATGTACTTATTGTTGGCTTTAGCGTAGCGCGTGGAAATCATGCTTACACCGCCTCTAATGGCATGTTCTATAAACAAATGCATGTCAATGTCACTAAATAACTGTAATTTTATGCCGGTCATTCTAAGACACGCCTCCCATGTTAGTCCAGGCAGTGAGTACATGTGGACAGGGTCGAGTTTATAATCCTTTAAACTCAAGTCCCTAAATGTCTCAAACACATCAGCCAATAACAACACATCTGTTTTAAGGTATAAATCGTGATATTCTTTTAAATTCTTTATATTAAAATGATTCCATACGTTTTTAGCATGTTCATATTGCGCAGGAGATATACATTCTTTAGTTAGGCTGCTGTAAAATGCCTCTATGGGTGGTAGGGTCTCTAAAAACTTTTCTGGTCCTGTCATGTATTCGTATGGAAATTCGCCCTTGCGTTGTAGTAGTGGATTGTCTATAAATCTAAATGTATTTAAATTGGAAGCTAATTTGCTTAAGGGAAGAGACAGAAAGTTGTAGGAATCCAAAAATACCAAATCATCAACAGAGAACGATATATATTTTTCCATGTCCTTGGCTATGCAATTCAATTTGCGATTGAGTTTTCCCAAGTGTTGCATTATTAAATGACCATCATAGTTTTTAAGGTTGTGGAAGAATATTGGAATTTTCTTGGTTACTTTATAGTTTAAATTGCAAGCGTTGTGGGAGGGTCCTCGGAATTTGCCTGTTAGATGGCAATGGTCGCGCACTTTATCACCCAGTAACAGCTGTTGGCATATGTGGCAGTATTTAGAGTTTTTGAAGGATGCCTCTTGCTCTGGAGTCATTACAAGGGGAACATATACTTCCATCTGACTTTTAATAAAGTCATAGGTTTTAAATAACTTTTCAAAAAATACATCCATCACGTTTTCACCGCTGTACAACTCTTCGTAAATAATTTTAGAGTCTCTCACCACAACATAAGCAAATCCAGAAGGCGTGTGTTTGCCGCAGTTTATAAAACATTCGAAATCTGCATAAATCACAAAGGGAGCTTTAAGTTGATATTTGTAATTCGTAAATTGTAGTGTATCTTTTTTAGACATTTGTACTCTTTGGGCATCAAAGGGTTTACAGTGTGTTGTGTGAAGTTCCAATATATCTTTGGTGCCAAAATGTTGCAAACAGAACTTGCAAAAATATTTCTTATTGTTGTCTTTTGTAGACCGCAACATTAACTTATCAAAATCACGAATTAAACAGTAATGTGATTTCCGACCTTGTTGTAGAAGAAGCAAGTTGACGTGCGTGTTACTATTTAGTTTAGTTGTTCTCTGTGGATATATTGTTTTTCCTTCAATTCCATATACATTAACACTTATGTTATTTTGTTTTTCAAATTTATCAATGTCAGATATTTTTACTGGATATTTTATGTTTGTCATATTTAACTGGCCCTCATAGGGTTCGTAGTGAACTACTCGATTTGCATTTTCTTTACTATTCCTTGGTCTTAAGCTTGCTAAAACACTCCAGGTGAAACATTTATTATCGGTGTTTTTAATATTTAAAACAGCATGTTTTGATTTTATATTTTCTGGCGTGGGAATGTATGATTTGGGAGTTAGGGGCTTATATTTGTAAACATGCAACTGCCAGTATTTGGTGCGGTCATATATCCATCCACTGCCTTGAGCTTGATACTTGTGCATGGAGGTATCGATTTTTAAAAGTGAATTTTCAATTTGAGTCTTTAGCTGTGCTTTCTCAATTGATAAATTAGTTAAACTTCGAAAATCAGCAATACATTCTTTGTCAATGATTAAATCACCATTATTGTCCACTGAGTGTTTGATGAATTTTACTCTCCTAATAAGAATCCATTTGATGGGTAGAGGACAAGATTGGAGAGTGTCTAATATATCCGCGGACTCGCCGTAAAACTTAAACACATTATAGGGTCGCTTGTCACATCGTAGGTGGTGGCGGGGTTTGTTCCGGGTGATGACTCTCTTACACACATTACAAGTATTGTGGTTCTCTAACATATGCATTTTAAAATTGCTATTGTCAAATATTTGATGACATATTTTACAAATTTTAGGAATAACTTTGTGAACAAGTCGATAATGGCGTAATAAATTGCTTCTGTTGGAGTAAGACGTGGAGCACTGTGCACAGGTCAACATTTTTTGTTGGAATGAGGGTGGTGGTTTTGGGGCTTCTATATATATCCTTGGTTGAAAATTTTAAAATTATATCTTTTTTAAATAATAAAAACATATTTTTTAACTCTAAAATAAGACATTTTTGCGGTTTAATTACTGCAAAAATTAAAAAAATTTCCAATTTGGTGGTGCAATATTATTTTTTACATACACATTTTAGGTATTAATACACATTTGGAAATAGTGAATTTGGGAAATGTGAAATTTATTAAAACACTAGGACAATAACATATCCAAATTGCAGACTTATCGGACAGTAAACACCAAAGATAGTTTTTTAGAATTTGAAAATTAATTTTTAAAAATATAGAGGAGGGATGGGGACAATATATTTAAGGGGTATATTTAATATAGGCCTGCGGGCGGGAGCTCTATAGGCGGGAGCTGGCGTCGGCTCAAAAACGGCTCCCCATAAGAATAACATGGGGAAAAGGCGCCGATTCTGGGGTTAAACCGGTAATTCTCCTCTACTCTCCTGTATACTTTTAGCACCAATACGTTTAAACTAAAAACACACAATTATTGACACAGTGTTTTTATATTTGACCACAGACAAAGGAATCTGTTTCTCTGTGATTTGACGTAGCACGTGTTTTTACAGAACTGTACCTTCAAAGAAAGAGGGACTTGCTTAATTTAAATTGTTTCAGTAATGGAACTTATTTGGATAGACAGATTATCCAAGTTCATCATTGTTCACCTGCTGTTAACAATAAAGACATTTCTAAAATATATACTTTCATCCTTCCTTTTTTATGAATGCATAAATGTAAACGACAAATATTATGAACACTAACGTAAGCTACTTTTTATTCGACGGGAGTTATACAACTTTACCTGATTGAACACGGCCGATAGCAACATTTAGTTTAATGTAAAATATTACATAAAATCTAACGATTGCAAAAAAATAAAAAAATAATTGTACCTTGACTAATAGCTGAAATGAAATATCTCTCCAGGGTAAAAACTTCAATTTGATTTTTTCTCACTAATGCTCACCGGTGTTTTTCTAATAACGATCAGCAATGAAAAATGAAAACATTAATTTTAAATAAATACTAAGTCATATTTGCGAAATATAAAAACCATTTAAATATAGGAATTTATTACACTTCGATGGTAGTTTTTTTAAAAATTGTAAATAAATCGTAAAACATATTAAAGCTACGCAATCTTTAAAAACCGCACTAAATATTGACATGTACTTGATAGTTGGAGTAAATACTAGCTTACTGGATCCTTCTCACGAGTCTGTAGATTGCAGAAAAGAGCAATTCGTATTATGGTTGGAGTGAATAGGCGAACGTCTTGCCGAACGTTTTTTAAATCATTCAATATTTTAACATTGCCATCTCATTATATCTATGAAATGCTCATTCTTTATAAATTTAAATACGCTAAATTCAAAACCGAAGCAGACGTTCATGCATGTAACACCAGACAACGGCAACATCACAGACTGACCTCCCACAGATTGGAACTAGCGGCATCTCTCCCACTAAACATTAGACCTAAACTATTTCACAAACTCCCTCAGCAAATAAAATCGCAAAATATCCCCAAAAATTTCAAAATGTTGTTAAAAGACTATCTTGCAGATAGAGCAGTTTACTCTATTGGTGATTTTTTGGCTGATAGAATTAAAATTTGATATATTGGTTATATTTTTGTTTGATTAATTTATTTTAAGTGAAAATGGTGTACTATATAAATGTAAAAAACTAAACAAATTAATATTTAATGTGTGTATATATGTATGTATGTATATACATATACATATATGTATGTATATATATATATATATATATATATATATATATATATATATATATATATATATATATATATATATATATATAGACACATTTTTGACGTTTGTAATACAACTGTAATAAATTGTCATATACAAATAAAGAATTTTGAATTTTTTTCTAACCATTTCACCAGTGTATAAATAAAACTCATGACAAACACTTGTCTTACACTACACTGACAACTCTAGTCAGCAGGAGAGCGCATTTGTACATGGTAATGTGTCGGGTTGCCCCTTCATAACGAGCGCGTGGCCGCAACTGTATCATTATCATTAGTTCTGTTTGAAACTCACCGAGGTAGACACCAGTTTCACAAAATAATTTAATAACAACAAAAACTCCCCTTCGCAGGCTGCGTACTTTTTTGGATGTTTTAATTAATATCTACTTATCACCACTAACAAAGTTCAAAACTTGATAAATTAGTATTTAGAATTATTAATCTACTACCAATAGTTGCGGAGAAAATTTTACTTTGAATTTAGCGGAAAACGCAGCACGTTGTCCTTATTCTTATAAGGAATCAAAAACATGCCTATATTATTTCCTGGTAAATTTCACAACTTGGTATGAAGGTTACGTTAACATTGTTCAATAGACAATATTTCGAATATAATCCACCTGATCTTGGGGGAGAGAAGAGGGATTTCTTCTCTTAGAAGCACTTTGAGTAGCAACTGACTCTGTAGTGCCTGCAAAAATGGTATTTGGACCTACATTTCTGAACAAATATTTTACTAGGAGATTTTCTATACATGTTACCGTACTTTGAAGTCTGTTTACTAACATAAAAATTAGTCCTGACTAATATAACGTACCTGTTTAGTCATAAAAAAGTGTATTGGTTAAAATATGCCTAAAAGGGAGAAAGTATGTGTCCTTTTCCTGTTATTGTTTCTTTCAAACAGTGGAGGAAATACATACATGTGATTTTTGGGCATTTACTGACGGCATGTACACTGAGCATTGTAAGTCGAGGCTTTACATTTAATCCGATTGCACTACTAGTCCTATCGAGTATATCCAACTGTTCGCGTGGAACTTAAATGCCAAACCAGTAATGAAGCTATCAGCTATTGGATGATGACCGGCGCGCAGCGTGTTCGGTATTGGGTCGAGCGATCGCCCACACCGCAATGTCAACACCACTCTTGGTAGGCGACAGTCATTTTCGTTTGACGTTTATATGACATTCCAGTGTGAGTTACATGAAGCGAATGACTCATTAACACGCATTTGGCAAATATGTTACATCAAATTAGCGAACCGACAGATATTTTGTCAGGTTTTTGTGCAATATGCCACAGAAAATTAACTACTCATACACGTATAATTGTCTTGATATCTTACAGTAAATGCTGTCTAACTTACAATATAATTCTTTGTGACACTCTTTGAATTATTTAGATATTATTTACATAATATTGCTATTGTTACCTAATAAATATAAATTATCATCTTTAATAAACAAATTCATAACACAATAAAACTTTTGTTTTTAAATTGCCACACTTTCTGTGGAAAAGGTTATGATTGCCGCAGTCTGAGGTTATTCAGAAGGACGATTACGACCGAAAAACACATGTTTGAACAATAGTCATCGGACCAAAAAACCTTTCTCCATTAGATCAATACTGAAACCTTAAAGGACGATAAGGCGAAAGTCAAAGAGGTATTCGAATCGGTTCTGAACTAGGAGTTCATATACAAATTCTAGTACGTATAGAAACAATTACAAACATATTGATTTGCTAGATGGTAGGGTTTTCTCATGAAAACAGCTTTGAATTTATCAATACGGATTTCTTTTTTTATAATGCGCATTTTAGATGTATTCTTTTTCAATATCGATCGAACACCACAACCTACTCTTATATTACTCACTTTTTATTACAAACATTCCGGCCGCCTCGTTAGTATGATTTGAAACACTTCTGTTGAACCATCTATGTGTTTTGTTTATCTGTACATTATTTAAAATGCTATTTTAGGAGAACGCAAAAATATAAAATTATAGGACTATTTATTTAGGCCTACATTTTACGATTTCCATCCAATCTGTCTTGTGTGTGTGTGGTTGAATCTACTGAAACAATAAATGATTCTTTTTCGGTTAGCAAAAAGTGTAAAACCTAGCCCAATTCCTGATTTAGGTCAGTATTTCTTGTGCGGAGGTTGCCCTGAATTAATCGTACGCATTCTTAGTTGTCCTCACCCTCCATCATCTTCACCCAGTCGTGGCTACCGACAGTTGTGTTATGGCCTTCGGGCAGCGGAAGAAAATGGGTTCCGCGTCATCGGCAAAGTCTGGGCAGTAAATTAAGTCCGGGAAATTGGACCTGTCCATCGTGTACAGGCACGACCGAGAATAGCTGTGACCAAACAAAAATGATATCAAGATGTAATTCACCTACTGTGCTCCACCCATGGTTGGAAATTTGTAATCTGTCTGTTAGTCCAACGTCCTCAAGTATCCTGCTCCCAGCACTCCTGCCATTGCCGGTAGGTGTGGGAGCGCTCTTCAACCTCTGCAGCGTCCTTTTCAATCTCGCATCGACTCTGGTAGATCACCAAAACATTTTATTGTGTAAATCATTACTTTCCTTTAAGTAAACTGATGGTTTCAGAAATAAAAAGCTGGCTATTCAAATATCTTATTTACTTGACCGTAAATAGTTGAAATAGTTGAGGTAATCGAAGTAGGAGGTAGTCGAGGTATAAATTGAAGGCATGTGGCTTGTGCCAACTCAGGGGTATATCAAGGATCAATTTTAGGACCTATCCTTTTTCTGCTTCAACAAACTATCCTTCTCACTATGTATCTTTCATTTCATATCGTGCCCCACAGCAAAATAAAATATCAACTATCTGTTTTATGCGGTTGACAGTTCTTTAATGAACATTCATACAAATATTTCCCGGTTAAATCAGATGATTGATTTATCTCTTGCAGAAACTATCGAATGGTTGAATGCAAATTGTTTGTGTCTGAATTAGGGAAAACTTATATTTTACAAATTTATTTGGAGAATGTAGGTCCAGATATCTGATAGGGTTAAGTTACTAGGTAATAACATTCGAAGTATAGGCTCTCTAGGAAATACCATATTCAAAATGTGTGTAAGCTTTTATCCAAGGTTATGTATTTATTAGTAAATCCTAAAATCATGTTTCAATTACGTACTTACGAATTGGCATATTTTTTAGCTTTGATATTGTCTTATAATTTGGCAAAATGATGTTGGTATATAGCGATAATGGTCCAGAAAAGAGCTATTCGAGTTTTCTTAGGTGTTCTTGCCTTAGTAAACTGTAAACCTTTGTTTATAGAAACGGGGATTCTAACTGTGGTCAGTAGTGGCAAACTAAGGGGAAGGGGCCTATTTTACCCAATTTTCCCCATAAGAATAACATGGGGATCAGTTTTTGCACACTTGCCCAATCCTACCCTACACAAATTTCCTTGTTGGCCTATACTAATGTCCGACCCTTGCCTATATTAAATAAAATTTTCCAAACCCAATCCGCCCCTATATTAAAAAAAATTAATTTTCAAAATCAGGCTAAAAAACTAACTTTGGTGTTTATGGTCCGATTTATCTGCAATTTGGATATGTTATTGTTGTAGGCTAGTGAATATGTACAAACCACCTGCATTTCCCAAATTCACTATAACGGTAAAAAAAATTGAAAAATATTGCCAATTGCCAACTTTTTTATTTATGGTCCGATTTGTTTTAAATTTAGATAAGTAATTGTTGTAGGCTAGTGTACACTACCTACATTTCAAAAATTCGCATAACAGTAAAATAACAAAATATTCTGTTTAACACTTTTCTCAGATTAAGATGGGGTTTTTGCACACTTGCCGGCTCCACCCCTACGCTTTCCCGCCCCCTACTTTAATACATCCTTTGCGGAAATCCACGAGTTCTGGCTACTTGGGAACCCAAGCCATTTGACATATAATAAATCACCCTTCCTCCTAATTACCTTTTCAACTAAATACATGTATTTATATTAAGTCTTTCATAATTCTTGCTCATAAAATCCTCCTTTGGTTATATTGTCATTCTCATCTTTCAAAATATAAGTCACAGGCTTTGTTTTCTTAACTTCTGATATTTTAAAAAGCTCCCCAGTCCAGTTAGGGGTATATCCTTTACTAAATACATGTTTATACTTGGAAATCCTTACAGTATCCCCAAACTTATATTTTGGCTTTTTAACTTGTACTTTAGGTGCCAAACTTTCGTGTACATCTTTAGAGTTCTTGGCACTTACTTGGTTAGGTTTCATCCCTATGAACCTATGTACTTTATTATTACATATCCTTATTAACTTTGGAAGTAAATCCAACCATTTGTAACTTGTGCACTAAAATCTCTATATAGCCAATTCTGTAAAGTTCTCTGAAACCTTTCCACAATAGCCGCCTTAGTTGTAGAGTAAGTGTGGTAGTGATTAATATTTAGCTTTTTCATTAGTTTGGTAAAATGTTCATAAAAATTTCTTTTCCGTTATCAGATTGAAGATTTTTAACTCCCTTTGGGAGAATAGTTTTTATAGCTTCTGTGACTTCTAATCCAGTTTTATTCTTTAGTGGAGCGGCACAAGCTTTTTTAGAAAATGTGTCTATTAAAGTTTAAATATATTTATTACCAGAATTCTCCCTAGCACAATTCTGCATATCTATTAAATCTATTTGTACAGTTTCGTTTATACCCAATACCTTAAAAGACCTTCTAACAAAATTCTTTCTCACAGGCTTATGCAATTCGTAAGCAATTTTTTGCATTTTGTATTCTTTATTTTTAATTTTAACGTATCTGCCAGTCTCCGTCGTTTCAAAAACACCTCCATTGCTACCAAATAACATGCCATCACTCATTCTTTTATATACATAGTTTTTTGGTAAATATGCCTCTCCATCTAAAGTCTTAAATCCCCTTAAAGATGTTGGGTCTGCAACTAACAACTTAGGATTGCACATCATTAAATCGATTTCATTATTGTCTTGCATATATTTCTTACTGTTACTGTCAAACCTCAAAGCCTGTGGTGTTAAACAAATATCAAATATATAATTGTCTTGTCTAAATTTTTTATTTGTATTGTCATACCTCAAAGACTGTAACATTAAACAAATGTCACCCCTATCTTTGCCTTTGGGTACATTCTTTATTAATTTTTCTTCGGCATCCCACTCATCGTTTTCTAATGTTAATACATTATAATTTTTATCCCCCTGTTTTATTATGCTTTTCTAACCTTTTGTTAATATTTGATAGACAACGGCAACATCATTTGGCAATGTTCCTGGTAAAATGTTTGTTAATTGCCAATTTTTACCCATCGAACTTAAGACCACCAAATGTTATACTCTGATGTTTTGTTATGCAATCATTATCAATGACAGCGGGTTAAACACGAACTACTCTTTTGTTTCCAAAATACTAAAATCCTTTACTCTTTGTTGGTACTTGAGAAACATTTACAGCATCACCGCTTTCTTCGCCTTCCCCCAGGTTACTAATTGTAAGGTGATTAGCATTCCATTTGGTTTCTTTTAGTTCTAGAATTTGATATTTATTATCACCCTGTACAAAGGCACCATCTTTTCTTATTAAAGTCTGTCCCAATCTTTCGCTTTTGGCGTTCCAAACATCTTTCTCCGATTCCAAAAATTCATATTTATTATCACCTGTACAAAGGCACCATCTTTTCTTATCAAAGTCTGCTCTAATGTGGGTACATCGTCTAAACATTCACTCCTTTTCACATTCCCAGTCTTTCGCTTTTTGCCATTCCAAACATCTTTCTCCGATTCAAAAATTCATATTCATTATCACCCTGTAAAAAGGCGCAATCTTTTCTGGTTAACGCCTGGCCCAAAGTTGATACATCATCAATAAACTCACCATCTTTACCCATACCAATTTTATAATTTAAAACATTCCAACTATTATCTTTTAGATTTAAAGTAGTTTCTTTAAAAGTTCTAGCATTAGGAGGTTTACTATATGGATTATAAACACGATAAAATTTATCTATAAACATACTTTTAATTCCAATTTCTCTCAGTTCTTCTATATGAGAATCTATCTCATTTCCCACCCCCGTATTTCCAGCTAAGCGGCTT
Source organism: Allygus modestus (assembly GCA_963675035.1). Classification (NCBI taxonomy): domain Eukaryota; kingdom Metazoa; phylum Arthropoda; class Insecta; order Hemiptera; family Cicadellidae; genus Allygus; species Allygus modestus. Next base: position 36,052,296 of record OY776113.1, on the reverse strand, counting down.
ATCCAAAGCAGTCTTAGCCTATCTACGAGTTCATTAGGATCGTCCCAATAAACATAGTCTATTTTAATACCAGTTACCTGCCTCAAACCATCACCGGTAGTCTTAAACAGAGGTTTAATTATATTAAGATATTTAGTGTGTTTATTACTTGACATCACCGCACCCGCTTTATAACCCTTTAAATGTGCATTTGTAGCTTCCAAAATCTCTTTATAATTTTGCAAATCGGCCTGACTATAGTTTACAGGTTCTTTTAAAGTTAAATGTTCCCACAGACCCTTTGTCCCATTATAAATTTTATCTCCAACCGTAACATCATCATTGGGAATTTGAAAACCCCTGATTCCCAATAAAAAATATATTTTCTTCTCGCCTAGTACCATTTGTTGTGTCTGTCATACTAATTCTGCGAAGGTAATTTCCTAAATAGTCTGGTGCTAAAATACCAAAATCTAATTCGTGCGGTGTCATCTGGGTTATTCTTGGTATTGTAGTCCGGGTCTTTTCTAAAATGATTGGGAGAACTGGCCTCTCTGTAGTTTTGGTGGGTACATTTTTTAACTCTTGCAAGGGCTCTATTAAAGGTTGGAATGTTTGGAACCTCTCTTCAGCCTCTAGAAATTTACTGCGTTTTAATTCCCTAAATTTCTCTCTTAATTGTTTTGCAGAGTCTATCAATTCATGTTGAATATTTGTTTTCATTTATTTACATTTCATTTATCTCATTTGTCAAAGGATTATTGCATATTATTTAGCAATATGTAGATGTGTTCGAAGGGACATTTTCTGCAGTTTAAATTTCTAATTTAATATCTACAACCCCCTCTTTGACCAATTCATTCTGCCTAGAACAGTATATTACAATTAGGGGATATTTCTTCATAAAGTCAGCACTGTTAAACATAGGATCGGGGACAGTGTTGTAATAACTCTCCCTAAACCTCACAAACATCTCATAAGCTTTAGAGGCATCTCCATTTTCAGAGCCGAGATTTAAATCACTTTAAGGGTAATACTCAGAGTTAAAAAACTCTTTAAGATTTTTCAATTTACAATGATCAAATACGTCAGTTCTTTTTCACCCACTACTAACCCTACCAGTTTGAAAAACAAATATAATATACCTAGGCTTCTCCAAACTCGAAGACGTCTTAACTGACCATGTATGTCTCTTGGTTTGGGGTTTGATGGGAGTTCGTGTAGCTCCAAACTTCAAAATGCAATTTGCAAATTTTTGTTTTACACTAACATTTTTTATGATTGCAGCTTCTCCCCATCAGATGGCATGACATGTTGCATCAACCACTGGATAGATTGAAGTGTAATTTTGGGAATAGGATCGACCCCACCAGTTGGAGCATTAGCTGTTGTTAATATGCAATTTAAGTCGTTTTTGGATATTTTCAACACCAATTATTGTTAACATTTACTAAAACCTTATTAAAATCCTCAAACACATCCATTAACAGCTCCAATGGGACACAAGTACTAAACTTGCCACTTTTATGGAACTTCTTTAAATTTGTATCAGAATCAAATGTTACATTTGACAATTTAGTTATTTTACTGTAAGAGCACAATATTTTCATAAGAGTGGAAATTCCTGGATTTCTTACAATGGCTATTTCTTTACCAGCGACTTCGTATCTAATTTCATCATATAAGAATGCAAATCCATTATTTATAAAAGGTCCTTTATCATGATTCTCTATTTCTCCTTTAATATACAGATAACTCCTACATGGGAGTGTTAGTAAATCTTGATTATTTATACATATTCGAATTCCATCGGAATTATTTATTGACAAAGGGTTGTGGGGAACATAGGAGTGATTTGTAATTTTAACCACACTATGGTCGAATTATAAATTCCCTGTAACGTCTAGAAAATCTTCCATTTTTATTAATAGAAAATTTTAACTTCAGATCAATTGATCGCAGAAAACTGGCATTTTGCACACACAGTCCGTTCTTGTAAATTATCATATTTTTTATATGACAAGTAATTGTAGTTTCGTCTCCATTAAAGTCAATTGGCCTGTCGTGTTGATCTGCAAATGTAATGCTAACAGTATCTAAACTTCTCTTATTTACAAGTATATGATATATCTTTGGTCCTCAATCATTTTGTAGCCGGGAGGAGCTTCCGGATAAAAACTGTGTATGGTGTGTGATTTGCCAACATTTAAATAAGACCCTTTCGCAATATTACAATTTACTCTAAAAACATTTACATTATTTATGTTGATTTTATTTACAGATTTAAACGAAACATCTGGAGTATAAAATCCTTTAAATCCCAATAATACAGACCCTAAACACGGTTTTGTAAGATCAAATACATGGCCAGAATGTAATGTGGCTTTCATAGTTTTATTTTCGGTTATAAGTAAAAAGTCTGGGAGTTGATTTTGAATTTCCTTCGCAAGCTCAAACACTTCATAAGTCCCTTCAGTAATATCAATTACATTTGGAGCTTTTTGATCGTAATAATAAACATCCTCGCCCTCAACTACAGTTAATTTTGTGTCTTTAACTTTATTCAATTTTGGAATTAGCCGTTTATAAAATATAAGTTTGACTTTAGTATTAATTAATGCTTGGTTATTTTGTATAATAACTTCAACTTTACTTTCTAATCCCGGTCTAATTCGTCAATTGTAACCTCCCCTGTTGGTGTTGTAATTTTTTGCATTTTTTAATATGTCAACGTATTTGGAGTTTTTTTTACATTAAATATAGGATTATAACTTTGAAAATCTATCAACCTAATTACATAATCACCATTTAATTCTATAGGAGGAAAGAACACCGACTTTAACTCTGGCTCTGTACCCGAAAATGTTATAGTAATTCTTCCTCATACTAATTCTTCCTCCTTCATTCTCATAGTAATCTTCCCCGTTTGCAAGACAGTTTAAGTCATGTTGGTGTCTTAACAGATGTTTAACAGTAGCATTGTCAGCCGCTTTAGACTTTTTAACCTCTAGTTCATTTTGCTTTTTTGGTTCTTTTTCGTATAACCATTGTAGAGGAATGAAAGAGTATAATTTTGGCCTTAAACCACAATATTCATACATACTTTTACCATTTAATTCGCCTTTAAATTTGTATTTTTCGTCTAACTTTTGTATTTTTATCAGAGTATAAAAAATTACTCTTACTATATGCAGAGGTGAAAAAACAGTCCAAGTCACATTGTATTTCCTTGTAAAAGTCCTCTGTAACTATAGAATACATAAGACTGTCTGTGTCTGTCATTAGGAACTTTTTATTCTTAAATTTTGACATATAATTATAGTGGAAATCATACATTATTACTTTACTGGTATCCAAAATGGTTATTCATAAATATATTGGTTTAGCAAACTTTACAATTAATTTATTTAAATGTGCAAATTGTTATCGAACTTTTTTCCAAATCAAACCTTAGCTTTGTAACGTACTTTGTTAACTTAGACTCATCTACAAGATTGATATCACGAAACTTACGTTGGTTCATAATTGTTTGACCAAAGAGACAGTTATTTAATAGTTTGTAAAAGTCTTTTTCAAAATCATTTTTAGACCGTTTTCGCTTTTCAGTATTAAAATTAATATAAGGTGCAAGCCATTTCGATTGTCTAAATTTTTAAATTCTGTGGTATTTTGTAACTACCAAACCCATTTCTTCGTATTTTTAGGACTTTATAATGTAAAATATATTTAGTTTTGTCATTTAAATTTGGTGTTAATTTTCCGTTTATGTTTCTGGTGCTAGCGGGTAGTCATTATGCAAATCATGTAAACTTGTATCGTATTTTAAATCAAATTCCAACATAAATCCAAAATTTTCGTTTTGATTGTATTTATAATATTTCTCATTCGTCCAACGAAATCCATCAATGGGCAACGACTCACACATTGCTGTAGAGTATAGCGAGTTACAGTATAAATATATTAAATAAAAACTCTCTTGATTTTGCTCATAATATTCGCCCATGTATTTATTATTGGCTTTAGCGTAGCATATGGAAATCATGTTTACACCGCCTCTAATGGCATGTTATATAAACAAATGCATGTCAATATCACAAAATAATTGTAATTTTTTGCCAGTCATTCTAAGACATTCCTCCCGTGTTAGTCCAGGGAGTGAGTACAGATGGACAGGGTCAAGCTTATACTCCCTTAAACATAAATCCCTAAATGTCTCAAAACCATCAGCCAATAGCAACACATCTGTTTTAAGATATAAATCCTGATATTCTTTTAAATTATTTATTTTAAAATGAGTCCATACGTTTTTAGCATGTTCATATTGTGCAGGAGATATACATTCTTTAGTTAGAGTACTGTAAAATGCCTCTATGGGTGGGAGAGGCTCTAAAAACTTATCTGGTCCTAACATGTATTCATACGGAAATTCACCCTTACATTGTAATAGGGGCTCTTGTATAAATGTAAAACTGTTTAAATTGGAAGCTAATTTATTTAATGGAAGGGACAGAAAGTTGTATGAATCCAAAAATACTAAATTGTCAACAGAGAATGAAATATACTTTTTAATATCTTTGGCTATGCAATTCAATTTGCGATTAAATTTTCCTAAGTTTTTCACTGTTAAATGACCATCATAGTTTTTAAGATTTTGGAAGAATACTGGAATTTTCTTAGTTACTTTATAGTTTAAATTACATTAATTATGGGCGGCTCCTCTAAACTTACCTGTTAAGTGACAGTGGTCAGTACTTCATCACACAGCAACGGATGGCGGCATATGTGGCAGTGTGTTGAGTTTTGGAAAGATGCCTCTTGCTCTGGACTCATTACAAGGGCAATATATACTCCCACCTGAGTTTTATTGAAGTCATAACTTTTAAATAATTTTTTCAAAAAACACAACCAATACTTCGCCGCTATACAGCCCTTCACTAACTATTATCCCATCTCTTACGATATAGTATGCGAAGCCAGATGGGGTGTGTGTGCCGGAGTTTATAAAACATTCAAAATCTGCATAAATCAGAAATTGGGCTTTAAGTTTATATTTATAATTTGTAAATTGTAACGTGCCTTTTTTAGACATTTGTACTCTTTGGGCATCAAAGTTTTTACAATATGTTATGTGACGTTCCAATATATCTTCAGTGGAAAAATGTTGCACACAGAACTTGGAAAAATATTTCTTGTTGCTGTATTTTGTAGAATTAAACATTAACTTATCAAAATCACGAATTAATATACAGTAATTTGATTTGCGACCTTCTTGTAATAGCAAAAGTTTTAAGTGAGTATTACTATTTAGTTTAGTTATTCTCAATTGATATATACATTTCTTGCCTTAAATCCCAAAAACATTAACACTTATATGATTTTGTCTCTCAAATTGATCAATGCCAGATATTTTTACGGGATATTTTATAATTATCATATTTAATTCGCTTTCGTAGGGTTTGTAGTAGAATACTTAATTTACGTGTTCTCCATGGCTTCTTGGGTGTAGGGCTGCCAATATAGTCGACAAAAATAATTTTTTATCGCTATTTTTAATATTTGAAACAGCGTGTTTTGATTTTAGCGAATTTCCCCTACAGGGAATAAGCTATTACTGTAGTCGGCATGAGAAGGCCTAGGCCCGGGACCATGATAACTTTTTGTTTTGAGGTCCCCAGGCCCCAAAAACACCATTCGTTCGAAACTGAGTATATTTATATATATGTGTAAGTGTGTGTGTGTGTGTGTGTGTGTGTGTGTGTGTGTGTGTGTGTGTGTGTGTGTGTGTGTGTGTGTGTGTGTGTGTGTGTGTGTGTGTGTGTGTGTGTGTGAGCATGATAACTGTCGTAAATATTATCCGATATTGATTAAATTTGGTATAAACGTTTAAAGCAACATTTTTTACTTCCAGAAAGTTCGAAAATCAGCCAGATCTCTCTATCCGAAGGTGTATTTTGGGAGGGTTTTGTACCCCAAATTTTTTTAAAATTTTTTACATATAATTTTGGAAATAGTAACATTTTATTTTTTACCATTGGATTCAGTTTAAAAAACACACAATTTGGTATTTTGATCATTCCTCTACGTCAATTGGTTACCGAGATATTGAAAGTGCTAAACACAGTACGTTGTCTAATATTATTCTTATGGAGGAAAATACAAAATGTATATCTCGCTTATTTATGAAGGTATACTGATGAAACTTGGTATGCGGCTTCATCTGGTTGTGGTCCATTGATATTTTCTCAAAACAGTGTTTGCTAAAGGCTCCCGTAGCAGCAAACCTGCGTACTTGGCCCCAATGTTATTCTTATGGAGAATAATTAAAATTGTATATATTGCTTATTCGTGAATATATTTTTATGAAACTTGGTAAGTTGCTTACGTAGTATTATGACATTTATATCTTTATTTGAAATACGCTTAGTATGCAGGTTTGCTGCGACGGGGGTATCATATTTTCTGGTGTGGGGATGTATGACTTGGGAGTTAGGGGCTTATACTTGTAAACATGCAGCTGCCAGTATTTAGTATGGTCATATATCTATCCACTGCCTTGGGCTTGGTACGTATGCATGGAGGTATCCATATTTAAAAGTGCTTCTTTAATTTTTGATTTTAAATCTTCTTTCTCAATCGTTAACATCGCCAAACTTCGAAAATCAGCAATACATTCTTTGTCAATAATTAAATCACCATTATTGTCCATTGAGTGTTTGATGAACTTTAGCCTCCCAGCAAGAATCCACTTGATTGGCAGGGGACAAGATTGAAAAGTGTTTAATACTTCCGCAGATTCACCGTTAAAAATATACATCTAATAAGGTCGCTTGTCACAGCTTACGTAGTGGCGGGGTTTGTTGCGAGTAACACCTTTTTACAAACTTTGCATGTTTCATGATTTTCTAGCATAGGCATTTTAAAATTATTACTATTATCCAATATTTGATGGCATGTTTTACAAATCTTAGGAATAACTTTGTGAGTAGTTTGATAATGGCGTAATAAACCACTTCTGTTGGAGTAAGATGTAAAACAGACTGCACAGGTCAACATTTTATAATGTAATGAGTGTAGAGATGTCATAATCTACTTTTTATAAAAAAATTACCATTTAAAAAAAACTAAATACGAGCAAAATTCATAATATGAATATTTTAGACAATAACACAAATTTGACATTTTTATAAAAACTAGGCCCCTTATCAAAAATCTGGGAAACCGCTTTTTAGATATCAGTATAAGATATCTCCAAACCAAATTTGAACCTCACATCTCGATAAACAAAAAAGTTATGAAGGTTTTCTGGAAAACCAAAATTTGTAATTATTAAGGGAACAACAAATATTTTTTAAATCTGTACACGCTAGCAAGTGGGGGTTTATGTTCTACATGTACATTCCAAGTTTCATTAAAGTTGGATCATAATCAACCGTATGGGAGCTAATTTTTTAATTTCAAATTATCGCTTGTAGCGCGCAGGCTCGTTCTCTAAATTGAAAATTTTCTTTACCAAACACAGTTTTACATCCATATGTACCTATACACCAAATTTCAACCCGATAGCTTTATACATAACGGAGATAGAATTAAATGTCAAAAGTCAAAATATTTTGGACCAAAAGGGGAACAACATTTTAGAAACCTGGAATGGGTTGGGAACCCCCAAAATCCATGTGATTGCAATTTTTTAAATTTCGTTTTTTTTAGATATCTCTTACCGTTTTTGAGATATAAGCGATTTTAGAAAATTGCCCTTTAGCATCCTGTACCGCTCTGCTTCCCCGGTGCCTCCGCTCCCCACGGGGTTTTTGAAAATAAAAAATTCGAAGTCTAAGAAGATGTTATAACAGTTCCAAAAGTTCAAAATAAAAAGTAGTTAAAATTTAATTTTAAAAAATTAACTAAACAATTTTGTAAATATCAAAAGTTAAAGACATTTTAATCAAAAATGAAAATGAATAACGATTCCCTTTCATATTCAGAGTACTCTCTTAAGTCATAAGTTATTAGTTAAGTTCATATGACATTATTTACGTGTTAAGGACCACTCTGAATTTGTCTAAGTCCAGAGTATGAACATATTTTTTAGCTGAAATTATTCTAAGTCTCAAAGTATTTCTTCAATTTTAAGTTAAAACCTGCAACTCCGAAGGTCTTCTTGCTGGTGCTGTGGCTGTTGGACGTGAAGTGAGGACCCTAGCCTGCAGCGACTCTTTATGTAGCCGACAATTCACAAAATTAATTTGTAAAATTACGCGGGGAATGCCCGCGGAGAGTACCAGAAAGCACCAGAAACTTCCACGGGATTCCCAGGCTGGATGTCATCTCGTGGGTATCATTCGTCGGTCGCTGTGTCCTTGGTGCCGATTTTGCAGAATCACCTTCAAGGTTGATCGTGGTGTCAGTGACAATAACCGAGTGCACTTCTAAGTTGTTTACATGTGTTGTTTTTCTGGTGTGGAGTTATTTTTGAACTTGTGGATTTCCGCAAAGGATGTGTTAAAATGAATTTAGAACCAATATTACTACAGAAGTGGTTGAGAGGACCCCAAGTTGGGGCTCAAAAATACAAAGTATTGGAGACATGGCAATTATACAGCTGGATGGTAAATAAGTTTGCATTTAAAATTTAACTACAATAGTGTTTTTTTTTGAAATGTAGGTGGAATTTATTAAAACATTAGCCTACAACAATAACATATCTAAATTGCAGACAAATCTGACCATAGACGCCAAATTTAGGTTTTTAGCCTGATTTTGAAAATTATTTAAAAAAAATATAGGGAACGGAGTGGGTTTGGAAAATTTTATTTAAAATAGGCAAGGGTCGGAAATTAGTGTAGGCCAACAAGGAAATTTGTGTAGGGTAGGATCGGGCAAGTGTGCAAAAACTGTTCCCCATGTTATTCTTATGGGGGAAATGGGGTAAAATAAGCCCTCCCCCTTAGTTTGCCACTACTGTGATCAATACACATATTTATTAGGTGATATATACATTCAAAAATAATGCACATTTATAAAACAACAAACCGACATCCATAATTATTGTACTAGCAATAACTATAAATGGGGTTTTCAACGAAATAGATTAAGTAGCCTATAACTATCACACATCATTAGATATTACCATTTTTAATAAATTGTGCAAGATAAAAATTTAACTTATTATGCATTTAATTATAAACTGTATGTCTGAACACAAGGAACACCTTTTTATCACATTAATGATTTTTAAATTATGCAATAAGATACTGTGATTTGTTTGTTACATTATAATGTTATTGATTATTAAATTTATTAAATTAATTTATTGCAAATTCTTATCAATTTGTTTGTTTTTAATTAATTTTTAAACTATGATTTTTATATGCTGTTAGGTAGACTATTTATTTATAGATTTTTGTTACTGTAGTTGTGACTCCATAGTCTTGTCAACTATTGTAACTTAAATTTAGTGATGATGTCTGCTGTCAATATTTAATGACAGATAAATACTGTGCATTGTCTATTGTCCTTTGACACGGGCGGCACAAACGGTAACCAGGACAGCCGGTTCGGGCAATGTGCAATACGAATATTCGACTCTTGAGATCCGCTTGACGCTGCACTCCAGCGACCACCCATCTTCACTTAATTTGGCGCGTCTGTCCACACCGCATGTCCGATCAGAAGTCACGGACTTATCAACCATTCTTCTCCTGCTAAATCTTGGACCCCGACGTCGGCCATAAGCTACAAAGAGAAGCGACTTTTCTTCTCTAGAAGATCCGGTCCTTCCAGCTAAGCTCGTCGTACGCGCATAACCCCGAGGTACGCGACAGCAACAATGAGTGGTCTGGACAACAACATCCCCCACTCTTTCCCGTACGATGGTCTCTAAAGATATTAAGAGGGATTTCCAGTCCTCTGCATCTACCTGCTTCTCCCATAAGACCAATGGCTATTTTCAAATTCCGTCCCTCCTCCAGAGATTATCAGAAATTGTTGATTTAGCTCATTTTATAAAGCAACAAAATACCTAGCGAGTTCAGTCAGCTGAATTTTGATATAATAAATAATAATCGTTCAAAAGTTCCAAATGGATCAATATTTTCGACTTTTGCTATGAGATTATAGTCGCTGAAATTGCTAGGTATTTTTTGAAAATGAGCCATAAATCAACGATATCGGATAATCCGTTGAGGAAACACAGATTTTAAAAGTTAACATTGGTGCTATGGGAGAAGCAGGTAGAAACGCGAGAAGTTTCGTTTCTGGAGCCCCCTCTTAAATAATTTCTTGAGTAGCATGATATGTGTTGTTACAAAAACAGGATAAAAAACCACGTATTACAACACTACACAATATATTTATACTTATATGCAAGATGCACTTACATGCAAGATGGTAAATATACATAAAGGATGGTACAAGGCGATCGATTTCAACCAATTACACTGGTCATCAGGCCCTATCAGACCATGATTGGCATTCTGAGTACAGTGTAAGTACATTTTGTAATGTGAGACGTAGTTAATTTTATCCTGTTTATCGATATTATGCTCAATGATAGGTGGGGCAACTTTTTCTTGACTGATTACTACATCCTAGTTCTCGTCCCATAATCAATCGATTGCATGAACTCATTTAATTGTATAATAAACACAAATACGCTTCATTGTAAAAAATATTTTAACTAATAAAGAAATTAGGAAGCGTATTAATTACGTCACACCATGATTCCTATATTAATTGAAATGAGAGCTAAAATTGCATAAATCCTTGTCTACCAGGATTCCAGGATAAATTCATGTCGCGGATGGTGTCTTCATATACATTACCGATAAATAACAAATAAAGACACATTATTGATTAAGATACGAAGATTATTTCGGGAAACGGTTTTCCCGAAATGCATGTTTTCCCTAACGAAGAGGTGACCGACACAAAATTCTGCGTAGGCGATCACACAACTTATTAATGTGTTTACATAGGATTGGTAGAGGATGGCGTGGGAGGCTGCATTGTACGGGACGAAGTGAAGTGTATAAACCCCTCTATTGTTTACGTTCGTCACCACTCGACATTGTCAGCACTCTTCTTTAATCGCCACACTAACATTTCCATTTATTCTTATTATATTCTATGTGACTTCTCACTTAGACTATGTCCTTTTACACTATTTATATTGAAGGTAATGTGAGAATGTGACATTAATATATAATTAGTTTTTAACACCGGATGTTTATCCTGTAAAACCTTACACGGATTTCTAGGTAGCTTATGGAAATATTTAGAGTTAAACTGTTACAGTCTATATTTAACTAGGAGTTAATATAAATATCGCATGAATGAACATTTCCTATTATTAAACGGGATAAAGAATATATGGCTTTGAGTCGTTTACAGGTAACAAAAAAACCGACCACGACTGTAGAGACTGTAGATTTTACTGCCAAATTGACTTATATACAACACCTCGATTAACAGGACCGTGGTTAATGAGCCTCCGATATATATGGAGTGACAATATACACGTTGGTAATTGAGTTAACAGATGTGTAGGCGCAGGATAGGCCAGATGGGGTGCTGGTTTGAGATACGGCCCCTGGGATAATAAGTGTTAACTAAGTATTGCACCGAGGTTTAATATCAATTACATTTTTAAATATATTTAAAGATAGAGCCTCGTATGCACTGTTCTTGAAAATCGCATTTAATACCGTTTGAGCCTAGTTAAACAGGTTCTAAAGGTGATAAATTGCTAATTTCGTTTTTAACGTTTCGAACAGATAATTTACATCGCGTTTTAAGTAACCATGGACCAAGTTTTGGTCCCAGTTTAAACGTTTCCTTTAGGTTTGAATTTCAGAATGAATAATCGACTATAAAACTAGCAAGTAAAATGTTGATGGCATATTTAATGTAGTATGTTATTTAATTTATTCTGACTACTGTATACACAGATGACAACATTTTTGTTTGATTTCTTTTGAGAACAAATCTATCCAATAAAATTAATTTAAGGAAAAAATTACTATATCATAAATAACTATTGGGTGATCGTCTAAGCTCTTAACCTCTTCAACGGATTATCCAAAATAATTCATCTTCGTTTCATTTTAAAGGAAAATTTCTAGTGATAACAGTAAGCAGAATTTTGATGTCAAAAATACTCATTAAAACGATTACTAATATTTAATGTATTTTAACTTCATGGAACGATTGTTATTTGCGATATAAAAATTCTTCCCACTGGAATTACTAGGTATTAATTGTTCTTAAACATATTATGTTTAGTTTCATTAATGATTTCGGATAATCCTTTGAGGAGGTACGGGACTTAAACTTGATCATCGGTCTTACGGGAAAATCAGGTAGAAACGCGAAATTGTTCGGGGCAGGTGCTCCCTCTCAATGAATTTTCACATTTCATAATTCATATTCAACTACATTTTGGAAAATTATATTTATATTTTCTCGCATACTTCTAAATTTGTAAACTAGCAATGTTTAGTAATTCGCGATTACTATAATGAATAACTTAATTAATTAATCAATTAATTCCATCCAATCACACAGTTTACATTTATAATAATTACATTTAGCCAAGTACATTGTATTGTATATGAAGTACAAGGAGGAAAATAGGGTCCCTGAGGCAAAGCCTGTTTAGGGATTCCTTCACTCTATAAGATTAGTAGAACTAAAGCAAAATTCATTTGCGGGGGCAGACACTTGATACAAATATTTGTATATAAATTGTGTTCCATTCACTTAAAACTGTTCGTAAGTTGGCATAAAATATAACATAGTGTAACTAATAAACACTTATATACTTATTATAATATGTTGTAAGATTCGTTGTTCGTGTAACGTGTGAAAGAGTGAAACCATATTGATGCAAAAAGCATATCCTTTCCTGTAATGGTTTAGACAGTAAATATTGTTTATTTTTCACAATATAAGATACATCTTAACCTGGTTGATTTAAATTGCTAGGAAATGACTACGAAAGCTAAAGGAGTCTGCTAATGAACAGGTAACCGAACTCATCACTCCCCCCAAACATGCTTCCCTCTCCTAGTCTGAAATGTTTATTGATTGCGATGTCGTTGTTCGTGTGGTTACAATTTAATTGTTGTTGAAAACTCGAAATTGTCAGCGAGACCGCGTTATGAGCGAGCATTCGTTAAATTAATAATATATAGTGACAAAATGCAGACAAACGCGGATGTAGGTCTGGGGGGATGATATATATTGGGCCCCATTGACCTTTTTGTCGTAAAGGATTGTACAATTTTTTGCACTAACCTTCTCGTATATAAGGGGCTTCATAACGAGAGACCGGTTTCAAATTGTTTACCCTGAGAGGGAGTGGGGTCGGAGGTAATTAAAAAATGTTAAATGGGATATATGGTTATCTAAATGAGATACCTCTTTTATATGCCTCAATAAAAAAATAATACGCCCGTCGCAGAAAACCTACATACTCAGCGAGTTTCCAATGCATATATATGTCTTAATACCACATAAAGCCGCTTATCAAGTTTTAATTGAACATTTTAATTATACTCCATAAGAATAACATAGTACAAAATTATTTTTTTTATGAAAATGTCAATAACACTCAACTAGGTGAAGCCTCATACCAAGTTTTATTAATTTATGTTAATAACTAAAAGGCCCCTTCACACTATACATTTTCCGGTCCGGCCGTCGTAGAGCGTACGTACTAGATCGGACGGTGCCTCCACACTATCCGGCCAAGCGTCCGGCCTCTTGGTTTTCCCCGCCAGCACTGCATTTATTTTTAATATATTCGTCTTCAGTTTTTGTGTAGCTTCAACAGTATTTTAAGATAAAGGCTAATAAATATTATTACACTAATAATAACATATTATAATAATTCGTTAGTGTCAATTTATGTAATTTTGTTCTGCCCTTTCTGCATCTACCGGCCGTTCTTGGGATAAACTGCCTTTTGCATTATATTGCACTAGCAGTTACCCGCGGGCTTCGCCCCGTTTGAATTTATACGATCAGATGCTGTTCCCTCTACACCAAAGCTCTGGAGTAAATGACCATCATGGTACACTCTGAATATGCAGTGGAAGAGCTCAGATGCGGCAATCAACTCACATGCTGATCCGTAAGTTGATGGTTTCAACATCTCGCGACGGTAGTGTTCAGGGGAGATGTAATTATCCCCTTTAACATCATGAGTTAAAATTTGAAATTTTGCCCAATTAGTCGAAACATAGTTAACAATTTTCTCTCTTACTTGATCGCTGTAGAAATTATTTCCGTAAACTGAATAGCATATGAAAGAGGCACGAACCATCTGGAGGCATGTGAATAACTCTAAACTGTGAGTCTGTTTGTCCAAATAGTGTTAATGTTGTATCCATATCAAAAATTCAAAAAAATATATAAAAGAAACCAATAAAAATTAAAATATTACTAAAATTGTGTATTCATGACAAAAACAAAAAACTAAAATATCATAAAATTCAATAAATTAGCTTTTAACCTGTCACACCACAACACAAAATAAAAATCATAAACATAAACAAACCAATGAATAATAACAGCTGTTTGTAAAAATTTTAAAGAAACAGGTGGTAATGTAGAGTTTGCAAGACACTCGCCCATTTTTAACATTATTGGCTTACTCCAGTTCAAAAGAATTATAAATCAACGTTCTACCGTGGTTTTACTGTTTGTGTAGAATAGCAACAGCTGTTTACAATATTTTTAATTAGTCATCTGATATCATCAAAACAAATCTTTCTTCCATAAGAATAACATGGTAAATTTGAAGGTCTGTGGGGCGGAGCCCTATGGAGATACCGGCGTGTAAACTGCTTAGTTGTCCTATTTAAGACCTAAAGAATCAGTGTACAAAATTTCAGCTCTCTACCTACATGGGAAGGTGGAGAATTCTTGATGAGTGAGTCAATGAGAGCTTTGCCTTTTATAGGTATAGATTACTATTTGTAAAAGTAAGGTGTAGTTATCTAAAAATAAAAAAAAACACTGGAGAATTACAAATAATAATACCAGTCGCTGTTAACCCGGCGGGAAATTGTAGTAGGGGAGAGAAGCGAGGCAGTTCCCGGTAATTTATAAATAAAAATATAGCCTACAAAGCAAAAAGTATAATTTTCGCTTTTTAATTTTTCCAATATTTAAACTCTGATTGAAAGAAGCGATTCTGGAGGTTCATTGTTTTCCATAATTTCTCAATAGGATTTGTCCAGTGTTAAATGCAAGCCTTTCCTGTTTGTCAGAGATTATGTACAACTTTAACTAAAAGTTCAATCGGTAGACATTGACAATTGAAGGTAAACTGTTAAATCTGCATGTAATAAATCTGTTAAGCTGGCATAATTATCTGGGATTGTTATCTTAAAATCTTAAAATAGTTACATGCTGTTGGGTAATGTTTTGGAGCACTTTGACTTATTATTTAAATATATTTTCATTTACGTAATCAAAATTGAGATATATCAGTTATAAAAGAAATCATGCAGTATTTCCACTCTTTCACTCATCGTATGATGTTCACTATCTCAAATAGTTTGTTAAATACAACAAATACACATATGATCGAAAAAAATGTTTAGATGGATGGTAAAGTTCTGGTGAGGAGGGACTTGGGTAGGGATATAAGTTTATATCCCTAGATATAACTGGTGGTTACCAGGAAGTCCCGAGGCCGGACAAGCGATCGTACGTTGCCTCCACACTGTACGATTTAGTCAAAAACTTTCTGAAAACTGATTGCAAGTTCATACTTATCCATCCGCTCGTCCGGCCAGAAATGTGTGCCTCCACACTGTACGATTTCCGGACCAGGCCTAGCAATGCGTCCGGTGGCCGGACCGGAAAACGTACAAAGTGTAGGCAATGAATACAGAGTCTTATAAGAAGAACAGGTCCCGTGTTAAAAATTCCGTCGCTTATTTGAAGTTGGCGCGCTGGAAATCCGTAGTTTTGCGCCTCGCCGCTGTGAAGCGCCTCTAGCTCTGCACACCGGTACCGAAAACACGAGATGTTGCCGTGGCCTAGGTCCCTTCGCTCTTGTAGTAGTTAGTAGGGCGGGGTTGGCTGTAGCGACGGTCGCGGGGGAGGAGTGGCTGGGTAGACCGCGCGCGCTGCCTCGTGGCCGGGCTCAAAACTAGCACGGCAAGTTTCAAATACTGACAGACTCTGGCCCTTAAGACGTGTTCTTCTTATAAGACTCTGAATTCATTGGTGTAGGGCCCTTAAGGGAGACATCATATTTTACTTTACCCTGTAAGAATAACATGGCGGCTGAGTGCGCAGGTTTGCTGCTACGGGAAGTATCAATAAAATTGCTTTTTTGCGCAAATAAAAATAGACCACAACCAGATGAAGACAAATACTGTTTCGTCGGGATACGTTCATAAATAAGCAAAATATAAAACTGTTGGTATTCTCCATATTAATTAATATTGGGCAACGTACTGAGTTAGTCGATATCTCTGGAACCAATTGGCGTAGAGCAATTATCAAAACACTAAATTATATGTATTTTCTGTAGCTAAATCCGATGGTGAACAATAAAATTTGACATTTTCAAAGATTACATGTTAAATTCCAAAAACCTCATTTGTGGGGTACAAACAACCCTCCCCCCCCACACACACACACGCGCGCGCGCGCGCACGTACGCACGCACGCACGTTCGCACGCACACACGCACGCACGCACGCACGCACGCACTGTAAGATAGTCCGCTTAGGTTGTACAAAAATTAATACTTAAAGTAAATTATAAAATTGAGAGCACTTTCCAATAGTGAGAGGTTACCACTGAACACTTGATTGGAGAGTTTAGGATCAGAAATAATTGAATGCTACGTTTCTGATCAATAACAAGTATAATATAAATCAAAATATAAAGTTACAATAATTTGATAATTATGAACTCTTGTGAATGTTTTCAGAGATTATTTGATTGGTATTAGTATATTAAAATATCTTTCCTTTATCAATGAATTAACTATTACAATTATTTTGTATACATATGAATAAAAGTTGAATTCATCTGTAAAGTAAACTGTCTAATTAAATGCAAATTAATGAATGGTTGCTTTTGAAACATTATTCTTATAATTATAAATTTTATTGCACTTCTGTGATTTTAATATTACTTGAAAAAACTGTATAAAATTAAATGCAAATCTAATAGTTGTTTCATATTTTCTGCATTGAGCTAAATCATGTAATTAATTTAAAAGGTTGAAAACATAATGTTATTCCTAAATTCACCAGTTTATTGTTAGAGAATGTGTTTAAATAGATTTAGAAGAGTTACTTGTATCTTTGGGTTTATCCAGATTTTTCACTGCACAGACACTTCACTTAAATTCGAATTGCCCATTTTAGGCTCAAGGCCATCACTCCCACACTACTAGTCACTGAAACTTTCTAATACATTGTTCTAGGATGATGTTGGCAGACTAAATTAATTTTCTTCATCTTCCTTCAATCCCCTTCCACCCCAAAGCTGTGGATCGTTGTCATTGGCTGTCTAAGTATAATTTTTCATGGAGAGGAAGAAGGCTATTGGTTCAATATGATATGGGGAGGTCTTTAGTTGGAGTTAGTATTGTATCAGCATTTCTCACGGGTACTGTGCAATGTGGATGGATCTCATGGTGATAGGGTTCAGGGTCAAAAGGGATAGGTTTACTGGCTCGATTGTCTGAGAAAGGAATTTGTTCTTAGAAAGGTTTAATGTCCGAGGAAGGAAAGATTCATTAGTTTGGTTAGAAATTGTAAGAGAAATGATTTTAGGAGAATTTAAATTCTCTTACACTCCCCAGGGACCGAAAAGAATTCGTCCCAAATTCTATTATTGTGGTTCTTCTCAATAGAGGTAAGTTGAAAATCTTGAGAGTGGGAAGTATGCAGTCATCAGGATGTGTGGGTTGAGGTTCTCGAAGGTTGTCTTGGAGTCCTTGCAGGTCGTCTTGGAGTTCTTGTAAGTCGTCTTGGAGTCCTTGATGCTGTGTTGTGGGATTACTGCTGTCGGGTTGTTCTTTGATGAGAGTGTTTTTATAATAAGTTTTTGATTGAAATGATTTGCAGAAATGTTTTTGTTGGAATTAACCTATTTATTTTATGAGTTTTTTTTACTTAAATTAATATAGTGCACTGAATTAATATTTTTGTTTGAATGTAACACTGTAAACAATAATAAAAGGTCTACTTTACTAAATTGCTCTTGGTTAGTCTACCATATGTTGCTACTAAAATCTACAATAAACTAATACATCTAATACATTTTTTTTTATATGTGTATATATATATATATATATATATATATATATATATACTCTAATACTGTTATACTGAAAGTGGTCATGGCGGAAGATGATGACTTTTATTTTTTTTATTCTTTTTTTTAATTAGCCTTAGTTTTACAATTGGTCTCACCACTATTATTTGTGAGTACAATATTCCTATATTTCTTATGACACCACTAATCTACTTTTTTTTACTACTTACAACAGTTTGTTCTACTCTAAATCCTCTATATATTTTTGTGTGTATTATTTTCATATCAGAGTAAGTTTGTCTCTTGAACTTTTAGAGATATATATTTTGTTTAAAGTCGGTATAATACTTCGACAATATATTAACTTTTACTTCCATTTGCGCAACTCATACCTTCCGGGCCCTAGAAAGCAAAATCCCACAAATGGAGTAAATATAAAAATAATTTGGAAAAGTAAAAGAGTAAAACAACCTTTGCTACACTAAAAGTAAAGTAAATATGCATTAAGAAATTGAATTAAACAAATATCTTGATGTATTCAAGAGACAATAATGTGTGCTTTTCTACAAATCTATACATATACATTTTATTTACATTTTGTTATATTATTCTTGTAAGATACATTGACTTTTTTGTTTGCTGGCCAGCATTTTTTTGTTTGTTTGTTTATCCTTTGACATTTATTCTTTGACAAGTTATCTAACTATTTAGGGGCATATTTATAATGTCCTTTTCATCTTATAGCCCTTCACAGTTTGTATTTCTTATACACATTCACATTTATACATAAACCCTTTTCATTTGCTATATTTGGAAAAAACTATATTTACTATATTTCCTTATATAAATCATAATTATTTACAAAAGTTACTGTAGCGTAGTTTATTAACATCTGCTATCCTCATATTCATGAGCGAGTGTAAACAGAGTGTGCTGACCCTGACCCACTCACTGCTAACCTGTGCATAGATAAGCACTTTAGTAATGTTTGATAAGGCTCATCTTCTGGAGAACGCCTGCTAGTGTTTCTCCCACGCATTTTGCCTGGATTAAGTTTCTTTGTTGAAAGATAAGAGACTGATTGTAAGAAAAAATTCAGGTTACTATATACATGTCTTAACTGTGTCAGTGTCTAATTGAGATTTATAGTATTAGTAGCATGTTTGTTACAAAATCCTTGTGTTTGATATTTCATGTATTATTTGTTGTGCCATATTGTGGATGCATATTGGATATAATGCAGGAATGAGCAGTTTTAAGTATGTTTTGTTGTGTCTTAAATTGAAAATATCCATTCTAAAAGTTCAACTAAGTTAAATCTTTGCATTTTGATATTTTTTAAAGTTAAAGTTTGGAATGTACAAATTATGAATCTACTTGCAGAAGTATGTTTTATTTTATGTTCTTATGAAAGATTTTCATTCCAGAAACGTGAATCGCTTCATGAGCAATTTTTCCATATTTAATTAATTGAACTAAATAAGAAACCTCGTTTAGTTTTCGTATTATTGGGAATGGACCTTTGAATGGTGAATAAAACTTGCATTTTTGTCATTTGGCAATCGTGGAAAATGTATAATAACTTCATCACCTTGTTTTAACTCTATATTTTGTTTATTTCTGTCATAATACTTTTTCTGAGAACTTTGCGCTTTTTCTAAAATTGATGGTAAAGATTTTCTGACTTCTTCGATGATTTTGGCTGCTTCAACGATGTTTTGATCCGCGTCTGGACGAAGGTAGATGACATATGTTACTAAAGGAGGCTCCATTCCAAATGTTAGGTAGTATGGGGAAAATCCTGTTGAAATATTCCTAGTTGAGTTATAGGTGAACACAATGTGCTGTACATATTTTGACCAATCCGTTGGGTGTTCATTGACGTAATGGGAAATGCCGCGTACTAGAACTCCGTTGAATTTTTATGTTAAACCTTGGATATGCTGAGAATATGCTGGTGTGACTCTTTGTTCTATGCCTAATGCTTGGCAAAAATCTTTCATTACTTGACTCATAAAATGTGTTCCTTGATCATGAGTTATGATTGAGAAATATCCAAATGTTGTACAAAAATCTATTAAGTGTTTTGCTACAGTCTTTGAGTCAGCTTGCCTGCAAAGATATGCGAATGCCATTCTTGTTGTGGCATTTGTTAATACTAATACATATTTATATCCATATGACGAGTTTAATGGTCCTATGAAGTCAATAATAATTCTGAAGCGTGGCTTTACTGATGGAATTTGAGGTTGCAAAGGGCCATAATTTTTGTAAGTTTTAGGATTGTGTTCTGCACATGACACACAATTTTTGCAATAGTCAGAAACATCTGTAGACATATTTTTCCAGTAAAATCTTGGCTTAATTTTTGATAGGGTCCGGAAATAAGAACTGTGAGCACCTGTTTTAAAGTCATTGTGAAATGCTTTTAGTATTTCTTGTTTCAGAGAAGTGGGCAATGAAACAACATTTTTTGTTTCGTTGTTGCTAAATGTTTTATAATACAAAACATCATCAATCAATCGATAGTGTCTTGATTCACGAGCGATTTGTTTGTTTGTAGAATCTATGTCCGTCAATGCTAACCTGATTTGTTTATGGTATGGGTCATTCGCTTGTAGCAGTGGCAGATTTATATCTCTTATTACATTAATCGTTTCTTCATTTTGAATCACTCCTGGTTCTATGTATTTATCAATTGGATTTCGACTTAATGCATCTGCTAGAGTGTTATGTTTGCCTGGTTTATATTTTATAATTAGATCATAATCTACCAATGTAAGTGCTAAACGGTTCAGTCGAGCTGAAGCATTTTTAAATTGTTTGTAATATTGAAGGCTAGAACAGTCTGTGAAAACAGTGACTTGCCTGTTAAACGTAAATTCTCTCCAATAATTCACACAGTACGATAAGGCTAGAAGTTCTCTCTCTGCGTTTTCATATCGTGTTTCATAGTCTTTAAGTTTGCGAGATACATATGCTACGATTCCCTGTTATCTGTTGGATCTGTTTGTCCCAAATAACCACCAATACCATCAAGGCTGCTATCAGTATGAATGAATGTTTCTAGGTATTCTTTAAAATGTGCTAATATGGGGGGATTAGTTAATGACTCTTTGATTTTGTTGAAAGCTATTTCACATTTTTCATCCCACGTAAATCTTGTTCCATTGCTACTTGATTTGATTAACTCTGTTAAGGGATAAGTTATTTTAGAATACGATTTTATATAGTTTCTATAAAACGATGAGAGTCCCAAAAATTGGCGAACTTGTCGAATTATTTTTGGAAAACTGATTTTTTAAATGTATGAAATGTGAGTATTAATATTGGCTTAGATACCACCGCAACATTGACCTCCAACCACGAGATAACAGGCCCCCCGGGCGGACGGACTTTTTGAGTTGGACAGTATTTATTGAATCCCAACAGCAAAATTTAATGTTTGCAAAACTGAATTATTTACGTGGAAAGTATAGTGTTACCAAGGTTTTTACGCCGTTTAGTCGACTTTGAAAGGTATATTTGGTAAATTTACGGTCGAATACGCAACCGCTCTGGGTAATCCTGATGACGTCATGCGAATTTAATCCAGCGAATTTAACATGTCAAAATTGGGGTAAAAACACATTTTAAGGGAAAAGGGATCAAATTGAAGTTTTTTTAGGAGAAAATGCTCATTTACAGCAGCTGTGGGCGCCTAGAATTTAATTCAGTCACGTTACTCTGCCTCCGTCCTCGTCCTCTGTCATTTAGGTCGCCGTTCCGCTGTTTTACATCTACTAACAGAGAGCAAAAGAATTTTTAGGAATCGTGACTCAAAAAGCTTTTAACGAACAGCGGTTCTCGGAAAAAGACAACGGATGACAAACTGTGATTGATGTTACAAACTAATGACTCAGCGCGATGGGAAAATTTTAGAGTGCAGTGGGTGGTTCGACCGGTTTGAACGTGTCCGCGCGCGTCCGTTGTAGTCGACGCAGGTGCTCAAACGCAAAAAACATCAGAGAACAAAAGGAATTCTCGGAATTGTTTGCCCAGACTGGACGGCGCCAGACCCTTCCAGGAAATCTATTGTTCAAATCAAGGTCAAGATGCCCGCCGGGGGGGGGGGCAAAATGCTACAGACGAAACTTACTATCGGTGGGAGGGGGTTCTATTGTTATGCAAATGAGATTTCAAATTATTATTGATTGATACAAATTATTCATAATTGATAACAAACTATGATTAATTGGATTAAAATTATGATTAATTAATACAATTATGATTAATTGGATTAATTAAAAAAATTAAAATTAAAAATGGTGGAGGGGGAGCTCCATTGTTATTCAAATGAGGGGGTGATATGCACCACAGCCCCACCACACGCCGGAGCCCCTTACCTCCCCTACTCGGCTCATTTGTCAATACGTATCTATGAAACTTGGTATGTGGTTGTATATGGTATATATGTATATGTATATATATATATATATATATATATATATATATATATATATATATGCATTGCAAATTCGCAGAGTATGCAGGTTTGCTGTGACGGGGTTATATATACATACATATATATATATATATATATATGGTGCCTATATGTGTGTGTGTGTGTGTGTGTGTGTGTGTGTGTGTGTTTGTGTCCGTAGGCACGATAACTTTCGTAAAAATGGTCCGATCTTGATGAAATTTGGTATAAACGTGTAAGGAAGCATCTATTATCATGAGTTTTTGTAGTCCCCATGGCAGTAAACCTGTGTACTCAGCAGGTATAATGTTATTGTTATGGAAAATAAGAAACATGTGATATCTTTCATGTTTATGAACATAAATTGGTAAAATTTCGAATATTGCTTTATCTGGTGGTGATCTATTTGTATTTGCATAAAAACTAGATTATTGTTGTCCTTGATGCAGCAAACCTGCATACTCAGTCGTAATGTTTTTTATTATGGAAAATAAATAAAATTTCATATTTCACTTATATATGATTATCCTTAGATGAAGCTAGTACGTGGCTTGATGACGTAGTGAAGTACCGTACCATTATTTGAAATTCGTTGGGTATGCAGGATTGCTGCAACGGTGTATTATTATAGTAATACGTATATTACTACAGTTTGAAATCGAGTATTTATTGTTATCCTTATATACAATTATTAGAAAGTAACTATATAGTTTGTATTTGTTGGTACAATAATACATAGATTTATAATCCGAGAGATCAAGTCTGTAATACCTTTGAGAGTATTGTACCCGAAATACAATTATGATATTTTCAATAGACCTCCCCTTTATTTTGTATCTCTTGACCCAGACGTAATGCAAAAGCTTTTAGCCACTGCTCGTAGGTGGAGGGAGGGGTAGGCAACGCAGCTACAGGTCCTGAAAACTCATTCATTTCGTACAAAGGCCCCGAGGAGTATGTGGAGGTTTCTCCTCTTCCCACCTCTCCTACTCCCTCAGAAGGTGTTTTCATCTTCCTCGTGCTCTAAT
The DNA here is from genome assembly GCA_963675035.1 of Allygus modestus. NCBI lineage: Eukaryota > Metazoa > Arthropoda > Insecta > Hemiptera > Cicadellidae > Allygus > Allygus modestus. The sequence continues at coordinate 36,028,536 of OY776113.1, read as the reverse complement.
GTACTATCGTTATGTACATTATTTATTAAATACATTTAATACAGATTTGGTTTTTTTATTATGGCAGCACTTCACTCCAATAACCACGTCTTAAAGTGACGATTATTTTCAATTATCATATTGTAAACAAATAAGGCGATTTTTGTGAGCAGGCTACTGGCTAATCTATTAGGTATTGAATTACTGTTTGTCTACTATTTGAAAGACCTTAACGCCTGTATGTGCCTTTTGGGGATTTGGAAAACATCCACCTTCAGGGCGTTTTACCAAAGAGTAACTATAAGATTGCACTCATAATATTCGTATTAGACTGGGCAAACAAAACCTTTTCGTAAAACAAACTTGAAACACACAAAGAACAAGGTACAATCTTAATATTTTTTTAAACAGAAAGTACATTTTACATTTTCAAAAAATTAAAAATGCATTATTTTTTAAAAACCTAATTATAGTAAACAATTCCTTTGTTACTATGTGTAAAACACTTTGTCAACACTAGTTAACAGACAACCAAAACCAAAACAGTACACGTACAGTGCAACCCCAGACAACAATTCTTAAGTGATTACAGTTACATCCTAATTATTCGTAATTGGTATCACATTATGATAATAACAACAATAATAATTATTATTATTATTATTATTGCAATTCTCACGAGCGATACTAACCAATTACAGACAGCAAATTTAAAATTCTTGAAAACAGTCCTTCGTTCTTACATCATGTTTGTTGTAGCATTTGCAGTTACATTGGTCATGGTAAGTGTTGAATCCCTGTCACCTGTGATAATCCAACAATTACCTAACCTAACCAATTATCCTGCTGACAGATTCAGAGCACCGTGACCTGTCCACGGACATGAAAAACAAGTAACAAGTAATTTCCTTTAGGTACTTACTACATAATGATCTGATCGAATGTTTACATTATCTTCGATAGCATCAACATTTAAATTGAGTAACAATAATAACAACACATCATTTTAATTTCAGCAAAGCATTACCAATATTTTCTTTTTACTTTTATATTTATTATTCTGCGGGAGAAAGTCACAAGGTGATTAAGAGGAAAGTGTAGCAGATGACAGGTTCTAATACACTTAAGAGTGCATGCCAACGAGGTATATATCTATAGAGATCTCGTCTGGGGTAAAACTATGTAGCCTACGTGCTGACCGCCATTTTTACCCTCGGAGGACTCTGTAACGAATAAAAACCTATGTTCACAAGTTCTTGTTGATCATTGTTAGTCTTTATTGCTTTTCGACCAGATGTTTTGTTTACAAAATATCCTCCAGTGAGGCTTCAATTTTTTAATTCGAGACGAGATCTCTATATATACGTACCTCGTTGGTGCATGCATGCATATGTGTAGTTAGAGGATAAGAGGGTACTCCAGTCACGAAACCTTTAGCGTTTCTACCTGCTTCTCCCATAGGGTTAGCTTTCAAAGCCCGTCCCTCCTCAATGGTTTGTCCGATATAATTGATTTATGGCTTATTTTAAGAGCAAAGAAATACCTAGCAGTGAGCAAAAATTAGAAATCACAAAATATAATCGTCAATAAATGGATTATGTTTAATATTTTACTATGGGTTAACTGTTTCTGCTCACTGAAATCACTAGGTATATTTTTGCTCTTAAAAATTAACCATAAAACATAGATTTCGAGTAATTCTTTCAGGAGGGACGGACTTTAAAAATTAATATTGGTCTTCTGGGAGAAGCAGTTAAACACGGAGGACAGGGTCAACTCTCAAACTCGTCCGCAACACCCTAAAAATAGGGTGGTCTGGACCCTATATAAATCGCTAGACCGTGCTAATGAGGGTCGGCTGATGACACGCCACTGGTTACTACCGAGTGATCCGATCCTACTAGAACTAGTTCCTAGGATACGATCTTGAACTGAATTGATACACTCTCTACAGTAGTAGTGCTTAATTACAAATGTAAAGTTCGTTTAATTTTTTTATAAGATGGCAAAATAGTCCTAGTTGCATAATTATTTGTTTAAATACAGATGGATATTCTATACCCTAAATCTGGGTTTACTTTTCTAAACATTTAGTTCAATATGTGGTGAAAGTTCACTTAGTCATTTGTATAGCTATGTTGGGGTTTTAACGATGGGATCATTAGGACCATTAATATTTCAGGATATTGAAGACAAATTACAACGACAAATATTTTACTTGAACATATTTTCTAAGGCCCCATGGTTAAATTACCAACATCTATACAAATGACGAAATAAGCGTTCACCGCATATTGAACTAAAACATTAAACCGTGTTATCGGAACATGAAACAGCTGTGTATAAGTCTAAGTGAATGCAGAATGTGATATTTAGAGAAGGGAAATCGGATTTAGGGTTTAGAATTTTCACCTCTATTTTAAAATAATAATTATATCTCATAAAAAATTAACTAATCTAACTTTATATTTTTAATCAAACACAACTACTGTTTAGAGTGTAGCGATTCAGTTCTGGATCATATCCTAGGAACTAGTTACAGTATGATCGGATCAGTCGGCAGTATCCAGCGGTGTGTCATCAGCCGACCCTCATTAGTGCGGTCCACTGATTCAGGGTGGTGCAGACGACTTTGAGACGGACGAGTTTGAGAGAACACGGAGGTCTTGAGCCCCATCTTAAGTCAAGGTTGTATGTTAGAAATGATGAGAAGCTTAAAAATACAGTTTTCCAAAAAATGGTTTAGTGTTTGTGTAGCATGTGTTTACAAATTCCTAAGGATGACCAATTCCTACTGATGAATATTTAGTAACATTTTAGCTTGATTGACCCATAGTTCTTACTAATAAGAGTTATTTGGGATTTTAAGTACTAATTGAATCTACTAGATTTCTAAGGAAATAATTATATCAAGCAATCCCAGGCCTAAAAGGAACGAAGAATAAATTATATCCAAATCAATCTAAACCACTTGAAATGTATACTATCTGTGAATGAAATGAACTAATTTAACTTATTTTGAATTATTTTAAACTGTTAATATTATTCGTTAGTACATTTCATTTATTTTTTAAATCCAATACTGTTCATTCAACCATTCAAGTTAGATATAATGTGTTTATTATTGCCTTATATTCTTCTAATTCGATTTCCAAACCACCAGAAATTACAACGTAAGGAAAAGTCAGTTTTACAAGTTCGTCCAGTGACTTGCAGCTCGGCTCGATCATACACTTAAATTTAATAAAAGGAATGAAGAAATAAGTAAATACACCTTTTGGGGGTACTGTATGTATTCTTACAAACAGTTCTATTTAGAAACACTCTCCTACAATAGACATCAAAAAATATTATCCTGAACATTTTTGTTAACAGGATCATGATAAAAGTACATAAAACAGTTGAGCTTTCTGTTCTAACAGTAAAAATTTCAGTCAGAGCACCATACATTTTTCTTAATATGTCTTAGTTTTGTATATTTAGTTTAAAAATATGCAAACATCTTCACTCCATACACGAAAACATGAGGTATTACATCTATTTTAGATACTATAACTACGGGTACTACATAAGTGAAAGACACCCCTGATCTACTACTTAGAATCTGGGGGATTACATTATCTAATGAAAAATCAATTCATAAAGGCCCCGGTCTACCCTTCAGAAAAATCTTCACCACCGACGTTGTTAAGATAGGGAAAAGGCGAGGGTTGCGGAGGTCCGCAGGATGTCGGTTTGTGACTTCAAGAATACTGTTTTATCAACTCACAATAAACGGAATTTGACAGAAGAAAGTTAATTCTGCTTATGCTAGTTTTAGAACTTTAACTGTTGTTTTTGTCTTAAGTTGTTGTGGTTTGACAAAGCTAATTTTTGTACATGTAAAAGAGCTTGTAAATGCAACTTAATTCAAAAAAGTAAAATATACAGTAGTAAATCATATTTCCCTCTGTAATAGTATATTTTGACTTTAATTAAAATGTGTATGTAGCAACTACAAACAGAAATCCTGCAAACCCTTGACTTGTGGCATGGGTAGACCGGAACCTTCAGTTAATCATCTGTGTTATATCTTTACATTAATTAACGGGTGGATTGGAGGGCTCCACCTCTTTTTTTCCTCCTACTTGCATTCCCTTAACATCATTACCTCTTACCTTTTGTTCTTTTCCTATATAAACTGAATGAAAAAGTCGGGGATTTATAAGTGTTTTATCTCCTACTAAAACAGCTGTTTTCTGCACATCGGCTAGAGCTGATCCAGAATATTCGTATTTTTGAGACCAAGGAGGCCAAGCAAAACTCTGAATATTCATTCTAGGTTTCATTGTTACCTCTTCCTCTTTTGAGTTTTCTTGTATTTTCGATTCTCGATTGATTTCCTCGGAAGATTTTTTACTTATTAATGGTCGTTTACGGTCGTTTCGTGCAAACGAAATATCCTCGCGTGGTTCCATTTTCCTGTCTAATTTGTCCCCTTTTCCAACTTGATTATCATACGAGCTCTTAATTTTGCGTTCCTTCATTGTGGGCCGATTCGAGTTTTCATTTTCCTCAGAAGAATCAATGGTTTGTTGTTTTTCCTTTAGGGATGAATTTCCAAGATAAAATTCTTCATCCAAATCAGAAACATTTTCACGTTCCAAACATTGTTTTACATCATCAAAGACTCTCACACATTCGGAAGAAATTTCATGGTTAGAGATCCCATTTGATTCACTATCGTAAGCGATGGTTTCGTATGTAAAATCTGGTGCGGTCATCAGTTCGAGGTCGGCATCGGCGTAGGAGGAAGGGCCGTCGACGTTTATTGGCTCATAACCGTCAGCTGCGGCAAGGAGTGGAGTCTCTTGTGGGTCGCGAATGAGATATCCCGGTAGTGGATAGACCATTACCGGAGAAAATGCTTGGGCTTGTTCGACAGGTGCTGGTTCACCTTCCAGATACTCTTGTGGCACTGCATAAAACATTGTACGTTTCGCTAGATGCGGGAAACCTATAATTCCTATTTGATGGAGAACATCGTCTGCTTTGAGACGCGTAATCTCTTGATCGATAACACTGGGAGTTTCAGGATTTTTGAGATTTAGTGTATTTCCTTGGCTGTAACCGAAGGCCGGTGAGAGAAGCAGGGGTGGTAGAGGTCGCGGGGAAGAACCGAAGCTGCCTTCGGTGTCCAGGAACTGGCGTTTGGAGACGGATCCAACGAATATGCGATCAGCTCTTGGCAGGACCTGCACAAACAGTTCCATTCCATAAGACTACTGTAAGCATACTATAGGTAAAAGTTACAAGTCACCTATTAATATACTTGGGAAGGCCTCGTTGGAACATTAAAATCCCCTCTCATGATGGAATAAGCGGATTATTGTCCTGAAACAGAACCTCCGTAAGCTTAATAAATAAGTAAGGTCTCTTTACTTTGTAGTTAAAGCAGATGCAGGTAATAATAAATCAACTTTTGAAAGACCATAGGGAATGCCATGACGTGAAGACTAAACTCGACATGGATTATGTGCTCTTGTGCATATTTAATTACATAATCTACCAGGGTGTATATCCGCTGGGAGGTATTGAAAATATCGCAATGAATTTCAATCTGTTCCACTGAGTGGCGGCCTTGAAATTCCATTAATCAAACACATGATCAGAGTAAAAAATTGACAATTAAACATGTTGTTTGAGCATAACACTTAAACGTACTATATGGCCTCTTCATAAATGAGTTATGTATAATTTACTTGCATTTTATATAAACAAAACTTAAAACAAGCATATTAGGATATATAGCAAGTCGGCATATTAAGATTTTGTTTTTGCAAAAAATGTATAAGAGATGCGAGGATATTTTAAATTAAAAGGTTTCTAGGATTACCAAGACCTTTAAAATAGTATGCTTTTTGACATACGTTACTATTTTACCATTTTGAATTTTGACCATATAAAGATTTGTTTAAGTATTTTTTTGTCAAAATACTGTCACGTAACATATCAGGGTAAGGCTTAATTTAATATGAAAAATAAATTTGAATCAGACCAAACATATGTCTTGTGAGTAGGGGACTTTAGCCGATACCACTGGGAGTAAGGGGCATTGGATGATTCAAAACCAGCAAAGGCGCATTGAGGATCCTGAGGATCCACCTCCCCCCCCCGTGACGTCAGCCCCCCGTGACGTCAGCCCCCCCCGTCGCTGTGGCACTTTTTGTGATGACCTTGAACATGAGGAAAAAACTTTCGAAAATTAATAACTAGCCCATTTACCCACCGATTCCCACGGGACTTTTTCCAGAGTGTAGGCCTATCCCCGAGGAAGCGAATGACGAAAGAACCCCATAGATCCACCATCAAACAAGACCGCTTTTAATTTTAACCGCGTTTCCCTTATGGGATCTCGGCTGTTTACCGACCGATTTTTACCAAACCTCACCACATGTCGGGCGGCGGCCTAAGTAAACCGCCGCTTAAAGAAAATTGAAAATCCGCCGTTAAACGGGCCCGCTATTAATTTTTAACCGCGTTTTCCTTATGGGATCTCGGCTGTTCGCCGACCGAACTCGATGTGACTTCACTACATGTTGTGTGTCGGCTTGGCCAAAACCAAACCGCGAGCGGCTCCGTGACGTCACGTGTCTAGGCGCGTGCTAGGGCCGCCCGGGCTGATTACTCATTGGCGACCTTCTAGAAGCTTCTAGAATGTTCTAGAACGTCGCGGACCGTGGTGACGTCATCCGCGTGCCTACGTGACTGTCCCAGCCTATTTACTCATTAGCAGTTCCGGGAATTGTTTACCGCTTACATTACACTGCGAAGCTCATCTGGCGGGTGATGCAGTGGAAAGTCCCACGGCGTCAACAACTGGCTTATTTAAGCGCGCTATCTTCCCGGGCTACATCAGTATCTAGTGGCAGTTCGTACTGTGAGGACCTAGGTGTCTACGCTGTGATTACTTGTGCGACTGTGTGGAGCCTTCTCTTTGGATATCTTAAAATGTAAGTAACATGTAATTTACTTTTTCATCAGTCAGTTTACCAATGCTTTAAAACCTAATTAGCTAACATTTATATTTAATCTTTTACATATCCCAGTACACAGAATTGCAGGAACCGCTGTAACACCTGTTGATATTGTTTCCATTTTTCCGTATCGTTCAGCCGCTTGTCGCTCAGTATGCGATGCATCTCAGCATTAGCATACATTAATATTTAAACCTTATCCCAGTACACGGAGCCTTGTCGTTGTTTCTTTTCAGATGGAGATGAGTGGATTTGTAATGACCTTAGAACAGTTGTGTTTTATAACGATTAAAATTAATGAGTCAAACTTAAAAAAATTTAAAATAGATTCACCACCACTCTTCTAAAATTTTTTGTCTTTTATATATCCCAGTACACTGAGCCTTGTCGTTGTTTCTTTTCCGATGGAGATGAGTAGAATTGTAATGACTTTGAAACAATTGTGTTTTATAACGATTAAAATTAACGAACCAATATTAGAAGGGCTTTTGCTGTGACAACTGCGCCTTTATGGTGGACGGAGAGTACAGATACCCGATGTTGCAGATGGCTGTTCCTCATCTGTATGAGGTTTGTGGACGCACCTTTGGGGTTACTAGAAACCTGGCCCGTCACATAGCATCTGCCCACAACGCCCGCCATTACGATTGTCATGTCTGCGGCAGACGCTTCGGGCGAAGCGACAACTTGCGACGCCACCTCACCGCAGTTCATCCTCCTACTCCTCACGACCAAGTGCCAGGTACAGTTTTAGGTTAAATAAGAAACCGCCAGTAGATTTATTAAGTATGCTTTCTTCTCCAGTATCCTCACCCATGACGTCACGGCGCGCCCGTGGACTTTGGTAACTAATGATTTGTTTTTATGAGAGTAAACGGCCTTGACTGAGTAAACTGGCAATTAAGACGAGGAAACATACTCGAGGGGTAAACAAGAGATTGCCAGCCCTCGATGTAGGTCCTCACCGCCACCTCTTCACCCTTGTGTTTAATGGGCTCGGATAAACTGGTGATTGAGACGAGAAAACAGACTCGAAGGGCAAACAAGAGGTTACCAGTCCTCTGTGTAGGTCCTCACCACCATCTCCTCACCCTTGTGTTTAACGGGCTCGGGTAAACTTTCGATTGAGACGAGGAAACAGACTCGATGGGCAAACAAGAGGTTGCCAGCCCTCTGTGTAGGTCCTCACCGCCACCTTCTCACCCTTGTGTTTAACGGGCTCGGGTAAACTGGCGATTGAGACGAGGAAACAGACTCGATGGGCAAACAAGAGGTTGCCAGCCCTCTGTGTAAGTCCTCACCGCCACCTTCTCACCCTTGTTTTTAACGGGCTCGGGTAAACTGGCGATTGAGACGAGGAAACAGACTCGATGGGTAAACAAGAGGTTGCCAGCCCTCTGTGTAGGTCCTCACTGCCACCTCCTCACCCTCGTGTTTATCGGGTAACTAATAGGACTTGTTTTCCTGTTCGCAAGCTGTCCATGCCCGTTGTGCGCTGTCGCCCTGGTGAGCCCCGAGGATCTACGCCACCACATGGAAGCGGTCCACGGTGCGAGCCCGTCAGCTTCGACCTCCTCTTCCTCCGCTGCGACGCCACCCGCCAGAGACCTGCGGCCCAAGTGGACCTACCTCCGTATTCGCGACCTGGAGATCCGCGTCAACCTCTACACCCCGTCGGGAGAAGGCGGAGCCCGGTTCATCCAACTTCCCAGGGCCATCTGCGCGAGGCGCGCTGTCATCAACGTGCACAACGACGATGACATGTGTTTCATGTACGCTATCCTGGCCAAGTTCGTCCCGATGAACCCGCAGAGACCCGCATCTTATACCTTGGACATCATCGCCCGTTACGACTGGACCGGCCTGCGCTTCCCCATGGCGCTGAAGGACATCGAGTCCTTCGAGCGCAAGAACGCCATCAGCGTAAACGTTTGCGGGATCGAGTGGGTGATGGTGGGGAGATGCCCCGACGGGTCGCCAGAGTTCAAGGACAAGGTCTACCCGTTGAAGATCTGCAAGCGGGAGTTGGAGGATCACCGGGACCTGTTGTACGTGACTGCCGGTGGGGACAGTCACTACACCTACATCGCAAACATGAGTAGGCTAGTGCGTTCTCAGCTGACGTCCCACGCCAACGCTATCCACGTGTGTAAGCGATGCTTCGCTTACTTCGATAATCGACCCAACAAACTGAAACTGTCCGGTGCCGAGCGTCTGGAGGAGCGCAAGCGATACTGTACCGCCAAGGCCCTCCCTCCGCTTGGACATGTCCGGGAAGCAGCAGATCCGCTTCGCCCATCCCGAGTACACTCGGCGCGAGTGTTTTTGCGTTTACGCCGTTAAGCTGGTGTGTACCCCGGAGAAGTTCACCAAGTACGTGGTCAAGTCCAACTTCCTAGACCGCACGTACTACACGGAGGACGTGGTCCTGGTGCATCTGTCCAAAGTCAATATCGTGTTGGACAAACCCGTCGACATAGGCATGTCCGTCCTGGAGCTGAGCAAGTGGCTCATGTACGAGTTCCTGCGGAAGATGAAGGACCGCCTCAGCGAAGACTACATGAACACGGATAGCTTCGTCTTTGACATCGTGTCTCAGGACGTCTACGCCGAGATGTTGCAGCACCCGGATGACTTTGACACCAGCGGCTACCCGAGGTCCCACCCCTAATACAGCCCCGTCAACGCCAAGGTCATTGGAAAGTTTAAGGACGAGTGCAACGGTCTGTCCTTAGTCGATTACCTCGGCCTGCGGTCCAAGTTGTACTTTATGGACATCGAGGACGCGGCGACAGGCGGCAGCAGGGCTCACAAGTGAGCCAAGGGGTGGCGAAGGGCGTTGTGAAGAACGTCCTCACCCCCAACGACTACAGAGAGTGCCTGTTCAACGGGGCCCTGAAGCACACCACCAACGTCCGTTTCCAGTCCCACTCGCACCGAGTCTACACCGTACAGGTGGACAAGCTGAGCCTCAGTCCCGCTGACGGAGAGGGGAACAGCCGCAGCGGATGGAGGTGGACGGTGAGGAAGAGGAGGGACAGCGCCAGCCCGAGGGCGGAGAGGACGAGGAAGAAGAAGAATTTCCCGTCTAGTTGTAAATAGTAATTATAAGAACGATTGTAAATAGTATTTGTAAGTAATTATACGGCTATAGCTTTATGTACAGTATGAACCCGAGTTGTTTATTTCCTCCCCTTCGCACACTTAAAAGTCATAAGCCGTTATAGACGCAGGTTTAAGTTAGGTTTGAGGATGCATAAACGTGAAGTGACAAACATCCTTGTCAGCATGAAGATGACTTCACTTTGAAGTCAAAACTAGTTGCTCCTGCAACAAATTGGATTACTGGAAAGTAGGTATTAGAACCATTTTAATATTTCTTGGTAATCCGGCCGCGACGTTTATGCATCCTCAAACCTAACTTAAACTTCCGTCTATAAACCTAACATAAACCTGCGTCTTTAAACCTAACATAAACCTGCGTCTGAAAACCTAACTAAAACCTGCATCTGTAAACCTAACTTAAACCTGCGTGCACTTGTCTGCAGACTCCTGGCTTGCACCTGACACACACGCACACGCACGCACGCTCACGCACACGCACACATGCACGCACACGCACGCACGCGCACACGCAAACGCGCACGCACGCACGCATTGGAGAACCACCGGGACCTGTTGTATGTGACCATCGGTGAGGACATTCACTACGCCTACATCGCAAACATGAGTAGGCTAGTGCGTCTGTAAACCTAACATAAACCTGCGTATATAAACCTAACTGAAACCTGCATCTGAAAACCTAACTAAAACCTGTACGCACGCACGCACGCACGCACGCACGCACGCATTGGCCTAACTTAAACCTGCATCAATAAACCTAACTTGGATGATGCATGAGGCTCACTCTCGCGCGACGGACCTATTCGCCGAGGGTTCACCACAACATGAGTGAGTTCATCAAGAAAAACCTGTTTCATCAGGACAGGAGCCAGCGTGGCATATCGCTGGACGCTCATTATATTGTGTTTCAAGGTGCGGGATCAAACACTTGTCGAGTCTGTCTGGACAACCCTAAATAGTGTAAGCAAATGCGGGTACTGTGATTGGTGGAAATATCCTGCCCTCTGAGTGGTAAAAATTAGACGTTCTGCCCTATGATTGGTCGAATTAAAGAAACACTTCTTGAGATGGATTTTATGAATATAAATGCAGACGCGCACCTTCAGTTTGTCTAGTGATGTTGCGGGGTAAACTCAAACATGGCTAGTGCAATCGAAGTGGATGAATCAGTCCAGACGTTGTTGAAGGAGTTGGAAACGATTGACGGCTACAGAACAATGTACTTTCCTCCACAAAGTCCTGAACAACCACCACCAGCACCATCACTTAAACGATCAGTCGCCACACCATCGAAGCTGGTGACCTGGAAATGTCCATACTGCGAGGAGTCATTCACGTCGCGAGATGGACTTCGTCTCCATCATCGTCAGCACCACCTCAGTGTTAGAAAGAAGCGAAGAAACAATCGTTCCTCACAACCGAGATCGTTCATACAAACCTCGGCAGGAAGAGGTCCGCAGGAAGTCAACACATGTATTGATAGCAGTTGCATAAACGACACTGAAAGTGGCAATGCTCTGGAGATATCTGGAGACTTCGCATCACCATCATCCAACAAAATATCCGAAGGGGGAGGTTCCCAGAACGTCAGCATATGTGCCGATAGCAGTTGCATAAACGACAACAGTAGAAGTGTCAATCCCCCGGAACTACCTGGAGACTTGGGGCTTGAGGAAAAAGATTCGAACGATTCACCACCGACTGTCAGTTGGGTCGATTCCGGTTATCAACGTACCGTACAAAATCCCACCAATCGGGGTAATGTGTTCTTGAACATCCAGTTACATCATAGAGGCCAGCATACACATGGTTGCAACTTATATTTGGATGAAAATAAAGACTATGAAATCTACATTATGATTATAAACATCATAACGCGATTGGAAAACCTTTGGGTGAACCGTTATTCAGGAGTCCCCAGAGTCACTGGTTTGACACAAATAGTGAAGCCGATGGTGATAAAGTGTGCAACTGGTAGTAATGAAGGTATCACACAACCGGCGGGGACTGCTTCCACCCGCGATGAACACCACCCAGGTTAGGGAGTGCCTGGCGACGATACCCGGACTGAGGAACGTCGCGGTCTGCGCCTCTGACCAACTACCGGACGCGCCAGTCAAGCCTCTGACCGCCATCGTATCCAACACAGTGGCGCACACCGAGGGAGGCGAACACTGGGTGGCGTTCTACTGCTCGGAAGAGGACAGACTCGAGTACCTGGACAGATACGGAAGGCCGCCATACCAGGCCGACTTTCAAAGGTTCCTGAGGCGCAACCCCCGTCGCCGCCACTACATCTACAGCAGGTATCGGCTCCAGGGCTACGATACTTCTGTTTACGGCTACTACTGCCTCACCTACCTGTACTGCCGGACTGTTCTCCACACGTCACTCGGCGACTACGTCCAGCTCTTCGACCCTGCCGCTCCCGCCACCAACGACGCTCTGGTCCGCAGGCTCTTCCACTCCATATTCGCTTAAAACTAGCTTTTCTTTTTTAAATGTTTTTTTTCTTTATTTTTGTAATGTGTGTGTAACCTTATTACTGTTCAATACATGTCTCGTTATGATAAAGCTTGTGTTTTCACTTCTCCTTTCTCCTTACTAAATTTGGAAAAAATGAAATAAGTAAAACCGAGGCAGCGGGGCTGGACATCAGGTTTATATACCAGCGGCACGTGCTACTGGCTGAGTCCCCGCCAAGCGGCAGTGAAGGCCGCCAAAGAGGGCGCGCCACGAGACCCCTCGGACATCAGCAAGCCGCTGACTAACTCGAGGGTGCACCCTCGAGCGTCAGCGAGCCATTGGGCAGTTCCTTCAGGGCCATCCCCGACACGCGCCGCCAATCGCTCCCGGTTGGCGGGGGCTTTTTAAGCTGCACGGCTCGGGTCAAACGGCCCATAACGCCTTTCTCTCTCTCACACTTGAGTTATTCTGAGCCTAACGGCTTATGACTTTTAAGTGTGCGAAGGGGAGGAAATAAACAACTCGGGTTCATACTGTACATAAAGCTATAGCCGTATAATTACTTACAAATACTATTTACAATCGTTCTTATAATTACTATATACAACTAGACGGGAAATTCTTCTTCTTCCTCGTCCTCTCCGCCCTCGGGCTGGCACTGTCCCTCCTCTTCCTCACCGTCCACCTCCATCCGCTGCGGCTGTTCCCCTCTCCGTCAGCGGGACTGAGGCTCAGCTTGTCCACCTGCACGGTGTAGACTCGGTGCGAGTGGGACTGGAAACGGACGTTGGTGGTGTGCTTCAGGACCCCGTTGAACAGGCACTCTCTGTAGTCGTTGGGGGTGAGGACGTTCTTCACAACGCCCTTCGCCACCCCTTGGCTCACTTGTGAGCCCTGCTGCCGCCTGTCGCCGCGTCCTCGATGTCCATATGTAACGAGCCAAAATTTGAGGGGTGTATAAATTCGCTACACAGAGAATATAAGCTATCTAACTAGGCCTAGAATTAACTGTTAAGATTACCTGGCATAGCCTTGTAGGTCCTTACCAGTAGGCTTAGGCCTAAGCGTAGCCGCCATCCTGTTACTAATATAGCCTAGGCTTCAAAACTCACTTTGGCTATCACTTCACATTTAGTATTGGAGCACCAAAGGGGGTGAAATAATTAACTAGTGGTTCGGCAATAGGGCACTAGTGGACTAAATAACCCCTTGGCTAGATTAACCTTGGGCATTTACCGGCGACCCGATGAACACTAGTGTTGAATAGGTTGACGGATACAACTTTACTAAACACTAGTGTAAACTCCAATAAGCGAATTTATCACCCCTAACACGGTTCCATAATACGTAGCACGGTTTCAAGAATTTTATGAACATTGAAAACGTATGTTTGTAAACAGCAAACATAACCTCCCCAATCGCAGTTGCAGACAGCCACCTGTGGCGTTGTGTTTTAAACGCCACCCAGACAGCTGATCAGCGGTGTCGTTGTTTCCTCCAAACGAACCCAAACCGCTGGAAATTATGATCAGCTGTTTACCCCTTCCCCTTGGAGGGGAGGAATAGAGGGTGGGTGATAAGATAACGGCGAGGAGGACATTCGTTCTCTACGTTTTGTGCGGACAAGTCGGTTATTCTCGTGCTCTACGTTTTGTCCGGACTGGTGATTTCAGTAGTGTTTCCTCGGGTAGTGAGTGTGTACTGCTGCAAACTGTGATTACAGGTACGACCTGCGTTTCTTATATTTAATTAAGTTCAATAGCAGGACTTTTTTTAGCCAAATTATCAGTGCCGTATCGCACTTGGCATTTATCAGTAGTTTAACCTTGCGCCGTATTGCCCGTTTTAAATTACGTTAACTCCCGATACAGATCACGAGTCTGTACGGGGTGTTTAAAGCATAGAATTGGATCAGGTTACTCTCGATACTTTTAGCTTTTTGAACGATTTGGATCGGTGCTGTTAAAACCGCCAGTTGTGAGCCGACGAGGTGACCATTCTGCTTGGGTGTCACAGGCAGGTCACAACAGGTCTGAACAAACCCATTCTTGCAGAATTAGTTGGTTGAACTAGGGTTGATAATTAAAACCTTAGTGGGGATTGGGAGCTGTAACGCGTGAATACGTTAATTAAGTTAAACTTCCACCTTCTAAATTATTTTCTTTATAAATTTCAACTTGTTTTATTTTAATTGGCATTACTTGCAGGTGTGAGCGATGATGATGGTACAGTATCGTTGTGTTTGCCGGTACTGAGTTCACACCTGACTTTAAGTTATTTTTAATTTTTTCTTTTTTTGTTAATCTAAATCTGTACCGTAACTAAATTTAATTTTAAAGAACCCTGGACAGACCCAGCACGCCAGACTTGAGCGAATCCGCTGGCTAGGTCTGAGACGGCTTTCTCCTGGCCTAATGAAAAAAATTATTTTGTTTCTTTTTCGAGAAAGTCGTCACAGTAAAATGGCGCCCGAACAATTGGACAGTGTTTATTGATTTTTCTGATATTAAACGATCAAATTTGAGAAATTTGGTTGTGATATTGCAGCCACTTTATAAACAAGTGTTCTGTGCCTTGTTGAGTCGTGAAACTTGGTAAATTGTTTTATTTTATCAAAGTTTGATTATTTTATAAACCGACCCTCAGCCAAGGGTGGTGTTGTTTGAATTTTTGTGACTGTTTACAGTGAATTGTTTTGCCTCAGGATAAATTTTAATTTTAAATTTTAATAATGAACACATTGGACATCGTGACGACGGGTGATCAAACCCAGGTCACCGCACCCACTGTTGTGACAACGAGTGCTGCGACGTTCGTAGTCACGTCCAGACCGACTGATCTCTTCCAGAGTCAGACGTTTACAATGGCAGGAGCAATTCCCAGGACAAACCTGCCTACTCCTGGGGGTGAAACCTTACGATCCCCCTATGAGGACCCCAGAGTAGGGTGGATCCATGAGTTAAGAAAGGAGGACCTGGTCCAGTAGATGGCAAGATTTGGGCTTGATACTCAAGGAAAAGTTGAGGACTTAAGGAAAAGGTTTTGCCAGTTCTGGAAAGACCCAAGAAGTCAATGGCCTTTCTTAACTAACACCGATGTGATGATGACAACCCAACAGCCCCTGTGGGTGACATCTGGCGGCCAGCAAGCTCCTAGCATTTCTCACGGGGCTTTTAGCGGCAGCCATTGTGAGCCTGTCACTGGTGCCTCAGCTGAGCGAGAGAGGAAGGCTCCATCCTTAGCGGATGAGTTGGTCGGAGTTCGCGAGTTGTTGGGACTCTCGCCTGATGCTGATGCAGGGATGGTTCGGAGAACTTTAGCTGAGGTGTTAAAGAACGCTCGCAGTCAGGCTGAGACCATGGTTGAAAAACAGCAACGAGCGGCTCCCTGGGATCTCTCCAGCACACGAGTGACATTCACTGAGAGATTTGGCAAGCCAGTACCCAATGACGGTCAGGGGAACCCCTTTCCAACGGCCCCTCACACAAACCCTCCAAGTGCAGGGTGGGGACCAATGGACCGGGGTGACCAGTCTTCATTGGGGAACATCCGTCTCGCTCAATCGCGCTATCTGGATCATGAAAACCTGCGACAAGGCAAGCGGGTGACTGCTGAGACTTTGCCCCAATCAGTGTTTGACGCTAGGTGTCAACAACCGGCGACCCGGATGCCTCATGTGGTCAGCACGTCTAGCTGGAACCCACCAGGTGAGGTCTTGAGCAACCCGATGTGGCCACTTGGACCTAGACAGGTGTCAAACCTACGACCTGGAGAGTGGGTGCCTCGCATGGAGGATTTTCAAAACCCGATGTCTCGAGAGCGTTACCCTGGAAATGCGACTTCGGTTTTTGACCAAGTGCCACTTTCCAGCCGCCTCTATAACAGCGGGTCGGGCCATGAAGTTGCATCAGTATGCAACTTAGTTAGGAAATGGAATTTAAGATTCGATGGGAGAAGAGATCCCGTTTCATTCCACGAACGGTTCGAGGAGCTCATAGAGACATACTCTTTAACGGCTGAGGATGTCTTGAGAGCGTTGCCGGAACTCCTGCAAGGGGAGGCTCTTCTGTGGTACCGTAACTTGAAAGGTAATTGGGCAAGTTTCGAGGATTTTAGAGTTGATTTTGAAACTCAGTCCTTCCCACCAGGTTACCGACGTAACCTTGACGAAGAGATTCGAAAGCGGACTCAGGGTGAAAATGAACCATTCCGCAGTTACCTAACCGCTATCTCGACTCTAATCCGGCGTAGCGGTGACTTCTCGCCTCAGCAAAAATTGAATCTGGTTTTTACAAATATGAGACCAGATTATAAGCTCATAGTGCGCCGTAGTGATTTTGCTACGATTCCTGAACTGACACGTCAGGCCGAGGAGTACGAGGCCTACATTCGGGACCGAAATAGCTTCCGTCCCCCGCCTCCTCTGGCACTGGCGTTGGTTCCTGAGACCGCTTATGTGCATTAGCGAAGACATGACCGAGTCTTGGACAATGCTGCTGTTGAACCCGTCTTGGGGAAAAACAGCTGGGTGACCAGTCAAGGAGAACCTGTTGCCTTCGTTTCTGCTCAGAGGGAGGAGAATATGGGCAGTAAGGGGTCAGCTGTTCAGCGGGGTGTCCAACCCAGGTCCGATCGATCACATCCTAGGCCACCTTCTGGTCCAGTTCATCAACGGCAGCCAGTAAACCCGAGTAGGGGTGATTGGGTCTGTTGGAACTGTGACCGGCGCGGCCATCGTTTCAGGCACTGTCCCGAACCTAAGAGGTTGCGGTGTTATCACTGCAAGAAGGAGGGTGTCGCTACATCCCGGTGTGAATGTTGGGCGGGAAACGGCGCGGCGGCCGGACTCAGAACCCGGGAGGTCGACTGAGTCTGGGACCGCAACACGACTTACGACCTCCAACGAGTGGATCCGCTGGCTCGACCAGGTAAAGAGTTTTACCGGGGCCGTAGGAGGGGTCCATGGGGGCGACGTAAGACCCTTTGTGGAGTTGGACCTGTTTGGCGAAACCTTCCGGGCTCTTGTCGACACCGGAGCCAGCGTGAACTTGATCGGTTCTCGAGTTGAGAAACTTCTGGCTGAGCAAGGTGTCGAACCTGAGCAAGTTCATGTTGTGATGAGGATGGCTGATGGCTCGAGCCGCGAGGCTGGATTGTTATACCGACTTTCTGGTGAAGTGGGTGGTACAACTCACTCTTGGGAGGCTTATTACATACCAAATCTGTCATATGACTTGGTTCTGGGTATGCGGTGCCTAGAGGAGCTGGACCTTGTCCGTATTGATCGAAAGGCGATTTTACCTCTCGCTCAAACTGATCAGGGGGACACCGCAGTCAGTGCCTTGGATTCTCTGTCACCTGAGGAAGATCGTGAGCTAGCGAAGTTCTTAGATGAAGAACTGCCAAAATTTGATGCTGTTGAAGGCAAGACTACCCTGATTGAGCACCGGATAAGGCTCAAGGAGAATGTTGTGCCCGTAAAACAGCGATATTATCCTCGTAACCCGGCGATGCAAGCTGTCATGAACCAGGAAGTTGATGATATGCTGCAACAAGGGGTGATCGAACCCTCCACGAGTCCTTGGAGCTCACCGGTGGTGTTAATTAAGAAAACCACGGGGTAGTTCCGGTTTTGCATTGACATGAGATCTGTCAATGATTCGTCAGTCAAAGACGCTTGTCCCTTGCCGCGAATTAACGGTATATTGGAAAAACTCAGACAGGCAAAATACATCAGCACGTTTGACTTGAAAAGTGGTTACTGGCAGGTGCCGTTGGAAACTGAGAGCAGGGCCATAACTGCGTTTACAGTTCCTGGCCGAGGGCTCTATCAGTTTACGGTCATGCCTTTTGGACTCCACTCAGTTGGTGCGACGTTCCAGAGGCTGCTCGACATGGTGATAGTTGTTGAACTCGAGCCAAATGTTTTCGCCTATTTAGACGACTTGGTTGTGGTGTCAACGACCTTTGACGAGCATTTGAAGCTTCTGGAATTGGTCTTTGATCGCCTACGAGAAGCGGGCTTGAAACTTAACCCCGATAAGTGCCACTTCTGTAAAAGGCAACTGAAGTACCTTGGGCATGTGGTGAACTATGAGGGCATAACCACTGACCCCGAGAAGGTACAATCGATCAGAGACTTTCCCACGCCAACGACAGTGAAGAAGCTGCGTAGCTTCTTAGGGTTAACGTCGTGGTACCGGAGGTTCATTGAACAGTTTGCAACTGTGTCCGCACCACTGCGGCACTTGTTGAAGAAAAATGCCAAGTGGCACTGGGGTGGAGACCAAGAGGTAGCTTTCCAGAAGTTGAAGGTTCTCTTAAGTTCCTCACCGGTTCTGGCTTGCCCTGACTTTACGAAAACCTTCACATTGCAGGTCGATGCCTCAAACATCGGTGTCGGAGCCACGCTCACTCAAGCGCCGGATGGCAAGGAGGTGGTGATTGCGTATGCAAGCCGCTTATTGACGGACCAGGAGTACAAATACTCCACCACTGAAAAGGAGTGTCTGGCTCTAGTGTGGGCGGTCCGCAAGTTCAAACCCTACCTTGAGGGATACCACTTTGTGGCGATCACGGATCATATTGCGTTGAGCTGGCTCATGAAGTTACGTGAACCGAGCGGGAGATTAGCTCGGTGGGTCATGGAGCTTCAGCAACACGATTTTGAAATCAAGTACCGCAAAGGGACCTTAAACCGGGTAGCTGATGCTTTATCTCGATATCCGGTGGGAGTAAACCCGAACGAGACGGGTGACGAGGTCAGCGGAGAGCCCGCTGAGGTAGCCGCCTTGGACGAGAAAACCCTCGATGGCCAAGGGTGGCCAAGAGAACCCGCGACTGATGTGTCTGTGAAGGTGGTCCCTGATGGCGACGGTCCAGCCCAAACGGGCACAAATATCGTTAGGGAGGACCGCTTAGCTGCGGTAAAAGGGTGGTATGACCGGATGTTCGGTTTGGTGATGAATCATCCTCAGCGGTATGGCAACTACTGTGTCCGAGCTAACCAGTTGTACCGATCGTTTGGCAAGTCAGTTGATGAGAACCCGGAGTGGAAGATGTGTGTTCCCTCAGATAAGGTGCGAGCGGTGCTAAGCGAGAACCACGACTCGCCCACTGCTGGACATCTGGGTGTAAAGAAAACGACTAGCCGTATCGCTGTTCGTTACTTTTGGCCTGGTTGGAGAAGGGATGTGAAACTCTATGTCAGGAGTTGCCCTCATTGCCAGTCCTATAAGGTGGATCAAGTCAAACCAGCGGGAAAAATGTACTTCCGGAGACCTAAAGGTCCATGGTCTACCATATCGGTCGACCTAATTGGTCCATTGCCTCGGTCTCGATTTAACCATCGGTTTCTGGTGGTGGTGCAAGACACCTTCAGCAAATGGACAGAGCTGGCTCCCATTGGGGCTGCTACTGCTCAGAACGTCTCGAACAAGCTGAAGACTGTGCTGATGCGATACGGTGCCCCAGAGATGATGATCTGTGACAATGGCACACAGTTTGTCTCCAAGATTGTCAAGGCGGTGGCAGATGAGTGGTGCATACTATTACAAACCACTGCTCCGTACAGTCCTCAAGGAAATCCCGTTGAACTTCCGAATCGGGTTGTTAAAACCATGATTGCACAGTATGTGCGGGACAATCACAAGGCGTGGGATCGGTACTTGGAGGAGCTGCAGTTTGCCATGAACACGGCGAAGCATGATTCCACTGGATACTCACCAGCCATGCTGTGCCTAGGGCGGGAGTTGAAACCCCCTAGGGCCATTTGTGGGCCCGTTTTCGAAACCTCGGCGGACGTAGTAGAACCTACCGTGGGTGAGGTTCAGCGAAGTCGCGCAGAACAGTTCAAAGAACTATACGATCAAACTCAAGGTAACCTCAAGGCTGCCTATCTTCGCCAGTCTAAGTATTACAACTTACGGCGACGAGAGGTGTTTTACGAGGTGGGGGATCTGGTTCTTCGACGGATACATGTCTTGTCCTCTGCAGCCAATGCTATCGTCGGGAAATTGGCACCAAAATTCTAAGGCCCGTGTGCTGTGGTTGGAAAGAGAGGTGTGAACCTCTACGAATTGGAGGATTGCGCAACCAAAGCCAAGCATGTATCCCACGTCAAGGATTTAAAACCTTTTGTGGAAAGGGTTGTTTTTGACGACTGAATGTGCCGATAAACCCTAGTGTGGAGCAGATCTTTGCTAGGATTAGGGTGTTCCGTTTTTTTTGTTGTTTTTTTGTTCCCCGAAGTAGGAAGGGGGTGTAACGAGCCAAAATTTGAGGGGGGTATAAATTCGCTACACAGAGAATATAAGCTATCTAACTAGGCCTAGAATTAACTGTTAAGATTACCTGGCATAGCCTTGTAGGTCCTTACCAGTAGGCTTAGGCCTAAGCGTATCCGCCATCCTGTTACTAATATAGCCTAGGCTTCAAAACTCACTTTGGCTATCACTTCACATTTAGTATTGGAGCACCAAAGGGGGTGAAATAATTAACTAGTGGTTCGGCAATAGGGCACTAGTGGACTAAATAACCCCTTGGCTAGATTAACCTTGGGCATTCACCGGCGACCCGATGAACACTAGTGTTGAATAGGTTGACGGATACAACTTTACTAAACACTAGTGTAAACTCCAATAAGCGAATTTATCACCCCTAACACGGTTCCATAATACGTAGCACGGTTTCAAGAATTTCATGAACATTGAAAACGTATGTTTGTAAACAGCAAACATAACCTCCCCAATCGCAGTTGCAGACAGCCACCTGTGGCGTTGTGTTTTAAACGCCACCCAGACAGCTGATCAGCGGTGTCGTTGTTTCCTCCAAACGAACCCAAACTGCTGGAAATTATGATCAGCTGTTTACCCCTTCCCCTTGGAGGGGAGGAATAGAGGGGTGGGTGATAAGATAACGGAGAGGAGGACATTCGTTCTCTACGTTTTGTGCGGACAAGTCGGTTATTCTCGTGCTCTACGTTTTGTCCGGACTGGTGATTTCAGTAGTGTTTCCTCGGGTAGTGAGTGTGTACTGCTGCAAACTGTGATTACAGGTACGACCTGCGTTTCTTATATTTAATTAAGTTCAATAGCAGGACTTTTTTTAGCCAAATTATCAGTGCCGTATCGCACTTGGCATTTATCAGTAGTTTAACCTTGCGCCGTATTGCCCGTTTTAAATTACGTTAACTCCCGATACAGATCACGAGTCTGTACGGGGTGTTTAAAGCATAGAATTGGATCAGGTTACTCTCGATACTTTTAGCTTTTTGAACGATTTGGATCGGTGTCTCCCCACCATCGCCCAATCGATCCCGTAAACGTTTACGCTGATGGCGTTCTTGCGCTCGAAGGACTCGATGTCCTTCAGCGCCACGGGGAAGCGCAGGCCGGTCCAGTCGTAACGGGCGATGATGTCCAAGGTATAAGATGCGGGTCTCTGCGGGTTCATCGGGACGAACTTGGCCAGGATAGCGTACATGAAACACATGTCATCGTCGTTGTGCACGTTGATGACAGCGCGCCTCGCACAGATGGCCCTGGGAAGTTGGATGAACCGGGCTCCGCCTTCTCCCGACGGGGTGTAGAGGTTGACGCGGATCTCCAGGTCGCGTATACGGAGGTAGGTCCACTCGGGCCGCAGGTCTCTGGCGGGTGGCGTCGCAGCGGAGGAAGAGGAGGTCGAAGCTGACGGGCTCGCACCGTGGACCGCTTCCATGTGGTGGCGTAGATCCTCGGGGCTCGCCAGGGCGACAGTTCACAACGGGCATGGACAGCCTGCGAACAGGAAAACAAGTCCTATTAGTTACCCGATAAACACGAGGGTGAGGAGGTTGTGGTGAGGACCTACACAGAGGGCTGGCAACCTCTTGTTTGCCCATCGAGTCTGTTTCCTCGTCTCAATCGCCAGTTTACCCGAGCCCATTAAACACAAGGGTGAGAAGGTGGCGGTGAGGACCTACACAGAGGGCTGGCAACCTCTTGTTTACCCATCGAGTCTGTTTCCTCGTCTCAATTGCCAGTTTACCCGAGCTCGTTAAACACAAGGGTGAGAAGGTGGCGGTGAGGACCTACACAGAGGGCTGGCAACCTCTTGTTTACCCATCGAGTCTGTTTCCTCGTCTCAATTGCCAGTTTACCCGAGCCCGTTAAACACAAGGGTGAGGAGGTGGCGGTGAGGACCTACACAGAGGACTGGTAACCTCTTGTTACCCCTCGAGTCTGTTTCCTCGTCTCAATCGCCAGTTTACCCGAGCCCATTAAACACAAGGGTGAAGAGGTGGCGGTGAGGACCTACACAGAGGACTGGTAACCTCTTGTTACCCCTCGAGTCTGTTTCCTCGTCTCAATCGCCAGTTTACCCGAGCCCATTAAACACAAGGGTGAAGAGGTGGCGGTGAGGACCTACATCGAGGGCTGGCAACCTCTTGTTTACCCCTTGAGTATGTTTCCTCGTCTTAATTGCCAGTTTACTCAGTCAAGGCCGTTTACTCTCATAAAAACAAATCATTAGTTACCAAAGTCCACGGGCGCGCCGTGACGTCATGGGTGAGGATACTGGAGAAGAAAGCATACTTAATAAATCTACTGGCGGTTTCTTATTTAACCTAAAACTGTACCTGGCGCTTGGTCGTGAGGAATAGGAGGATGAACTGCGGTGAGGTGGCGTCGCAAGTTGTCGCTTCGCCTGAAGCGTCTGCCGCAGACATGACAATCGTAATGGCGGTCGTTGTGGGCAGATGCTATGTGACGGGCCAGGTTTCTAACAACCCCGAAGGTGCGTCCACAAACCTCACACAGATGAGGAACAGCGAGCTGCAACATCGGGTATTTGTACTCTCAGTCCGCCATAAAGGCGTAGTTGTCACAGCAAAAGCCCTTCTAATATTGGTTCGTTAATTTTAATCGTTATAAAACACAACTGTTTCAAAGTCATTACAATTCTACTCATCTCCATCGGAAAAGAAACAACGACAAGGCTCAGTGGGATATATAAAAGACAAAAAATTTTAGAAGAGTGGTGGTGAATCTATTTTAAATTTTTTTAAGTTTGACTCATTAATTTTAATCGTTATAAAACACAACTGTTCTAAGGTCATTACAAATCCACTCATCTCCATCTGAAAAGAAACAACGACAAGGCTCCGTGTAATGGGATATGTAAAGGTTTAAATATTAATGTAAGCTAATTATTTCACTCAAACATTTTTTTTTTAAAGAGTGATAGACTATTTTGCTTTTTTAGTTTGGTTCGTTAATTTTAATCGTTATATAACACAACTGTTTCACGGTCATTACAATTCCACTTATCTCCATCGGAAAAGAAACAACGACAAGGCTCAGTGTAATGGGATATGTAAAAGATTAAATATTAATGTTAGCTAATTAGATTTTAGAGCATTGGTAAACTGGCTGGTGAAAAAGTAAATTACATGTTACTTACATTTTAAGATATCCAAAGAGAAAGCTCCACACAGTCGCACAAGCAATGAACAACAGGTTGTATAAGTGTATCACAGAGACTCGTCCGCACAGTAAGAGCTCCAAAGACAAACTGACGAAACCCTTGAGGACGCGCTCATAAATAGCACTCCGGTCGGAAGGAGGCCTCATGCGACGCACTTGCCGGAGGAGTGAGGGAGTGATGAGGGGTCTAGAAGGTCGCTGATGAGTAAACAGCCCCGGGCGGTCACGTAGGCCCTAGCACGCACCTCGACACGTGACGTCGCGGAGCCGCTCGCAGTTTGGTTTAGTCAAGCCAGCAAACAGCCGAGATTCCGTAAGGAAAACGCGTTTAGAAATTAATGGAGGGTCCGTTTAACGGTGGATTTTCAATTTTCTTTAAGCGATGGTTTACTTAGGCCGCCACCCGACATGTAATGAAGTTTCGTCAAAATCGGTCGGTAAACAGCTGAGATCCCATAAGGAAAACGCGTTTAGAAATTAATGGAGGGTCCGTTTAACGGTGGATTTTCAATTTTCTTTAAGCGATGGTTTACTTAGGCCGCCACCTGACATGTGGTGAAGTTTCGTTAAAATCGGTCGGTAAACAGCTGAGATCCCATAAGGAAAACGCGGTTATAAATTAATAGCGGACCCGTTTAACGGTGGATTTTCAATTTTCTTTAAGCGATGGTTTACTTAGGCCGTCACCCAACATGTGGTGACCTTGTTGTGTTGGTAGCGGCCTTGTTTGATGGCGGATCTATGGGGTTCTTTCGTCATTCACTTCCTCTGGGATAGGCCTACACTCTGGAAAAATTCCCTTTGGAATCGGTTGGTAAATAGGCTAGTTATTAATTTTCAAAAGTTTTTTCCTCATGTTCAAGGTCATCACGAAAAGTGCTGCAGGCGACGGGGGGCATCCTCGCATCCTCACTGCACCTATGCTGATTAGGTGGATCCTCACGCCAGGTGACGTCATCCGGGGCGGGGGATCCTCGCATCCTCACTGTGCCTATGCTGATTAGGTGGATCCTCACGCCAGGTGACGTCATTGGGGGGGGGCATCCTCGCATCCTCACTGTCTGGTCCTAGACCACCGCCCGACATGTGGTCATCAAAATCGGTCGGTAAACAGCCGAGATCCCATAAGGAAAACACGGTTATAAATTAATAGCGGCCTTGTTTGATGGTGGATCTATGGGGTTCTTTCGTCATTCGCTTCCTCTGGGATAGGTCTACACTCTAGAAAAAGTCCCGTGGGAATCGGTTGGTAAATAGGCTAGTTATTAATTTTCAAAAGTTTTTTCCTCATGTTCAAGGTCATCACGAAAAGTGCCGCAGGCGACCGGGGGGGGGGCTCCTCACTTGCATGCTGATTCCGGGGGGGGCTCCTCACTTGCATGCTGATTCCGGTCCGGGGGGGGCTCCTCACTTGCATGCTGATTCCGGTCGGGGGGGGGGCTCCTCACTTGCATGCTGATTCCGGTCCGGGGGGGGCATCCTCACGCCAGGTTACGTAATCGGGGGGGGTGCATCCTCGCATCCTCACTGCCTTGCTGGTTTTGTATCATCCTACTGGTACAGCTCTCATAGATCTGTACATACATGCAGACATACAGATACACAGACATAAATCAATTCAAAAACACTTTCTGGGTTCAGGGAGCACCAAACGAACATCTCCACTGATAACTCAAATTCTAGCATTTGGACGAAAACAATCCTTTCTCCGTATTACACCATGAATAGGGGGGGGGGGAGAGTTAAAAATATGTAGTTAAGTATAATAATGTGATTAATTATTATCATCTACAATTCGCTTCCTTAATTCAAACTAAAATAAATCGTCTAGTTCCGATTTCCTCACCGACTCATTTACCCGTCAGCCAGCTAGTTCTGCGACCATTACCTTTAATTAAAATTGGTGGTTTCTCGCGCGTTTATGAATAAGACTATTTGGTTTTATACAAATTTCATTAGAATAACCCAGTAAAAGATCATATTTCTAGGGGGGTATACTAATAAAACCATTTTTTTTATTACAACTACATGTTTTGTGGACTCATTTTTCTTGGAATAAAGAAATATAACTTATTTGAAGTTATGATTACATTAATAAGTAATCATAACTATCAGAGCTATGAGCTGAATCAATAAGCTGCGTGTACGCGCACCGCACGGATAAAAGGCGTTAGGCTCGTGAGTGCGCGTGCGAGAGTAAAGGGACCTCCATCCTAGCTATCGGGGATTTTGAGACTCATTAGCGTACCTAATGCGGTTGCATTTTTCTTTTGGTGATTTTGAGACTGTTTTTCGCCATTTTCAGGCTTGGGGATTTTGAGACGTAACGTTGTGTGGTTATAAATGGAAACCGTCATAACCGGTTTATTATATATGCAGTCTTAACTATAAAGATAATTTGAGATATACATATAGTTTAACGTAGTATACACACTTTCTAAAAACGGCTAATGCCGGAGTGCTGCTAAGGGGCCATACACATATTACGTAACGCACTTAAGAGGGGGAGGGGTATGTCTTAGCGTTATGCTGCGTTATATGGTGGAGGGGGGGGTTGCATCAACGTTAGGTAACTCACACTTATTAACCCTAAAAGAGCTGGCGCACTCCCGTATCTATTGATACTGTTATAAATCTTTCACAATTAAAAAATAATCAAATTGATATCTAAATCAAGGTTACAGTTAGTGATATAATAAATACTTTCGTTATACTATTACAATAACAGTTAAACTAAAAATAAATACATAACGTGTTTTGAGTAAGTTCTGTATTGCTTTACACCGTTTTGTGTTGTTTTAGAGTGTGAAATCATGACGTGATACAGTGTTATAAGTTGTTTTGTATTTGTATTAGTTATAAATTAAATTTGTTAAGTTTTATTTGAGATAGTTTATTTTGTTGTTTATATTACAGTATTAGTAACAGTCTTGTTTGTTAGTATACATTTTGCTTAAAAAAATATTTTAAAAGAAAGTAATTTAAAGTTTAATGATTCATTGAAATCCATATTCCAAATTACTAATAAAACTATGTTTAAAAGGTTTAAGCTGTTTTAAAGCCTACTACGATTGAGTTACGAAACACATTGGGGGGGGGGGGTTATGGTCAAGCTTTATGGTGTGTTGGATGGGGGAGGGGGAGGGGTCTGAACCCCCAGTTCACGAAAAAATGCCCCCAGATGACGAAAAAATGCGTTACGTAATATGTGTATTGCCCTTAAGGAATAACACCATATCAGTAGTCGCAGAAGCCATACAGTTTATTCTGCCAAAAGGAATTAAAAATATTCAATCTGAGAGCGGAAAAGAGTTGTTTAAATAATCAATTTACCGAGTTAATGCAAAATCTCAGTTGTAATTACTAGTACATATTCTACAATTAAAGTAGCTACTGTGGAAAGGTTCCACATAATTTTAACGATTGGTTGTTTAGAAAGTTTAGGGCACAAGGGAACATATAAAAGGTTGGATTCACTTTCAAAGTTAATAAACAAATAGTATATCATGTGCGTAGATTACCAGGTTTAAAAATCAGTCTGTCTAGCACCGAGGACTTAAAATCCTAATGAAATAAAAATTGTACTTTAAAATAAAGTTTGTAGAAAATTATCTCATATTTTACAGGTCCATAGGAACAAGTAAGTCGGCTTAGAAAGTTTAGTCAGCAGGCTAAAATACTTAGTCGCCTCAGACGGTGTAAAGTGCTATAGGCCTAATAAATACTCACCGACATGTCTACGTGGAGAAGGGTTCACATCTGGCGGCACCACGCGTTCGGTGATGACATCGAGAACATAAAAAAGGAAAGGGTTAACATAAACATTACACTTATAAGCACATTTACGTTGCTAATTTTTTTATTCGAATTCTTAACGAGGTATTTTGTTGAATTATTTTTTTAAATGTCCTTCGATAATAATTATATTAATGGAAGAGGAATATTTTCAGTAACTTAAACAGTTACTTCCATTTCACTCGTTGTTTTCAAACCTTTTCAGTACTTTCTGGTAAAGTGTCTGCTAAAGACCACGTGACAGTAATATTTATACTTTCAGACAAGTGATGCGCATTCATTTTTGAGAGTAAAGACATATGCAATGTTTAAATAAACCGGTCATGCTATTTACGTGCTTTTGCTAGAATCACTCGCTTGAATTTAGTAAAATAATGGATAAATTATTTTCTTTTTTGGTTTATGTCGACCGCTTTTAAACCATAGAAATGTAACCATTTCCCACCGCGTTTCCTGATTTTCCGGCCTGACAATACTTGTGAGGTGAGGAGTCGGTTTCAGAGCGGAGAGACACAGACCCACAGTCATGCAACACAAAGCGAGATACCAGAAAACAGATTACAATAGACGTCCTTACACAAAGGCAGTGCCGACATCACAGAAAACTGTTCAACACTTGTACAACTATTGCGATGTTTGTTTTGGAATGTCGCTTTCAAAATGGCTTTTCTTCAGCACAGTAATTCAACAACGGAATGCTGACATAATAATAAGAAGGTTGTTTCACGATATGCCGATGTATCGATTGAGAGCTTGACTACGAGCAAAGCGTTATCTGTATGTTTCCAGGGTACGTATAACATACGATATAGAAAAAAAACGCAAATACCCTACTCATTTCACCTCCACACGGTGGTATTTGTATTAACTTACAATAAAGAATGTACGAAAACTAAATAAATATTACCGAATTAAGAGAACAAATTTAACTTTGTTCGTCAAATATAGTTACATTTATAATTACATATTCGTAATACAGGTTTAGTTAAATTTTTAAGGTAAACAGCTCCATGCAGTTTAGGACGGAAGGGTGACAGATTATAAGATTAAATTAACTGAATCAAAGATAAAGTAGAACAAGTAGAAAACTTTCTCACATGTTTTAAGGATGATAAATACTCGCCAATAGTATGTTTGCTGCTGTAAATCATAAGAAATACTAATGAATGTAGTACGAAATAACTCAAAAAGAAAAATGTATTTCGATATTTTAGTCCATTTATACAGGGTGTGTTTTAAATGAGTCCCCCCCTAATTTTGTCTAAATATCGACTCCAGATCACCCCCGATCATTGTTGACCAACTTATACTTCATTTTGACTTGGTTAATATTTCTGGCCGCCATCTTGGATCCGCCATATTGGATTCAACTATTTATTTTAAATGTAAAGGTGGGGACCCATCATATAGAGGTACATTATTACGGTGAACACAATCCCACAATCCGTTTTTGAAAATCAGTATTCGTTCTCAAGATATTGGCGAATAAAAAGAAGAATTTTGGAGAATTTTTGAAGGACCCAACCTTAATCAAGCCCATATTCTCATAATTTCATCAAATAATGACCAATAACTACCACCAGTCATTGTTGAGTGCATCGATATTAATTCTGCAATTTAAACGTTTCTAGAATTGTATACTTCAGTCTTTTGGAATCTCACATCATGTACTCCATCGCCTTATGGGGAGGGTACAAGACTTACATAGGAAAAATCTTTACGTGGCAAAAAAAGGCCATTAGAGTCGTCTTTGGGCTCGCTCCTTGGGAGCATTGTGAGAGTTACTTCATAAGATCGAGTTAGTAACATACATTAGGAATAACAAATTAATGAACCTATGTCAAAGAAATCATACTCACAATACTCGGTTCAAATCAAAATTCTCCACCTTTCACAGACTGTCGGTCTTTGAAAAAAACCTCTTTAAGCCGGTTTCAAATTGTATCAAATGTTGCCTAACTTCATTTCATCCATTGTTGACGACAAAAAATTTAAAGTAACACTTAAGAATTATCTGATTGTGCATTGTTTTTATTCTGTGGAAAGTATTGTTGAACGCCTTAGGCAATGTAACCCCCCGTGTAACTCTCTGACCCCTCCCCTCCCTACCAATCATATTCTATAGTGGCTGAAACTTCTTCAGCACTTTGACCTGTCCAACGCCATCGAGCCTATGAACGGAAACATCAAGTAACAAGTAAGTAAGTAACAAGTATGTTTTAAGGTTAGGACCCTTAAAACTCTCTCCAAAATTCATGTTTTTAATTCGCCAATATCTTCAGAACAAATCATGATTTTCAAAAACGGATTGTGGCATTGTGTTCACCGTAAAAATTTACCTCTATATCATGGGTCACAACCCGACCTTTACATTTAAAAATAAATAGTTGAATCCAATATGGCGGCCAAAAATATTATCTAAGTCAAAATGAAGTATAAGTTGGTCAATAATGACCGGGGGTGGTCTGGAGTCGATATCTTAATGAATGTAGAAAAAATGGGGGGGCTTATTTAAAACTCACCCTGTATATATGGTAAAAAATTGCTCTACTCTTCCCAAAAAGGACATATTATCTCAAACTCCAAAAGATAAAAGCGGTATGCCTAAAGCATTCTCATTTATTTACCCTATAGATGATGGATATATGAAAAGACGGTTAGAAAAAAGTGAGCTGGTAAACATTTTAAAAATTGTATCGAATTATAAAATGTTAGAAATTAATGTTTCTCTCAGTGACGATTACCATAACCCACCCTGTGGTCCTGTTAAAATTAGCTTATTTAATTCGCTTTGGGATCGTTTCACAAATAGTATAAAATACATATTTTCATGCGAAGAAATAAGTTCAAGGACTATTCTCTTACAGCAGGGTAATCATCCGTTTCTCTAACTTTATATTGTCAAAGAGACTCGAAAGAAGAAAATATAGGATGTGTATTTTACCGGGAAAAGTAAGTATTGAACAAGTCGGAATAAATAACTGTTCTTTTTTGTATTTCAACGCCAGCGGCATTTTTGATAAGATGACACACACACGAGTTTAAGGAAAGCGGTCAAAACCCCTCAAATAGTTGTGGACACCCCGAGATTTTAACCCGTGACTTCTTAAACCGAAGTCCAAAATATATACTTTATATGATTTTGGAGGTATATAATAAATAATAAAACATGCGTAATGACAGGATAAAAGATTACATTAAATTTGTTTTGAAATTTTCTGTCGATATAATGTAGTTTTAAAAAATAATTAATTTCAATCATCACGCAACACTGTTATTTTAAAATGTTTAGAAAGAACATATGAGAAAGTCCATATCGAGTTTAAAAATAACCAAAAACATTTGTCTTGAAATGTTACTGAAGGAATCGCAGTGACATGTATTTGTACTCACCGCTCCACTGGGTTCTACTGTCTGTCAGAGAACTGGCACAATGGTGTTAGTGAATTACACACATATTTCTGAAACCATCTAATTAACACAGAACACCCTTTGGACATGACACTCAGATAGGATAGTGACTGACAACACCAAACAAAAGGCACGCAAATGTTCTCATTTCCTAACCACCGTTTACTGTAACTTAACCGACACAATATCAGCTTTTGTGACCAATACGGTTGTTTTGCAAAGACAACAAATTCCAGAAAGTACAGGATCGTCGGAAAAGATCGATCACACAAACGATAATATTTTAGTATTTACTAGAGATAACCGAATTTTTTATTACGTTTATAAACTCAAAAACCCTGTTTAATTCATAAACCACTTAATTATTATATGAGGGCCGTTAGTTTCTCTGCACACGTCAGGCCGACATCGGCCTGTGTTTTTTTTATAATAATTGGTGTAAATGAATCATTAGTAGCGCTTATTTCGCTCTTATGTAATCGAATTTTTATTTTTAGTCAAAATTACGTTTTTATGCCGGTCCAAAAATATAAAAAATCAAATCTGTTGGTGGGGGAGAAATCGGTACCCCTTCGCCTTGTCACTCGACGTTAGGTACCGATCCGATGCGATGAACTAGTCCTTTGCCTTTATTTCGAAGAAGTGATTCATTTTAACACTAAAGTTCTGTAAGGAATATCACAAAATGTAGGACTTGAGCCCCTTTAGGGAGCAAATGAACGAGGATGGTTTAGCTACACACCCATTGTGATCCTACGCTCCTGAATAAAAATGAATCGGCTTCACACCGGGTGTAAAAAAAGTCCGGACTCCCCCTATAATCTTGTTATTTATCAATATAAAATAATATATTTTGGGTAATTATAGTAACTTAAGGTGCAGTATCTTTTGACAATATTAAACATGTTGAGTTTCCCTCAAAAATAGGGGATTTTAGGGGCAGCTCAAAATGCTTAAACGTAAACCCCCTTTGAGTGACCTCTAATTTTAAAGAACTATAAAATATTAGATAAATAGTGAAAACTAGAGACCGCTGTCTATTCCCTAACCAAAATGGCAGCCAGTAAAAACAAAATAAAAACTTTGTTCAATTAATTGTGGAACGCCATATTTGTTGGTTAACCTTTATTAAGTTAAAATAAACTGATTCCCTCCGCGCTATGATATTAACTTCAGGTGCACTATCTTTTGACACTATCCTCTTCAGGTTAACAATTTTGAATGTCCCTTAAGATTTTCCTTCCAAATGTGAATACATTTTTTGCTGAATTTTGATTGCCTGCCATTTTGGTTAGGGAAGATATAGCGGTCTCTAATTTTCACCAATTAACTAATTTGTTATGTTTATTTCAAATGAGGGGTTTTATAACTCAAAGGGGTTTTATATTTAAGCATTTTGACTAACCCTCAAAATTCCCTATTTTCGGGGGTCACTCAAAATTGTTAGTATTGTCAAAATATACTACACCTTAAGTTACTACCACTACCCAAAAGTTTTAGTTTATTTCAACAAATACCAACATTAGAGGGGGGTCTGGACATTTTTACACCCGGTATATATAGGCTATATACTTTCGACAGATGAACGGTATTAAAAAAGACATATACAACTTTATCTTCAGTAGTTTTAGAAATTTGTCCAACCTTTGTCGATGGTCCATTTTGAACCTTATGCAAAAGTGCCCAAAAATGCAAATCACACTTGCTTTTTGGTGATTTCTCGGGAATTAAATTATTACCTTTACGAATGCAAAGTACCAGTTAAAAAATAAGAACATTTGTATGCGATTTCCTATTCCCAATGAAAGCTAAAACAGTCAAGGACATTTATATGGTTAACACACATAAAGCAACGTTACGGGTGGAGAAATCCCATCGTGTAGGACATCCGTGTCGTTGGTAGCTTGTACTAGTCCCAGCAGCCTCCTCATAAAATACCAGAGCTCTTTCCATAGTGGTACATATTATTTTCAGGTCAAAAGTAATACATTCGAATATAAATTATAACACGTTAATTGTTTATGATGAGCTGTAATAATTGTTATCAAAACATTATGTTTCCTGCTTAATTAATACGCATTGGTTTGTAATGAATTTAGTTCAAAGTAAATATGGATTTTTAATAGATTTTTCACGTTTATGAGCTCCTTATATTAGAAAAAAATAAATTTCATGAATAATATTAGCTTTACCGAACGAACCTTTACACAAAAAATTAGTTTCCTCTTAAAACGACCTACTTAAATAACAATATAAACGGTATGATGGAATTAAAGTATTTTCTTTAATTTTGGGTTTCCCACCCAAAAAGCCACCCCAGGAAGTATTTTATGGCGGTTGCAACTTTATGGGTGCGCGGAAGAACACTCGAAATCATAAGGCATCTCGGTACAGTCCCAGAGAGAGAGTAATATCTGGGAAAACGCTTAGACAGACATTCTGCATACGTACTGTGATAGATAAAAACATAGAACAAGTTATGTATCATATTTCATGATGGAATAGCCTCCGAATCACTTTATATTACCAAAAATATTTAAATTGCCTGTGAAGCTGCCGAGTGATTCCATGTTGTGGTACAACTACCACTGGTTTCAAACCTCAGGGGTTCATTCTAAAGTTGACATCAAGCTAAACATACTCCTCTTCATCACTGGTGGTTACCATCAGTAATGAAGAGGAGTTCGTTTGGCTTGATGTCAACTTGAAAATGAACCCCTGAGGTTTGAAACCAGTGGTAGTTGTACCATGACATAGAATCACTCGGCAGCATCACCAGGTAATCTAAACCTGTTTGGTATATTTCATATTCCACTAGGAACGAAGCCTGGTGTAACGGTTACAGGGCGTGACTTTAGCCCTCAAGTTCCCGAGTTCGATCCTTTCCAATCACCAATCTCTTGTCCATGTGACAATACCGTGACCCGGAGGTTCGGAATCCGCCTTAAGCTGTATCTCCACAATATATGTGTTTCATATTTACACGTTACCATAGATTTCGTCAAACCAAACAGTAACAGGGGGCCATACAAATATTAAGTAACACACTTTTTTGTCATTTCAGACCCCTTCCCTCCCCCACATAACACACCGTAACACTTGAGAAAAACCCCCACCCTCTCGTGTGTTACGTAACGTAATTATAGTACATGTTAAAAAGCTGAAATCGTATAAAAATCATTATTTTGCAAATATTTTAATGAGATATAATTTGTCTTAACAAATCTGTTATGCTACTCATAGCAAATTAATTAAATAATAAAAAACATGTTCTTTTAACTAACAAACAACATTTTATTACAAACCATTAAAGAACAAAGCCCAAAACAGTAAAACGGTAATATTAATGTGTACAACATACGGTTTATTAAACGGTTTGAGGTAAACTGTACAACATAGAACTGTACAACATTTACTCTACCTTTCTTCTTAAGTAAACTTTTTAAGATTTAGAAAAGCAAATAAAATATTCCAGCTAAAACGTTACAAATAAAAGTAACTGTCATAAATAAAAATTTGATGTAAACAAATTTTAATATATTTAAAATGTGTGAGTTACATAACGCGTGAGCCAGACCACCTCCTCTCCCCGATGTAGCCGAACCCCCTCCCCCTTAAGAGTCTTCATCACCGGAAGTTGCTGGACGCCATCTTAGAGTTTTGTTCCATAAGGCCAATGTTAACTTTGTGCCTCCATTACTTCTCACCTGATCGTTACATACAATTAATTTTGGTGTCAATTTAAAGGTTTCGTCGTCCTCTAGGGAAATACAATGTCCAATTTCTTTATTTGGGAATCATCGTTTAATAATAAATAGTTCAATTTGCAACTGAAACACTGTACATGTTCTCATTAATTTGTAAGAAAATCCAAATTCGACTATTGTATTTCCCTAGAGGACGACGAAACCTTTAATTTGACACCAAAATGAATCGTTTGTGACGATCAGGTGAGGAGTAACGGAGGCACAAAGTTAAAAGGTTAAAAGGCCTTATGGAACAAAACACCAAGATGGCGTCCGGCACATGAAGACTCCGGTGATGAAGACTCTTAAGTGCGTTACGTAGTATATGTATGGAGCTTAACAATATATGAATCGACCCGTTTGTTCGACAATAGCGGGTTGATGAGGCGCAGACAACAAATTATATTCTATCGGTACAATTGCCATTTATTAGATTTGAAGCACTCGTTAGATTAGCGTTGTTAATAAGGAAATCACGATACGTTTCAAATTTATTTAAATACTTTCAGTTTAGGGTATTTGTCCCGTTCAAATTTAATGAAAATTCCATTCTAACTAGATTTTTTCCTGTAACTACTTTTTGAATCAAATTATTAGACTTTTAAATACAAAAATGTAGAATTAAAGTAGTGCTGCTACATAGGCTACCCCCACTAAGGTAATATCTACATTTTTAATCAATAAATCATTGACATCAATGTAAACAAATATCGTTTTTTGTTGTTTTTTTAAGAAAAGAAAAACTAACTTGTCGAATTCCGTCCACAGGCCTTTTACCTCTTCAGGGAAAACTTTATAAACACGAGGTATTATTAGTGTTTTAGATACAGTGCGATAGCATATTCATAATACGTAAACAGGAAATAAACGATTTAAAAAAACAAATCTCCGTTGTTTTTTACTTACTTGTCCATTGTTACATTTTAAAAATTAAATATTTTCATAGATTTATAAATATATTTTTGACAAGGCCTGCAACCCATAGTCTTTTAGTCTATTTTGGCACATTTTAGTTTATTCATAAAATCATTTTTACTACAAAAACGCGTTAAATTTACCCATTACGAAAACTACGCCCCTCTCGAAAACGACTTTATTTTCATGAAGATGTTATAGCTAGGGATGTTACACAACACGGCTACTGTCATGCCTTTAGTTGAAATATTAAGGTTTGGGAATTGGGCTAAAATTGACAATTCACTGTTTAATAATAAAACCGTTTTCACCGTCGTTTGGCATCAATCTCGTAAGATTTCTAGTCCTACATGAATTGCTTAACGTAAGCAAGGGGAGGGAATAAGCAACAGCGTGACAATGCGTTAGGAGAGGAGGGAATCTGGATCAGCGTTACGAAGAGCGAGCGTGACAGTGCGTTAGGAGAGGAGAGCATCTGTATCAGCGTTACGTAGGGCGAGCATGACGGTGGTGGGTTAGGACAGGAGGGAATCTGGATCACCGTTACGTAGGGCAGCGGTTTAACTTAAATTATTTGTTTTTCTCGTGTTTCCACAATGTAATATATTAGATATGTTTATTACGGATTTATCTAATAATTATTTAGACTACTTATTTTTTGGGACCATTGAGGTCTTTAGGAGTACAAGATCAAGTTACTAACTTTACTCAAGCATTACTTCCACTACATCGGTTGCGACAAGTATATTGTTGAGTGAATGAGAAAAAACTAAAATGTAATCTTAAGCTACGATATGTGTAGAAACCATAGGGTTGAAAAAACTTCAATTTCTACATAAAATGTTTTCCATATATTTAAGATAAATTTAGTTTGAATTTACACTTATGTTTAATAAACCTTACCAATCTTATTGTGAAGGTTCTGCGTTAAATAAAGATGATTAAAGAGGAACTAATGAAACACTAGTTGCTGTTTCCAAATACTAAATCAACTTTTATTACATAATTTAATAGATGCATTTTTATGGGTTGAATTAACTGATTATTTATATGGTTTCTTATATGCGAGCTTGTTCGTTTATTTTCTTCAATTATGTGTTAGTCTAGTATTAGTAATAAATTTGCATGTTCTGCTTGTTTTTGCACTGCTATTATGTATTTAGTTAACAATGTTGCATTGTAGCTGTATGAAATGGATGTTTTCCGTTGGAATAAATAAATAAATAAATATTAAATATAATATTAATAAGTATTTAATATTTTTATCATACCTAAATGATTTTTTTAACAGATGGAAAAATTCCCTAGTACTATCAAGCGAGACGAGTGTTTAGTTTAAAAAATAGAAATATCCCAATATATATGTATATACCAGCTTACATAAAATCCGGTAAAACATTTTTTTTACGTGTGGTTCATATTCCGAAGAACCTTTAAATTCGACGAAATTTGCCGATATACATGAAATCTTTCGCACTTATTTCGTTTTTTTTCCTGTAACTCGTAAACGAAACCTTATAAAGAAAATATTATACTAACCGAAATTAAAGTAGACGGTATTTTATAGGACATTATGTCCACTTTAATTTCAGTAAGTATAATATTTTCTTACGAGGTCTCGTTTACAAGTAACAGGAAATAAATGAAAGAAGTGCGAACATTTTGAGGTTCATCGGCAAATGTCGTCAAATTTCACAGTTCTTTGGAATATGGAACCCATTTAGTAACAAAAATGTTGACCGCTGTATTTTATAGGAAATCTTGTCTACTTTAAATTCAGAAAGTATAAAGATTTTTTAACGAGGTGTTGTTTAGGGCCTACAATAAGAAATATGGAAAAAGTGCGAAAAATATGAGGGTTTTCGCCTACCAAAAGTTCTCCCCATGGCTTTCGATGTCGCAAACTTAGTTTTTCAAACCCGTTCTCCTACCAAATAATCCGATAACAAATTTTAACGGATTTAATGTAAGCTGATCGCGTCTCAGGTTACCTATATATTGGGCTAAAAAGTAAACATGTAATTTCGTCATAAAAAACTAATGGTCGAATAAAAAATAAAATAATCATATTTACGGAGTAAACAGTACGTCTTGCAAACAAGGATTAGAGTAATGTAGGAGTACTAACCAGTGAGTCCGGGTAGGAGGATCTCTGCATGTAGTTGTAGTTGTTGGTGTAGTAGTCGTTAGAGGGCGCCAGGACGTCAGGGAAGTTGACTACAGGGTCGAGGTGGGACCGGGAGCGTCCGTGGCTGTAGGGCACCAGCCCAGTGGAGTCCTGGATCATCATCCTCCGGTATTGCAAGGCGCTCTCCCTCGCCGCCGACTCCTCGGACATCTTCTGTTCGTGCAGCTCGCGGGCTCGCTCTGACTGTATCAACTCCTTGAGGTGTTGGAAACTGCCCGTCTGCGCATTGTTCATCTGCATCTGCCCGAGGCCGTTTCCGCCGACCAGTCTGATGCTGGTCGGTTTCCTCCTGCTGTGCGCCTTGGGCATGTGCACGGTGCCGAACATCCTCGCGATGTCTTCGAACCCTCTGACTCTCTCTGGCGGCGCCTCTTGTATTCTCGGCCGCTGGTACCCGTTATGCACCAGTCGCCCGTACACCAGCGGCCTCCTCATCTTCCCGCCCCCCACACTCCTGATGCTCGCGTGGTCTTCCCACACGTTATAGGCGAACGGGTCGCGATACGTGGGTATCTCGTTGGTGCTCTCCGCGGCTCTGGATTGCCTCTTGGAAAATCTCCACATCGCTCTCAGCTCGTCACAGCTAGGTTCCTTGCTCAGGTCCTGTGTCACTGACTTGACCACCTCCGGCAGATGATCGCTGGCCTCCCGGTATTTGTCTCGGGGGGACGCCGCTGACGCGATCAGGAAATACAGACTTGCCAGACATGTGTTCAGGAAACCAGGACGCATTGTAATCTGCAACAAACAAGAGTTTAAAGCTAATAACTCGAATGAAACCGAGGCGAAAAGTCTAAACCGACCAACAGATCGGTCTGATAATCTCAAATTATAAGCCTAAGTTAAAAATGTATGGAGTCGGAGGAAGATATAAACAAACGACTTCCTTTTTACATACTTTGGGTCATAATTCAGTTCTACACACGTGTTGAACATATGTTCAAACATCCTGAGATTTTACTTCCTTTTTTTTGTTTTCTGTCTGGACTTTAATTATTTTTACTGAGTGTTTAGGAAGTTTTGTATGAACGATAATCTCATATATGCTTGTTACAGGTAGTTTCATATTAAATTACTGTTGAGGTTAGACACTTCTTTAGAGAAATAACTAAATTTACACCAAGAAGGGAGCATAATGCAGCGGTTCCACTATAAAAGGCATAAATAATTGGGATTTTATTACCAAGGAGAAGAGGTGTATATATGTTTTAATGTTTGAGGAACCAAGCTCTACTTGGGTTTGCAAAGACAAATTCACATGAGTAATTTAGTTTCTTAGCCTTTTATTATATTAAATTTGTAAATAGCATAAAATACCCTTAAGCGATGTAGTGTCACCGAAAGATAGTCACTATATGTACTGTAACACAATTTATTACTCTTAAAGTAATTAAAGCAAAAATGAAAACCAAAGTGTACCTGCAAAGTGTCCAAATTTATTTGTTCTTTAAACATGAGTTTGTTTCCTTTTTAGTCTGTTTGTGAGGTGAACAGTTTCTTTTGTTGTTAATTTAGTGTATAATAAATTTACAAAATGCATCAAATAACATTAAATGAAATTTTATTACAAAATTAAAATTAAACTTACATATTTTCCGAGATTAATCTAAATATAATTGTATAATATATAGGCCTAGGCTTATGTGTAAGTCCGTAATATTTAAGTAGGCCTTAGTCTACCTAATTTATGGCCACATTTGTCTGTTTTTAATATATTTATTCGAGTCACCTTTGTTTAATATTGAGTAATACAATTACTATCAGTAATGGCCATATACTCTTCAAGTTATTTTCTTGGCATTGTGTATTACGTATTCACACACTATTCTAAGTTGTCTTTTGTCCCTTGAATCATAGACTGTGGAGTTAATTCAATTACATCTTCCATTTTATAAGAAAATGAAAATAATTTTTTTAAATATATTTTGTTGCATGGTTTTAAAATGATATTTTTAACCTTGAAAGTGTTAGAGTATGTTTTAGACGACAGTTTCACTATGTGTTTGACTATCCACACGATACTTATGTAAACAGATGTAAACTTTTTAATAATAGAAACGTGTATGAAATTAATAATAATTGTTTATTTTGATCTTCCATCATATGAGATACGTTAAACTGTAACATATTGCCATTTTGTATAACTAATCCGAGATCATAGAAACGTATACAATTACTGAACCCTTATTTAATCAAAACAACATGCATTGCAAATTGTAAGTTTGTTGTCGTTTGAAAGGCAAAATATTTTCGATTAAATAATACGCATAATGTTCTAAGTCTTATTATACTTTACTAACTTAGTAAATTTTATTCAAATCGTATTAATTTAGACACCAAAACCTAATAACACGATTAATTAAAAATTATACAATGATGTGAAGAACTCCTCGTTTATTGTTTAAAATTTGTCGACATTTCCGTGAACTTAAAATTTGTTATTATTTTGAAAGAGAGGAGCAGTATTGTTTAAATTAGTGTCAATCGCACGTATTGTTAAGCAGCGATGTCGTAGGCTGCGTATCGAGTAATCGATTTTGTAAACAACAAAACATCACTTTTAACTTTACCTCCCGGGAAAAGACAATTTTTTAGTGTTTGGAATAATATTTCTAACCGTCCTTAAGAGCTAAGCAGGTTCAAAACATTTTAACAAGTAAGATCCAATAGCTGTAGCAGCACAGATGATCGTGTTTCATGCAAGCGTCACAATTACTAATCTCGAACAGTAATAGACATTATTACTGTAGCACTTGATAGTGAACGTATTTAAGGATGCGGGTGTATGCGGGTGCGGGAGCGGGAGCGGGTGCTGTGCTGAGATGGCTTCATCACGTTGGCCGAGGTACCGGCACAAGCATCAGTAACATAACATCGTCGCCCCCGCGCCTAGCATAACAGCCCCGACATTTCTGCAGCTGTGTTAATCCCATCATCGCAGTCTCCGTTTGGTCCCTCTGCCCGGATAATCTCCAACTTACTGAATAGTCGAGATTAACTTCTACTTTTATCAGATTAGTTTAATTCGGCGGTATATGATCTGTATTGCAGTTGTTGCCTAAGGTATCGCGTAATAAGGATAAGCGTTTTCTATCTTTAATTCAGAATTATTTTATAGTGTTATTTCGATCGATTATTATTAACATTTAATGTTATTGAACTAGATACATTTCTTTTAAAGTAAATTTTCCGTTTTTTTCGATTGATTTAAATACCATCGATATGAAAATTGGAACTGTCTATTCGATGTTAACTGGAATAATTATTTATGGTAACCCGATCGATAAATTTGAGAGAATATACGTATTTTTCAAATTCTTTAATTACAAACAAACACAATTTTCTAAACTAAAACCGATACGTTTTCCGGTGGGTCTGAGAATGACCGGTGTAACTGGTTGAAATCGACCGCATTGTAACATATTTTTAGTGAATTTCCTAAGGAAAGTGAACTATTAGCACGGTGAAACTTAAGCCCGGGACAACCATAGAAGTTTCTAACGTGACCCCCTGAACACGTTTTGGGGGGTCATTCAAAATTGTATATATGTACACATATATATATGTGTGTGTGTGTGTGTGTGTGTGTGTGTGTTTACACTCTAGCGGTCGCATCTTTTGTCCGAGATACTTCAAATTTGGTAGTGGCATTCCTTTCTATAATCAGTTGGACAAAGTTCGTTGGCCAAAACAATCGGAAAATTCTAAACCCCTTTTTTGGGGATTAATATTTAAAATTTCGAGTTTTGGGGCCCAAAAAGTGTCAGAAAAGCCTCGGATGTAATATTTAAGCATGTAGAAATGTGGAGACTAATAAGGAGAAAGTATTAAGCCATCTCTCATCATTCTATCATACGTATTTACTGAGTTGTTAAAGCAAATGTATATCGACTAAACACAGTACGTTGTATTATGGGGGTTTTACATTAGTAAAGCCTGTTATTTATTTGTTGGTGTATTTTTATCATCTTCAGCAACCTCGCGCCTACTTTCAATCCTCACTGGACCTTAACCTTATAATGCGCAAAATTGCATTCCCAGCATTGAAGGTAAATGAAACCAGGAGCATCAGAACAGTTAACAAATCAATGTTGGAGATTTCAATACAAATTGGAATAAATGTATGTTTTAGCGAATTTCCCTATTTCCTATTTATGAACGAAAATGTACTTACGTTTGCAGCTTGATAGTCATTCAAAGATTATCAAAGCTAAAGTCTGTCTCCCTGTACATTCTAATGTATTTTTCTTAGCGAATTTCCCCTATAGGGAAGAATCTATTACCGTAGTGGCATGGTAAGACTTAAGCCCGAGACCATGATAACTTTTTGTTTTGAGGTCCCCAGATGCCAAAAACACTATTCGTTCAAACTTATATGTGTCCGTTACCGCGATATCTTTTGAAAGAAACGCCTGGTTTTGATGAAATTTGATACAAATGTGTAGAGTAACATTTATGACTAAGTTCGAAAACCAGATAGATCGGACAATGGGAATGGGGTTTTATGGAGATTTTCAATAATCCAAAAATCACTTTTTTGAATGTTTTCCTCTAAATTTTTAAAAACACTTAATTTTGGTTATAGCCATTTTATAGAGCTTAAAAAACAAATAATTTGGTATTTTGAATCATTAACCTGGGTTAAGTGGTTGTAGTTGTCAAAAAATGCGTCCATAAAATTCCCCATGTTAATATTATGGGAAAAAGGTTTTTGGATTTTCCTCAGATAATTTTACTAAAAACTTCACACTTCTTTTTACCAATCAGTTTTGCTCTACAAAAAAATCATTTTGGTGTTTTAATTGTTGTTCTACTTCCAACCGTTACAGAGATATTCAAAGTGCTAAACACGTATGTTGTCCAATGTTATCCTTATGGAGGATAATTAAAATTTGATATCTCGATTATTTATGAATGTATATTGATGGAACTTGGTATGTGGCTTCAACTAGTTGTGGTATATTGATATTTGCACAAAAAAGGTTTTTGTTGATTTTCCTCGTTGCAGCAAACCTGCGTACTCAGCCCTAATGTTATTCTTATGGAGAATAAATAAAATGCTACATATCACTTATTTATGAATGTATTTTTGTGAAACTTATTAAGTGGCTCTATGTAGTAGTGAGACACATATATGCATTGGAAATTTGCTGAGTACGCAGGTTTGCTGCGATGGGGTATTTACACTTATTTTTAGTTTTAAAATTTGTTATGTGGAAATTCACTTCCCTCACGTCAGCGTGCTGCTTGC
Source organism: Allygus modestus (assembly GCA_963675035.1). Taxonomy (NCBI): domain Eukaryota; kingdom Metazoa; phylum Arthropoda; class Insecta; order Hemiptera; family Cicadellidae; genus Allygus; species Allygus modestus. The sequence goes on along the minus strand of OY776113.1, from coordinate 35,985,178 downwards.
GAACTCGTTTGTATATTTACTGACTTGTATGTAAGCACAGTGTAAGTGTAAATATATTATGTTGTGTTGTGATTTTATTTTATCCTGTTAATATTATAAAACAAATCCTGGTATGATAATATTTTTCTATACTTCCTAAATCGATATGTGATTTTCTGATAGCATACCGATTAAGGGATACAACTCTATTCCATTTTTTATTTCGACACTTTTGTCCCAATTATTACAAAGGGATAGAGGTCAAATTATTTACTCTGGAAAGTGAAATAGTTGACTGGAGCGTGGGGTGAGAGGGGCCAGGTGTTTTGTTGACTGGAGCGAGGGGTGAGGGGTCCAGGTTTTTTGTTGACTGGAGCGAGAGGTGAGGGGGGCCAGGTGTTTTGTTGACTGAAGTGAGGGGTGAGGGGGGCCAGGTGTTTTGTTGACTGGAGTGAGGGTGAGGGGGGCCAGGTGTTCTGTTGACTGGAACTAGGGGTGAGGGGACCAGGTGTTCTGTTGACTGGAGCGAGAGGTGAGGGGGGCCAGGTGTTTTGTTGACTGGAGCGAGGGGTGAGGGGGCCAGGTCTTTTGTTAACTGGAGCGAGGGGTAAGGGGGCAGATGTTCTGTTGACTGGAGCGAGAGGTGAGGGGGGCCAGGTGTTTTGTTGACTGGAGCGAGATGTGAGGGGGCCAGGTGTTTTGTTCACTGGAGCGAGAGGTGGGGGGCCAGGTGTTTTGTTCACTGGAGCGAGGGGTGAGGGGGGACAGGTGTTTTTTTGACTGGAGTGAAAGGTGAGGGGGTCAGGTGTTCTGTTGACTGGAGCGAGGGGTGAGGGGGGCCAGGAGTTCCGTTGACTGGACCGAGAGGTGAGGGGGCCAGGTGTTTTGTTGACTGGAGCGAGAGGTGAGGGGGCAGGTGTTCTGTTGACTGGAACGAGGGGTGAGGGGACCAGGTGTTCTGTTGACTGGAGCGAGGGGTGAGGGGGGCCAGGTGTTCTGTTGACTGGAACGAGGGGTGAGGGGACCAGGTGTTCTGTTGACTGGAGCGAGGGGTGAAGGGGGCCAGGTGTTCTGTTGACTGGAACGAGGGGTGAGGGGACCAGGTGTTCTGTTGACTGGAGCGAGGGGTGAAGGGGGCCAGGTGCTCTGTTGACTGGAACGAGGGGTGAGGGGACCAGGTGTTCTGTTGACTGGAGCGAGGGGTGAAGGGGGCCAGGTGTTCTGTTGACTGGAACGAGGGGTGAGGGGACCAGGTGTTCTGTTGACTGGAGCGAGAGGTGAGGGGGGCCAGGTGTTGCTTTAAGCTCTGACACTGATAAATGTTTCCTTAAATTCTGCTTTTAAAAAGTCTTCTGAATCGGGATTGACTTTCTCGGTAATGATGGATATTTCGTTTCGTGAGAGCAAATACTAATCTTATGAGTTCGTATTATTGTATTTCTTGAAATTTGCCTAATAAGGTAACTTTTATTTATTCGAACAGATCCAACTCCCGTTTATTATAGTTTCAGTTTGACGAGCGTGCATTCCGTGATCAATGCGATGGAAATTTTAATTTTGATCAGAATCCGTTATAATAATGTTTGCTCTTATAGACTGGTGTTATTACTCAAGTTAAAATAATAGGAAACTTACAGTATGCCTCCCTATAACCCCAAAATAGATGGGCTCAAAGTAAGATAAAAATGGAAACAAACAAGGTTACCGTTATTATGTCCAAGAACAAATAAGGAGACCGGGATTCCACGAATAGTAGGCTCATTTACCCTCCGTGGGTATTGTGTATCTCTATTTACACTGTAGTTTTTGAGGGGGTAGCCAATACGGGATCTGTTCGTCAATTATAAATGTATAGCTATACCGAAGATATCGCTTAAAAACGAGTTACTAATGGACCGAATTACAACATTTGAATTCTAATTGGATGAACGTAACTGAAACATGAACATTTAAAGCGAAAATCTAACGATTACAAATTATTCAGTAATTGACGAAATCTTCTGTAATTTAATTTCTATATTTCCCCACACTCCTCTACTACTTAAAGCCTTTACTGCTCTTTATACGTTTTTGAATATCACGTTAAGGAATAAATTCATCCATCAATTTAGCTTTGTTAAAATAAACGATCTTTAGTCTCAGGTTATGTTTGGCGGCTCTCATCCAGACTACGGTTATAGTGTTATTTACTGAACGCTTTTTCTTTACAAATAATTTATCTTGGTAAATAAGTAAAAAGTAAAAATAAATTGTTCTAATAGGAAATTAACTATTATCTAGTTGGTAACCCGATCTCAGCATAGCATCTTACAGGCGTACAGGGTTTCACCGTGATTTGAAATTTTGCATAGTAATTAATCGGTCATAATAAAATCGTTCTTCTATAAGAATAACAAGGGAACTTTGGGGGGCAGTATACTAGGCCTACAATACTAATAAATAACGTAAGGTTTTTCTTTTTTCCGGTGGTTTTTATCGACTGAATTTTGACTGGTTTTCGAAAACTTTATCGTTAATAACATTTTGAGCGATTTGTAAAAAGGTATTCCAAAAATTTAAAACTAGCAGGGATTAAAGGCATTCCAATAACAAAATTAAATGGCAATGTCTTAAGCAGTCCAAGAATTCACAAACTCGCTGGGAAAGTGAAAGTGGAACTAAGAAGGATAAATATTTGTAATTGAAAAACTTGTGCAAAAAAGATATTAAATGTTGACGAGGGGGTGAGAGCGTGGGCGGTCGGCGCGGGGGCGTCGATGCGGCGGCGGCGGAGCAAATGCGATTTTCTGATGACGTAGGGAAGGGGGATGTAATATCTTCCAACTGCGATTCCATAGCACGCCGCACAATGCCACTGTTATTGATGGAGTGTCTTTAACAAATCCGAGTAATAATTGAGTGACCGGAGTGACTAATGACAAAAAGTGTCTTGAGGAATCACTTTGAAATAACCCGCCGCTGACTTTTTGAAAATACGATTTCTGAGGATACGCCAGTAAAAAGTGTTTATTTTAACGTATTGCGATGTTTTAACCTTTTCAAATAAATTAATAGGTAATAATAATTAGTTAAAATAAATGGTTCGAATCAAGTTGTTAAACATTTTTAATGTCAGTAGTCACTTTAAAAAATGACAACGATGTTTCGAGCACTGAGAATGTTGTGAACTAACTTGTATAATCATTTTAATATTACAATATTTTTTTTTTAATTAACAAAACATTTATTCCATTAAAGTTACAGCTTCTTTACAATTTCACTTATATAATATAATTATTACTAATATATATACTACTGTGAAAAACTCAAAATAAAATTCCAAATAAGCTGTCGTCGTAAAAAATTAACAAATGGTAATGGTAATGGTAAAATGGTCATGGTAATCAGCAGATAACATAGGCCTGCGCGTCTGTTGCAGTATTGACAATGCCCGACACTTTAACTAATATTATTTTGTCACATGATATTCTAGATAAAAATACTATCTGAATTATTATCATCGAAGAAAATATTCTATAAAATACATAGAATAATAACCTAACACGCTGTATTAACTTCCCTAAAGAACATCAACATATGTAACGTTCATCGACATATGTATTATACTCACAACATGGAATTTGTGACCGTGTTTTCGTATACTTAACTACATTTTTAAGATATCAGCTGTTTTACTGTTCCAACTTGGTCTCTACTTGGCAACATTTATGCCGAGTTTCGCGTCAACTCTGAGGGACGGTTTACGCGCGCGAGCGTTCAGACGTTCTCGCAATCTAATATGACGGTTTTATATTACATTTTGAAAAACTATACATATTTTTTAAGATCTAAACACGTCCATGTTCCGTGATTTGGAATTACTTTTCTAAATTTTCACGATTAAATAAATTATTTGGCTAAAAAAAACATTATATTTTGGCTATTTAGATTTTAAAATTTAAATTACGTGATTTTTGTGAGATAGAATTCTGGTTTTTATCAAGATAAGATCACCATGAATGAACCCTGGGAGACTTGTCCAATACGGTGACAGTCAAGTCGGTCAAACCTCAGGATAGCGTAAGTTTCGAGAAAGTGGGTTGACAATGAAACTGTCACTGGGAAAAAACACTTGGTGGTAAAGGCACAAACATCTAGACGGTGAAAACCCCAGGATAGTGTACGTTTCGAGTTAGTGAAGAAACCCCAGGATAATGTAAGTTTTGAGAAATTGGTTTGACAATCAAACTGTCACTGAGACAACCACGTGATGGCAAAGGCACAAAAATCTAGTCTGTGAAGAAACCCCAGGATAGTGTACGTTTCGAGAAAGTGGTTTGAAAATGAAATTATCACTGAGACAACCACGTGGTGGTAAAGGCACAAACATCTAGTCAGTCAAGAAACTTCAGTATAGTGAACGTTTCGAGAAAGTGGTTTGACAATGAAACCGATACTGAGACAACCACGTGGTGGTAAAGGCACAACAATCCACTCAGTCAAAAATCTCCAGGATAGTGTACGTTTCGAGTTAGTGGTTTGACAAATTTGACAATTAAACTGTCACTGAGACATCCACGTGGTGGTAAAAGCATACACATCTAGTCAGTCAAAAGCCCCAGGATAGTGTACGTTTCGAGAAAGAGGTTTGACAATGAAACTGTCACTGAGACAACCACGTGGTGGTAAAAGCATACACATCTAGTCAGTCAAAAAACCCCAGGATAGTGTACGTTTAGAGAAAATGGTTTGACAATGAAACTGTCACTGAGACAACCACGTGGTGGTAAAAGCATACACATCTAGTCAGTCAAAAACCCCAGGATAGTGTACGTTTTGAGAAAATGGTTTGACAATGAAACTGTCACTCAGACAACCACGTGGTGGTAAAGGCATACACATCTAGTCAGTCAAAAAACCCCAGGATAGTGTACGTTTCGAGTTGGTGGTTTGACAAGTTTGACAATCAAACTGTCACCGAGACATCCACGTGGTGGTAAAAGCATACACATCTAGTCAGTCAAAAAACTCCAGGATAGGGTACGTTTCGAGTTGGTGGTTTGACAAGTTTGACAATTAAACTGTCACTGAGACATCCACGTGGTGGTAAAAGCATACACATCTAGTCAGTCAAAAAACCCCAGGATAGTGTACGTTTCGAGTTGTTGGTTTGACAAGTTTGACAATTAAACTGTCACTGAGACATCCACGTGGTGGTAAAAGCATACACATCTAGTCAGTCAAAAAACCCCAGGATAGTGTACGTTTCGAGTTGGTGGTTTGACAAGTTTGACAATTAAACTGTCACTGAGACATCCACGTGGTGGTAAAAGGATACACATCTAGTCAGTCAAAAAACCCTAGGATAGTGTACGTTTCGAGTTGGTGGTTTGACAAGTTTGACAATTAAACTGTCACTGAGACATCCACGTGGTGGTAAAGGCCCACATATCTAGTCGGTGAAGGAACCTCAGGATAGTGTACGTTTCGAGTTGGTGGTTTGACAATGAAACTGACACTGAGACCCTCTAAAAATATCTTTCACCACCAAACCCTTTGAGCTTTAAAGAACTTAGCTATGTCTCGGCTAGCTTTTGAAGTTTGGTTATTTCAAAGGAGATAATATCGCCGTTGTAAACGACCCCAGACGGGGATCAAAAGATGCAATTTCTCTAAAAAAAATTGTTCACAGCTATTGTTCTGAAAACTGTGATAAGTATTAAATCAAATGTTATTGGGGAATTTCTTATCGACAAATGTGTGTAGATGTACTGTTGTTAAGTTATAATTTAAATAGGAATAAATGTTCCGTGTTAACCTATTTAGCTGGAAAGAATGGACTGTTTTTGAATCTTCAACATATTTAGTTTGTATCACAGGTTTGGTCTTAGTTGTTCCCAAATAAGTGTATTAATGTTTTACTGTTGCAGACTACTTCAAATATGTTTCCAAACTAACGTACTCTTGTCTCCTTCAGAGGTGGTGACAGGCGATATTGAAAAGACCACCGCCGTCAATTACATGGGTATTAGTTGCACGAGGATGTGTTTCTAAACGAAACCTAACATGTTGAAGTATATAGTGGAACATGTAACTTTCCCATCAAACTTAGTGCACAGGCACTGTCTTGAGTTTATTCTTGGTCCTGACAAGTCAGTGTTATTAGTGTTATTATATATAAAGCTAGACGGGTTCACTCGCTCGCTGACTCACTCACTCACTCACTCACTCACTCACTGACATAAACTATGAGGCACTTCCCGTAATCGAACCCCCCGCGACCCCATCCTTGAATTAAAGCTCTTGACGAGAAACTCCCAGAAAAATTACCAAAAGTTAACATTTTTTAGTTTTTGGGGCATTTTTGGGGCGGGGAAAATTCCGCTTTTTCAGTTTTTCCACTTTGAGCGCGTTTTGTACGAAACGGTGAGAGATGGCAAAAAATGTTAAATGCAAAAGTTGTAGAAAATTTAATTTCCAACTAGCGATTTTTCGTCAGATTTAAGATCCGATCATCCGTTTAGCCGCTATTCATCGGAGAAGAAGCAATTTTGAGTATTTTGGCCCATTTAAATGTGTACAGTTTTGGAAAGCCGTTTAATGAAAGCACACTATCTTTGGCTGATACCACAAGTTTGTATCAGCTGATTTTAAAAAAACCTTCCGTGTAGGCGATACTAATTTTCTCACATGAGGTTTATATAAATCAGCTGTTACAAAACAAGGTGAGCACATTATCGCCTACACGGGAGGTCCAATATCGCGAATATTGTTTGTTACGATATTGGAAAATGTAATCAACCGGTTGTTTGTTCTATCGAATGAATTTAGCCCAGTGGATATGTTGTCAGATGATTCAAGATCATGTGGTCACGGGTTTGAATCCTACTTTTGATGCTTACTTTTTGTGGCTGCAATTTATTTCTGTTTAATTTGATTTTTTTGTTTTTACAAATTCATTTATTTTTAATTATGTTGCACAACGAACAGCCACTATACATCGCTCTGCGGAGTTAGGTTAGGTTAGGTTACTATAATTTTGTCGTGAACTGAAGTCTACTTTGTTGTTTTTTTACACGTAAATCCGTTTGTAGAACTCCAATTTAACATTGTAACCACAACTTTTTATTTATATCTGATTGACTTTGATTGAGTGAGCACTTTATTTTTCGCTTCTATTCACCTCGAAACAACCATCGTAGTCGAGAGTTCATTCGATAAAACTAACAAGCAGCCGGTTGGTCAAATGTTTCGATATCGAACCGATATGGGACCGCCTGTGTAGGTGTTAATGTGCTCACCAAAGGTAATTTTTGTGTAGTTTTTATTTGGTTAATGAACTACAATACTTGAGTTTGATTTAAACTTGAGTTGACTGAGGAATGCAAGTGAGCGAAGCGAACTCCAAAAAACGGCGATAAGCCTAGTTAGTACTAGTCCTGCTCGCCTTCTGGAACGATTCACCCCTGCTTTGCTAGAATCAATTCATCAAAAGATGCATGTTGAAAAATAAAGATAAAGAATCCGCCAAAGATCTTGAGGATTGTTCATATTTATACAATAATATAAATTTGATATTTAGAATACTGTATTACAAAAATGTGGAATACTTTTATCTATATATTTAATAGTCTTATCATGACATTTTAATTATTAAAGTTTTGCTAGCTTCTTGAAAACACTTAGATTTTAAATTGGCCACTTAATATTAGGATGGTTTCAGATAAAATTACCCAGTTCTCACGATACTGGGTATGTTAGAGGTGGTGCTATTTTTTACTAGTAAATTTGACTAAACGACAGTTATATTTAATTAGTTGTTCAACATTTTTTCGCGGGAATGTTATAATGAAGATGTTTTAATCGTGGCCTATCTGTGCTAAACTAACTTTTTTCCACAAAAATAATTGAGCAATACAAATAAAAATAAAACGTATTGAAACAAAAATAATCTTAACCTATACAAGCATTAAGTATATTTAAAGTTATTGTAAATATCTGTAATTTGTCATTGGGCTATTAATTAATTACGCTTTCTAAGAGCAGGACGGTCATGTGGATAGTAACATTATTTTGAAAGGCTTTGGACTGTTCGCTTTCAAAACGTGTAAACAAATCCCAATTGTGTAAATACACACAAAAAACAAACACAGATTTAAGTATAAATGATTGCGTTAAGTATTATACTATTATACGGATTGAAAACGTCGTTACCGGATAACTTATTTTTCTTACAGGTATTCAATGTGCCGGGGCGAGTGAACTTCACAGGATTGGTGGACGGGGTTTTGTGTATGTTGTGGGATGGGAATTGGGGTGGTTGGGGGGGGGGGCGATGCAATGTTGTCCAGGACTCCGTGTAATCGCTCGGTCATTCGGACATAAGATCTCCATGAGGATAAAAACCTGTCTTTCTAAGAACTTTTAAAGAAGGGAAATTAATAACGGTACTATTTAAAACAGGGAATATTTATATTTAAATATGTAAATTTAATAGGTTATTTGTGTAAATATAAGTAAATTTATTCTTCACAGTGAGTAAGTGCACTGGTCTCATTCAAAATTGTTAACATGATAGCTGATTCTATCTTGTTATTCATTTAATGGACCACTACAGTTGTTTTATAACTCAACGTTCCATCAGGTAGTGTTTATTGCTAACTATAACTCTACTTAGCTTATTACGTGTGTGACTCCGATATATTGAGAGTTTTTGTGGCAAAACGTATCTTCATATTTTTCAATTTAAATAGGATAAAATAAACTACGTCTCACAACACTACAATTGTAACAACACGCATTGCGCTACTCAAGAAATAATTTAATTTATATAGCTCACAACATTCTTTCCAATAAATACTGTCTCAGCACACGGTAAATATAAATAACATGTATGTATAAAATGACAATTAAATTCAAAATGTTGTCACATCTTTCGAAAGCTGAATACAAATTTCAAAGGATGGCATCGCAATAATGTTCCCAAACTAATGTCGGCTAGATACCTTAAGGAATCATGTATCGCCAGTCATGTATTCACAATGCACGGTGGCTGATAAAAATACTTATAACTATCTCTGCAAGTGTGATAGAAGGAGAAGGTTCACCGAATCAAATAAAACTGAAAGTATATTTGTCTTTTGGCCACGGTCTCGTCTGTTGTGCGATGGCAAGTGGCATAGTGATGTCTTATCGATCCGCTTACCATTGAATAGCGAACTTCAGTAGCCCCAAACCAGAGTCTTTGACGTTCTTGAAAGATAATTAGTTAAGTTCTATTCCAAATTTGCATTATTTTTTAGAATATACATGTGTATTTTCGTGTAGCGTAAATCCTTCAAATACGAAAAACAATGTATGTAAATATAATGCGAATAAACTTAAACTTAAACATCTGATTTTTAAACCATATTTTTCTAATTTATAAATAAACGAATATTTGATAGGTGGTTTTAAATAAAATTTATCGGTCAGGTTCCTAAAATATATTTCAAGATTCCTAAAATGAACACCACAAAACGGCATTCAAATCTGGGATCTGATAATACTTCAGTAACTTTAACAAACTCAAAAGAAAATCTCATTTTTCCCTTCAGATCGAGATTAGGGGACCGGCATACTTTATTATGTCACCTTTGTTGTAACTTTAAATTTTAGAGCATTATCAACGCGTGGGTACTAGAATGACGAATACAAGTAAGCCGGCAAATAACCAACACTCGAGTGAGAAAGGTGGATCACACGGAACTTATGCCTGGGAATGGCGAAGTAAAACTAATAGCGTGATTCGTTGGCAATTGACAGTTGACCCTTGTTTTATGCTAATCGATCAATAAATGACTGAGTTATTATTTATTTTACTGTAATTAATAATAAATTTTACACTAAATTTATTTTACATATTTTAATAATATTTACAAATAATAAAAATGTGTTCATTATGTATTTTTTTATAATAAAAGTATAACTTCATCAATTTTGATCCAATTTTAACAATCGAGGCATCTTTTTATTTATTTTTTAATTCCTTAAATTTTATATCCAAAAACATATTTGTTTGTATTACAACGCTTGCATTAAACAAACTCAACCTTAAAGGGTTTATGGGGTCACCATTTTGAAACAACATTTTATAAACCGTACCTATTTTACATACCGATTTACAAATTATTACAAAATGTCAAGTTTCTGTACTAAAAACCCTTCGAGTTATAAACAACTGTATTAAAATCACAACCAGAATGGCAGGAACAAATCTAACAATTTTTGGCGAACGTTTATACGATGTTTTACGAAAAATCTACAAATATCAGAGGAAAATCTTCAAAGCGAGGCACGAGAGTTCGAATATACATGTACAAATTTAGTTTCTTAGGAATGTTGCAAGTCAATCCTGTGGATCTTTCACAGCAATCTGTAACCGAAATAAGCACGTGTTTATTTCGGTGCAGGTCTTCTTTAAAGCTGAGTTTTCTTTGAACATCTGAAAGGATATTTGAGATCGCAACTGATAACATCTGACTTTTATAACTACAAGGAACTCCTGAAAAAAACATAATTAAAGACGCGTCAGTTTTCAATTAGCCTACAACACTTTTTTCTCCCTGTAATGATTAATTAAAAAAACCCATTGAAAAGTAGGGATTCAGATTACTTCATATATTTATGCTGAAAAGTGTTTGGTGAAACTCCTTACAATCATACACCAAGGAGTTTTAGTGTTTAAACTTAAAACTACAAACGGGTTAAGATAAGTTACTTAGACAGGAGACGTAAAAAAGACGCCGCACAACCAATTATTAATTGGGCGAAATATCGATGGCAAATATCCTCTGAATATTTGCTGGATGACACTGTCGTTAGGAGTGGGCTCCAGCCGCGTAACATTACACGTTTTGATCTACTTCTCCTGTAAGGTAAATGTCAACTTTCAAATCCTGTCCCTCCTCAATGGGTTGTGTTCCGGAAAATTAGGATGTTAAGGAAATATAAATATATGTTATGGTATTATATAAGGGTTAGTAGAGTAACAAAAAGAATCATTTTGTTTAGTTGGCACACCTGCCGGTGGCGATGTCAAATGTTTGATTTTGTAACGAATTAATACTGAACTGGCACGCACCGCATTGGCAATGCCCATGAAAATGAAAGTCTTGGTCCGATTACAATTACAGTGTTACAAATGCTCATAAGTATTGATAAACTATTGTAAATGCAAGAACAACAAACATTGATTGTACAAACCTGTTTATTGATACGTGAGACACAACTATGAAATCTACAATAAATTTCTCAAGCTGATTGTAAAAACAACTAACATGTCACGACTAAGTTAATTCATGTAATACTAATTTTAAACATAATTATTTCTTAATTATTACCTTATACCATTAATGTCTGTAAATTGTTCACAGATGGCTGCTGTCAGCGTTGCCTAGTTCACGGTACCCTATTCGGGACAAGTAAGACCTTTCCTTATATAAATCTTTGAGGAATTAAATTGTAATATAAGGTGTGGGAGTTGTAGATCTGAGATGATGTCAGATATTTTGTATCAGATATATTGATATATATTGATATCATATAATGGAGTTGTAGATCTGATGTAACATGATGTAGATCTTAGATTATGATGAGGATGTATATTCCTGAGCCGATTTAATTAATAAACTGTATAATTTGTTGATATAAATTGAACTTTCATTCACTGTTACCCATGACCAAGATGCACTTTTAATAATCTAATTTCACACCAATGTACTGTACTTATTGGCTCAAAAATAGTACAGTTGTTAAAAATTGTTAGTTTATAATATCTATTCTAAAAATAAAAAATAAAAATACTTAGCGATTTCAGTGAGCCTAGGAATTTTTATATCACTGCCTAGTTACGGACCCAGTCAAAGTAACCCTCTCCGGTGACCCGAGCTTCTAAAGACCTAACCAGTATATGACTGCTAGGTTGTAGCTATTGCGTAGGTGGTGTAAGTGTAGCCAAACCACGATTTAACTAGTTCAATTGTTTTTCTAAAGTATAACGGTCGCAGATGCTAAAATATGCTATTGGAATTTAGTTGCATTTGCTCCCATTCACTTGTACTTTTATTTATTACATAGACTTAGGAAAATAATTTAAATTTGCCCATCAGATATAGTAAAGGCTTCGAACTAACGATATGCAAGCATAACGATTCATCGAATACCAAAACCGATAGGCCGGTGCAAAAAATTATATTATATAAAAAACAAACACCCCCGTCGCAGCAAACCTGCATACTCAGCGAATTTCAAATGCATAATATATGTCTTAATACCACATAGAGCGGCATACCAAGTTTCATAAAAATATATTCACATATAAGCGATTTTAATTATTCTCCATAAGAATAACATTGGTAATGAGTATGTAGGTTTGTTGAAATAAGGAACACAAACAATTGGTTTTTATGCAAATATAAATAGAATTTAACTAGGCGAAGCCACATACCAAGTTTTATCAATATTCAATCTTAAATAAGCACTATATAACATTTTAATGATTCTCCATAAGAATAACATGGGGTCTGAGTAAGCAGGTTTGCTGCAACAAGGAACAAAAAAATGGGTTTTTATGCAATTATCATTATAACTCAACCAAGTCAAGCTACATACCAAGTTTTATTAATTTATGTTCATAATTAAGGGAGTTAATACATTTCACTTATTCTCCATAAAAATAACATAGGGGCTGAGTACGCAGGTTTGCTGCTAAGGGAATAATTAACAAAAACTCAATTTTTTGTGCAAATATCAATATACCAGTACTACGTGAAGCCACATACCAAGTTTCATCAACATACATTCATAAATAATCGATATATCAAATTTTATTTATTCTCCATTAGGATAACATTGGACAACGTACTGTGTTTAGCACTTCGAATATCTCTGCAACGGTTGGGCGTAGAATCAAAATTTAAACGCCAAAATGATTGTTTTGTGGAACTGAACAGATTGGTAAAAGCAAATGTGAAGTTTATATTGAAATGAAGTGAGGAAAAATCAAAAACCTTTTTCCCATAAGATTAACATGCGAGATTTTATGAGTAGGTTTTTTGGATTTTCTCCGTAACCACTCAACCTAGGTTAATAATTCAAAAAACTAAATTATTTGTTTTTTCAAGCTCTATAACATGGTCAAAACCAAAATTAAGTTTTTTAGAAATTTAGGGTGAAAAATGCAAAAAAAATGATTTTTGGAAAATTTAAAAACCCCATAAACCCCCCTTCCCATGGTCCAATTTTTCTGGTTTTCGAAGTTAAAGTCATGAATGTTATTTTACACATTTGAGCCAAATTTCATCGAAATCGGACGTTTTTTACTCAAGTTATCGCATTCACGGACACACACACACACACACACACACACACACACACACACACACACACACACACACACACACACACACACACACACACACACACATACACATATATATATATATATATATACATATATATAAATTTGAACGAATAGTGTTTTTGGCATCTGGGGACCTCAAAACAAAAAGTTATCATGGTCTGGGGCTTAAGTCTTACCATGAGACCTACGGTAATAGCTTCTTCCCTATAGGGGAAATTCGCTAAAAAAATAAAAACCGAAAGTATTTTAAAAAACGCTTAGATTTTCATCTGGGTTTTCGTTTTAAATTGTATTGATTGGTTTATATAACTGTATAGTTATTTCAATAAATTTAACATTTTGCGAATTCGTTCTCTAAATGCGTAAGTCGAAAATACAATGAGCAATTTTTGCCCTAATATACCAACTAAATTAATAATAAATATTAATTATCGGGAGTTAGAGTTGTCCAACTGTTTACAGTTATTCCTACTAAATTTAAAGTAAATCGGAGAAAAAATTGTGACCGCTAGAGTGCGAACACACACATATATACGTATAAGTTGTTAGTGACCCCTCAAAACTTGTTTCGGGGATCAAGTTAGGAACTTCTATAGTGGTCCCGCGCTTAAGTTTCACCGTGCGGGACGTACTAATAGTTCACTTTTCCATAGGAAATTCATTAATAATGATAATAGGGAAAGGTGGAATGTGTAAGATTCGGAGTTATCGATTGGACGGATTTTATCTCAGAGCGGCGAAGTGTCTACTGTGAGGGATATTGAATACTGGGTGATTTTCGGCACGTCTCTCGTAACCGGGAGGGAGAGGGGACCCCCACATCCCCTCCTCCCCCCAACGCGACCCTCTGCGACAAACGTTTACCTCGGGTTAAATACAATTTATATACTAAAATATCACGTGATACTTAAACGAGGGGTACTAGAGGGTAAACATTCAATTGTCAAGATCTCTATAGAAAATTAAGTTTAACTTTACAAGAAATAAATAATTTAAATGTTAAACATCACGAAATAATTTATGTAAAATGACTCGATATGTAAATTTAAATTATTAACTATGTTTTTTGTGACATTAATGTTAGCTTTAAATATGAGTTGAGTCGGATTAAAAACCCCGTGTACACGAACAATGTTCAAAAGGGAATAGGGGTTTATTTATTATTTCTAATAGTAATTTTGCACGTTTTTTAATAACAATTTAGCAGAGTGTATAACTTGTTTACCATATTAACATTTGTATACTCGTTATACTCCTTAAATTGCAAGGTCATATGGAATGAATGTCCTAATATGTCGGTAGTCGAAGAAAACAGTTTCTTGCAAATCAGCTATCTTAAGGCAAATGAATTTTAAAGTGTAACCTGTGGCTTTCATAACGTAGTCCTTTGCTTTTCTGCCTCTGGCTCCCGAGATCTCACTGTACTTTAGTCGACATTTATGTACCTTCACTTCTACGAAATTATGTTTTAAAAAGGACATATTGCTATTTACCATCGTGTCCTGGCATCGTGATGTTTTCTATATATATCTGTAAAACTCCCGTTGATAATTTCTCAAACCATCGTCGTGTCAAATAAGATGTCGATAAATATCAGTAATAGTATCGGACGAGGCTGAGATAGACCGATTAGTGTAGGCCAATTGTATCTAATAATAACTAAACTGACCGTAAAGCGAGGTCGAAGCGAAATTGTAAACGTTTTAAAATATTCATGATATGTTATCATGTAATAATTATCTATGATATGTTATTCCATCAATCTTCCCTTCATTACTGCAACCATAAGCCCCACAATTATTCGGCATTCTAAATAAAACACGTGGTAAAACGTGAACTCATCGCCATCAACAAACAACAACACACAAACACAGCCTCCGGTGCGAGGAGGAGTGTCCAAGCAGCGAGCACGTGTCCAGACGGTAGGTAACATGTTACCTGGCCCTGGATGCAGACGCTCGCCAGTAGGGTGATTCATCCGCCGCGCCCGCCATGACAGTTGAGTCTAGCGCTCAGAGGCGCTTCACCGGCAGGCCCGGGTCGCCTCTCTATATTATTCTGTGCTCGCTGATAAAAATGGGCTTATAGGGTTTCCCGTATCTTAATTTAAGAGTCGCTTCGTTAAAAATCCTAACGAATAAACAATAGTTAAATGTTGCTCACACATTGCTTTCGGGATTAGTAAACTTAAAACTATAACTTTGCACAATCACTTACACAGTAGCTTTAGCCAAAGTAAGTACTGTAGCTGTAATTCTCGTAATCATGAGAACTAGCCGGTCTGAGCCGCTAGAAGCCGCAATACGTACATGTCGCCCTGTTTGAGAATCGGGGCACGTACTACTCAAACCGAGGTAGAATTTACTGTTTCCTACCGCTGTTCCTGCTTTTCTAGGCAACCAACAGCGATGCTATTAGTGAATTTCCTTTGGTGAAAATATTAGCATGACCCGCACGGTGAAATTTAAGCCCGGGACAACCATAGAAGTTCCTAACGTGACCCCCTGAACACGTTTTGGGGGGTCGTTCAAAATGTTATATACATATACGTGTATGCACTCTAGCGGTCGCATTTTTTGTCCGATTAACTTCAAATTTGGTAGGGACGTCCCTTTCTGTAATCAGTTCAGACAAGTTCGTTGGGCCAAACAATCGGAAAACTAAACCCTTTTTTGGGGGATTAATCTGTCAAATTTCGAGTTTTAGGGCCCAAGAAGGGTCAGAAAAGCCTCGGATGTCATATTTAAGCATGTAGAAATGTGGAGACTAATAAGGCGAAAGTATTAAGCCCTCTCTCATCATTCTATCATAAATATTTACCAAGTTATTAAAGAAAATGTATATCGGATAAACACAGTAGGCCTACGTTGTATTATGGGGGTTTTACATTAGTAAAGCCTGTTATTTATTTGTTGGTGTATTTTTATCATCTTCAGCAACCTCGCACCTACTTTCAATCCTCACTGGACCTTCTTCTAACATTATAATGCGCAAAATTGTATTCCCAGCTTTGCAGGTACATGAAACCAGGAGCATCAGAACGCCCAAAAAATCAATGATTTCAATAAAATTGGAATACATGTATATTTTTACACATATTTTGAGTTTTAAACTTTTTCGTGGAAATTCACTTCCCTCACGTCAGCGTGCTGCGTGCGAACTCGTTAGTGAATTTCCTATGAAAAGTGAACTATTAGCATGACCCGCACGGTGAGACTTAAGCCCGGTACCACCATAGAAGTTTCTAATGTGACCCCCTGAACACGTTTTGGGGGGTCGTTCTAAATTACATAAAAATAACATAAACATAAACATATATGTGTGTGTGTGTGTATGCACTCTAGTGGTCGCATTTTTTGTCCGAGTTACTTCAAATTTGGTAGTGGCATTCCTTTCTATAATCAGTTGGATAAGTTCGTTGGGCAAAACAATCGGAAAATTCTTAACCCCTTTTTTGAGGATTAATTTTTAAAATTTAGAGATTTTGGGCCCAAAAAGGGTCAGAAAAGCCTCAGATGTAAAATTAATGCATTTAAAAATATGGAAATTAGTGAGGTGAGACTTTTAAGCCCTCTCTCATTATTTTAGCATGTATATTTACCGAGTTATAAAGAAAATGTATATCGGCTAAACACAGTACGTTGTCTTGTGGGGTTTTTACATTAAAAATCATGTTATTCATTTGTTGGTGTATTTGTAGCATCCCCAGCAACCTAGCGCCTACTTTAAAGCCTGACTGGACCTTCTCCCAACCTTATAATGCCCAAAATTGTATTCCTAGAATTGCAGGTAAATGAAACCAGGAGCATCAGAACAGCCAAAAATCAATGTTTTCAGATTTCAATAAATTTGGAATAAATGTATGTTTTTACACTGTTTTGAGTTTTAAAAGTTTGTATGTGGAAATTCACTTCCCTCTCGTCAGCGTGCTGCGTGTGAACTCGTTTATGATTTGTGGCAGTATATTTTTATACACTGCAGTAACAAAATAATACCCCCGTCGCAGCAAACCTGCGTACTCAGAGAATTTCCATAGCATAATATATATCTAAATACCACATACAGCCGCATACCGAGTTTCATAAAAATATATTCACATATAATCGATTTGAATTATTCTCCATAAGAATAACATTGGTAATGAGTACGTAGGTTTGCTGAAACGAGTAACACAAACAATTGGTTTTTATGCAAATATAAATAGAATTTAACTAGGCGAAGCCACAGACCAAGTTTCATAAATATTCAATCATAAATAAGCGCTATATAACATTTTAATGATTCTCCATAAGAATAACATGGGGGCTGGTAAGCAGGTTTGCTGCAACAAGGAACAAAAAAATGGGTTTTTATGCAATTATCATTATAACCCAACCAAGTGAAGCCAAGTGAAGTGAATACCAAGTTTTATTAATTTATGTTCATAATTAAGGGAGTCATTACATTTTACTTCTTCTCCATAAGAATAACATGGGGACTGAGGACGCAGATTTGCTGCTACGGGAATAATCAACAAAAAATCAATTTGTTGTGCAAATATCAATATACCAGTACTACGTGAAGCCACATACCAAGTTTCATCAACATACATTCATAAATAATCGAGATATCAAGTTTTATTTATTCTCTATAATGATAACATTGGACAACGTACTGTGTTTAGCACTTTGAATATCTCTTCAACGGTGGGGCGTAGAATCACAATTTAAACACCAAAATGATTTTTTTGTGGAGCTGAACAGATTGGTAAAAGCAAATGTGAAGTTTACATTAAAATAAACTGAGGGTAAGCCAAAAACCTTTTTCCCTTAAGATTAACATGGGAGATTTTATGAGTAGGTTTTTTGGATTTTCTCCGCAACCACTTAACCTAGGTTAATGATTCAAAATACTATATTATTTGTTTATTTCGATAACATTGTAAAAACCAAATTTTTTTTAATTTTAGGGTAAAAAATGCAAAAAACTGATTTTTGGAAATTTAATACCCCCATAAACCCCCTTCCCATGGCCCGATTTTTCTGATTTTTGAACTCAAAGTCATGAATATCATTTTACACGTTTGAGCCAAATTTAATCATAATCGGACGTTTTTTACTCAAGGTATCGCAATCACGGACACATAAATATATATATATATATATATAAATTTGAACAAATAGTGTTTTTAGCATCTCAAAACAAAAAGTTATCATGGTCTCGGGCTTAAGTCTTACTGTGAGACCTACGGTAATAGCTTCTTCCCTATAGGAGAAATTCGCTAAAAACTAATCAAATGCCCGCCGGCTAAAAACTAATTTCATCTCTTACGCCGGCTAAATTAGCGAGATAAAAACAGCATTTTTACTAGTTTATGAAACGCGAAAACGATTAATTCCAATACGATCGGAATCACAGGAGAAGGAACAACCTTCCATCCCACGAGTCGGACCGGGCACAGTGCCATAATAGCCCGGAGATATCGCAAAGCTCTACGCAATCTGGTGTTCAGATAATAAAGAAGACCCACCGCCTTTGTTTCACCTGTACCGTAGTTTTTCATTTCCGTTCTAACGCTCTGATAATAAATATAACCTTTAGTGAAAAGAGCGAAGAGAGAATAGTTATAAATCCTCGCGCATTTGTGGTTCAGCATCCATCCTCTTTCGAAACAATATGAAATTAAAATAACGTGGGCGCCAACTCGTTGAACGCAGATAACCAATAAAATAGGTTAACCCAGCCAGTTTAATATAGGTAGTGTTTGTTTATAGATTGACCAACCGATACGAATTTGGGTTAGCCATCTGACTGTAATTACAGGGTACCATTTAATTGAGAATTATATTAATGATTTATCGCTCTAGATTAAAACATACATTTGAGATGTTTTAAAATACAGTCGGACTTTGGTTCAGAAAATACTTCTCCAATAATTAGTTGTTCGTATAAGTGTGAGTAAATAATTCTACCGCATATTAATATATATATATATATATATATGTATGTATCCGAACCGTATACCAACCTAATTAACAGTTGACTCGATACGTATAATTGTGTGAGCTCTCACTAAAAACTATCAGTTTAAATTTTGCCGTTGTATTTTATAGAACTCTACACTGAGAAAAATACTGTATACGTACATAATGGTAAAACATTTTTACCATTATTAATTCATTATCATACTTAAAAAAGTATAAAATTCCTTATGCAAATAAATATCTTACGTATGTAAACATTTTTGATTGTATGTTTCACCACGTCTTAACATGGTATTTCAGGAATTGCATTATGCCGCGTGTAATATACTTCACCATAATGAAACATACTGTCTGTTATTTGTAATGGTGTTTCGTAGAAAATAAGGGTGTATTTTGTCTGGATATGACGTCATTCCCAATGACATCATCCAGGTATTACGGCCATTAATTCTGTTTCAGCCTTACTGGCAGATTAGTACGTATGTAACATACCTTAAATAACGATTAAGTGTTTCATTACTTATTATACGTATAACTCTTACTTAAACTTGTAAAGAAGTATGAATTCTTATACTATTTTAGCGGTCAATGGTAAATCACACCAACAACAGTACTGAACATCCGTATCCTGATTTTAAAAGTAAAACCTACATTTCCAAAAGTGAAAGATGTATGTTACAGCACTATATCAAGTATAAATCATGTGCATTTTTCGACCCAATGGTGTGATATACTGTTAGACATACGTAACACTTGTTTAATAACGAATTAACTTATCTCTTTGATACACCTATACATATAAACAACGTAAGTATACTGATTTAAAAGTAAAAATTATCATTAATTGACTATGAAACAGCATTCTGATAAGTATATATTATCACTTCTTTGCAGATTTACCCGTGATACAAGCTCTGAAACGTATGTAACACTCGCGAAATCGTATAAACGTTCCCTAAAACACAACTAAAATTCTGATTCTGGACGCGTTTTGCCAATTAGTCACTTTCTGACTAGACACTCTGTTCGGTTCGGTGGTCAGTGGTCAGTGCTCTTGCGTATTGTGTTACTTGTTTGGAGTTATGTTACTTATTACTTGTATTACTGTGTTGGTAGTTAGCCCTCACTGTGTGACTGATAGCTCTCTTAGGTTCGGCGGTGATCTGTGGTCAGTGCTCTTGCGTATTGTGTTACTTGTTTAGAGTTATGTTACTTATTAATTGTATTACTGTGTTGGTAGTTAGCCCTCACTGTGTGACTGATGGCTCTGTTAGGTTCAGCGGTGATATGTGGTCAGTGCTCTTGCGTATTGTGTTACTTGTTTAGAGTTATGTTACTTATTACTTGTATTACTGTGTTGGTAGTTAGCCCTCACTGTGTGACTGATAGCTCTCTTAGGTTCGGCGGTGATCTGTGGTCAGTGCTCTTGCGTATTGTGTTACTTGTTTAGAGTTATGTTACTTATTACTTGTATTACTGTGTTGGTAGCTGGTCATCAGTTGTGATAGCTCTGTTAGGATCAGCGGTGATCTGTGGTCAGTGCTCTTGCGTATTGTGTTACTTGTTTGGAGTTATGTTACTTATTACTTGTATTACTGTGGTGGTAGTTAGTCCTCACTGTGTGACTGATAGCTCTGTTAGGATCAGCGGTGATCTGTGGTCAGTGATCTTGCGTATTGTGTTACTTGTTTGGAGCTATGTTACTTATTACTTGTATTACTGTGGTGGTAGTTAGCCCTCACTGTGTGACTGATAGCTCTTTTATGATCAGCGGTGATCTGTGGTCAGTGATCTTGCGTATTGTGTTACTTGTTTGGAGTTATGTTACTTATTACTTGTATTACTGTGTTGGTAGTTAGCCCTCACTGTGTGACTGATAGCTCTGTTAGGTTCGGCGGTGATATGTGGTCAGTGCTCTTGCGTATTGTGTTACTTGTTTAGAGTTATGTTACTTATTACTTGTATTACTGTGTTGGTAGCTGGTCATCAGTTGTGATAGCTCTGTTAGGATCAGCGGTGATCTGTGGTCAGTGCTCTTGCGTATTGTGTTACTTGTTTGGAGTTATGTTACTTATTACTTGTATTACTGTGGTGGTAGTTAGACCTCACTGTGTGACTGATAGCTCTGTTAGGATCAGCGGTGATCTGTGGTCAGTGATCTTGCGTATTGTGTTACTTGTTTGGAGTTATGTTACTTATTACTTGTATTACTGTGGTGGTAGTTAGCCCTCACTGTGTGACTGATAGCTCTGTTAGGATCAGCGGTGATCTGTGGTCAGTGATCTTGCGTATTGTGTTACTTGTTTGGAGTTATGTTACTTATTACTTGTATTACTGTGGTGGTAGTTAGCCCTCACTGTGTGACTGATAGCTCTGTTAGGTTCGGCGGTGATATGTGGTCAGTGCTCTTGCATATTTTGTTACGTGTTTAGAGTTATGTTACTTATTACTTGTATTACTGTGTTGGTAGTTAGCCCTCACTGTGTGACTGATAGCTCTGTTAGGTTCGGCGGTTATCTGTGGTCAGTGCTCTTGCGTATTGTGTTACTTGTTTAGAGTTATGTTACTTATTACTTGTATTACTGTGTTGGTAGTTAGCCCTCACTGAGTGACTGATAGCTCTGTTAGGTTCGGCGGTTATCTGTGGTCAGTGCTCTTGCGTATTGTGTTACTTGTTTAGAGTTATGTTCCTTATTACTTGTATTACTGTGTTAGTAGTTAGCCCTCACTGTGTGACTGATAGCTCTGTTAGGTTCGGCGGTTATCTGTGGTCAGTGCTCTTGCGTATTGTGTTACTTGTTTAGAGTTATGTTACTTATTAGTTGTATTACTGTGTTGGTAGTTAGCCCTCACTGAGTGACTGATAGCTCTGTTCGGTTCGGCGGTGATCTGTGGTCAGTGCTCTTGCGTATTGTGTTACTTGTTTAGAGTTATGTTACTTATTACTTGTATTACTGTGGTGGTAGTTAGCCCTCACTGTGTGACTGATAGCTCTGTTAGGTTCGGCGGTGATCTGTGGTCAGTGCTCTTGCGTATTGTGTTACTTGTTTAGAGTTATGTTACTTATTAATTGTATTACTGTGTTGGTAGTTAGCCCTCACTGTGTGACTGATAGCTCTGTTAGGATCAGCGGTGATCTGTGGTCAGTGATCTTGCGTATTGTGTTACTTGTTTGGAGTTATGTTACTTATTACTTGTATTACTGTGGTGGTAGTTAGCCCTCACTGTGTGACTGATAGCTCTGTTAGGATCAGCGGTGATCTGTGGTCAGTGATCTTGCGTATTGTGTTACTTGTTTGGAGTTATGTTACTTATTACTTGTATTACTGTGTTGGTAGTTAGCCCTCACTGTGTGACTGATAGCTCTCTTAGGTTCGGCGGGGATCTGTGGTCAGTGATCTTGCGTATTGTGTTACTTGTTTAGAGTTATGTTACTTATTATTTGTATTACTGTGTTGGTAGTTAGCCCTCACTGTGTGACTGATGGCTCTGTTAGGTTCAGCGGTGATATGTGGTCAGTGCTCTTGCGTATTTGTTACTTGTTTAGAGTTATGTTACTTATTACTTGTATTACTGTGTTGGTAGTTAGCCCTCACTGTGTGACTGATAGCTCTCTTAGGTTCGGCGGTGATCTGTGGTCAGTGCTCTTGCGTATTGTGTTACTTGTTTAGAGTTATGTTACTTATTACTTGTATTACTGTGTTGGTAGTTAGCCCTCACTGTGTGACTGATGGCTCTGTTAGGATCAACGGTGATCTGTGGTCAGTGCTCTTGCGTATTGTGTTACTTGTTTGGAGTTATGTTACTTATTACTTGTATTACTGTGGTGGTAGTTAGTCCTCACTGTGTGACTGATAGCTCTGTTAGGGTCAGCGGTGATCTGTGGTCAGTGATCTTGCGTATTGTGTTACTTGTTTGGAGCTATGTTACTTAATACTTGTATTACTGTGGTGGTAGTTAGCCCTCACTGTGTGACTGATAGCTCTTTTAGGATCAGCGGTGATCTGTGGTCAGTGATCTTGCGTATTGTGTTACTTGTTTGGAGTCATGTTACTTATTACTTGTATTACTGTGTTGGTAGTTAGCCCTCACTGTGTGACTGATAGCTCTGTTAGGATCAGCGGTGATCTGTGGTCAGTGATCTTGCGTATTGTGTTACTTGTTTGGAGTTATGTTACTTATTACTTGTATTAATGTGTTGGTAGTTAGCCCTCACTGTGTGACTGATGGCTCTGTTAGGATCAGCGGTGATCTGTGGTCAGTGCTCTTGCGTATTGTGTTACTTGTTTGGAGTTATGTTACTTATTACTTGTATTACTGTGGTGGTAGTTAGTCCTCACTGTGTGACTGCTAGCTCTGTTAGGGTCAGCGGTGATATGTGGTCAGTGCTCTTGCGTATTGTGTTACTTGTTTAGAGTTATGTTACTTATTACTTGTATTACTGTGTTGGTAGCTAGTCATCAGTTGTGATAGCTCTGTTAGGATCAGCGGTGATCTGTGGTCAGTGCTCTTGCGTATTGTGTTACTTGTTTGGAGTTATGTTACTTTTTACTTGTATTACTGTGGTGGTAGTTAGCCCTCACTGTGTGACTGATAGCTCTGTTAGGATCAGCGGTGATCTGTGGTCAGTGATCTTGCGTATTGTGTTACTTGTTTGGAGTTATGTTACTTATTACTTGTATTACTGTGGTGGTAGTTAGCCCTCACTGTGTGACTGATAGCTCTGTTAGGATCAGCGGTGATCTGTGGTCAGTGATATTGCGTATTGTGTTACTTGTTTGGAGTTATGTTACTTATTACTTGTATTACTGTGGTGGTAGTTAGCCCTCACTGTGTGACTGATAGCTCTGTTAGGTTCGGCGGTGATATGTGGTCCGTGGTCTTGCATATTGTGTTACTTGTTTAGAGTTATGTTACTTATTACTTGTATTACTGTGTTGGTAGTTAGCCCTCACTGTGTGACTGATAGCTCTGTTAGGTTCGGCGGTTATCTGTGGTCAGTGCTCTTGCGTATTGTGTTACTTGTTTAGAGTTATGTTACTTATTACTTGTATTACTGTGTTGGTAGTTAGCCCTCACTGAGTGACTGATAGCTCTGTTAGGTTCGGCGGTTATCTGTGGTCAGTGCTCTTGCGTATTGTGTTACTTGTTTAGAGTTATGTTACTTATTACTTGTATTACTGTGTTAGTAGTTAGCCCTCACTTTGTGACTGATAGCTCTGTTAGGTTCGGCGGTTATCTGTGGTCAGTGCTCTTGCGTATTGTGTTACTCGTTTAGAGTTATGTTACTTATTAGTTGTATTACTTTGTTGGTAGTTAGCCCTCACTGAGTGACTGATAGCTCTGTTAGGTTCGGCGGTTATCTGTGTTCAGTGCTCTTGCGTATTGTGTTACTTGTTTGGAGTTATGTTACCTATTACTTGTATTACTGTGTTGGTAGTTGGTCATCAGTTGTGATAGCTCTGTTCGGTTCGGCGGTGATCTGTGGTCAGTGCTCTTGCGCATTGTGTTACTTGTTTAGAGTTATGTTACTTATTACTTGTATTACTGTGGTGGTAGTTAGCCCTCACTGTGTGACTGATAGCTCTGTTAGGTTCGGCGGTGATCTGTGGTCAGTGCTCTTGCGTATTGTGTTACTTGTTTAGAGTTATATTACTTATTACTTGTATTACTCTGTTGGTAGTTAGCCCTCACTGTGTGACTGATAGCTCTGTTAGGATCAGCGGTGATCTGTGGTCAGTCATCTTGCGTATTGTGTTACTTGTTTGGAGTTATGTTACTTATTACTTGTATTACTGTGGTGGTAGTTAGCCCTCACTGTGTGACTGATAGCTCTGTTAGGATCAGCGGTGATCTGTGGTCAGTGCTCTTGCGTATTGTGTTACTTGTTTAGAGTTATATTACTTATTACTTGTATTACTCTGTTGGTAGTTAGCCCTCACTGAGTGACTGATAGCTCTGTTAGGTTAGGTGGTGATCTGTGGTCAGTGCTCTTGCGTATTGTGTTACTTGTTTAGAGTTATGTTACTTATTACTTGTATTACTGTGTTGGTAGTTAGCCCTCACTGAGTGACAGATAGCTCTGTTAGGTTCGGCGGTTATCTGTGGTCAGTGCTCTTGCGTATTGTGTTACTTGTTTAGAGTTATGTTACTTATTACTTGTATTACTGTGTTAGTAGTTAGCCCTCACTGTGTGACTGATAGCTCTGTTAGGTTCGACGGTTATCTGTGGTCAGTGCTCTTGCGTATTGTGTTACTTGTTTAGAGTTATGTTACTTATTAGTTGTATTACTGTGTTGGTAGTTAGCCCTCACTGAGTGACTGATAGCTCTGTTAGGTTCGGCGGTTATCTGTGGTCAGTGCTCTTGCGTATTGTGTTACTTGTTTGGAGTTATGTTACCTATTACTTGTATTACTGTGTTGGTAGTTGGTCATCAGTTATGATAGCTCTGTTCGGTTCGGCGGTGATCTGTGGTCAGTGCTCTTGCGTATTGTGTTACTTGTTTAGAGTTATGTTACTTATTACTTGTATTACTGTGTTGGTAGTTAGCCCTCACTGTGTGACTAATAGCTCTGTTAGGTTCGGCGGTGATCTGTGGTCAGTGCTCTTGCGTATTGTGTTACTTGTTTAGAGTTATGTTACTTATTACTTGTATTACTGTGTTGGTAGTTAGCCCTCACTGTGTGACTGATAGCTCTGTTAGGATCAGCGGTGATCTGTGGTCAGTGATCTTGCGTATTGTGTTACTTGTTTGGAGTTATGTTACTTATTACTTGTATTACTGTGGTGGTAGTTAGCCCTCACTGTGTGACTGATAGCTCTGTTAGGATCAGCGGTGATCTGTGGTCAGTGATCTTGCGTATTGTGTTACTTGTTTGGAGTTATGTTACTTATTACTTGTATTACTGTGTTGGTAGTTAGCCCTCACTGTGTGACTGATAGCTCTCTTAGGTTCGGCGGTGATCTGTGGTCAGTGATCTTGCGTATTGTGTTACTTGTTTAGAGTTATGTTACTTATTACTTGTATTACTGTGTTGGTAGTTAGCCCTCACTGTGTGACTGATGGCTCTGTTAGGTTCAACGGTGATATGTGTCAGTGCTCTTGCGTATTTGTTACTTGTTTAGAGTTATGTTACTTATTACTTGTATTACTGTGTTGGTAGTTAGCCCTCACTGTGTGACTGATAGCTCTCTTAGGTTCGGCGGTGATATGTGGTCAGTGCTCTTGCGTATTGTGTTACTTGTTTAGAGTTAAGTTACTTATTACTTGTATTACTGTGTTGGTAGTTAGCCCTCACTGTGTGACTGATGGCTCTGTTAGGATCAGCGGTGATCTGTGGTCAGTGCTCTTGCGTATTGTGTTACTTGTTTGGAGTTATGTTACTTATTACTTGTATTACTGTGGTGGTAGTTAGTCCTCACTGTGTGACTGATAGCTCTGTTATGGTCAGCGGTGATCTGTGGTCAGTGATCTTGCGTATTGTGTTACTTGTTTGGAGCTATGTTACTTAATACTTTTATTACTGTGGTGGTAGTTAGCCCTCACTGTGTGACTGATAGCTCTTTTAGGATCAGCGGTGATCTGTGGTCAGTGATCTTGCGTATTGTGTTACTTGTTTGGAGTTATGTTACTTATTACTTGTATTACTGTGTTGGTAGTTAGCCCTCACTGTGTGACTGATAGCTCTGTTAGGTTCGGCGGTGATATGTGGTCAGGGCTCTTGTGTAATGTGTTACTTGTTTAGAGTTATGTTACTTATTACTTGTATTACTGTGTTGGTAGCTGGTCATCAGTTGTGATAGCTCTGTTAGGATCAGCGGTGATCTGTGGTCAGTGCTCTTGCGTATTGTGTTACTTGTTTGGAGTTATGTTACTTATTACTTGTATTACTGTGGTGGTAGTTAGCCCTCACTGTGTGACTGATAGCTCTGTTAAGATCAGCGGTGATCTGTGGTCAGTGATCTTGCGTATTGTGTTACTTGTTTGGAGTTATGTTACTTATTACTTGTATTACTGTGGTGGTAGTTAGCCCTCACTGTGTGACTGATAGCACTGTTAGGATCAGCGGTGATCTGTGGTCAGTGATCTTGCGTATTGTGTTACTTGTTTGGAGTTATGTTACTTATTACTTGTATTACTGTGTTGGTAGTTAGCCCTCACTGTGTGACTGATAGCTCTGTTAGGTTCTGCGGTTATCTGTGGTCAGTGCTCTTGCGTATTGTGTTACTTGTTTAGAGTTATGTTACTTATTACTTGTATTACTGTGTTGGTAGTTAGCCCTCACTGAGTGACTGATAGCTCTGTTAGGTTCGGCGGTTATCTGTGGTCAGTGCTCTCGCGTATTGTGTTACTTGTTTAGAGTTATGTTACTTATTACTTGTATTACTGTGTTAGTAGTTAGCCCTCACTGTGTGACTGATAGCTCTGTTAGGTTCGGCGGTGATCTGTGGTCAGTGATCTTGCGTATTGTGTTACTTGTTTGGAGTTATGTTACTTATTACTTGTATTACTGTGGTGGTAGTTAGCCCTCACTGTGTGACTGATAGCTCTGCTAGGTTCGGCGGTGATATGTGGTCAGTGCTCTTGCATATTGTGTTACTTGTTTAGAGTTATGTTACTTATTACTTGTATTACTGTGTCTGTAGTTAGCCCTCACTGTGTGACTGATAGCTCTGTTAGGTTCGGCAGTTATCTGTGGTCAGTGCTCTTGCGTATTGTGTTACTTGTTTAGAGTTATGTTACTTATTACTTGTATTACTGTGTTGGTAGTTAGCCCTCACTGAGTGACTGATAGCTCTGTTAGGTTCGGCGGTTATCTGTGGTCAGTGCTCTTGCGTATTGTGTTACTTGTTTAGAGTTATGTTACTTATTACTTGTATTACTGTGTTAGTAGTTATCCCTCACTGTGTGACTGATAGCTCTGTTAGGTTCGGCGGTTATCTGTGGTCAGTGCTCTTGCGTATTGTGTTACTTGTTTAGAGTTATGTTACTTATTAGTTGTATTACTGTGTTGGTAGTTAGCCCTCACTGAGTGACTGATAGCTCTGTTAGGTTCGGCGGTTATCTGTGGTCAGTGCTCTTGCGTATTGTGTTACTTGTTTGGAGTTATGTTACCTATTACTTGTATTACTGTGTTGGTAGTTGGTCATCAGTTGTGATAGCTCTGTTCGGTTCGGCGGTGATCTGTGGTCAGTGCTCTTGCGTATTGTGTTACTTGTTTGGAGCTATGTTACTTAATACTTTTATTACTGTGGTGGTAGTTAGCCCTCACTGTGTGACTGATAGCTCTTTTAGGATCAGCGGTGATCTGTGGTCAGTGATCTTGCGTATTGTGTTACTTGTTTGGAGTTATGTTACTTATTACTTGTATTACTGTGTTGGTAGTTAGCCCTCACTGTGTGACTGATAGCTCTGTTAGGTTCGGCGGTGATATGTGGTCAGGGCTCTTGTGTATTGTGTTACTTGTTTAGAGTTATGTTACTTATTACTTGTATTACTGTGTTGGTAGCTGGTCATGAGTTGTGATAGCTCTGTTAGGATCAGCGGTGATCTGTGGTCAGTGCTCTTGCGTATTGTGTTACTTGTTTGGAGTTATGTTACTTATTACTTGTATTACTGTGGTGGTAGTTAGCCCTCACTGTGTGACTGATAGCTCTGTTAAGATCAGCGGTGATCTGTGGTCAGTGATCTTGCGTATTGTGTTACTTGTTTGGAGTTATGTTACTTATTACTTGTATTACTGTGGTGGTAGTTAGCCCTCACTGTGTGACTGATAGCACTGTTAGGATCAGCGGTGATCTGTGGTCAGTGATCTTGCGTATTGTGTTACTTGTTTGGAGTTATGTTACTTATTACTTGTATTACTGTGTTGGTAGTTAGCCCTCACTGTGTGACTGATAGCTCTGTTAGGTTCTGCGGTTATCTGTGGTCAGTGCTCTTGCGTATTGTGTTACTTGTTTAGAGTTATGTTACTTATTACTTGTATTACTGTGTTGGTAGTTAGCCCTCACTGAGTGACTGATAGCTCTGTTAGGTTCGGCGGTTATCTGTGGTCAGTGCTCTCGCGTATTGTGTTACTTGTTTAGAGTTATGTTACTTATTACTTGTATTACTGTGTTAGTAGTTAGCCCTCACTGTGTGACTGATAGCTCTGTTAGGTTCGGCGGTGATCTGTGGTCAGTGATCTTGCGTATTGTGTTACTTGTTTGGAGTTATGTTACTTATTACTTGTATTACTGTGGTGGTAGTTAGCCCTCACTGTGTGACTGATAGCTCTGCTAGGTTCGGCGGTGATATGTGGTCAGTGCTCTTGCATATTGTGTTACTTGTTTAGAGTTATGTTACTTATTACTTGTATTACTGTGTCTGTAGTTAGCCCTCACTGTGTGACTGATAGCTCTGTTAGGTTCGGCAGTTATCTGTGGTCAGTGCTCTTGCGTATTGTGTTACTTGTTTAGAGTTATGTTACTTATTACTTGTATTACTGTGTTGGTAGTTAGCCCTCACTGAGTGACTGATAGCTCTGTTAGGTTCGGCGGTTATCTGTGGTCAGTGCTCTTGCGTATTGTGTTACTTGTTTAGAGTTATGTTACTTATTACTTGTATTACTGTGTTAGTAGTTATCCCTCACTGTGTGACTGATAGCTCTGTTAGGTTCGGCGGTTATCTGTGGTCAGTGCTCTTGCGTATTGTGTTACTTGTTTAGAGTTATGTTACTTATTAGTTGTATTACTGTGTTGGTAGTTAGCCCTCACTGAGTGACTGATAGCTCTGTTAGGTTCGGCGGTTATCTGTGGTCAGTGCTCTTGCGTATTGTGTTACTTGTTTGGAGTTATGTTACCTATTACTTGTATTACTGTGTTGGTAGTTGGTCATCAGTTGTGATAGCTCTGTTCGGTTCGGCGGTGATCTGTGGTCAGTGCTCTTGCGTATTGTGTTACTTGTTTAGAGTTATGTTACTTATTACTTGTATTACTGTGGTGGTAGTTAGCCCTCACTGTGTTACTGATAGCTCTGTTAGGTTCGGCGGTGATCTGTGGTCAGTGCTCTTGGTTATTGTGTTACTTGTTTAGAGTTATATTACTTATTACTTGTATTACTGTGTTGGTAGTTAGCCCTCACTGTGTGACTGATAGCTCTGTTAGGTTCGGCGGTGATCTGTGGTCAGTGATCTTGCGTATTGTGTTACTTGTTTGGAGTTATGTTACTTATTACTTGTATTACTGTGGTGGTAGTTAGCCCTCACTGTGTGACTGATAGCTCTGCTAGGTTCGGCGGTGATATGTGGTCAGTGCTCTTGCATATTGTGTTACTTGTTTAGAGTTATGTTACTTATTACTTGTATTACTGTGTCAGTAGTTAGCCCTCACTGTGTGACTGATAGCTCTGTTAGGTTCGGCGGTTATCTGTGGTCAGTGCTCTTGCGTATTGTGTTACTTGTTTAGAGTTATGTTACTTATTACTTGTATTACTGTGTTGGTAGTTAGCCCTCACTGAGTGACTGATAGCTCTGTTAGGTTCGGGGGTTATCTGTGGTCAGTGCTCTTGCGTATTGTGTTACTTGTTTAGAGTTATGTTACTTATTACTTGTATTACTGTGTTAGTAGTTATCCCTCACTGTGTGACTGATAGCTCTGTTAGGTTCGGCGGTTATCTGTGGTCAGTGCTCTTGCGTATTGTGTTACTTGTTTAGAGTTATGTTACTTATTAGTTGTATTACTGTGTTGGTAGTTAGCCCTCACTGAGTGACTGATAGCTCTGTTAGGTTCGGCGGTTATCTGTGGTCAGTGCTCTTGCGTATTGTGTTACTTGTTTGGAGTTATGTTACCTATTACTTGTATTACTGTGTTGGTAGTTGGTCATCAGTTGTGATAGCTCTGTTCGGTTCGGCGGTGATCTGTGGTCAGTGCTCTTGCGTATTGTGTTACTTGTTTAGAGTTATGTTACTTATTACTTGTATTACTGTGGTGGTAGTTAGCCCTCACTGTGTTACTGATAGCTCTGTTAGGTTCGGCGGTGATCTGTGGTCAGTGCTCTTGCGTATTGTGTTACTTGTTTAGAGTTATATTACTTATTACTTGTATTACTGTGTTGGTAGTTAGCCCTCACTGTGTGACTGATAGCTCTGTTAGGATCAGCGGTGATCTGTGGTCAGTGATCTTGCGTATTGTGTTACTTGTTTGGAGTTATGTTACTTATTACTTGTATTACTGTGGTGGTAGTTAGCCCTCACTGTGTGACTGATAGCTCTGTTAGGATCAGCGGTGATCTGTGGTCATTGATCTTGCGTATTGTGTTACTTGTTTGGAGTTATGTTACTTATTACTTGTATTACTGTGGTGGTAGTTAGCCCTCACTGAGTGATTGATAGCTCTGTTAGGTTCGGCGGTGATCTGTGGTCAGTGCTCTTGCGTATTGTGTTACTTGTTTGGAGTTATGTTACTTATTACTTGTATTACTGTGTTGGTAGTTAGCCCTCACTGAGTGACTGATAGCTGTGTTAGGTTCGGCGGTTATCTGTGGTCAGTGCTCTTGCGTATTGTGTTACTTGTTTGGAGTTATGTTACCTATTACTTGTATTACTGTGTTGGTAGTTGGTCAACAGTTGTGATAGCTCTGTTCGGTTCGGCGGTGATCTGTGGTCAGTGCTCTTGCGTATTGTGTTACTTGTTTAGAGTTATGTTACTTATTACTTGTATTACTGTGGTGGTAGTTAGCCCTCACTGTGTGACTGATAGCTCTGTAAGGTTCGGCGGTTATCTGTGGTCAGTGCTCTTGCGTATTGTGTTACTTGTTTGGAGTTATGTTACCTATTACTTGTATTACTGTGTTGGTAGTTGGTCAACAGTTGTGATAGCTCTGTTAGGTTCGGCGGTGATCTGTGGTCAGTGCTCTTGCGTATTGTGTTACTTGTTTGGAGTTATGTTACCTATTACTTGTATTACTGTGTTGGTAGTTGGTCATCAGTTGTGATAGCTCTGTTCGGTTCGGCGGTGATCTGTGGTCAGTGCTCTTGCGTATTGTGTTACTTGTTTGGAGTTATGTTACTTATTTCTTGTATTACTGTGGTGGTAGTTAGCCCTCACTGTGTGACTGATAGCTCTGTTAGGATCAGCGGTGATCTGTGGTCAGTGATCTTGCGTATTGTGTTACTTGTTTAGAGTTATGTTACTTATTACTTGTATTACTGTGTTGGTAGTTAGCCCTCACTGTGTGACTGATAGCTCTGTTAGGTTCGGCGGTGATATGTGGTCAGTGCTCTTGCGTATTGTGTTACTTGTTTAGAGTTATGTTACTTATTACTTGTATAACTGTGTTAGTAGTTAGCCCTCACTGTGTGACTGATAGCTCTGTTAGGTACGGCGGTTATCTGTGGTCAGTGCTCTTGCGTATTGTGTTACTTGTTTAGAGTTATGTTACTTATTAGTTGTATTACTGTGTTGGTATTTAGCCCTCACTGAGTGACTGATAGCTCTGTTAGGTTCGGCGGTTATCTGTGGTCAGTGCTCTTGCGTATTGTGTTACTTGTTTGGAGTTATGTTACCTATTACTTGTATTACTGTGTTGGTAGTTGGTCATCAGTTGTGATAGCTCTGTCCGGTTCGGCGGTGATCTGTGGTCAGTGCTCTTGCGTATTGTGTTACTTGTTTAGAGTTATGTTACTTATTACTTGTATTACTGTGGTGGTAGTTAGCCCTCACTGTGTGACTGATAGCTCTGTTAGGTTCGGCGGTGATCTGTGGTCAGTGCTCTTGCGTTTTGTGTTACTTGTTTAGAGTTATGTTACTTATTACTTGTATTACTGTGTTGGTAGTTAGCCCTCACTGTGTGACTGATAGCTCTGTTAGGATCAGCGGTGATCTGTGGTCAGTGATCTTGCGTATTGTGTTACTTGTTTGGAGTTATGTTACTTATTACTTGTATTACTGTGGTGGTAGTTAGCCCTCACTCTGTGACTGATAGCTCTGTTAGGATCAGCGGTGATCTGTGGTCAGTGATCTTGCGTATTGTGTTACTTGTTTGGAGTTATGTTACTTATTACTTGTATTACTGTGGTGGTAGTTAGCCCTCACTGAGTGACTGATAGCTCTGTTAGGTTCGGCGGTGATCTGTGGTCAGTGCTCTTGCGTATTGTGTTACTTGTTTAGAGTTATGTTACTTATTACTTGTATTACTGTGTTGGTAGTTAGCCCTCACTGAGTGACTGATAGCTCTGTTAGGTTCGGCGGTTATTTGTGGTCAGTGCTCTAGCGTATTGTGTTACTTGTTTGGAGTTATGTTACCTATTACTTGTATTACTGTGTTGGTAGTTGGTCAACAGTTGTGATAGCTCTGTTCGGTTCGGCGGTGATCTGTGGTCAGTGCTCTTGCGTATTGTGTTACTTGTTTAGAGTTATGTTACTTATTACTTGTATTCCTGTGTTGGTAGTTAGCCCTCACTGAGTGACTGATAGCTCTGTTAGGTTCGGCGGTTATCTGTGGTCAGTGCTCTTGCGTATTGTGTTACTTGTTTGGAGTTATGTTACCTATTACTTGTATTACTGTGTTGGTACATGGTCAACAGTTGTGATAGCTCTGTTAGGTTCGGCGGTGATCTGTGGTCAGTGCTCTTGCGTATTGTGTTACTTGTTCGGAGTTATGTTACCTATTACTTGTATTACTGTGTTGGTAGTTGGTCATCAGTTGTGATAGCTCTGTTCGGTTCGGCGGTGATCTGTGGTCAGTGCTCTTGCGTATTGTGTTACTTGTTTGGAGTTATGTTACTTATTTCTTGTATTACTGTGGTGGTAGTAAGCCCTCACTGTGTGACTGATAGCTCTGTTAGGATCAGCGGTGATCTGTGGTCATTGATCTTGCGTATTGTGTTACTAGTTTGGAGTTATGTTACTTATTACTTGTATTACTGTGTTGGTAGTTAGCCCTCACTGTGTGACTGATAGCTCTGTTAGGTTCGGCGGTGATATGTGGTCAGTGCTCTTGCGTATTGTGTTACTTGTTTAGAGTTATGTTAATTATTACTTGTATTTATGTGTTGGTAGCTGGTCATCAGTTGTGATAGCTCTGTTAGGATCAGCGGTGATCTTTGGTCAGTGCTCTTGCGTATTGTGTTACTTGTTTGGAGTTATGTTACTTATTACTTGTATTACTGTGGTGGTAGTTAGCCCTCACTGTGTGACTGATAGTTCTGTTAGGATCAGCGGTGATCTGTGGTCAGTGATCTTGCGTATTGTGTTACTTGTTTGGAGTTATATTACTTATTACTTGTATTACTGTGTTGGTAGTTAGCCCTCACTGTGTGACTGATAGCTCTGTTAGGTTCGGCGGTGATATGTGGTCAGTGCTCTTGCGTATTGTGTTACTTGTTTAGAGTTATGTTACTTATTACTTGTATTACTGTGTTGGTAGCTGGTCATCAGTTGTGATAGCTCTGTTAGGAACAGCGGTGATCTGTGGTCAGTGCTCTTGCGTATTGTGTTACTTGTTTGGAGTTATGTTACTTATTACTTGTATTACTGTGGTGGTAGTTAGCCCTCACTGTGTGACTGATAGCTCTGTTAGGATCAGCGGTGATCTGTGGTCAGTGATCTTGCGTATTGTGTTACTTGTTTGGAGTTATGTTACTTATTACTTGTATTACTGTGGTGGTAGTTAGCCCTCACTGTGTGACTGATAGCTCTGTTAGGATCAGCGGTGATCTGTGCTCAGTGATCTTGCGTATTGTGTTACTTGTTTGGAGTTATGTTACTTATTACTTGTATTACTGTGGTGGTAGTTAGCCCTCACTGTGTGACTGATAGCTCTGTTAGGATCAGCGGTGATCTGTGGTCAGTGATCTTGCGTATTGTGTTACTTGTTTGGAGTTATGTTACCTATTACTTGTATTACTGTGTTGGTAGTTGGTCATCAGTTGTGATAGCTCTGTCCGGTTCGGCGGTGATCTGTGGTCAGTGCTCTTGCGTATTGTGTTACTTGTTTAGAGTTATGTTACTTATTACTTGTATTACTGTGGTGGTAGAAGCCCTCACTGTGTGACTGATAGCTCTGTTAGGTTCGGCGGTGATCTGTGGTCAGTGCTCTTGCGTATTGTGTTACTTGTTTGGAGTTATGTTACTTATTACTTGTATTACTGTGGTGGTAGTTAGCCCTCACTGTGTGACTGATAGCTCTGTTAGGATCAGCGGTGATCTGTGGTCAGTGATCTTGCGTATTGTGTTACTTGTTTGGAGTTATGTTACTTATTACTTGTATTACTGTGTTGGTAGTTAGCCCTCACTGTGTGACTGATAGCTCTGTTAGGTTCGGCGGTGATATGTGGTCAGTGCTCTTGCATATTGTGTTACGTGTTTAGAGTTATGTTACTTATTACTTGTATTACTGTGTTGGTAGTTAGCCCTCACTGTGTGACTGATAGCTCTGTTAGGTTCGGCGGTTATCTGTGGTCAGTGCTCTTGCGTATTGTGTTACTTGTTTAGAGTTATGTTACTTATTACTTGTATTACTGTGTTGGTAGTTAGCCCTCACTGAGTGACTGATAGCTCTGTTAGGTTCGGCGGTTATCTGTGGTCAGTGCTCTTACGTATTGTGTTACTTGTTTAGAGTTATTTTACTTATTACTTGTATTACTGTGTTGGTAGTTAGCCCTCACTGTGTGACTGATAGCTCTGTTAGGTTCGGCGGTTATCTGTGGTCAGTGCTCTTGCGTATTGTGTTACTTGTTTAGAGTTATGTTACTTATTACTTGTATTACTGTGTTGGTAGTTAGCCCTCACTGTGTGACTGATGGCTCTGTTAGGTTCAGCGGTGATATGTGGTCAGTGCTCTTGCGTATTTGTTACTTGTTTAGAGTTATGTTACTTATTACTTGTATTACTGTGTTGGTAGTTAGCCCTCACTGTGTGACTGATAGCTCTCTTAGGTTCGGCGGTGATCTGTGGTCAGTGCTCTTGCGTATTGTGTTACTTGTTTAGAGTTATGTTACTTATTACTTGTATTACTGTGTTGGTAGTTAGCCCTCACTGTGTGACTGATGGCTCTGTTAGGATCAGCGGTGATCTGTGGTCAGTGCTCTTGCGTATTGTGTTACTTGTTTAGAGTTATGTTACTTATTACTTGTATTACTGTGTTAGTAGTTAGCCCTCACTGTGTGACTGATAGCTCTGTTAGGTTCGGCGGTTATCTGTGGTCAGTGCTCTTGCGTATTGTGTTACTTGTTTAGAGTTATGTTACTTATTAGTTGTATTACTGTGTTGGTAGTTAGCCCTCACTGAGTGACTGATAGCTCTGTTCGGTTCGGCGGTGATCTGTGGTCAGTGCTCTTGCGTATTGTGTTACTTGTTTAGAGTTATGTTACTTATTACTTGTATTACTGTGGTGGTAGTTAGCCCTCACTGTGTGACTGATAGCTCTGTTAGGTTCGGCGGTGATCTGTGGTCAGTGCTCTTGCGTATTGTGTTACTTGTTTAGAGTTATGTTACTTATTAATTGTATTACTGTGTTGGTAGTTAGCCCTGACTGTGTGACTGATAGCTCTGTTAGGATCAGCGGTGATCTGTGGTCAGTGATCTTGCGTATTGTGTTACTTGTTTGGAGTTATGTTACTTATTACTTGTATTACTGTGGTGGTAGTTAGCCCTCACTGTGTGACTGATAGCACTGTTAGGATCAGCGGTGATCTGTGGTCAGTGATCTTGCGTATTGTGTTACTTGTTTGGAGTTATGTTACTTATTACTTGTATTACTGTGTTGGTAGTTAGCCCTCACTGTGTGACTGATAGCTCTGTTAGGTTCTGCGGTTATCTGTGGTCAGTGCTCTTGCGTATTGTGTTACTTGTTTAGAGTTATGTTACTTATTACTTGTATTACTGTGTTGGTAGTTAGCCCTCACTGAGTGACTGATAGCTCTGTTAGGTTCGGCGGTTATCTGTGGTCAGTGCTCTCGCGTATTGTGTTACTTGTTTAGAGTTATGTTACTTATTACTTGTATTACTGTGTTAGTAGTTAGCCCTCACTGTGTGACTGATAGCTCTGTTAGGTTCGGCGGTGATCTGTGGTCAGTGATCTTGCGTATTGTGTTACTTGTTTGGAGTTATGTTACTTATTACTTGTATTACTGTGGTGGTAGTTAGCCCTCACTGTGTGACTGATAGCTCTGCTAGGTTCGGCGGTGATATGTGGTCAGTGCTCTTGCATATTGTGTTACTTGTTTAGAGTTATGTTACTTATTACTTGTATTACTGTGTCTGTAGTTAGCCCTCACTGTGTGACTGATAGCTCTGTTAGGTTCGGCAGTTATCTGTGGTCAGTGCTCTTGCGTATTGTGTTACTTGTTTAGAGTTATGTTACTTATTACTTGTATTACTGTGTTGGTAGTTAGCCCTCACTGAGTGACTGATAGCTCTGTTAGGTTCGGCGGTTATCTGTGGTCAGTGCTCTTGCGTATTGTGTTACTTGTTTAGAGTTATGTTACTTATTACTTGTATTACTGTGTTAGTAGTTATCCCTCACTGTGTGACTGATAGCTCTGTTAGGTTCGGCGGTTATCTGTGGTCAGTGCTCTTGCGTATTGTGTTACTTGTTTAGAGTTATGTTACTTATTAGTTGTATTACTGTGTTGGTAGTTAGCCCTCACTGAGTGACTGATAGCTCTGTTAGGTTCGGCGGTTATCTGTGGTCAGTGCTCTTGCGTATTGTGTTACTTGTTTGGAGTTATGTTACCTATTACTTGTATTACTGTGTTGGTAGTTGGTCATCAGTTGTGATAGCTCTGTTCGGTTCGGCGGTGATCTGTGGTCAGTGCTCTTGCGTATTGTGTTACTTGTTTGGAGCTATGTTACTTAATACTTTTATTACTGTGGTGGTAGTTAGCCCTCACTGTGTGACTGATAGCTCTTTTAGGATCAGCGGTGATCTGTGGTCAGTGATCTTGCGTATTGTGTTACTTGTTTGGAGTTATGTTACTTATTACTTGTATTACTGTGTTGGTAGTTAGCCCTCACTGTGTGACTGATAGCTCTGTTAGGTTCGGCGGTGATATGTGGTCAGGGCTCTTGTGTATTGTGTTACTTGTTTAGAGTTATGTTACTTATTACTTGTATTACTGTGTTGGTAGCTGGTCATGAGTTGTGATAGCTCTGTTAGGATCAGCGGTGATCTGTGGTCAGTGCTCTTGCGTATTGTGTTACTTGTTTGGAGTTATGTTACTTATTACTTGTATTACTGTGGTGGTAGTTAGCCCTCACTGTGTGACTGATAGCTCTGTTAAGATCAGCGGTGATCTGTGGTCAGTGATCTTGCGTATTGTGTTACTTGTTTGGAGTTATGTTACTTATTACTTGTATTACTGTGGTGGTAGTTAGCCCTCACTGTGTGACTGATAGCACTGTTAGGATCAGCGGTGATCTGTGGTCAGTGATCTTGCGTATTGTGTTACTTGTTTGGAGTTATGTTACTTATTACTTGTATTACTGTGTTGGTAGTTAGCCCTCACTGTGTGACTGATAGCTCTGTTAGGTTCTGCGGTTATCTGTGGTCAGTGCTCTTGCGTATTGTGTTACTTGTTTAGAGTTATGTTACTTATTACTTGTATTACTGTGTTGGTAGTTAGCCCTCACTGAGTGACTGATAGCTCTGTTAGGTTCGGCGGTTATCTGTGGTCAGTGCTCTCGCGTATTGTGTTACTTGTTTAGAGTTATGTTACTTATTACTTGTATTACTGTGTTAGTAGTTAGCCCTCACTGTGTGACTGATAGCTCTGTTAGGTTCGGCGGTGATCTGTGGTCAGTGATCTTGCGTATTGTGTTACTTGTTTGGAGTTATGTTACTTATTACTTGTATTACTGTGGTGGTAGTTAGCCCTCACTGTGTGACTGATAGCTCTGCTAGGTTCGGCGGTGATATGTGGTCAGTGCTCTTGCATATTGTGTTACTTGTTTAGAGTTATGTTACTTATTACTTGTATTACTGTGTCTGTAGTTAGCCCTCACTGTGTGACTGATAGCTCTGTTAGGTTCGGCAGTTATCTGTGGTCAGTGCTCTTGCGTATTGTGTTACTTGTTTAGAGTTATGTTACTTATTACTTGTATTACTGTGTTGGTAGTTAGCCCTCACTGAGTGACTGATAGCTCTGTTAGGTTCGGCGGTTATCTGTGGTCAGTGCTCTTGCGTATTGTGTTACTTGTTTAGAGTTATGTTACTTATTACTTGTATTACTGTGTTAGTAGTTATCCCTCACTGTGTGACTGATAGCTCTGTTAGGTTCGGCGGTTATCTGTGGTCAGTGCTCTTGCGTATTGTGTTACTTGTTTAGAGTTATGTTACTTATTAGTTGTATTACTGTGTTGGTAGTTAGCCCTCACTGAGTGACTGATAGCTCTGTTAGGTTCGGCGGTTATCTGTGGTCAGTGCTCTTGCGTATTGTGTTACTTGTTTGGAGTTATGTTACCTATTACTTGTATTACTGTGTTGGTAGTTGGTCATCAGTTGTGATAGCTCTGTTCGGTTCGGCGGTGATCTGTGGTCAGTGCTCTTGCGTATTGTGTTACTTGTTTAGAGTTATGTTACTTATTACTTGTATTACTGTGGTGGTAGTTAGCCCTCACTGTGTTACTGATAGCTCTGTTAGGTTCGGCGGTGATCTGTGGTCAGTGCTCTTGGTTATTGTGTTACTTGTTTAGAGTTATATTACTTATTACTTGTATTACTGTGTTGGTAGTTAGCCCTCACTGTGTGACTGATAGCTCTGTTAGGTTCGGCGGTGATCTGTGGTCAGTGATCTTGCGTATTGTGTTACTTGTTTGGAGTTATGTTACTTATTACTTGTATTACTGTGGTGGTAGTTAGCCCTCACTGTGTGACTGATAGCTCTGCTAGGTTCGGCGGTGATATGTGGTCAGTGCTCTTGCATATTGTGTTACTTGTTTAGAGTTATGTTACTTATTACTTGTATTACTGTGTCAGTAGTTAGCCCTCACTGTGTGACTG
Organism: Allygus modestus; assembly: GCA_963675035.1. Classification (NCBI taxonomy): domain Eukaryota; kingdom Metazoa; phylum Arthropoda; class Insecta; order Hemiptera; family Cicadellidae; genus Allygus; species Allygus modestus. The sequence goes on along the minus strand of OY776113.1, from coordinate 35,944,874 downwards.
ATAGCTCTGTTAGGTTCGGCGGTTATCTGTGGTCAGTGCTCTTGCGTATTGTGTTACTTGTTTAGAGTTATGTTACTTATTACTTGTATTACTGTGTTGGTAGTTAGCCCTCACTGAGTGACTGATAGCTCTGTTAGGTTCGGGGGTTATCTGTGGTCAGTGCTCTTGCGTATTGTGTTACTTGTTTAGAGTTATGTTACTTATTACTTGTATTACTGTGTTAGTAGTTATCCCTCACTGTGTGACTGATAGCTCTGTTAGGTTCGGCGGTTATCTGTGGTCAGTGCTCTTGCGTATTGTGTTACTTGTTTAGAGTTATGTTACTTATTAGTTGTATTACTGTGTTGGTAGTTAGCCCTCACTGAGTGACTGATAGCTCTGTTAGGTTCGGCGGTTATCTGTGGTCAGTGCTCTTGCGTATTGTGTTACTTGTTTGGAGTTATGTTACCTATTACTTGTATTACTGTGTTGGTAGTTGGTCATCAGTTGTGATAGCTCTGTTCGGTTCGGCGGTGATCTGTGGTCAGTGCTCTTGCGTATTGTGTTACTTGTTTAGAGTTATGTTACTTATTACTTGTATTACTGTGGTGGTAGTTAGCCCTCACTGTGTTACTGATAGCTCTGTTAGGTTCGGCGGTGATCTGTGGTCAGTGCTCTTGCGTATTGTGTTACTTGTTTAGAGTTATATTACTTATTACTTGTATTACTGTGTTGGTAGTTAGCCCTCACTGTGTGACTGATAGCTCTGTTAGGATCAGCGGTGATCTGTGGTCAGTGATCTTGCGTATTGTGTTACTTGTTTGGAGTTATGTTACTTATTACTTGTATTACTGTGGTGGTAGTTAGCCCTCACTGTGTGACTGATAGCTCTGTTAGGATCAGCGGTGATCTGTGGTCATTGATCTTGCGTATTGTGTTACTTGTTTGGAGTTATGTTACTTATTACTTGTATTACTGTGGTGGTAGTTAGCCCTCACTGAGTGATTGATAGCTCTGTTAGGTTCGGCGGTGATCTGTGGTCAGTGCTCTTGCGTATTGTGTTACTTGTTTGGAGTTATGTTACTTATTACTTGTATTACTGTGTTGGTAGTTAGCCCTCACTGAGTGACTGATAGCTGTGTTAGGTTCGGCGGTTATCTGTGGTCAGTGCTCTTGCGTATTGTGTTACTTGTTTGGAGTTATGTTACCTATTACTTGTATTACTGTGTTGGTAGTTGGTCAACAGTTGTGATAGCTCTGTTCGGTTCGGCGGTGATCTGTGGTCAGTGCTCTTGCGTATTGTGTTACTTGTTTAGAGTTATGTTACTTATTACTTGTATTACTGTGGTGGTAGTTAGCCCTCACTGTGTGACTGATAGCTCTGTAAGGTTCGGCGGTTATCTGTGGTCAGTGCTCTTGCGTATTGTGTTACTTGTTTGGAGTTATGTTACCTATTACTTGTATTACTGTGTTGGTAGTTGGTCAACAGTTGTGATAGCTCTGTTAGGTTCGGCGGTGATCTGTGGTCAGTGCTCTTGCGTATTGTGTTACTTGTTTGGAGTTATGTTACCTATTACTTGTATTACTGTGTTGGTAGTTGGTCATCAGTTGTGATAGCTCTGTTCGGTTCGGCGGTGATCTGTGGTCAGTGCTCTTGCGTATTGTGTTACTTGTTTGGAGTTATGTTACTTATTTCTTGTATTACTGTGGTGGTAGTTAGCCCTCACTGTGTGACTGATAGCTCTGTTAGGATCAGCGGTGATCTGTGGTCAGTGATCTTGCGTATTGTGTTACTTGTTTAGAGTTATGTTACTTATTACTTGTATTACTGTGTTGGTAGTTAGCCCTCACTGTGTGACTGATAGCTCTGTTAGGTTCGGCGGTGATATGTGGTCAGTGCTCTTGCGTATTGTGTTACTTGTTTAGAGTTATGTTACTTATTACTTGTATAACTGTGTTAGTAGTTAGCCCTCACTGTGTGACTGATAGCTCTGTTAGGTACGGCGGTTATCTGTGGTCAGTGCTCTTGCGTATTGTGTTACTTGTTTAGAGTTATGTTACTTATTAGTTGTATTACTGTGTTGGTATTTAGCCCTCACTGAGTGACTGATAGCTCTGTTAGGTTCGGCGGTTATCTGTGGTCAGTGCTCTTGCGTATTGTGTTACTTGTTTGGAGTTATGTTACCTATTACTTGTATTACTGTGTTGGTAGTTGGTCATCAGTTGTGATAGCTCTGTCCGGTTCGGCGGTGATCTGTGGTCAGTGCTCTTGCGTATTGTGTTACTTGTTTAGAGTTATGTTACTTATTACTTGTATTACTGTGGTGGTAGTTAGCCCTCACTGTGTGACTGATAGCTCTGTTAGGTTCGGCGGTGATCTGTGGTCAGTGCTCTTGCGTTTTGTGTTACTTGTTTAGAGTTATGTTACTTATTACTTGTATTACTGTGTTGGTAGTTAGCCCTCACTGTGTGACTGATAGCTCTGTTAGGATCAGCGGTGATCTGTGGTCAGTGATCTTGCGTATTGTGTTACTTGTTTGGAGTTATGTTACTTATTACTTGTATTACTGTGGTGGTAGTTAGCCCTCACTCTGTGACTGATAGCTCTGTTAGGATCAGCGGTGATCTGTGGTCAGTGATCTTGCGTATTGTGTTACTTGTTTGGAGTTATGTTACTTATTACTTGTATTACTGTGGTGGTAGTTAGCCCTCACTGAGTGACTGATAGCTCTGTTAGGTTCGGCGGTGATCTGTGGTCAGTGCTCTTGCGTATTGTGTTACTTGTTTAGAGTTATGTTACTTATTACTTGTATTACTGTGTTGGTAGTTAGCCCTCACTGAGTGACTGATAGCTCTGTTAGGTTCGGCGGTTATTTGTGGTCAGTGCTCTAGCGTATTGTGTTACTTGTTTGGAGTTATGTTACCTATTACTTGTATTACTGTGTTGGTAGTTGGTCAACAGTTGTGATAGCTCTGTTCGGTTCGGCGGTGATCTGTGGTCAGTGCTCTTGCGTATTGTGTTACTTGTTTAGAGTTATGTTACTTATTACTTGTATTCCTGTGTTGGTAGTTAGCCCTCACTGAGTGACTGATAGCTCTGTTAGGTTCGGCGGTTATCTGTGGTCAGTGCTCTTGCGTATTGTGTTACTTGTTTGGAGTTATGTTACCTATTACTTGTATTACTGTGTTGGTACATGGTCAACAGTTGTGATAGCTCTGTTAGGTTCGGCGGTGATCTGTGGTCAGTGCTCTTGCGTATTGTGTTACTTGTTCGGAGTTATGTTACCTATTACTTGTATTACTGTGTTGGTAGTTGGTCATCAGTTGTGATAGCTCTGTTCGGTTCGGCGGTGATCTGTGGTCAGTGCTCTTGCGTATTGTGTTACTTGTTTGGAGTTATGTTACTTATTTCTTGTATTACTGTGGTGGTAGTAAGCCCTCACTGTGTGACTGATAGCTCTGTTAGGATCAGCGGTGATCTGTGGTCATTGATCTTGCGTATTGTGTTACTAGTTTGGAGTTATGTTACTTATTACTTGTATTACTGTGTTGGTAGTTAGCCCTCACTGTGTGACTGATAGCTCTGTTAGGTTCGGCGGTGATATGTGGTCAGTGCTCTTGCGTATTGTGTTACTTGTTTAGAGTTATGTTAATTATTACTTGTATTTATGTGTTGGTAGCTGGTCATCAGTTGTGATAGCTCTGTTAGGATCAGCGGTGATCTTTGGTCAGTGCTCTTGCGTATTGTGTTACTTGTTTGGAGTTATGTTACTTATTACTTGTATTACTGTGGTGGTAGTTAGCCCTCACTGTGTGACTGATAGTTCTGTTAGGATCAGCGGTGATCTGTGGTCAGTGATCTTGCGTATTGTGTTACTTGTTTGGAGTTATATTACTTATTACTTGTATTACTGTGTTGGTAGTTAGCCCTCACTGTGTGACTGATAGCTCTGTTAGGTTCGGCGGTGATATGTGGTCAGTGCTCTTGCGTATTGTGTTACTTGTTTAGAGTTATGTTACTTATTACTTGTATTACTGTGTTGGTAGCTGGTCATCAGTTGTGATAGCTCTGTTAGGAACAGCGGTGATCTGTGGTCAGTGCTCTTGCGTATTGTGTTACTTGTTTGGAGTTATGTTACTTATTACTTGTATTACTGTGGTGGTAGTTAGCCCTCACTGTGTGACTGATAGCTCTGTTAGGATCAGCGGTGATCTGTGGTCAGTGATCTTGCGTATTGTGTTACTTGTTTGGAGTTATGTTACTTATTACTTGTATTACTGTGGTGGTAGTTAGCCCTCACTGTGTGACTGATAGCTCTGTTAGGATCAGCGGTGATCTGTGCTCAGTGATCTTGCGTATTGTGTTACTTGTTTGGAGTTATGTTACTTATTACTTGTATTACTGTGGTGGTAGTTAGCCCTCACTGTGTGACTGATAGCTCTGTTAGGATCAGCGGTGATCTGTGGTCAGTGATCTTGCGTATTGTGTTACTTGTTTGGAGTTATGTTACCTATTACTTGTATTACTGTGTTGGTAGTTGGTCATCAGTTGTGATAGCTCTGTCCGGTTCGGCGGTGATCTGTGGTCAGTGCTCTTGCGTATTGTGTTACTTGTTTAGAGTTATGTTACTTATTACTTGTATTACTGTGGTGGTAGAAGCCCTCACTGTGTGACTGATAGCTCTGTTAGGTTCGGCGGTGATCTGTGGTCAGTGCTCTTGCGTATTGTGTTACTTGTTTGGAGTTATGTTACTTATTACTTGTATTACTGTGGTGGTAGTTAGCCCTCACTGTGTGACTGATAGCTCTGTTAGGATCAGCGGTGATCTGTGGTCAGTGATCTTGCGTATTGTGTTACTTGTTTGGAGTTATGTTACTTATTACTTGTATTACTGTGTTGGTAGTTAGCCCTCACTGTGTGACTGATAGCTCTGTTAGGTTCGGCGGTGATATGTGGTCAGTGCTCTTGCATATTGTGTTACGTGTTTAGAGTTATGTTACTTATTACTTGTATTACTGTGTTGGTAGTTAGCCCTCACTGTGTGACTGATAGCTCTGTTAGGTTCGGCGGTTATCTGTGGTCAGTGCTCTTGCGTATTGTGTTACTTGTTTAGAGTTATGTTACTTATTACTTGTATTACTGTGTTGGTAGTTAGCCCTCACTGAGTGACTGATAGCTCTGTTAGGTTCGGCGGTTATCTGTGGTCAGTGCTCTTACGTATTGTGTTACTTGTTTAGAGTTATTTTACTTATTACTTGTATTACTGTGTTGGTAGTTAGCCCTCACTGTGTGACTGATAGCTCTGTTAGGTTCGGCGGTTATCTGTGGTCAGTGCTCTTGCGTATTGTGTTACTTGTTTAGAGTTATGTTACTTATTACTTGTATTACTGTGTTGGTAGTTAGCCCTCACTGTGTGACTGATGGCTCTGTTAGGTTCAGCGGTGATATGTGGTCAGTGCTCTTGCGTATTTGTTACTTGTTTAGAGTTATGTTACTTATTACTTGTATTACTGTGTTGGTAGTTAGCCCTCACTGTGTGACTGATAGCTCTCTTAGGTTCGGCGGTGATCTGTGGTCAGTGCTCTTGCGTATTGTGTTACTTGTTTAGAGTTATGTTACTTATTACTTGTATTACTGTGTTGGTAGTTAGCCCTCACTGTGTGACTGATGGCTCTGTTAGGATCAGCGGTGATCTGTGGTCAGTGCTCTTGCGTATTGTGTTACTTGTTTAGAGTTATGTTACTTATTACTTGTATTACTGTGTTAGTAGTTAGCCCTCACTGTGTGACTGATAGCTCTGTTAGGTTCGGCGGTTATCTGTGGTCAGTGCTCTTGCGTATTGTGTTACTTGTTTAGAGTTATGTTACTTATTAGTTGTATTACTGTGTTGGTAGTTAGCCCTCACTGAGTGACTGATAGCTCTGTTCGGTTCGGCGGTGATCTGTGGTCAGTGCTCTTGCGTATTGTGTTACTTGTTTAGAGTTATGTTACTTATTACTTGTATTACTGTGGTGGTAGTTAGCCCTCACTGTGTGACTGATAGCTCTGTTAGGTTCGGCGGTGATCTGTGGTCAGTGCTCTTGCGTATTGTGTTACTTGTTTAGAGTTATGTTACTTATTAATTGTATTACTGTGTTGGTAGTTAGCCCTGACTGTGTGACTGATAGCTCTGTTAGGATCAGCGGTGATCTGTGGTCAGTGATCTTGCGTATTGTGTTACTTGTTTGGAGTTATGTTACTTATTACTTGTATTACTGTGGTGGTAGTTAGCCCTCACTGTGTGACTGATAGCTCTGTTAGGATCAGCGGTGATCTGTGGTCAGTGATCTTGCGTATTGTGTTACTTGTTTGGAGTTATGTTACTTATTACTTGTATTACTGTGTTGATAGTTAGCCCTCACTGTGTGACTGATAGCTCTCTTAGGTTCGGCGGTGATCTGTGGTCAGTGATCTTGCGTATTGTGTTACTTGTTTAGAGTTATGTTACTTATTACTTGTATTACTGTGTTGGTAGTTAGCCCTCACTGTGTGACTGATGGCTCTGTTAGGTTCAGCGGTGATATGTGGTCAGTGCTCTTGCGTATTTGTTACTTGTTTAGAGTTATGTTACTTATTACTTGTATTACTGTGTTGGTAGTTAGCCCTCACCGTGTGACTGATAGCTCTCTTAGGTTCGGCGGTGATCTGTGGTCAGTGCTCTTGCGTATTGTGTTACTTGTTTAGAGTTATGTTACTTATTACTTGTATTACTGTGTTGGTAGTTAGCCCTCACTGTGTGACTGATGGCTCTGTTAGGATCAGCGGTGATTTGTGGTCAGTGATCTTGCGTATTGTGTTACTTGTTTGAAGTTATGTTACTTATTACTTGTATTACTGTGGTGGTAGTTAGCCTTCACTGTGTGACTGATAGCTCTGTTAGGATCAGCGGTGATCTGTGGTCAGTGATCTTGCGTATTGTGTTACTTGTATGGAGTTATGTTACTTATTACTTGTATTACTGTGTTGGTAGTTAGCCCTCACTGTGTGACTGATGGCTCTGTTAGGATCAGCGGTGATCTGTGGTCAGTGCTCTTGCGTATTGTGTTACTTGTTTGGAGTTATGTTACTTATTACTTGTATTACTGTGGTGGTAGTTAGTCCTCACTGTGTGACTGATAGCTCTGTTAAGGTCAGCGGTGATATGTGGTCAGTGCTCTTGCGTATTGTGTTACTTGTTTAGAGTTATGTTACTTATTACTTGTATTACTGTGTTGGTAGCTGGTCATCAGTTGTGATTGCTCTGTTAGGATCAGCGGTGATCTGTGGTCAGTGCTCTTGCGTATTGTGTTACTTGTTTGGAGTTATGTTACTTATTACTTGTATTACTGTGGTGGTAGTTAGCCTTCACTGTGTGACTGATAGCTCTGTTAGGATCAGCGGTGATCTGTGGTCAGTGATCTTGCGTATTGTGTTACTTGTTTGGAGTTATGTTACTTATTACTTGTATTACTGTGTTGATAGTTAGCCCTCACTGTGTGACTGATAGCTCTCTTAGGTTCGGCGGTGATCTGTGGTCAGTGATCTTGCGTATTGTGTTACTTGTTTAGAGTTATGTTACTTATTACTTGTATTACTGTGTTGGTAGTTAGCCCTCACTGTGTGACTGATGGCTCTGTTAGGTTCAGCGGTGATATGTGGTCAGTGCTCTTGCGTATTTGTTACTTGTTTAGAGTTATGTTACTTATTACTTGTATTACTGTGTTGGTAGTTAGCCCTCACCGTGTGACTGATAGCTCTCTTAGGTTCGGCGGTGATCTGTGGTCAGTGCTCTTGCGTATTGTGTTACTTGTTTAGAGTTATGTTACTTATTACTTGTATTACTGTGTTGGTAGTTAGCCCTCACTGTGTGACTGATGGCTCTGTTAGGATCAGCGGTGATTTGTGGTCAGTGATCTTGCGTATTGTGTTACTTGTTTGAAGTTATGTTACTTATTACTTGTATTACTGTGGTGGTAGTTAGCCTTCACTGTGTGACTGATAGCTCTGTTAGGATCAGCGGTGATCTGTGGTCAGTGATCTTGCGTATTGTGTTACTTGTATGGAGTTATGTTACTTATTACTTGTATTACTGTGTTGGTAGTTAGCCCTCACTGTGTGACTGATGGCTCTGTTAGGATCAGCGGTGATCTGTGGTCAGTGCTCTTGCGTATTGTGTTACTTGTTTGGAGTTATGTTACTTATTACTTGTATTACTGTGGTGGTAGTTAGTCCTCACTGTGTGACTGATAGCTCTGTTAAGGTCAGCGGTGATATGTGGTCAGTGCTCTTGCGTATTGTGTTACTTGTTTAGAGTTATGTTACTTATTACTTGTATTACTGTGTTGGTAGCTGGTCATCAGTTGTGATTGCTCTGTTAGGATCAGCGGTGATCTGTGGTCAGTGCTCTTGCGTATTGTGTTACTTGTTTGGAGTTATGTTACTTATTACTTGTATTACTGTGGTGGTAGTTAGCCCTCACTGTGTGACTGATAGCTCTGTTAGGTTCGGCGGTTATCTGTGGTCAGTGCTCTTGCGTATTGTGTTACTTGTTTAGAGTTATGTTACTTATTACTTGTATTACTGTGTTGGTAGTTAGCCCTCACTGAGTGACTGATAGCTCTGTTAGGTTCGGCGGTTATCTGTGGTCAGTGCTCTTGCGTATTGTGTTACTTGTTTAGAGTTATGTTACTTATTACTTGTATTACTGTGTTAGTAGTTAGCCCTCACTGTGTGACTGATAGCTCTGTTAGGTTCGGCGGTTATCTGTGGTCAGTGCTCTTGCGTATTGTGTTACTTGTTTAGAGTTATGTTACTTATTACTTGTATTACTGTGTTGGTAGTTGGTCATCAGTTGTGATAGCTCTGTTCGGTTCGGCGGTGAACTGTGGTCAGTGCTCTTGCGCATTGTGTTACTTGTTTAGAGTTATGTTACTTATTACTTGTATTACTGTGTTGGTAGTTAGCCCTCACTGTGTGACTGATGGCTCTGTTAGGATCAGCGGTGATCTGTGGTCAGTGCTCTTGCGTATTGTGTTACTTGTTTGGAGTTATGTTACTTATTACTTGTATTACTGTGTTGGTAGTTAGCCCTCACTGTGTGACTGATAGCTCTGTTAGGATCAGCGGTGATCTGTGGTCAGTCATCTTGCGTATTGTGTTACTTGTTTGGAGTTATGTTACTTATTACTTGTATTACTGTGGTGGTAGTTAGCCCTCACTGTGTGACTGATAGCTCTGTTAGGATCAGCGGTGATCTGTGGTCAGTGATCTTGCGTATTGTGTTACTTGTTTGGAGTTATGTTACTTATTACTTGTATTACTGTGGTGGTAGTTAGCCCTCACTGAGTGACTGATAGCTCTGTTAGGTTAGGTGGTGATCTGTGGTCAGTGCTCTTGCGTATTGTGTTACTTGTTTAGAGTTATGTTACTTATTACTTGTATTACTGTGTTGGTAGTTAGCCCTCACTGAGTGACAGATAGCTCTGTTAGGTTCGGCGGTTATCTGTGGTCAGTGCTCTTGCGTATTGTGTTACTTGTTTAGAGTTATGTTACTTATTACTTGTATTACTGTGTTAGTATTTAGCCCTCACTGTGTGACTGATAGCTCTGTTAGGTTCGACGGTTATCTGTGGTCAGTGCTCTTGCGTATTGTGTTACTTGTTTAGAGTAATGTTACTTATTAGTTGTATTACTGTGTTGGTAGTTAGCCCTCACTGAGTGACTGATAGCTCTGTTAGGTTCGGCGGTTATCTGTGGTCAGTGCTCTTGCGTATTGTGTTACTTGTTTGGAGTTATGTTACCTATTACTTGTATTACTGTGTTGGTAGTTGGTCATCAGTTATGATAGCTCTGTTCGGTTCGGCGGTGATCTGTGGTCAGTGCTCTTGCGTATTGTGTTACTTGTTTAGAGTTATGTTACTTATTACTTGTATTACTGTGTTGGTAGTTAGCCCTCACTGTGTGACTAATAGCTCTGTTAGGTTCGGCGGTGATCTGTGGTCAGTGCTCTTGCGTATTGTGTTACTTGTTTAGAGTTATGTTACTTATTACTTGTATTACTGTGTTGGTAGTTAGCCCTCACTGTGTGACTGATAGCTCTGTTAGGATCAGCGGTGATCTGTGGTCAGTGATCTTGCGTATTGTGTTACTTGTTTGGAGTTATGTTACTTATTACTTGTATTACTGTGGTGGTAGTTAGCCCTCACTGTGTGACTGATAGCTCTGTTAGGATCAGCGGTGATCTGTGGTCAGTGATCTTGCGTATTGTGTTACTTGTTTGGAGTTATGTTACTTATTACTTGTATTACTGTGTTGGTAGTTAGCCCTCACTGTGTGACTGATAGCTCTCTTAGGTTCGGCGGTGATCTGTGGTCAGTGATCTTGCGTATTGTGTTACTTGTTTAGAGTTATGTTACTTATTACTTGTATTACTGTGTTGGTAGTTAGCCCTCACTGTGTGACTGATGGCTCTGTTAGGTTCAACGGTGATATGTGTCAGTGCTCTTGCGTATTTGTTACTTGTTTAGAGTTATGTTACTTATTACTTGTATTACTGTGTTGGTAGTTAGCCCTCACTGTGTGACTGATAGCTCTCTTAGGTTCGGCGGTGATATGTGGTCAGTGCTCTTGCGTATTGTGTTACTTGTTTAGAGTTAAGTTACTTATTACTTGTATTACTGTGTTGGTAGTTAGCCCTCACTGTGTGACTGATGGCTCTGTTAGGATCAGCGGTGATCTGTGGTCAGTGCTCTTGCGTATTGTGTTACTTGTTTGGAGTTATGTTACTTATTACTTGTATTACTGTGGTGGTAGTTAGTCCTCACTGTGTGACTGATAGCTCTGTTATGGTCAGCGGTGATCTGTGGTCAGTGATCTTGCGTATTGTGTTACTTGTTTGGAGCTATGTTACTTAATACCTTTATTACTGTGGTGGTAGTTAGCCCTCACTGTGTGACTGATAGCTCTTTTAGGATCAGCGGTGATCTGTGGTCAGTGATCTTGCGTATTGTGTTACTTGTTTGGAGTTATGTTACTTATTACTTGTATTACTGTGTTGGTAGTTAGCCCTCACTGTGTGACTGATAGCTCTGTTAGGTTCGGCGGTGATATGTGGTCAGGGCTCTTGTGTATTGTGTTACTTGTTTAGAGTTATGTTACTTATTACTTGTATTACTGTGTTGGTAGTTGGTCATCAGTTGTGATAGCTCTGTTAGGATCAGCGGTGATCTGTGGTCAGTGCTCTTGCGTATTGTGTTACTTGTTTGGAGTTATGTTACTTATTACTTGTATTACTGTGGTGGTAGTTAGCCCTCACTGTGTGACTGATAGCTCTGTTAAGATCAGCGGTGATCTGTGGTCAGTGATCTTGCGTATTATGTTACTTGTTTGGAGTTATGTTACTTATTACTTGTATTACTGTGGTGGTAGTTAGCCCTCACTGTGTGACTGATAGCACTGTTAGGATCAGCGGTGATCTGTGGTCAGTGATCTTGCGTATTTTGTTACTTGTTTGGAGTTATGTTACTTATTACTTGTATTACTGTGTTGGTAGTTAGCCCTCACTGTGTGACTGATAGCTCTGTTAGGTTCGGCGGTGATATGTGGTCAGTGCTCTTGCATATTGTGTTACTTCTTTAGAGTTATGTGACTTATTACTTGTATTACTGTGTTGGTAGTTAGCCCTCACTTTGTGACTGATAGCTCTGTTAGGTTCTGCGGTTATCTGTGGTCAGTGCTCTTGCGTATTGTGTTACTTGTTTAGAGTTATGTTACTTATTACTTGTATTACTGTGTTGGTAGTTAGCCCTCACTGAGTGACTGATAGCTCTGTTAGGTTCGGCGGTTAGCTGTGGTCAGTGCTCTCGCGTATTGTGTTACTTGTTTAGAGTTATGTTACTTATTACTTGTATTACTGTGTTAGTAGTTAGCCCTCACTGTGTGACTGATAGCTCTGTTAGGTTCGGCGGTGATCTGTGGTCAGTGATCTTGCGTATTGTGTTACTTGTTTGGAGTTATGTTACTTATTACTTGTATTACTGTGGTGGTAGTTAGCCCTCACTGTGTGACTGATAGCTCTGCTAGGTTCGGCGGTGATATGTGGTCAGTGCTCTTGCATATTGTGTTACTTGTTTAGAGTTATGTTACTTATTACTTGTATTACTGTGTCTGTAGTTAGCCCTCACTGTGTGACTGATAGCTCTGTTAGGTTCGGCGGTGATATATGGTCAGTGCTCTTGCATATTGTGTTACTTGTTTAGAGTTATGTTACTTATTACTTGTATTACTGTGTTAGTAGTTAGCCCTCACTGTGTGACTGATAGTTCTGTTAGGTTCGGCGGTTATCTGTGGTCAGTGCTCTTGCGTATTGTGTTACTTGTTTAGAGTTATGTTACTTATTACTTGTATTACTGTGTTAGTAGTTATCCCTCACTGTGTGACTGATAGCTCTGTTAGGTTCGGCGGTTATCTGTGGTCAGTGCTCTTGCGTATTGTGTTACTTGTTTAGAGTTATGTTACTTATTAGTTGTATTACTGTGTTGGTAGTTAGCCCTCACTGAGTGACTGATAGCTCTGTTAGGTTCGGCGGTTATCTGTGGTCAGTGCTCTTGCGTATTGTGTTACTTGTTTGGAGTTATGTTACCTGTTACTTGTATTACTGTGTTGGTAGTTGGTCATCAGTTGTGATAGCTCTGTTCGGTTCGGCGGTGATCTGTGGTCAGTGCTCTTGCGTATTGTGTTACTTGTTTGGAGTTATGTTACTTATTTCTTGTATTACTGTGGTGGTAGTTAGCCCTCACTGTGTGACTGATAGCTCTGTTAGGATCAGCGGTGATCTGTGGTCAGTGATCTTGCGTATTGTGTTACTTGTTTGGAGTTATGTTACTTATTACTTGTATTACTGTGTTTGTAGTTAGCCCTCACTGTGTGACTGATAGCTCTGTTAGGTTCGGCGGTGATATGTGGTCAGTGCTCTTGCGTATTGTGTTACTTGTTTAGAGTTATGTTACTTATTACTTGTATAACTGTGTTAGTAGTTAGCCCTCACTGTGTGACTGATAGCTCTGTTAGGTACGGCGGTTATCTGTGGTCAGTGCTCTTGCGTATTGTGTTACTTGTTTAGAGTTATGTTACTTATTAGTTGTATTACTGTGTTGGTAGTTAGCCCTCACTGAGTGACTGATAGCTCTGTTAGGTTCGGCGGTTATCTGTGGTCAGTGCTCTTGCGTATTGTGTTACTTGTTTGGTGTTATGTTACCTATTACTTGTATTACTGTGTTGGTAGTTGGTCATCAGTTGTGATAGCTCTGTCCGGTTCGGCGGTGATCTGTGGTCAGTGCTCTTGCGTATTGTGTTACTTGTTTAGAGTTATGTTACTTATTACTTGTATTACTGTGGTGGTAGTTAGCCCTCACTGTGTGACTGATAGCTCTGTTTGGTTCGGCGGTGATCTGTGGTCAGTGCTCTTGCGTATTGTGTTACTTGTTTAGAGTTATGTTACTTATTACTTGTATTACTGTGTTGGTAGTTAGCCCTCACTGTGTGACTGATAGCTCTGTTAGGATCAGCGGTGATCTGTGGTCAGTGATCTTGCGTATTGTGTTACTTGTTTGGAGTTATGTTACTTATTACTTGTATTACTGTGGTGGTAGTTAGCCCTCACTCTGTGACTGATAGCTCTGTTAGGATCAGCGGTGATCTGTGGTCAGTGATCTTGCGTATTGTGTTACTTGTTTGGAGTTATGTTACTTATTACTTGTATTACTGTGGTGGTAGTTAGCCCTCACTGAGTGACTGATAGCTCTGTTAGGTTCGGCGGTGATCTGTGGTCAGTGCTCTTGCGTATGTTGTTACTTGTTTAGAGTTATGTTACTTATTACTTGTATTCCTGTGTTGGTAGTTAGCCCTCACTGAGTGACTGATAGCTCTGTTAGGTTCGGCGGTTATCTGTGGTCAGTGCTCTTGCGTATTGTGTTACTTGTTTGGAGTTATGTTACCTATTACTTGTATTACTGTGTTGGTAGTTGGTCAACAGTTGTGATAGCTCTGTTAGATTCGGCGGTGATCTTTGGTCAGTGCTCTTGCGTATTGTGTTACTTGTTTAGAGTTATGTTACTTATTACTTGTATTCCTGTGTTGGTAGTTAGCCCTCACTGAGTGACTGATAGCTCTGTTAGGTTCGGCGGTTATCTGTGGTCAGTGCTCTTGCGTATTGTGTTACTTGTTTGGAGTTATGTTACCTATTACTTGTATTACTGTGTTGGTAGTTGGTCAACAGTTGTGATAGCTCTGTTAGGTTCGGCGGTGATCTGTGGTCAGTGCTCTTGCGTATTGTGTTACTTGTTTGGAGTTATGTTACCTATTACTTGTATTACTGTGTTGGTAGTTGGTCATCAGTTGTGATAGCTCTGTTCGGTTCGGCGGTGATCTGTGGTCAGTGCTCTTGCGTATTGTGTTACTTGTTTGGAGTTATGTTACTTATTTCTTGTATTACTGTGGTGGTAGTTAGCCCTCACTGTGTGACTGATAGCTCTGTTAGGATCAGCGGTGATCTGTGGTCAGTGATCTTGCGTATTGTGTTACTTGTTTGGAGTTATGTTACTTATTACTTGTATTACTGTGTTGGTAGTTAGCCCTCACTGTGTGACTGATAGCTCTGTTAGGTTCGGCGGTGATATGTGGTCAGTGCTCTTGCGTATTGTGTTACTTGTTTAGAGTTATGTTAATTATTACTTGTACTAATGTGTTGGTAGCTGGTCATCAGTTGTGATAGCTCTGTTAGGATCAGCGGTGATCTTTGGTCAATGCTCTTGCGTATTGTGTTACTTGTTTGGAGTTATGTTACTTATTACTTGTATTACTGTGGTGGTAGTTAGCCATCACTGTGTGACTGATAGTTCTGTTAGGATCAGCGGTGATCTGTGGTCAGTGATCTTGCGTATTGTGTTACTTGTTTGGAGTTATATTACTTATTACTTGTATTACTGTGTTGGTAGTTAGCCCTCACTGTGTGACTGATAGCTCTGTTAGGTTCGGCGGTGATATGTGGTCAGTGCTCTTGCGTATTGTGTTACTTGTTTAGAGTTATGTTACTTATTACTTGTATTACTGTGTTGGTAGCTGGTCATCAGTTGTGATAGCTCTGTTAGGATCAGCGGTGATCTGTGGTCAGTGCTCTTGCGTATTGTGTTACTTGTTTGGAGTTATGTTACTTATTACTTGTATTACTGTGGTGGTAGTTAGCCCTCACTGTGTGACTGATAGCTCTGTGAGGATCAGCGGTGATCTGTGGTCAGTGATCTTGCGTATTGTGTTACTTGTTTGGAGTTATGTTACTTATTACTTGTATTACTGTGGTGGTAGTTAGCCCTCACTGTGTGACTGATAGCTCTGTTAGGATCAGCGGTGATCTGTGGTCAGTGATCTTGCGTATTGTGTTACTTGTTTGGAGTTATGTTACTTATTACTTGTATTACTGTGGTGGTAGTTAGCCCTCACTGTGTGACTGATAGCTCTGTTAGGATCAGCGGTGATCTGTGGTCAGTGATCTTGCGTATTGTGTTACTTGTTTGGAGTTATGTTACCTATTACTTGTATTACTGTGATGGTAGTTGGTCATCAGTTGTGATAGCTCTGTCCGGTTCGGCGGTGATCTGTGGTCAGTGCTCTTGCGTATTGTGTTACTTGTTTAGAGTTATGTTCCTTATTACTTGTATTACTGTGGTGGTAGAAGCCCTCACTGTGTGACTGATAGCTCTGTTAGGTTCGGCGGTGATCTGTGGTCAGTGCTCTTGCGTATTGTGTTACTTGTTTGGAGTTATGTTACTTATTACTTGTATTACTGTGGTGGTAGTTAGCCCTCACTGTGTGACTGATAGCTCTGTTAGGATCAGCGGTGATCTGTGGTCAGTGATCTTGCGTATTGTGTTACTTGTTTGGAGTTATGTTACTTATTACTTGTATTACTGTGGTGGTAGTTAGCCCTCACTGTGTGACTGATAGCTCTGTTAGGTTCGGCGGTGATATATGGTCAGTGCTCTTGCATATTGTGTTACTTGTTTAGAGTTATGTTACTTATTACTTGTATTACTGTGTTAGTAGTTAGCCCTCACTGTGTGACTGATAGTTCTGTTAGGTTCGGCGGTTATCTGTCGTCAGTGCTCTTGCGTATTGTGTTACTTGTTTAGAGTTATGTTACTTATTACTTGTATTACTGTGTTGGTAGTTAGCCCTCACTGTGTGACTGATGGCTCTGTTAGGTTCAGCGGTGATATGTGGTCAGTGCTCTTGCGTATTTGTTACTTGTTTAGAGTTATGTTACTTATTACTTGTATTACTGTGTTGGTAGTTAGCCCTCACTGTGTGACTGATAGCTCTCTTAGGTTCGGCGGTGATCTGTGGTCAGTGCTCTTGCGTATTGTGTTACTTGTTTAGAGTTATGTTACTTATTACTTGTATTACTGTGTTGGTAGTTAGCCCTCACTGTGTGACTGATGGCTCTGTTAGGATCAGCGTGATCTGTGGTCAGTGCTCTTGCGTATTGTGTTACTTGTTTAGAGTTATGTTACTTATTACTTGTATTACTGTGTTAGTAGTTAGCCCTCACTGTGTGACTGATAGCTCTGTTAGGTTCGGCGGTTATCTGTGGTCAGTGCTCTTGCGTATTGTGTTACTTGTTTAGAGTTATGTTACATATTAGTTGTAATACTGTGTTGGTAGTTAGCCCTCACTGAGTGACTGATAGCTCTGTTCGGTTCGGCGGTGATCTGTGGTCAGTGCTCTTGCGTATTGTGTTACTTGTTTAGAGTTATGTTACTTATTACTTGTATTACTGTGGTGGTAGTTAGCCCTCACTGTGTGACTGATAGCTCTGTTAGGTTCGGCGGTGATCTGTGGTCAGTGCTCTTGCGTATTGGGTTACTTGTTTAGAGTTATGTTACTTATTAATTGTATTACTGTGTTGGTAGTTAGCCCTGACTGTGTGACTGATAGCTCTGTTAGGATCAGCGGTGATCTGTGGTCAGTGATCTTGCGTATTGTGTTACTTGTTTGGAGTTACGTTACTTATTACTTGTATTACTGTGGTGGTTGTTAGCCCTCACTGTGTGACTGATAGCTCTGTTAGGATCAGCGGTGATCTGTGGTCAGTGATCTTGCGTATTGTGTTACTTGTTTGGAGTTATGTTACTTATTACTTGTATTACTGTGTTGGTAGTTAGCCCTCACTGTGTGACTGATAGCTCTCTTAGGTTCGGCGGTGATCTGTGGTCAGTGATCTTGCGTATTGTGTTACTTGTTTAGAGTTATGTTACTTATTACTTGTATTACTGTGTTGGTAGTTAGCCCTCACTGTGTGACTGATGGCTCTGTTAGGTTCAGCGGTGATATGTGGTCAGTGCTCTTGCGTATTTGTTACTTGTTTAGAGTTATGTTACTTATTACTTGTATTACTGTGTTGGTAGTTAGCCCTCACTGTGTGACTGATAGCTCTCTTAGGTTCGGCGGTGATCTGTGGTCAGTGCTCTTGCGTATTGTGTTACTTGTTTAGAGTTATGTTACTTATTACTTGTATTACTGTGTTGGTAGTTAGCCCTCACTGTGTGACTGATGGCTCTGTTAGGATCAGCGGTGATCTGTGGTCAGTGCTCTTGCGTATTGTGTTACTTGTTTGGAGTTATGTTACTTATTACTTGTATTACTGTGGTGGTAGTTAGTCCTCACTGTGTGACTGATAGCTCTGTTAGGGTCAGCGGTGATCTGTGGTCAGTGATCTTGCGTATTGTGTTACTTGTTTGGAGCTATGTTACTTAATACTTGTATTACTGTGGTGGTAGTTAGCCCTCACTGTGTGACTGATAGCTCTTTTAGGATCAGCAGTGATCTGTGGTCAGTGATCTTGCGTATTGTGTTACTTGTTTGGAGTTATGTTACTTATTACTTGTATTACTGTGGTGGTAGTTAGCCTTCACTGTGTGACTGATAGCTCTGTTAGGATCAGCGGTGATCTGTGGTCAGTGATCTTGCGTATTGTGTTACTTGTTTGGAGTTATGTTACTTATTACTTGTATTACTGTGTTGGTAGTTAGCCCTCACTGTGTGACTGATGGCTCTGTTAGGATCAGCGGTGATCTGTGGTCAGTGCTCTTGCGTATTGTGTTACTTGTTTGGAGTTATGTTACTTATTACTTGTATTACTGTGGTGGTAGTTAGTCCTCACTGTGTGACTGATAGCTCTGTTAGGGTCAGCGGTGATATTTGGTAAGTGATCTAGCGTATTGTGTTACTTGTTTAGAGTTATGTTACTTATTACTTGTATTACTGTGTTGGTAGCTGGTCATCAGTTGTGATAGCTCTGTTAGGATCAGCGGTGATCTGTGGTCAGTGCTCTTGCGTATTGTGTTACTTGTTTAGAGTTATGTTACTTATTACTTGTATTACTGTGTTGGTAGTTAGCCCTCACTGAGTGACTGATAGCTCTGTTAGGTTCGGCGGTTATCTGTGGTCAGTGCTCTTGCGTATTGTGTTACTTGTTTAGAGTTATGTTACTTATTACTTGTATTACTGTGTTAGTAGTTAGCCCTCACTGTGTGACTGATAGCTCTGTTAGGTTCGGCGGTTATCTGTGGTCAGTGCTCTTGCGTATTGTGTTAATTGTTTAGAGTTATGTTACTTATTAGTTGTATTACTGTGTTGGTAGTTAGCCCTCACTGAGTGACTGATAGCTATGTTAGGTTCGGCGGTTATCTGTGTTCAGTGCTCTTGCGTATTGTGTTACTTGTTTGGAGTTATGTTACCTATTACTTGTAATACTGTGTTGGTAGTTGGTCATCAGTTGTGATAGATCTGTTCGGTTCGGCGGTGATCTGTGGTCAGTGCTCTTGCGCATTGTGTTACTTGTTTAGAGTTATGTTACTTATTACTTGTATTACTGTGGTGGTAGTTAGCCCTCACTGTGTGACTGATAGCTCTGTTAGGTTCGGCGGTGATCTGTGGTCAGTGCTCTTGCGTATTGTGTTACTTGTTAAGAGTTATATTACTTATTACTTGTATTACTGTGTTGGTAGTTAGCCCTCACTGTGTGACTGATAGCTCTGTTAGGATCAGCGGTGATCTGTGGTCAGTGATCTTGCGTATTGTGTTACTTGTTTGGAGTTATGTTACTTATTACTTGTATTACTGTGGTGGTAGTTAGCCCTCACTGTGTGACTGATAGCTCTGTTAGGATCAGCGGTGATCTGTGGTCAGTGATCTTGCGTATTGTGTTACTTGTTTGGAGTTATGTTACTTATTACTTGTATTACTGTGGTGGTAGTTAGCCCTCACTGAGTGACTGATAGCTCTGTTAGGTTCGGTGGTGATCTGTGGTCAGTGCTCTTGCGTATTGTGTTACTTGTTTAGAGTTATGTTACTTATTACTTGTATTACTGTGTTGGTAGTTAGCCCTCACTGAGTGACAGATAGCTCTGTTAGGTTCGGCGGTTATCTGTGGTCAGTGCTCTTGCGTATTGTGTTACTTGTTTAGAGTTATGTTACTTATTACTTGTATTACTGTGTTAGTAGTTAGCCCTCACTGTGTGACTGATAGCTCTGTTAGGTTCGACGGTTATCTGTGGTCAGTGCTCTTGCGTATTGTGTTACTTGTTTAGAGTTATGTTACTTATTAGTTGTATTACTGTGTTGGTAGTTAGCCCTCACTGAGCGACTGATAGCTCTGTTAGGTTCGGCGGTTATCTGTGGTCAGTGCTCTTGCGTATTGTGTTACTTGTTTGGAGTTATGTTACCTATTACTTGTATTACTGTGTTGGTAGTTGGTCATCAGTTATGATAGCTCTGTTCGGTTCGGCGGTGATCTGTGGTCAGTGCTCTTGCGTATTGTGTTACTTGTTTAGAGTTATGTTACTTATTACTTGTATTACTGTGGTGGTAGTTAGCCCTCACTGTGTGACTGATAGCTCTGTTAGGTTCGGCGGTGATCTGTGGTCAGTGCTCTTGCGTATTGTGTTACTTGTTTAGAGTTATGTTACTTATTACTTGTATTACTGTGTTGGTAGTTAGCCCTCACTGTGTGACTGATAGCTCTGTTAGGATCAGCGGTGATCTGTGGTCAGTGATCTTGCGTATTGTGTTACTTGTTTGGAGTTATGTTACTTATTACTTGTATTACTGTGGTGGTAGTTAGCCCTCACTGTGTGACTGATAGCTCTGTTAGGATCAGCGGTGATCTGTGGTCAGTGCTCTTGCGTATTGTGTTACTTGTTTGGAGTTATGTTACTTATTACTTGTATTACTGTGTTGGTAGTTAGCCCTCACTGTGTGACTGATAGCTCTCTTAGGTTCGGCGGTGATCTGTGGTCAGTGATCTTGCGTATTGTGTTACTTGTTTAGAGTTATGTTACTTATTACTTGTATTACTGTGTTGGTAGTTAGCCCTCACTGTGTGACTGATGGCTCTGTTAGGTTCAGCGGTGATATGTGTCAGTGCTCTTGCGTATTTGTTACTTGTTTAGAGTTATGTTACTTATTACTTGTATTACTGTGTTGGTAGTTAGCCCTCACTGTGGGACTGATAGCTCTCTTAGGTTCGGCGGTGATATGTGGTCAGTGCTCTTGCGTATTGTGTTACTTGTTTAGAGTTATGTTACTTATTACTTGTATTACTGTGTTGGTAGTTAGCCCTCACTGTGTGACTGATGGCTCTGTTAGGATCAGCGGTGATCTGTGGTCAGTGCTCTTGCGTATTGTGTTACTTGTTTGGAGTTATGTTACTTATTACTTGTATTACTGTGGTGGTAGTTAGTCCTCACTGTGTGACTGATAGCTCTGTTATGGTCAGCGGTGATCTGTGGTCAGTGATCTTGCGTATTGTGTTACTTGTTTGGAGCTATGTTACTTAATACTTTTATTACTGTGGTGGTAGTTAGCCCTCACTGTGTGACTGATAGCTCTTTTAGGATCAGCGGTGATCTGTGGTCAGTGATCTTGCGTATTGTGTTACTTGTTTGGAGTTATGTTACTTATTACTTGTATTACTGTGTTGGTAGTTAGCCCTCACTGTGTGACTGATAGCTCTGTTAGGTTCGGCGGTGATATGTGGTCAGTGCTCTTGCGTATTGTGTTACTTGTTTAGAGTTATGTTACTTATTACTTGTATTACTGTGTTGGTAGCTGGTCATCAGTTGTGATAGCTCTGTTAGGATCAGCGGCGATCTGTGGTCAGTGCTCTTGCGTATTGTGTTACTTGTTTGGAGTTATGTTACTTATTACTTGTATTACTGTGGTGGTAGTTAGCCCTCACTGTGTGACTGATAGCTCTGTTAGGATCAGCGGTGATCTGTGGTCAGTGATCTTGCGTATTGTGTTACTTGTTTGGAGTTATGTTACTTATTACTTGTATTACTGTGGTGGTAGTTAGCCCTCACTGTGTGACTGATAGCTCTGTTAGGATCAGCGGTGATCTGTGGTCAGTGATCTTGCGTATTGTGTTACTTGTTTGGAGTTATGTTACTTATTACTTGTATTACTGTGTTGGTAGTTAGCCCTCACTGTGTGACTGATAGCTCTGTTAGGTTCGGCGGTGATATGTGGTCAGTGCTCTTGCATATTGTGTTACTTGTTTAGAGTTATGTTACTTTTACTTGTATTACTGTGTTGGTAGTTAGCCCTCACTGAGTGACTGATAGCTCTGTTAGGTTCGGCGGTTATCTGTGGTCAGTGCTCTTGCGTATTGTGTTACTTGTTTAGAGTTATGTTACTTATTACTTGTATTACTGTGTTAGTAGTTAGCCCTCACTGTGTGACTGATAGCTCTGTTAGGTTCGGCGGTGATCTGTGGTCAGTGATCTTGCGTATTGTGTTACTTGTTTGGAGTTATGTTACGTATTACTTGTATTACTGTGGTGGTAGTTAGCCCTCACTGTGTGACTGATAGCTCTGTTAGGTTCGGCGGTGATATGTGGTCAGTGCTCTTGCATATTGTGTTACTTGTTTAGAGTTATGTTACTTATTACTTGTATTACTGTGTCTGTAGTTAGCCCTCACTGTGTGACTGATAGCTCTGTTAGGTTCGGCGGTTATCTGTGGTCAGTGCTCTTGCGTATTGTGTTACTTGTTTAGAGTTATGTTACTTATTACTTGTATTACTGTGTTGGTAGTTAGCCCTCACTGAGTGACTGATAGCTCTGCTAGGTTCGGCGGTTATCTGTGGTCAGTGCTCTTGTGTATTGTGTTACTTGTTTAGAGTTATGTTACTTATTACTTGTATTACTGTGTTAGTAGTTAGCCCTCACTGTGTGACTGATAGCTCTGTTAGGTTCGGCGGTTATCTGTGGTCAGTGCTCTTGCGTATTGTGTTACTTGTTTAGAGTTATGTTACTTATTAGTTGTATTACTGTGTTGGTAGTTAGCCCTCACTGAGTGACTGATAGCTCTGTTAGGTTCGGCGGTTATCTGTGGTCAGTGCTCTTGCGTATTGTGTTACTTGTTTGGAGTTATGTTACCTATTACTTGTATTACTGTGTTGGTAGTTGGTCATCAGTTGTGATAGCTCTGTTCGGTTCGGCGGTGATCTGTGGTCAGTGCTCTTGCGTATTGTGTTACTTGTTTAGAGTTATGTTACTTATTACTTGTATTACTGTGGTGGTAGTTAACCCTCACTGTGTGACTGATAGCTCTGTTAGGTTCGGCGGTGATCTGTGGTCAGTGCTCTTGCGTATTGTGTTACTTGTTTAGAGTTATATTACTTATTACTTGTATTACTGTGTTGGTAGTTAGCTCTCACTGTGTGACTGATAGCTCTGTTAGGATCAGCGGTGATCTGTGGTCAGTGATCTTGCGTATTGTGTTACTTGTTTGGACTTATGTTACTTATTACTTGTATTACTGTGGTGGTAGTTAGCCCTCACTGAGTGACTGATAGCTCTGTTAGGTTCGGCGGTGATCTGTGGTCAGTGCTCTTGCGTATTGTGTTACTTGTTTGGAGTTATGTTACTTATTACTTGTATTACTGTGGTGGTAGTTAGCCCTCACTGTGTGACTGATAGCTCTGTTAGGATCAGCGGTGATCTGTGGTCAGTGATCTTGCGTATTGTGTTACTTGTTTGGACTTATGTTACTTATTACTTGTATTACTGTGGTGGTAGTTAGCCCTCACTGAGTGACTGATAGCTCTGTTAGGTTCGGCGGTGATCTGTGGTCAGTGCTCTTGCGTATTGTGTTACTTGTTTGGAGTTATGTTACTTATTACTTGTATTACTGTGTTGGTAGTTAGCCCTCACTGAGTGACTGATAGCTCTGTTAGGTTCGGCGGTGATCTGTGGTCAGTGCTCTTGCGTATTGTGTTACTTGTTTGGAGTTATGTTACCTATTACTTGTATTACTGTGTTGGTAGTTGGTCAACAGTTGTGATAGCTCTGTTCGGTTCGGCGGTGATCTGTGGTCAGTGCTCTTGCGTATTGTGTTACTTGTTTAGAGTTATGTTACTTATTACTTGTATTACTGTGGTGGTAGTTAGCCCTCACTGTGTGACTGATAGCTCTGTAAGGTTCGGCGGTTATCTGTGGTCAGTGCTCTTGAGTATTGTGTTACTTGTTTGGAGTTATGTTACCTATTACTTGTATTACTGTGTTGGTAGTTGGTCAACAGTTGTGATAGCTCTGTTAGGTTCGGCGGTGATCTGTGGTCAGTGCTCTTGCGTATTGTGTTACTTGTTTGGAGTTATGTTACCTATTACTTGTATTACTGTGTTGGTAGTTGGTCATCAGTTGTGATAGCTCTGTTCGGTTCGGCGGTGATCTGTGGTCAGTGCTCTTGCGTATTGTGTTACTTGTTTGGAGTTATGTTACTTATTTCTTGTATTACTGTGGTGGTAGTTAGCCCTCACTGTGTGACTGATAGCTCTGTTAGGATCAGCGGTGATCTGTGGTCAGTGATCTTGCGTATTGTGTTACTTGTTTGGAGTTATGTTACTTATTACTTGTATTATTGTGTTGGTAGTTAGCCCTCACTGTGTGACTGATAGCTCTGTTAGGTTCGGCGGTGATATGTGGTCAGTGCTCTTGCGTATTGTGTTACTTGTTTAGAGTTATGTTACTTATTACTTGTATAACTGTGTTAGTAGTTAGCCCTCACTGTGTGACTGATAGCTCTGTTAGGTACGGCGGTTATCTGTGGTCAGTGCTCTTGCGTATTGTGTTACTTGTTTAGAGTTATGTTACTTATTAGTTGTATTACTGTGTTGGTAGTTAGCCCTCACTGAGTGACTGATAGCTCTGTTAGGTTCGGCGGTTATCTGTGGTCAGTGCTCTTGCGTATTGTGTTACTTGTTTGGAGTTATGTTACCTATTACTTGTATTACTGTGTTGGTAGTTGGTCATCAGTTGTGATAGCTCTGTCCGGTTCGGCGGTGATCTGTGGTCAGTGCTCTTGCGTATTGTGTTACTTGTTTAGAGTTATGTTACTTATTACTTGTATTACTGTGGTGGTAGTTAGCCCTCACTGTGTGACTGATAGCTCTGTTAGGTTCGGCGGTGATCTGTGGTCAGTGCTCTTGCGTATTGTGTTACTTGTTTAGAGTTATGTTACTTATTACTTGTATTACTGTGTTGGTAGTTAGCCCTCACTGTGTGACTGATAGCTCTGTTAGGATCAGCGGTGATCTGTGGTCAGTGATCTTGCGTATTGTGTTACTTGTTTGGAGTTATGTTACTTATTACTTGTATTACTGTGGTGGTAGTTAGCCCTCACTGAGTGACTGATAGCTCTGTTAGGTTCGGCGGTGATCTGTGGTCAGTGCTCTTGCGTATTGTCTTACTTGTTTAGAGTTATGTTACTCATTACTTGTATTCCTGTGTTGGTAGTTAGCCCTCACTGAGTGACTGATAGCTCTGTTAGGTTCGGCGGTTATCTGTGGTCAGTGCTCTTGCGTATTGTGTTACTTGTTTGGAGTTATGTTACCTATTACTTGTATTACTGTGTTGGTAGTTGGTCAACAGTTGTGATAGCTCTGTTCGGTTCGGCGGTGATCTGTGGTCAGTGCTCTTGCGTATTGTCTTACTTGTTTAGAGTTATGTTACTCATTACTTGTATTCCTGTGTTGGTAGTTAGCCCTCACTGAGTGACTGATAGCTCTGTTAGGTTCGGCGGTTATCTGTGGTCAGTGCTCTTGCGTATTGTGTTACTTGTTTGGAGTTATGTTACCTATTACTTGTATTACTGTGTTGGTAGTTGGTCAACATTTGTGATAGCTCTGTTAGGTTCGGCGGTGATCTGTGGTCAGTGCTCTTGCGTATTGTGTTACTTGTTTAGAGTTATGTTACTCATTAGTGTATTCCTGTGTTGGTAGTTAGCCCTCACTGAGTGACTGATAGCTCTGTTAGGTTCGGCGGTTATCTGTGGTCAGTGCTCTTGCGTATTGTGTTACTTGTTTGGAGTTATGTTACCTATTACTTGTATTACTGAGTTGGTAGTTGGTCAACAGTTGTGATAGCTCTGTTAGGTTCGGCGGTGATCTGTGGTCAGTGCTCTTGCGTATTGTGTTACTTGTTTGGAGTTATGTTACCTATTACTTGTATTACTGTGTTGGTAGTTGGTCATCAGTTGTGATAGCTCTGTTCGGTTCGGCGGTGATCTGTGGTCAGTGCTCTTGCGTATTGTGTTACTTGTTTGGAGTTATGTTACTTATTTCTTGTATTACTGTGGTGGTAGTTAGCCCTCACTGTGTGACTGATAGCTCTGTTAGGATCAGCGGTGATCTGTGGTCAGTGATCTTGCGTATTGTGTTACTTGTTTGGAGTTATGTTACTTATTACTTGTATTACTGTGTTGGTAGTTAGCCCTCACTGAGTGACTGATAGCTCTGTTAGGTTCGGCGGTGATATGTGGTCAGTGCTCTTGCGTATTGTGTTACTTGTTTAGAGTTATGTTAATTATTACTTGTATTAATGTGTTGGTAGCTGGTCATCAGTTGTGATAGCTCTGTTAGGATCAGCGGTGATCTGTGGTCAGTGCTCTTGCGTATTGTGTTACTTGTTTGGAGTTATGTTACTTATTACTTGTATTACTGTGGTGGTAGTTAGCCCTCACTGTGTGACTGATAGTTCTGTTAGGATCAGCGGTGATCTGTGGTCAGTGATCTTGCGTATTGTGTTACTTGTTTGGAGTTATATTACTTATTACTTGTATTACTGTGTTGGTAGTTAGCCCTCACTGTGTGACTGATAGCTCTGTTAGGTTCGGCGGTGATATGTGGTCAGTGCTCTTGCGTATTGTGTTACTTGTTTAGAGTTATGTTACTTATTACTTGTATTACTGTGTTGGTAGCTGGTCATCAGTTGTGATAGCTCTGTTAGGATCAGCGGTGATCTGTGGTCAGTGCTCTTGCGTATTGTGTTACTTGTTTGGAGTTATGTTACCTATTACTTGTATTACTGTGTTGGTAGTTGGTCAACAGTTGTGATAGCTCTGTTAGGTTCGGCGGTGATCTGTGGTCAGTGCTCTTGCGTATTGTGTTACTTGTTTGGAGTTATTTACTGTGTTGGTAGTTGGTCATCAGTTGTGATAGCTCTGTTCGGTTCGGCGGTGATATGTGGTCAGTGCTCTTGCATATTGTGTTACTTGTTTAGAGTTATGTTACTTATTACTTGTATTACTGTGTCTGTAGTTAGCCCTCACTGTGTGACTGATAGCTCTGTTAGGTTCGGCGGTTATCTGTGGTCAGTGCTCTTGCGTATTGTGTTACTTGTTTAGAGTTATGTTACTTATTACTTGTATTACTGTGTTGGTAGTTAGCCCTCACTGAGTGACTGATAGCTCTGCTAGGTTCGGCGGTTATCTGTGGTCAGTGCTCTTGTGTATTGTGTTACTTGTTTAGAGTTATGTTACTTATTACTTGTATTACTGTGTTAGTAGTTAGCCCTCACTGTGTGACTGATAGCTCTGTTAGGTTCGGCGGTTATCTGTGGTCAGTGCTCTTGCGTATTGTGTTACTTGTTTAGAGTTATGTTACTTATTAGTTGTATTACTGTGTTGGTAGTTAGCCCTCACTGAGTGACTGATAGCTCTGTTAGGTTCGGCGGTTATCTGTGGTCAGTGCTCTTGCGTATTGTGTTACTTGTTTGGAGTTATGTTACCTATTACTTGTATTACTGTGTTGGTAGTTGGTCATCAGTTGTGATAGCTCTGTTCGGTTCGGCGGTGATCTGTGGTCAGTGCTCTTGCGTATTGTGTTACTTGTTTAGAGTTATGTTACTTATTACTTGTATTACTGTGGTGGTAGTTAACCCTCACTGTGTGACTGATAGCTCTGTTAGGTTCGGCGGTGATCTGTGGTCAGTGCTCTTGCGTATTGTGTTACTTGTTTAGAGTTATATTACTTATTACTTGTATTACTGTGTTGGTAGTTAGCTCTCACTGTGTGACTGATAGCTCTATTAGGATCAGCGGTGATCTGTGGTCAGTGATCTTGCGTATTGTGTTACTTGTTTGGACTTATGTTACTTATTACTTGTATTACTGTGGTGGTAGTTAGCCCTCACTGAGTGACTGATAGCTCTGTTAGGTTCGGCGGTGATCTGTGGTCAGTGCTCTTGCGTATTGTGTTACTTGTTTGGAGTTATGTTACTTATTACTTGTATTACTGTGGTGGTAGTTAGCCCTCACTGTGTGACTGATAGCTCTGTTAGGATCAGCGGTGATCTGTGGTCAGTGATCTTGCGTATTGTGTTACTTGTTTGGACTTATGTTACTTATTACTTGTATTACTGTGGTGGTAGTTAGCCCTCACTGAGTGACTGATAGCTCTGTTAGGTTCGGCGGTGATCTGTGGTCAGTGCTCTTGCGTATTGTGTTACTTGTTTGGAGTTATGTTACTTATTACTTGTATTACTGTGTTGGTAGTTAGCCCTCACTGAGTGACTGATAGCTCTGTTAGGTTCGGCGGTGATCTGTGGTCAGTGCTCTTGCGTATTGTGTTACTTGTTTGGAGTTATGTTACCTATTACTTGTATTACTGTGTTGGTAGTTGGTCAACAGTTGTGATAGCTCTGTTCGGTTCGGCGGTGATCTGTGGTCAGTGCTCTTGCGTATTGTGTTACTTGTTTAGAGTTATGTTACTTATTACTTGTATTACTGTGGTGGTAGTTAGCCCTCACTGTGTGACTGATAGCTCTGTAAGGTTCGGCGGTTATCTGTGGTCAGTGCTCTTGAGTATTGTGTTACTTGTTTGGAGTTATGTTACCTATTACTTGTATTACTGTGTTGGTAGTTGGTCAACAGTTGTGATAGCTCTGTTAGGTTCGGCGGTGATCTGTGGTCAGTGCTCTTGCGTATTGTGTTACTTGTTTGGAGTTATGTTACCTATTACTTGTATTACTGTGTTGGTAGTTGGTCATCAGTTGTGATAGCTCTGTTCGGTTCGGCGGTGATCTGTGGTCAGTGCTCTTGCGTATTGTGTTACTTGTTTGGAGTTATGTTACTTATTTCTTGTATTACTGTGGTGGTAGTTAGCCCTCACTGTGTGACTGATAGCTCTGTTAGGATCAGCGGTGATCTGTGGTCAGTGATCTTGCGTATTGTGTTACTTGTTTGGAGTTATGTTACTTATTACTTGTATTATTGTGTTGGTAGTTAGCCCTCACTGTGTGACTGATAGCTCTGTTAGGTTCGGCGGTGATATGTGGTCAGTGCTCTTGCGTATTGTGTTACTTGTTTAGAGTTATGTTACTTATTACTTGTATAACTGTGTTAGTAGTTAGCCCTCACTGTGTGACTGATAGCTCTGTTAGGTACGGCGGTTATCTGTGGTCAGTGCTCTTGCGTATTGTGTTACTTGTTTAGAGTTATGTTACTTATTAGTTGTATTACTGTGTTGGTAGTTAGCCCTCACTGAGTGACTGATAGCTCTGTTAGGTTCGGCGGTTATCTGTGGTCAGTGCTCTTGCGTATTGTGTTACTTGTTTGGAGTTATGTTACCTATTACTTGTATTACTGTGTTGGTAGTTGGTCATCAGTTGTGATAGCTCTGTCCGGTTCGGCGGTGATCTGTGGTCAGTGCTCTTGCGTATTGTGTTACTTGTTTAGAGTTATGTTACTTATTACTTGTATTACTGTGGTGGTAGTTAGCCCTCACTGTGTGACTGATAGCTCTGTTAGGTTCGGCGGTGATCTGTGGTCAGTGCTCTTGCGTATTGTGTTACTTGTTTAGAGTTATGTTACTTATTACTTGTATTACTGTGTTGGTAGTTAGCCCTCACTGTGTGACTGATAGCTCTGTTAGGATCAGCGGTATCTGTGGTCAGTGATCTTGCGTATTGTGTTACTTGTTTGGAGTTATGTTACTTATTACTTGTATTACTGTGGTGGTAGTTAGCCCTCACTGAGTGACTGATAGCTCTGTTAGGTTCGGCGGTGATCTGTGGTCAGTGCTCTTGCGTATTGTCTTACTTGTTTAGAGTTATGTTACTCATTACTTGTATTCCTGTGTTGGTAGTTAGCCCTCACTGAGTGACTGATAGCTCTGTTAGGTTCGGCGGTTATCTGTGGTCAGTGCTCTTGCGTATTGTGTTACTTGTTTGGAGTTATGTTACCTATTACTTGTATTACTGTGTTGGTAGTTGGTCAACAGTTGTGATAGCTCTGTTCGGTTCGGCGGTGATCTGTGGTCAGTGCTCTTGCGTATTGTCTTACTTGTTTAGAGTTATGTTACTCATTACTTGTATTCCTGTGTTGGTAGTTAGCCCTCACTGAGTGACTGATAGCTCTGTTAGGTTCGGCGGTTATCTGTGGTCAGTGCTCTTGCGTATTGTGTTACTTGTTTGGAGTTATGTTACCTATTACTTGTATTACTGTGTTGGTAGTTGGTCAACATTTGTGATAGCTCTGTTAGGTTCGGCGGTGATCTGTGGTCAGTGCTCTTGCGTATTGTGTTACTTGTTTAGAGTTATGTTACTCATTAGTGTATTCCTGTGTTGGTAGTTAGCCCTCACTGAGTGACTGATAGCTCTGTTAGGTTCGGCGGTTATCTGTGGTCAGTGCTCTTGCGTATTGTGTTACTTGTTTGGAGTTATGTTACCTATTACTTGTATTACTGAGTTGGTAGTTGGTCAACAGTTGTGATAGCTCTGTTAGGTTCGGCGGTGATCTGTGGTCAGTGCTCTTGCGTATTGTGTTACTTGTTTGGAGTTATGTTACCTATTACTTGTATTACTGTGTTGGTAGTTGGTCATCAGTTGTGATAGCTCTGTTCGGTTCGGCGGTGATCTGTGGTCAGTGCTCTTGCGTATTGTGTTACTTGTTTGGAGTTATGTTACTTATTTCTTGTATTACTGTGGTGGTAGTTAGCCCTCACTGTGTGACTGATAGCTCTGTTAGGATCAGCGGTGATCTGTGGTCAGTGATCTTGCGTATTGTGTTACTTGTTTGGAGTTATGTTACTTATTACTTGTATTACTGTGTTGGTAGTTAGCCCTCACTGTGTGACTGATAGCTCTGTTAGGTTCGGCGGTGATATGTGGTCAGTGCTCTTGCGTATTGTGTTACTTGTTTAGAGTTATGTTAATTATTACTTGTATTAATGTGTTGGTAGCTGGTCATCAGTTGTGATAGCTCTGTTAGGATCAGCGGTGATCTGTGGTCAGTGCTCTTGCGTATTGTGTTACTTGTTTGGAGTTATGTTACTTATTACTTGTATTACTGTGGTGGTAGTTAGCCCTCACTGTGTGACTGATAGTTCTGTTAGGATCAGCGGTGATCTGTGGTCAGTGATCTTGCGTATTGTGTTACTTGTTTGGAGTTATATTACTTATTACTTGTATTACTGTGTTGGTAGTTAGCCCTCACTGTGTGACTGATAGCTCTGTTAGGTTCGGCGGTGATATGTGGTCAGTGCTCTTGCGTATTGTGTTACTTGTTTAGAGTTATGTTACTTATTACTTGTATTACTGTGTTGGTAGCTGGTCATCAGTTGTGATAGCTCTGTTAGGATCAGCGGTGATCTGTGGTCAGTGCTCTTGCGTATTGTGTTACTTGTTTGGAGTTATGTTACCTATTACTTGTATTACTGTGTTGGTAGTTGGTCAACAGTTGTGATAGCTCTGTTAGGTTCGGCGGTGATCTGTGGTCAGTGCTCTTGCGTATTGTGTTACTTGTTTGGAGTTATTTACTGTGTTGGTAGTTGGTCATCAGTTGTGATAGCTCTGTTCGGTTCGGCGGTGATCTGTGGTCAGTGCTCTTGCGTATTGTGTTACTTGTTTGGAGTTATGTTACTTATTACTTGTATTACTGTGGTGGTAGTAAGCCCTCACTGTGTGACTGATAGCTCTGTTAGGATCAGCGGTGATCTGTGGTCAGTGATCTTGCGTATTGTGTTACTTGTTTTGAGTTATGTTACTTATTACTTGTATTTCTGTGGTGGTATTTAGCCCTCACTGTGTGACTGATAGCTCTGTTAGGTTCGGCGGTGATATGTGGTCAGTGCTCTTGCGTATTGTGTTACTTGTTTAGAGTTATGTTACTCATTACTTGTATTACTGTGGTGGTATTTAGCCCTCACTGTGTGACTGATAGCTCTGTTAGGTTCGGCGGTTATCTGTGGTCAGTGCTCTTGCGTATTGTGTTACTTGTTTGGAGTTATGTTACTTATTACTTGTATTAATGTTTTGGTAGTTAGCCCTCACTGTGTGACTGATAGCTCTGTTAGGTACGGCGGTTATCTGTGGTCAGTGCTCTTGCGTATTGTGTTACTTGTTTAGAGTTATGTTACTTATTAGTTGTATTACTGTGTTGGTAGTTAGCCCTCACTGAGTGACTGATAGCTCTGTTAGGTTCGGCGGTTATCTGTGGTCAGTGCTCTTGCGTATTGTGTTACTTGTTTGGAGTTATGTTACCTATTACTTGTATTACTGTGTTGGTAGTTGGTCATCAGTTGTGATAGCTCTGTCCGGTTCGGCGGTGATCTGTGGTCAGTGCTCTTGCGTATTGTGTTACTTGTTTAGAGTTATGTTACTTATTACTTGTATTACTGTGGTGGTAGTTAGCCCTCACTGTGTGACTGATAGCTCTGTTAGGTTCGGCGGTGATCTGTGGTCAGTGCTCTTGCGTATTGTGTTACTTGTTTAGAGTTATGTTACTTATTACTTGTATTACTGTGTTGGTAGTTAGCCCTCACTGTGTGACTGATAGCTCTGTTAGGATCAGCGGTGATCTGTGGTCAGTGATCTTGCGTATTGTGTTACTTGTTTGGAGTTATGTTACTTATTACTTGTATTACTGTGGTGGTAGTTAGCCCTCACTCTGTGACTGATAGCTCTGTTAGGATCAGCGGTGATCTGTGGTCAGTGATCTTGCGTATTGTGTTACTTGTTTGGAGTTATGTTACTTATTACTTGTATTACTGTGGTGGTAGTTAGCCCTCACTGAGTGACTGATAGCTCTGTTAGGTTCGGCGGTGATCTGTGGTCAGTGCTCTTGCGTATTGTGTTACTTGTTTAGAGTTATGTTACTTATTACTTGTATTACTGTGTTGGTAGTTAGCCCTCACTGAGTGACTGATAGCTCTGTTAGGTTCGGCGGTTATCTGTGGTCAGTGCTCTTGCGTATTGTGTTACTTGTTTGGAGTTATGTTACCTATTACTTGTATTACTGTGTTGGTAGTTGGTCAACAGTTGTGATAGCTCTGTTCGGTTCGGCGGTGATCTGTGGTCAGTGCTCTTGCGTATTGTCTTACTTGTTTAGAGTTATGTTACTCATTACTTGTATTCCTGTGTTGGTAGTTAGCCCTCACTGAGTGACTGATAGCTCTGTTAGGTTCGGCGGTTATCTGTGGTCAGTGCTCTTGCGTATTGTGTTACTTGTTTGGAGTTATGTTACCTATTACTTGTATTACTGTGTTGGTAGTTGGTCAACATTTGTGATAGCTCTGTTAGGTTCGGCGGTGATCTGTGGTCAGTGCTCTTGCGTATTGTGTTACTTGTTTAGAGTTATGTTACTCATTAGTGTATTCCTGTGTTGGTAGTTAGCCCTCACTGAGTGACTGATAGCTCTGTTAGGTTCGGCGTTTATCTGTGGTCAGTGCTCTTGCGTATTGTGTTACTTGTTTGGAGTTATGTTACCTATTACTTGTATTACTGTGTTGGTAGTTGGTCAACAGTTGTGATAGCTCTGTTAGGTTCGGCGGTGATCTGTGGTCAGTGCTCTTGCGTATTGTGTTACTTGTTTGGAGTTATGTTACCTATTACTTGTATTACTGTGTTGGTAGTTGGTCATCAGTTGTGATAGCTCTGTTCGGTTCGGCGGTGATCTGTGGTCAGTGCTCTTGCGTATTGTGTTACTTGTTTGGAGTTATGTTACTTATTTCTTGTATTACTGTGGTGGTAGTTAGCCCTCACTGTGTGACTGATAGCTCTGTTAGGATCAGCGGTGATCTGTGGTCAGTGATCTTGCGTATTGTGTTACTTGTTTGGAGTTATGTTACTTATTACTTGTATTACTGTGTTGGTAGTTAGCCCTCACTGTGTGACTGATAGCTCTGTTAGGTTCGGCGGTGATATGTGGTCAGTGCTCTTGCGTATTGTGTTACTTGTTTAGAGTTATGTTAATTATTACTTGTATTAATGTGTTGGTAGCTGGTCATCAGTTGTGATATCTCTGTTAGGATCAGCGGTGATCTGTGGTCAGTGCTCTTGCGTATTGTGTTACTTGTTTGGAGTTATGTTACTTATTACTTGTATTACTGTGGTGGTAGTTAGCCCTCACTGTGTGACTGATAGTTCTGTTAGGATCAGCGGTGATCTGTGGTCAGTGATCTTGCGTATTGTGTTACTTGTTTGGAGTTATATTACTTATTACTTGTATTACTGTGTTGGTAGTTAGCCCTCACTGTGTGACTGATAGCTCCGTTAGGTTCGGCGGTGATATGTGGTCAGTGCTCTTGCGTATTGTGTTACTTGTTTAGAGTTATGTTACTTATTACTTGTATTACTGTGTTGGTAGCTGGTCATCAGTTGTGATAGCTCTGTTAGGATCAGCGGTGATCTGTGGTCAGTGCTCTTGCGTATTGTGTTACTTGTTTGGAGTTATGTTACCTATTACTTGTATTACTGTGTTGGTAGTTGGTCAACAGTTGTGATAGCTCTGTTAGGTTCGGCGGTGATCTGTGGTCAGTGCTCTTGCGTATTGTGTTACTTGTTTGGAGTTATTTACTGTGTTGGTAGTTGGTCATCAGTTGTGATAGCTCTGTTCGGTTCGGCGGTGATCTGTGGTCAGTGCTCTTGCGTATTGTGTTACTTGTTTGGAGTTATGTTACTTATTACTTGTATTACTGTGGTGGTAGTAAGCCCTCACTGTGTGACTGATAGCTCTGTTAGGATCAGCGGTGATCTGTGGTCAGTGATCTTGCGTATTGTGTTACTTGTTTTGAGTTATGTTACTTATTACTTGTATTTCTGTGGTGGTATTTAGCCCTCACTGTGTGACTGATAGCTCTGTTAGGTTCGGCGGTGATATGTGGTCAGTGCTCTTGCGTATTGTGTTACTTGTTTAGAGTTATGTTACTCATTACTTGTATTACTGTGGTGGTATTTAGCCCTCACTGTGTGACTGATAGCTCTGTTAGGTTCGGCGGTTATCTGTGGTCAGTGCTCTTGCGTATTGTGTTACTTGTTTGGAGTTATGTTACTTATTACTTGTATTACTGTTTTGGTAGTTAGCCCTCACTGTGTGACTGATAGCTCTGTTTGGTTTGGCGGTGATCAGTGGTCAGTGATCTTGCGAACTATGTTACTTTTTCCCAGTGTTCTGTGGTACGTATATTATGCTGTGCTACTGTATTGGAGTTTAATTGTGTAGGGAACCGGAATGCCAGTTCGTTTGATTCTAAGATAAAATAGATGATCAGTGTGACGAACACAGGTTGTACTTAATACATATTTACTTATTACTTAGTAGTACTTAGTACTTAGTACTGAATATATATATTTTTTTTTATACTACTGCTTATAGTATTACGTATGTTAAAATTATTGTTAGTCAGTAAAATAGATAATCTTATATAATTCATGTTTTTTAGAGGGAAAGATATATTTTATAAGTTTTTTAATTTGTGTAATAAAAATCCGTTTGAGGTAAAATTAAATTTTCTTATTTACCAACCCGAATGTCCGTATTAAATGTTTTATTGAAACACGTGCAAAATAAACCACATTAAACTGATATACAAATTCTTCATCAATTATAATATTAAGTACAATCAAAGTGTTATAATGTTTTCACAAGCAGCAGTATGAAATAAGACAAAATATCCTTTTTAATTTTGACCAAATTGTCTCTTGACTTTGAAATGAAGAAACAACTATTTAAGATTAAATAAGAGTAATGCGCATGCTTAGATACAGTTTACTTTGTGCTTACAAATTGATGGTTTATTCAATTATAACGTTTAATTCAATTTTGAGTGAAAATATAAGATAGCTTTTAAGACATAAATCTTTGCCTTTATATACTTTATTTTCAATACAGTATATTTAAAGAAGGTACCCGAAAACTACCACATTAATATGTTTTCAGATCAACTTTAATGACACTTTTTATTAATTATAAAATATAAGTAGCTCAATTATCTATGTGTGAAAAATACTTGATTATTGTATTTAGCTCAATTGTCAATGTGTATGATTCATACTTTAATGAAATATTATACATTATTGTAGGTCATTAATACAGTATTTTGGAATATACTTAATATACTTGAATATACCTTTAAAATAAAAACAATTGAACTATTTTAATTTTAGCACAAAGACTAAGAAATTAATTTATCAAACTGTCAAATTTAAGGTGACAATTGGTAAATATAGTAGGGTTTGTTTACCTATTAACTACTTAATTGAACTGTTCAAAGGCATCGTTCCTTTGATCAATTTATGTATTTACAAATTAATAATTTATGTGTTTGCAGTTATGCTTATTTATATGGTAATAACACGATTTTATAACAGTCTATGTGTGATAGACTAGTTTGAGTGCAATCAAAAGACAAGCCACCTGTTTGAGTTAATGCACTTTTCCTTTCCCCTTCAAGCCTTAAAAACTTCAGCATAAGTATAAAGTTAACGGATGACGGTATCGATATAAAAGTTTCCGTAACTTTGAAATACT
Source organism: Allygus modestus (assembly GCA_963675035.1). NCBI lineage: Eukaryota > Metazoa > Arthropoda > Insecta > Hemiptera > Cicadellidae > Allygus > Allygus modestus. Next base: position 35,908,735 of record OY776113.1, on the reverse strand, counting down.
GTAGGAGTAAAACGAAACTTCAGAACTAATTTAAGTATCAAATAACCTCCTGAACGCTTCCTGTAACATTTGAAATTTATCTCCAATAATAGAATCATATGGAATCATATCGTTTTCCAAAATCAATTGTTATTATTTTGTTGTGTTTTAAAGTTATTAATTCAGTTGTAAATAATAAACAATACTTTTATGTTACGAATTTTAAGAATTTTTCTTTGAGGGATAGTTTAATTTTTTATAATTTTATACTTTTTTTAATTTGTGTAATCATTAGTCATTGATTTCAATGTTTCACGTTACATAACAAATAACGAACTTTGAACTTAAATATGTAGACATTGAATAGAACAAACGAATAACTAACTTTTTAACGAATTCCCCCCATGTGGATTACGTTATTACGGTTGCCTGCACAGTACAATTTGGAATCGCAATGAAGGTCAACTAAGATCCTGGGAAAGTAGTCCAGCACCTGAAGGGGGTTGACTTTTGATTGTTGTTGGGGACACCTAGTAGATGAAAAAAATCCATGTCGTCGCCCCCCCCCCCCAAAAAAAGGTGCACAACATGGGGGAGGGGGATATTTAGCGCCAGGTAGAGGGCTATCAAGCGCAGGGCCGCTGTTTACGGAATCGCCTGTATCTAATCAATGGTTTATGATAGCAGGACGAAATACGCACCATTTTGTTTGTAAGATGTTCTTCTAAGAAAAAGATAATAACTATAAAGTTCGTATCTATTACACAAATCCAGAAAAATTACGTTTTATTTTAAATATGTTATTTTTGGTAGAAACATGTTTTCATTAAAAATAATAAATGTACAATACCAAACAATTTTATGCTATAATCATTCCCAAAAGTATTTGAAGAAACAAATATAAAAACATAAATAAAACAAACGATACTGTATTAAAAGTACCACATCTAATAAACGTGAAAACAAAGATTTTGGTAGAAGTCTTATTAGATTGTGTGAGAGCAGACAAGGATGGAAACTGAGACCTCCACTTAAATGTTGTCAAAAGAATAATCCCCTATTTTTTACTCTTCAACCACTATACATATGCACGAGGGTGTGTTCTGTACTTGGATGACATGTCCAAATCACCTGAGGAATTGTTGAGTAACTTCAAAAAGGGCTATTTTACAGTGAAAAGACAGCGAGACAAATTCAACTGTGTTGCTTCAGATCATGCTTTAGAGCAGTCCCTCATCCGATCATCAAAGGTTCAAGGGGGTTTGATCGGCATAACAAATAGCGAGATATCGACGAGGAAATGTTGTTTATTGTATCACCAAAAAGCTGAACTTTCCATGGCTATTCTAAAGTTTTGTGGGATAAATCAAGATCCAACAGGTGATGTATGTAATTTACACAAGGAATGAGCACTTCTAGAATAATTTAAGACGAAAATGATGTCCAGACTTTAATTAAGTTTGTCAATGATCACGATGACCCCTTTGTTGAATCTACTACGACACTCAGAAATTTTGTCAGTCCGTAGCGAGCTTCACTCCGCTGCGACTTTTTTGTTAAGTATAAGCGAAAATGGAAAGATTAAGTATGAAGAGTTTAAACGTGACAGAATGACAAACCACACAAAAAGTCTCTACGCTCCATTAAAAAGAGAAACAGTTTTATCATTTAACCCTCCTGGTAAAGAGGAAATTAAGAATTGTAAAAAGACCAATACTAGTGAACTTGACATAAGTCAAACTATTTTTCTGACTACCCAAAATGGATTCAACATGGAAGAACTTGTATCACATTAACTAGGACCGTACCCACCAAGCCTTGCACTTGAAAATGGAAACCTTAAGAAGATACAAAGGCAGACCTAATAAACATAATTGAAAGTGATTGCAGATGTACAGGAAGTATGGGCAGTAGTAATCTTCTCCAGAATCAAATACGCACTTACGATGGAATGGCACTCATTCACAGTGTACCAACTATGGTACTATCTAAAATGGAATGTTTCGGGGATTTTACCAAACATCAAATGTCACAGCTTGAAAAAGCTTTACATCACAGTAATACCAGCAGAGTAGACGTTGTATATGATGTATATGACAAATCATTAACCAAGAGTGCAGAAAATGAAATCAGAGCTGGAGGAACGCCTCCATTTATCGTCTACATTCTCAGTGATTAAAAGAAAATCCCCAAAAAATGGTCAAGATATTTATCTCAAACTGAAAACAAAGCAAAATTGATTGAGTACCTGTCGGATTTCATTTTAAATAACGTCCATGTCCCCAATGGCAAAACTTTGTTTTTATCTGGATGTTTCAAAAATAAAACTTTATGTTATTGCAAATAAGGAGGTAAAACATAACAGAGCAAGTGAATCTCAAAAGTAATCACTTTGAAGCCGACACTAGGATGTTTCTTTATGTCAAAGATTGTATAGAATGGAACAAAGAAGCAAAACACGTTATTTTACAAAGCCCCGATACAGATGTACTAGTCCTTGGGATAAGGTTTTGGAATGTTTTCAAGCAAAGCGAATGTTTTTAAGCAAAGTGGATGTCAGACCTTATGGATAATAGTTGGTGTAGGTAACAAGAAAAGAGGCTTAGGTTGTCACTTGGCAGCAGAAGTTCTACCTGATAAGTTTTGTTAACTATTGCCAGCACTTCATACTTATACCGGTTGTGATACGACTAGTAAGATTGGATCAAAAAGAGCTGCATATAACTATGTTATGCAATATAAAGAAGTTCTTGTTGTTTTGGATCTATCCAGTGAAAAGAGAACAAAAGCTCGTCCTTGAGCGTTACGAAAGACAGACAAATAGACAGACAGACAGAAATTGATATGAGACCCTTTTTGGCTTACCTAGGGTGTAAAACGTGAAAATATTTCATAATTCCAAGCAATATACATACAAAGCTCTAATTTTATTTTTATAGAAACTGTTTGTTTTAACGTTTAGATGCGGTACTTTTAATACAATATTGTTTGTTTTATTTATGTTTTTATATTTGTTTCTTTAAATACTTTTGGGAATGATTATAGCATAACATTGTTTAGGATTGTACATTTGTTATTTTTAATGACAAAATGTTTCTACCAAAAATATATTTATTTGAAATAAAACGTTATTTTTCTGGATTTGTGTAATAGTTACGAACTTTATAGTTATTATCTTTTTCTTAGAATAACATATTACAAACAAAATGGTGCCTATAATATAATCCTGCTTTCATAAACCATTGATTAGATACAGGCGATTCCGTAAACAGCGGCCCTGCGCTTGATGGCCCTCTACCTAGCGCTAAATACCCCCTCCCCCCATGTTGTGCACCTGTTGGGGGGGCGACGACATGGATTTTTTTCATCTACTAGGTGTCCCCAACAACAATCAAAAGTCAAAATGCGCCACCCTTTCAGTACATACTCAACCCCCTTCAGGTGCTGGACTAAAGTGTTTTATAATGGTTTTGAACTTCTAAAAAAACAGTTTTTTTAGTGATATTTATATAAAACAAACTATCTTGCTTTTACGTTATAACGAGATTAAAAAATTGAGTTTCTTAAAATAATGTACTTTATTAACTTAGATTAAGGAGACGTGTTAAACAAATAAAGTCACATACATTCAGGAAAATCGGTAAGTTATTGTTCATAACGAAATGGTATAGTGAATGATATCTTAATATTCAACAGATATGTTTTCTAAACTTTAAAATGTGATATAACCATTGCAATCAGCTATAAACGAATAATATTTGCTATCATAGTTTTCGTTTTATATCAAATAGTTTGTACTTTACTTATTTTTGAATATTTTTATTAAATATACCCACCTATAGAAAATCGTTATATCTGTTTGTTGTTATTAATTATTAGCATAACATCTAACGACGTTGAGCATTTTCTTGATACGCAGGTGAGCTGTAACGTTACTATTCGGCGTAGGGACGTGGCGACCCCACCGCCCGGTGGCTTGTCCATTGCAGCTAGCCTCTCTGGCTCCCTACTCTTCATCTGTGTCAGAGACTTTCCTATTGATCCGTGTTCTTTCCATTTATGTACACACGGATCAGCTTTCTTCATCTTGCTATCTCCAACCTGCTCTTCACCCGAATTCTTCCCTCCCCTTCCTCTATCTCTGTTACAGGCCAACCCAAGGTGTTACGTGGACCGTGCTGATGGGTGGATGGCACCAGGCCTTTTGTATGGTGTCAAGAACGGTACCTGCAGGATACCAGGCGCCCTCCTGCAGTATACAGCCTTGCCCGGGCATGCGGGGCTCTGTCCGGGTCGACTTCATGTCCCTAGCTTCTCGTGGGAACCACATGGACCGCCAAGGGCAAAACAACCAATCAGAACCAAACCTCGAGGCAACTCCAGAAGTTGCCTTGCCCCTAATTCCATCAGGATCTGCCCCATCAGGGCAGGTTCCTCAACCTGAAATGAGTGCATCAGGAACACAGGAGGTTCCGATGCATTCTCATGAGGAGGCTATCAACAATGAGAAGGCTTCCACAGACTTCAACATGGACGATGTGAGCTCAATCACATCAGCCCCACTGGAGGGGGAGGATGAGCTTCTCAGAAGTCCAGGAACACCAAAATCTACGGGTATGCTCGATGATGCCATAGAGCAACTGAACAGCCTGCGGGTTAAGAGAACGAACCTCACCACTGCCCAAAGAAGGAAGGCTATTCAGGCAAAACTTCTTGAGAGAGGTGAAGTTTTTGACCCAGCGAAGTTTCGGAGGGGCAAAAAGAAAAAACCAAAGAGACATGATATGGGTGAAACTCCAGGCACGAATGTGGGTCCAGAAGCTGAGTCGAGGGCGGCCAAGCGCCCTAGAGGCAATATGGCCACCCCTCCCTCGGCGGAAGGACCTACTAAAAAGGCCAGGAGTGGAACTCATGGAAATCATGATGACCAAACCTTGAATCCAGGGACTTCTAGCAAAGGAGTCTCTTACAGGGACATTTCCGCAATCAAAATGGCCATTGTCTTGGAGGGCTATCCTGAGGCTAAGCTTTCAGCAGAGCAAGGTGAAGCTATTGAAGACGCCATCATGGATGAGCTCGAACCCCTAGAGGACGGCTCTGCTCCATCGTTTGCAGGCACCTACATGGAAAAAGGTGCCTTAATAACATCCTGCATCAACGAAGCAACTAAGCTTTGGCTGGAGACACTCATCCCCAGACTTAAACCACTTGGGGAGAAGAAACTTACTGTTGGACTAAGGAGAGACATCTTGAGGTCAACGAGGGTATTCTTTAGAGCTCACCCGAAGCTCCTGAAGAAAACTCCAGAAAAGGTCCTTGAGATGCTCGACAAGCAAAACCCCACCCTGAAGGTGAAGGAATGGAAGGTCCTGCCAGCTAAGCCAGACCCAAAAGGTTACGGATTCGTCTGTTTCCTGGATGAGGCCTGCTTCAATGCTGTTAGGTCAGCCAACTCTAGAGCCAATCTAGGACTCTGGCAAGTCTCAATTGTCTCAACGACAGTCAAGGACAATGCCCAGGGTCCTCCAGATCAATCTTCACCACAGTAAAGCGGCCTCGGCCGCTTTCTGCCAGTTCTTCCTCAGAGAGGGATTTGACCTGGCACTGATTCAAGAACCATGGCTTCACCAAGGAAGGGTTGCAGGCCTGGGCGATACCAAGGGTAGGTTGATTTACTGTACCTCTCTCAAAAATGTCAGAACATGCATACTTGTGAAGAAAGGTATGGACTGCCTAACCCTCACTGAATTCTGTTCTAGAGATCTCACTGCGGTGTCTATAACCTGGAGTTATGAGGGCAAGGAATGGAGCACAATTGCAGGCTCGGTTTACTTGCCCTACGACTCCGGGGAACTTCCTCCATCGAGAGAGCTCGAACTTTTGGTGGAGTCATCCTGCGCTGGCGGACGACAACTCCTTTTAGGTTGTGACGCCAACGCTCATCACACAATCGGATGGGGAAGCTCTGACACGAATCCAAGAGGTGAGGCTCTTCTTCAGTTTCTCATATCTAAGAATCTTTATGTCTGTAATGTTGGAAACCGTCCGACGTTCGTTACACGAAATCGAAGTGAGGTTATTGACATTACTTTTTGTTCAGAAGCAGTCCTTAGAGTCATTGACAATTGGCACGTAAGCCACGAGGCCTCCTTGTCTGACCACAGGTACATCTGTTTTAACCTGCAAGGTGAGGGTGACTCGCCCTGCTATCGAGATCCCAGGAAAACAGATTGGTCACTCTATAAGTCTGACCTCCTGTCTCAACTGGGATCATTAGGTGGGAGGGTCAGCTGCTTTGCGGACATGGACCAGATTGCTTCTGATCTTCAGAACGCAATTGTAAGCTGCTTCCAGGACAATTGTCCATTGCGGCGGGGAAAGAGTCGCACTAATACTAAGTGGTGGACTGCTGACCTTGAACGTAAAAGGACGGTTGTCAGGAAGCTTCATAACCATTGCAAACGGAGCCGTATCTGGGAGCCATACCATAAGGCACTCACAGAATATAGCCTTGCAATCAAAAAAGCCAAAGAGAACTCTTGGAGACGGTTTACACAGGAGGTAAACAGTTTCAGCGCAGCAGCAAGACTGCAGCGTGTTTTAGCTTCAAGCCCTATTGGCCTCCTAGGATCCCTGAGGTCACCAGGGGGACAATATACCACTGGAATTGAAGGAAGTCTCAAACTTCTCCTTGAGACTCACTTTCCGGATTGCATTTTTGAGAGTGACTGTTTAGGCATGTCCGGCAACAGCGAAAGGGGCTCATGGCCAAGAGCTGATCGTGGAAGCTGGACTTTAGCCAGACGGATTGTCACACTTTCCAAAGTTAAATGGGCCATCAGCAAGTTTGGCCCTTTCAAATCTCCTGGGGGGGACGGTATCATACCGGCAATGCTACAGCAAGGACCGGAAGCTCTCTTGGTCCTCCTGTGCGAACTCTTCAGAGCGAGTCTGGCTTATGGGTACATTCCTCAAGCCTGGCGCCTCAGTAGGGTGGTCTTCATTCCCAAGAGAGGAAGAGCAGACTACTCAACTGCAAAATCATTTCGGCCTATCAGTCTCTCATCGTTTCTTTTGAAGACGCTGGAGAGACTGGTAGAAAGACATCTAAGAAAGGGAGTGCTTTCAGGTACTCATCTCCATCGAAACCAGCATGCCTATCAGTCTGGTAAGTCCTGCGAAACTGCCCTGCATCAACTTGTTAGCAGGGTGGAGGACAGCCTTGCTGCTAAGGAAATCGCTCTATGCACCTTCATGGACATTGAAGGTGCATTTGACAATGTCACTTACACGGCCATGGTCCGGGCGGTGCGTGGGCGTGGTCTTGAGTCTGCTGTATGTAGGTGGATTGAGACCGTGCTCTGCTCCAGGCGGATTAGAGCCGATCTTCAAGGTGAATCGATAGTAATCGCACCCACGAGGGGTTGTCCGCAGGGAGGTGTACTTTCGTCTCTTCTGTGGAACCTGGTGGTGGACGGTCTCCTTCGTGAGCTCACTAGCAGAGGCGTCTTTGTCCAGGGCTATGCAGACGACATAGTCCTAATGGTACAGGGAAGGTTCACGAATATTGTTGCTGATGTCATGAATGTCAATCTTCAATATGTCAATGTCTGGTGTCTTGGAGAGGGTCTAAGCATAAACCCCTCAAAGACAGTAGTTGTTCCGTTCACAAGGAAAAAGAACCTGGAGTCTCTTTCCAGGCTGAGACTTGGACCAACACGGCTTGAAGTATCAGGTACAGTCAAATACCTAGGGCTGACAATTGATTCTAAGCTGACTTGGAATGATCATTTGAATAATACACTGCATAAGGCGAAATGGGCGCTCATGACGTCCAGGAGATTTGTAGGCTCCACGTGGGGGATCAAGCCTCAGTAGGGGGCATTGGATGGTTCAAAACCAGCAAAGGCGTGCGAGGAGGAATGAGGAATCGCCCCCCCCCCCCCGGTGACGTCAGCCCCCCCCCCCCCCGTGACGTCAGCCCCCCCCCCCCCGGTGACGTCAGCCCCCCCCCCCCGGTGACGTCAGCCCCCCCCCCCCGTCACGTGACCTGGCGGAAACCTAACATAGGCTGGCGATCGAGATGAGGAAGAGGTCGCCAGCCCTCTGTGCAATTCCTCACTCTTGCATTACCGGGCTCAAACTGGCGATCGAGATGAGGAAGAGGTCGCCAGCCCTCTGTGCAATTCCTCACCCTTGTATTACCGGACTCAAACTGGCGATCGAGATGAGGAAGAGGTCGCCAGCCCTCTGTGCAATTCCTCACCCTTGTATTACTGGACTCAAACTGGCGATCGAGATGAGGAAGAGGTCGCCAGCCCTCTGTGCAATTCCTCACCCTTGTATTACCGGGCTCAAACTGGCAATCGACATGAGGAAGAGGTCGCCAGCCCTCTGTGCAATTCCTCACTCTTGCATTACCGGGCTCAGTGGAAAGTCCAACGACCGATTTCTCCGAAACTGCCATGACGTCATCCTCCGCCTACGTGACCGCCACAGTCGGTTTACCCATTAGCGGTTCCAGTGGAAAGTTCCTATTCCCAACCGGAGTGCTATTTAAGAGCACGTCGTCAGAGGTTTCACCAGTTTGTGTTTGGAGCTCTTACTGTGCGGACGAAGTAGTGCTGCCTCTGCGAAACACTTACACAACTTGCTGTTCATTGCCTTTGGATTCCCGTAAAAGTTAACGTAAGTAACATGTAATTTACTTTTTCATCAGAAGGTTTACCAATGCTCTAAAATCTTATTAGCTAAAATTAATATTAATGTTTTGCATATCTCGGTACACTGAGTCTTGTCCTTGTCTCTTTTCAGATGGAGATGAGTGAAACCGTAATGACCTTGGAACAGTTGTGTTTTCTAACGATTAAAGTTAACGAACCAAATTTAAAAAGCAAAATAGACTCGCTTCCACTCCTTTTTAAAAACGTTTTGAGTGAAATAAAATTTGGTTTCGCTTTTAAATCGAACTTTCAAGTGCCTAGTGGAATTATAGACGAGGGCGAAATCGCTATGTGTGAGCGTAACAAAGACAAAGACGTGTACCAGTGTTGGGAATGTCATACGAGCGATTCATGCCATCTATTTCTATCTAACATTATTAAAAGGGTTAGACTCGCCTCGTTCCCAGGGGTATCGCTACCAAAGTGTTTTTGCTGTGACAATTGTGCCTTTGTAGCGGACGGGGAATACAGATACCCGATGTTTTTGTAGATGGCTGGTCCCTGTATGTGTGTGGTCTGCGGCCGCGTGTTCGCAAACGCCGGAAACTTGACTCGCCACACGAGAGCCGCTCACAGCGACCGCCATCTCAACTGCGACGTCTGCGGTAGACGCTTCGGGCGAAGCGATAACCTGCGACGCCACCTCGCCACAGTTCATCTTCTCACTCCTCATGACCAAGCGCCAGGTACGGTTTTTATGTTAAACAAGAATAGGTGGATTGCTAGCCTCTGTGTAATTCCTCACCCTTGTATTTACTGGACCTAGGTAAACTGGCGATTGTGATGAGGAAGAGGTCGTTAGTTCTCTATACAGTTCCTCACTCATCCTCACGATCAAGCGTCAGGCATGGTTTTTATGTTAAACAAGAAACCGCCAGTACTAATGACTTGTTTTCGAGAGAGTAAACGGCTTTAGTCGAGTAAACAGATTCAAGTAGTAAACAAGGGGCTGCCAGCCTCTGTGCGATTCCTCACTCTTTTATTACTGGGCCCGGGTAAACTGGCGCTCGAGATGAGGAAGAGGTCGCCAAGCCTCTATATAATTCCTCACCCTTGTATTTACCGGGCTCAAACTGGTGATTGAGATGAGAAAGAGGTTGTCAGTTCCTCACCTTCGTGTTTATCGGGGTCACTAATAGGACTTGTTTTCCTGTTCGCAGGCCATCCGTGCCCGTTGTGCTCCGTCGCCCTGGCGGGTCCCGAGGATCTTCGCCACCATATGGAAGCGGTCCACGGTGCGAGCCCGTCTGCTTCAACTTCCTCCTCCTCCTCCGCAACGCCACCCTTCAGAGACCCACGGCCCGAGTGCGACGCGTGCGGGCGGCGATTCTCCCGTGAGGACCTGCTCCGGCGTCACGTGCAGCTGGTGCACGCCAACGAGATCCGCTGTCCCGATTGCGGCGCCCTTTTCCGCAGGGCAGCGTACCTCCAGCGACACATGGAGAGCGTCCACCGCGGCATGAGGTTCACGTGCGCCTACTGCGACCGAGGCTTCACCCGGCGCTACAACCGGGACCAGCACGAGGCCCACAACTGCCCCGTCGTGAGGAACCTCGTTGTGGACGAGATGCCGCGCCTGCCCGTTCTGTCACCCGAGCCCCGGCCCAGCCGCGAGCCCCAGCCCGGACCCAGCCGCGAGCCCCAGCCCGGACCAAGTACGGCACCCGACGGGATGGTGGGTGGTGGCGGACTACCCACGTTTCGCCCCATCCAACGGGCGTTCCGCGGACGCCTCCTGACCTTCGGCCTGTCCCGGCCCATGGAGGACTTCTTGGCCGTGGAGGACGCGTTGGTGCTGCTGTTCGACAGCGTCCTGGAACTGTTGGCTGACGTCAGGACTCGACACCCTAACATCAAGGTCAACATGTTCCTGGAATGTGAATTCGCCAACGTTCACGGAGCCACCTGTCTGCGGGCCTTCAAGACGAAGAACGTGCCTCTCACCGCCGCGTCCAACTTGGAGGACTTCCTGTCAGCGTCCTTCCACAAGCTGGAGGAAGAGAAGGAGCAGTGCCTGCTAGTGGGTAGCGGGTGGAGCTATCTCCGGATACGCGACCTGGAGATCCGCGTCAACCTCTACACCCCGTTGGGAGAACGCGGAGCCAGGTTCGTCCAGCTTCCCAGGACCATCTGCGAGACGCGTGCCGTTATCAACGTGCAAAACGTCGATGACATGTGCTTCGCGTACGCCATCCTGGCCAAGTTCGTCGCGCAACACCCGGAGAGGCCCGCATCGTACACACCGGACGTCATGGCACGCTACGACTGGGTCGGCCTACGCTTCCCCGTGGCCGTGAAGGACATCAAGGTCTTTGAGAGGAGGAACGCCATCAGCGTCAATGTGTACGGGATCGAGCGCGCCTTGGTGGGGAGACGCCCCGACGGATCGCCAAAGTTCCAGGACCGCGTGTTCCCGCTGAAGATCTGCAAGCGGGAGTTGGAGGATCACCGGGACTTGCTGTACGTGACCACCGGCGGGGACAGTCACTACGCCTATATCACAAACATGAGTAGGCTAGTGCGACACCAGCTGACGTCCCACGTCAACGCCATCCACGTGTGTAAGCGATGCTTCGCTTACTTCGACAACCGGCCCAACAAGCTGCAACTGTCCGGTGCCGAGCGTCTGGAGGAGCACATGCGATACTGCACCGCCAAGGCTCCCCTCCGCTTGGACTTACCGAAGAAGCAGCAGATCCGCTTCGCCCACCCCGAGTACACTCGGCGCGAGCGCTTTTGCGTCTACGCCGACTTTGAGTGTGCTCTGCAGCCCGTCACCGCTGACCCTGCGGAAGCGCCGCCCGGCACGAGGCCCCTGCAACTGCACGTCCCGTACGCCTTCGCTTACCAGATCGTGGACTCACTCGGCCTGGAGGAGTTCGAGCCCCGCGTCTACTTCGGGGCAGACGCGTCCAAGGTCTTCATGGAGAGGCTCAAGACGGACGTGCTGGCGCTGTGGGAGTTCCTATTCAGCATGAGAGCTCTGCACCCTTCTCTGACCCGGCAGGAGATGGACGAGTACCTGGCAGCGACTCACTGCTACCTCTGCGGGAAGGAGTTCACGGACCAGGACGTCAAGGTGCGGGACCACAACCACGCCCCGCCCTACGAGTTCCGAGGAGCCGCCCACCGCTCGTGCAACCTCAGGTACCGGGAGCAGCGACACATCAACTGCTACTTCCACAACCTGTCCAACTACGACGCCCACTTCGTAGTGCGCGAGCTGGCCATCGACCCCGGCGACGTGGACGTGTTGGCCCACACGGAGGAGCGGTACATCGCTTTTACCAAGCGATTCCACTTTGGTCAGCCCGGGGACAACCAACGACAGAGCAGTTTCGCGGTGCGCTTCCTAGACACCTACAGGTTCCTGTCCATGAGCCTGGCCAACCTGGCGGCGGGACTCCCCACGGACAGGATGCGCGAGACGAGGAAGCGCTTCCCCGACGACCGGCTGTTCGACCTGGTGCGCAGGAAGGGCGTGTTCCCCTACGACTTCGTGACGTCCTACGACACGCTGTACAGGACCAGGGAGTTGCCGCCCAAGGAGGCGTTCAGGAACTCCATGACCCTGGAGGACATCAAGGACGAGGAGTACGAGCACGCCCTCAACGTGTGGCGAGCCTTTGAGTGTCAGCACCTCAAGGACTACGCGGACAAGTATCTGCGATGCGACATCGCCCTGCTAACCGATGTCTTTGAGCAGTTCCGCGACACCTCGCTGGCAGAGTACGGGCTGGACCCCGCCCACTACTACACCCTGCCGTCCTACGCGTGGGACGTGATGCTCAAGACCTGCGGTGTGGAGCTGGACACGCTGCAGGACTTTGACATGTACCTGTTTGTGGAGCAGGGGATCCGAGGAGGCATCTCACAGGCCATCACCCGCTACGCCAAGGCCAACCACGACAGGTGCCCGGACTACCGCCCGGACGAGCCCACGCGCTTCCTCCTGTACCTGGACGCCAACAACCTCTACGGCTGGGCCATGTCCCAGCGCCTGCCTACCGGAGACTTCGAGTGGCTCAGCCGAGAGGAAATCCAGGCGTTGGACGTCGCGGCGCTGGACGCGGAGGCTGATCGAGGCTACATCTTGGAGGTGGACCTCCACTACCCCGCGCGCCTACACGACCTGCACAAGGACCTTCCCTACTGCTGCGAGACGAAGCGCCCGCCAACAGGGAAGTTCCCCAAACTGTTGACGACCCTGGACGACAAGACGCACTACATCTGTCACTACAGGGTCTTGCAGCAGGCGCTGCAAAACGGATTGGAGCTGGTCGCGGTGCATCGGGCGATCTCCTTTCGCCAGTCGCGGTGGTTGGAACCGTACATCCTGATGAACACGGAGCTGCGGAAGAGGGCCAGGACGAAGTTCGAACAGGACTTCTTCAAGCTCATGAACAACGCGGTCTTCGGCAAGACCATCGAGAATGTACGGAAGCGCCTCAACGTGAAGCTGGTGTGCACCCCGGAGAAGTTTTCCAAGTACGTCGCCAGATCCAACTTCCTGGACCGGACGTACTACACGGAGGACGTGGCCCTGGTGCATCTGTCCAAGGTCAACATCGTGTTGGACAAGCCCGTCTACGTAGGCATGACAGTCCTGGAGCTGAGCAAGTGGCTCATGTACGAGTTCCTGCGCAAGATGAAGGAGCGCTACGGTGACCGCCTCACCGTAGACTACATGGACACGGACAGCTTCGTCTTTGACATCGTGTCCCAGGACGTCTACGCAGAGATGAAGGAACACCTGGACGATTTCGACACCAGCGGATATCCGAGGTCTCACCCCTGCTACAGCCCCGTCAACGCCAAGGTCATCGGAAAGTTTAAGGACGAGTGCAACGGCCTGTCCTTATTCGAGTACCTCGGCCTGCGGTCCAAATTATACTTTATGAACATCGAGGACGCGGCGACAGGCGGCAGCAAGGCTCTCAAGCGGGCCAAGGGGGTGGCGAAGGGCGTTGTCAAGAACGTCCTCACCCCCGACGACTACAGAGAGTGCCTGTTTGACGGGGTCCAAAAGCGCACCACCAACGTCCGCTTCCAGTCTCACTTGCACCGGGTCTACACCGTGGAAGTGGACAAGCTGAGCCTCAGCCCGACTGACGACAAGCGGTGCGTCCTCCCCGACGGCATCCACACTCTGCCGTGGGGACACAAGGACGTCCCGCCACTACCAGCCAGGAGAGGAGGAGATCGACGGATGGAGGTGGATGGTGAGGAGGAGGAGGAGCGCCAGGACGAAGACGAGGAAGAGGAATTCCCTGTTTAGATTTAATATTAATTTTAAGAAAATTTGTAAATAGTATTTGTAAGAAAATATAATAGCTTTATGTACAGCATGAACCCGAGTTGTTTATTTCCTCCCCTTTGCTCACTCAAAAGCCGTTAGGCTTAAAGTGTGTGAGAAAGGCGTTATGGGCCGTTTGGCCCGAGCCGTGCAGCTTAAAAAGCCCCCGCCAACCGGGAGCGATTGGCGGCGCGTGTCGGGGGACGGTCCTGAAGGAGTTGCCCAGGAAGGAATTACTCAGCGGTCTGCTGACGCTCGAGGTTGCACCCTCGAATTGCTCAGCGGTTTGCTGATGTCCGAGGGGTCTCGTGACGCGCCCTCTTTGGCGACCTTCACTGCCGCTTGGCGGGGGCTCAGCCAGTGACACGCGCCGCTGGTATATAAACCTGAGGTCCAGCCCCGCTGGCTCAGTTTTGCTAATTTTTTTAATTTAGTAAGGAGAAAGGAGAAATGAAAACACAAGCTTTATCATTATGAGGCATGTATTGTACAGTAATAAGGTTACATACACGTACTACAAAAACCTTACAAATTAGTTTTAAGCGAATATGGAGTGGAAGAGTCTGCGGACGAGAGCGTCGTTGGCGGCGGGAGCGGCAGGGTCGAAGAGCTGGACGTAGTCGCTGAGTGACGTGCGGAGAACAGCCCGGCAGTACAGGTAAGTGAGGCAGTAGTAGCCGCAAACAGAAGTATCGTAGCCCTGGAGTCGATACCTGTTGTAGACGTAGTGGCGGTGATGAGGATTGCGCCTCAGGAACATTTGAAAGTCGGCCTGGTATGGCGGCCTCCCGTAGCTGTCCAGGTACTCGAGTCTGTCCTCTTCCGAGCAGTAAAACGCCACCCAGTGTTCGCCTCCCTCGGTGTGTGCTACCGTGTTGGACACGATGGCGGTGAGAGGCTTGACCGGCACGTCCGGTAGTTGGTCAGAGGCGTAGACCGCAACGTTCCTCAGTCCGGGGATCTTCGCCAGGCATTCTCTGATCTGGACGGTATTCATCGTGGGCGGAAGCAGCACAGGCAGCTCGAGGTGGACGAGTCCAGTGTGTCGTTAGCCACGAGCCAGTCCCGCAATACTATGCAGTTATGAAGGGCGCAACGGTTGTGGGAGCTCTTATGGTGGCGACAGCGCAGGGTCCGGTAGGTGGGCGGACCGTTGAGCGACCCGCAGCCCAGATCCTCCATGTCCTGAGCGGTGGTGGCGGCGGGCTCGGTTATGAGGTGGCGTTGTACAAAGTCCCTCTTCTGCGATCCTTTGACGTAGACCAGGGGACGGTGGATGAGGCAGGAGCGCAGCTTGTCCAGCAGGGCGACATACGCGATGTCCCCCTGGTCCCACTCCAAGCCGTGGCAGTGGCGAGTGACCCAGACGCTCTCGCGCTGTTTCTCGGAAGTCAGGAGGTCCTTACTGAAGGGCGGGCGGGCGATGTGATGTAGGAGCAGCGTGCCGGTAGTCACGTCCACCACGCAAACCTCTTTCAGTAGAAAGTCATTATCACTGTCTTTAAAACACTGCATATCCATCACCACGCTTCCGTGATGACAGCGCGCTGGCGGCGGCTCGTTGTAGATCGGTGGCGGCACGTCCATCCCGTACGGCTGACTGAACTCGACTGAGCGCTGGCGGGAGCGCGCCTAGCGGGTTAACCTTGGGTGCGCGCGCCGCCATCACCTAACGGTCCACGGTGACCTTGAGCGCGCGGCAACTCGTTTACCCGCCAAAACCTAACGGTGCGCGCGCGCGGTGACCTTGAGCGCGCGGCAACTCGTTTACCCGCCAAAGTCGACTGTGACGTTGCGATGACGGTCCACCTCCACGACGTTGTCCAACTCGGCGTACACTATGCAGTTGAACGCCTCCGCCAAGGCTTCGGAGAACCCAATCTCTATGCGCAGGTTACCGTTGCGCACCAGGTTCCAGTGGCTGGATTGAGAGGCCGCCATATCGGGTGTTAGATCAAACGCCATCAGGCAGTATCCGTAGGGGTATTCGTTGCGACTGACTTCGTTACCGCAGTCTGAGAAATTGATGCCGGTGCCGGTGTACAGCGTGTGGTAGGCGAGCACGCACAACTCCTGACCGAACGTGTAATCCGGTTGAAGCGGCTTACATGGCACTTGCTCACCATCTATGTACAGCGCGAAGAAGTTCACGTGGCTGTGGGTGAAGTTAAACGGGTTCTTCTTGTAGTCCCCGTTGAACGCCTGATTGCTGACCAGGCCAACTATAACGCGTTTCGGCAGTTGTCCCAGAAACACACTGTCCAGAGTCTTGCTGCTGATACCGGAGGGTAGCGTGAAGGATTTGACTTCCACGCGCGTAATGGGATATTTGGCTGTACCCGACTCCAGCGTCCTGCTGTGAGCCAACAGCACGCTCGGGTTGATCTTACAGCGGCGCATGAACAGGTTGACTTCGGCGATGTCCACTTTGTAGTCTGTCACGGTTTTGGACATGATGGAGAATGAGTTCTTTGACCTGATCAGGCGAAAGCGCATCTCCACGCCGTTTAACATGAACTTCTCCTGGTTGCACAGGTCAACGTGCAGATGTCCGACCATGTCCGCGTACCGGCTGCCCTTGACAAACTCCCTCCGGTTCTTGAGCCCGGCATTATCCTCCTCAGTATTGTCCATGTACCCGGCATAGTCCTCGTAGAACAACTCCGCGGTGAGGTGCGATGTCTTGGCATCACCGCCATAGGACAACAGGTTCTCCAGGTAGGCGCGATAGGCGTACGTGTTGTTCTGAGGAGACACCAGTTTGTTGTTCAGGTACAGGTCCACTTGACTGAACAGCGAGTGCAGCCAGTTGTTAATCGGACCCACCTCTTTTATCGCTTGATCACCCGTTACAGCGCCTCCGTTAGCCGTTCTAATGGTAGCCTTCACATGCAGTAGCGTCTGTGACAGATCCGTGTACTCGTCCCCGTGACCCGGAACTATGAACTCCACGGGCGAGTCGTCTGTCAGGGAGGAGATGGGCTTGTACTGCACCCATTTACCGCTCTCTATACTGGTCTGCGTGGGCGGTAGCGAGAACAGGTCCAACTCGGTCTTGACACACTCGCACGACTTCTGATGTAGAAACGCCATTATCCAAAAATGTCCTTCACGGTACTCTTGCTCTTCTTGCTTCTCCTCTTCTTAGCGACACGTTTTGCGGGCTTCCTCTTGGGGGCAGCGCTCTTCTTCCTCGCTCCGAGGAGTTTCGCCAGAGACTGAGGAGTAACCTGCTGTACACGCCTCTTCTTATAGGCACCACCACCGCTCAGCACGCGATCCAGTTTTTCATCAGCCCTGCGTTTCAGCGACCCGGTAAACTGTCTGAGTCGGGCGTTGGCTGCAACTCGGGGGTCGGCTGTGCCCGCCGCCACGTCGCCCAAGAAGCCCACACCGGACCTCAGCGCCTCCTTGCCCAGCGCCGATGCGCCGGATCTGATCAACGGGACCACTGTACGCATCAGCCCGCCTAGGAAACTGCCGATGCCGTGTCCGCGTTGGAAAGCGGCTCCTCTGAATACGGAGGATACGCCATGGCCCGCCTGCTGGTGGCGGTAATACGCCAGATAGGGATCGCTCGGATTCATTGCCGCTGCCTCTCTTTCCTGAAATGAAGCTTCATGCACGTAGTCCCGAAGTGGAATGGCAAGTGTCGCCCTTGGTTGTCCCTTAAATCGATTTCCACGCTCTCGAATGAGGTTTTAATCACCGGCACGTAGTGCGGGTCTATTATATACACTGTCGTGTTGGCACCGTACGTGTAATTCCTGATGTCGATGTTGAGGATCTTCAGTAGTGGCGCCACAGCGTCGCCCACCAGTTGGGGTTCCACCAGGTCGCAATACACGTACATGTGTGATGGCAGACCGGCGAAGAGGTTAGCCGGCCTCACGGACCTGTGACGCTTGACGATATCCGTATCCACCTCGTAGCCAAACTGTAGCGCCAAACCGGGGCTCAGTTTGAGGCTCTGAACGGCTGAAGACGTCGACATCAATTCCACCCTGGAGGACCTCTCGTCATACGAGAAGGCGCACAGGTTACTCTTCATTTGAGGGTGGTTGTTGATTGCGTGCACGAGTTCCTCGGTACTACTGTAATTG
This sequence comes from Allygus modestus, assembly GCA_963675035.1. Taxonomy (NCBI): domain Eukaryota; kingdom Metazoa; phylum Arthropoda; class Insecta; order Hemiptera; family Cicadellidae; genus Allygus; species Allygus modestus. The sequence goes on along the minus strand of OY776113.1, from coordinate 35,890,634 downwards.
CCCGGCTCCACTTTGATTAACAACTTGTCCACCACGGCCAACCCGCCTTTCGAGTCCCTCATTCCCAGCACTAGTTTGATGTAGGTTCCCTCACCGACGGTCAGAAAAGAGAAGGGGTAGTGCGCCTCCGCCAGAGCGACCTCCCACTCTCCGTCTGACAGATCAACGGTCGAGGGTAGATGGGTCGTGTAGTTTGTCACCATGTTGTTGGGATAGTAATTCATTGAACTGTTACTGGGCAACGTCAGGTAAAACTGGTCGTGCCTCGTCATCGCAGCTGTTGCACGTCCGCTGCGGGTACCCACGAGTTGAAGTCCTCTCCGTAACCGGCCCACTTGACTAGGTAGCGCTTACTGGAGCCTCGCCCTTTAGTGTCCAGTATTTTATCTATTTGGTACAGGCGGTCCGGGGCCATCGTTACCTTTTGCATCTCGTGCTCGTAGAAGCGCCCTTCCAGCGGCGTCCCGTTCAGGTCGCGCAACACGTACAATGGCAGAGGATGCGACCCGTATACGTGGTCCACCACGAACAGCTCCTTACTCCAATTGGTCTCGTAACCTTTGGCGAACGTACCCTTCTCCTTGGCTATGCGCACCGTGTCGCCAGGCTCGAACCTGGGCTTGTGTCGCCGGATCGCCTTTCCATACATGTGACGCCACACCTTGTACACCGTTTGACCATCGCCGCTGTCCGCGTCCACGGGTCGTAGGCCACCCAGGCTCCTGTGCGGACTGCGGTTGTAGGCGTCCACAAGCCTGTCCAACACGTCCACGTAGCGATACGTGTTCTTGTAGGTCAGGTAGCGCCACATGCGGGTCTTGAGCGTGCGGTTGACTCGCTCCACCACCGCCGCCTTCACGTCGGGGTTCTGCGTGGTGAAGTAGTTTACACCGTGACTCTTGAACACTCGCTTGGTCGCGGCCCCGGTGAACTCCGTCCCCTTGTCGGTCTGTAGGCAGCGAGGAGTCGCCTCAGCGAATATCCTCTCGAACGCAGCAGCCACCTCAGGCCCGCTTTTCCTCTTCAGTGGTACCGCGAACAGCCGCTTACTGAATACGTCTATCACAGTCAGCAGGTAGTTGACTCCGTCGTTGTACCGGCTCAGGCCGCGCATGTCGTTCAGGTCCGCCTGCCACAGCTCCCGGGGCCCGAACACGGCGTAGCGATTGCGGGGAAACCGCTTGCGCGCAGGCTTGTGCAGCGTGTAGGTGTCCTGGGCGCGCAGCCAGTCGGCTACCCGACGTTTCGGTAGGCGCGCGGCTCTGGCCAGGGCGGCCACCCCGCCGAGGGAACCGGGCTGGCTCGGGTCGTAGTACAACTTCTCCATTACGGTGTGAACGGCTCCCAGTTGTCCAATGACGATTCCCGGTCGGGTTCCTCGGTTATTATCCTTCTCCTGGCCGCTGGGGGTCGCGGTCTCAAGCGGTCCAGTATCGGCGTCAACCTCGGTGAGAGGGGTGTCGACGAGGCTGTCGTCGTGTCTCCCCAGGGGCTCGATGCCGAGTCCAGTCCCACGCCTAAGTAACGCAACGCCGTGGGATTGCTCACGTATTCTTTGGGCACGTTCATGTCCTTCAAGGCGGCCATCACTTGATGCCAGCCGATAGGCAATCGGTCCGCCCTTCGCGCTCTCACTATGCTGTGCGCGATGTCCACTATATTGGAATCGGGGATCTTCACCTTGTTCACGTACACCGCCCCACTGGCGTCCCAGGCGATGGGGCTGCCTTGCCGGGTCATGAATCGCAACAAGTTGCGCGCCACCGACCTGTAGATTTTTGAGAACGATTCCACAATGTCCTCCTCCGCCGAGGCGCTAGACTCGTGCTTCATCTGACTCGGACCTCCCGCCGCTTCCTCCTCCCTCTCCTCACCCTCGATGATTGACAGACCTATGGGTTGACGTTTAGCCGCGGAAAAGTGCAGGAACCGCTGTAACACCTGCTGATATTGTTTCCATTTCTCCGTATCGTCCAGCCGCTTGTCGCTCAATATGCGATGCATCTCAGCGTCCAGGCTGGCTGGCTTATTGGCGCTACCTGCTCCTCCTCTTGGCTCCGGCCCTGGTCCCGGTCCTTCTCGCAATCTCTCGATGAGCTCCTGCGGTACAACCACCATTTTCCTAGCGTACTCCATGTCCGATTAGCTTTTGCGCTAGAACGGGCAGAACAGCGTTCAACAGCAGAGGTAGGAGGATCCCTCCGCCCCGTTGGACGAGGTAGTGTCGCTTCTTGGTCCAACCCTCGCCGCGTTTCACCAGCCGTCTGAGCGCCTGTTTGTGTTTGCTCAATTTGCGTTTGAGGCAGGGAGAAAGCGGTACGTTTCCGCGTAGCACGTTATACGCGCACTCGCACAACGACTTGATGCGACTCTTGTCGCACACTTTTAACAGGGCCTTGCGTTCTTTGGGCGTAGCGTGTATTAGGGCCCTCAGCAGCGCCGCGTCCTTCTTCACGCGGTGTGACATGATGACTGAGGCTGGCGCGCGCTCGGCCTATTTATCACTTCTTCTTGGGCAGGTACACGTAGTTCACCGGATCGTCTGGGAAAATGGTTGAACGTACGCGCATCTCTTCAGGCGTGGACTGTTTCAAGTCTATGAGCAGGTAGGCGTGCGGATCACGCGTGGCGTCCGCGTAAGCCTCCTCCACGAATTTGGGGTTTTCCGGGTATACTTGGCGAGCCAAGTGTTTGATCTGAGCGCGATCCCTGGGATTCTTGAAGCACACTATGTAGTGGGCGTTCAGCGATATGTCGCGCTGGCCCCTGCCCTGGTGAAACAGGTTTTGCGTGATGAAGAACACGCTCATGTTGCGGTGGTGCGAGCCCTTGGTGAACAGGTCCGCCACGCCGGAGCCAGCCTCGCGCATCATGTCATCGACGATGACCAGGGTGGGCTCGCTACCGCCATAGTCGTCCAGGTCCGGCAAGCCGGCTACGTAGCGCACGGCAGAGTCCGCACGGCTCTTGCCGCCACCGCTGCCATAGTGCCAAGTGATGCGGGCGAACCGCGTATCGCACATGCGGTCGGCGTGCTCTATGAAGCGAGCCACGAAGTGCGACTTGCCGCTGCCCGAAGGCCCGGCCACGATGGCGGTGAACGGGTGTTTCCACCTCAAGTCCATGGCGTCTACTGACCGCCGTGCACCGCCACCTCGGCTCTTGTAACTAAAGGTTCTTTTCTTGCTCTTTTTTTTATTTGATTTTATTTTTTCAATTTTGGAAGGAAATAAGGGAATAGGAAATACCGTTTATTTTATACAAATTCCAGGAAAGGAGATTTGCTGCCAGGAGGGCCGCTCCTCTTTACAAGGCTCGTCCTCGGCCCCACGCCAACGTTGTACTGGGAGATGGCGTTGTCGTCCAGGACCGTGAGGAACCGTCGAGGCATGTAGATCCGGATCGGGTCGTCGCCGACGAGACCCTCCAAGGTGGCCATCACCGCCTCGCCGTACGGTGTATCTACCCGCTCGAATGAGCGAATCGGGTACACCGCGTTGTCCCGCAGATCCGCGATGCGAGTGTAACCCGCGGCCTTGCAGCTATTGAGGGCTGTCCTGAGGTCCATCTTCTGGTCCGTGTTGAGCATGGCGCAGCGGCTGGATGCAGAATGACCGGCTCTCGCCACCGAGTCGCCTTTTATTGGCGGTGTCTACATGCCGACTCACGCGTATCAACAACATGATGACATAGTTACTCGCTCAATTCCAGGAAGGGTGATGTAATGGAAAGCTTTACTGCGTAAACAAGTGGATTGTTCTAGAAGCGTCTCGGTTATCAACTGCTTAGTGGAAGTTTCCACGCTCAATTCCAGGAAGGCTGACGTAATGGAAAGCTTTACTGCGTAAACAAGTGGATTGTTCTAGAAGCATCTCGGTTATTAACTGCTTAGTGGAATTTTCCACGCTCTCTCGTTTACTGGGTAGCGCGCTTGGAGTGTGCGCTCCTCTTGGTTTTCCCTGAGATGACGCAATCGCGCTTGGAGTGTGCGCTCCTCTTGGTTTTCCCTGAGATGACGCAATCGGTCTTTCGCCAAGTGGGTAGAGGAGTAGCGGTCCTAGTGATCCCGTCGTATCTTGACTCTCCCGTCTCGCTATTTGCCAGCCATAGGTTTTGCAATCTGGATAGCAGGTCCTCTAGACATATGCAGATTTCATCGTTTCGCTCCTCGTCCAAGTACAAGCCGCAGCTGAACGTGGGGCGACCTCCTTTGAACACATTCATCTTCAACAGTACGTTACCGCTGTTGGTAGGGTTCTTCACAGTGTACTGATATCCGCCAGCGGACCAGCACAGTGCCGGGGAATCGATAGGCACTTCCTTCCTCTTTACAGTCCACCCATCGAGCTTTTTCTTCTTTGACGCACATCCCTGCTGAACTGGCGGTGCGTTGGGGTTCTCATCGTTCATTGCGTTCAGCTCCTCTAGGAAGGAGCGGATCGTTTGGTCCACTTCGGTTGCGCTGACTCCGTTTCCGTTCATGGTGACGTCTCGAACAACACTGAGGTCGCGCGGCTCTGCCTCGGTTTTATACCCAGGTTGCACGCTTCAGCGAACCTTCTAGAAGCTTCCAGAAACGTGAGAGGTGGACTTTCGCTAACGGGGAGCACTCCAGTCAGGAGGCCTCATGCGACGCACTTGCCGGAACCTTCTAGAACGGAGGGGTCTTGAAGGTCGCTAATGAGTAAACAGGCTGGGACAGTCACGTAGGCCCTGGAACGCGCCTCGACACGTGACATGCTCATACATAGCACTCCAGTCAGGAGGAGGCCTCATGCGACGCACTTGCCGGAACCTTCTAGAACGGAGGGGTCTTGAAGGCCGCTAATGAGTAAACAGGCTGGGACAGTCACGTAGGCCCTAGCACGCGCCTCGACACGTGACTCCACGGAGCCACTCGCAGTTTGGTTTAGTCAAGCCGGCATACAACGTGTAACGAAGTCACATCAAATTCGGTCGGCAAGCAGCCGAGATCCCATGAGGAAAACGCGTTTGAAAATTAATAGCGGGCCCGTTTAACAGTGGATTTTCAATTTTCTTTAAGCGATGGTTTTCTTAGGTCACGGCCCCACATGTGGTGAGGTTTCGTCAAAATCGGTTGGTAAACAGCTGAGATCCCATAAGGAAAACGCGGTTTTAATGAGGAATTGCACAGAGGGCTGGCGACCTCTTCCTCATCTCGATCGCCAGTTTGAGTCCGGTAATACAAGGGTGAGGAATTGCACAGAGGGCTGGCGACCTCTTCCTCATGTCGATTGCCAGTTTGAGCCCGGTAATGCAAGAGTGAGGAATTGCACAGAGGGCTGGCGACCTCTTCCTCATGTCGATTGCCAGTTTGAGCCCGGTAATGCAAGAGTGAGGAATTGCACAGAGGGCTGGCGACCTCTTCCTCATGTCGATTGCCAGTTTGAGCCCGGTAATACAAGGGTGAGGAATTGCACAGAGGGCTGGCGACCTCTTCCTCATCTCGATCGCCAGTTTGAGTCCAGTAATACAAGGGTGAGGAATTGCACAGAGGGCTGGCGACCTCTTCCTCATCTCGATCGCCAGTTTGAGTCCGGTAATACAAGGGTGAGGAATTGCACAGAGGGCTGGCGACCTCTTCCTCATCTCGATCGCCAGTTTGAGCCCGGTAATGCAAGAGTGAGGAATTGCACAGAGGGCTGGCGACCTCTTCCTCATCTCGATCGCCAGCCTATGTTAGGTTTCCGCCAGGTCACGTGACGGGGGGGGGGGGCTGACGTCACCGGGGGGGGGGGGCTGACGTCACCGGGGGGGGGGGGCTGACGTCACGGGGGGGGGGGCTGACGTCACGGGGGGGGGGGGCGATTCCTCATTCCTCCTCGCACGCCTTTGCTGGTTTTGAACCATCCAATGCCCCCTACTAGCCTCACATAGCACTGTGGCTGTACAAGGCAGTAATAAGGCCTCAAGTCACATATGGATCACTAGTCTGGTGGACAAAGGTGAACCAGACTACAGCCATAGCCAAACTCACAAGTTTACAAAGGTTGGGCACACTTCTAGTCACTGGAGCTTTCAGGAGTAGCCCGTCAGCAGCTCTCGAAGTTGCTCTTGGATTACTGCCTTTGGATATCTTCATCAAGGCAGAAGCACGGAAATCAGCCTATCGATTAAAAGTCGCAGGCCAATGGAGGGAAGGCCTGTCTGGAACAGGCCATTGCACCATCACCAAAGCTGTTGCTCAAAACCCTGTGCTTGATATGACATCAGATGTCATGAGTACGGAGATGGTTTTCACTAAACCTTTTTCTGTTGGATTCTGCTCCAGAGAAGAGTGGACATCTGAGGAAGGGCCCTATTCCAGGAAGGGCAGCCTTGTCTGGTACACGGACGGCTCTCTCATTGAAGGAAAATCTGGCTACGGGGTGTACAGTGAATCACCTAGAACAGAACTCTGTGCAAGTCTGGGACAACACTGTACTATTTTTCAAGCAGAAATTTGTGGCATCATGGTTTGTGCCAATCTCGGCATTGCCAGACGCTATTGCGACAGGCATATAGTAATCTTGTCAGATTGTCAGGCTGCCCTCAAGGCTCTTGACTCCAACGAAATCAAGTCAAAATTGGTGTGGGAATGTTACAACACTCTCTGCAAACTCGCGACACGCAACTCGGTGCATCTTGGTTGGGTACCTGGCCATGTAGGCATAGGTGGCAATGAGTGTGCAGATAAGCTTGCTAAAAGAGGTTCCGGTATGCCATTCTTTGGTCCAGAGCCAAGCTGTGGCATAAGCAAAACAACTGCTTTTCACACAATAAACAAATGGTCCAGGGACTTACATCGCCAGCAATGGCAAGGTCATACTGGTCAAGCACTTGGCAAAAGGCTGCTAGCAGATACTAGCTCTTACTTCACTAACTGGTTGGTGAGGTTGGGCAGAGGTCGGGTTAAGCAGTTGATTGCTCTGATAACTGGACATGGCCATTTCAGGAAACATCTCCACACTCTCGGACTCAGAAATGAAAGTCAGGTGTGTAGGCTCTGCAATCAGTCTGAAGAGACTGCCAAGCATATCATACTGGACTGCGAGAGACTCGGGGCAAGGAGAAGGGCTCTGTTTGGTTGTAAGCAACCAGGTGATGAAAGGGACGCTAGTATTGGTAAAAAACTCCTGGATCTCGTAAAGGGTACGGGCATTGGTTTGCCATACTAACGTACAAGGGACACACAATAAGCTTCGGTTGACGTGTGAGGATCTTTGAATCTTTGGATCTCTGAATCCGTCCCTTTAACAACACATAAACATAAACATAAACGTTACTATTTATTTTACATGTAATTGCTTTATTATAATAAATTCCTTCCCTGAGTCTTTAACACTTTTTAGTATATTTTATAAAGAGCGTTTATTACACATATTATAAAGTTCCTTGTCACTTTATCGGTTCATTCTTAGCAAGTTAGGATCACCTATGTTCTTATTATAGAACATACTTCTGTTAAACATTCTACAAATTTTATCACAAAATTTGCATAAGATAAATTAACAATTATAATGTATAAAATAAACATATGTTATGGAGGTTAATATATGAGGAAAGGTTAGCGTATCTGAGGTTTCTGCATTTTAAAAGATCAGTATGTCGTCGTTGTCATAATGTGCATATTCTTTGTTATACAGCAACATACATTGTATCGATGTGTTTTAAATTAGTAACATGTTTTAAATAATTATTATATTAGTTAAGTTAATTATAAAATAATAAATTATTATAATTATGAAATTAATAAAATCGTGTAAACCTCGTAAAAGCTGTAAGTTTCCTAATAGTTTACATGAGGTCAAATAATTAATAATATTTGTACAACTTTGGAAATTAACAAATATAAACAATTTAATAAGTACAGTATTTGTTTAAAATTTACGGCCAGACTTCTAAAAAGTCATTTGTCAGCCCTAAAGTGATGTTTAGCTAAACACCGCCGCAACAGACTTTTTAACAGCTGGATTGAAAATGTGGTTTTAAGTAATTCATTATATATAAATAATGTGTATGAATGTACAACGCAAAAGTTAAACTAGGATTGCAAAATATATATTAATTTATAAAAACCATTAATGCAACTGGAAGTAATGTATTTTACCGAATAACTTGACGCCACAAAACAATACATCATAAACTAGCTATATAATTTATGGTTTTCCAATTAAACCATAGATAGTTTCTCCATAGTTATCGACCAACAAATTATTACCACAACTATTTTATGAGCTTGACGGACTTGCAATTTTGAAGATTTCATTGCATCAAATCCATGGGTTTCCATGTATGAGTTAAGACTATTAGAATTGATCACCTTCCTTTAAAAAACTTTCTAAAATATGTATATGCTATATATCTTATCTTACTAAAATAGCTTGAGCAGTCCCTAGTGGAAAAATATTTTCTGGCCAGATCTGGGGATGTCTGAGCCAAATCTGGGGATGTCATAGGAAGGAAGATATGAAGTGAGAACACTGCTTTACAAGTTGAACAAAAATATAATATAAAAACAATATAATTTGAACTGATTTGAAATCATTTAATTGGGAATTAGTAATGAAATAGCTATACAAATATGTAATTAGTTAGTAGGAGGAGGATAGTAATTATTAATAAATAATTGTTCATAAAGAGGGTGTTCAGACTGCTAGACCGCGTGCGCTTTGACGTAGTTCCCACGTAAAGCACCAGGAGCGCTTTCAATTGATTAAAATTGGGTTTCAAATTCATTTTGAATATTAACCTGTTCCCTGTGTCATTTTACATGCTACCGTATATGTTTGTTCTACTTTTGATTCAGTTTCTTTAGTACAAAACAGCGGCAACGAAACAAATATCTATTTCCAAAATAAAAACAAGAGTGGCAACCATAGACCACTTACTGCCTGTAAAATAATAAGTCATAGTTCAGCTTGTTAATACAATCAAATTCGTGTTGTATAGCAAAGTTAATACCTTCTTTACAGAACAAATAAATCAACTTATGAAAAAAGTTTGGGATAAAAATTGTGGATCAACTAATTATCTACAACTCTTCCGCTGGAATTTTCTTTCTAACCCCAAAACTAAAAGGTTTACGTTTAGAGACCTTTTCGTGTCACACTTTTAAAACACTAAATAGTTTTCATTACGACAAATAAATTAAATTACCAAACTACAAGAAGTTTATACTGTTAGATTCCGTAGTTCATACAGATAAATAATATATACACTTTATTGTAATTACATGAATATGACGAGGCGCAAAAGCGTGTAAACGATAGGGCGCAAAATGCTGAAATCCACTGAGCGGCCGTGAGTGCCATTGAAGGGGTGGGGGTAAAGACCGATTTCTTGACACAGCCCGAGCGATCCAGGTGTATTAATAGAGTTCTATGAGTAATCAGGACCAGGTAGCAAGGGCTATACCATTTCTTTGATCGCGGCGCGTTGCCACCGTGACACCTCCCGCCCCGCTCCCGCCCCGCCGGACAGCGCGGTGACGTCACTGCGCTGACAGCCGCTCACCACGCGCTTGGCGCAAATGCTAAATGAATACTTTTTCTAAACAGATTTCTACGAATCTGTACGTCTAAATCTATTGTCCAAGGGCCCTTCCGTTCACTCGTTTCCTCTCGAACACGTGTCCTGATCTATTTTTGAATATCTTCAAATATAATCTTGGCATTTGGCTCAGAAAGTGGAAAGTGTTTGCTTACTAAACACAGTGAGCTTGTTCAGTTGATCTACTTATTGTATTGTTTGTAGTGTTATAGTGATATGCGTGCACTTGTGATTGCCGTGAGTTTAATTATTTGTTGTTATTGATTAAGTTTTCACCACTATTGTTTGTAAGATTAGTTTAAAGCCCTGTAAATTATTAATGAATTCCGAAATTATTTTAGTAAATATTTATGTATATTTAACAAATAATATTTGTACATACTAGGTATAACGAGCATCTTTAACATCTTTAACGCCCTGTAACATATTTTTTTTATATTTACCGCCTTGTATCTATACTGAACAGGTGTAAATATATATGTTGTGTTGTGAGACGTAGATTATTTATCCTGTTTATATATTTTTCAACACTTATGATATACCCATACTATTTAAGCACAATATTAAGTAACATAAAACCTCCGTGGTAAAATTGGTTAATTTATCGAGAGCAGTAGGTACCGGTAGCCAATAATTACACTATCTCAATCACAAACAAATATTCCCGAAGAAAAGTATTATTTTATAACAGTAAATATCCAGTATCAACACATTAAAAATGCGGGTAAATCTTGTTTTTCAAAATTGTAAAATAATGTTGGTTAATTGTTGTCATTGCTCGCACATATTTTAATTTATTGGATTGTAATATTAAACATTATTTACCTACACGACAAATGCAAATCGTAATCGAAACATTACATTTCAAGTGATACAACTATTTTTCTGTTTTCAGTGAAATCTGGCTGTTGCAAAAAAATATTGATGAAGAGTGGAAAATAAAATTAATTTGTAAATAGTTTGTTAACATTTAGAAGTATTAATGAGTATGATCTGTATCTGTATAAATATAAAATAAACTATAACAGGTGAGTGTTTCTTTTCATTATCTAAGCGCTTTATTTTTCTTTAGCAAAGTTGTTTCTTAAATTCTCGAATGACTCCGCTGCCGCTAAAGGAGGATGTTTGTTGTTTTTAAAAACGTGACTTAAACTACCTTCCTTTATTTTTAAATTGATCAAAATCATTCTTCTGATCATTGTATTTAAGTTTTATTTTTATATACCGATAAAAAACTAATGGTTTTTCAACGTGATTTCATTTAAATTAATACAAACCTCTATTTCTTACTAAATAGTTTTATAAATAGATCAGCTGCCAATCCTTTTGAAAATTATATCGCAATAACGCCTGATTCATCTACAAAATAACGGTGAAGTCGTGTAATCACGATGTCTAGTAGAACACAAGTTTCAGCCGTGGAAGTTTTACGGGTAAAGCACTGGCAGCGCGGTACTTCGAGCCGGCTGTCAGCGCGGTGACGTATCGGGTCACGTGACAGGGAGGGTCCGCTCACAGGCGAAATGTTACGGCCCTTGCTACCTGGTCCTGTGAGTAAGGCGCATAGTAAAGTTAGTAGGGGAGGGGCTTCCGTCGCACCGGCGACGTCGAATTGGCAACAGCTGGGCCGGAAGGAATAGTGGCGGGAACGAAAAATGCCTGAACCATGTCCCCACGCTTGTGCGGCGTTTACTGGAACTAATCTCCTACTCTCTGTACAGATCAGCGAGCACAGAATAAACTAGAGTGGTCATGGGGGACCGGCGCATGAAGCCAGGTTTGCGCGGCAACCTACAGTAAGATGGCGGCGACGATCGCGAAATCTGCCTATTAGCGAGCGTCAGACGGCAGCGCTGTGCTCATGTCAGTAGTTGAGTGCTTGTTAGATTTGTGTGTTTATTTGCTGTGTGTTCTACGCTTCTTCAATGTTTTACCATGCCAACTTATTGTTGTATCCTGGGATGTTCCAATACAGAAAAGACTCCTGGAATAACTCTTCATGTAAGTTAAATCTGATTAACTATTACGATATTTGGCTAGTATTTGGGCTACTCGTATGCTATTAGTAGGTCTATTTGTAGACTATCAGTAAGCCTATGTGCAAGGCTATTTGTAGCCATATTTGTAGGCTATTAGTACCATAAAAATGTAAATATATTTACCAAAAAATGTTAGGCACTTACATAAATATACTTTATTTATTTAGTATACTCGGCGAGAAATAAAAGAAGTGTTATTGTATAATTTAAAATAAACAAAACTACAATATTGGGTAGTAGTAGAATACTTTTTTTGTATTTTCTAGCTGGAAGCTGTTTAGTGCACACATTAAAAAAATAAGTAAATAAATAACATTTGAATTGTTTAGCTATTTACAAAGCTTAAGAAAGATAAATTTGTTACATTTCGAAACTGCTTTATATTAAACCCTTTGTTTTTTTTTAAATAGTAAAATTAAACTGTTTTGTAGCTTTCCAAAAAATCAAGACTTGCGGCATCAATGGATTACAGCTGTAAACAGAGACAACTGGACGCCTAGCCCGTCTTCTAGATTATGTTCTTCTCACGTCCAAGAAGCAGATATGGACAGGACGTCGCTTTCATGTGTACGAATCAGAGCTGGTGCTATACCCAAGATATTTCCGGATCGGCCAATAATAGGTCAATATATTTTAGGTCAATAAAAGCAATTTGGGTTACTACATGATTTTGGACTTAGTATTTGTACAATAAGTACACAGTTAGTTTCTTTAACAATGTAAATACATTTTCTATGTTATATTTGTTCTTTTTACATATGATACTTATTGTATTTAATTACCAATAGTTATATTAACTTTACATCTAACAATTCAGCCAATATGCGTTATTTATCTATTTTTTTATTGTGTATTGTACAAATAAAATGGGAGTTTCTTCCTCAAACAACTGTTGTTTAATTTTTTCAACACTCAGATATTATTTTTCTAAACGTTACATTTGATTAAAGTGTTCCTCCAATAAATATTGTACATATAAAACTAAGTACCGAACCTTTTAAAAGAAGGGGTTAAACAAGGCAAAGTTGTTTCCCATATAGGTCCTTACCGTATTTGTCGATAAACTCGCATCGCGTAGGACGAACGGTCCGCGCTGTCCGTCAATGAAATCCAATTTTTCCGTTCAAATACCTTAACGTCCTAACCAAACCAGATGTCGTAGAGAAACGTTCTCTTCACCAATATTAAATTTGGAATCTCATCCCCAACTTTGCCACAGACACTTTTCACCTGACCAAGAAATACGAAAAACCCTAGCCGACTAACAATTTAAAGTCATTTTGCAATTTCATTGAGAAATGTAATAATTTAATGATAATTTAAAATATGATAAACATACTATAAAATTATAATTATTTCACCGACATGGTCTACATACTACAAGCTATTAAGTAGGAAAATTTCAAAAAAATTGTACCACTTTAACGGGGTGAAAACGTCGTTGGAGTGAAGCGCTAACTATTAAATTCTAATGCTGGCCGCGTCTTGTTTTCCGATGTAGCCACTACAGCAAGATGGCGGATATAGCTTGGCCTATGCTTGACCTAGTATATATATCACGCGTGGCCACTCTAGTTTATTCTGTGCTCGCTGGTACAGATTCTTTTCTCTGTGGTGTTACTATGAAACTTATATGTCAATGACAATGAAATTCAGTGTTTTGCACGAGTGAAAACCAGGGCCTGATTTCTGATTAACCATTAGGCTGACTAGGCTGCAGCCTAGGGCGCCAGTCAGCCAAGGGACTCAATTTTTTTAAATAATCTTAGAAGTGCGGTGATCAATTGGTCAAAAACTGCTTTACAAAAACAATTCCAAATCTACAAGTAACTATGTACGCGGATTACATAGCTATTTTGTTTAGTAATAATATTTTTACAGACCTTGAAATTGGAAGTTTTTTGCAATTAACAAAGGTTTACCAATATTTAAACAGCAATAACTTAGACGTAAACCCGAATAAGACTAACTCTTTGTTCTTTTCCAGTGGAAGAAATTTTGAAACCAATCCTTTAATCCTCATGAACGATTTTGAGCTTCTATTTGCCCCCGATAGCAAATATCTTGGATTGATCTTTGATGAAAACTGTTCGTGGACCCTATACACCAACGCGCTATGGTCTAAATTATCGTCACAACTATTTTTATTAAGTAGATTTGCAAAATTTCAAAACATTTGTCTCATGAGGTTAATTTAAACACGAGTCTTTAGATTGCGGAAAAGAGCAATTCGTATTATGGTTGGAGTGAATAGGCGAACGTCTTGCCGAACGTTTTTTAAATCATTAAATATTTTAACCTTGTCATCTCATTATATCTATGAAATGCTCATTTTGTATAAATTTAAATAGGCTGAATTCAAAACCGAAGCAGACGTTCATGCATATAACACCAGCCAACGGCAACATCATAGGCAGACCTCCCACGGATTGGAACTAGCGGCAGAGGCGTGCGCACAGGGGGTGCCACAGGTGCGGTGGCGCCTGCAAAGATTTGAGGAGGGGCGCTGCAGCGCCTCTTCTGATTTTGGAGGTGTCACGTTATTTATTTTTTAATTTGACAAAATCAATAGAACATACTATTGATGTAAATTTAAAAAATGAAGGATATTTGTTGTGTGTAAATGTGAATGTTTTACCGTTTTTGCAGTTGCGGAAGCGACATAGAAATTAGAATGTTTATGCTGCGCGCACTTCATAATGATTGCATATAGGCCTAGCCGTGGTGCCGAGATCGATCGCGATCGTATAGGCGTATTGCGTGGCGAATTTTCTTTCTTCTATGAAAAAGTGAAGTTTGACCGCAAAGCTATTATTTCACCATTGAGATTGTTTGTGGGTAGGATTTAGTCCGTACTTATGCCATTATTATTGTTCAGTAGAAGCAAATTTAAGTAGTTAATACATTTTAAGATCACTTATTTTGATTTGTTTGCGTGACTAAACAGCAAACAAATTATTACTACTGAATAACAGTGTTGCCACTCTGATCATTACCACATCGCTGGTCTAAAAATCCCCAATTTTACACCCATCCGGTCGCAAAAACCCGCCACTAATCCACCAAGGCTGATTTATAACAAAATCCCCATTTAATCCCAACTTTAAAATCCCCCATCTTTAAAATCCACCAATAACCCTCCAAACATGATTGGTCTAAAAGTTACCAATTTTACCCTGTATGATCATTAAGAGCTGGTTAGTCAAAATAAATTTATTATAGCTGACAAAATATATGTGCTTTTCGAACTTTAAGTGTCATCATTTATTAAAAACTGTTTTAGCAATTCTACCATCATAAATGCGTCAATAATCGTGTATGCCTAAACCCCATGATCTACTGTGTAACAACTGAACATAAAATGGTAGCCATATGATGAAGTGAAAACTGAAAGATAACACCATCGAGGTTAATATATATTTATAGACATAGAGCTCTCGTACGGGGTAAAAAGTACAGCCTACATAGTCGACCACTTTGCCCCTCTACTCCCAAGGTAACCAATCAAATTTTCTCTTTACTAGTTATATGTTTGTTGACTATCATATATAACTTGTGAAGAGAGGATTTGATTAGTTACCTGAGGAAAATTAAGGTCAGCATGAAGGCTTCAATATTTTACCCCAGACAAGAGATCTAAACCTCGTTGGAAAACCCCCAACAATCCAAGCAATACTTTCGTATTATTGTGCTAATTTTGCAACTATTGTTTCCCTGATCATGATTATTTAGCTTTTTAGCGTGGCTATTTTTCAAACGGTGATCTTCTAATACCAACAAAATAACTAAATCATCAAATTAGCTAACGAACTAACTATTGTACTGACGAACAAAGCAAACTACGGTAACAAGCAACAAGTGAGACGCCTTAACAATAAAGACACGACGGACGGAACAGATCCCCACGGAGAAAAAACCACTACCTCGCTGGAAAAAAACTAAAATAGTGCAAGTGGCATAGTGTATAGTAGTACAAAAATAAGTTTTCAACATTTCTGGCATATATTTGTTTAATTTGTTTAGTACAAATACCACCACAGAACACCAAATTAGACAGATATACCGGTACTTGAAACACAATATAAATTACAAATTTATGAAAACCCCTAAAAAGATCAAAATCCCCATGTTTTTCGGTATAATCCGCCAATTTGGCATAACTACGCCAACAATGGCAACACTGAAAGACATTGAGTTATATGCAGTCATAATGAGATGTGAAAAATTGCTAAATTCGAAGTAACAACTAAATGAGTAAGAACTCAATAATTTTAGGTTGAAGAATTGTTTTCTAGTGTGTCGTTCCCATACATCTAGTGAAATGTTATTACTGTATTTAATATTGGCGTATTGGCGACACTGCTTGTCTTGTCGTCTGTTGTGTTGCATGCGGATTCGGATTGTCTGTGCTGCGTTGACTCGAGTCAGCCGCTGAAACTGACGTTTGCTGAAGATGACATTTGTGCTGTCTGTTTCATATCCCAGTTATTATAATTATAATAAAAAGAAAAAAAAACAGTTACAATTTGTCTACTTTTCAAGTCAATTTAAATGTATTGAAAACTACTAAAAACGTCACTTTATTACGTTTAATTCCTCACTCCTCCCCCCTGGGGGGCGTCATTTTACCACTGGCACCTCCAAAGATTTTACCCTGCGCACTTCTATGACTAGCGGCACCCCTTCCACAAAACTTTGGGCCTAAACTATTTAACAAACTCCCTCAGCAAATAAAATCGCAAAATATCCCCAAAACTTTCAAAATTGTGTTAAAAGAATATCTTGCAGGTAGAGCAGTTTACTCTGTTGGTGAGTTTTTGGCTGCTTGAATTAACTGTTGTTATATTAGTTATATTTTTGTTTGATTAATTTATTTTAAGTTAAAATTATGCACTGCATAAATGAAAAAAACTAAAATAAATTAATATTGTATTCAGGGTATTTCGGGATAAGTGTAACTAATTTTGCTTAATGATTCCTTACATCAAGACAAGAAAAATTTGCCCTATTAACATGGGTCCAGAAACAGTTCGTTTTGGACTTACAGCCAAAATTCAGGTTTTTACGATTTTCATTGTACTTTATTTTTGTTTTGGACAAAATACACTAATCCTACAGCATTACATTCATTATTATTTCATGAAAAGATATGTAACTCAGAGGACAAAAGAAATAGGTGCAAGTTGATCTCACTTTAAATGTAGATTATATTTAAAAAAAGCAATTTTAAAGATAATTTTTATTTTAATTTTTGAAACGTTGTCAGTCGACAATTATGATGACCAATCACGCTGCAACTTCACCAAAGGTTTCCTTTTTTATGAAGAACAAAACTTCATCATTGGTTTATAAGATATAAATAAATTTAAACTTGGAAAAAACACGATAACTTGCAACGGTACAGAATTTTCTTTTAAACTCGCATAAGCGCTGAGCTTTGGCTTAGGGGTTTACACCATTGTTCCGATGCGCAGTGCGAGACTGTCGTTATGATTTTTTATAATTTGTTTGAAACTTATTAGAGTGTGTTTAAAATTAAATGAATTATAATTACAAAGTACGTTTTAACAAAACGTTTTTTTTTTCTTAATTCTGAATATAAATATCAGTAATTGATAGTTTTGTAAAAGTTAGTCGACAATTTGTAACGAAAAAGATTTCAAATAATGTACTATTATTTACCTAATTGTGTAGATAAAAAAGTGGCATCATTTTTCGTAAAATATATGTTTATAAAAAATAACATGTTTCGTAACTCTACAATAATTTACAAACAAAACCCAAATAAACCCAGTTCTCATACACTTCAATGGTGTTCATGGGCTTATTTTTGAAGTGCAAACTTTATTATTTATAAGACATTACCATTAATAATAAAATTAAAACTAATGAAATTAATACAAAATAAAAAATACTTGCCAACAGTCTCATTCTGTATAGTACCTACATAAGTTGCAATCTTTTCTGTTACATATTTTTGACTACCTTACGTATGCAAAACTATTAATTTCTGATATTTATTTTCAGAATTAAGAAAAATAAACACTATGTTATAACTTATTTTGTAATTATAATTTACTTCATTTGAAACACACACTATTAAGTATCAAACAAATATAAAAATACATATCAACAGTCTCATTCTGTGCATCGGAACAATTGTGTAAACCCCTAAGCAAATTAGGGGCTTAGCGCTTATGCGATTTTAAAACAAAATTCTGTACCGTTGCAAGTTATCGTCTTTTTTCCAAGTTTAAATTTAATTATTTATCGTAAACCAATGATGAAGTTTTGTTCTCCATAAAAAAGGAAACTTTGGTGAAGTTGCAGCGTGATTGGTCATCATAATTGTCGATTGACAACGTTGCAAAAATTAAATTAACTTTAAAATTAACTTTTTGTGGAAAACAAATTTCATTTAAAGTGAGACTGACTTGCAACTATTACTTTTGTGGAAGGTATAACTATTGGCCTCTGTTCTACTGCTAATTACTTATCTTTTCATGTAATAATAATCAATATAATGCTATAGGATCAGTGTATTTTGTCCACAACAAAAATAAAGTACACTAAAAATCATAAAACCCGAATTTTGGCTGCAAGCCCGAAACGAACGGTTTCCGGACCCATGTTGATAGAACATATTTTTCTTGTCTTGACATAAGGAATAATTTGGCAAAGTTAGTTACACTTATCCCGAAAAACCCTGTATATATATATTGACTCATTTTTGACGTTTTTAATACAATTGTAATAAATTGTCATCTGCAAATAAAGAATTTTGAATTTTGAATTTGAATTTTAAAGTCCAAGATGCTAAGGCTATTGTGTTTGGTTGGGTTTATTTTTTGACAGAAATTGCAGTTCTGTTTTAGCTGTTTTGTGCCTTTTAACGAATTTCCCCTATAGGGAAGAAGCTATACCGTAGTCGCCATGGTAAGACCTAGGCCCGGGACTATGATAACTTTTCGTTTTGAGGTCCCCAGACCCCAAAATTACCATTCGTTCGAAACTGAAGTTTTTACATGTAATATTTTAAAAAGTCAAATTTTAGTTTTCACCATTGGATTCAGCTTTAAAAACACACAATTTGGTGTTTTGATAATTTCTCTACGTCAATTGGTTACAGAGGTACTGAAAGTGCTGAAAACAGTGTGTTGTCCAATGTTATCCTTATGGAGAATAAGAAAAATTGTATATCTTGTTTATTTATCAACGTATCCTGACTAAACGTTGTATATTGATTCATACCATTGTGGTCTATTGATGTTTGCACGAAAAACGATTTGTTGCCAATAGTTCCTGTAGCAGCAAACCTGTGTACTCACCCCCATGTTATTCTTATGGAGAATAATCAAAAGGGTATATATTGCTTATTTATGAATGTATATTGATGAGACTTGGTATGTGGCTTCACCTTGTTGAGTTGTATTGATATTTGCATAAATAACCATATTTTGTGTTCCTTGTTGTAGCAAACCTGCTTACTCAGCCCCCATGTAATTCTTATGGAGAATAATTAAAATATTATATGTTGCTTATTTATGAATGGATATTGATGATACTTGGTATGTGGCTTCATCTAGTTGAATTCTATTTTTATTTGCATAAAAACCAATTTGTTCTGTTCCTTGTTTCGGCAAACCTACGTTCTCACTCCAAATGTTATTCCTATAGAGAATAATACAAATTTCGTATATCGCTTTTTTGTGAATTTAGTTTTATGAAACTTGGTATGCGCCTTTATGTGGTATTAAGACATATCTTATGCATTGTAAATTCGCTGAGTACGCAGGTTTGCTGCGACAGGGGTATTTCAGCTTTTCCTGGGTTGTGTCTCTAATTTTGTTATTTTATTGATATTCTTCTCTCCTTGAGACGGGATCAGATCCCATATCCCAAAACGTTGAGAAACTTGATTTTCTCTAATCAGTGATGGTAAATGTCCGCAATCATTTCTTAAATAATACAACTTATGTTATTGCAGTTCATAGTTAGTTTTTTAAATTCGTTAATTTTCCATGTTTCTTCATATCATATATCGTCACGCTGATGATTATTCGTAACTTAACAGAAAATGTTATTTTCTCTTCATACATAAATAGCCAAAATAAATACCATCCCGAGCTTCTGCATTCAGCTCAAATCTCAGACCAACATCACGACCCGAACCATTGCTTATTGTCTCCTTTCCAGCATCAGAGACGTTTCAATAGAGGCTTCCGTATTGTTCGGCCTCGATTACCTTTTTTATTTGTTTTATTAGTGCCGTGGTAACAATGATCGTATTTACAAAAGAAGTCTTTTAACGACCCCGTTGACATAGGTGTTAGTTTTGAGATTTTAAGAACTTTCAAAACCTTAATCGCATTTATTTATACATTGTCCACGCCACTTCACTAAAAGTGTAATATGTAGAAATACAGCATAATTATTTAGTACTTAAATAATTGCGCATTCTTTTTAAAGTAACGTATTAAAACTGTTATCGAAATAATTTCTCCCACTTCCGATACTGGTGTGGATATATCACCAGTATAAAATACAATCACCGATATTCAAGTATCGGTAACTTTACTTATACTTAAAATATAATTTAAAACCGTGTTACAATATTACAGTGTACAGGGTGTTAAAAACCCCTTTAAAGACTTTGGAATATGATTCCTCATATAAAAATAAAGAAAAAGTTCATATGAGGTATGTCCTGAAACGACTAGTTTCCCGTCTATCCGTCTGTATGTGTTTTTACTTAATACGTTATATCTTAGGGACATCTGAAGATATAAATTCAAATTTGGTACATGTATTACACCTATCAATTACCTACTCATTTTGGTGTGTAATATCAGGTTTCTTAACAGTTATTTCCTAAATATTACCGTTTTTAAGATATTTAGATTTGAAAAACAAAAATAGGCCCCATATGGAAATGGTACAAATTAGAAACTTGATATTCCATACCAAAATGGGTCTTTTTAGGTGTAATGCATGTACCAACTTTGAAGTTTATATCCTCAGATGTCCCTGAGATATAACATATTAAGTAAAAAACACATACAGACAGATAGACGGGAAACCAAGCATTTTAGGACGTACCTTCATATGATTTTTAAAAATTTATTTTTGTTTGAGGAATCATATCCAAAAGTCCTGAAAGGTTTTTTAACACCCTGTATATTAATATATACAGTAGTTTAATTTGTAAAAAATTACACCCCGCAAGTACTCTAAAATCCGATTATTTCAGCTGATATTTCAATACTCGACTCGTATAAAAGTTTTGAAAAATACTATGAAGTTCCAGGGAGTATTTCCCGCCGATCTCCGAAAGATCGCGGACTGCCAAATCACGTAGTTAAGGCCGCAAAATACGATCAAACCACGTACAATCGGCCGAAAATGATGACGGGAAACATAAATCAGTCATAAAAAACAACCGAAAGTTTTTAAATGGTGACCGGACCGCGTAATTTCGGCCGTAATTGAAGATGTGACACGTGGTATCAGAAGAAATGACAGCTGTGCCGCGTACTATCGGCTGTAATTGACGACAGAAAACAAATATCAGGATAAAATTATTATTGGACCGCGTTATAATACGAAAATGGTGACTGGGCAACTTTATATCGGCCGAAATTGACGTCGTGACGTCAACATCGGCCAGAGATGATGGATGACTGGACCGCGTATTATCGGCTTTGTACTATCCGTTTTGGTTGTACTGGCCAAAAATTTGTTTTGCTACCCATATATTAGTTATAAACCAATATTAAACTATAAATCTATCTGGCGTGGTACCTAAATTCCATTACACTATTTGAAACTACCAACAATAATATAATGTTGATGGCAAATTCTCGCTCGAAAATACTGGAAATTCAATAACAATTGGCACTACTCCACTAGACTCGAATCGATCCAAAGAATCACTACTCGCATAATTCTACAAAGTCAAATATACATTCGTGGTTATACTATTATTCATTGTAACTCTCATAAATGAAAAGTCACAATATTTGTCCGAAGGTGTTATCCGTAGAAAGAGGTCATTCTACGAGGTTCAAAAATAATCGTTCAATTAGAAATCACTTTGATTACGAGAACATGCTTAGTGTACGGTATAATATCCAAAATGTATTTTCGTAAGTTAAAAAACTAAAAAGGTTTAATGATCGGAAGGGTGGTATTACTGTATGGAGGTAAACCCTATCTCTCTCTCTCTCTCTCTCTCTCTCTCTCTTTATTATCAAAAAAATAGATTAAGAATTCATGTTTTGACACTTTAAAATCAACGTGTTTCTATTAAAAAGCAGCCGTTAGCTCAAACATAATAACTGAACTGGTATACTGAATTACTTGTTAGTTGTTTAGACTCACACATCTCTTTTACTTATAATTTATAGATGAAAGTTGATCTCAGTCAACACCTAGATATGAAAATTGTTATCATAATAGATTTCATGAAAAAAAACTATATTTCATTGACCATGAGGTTTTTCATATTTGCTCCTTTTCTACCCTCTGACAACAAATATTTTAGATGTGATAAAAAGTCTTGTTTTTGTACAGCATTCACCTAATAATCATAGAATAACGTACTATTCTAGCATATATGTAACTTTTGAGGTTCATGACAAAATTAATATATAACTAGTATAACTTTAAAGAATACACCAGTTTCATCAAAGTAAATAAATGCAAGTGCTGCATTCTGTGGTCAAACTTAAGAACTCGATCAAATCATCACCATATGTTTTGTTATAAACAAATGTGAATTGGAAAAAGTTCACAGGTTTAACAACAGATAGTAGCACATTCGCTGAAATTTCAAAAGCCTCCTGAACGAAGGCTTTCCATGGGATATTTTCCAAACCCGAAAAAGGCACATCTAGAGAGAAATAGCTTTAATTTGATACCAAATTTGTATGGACAAATAAATTTCTTAGGGTCGATATGCTGCGAAGAAAAATCGAGAAATTCTTTTAATAATATAAGTGTAAATTTCTGCCCTAAAAAAACACTTGGTTTTAAAAACACCTCCTTCCTGAAACACAATCAGAATCAAACATCGTTATTGTGACAGTGTATAATAGCGTTATAAAATTAACATAAGTGGAAATTGTTAAACTAAATAAAATAAATTATCAACAAAATCCCTTACCTACAAAATCCTCAAGTACCAAGAATGTTGTAGTTTTATTAGAGGCGAACACGTAATAAACGATTTATTACGTCGTTTTGATTAGATTGTTACATTATGTTGTGAAAGTCCTACTTTATCGGTTTGGCGAAGTACAGATTCGTTTTCGTGCCTTGGTAAGAACAAATGTATTCTACGACTGGGCAAACAACACCTTTAATCAATCTCGGTAGGTTTTAACAAACATTTCCTGTACGAAGTGACAAATTTCTCTATCGACTTGCATCGCTTAACTCCACCCTAAGGTAAAAGTTTAAATTAGTTTAAAATTGTATCATGTGTTAATTTGACTCGCCTTTGTAAACTTTGCCGTTCTTTTGATTTTACAGTGTTGTTAACTAATTTACAAAGACTTTTTCACAAGTTATTTATTATCATTAGAATTTCATAACTTAAAACCATTTGTATTAATAATTATATACGTTTCAAAGTTCGTAGTTAGATTATATAGGTAAGCTGCAAAATGAAAATTACTCGATGTAAAAAGAAAATATATATTGAAAATTATTTTAAATTATATATTTAACTTTTATTTAAGTTTTGGGTGTCCGATATCTAGGTTCAAATTATATATACTTATACATCTGGATCCTTGATTATCTGTCTATCTGAACGCCTACATTAACTATCCTACTATATAACTACCCACAAAACCCAGCTTCAATCGAGGTTAAATGTTGGGTAGTCAATTACAACATTGTGTTAATTCACTATAGTCCGATTAACAAAAGAAAGTGACTGCCGGAGCGGCCGCGCGGCGACCGAACATTCTATTTCATAACCTCGTGGAAACGAAAATACTTAGTTATAAATTTTCAAAAAAACGTTATTTAAATCGTCAGTTATACACATTTATAGCACAATTTAAAAATAGTTTTTATCTTATTCCCATGAGTTTATATTGATAGTTATATTTTTCTAAACACGGATTGAGGCATTTTTAATTGTAATTATTATTTTTTTTATATGACTATTAATATAAACTCATTAGAATAAAATAAAAAATATTTAAAAAATGTGCTATAAACGTGTTCAACTTATTTATATAACATTTATTGGAAATTTGTAACCATGTGTTTTATGTTTTCACAAGGTTATGAAATATGTTTGGTCGCCGTGCGGCCGGTTCGCCAGTCACTTTCTTTCGATAATCGGACTATAGTCATATTCAGTTTTGCCATGAAAAGAAAATTTACCATTCACCCCATTCCCTCATTCGCCTCAGTATACTTTTAAAGGAGTCATATTTGTACTACATTCTGTGACCATTATGTAACGGCACTAATATGGACACACGTTTAACAAATAACCATCTGATTCAAACATATCTTTATGTCAGCGACATCAAATTTGGAAGTTCAAAGGCCTAAGGGGTGAAGTGACAGAAATAACCCCTGTACAAATAAGTGGAGGACATCAAGAAAAAAATACCGCCTATTTTTATATTAGCATAATGTCATATCTCAATTCGATTAATTTAATTTTTTACTTCAGTTCTTTTGAGCGGTATGCAATTTGTGAAATTATTACTGTTTTGACTTGCTCTATCATTAAGCTAAAAATGATTTTAACACCATCAGTCTATATTAAATAATTCATCTTTTTGATAAATAAATGCATATTTTACAATATGTAAATAGTCTCACAACACTCCAAAATATAGTTACGGTCAAACTGTAAATATATTTTGGTGTGTTGTGAGATGTTTTTAATTTGCATCCCGTAATTAAAACAAAACGTAATATTAAGTTATTTAAATGGATATTTTATTAATTAATTATATCTTTAAAATTCAATCTTGTATGCCACAGCAATCTCTTGGCGCGGTTTTGAGTTAAGTTGGTCGCTCCTGGGAGTGTCTACATGGGTTTGCTCTGAGGCCTCCGAGTTGAAATTTGCGGCAGAACGCTTTAGGCGGCGCTCGGCGTCCCCACATTTTCTTCTGAGACATTTCTTTCTGAAGAACGTAGTTGAGGAAAATCATACCCTCGAATAATATCCCAGAGTAATAGTTTGCTCATAGATCAGTTCAATATAATTCTAAATTTTATTTCATACTTGGACTAGGCAGAGGTTGTGCAACATTCACACTAACGCGATGTGAAAAATCTGAATGTTGCACGAGTGGCGGAGATATTGAATACGAAAATCTCTTCTTTCGATTGAAGGATGGTAAAATAAATTTAAAAAATATATTCCTTCAAAAAATGTCTTTCACCTCCGGTACAATATAAAACTATATTACATTTATTATTTCGTATGGTAAATAGTTTTATCGACATTAAATTTACCTTATAAGTTGGTTTTACATAATACACAACACAACTTTCCAGTTAATTGGTTTTATCAGGCAAAACAATCTTTTAATTTACAAACGACATAATACATTTATTCTAAATTTAAATTTGTATGCATCTGCATGAATAAATAAATATTTGAGTATTATTAATACACGACATGCAAGCTTTGTAAACAATAATACTTTTTTGTTTTAAGATTTACATCCACATATTATACACTAAAACGCGCGTCTAGGTGTGCAGGTGTGCAAACTGGCTTTAGATTTTCGATTTAGGACTCAGGGACGGGACTTCGAAGTCAACACGAAGATCAAACAAAAGTAAACCAAATTATTATACTGAAGCCATTCATGAAAGCACATGAACTCTTGAACCATTATTACTTCATATTTCCCTGTTTTTTCCAATGATTACAGAACAAATTTAATAACATATGCATACATATTTATAAAAAAATGTGAACAATTAGGTTTACCATTTTGCAAAATTAAACATTTAGATGATTCTTCTAAAGGTGGCTGATTCTACTATTTAGCACCTAGAATTACGTGAAACACACTTGCCGCTTGATTGGAACGTTGAACTCATGGTTATGAATGAACGGATGATTGGGAATCAATATGACTGCGGTTAGCGTGTACTACAATTTTCTAGAATTACGTGAAACCCCCTTTTCACTTGGTGGACATTGAACTCGTAGTTATGAATGAATGGGAATCACTAAAACTACGGTTAGCGTGTATTACTCAGTTCCTAGAATAACGTGAAATCCTCTTGTCGTTTCACTGGAACAGTTTACCTTTGCTTTTGACATACAACATATAAATACAGAAACAACTGCTCCATTTAGGATTTTATAAGTTTTATTAACATTTATCACGTATTTTTTTATATTTTAAGTTCAAACTTTTTACTTGTTGGAGTGAAATAATTTAATAATATACGATATAATATTATAAATAAAGTAAAATAATTTCAACGAATGTTTTATAATATAACTGAGCGAATAACTATGAAAAATCAGCAGAATGGTTTTCATACAGTACAAATTGCTCGATAAAATTAATCAGTATATTATTTTCATATAATCCACTATTTATTATAGTCCACAGTAAAAGTCGGATATTAAAATTGTATTTATGAACTTCTTAAATTTTGGACTTGAAATTCGTTATAATTACAAAATCACAACATGTAACAAACTTGTTATCCTTTTACTGAACGGGATAAATATTGTGAATGAACTAACTAAAATACATATAAAGTGTATGGCAAATTAAAAGACATAATATAAATTTATAAAATATTTGTATTATATATATATATATATATATATATATATATATATATATAAAATACATTTATTATATCACTATTATTTAACAATCATCACGATAATTAAACACCAGGAATTCCAAAAACACACAAGTTTGCTGAACTCGTCTTTTAGTATTTTGGTGCAGAACTAAAAAAAATTAAAGTGCTAACAAAGATGACTGAATATTAATGAAATTAAAATTAAATTTAAATTAAAATAGGTGGGGAGGAGTGAGCGGTAGTGCAAACTAGATGTCCACCGCTCGCCGCTCGCCGCTCGGCGCAGGGCACCCTGTGGTTGTGTAGTGTATAGCGGGGACTCACCGTCTCCTGGCCTCCCTGGTGTCAGCGGTGCCGTCGTCTGGCGCTGACTGGTGCGTGCTGCCGCCGCGTCCTGCTGGTGTTCCTCTCCTCTGCACTCTGCAGCGCACGCTCCGCCCGTCACTCCTCATTCCTATCGACCTCTCCTCCCATCTTCTTCCCTCCTTTGTGCTTCCCTTTATCCGTCCCGTTTTTATTTCGTTGCTTCAATTACTTCGCCTGAATGGCGTATACCGACTGCTCGTACGGGTCAATAATATTTGGACCCCGAGTTCCGGGACCCATTCATTCCTCGCGTCGATACCCGTGGGTTCATTCAAGCCCACCCCCCTCTCGGCACCCACTAACATCGTCGCATCTTGTTATTTAATTAGTCGGATCACTGTGGTCTCCGTTCTACTCTAGGAAAAGCATTTTTGTTTATGAGCTTTGATAATTTGGTTGGTAATCTTAACTTCTATAAAACCGCTTGGTACGTTTTCGAACATCGTTATTTATATTTTTTTAGGAACGGTAATTAAATACATATTTGTATGTATTCGAACCACATTTTCTCAAGCTCTAATAACACTGAGGGGCCTAGGGGTGGAGCTCCCCGACGAGGCCGAAGAGAGAGTTGTAATTTAAAAACGAATAATACTGTCCCATGACGGATAGCCGAAACAGCGGCATCTCACAGGTCGAGCTAAATCTTTATCATTTTGTTTTTCGATTATTGCAAATGTTTCGTTTCTTGCAGTGATTTGTAAGAGTTTCGGGTACCCAATTTGTTTACCTGGCTCCTTCTTCCACTGTGAACAACCTATCCCCATAATACATTAGTTCGAGTAACCCTAACAATATAAACAAACAATATGAGATAACTTCGATAAAATATGATATTTATTGAAATATTGTGTATGTAGAGAAGAGCACATGTAATATTACGTTAGGTGGAATATAAAAGTATTATATTGATCCCTGCCTAAATTTATAGTATTCATTCCACACAAATAAATAAATATCTTCGAGCTCCGAGCTTTTTATTTTAAATTAAATAATGTCCTTTGTGTGTTTTATTTGCATAAAGGATTGATACATCCTTGTTGCCGGAGTCTTATAATATGACGTTTGTCAGATTTTGGGATGATAATTTCCATATTGTGATAAAGTCGATAAAGCCAACTAAAGGTATACTAAGCCGGTATAATAAGGGCTCGGAGAAGAAATTAAGTTTGAATCTGAGAACTCGGGAACGTCAGCAACTGGTGTGTTTTCACATTTGTTTAAATTTATACTTTATAATTTCAACAGAAAATACAGTTTGCAATCATTAATTCAATGATGATCCAGATTGATAACGGCTACATGCGGAGACTCAAAATATACAATGCAGAAATTCAAATGTTGCGAGAGATAATTTATATATATATATATATTTATTTAATTAAAAAAATATTAAAAAAACTCAACTGCCCATCGCCATAGGCCAAAAGGTCTGTGGGAGGTACCGTAACGGTAAATAGTCACATGGACAAGCCAGTGGTGACCGCTCGTGAAAAAGTATTATAGCAGTCAGCCTGGATCGAACCTACGCTTGAACACGGCTGACTTGCGAGGCCAGCGCTCTACTTCCGAACTACCGTGACCGGTAGACTATTTAATGTTACAAACAACGATAAAGTTTGTAAGCAACGTAATTTGACTTTTAAGAAAGACATAGCCTTAGTAGCGTAATTCCACATGTCAGAATACCCATACGAGTCCTAATACCAGATTTCGGACATTCCCTGGTCATTGGCCTCCCAAAAGATCCTGAACGGTTTCCTGTAGTTTCCTGTACTCATAGTCCGAAACAAGGAACACAAACAATTGGTGTTTATGCAAATATAAATAGAATTAAACTAGGTTAAGCCACATACGAAGTTTCATCAATATTCATTCATAAAAATAAGCGATATATAACATTTTAGTTATCCTCCATAAGAATACCATGGGGGCTGAGTAAGCACGTAAGCTGCAACAAGGAACACAAAATATGGGTTTTTATGCAAATATCATTACAACTCAAATAGGTGAAGCCACATACCAAGTTTCATCAGTATACATTCATAAATTAGCGATATATACCATTTTGATTATTCTCCAAAAGAATAACATGGGGGTTGGTAAGCAGGTTTGCTGCAACAATGAACACAAAATAATGGTTTTTTATGCAAATATCAATAGAGCTTATCTAAGTGAAGTCACACACCAAGTTTCATCCATATATATTCATAAATAAGCAATATATAACATTTCAATTATTCTCCGTAAGAATAACATGGGGGCCGAGTACCTATGTTTGCTGCTACGGGAACCATAGGCGAAAAATTGTTTTTTGTGACCACAACTAGATGAAGCTATATACCAAGTTTCGTCAGTTTATGTTCATAAATAAGCCAGATATAAAATTTGTCTTTTTCTCCATAAGAATAACATTAGACAACGTAGTATGTTTAGCACTTTAAATATCTCATCAACCAATTGACGTAGAAACCAATTGGCAATAATCAAAATACCAAATTGTTTTTTTTAAGCTGGATTCAATAGTAAAATTTAAAATTTTATTACAATAAAAATTACTTGTGAAAACCCCAAACAAATTTTTGGAGTACAAAACCCCCCCAAAACCCCCCTTCGGATGGTGCGATTCGTCTGGTTTTCGAACTCGTTCAAATAAATAGTACTTTATACATTTGTGCTAAATTTCATTAAGATCAGACCTTGTTTCTGAGAGTTATCGTGCTTACGGACACACATATATATTGAACGAATGGTGTTTTTGGCATCTAGGGACCTCGAAATGAAAAGTTATCATGGTCTTGGGCTTAAGTCTTACCATGCCACCTGCGGTAATAGCTTCTTCCCTATAGGGTAAATTCGCTAAAACCTAGTCACCCGCTTAATGTCTTGTGTTTTTCAATATCAGTAGATAACAGGAATCCTCAGGAACCTTCTAAGCGTTCGTTTAGTTAATTAAATCATATCTAACAAGATTTATGTTTTTGAGCTTTTTAATATAGTACATTCATATTTATAAACATAGATTACAAGTTGTTGCTGATTCACCAATTTCCACTCGCCTGATAGAAGGCTAGTGAGTGAAACGGAAAAGTGGACCAGACATGACCTTTGTCTTTTCCATTTGCGAATAAATAAGATAAGTTATTAACAGTAAACCGGCGCCATGGTCATGATTACTTGTCAATACAGTACAGCATTTATTTGAATATACATGAGTAATCTCACGTGGTGGATATCATCAATGCTAAAATAACCTGGTAATCAGTCGCCAGGTGAGAAGTGAGTTTTCCGTTTCGAAAATATAGGCCCTTTGCATGGAGACGTCCAGCTTTGTAAGGGCATGTTCTGCTTTTTTAAATACGTGGACCATTCACTTATATTATATATAGTTATTTTGTCTATGCATGTATATATTAATGTTCAGCCTGAAATTATTTTGTATTAACATTATTTTGTTTTAAAATCCTTTTGTATCAAAATGTAAAATGGTGTTTGACGTATGAAATAAATGAAATTAAATGGAATATAGGTATTTCCTACCGTCCTCCTAGCCTTACAATGGAATGAAGGTATTTCCTACCGTCCTCCTAGCCTTACAATGGAATGAAGGTATTTCCTACCGTCCTCCTAGCACAACAATGGAATGAAGGTATTTCCTACCGTCCTCCTAGCCTTACAATGGAATGAAGGTATTTCCTACCGTCCTCCTAGCCTTACAATGGAATGAAGGTATTTCCTACCGTCCTCCTAGCCTTACAATGGAATGAAGGTATTTCCTACCGTCCTCCTAGCCTTACAATGGAATGAAGTTATTTCCTACCGTCCTCCTAGCCTTACGATGGAATGAAGGTATTTCCTACCGTCCTCTTAGCCTTACAATAGAATGAAGGTATTTCCTACCGTCCTCCTAGCCTTACAATAGAATGAAGGTATTTCCTACCGTCCTCCTAGCGTTATAATGGAATGAAGGTATTTCCTACCGTCCTTCTAGCCTTACAATGAAATCAAGGTATTTCCTAAGTAGGGGGCATTGGCCGATTCAAAACCAGCAAAGGCTAGTGAGGAGCAAGTGAGGAGCCCCACCCCCCCCCGGCATCAGCATGCAAGTGAGGAGCCCCCCCCCCGACCGACATCAGCATGCAAGTGAGGAGCCCCCCCCCCCGACCGGCATCAGCATGCAAGTGAGGAGCCCCCCCCCCCAGCACTTTTCGTGATGACCTTGAACATGAGGAAAAAACTTTTGAAAATTAATAACTAGCCTATTTACCCACCGATTCCCACGGGACTTTTTCCAGAGTGTAGGCCTATCCCAGAGGAAGTGAATGACGAAAGAACCCCATAGATCCACCATCAAACAAGGCCGCTATTAATTTATAACTGCGTTTTCCTTATGGGATCTCAGCTGTTTACCGACCGATTTTGATGAAACTTCACCATATGTCGGGCGGCGACCTAAGTAAACCATCCCTTAAAGAAAATTGAAAATCCACCGTTAAACGGACCCATTATTAATTTTTGAACGCGTTTTCCTTATGGGATCTCGGCTGTTTGCCGACCGAATTTGATGTGAATTCGTTACACGTTGTATGCCGGCTTGACTAAACCAAACTGTGAGCGGCTCCGCAGCGTCACGTGTCAAGGCGCGTGCTAGGGCCTACGTGACTGTCCCAGCCTGTCCACTCCTCCTCCACTCCGCTACCCCTCCACTCCTCCTCCACTCCGCTACCCTGTCGTGGACCGCGGTGACGTAATCCCCTCCACTCCTCCACTCCACCACTCCCTCACTCCTACGGCAAGTGCGTCGCATGAGGCCTCCTCCCGAGCGGAGTGCTATTTATGAGCGCGTCTTCAAGGGTTTCGTCAGTTTGTCTTTGGAGCTCTTACTGTGCGGACGAAGTATTGCCGTCTCTGTGATACACTTATACAACCTGTTGTTCATTGCTAGTGCGACTGTGTGGAGCTTTCTCTTTGAATATCCTAAAATGTAAGTAACATGTAATTTACTTTTTCATCAGCCAGTTTACCAATGCTCTAAAATCTAATTAGCTAACATTAATATTTAATATTTTTACATATTCCATTACACTGAGCTTTGTCGTTGTTTCTTTTTCCGATGGAGATGAGTGGAATTTTAATGACCGTGAAACAGTTGTGTTTTATAACGATTAAAATTAACGAACCAAACTAAAAAAAAAGAAAAAAGCAAAATAGTCTCACTATCACTCTAATACAGATACTCGATGTTGCAGATGGCTGTTCCTCATCTGTGTGAGGTTTGTGGACGCACCTTCGGGGTTGCTAGAAACTTGGCCCGTCACATAGCATCTGCCCACAACGACCGCCATTATGATTGTCATGTCTGCGGCAGACGCTTCGGGCGAAGCGACAACTTGCGACGCCACCTCGCCGCAGTTCATCCTCCTACTCCTCACGACCAAGCGCCAGGTACAGTTTTAGGTTAAATAAGAAACCGCCAGTAGATTTATTAAGTATACTTTCTTCTCCGGTGTCCTCACTCATGACGTCACGGCGCGCCCATGGACTTTGGTAACTAATGACTTGTTTTTATGAGAGTAAACGGCCTTGACTGAGTAAACTGGTAATTAAGACGAGAAAACAGACTCGAGGGGTAAACAAGAGGTTGCCAGCCCTTTGTATAGTTCCTCACCGCCACCTCCTCACCCTTGTATTTAACAGGCTCGGGTAACTGGCGATCGAGATGAGGAAACAGACTTGAGGGGAAAACAAGAGGTTACCAGCCTTCTGTATAATTCCTCATCCTCGTGTTTATCAGGGTAACTAATAGGACTTGTTTTCCTGTTCGCAGGCTGTCCATGCCCGTTGTGCGCTGTCATCCTGACGAGCTCCGAGGATCTGCACCACCACATGGAAGCGGTCCACGGTGCGAGCCCATCAGCTTCGACCTCCTCCTCTTCCTCCTCCGCCACAATGCCACCTGCCAGAGACCTACGGCCCGAGTGCGACGCGTGCGGGCGGCAGTTTGCCCACGAGGACCTGCTCCGACGCCACGTGCAGCTGGTGCACACCAACGAGGCCCAATGCCCCGAGTGCGGCGCTCTGTTTCACAAGGCCGCATGCCTGCACCGACACATGGCAAGCGCTCACCGCGACAGGAGGTTCGCGTGTGCCTACTGCAACCGAGGCTTCACCCGGCGCTACAACTGAGACCAGCATGAGGCTCACAACTGTCCCGTCGTGAGGAACCTCGTGTTGGACGAGATGCCACGACTGCCCGTCCTCTCACCCGAGCCGCGCCCAGGACCCAGCTCCGAGCCTCAGCCCGGACCCAGCCACGAGCCTCAGCCCGGACCCAGCCGCGAGCCTCAGCCCGGACCCAGCACGGCGCCTGACGGGATGGTGGGTGGAGGACTGCCCACGTTCCGCACACTCTAACGGGCGTTCCGCGGACGGCTCATGACCTTTGGTCTGTCCCGGCCCATGGAGGACTTCCTGACTGTGGACGACGCGCTGGTGTTGCTGTTCGACAGCGTCCTGAAACTGCTGGATGACGTCAGGACCCGACACCCGAACATCAAGGTCAACATGTTCCTGGAGTGCGAATTCGCCAACATCCACGGAGCCACTTGCTTGCGGACCTTCAAGACGAAGAACGTGCCCCTTACTGCCGCGTCCAACTTGGAGAATTTCCTGTCGGCTTCCTTCAACAAGCTGGTGGAAGAGAAGGAGCAGTGCCTGCTAGTGGGCAGCGGGTGGAGCTATCTCTGTATACGCGACTTGGAGATCCGCGTCAATCTCTACACCCCGTTGGGAGATCGCGGAGCCCGGTTCGTCCAGCTTCCCAGGACCATCTGCGAGACGCGCGCTGTCATCAACGTGCACGACGTCGATGACATGTGTTTCACGTACGCTATCCTGGCCAAGTTCGTCGCGCAACACCCGGAGAGGCCTGCAGCGTATACACCAGACATAATGGCTCGCTACGATTGGGTTGGTCTACGCTTCCCCGTGGCTATGAAGGACATCAAGACTTTCGAGAGGAAGAACGCCATCAGTGTAAACGTATACGGTATCGAGCGCGCCATGGTGGGGAGACGCCCCGACGGATCCCCAAAGTTCCAGGACCGCGTGTTCCCGTTGAAGATATGTAAGCGGGAGTTGGAGGATCACCGGGACCTATTGTACGTGACTACCGGCGGGGACTGTCACTACGCCTACATCGTGAACGTCAGCAGGCTAGTGCGTCCTCAGCTGACGTCTCACGGTCACGCTATCCACGTGTGTAAGCGATGTTTCGCTTATTTTGACAACCGGCCCAACAAACTGGAACTGTCCGGTGCCGAGCGTCTGGAGGAGCACATGCGATACTGCACCGCCAAGGGTCCCCTCCGCTTGGACATGTCCAAGAAGCAGCAGATCCGCTTCACCCACCCCGAGTACACTCGGCGCGAGCGCTTTTGCGTTTACGCGGACTTCGAGTGTGCTCTGCAGCCCGTCGCTGTTGACCCGGTGGAAGCGCCACCCGGCACGAGGCCCCTGCAAATGCACGTCCCGTACGCCTTTGCCTACCAGATCGTGAACTCGCTCGGCCTGGAGGAGTTTGAGCCCCGCGTCTACTTCGGGGCTGACGCGTCCAAGGTCTTCATGGAAAGGTTGAAGATGGACGTGCTGGCGCTGTGGGACTTCCTGACCAACATGGTCCTACTGCAGCCCGTCTTGAACGACCAGGAGATGCGCCAGTTCATCGCGGCCACCGTCTGCTACCTCTGCGGGAAGGAGTTCACGGACCAGGACGTCAAGGTGCGGGACCACAACCACGCCCCGCCCTACGAGTTCCGAGGAGCCGCTCACCACTCGTGCAACCTCAGGTACCGGGAGCAGCGACACATCAACTGCTACTTCCACAACCTGTCCAACTACGACGCCCAATTCGTAGTGCGCGAGCTGGCCATCGACCCCGGCGACGTGGACGTGTTGGCACACACGGAGGAGCGGTACATGGCTTTTACCAAGCGATTCCACTTCGGCCAACCCGGAGTTAACCCGCGACGGAGCAGCTTCGTGGTGCGCTTCCTGGACACGTACAGGTTCCTGTCCATGAGCCTGGCCAGCCTCGCCGCGGGACTTCCCATGGACAGGATGCGCGAGACGAGGAAGCGCTTCCCCGACGACCGGCTGTTTGACCTGGTGCGCAGGAAGGGCGTGTTCCCCTACGACTTCGTGAAGTCCTACGACATGTTGTACAGGACCAGGGAGCTGCCGCCCAAGGAGGCGTTCAGGAACTCCATGACCCTGGAGGACATCAAGGACGAGGAGTACGAGCACGCTCTGAACGTGTGGCGAGCCTTCGAGTGTCGCAACCTCAAGGACTATGCTGACAAGTACCTGCGATGCGACATCGCCCTGCTCACCGATGTCTTTGAGCAGTTCCGCGATACGTCGCTGACAGAGTACGGGCTGGACCCCGCCCACTACTACACCCTGCCATCTTACGCTTGGGACGTGATGCTCAAGACCTGCGGCGTGGAGCTGGACACGCTGCAGGACTTCGACATGTACCTGTTTGTGGAGCAGGGGTTTCCGGGGAGGCATCTCTCAGGCCATCACCCGCTATGCCAAGGCCAACCACGACAGGTGCCCGGACTACTGCCCGGACGAGCCCACGCGCTTCCTCCTGTACCTAGACGCCAACAACCTCTACGGCTGGGCCATGTCCCAGTGCCTGCCGACCGGAGACTTCCAGTGGCTCAGCCGTGAGGAAATCCAGGCGTTGGACATTGCGGCGCTGGACGCAGAGGCCGAACGAGGCTACATCTTGGAGGTTGACCTCCACTACCCCGCGCGCCTACACGACCTGCACAAGGACCTTCCCTACTGCT
This sequence comes from Allygus modestus, assembly GCA_963675035.1. Taxonomy (NCBI): domain Eukaryota; kingdom Metazoa; phylum Arthropoda; class Insecta; order Hemiptera; family Cicadellidae; genus Allygus; species Allygus modestus. Next base: position 35,854,999 of record OY776113.1, on the reverse strand, counting down.
GTGAGACGAAGCGTCCGCCGATAGGGAAATCCCCAAACTGTTGACGACCCTGGACGACAAGGCGCACTACGTCTGCCATTACAGGGTCTTGCAGCAGGCGCTGGAAAACGGATTGAAGCTGGTCGTGGTGCATCGAGCGATCTCGTTTCGCCAGTCGTGGTGGTTGGAACCGTACACCCTCATGAACACCGAGCTGCGGAAGAAGGCCAAAACGAAGTTTGAACAGGACTTTTTCAAGCTCATGAATAACGCGGTCTTCGGCAAAACCATTGAGAATGTAAGGAAGCGCCTCAACGTCAAGCTGGTGTGTACCCCGGAGAAGTTCTCCAAGTACGTTGCCAGATCCAACTTCCTGGACCAAACGTACTACACGTAGGACGTGGCCCTGGTGCATCTGTCCAAAGTCAACATCGTGTTGGACAAGCCCGTCTACGTAGGCATGTCAGTCCTGGAGTTGAGCAAGTGGCTCATGTACGAGTTCCTGCAGAAGATGAAGGAGCGCTACGGTGACCGCCTCACCGTAGACTACATGGACACAGACAGCTTCGTCTTTGACATCCTGTCCCAGGACGTCTACGCCGAGATGAAGGAGCACCTGGAAGACTTTGACACCAGCGGGTACCCGAGAGCCCACCCCTGCTACAGCCCCGTCAACGCCAAGGTCATCGGAAAGTTTAAGGACGAGTGTAACAGCCTGTCCTTATTCGAGTACCTCGGCCTGCGGTCCAAGTTGTACTTCATGGACATTGAGGACGCAGTGACAGGCGGCAGTAAGGCTCTCAAGCGAGCCAAGGGGGTGGCGAAGGGCGTTGTCAAGAACGTCCTCACCCCCGACGACTACAGAGAGTGCTTATTTAACGGGGTCCAAAAGCACACCACCAACGTCCGCTTTCAGTCCCACTTGCACCGAGTCTACACGGTACAGGTGGACAAGCTGAGTCTCAACTCAGCTGATGACAAATGGCTCGTCTTCCCCGACAAAGTCCACACTCTACCGTGGGGACATAAGGATATCCCGCCACAGCTGGCCAGGAGAGGGGAACAGCGGATGGAGGTGGATGGTGAGGAGGAGGGACAGCGCCAGTCCGAAGACGAGGAAGAAGAGAAATTCCCCGTCTAGCGGTATATATTAATTATAAGAAAAATTTGTAAATAGTATTTGTAAGTAATTATATGATAATAGTTTTTGTACATCATGAACCCGAGTTGTTTATTTCCTCCCTTTGCTCACTCAAAAGTCACAAGCCGTTAGGCTCAGAGTAACTCAAGTGTGAGAGAAAAGGCGTTATGGGTCATTTGACCCGAGCCGTGCAGCTTAAAAAGCCCCCGCCAACCGGGAGTGGTTGGCGGCGCGTGTCGGGGACGGCTCTGAAGGAGTTGCCCAGCGGTCTGCTGATGTCCGAGGGGTCACCCTCGAGTTAGTCAGCGGCTTGCTGATATCCGAGGGGTCTCGTGGCGCGCTCTCTTTGGCGACCTTCACTGCCGCTTGGCGGGGGCTCAGCCAGTGACACGCGCCACTGGTATATAAACCTGAGGTCTAGCCCCACTGTCTCAGTTTTGCTAATTTCTTTTTTTTTAATTTAGTAAGGAGAATGGAGAAATGAAAACACAAGCTTTATCATTATGAGGCATGTATTGTACAGTAATAAGGTTACATACTATAAAAACCTTACAAACTAGTTTTAAGTGAATATGGAGTGGAAGAGCCTGTGGACCAGAGCGTCGTTGGCGGCGGGAGCGGTAGGGTCGAAGAGCTGGACGTAGTCGCTGAGTGACATGTGGAGAACAGCCCGGCCGTACAGGTAAGTGAGGCAGTAGTAGCCGCAAACAGAAGTATTGTAGCCCTGGAGCCGATACCTGTTGTAGATGTAGTGGCGGTGATGAGGATTGCGCCTCAGGAACCTTTGAAAGTCGGCCTGGTATGGCGGCCTCCCGTAGCTGTCCAGGTACTCGAGTCTGTCCTCTTCCGAGCAGTAAAACGCCACCCAGTGTTCACCTCCCTCGGTGTGTGCTACCGTGTTGGATACGATGGCGGTGAGAGGCTTGACTGGTGCGTCCGGTAGTTGGTCAGAGGCGTAGACCGCGACGTTCCTCAGTCCGGGGATCCTCGCCAGGCATTCTCTGATCTGGACGGTATTCATCGTGGGCGGAAGCAGCACAGGCAGCTTGAGGCGGATGGGTCCGACCTGTCGTTAGACACGAGCCAGTCCCGTAAGACGATGCAGTTATGAAGGGCGCAACGGTTGTGGGAGCTTTTATGGTGACAACAGCGCAGGGTCTGGTAGGTGGGTAGACCGTTGAGCGACCCGCAGCCCAGATCCTCCATGTCCTGAGTAGTGGTGGTGGCGGGCTCGGTTACGAGGGGCGTTGTACAAAGTCCCTCTTCTGCGATCCTTTGACGTAGACCAAGGGGCGGTGGATGAGGCAGGAGCGCAGCTTGTCCAGCAGGGCGACGTACGCGATGTCTCTCTGGTTCCACTCCAAGCCGTGGTAGTGACGAGTGACCCAGGCGCTCTCGCGCTGTTTCTCAGAAGTCAGGAGGTCTTTACTGAAGGGTGGGCGGGCGATGTGATGTAGGAGCAGTGTGCCGGTAGTCACGTCCACCACGCAGACCTCTTTCAGTAGAAAGTCATTATCACTGTCTTTAAAACACTGCATGTTCATCACCACGCTTCCATGATGACAGCGCGCTGGCAGTGGCTCGTTGTAGATTGGCGGCGGCACGTCCATCCCGTACGGCTGACTGAACTCGACTGAGCGCTGGCGGGGGCGCTGGCGGGAGCGCGCTTAGCGGGATACCCTTGGGTGCGCGCGCCACCTAGTGGTGGCGGAGTCAACCGCCAAAGTCGACCGTGACGTTGCGATGACGGTCCACCTCCACGACGTTGTCCAACTCGGCGTACACTATGCAGTTGAACGCCTCCGCCAAGGCTTCGGAGAACCCAATCTCTATGCGCAGGTCACCGTTGCGCACCAGGTTCCAGTGGCTGGATTGAGAGGCCGCCAGATCGGGCGTCAGGTCAAACGCCATCAGGCAGTATCCGTAGGCGTATTCGTTGCGACTGACTTCGTTACCACAGTCTGAGAAATTTATGCCTGTGCCGGTGTACAGCGTGTGGTAGGCGAGCACGCACAACTCCTGACCGAACTTGTAATCCGGTTGAAGCGGCTTACATGGCACTTGCTCACCGTCTATGTACAGCGCGAAGAAGTTCACATGGCTGTGGGTGAAGTTGAACGGGTTCTTCTTGTAGTCTCCGTTGAACGCCTGATTGCTGACCAGACCAACTATAACGCGTTTCGGTAGTTGACCCAGAAACACGCTGTCCAGAGTCTTGTTGCTGATACCGGCAGGTAGCGTGAAGGATTTCACTTCCACGCGCGTAATGGGATATTTGGCTGTGCCCGACTCCAGCATCCTGCTGTGAGCCAACAGCACGCTCGGGTTGATCTTACAGCGGCGCATAAACAGGTTGACTTCGGCGATGTCCACTTTGTAGTCTGTCATGGTTTTGGACATGATGGAGAATGAGTTCTTTGACCTGATCAGGCGAAAGCGCATCTTCACACCGTTTAACATGAACTTCTCCTGGTTGCACAGGTCGACGTGCAGATGTCCGACCATGTCCGCGTACCGGCTGCCCTTGATAAACCCTCCGGTTCTTGAGCCCGGAATTATCCTCCTCAGTATTGTCCATGTACCCAGCATAGTCCTCGTAGAACAACTCCGCGGTGAGGTGTGATGTCTTAGCGTCAACAGGTTCTCCAGGTAGGCGCGATAGGCGTACGTGTTGTTCTGAGGAGACACCAGTTTGTTGTTCAGGTACAGGTCCACTTGACTGAACAGCGAGTGCAGCCAGTTGTTAATCGGACCCACCTCTTTCATCGCTTGATCGCCCGTTACATCGTCTCCGTTAGCCGATCTAATGGTAGCCTTCACATGCAGTAGCGTCTGTGACAGATCCGTGTACTCGTCCCTATGACCCGGAACTATGAACTCCACGGGCGAGTCGTCTGTCAGGGAGGAGATGGGCTTGTACTGCACCCATTTACCACTCTCTATACTGGTCTGCGTAGGCGGTAGCGAGAACAGGTCCAACTCGGTCTTGACACACTCGCACGACCTCTGATGTAGAAACGCCATTATCCAAAGATGTCCTTCGCGGTACTCCTGCTCTTCTTACGTCGCACGTCAGTCTTGCTTTTCCTCTTCTTAGCAACACGTTTTGCGGGCTTCCTTTTCCTCTTGGACGCAGCGCTCTTCCTCGCTCCGAGGAGTTTTGCCAGAGACTGAGGAGTGACCTGCTGTACACGCCTCTTCTTATAGGCGCCGCCACCGCTCAGCACACGATCCAGTTTTTCATCGGCCCTGCGTTTCAGCGACCCGGTAAACTGTCTGAGTCGGGCGTTGGCCACAACTCGGGGGTTGGCTGTGCCCGCCGCCACGTCGCCCAGGAAGCCTACACCGGACCTCAGCGCCTCCTTGCCCAGCGCCGATGCGCCGGATCTGATCAACAGGACCACTGTACGCATCAGTCCGCCTAGGAAACTGCCGATGCCGTGACCGCTTTGGAAAGTGGCTCCTCTGAATACCGTGGACACTCCGTGCCCAGACTGCTGTTGGCGGTAGTACGCCAGATAGGGGTCGTTCGGGTTCATTGCTGCTCTCTGCGCAGGTGAAGCTTCATGCACGTAGTCCCGAAGTGGAATGGCAGGTGGCGCCCGACGCTGTCCCTTAAATCGATTTCCACGCTATCGAAGGAGCTCTTCATCAGCGGCACGTAGTGAGGGTCGGTGAAGTGCACGGTGGTACTCGCGCCGTAGATGTAGTTTTTTGCGTCGATGTTCACAATCTTTAACAAGGGCGCTACAGTGTCGCCTACTAGCTGGGGTTCTACCAGGTCGCAGTACACGTACATGTGCGAAGGGATCCCGGCCAGTAAGTTGGGCGGTCTTATAGCTTTTCTATGTTTGATCAAATCCACGTTGTGCACGTCGTATCCCAACTGTAACGCTAGGGTGGGGCTAAATTCCAGTTGCACCACAGTCTGGTCTATCGAGATCAATTCCACCTTCCCAGTCTCCTTGTCGTACTCGAACTGGCATTGGTACAAGTCCAATTTTGGGATGGCGTTGATGGCGTTGACCAGTTCACCGATGTCTTTATAGTTTCCAGCTTCCACCTTTACAGCGGTCAGTGCAGGCTTGCCAGTGTCATCCTTAGTGTAGAGATACACGCGCGCGTCCTCCCCCACTGTGACAAACGAGCACGGGTAATGGGCCTCGACTAAAGCGACTTCCCATTCACCACCCAATCGCATGACTGACGGTAGATGGGTGATGTAGTTAGCCACGGTGTTGTTTGGATAATAGTCCATTGAGCTGTTGCTGGGCAACGTCAGGTACAGCTGTCTGCGCTTTGTCGTCATAGCAGCTGTTGCACTTCGGATGCGGGTACCCACGAGTTGAAGTCCTCTCCGTAACCGACCCACTTGACCAAGTAGCGCTTACTGCGGCCTCGCCCTTTAGTGTCCAGTATTTTATCTATTTGGTACAGGCGGTCCGGGGCGACCGTCACCTTTTGCATCTCGTGCTCGTAGAAGCGCCCTTCCAGCGGCGTGCCGTTTAGGTCGCGCAACACGTACAGGGGCAGGGGAAGCGACCCGTAAACGTGGTCCACCACGAACAGCTCCTTACTCCAATTGGTCTCATAACCTTTAGCGAACGTACCCTTCTCCTTGGCTATGCGCACCGTGTCGCCCGGCTTGAACCTAGGCTTGTACCGCCGGATCGCCTTTCCGTACATGTGACGCCACGCCTTGTACACCGTTTGACCATCGCCGCTGTCCACGTCCGTGGGTCGCAAGCCGCCACCCAGGCTCTTGTGCGGGCTGCGGTTGTAGGCGTCCACAAGCCTGTCCAACACGTCCACGTAGCGATACGTGTTCTTGTAGGTCAGATAGCGCAACATGCGGGTTTTGAGCGTGCGGTTGACTCGCTCCACCACCGCCGCCTTCACGTCGGGGTTCTGCGTGGTGACATAAGTGACACCGTGACTCTTGAACACACGCTTGGTAGCGGCCCCGGTGAACTCCGTCCCCTTGTCGGTCTGCAGACAGCGGGGAGCCGCCTCGGAGAATATTCTCTCAAACGCCACCGCCACCTCTTGTCCGTTTTTCCTCTTCAACAGTACCGCGAACAGCCGCTTGCTGAAGACGTCGATCACAGTCAGCAGGTAGTTTACTCCGTCGTTGTACTGGCTCAGGCCGCGCATGTCGTTCAGGTCCGCCTGCCACAGCTCCCGGGTCCCGAACACGACGTAGCGGTTGCGGGGAAACTTCTTGCGCGCCGGCTTGTGCAGCGTGTAGGTGTCCTGAGTACGCAGCCAGTCGGCTACCCGGCGTTTCGGTAGGTGCGCAGCCCTGGCCAGCACAGCCACCCCGCCGAGGGAGCCGGGCTGGCTCGGGTCGTAGTACAGCTTCTCCATTACGGTGAGAACGGCTCCCAGTTGTCCAATGACGATTCCTGGTCAGGTTCCTCGGTTATTATCCTTCTCCTGGCCGCCGGAGGTCGCGGTCTCAGGCGATCTAGCATCGGTGTCAACCTCGGTGACAGGGGTGTCGACGAGGCCGTCGTGTCTCCCCAGGGACTCTATGCCGTGTCCAGCCCCACGCTTAGGTAACGCAACGCCGCGGGATTGCTCACGTATTCTTTGGGCACGTTCATGTCCTTCAAGGCGGCCATCACTTGATGCCAGCCGGGAGGCAATCGGTCCGCCCTTCGCGCTCTCACTATGCTGTGCGCGATGTCCACTATATTGGAATCGGGGATCTTCACGTTGTCCACATACACCGCCCCACTAGCATCCCAGGCGATGGGACTGCCTCGCCGGGTCATGAATCGCAAGAAGTTGCGCGCCACCGACCTGTAGATTTTTGAGAACGACTCCACAACGTCCTCTGCCGGGGCGCTAGACTCGCGTTTCACCTGACTCGGACCCTCCGCCGCTTCCTCCTCGCCCTCGATGATTGGCAGACCTATGGGTTGACGTTTAGCCGCGGAAAAATGCAGGAACCGTTGTAACACCTGTTGATATTGTTTCCATTTCTCCGTATCGTCCAGCCGCTTGTCGCTCAATATGCGATGCATCTCAGTGTCCAGGCTAGCTGGCTTATTGGCACTACCTGCTCCTCCTCTTGGTCCCGGTCCCGGTCCTTCTCGCAATCTCTCGATGAGCTCCTGCGGTACAACCACCATCTTCCTAGCGTACTCCATGTCCGATTAGCTTCTGCGCTAGAACGGGCAGAACAGCGTTCAACAGCAGAGGTAGGAGGATCCCTCCGCCCCGTTGGACGAGGTAGTGCCGCTTCTTGGTCCAACCCTCACCGCGTTTCACCAGCCGTCTGAGTGCCTGTTTGTGTTTGCTCAATTTGCGTTTGAGGCAGGGGGAAAGCGGTACGTTTCCGCGTAGCACGTTATACGCGCACTCGCACAATGACTTGATGCGACTCTTGTCACACGCTTTTAACAGGGCTTTGCGTTCTTTGGGCGTAGCGTGTATTAGGGCCCTCAGCAGCGCCGCGTCTTTCTTCACGCGGTGTGACATGATGACTAACGCTGGCGTGCACTCGGCCTATTTATTACTTCTTGGGCAGGTACACGTAGTTTACCGAGTCGCCTGGGAAGATGGCTGAACGTATGCGCATCTCTTCGGGCGTGGACTGTTTCAGGTCTATGAGCAGGTAGGCGTGCGGGTCGCGCGTGGCGTCCGCGTAAGCCTCCTCCACGAATTTGGGGTTCTCTGGGTATACTTGACGGGCCAGGTGTTTGATCTGAGCGCGGTCCCTGGGATTCTTGAAACACACTATGTAATGAGCGTTCAGCGATATGTCGCGCTGGCCCCTGCCCTGGTGAAACAGGTTTTGCGTGATGAAGAACACGCTCATGTTGCGGTGGTGCGAGCCCTTGGTGAACAGGTCCGCCACGCCGGGGCCAGCCTCGCGCATCATGTCATCGACGATGACCAGGGCGGGCTCGCTACCGTCGTAGTCGTCCAGGTCTGGCAGACCGGCTACGTAGCGCACGGCAGAGTCCGCATGGCCCTTGCCACCACCGCCACCACTGCCATAGTGCCAAGTGATACGGGCGAACCTCGTATCACACATGTGGTCGGCTTGCTCTATGAAGCGAGCCACGAAGTGCGACTTGCCGCTGCCCGAGGGCCCAGCCACGATGGCGGTGAACGGGTGTTTCCACCTCAAGTCCATGGCGTCTACTGACCACCATGCACCGCCACCTCGGCTCTTGTAACTAGATTCTTTTTCTTGCTTTTTTTTTTTTGAAGGGAAATAAGGGAATAAGGAATACCATTTATTTATACAAATTCGAGGAGAGGACTTCTACTGCCTGGAGGACCACTCCTCTTCACAAGGCTCATCCTCGGCCCCACGCCAACGTTGTACTGCGTGATGGTGTTATCGTCCAGGACTGCAAGGTACTGCCGAGGCATATAGATGCGAATTGGGTCATCACCGACAAGACCCGCCAAGGTGACCATCACCGCCTTGCCGTACGGTGTGTCCACTCGCTCAAACGAGTGAATGGGATACACCACGTTGTCCTGTAGGTCTGCGATGCGAGTGTAGCCCACAGCCTTGCAACTGTTGAGGGCTGTCCTGAGGTCCATCTTCTGGTCCGTGTTGAGCATGGCGCAGCGGCTGGATGCAGAATGATCGGCTCTCGCCACCGAGTCGCCTTTTGTAAGCAACAACCACGTGCTCGCGGAGGAGGTGTAGTGATGAAAACACCAACTGACGGAGTGGAGGAGTGGAGGAGGAGTGGAGGGATAGCGGAGTGGAGGAGGAGTGGAGGGACAGCGGAGTGGAGGAGGAGTGGAGGAGGAGTATTAATACACTATTACGTATAATACACTTTCTACTTTACCTGTTATAGTTTTTTTAGTATACAATTTGTAATGAGAACAAATATTGAGAAAAGTTATCCTTCTAGGACACTACGTGGAGTGCCCAGTGCCCAGATTTGTTGGGCACACAGTTACTCTGTGCCCAAGATCTGTCTAGGTATTATCCCACCCCGGAGAAGTCTGATTGTCCCTTTGTTATATGATTAAACGTTAAAGCTCAGTAATTGTGATGGTGATTAATTTGGATTTTAAGATGGTAACAAATGCCCATAAATACTGATGAGCTACTACGTAGATAGGAAGTAACTCGAGCGTTTATTCGCTTTCTCGCTCGCGAAAGTACAAACCTACTGTCGATTTTATAATTATTAGTTCTCGTCATTCCAACGGCAATAAACCTATTCACCTTTTAATACCTGATAATGGCTACAAATCTGCCATGAAATATCGAAAACCTGCTTCTGTGTGTCCAGGAGTCTCGATTACAAGGTATTGCCTTCGGAATGTCTCGTGTACTACAAGGCACGATCAAGGACCGAATTCAATCAAGAATCAACTACATGTACTTCCGACGTTCGGCCATAGGATATATGTCCTTGATCCTGAACGTCACTCATGAGATCACAACGCTGACAACTGTCGTCTGAAGATACATTGCGGCTGTTCACAAACTCGGGAAGCTGTATTTAATACTGACAACAGACCAGGTTGGTACTGCAAGCGGTTGGAACTCAAATGGTGTTTGGAAGAGGTAATGTTGAGTTATTTTAAGGATGGACGGCCTTCATATAGCTATGAACTTCCTCAAGGTTATCGGAAAGCACATGATAGGGAGCAGCCTTAGCGAAATGTGGCTAGAAAGCGGACGGCAGTATTTCCAAAGTTATCGATGGCAAGCAAGACTTATGGGAAAGGGATGAGGGCTCACAAGAATCTTCAAGCTATATGACAGATTTTGTCACTAGATTGCTGCACAGTACACTATCGATGTTAAATAGTTTATAAAAATTGTTAAATATACGTTAATGTACAGTTACCTAATTTAATTTAAAATCTTTACCTCTTGTCGTTTGCAGGAATACTCTAACATCATTCCTAAGCTTTATCAGTTGTGCCGCCAGAGTTCATGTATTTTAAAATTTGGCTTCAAAGGTAAACAATGCTTTAAATACCTAATAATATATTAATAATCAAAGGTAGGATACATTCAACCACTAAAAACAATCTGACCGGTTTTGAAACTACAAATACAAGAAGACGCACGGAATTCACGTATACACAACAAATTGTTGGCGGCCATCTTGTAACCTATGCCCTCCAAACTTATAGTAAGTAAATTTTGAGCGTTCCAATATGTTTGGCATCCGAGCAAACACCTATGCAGACATTTAAATCATTATTTTAAGCCATCGAACATGGGATATATACGGCAACAGAGTTTTGGCGGCCATCTTGGGCACCATATTGGAACCTATGCCCTCCAAACTTATAGTAAGTACATTTTTAACGTTATTGTAAGTTATTTTATACCCAAGAAAACCCCTCTTCAGACGTTTATATCATTATTTTAAGGCAACAAACATGGGAGATATGCGGCAACAGAGTTTTGGCGTTCATCTTGGGCGCCATCTTGGAACTCATGTTCTCCAAACTTATAGTAAGTAAATGTTTAACGTTGCAATGTGTTTGGCATCCGAGAAAACCCCTATGCAGACGTTCAAATCATTATTTTAAGCCAACAAACACGGGAGATATGGGGAAAACACAGTTTTGGCCGCCACCTTGGATACCGCACTTCCGGTGCAAAATTAGCTTTGGCAACAGGCATATTCGTATTCAGCGGGGTCAAAATACCCCAAAAACGTTGTTTCCCCAATTGTTACATGAAATGCTTCTTGCATTGTTCTTTTTGAAAAACGTGTCTGGTCTAGAGTAACTGTTTTAAAGCCTAGCGCGTGCAAGCAACAATCTTTGCAGATTGAATGTAAATGCCAAGGAACTTGTAAAGGCCACCTCCCGACCCCTTGTTTAACTTTGTTGCGAATCAACTTTTCTATATATTCAAAGCACACATTCTAAGATCGTATGAAGCCATTCGCCGTAACATTTCATTTTCATTTTAAGTTAAGCATTCTAAACACTAGCTGCTAATTGAGGTCCCTCTTCAGTAAGTGAGAGGATCGTCGATGGCTATAATACTTATTGAGGAATTAAGGCTTAAGACAAATTTCCAAAAATAAAATAAATCCGAGGTAAAATAAAAAAATCTATAATTATTGAGATAATTATTGTTATAATTGTTTTTTTATGAGATGATATGGAATATGGAAATAATTATTGACATACATACTTTAGTTTTCGGTGAGTATATATCCGAGAATTAATGACATTGGGCAATAAACCCAAAAGTTAGTATTGTGGCATTCATATTTGTTTAATTGTCCAAAGTATCGAATTTTGTAATTATGAATGGTATTTGGAATTTCGGCATATGCTAGCTGAGGGATATAACCTAACCGAGAGTCAATGAAATCGGACGGTAATTAAAGAATATGCTATCTTTTTTTTTAATTGGCAGTAAAATTGAATTTGGGAATTGTATATTGTATTTGCATAAAAAGCCTAGGGCAATAAAATATTTAAATCACATTTTAATCGGACCATAAACAATCATCAAAATTAGTTTTTTTTAGATTTTCAAAGTTTCGAGAGGTAAGACCGCGAAACTATCCGTTGCACCTTTATATTCAAGTTTTCACAAAAATAAATAAATAACTATATATTATAGATCTTTAAATTATACATGAGTTAGTAAAATAGGAAGTAATTTTATTTTTTTCGTTGGCACACCTGACGGTGGCAATGTCAAACATTTGTGCTTTGTTAACGAATTCAATTCTGAACTGGCACGCACCCCATTTGGCGATACTTGTGAAAATGTAAGTGATGATGTGATTATTATTACGTATGTACACTATGATTAATATTTCTAAGCTATTTTAAATGCAAGAACATACCAATCATTGATTGTATAAACTTGTTTATTGACATTTGAGACCAAACATATAATACACAGTACATTTCTCAAGCTTGTTCGAGAATCTATTAACATGTATCTCTTAACAAAGTTAAATAATGTAATACTAATTTTAATTTTAACGATTTAATAACTATTACCATATGCTATTAATATGCAAAAAATTGTCTGCAGATGGAACTTGTCTGTCATAGGTAATCAGCATTGACAAGTTGATATAACTCGATCCACCTTATATAACTGGACCTTTCCTTATATCAGATAAATTTGATTATAGGATGAGGTGATGGGATTTCAGGAAAGGGCTGAGATGAATTTAACTTTATTTTGAAGATGAACATTTGTGTGCCATTCATTTTATAAAGATGAAATTTGCTGATTTAAAAGGGACTTTCTTTACATCTACCTATTAAGAAGATGTTATTTTAATTACATAAATTACACTCAAATACGTACTCCATTGTTCAATATTTCTACTAAATTTTAAATACCACGTTATTCTTATGGGAAAACATAAGATTATATATTTTGTAAAACCACAGAGAGGGTAAACCCCTCTACAGCCATTACTTGATTTCAAACAACGGGCAATAGCAACCCCCTTGAATATTATTAGTGTCGGACATTAATTGCTATTCGTTAGTATCGAACTTAATTTTTTTTCATCGGTATGGTTATAATTAAAAACGTTTGTATTCTTTTGTTTACATACTGAATAAATGCAACTGCTTGAAATGTCATAAATTAAAAAAATGTGTCAACAAACAGCGAGGTCATTGTATTCGAGATGTGTTAATTAATTGTTCTATTTACTTGTAAGCCGCAACTTATTATTCTTACGTATTTGGATATTTTACTATAAATATTAAACTTACATAGTTTTTACAGCCAATAAAGAAAATCACCTGACACAATAAACAACAGTGGTTAGTAGTTAAATGAATTTAACTGTACCAACAAACAAAAGGTCCTAATGACCGTTAATTATTGTGCTGTGCGTTTTATGCATTTTCGCTTTGTTTGATTATGGTCGTGCCGGAAAAAGAAGTTTTGGACCAAAAGTTAAATTTTTCTGTCGATGAAGGTAATATGGTAAAAATATGTCGCTTGTAAGTATTTCGTTTTTCATTATTAACGAAGTGCCATGTTATTTGATTTTATTTCATATTTTAATATTTGGCCCATACAAATGTGCGATTTTATATTTGAGGTTAATTTAGTATAGTAGTTTTACCTGTAGCGAACGTACAAACGCAAACAAACAAACGTATTATATTCGCCACAGTGAACAAATACAATGTTTCTGAAAATCTGTCTGATCACGTGAACACTTAGATTATAATAGCCTTAAAAGTTACGTGGGAATTAATAGCTTTTTAACTCAAAATCAAATCCAAGCGAATACAAGTTTGAATAACAATTATTGTCAGTTAAAGACTTTTATTTAGATGTACTTGACTTTACAATACCGAGAGTAACACACGGAAATATAGGCTATGTTATCGATTGTAGTTACATTTCAACTAGTTTTAACATCGAAAAACTGTTAGTCATCAAAGTATTATTAAAATAAGTATATCTCGATATAGTTTTAAAACAAAAACTAACGTATTGAAAACAAAATTTTGTTTTTAGATATTTTGATATAGCTTTTTCCATTCACTGCTCGAGGAAATACAGTCTTTGATAGGCTTTCGGTTAAAAATATACTCGCGATTCTAGTTTTGTATAGACAATTTTATTACGAATGACATAGAAGTGCATGGTTTGAGGTTATAATTTAAATCGCATGCACGTGTGCATGATATTTTCCCTTTGAATCTTTCATCAATCTTTCAAATAAATGTGTATACCTAATATGTGAGTCAAATATAAGTTAAAGAAAACTACCTCCGAGAAGGCATTGAATCTCAAAGCGTGGGTATCACATGGCTTGGTGGGGTGTTGGAAATGGCAAAGCACTGAAATGCCGTATCTTACACTCAGACGTGTTTCCTTATTCTATTAATAGAAACAATAACCTAGTAATAACAAAATATTTACATAAAATATTCATTAACATTCGCAATTGACAGAGCCATCTATAAATTAAAAAGTTCTTACCTTCTGTCACTTCCGTGTAAAACATTCGGATGACAATGAATCAACTGATTGATAATCTAATGCGATATTTAACATTGTATTTTTATCGAGATAGGAAATTAAGTATGAAGTGACTGTTATCAAGAAAAATAACAGGTATCAAAAATATTTATTTGAAAAATAACATCATTTGTGAACGATATATTTGTAAGTTTTATTGGTTAAAAGATAATTTAAATCTTCTAAACATGTTATTGGGAAGTTTTTACTACAATGTTCGTTTATCTATGGTCCCAATTAACAAAAATACTACTGGTCTGTAGGGCTTTAGCCTCTAAACTTTTTTTTTCATTTACCGTTTGTATGCTAAGGAAAATAAATCTTTAGTGACACATGTTAACACATAAACAAAGCAGATGCTTAAATCACATCTTAAATAATCACAGTTGATCATTAGTTAATTTGTTGCTAATACAAACTCTGTAGTGATTTTTCTATAAGAAAATCTTTATAGGTATATTTGAGTGGGGAGTAGCCCAGGTAATTTTTGACATTTCTGATATTTTTCCCACCGTCCTTGTCCTTCAAGCTTTAAAATTATCCATTGCCGAAGTCCATTGGAATTATCCATTGGTGAAGTTTAGCGCTTGAAATTTTTCGATATCGATTTGCCTTACAAATTGCATATATGGATCATTACGGATTAAAAATCTAAAACAAAATGACAAAAACTACCGCACCTTTTTTGAACTAAATTTTGTGATTTCTTCATGTTTCTAATCTGATTTTAGGTCTTTACACGATGAATTTGTGTTTCTGATGACAGCATTTCCTTGAGGAATGTTCTACTGCCACAGTTCTTGATCTGGTTTAAATTAACTTTGACGTTACTTCCCCAAGGTTGGAGGTTTTAGAGGTAAGATTTCCATCATCCTCCTTTATTTTCTTATAGTCTAACTGAATTGTAGGCACCTTCATTTCTCGGGCTTCAAGTGCCTCACCTAGACAGTCCCCGGTCAATCCCTGACGTATGGTGAATAATGTTCGCTTGGTTATAGTAGTATTAAAGTTGGCAAAGTTAACATTTAGATATAACATATCAATCGAGTTGATAATATTATTATATATTTTCATTGTAATAGATGTTGAATGATAGACATAAAACATTGCTTTATTAATTCAATTTTTAATTAAAGGACTATATAAACTAAGTAATTTCTCTGGGGTTTTCTTTCGAATTTCCACTTTTCTTCCATCATTTGGAATCCTTTCCCCCATATAAATGATATTTATAAAGTAAGAGTAAAGCTCTTTTGATTGTGTTTTTCTTCATTTTAGTAATTTCATGTTACCATAATGTACATAACATTACTATAATACACGTAACATACATAATTCATAACATTTACTAATAAAGTAGTTATAGTACTAGATTGTGCATCGGTCTCGAGGTGTAAATACTAGTATTAGATTAGACTATATTGCCAAAGAATGCTGCTCTGAAATTCGAATAGCTAGTAATTGCATCGGGCATGTAGCAGATAGTTGGGGTTGCCACAGCGTTCGCCCAAACTTCTTGACTGTTTTAAGCGCGGAATCAATTAATGGATGTAATCTAAGTTATAGCGTATTTCGAGTTGATATCGCACATTCACTCACTTAACTTATTCCATTTGTGTTATCATACTGTTTGGATAGGAAATAGCCTAGTCAGAATAGTAGCAAAATGTGTGCTTAGATTGTCTTTAGAAAATCTGTTTTTACTTAAAATTATATCATACCAAAACAGTTCAATAACTTTGATAACCTTTAATATTTTACTCTGGCATTTTGCTTTAAATCGAGTAGTGCTGTTCGTTAGTCTATAAATTACTAGTAATTAATTAAAACTTAATTATCCATAACAGATGTTAGCTATCGTAGCGATTAGTCTTACGTCCTGTAAACCTAATCTACATCCCTGAAGTTTATAACTTTGGATTTCAGTCTTGCGCTAAAAGAGATATAAACTACCTATTTCCATTCGCGTACCACGTCACCAGTATTCGCTTACCAGTATTGTGCGGATTGTGTTGGATTTTTAGTTGATTTGTCAATTTATATTCCGGGTGTACCATTTGTTGTTGCCATAAAAATAATTGCTGATAAACTCGATTTACCGAATTAAGATTTATTTTGACGCGTAGTTCGATTGGAGTAATTCCTCAGTTTAGTCTTAGGGAAAATCTTTAGTGATGAGTTCGTGCCTTTTGAATGAAAACCAACTTTTTACTTCCTCCCTCTAGATAACATATGAAGAAAGTGCTGTTTGCATCATCATTTTCGAATTTGAGTTATATCGGTGGAAATATTGGTTTTGATGCTCCCTGAACCCCAAAAAATTGGTTTTTGAGGTTACGTCTGCCTGTCTCTTTATGTACAGATCTAGAGACCACACCAATAGGCAGATGTTGATAAAATCAATAATATTATAAAGAAGAGGTGGTTTCTGTCTGTCTGTCTGTCTGTCTGTCTGTCTGATGTTCCGGGTGAACGCAAAAACTACTTAACCGACTGGGCTGAAACTTTACACAAAGGTAGATCTTGAACCCATCCAACACATAGGCCTATTCACTTCCTTAAAATCCCCTCGGGCTACGCCCCGTGAACGTTCTAAGTTTCCATGTTTACATTTCATAAGAAAGTAAACATTCAGAAACTGTAATGCGAAAAGCTGAGGGCACTTACATTTGACAGCTTAAAGAGCAGAAGCAAGAACAACAGCTGTTACAAGCTAACTAAAATGCAATTTGCATTGACTATAGAACGGGTAAGGAGAACCCCTGTGCGAAGAACGTGTGTATCAAGTATATATATATATATATATATATATATATATATATTTATTTATTTATTTATTTATTTCAATATACTGTATAATTAATCGATATAAATAAAATAAGAGTTTTGTCTGTTCATTGCTTGGAGTTATGCAATTTTTGCATATTTTCACGTTATAAACCCTAGGGAAACCAAAACAAATCTTATCTCAATTTATGTCTGTCTGTCTATCTGCCGGTAACGCTCAAGGACGGGTTTTTGTTCGCTTTTTACTGGAAAACGGGTGCACTGACATAAATGAATCTTTTTTTCTTTGTTCTATATATGCGTGAGAAGGTTTTAGGGAACTATAAACTGGCATACCCCTTTTAAAAAAATAATGTCGGCCGCTCAAAAACGTGATTTTGTGCCTTTTTGGTCATGTTTTGTTTGCTTTTCACAGGAAAACGGGTGTACCGATTTTTATGCAACTTTTTTCTATGTTCTATATGTGCGTTAGAAGGTTTTAGGCTAATTGGATTGTTTTAAATTGTCTTAGGACACTGCGCCATGGGGGTTTAAAGATCCTACGCTATTCTTATGGACAAAGCATTTATTTATATTGAACCAGATGATGACATAGTTATTCTATAAATAGGTTTTTTAGTTCTTTTTTAAAACGTCGAGTGAATATTGGTAATAAATAACATAATTGGATATATGATCTAAGTCTATATTTGTCAGACTCATGCACACACTGACATAGTGATCACTTTATCTACGAACAGACAATGTCTATTGAAGATAAAATTTTGGATGATGGTTCTCCTTATGCTGCAGATTCACAATAAGAATACGTTTAAAAAAGTCCTATAGGGTTTTTCGCCTGAAATTTGATGCCTTAAAGGAAATAAGAAACAACATCATGGGGAGTCACGGTGATGTTCTCTGGAGATTTCACACAGACCCTTTGTCGTAAGTGAGACATGAGTGGACGAGTCTACGCCTCTCTAAAAATATATTTTATGTAGCCGACCACTGATCGTCTGAACTTAACAGTAAATATGAAAATATATTTTTGAGAAGATTAAGGAGTTGAGCAGTTTTCTTATGCGCTTTTAAAAGTTGAGATTGGGACATTGAAAAACAAATTAAGTCTCAGAAACATCTATCCTTCACTCGGCACCATCGATGAGTCACAGGATTTATTGATTGACAGTTTGTTACACCGAGGTTCAAAAACAGTTTAATCTGGAAAGTGCCTGGCTCTGTGATTGTGCCATCCTCACGTCCACCAATGAACAAGCAACGGAGATCAACACAAATGTAGGTCTATTCCATAGGAAGGAACGAACATACAATATTTAATACCGTTCAATTAACCATGACCACTGTTAGAACAGTTTGCATATATTGATTTACATTTATTTAAATAAAATGAAGTAGCCATATGTTTTTAAAATATATGATTTTTCCAAGTTTAAATTGTTTATTTACAATTATAATGAAAACAGGACCTGGCAAGAATGGTGATTTTAAAAGTGGTCTGTCAATGTTTTTAAAGTTTAATGTTTCGTTACATTACTATTAATTTATTGGAATGTAAAGATTAATGTATCAAAGTATTTAAAATGTTAAATTAAACAGGGTTAATATTTTGGTGTAGGCCTACTTGAGTTCTTTTATTTCTAAAATCGAATCCAAAGTGTTACGTGTACCGATTTGGAGTCGCAAAAACCACACCGTTCACTACCCGACAGAGTTCCTCGACTTGGCAACAGGACCCGAACTATCTGCCATAGTATATTTCGTTAAATTTAATTTAATTCTACTTTAAAAGTGTAAAATGTAATTTTAATATTGTAAAATTACGTGGGTTGTTAATTTTTTTTAGTTAATCTACCATTTATATACAACCCGTACGAAGGACGGGTATACAGCTAGTTTGCTATATAAGTACAATCCAGCGGTATCTCCAGGCTTTTTAATTTTTTTAATTTTTGATTTTAAAGGGTAAATATTCCCCTAAAACAGCTAAAAAAGCATGAAAAACTCAAATTCTTTGTAAACAGCTCTAACGAATTTATTTCAGATTTGGTATTTTTAAAGTTCTTTAGGTCTCCAATAAAATAACACCTCCCGTACTGCATTACAAATTCGGATTCAGAAATTACTGGGCTTAAAAGGGCACAAACTTATGTTTTTGAACTTTTTATAAAACCATAAATTTTTAATAACATTTACTTATTATAGTTAAAAATTATCTTGATTAAAACTCTTTATCTACTGTGTGCAGCAAATGATTCTGTGAAAAAATAGTTTCGGGTGGATATTTAAAAAAAGTGTATTAGAAGATTTGCTATTCATGCTTCCTTCCGTACCTTATATTATATACTTAGTAATATAAGTAATTTATTGATTAAAGTTGCGCTAAAAGGGAGAGCGTATGTGTCAGTTTCCTGAATCCGTTTATTTACTTATACACAGTTTAAGAATCAGGGAAGTCTTGTTGAGTGTTTATCAGTTGTGTATCTTCAAATAATCTAACAATCTCTCAAATAATTGTTTAGTTATTGGTTTATTGTTTGGTTATTGGTTTGCCATAATTTAGAAAAATGTGTGTTTGACTGCAGAGAAAATTTTGACGTAATTTTGAGTCAGTAAAATTGTAAAAGTCATATAATTAGTTTCCCTTTGATGTTTATTGATACCACAGTATTGTGGTCGCTCGGACAAGGAATCTATAAGACCCCTGATAAGCCATGGTACTCGATGCGGATGGCTTAACAGAACTATTTCAAACTGACTGCACCTCAGGTAAATTAGTCTCTTTCGCATGACTGATACCAACGACTACATAATATGTAGTCATTGCTGATACTTAAGAGGGGGCTTCAATCGAGAAATATTTTGCGTTTCTACCTGCTTCTCCTATAATACTAATAAATTACGTGCAAATTCCGTCCCTCCTTTACGTATTAGTTACTTTTTGGTTTTCAGTCAACATTCGTAAAACAACTATTGCAATGCAATAAGAGTAAAACTATTGAAAGTGTTAAATTGTATTTAAACAGACTCAAACAGTGATTTGACGTACGTGCTTACGTGCTCACGAGCTCCTCCTCTTCCCGTTGACTCACTCTTGTACAAATTTCTATTTATTGAGTAGATCAATAATTAGTCTATGCTTAAATCTAGGTTAGGATTTTGTTTCACCTTAGACAGTACTCTGTTAATATAATCATATAGTTTGATTCTGAATTTGTTTTATTTTTTATTTTATTTTAGTGACAGTTTTTGCAGAATATTTCCTATATAATAGGGTTGTTGTTCAGATTCAGTTTTAGGTTATGGGCTACTGAAACCTCTAGTCCGATGATTATCAAAAGAAAGTGACTGGCAGAGCGGCCACACGGCGACCGAACATTATATTTCATAACATGTGGAAACGTAAAACACATGGTTAGAAATTTCCAATAAACGTTATTTATATATTCATAGTTAAACACGTTTATAGCACATTTTAAAATTATTTTGTATCGTATTCCGATGAGGTTAAAATAATAGTTATATTTTAAAAATCACTAATTCAGACATTTTTAATTCTAAATTCATGTTTTGTTTTTTTAATACAACTCTCAATATAAACTCATCGGAATAATATACAAAATATTTGAAAAATGTGCTGTAAGGGTGTTTAACTGACTATTTAAATAACAATTGTTGGAAATTTCTTACCCTGTGTTTTATCTTTCCACGAGGTTATGGTAATGAAATATAATATTTGGTCGCCGCGCGGCCGCTCCGCCAATCACTTTCTTTCGATAATCGGACCATAGTGCAAAATATCAGTGTTTTAGATAATCACTGCTTCTGATCAATAAAAATTAAGTTCTTCCTACATTGCTGACAAGTTAATCAAGGTCAACCCATACTGTCTCAATTTGACCAAAATTGGATACAAATTATATTATTAGTGAGCAATATCATAAGATAATAACGTACAGTTCCATAAAAATAGAGAGGAAATCCAAAAAGTATGGCAGTGAAAGCTCACTTCAATCAAAGTAGAAAATTTGGTTTATGATTGAAGGTATCTCAGGTAACCTTTTCTATAGCAAAATTATTATTGCTTGAAATATTTTTATTTTTATTTATTTTTTGAAAACAAATGCAGTGTCCTATCAGGTACAAATTGCACTACATTAACTTCCGATGGAATCTATGTTATCTCCGGACAAAATAAAATACAAAAACCCTATATTAACCTAACCAAACTTCCACAGCCTAGTTCGGAGTAAATTGTGTAACAACTCGTAACAGCGCGCTGCAACGATTAGATTAAGTTGTTATTAATCAATGTCATCAACTTGTTTCGGAAAGAGGATGAAGTCACTATAGTGCATTGAAAGTCACTATAGTGCATTTTTACCTAATACTCACTTTCAATAAAGGACAAGCCTTAAATGAGCATTCGATGCACTAATATATATGATATTTCTGTTGCTGTCCCTTATCCGTTATCCACTAGACAGAGCGTTACGAACTCTCAATTGAAACTGCAGGAGGTTGCTGGAGTCAGATCAAACAAAAAGGTCGTATGACTTATACCACTCCATTTTCATTCTTTAAGTGTATATAGAGTTTCTTAAAAGCCCCCTCCCCCATTAATCCATTAACCACTGGAAATCAATAAATATACTTTCGGGGAAATATTACATGATTAAAGGAGAAGTGTGTTTTGACCCCTCCCCCGAAAGGTTTTGGATTGGGGGGGGGCACGTAATAAACGTTAAATACAAACCCCCATCGAGTAATACGTCATTTTAAAGGCTTTAATAAAAGAATAATGTTGAAAATTTGAGGTATTTATGTCGACCCTATCTAAAATGAAAGACAAAGTTATGATTAGTTGCAAGAACTTAATTTGAAGTAAATTAATTAATTATTAATTTTATTTCAAGAGTTTCTAGAATAATTCTAAGTCAGCAGGATTAATCTCCGGTAGCCTGTTATGATAATTTTTCACAAGCGGTTACCACTGGCTCACCCATGTGACCATTTCCGTTTCGGTACCTCGCTGTCTTAAGATCGCCACACCTATTGACTTGCTCTCTAAAAGTAAAAGAAGGAGTATTCATACTTTCAGACTGAAATTTTCATTCTTTGGGGTAGATAAAATCCAGCCATTCTTTTAGTAGTGGACTGTTGTCATCCTGTGAAAGAGTGAAGGATTTCCACTCAATAACAGAGTGGAAACCGTTTATTTCAGAGTGAAATGCACTCGTTGAAAGAGTTTAATGTACTCGTTGAAAGAATGAAAATGTGGTCTTGTCATCTTACAAAGAGTGGAGTTCACTCATTTTAATAAGTGAATAGATAAGCAAACATAAATGTTAGGTTAGGTCAAGTATTTTCGTTAGCAATCAAGGATTAGTTAAAAACAATTGTTTTACAGGTAATATCATTTGTAGTTATTAGCTTAACTGATATATCTAACGAATAAACTTCAACTATTGACTACTGGTAAATCAAGGTTTCTACATACTGCTTGCAAGGTGAATGTAAATGCTATATTTAGGCTTATCATAATGTAGAAATAACTTCGATTTTATATAAGCGTTAGTTTGAGGTAAATTTTAATTTTAATTCTTAACCTAAAATACTAACCTAACTCAAATTATTACTTTAATGTAGATCTGAAAAGTAATCATATACTTTAATGTAAATGACACTGAATTAGAATACAGCACCGTTAAATATATCTGTCAAACAGTGTAAATAACTTTAAAACAATTTGTTTTCGTTAACTTGCCTTGGAATCTTTATTTGTTCTTCACCAAGACCAAACATCACAGTACCAAAATGGAGGAACTCTTGTTATTCCGGCTCAGAGATCCCCCCATTCCCACGAAATTCACTCGAACGAATGAGTGGATATCACTCTGTCAAAATACGATTAGATACTCGTCTAATAAAAGAGTGAAAACTCAACTTTTAACGAACAAAATGTTCAATATTTTTAAAAATATTACATTTTAGCGAATTCCCCTATAGGTAAGAAGCCGTAGGTCTCATGGTAAGACTTAAGCCCGAAACCATGATAACTTTTCATTTTGAGGTCCCCAGATGCCAAAAACACCATTCGTTCAAATTTGTATATATGTATATTTATATGTGCCGTAAGCACGATAACTGTCGTAAAAAAAGTCCGATCTTAATGAAATTTGGTAAAAATGTGTAAAGTACCATTTATTTGAACAAGTTCGAAAATCAGACGAATCGCACCATCCGAAGGGGTTTTAGGGTTTTTTTTACCCCAAAAATGGGTTTTTGGGGTTTCCACATGTAATTTTTATTTAAATCAAATTTTAATTTTTACCATTGAATTCAGCATACAAAAATAAACAATTTGCTATTTTTACCATATTGCTCTACGTTAATTGGTTACTGAGATAATGAAAGTGTTAAACACAGTACGTTCTCTAATGTTATTCTTATGGAGAAAAAGAAAAATTGTCTGGCTTATTTATGAACATAAACTGAGAAAATTTGGTATATGGCTTCATCTGGTTGTGGTTTATTGTTGTTTGAACACAAACATTTTTCGCCTTTGGTTCCCGTAGCAGCAAACCTGCGTACTCATCCCCAATGTTATTCTTATGGAGAATAATTAATATTTTAAATATAGCTACTTGGTTCCCATGTTATTCTTATGGAAAATAATTAAAATGTTATATCGCTTATTTATGAATGTATATGGGTGAAACTTGGTATGTGACTTCACTAAGATGAGTTCTATTGGTATTTGCATAAAAAAAAAACCTTCTTTTGTGTTCCTTGTTGCAGCAAACCTGCGTACTCATCCCCAATGTTATTCTTATGGAGAATAATTAATATTTTAAATATAGCTAGTTTGTGAATATATTTCTTATGAATCCTGTTAAGTGTTTTAATGTGTTATGTTATATATTCATTGGAAATTCGCTGAGTGCAGGTTTGCTGCGACGGGGATATTTCCATTTCTTGAGAGTGGATATTCATTCTTTCGGAGTGAACACCTATTACATTCTATAAAATAAACGGAGTTTTCACTCTTTGTATTTTAGTGTGATAGCAACGGGTAGTTAAGGTAGTTAACGGTAGCACCGGGCCTAAGGTTTTTCAATACAAAAATATATAAATGTACCTGGATCCTCAGGGATAGGGAACCCGCAGGCCTTCCCAGTCTTTCCATCTGAGATATTTGCATCCCCTTTTAGGGATATTTAGATCCCTTGGGATGAAATGGGGTTTTGGGATGATTTAGATGCCCCTCATTTTAAAGTTCCTCTGCTATGAACAGTTTTTGTTCAATATTTAAATTT
Organism: Allygus modestus; assembly: GCA_963675035.1. Classification (NCBI taxonomy): domain Eukaryota; kingdom Metazoa; phylum Arthropoda; class Insecta; order Hemiptera; family Cicadellidae; genus Allygus; species Allygus modestus. Next base: position 35,830,791 of record OY776113.1, on the reverse strand, counting down.
TTCAATAATTATAAATAATATTTGTTTTAAACATTGTTAGATTTGTAATTTTTCCAACACACATATGCCCGTTGTCAGCCATTAAACCAAACACTTAAAAAATCTTACTTGTTAGGAACAGTCGGTGGGTGGGATGGGCTCACACTTTTTTAATTAAGGTATCAGTGATTTTAATGAAACGTGGATTTGGATTTTGTGTGCAAGTTATTTTGTGAACCAATCTTAAGTGAAAAGTACGATCCAACAAAAACCCAAAAGATACTCTCCTTAGAAATCAATTTGCATTACAATCTATTTATTTATTTATTTCAATTTAAAACCAAGGAATTTGAGGTGATTCAACAATGATTATACTTTACTAAGTAAAATTATAATACAACCGACCAATATGAAGTACAAACTATTTTAGAAGCACAAATCTTTAGAGGGATAATTCGAAGCATTTTATCAATCCGAGGGATTAAGTGAGATTTTCTGATTGATGATGTGGGGTATGTTTACCAGTGGAGTGGATGACTGGAAACACTGAGGCCGTCACGTTTTCTTGACCGCTGGCGCAAATGGCTCACCCAGTCAGCCAGTTCAACCGAGGTGCCCCCAGTGATGATGGCAGAGGTAATGGCGGGGTTTCCGCTACCAAATTTAGTTTTGGAATGATTGATTGATTTTAGCAAATTTATTAAGGGGGATAATAAATACTTTCATTTTAAATGGGAAAGAGTGTAATGTGTACAAACTGTGACAAATAAGAGATTCATGCCTTTCATTACGTAACTAATTGCTCTTACGGTATTGGTTTACGTCAGTAATGCCTGTCTTACGTCCAACAGTGCGACCTGCATTGTGTAGCATTTCAAATCAAAACAAAAGTATCTTAATTTCCGATAGTATTAAAGTTGTTAACCATTAATTACATAATGGCGTAAATAAGAAAAAAAACCTAGTCACTAATTGATTTTGCAGTTGGTTATTTTTGAATTGTTTTACGAAGTCGATACATATAATCAACACCCCAAAAACCCAAAGGCCCCAAAGGTTTGGTGTTGTTTTTGTGTTTGTGTAGTACATATTCAATACTTGTACCATCCATCTCTTATGCATATTTGCTGTCTTGAATGTGAATAAATGTTAAGTGTAGTATGACGTCTTTAATTCCATCCCGAGATGAAATCGAGTGATATTTAGGCTCTGCTCTTAACCAGAGTTGGTTAGGCTCTGCTTTTAACCAACTAACAAACAAATCTTTTGAACTATCATCACAAAAATAAAACCACGGGTTCTTTAGTTTTGATCCAATCGCGCCTTATGAATTTTAAGAGTGAATTTCATGCTAGAGTTCTTAACTCTGATTCCGAACGGAATATCGTGTTTAAATTTATTTTGAAAACAGAAGTTACAGTCGCGTTATAAAGTGACAGTCAAAGTAGTACTAACTGTATTAGTTCAATGAAAGACAGGAGGGCGGAATACGGTATGGGTTGTGCCTCAAACTGGGGTAAGCTGTATTTATCCGCCGGATATTCGGTCGGGTTCTACAGCATCAACAAATAAGGCCTAAACCCGCTTTGAAATTCCAATGTGCCGCTAGCTTTCCTTTTCTACTGATGCGTTCGAGGCGGCCAACTTTATTCGCGCTAGCCACACAAACAAAAATAGTTTAACAGCTTAAATGTTAGAATAAATAGTTGGAACAGTCTGCTAGTTTTATCAATTCCTAACAAAAGCCCTCCTAATTATCAGAAAGTATACATTACTTATTCTGCATTTGTTCTCATCCGTTTAACTACATGATATAAACATAAAATATTCATTACGAAACAAAATGGTAATACACTTATAATGGTATTTCTTAAATACACTACTCATATATAAAGCTTTGGAATTGAAATTTGTGTATAATTTGAAATATCTCTTAAATTTAGGAAAACTAAGTAGGGAAACTCAAATAGGGTGTTACGTAGTTTATGAGTCCAAAACTTTAGAGCAAATAATTAAGTTCTAAAAAGAAATACCATTTGAGCCCTGGGATAATTTATAAACCCACTGATGGTGGAAATATACTCTGAGTGAAATTATAATTATAGTATTTGTATAGTATTATTTCTTTTCTCGATTCTTCTCAGGAATAAAACCCCATCAAGACGTTTTTATTTTTTTATTTTTTGTTTAGTTTAAGTCATTAGTCATCACTGAGGGGCAGATAAATGGAACGAAAATAGTTTGATTCTAAAAGGAATTAAAATTTAATGTTTAATGTTAAGTTTGGGAATGCAGGACTGTGGGTGGCATTAGAGAGTTTTCTTTTAAAAGTCTTTTTTTCCACATTTAGTTTGAAAATTATTGACCTGGTCCAAAGATACAGTCGTGGTCGATTTTTTATTATAGCAAAAATTGTATTATAACTGTGGTATTAAACTTCGGAAAACATTGGTAGGAAGATTTTATTATTAGCTTATTAATTTATAACAGAAGTAGGTAAAATCTTATTAATAAGTTTAAAATTTTTTTTAATTTTAAGTAGATGTTCGTTTATTTATTTTCTTCGCAAATTCGTTAGTAATATGATTGAACGTATATTTAGTCATTATTTTTTATTCTATATTTGAGTTTTGATTAAAATCATAGACGTTCCGATTTGTTCCTCATCAAATACTATTCAGTTATTGCTGTTTTTTGATAATTTTTGCTCCTTTATTAGAGAATTTTCTCTATAGCGAAGAAGCTATTACCGTTGGTGGCATGGTAAGACTTAAGCCCAAGACCATGATAACTTTTCATTTTGAGGTCCAAGATGCTAAAAACACCATTCGTTCAAATTTATATATATATATATATATATATATATATATATATATTATGTTATAATGATTGATTAGGGCTACTAATATTATAAGATGTATATTCATATTTTAACAAAGTACCCTTTTTTTATAAAAAACATTTTTATTTTAGACTGACATGTTTCGTGCGCTTAGGCCATTATCAAAGTCTATAAAAATATAACCTCACATTTAAAATAAAATAAATATTAATCATATGTTAAAATTAATTATTTTAAAGTTGCATATGAATTGTTTGTCATAATCGATAATATATTTTATTTTCTTCTGTTATTTTCTTTGAATACTATATCAAGTGATTTTTATACGTCCCTGTTCTTATTTTTTCAATTTTATCAAATATCGGGTTTGATTGTTTAGGTAAAACTGTATTTAGTATGTTTGAAGGGTCTTTTTTAAAATTAAAGTAAATATTCATTTCTTCTTTGACAAATAGCTTCTCTCTTTCTCGTTCAAACTCTAAAATTGTTAGATGTTCTTTTAGATCTGTATATTTGTGTTTTGACTTTATCAAGTGTTCTGCAAAGTTAGATTTCATTGTTGTTTTGTTGTTCGATTTAAAAGCTTGTAGATGTTCATTGAATCTAATTTTGAAGTTTCGGGAAGTTTGTCCGATGTAATAACTATTACACTCGTTGCAGTTTATTTTATATATTCCAGATCTGTTATATGTGTCGTCTTTATTATCTTGATGATTTGCTATTTTGTTGTTTAATATTTTAAAGATATTGTTCTTAGTTTTATAGCTAATACTAATTTGAGAATTTTTAAATGTGTTTCTTATAGTTTTGTTCATACAATTGTTGTATGGTATGCACATATATTTATTTTTTTCTCTGGTTTCTATATTTCCTTGAAATTTTTCTTCTCTTTGTTTTTTAAGTTTTTTCTTGATCATGTTGTCAATCATTTTTCTTTTATATCCATTTTTTTCGGCTAAATATTTGATTACATTAGTTTCTTTTACAAAATTATTATTTTTCAGTGGGATGCTTACTAATCTGTGAATTAGGGAATGGAAGGTTGCCATTTTATGGGACCATGGATGATTTTATGGGACCATATATATATATATATATATGTGTGTGTCCGTAAGCACGATAACTCTCGTTAAAACGGTCCAATCTTAATAAAATTTTGCAAAAATGTGTAAAGTACCATTTATTTGAACGAGTTCGAAACCCTGACGAATCGCACCATCCGAAGGGGGGTTTTGGGGGGTTTTGTACCCCAAAAGTGTTTGTTTTTGGGTTTTCACATGTAATTTTTATTTAATTAAAATTTTAATTTTCACCATTGAATTCAGCTTTAAAAAAACAATTTAGTATTTTGACCATTGCTCTACGTCAATTTGTTACTGAGATATTGAAAGTGCTAAACACAGTACGTTGTCTAATGTTATTCTTATGGAGAAAATGAAAAAATTGTATATCTCTCTTATTTACAAACATAAACTGACGAAACTTGGTATGTGGCTTCATCTGTTTGTGGTTTATTGTTGTTTGCACACATAAAATTGTTCGCCTATGGTTCCCATAGCAGCAAACCTAGGTACTTGTTATGGAGAGTACTTAAAATGTTATATAGCCCTTATTTATGAATTTATATGAACGAAACTTGGCGTGTGACTTCACTTAGATGAGTTCTATTGATATTTTCATAAAAACCCATTATTTTTTGTTCCTTGTGGCAACAAACCTGCGTACCCCAATTTTATTCTTATGGAGAATAATTCATATTTTAAATATCGCTTATTTGTGAAAATATTTCTTATGAATCCTGGTAAGTGGTTTAATGTGTTACTAAGACATATATTCATTGGAAATTCACTGAGTACGCAGGTTTGCTGCGACGGGGGTATTTTACAACATCACTAAGGTTACCCTTTTTAAGGATGCAAATTTATTTATACATATACTATACTAATATACAAGGTGCCTCAGAAACAATAATATTATACTGTGAATGCATGAAGGTAAAATCAGACAAATATGATACTGTATATTTGAAAACAAATTGAACTATATAAAAGCAACAGTTAATGACAGTAGTAACCAGTAACCAGTAAATTACATTTTACTAGAGCTACAGTGAAAATCTTAATTTGAAATCCCAACAGACAATTAAATGGAAAATCATTGATCCTCTATAATATGAAAGTGACATTAGGCATACAGGATGCATCTACCAAAATATGATAAAGTTGATAAAGTCAAGTTCATGACGAATTACTGTGAGTGGCTAATGGGGAGAGTAGAAACAATAATTAACAGTTCAAAAAATACCGAGTTTAATTCAGGATTCAGGTGAGACTTACAAACAAAGAGATCTCGGCGAGACCTGTACTGATGGTTTGATGATTTGCTGCTTCTTGTTCCTTTAACGCACAAAGCATTTCATGTAATTCCCTCTCTCTGTGTCGCTCTGCCCCACAAGGTCATCCTGCTTCTCGTCACTTATAAGTGAATTTCCTATGGAAAGTGAACTATTAGCATGACCCGCAAGGTGAAACTTAAGCCCGGGACCATCATAGAAGTGCCTGACGTGACTCCCTAAACACGTTTTGGCGGGTCGTTCAAAATTATATATATGTGTGTGTGTGTGTGTGTGTGTGTGTGTGTGTGTGTGTGTGTGTGTGTGTGTTTGCACTCTAGCGGTCGCATTTTTAGTTCGATTTACTTCAAATTTGGTAGAGACATTCCTTTCTGTAATCAGTTGGACAAGTTCGTTGGGCAAAACAATCGGAAAACTCTAAACCCCTTTTTTGGGGATTAATCTTTCAAATTTCGAGGTTTTGGGCCCAAAAAGGGTCAGAAAAGTCCCAGATGTAAAATTAACGCTTGTAAAAAGATGTGAATTAGTGAGGCAGAACTTTGATGCCCTCTCTTATCATTCTAGCATAAATATTTACCGAGTTATTAAATAAAATGTATATCAACCATACACATTACGATGTCTTGTGAGGGTTATACATTAGAAATGCCTGTTATTCATTTGTTGGTGTACTTTTATCATCCCCAGCATCCTTACGCCTACTTTCAAGCCTGACTGGACCTTCTCCTAATCTTATAACCCGTGCAAAATTGTATTCCCAGCATTGCAGTAAAATGAAACCATGAGCATCAGAACAGCCAATAAATCAGTGTTTTCATATGTCAATAAAAATTGGAATAATTGTATGTTTTTACACTGATTTTGAGTTTTTAAAGTTTGATATGTTGAAATTCACCTCCCTCACGTCAGCGTGCGAACTCGTTCGAGGTAACATTGTTTTGCCATCGGCATGGTTTGAATATTTACTATCTGCTACATACTTTACTTACCTGCATACTTGTTGGATCACTCAGTTAGCATTTCACGCCTCGTTGTAGGCGTTGAGTGTTGCGTCGTCAAGATGTGGCCAAAGCCCAACATGCCACCAGTTAACCATGATAATGGTTTTAAATTAGGGGTGGGGGGTAGCCAGCGTGTATTTGGGAAACAAAAATCACTAAACTCACTCGAGCTTCAAAAAATGTTTTCAATCAAAAATATTTTTAAAACTATTTTTTAATGCGATAGAGTTCTTTGATAGCCGGTGGCAAAAGCTGATAAACGTTTAAACCTGTATATTTTGGCACTTTTCAAACTAGTTCAGATTGTCCTGCCTGGCAAAATTGTGTTTAAAATGTGTTATTATAATGTGTAGTGTCGCTGTATTCTTTTGTGTGTGATTTAATATAAACAGCAACGTCAAAGACGTGTAGACATAGGACTGTAAGCATATCCAATCTGATAAAGTGGTATTTGTAATGACAATTTTGAAGCAGCCTGAGCATGCTTCTCAACCCTCTCTTCTACCAGACACAAATTTGTTTGAGATTTGTCTCAGTCGCTCCCCTCAGAATGATCGAGTAGGAGATGTGCGACTGGAGTTAGCAGAAGTAGACAGACAGAATAAGATCGGGGTTAAGGAAATTGAAGGATTTTTCAGGACCAAAATTCCTTTAGTCAATTAATTTAACCTAAATATTGCCCATCTGTTCACACTAGTTTATACCATAGTCCAATCCCACCCATCAAAAAATTCAACTGCTTTGTTGGTCCCAAATCAGTTTTACCAATGGAAAGGTTGGGGAATTTGATTTTTATATCCTGAAAAATTGTACTGCTTTATTAATTTTGATCATTGAGTAAATTTCCAATTTTTTGTTGTTTTTTTTGTGATGATAGTCGTATCACCTGCCAAATTGACAAGTCGTTTTCTAGGATTTGTCTGGGAGGTCGTTGATGTAACCTAAAAGAGTAGTGGACCTGTGATTGATTCTTGTGGAAGCCACTTGTGATTGCATTTGTTTCGATTGCGGAAAATAATTTTCATTAACGGCCTAAAATGAAAGAAAAGTTCCTAAATATTTCCTAAATTATTTAGGAAATAATTCCTAAAGTATATTTAGGAATTATTTACTCTATTAAAAAGTGGAACAGTTCCTCTCTAGGAAGTTTTAGGCGACCATTCCCAACAGAGCAAAAGTTGTAGTAAACAATTTACTTCTTGGTTTCCACCAACCAGGTAAACGCACAAAACCAGGTCAACAAAATTAGCTAGTCAATTGTGTCCACGAAATTGGGATAAGACGATGAGAAATTGAATTTGTTTAACCTAGAAAAACATATCACTAAGGACACCCGATTAAAATTTATTTTTTAAACGAACCCTGCAACTAAACTTAAGCTTAAACATGTTTTATTGTGGCGTAAGAGTAGAGCCAAATGGTCGAGAGGTTGAGTGTAGGGAGTATCCGTGTGTCCAATAGACGGACGGAATACCGTGTGTCCCTTTGTTGTAAGGGAATCTTGATCAGTAAAATAATACTTCATCACCCAGCTGTCTTAATGCAGTTTGAAAATATCATTTAAGATACATTGGGTGTAACTTAAGTAAATAAACAAGAGCACTGAGTCAGAGTACGGCCAACACGAAAGAGACCGTTTGGAAGATTTTGGAACCCGATCACAGCAACCTGAAACAATTAAATAAATGGGTTTAAAAAATGTTTATCCAAAATGTTGTTTGGTGCAGTCAAGTGTATTGTTTCTTCAAACTAGGATTCTGCAAAAAAATACGTCTATATAATGGAGCAAGAAAGCATATTAAGAGGCGCACATTTCAAACACGATATAAAACAGTGTACGACCATTAATTTTCTTCGAACCTCTATTTTATTTGGCTTCAATTTTGTAATGCAGTTAAAACTCGCTGTACTTTCAGCTAAACAGTTCCTATGAAATATAAATTTATAGGAGAAGAAATCATTCAAATCCATACGGATTAACCCAGTATCCAGTTATTCAGGAATAAAATAAACGTTTAAATGATTATAAGTATGAATAAAAGGTCAGTAGAGTTGATTGCTTCCAGATTAAATTTCATGCTTAAATTTTGCATATATTTTTCACTAAACATGTATCTTATTTATATATTTCAGTCAATATCCGTATAAACTATACATTTAACACTAAACTATGGTTAACAATTAAAATTATTTGGTGGAAATTATTGATTTGTTATATTATACGGATTGTTTATGATAAATATGATGATGGTTATTAATTTATTATTTATGTTTATTATGAATTGATTAGGTTATTTAACAAAGATTGATATTGATTTTCTAAATATCAAAAGTTGTCTAGCACAATATAGAGCATACTTTACCCTAACTTCTGCAACTAGGATATTTCTGTTAGGCCTACCCATTTCCATTACTGATATTAAATACTTAAAAAATATATCATCAGAGCCCCTAAGCATCCTTATGAAGACTTATTACTTAAGACAGTGTAAAGTTGGAAAATTAATTTTGCATCAGTTTGTATTCCAAGTCCTTTCGAGCTTAAACGTTTCGAAAGTAAAGAGATATTACATTTTATGATAAATGTTGACGAGATTCTGAGGAAAACTCAACAATTGCTCATCTTATTAAGAGTGTAAAATTTTTTCTCGAAAAACCCTGTTCTTTACGTTAAAAATTGACTTGTCTACAAATAATGAACACGGTCGGTCGATTGGTATAGTAGTTCGCACGTTGTGTTGATTATGAAAACACATTATTATTTATAGCGATTGCAAGGCTTATATTGCTTTCATTTCATGTGATAGCATCCCGCTCCCCCCCATCACCACCACCTCAACGAATCAAAAGGGAAATAAGATTTATAAGTTTTAGTGTGATTTCCTCTAAAAAAATAAAATAAAATATCTGCTTCAGAACCAAACATCAAAGTGTGACGACACACAAATTACAACATGTTTGAGATACCCTGCAAGAGAAACTGATCAGTGATTTGTTTGTGGATTTTATTTTATTTATTGTATTTTTGTATTACTCATAAAATTAAAAAAATTCGAAATTATTTTACTGAACGTGAGTAAATCCTATTTTGATTAAGAGTTTATGATGGAGTTTTGTTTTAGTTTCGGTTTTACTCGTTTGGAATATATCGACGATAATTGTGTTGAATAATAAAATAGTTTCTCGCCGTCGCGTCGCGCAGTCGGCAATATAGACTCACCAATAGTGTCGTTTTCTATTTGGTCAGGCGCTCGGAGAGTTGTCAATGGTGATGAGATAATCCGACTTATGTACTTTAGAAACAGTTACTTTGCCGCCTTATTACTAAGATACTTTGAGCTATGGTGGGAAGTATTACTTTATTGCACTTACAAAGATTACTGAGAGTGCAGCAGTATTACAAGCAACGGACTAATAATACAACGATAATGATATGAATATCAATGCGAAGTTATAAACTTACTGGATACAACTTTCCATATTGTTAACTGTTCAGCTGCACCTTGAATTCGTGTATCTTTAAACAACAACCTGTCATTACATCTGATTGGGCGATTACTTTGTGCAACGGAAGAATCGCTGTTTAATCAGTTCAACTGACAACATCGACTCCGTGATTGGGACGCCCCCGACCTGACCCAAATGAAGAACTTAATGTTGGCATATCGGGAACAAAATGACATGGCAAGATATCAGGCCCTCAATAAAATGTACAACAAGATGGTGGACGAAGCCAAGAGACTGGCCAATGTCAGGTTGATTTAGACTTCCGACAATAAATGCAAGGCGGCCTGGAGCGTAGTAAATAGTGTCAAACCCCGGGAGTCCAAGATGGTCTGCAGCGCAAGCCCGGGCGATTTTAACACCTTCTTCATCACATCTATTGAATAGATTGTAAATAATATCCCTGAAGGTCCTTTTGACCCAATGACCTCTGTGTGTGCGAAAACCCTAGGCCTACATTGTTCCTTCAACAGATGGAGGCCCATAACAGAAAAGCAGACCCTCGATCTGATTGTTAGGCTGAAGAGCTCAAAGAGCAGGGATTGTTATGGCTGGTCGACACTACTACTTAAGGATGTAGCAGATCTCTTCACCGCTTGACCAAAGTCATCAACAACTGCTTAGAGGCCGGTAACTTCCCTGATGAACTCAAGAGGGCCAGGGCAGTCCCGATCTTCAAGAAGGGGGACCGCTCGGCCGTGGCTCCCTTTCAGGCCAATACAGGCCAATACACAGGCCAATTTCGATCCTTCCAGTTTTGGGTAAAGTGCTTGAGACGGTGATGAAGCGGCAAATTTATAGCTACTTTGAAGAACATGAGCTTTTCACTGACTCTCAACACGGTTTCCGTACTCAGCGGTCAACAATAGCTGCCGTTGCCAAAGTAACAAGAGAAGTGGTAGAGGCCTTCGAGGATGGGGACTCGGAGGCATTGACTCTCTGTGACCTTAGTAGGGCCTTCGATTGTGTGCCCCACGATATTCTGCTCGACAAACTCAGATGCTACGGTATGGGTGACATTGTGCTCTCTACTTTCACGTACTACCTGGCTCATAGAACACGGAGAGTCACTGAAGAGGGTGCAAACTCCATTGTACTGGAGGTGAGGCAGGGAGTTCCCCAAGGCTCTGTGCTTGGGCCTTTTTTTATTCCTAGTGCTTATTAATGATATAGATGACAGCAACAGCGCAATCCTATTTGCTCATGACACTACGCTGCGCACCAGAAGGCTCATTGAAGAAAGAAAGAAGAAAGAAAAGTGCTTTATTATGCAATTGTGAAAATAACATTACAATGTTTTTGAACTAATATAAAACATTCACAAAATCAAATATTATTTTCCAGTTCATCTTCAATGCACTAAAAGCCATAGTCACCAGACTGTCGGCTTGGTTGGCACATATAATACGTTAAAAATAACAATACATGTCTCTTAGACAAAGTAAAACATATAGCCCTTCTAGCACTGCAAAGAACTATTTAATATAAATAATAACAGTAAAAGAAAATATAGCAACATAAAATTTACTAGGACTTATATTGACCAAAAGAAAATTTGACCAACTCCGTACTGTCATATCAATAAAACACAGAAAACAAAAAAACAGCTTTACAATAAGTACAATCCCACCCATCAAAAAATTCAACTGCATTTGTTGGTCCCAAATCAGTTTTACCAATGGAAAGGTTGGGGAATTTGATCATTCCCCAAACAAATTACATGCTAAATATATCATCAGCTTGTAATAAACCCCGGGACAATAAACATACTTATTTGGCTAAACTCATCATGCCAAAGTGATGCTACATTTTATGATTAATGTTGACGAGATTCTGCGGAAAACTCAACAATAGCTCATCTTATTAAGAGTGTAAAATGTTTTTCTCGAAAAACCCTAGAGCCCCTTAAATTACATAATATTAAGTGAGATAATCCGACATAATGTTAATAATACATTATAATAATATTACATAATACATAATATTACATAATACATAACATTACATAATATTACATAATGTTAATATTACATTATATTACATAATATTTTTGTTTCTAGTGGAGAATCTTTGACCTTTTACGTCGATAGGTTGTTGATTATATGATTAACAATCAATCATCCCGTTAATGCTTTCTTGGCTATTGAGCTGCTGTTTGTAAGATTATTTGTTATAATCTTTTGTTCATTCTGTTTGATTAACAGACACAACGTTACACATTTTTAATAATAAAAGATTCAACCAACTACTGGCTTAAGCCTCGGCCCTTTAAATTATTTACACCTACTATAAACTGTAAATATATCTTTCTAAACCTCCATATAATAGACATTCATTATTTATTATATATTCAACAAATGTATTGAATATTGGTTAATTTGTTAAATAATTAAGAAAAATCCTCGTATACATTTTGTTCTTAGTTACAATCATCTAGAATATTGAAAATATAATATATGTTTTACGTGAGTATTAATTTGAGTGACAGACACATTGCTTATCAAAATTTTGAGTTTGACATATTTACAAAAGTAGAAATCAAAAATTAAATTTATTAATTATATATTTCCTATATTTCCAAGCATCTCTCAAGAAATAACCTAGTCTGTGCCAATCCCTCCCATTAATATATTCAAAGAATTCCTCATTTGATAATTGTACCCTTTGAAACCAAACCCGTCGTATATTTGAGAAAAGTGGACATTTTGCCACGAAATGAAAAACATTTTCACTTTCTCCCGAGTTACACAGAGAGCAAATATAATTGTTGTCTGGAATCCAAGGTTTAAAATTAAGGTTAATCAACTCAGCTCTTGCTTTAATAGCCCAAGAAATAATGTCCAAGTTATAAATGTTATCAGATAGGAAGCTCCTTTTGCCAAGTTCAAGGTCAAGCACGCGGTATTTTTCATGAAATTGCGATGTCGCTGCACGGCCTTGACAATCCGCTATCCATCGTAATCTCGCTGCCTCCAGAACCTGCATTAGTTGTTACTGAATTTGAAAAGGGTCTTCCACATTAAACTCGATATTTAAACCATACTTCTGTTCCATTTGTTTCCATTCTTTATAACAAAAAATGTTCTTATTAACGATTATTTTAAATAGGTAATTAGGTAAACGATTGGTTGACATATTTGCTACTTTTACTAAATAATAAATATTCATTTGAGCCGTGAACAACTGAATTTTGTCAAAACTGGTTTCAAGGTACAAAACATAGTTTGAGGTATTAAGTGGCAATCTAAACTATCGTTTTATAAATGCACCGATTCTACGAATTCACTTTCACTAAATCCCCAAACTTTCGCCCCGTAGCAAACTATAGCTTTTATACCTAAACTAAAACATTTACATTTTACACCAAACGGAACCCTATTGTTATTTATTAAATTTTTCCAAACCGAATTAAGAGCTAATTTTCCCGCAGAAGCTTTTTCCTTTAAATGCAACCTCTACGATATTGACGAGGTGAAAGTGACTCCTAAATATGTGTATCTATTAACCACTTCAATTTTTTCTCCCCCATAATAGAAATTGTCCCTCATCCTTTACCTCCCCCCTTTTCAGAAAACCATAATTTTTGATTTGTTTAAATTGACCCTTAAACTCTATGTCATGCAATAACTTTCAAGATTATTAATCATGTGTTGAAGAACAGTAGCGGTTGGTGCTGTTAGAGTAATATAGTCTGCATACATTAGCAGTGGCGGATTTAAACAATTGCCGCCTAAGGGCTATTAGGAAATTTGCCGACCTACCTCCCTCCCATTAATAGTTGTCCTTTCCGCCGCCCAGGTTTACCCACATATATTTTGTTTGGTTATTTTGTGACAGTATCTAAAGAAGTTACGAATTAACTAAATGAATAAGTTTAAGAAATTTATGTTATTTCCTAGTTAAAAAAACTAGTAAAATAATGTATAATTGACTTGATTTACATTAACACAGTTTAATATTCAATATAGCCTACTCAATGACAATCATCCCTAGAGACAAATGTTCGTGTTAAAAGCAGTGAAGCAGTGCTAGTGCTACTTTTAATAACAAGAAAATACTTCAACAGCCTAAAATCCCTTCTTACAAAACCCTTCTTCATCAAAACATTAATTTGTACACCAACGCATTGACTACTGAAAATTATAATAAATAACCTATAAATAAGATATGATGACACTGTAGCCTTAACATTTGTAATTCGGACCATTAGTCTCAAAGTTCTGACTATTTTAATCCTGAATTAGCGCTTTCAATACAGTTTTTCAGTAATTTTTTAATTTATACTTTTATACAAAGAATGTTTATATGTTTTTAGACGATCAAAATATAAAAATTAATTGATGTAGGCCTAATCTTCATAAAACTCTACACATTTTCAAACACTTCTTCTAGTTTCACCTTCATGATGTTGTAGGTCCAATGAATTAAAATATAATAGAAGTCACTACTCTCTGACAAATAACCTTCAAAATGCGTGCCGTCATATTTGGTATTTTATCCTGTTGTGTCAGCTTGTTGGACGGTGTCATTCGATGTACAAGGCGGCTTGTTTTCAACACTATTTCCAAAGCTATATTAAAAGGGTGTTTTCATTTAACTCAATTCATAACTTTGCTTCGAGATAAACAATAAAATATGTCTTAAAATTATAAAGTTAAGTTTAACATCATGATTCGCCTAAAATGCGACAAGATATTAATTTAAAGACTTCAAATATCACAGTTTTTCACTTAATGAAATGGGAGATTTTGACACCGTCCCACCCAAAAATATATATATAGAGATCTCGCCTGGAGTAAAAAACTGCAGCCTACATGCTGACCACCATTTTGACCCTCTGTCAACTATGCTCCCATGGATGGCAACAACCAATCAAATCCTCTCTTCACACATTATGTTAGTCTTTATTTGTCTTTGGTCAGATGTTTTGTTTAAAAAATATCCTCCAAAATGAACAATTATGTGTGGTAGCCTTTGATGGTAAGTATAAGACAGCTGAAATAACTTTATTTGTTACCTTGAGTTCGAAAATGAATCGTCAATATCATTGTAGTCTAAATTTTGTTATTTTCATCTCAAATTCGATTGTTGCAACATTTCTCATCCGTGAGCCTTAGTCATTATTGATATTGTGTAAAAAATAATTGTAATGCTATGCGAATGCACGGGTAAACTTGGAAGTCCGTGAGTTGAACCACAGATTAAGAATACCACAAGGAGTATGTTTAATCTATGGTTGTACGTAGTCATAGTGGCGCAGTGCCTGATGTAGTTCGTGGCTTGCCGCCCTTTCTCTGTAGCGTAATCGTCTTGTCGCTAGTACAGATGAATGAAAAATGCATTATGACTGCTTTGAGGAACTGCAGTGTGAGGGACTGCAAGCGTTATACATTAGTCTCTGATTACTACCTTTACCTTTAAAAGGACGGCACACCGTCACTGTCATCCGTTTTCGTCAAAATGTTCCCCGTTTCAACATTTCTTTTGTAAACAACTTATTAATTTTCTATAGATTTGCCGCCGCTAAAAACTTGCCGCCCTGGGCTACAGCCCCTATAGCCCCCCCCTAAATCCGCCACTGTACATTAGCATGTTAATTTGTCGTCCTTCAAAAATGCAACCTCCTTCCAAACTATCTGGCATGTCATTATCAAACAAACTAAACAAAGTAGGACTGCACACGCATCCTGGCCTTAAACCTTCTACAGTTTCAAAACTATCCGTTACGCCGTCACGGCACCACACGCAAGAAGTGGTCCCACTATACAAGTCCTTTACGCATGTACCATTCGCGTCGATAAACCAAGACAGGTAAGTTTGTAAACTAAAGCTCGTCTGTCAATATAATCGTATGCCGCTGAAAAATCAATAAAGAAACAGCAACGTTTATCGTTCTGTTCAAGCCGTAAATGAATCATATTCGAAAGATTAAAAATATTGTCTATTGTTGAGTAACCCCGTCTGAACCCCGCTCGAAATTCTGTAATCACTTCATGCCTATTCGTCCATTCACATACTCTATTATTTATTAGACTCAAAAATATTTTAGCAACACAGTCGATGAAGGATAAACCCCTATAATTATCAACAATATCCCTTTTTTGTGTTTTGATTTCTCTGGAAATCTTTGCCCGGTAATTTGTTTCGTCATTCCCCGTCCATTTGAGCTTTGGCAATAAAGGTAAAATACTATTTTGTCCTTCCGTAACCCTTGCTACAGAAACTGGTACCTCTAAAGTGATCGCAGTCGGCATATAGTCCGAGCCCGGAAAGCTTAAAACCTCAAACTTAACTCTTTTGCAACACGCAGCTGGAATAGCACTACGCAGCTAGGATAGCAAATTTAGGGAATATCGATAGGGGTATGTTCTCTTTAAGGTACGATGACTCGTTATTGAAGCAAATTCGAACAAACCACCTTTTGAATTTGCACAGAATACGAACTGTTCTATCCTCTTTTGTTGAAATCGCCGCCGCGCCGGCGCCGCATGGCTCGCTGAACAACGTCGCGCTGTTGAAGCTGAGTCACCGCTGACTGTTGCTGACACCACTCTCGTCATCGTCTACAGTTAACAACCTCCGTCCACTGCCTAGCACCAGCCGAATATTCGAATCATCTTTTTATTTTGTAACGAACCACGGATCGATCAACGTTTGCGGATATACTGGGTGTCCCGAGAGAGTATGGTACAAATAGAGGATTTGGTATAACTTA
This sequence comes from Allygus modestus, assembly GCA_963675035.1. Lineage (NCBI taxonomy): Eukaryota > Metazoa > Arthropoda > Insecta > Hemiptera > Cicadellidae > Allygus > Allygus modestus. The sequence continues at coordinate 35,814,397 of OY776113.1, read as the reverse complement.
TCAAGAGGGGCAAAAAACTTCGTATCAACTTTTTTCTCAATTGCTTCGTTTTCCGTCCGTCTTCTTGTAGGTGATTAAAAAAATAATAATACACCATAGTTATGAACCACTTGAGCTACAGACTCAGAACTTGGTATGTGTATGATACTCGTTTAGTGCTAATTTGGTACTGATTTGGTGTTTCTAGCTTGAACCCTTAAGAATAGTTTAAAGATTGCAATGATCGCTCAACCCATAGCTGAGCAATTGCCATTTTTATAAGAAAAATCGTGCAAATTATATGCCTAATTATATGTATCATTAACATAAAACACCACGATTTTAGTCATAAAAATTGCAATTGCTCAGATATGGGTTGAGTGATCTTTACAATCTTTATACTATCCATTTTGGCTGTAAATTTCAAATTTTGTAGATACTTAAATAAATTACTTAATAATTTGTTGTTTTCACGATATTAACATTTAAATTATTTTAATTGCCGCCATTTAAAAACGGTTTAAGATCAATACGCCAAAATCAGTACAAAATTAACCTTAAATTAGTATAATATACGTGCCACCTTTGGTACCTTTTTAGCTCCCTTAAGAATTTCCTAAGATTTTCTGTATTGAATTAAAATCACATACTGGCAAACAGAAGGAAAACAAAACAATTTAAAATAAAGTTTTCCTTTTGATGAGTTCTACCAAATCCTTTATTTGTGCCATAAATTCGCGGTATATCCTAATAGTACCATCAAAAATAATCACACTCTATAAAATATAATGATTAAAAACACAAATGACATAGGATGAAATCTTCGGAGAAAGGAAACTCATCTTTGAACCGTAAAATGTACATCATACATTAATTGACTCACGCGTAAAAGAAACACATCCGAGGTACATGTTTCCCCTTCTATTTAAAATTTCAAAGATCGATAATTGTCAAAATGTTAATAGTGAAGTGGCGTTTATCTCGTTTTTATAGTGTAGCTCAATCACACAAACTTAAACGGCTGAGGGAGTTCAGCATGAACGTAATAACAAAATGTCCAAGTAGGGCATAATAGTCGAGGGCATGTTTTACTAATTATAACTAACCACGTTTAAAACGCATGAGCTTATTTATCTCTATCAAACTCTATAAAACATGTTATGATCGATTTCTTGATCTATGATCTCACTATGATTCTCTGTAGAGCGCAAGAAACCCGTTAGAAGAGACAACAGCAGGTATTTGTTATGTTTTCTTAGTTCTAGCGAATTTCCCCTATAGGAAAGAAGCTATTACCGTAGCCGGCATGGTAAGACCTAGGCCCAGGCCTATAGATCTATATTATATATAGATAAAATATTCATATGATATATGTATATATATGATAAAAAAGTATTCCATATTTTTATATAGATAAAAATGTCTATATATGTGTGTGTCCGTAGGCACGATCACCCTTTTTAAAATGGTCCAATTTCGATTAAATTTGGTACAAACGTGTAAAGCAACATTTTTATGACTAAGTTCGAAAACCAGACAGATCGCTTTATCCGAAGGGGTATTTTAGGGGGGTTTTGTACCCTAAAAATGGGTTTTTTGAGTTCCTAAAAATGGGTTTTTTGAGTTTTTTAAATATAATATTTAAATAAATCTAATTTTAGTTTTCACCATTTGATTTGGCTTAAAAAACGAACAATTTGGTGTTCTTATAATTTCTCTACGTCAATTTGTTACCGAGATACTGAAAGTGCTAAACACAGTACGTTTTCCAATGTTATTCTTATGGAGGATAAGAAACAAAACGTATCCGGACGAAACTTGGTCTTGGTATTGGCTTGGACTTGGCTTAATCTCGTTGTGGTCTATTGATAATTGTCCAAAAAAACAATATTTTGCCGATGGTTCCTATAGCAGCAAACCTGCGTACTCATGTTATTCTTATGGAGAATAAGACAAATGTTATGCCTCACTTAATTATGAACATAAATTAATATAACTTGGTATGTAGCTTCTCCTAGTTGAGTTACATTGATATTTGTATAAAAAGCCATAATTTGTGTTCCTTGTTGCAAACGTGCGTACTCAGCCCCCATGTTATTCTCATGGAGAAAAATTACTTAATATAGGCTCATATTTTAATGTGTATCTATGAAACTTGGTAAGTGGCTGTATATGGTACATATATATATATATATGCATTGGAAATTCATTGAGTATGAAGGTTTGCTGCAACGGGGGTATTTGGCCATTAACTCGACAGGGAAGTCACCTTGTTTTATAAAAATCTACGCTTAAGGCCATCATATTATGTTCATTGTTATTATTGTCTATCGTCGACTTTTTGTTAACCAAAACCATGACAAGTTCTAACGGGTTGGTTTTAAATTTCAATCCCTTCCTCTTTCAAAAACACGTCAGGTATTATTATACTACTTCTTTACTGCTCTTGAAAAGGCATCTTCGTATCATTAACTCGAAAAATTATTAACAAAATCGTTAAAAAAATGGTTGTGCAAAGATATTATTGGAAACCCAAAATGTTTTAAAGTGTGTGAATAGATTAGGCGTGTAAAGGACTATGAAGTAATGTAAGACCATGTGCATGGATTAAGTGCCTCGCTTGAAATAATCGGTGTTTTAGTGAATTGTGCTCAAAGTAAGGAAGAATGTATCGGCTTCTAAAGGCACCTCTGATGTCAACAAATATATTGTCTTTTTACTATACTTAGAGCAAAACTAAGTGGTTTATTTTGTTACATGCAAGACATTGCCAAACACGAAAACGCAAGAAACAAACAACAATGTAATCTCGACCGAGAGAATAAGCCAGGCAACCGGCGCAGTCACGTGACAGCCCGACCAACAAAACTCCTGGAAACCGCGAAATCGCCCCATTCCTCGTAACTTGACCGCGTGCTTCACTTCTTTCTTCAAAATTAAATCGCTACTTTAAACTCTCTCAAAATTCGTCGATTTGTTTGCGGGTGCACCCCACCAACGTAATTCTATTTCGCGAATTATTAACGGGAAAGTATAAACGCGCGATTTGAATTTAATTCAATTCGGTAACTTTAAACAAATTTTGTGAGCACATTTCTTTTCAAAATTCAGGTCGAGTCAGGCAAAAGTTGGGCAAAGGTAACAATTAAAGGGGATTAGTAATTTATTTGAAGTGCAAAATCATTTATCGTTATTTAGTTTATGGTGTGTTATTATTGTACTTCAAATGTTTACGTAAGTAACTAGATTTAATATTGTAATTTTAGTACTTGGTCACAGTTTCTATAACATTGTAGTATATCATTGTTGAAGGATATTGTATTTAAATCTTATTTGTTATATTGTTAATTCTCATATCTTTATTCACTGTTAATTCTTGAAATTTTATTGTTATATTTTTAAAACACTGTGAAATAATCTGGTGTGAACTCATCCCTTAGGAATCATATTGAAACATACAGGAAATTCAGTATTTAAAATTAAAATTGTTTAAATTGAGTATATTGTAAAGAATTATTGTAAGAGCTGTAAATCGTGCCAGTAAATTAAATCAAATCTGAATATCAAAGGATTCATGAGTTTGGTTGATTTTACAAAATAAATAATATGCACAAATAAGCAGATAGTAGGACACTCTTATGTCATCCTCGATCTAGTCAATGCTGTGAGTACATCAAATGGATTAGTGGCAATTGTTGAAGGCTAGAGTACTGGAGGTTAGGTGGAGATAGTGTACATTATATCAAATTCCCAGGAACTCGCTTGCGGCAGTGCCACGTGCCAGTAAATATTATTCTATACCCTGTTATGTCCATATCTCACTGCTGACTCACATTGTGTAATTTACTAAAGTGCAATTAAACTCTTCAATAATAAGTAAATAGTAAGGCCTTAAAATCCGCCAAACGATTGAATAACCTAACTTAAAGTAATTATAATTCAAGATCACCCTTTATGGCTCTTTGTTCCTCCAAAGGACATGTGACAAACTTATACTTAATAAACTGATTTCCTTCAACCATTGTTCTCATTGAAAGCAACCCACACATATTCAGAGATCCACGAAGGTTTCCCGGGCCCAGCAGCCTTCCACATCTCTGTATTAGATTTTAAGTAAGTGAGTTAATTAAGATAAAGAGTTACATTTTAGTAGTTGTCAGCTAAAGAGGAAATATACAAGGTATTTTTCATAACAAGTGGTAGCAGAGCGTGGTTACAGGCCAACACTTGGACACACTTTCAACAACTGATCGCACCGTGGTAATAGAATTAGTTCGTAAATTACAGCCTTGTTCGGGAGAGGATGAAGCCCATCTGATACATTTTTTGAAGCAAGTTAACACAATTTTTCAAATAGTTCGTTTTGGGCACTATGACGTCATGAAGTTAATTTTGCCACAAACTCAAGCACTTCTTTTCGAGATTTGGTCACAGGGATTAGAATTAAATTACACATGGGACAATTTGCACTTTTCAATATTAACAGCCTTTTTTCCTGGCTTACAGTTAGAACGAGTGACAAACAGGTTTGTAAAGCGACTACAGGGACCTCAGGAATCTTTTTCGAGTTTTGTTAATGATATTATCTCCTCCGCTACAGCATTACAGTGTAATTTCCAGGATAGTTATTTAATAGAGGTAATACTTTCAAACATGAATCCGCGCATGCGCAGTAGCTTCACATTCCAGAACAAGCCCCAAACAATTTGGGAATTGAAATCTTTGGCGAACTCAGTGAATGCGTCGATTCAGGCGGACAGATTTTATTTTCACGCCTTCCCTGAGAATCAACAAGCGACCGCTGTCACTTCAGGAAGTCAACAGCAGTTTGCGCAGCGACCCCCTATCAAATGTTTCACATGTGGGGAACTTGGACACATCGCACGCAATTGTAGACAGGGAAACGCGAGAGGCAATTTGGCGTGGAGGTAGTTGAATTGCCGCAGATTAACACCTCTATTTCTGCTACTCCTTTGAATTTCTCCTTGCAGCTACCGACAGTCAAGTTTTTTATTCCACAATGTTTAATGACAGATGCACTCATAGATTCAGGATCGACAAACTGTTTAATAGACCAGAATTTTTTTCAAAATATCAAGTCATCACCAGGTGTCAAGGAAATTATTAAAACAAGTATGTCAGTTAAATCAATAAATGGACAAAGCGCTACAGTTAGGAAAATAGTTAAGCTTCACTTCAAGATAGGTCATTTCTCTTGGACATTTGATTTTTTTGTAGTAAATTCGCTACCTTTCCCGATTATTTTAGGGGTTAACTTCATGCAGAAATCACAAATGAACTTAGATTTTTCCAGTAATACCATAAGATTTAACTTCAATAGTAATGTCAATCTTCCAATGAAAGATATTTTTGTCAAGCAATCACAACCCAGTAATTCTTTATTTTTGGAGTTATCGGAAGCAAATAAAGCACATTCACATCAAACAGAAGAATTTTTACAGAAATTAAAAAGTGATTTTCCCTCTGTTATAACTAAGCGCATCGGTCAAGCGAAGGTTGCTCCTTATCATATCAGCTGTTTGCCAACCAAACCAGTTTGTTCCCCTCCCTACCCCTTGCCCCCGGACAGATTAGCGGCGATGAGACAGATCACAGACGACTTACTGAATAATAAGGTTATTAGGAAATCAACAAGTATGCACTGTGCCCCAGCATTTCTCGTTTCTAAAGCTGATAAAAATAAATACCGACTTGTTTGTAATTATAAGAGAATAAATGAATTTATTTCCTATGATGCTCACCCGCTACCTACCTTAAATTCAGCATTTGAATTTTTAAGTAAAGCCAAGTACTTCACATCACTGGACATGAATAATGCCTTTTTTCAAATCCCATTAGATTCTCAATCAAGACAGTATACAGCATTTTGTACTCCGTATGGTTTATTTGAATTCAACACAGTTCCACAAGGTTTAAAAATAGGATCCCAAGCCCTTACTAGAATCATGGATGAAATATTAGGAGATTTTAAATTCAAGTTTGTCTTCAATTTTTTAGATGACTGTTTAATTTATAGTGAAGATTGGGAAACTCATAAACAACATGTAACACAAGTTTTAAATAAATTCAAGGAGTACAACATTACCATAAATCCCGAGAAAATAAAGCTAGGCCACACTTCAATTAAATATTTGGGACACATTATTTCAAACCGGACACTTTCCTTAGATCCCGACCGCATAGCACCTATCCTGCAATATCCTAGACCACGTAATTTGAAACAGCTTCAAAGATTTTTAGGATGCGTCAATTTTTATTCCCGTTTTATTAAGGATTTTTCTAAGATCGCACTACCATTAAATAACCTCAGGAAGAAGAACGTAAAATTTCAATGGACAACAGTACACCAGGAAGCTTTTGACAAACTAAAAAATTCTCTAGCAACATCGACAACGCTTGCATTGCCGGATTTTGAGCGAAAATATGTTATAACGTGCGATGCTTGTGATGAGGCAATCTCGGCAGTCTTACAAATGCGAGACGGGGACAATCTTTTACCAGTTCACTTCGCTTCACGCACCTTAAGCGAAACAGAACGCAAGTACCCGATGCACAAAAAAGAATTTTTAGCTTGTTTGTATGGAGTAGAGAAGTTTAGGCCATATTTAAATAGCAAATTTACATTACAAACCGACAACTCAGCAGTAATGTATATTTTGAAGGCTAATAAACAAGTTAGTAGTCAGTTATCCAGGTGGCAACTAAGGTTATCAGAATTTGATTTTGAAATAGAGAATATTAGGGGCAAGTTAAATGTTGTAGCAGATGCACTATGTAGGGTCTTCAAGGGTGATACGGACAAAAACGTTAAAATCACCGAAGATTCCGCATGTTGTACTCTGCAATTATTTCCAGAATTATTCACTTCAATTAGGGAGAAACAGGCTCAGGACACAGAACTTAGTTTAATTATTTCAGACTTGAGAAATAGAATTCCAGTTAAGGACTATTCATTGCGCAACAATATTTTATACTTTGGTAAACAGGGCAGAAAGAGTAAAATTGTAGTACCACAGTCCATGCACACTTTTATTGTTAAATATTTTCATGAGAACCCTATGTTTGCACATGCGGGCATAGCCAAAACAATCAATCACATACAGAAGCAATTTATTTGGAAAGGCATGATACAGTTTATTAGGAATTTTGTTAGGCAGTGTGAACAATGTCAACTCTCAAAACCGGCACAAAATCAGAAAATAGGTCAGTTAAGTTCCTACATTCCCACAAATTGTAACGAGCAATGGTTTTGCGACTTTGTTGGACCATTACAACGGACGCAGCGAGGTAACGAATCAATTTTTGTTTTGGTAGATAATTTCTCAAAATATTGTTTTTTATACCCAGTTAGGAAACAAACGTCAGACTCCGCTATAAATATTCTTCGAAACAACATTTTTGCTCAACATGGCCTTCCGCAACGATTAATTACAGATAACGCCTCCATTTTCAGATCACAGAAATTTTTTTCATTTCTTTTTGGTTTAGGAATTAAGCATATCACAACCTCCCCATATAGACCTCAGGCTAATGTCGCGGAACGAGTCAACAGGAACTTAGTCACAGCCTTAAGAATTTTTCACAACCAGAACCACAAATCTTGGGACATTTATTTGCCATATTTAATGCTTGCCTTTAATTCCGCTGCTCATGAAGCAACAAAGTTCACTCCAGCAAGTATTTTCTTGGGCAGAGAGCTAACACATCCGTTACAATTTCTTTGGAACTTGGAAGCCGGAAACACAAATAAGCCAAATTTAGACACAGTATTTCAGAATCTCACTAGGGCACATAATAGGACAAAATTGCGATACGACAGAAATCGAACTCCATCTACCTTCGTAATAGGCGATAAAGTCGTGTTGTATAAGCATTCCCTTAGTAACAAAGACAAGAAGATAACAGCGAAACTTAATCACAAGTGGAAGGGTCCTTATACAATAACTCGACTTACTTCACCAGTTAATGTTGAGATAAGCTTGGACAGTGGTCCAACTCACAAACAGATTGTAAATGTTGATCAAATAAAAAAGTTTTTTCCTTCAACGTAATTAATTGATTTCATTTTTAGCACTTAAACTGTTGTGATCAATTGACCTTATATTTAAGCTTCATTTTGTAAACCCATATTATAACAGATTCTCATGTGTGGGAGACTCTCATCTGAGCAGAGCAGCGAGACATTGGCACCTGTCACCCTCAACCATCATCACTATCTCTGGGGCGACGACACATACAATAGTCACGGAGGTGCGCAGATCCACTGCACATCTACAACCAACTTGTATCCTGCTCATCGGCACGAATGACGTGAAACGCAACATCCCTCACACAGTCTCCACGCACAACATCAAGACAATATGCAACATCTTAACTTATTCAGGGAGGACAGTTTTTATTTTGACAGTGCCACAAACTCTTTTCAACAGTGAATCTAACAAGAAAATTAAGAAATTAAACCACTTCATTCAATCTTTAAACTCAAAATCGAATGTTTTTATCCTCAACCTACAAACAATTTTTTCTGGTCACAACATCACAACATTGATTGAACATTTTTATCGCAACGGCAGGAAAGATGGAATTCACCTAAATCACAAAGCATTTTTTCTAATTATGAACGAAGTACAGTTTAAGTTAAGTGCAACGCAACACAATGGACTTAGTTACAACATCGCTCTGGACAGTTAGGTTTCACCAAGTTTTGGGGGTGAGTCTTCGACCGAAGTGGAACTTACAGGTATCATCGCCGTAAGAGTCCACCACCTCTACTGCTATTGAAATTGAATTGTCAAATGTACCTTTAGTATTAAGCGCTCCTCATTTTCTGGAATTTTTAATTTTTGTGGTAGGAAATTTTTTTTAGATCAGGGTTGGACAAAAATTAAAAAGCTTTTAGGGGGGGAAAATTGTTACATGCAAGACATTGCCAAACACGAAAACGCAAGAAACAAACAACAATGTAATCTCGACCGAGAGAATAAGCCAGGCAACCGGCGCAGTCACGTGACAGCCCGACCAACAAAACTCCTGGAAACCGCGAAATCGCCCCATTCCTCGTAACTTGACCGCGTGCTTCACTTCTTTCTTCAAAATTAAATCGCTACTTTAAACTCTCTCAAAATTCGTCGATTTGTTTGCGGGTGCACCCCACCAACGTAATTCTATTTCGCGAATTATTAACGGGAAAGTATAAACGCGCGATTTGAATTTAATTCAATTCGGTAACTTTAAACAAATTTTGTGAGCACATTTCTTTTCAAAATTCAGGTCGAGTCAGGCAAAAGTTGGGCAAAGGTAACAATTAAAGGGGATTAGTAATTTATTTGAAGTGCAAAATCATTTATCGTTATTTAGTTTATGGTGTGTTATTATTGTACTTCAAATGTTTACGTAAGTAACTAGATTTAATATTGTAATTTTAGTACTTGGTCACAGTTTCTATAACATTGTAGTATATCATTGTTGAAGGATATTGTATTTAAATCTTATTTGTTATATTGTTAATTCTCATATCTTTATTCACTGTTAATTCTTGAAATTTTATTGTTATATTTTTAAAACACTGTGAAATAATCTGGTGTGAACTCATCCCTTAGGAATCATATTGAAACATACAGGAAATTCAGTATTTAAAATTAAAATTGTTTAAATTGAGTATATTGTAAAGAATTATTGTAAGAGCTGTAAATCGTGCCAGTAAATTAAATCAAATCTGAATATCAAAGGATTCATGAGTTTGGTTGATTTTACAAAATAAATAATATGCACAAATAAGCAGATAGTAGGACACTCTTATGTCATCCTCGATCTAGTCAATGCTGTGAGTACATCAAATGGATTAGTGGCAATTGTTGAAGGCTAGAGTACTGGAGGTTAGGTGGAGATAGTGTACATTATATCAAATTCCCAGGAACTCGCTTGCGGCAGTGCCACGTGCCAGTAAATATTATTCTATACCCTGTTATGTCCATATCTCACTGCTGACTCACATTGTGTAATTTACTAAAGTGCAATTAAACTCTTCAATAATAAGTAAATAGTAAGGCCTTAAAATCCGCCAAACGATTGAATAACCTAACTTAAAGTAATTATAATTCAAGATCACCCTTTATGGCTCTTTGTTCCTCCAAAGGACATGTGACAAACTTATACTTAATAAACTGATTTCCTTCAACCATTGTTCTCATTGAAAGCAACCCACACATATTCAGAGATCCACGAAGGTTTCCCGGGCCCAGCAGCCTTCCACATCTCTGTATTAGATTTTAAGTAAGTGAGTTAATTAAGATAAAGAGTTACATTTTAGTAGTTGTCAGCTAAAGAGGAAATATACAAGGTATTTTTCATAACAATTTCCTAACATATTAAATTCGATGACAGTATTTAATTATTGCGAACAATTAAACACATCTTTTTTATTTCAATGTCAGCAGAAATATTGTCAAGTTTACACGACAAATGCCTTTAAGGAATGCGGTCCAGACGCCTCAAATGTTTGTGGGCACGCAGGGATTGCACCCGTGAGCCACTGAAGCGAAGTCCTAGACGCTAACCGTTATAATAGCGAGATATCCAAACTAAACGTTGATGTCTATGTTTACAACATCAGTAGAAAGACTTATAGATAAAACATAATCCAGCATTTAATTTATTTTATTAGATTGTTAACCCTAAAACTCGACTCCCCTAAAAATGTACAAATAGCTTATGGCAGTATATTTCATCACTAGGACCAAAAGTGAAGCTTTTCGACAAGGTTCGAAAAGCCACTTTTGGTCATAGTGACAAACTAAATTGTTCGTCATAGTGCGATCAATATTAAGATATCAATTTCATAAAAATTAAATTTTGTTTTCTTTTTTACCATTAAAATTTTGCTTCCATATTGATCATGCTAAACTAAACAAACAGCTGTTACACAAGTTGTCATTGTTGAAAAGTTGAATAATTTGTTCAATTCCTATTAACAACTGATGACCTTGACCAAAAAGTGTCATCAAATTATGTTTTTTTTGACCTAGGACTAAAAATATCATCATAACATTACTTTTTTATCCTAGGAAATAAAAATAACAACTTTAACATCTCAACGCATGTGTTGAAAACATCCGTTTTTGAACCGGTAAATATTGTTCATAGGTAAATATAACACCTGCCCACTGCCCACCTTAAAACAATCAAAATTTTCTTTAGTGTGTACAAAATTAATATAAACAAAATTATACCAATCGTGATGTACTCGTATATTCGTCCTTTATTCTATCCCCTTAAACCAAGTATCACAGGAAATGATGTTACAATGTGATTATTTTAATGCAGATATATCAGGTTTGAAGATTGCATGAACCGTCAGATTACCGATCCCTTTGGGTCTCAGCAACTGTCGAGCGTTTCAAGCGCTTTTAGAACTCAATCTGCTACCGAATCTGTCCCTCGGGTCTTAACCACTGTCAAGCGTATCAAGTAATTCTAGGACAAAATCCGCTACTGATAAATCTCTCTCGGGCCTCAGAAATAGTCCAGCGTTTCAAGTGCTTCTATAACTCAATCCGTTACCGATACTTTCCCTCGGGCCTCAACAACTTCGAGCGTTTCAAGTTCTTCTAGAAGTAAATCCACTACCAATACACTCCGTAGGGAATTAACAACTGTCGAACGGAAGTTCCGCTGCGAAACAAGTGCTTCTGGAACACGATCCGCTACCGAAACTCTTCCACGGGCCCTAGCAACTGCCAAGCGTCTCAAGTTCTTCTTTAACGCTATCCGCAACCGATACGTTTCCCTGAGCCTCAGCAATTTTTAACCGCTTCAAGTGCTTCTATAACACAATCCACTACCAATACTTTACCTCGGGCCTCAACAACTTTCAAGTGTATCAAGTGCTTCTAGAACAAAATCCGCTACTGATACTCTCCCTAGGGCCCCAGCAACTGTACTGCGTTTCAAGTGCTTCTACAACAAAATCCGCCACCGATATTTTATCTCAGGCCTCAAAAACAGTCAAGCGCATCAAGTTCTTCTAGAAGAAAATCCGCAACCGACACTTACCCCTACTCTCTAGAACACAATCCGCCACCGACACTTACCCCTACTCTCTAGAACACAATCCGCCACCGACACTTACCCCTACTCTCTAGAACACAATCCGCCACCGACACTTACCCCTACTCTCTAGAACACAATCCGCCACCGACACTTACCCCTACTCTCTAGAACACAATCCACCACCGACACTTACCCCTACTCTCTAGAACACAATCCGCCACCGACACTTACCCCTACTCTCTAGAACACAATCCGCCACCGACACTTACCCCTACTCTCTAGAACACAATCCGCCACCGACACTTACCCCTACTCTCTAGAACACAATCCGCCACCGACACTTACCCCTACTCTCTAGAACACAATCCGCCACCGACACTTACCCCTACTCTCTAGAACACAATCCGCCACCGACACTTACCCCTACTCTCTAGAACACAATCCGCCACCGACACTTACCCCTACTCTCTAGAACACAATCCGCCACCGACACTTACCCCTACTCTCTAGAACACAATCTGCCACCGATTAGAGCCACCTGTTATGCTTAGATGAAGATCCATAAATTTATTAAACAAATCCGGATGCAAAATAAAACTTCTGGTGTATACATTTTCGGAAGTGAATGTATACATAATAGTAAAGGTTAAATTATACTTATTGCAAAACAGCGAAGTCTCATAAATTGAACACGAACAAACCAAAAACTTTTGTTCACAATAACCTAATCACATATAACTTATTTTGGCCCCTGGTGTCAATTATTAGGCCGAATAGCCGAATGTACAATGAAAGAATAATTTAACAAGTTTGTTCATGAATAGACATTAAATCACGTATTTTTTCGTGATTTTTGTGTAATTATAGACACCGAATGTGCAATGTTGGCTAGCGGTAACACCGTCGGATATTTATATTTATAATTCCTACAAAAGTAGCCGCAATATTTCAAGAAAGTGACTCAAGTAACGCTTATAGGTCCCCTCTTCGTACCGAGTAACGCACTGGCAAAAAAAAAATCAATTTGCCAATCAGCGACCAAATAATAGTATTCTTTTGTCGCTATGTTTGACTTAATCCCCCCCCCCCAGAAGTGCATTACTTAACGTGTTATGGGTTTTATCTAGGAGTATACCTTTTTGTACAAAAATGAATAATCGTAATTTATACATAAAAGGTTGGGGTTTAAAAAGAAATAGCGAGAGTTTTCACCATATACATTGAGTAATCTACCCCCACACAACCATCCAGGCAATAGCCACAGGCATCCAGGCAATAGCCATAGCCATCCTTAATATATCTAGGTGGCAATCTCAGTCAGCCGATTCTTTCATTAATTTTATTTAATATGAGTTTTAATTACGCGAAGTTATTTTAGAAATTTCGCGGTCATTTTCCAACACTGGTTAGAGAGAAGCAACCTTCACATGTTCGTTTTCTAATCACTGATAGCATATGGACACAATCAAATTTTTAATAACATAAAGTCACAATGACCAACAACTTCAAACAAAGAACGCTAAGTTTAAAAATTGAAGTACTTTTTTGGAAAAGGGTCTTTTAACAACACCCAAATCCTAAAATAAAGATATTGTAAAGGGAAGATAAAATTACGTCATTTAATTAAGATGGATAACATTCGGCATTTAAACAAAAAAGAAAAAACAAGAAGTCTTAACACATAAGTTATTCGTAAATACCTGACCCTATCAAACTTGATAAACAGAAAATCTGTAACTATAGTTCCTCTGTAACCCCCCCCCCCCCTGAAAAGAATTGTCTATTGATAAAACCCCACTTTTTTAGTCCCCGTGGCAGCAAATCTGCGAACTCAGCCCTAATTTTTTTCTTATGGAGAATAAATGAAATCTAGATTACTGTATTGATAAATATATTTTTAAAACTTAGTAAGTGGCTTCATGTAGCAGTAAGTGACATATAAAGGATGTTGACAACAATTATTACAATAATTCGGGTTATGATCAGTTATGTAAAACTAAAGAAAAGAGTTCCTGTGAAAGTCCTAAAACGCTTCGTTTCCCGTTTCTCTGTCTGTAGGTGTTTTTTTACATTCACTCATATCTCACGAACCTCTTAACTTATAAACTTCAAACTTGGTACATGCATGCCTACTAATAAGACCTATTTCAGTATTGAGTATCAAGTTTATGCTGTGTACCATTTCAAAATGGCGGCAATTTTTGTTTCAACGCTTAATATCTCAAAAGTTGCAATTTTCCCGAACGATTTACAAGACACAACAAAGTTGCGCTATTTAATCCCCTAAAAGGTGAAGCAACCCTTATTAGGATCGTATTATAAATAACAGAATAAATTCGATTTTTATAAAATAACAACATACCATTTTTATGGGTTATTATAACAAATTTGCAGTATTGTAAAAGTTTTCAACCAAGTTCAAAAGTGATTAACTTATTACTAATAAGTACCAAGGGTGGAAGCTTAGCTCGAGTCGAATAGGTTCAATAAGTTTATTTGATAGGAGTAATAATCATTTATGTATTAAGAACATAAAGTAGGTCTTTATCGCATGAGAGACAACTTATTGCAAAAGCGGTATTAATATATTTCATTACTTTTGCCGAAAGTGGTCTTTTTCGGCACGCGATCTTGTTTTCCGTGCGAGGCGATAGCTGAGGGCAGACATTCAATCAATTAACGGAAAATCAGTTTTAAGTATACGAGATATAAACGACATTTTGCTACTGAAACAAACGACTGATAGGTTTGCTGAGTAATATTTCTCACAACAAAGTGACAAAAATAGTGTTTACATTGTGTTTACGTAAATCTAATAATCCTATACTCTAATTTGAGTAAGGTTTGCTTGCTTGCGACACGGATCTCAAAAACGGCTCCAACGATTTCCTTCAAATGTTTTAAATAACTAATTTCTGGGATACAAATAAGTTCTAGACAGGCCTCATCCCCAGGAAAAATCAAATAATGTAAAAAAACTAAACTGAAAAGTTAAAAAATTAACATTGGGCTTATGGAGTTCCAAATCAAAACAAAAGAATTGTAAAAGCTGTTCATAATCAACCAGGGAACTGTCAAAGTAATACTCATGTTGTGTATGATTATTAACATGTGGTTTCCTGAGAGCTGAGATAAAAGATTTGAGTGAATATTACATAAATAGAGTATTAAAATAAATCGAAGGGATATTGAGCTAATAAATAACAACTGGAGTGATCTTAAAAATGTAGAAAAGAGGCAAATGAGTTATACAAATCTGATTATCAGTAGGGGGAAGTGGTGAAATATTACTCCACGTCATCTAAACAAACTGACTGGCCTTCCCCGAGCAAAGCTCGGCCCCCAGGTACTTAGATTAATAAGAACAAGACTAATAAAAACAGCTGATTTCGAATACAACACTGCTATTGGTAGACGCAGCAAGCTACAAGCGCTACTGGTGACATGTCAGAATAACTAATAACAGTGCGGCAAAAATCAACAGCTGTTTTTACGGCACTAGAGGGGATAAGTATCACTTTCGGTACTCACAACTGATATCGAAAATAGCTACTTTCGGCACAGTGTGATGAAAAGGCACGTTAGGCCTACACTCGAATTACATACACAATGTTCGTACAACTGCAATTTTGGATAACCACACACATGCAGAATTCACCTTCATCCTTTTATCTGAATTCACGATATTGAAGTTAAACTATTCACGACTGAGTTAGTTAGCTTGATCCAAAGCAACGGTCGAATTAGCTGCTAACTACTTCAGCTAGCGAAATACAGAAAACAGCTGTCTTACGATGTGTTTTTAGGAACACTTAAGGCGCGGTTGTAGGAAAGGTATTTTTCAACTCGGCTTCTCTATACAGGGTGATTGATATAAGTGTGGCAGCTGTTTTTCTTGAAAAGTATAAGAGCTATTTAAAAAAGTTAAAAATCAACTTCTCTGGATTTTTGGTTCTGTTAATTTTATAATTTTTATTCTATCCAAAATTGTGAGTTTCGAATGTTGGCTTTTCTCTTCAAGGCTAGCAAATTCCCCTCACTCATTTGTTTTAATAGGGGGTTCCCTATTGATCACTCCAGTTATTTTAACTCGATGTTTCATGAGATAGAGTTAACGATAGCTACTAATCTTTAGTATTAGTTAGAGAGGAACAGCACTCCAGGTAAATTGAGATCTCTTGTGAAAACACATAATTATACAATAGTTTGTATAATACGTAATAAGCAAAATTGTATTATTTTATTTTGAACTCCATCTATAATAACAATAAAAGCCTAGACATTAAAATTTTTTTTTCTAAAGTTCTAGACCTTTCTATTATTGTTTGTATCCCAGAAAACAAAAGGGTTTAAGTTTTCACAGTTTCTATAGTTATCAAGCTTTCACGGTTTTCGGTTATCACTTAACAACATACAACATGCAACATATTAATGTAAGCTGTCATCAGTTTAAACATTTCACCAGATGTGGTTATAATTTGACAGCTAATATGGTTATTTGTATGTGAAACTCCATATTACATGTCCCACTCAATCGTATCAACACGATTCACAACTTACTGAACGATTTATCGTAAATACTCGAGGCGTTGAGGGGGATTGAGCTTGCATAACAGTGTAACAAAATTTGACTTTTGGTTATTGCTATGGGTACCTATTAGATGAATAAAATCAATGTTGTCGCATTTCTAGGTGGTTAATAACTTTTTGAGAGGGGGCGAAGTAGGGGGGGGGCACCGCGCACAAAATAGCTTATATCTCGAGAACCAAAAGGCATAGGAATACGTTAGACATGTCAAATTATATAGAAAAATAAGTTTTGTAGTAGTTGAACGAAAAACGACGCGAGGTCAGTGAAAATTACATTTTTGAATTTACGATAAGTTTAATTAGGAATATTATGATTTTTGTTATTGTTTAGAACCACTAAGTTTCTAAAATAACAACGTTGGAGAGTATTTCCATGGAATAAAGCTGTTTCGATATAACGTAACAGCTATACAATACTTAGATTCAATAAACCTAATATAAGCAAAAGCTAACGCGCGTCGCCGTCATTGCTCTTGCTAGATTGTATTTCAGGAAACAAGACGAAGACGGCTAAGACAAATTTATGTTTTATATGTCAGGAACCAAATAATGGCACATTTATGACTTAAAAAATAAGGTTATATACCTTGTCGTCATCAATCCACTAGTTTAATAGATTACTAGTTTCGGGAATAGTTTTGTCCCATTATCAAATCTTGATGTACCACAGAAGAAAATACTGTCGTCTTGAGTTTAGAAACATTTCACACTAACCACAAACTTGTACTAACACAAAAAAACATTAAACATTTAAAAACTTCTCAATGGGTGTGCCCATTATTTCCCATGTACAATTTGTGGTTAGTGTGAAATGTTTTTAAACTCAAGACGACGGTATTTTCTTCTGTGGTACATCAAGATTTGATAATGGGACAAAACTAGTCCCGAAACTAGTAATCTATTAAACTAGTGGATTGATGATGACAAGGTATATAACCTCATTTTTTAAGTCATACAATCAATCCAGGAGGCAAATAGCATGAAGGCACATTTATTCAAAATAAAATAAAACAACTTTTTTGATAACATTAGGGCAGCTAGTTGTAGAAGATGTATAGTTATTTAAGTAGTGTTGATGAAGGTTTTAGATGGTACAGAAATTTGTACAAACCTTATATTAGTAAAGTTAACATTGAAACGTTAGAACTAAAAAAGGTAACATCATAATCTGAAAATTATGATTACCCCAATTGTTCTAACCCACTAGTAACTCGTAGTGCAGTTCGCATGGATTTTAAGAAGTGCACAGTATGTCAAAACAAATATAAAAAACCTTTGAAACCTTTAGAATTAGTAAAGTGGATCACCCCAAAAAAACAGCTTAACTTGTTTAGACACCGACAAGATGAAGTTTGTGTTATGCTCAGCAAATATTTTTGCAGTGGACGTACATTACCATAGACAGTGGTTTGTAGAGTATTTCCTTCCAACAAAAGAAACCAGTGCTCAAGACGAACAGTGTTCGCAATCGGTATTGGAGACTGCTTCTTGCAAATTTATTCTTGAGGTATATAGTGAATTGAACGAAAAGTGTTATGAGTTTTATTCCTATTTTACGTCCAGGCTTCGTGAAATGTGTGGCACAAATGATCCGTCAATTGATAATATAACTATAAATAAGCGTTTGAATCAAAAAATGAAGAACATCTCATATTTACCCATCTCGTAGATCAAAAAAAGTCCCCAATTGTTTTTAAAACTTGCTTTTTACCCAATGAACTTGTAGAAAACATCCGAACCATTTCTAAAACTTACACAAGCCCCGAAAATCTGAAATATGACCAAAGCAAACATCAATTTGGTCTAACTGATGTTTTGTGTGCGAATCTAGAACTGACGCATCCTTTGATAATTTTAAATTTCCCTCAGCATGGGAATATTTTTACAAAACTTATTGGCTACGATCGTATGAGGTAGCATTTAAACAGATTTAAATAGAGAACATTCATTGTAAAGGAATATTTGTTTTCTTCATAGTAGTAGGTGAGAATATTTTGCAAGCTATTTTCACTATTCTGAATTAATAGTTATAAAATAATAAAATATTTGAATGGTAAAAAAATCAGTTTGAAATAACTTTTCCTTGTTTTTCGACCATATACCACTCAACCTTTTTTTATAACGCATTTTCCTGCACAGTTTGACAAGTCTAACGTGTTGTTTTGATATATTATACACTTTTTTAAATCAAACTTGGGAACTGCCCTACGAGTTACTAGTGGGTCAGAACAATTGGGGGGATCATAATTTTCAGATTATGATGTTGCCTTTTTTAGTTCTAACCTTTCAATGTTAACTTTGCTAATATAAGATGTGTGCAAATTTCTGTACCATCTAAAACCTTCAACACTAGTTAAATAACTATACATCTTCGTAAACTAGCTGCCCTAATGTTATCAAAAGAAGTTTTTCCTTTTATTTTGAATAAATGTGCCATTATTTGGTTCTTGACATATTAAACATAAATAATGTCTAAGTCGTCTTTCGTCCTGTTTCCTGAAGTTCATACAATCAAGCAAGAGCAATGACGGCGACGCGCGTTCCGTCTTTGCTTATATTAGGTTTATTGAATCTGAGGATTGCATAGCTCTTAGTTATGTATCGAAACAGCTTTATTCCGTGGAAATATTATTTTCCTAATGTATACTACTCTCCAAAGTTGTTATTTGAGAAACTCAGTGGTTTTAAACAACAACATAAATCATAATATTCCTAATTAAACTCATTGTAAATTCAAAAATGTGATTTTAACTATCTTCTCGTCGTTTTTCGTCCAACTAACACATAACCTGCTTTTAATAATCCATTTTTCTGCACAGTTTTACATGTCTAACGTATTCCTATGCCTTTTGGTTCTCGAGATATGAGCTATTTTGTGCGTGGCGGCCCCCCTACTTCGCCCCCCCCCCAAGTTATTAACCACCTAGGAATGCGAAAACATCGATTGTCCTCATCTACTAGGTACCTATCACATTTTTTACACTTTTATACATGCTCAAACCCCCTCAGCTCCTGGACAGACCCATTTTAGTATCGTGTTTACTCTCGTAAATAGAAGAATACAAGTTATCCTGAACTCGTTAAGCTAGTTTCCAAAATTAGTTTACAAATAAATAAGTATAGAATTATTGCTCCCTTAAGAATATAGAGTAGTGTAACCTCGCCTAATTATTAATTCCTTACCAACAATTTTACACCTTTTACATAATGCAATACACTTCCTGTTATAGGAGCTGACAGACTTATCGGAGATGGCGCTGACAGACTCCCAAGTAGCATAGAAATAATTTGTAATTTTTTCAAAATAATTTCAAATGGTTTTAAAATGAGTTTATGTTTAAAACGAGTTAAAATTATTTTAATATAATTATAACATGGGTTTACAAATGATTAAAAATAATTTTGAAAACATATATTAAATTAATTTCTATATCAGCTTTAATATTATTATAATCAAATGTTACACAACTCGTTCGAAATGGTAAAAATATTAATTTAAAATAATTTTAAAATTGTATTAATATTATTTTAAATTATAAAATGTTTAGCTTTTTTACATTATATAATTTTTTTTTAAATCATTGTTTCATCGATGAAAAATTATGAAGAAATCAAAAGTGACAGTAAATTTAACATAAGTTCCAAAATAATTTTAAATAATTTTGAAACAACTTTAACATATGTTTAAATTAGTTTCAAAATAACTTTAAAATATTAATATAAATTGTTTATATAGTGTTTTAAAATTATATTAAATAACTTTTTACAAACTTAATTAAAAATCATAACCAAATCTTTAAAAATAATTTTAAAAAGAAATTATAATAGTTAACATTTGTCTAAATAAATAACTTGTAAGAATAAGCAATGTTTATAATTAATCATATTTTTTCACTGACTGAAAGTTAAGAGAAACATGGAGTGCTTAGCAAAGAAGTTCTGTATTAGTTTCAAAATTGTTTATCTTTGGCCAAAATGAGTTGATGTAGTAATTCGTTTGCAGCCTCAAAAAACTTGTATAAATATACACTTCATTTCCCAATGATTTGTGTAAACTTGGTTTTGGGCACCATATTGTTCTACATATATATCAATGGAACAAGTTTTGTTTCTCCATCCTTACAAATTACAAGATGTATTCATAATACAGTGTTTACCAGCAACAACAAAAGCAAACCAGGAATGCTAGTTTCACCACGTCCCCGTGGGGTGTAGTCAATTGGTTATTTTATTTTGCCAGCCCAACCATTATTTATCAAGGGGCGAAGTGGTCGAGAGGATTAAGACGTGTATTTAGTGATCAACAGATTGAGGGTTCTACCCCTGGTTTGGTCATAATATTTTTGAAACGTAAAATATATTTCATAATTTTGTTCAATGATTTTCAAACGCTTTACATTAGCCAGATTGTGAAAATAAGTATAAACAGTATTTTTTCAATAAATATTGTTTTTTGTAATTTTTAAAATTATTTTGAAAGAATTTAAAATTAATTTAAAACTGAATTATAAGTTATTTCAAAATTATTCTAAAATAAATTTTAAAGTTATTTGAAAATATTCAAAAATGGATCAGATAGGACATTTTTTTGTAAAAAAATACTTTTATAATAATTTTAAAACCATAAAAAATTCATGTTCAAATTATTTTAAAATTGATTTCGCCGTTATTAATGCTACTTGGGCTTAACTCTAACATACTAGTATCACAACCAGTTACAACAAAGTTACGAACTGTCTAGAGAGTTAACATATAAAAATACTTGAACTTTTGCAGTAAACAGCAACTCATCATCACTGATCACTGCTGATGAATATGTTATACTATAATATGTTATTACTAATGTGAAACTTTTTTTGTTACAAGTAAAGCAATACATCAAAATCGATATTGTATAACAATAACTTATTCCGATTTACAATTAATTATTGTTCTTATAAAAAGAATCATACATAATCTAACTAAACATAAATTAGTGTATACTCAATGATACTATACAGAACATCGACGACGTACAACATGACACAATTTGTTACAACGGCGAGTGGTGTCAGTGACGTCTTTGAAACTGTGACCCTGCGATCCTGTGACTCTAGTGTGGCTGGTTGAGGGTAAGGTGAGAAGGGAAGGTGATGTGCGAGTGGCTGGCTGGATTGTACTCAGAAAGCTCACAAACACATCACAGCCCGTCTGACCGAATATCCACCACATAAAACATACTGTGCTAAAATATTAACTACCACACCACCTCATAGAATATACTATGCTAAAATATTAACTACCACCCACCTCATAAAATATACTGTGTTATAATATTAACTACCCAACTTACACATTTCATTACGGAAAATACGTCTCTTAGTAAATACGTATAATTATTTTAAAGAACACGGCCAATCGACTTAACAAAATACTAAAAGTTCTGGCAAAGTTTAAAATATTTATAGCCGTAGGTGGCGAAGACAATGACGTCTTCAGAAACCATCCAACCGGATGCTTCGGACAACCGTTTTCCTCTTATCAGGCCAATATAAATATAAATATGCTATAATCAATCACTGGTATCGTTAAAGTATTTGAATATTTAATAAACCGCTACCGACAGTGATCTTCAATTAATAATGTATTATTAGATAGTGTGAATAAGAAAAAACATCCACACCAATCTTGTTAACTTCGAGTAAAATCTGTGCGTTACTTATGCACTAAAGTGAAATTCTACATTTTCAAGAGTAATTCCTCAATTTGCAGAACTATTTATACAAGGCGTTGCGTTGGTTAGGTTAGGTTCGGTCAGGTTACGTTACTGATGGACAACAAAATATATCATGAACGAACCAAACCTAACCACCGCATGCGCTGTACGAATAGAAGGTCGCTTAGTGATACAATTAAGTGGTATACATAAGTGGTACCTATATAAGTGGGTGGTATAAAGTGGGACCTCCACTTGTCTCCACGAATAATTCAATTATGTGGACAAACTATCTATAATTATACCGGGTGTAAAAGAAGTGAAAAATATCATTTGGGTAGTAATAGTAACTTAAGGTATAGTACATTTTGACATTGTTTAAATTTTTAGTATCCCTACAAAATGGGAAATTTTTAGGCAACTTACAATTTTTAAATGTAAACCCCGTTTGAATGACGACTAATTTTAAAGATATCTAAAAAAATAGACGAATGTTGAAAACTAGAGTTCGGTATCTCTTCCCTAACAAACATGGTGTACAGTCGAAATTCCTGTTAAAAGTTCACCAGGAACCATGAGTAACAGGGTAGAAAGATTGAGTGCATTTTAAATGTTCAAATCTCATGTTTTAGATTTAAAGTTTGTACTTTTTCAATTGTTAACAATTAAAATATCGGTTTAAAATAATTGGTTTTATTTTGACGGGAGGTAACATACACGTAACACGTAATATACTTATTGAAAAGTTGTTTATTTTGGAATAAACAGAAGCATGAATAGAACATGACTGTAACATGAAGTTCGAGGTTAGATTTTGACATGAACTTTGACTGGCCACCATTTTCGTCGGGGAAGAGATAGCGATCACTAATTTTCATCATTCGTCTATCAGTCCTGTAGAGGAGAGTATCTCACAACGAATCAGTGTTGCGAGCTTTCTAAGACTAACAGTGGCAATTAAAACTAAATAAAAGTAATGAACCTACTTGCTATAAAAAACTAGTTTAATTTTTTCTTGTGGAACACAGATATAGTATTGACTTTGATCCAAATATGCTATATTTTGGAAAATATTGTTTATTGTTCCAGCCTTATAACTTCTAACAAATTACAATTGTCCTTAAATGTCATCAATTATAATATATGTATCGGAGTATTAAAAAATTGTTACTAATTAAATTTATCAAAGTTGATAACAAGTGTAGGAGTTTAACAAACTATAAATAGGACCGAAAATTAATACAATTCTTGTATCTTATAGGAATTATTCTCTTTAATACATGACATCACTAAGTTATTCAATTACGAAAGCCAATTAAAATATAAACATATTATATATTACAAAAGATAAACTAAACCGCGTTACCGCGTACAGAACTTAGCACAACGTTAGCTATGTAACATAATGCATAGTATGTTATAATTATGTTTACATTTACCCTTATTACCCAACCCTTCCCCCCCCCCCCTTATTTACCCATAGTATTTACAGAATTGTATATGGACGAAATTTAGTCAGTACCATTGAGGTAATCTACTGGATGGCTATCATAACTGGATAACTTACTAAATGTAAACAATTACCCGAGCGGCTACGTTAAAGGTCAACATTAGCACTGGTACTGTGGCAACAATTAACAAAGAGGTTAAATATAAGAAAACCTCTCGCTCGCCAAAAAAAAACCTCTCGTGAGGTTTGGCATCTCGCTAGCCTAACAGTTAGCGTCTTGGACTTCTGTTCAAGGGGTCACGGGTTCAAATCCCGGGGTGTCCACACAAATTGTAGGGGTTTTCACCGCTTTTACTAATATTGTTTGTGTACTCTATTAACGAAAATGCCGTTGGCGTTGAAATAAAAAAAACCTGTCTGACTTTAATTAGATTCCTAGGCAGGGAACTGGATAAGATTTGTTCATCGAATCATTCGTAAATTGCTCGTACCAAAATTATTAGTATACGATCAGTTTATGTAGGTGTTGTGAGTAAAGCGATTGTAATGTTTTTGATTTGTTTCAAAACATTCTACAATCTACCTGTAATCTTATTCAGGAAGCCTTTGAGTTATAAGTTATTTGAAATGCTAATTTTGTAATGCATGTATCCAAATGGACAATCCGCCGGCGCCGTTCGAAATTTTAAGGCGTTATTGTGACTAAAATCTATCCTGTTGCATTCTATAATCTATAATTTATAAAATATTCTAAATCCTTAAGAGTTTCACTACTTTAGCCTTCAAAATTACTGTGTTATCTCTCGCAAAAGACGATTTAATTCGGGCAGGGGATTGACACAAACGACATTGTCAGGCAGTATAATTTAAAAGAATACTCATCAAATGCTTTTAAAACTCATCATAGTTACTTATCATTTTGTAACAACAATTTATAACATCTACCATACAAATGTAAGTATTCAAGTAAACAAATTGAAAAGAACTGGAAAAGTATTATATATGTAAGTATAGTATAAGTGTAAATATATTTTATAGTGATGTGAGACGTAGTTTAGTGTTCTTTATCCTGCTGAATCGAAAAGCTATCCTCAAACAACCTTCCTCGGCTAAATATGAATCGAGTGATCTGGAGGGTGTTGAACGATCTATCGCTCTCAAGTCAAGTGCTGCCACAGTGCTTACAGTTTTGAACCGCATATAATATAAAACCACTCAAGATTGGTCCAGAAATATATTTCAGTGGTGGTCACTGCGAGCTGACTGTTGTGTGTTGTGACAGGGTGTGTCAGGGGTGCAGCAGAACCTTATTACCATAGAGCTGTTTTAACAGCCGATCTATTCATTCTGATAATAGTCAAGTGCAAAATAGCATACGATTCAATTAAAATTTATATTTAACATTGATGGGTTCTCTATAAATAGATTTGTTTATCCATTTCTACTCACCAGGCAAAACGCTGGTGACTGAAATTGAGTGAGAAATAAGCTTCTTCTTCTTCCTACTAAAAGGGAATGACAGAAGTAATTAAGAGTAAACTGCCCAACTAGGTTATGTTTACTTGTCAACAGAACATTTGTAAATACACTTGAATAACCTATGATTTGTCATTAAAATGTTCAAAAAGTAAGTAAATATGCCTTTAAGCAAATGTCCCTATTGTTTTGCCTAAAGCCATAAAAGCTTTATTAATTCGTATATTTGTCAATGTTTGGTTATTTGACAGATATCTGTGTTAATTCACACCTTACATTGAAAATTTAAACAATATTAAAATCAGCAGGTAGATAAGTTGACTGGTGAAAAACTACTGACCACTCACCCGTTTCAAAAATAAGCTTCCCCACGAGGTTAATAAATCTAGGGGTCTCGTCGCGTGTTGACGGGTTGACCCCTCTGTCGACACTGTTCCCGTGGCAACCAACATGGTAACCGAGTAGCCTACGTGGTCGATGGGTCGACCCCTCTGTCGACACTGTTCCCGTGGCAACCAACATGGTAACCGAGTAGCCTACGTGGTCGACGGGTCGACCCCTCTGTCGACACTGTTCCCGTGGCAACCAACATGGTAACCAATCTAATTTTCTCTTCACAAGTTACATGTTAGCTTACAAATATTTAACATGTGAAGATATTATTTGATTGGTTTCCTGGGAAAATGGCAGTCAGCATGTATGCTTCACTTGTTTACCCCAGGCGAGACCTCTAGATATATTAACCTCGTTTAGGCCGCCAAGTCAAGGGACGGCTTCGAACAACTTCTTTAATATAACTTATGTGACTCGGGAAACTGTGATATTTTGATCCAGCGGTTCGCCAACAAGTCAGCTCGCGATAACCTTACAAATCCTGTCTGATCGTGACGTGTCCTCCAGGAGCAGAGTTGTGCGTGGCGACAGGACCTCCGGCCAGCAGTGAGGGGCAGGCGGGCCTCTGTTGTGCATTCAGAAAGCCCACATGCACATCACATTGCCCGGAAGCCTTTTAAATGTACTCGTTCTTAGAAGAAATATAATAATATAAATATAATTACCTAACCTAGGATACGTTCAACATAGACAAATATCATGTAAAAATAGGATAGAGATTGGTATAAATACCGCACAGTAAAACCCCTATAAACATGGATAACCTGTTTCCTCGGAGTAACCGACTCCAGGTCCGAAGATCCGCTGCACTTCTAGACCCCAAACCGAACTCGTCGTGGATGGATAGCCCGGGAGAATAACCGTTAGTCCCACAACCCCGCGACGATTCAAACGTAATTCATGCTCTTTAAGCAAATTCCCCAAAGTTAAACAAAACAAACAAAATGCAAATGTCCAGATAAACATCTGGCAGAAGCACACAGTTCATATTTTTACAGCAATCTGATATGTTGTTTTACATATACAGTAGTATTACAATAAACGAGATTTTGAAAAAATAAGTAGGTTTATGACACCGCTGCAGTCACTTTTAAGGTTTTATTTGGGATCATTTGGGGCCGGATGGCCCAGTCTCATCGCCAATAGATTAGAGGTTTAACCATCTGTGCCTAAGTTATCCGGGTATCCAATTATCATAACAAATGTTCAATTAGATCAAAATACACATATTGTACTATTGTACGTCTATTTTTCAAACTGTTCATTAGCATTTCCGGATCGGTCCAACCCCCAGTATACCCAAAAAGTTGGAGTTTTGATGTACTGGGTAACTATAGACATAACTTTAAGGATGTTATTGGTTGAAGTATGTTTTCCCCTCTTTACATAATGTTTAATAATTCCAGTATTTTAATCAAGTTTTTTTATAATTTTGAAGAACAATTTTTTTATAAATGATGGTTTCCATAATGATAACCTTGTTACTTTGTAATATTGATTGTATTACCAACAATTTGAAACTCCGTTATTACTAGGTAGAGTACAAGGATCGTAAGACACAATGGTGTGCTACTTATTTCAACCCCTTTTTTACTAACTATTATAAACATTGTTACCCACATGGTAAGATATACCAGTGTTTTATCAACTGCGTATTTTATTATCATCGATGAAGCATAATTCCACTTTTCCGCGCTGTACTTAATTAAAACATATGGTAGATATTTGTAGGTCTTGCCTTTGAGTTTAGGCCAAGTTTGTGAAAAGGTAACAATCTTATTCGTGCCAACTATCGTGTCTCCTAGTCTTCCCGATTTAATCCGAAATTTGATATATATTAGCCACAAAGATGCAACGTTACGTCACATTTCTATTATCTTTTGTATTTTTATTTATTTTAAATTTTAATTTGGGCTTTTACTTCTGGAAACAACAAACTTCCATCTTCCATCACAATTCATGAGGATCAGCACCACACGACCGTGGGTAGCTTGTTCAATTATAAAATTAACAAGTGTATTTATTTAAATATACTTATTTTATGCGGAACAGTTAAATTTCACATAAATAACCCCTACCGAGCTATACTACACCGCGTACCACATACATAAGTATAAGTATATTGGTTAGGGGCTGGGCCGATTACTCATCAAATAGATGGTCCATCGACCCTTGAATAAAATAAATGAAATAACAAACGATCGATGGACCATTACTCGTTTTGGAAATTGAGTTGAATTCAATATATAAACGGGTCTATGGGCCATCAAACCATTTTATAAATTAAGATAAAATATTATATTTTGGTCTGATGGACCATCGACCCTCTATCCATAAAATAACATATTATAAAGACGTAGGGTCGATTACACACCAAATAGATGGACCATCGACCCCCAAAACTAACATATTTGGAATAAAGTTTTAACGGGTCAATGGACCATCTATTTTATGTGTAATCAACCCAACACTTTATATTATTAGATTTTTAAACGCATGGTTCGATTAGACATCATATTAGATAGTACATAGACCCCCAAACAAAGCATATTTATATTAAGGTTTTAAAGGGTCGATGGACCATCTATTTGATGTGTAATCGTCCCTTTACTTATTTCTTTAATATAATCTTAATTTTTTTAATGTTTGGGGCCGATGGCACATCGAGCCTTATTTTATTTTATTTTATTAGAGAATTATACAAACTGGGTCGATGGTCCATCAACCCCTTTATAAATAAAAGTAAATTTGCTCAAATGGTTCGATGGGCCATAGACCCTTCCTTAGATATTAAACATTACTTTCAATATATCAGAGGGTCGATGGGCCATCTATATGATGTGTAATCGTGCTTCCCCCATTGTTTGTTCGCAAATGTACAAATCTAACACAACATTCCTTCTCTGCTTACCTAGACCAGAAACTAATGACTGAACAAAGAAATACATCTTTATTCATGTTTAACTTTTTGTATATGACAGTATAATGATCTACGACTTAAAACTAAAACACTACCTTTAACATATTTTAAGAACAAAATCAAACTGTACTTTAACTGAATATTTTATAAGGTTGAATATTTTTTTTAAATCGATTGGTCAAAACACTGATGAACAGTAGGCATACTATTGAAATACAACATTTTGAAATTCTATCAACATGTGGATATTATTTTATACATATATATGTATATATTTTACCCAAGCTTAGAGTAATTTTAATTTTTAAGAATGACGATGTCAATGAAATAATTGTTTTGTTTATACGACAGTAAATATTCTGATTTCTGAATACATTTTTGATAATAATAAAATAAATTTCCGATAATAATACGGTTTTCAAACATTTGTTGTATAATACTACAACTTTAGTGCTCCATTATCGACTGAAATGCAGGCTGTAGGACAAAGGTCAAAAATGTGGATAAATCGGGGATAGAGTGGAGAGTGCGGTTGTTTGAGGACCGAAATCGACAGACTTGATTGATCGGCTGACGGTGGCCGAAACTTCGACCAGACGTTTACTGCCACTTTTCTTAAGTATTTCCAATACTTTTAAATAACAAGTATTGGGTCGTGATTGGTTGAAAGATAAACAAGCGATCCTGAGCGTAGATATACTAAAACTATTTAATTTTTCGATTACTTGAAGTATATATTATTTCGTGGCCGGAATATTTTTCGCCGCAGTATACATTTTCGTCACTTTATACCAACATACATTTCCCTAACAACATTTTGGTAAATATTAACATTTTTATACACATTTAATTGTTATAGTAAAGTCATAAAGCGCTTTGCAGATGTTATGTGAATTGTGACCTGACAATCGTAAAGGGACAAAAGGTGTCTGATAAACCTAACATTTGTGAAAGACAATTCCAACACGCTTAAATAACTTATAATTTTGGATCGTGAAATAAAATGAAAATTCGTATAATGTACACAAATTGCATTGTTTTTTTTATAAAACCCACTCAAAATACGTCTTTGTACATCCTTTATACAAATGTCTTCGTTTTTCATCGAAAATGCTACAAAAGCCTATCAAGCAGAAATATAGATATTGAGTACATTTTTAGCTAAGAAAAATCAACATCCATGAAATATTTCCAAGCGTGTTGGTAATCTTTTTTTTCTTAGCAGTCTCCCAGTTTTGTTTCAGTTGTAACCTTATTCACCGCCATATATTTTCGACCATGAGATTTTAGTCTGATCATTTTTAAGAGTCCTGGAAGTTACATTGTATATCGTAATCAAAATCAATTATTATAAGTTAAACAACTTTACCAACTTATTTTTCTCTATTCGAAAGATAAAATTGTTAACACTTTTTACACGACTTAACAACATGTATTTGATACCTGGAAAATAGAAATATTAAATATTTAAAATACGCCTTACATCCAAAAAACATTTACATTGTCACAAAGTATTGTAAAAATATCTTTATGGGCATGCCTGTAAGAGGAACGCAAATAATAAAGGCAGAATGTCAAAGGCAGAGAGTAAAACCCGATATAATATTATAGGATTGGTGAATATTTTCAGTAACACAAATGACGTATTAAACTGTTATTTATTGATTATTATATTCTCACACTCTACCTTGAACGTGATGGTCGGTAAGTAAGATTTATTTATAACAAGGAAGAAACGTTTATTTTGAATTTGAGCTTGTAACGTCTTCCTAGAAAACGGTTCTTGGCCGTTAACTTAAGCTGTTCAAAAGCGTGAGTCGAGAGTGCTTTGAAGAGATAGGGTGTAGACCACTTATAGTGTTCGTTTTAATTGGCTTGTCGAGGAAAATGTTTCAACTATTACAAATCCTATTCATTATATGAATATTTTTATTGGAATTCACTAATCTTACTGTCGATACTTCAACACATGTATTCAACCAGTTAAAGTAATGAGACTATTGCCAAGGATTATTTCTTAACATTTTTCCGACTAAGGTACTCTGCTGAGTCCATATGAAAGAAGAAAGAAAGAAAGAAATGTGCTTTATTTTAAAAAATTATGGACATAGGAAATATCATACAGCTTTATATTAATAATTAAACATATAAAGTTCATCTGTTAATTTATCCTCACCAGCACTGAAAAACCATAGCCTCCAATGGCTGTCGGTTTGGTTGGCACACAAAGTACAGTCCCTTTTTCATATCTGTTTCACTGTATTTTTATATTTTCCTAAAGTTTTAAAAAATAAAATAGAAACTTAACAAATCTGATTTCCAGCAAACCTACATATACCATATACCGTGTACAAAATAACAAGCTTACACACATATATATATAAAACTCATATATATATATATATACATATATATATATGTGTGTGTGTGTGTGTGTGAGTCCATATAGTTACTAATACTCCTGTTGCAGCAAATCTGCACACTCAGCGAATTTAAAATGCATATATATATATATATATATATATATATATATATATATATATATATAATGAGATTGCAGATATTTTATCAATAATATTAGTTAATTCATTAAAGAGTTAGGTATATATATATATATATATATATATATATATATATATACCTAACTACCATATGAAGCCACGTAAATATAACATACAAATAAATCTATAAACATGCGAGATGTAAAACTGTATTTATTCTCTCTAACACTCGACAACGTACTGTGTTTAGCTCTTTAAATATCCCTGTAACAGCTTGACGCAGACAACAATTTTAACACCAAAATGAAAAAAATATATTGTAAAAAGGTGAGGATTTTAATAAAATTGTTCCTTCGTTTACCCCTCTTTTGTTTTAGTAAATGAATCAAAATTCTAAATTATTGGTTTTTTCAAGTTCTCAAAAATGGTAAAACCCACACTTGCGTACTTTTAAATATTACAGAACATACTTTTTTGAAATTTTGAACTCCCATAAATCATCCTTCGCACGTTCTGATATTTCTGGTTTTCGAACTTAAAAGTCATAAATAATCTTGTTTTTTTGCATTTGTACAAAATTCATCGAAATCAGACCTTCATGGTTTTTGCATCAAAACGAGAAGTTACCATGCTCTCGGGCTTAGGTCTAACCATGTTACTTAACGATAACGGCTTCTTTTCTATCGAGGGAATTTGCTATAGAGGTTGTGATGGTGTCGTTAAAGTAAGATCGTAATCGAAAATGGACAGCTGAATATGCTTTTATTAAGTAAATCACTTCCTCTTCATTATGTTGTTTTAACGTCACGTTCTTCCATCTGGATTGGAATTTTAGGTGTATAGTTTTTCTGAACATAAATAATAAAAAAACCTATTATTTTACATCAAATGAACATCTTCTAGTCGTTTTATTTATGAGACTAGAAATAAAAATAGTTTTTCTCAAACGGAAGTTGAAAATTTTGAAGAAATTTTAAAAATGAGTAAAGTTTTACAGCAAGAGGGTTGCTTTATTATACCAAACTGAGTACTGTACATTTTTATGACTGTTGTTTACTAACCACATTTACACATTAACTATGGCAAATTAATTACCTACCATTAATTAAAACCTGTACTAAATTTCCCCATCCGTATTTTTAATAAACCACAATTCATCAATCCCACTAGCGAATTGATTATAGTTTATAACTAGCCAATAATTTTCCATTGCACTGTGTGTGATTTGGGGGCCAGAAGACCAGTCTCGAAAGTATAGAGCACCGACCATAAAATTAGGTAATTAGCTAATTTTTACACGATTAGAATGTATTTGTGTTTTTATTTGGATTTGACCCTGATCCCTACCTCGAAGCGGAATCTATTTTTAGGTATAATTTCCTTACTGGAGCACACACCCTTAAAGGAACACTAATTTTACACTTATCTGTACATCTCGCTTTGTCATCATGGACGCACAGTGCTCCACAGTGTAGACCATGTAACCACCACGTAGCCCCCACGCCAAACTGATAACGCCATCAGATCAACTGATAACAAACTTCGCATGGCCGTCGAAACTTTGTCGGACATAGACTCAACACCGCTTTCGACTGTTTTAGCTAAGCTGCACATAACTCAACAGGAAAATTATAACGTCCTTTACAGGGAAAACCTATTATAGTTAATCTACTGGATATTTTTTACGGCATGGAATAATTCTCTGTTTCTCGTATATCACCTACAACGGTAATAATTAATAGATAATTTGGTAATATTTTCTATGAAATTTTGGTAAATATAGATAAGTATAAATAGGATATATTCCGATTGTCCTGTCTATCATCATTATCAGTTGGCATTCCGTTCAAAAACATGCGAAACGCTCCTCGAACTGTTTTTTTTGTTGTCTTTTTTAGACTTAAGTGCCATCATATCAGAGTACAGAGAAGAGTTTGTATTTGTTCTGCAGGGGTACGTAGTTTCTGCTGCCGGGGAAAACTTTAAGTAGTTTGGAAGTTCAATGGAATAGTAACATTTAGCGAATAGAGCTGAAGTTAGTTTTTGCATGTTCCTTTAAAATTCTGTTGTCGAATTAATTTAATCTGTTAACGGACAACAAGGAGAACAAAATTATATGACCAACCAAGCAACAGCACAACAATATCTGGGGGTTAACTAAAACCACACTTTTATAAACAAAAATCAGTGTAATAACACTTGTGGGTAGTATACACTGAACTCAACCTTCAATATATTGGTTTTGGATTGATATATTTCATAAAACGACCGATATTATTGTGATCTCTGATATAAATAATGCAAATGTCAAACCACTTATTTGTTAACTCCGCCCACTTTCCTTAAAAGCTACGCATTGTATTCACGTTATATTTAGGTAAAATGCCTGTGCTTCTAAAATGTATATATTTTTCCCTATGAGATAATTTATAAAATATTTAATTAAATAATATTTTGTTGGCATTTTTAATGATGATTGACCAAATTACATTTCGTACGAGAGTGAGGTAGTGAACCAGGAGTGTGAACAGTACTCGTGTTTGATAGGAATATAATACTTTTTCATAGTAACTATCTGATTTTAAACTCTTTAATGAATTAACTAATATTATTGATAAAATATCTGCAATCTCATTATTTTACTCAAGGGAAACTTTTAAAACGCTCGCTTTACCAATAAAATTGAAAAATAAAATATATAGAAAATCAAACAAATATGGCCAGATATAAAATTGATTTCTTGATGTAAATAACTAACGTGTAGTGTTTCAGGGAAACCTAGACAGAACGTTATGTTCACCCACGGGCATTAGTTGGACTCAAGCAACTTAAATACTCTCAACTAAATGCCTTGAGCTTACGTTTTTCTACATCCACGTAGTCGAAAAATTAGTGGATTAAAATATACTAGAGTTGTTAAAACTAATTATCGAATATAACACTTTTGTTCACTATACTGACTGACTATCGGACATTAGTAATTGTCCTCCTTAGGTTAAGTACAGAAGAAATATTCTTTTGGGATCCATTCATCTTTATAAACGGTTATTGTACGTACATACATACGTTTTTTATGTATGTTCTGAAATATCAAACTTTGTCTACATGTGTTTGGTTAAATATGTAAGTCTAAATTGATTATTATAACAACATAACATAATTGGTTATAATCATAATATATAATTATATCATTGTATTGTACACCATACTATATCGAGTGTTGGCAACGTCAATGAACGACGAGAACAATACGATATACTAAGAAGGATGGGTATTTTAATAACAAATATGATTTAAGGTATTAAAATCTCTTAAAGGTTAATTAGTTTCCTGTAGAATTCTGCAGTTTCCAGTAGTCCCCCACCTACTCTTTAGCATGGAATTCTAACATAGTTTGTATGTTAGTAGACGGTTTACTATCAGATGTTACTAAATACGAGGACTGTGTTTATAATTTGGCTATCGATATAAGGAATAAATTTAAGTTTTGTATTTTGATGTACTTTAAACAATATTAAGCGATTTGAAATAAATCCAGTAATTTTTCCTTGAACTTAAGTATTGTTAGCTTAACATTAAAAACTCAACTCATGGGAGTTGAATTTATTGTTCGGATTTATTGTAATGTTTGTTTTATATAGTCATTGTTAAATGGCTGTTCTTGAGCATGGTATTGCCCCTTTCAGTTGCATTTGGAACATTTAAGTCAGATGTAAAATTCAAGTTTTTACCTAACTGATTTTTAACTGGAAGTGACAAAAATCTGGATCTCAATCACTATCCAATTGAACTTATAACAAATTTAACACTAGAGTGTTGAATTTATTTTTTTTTTAATATTTTGCAAACCTGTATACATAAAGGTTTGAGATTATCGAGTTCCTGGCACTGGCTTGGCTTGGATTGAAAAAAGAATTAACAGGCATATCTGATTAAGATTATTCAATTTTTATAATAATATACGAGTTTATGGAAACATTAAAATAATTCAAAGTCAGATAGATTCTAGGTTAGCGTTGATTTTAATTACTGTGCTGTTTACATTAGGGAATATTATTACCGGTTTTATACGCACTAAATTACAAATTAGAAGGAACAAAAGTTTTGAAAATATTTAATTGTCTTGATTACAAACGATAAATATATTTAGTATTAGAACCCCTGTATGTTGTGTGTCATTTTTGGTTGCGTTTAGCTAGTAAACGTGTAACCAAACTTTTGAATAGTTTGTATTTTCAAGGGGAAACCTTGCCCTAACGCGCATTGCACTCATAAAAACAATTTTTTTTAGTTTTGTTTGAATCACGTTAAATATATTTTTACACTAATTATAAAACTATTTATTTAATTTAAACAAAATTATCCAAATATGTTAGTGATTTTTAGTCTCGTATTATTCTAAATAACAAATATACTGTAATTTATTTATCTACAAAAACATACTAATAAAAGGTTGGGTGTAAGTACTTACGGTTAAGTATTAGTATGTTTGAATATAAATTTTAATCGGATTATTAAAAATCAAGTAATTCTTTGACTAAATTAGTGGTCATATTGGATTAAAAATACCAAACAACTTAAGTCACACGTAAAACAATAAACTGTTTTTTTCTATTCACATTTCCTAACTTTTAAAATATCTCTTAACAATAGAGAACCCGTTATTGAATTTCATACAAATAGGATAAAGAGAAATATTTTTAGATTTATAACAAAACATTGAAATATATTTTAATAATCACTTATCTGCCAAGGAGGGGGTTTAGCAAGCGAGGATTTTTATATTTTCATAGTTAAAAAATGCGAGAATGTTCCAATTCTCGGATCAAGAAAAATAAATTATTTTCCGCTTTTATACACCTCAATACAAAATATTGGAATATTGAGAAGAAAAATTAAATATTTAAATTAGGTTGGGAACATTTTAGTGCCGTATTTTTACACAGTAAAATAAATATTTTTTGTTGAAGGGGGCATAGTTTTATTCTACATCGTCCAATGGATCTGACGAACTGAAATCGTCAAGTTCTGTTAAAATATTTTTGTTGAATACAATTTTGAGATTTACCTTTATTTTTATTCGCCTCCGGATCATTCAAATTAAATCAATTTAACCTCACGATCAATAAATAAATCAATCACAATCAATTTAACCCTTTTATATACCTTTCAGGATATATAATGAAATAGCGAATCTCCAATTAAAACTATCTTGACGATTTTTTGAACTAAATAAAAAAAAAATCAAATCCGAATCTTAAGAAATTAATAAATCAAACATGTTTGGAAATGCTTAAAATATTGAAGTTAATATAAGAGACTTACCACAACGGAAGGTGCTGAAGAACTAACGAACTAAGAACTGCAAACTACCTGTGGAGTGAGGACAGAGGACGCCAAGAGCGGGCAGCCTGGAGGGGGCAGCGGCGTCAGCAGACTCAGCGTTCTTGGAAATCGCCTGCTGTGGCGCGGTGCGGGGCGAGGGGGCTCCGCCCATGGATGCCTGGCCGTTGGAGACTCCTCCCTCTGACACGTTACACAACATAGTCAACATAGAACGCTTAGGTCAAAGGGTTTAATATATCTAGAGGTCTCGTCTGGGGTAAAAAAGTGTAACCTACATGGTGAGCACTATTTTCTTCAGGTAACCAATCAAATCCTCTCTTCACAAGTTAAGTCTTTGTCAGCTGGCAATCATACAACTTGTGAAGAGAGGATTTGATTGGTTACCATGTTGGTTGTCATGGGAGTAGAGTAGACAAAAGGGCAAAATGGCGGTCGACCATGTAGGCTACAAGTTTTTCCCACGAGACAAGACCTCTAGATAACCTCGTTGCTTTAGGTTGTAAGAGTTGAGGTGACTCGGGTCGTCCCTCCACGCCTAATTACAAATTCACATCGGGTAAAAAACGAAAATATCAGTTTGAGAAGCCTTTTGGCTATCCATTATTTCGATCTCATTATTTTTGTTCCTCTACGTGTACATGCATCCCATCATGTAGCCTAGGGAGGGAAGGGCTCCCTGATAAGCGTCGAAGTATCCTAGACTCGAGAAAAGGAGGGTCATCTAAGGACCAAAGTGGCTGTTCAGGGCAGCTTTAAGCCTTGTTGCCACGACGCGTGGCGCGGCTAGCCGGCTAGGCACGAGCGAGTGTCGATGCTCGGGTTGGTCTAAGCCGGGATGTTCCCACGGCGCGTGTCGCGTGGTGGCATGGCAAGTCTCGGGACACCAGAGGGTTGATTCGAGGCTCCCGCGCTCCAGTTCAATCAAGTCGAGTATCGAGCTGGTTTTGATATGTATGTGAACAATGATGAGTTAATCGGATAATGACGATGAAATAGCGTGCGATGTAGCTTGTTATAGTAGTGGTGAAACCAGAAAGAGACCCCAGAATCGGCGCTTTTTTCCCATGTTATTCTTATGGGGATCAGTTTTTGCACCGACGCCCGATCCTACCCTACACAAATTTTCTTTTTGGCCCCTGCCTTATTTTCCCCCATTTAAAATTTGCATTAATTTTAATACATCCTTTGCAGAAATCCACGAATTCAAAAATAACTCCACACTAAATAAACAACACATGTAAACAACTTAGAAGTTATTGTATAGTAGTGGTGAAATGATGGTTTAACCCCACAATCGGCGCTTTTTCCCCATGTTATTCTTATGGGGAGCCGTTTTTGCACCGACGCCAGCTCCCGCCTATAGAGCTCCCGCCTGCTGGCCCTTGCCTTAAATATATTGTCCCCATCCCTCCTCTATATTTTTAAAAATTAATTTTCAAATTCTAAAAAACTATCTTTGGTGTTTACTGTCCGATTTGTCTGCAATTTGGATATGTTATTGTCCTAGGCAAGTGTTTTAATAAATTTCACTTACATTTCCCAAATTCACCATTTCCAAATGTGTATTAATACCTAAAATGTGTATGAAAAAAATAATATTGCACCACCAAATTGGAAATTTTTTTAATTTTTGCAGTAATTAAACTGCAAAAATGTCTTATTTTAGAGTTAAAAAATATGTTTTTATTATTTAAAAAAGATAAAATTTTAAAATTTTCAACCAAGGATATATATAGAAGCCCCAAAACCACCACCCTCATTCCAACAAAAAATGTTGACCTGTGCACAGTGCTCCACGTCTTACTCCAACAGAAGCAATTTATTACGCCATTATCGACTTGTTCACAAAGTTATTCCTAAAATTTGTAAAATATGTCATCAAATATTTGACAACAGCAATTTTAAAATGCATATGCTAGAGAACCACAATACTTGCAATGTGTGTAAGAGAGTCATCACCCGGAACAAACCCCGCCACCACCTACGATGTGACAAGCGACCCTATAATGTGTTTAAGTTTTACGGCGAGTCCGCGGATATATTAGACACTCTCCAATCTTGTCCTCTACCCATCAAATGGATTCTTATTAGGAGAGTAAAATTCATCAAACACTCAGTGGACAATAATGGTGATTTAATCATTGACAAAGAATGTATTGCTGATTTTCGAAGTTTAACTAATTTATCAATTGAGAAAGCACAGCTAAAGGCTCAAATTGAAAATTCACTTTTAAAAATCGATACCTCCATGCACAAGTATCAAGCTCAGGGCAGTGGATGGATATATGACCGCACCAAATACTGGCAGTTGCATGTTTACAAATATAAGCCCCTAACTCCCAAATCATACATTCCCACGCCAGAAAATATAAAATCAAAACATGCTGTTTTAAATATTAAAAACACCGATAATAAATGTTTCACCTGGAGTGTTTTAGCAAGCTTAAGACCAAGGAATAGTAAACATGCAAATCGAGTATTTTACTACGAACCCTATGAGGGCCAGTTAAATATGTCAAATATAAAATATCCAGTAAAAATATCTGACATTGATAAATTTGAAAAACAAAATAACATAAGTGTTAATGTATATGGAATTGAAGGAAAAACAATATATCCACTGAGAACAACTAAACTAAATAGTAACACGCACGTCAACTTGCTTCTTCTACAACAAGGTCGGAAATCACATTACTGTTTAATTCGTGATTTTGATAAGTTAATGTTGCGGTCTACAAAAGACAACAATAAGAAATATTTTTGCAAGTTCTGTTTGCAACATTTTGGCACCAAAGATATATTGGAACTTCACACAACACACTGTAAAACCTTTGATGCTCAAAGAGTACAAATGTCTGAAAAAGATACACTACAATTTACGAATTACAAATATCAACTTAAAGCTTCCTTTGTGATTTATGCAGATTTCGAATGTTTTATAAACTGCGGCAAACACACTCCTTCTGGATTTGCTTATGTTGTGGTGAGAGACTCTAAAATTATTTACGAAGAGTTGTACAGCGGTGAAAATGTGATGGATGTATTTTTCGAAAAGTTATTTAAAACTTATGACTTTATTAAAAGTCAGATGGAAGTATATGTTCCCCTTGTAATGACTGCAGAGCAAGAGGCATCCTTCAAAAACTCTAAATACTGTCACATATGCCAACAGCTGTTACTGGGTGATAAAGTGCGCGACCATTGCCATCTAACGGGCAAATTCCGAGGACCCTCCCACAACGCTTGCAATTTAAACTATAAAGTAACCAAGAAAATTCCAGTATTCTTCCACAACCTTAAAAACTATGACGGTCATTTAATAATGCAACACTTGGGAAAACTCAATCGCAAATTGAATTGCATAGCCAAGGACATGGAAAAATATATATCGTTCTCTGTTGATGATTTGGTATTTTTGGATTCCTACAACTTTCTGTCTCTTCCCTTAAGCAAATTAGCTTCCAATTTAAATACATTTAGATTTATAGACAATCCACTACTACAACGCAAGGGCGAATTTCCATACGAATACATGACAGGACCAGAAAAGTTTTTAGAGCCCCTACCACCCATAGAGGCATTTTACAGCAGCCTAACTAAAGAATGTATATCTCCTGCACAATATGAACATGCTAAAAACGTATGGAATCATTTTAATATAAAGAATTTAAAAGAATATCACGATTTATACCTTAAAACAGATGTGTTGTTATTGGCTGATGTGTTTGAGACATTTAGGGACTTGAGTTTAAAGGATTATAAACTCGACCCTGTCCACATGTACTCACTGCCTGGACTAACATGGGAGGCGTGCCTTAGAATGACTGGCATAAAATTACAGTTATTTAGTGACATTGACATGCATTTGTTTATAGAACACGCCATTAGAGGTGGTGTAAGCATGATTTCCACGCGCCATGCTAAAGCCAACAATAAGTACATGGGCGAACATTATGACCCAAATCAAGAAAGCACCTATCTTGTATACTTAGACTGCAACTCGCTATACTCTACAGCAATGTGCGAGTCGTTGCCCGTTGATGGTTTTAGATGGACAAACGAGAAAGATTATAAAGCCAATAAAAATGAAAACTTTGGATTTATTTTGGAAGTTGATTTAAAATACGATAAAAGTTTACACGATTTGCACAACGACTACCCGCTCGCACCAGAAAAAATGAATGGAAAATTAATACCAAACTTAAATGACAAAACCAAATATATTCTACATTATAAAGCACTAAAAAAATACGAAGAACTGGGTTTGGTAGTTACAAAATACCACAGAATCTTAAAATTCAGACAATCAAAATGGCTCGCACCCTATATTAATTTTAATATTGAAAAGCGACAAAAAGCTGAACATGATTTTGAAAAAGACTTTTACAAACTGTTAAATAACAGTCTCTTTGGTCGAACAATTATGAACCAACGCAAGTTTCGTGATATACATCTTGTAGACGAGTCTATGTTAACAAAGTATGTTACAAAGCCAAGATTTGACTGCAGCAAAAAGTTCGATAACAACTTGCACGCTGTGCATTTAAATAAATTAATTGTAAAGTTTGATAAACCAATATATTTAGGAATGACCATTTTGGATATCAGCAAAGTAATAAT
The DNA here is from genome assembly GCA_963675035.1 of Allygus modestus. Taxonomy (NCBI): domain Eukaryota; kingdom Metazoa; phylum Arthropoda; class Insecta; order Hemiptera; family Cicadellidae; genus Allygus; species Allygus modestus. The sequence goes on along the minus strand of OY776113.1, from coordinate 35,773,358 downwards.
GTATGATTTCCACTATAATTATATGTCAAAATTTAAGAATAAAAAGTTCTTAATGACAGACACAGACAGCCTTCTTTATTCTATAGTAACAGAGGACTTTTACAAGGAAATACAAAGCGACTTGGACCGTTTTGACACCTCTGCATACAGTAAAGACCATTTCTTATACTCTGATAAAAACAAAAAAGTTACGGGCAAGTTTAAAGACGAATTAAATGGTCAAATTATGTATGAATATTGTGGTTTAAGGCCAAAATTATACTCTTTTATTCCTCTACAGTGGTTATACGAAAAAGAAAAGCAAAATGAGCTAGAGGTTAAAAAGGCAAAAGGAGCTGACGGCGCTACAGTTAAACATCTCTTAAGACACCAACATTACTTACACTGTCTTGCAACCGGAGAAGATTACTACGAGAATGTTACAAGAATTAAATCCACAAACCACCATCTGCAAACATTAACGATGAACAAAAAGGTACTCTCTTTTGATGACGACAAGAGGTTTATTGTGGATGGCATCAACACCCTTGCCCTTGGTCACTATAAAATTGGTCAAACATAAATCTGTATTTGCCATTATTCTTTGGCCTTTCCTTGTCTATTACAAAAAAGCCATATTTAGACCTATCCCAGCACTGATGGCAGAGATTTCTAAATTGGTTAAATGAAAAATCATTTCCCACATGATTGTTATACACATGTTTTAAATTTAAATCGTCTTGTTTAAATAATATTAGGAAATTAACATTGTCACGTAAATGTTTGTTTACTTTACTGTAAGATTGACACAAGTAAAAACTGCTAATATTTTTGTGTCTGCCCATTGAGAAAAATTGTGTGATATTTGGACTATTTATGTCGTCAAATACAACTATTGAGTGTGATTCTACATCATTTGGTGTGATTTCACAGTTTGAATATGTGTGTAATTTAACTTCATCACACAGACGGAATATTTCAATTATTTTTTTATATTTTTCTTGTTCTAAAGATTTGGATATTATATATAAATTTGTAAACTTTAATCCTTGTTTTTTTACAATTAAGTTATAAATTACAACAGTCTTCCCCGAACCACTGGGCCCTATTATAAGACAGCGAATATTATTAGGAAATAGACCCAACTTCTTTGGTGTATTTTCTTTATGTGCAATTTTAAATTTGTTCTTTTGTTGAATAAATGACATTTTTTATATAATGGTGTATTTTCTTTATGTGTTAAATCTTTTGTTTAATAATTTTTTTATATAATAAAAATGGCAAAGAGAAAGTGTAAGAAGGGTAAGGGATTATTCTTAAAGCCATATAGAGGCCGTGGCTTGTTAAATACCCTTATAAACAACCTTCCTTTCCCACTCCACATCCCGTCGTATTCATATTGTGGTCCAGGAACTAATATACGTGAAAATTTAGCCAAAAATGTACCTCCAAAAAATAAGCTAGACTCTTATTGTAAAGAGCACGACATATTCTACATGAATAATCCTGATACAGCCGCCCGGAACAAGGCAGATATGAGATTAGCGGACCAGGCTTGGACTAGGGTTTCGGCAAAGGACGCCAATCTAGCCGAAAAAGCAGCAGCTTATGCAGTGACAAATTTGATGAAGGCCAAGGCAAAAATGGGAATGGGATTAAAATTTAATAAAAAAGATGGACAACTTTCAGCTGTTAGAGGCCGCAAGAGACGTGCCTCACTTTCGAGGAGTGTACCTAAAAAACGAGCTAAGAAAACTGAGACCAAAAGTAAGAGAATGTGGAATTATTAATTTAGACAGTGACAGGGGCACACATTGGACAGCATATCGTAAAAATAAAGATATTGTAATATATTTTGACCCTTTCGGAATACAGCCTCCAAAAGAGGTAATTGAATATTTTGTACCATCTAAAATTTACTATACAACTGATCAAATACAAGATTTAAACAGTTCCATTTGTGGAATTTTATGTTTATCATTTCTGAAAAATTTTAGTTTATAAAAATGGATTCATTTACTATAACATTTACAGGCACAGAGCCAGAGTTGAAGTCGGTGTTCTTTCCTCCTATAGAATTAAATGGTGATTATGTAATTGGGCTGGTAGATTTTCAAAGTTATAATTCTATATTTAATGTTAAAAAACCTCTAAATACTTTGACATATTACAAAATGCACAAAATTACAACCCCAAAGGGGGAGGTCACAATTGACGAATTAAACCGGGCATTAGATGGTAAAGTTGAAGTTATTATACAAAATAAAGTAGCATTAATTAATACAAAAGTCAAACTTATATTTTACAAAGGCCTAGTTCCAAAATTAAATAAACTTAAAGACACAAAATTAACTATAGACGAGGGTGAGGATGTGTATTATTACGATCACAAAGCTCCAAATGTAATTGAAATTGCTGAAGGTACATACGAAGTGTTTGAGCTTGCGAAGGAAATTCAAAAGCAACTCCCAGATTTTGTACTTATAGCCGATAATAAAACTATGAAAGCCACATTACATTCTGGCCATGTGTTTGATTTTACAAAACCGTGTTTAGGGTCTGAATTATTGGGATTTAAAGGATTTTCTACTCCAGATATTGCATTTAAATCCGTAAATAAAATCAACATAAATAATGTAAATGTGATTAGAGTAAAATGTAATATTGCGAATGGGTCTTATTTAAATGGTGACAAATCACACACCATACACAGTTTTTACCCAGAAGCTCCTCCGGGCTACAAGATTATTGAGGTTCCCAGAAATATTATATACTTCCCTGTAAATAAGAGAAGTTTAGATGTTGTTAGCATTACATTTGCAGATCAACACGACAAGCCAATTGACTTTAATAAAGAAGAAACTACAATTACTTGTCATATAAAAAAGATATGAGAATTTACAAGAACGGGCTGAGTGTGCAAAATGCCAGGTTTCTGCGATCAATTGGGTTGAAGTTAAAATTTTCTATTAATAAAAATGGAAGATTTTCTAGACGTTGCAGGAAAATTCCAATACGATGATAGCCTGGTTAAAATTACAAATCACTCCTATGTTCCACACAACACTTTAGCAATAAATAATTCCGATGAAATTCGAATATGCATAAATAATCAAGATTTACTAACACTCCCATGTAGGAGTTATTTGTATATTAAAGGAGAAATAGAGAATCATGATAAAGGACATTTTATAAATAATGCATTTGCATTCTTATTTGACGAAATTAGATACGAAGTTGCTGGTAAAGAAATAGATATTGTAAGAAATCCGGGAATTTCCAGTCTTATGAAAATATTGTGCTCTTACAATAAAACAACTAAATTGTCAAATGTAGCATTTGATTCTGATGAAAATTTAAAAGAGTTCCATAAAAGCGGCAAGTTTAGTACTTGTGTCCCGTTAGAGCTGTTAATGGGTGTGTTTGAGGATTTTAATAAGGTTTTAGTAAATGTTAAACAAGAATTGGTGTTGAAAAGATCCAAAAACGACTTAAATTGTATATTAACAACATCTAATGCTCCAACTGGTGTCGATCCTATTCCTAAAATTACACTTAAATCGATTCAGTGGGTGATGCCGCACGTGGTACCATCTGATGGGGAGAAGCTTCAATTACAAAAGATGTTATTGCAAAATAAAAATTTGCAAATTGCATTTAGAAGTTTGGAGCTACACGAACTCCCATCATACCCCGAAACCAAGAGACACACATGGTCAGTTAAGACGTCTTCGAGTTTGGAGAAGCCCAGGTATGTTATATTTGGTTTCCAAACAGGTAGGGACAACAGTGCACGAAAAAGAACTGATGAATTTGATCACTGTAAATTGAAAAATATCAAAGTGTTTTTAAACTCTGAATATTATCCTTATAGTGATTTAAATCTCGACTTTGAAAATGGAGATGCCTCTAAAGCTTATGAGATGTTTGTGAGGTTTAGGGAGAGTTACTACAACACCGTCCCCGATCCTATGTTTAACAGAGCTGACTTTATAAATAAATATCCTCTAATTGTAATAGATTGTTCTAGGCAGAATGAATCAATCAAAGAGGGGGTTGTAGATATTAAATTAGAAATTGAAACTGCAGAAAACGTCCCTTCAAACACATCTGCATATTGCCTAATAATACACGATAAGGTGTTTGAGTATAATCCATTGACAAATGAGATAAATAAAATGTAAATAAAATGAAAACAAATATTCAACAAGAATTGGTAGAGTCTGCAAAACAAATAAGAGAAAAATATAGGGCGTTAAAACGTGGTAAATTTCTAGAGGCTGAAGAGAGGTTCCAAACATTCCAACCGTTAATAGAGCCTTTGCAAGAATTAAAAAATTTAGCCACAAAAACAGAGAGGCCAGTTCTCCCAATGATTTTAGAAAAGACCCCGTCTAGAATACCAAGAATAACACAGATAACACCACACAAATTAGATTTTGGTCTTTTAGCATCAGACTATTTAGGAAATTACCTTAGTAGAAGTAGTATGACAGACACTACATATGGTATTAGGCGAGAAGGAAATAAATTTTTTATTGGGAATCAGGAAGTTCAAATTGCCAATGATGATGTTACAGTTGGAGAAAAAATTTATAAAGGGACAAAGGGATTGTGGGAATTGTTAACTTTAAAAGAACCCGTAAACTATAGTCAGGCTGATTTGCAAAATTATAAAGAGATTTTGGAAGCTACAAATGCACATTTAAAGGGTTATAAAACAGGTGCGGCAATGTCAAGTAATAAACACACTAAATATCTTAATATAATTAAACCCCTGTTTAAGACTGTTGGTGAAGGTTTAAGGCAGGTAACTGGTAATAAAATAGACTATGTTTATTGGGACGATCCTAATGAGCTTGTAGATAGGTTAAGACTGCTTTGGTTAAGCCGATTGGCGGGAAATTCTGGAGTGGATAATGAGATAGATTCTATCATAGAAGAATTGAGGGAAAGTGGAATTGTTTATTAAATAAAAATATGATAGATAAATTTTATCGCGTATATAACCCATATAGTAAACCAGAAGCTAGAAGTTTTAAAGAAACTACTTTAAATCTAAAAGATGATTGTTGGAATGCTTTAAATTATAAAATTAGTAATGTTAAAGGTGGGGAGTTTACTGATGATGTATCGACTTTGGGGCAGACGTTAACCAGGAAAGGTGATGCTTTTGTACAAGGTAATACTAAATATAAGTTTTTAGAATCCAAGAATAATAATTGGAACGCTAATAAACGCAAAATTACTAATGTTAAACGGGGTGAAAGCGCAACCGATGTGCCCACATTAGAGCAAACTTTAATAAGAAAAGATGGTGTCTTTGTACAAGACAAAAATAATTATGAATTTTTGGAATCGGAGAATGGTGTTTGGAATGCCAAAAAGCGAAAAATAAGTAATTTGTTGGCTGGTAAAGAAAGTGATGATGTTGTAAACGTCTCTCAAGTACCAAAAATGGATCTAAACTTTTGGGATTTTAATAATAAAAGGCTAGTTCGTGTTAAACCCGCTGTTGATGAGAACGATTGTGTTACAAAACATCAGACTGTGACTTTAGACGGTCTTAAATTTGATGGTAAAAATAAGCAATTAACAAACATTTTACCTGGGACATTGCCAAATGATGTGGCTGTTGTTAAGCAAATATTAACAAAAGGTGAGAAAAGCATAATAAAACAGGGGGATAAATATTATAATGTATTAACATTAGATGGCGATGTGTGGGATGCAGAGGACAAATTAATAAAGAATGTACCTGAAGGCAAAGATAGGAGTGATGTTTGTTTAATGTCACAGGTTTTGAGGTATGACGATAATAATAAAACTTTTAGACAAGACAATATTAAATTTGATATTTGTTTAAAATCACACGCATTAAGGTTTAACAATAAAACTAATAAATTTATGCAAGACAATAATGAAATCGATTTGATGATGTACAATCCTAAATTGTTGGTTGCAGACCCTACATCTTTAAGCGGATTTAAGACTTTAGATGGAGGGGCATATTTGCCAAAAAACTATGTATATCAAAGAATGAGTGATGGTATGTTAGTTGGTAGCAATGGAGGTGTTTTTGAAACGACAGAGACTGGCAGATACGTTAACATTAAAAATAAAGAATAAAAAATGGAAAAAATTGCTTACGAATTGCATAAGCCCGCGAGAAAGAACTTTATTAGAAGGTCTTTTAAGGTGTTGGGTATAAACGAAACTGTTCAAATCGATTTAATAGATATGCGGAATTATGCTAGAGAGAATTCTGGGAATAAATATATTTTAACTTTAATAGACACATTTTCTAAAAAAGCTTATGCTGCTCCACTAAAGAATAAAACTGGATTAGTAGTCACAGAAGCTATAAAAACTATTCTCCCAAAGGGAGTTAAAAATATTCAATCTGATAACGGAAAAGAATTTTTTAATGAACATTTTACCAAACTAATGAAAATTCTAAATATTAATCACTACCACACTTACTCTACAACTAAGGCAGCTATTGTGGAAAGGTTCCAGAGAACTTTAAAGAATTGGTTGTATAGAGAGTTTAGTGCACAAGGAAGTTACAAGTGGTTGGATTTACTTCCAAAGTTAATAAGGATATATAATAATAAAGTACATAGATCCATAGGCATGAAGCCTAACCAAGTAAGTGCTAAGAACTCTAAAGACGTACACGAAAGGTTAGCATCTAAAGTACAAGTTAAAAAGCCAAAATATAAGGTGGGGGATAGTGTAAGGATATCTAAATATAAACATGTATTTAGTAAAGGATATACCCCTAACTGGACGGGAGAGCTTTTTACAATAGCAGAAGTTAAGAAAACAAAGCCTGTGACTTATATTTTGAAAGATGAGAGTGGCGATATAATCAAAGGAGGATTTTATACAGAAGAATTGTTAAAGACTAAATATAAAGACATGTATTTGGTAGAGAAGGTAATTAGGAGGAAGGGTGATTTATTATATGTCAAATGGCTCGGGTTCCCAAGTAGCCAGAACTCGTGGATTTCTGCAAAGGATGTATTAAAATGAATTTTAGGGTCAAAATATGGCAAGAGTCAAAACGGAAATTAGGGTGCAAAAGTCAGTAAATAGTTGGCAGTTTTAATTCAACCGTAATAGTGAATTTGGGAAATGTAAGTGAAATTTATTAAAACACTTGCCTAGGACAATAACATATCCAAATTGCAGACAAATCGGACAGTAAACACCAAAGATGGTTTTTAGCCTGAATTTGAAAATTAATTTTTAAAAATATAGAGGAGGGATGGGGATGGGGACAATATATTTAATATAGGCAAGGGTATATTTAATATAGGCCAGCGGGCGGGAGCTCTATAGGCGGGAGCTGGCGTCGGTGCAAAAACGGCTCCCCATAAGAATAACATGGGGAAAAAGCGCCGATTGTGGGGTTAAACCATCATTTCACCACTACTATACAATAACTTCTAAGTTGTTTACATGTGTTGTTTATTTAGTGTGGAGTTATTTTTGAATTCGTGGATTTCTGCAAAGGATGTATTAAAATTAATGCAAATTTTAAATGGGGGAAAATAAGGCAGGGGCCAAAAAGAAAATTTGTGTAGGGTAGGATCGGGCGTCGGTGCAAAAACTGATCCCCATAAGAATAACATGGGAAAAAAGCGCCGATTCTGGGGTCTCTTTCTGGTTTCACCACTACTTGTTATGTATTATTAAGTGGTGAATATATGAAATTTAAACTTATGAAAAGGGAGAGGCGTTGGTGGATGTCGTTTTGGAAATGTAGTGTATCGTAAATGTAGTTCTTATATTTATGATGTTCTTTTTTTGGGTTCCATATCACTGGTTCATCCTTCTATAGATCTAAAAACTCTATTATAATTTCATCACTCCACTCCATTTTGATTACTGAAACTACCAAAAATGAACAAGTTATCAATTGCACTCCTCACGCCCCTTGTCGTTGGAACGGCGATTGGAACCGGACTCAGGCGCGACGCGCCCCGACCCCGCGCGTTTTGATGTTTGGCAAATTAACCGACAATCTTCGGGGTCGGACGCGCCACCCCGATCCATGCCGCTCCACCGCGGGCTTAAGCCTTGGTTTCCTAGACCCCGCCGGACGGATTGCGCCGGACAGAGAGCGTGATTACGTCATTGCGCTAGATTCTAAAGTGAAGTGGGCAATGGGGATGGTTTCCTAGTCGACGCTGGTGCGGACGTCGCGCCTTCTGTCCGACGCAATTACCCGGCGCGCCACGCCCGAGATATCTTTCCTTTGATTTCAGCGCGGCAGGCCAAGCACCACGCTGGCGTTATTAGCGAAATTTCTATGGAAAAGTGAGGTATTAGCACGACCCGCACGGTGAAACTTAAGAGTCTTCATCACCGGAAGTTGCTAGACGCCATCTTTGAGTTTTGTTCCATAAGGCCAATGTTAACTTTGAGCCTCCATTACTCCTCACCTGATCGTCACAATCAATTAATTTTGGTGTCAAATTAAAGGTTTCGTCGTCTTCTAGGGAAATACAATAGTCGAATTTGGATTTTGTTATAAATTAATGAGAACGTGTACAATGTTTCAGTTCAAAATTAAACTATTTATTGTAGAACTATGATACCCAAATTAAGGAATTCGACATTGTATTTCCCTAGAGGAAGACAAAACCTTTAATTTGACACCGAAATGAATTGTATGTGACGATCAGGTGAGGAGTAATGGAGGCACAAAGTTAACATTGGCCTTATGGAACAAAACTCCGAGATGGCGTCTAGCAACTTCCGGTGATGAAGACTCTTAAGCCCGGGACCAACATATAAGTTCCTGTGACCCACTGAACACGTTTTGGGGCGTGGTGGTCGTTAAAACTATATATATGTACATATATTATGTTATAATTGTTAATTATGGCTATTAATGTTATTAAATAAAGGTATCTTCATATTTAACAAGCACTCTTTTTCATATTTAAACAAATTTCAAACTGACATGTTACGTGCATAGGCTTTTTTTAAACTTTAAACAAAATTTAACCTCAAACTTAAAATAAAATAAATAGCAAACATATTTATATAATATATTTGTTTGCACTCTTGCGGTCAAATTTGCTGTCCGATTTACTTCAAATTTGGCAGAGGCAGTCATTTCTATAATCAGTCGTAAAAGTTCGTTTGACACAACAATCGGATAACTCTAACCCCATTTTTTGGTGGTTTTCCTTGTTCAAATTTTAAGTTTTTATGCCGAAAAAGGATCATAAAATATCCGAATGTAAAATTAATGAATATTAAATTGTATGACGGAAAAAGCCAAAAATGTAAAACCCTTCCCCATTATTCTAGCACAAATACCTACCGAATTATTAAAGAAAATGTAAATTGAATAGGTACAGTGCGTTGTCTTGATTATGGGGAAAAGAATGAAATTGCAACAGAGCTTGGGAAAGATAGTAGGTTTAAATTATAACCACTATAATATAATGAAATTACAAAAAGAACCTAAAGGGTCCAGTTTACTGATTACTGACACACCACGTCGCATTGACCCGCGACATAATTACGCTGTCTAGTAAACCACAACCACGCCAGTGAACGGCGGACATCACGCCCGCGTCAGCGGACATTGCGTCGGACAGGTAGCGCTGGCGTGATCTAGGAAACCAAGGCTTTACCTGAACCCACGACGCGTGGCGCGGCGAGACCGGCGTGAAAAGCCCCGCGCATGAAGGCTTAAAAGGGCGCACGGGGCAATATTAAAAACAATTAATTTTTATGTGCAAAATGAATAATTTTCATGCACATATTAACTACCTAAAATACAATTTTAAGTTTACGTTTAGCCTATGTACAAACTACAAACCCGAAAATCCCAACCTTATCTTAGCTAATAAAGCTCTCACCGCGTACATTTCGGGATGTAAATATAAACACCTGCAAGAAAACAGTATTCTTATTGCTTTATTAAATGTAGGAAACTGTAAAATAATATTATTATTGTCAAGAGCTTCTGTAGAAATAAGATTTTCTAAATTGATACTTGAATCCTTCTGGGTAGAATTCAACAGGAATTTTAAATGCTATAAGCTTCTTGTGTATTGAAAGTGTTATTTTGAGTGGGTTTATCTTAGAAAAGGTAATACTGTAGATGATTTTCCAGCAAATAAATGCGGAAAAAATAAATAGGTTATGTGTCTGTTTTTTAATCATTAAATACTATTATTTATACTACAAAATCAGTCAATTGTTCGATTAAATTATTTTTAGGTTTTTAACAATGTGCGGGGATTCAGAACTGTTTTATATTATGTACAGCATTAAAAATGTTGTTACATTTTGTATTTATTTCATATCTTTGAGGTTATATAAGCTCACTGTCACATTGAAACATATAAAAGATCGTTTACGTAGTCCTAGTGATTTTACCACAATTAAAAACATGTAGTTTGGCCTGTACATAGTTTTAATGTGCATCAGCGAGGCATGCCACTTTACTGTTAAAAGATATGTCATTTTGATATTGTTTCAGAAATAGTTTACACAGTTTTAATCGAGTTGATTATCCATTGATAGAAAGAAAGATTACCCCATGAATAGATGATGTTGTTGCCCGTGTTTGTAAACTTAGTTGCACGTGCGTATTTCAAATGGTTTAGTCAAGTTATGTTCGAAAACTAAGTGTTTCATCAACAGTTAATAAAGGGTCTGAAAATAAACTCGTTATTATTACCGTGAAAATGACCTCCCGCTTCACTCTAACATTTTCACGGGGCTTTACTGAATTTAATCAAATATTTTACCCATTATCTTTCGTAAATGTGAGATGCATATTTTGTTATATTTATGGACATTTTATTTAGTTTATAATCACCATGATAACTATAAATACAATGTAATTTTTTTTTAAATAGCGCGGTTCCATGACTGCAAGATTCCCATTGAAGAACGGGTCACATTCTAGTATTAACTAAATATGTATGTGACAGGCTAAAGATTTAAGAGAGGTACGACCAAAGTAAATTGTGCAAAAAAACTGAATTGAACTATTGTTTTTTGTTAAGTAATTCTTAGTTGTTTAAATTGTGTCTGTTTATTACTGACCTGTACTTTTACTTTTAGAATAATGATAATGAACTTATACCTTTGTTATTTAATCATTCTTTTTATGCGGGGCTTCACTTGTAAATCCGTCTAGGGTCCAGAGGTCCAAAGAGCGGCCCTGTGGTTGCTCTGTCTCGCCATAACTCTATTTACGACAAATAAAAACATTTCCCGATGGTATAGCCTTTATAAGATTCCCATCTGGGAATATTTGCCTAAGTAATGTTATCTGTCGGGGTTCACTAAGCCAACAGTCCACACCTATCTGCATCCGACTGAGAGGTGTTTACACAATACGCTGGATACCTTTTCTCTTCAAAGGGAACTGAATAGTCCTACACCATAACGTTTAAAGTTATCTTTTCTCTTAAAATATGTTTGATTTAATTTACAGTTGTAAACCTCCTTAAGGTCCATGGGTTAAATATTCTTTTAAGCAGTGGCCTCAATCAGGGTGATCAAAAGTCCTACTTTTTAAGGTCCGCCCTCATGATGAAATATGTAAACTGTGAGTAAGTCATTTGCTCTATGACTTTCAGTAATCAGTTACTCAGAATTATTAATAAATGTTATACAAATAATATTCTAAATATGTTCTTAAGTATGATTTTGTAGTTGATTAATAATGTTGCTATTTATTTAGGCATGAAAGATTTATAATTTGTCCACTTTTACCAACTTTATTTCATTAATAATAATAATTGATATGTACTTATAATAATTGGTGTAACACTTATGCGTCCATGGTATATGAATGCAAACTTTTAATTATACGTCTAATTGATTTTTGTGTTTGTCCTAATTTTGTACAAATTTCCTGAATTTTTTAAAGAAATTACCTTCTTTCGATAGTACAGATCAGGCCACCCTGCTCTCTGTAATATTCACCATGTATTTGGAAAGGGCTATATTCATCTGCGTATATCTGCTTCTCCCTTAAGACCAATGTTAACTTTCAAAGTCCGTCCCTCCTCAACCGATCAGCCTAAATCGACGATTTATGGTTCATTTTATAGAGGAAAAATACCCCCGTCGCAGAAAACCTGCGTACTCAGCGAATTTACAATGTCTTAATACCACATAAAGCCGCACACCAGTTTCATATAAATATTTTCACAGATAAGAGATATATACAATTTTAATTATTCTCTATAAGAATAACATTTGGTGTGAGTATGTAGGTTTGCTGAAAAAAGGAACGAAAACAATTGGTGTTTATACAAATATATATAATTAGATGTAAATGTAAAGTAGATGTGTTGTTGAAATTCAATAAATATTGAATATAAGTAAACCAATATATGTAGATGGAAATTACAAGTTTAATCATTAATAATAATGAGCGTCTGGATGTGCGTCAAACAATTCGTTATAAAGTGCGTCCGTACGACACTCACGCAAATAGCGGTATAACGACCATCGTCAACGCATGTTACCATCATCGAGGCTCGGTAACCGCGATCGTTGTCCGGTGCGATCCGATCTGACGATGTGCGTGACGTGCGTTGCCGATGGCTGTTATATATTTGTAGGTGAAATACCTTAAACACCCTACGAAAGACCAAGTTAAGCAAGTGCTTCAAGCTTCACACTCTGATTATGAGGTCACTATAAATCTTAAAACTGTACTCTTCTTGGATGTAAACGTTTTAAAACATACCAAATAACACTCTTGTTATGGGTAATTTGAAACTTAGCTAACAGATTTTACATAATGCAAGTTAAAACTGCACATTTGAAGACAAGGGTTTACCGGAATAAGTCATTTTTCCCATACATAAGCATATAACTGCAGTTGAATTTGAGGTTCCTAACGAATTTTACGGAATACAAGGTTTAACTTTGGATTTGATAGGATATAATTAGAGGCATGGAATTTACAGAATAACAGTATTCTTCCCTATTCATATTTAAGTAAAAATCTCACAACTATTTAATAGTTTCCATCGAGGTGGAGACAGTTGAACTTATATCCTCGATAAATAACAAGCGTTGAACCAATCCTATTTCACAACAGGCGGAGCTTGGCGCGAGATAACAGACCTTGGACGGACGGACGCCATGAGTCAACCAATATTTATTGAATTTCAACAATAAAATGGAATTTTCGCTTTTAAAACGGATTTTTTAAATATATGAAGTGTGAGTATTAATAATGGCTTGGATATCACCGCTATATTGACCTCCAACCGTGAGATAACAGACCTCACCCGCACTGACATTACTTGTAGGTTGACCGATATTAATTGAATTTTTGCTTTCAAAACTGGACTATTAGTAGGGGGCAATGGCCGATACAACCCCAGCACAGAAGTGAGGATGCGAGGAATCCCCCCCCCCGGATGACCTTGACCTTGACCCCCAAGGTCACCCCCGAGGGCACGCCCGAGGGACCTCCCCCCCCCGGATGACCTTGACCTTGACCCCCAAGGTCACCCCCGAGGGCACGCCCGAGGGACCTCCCCCCCCCCGTCACGTGCCCCATTAACCTAACTTAAACCTGGCACCTGCGTGAGGATGCGAAGAATCACCCCCCCCCCGTCACGTGACCCATTAACCTAACTTAAACCTGGCACCTGACGTGAGGATGCGAGGAAGCCCCCCCCCCCGACATCACCTGCAGTGAGGATATACCTGCCCCGCAACATAGCCTGACGTGAGGATTCAACTACCCCCCCACCCCCCCCCGTCACGTGACCTGGTGGAAACCTAACATAGGCTGGCGAGCACAGGCGTGAGAGTAGGAATGAGGAATCCCCCCCCCGGTCATCTGCAGCACTTTTCGTGATGAGGAAAAAACTTTCGAAAATTAATAACTAGCCTATTTACCCACCGATTCCCACGGGACTTTTTCCAGAGTGTAGGCCTATCCTAGAGGAAGCGAATGACGTAAGAACCCCATAGATCCGCCATTAAACAAGGCCGCTATTAATTTCTAAACGCGTTTTCCTTATGGGATCTCAGCTGTTTACCGGCCGATTTTGACGAAACTTCACCACATGTCGGGCGACGGCCTAAGTAAACCATCCCTTAAAGAAGATTGAAAATCAACCGTTAAACGGGCCCGCTATTAATTTTTAAACGCGTTTTCCTTATGGGATCTCAGCTGTTTACCGGCCGATTTTGATGAAATTTCACCACATGTCAGGCGGCAGCTTAAGTAAACCATCCCTTAAAGAAAATTGAGAATCCACCGTTAAACAAGACCGCTATTAATTTTTAAACGCGTTTTCCTCATGGGATCTTGGCTGTTTTCCAGACCCCTCACGATGGTTCAAAACTAGCAAAGGCGCGGTGAGGATGCAAGTCCCCCCCCCCCGTGAGCGGCTTCGCAGAGTCACGTGTCGAGGCGCGTGCTAGGGCCTACGTGACCACCCGGGGCTGTTTACTCATCAGCGGTTCCGGGAACTGTTTACCGCTTACATTCCACTGCGAACCTAACTTAAACCTGGCACCTGGCGTGAGGATGCGAGGAAGCCCCCCCCCCCCGACATCACCTGCAGTGAGGATATACCTGCCCCGCGACATAGCCTGGCGTGAGGATTCAACTGACACCCCCCCCCCCCCGTGAGCGGCTTCGCAGAGTCACGTGTCGAGGCGCGTGCTAGGGCCTACGTGACCACCCGGGGCTGTTTACTCATCAGCGGTTCCGGGAACTGTTTACCGCTTACATTCCACTGCGAAGCTCCTCCGGAGGGCGACAGCGGGTGAAAGCGGTGTTCGAGTCAGTCTTGACCAGAGCCGCTTCCATAATGGACGCCCTTACTGTGGAAGTCTTTGTCAACGTTCCCAACATCAGCCGGTACCTCCTGCTCGGACCGGAGTACCTTACTCCCACAAGGACTCGGGTCGAGGAGGCGATGAGGAGAGGTGGTCACGTCTTCCTCAGGCCGGGGTGGTGGAGTTCAGCCAGTCCCGTGATGTCCTCTCGTCGTTACAACCCGGGGGACCCGGCGCAGTGGAACGAGGTTCTGCAAGTGCTGCAGTTAACTCTGAACCAAGGCAGCATGGCGGTGTTGGACGTACAGGAAAACTATAGAAGGCCTGGACAATAACCCACTACATGTTTTTTCCGGTAATAAAGACTTCTTTTACCCTTAACCTCATTCCTTAAAAAGAAATAAAAATAAAAAGTTTACTTATAAACTTGAACATGACCCCCCCCCCCCGACATCAACTGGTGTGAGGATATACCTGCCTCACAACATAGCCTGGCGTGAGGATGCGAGGAATCACCCCCCCCCCCCCGACATCAACTGGTGTGAGGATATACCTGCCTCGCAACATAGCCTGGCGAGGATATACCTGTTCCCCCCCTCCGTCAGCGATAGACTACCTCTCACGTTTCTGGAAGCTTCTAGAAGGTTTGCTGAAGCGTGCAACCTGGGTATAAAACCGAGGCAGAGCCGCGCGCGCGACCTCAGTGTTGTTTGAGACGTCACCATGAACGGAAACGGAGTCAGTGCAGCTGAAGTGGACCAAACGATCCGCTCCTTCCTAGAGGAGCTGAACGCAATGAATGATGAGAACGCCAACGCACCGCCAGTACAGCAGGGATGTGTGTCAAAGAAGAAAAAGCTCGATGGGTGGACTGTAAAGAGGAAGGAAGTGCCTATCGATTCCCCGACACTGTGCTGGTCCGCTGGTGGATATCAGTACACTGTGAAGAACCCTACCAACAGCGGTAATGTACTGTTAAAGATGAACGTGTTCAAAGGAGGTCGCCCCACGTTCAGTTGTGGCTTGTACTTGGACGAGGAACGAAACGATGAAATCTGCATGTGCCTAGAGGACCTGCTATCCAGATTGCAAAACCTATGGCTGGCAAATAGCGAGACGGGAGAGTCAAGATACGACGGCATCACTAGAACCGCTACTCCTCTACCTACCTGGCGAAAGACCGATTGCGTCATCTCAGGGAAAACCAAGAGGAGCGTACACTCCAAGCGCGCTACCCAGTAAACGAGAGAGAGCGTGGAAACTTCCACTAAGCAGTTGATAACCGAGTCCCTTCAATATTAAAAAAAAGCGAGAAAAGAATTTAGTTTTAAGAGCCGAGGTGGCGGTGCATGGCAGTCAGTAGACGCCATGGACTTGAGGTGGAAACACCCGTTCACCGCCATCGTGGCCGGGCCTTCGGGCAACGGCAAGTCGCACTTCGTGGCTCGCTTCATAGAGCACGCCGACCGCATGTGCGATACGCGGTTCGCCCGTATCACTTGGCACTATGGCAGTGGTGGCGGCGGTGGCAAGAGCCGTGCGGACTCTGCCGTGCGCTACGTAGCCGGCCTGCCAGACCTGGACGACTACGACGGTAGCGAGCCCGCCCTGGTCATCGTCGATGACATGATGCGCGAGGCCGGCCCCGGCGTGGCGGACCTGTTCACCAAGGGCTCGCACCACCGCAACATGAGCGTGTTCTTCATCACGCAAAACCTGTTTCACCAGGGCAGGGGCCAGCGCGACATATCGCTGAACGCCCACTACATAGTGTGCTTCAAGAATCCCAGGGATCGCGCTCAGATCAAACACCTGGCCCGTCAAGTATACCCGGAGAACCCCAAATTCGTGGAGGAGGCTTATGCGGACGCCACGCGTGATCCGCACGCCTACCTGCTCATAGACTTGAAACAGTCCACGCCTGAAGAGATGCGCGTACGTTCAGCCATTTTCCCAGACGACCCGGTGAACTACGTGTACCTGCCCAAGAAGAAGTGATAAATAGGCCGAGCGCGTGCCAGCGTCAGTCATCATGTCACACCGTGTGAAGAAGGACGCGGCACTGCTGAGGGCCCTAATACACGCTACGCCCAAAGAACGCAAGGCCCTGTTAAAAGCGTGCGACAAGAGTCGCATCAAGTCATTGTGCGAGTGCGCGTATAACGTGCTACGCGGAAACGTACCGCTTTCCCCCTGTCTCAAACGCAAATTGAGCAAACACAAACAGGCGCTCAGACGGCTAGTGAAACGCGGCGAGGGTTGGACCAAGAAGCGACACTACCTCGTCCAACGGGGCGGAGGGATCCTCCTACCTCTGCTGTTGAACGCTGTTCTGCCCGTTCTAGCGCAGAAGCTAATCGGACATGGAGTACGCTAGGAAAATGGTGGTTGTACCGCAGGAGCTCATCGAGAGATTGCGAGAAGGAACGGGACCAGGGCCGGAGCCAAGAGGAGGAGCAGGTAGCGCCAATAAGCCAGCCAGCCTGGACGCTGAGATGCATCGCATATTGAGCGACAAGCGGCTGGACGATACGGAGAAATGGAAACAATATCAGCAGGTGTTACAGCGGTTCCTGCACTTTTCCGCGGCTAAACGTCAACCCATAGGTCTGTCAATCATCGAGGGTGAGCAGAGGGATGAGGAGGAAGCGGCGGGGGGTCCGAGTCAGATGAAGCGCGAGTCTAGCACCTCGGCGGAGGAGGACATTGTGGAATCGTTCTCAAAAATCTACAGGTCGGTGGCGCGAAACTTGTTGCGATTCATGACCCGGCAAGGCAGCCCCATCGCCTGGGACGCTAGTGGGGCGGTGTACGTGGACAAGGTGAAGATCCCCGATTCCAATATAGTGGACATCGCGCACAGCATAGTGAGAGCGCGAAGGGCGGACCGATTGCCTACCGGCTGGCATCAAGTGATGGCCGCCTTGAAGGACATGAACGTGCCCAAAGAATACGTGAGCAATCCCACGGCGTTGCGTTACCTAGGCGTGGGGCTGGACTCGGCATCGAGCCCCTGGGGAGACACAACGGCCTCCTCAACACCCCTCTCACCGAGGTTGACACCGATACTGGATCGCCTGAGACCGCGACCCCCAGCGGCTAGGAGAAGGATAATAACCGAGGAACCCGACCGGGAATCGTCATTGGACAACTGGGAGCCGTTCACACCGTAATGGAGAAGTTGTACTACGACCCGAGCCAGCCCGGTTCCCTCGGCGGGGTGGCCGCCCTGGCCAGAGCCGCGCGCCTACCGAAACGTCGGGTAGCCGACTGGCTGCGCGCCCAGGACACCTACACGCTGCACAAGCCTGCGCGCAAGCGGTTTCCTCGCAACCGCTACGTCGTGTTCGGGCCTCGGGAGCTGTGGCAGGCGGACCTGAACGACATGCGCGGCCTGAGCCGGTACAACGACGGAGTCAACTACCTGCTGACTGTGATAGACGTATTCAGTAAGCGGCTGTTCGCGGTATCACTGAAGAGGAAAAGCGGGCCTGAGGTGGCTGCTGCGTTCGAGGGAATATTCGCTGAGGCGACTCCCCGCTGCCTACAGACCGACAAGGGGACGGAGTTCACCGGGGCCGCGACCAAGCGAGTGTTCAAGAGTCACGGTGTAAACTACTTCACCACGCAGAACCCCGACGTGAAGGCGGCGGTGGTGGAGCGAGTCAACCGCACGCTCAAGAACCGCATGTGGCGCTACCTGACCTACAAAAACACGTATCGCTACGTGGACGTGTTGGACAGGCTTGTGGACGCCTACAACCGCAGCCCGCACAAGAGCCTGGGTGGCCTACGACCCGTGGACGCGGACAGCGGCGATGGTCAAACGGTGTACAAGGTGTGGCGTCACATGTATGGAAAGGCGATCCGGCGACACAAGCCCAGGTTCGAGCCTGGTGACACGGTGCGCATAGCCAAGGAGAAGGGCACGTTCGCCAAAGGTTACGAGACCAACTGGAGTAAGGAGCTGTTTGTGGTGGACCACGTATACGGGTCGCATCCTCTACCATTGTACGTGCTGCGAGACCTGAACGGGACGCCGCTGGAAGGGCGCTTCTACGAGCATGAGATGCAAAAGGTAACGATGGCCCCGGACCGCCTGTACCAAATAGATAAAATACTGGACACCGAGGGGCGAGGCTCCAGTAAGCGCTACCTAGTCAAGTGGGCCGGTTACGGAGAGGACTTCAACTCGTGGGTACCCGCAGCGGACGTGCAACAGCTGCGATGACGAGGCACGACCAGTTTTACCTGACGTTGCCCAGTAACAGTTCAATGAAGTACTATCCCAACAACATGGTGACAAACTACACGACCCATCTACCCTCGACCGTTGATCTGTCAGACGGCGAGTGGGAGGTCGCTCTGGCGGAGGCGCACTACCCCTTCTCTTTTCTGACCGTCGGTGAGGGAACCTACATCAAACTAGTGCTGGGAATGAGGGACTCGAAAGGCGGGTTGGCCGTGGTGGACAAGTTGTTAATCAAAGTGGAGCCGGGCAATTACAGTAGTACCGAGGAACTCGTGCACGCAATCAACAACCACCCTCAAATGAAGAGTAACCTGTGCACCTTCTCGTATGACGAGAGGTCCTCCAGGGTGGAATTGATGTCGACGTCTTCAGCCGTTCAGAGCCTCAAACTGAGCCCCAGTTTGGCGCTACAGTTTGGCTACGAGGTGGATACGGATATCGTCAAGCGTCACAGGTCCGTGAGGCCGACTAACCTCTTCGCCGGTCTACCATCACACATGTACGTGTATTGCGACCTGGTGGAACCCCAACTGGTGGGCGACGCTGTGGCGCCACTACTGAAGATCCTCAACATCGACATCAGGAATTACACGTACGGTGCCAACACGACAGTGTATATAATAGACCCGCACTACGTGCCGGTGATTAAAACCTCATTCGAGAGCGTGGAAATCGATTTAAGGGACAACCAAGGGCGACACTTGCCATTCCACTTCGGGACCACGTGCATGAAGCTTCATTTCAGGAAAGAGAGGCAGCGGCAATGAATCCGAGCGATCCCTATCTGGCGTATTACCGCCACCAGCAGGCGGGCCATGGCGTATCCTCCGTATTCAGAGGAGCCGCTTTCCAACGCGGACACGGCATCGGCAGTTTCCTAGGCGGGCTGATGCGTACAGTGGTCCCGTTGATCAGATCCGGCGCATCGGCGCTGGGCAAGGAGGCGCTGAGGTCCGGTGTGGGCTTCTTGGGCGACGTGGCGGCGGGCACAGCCAACCCCCGAGTCGCAGCCAACGCCCGACTCAGACAGTTTACCGGGTCGCTGAAACGCAGGGCTGATGAAAAACTGGATCGCGTGCTGAGCGGTGGTGGTGCCTATAAGAGGAGGCGTGTACAGCAGGTTACTCCTCAGTCTCTAGCGAAACTCCTCGGAGCGAGGAAGAAGAGCGCTGCACCCAAGAGGAAGCCCGCAAAACGTGTCGCTAAGAAGAGGAGAAGCAAGAAGAGCAAGAGTACAGTGAAGGACATTTTTGGATAATGGCGTTTCTACATCAGAAGTCGTGCGAGTGTGTCAAGACCGAGTTGGACCTGTTCTCGCTACCACCCACGCAGACCAGTATAGAGAGTGGTAAATGGGTGCAGTACAAGCCCATCTCCTCCCTGACAGACGACTCACCCGTTGAGTTCATAGTTCCGGGTCATGGGGACGAGTACACGGATCTGTCACAGACGCTACTGCATGTGAAGGCTACCATTAGAACGGCTAATGGAGGCGCTGTAACGGGTGATCAAGCGATAAAAGAGGTGGGTCCGATTAACAACTGGCTGCACTCGCTGTTCAGTCAAGTGGACCTGTACCTGAACAACAAACTGGTGTCTCCTCAGAACAACACATACGCCTATCGCGCCTACCTGGAGAACCTGTTGTCCTATGGCGGTGATGCCAAGACATCGCACCTCACCGCGGAGTTGTTCTACGAGGACTATGCCGGGTACATGGACAATACTGAGGAGGATAATGCCGGGCTCAAGAACCGGAGGGAGTTTGTCAAGGCCAGCCGGTACGCGGACATGGTCGGACATCTGCACGTTGACCTGTGCAACCAGGAGAAGTTCATGTTAAACGGCGTGGAGATGCGCTTTCGCCTGATCAGGTCAAAGAACTCATTCTCCATCATGTCCAAAACCGTGACAGACTATAAAGTGGACATCGCCGAAGTCAACCTGTTTATGCGCCGCTGTAAGATCAACCCGAGCGTGCTGTTGGCTCACAGCAGGACGCTAGAGTCGGGCACAGCCAAATATCCCATTACGCGCGTGGAAGTGAAATCCTTCACACTACCCTCCGGTATCAGCAGCAAGACTCTGGACAGTGTGTTTCTGGGTCAACTGCCGAAACGCATTATAGTTGGCCTGGTCAGCAATCAGGCGTTCAACGGGGACTACAAGAAGAACCCGTTCAACTTCACCCACAGCCACGTGAACTTCTTCGCGCTGTACATAGACGGTGAGCAAGTGCCATGTAAGCCGCTTCAACCGGATTACACGTTCGGTCAGGAGTTGTGCGTGCTCGCCTACCACACGCTGTACACCGGCACCGGCATCAATTTCTCAGACTGCGGTAACGAAGTCAGTCGCAACGAATACCCCTACGGATACTGCCTGATGGCGTTTGATCTGACGCCTGATATGGCAGCCTCTCAATCCAGCCACTGGAACCTGGTGCGTAACGGTAACCTGCGCATAGAGATTGGGTTCTCCGAAGCCTTGGCGGAGGCGTTCAACTGCATAGTGTACGCCGAGTTGGACAACGTCGTGGAGGTGGACCGTCATCGCAACGTCACAGTCGACTTTGGCGGGTAAACGAGTTGCCGCGCGCTCAAGGTCACCGCGGACCGTGATGGCGGCGCACGCACCCAAGGTTATCCCGCTAGGCGCGCTCCCGCCAGCGCTCAGTCGAGTTCAGTCAGCCGTACGGGATGGACGTGCCGCCACCGATCTATAACGAGCCGCCACCAGCGCGCTGTCATCACGGAAGCGTGGTGATGGATATGCAGTGTTTTAAAGACAGTGATAATGACTTTCTACTGAAAGAGGTTTGCGTGGTGGACGTGACTACCGGCACGCTGCTCCTACATCACATCGCCCGCCCACCCTTCAGTAAGGACCTCCTGACTTCCGAGAAACAGCGCGAGAGCGTCTGGGTCACTCGCCACTGCCACGGCTTGGAGTGGGACCAGGGAGACATCGCGTACGTCGCCCTGCTGGACAAGCTGCGCTCCTGCCTCATCCACCGCCCCCCGGTCTACGTCAAAGGATCGCAGAAGAGGGACTTTGTACAACGCCACCTCATAACCGAGCCCGCCGCCACCACCGCTCAGGACATGGAGGATCTGGGCTGCGGGTCGCTCAACGGTCCGCCCACCTACCGGACCCTGCGCTGTCGCCACCATAAGAGCTCCCACAACCGTTGCGCCCTTCATAACTGCATAGTATTGCGGGACTGGCTCGTGGATAACGACAGGTCGGACCCGTCCGTCTCAAGCTGCCTGTGCTGCTTCCGCCCACGATGAATACCGTCCAGATCAGAGAATGCCTGGTGAGGATCCCCGGACTGAGGAACGTTGCGGTCTACGCCTCTGACCAACTACCGGACGTGCCGGTCAAGCCTCTCACTGCCATCGTGTCCAAAACGGTAGCACACACCGAGGGAGGCGAACACTGGGTGGCGTTTTACTGCTCGGAAGAGGACAGACTCGAGTACCTGGACAGCTACGGAAGGCCGCCATACCAGGCCGACTTTCAAATGTTCCTGAGGCGCAATCCTCATCACCGCCACTACGTCTACAACAGGTATCGACTCCAGGGCTACGATACCTCTGTTTGCGGTTACTACTGCCTCACTTACCTGTACTGCCGGGCTGTTCTCCGCACGTCACTCAGCGACTACGTCCAGCTCTTCGACCCTGCCGCTCCCGCCGCCAACGACGCTCTGGTCCGCAGGCTCTTTCACTCCATATTCGCTTAAAACTAGTTTGTTTGGTTTTTGTAGTATGTGTATGTAACCTTATTACTGTACAATACATGCCTCATAATGATAAAGCTTGTGTTTTCATTTCTCCTTTCTCCTTACTAAATTTTAAAAAAAATTAACAAAACTGAGGCAGCGGGGCTGGACCTCAGGTTTATATACCAGCGGCGCGTGTCACTGGCTGAGCCCCCGCCAAGCGGCAGTGAAGGCCGCCAAAGAGGGCGCGCCACGAGACCCCTCGGACATCAGCAAACCGCTGAGTAATTCGAGGGTGACCCCTCGGACATCAGCAAACCACTTAGCAACTCCTTCCTGGGCAACTCCTTCAGGGTCGTCCCCGACACGCGCCGCCAACCGCTCCCGGTTGGCGGGGGCTTTTTAAGCTGCACGGCTCGGGCCAAACGACCCATAACGCCTTTCCGAGCCTAACGGCTTGTGACTTTTGAGTGAGCAAAGGGAGGAAATAAACAACTCGGGTTCATGCTGTACATAAAGCTATTATATTTTCTTACAAATACTATTTACAATTTTTTTCTCTTATAACTAATATATACAACTAGACGGGGAATTCCTCTTCTTCCTCGTCTTCGTCCTGGCGCTGTCCCTCCTCCTCCTCACCGTCCACTTCCATCCGCTGCGGATGTTCTCCTCTCCTCCTGGCTGGCGGTAGCGGCGGGACGTCCTTGTGTCCCCACGGCAGAGTGTTGATGCCGTCGGGGAGGACGCACCGCTTGTCGTCAGCTGGACTGAGGCTCAGCTTGTTCACTTCCACGGTGTAGACCCGGTGCAAGTGGGACTGGAACCGGACGTTGGTGGTGTGCTTCTGGACCCCGTCAAACAGACACTCTTTGTAGTCGTCGGGGGTGAGGACGTTCTTGACAACGCCCTTCGCAACCCCCTTGGCTCGCTTGAGAGCCTTACTGCCGCCTGTCGCTGCGTCCTCGATGTCCATGAAGTACAGCTTGGACCGCAGGCCGAGGTACTCGTATAAGGACAGGCCGTTGCACTCGTCCTTAAACTTTCCGATGACCTTGGCGTTGACGGGGTTGTAGCAGGGGTGAGACCTCGGATAGCCGCTGGTGTCGAAGTCGTCCAGGTGTTCCTTCATCTCGGCGTAGACGTCCTGAGACACGATGTCAAAGACGAAGCTGTCCGTGTCCATGTAGTCCACGGTGAGGCGGTCACCGTAGCGCTCCTTCATCTTGCGCAGGAACTCGTACATGAGCCACTTGCTCAGCTCCAGGACTGACATGCCTACGTAGATTGGCTTATCCAACACAATGTTGACCTTGGACAGATGCACCAGGGCCACGTCCTCCGTGTAGTACGTCCGGTCCAGGAAGTTGGATCTGGCGACGTACTTGGAAAACTTCTCCGGGGTGCACACCAGCTTCACGTTGAGGCGCTTCCGTACATTCTCGATGGTCTTGCCAAAGACCGCGTTGTTCATGAGCTTGAAGAAGTCCTGTTCAAACTTCGTTTTGGCCTTCTTCCGCAGCTCCGTGTTCATCAGGATGTACGGTTCCAACCACCGCGACTGGTGAAACGAGATCGCCCGATGCACCGCGACCAGCTCCAATCCGTTTTGCAGCGCCTGCTGCAAGACCCTGTAGTGGCAGATGTAGTGTGTCTTGTCGTCCAGGGTCGTCAACAGTTTGAGGAACTTCCCTGTTGGCGGACGCTTCGTCTCGCAGCAGTAGGGAAGGTCCTTGTGCAGGTCGTGTAGGCGCGCGGGGTAGTGGAGGTCCACCTCCAAGATGTAGCCTCGATCGGCCTCCGCGTCCAGCGCCGCGACGTCCAACGCCTGGATTTCCTCACGGCTGAGCCACTCGAAGTCTCCGGTCGGCAGGCACTGGGACATGGCCCAGCCGTAGAGGTTGTTGGCGTCCAGGTACAGGAGGAAGCGCGTGGGCTCGTCCGGGCGGTAGTCCGGGCACCTGTCGTGGTTGGCCTTGGCGTAGCGGGTGATGGCCTGAGAGATGCCTCCCCGGATCCCCTGCTCCACGAACAGGTACATGTCAAAGTCCTGCAGCGTGTCCAGCTCCACACCGCAGGTCTTGAGCATCACGTCCCAGGCGTAGGACGGCAGGGTGTAGTAGTGGGCAGGATCCAGCCCGTACTCTGCTAGCGACGTATCACGGAACTGCTCAAAGACATCGGTGAGCAGGGCGATGTCGCATCGCAGGTACTTGTCCGCGTAGTCCTTGAGGTTGTGACACTCAAAGGCTCGCCACACGTTGAGGGCGTGCTCGTACTCCTCCTCCTTGATATCCTCCAGGGTCATGGAGTTCCTGAACGCCTCCTTGAGAGGCAGCTCCCTGGTGGAGTACAACGTGTCGTACGACGTGACAAAGTCGTAGGGGAACACGCCCTTCCTGCGCACCAGGTCGAACAGCCGGTCGTCGGGGAAGCGCTTCCTCGTCTCGCGCATCTTGTCAGTGGGCAGTCCCGCTGCCAGGCTGGCCAGGCTCATGGACAAGAACCTGTAGGTGTCGAGGAACCGCACCGCGAAACTGCTCTGACGTTGGTTGTCCCCGGGCTGACCAAAGTGAAACCGCTTGGTGAAGGCGATGTAGCGCTCTTCGGTGTGCGCCAGCACGTCCACATCGCCGGGGTCGATGGCCAGCTCCCGCACTACGAAGTGGGCGTCGTAGTTGGACAGGTTGTGGAAGTAGCAGTTGATGTGTCGCTGCTCCCGGTACCTGAGGTTGCACGAGCGGTGGGCGGCTCCTCGGAACTCGTAAGGCGGGGCGTGGTTGTGGTCCCGCACCTTGACGTCCTGGTCCGTGAACTCCTTCCCGCAGAGGTAGCAGTGAGTCGCCACCAGGTACTCGTCCATCTCCTGCCGGGTTAGAGAAGGGTACAGAGCTCTCATGCTGAACAGGAACTCCCACAGCGCCAGCACGTCCATCTTGAGCCTCTCCATGAAGACCTTGGACGCGTCAGCCCCGAAGTAGACGCGGGGCTCAAACTCCTCCAGGCCGAGCGAGTCCACGATCTGGTAGGCGAAGGCGTACGGGACGTGCAGTTGCAGGGGCCTCGTGCCGGGCGGCGCTTCCACCGGGTCAACAGCGACGGGCTGCAGAGCACACTCAAAGTCCGCGTAGATACAGAACCTCTCCCGCCTAGTGTACTCGGGGTGGGTGAAGCGGATCTGCTGCTTCTTCGACATGTCCAAGCGGAGGGGAGCCTTGGCGGTGCAGTATCGCATGTGCTCCTCCAGACGCTCGGCACCGGACAGTTGCAGCTTGTCAGGCCGGTTGTCAAACTAAGCGAAGCATCGCTTACACACGTGGATGGTGTGGCCGTGAGACGTCAGCTGAGGACGCACTAGCCTACTCATGTTTGCGATGTAGACGTAGTGACTGTTCCCGCCGGTGGTCACGTACAGCAGGTCCCGATGATCCTCCAACTCCCGCTTGCAGATCTTCAGCGGGAACACGCGGTCCTGGAACTTTGGCGATCCGTCGGGGCGTCTCCCCACTATGGCGCGCTCGATCCCGTACACGTTGACGCTGATGGCGTTCTTCCTCTCAAAGACCTTGATGTCCTTCACAGCCACGGGGAAGCGTAGGCCGGTCCAATCGTAGCGAGCCATGACGTCCGGTGTGTACGATGCGGGCCTCTCCGGGTGTCGCGCGACGAACTTGGTCAGGACGGCATACGCGAAGCACATTTCATCGAGGTTGTGCACGTTGATGACAGCGCGCGTCTCGCAGATGGTCTTGGGAAGCTGGACGAACCGGGCTCCGCGTTCTCCCAACGGGGTGTAGAGATTGACGCGGATCTCCAGGTCACGTATCCGGAGATAGCTCCACCCGCTGCCCACTAGCAGGCACTGCTCCTTCTCTTCCTCCAGCTTGTGGAAGGACGCTGACAGGAAGTCCTCCAAGTTGGACGCGGCGGTGAGAGGTACGTTCTTCGTCTTGAAGGCCCGCAGACAGGTGGCTCCGTGGACGTTGGCGAATTCGCACTCCAGGAACATGTTGACCTTGGTGTTTGGGTGCCGGGACCTGACGTCAGTCAACAGGTTCAGGACGCTGTCAAACAGCAGCACCAGCGCGTCCTCCACGGACAAGAAGTCCTCCATGGGTCGAGACAGGCCGAAGGTCAGGAGGCGTCCGCGGAACCCCCGTTGGATGGTGCGGAACGCGGGCAGTCCACCGCCACCACCCACCATCCCGTCGGGTGCCTCGCTCGGTCTGGGCTGAGGCTCGCGGCTGGGTCGAGGCTCGCGGCTGGGTCCGGGCTGGGGCTCGTGGCTGGGTCCGGGCTGGGGCTCGTGGCTGGGTCCGGGCTGGGGCTCGTGGCTGGGTCCGGGCTGGGGCTCACGGCCGGGTCGGTGCTCGGGTGACAGGACGGGCAGGTGCGGCATCTCGTCCACAACGAGGTTCCTCACGACGGGGCAGTTTTCGGCCTCGTGCTGGTCCCGGTTGTAGCGCCGGGTGAAGCCTCGGTCGCAGTAGGCGCACGCGAACCTCATGCCACGGTGGGCGCTCGCCACGTGCTGCTGGAGATAAGCGACCCTGCGGAAAAGGGCGCCGCACTCGGGACAGCGGACCCCGTTAGCGTGCACCAGCTGCACGTGGCGCTGGAGCAGATCCTCGCGGGCGAATCGCCGCCCGCACGCGTCGCACTCGGGCCGTGGGTCTCTGACGGGTGGCGTTGCGGCGGAGGAGGAGGTCGAAGCCGACGGGATCGCACCGTGGACCGCTTCCATGTGATGGCGCAGATCCTCAGGGCTCGCCAGGGCGATGGAGCACAACGGGCACGGACGGCCTGCGAACAGGAAAACAAGTCCTATTAGTTACCTCGATAAACACGAGGGTGAGGAACTGGCGGCCTCTTCCTCATCTCGTTCGCCAGTTTGAGCCCAGTAAATACAAGGGTGAGGAATTGCACAGAGGTCTGACGACCTCTTCCTCATCTCGATCGTCAGTTTGAGCCCAGTAATACAAGGGTGAGGAACTGAACAGAGGCTGGCAGCTCCTTGTTTACTACTTGAATCTGTTTACTCGGCTAAAGCCGTTTACTCTCTCGAAAACAAGTCATTAGTACTGACGGTTTCTTGTTTAACGTAAAAACCGTGCCTGGCGCTTAATCGTGAGGAACTGCACAGAGGACTGGCGACCTCTTCCTCATCTCAATCGCCAGTTTGGGCCCAGTAAATACAAGGGTGAGGAACAAACAGAGGCTGGCAGCCTCCTTTCTTGTTTAACATAAAAACCGTACCTGACGCTTGATCGTAAGGAACTGTATAGAGGACTGGTGACCTATTCCTCATCTCGATCGCCAGTTTGAGTCCAGTAATACAAGGGTGAGGAACTTTGGATGAGGATATCGGAGAAGAAGGCGTGCTTAACAAATCTACTGGCGGTTTCCTATTTAACTTAAAACCGTACCTGGCGCTTGATCGTGAGGAGTGGGAGGATGAACTGCTATGAGGTGACGTCGCAGGTTGTCGCTTCGCCCGAAGCGTCTCCCGCAGACGTTGCAGTCGAAATGGCGGTCCCTGTGAGCGGCTGCCGTGTGACGAGTCAGGTTTCCAGCGTTCGCGAAGACGCGACCGCAGACCTCACACATACGAGGAACAGCCATCTGATTGAAAAGCAAAACCTAATTTCATTTCGCTTAAACATTTTTTTTTTAAAAGAGTGGTAGTGAATCTATTTTGCTTTTTAAGTTTGATTCATTAATTTTAATCGTTATAAAACACAACTGTTTCAAGGTCATTACAATTCCACTCATCTCCATCGGAAAAAGAAACAACGACAAGGCTCAGTGTACTGGGATATGTAAAAGATTAATTATTAATGTTAGCTAATAAGATTTTAGAGCATTGGTAAACTTGCTGATGAAAAAGTAAATTATATGTTACTTACATTTTAAGATATTCAAAGAGAAAGTCGTAACAGTCGCATAAGTAATCACCGCGATAGTAACGAAAATTAAAATAACGAATAATTAAAATAGAAACGCTAATTAATAAATATGTTGTTACTTACGTTGACTTTTACGGGAATCCAAAGGCAATGAACAGCAGGTTGTGTAGGTGTATCGCAGAGACAGCAATACTTCGTCCGCACAGTAAGAGCTCCAAAGACAAACTGACGAAACCCTTGAGGACGCGCTCATAAATAGCACTCCAGTCGGGAGGAGTAAGCGGTAAACAGTTCCCGGAACCGCTGATGAGTAAAGAGCCCCGGGCGGTCACGTAGGCCCTAGCACGCGCCTCGACACGTGACTCCGCGGAGCCGCTCACCGGGGGGGACTTGCATCCTCACCACGCCTTTGCTAGTTTTGAACCATCGTGAGGGGTCTGGAAAAACAGCCAAGATCCCATGAGGAAAACGCGTTTGAAAATTAATAGCGGGCCTGTTTAACAGTGGATTCTCAATTTTCTTTAAGGGCTGGTTTACTTAGGCTGCCGCCTGACATGTGGTGAAATTTCATCAAAATCGGTCGGTAAACAGCTGAGATCCCATAAGGAAAACACGTTTAAAAATTAATAGCGGGCCCGTTTAACGGTTGATTTTCAAATTTCTTTAAGGGATGGTTTACTTTGGCCGTCACCCGACATGTGGTGAGGTTTCGTCAAAATCGGTCGGTAAACAGCTGAGATCCCATAAGGAAAACGCGGTTATAAATTAATAGCGGCCTTGTTTGATGGCGGATCTATGGGGTTCTTTCGTCATTCGCTTCCTCTGGGATAGGCCTACACTCTGGAAAAAGTCCCGTGGGAATCGGTGAGTAAATAGGCTAGTTATTAATTTTCGAAAGTTTTTTCCTCATCACGAAAAGTGCTGCAGACGGGGGGGGGGGGCTTCCTCGCATCCTCACGTCAGGTGCCAGGTTTAAGTTAGGTTAATGGGTCACGTGACGGGGGGGGGGCTTCCTCGCATCCTCAAGTCAGGTGTCAGGTTTAAGTTAGGTTAATGGGTCACGTGACGGGGGGGGGGTGATTCTTCGCATCCTCACGCCAGGTGCCAGGTTTAAGTTAGGTTAATGGGTCACGTGACGGGGGGGGGATTCCTCATTCCTACTCTCACGCCTGTGCTCGCCAGCCTATGTTAGGTTTCCACCAGGTCACGTGACGGGGGGGGGGCTTCCTCGCATCCTCACGTCAGGTGCCAGGTTTAAGTAAGGTTAATGGGTCACGTGACGGGGGGGGGTCCCTCGGGCGTGCCCTCGGGGGTGACCTTGGGGGTCAAGGTCAAGGTCATCCGGGGGGGGGAGGTCCCTCGGGCGTGCCCTCGGGGGTGACCTTGGGGGTCAAGGTCAAGGTCATCGGGGGGGGGGGGATTCCTCGCATCCTCACTTCTGTGCTGGGGTTGAATCGGCCATTGCCCCCTACTACTATTGATTCGAAAATGTACTTTTTTCGTAAACCTATAGGTGCTTCGACTTGGAAAGATATATTCGGTCAGTTGACGTTGCGGGAATGGCGCTCTGGGGATTTTCAATGACGTTATGTGAATTTAATCCAGAAAATTTAACATGTAAAAATTGGGTTGAAAACAGAAATTTTAAGGGAAAAGGTGTCAAATTTAAGTTGTTTTAGAAAAAAAATGCTCATTTACAGCTTTTGCGAGCGCCCAGAATGTAATCTGGGCTCATATGCCTCATGCGCCTCAGAATTTAATCCATAAAATGTAGCATGTCAAAATTTGGTTAAAAAAATCAATTTTAAGGGAAAAGGTGACCATTTTAAGTTGTTTCAGCAGAAAAATACCCATTTATAACTGTCGCGAGCACCCAGAATTTAAACCAGAATTTAATCCGGTCACGTGACTCACCCTTCGTCCTCGCCCTTCGTATTTTGGATGTGAAATCGTCCTTTTACATCTACTTAAATAGAATACAACTAGGTGAAGCCACATACCAAGTTTCATCAAAATGTATTTATAAATAAGCTATATATAACATTTTAATTATTCTCCATAAGAATAACATGGGGGCTGAGTAGGCAGGTTTGCTGCAACAAGGAACACAAAATATGGGTTTTCATGCAAATATCAATATAACTCACCTGGGTGAAGCCACATATCAAGTTCCATCATTATACATTCATAAATAAGCGATATATACCATTTTGATTATTCTCCATAAGAATAACATGGGGGATGAGTACGCAGGTTTGCTGTAACAAGGAACACAAAAAATGGGGTTTTACACAAATATCAATATAACTCAACAAGGTGAAGCCACATACCAAGTTATTTTAATTAAGGGAGACATTACATTTTACTTATTTTCCATAAGAATAACATGGGGGCTGAGTACGCAGGTTTGCTGCTACGGGAATCATCGGTAAAATTTGTTTGTGCAAATAACAATAGACCACAACCAGATCATGTCGTATACCACATTTCGTTAATACGTTCATAAATAATCGAGATATAACATTTTTCTTAATCTCCATAAGAATAACATTGGACAACGTACTGGGTTTAGTACTTCCAATATCTCTGTAACCAATTGACATAGAGAAATTATCAAAGCACAAAATTGTGTGTTTTTTAAAGCTGAATTCAATGGTGAAAACTAAAATTTGAATTTTTAAAATATTACTTCAAACTTCAAAAAACCCATTTTTGGGGTACAAAACCCCCCCAAAATACTACTTCGGATAGGTCCTAAGTCCTAAGGATTTTAAGGACGATACATAAGTTATATTTTTAGGATTCAAAACCCCTTTAAGGTCCCTTTTTAATTGTTAACAGTTATAATGTCAACAATTTAAATAACATGTCACCCCTTATTTCTTATAAAATTGTAGTTAGTAACCTCATCACAGCATAGGCTCGAATGGTTAGGTTAGGTTAGGTTAGGCTAGGCTTGAATGAACTGTAACCAGCCAAATATCCAATAATAGCAACCATTTAATTTGCTATCAACCTATTGATTAATGATTCTTTATAAGTAACAGTAACAGAGTTTGGACCATTCCCTATGAAAACGCTAAATGTCACTGTCAAAGATAAATGCACAAACAAATAAACAAACATTATGTATGAGTGTGGACTGACTCTTCGTGCGGGACGGCTGAAATTGTTTGTTGCCTGGCCAAGTGTGTGTGTGTTTTTTTTCTGTTGAGCGTTGAACTATAGGTTTTGTGTTTTTATATTCTGACGACTCATGGATGATAAATATAAATTTTATTAGTGCCTACATTCTTATGCCCAAGATGTAGGCATATGCCCAAGATGTAGCCACTATGTCGTAAAAACGCCAGTATAAAATTGCTAAACTTGTTAATTACAATATATAATTCAATCCTATTGCGTTTGAATAAATAAAAATACAGTTTTTCCCGTTTTGGAACTGAGGCCAGGATCTGATTAGTTGAAGAGGGACGAGAGGGCATCTGACCTCCGGAAGAGCTAGGTGATATTACAGCATTCGTTGCGGTATCTTACGACTCCTCTCTGGCTGGCTCCGGCGTCAAACCAGCTTACCACTGCATCATTTGTATGACACGGTGTTTCAGAATGGGACATAGTCAGTGCCTTATTAGAATTATTCAACCTACTCAATATATTTTTAATGCACCTTATAGCTGATATTCTATCTCAACGCCTGCGCCTGTAAATTAATCTTAAATTAAATTATAATTAATATGGCTTTAAAATAGTACGTCGGAAAAACTAAGTACGTAATGTATTTTCAAATGTCTTAGAGTTTATGCATGAAATATTTCATTAAAATAATTCATAATTAAAATAATTAGTTTGGGTTGGTCAGTCTGCTCTTGTCCTTGCCGGCCACACATGGGAAATAAAGTGTAAACTCATTTAAATTTTTAAATGTTTAATGTTTCTACGTGTCAGTATACAAGTTTGTGTTTAGTGTTGAAATGTTTTTAAACTCAAGACGATGACATTAAACACTGTGATACAGCAAGATTTGATAATGGGACAAAACTAGTCCCGAAACTAGTAATCTTATAAACTAGTGGATTGATGACGACAAGGTATGTAACCTTAATTTTTAAGTCATAAAATCAATCCAGGAGGCAAATAGCATGAATAAATTTAAATAATGTATTTGATGAATGGTCCTGCAACGAGCTCGTGGTTTTGGTGAACCATCAATTACGAATATTGTTATATATTGCAGCTACACTAATTTGTTAGTTAATAACTGACGCAAATTCGGCTGTAATTTAGATATAGGGTCAATAATTGGAGGGAGGCATATTTTTAAATGGACCAATTAAATGACACTTAAATTAAAGAATTTGTAGTAACTTTTCAAATCTAATGAAATGTAAAGTTTGTAATTGGTTTAATTAATAATAATACAACAATTTCATTCAAACTAATAAATATATGTACAATAATGCAGTAAATTAAAATAAAAACTCTACACACAGCGCTCATGCAACACAATAAAAGTTAACTCAAACCATGCACTATAGCGGGAATGAAAAGCCTATGATAAAATTGTCATAAAAACATTTACCTTTAAGTAAGGGAGGAATTTTTTTATTGTTTGGTCAGGAACGTTTTGTCAGCGGCAGAGTTTGAGAGCTTGAGTTAAATTATTACATATATTTTTTCGAAAAATTTACGGTCAATGTTTATGGAAATAAATCAGGTTGAAGAGGTAGCAAAATTTGTGTTGCAGCGACGCTCCAGCGCCGGCGCGGCGCTGCCACTACGAGCTGCCGGGTGTCGCCTCTGCCTGTGTTTCCCAACGTAAACACAACAAACGCAATGACAGTGTTCTGTCTCTGTCATTCATTAGTGTAAGTGTTGTATCATTCATAAGGAGTGTTGTATCAATGACTACATAAACTACAATTGTACTTTATGTAGTCATTGGTTGTATGAATGATTGACGTTGACGTGATGTTTATTCCTTACGAATGGGTTTATTTATCCCTCGTGTACTGGTCTGTAGGACAAGAAAATGTCTTAGGAAATATTGTCCATCCGAAAAGAACAGTAGTGTTAGAATTGTCAAGCAACATCGGAGATTTAAATATTTTAAGACAAAGGTAATTTGTTAACAATAATTGTATTTGCTAGCAAAAATATGATCAGAGGATAATTCGAACTGTTTTTTGTGCATTTATAATTAGTAGAAGTGGCGTTAATAATAATACCAATGAAGTATAATAATAATAATGATCTGCAGTTTATTTTGTCGGTTGGAAAACTAATTTCATGAAATACTTGAATACTTGCTTACTTAAATACTTGGGGTTTCCAACTAGTACTGGGAAGATTTGGACAGGACATTGGTTAAAGAGTTTTAAAACATGTTTCTTTTTTAGTGCAAGTCTTAACTGCCCTCCCCTCCACCTATAGGGGCACCATCGATGTTCGCGTGGCTTCACCTGCCGCGCCCGCTGCCCTCTCTATTTCTATTCTGTGCTCGCTGCTTGCACCACACCGTGTTTGACTATAACCAGCGTGGTAGAAACCATGGAGAGCTCGCGCCCATAGTCGGGATAGACCAAAATTCGGTCCGGCCGGGCTCAAGGTCAAATCTCAAAGTGTAGGACTCGTCGCGGCGACGCGTGCTCAGTTAAATGAGGTTTACGACGCGAGGATTTTTGTTATTTTAAAATAGTTTTCGGATTCTTATTACTGGATAAACTCTTTGTCTTTTGGTACTAAATTAAAATGTATTTAACCACTAATTATGAAGTAAAAACACATGTATTTTTCAATATTAGTATAAATATCTCGATCTTCACGTACTTAACCTTGATTTTTATCGATAAAAATAATAATTTACGACTCAATAGCTGCCACATTTTTGCTTTACTCGATACATTCCTAAATTTTTGACATGAAACCAAAATATCTATTGTAATTAAGCCTTTTTGAGAGGCTTAGTTTTGAGTTTTGACATAAAACATTGATTCTGTCTTTGTAGTATATAATTCTGTAAGCGGAAATTTAAGTCAAAATTGTGGGAGTTTGGCAAATCGCAGGATGATGGGTGGCGGCTCAAATTAAAGGTCTCAGTCCCAGGGACTAGGGAAAAATACCGGTATTTCTACAAAGTTACCAGCAAACGATAAATAACGTAAAACATCCCCCATAAGAAAACCATGGGAATTTAAAAACGTCTGTTTTGTTTACATTAAAACATGTGATTACGTGTCTACTTTGTTTACAAACTGACATGTGTTCCTACTTAAACAGTTTTTTCCTCAGCATGTATAGAGTATTGAAGCAAGGTTAGGGGCTTTGCCCCTTCAAGCCACTATATATTTAATTTATATTTTCTGTAGAAAGGTTTATTAACAACTAAGTATCCTTCGTATTCAAGTTCTTTGATATGTTCCT
The DNA here is from genome assembly GCA_963675035.1 of Allygus modestus. NCBI lineage: Eukaryota > Metazoa > Arthropoda > Insecta > Hemiptera > Cicadellidae > Allygus > Allygus modestus. Next base: position 35,738,266 of record OY776113.1, on the reverse strand, counting down.
CTACTTTTAACGACAAACATATTTGTATAGGATTGGTTATAATGCTGATATAGAGGATTAGTTTTGAATGTTTATACAAAACATATATTTATTCGTTATTTTAATCAAAATTTTAGCTACAACAATTCATTTACGACCAAGAAGATTTCGTATTTGGAGGGAGGATAAATGTTTAAGTAACCGATAGTTTAAAAGGAGGTAGGTTTTGTTTTATAAAAAGGCAACGTTATGTTTTCTTTTTAAAGTATGTTTTTATTTCATTATTGATTAAAACAAGTTGTTGCTTCACGAGCAAAATATAATCACTAATCGATAATGTTTATCTTATCATGTTATGTTTTATTCTTTCTTACTAATAAGTCTCTTATTGTTTACTGCCTAAATTACTTTACACATCAAATTATAAGACTCGATGACTGAATTTTCTATCAAAATTGAAAGCTATGTTAAATAAACGGTATCAGGAAACTGACACATACTTTCTCCCTTTTACCCCAACTTTAATGGATAAATTACTTTTTATTTACTAAATATAGAATACAAAGCACGGTCAAATGTACAGAAAATCTTATAAACAAGTTGTTTTCAAAAATATCCACCCAAATCCCTATTTAGGAGGCACTACAGAATCCATCGCTACACACGTGGTTTTAAGAGGGGAAATGCCCCCTATTCCTCCCTCAGGGTAATTAAGGGGCAACATATTTCGAATTTCCTCTGTTGGTAAATGCTAACTTGACTAGCACATCAAGCTTGAACTAAATTGATCAATAAATAAGAGAGAAATAGTAATTTTTGTATTCCCGTAAGAATATCATTGGGCAACGTACTGCGTTTACCGCAAAATAAAAATTTAAATTTTCCCCGCAACCAGTAATCGTACACTGAAAGAAATATTATAGAAATCCAAACAATATTGCATATTAAATGCAATTCTGGTAGTTTTTACAAGATTTATATTAATTTACACAATAGTTATGGTAATGTCCTACCATCAAGTCTGTCAAAACTACAATAATATTCTTGCTAAATTATTTGCAATGAGGCTGGTAATTGCATCAACATATTATTGTTGCTAATACATCATAACGATAGTAGTATAGTAAGTAGAAATGCTTAGCGAGAATATTCTGTTATATTATACCAGATTCTATTTTTGATTACACAACAATGTCTCAAAGTGGAAATGAGTTGTCACCGGCATGCCCTGAAGCGTGAATGCACCGAGACAAGCAATGTTATAGTTTATCGTGTGATCGGTATCGGAATGTGTTATACTGCAATATGTATGTGTTAAGTGTCTCACTGTCTCAGTAATGTTTTAATAAAATGAAGAATCAACCTAAGGATTAACTGAAGATGTGGCTGTAGCCACAAAACATGCAATGGCATAACCTCAAAAAGCATATTGAACAGGTATAGTATTATCCAGTAAAGTATTATCAAGTAAAATCCATCAGTTTCAACATGAATTCAGAATCTTATTTAGGCTTTCAATAGCCTAGGTTGGATATTAACAAGGTAAAAGTAACAAAGAGACTGAGATTAAGTTACTAAGCCTTAAATAATCACAATAATCAAAAATATGATTAAAGCAAAGCGAACGGTGGTCTATTAACCCCATACTTCTGAAGCTTTCATGTAAGCAATGTTATTTAACTGATTTTGGTTAGTTTTCAGGTTATGTTCGTTAAACTGTAGGGTTGTACGTAACCACTCCACTGTAGTAACCACAAAAACAACTTATTGTAGAAATAAAAAAAGGTATTGCCATAGCTACTATACATTCTGAGAGGAGAGTCAACCGAACTTATAGCTGCAGCAATAACTTATTGTAAAAGTAAAAATAAGAGTTATTGTTATAAATACTATAAACTCTAGTAACGATTCTCATAATGTATAGTATTATTGACAATGATTATTGCTCTGACAGCAAGATGTATTGCTTGGGCTCCAATTTCATTATTGTAATATTTGCAATAATTTATGTTGCACGCTACAATAAAATATTGACAATAACAGGATTGTAGCTGCTACCAAACACATTGCTGGGACCATATTTACAATAATTTATTGTTCCACATACCATATTCTGGTTCATATAACAATAATCTTTTTTCAGTGTAGAATAGTAATTCAAAATACTAAATTATTGAGTTTTTTAGCTTTTTTTAATGGTGATTAGTAATATTTGTTATATTTATGTTATATTTATGTTTTTTATGACAAATCCAAAAAACTGAATTTTTGATATTTAAGTCATATAATTTTTGAACCCGAATCTTTACAGAAATGCGAGTGGTGTCATTTTGTTGGAAAACTAAAGTTCTACAAACGACTTAAGTTTAATCAAAATAGTTATAGCCGTTTTTGAGAAATCTTGATTTTTCATGATTTTTGGCGGTTTTGGGGGGATAATTACCCTTATAAATAAAAAATTCCGAAAAATTAAAAAAAACTGGATATATCGTTGATTAGTACCTACATACCAAATTTCATAAAAATCGGACCATTGGTTAGGGCTCTAGCTCTGTACACATCCATACAGACAGACAGACAGACAGACATACAGACATCATGTAAAAATCACTTTTTTGGGTTCAAGGAGCACCAAAACAAATATTTCCACTAACAACTCAAATTCGAAAATTTTGACGAAAACAATACTTTCTCCATATACTATTTAGAAGGGGGAGAAAGTAAAAACGATAATCTCGATAAAATATGCAGTAAAATGTACATAATTAATATTTTCTAGCTGAATATCTAAGTAAAATGAGGAGCATTTAACTATGCTGGATGTGGTAGAACAGCGTGGAGCCGTGGTCCGCGACGGCGCGGCGCCGGCGAAGCGCGTAGAACTGAACATAGCGATTATTTATATCGGATTATTGAACAAACTATAATTTCTATCAAAAATTGTTTTGAATAAAAATTTAAGATAATCTAATTAACGACAACTTTCTTGCTGGAAGTTTGTTTTTACCTCAAAAATAAAAATGTTCCCGCTTGCCAACTTTTTCATGTCATGTTGTTACAGCTTTCTAGTATTTTCATTATTAAAAATTACACATAATTTTAAACTGAAATATATTTTTACTGTTGGGTGCGGAAAACCATGCAGAAAAGTAATATGTAAGTTTCATTGTAGTTTTATTATTATTAAGATGTACAGGAGCGTGTAAACGACAACGCGCACACCGCTCGGGATTACTCAGTTTTGCCGTGTCCTTCACTTGCGGTCTGGCCTGACAATGCGCGGACCGTTTTCTGTCCATTTGGCGAGCTCTCCATGGTTTCTACCTCGCTGACTATAACTGATGCAGAATTTCCAGCCCGATTCCACGAAAACCTCTTCAATACCTGATCTCTATCATCTAGATGTAACAATATCCACCCCATACCTCTTCAACTTAGTAGTTCATATGCCATGCGTCATACTGCAAAATGCGCGTAACAAAGAGAAAAGCAGACCAGCAGCTGCAATGAGAAGCATCCAGGGATTATGGTAAATTATTTACAATGTATCCAATATATGGAACATAATTCTCAGTAAAGTGAAAAATTTAAGCGAATTTTCTCGCAGGGAAAAGAGGAGAGTAGCGAAAAAATCTGTCGTGGTTATCATAAAGAAGGAAAGAGACGTAGTTAATTTTAATAAGTTTTCTTGAAGAGGAACGACATTTTCATGCGTTTTGTAGGATTTTCAATTTATTATATTTTTGTTCTTACAGTAAATCGGCACAAAATGTGGACTGGGGCCATACAAACACGTAACGCACTTAGGGGAGACGGGGTACGGCGCACAGTGGTCACGGCTGGCGATATAGACGCGAAAAAATCTAAAGACTTTGCAAACAATTTAAAACTTCTTGTGACGCATGAAAATGGTGTTACGGAGTGGAATACGTAACTATAGCACATATTTCGCCTACTTTATTACATTAAACAAACAAAAAAACACTAAATTACTTATTGAAAAAATAACATTATTGAGATGTTTTGCACACACTTAGTAGGTTAATCACTATCACTGATGTTGGTTTCTGAGTCTTCTGACCTTACTTCTATATATTTGGGTTCTTCTGGAACCTGTAGAAAACTAAGTACAGTTGAGGGTAGTTTGCTAGCCCTTTTTCGATGTTTAATTCTATAGCTACTAATTAAAGGATCGGATGACACAAGCAGCATGTGGAACAAGTCCTCCATCGTCTTCTTCGCGAGCATATTAAATAGATTTTTCTAGGGGTTGAATGCACAATACGACCTTTCAAACAAAAAAAGTCCCCAGTTATATCAGCAGTAAAAAACAATATGGTATAAAAACTGTATTCGACAAATTTATCAAATTTAAAATAACTTACTCGTTCAGTGGCAGCAGTTTGCAAAAAAATATTTATTGCAAAAGTTTGCAAGAGGTAGCATCTGAAATTAATATGGGTTGTGTAGAATAAAAAGATCTATCAACCAGTAATAAAATGTTGTGCAAAAATCCAATGTCACCAATCCAAATGTGTATTCCCGAATCCTATACTCTAATATTAGTAAGGTTTGCTTGCTTGCTTGCTTGCGACACTGATCTCAAAACCGGCTCCAACGATTTCCTTCAAATGTTCGAAATAACTAATTTCTGGGATAAAAATAAGTTCTAGACAGGCCTCATCCCCAGCAAAAATCAAATAATGTAAGAAAACTAAAATGAAAAGTTAAAAAAAATAACATTGGGCTTATGGAGTTTCAAATCAAAACAAAAGAATTGTAACAGCTGATCATAATCAACCATGGAACTGTCAAAGTAATACCCATGTTGTATATGATTATTAACATATTGTTTCCTGAGAGCAGAGATTGAAAGATTTCAGTGAATATTACATATGTAGAGTAATAAAATAAATCAAAGGGACATTGAGCTATAAATAACAACTGGAGTGACCTTAAAAATGTAGAAAAGAGGCAAATGAGTTATACAAATCTGATTATCAGCAGGTGGAAGTGGTGAAATATTACTCCAAGTCATCTAAACAAACTAACTGGCCTTGCCCCGAGCAAAGCTCGGCCCCCAGGTACTTAACTGTAATATATGTATATTTCTTTGATTAAAACTTTTTATGATATGATTCTACAAAAAATTATATATCTCTAAAGGTTGCAAGAGGTAGCAGCTGAAATTTATAGGGGTTGTTAAGTATAAAAAGACGTATCAACCAGTAATAAAATTATGACCAACGATCACCAACCCAAAAAATTATGCACTACTTAAGTAGAACAACCGAATTTTTATTGTTTTTAAAACATTTTAAGGGTTAATAAATACGGTTAAAATATTGTTTAAGTCTTATAATTACGTTTATTGTCTTTCGGGATGTTTTCCATTGCGTTAGGACAATTTTCAGTTTAGTGGAAGAGCAGATTTGTATCGTACAGCAACATTTTCCAACAAGCAAATCTGGACGGGTAATAAAGGAATGTGACTTTATTCTTGGGTTTCCCCAAGAATTCCCCTCCACCCTTCGACCTGTAGGAGAATCAAAAGCAGGTTTCTGGTTTCCCAACCCTTTAGGAAACTCTTCAGTTAAAAATTACACATTTTTGCAGACATGAAAAATACCCCTTTTTCGCGTGTAAACAGAGGAATTTGACCACTGTGCGGCGTTACTCTGCGCTATATGGGGGAGAAGGGTCCGGCTCAGGGTTACATATTTTTTAAATTTTGATTTGTTACATTTCTTCTTACATTTGTTCTTAACATTTTTTTTTATTTATGGCAGCTATTGTTCTTGTTGATTAGGTTTTAGTTATAATAAATTATGATTTTAGCTGAATCTAAAACATATTGCTTATTCAAAAAAGGTAGTATGAATGTTACTTCTATGTTCCTCAAAACTTATCATTACCGTTACCGGTTTGAGCTTTATCTTTAAGGGGTTTCATAAAATCAATTTTTCGTTGATTAAATAAAGAGGTTGTTTGTATGTTTATTTTTTATTTGTTATGAATGGTAACAGCTTTTTTAAGAAACTAAACACGATATCTCATTGAAATCTTTGCAAAATGATGATTTTTGCAAGATTTAAGCTTTTTCACATTTACAATGATTATGTAACATGTGAGGAGAATGGGTGTATGCATCGGTGTTACGGTGTGTTATATGGGGGAGGGAGGGAGTTGAGCAAATGAAGTGACGAAAATGCATTACGTAATATTTGTAAGCCTATTCTATAGTTCCTTCCTATTATGTCCGGTTTCCTCGTTTTACCAATACGGAGCAGAAAATACTTCGGAAGGAAGTATTAGCCTTAACAAGCTAAAAATGACTTAACACTAAATAGCTTGATTGGATTTATCCTAGTTGATGGAGCTATAATAAGGTTTTCCGCGGAAATGGCTGAGAAACGCCAGTTGCTCCTTTCCTTAGTAACCATCGAAGCGGAATCAGCCCCCGATGGTGTGGGTGTGATTGCTGTCAGAAGAGAAAATAACTTACGCACAACTTTATTGAATTGCGCCTCAGGGTTTCTGCGTAGCAAATTCACAACACGATTGTTTATAATAAGCAGAATGTACATGAGTTTATAATGTTTGTATTAAATAATTTATTTTATGAATAACGAACGAATAATTGTAAATAAATTTAGCATCTAGTCCCAAAAATGGAATCATGGCGTCACATTAAAAAAATCACGTTGTAAGTGTTACAAATGTTTTAGGTATTAACAATAGTAAGTTCGCCATTTCAATGTTCACTACAAAGATATAATATGGGTTTGGATGAACAAACGAAACCATTAATAAAAATACGCCACCTATTTAAAAACTGCATTCCACCAAGCAGGTAAACAGTGTGACCTGCTTGCATTACCTTACAAGGTAAGGTAATATTTATTGCTTTGTATATCTTGCGAATCCCCCGCAATGGTTCTGAACATCTTCGTATAGCTTTATTGAAATGTATTTGATGTAGTTTTTAGGTTTCTTTTTCAATAATCATATTACAAATGTTATATGAAATGTGTAATGAGGTATCTGTAAAGTCCATTTCATAATTTTGGGAACAGGTTTAGAATGAAGGCGGTCCCTCACTTCTCGCGAACAGGCCTGAACATTCGTCCGAATATTCTCCTGAATGTTTAATTGAACATTCCGTCCCGCAAGTTCCCGTATGTATTCAAAAGTTCGTGCAGCTCCCACACTTCTCGTGAATACTCCGAATATTTGGAGTTCGGCCGAATGTTCGGGCGTGTTCGCGAGAAGTGTGGGACAGCTGGGTTTTCCTAGCTCATCACGCAATGCGCTCCGTGCTATTCAGTGCACTATATAAGCAGTTGCGTTTTCCTAGCTCCGCACTGCGCAGTGCGGAATCATGCATTTTCACTCTTTGTTGCTGGTGTTTGATGAGTCTATAACTGCAGACTATCACTGTGCTGTTTCCCTTTTACGTTTGAATGTAGAGCATGGCTGTTGACTTATTTGTGTGTGTTTGATTGTGTGACTGAATAGTTAAAAAGTAAGACCATTTGATTGTTGCCATGCAGTATGTGTCTTGTTCTTTTGCGACAGTAAAGATATTGTGTTTGAACTATATTTCGACTGAATTACTCTTTATGTTTGCGAGATGTGATATCCCCGTAAGGATAACGGGATACCGGCTATAGTAGTATTATTAATACTATCCCAAATTTCAACGTGAGATTAGTAAATAAATCTGTTTACAACACTAAGTTATCAAAGTTTTATAATTTACCCTGCTTCATCAGTAAATTACGTTCAAAATATTGTTATATACCTATCTAATTTAGATTCAATTACCAAACAATTATTTTGACTATTATTGTGTTGCCTATTATTTTGACTTGCATTAAATAACTCACTATGCTACTATATATATAAGAAGTTTTTCTTCGGAAGCCGTAAATTTGGTAATTTTAGCCAAAAAGACACTAGTGAACGATTAAAATTAAATGTACTCGTCTAAAATAACGTCTGTTGCGCTACGCACTCCGTACTGGACTGCTCTCAGAGGAGTTTACTGTTGCGCTGAGCGTAGTGGTGTAGGAAAACGCTCACGTTTAATTACATGTTGTTGGGTATACTCCGCAGTGCGGACTAAGCATTGCGCAGTGCGCTGCGCACAAAATGCGGAGCTAGGAAAACCCAGCTTTAAGTAGAGAGGGTCCTACAATACTAAGCATTTTAGGACATATGTTTATATATTTAAGGAACTTTTGAACTTATTTTGACCCATAAACCATTATTTTACAGACACTGTGTGTATAAAAAACACAAACTTTACAATGAAAGTGTGCGGACTGTGTGCCCACAGACGCCAGACAAGGGGACGGACTAGACTGGATGTAGAATACTTCTGGTTGGTGCTGTAAATGGTTTGTAACGTCCGATCCACCGTGATATATCATACCAGACTATAAATGCGCAAGACAATACATTAATTAACTAATCGGCATGCCAATAGAACACATGCGAGAAAGGTATGAAACCAGGGTCGACGCTGTGGTGGGGGGCAGGGGGGTGTCAACCCGCCCAAATGTTTATATATAATAATTTGGGACGTTGGAGATTTTACACAAAATTTGTGATTTATTGAACGCTATTAACTCAAACATCACAAGATCTTAGCTTTGCAAAATTATAAGTGAATTTAAATTGGAATTTTGTGTTATTGGATTTAAATCAAAATGAAAATGTTTGTTATGAAGTATCAACATTCACAAAGGTAAGTGTAAAGTTGAACATAAATAGCGTTTGATATTTAACTACAGTTGGCCGCTTGGTGGCAACCAACCGTATAACAACAGTAGTACCAGTAGGTCCGAAGGTCAAACTTAAAATACATGTGGAACGTGGAATACACCTATGGTGGTTATTAAAGATGGCTGCTATTGAAATTATAAATCCGGCTGTAACTCGATTAATAAGAGTTGGATTACGGTAAACTTCATTTATTTTTATAAGATCTTTTAAATTATAAGTAGATGATAACTATACTTTTTATGAAAAATCAAGTTTATTATAATATATTATTATTATTATTGATTTCCGGGAAATTTTCATATAAAAGACACATTCGCTAAAACACTACAAATCGTTTGTCTGTGATATAACCCCCCCTCCTCACCATTTCCCGGTAAGTTGGAAATCTGGTCAACATTTTTGAGAAATTGTATCTGTCGCCACCCTCTCCGAATAATTTGTTGTAGCAACGTCCCCGTCTGAATTCACTCGTCAGTTCGAGGAGACATTAACCTATTAGGAGGAGACTCGATTCATTACGGTAAGGTTCATGATCTTGTTTACAAGTCGGATAAACAAGCCGGATTGGCTTTAAGTTTATCAAATCAATACAAATTATCAACCTTAAAGCAATTCTAGTTGCGTGAAGAATTCCAATATTTACAAGTATACATAAAATGTTGATCAGTTTACAACTAGGAAAGCAATTTATAATTTTAATGCAATTTTAACTCTTAATATAATAGAAGTATTAAGAACGTAAATTTCTACGTATTAAATATATAACACTTTAAATTTATTTTTTAATTTTACCTCGGGTTAGGGGAAAGAGCCACCCGGCTAAACAATAGTATAAATATATTACTATCAACATCGATGCTTACCAGTCTATTCCACGACCTAAACGCGATATAAGTTAAAGAACAAGAAATCGTTGAGTACAGAACATCGGCGAGTGAAAACTTTGTAAAAAAACCCCGGAACATCAGAGTGGCAAAACTCGTATAGCCTATGGTAGCCGCCATAACGTAACTGATACAGCCGGACACACCCGACTGTCTGGAGTTGCCGTATTGTTGTAAACATCGAGCAGAGAACCCCGTTGTTTGATTAGTTTGATAAGCCTTCAGTTGTAGGTCCAGGCGGAATGACTAACCACACTCGTTGACTTGACCACGTTTCAGTCTACCAATCACCACTACACACCACTGTCACAGCGACATTCGACACTCCGTTACAGTTCCTCCGTATCCGTTCCACTTGCAAGTTCGAAATAGAAAATCCAAATTTACGGAATATCTACATAATGGGGATATCCTTGCAACCAAGCAATACATATTGGTTATGTCTTGATTAGTGTCCGAACTTTAGGCTTTTCGTGTCTTTACTTGTAGGTCTCATTTAAGGAGATCTTATAGTGACAGATAACAATAACCCTCATATATTATGTTCAACATTTATGCTCGTCCTAAAATTGGCAATAGACAATATTCGTCAACGTCCGAAGCAACAAAAACGCATCAAAATTATCAAATCGATATGTATTTGCTTGGGCACTATGAACAAATAATATTGGTTTATATATGACAAAATCAAGCAGACTATTTTCCAATAATACACACAAAGGGAGTGTATAATGGTGTTCCCTTAGTTTATTCAAACAACATATTGTAGGTGTCCTAGAGTCTCTCAATCTCCTAGTCTACATTTTTTGCGCTACTATTTGCGTACAACTTATAGAAAATAATTACAATTTTAACAGACTGGTTTTTCTCAAAATGTTTGTTACAACATATTTTAGGTTTAAACTTATAATTAAAAATATAATTAATACAGACAAATGTAATATATTTTATAGTAGCAAACAAAACGATTATGAATTTGGGTTGATACAATTTGTTTTATTTAAACAATACAACTGTTAATAAACTCTATCTCTGTCTGTACCTAATACGGCTATTAATGTGTATTGATGTAGTGAATAAGACACGCACCTTGTTCTGACAGCCTATGTATAAATGAAATACCCCCGTCGCAGCAAACCTGCTTACTCAGCGAATTTCCAATGAATATGACATTTAAAATATTAATTATTCTCATAAGAATAACATTGAGGATGAGTACGCAGGTTTGCTGCAACAAGGAACACAAAATAATGAGTTTTTATGCAAATATCAAAAGAACTCATCTTAGTGAAGTCACGTACCAAGTTTCATCCATATACATTCATAAATAAGCGATATATAACATATTAATTATTTTCCATAAGAATAACATGGGGACCAGTTACCTAAGTTTGCTGCTACGGGAACCATAGGCGAAATTTTTGTGTGCAAACAACAATAAACCACAACCAGATGAAGCATATACCAAATGTTGTCAGTTTATGTTCATAAATAAGCAAGATATACAAATTTTCTTTTTCTCCATATCAATAACATTAGACAACGTACTGTGTTTAGCACTTTCAATATCTCAGTAACCAATTGACGTAGAACAATGATCAAAATACCAAATTATTTGTTTTTTATGCTGAGTTCAATCGTAAAAATGAAAATATGATTTAAATACAAATTACACGTGGAAACCCCAAAAATCCCATTTTTGGGGTACAAAACCCCCAAAACCCCCTTCGGATGGTGCGATTCGTCTGGTTTTCGAACTCGTTCAAACAAATGGTACTTTACACGTTTGTACCAAATTTCATTAAGATTGGACCTTTTTTACGAGAGTTATCGTGCTTACGGACACATATATAAATATATATATATATATACACATAGATACACATTTGAACGAATGGTGTGTTTGGCATCTGGGGACCTCAAAATGAAAAGTTATCATGGAGTCGGGCTTAAATCTTACCATGAGACCTACCGTAAAAGCTTCTTCCCTATAAGGGAAATTCGCTAAAAGGCCCTTTTTGATACAAAATTTTAGAACAATTCTTAATAATACACTATACAAGCGAATTTATCCCTGAGTTTAGTTAATTTATCATTTTATTTTACAAAAACCTGTGAAAAACGATATCCCAAAAAAAACGGGACCGCGTCTAGTCGCCACCCTGTCAGATCGCCATCCCGACAGATCGCCACCTTTTCAAATGAGTTTGGAGGTGGCGATCTGTCGTGTATCCCTTTGTAAGGGAGGTGGCGATCTGTCGGGGTGGCGACTTGACGTAGCCGTGCAAGGTGGCGATCTGGCGTTAGCGTACCCGGCCACCTATTTCATGAAGGTGGTAGAATCTACGGACTAACCTACAAGTTATTTACACTCGTGGAATCCCTAGTTCTTTTATAATATAAAGATACGTTTACGTTTACCTATACGTTTTACCAAATATTTGTCTTATAAAAAAAACAACGAAGTAACAAAAAAAGTAATTAAACTATAAACGGAGGGTGAAAATAAAACATATCATGATGAGAAGTAGAATCAAGTAAATACATAGAATTGTGACGTAACACAACCTTACTTCTTTACTTAATTGTTCTTAGTAGGGTATATTGGACACTCCGACCCCAGGAGGGACAGGAGGGACGCCCCCCCCCCCGAGGTCTCGTCTGTGACACTTTGCGAATTTTTTTTTTGCGAACTTTTTTGCGAACTTTTTTGCAAACTTTTTTTGCGAATTTTTTTTTTTGCGAATTTTTTTTTTGCGAATTTTTTTTTTTGCAAATTTTTTTTTTTGCTAATTTTTTTTTGCGAATTTTTTTTTTGCCGAATTTTTTTTTTTTGCGAAATTTTTTTTTGCGAATTTTTTTTTTGCCAATTTTTTTTTGCAAATTTTTTTTTTGCGATTTTTTTTTTGCGAATTTTTTTTTTTGGCGAATTTTTGTTGTTGCGAATACTAACCTAACCTAACCTAACCTAACCCATCCTAACCTAACCTAACCTCGGATCAGATTTCTGATTGCAGATTCTTGTTCGTCTAGTCGAGCCGAGTCATTTGAGTACCCACATCGTACACTTTGGATGTTGTTTACAAAAAAGGGGCCCGCACCACACTTTCGACCTTTTTTTTTTGCATTTTTGGAATCTCCTCGTCAAGCCGAGTATTCTCAGTACCCACATGACATACTTTGGATAATTAATACAAGAGTTGATCAGGGTAACGCTACAACCAACAGAGCTAGCCCATCAGCGCTTGCGGTCAATTGAACTACCAGTGAATGCAAATTTTGAGGAGAATATAATTGCAATGCTTTGAACATATACTGCAAAGGGCAAAGGGAGGTGTATCGATACACGCCCCTTCAAGTACTCTGCACCGAGGCAGACGTTCACACAAATAAGCGTCGCGTCCAGTCTACTGTCTGGGAATGCGGATGTTGTAATTTGATACCTCGACTGGAGGGTGCAGGTGTTCACACAAAAAACTGACAAGTCGAGACCTGTCTGGGAATGCGGATGCTGTAATTTGATACCTCGACGGGAAGACGGCTGACCCTTCTAGGAACCCATAATTATAGACCACCTGCGTCGAATTCCGAGCAATAAATCACCAGCTGTCAAACACCCACGGTATCATTCTTGTTTTAGGCTTCAACAATTCCTGACGTATGGGGGAGCGAAAATCTCCCCCTAACCCATTATGTGTTAGGGGGAGCGAAAATCTCCCCCTAGTAATTAAATCAACAGAACACCAGTTGTCACGGTCTCATTCTTGTTCTAGTCTTCAACAATTCCTGACGTATGGGGGAGCGAAAATCTCCCCCTAACCCATTATGTGTTAGGGGGAGCGAAAATCTCCCCCTAGTAATTAAATCAACAGAGCTAGCCCATCAGCGCCTGCGGATAATTGAACTACCAGTGAATGCAAATTTTGAGAAGAATATAATTGCAATGCTTTGAACATATACTGCAAAGGGGGGTGTATCGATACACCCCCCCCTTCAAGTACTCTGCACCGAGGCAGCTGTTCGCACAAATAACCGCCGCGTCCAGTCTACTAGTTGTAATTTGATACCTCGACTGGAGGGTGCAGGTGTTCACACAAAAAACCGACAAGTCGTGACCTGTCTGGGGTGCAGCTGCACCCGACCTCAGGAGGGCCAGAAGGGACAGGAGGAGCCACCCCCCCCCCCTCCGACCGGGCAAGGTTTCGTCTGTGACACTTTTGCCAGCCAAGACGCCTGAGGACAATTGAACTACCAGTGAATGCAAATGCGGATGTTGTAATTTGATACCTCGACTGGAGGGTGCAGGTGTTCACACAAAAAACCGACAAGTCGTGACCTGTCTGGGGTGCAGCTGCACCCGACCTCAGGAGGGCCAGGAGGGACAGGAGGAGCCCCCCCCCCCTCCCCCCCCCACCAGACGCCTGCACCAACACTTGGAAGAAAATCCTCCTACATTAGAAGGATTTCCTTCTGTTCCCTAACATGAAAAGCTTTTGTGGCCTTGAAAAAGGCCGATTATGATGGTGGGATCAGGTGGAGGCTAAGGTGTTGGAAAACGTTTATTTTTTACTGTTGAAAAACTTTGTTACTTCATCAGGGTGCAGTTCATCGGTCCGCCGATTCCACCACATTTCAACAAGCATCATGTACTTCTGCTCATGTTCAATGGCGTAGAAGTGCTCCTCTTCAATGGGGTAGAAATTCATCTTGTAGTCCATGTCACGCTGCCAATATTCCCACTCCAAGCCGTCCAGCGGGCAATGGTTCCACATGCTGTTGATTCCCCGTCGTCTGGAGTACAGAGCGTCGTCAAGATCTTGAGTAGTTGAATACATTTTTGGTTCATGAACGTACTTGAACTTTTTGTCAATGCGCCATAACCTCTTCTTATGGAAATGCTTCAAGGTGCATTCATCGTCGTCTTTTCGGTTGTAGAATTCATCACCTTCGAAGTAATCATCTTCATCGTCAAACGGTCTCTTCTTATTATTGCTATTCATTGTCGTTTCCGCTGCAACACATACATCCTCCAACTCAACGTCTGTGATGTCACAATCCCACTCGATGTTGGCCATGATCTCTTCGTAGCTGTTGACGCTTCGAAACTCAAGACTAAACTAAACTTTACTGCTAGGGGCGGGCTGTGCGTCGTGGGATGATGGGCGCAGGTGTACAGACAAAAAACCGTCGCGTCACCCTACTGTCTGGGAATGCGGATGCTGTAATTTGATACCTCTACGGGAGGGCGCGGGTGTTCACACAAAAAACCAACGAGTCGAGACCTGTCTGGGAATGCGGATGCTGTAATTTGATACCCCGACAGGAGGGCGACCGACCCTTGCAGGAACCCATAATTATAGACCACCCACGTCGAATTCCGAGCAATAGTACACCAGCTGTCAAACACCCACGGTCTCATTCTTGTTCTAGTCTTCAACAATTCCTGACGTATGGGGGAGCGAAAATCTCCCCCTAAGCCATTATGTGTTAGGGGGAGCGAAAATCTCCCCCTAGTAATTAAATCAACAGAACACCAGTTGTCAAACACCCACGGGCTCATTCTTGTTCGGGAGTTTGAAGTGTGTGGCTGTGTAATAGTGTTGCTGTGTGACGTTCTGTCAGAGTGATCACCCGACGTTTTGACCTAACCTACAAAATGAACCACTTAACCGCCTATGTGTTTAATGATCGGCCTTTGTCTGTACTGTTTGACAGCAGCGATAATCCATGGTTCAAAGCTAAGGATATAGCTACAATATTGGACTACGCTAACCCTAAAGAAGCAATCAGAGCACATGTTAGAGAAAAATATCGCAAAACAATTCCTGAAGTATGGGGGAGCGAAAATCTCCCCCTAACCTATAACGAGAAACATTCAATCTTTCTTAACGAGCCGGGATTATATTCGTTACTTATGAAATCTAAAATGCCCATCGCCGAGAAGTTTCAAGATTGGATCTTTGAAGAAGTTTTGCCATCCATTAGAAAAAATGGTCAGTACAGACTTATAAACGAGAACCAACGGCTGCTACAATCACTTACAAAGTCGCTAACAAATAACCGAAAGCTAGATCAAACAAATTCCGAGTTTAAAACTACAAATGATATATTGTGTATGGAAAACCAATCCATGAATCAAACGCTGATCGAACAGACACCTAAAGTGGTAGTGTTGCCTGAAGATGTAAATCTGAAGCATATATTTTGTGTGATGATTAGGGAAACCCTTCTAGAGCAGTACGGAGTTTGTGAATACAAGTGCATTCGAACACAGAAGAGGAATTTCAAACAAGCCTTGAAAAAAGCAAAGGAAGAAGGATTTACAATGTGCTACTGTAGAGAAAATGTCCCCAACGGCATAAACATAGTGAATAAGGCTAAAGAAGTGATGAAGAGTTACGGCATGCACATTGACTGCAGATACAACAACATCCTAACCTCGCACAATTTCATTAATGTAGTTGAACATATCTTTGACAATGCATAGGTCTGCGCTTGTGGGCTCGTTCCAGAACCTTCGACGCTAGTCAGGTAGCAACAGTCGATACGTGCTCCAAAGATGACCAGTGTGGTTGACGCAAGAAAAGTAATCACCATATCAATGAACAAAATACGTTATAAACGTAACAACATCCGAGAAAGGCTCGCAATCAAGTTAGTGTTGGATAGAGCGAGAGATGTGTTTGAGAGAAAATATCATATGAAACAGCATACTTATGAAAAAAAAAAAAAAATATTGAATATCATGTGAAAGAATATAACTATGAAGAAAACAAAACAGACTGTTAAATTTAACGAGGAGCTAAATACACAGTACACTTACGAGCCCTGTGAGGATGTACAACAATTAACGTGGACTCAAATCGCAATAGATGAAATGAGATTCCGCAGACCGTTGGAACTGATGTTGGGTGAAAAAATCAAACATCTAACCTATTGCAACAAGATGTGTCACAGCGAGTGCATACAGTTTACTTCAAGGGTGAGCAGACGCACCACCAGTCCGTAGTACGGTAGAAGTCACACGGTAAGGACGTCAACATGGACGCTTACGTTTCTGCGGACGACTATATCAAATCGTTTATTCAGGAGATTGAGGTTATGAACAATAATGCTAGTGATCAGACATTGGCATCACCTCAGACGTCATCTGTAAAACCGATCACTGCCTGCAAGAGACGAAGGAGGCCAACTCTCATCGAAGTGGAAACCAAGAAACCAGGATGGGTGCCAAAACCAACAGATGATTGTCCCATAGTGTCATGGATGAAGGATGGGAATACTTTTGCTGTTCAAAACCCGGGAAACAAAGGACAAATTTTATTGAAAATGGAAATGTACGATGGTACAGATATGGTGTTCATGTGCAGTTTATTTTTGGACAAAGATGGTGAAATGCTCCAAAGTGTTAGACAAGTAGTTGATAAAGTGGAAAACATGTGGATCGATAAATCAACAGGAGTACCGAAAATTACAGGCTTAACTCAAACTGTTACACAACGCAGTGCAGTTTCGCAACCAACGTCGAAGAAGCGAGCTGTGAGGAAGAAACAACGAGTGTCGCCAGCAGTCAATTAAAGCATCAGCATTCCCAGACAGGAGGGCGACGCGTCGGTTTTTTGTGTGTGAACACCTGCGCCCGGCCAACTACTAGAGATGTCGAGCAGCAGCACTTTCAAGCTAGAGTTTCCGAGCGTGAACGGCACTGCAGCAACCGAGGACCTGAGAGCTACCCTCAACAACTGCAAGTCTGACTCTCCGCTCTACACCAGGATAGACGATCTCAGAGAGGAATGCGGCTATCTCATCACTGCGATGGAGCGAGCCACAACACCCTTTGGCGAGACGATCATCGTGATCCTGGAGGGGCAGGTCAGGGACGACTTCTTTCTGCGAGTCTACCTGCCTAGGCGCTTCAACGAGGTCCTGAGCAACACCGACATCGAGCGCTACAACAGCGGGTTTGGAGAACGCCTTCGCTTGGTGAAGCGCAGCCCGAGGGGTTCCAATAGCAGATTCACACCTTTGGAGTTTATGTAAAGCAAGACTTGAAGATTATGTAAATACCTTTGTAAATTAGTTTTCGTAGTCAATACTTATAGTCACGTTCAGAACATAACCACTGTGTTATTTATTTCACTTAACCCCAAAAATGTCCTTTGGTAGTAAGTTTAAGAGCGTGAGTATGGTAACTGTGAGGTGTTTAGCTCATCAGCGTCATCATCAGAATCATCGATATTTGTACATAGATGTAACCCACCGCGTAATGCGATACAATTGATTGGAGCGCATCGTGTGTGAGCTGTCTTGTGATGGCGACATCGCACTGCGTTTGTAACAAAATAACGTGTACATTAACACGACGATCACTTTTCTTGCTTAAGTCACGATGGGCATTATGGCGTACGGGACGATTGGTAATAACAGCGTTTAAAGTAAACTGTGCACATTCGTTGTGATACGTCTTGTCACAGCACGTTAGATTTCACATTCTCACATTCTACATCAATTACAATTGTAGACGTAATCTCATTTCATCTGTTGTGATTTAAGTCCACGTTAACCGTTGTACATCCTCACGCGGCTCATAAGTGTAATGAGTATTTAGTATGACAATAAACTTCTCGAATGTTAGTACGTTAAATCGTAGCTTGTTCATTGACGCATCGATCCCTATTCTTGTTTCAGTCTCAATATGCATTATGGCGTACGTGCCAGATGGTACTAACAACGCTTGAAATAAACTGCACACATGTGTTGCGATACATCCAAACACAACAAGTTAGATGCATCATTCAATCATTCAGCATCAATTGAAATGTTATGCGTGGCATCATTTCATCTGATGTAATTTGAGGGAATAACTCGACTACGAACCTTTATCGTATGTTAGTTCGTTAACAACGTAAATTGTACATTAACACGACGATCACTTTTCTTGCTTAAGTCACGATGTGCATTATGGCGTACGGGACGATTGGTAATAACAGCGTTTAAAGTAAACTGTGCACATTCGTTGTGATACGTCTTGTCACAGCACGTTAGATTTCACATTCTCACATTCAACATCAATTACAATTGTAGACGTAATCTCATTTCATCTGTTGTGATTTAAGTCCACGTTAACCGTTGTACATCCTCACGCGGCTCGTAAGTGTAATGAGTATTTAGTATGACAATAAACTTCTCGAATGTTAGTACGTTAAATCGTAGCTTGTTCATTGACGCATCGATCCCTATTCTTGTTTCAGTCTCAATAGGCATTATGGCGTACGTGCCAGATGGTACTAACAACGCTTGAAATAAACTGCCCACGTGTGTTGCGATACATCCAAACACAGCAAGTTAGATGCATCATTCTAACATTCAGCATCAATTGAAATGTTATGCGTGGTATCATTTCATCTGGTGTAATTTGAGGGAATAACTCGACTACGAACCTTTATCGTATGTTAGTTCGTTAACAACGTAACTTGTACATTGACGCATCGATCACTTTTCATGCTTAAGTCACAATGTGCATTATGTTGTATGTGACGACTGGTAATAGCAATGCTTGAAGTAAACTGAGCACATGTGTTGCTATACGTCTTGACACAGCAGGTTATATTGCTCATTTCCCCTTTCAACATCAGTTACAATTGTATGCGTAATCTCATTTCATCGGTTGTAATTCAAGTCCGCGTTAACTGTTGTACATCCTCACGAGGTTCGTAAGTGTAACGAGTATTAAGTTTTACATTAAACTTCTCGTATGTCAATCCCAAGTAATCGGTGTTTGAAGAAGTTTGCCTTTCCCTCAAGAATTGTCACTAGCATTATAACATACGCGTTTAATAACCAGATCGCACTTGTAATATTTTTGTATACCAATAACAATTCCAAGTAATCGAGGTTTGAAGAAGTTCGCACATTGATAAAAAAAAAAAAATCCAAGTAAACGATGTTTGAAGACGTTTGAGTTTTCACCATCACACAAGTTCCAATCTTGAGTAATGTCAACCCAAGAAAATGAAAGCTAACAGCATCACGTAGTTGTGTTAAGTTACGATAGGTATAGTTAGGTTTATGAAGACTGTTTCAAGTTAGAAAGGGGAAACATGGAGAGACTTATCTCATTGTTAGGTTACGATATCCAGTGTAAAGTTAGGTCCCTGCATAGAAATAGGAAACGTAGGCAATTGTATCTCATCCTTAGGTTATGTTATGCTCTGTTAAGTTAGGTTTGTGCTTATAGATAGGAAATATTGCCAGTAGTATCTCGTCGTTAGGTTAAGTCATGCTCTGTTAAGTTAGGTTTGTTGTTGATTAAAAAAAAAAAATCTGTACCTTAATGTCTGCGCGCGCATTATGATTATACCCTTTTTAAATTGCGCGCGCAGACATTAAGGTACAGATTTTTTTTTTTAATCAACAACAAACCTAACTTAACAGAGCATGACTTAACCTAACGACGAGATACTACTGGCAATATTTCCTATCTATAAGCACAAACCTAACTTAACAGAGCATAACATAACCTAAGGATGAGATACAATTGCCTACGTTTCCTATTTCTATGCAGGGACCTAACTTTACACTGGATATCGTAACCTAACAATGAGATAAGTCTCTCCATGTTTCCCCTTTCTAACTTGAAACAGTCTTCATAAACCTAACTATACCTATCGTAACTTAACACAACTACGTGATGCTGTTAGCTTTCATTTTCTTGGGTTGACATTACTCAAGATTGGAACTTGTGTGATGGTGAAAACTCAAACGTCTTCAAACATCGTTTACTTGGATTTTTTTTTTTTTATCAATGTGCGAACTTCTTCAAACCTCGATTACTTGGAATTGTTATTGGTATACAAAAATATTACAAGTGCGATCTGGTTATTAAACGCGTATGTTATAATGCTAGTGACAATTCTTGAGGGAAAGGCAAACTTCTTCAAACACCGATTACTTGGGATTGACATACGAGAAGTTTAATGTAAAACTAAATACTCGTTACACTTACGAACCTCGTGAGGATGTACAACAGTTAACGCGGACTTGAATTACAACCGATGAAATGAGATTACGCATACAATTGTAACTGATGTTGAAAGGGGAAATGAGCAATATAACCTGCTGTGTCAAGACGTATAGCAACACATGTGCTCAGTTTACTTCAAGCATTGCTATTACCAGTCGTCACATACAACATAATGCACATTGTGACTTAAGCATGAAAAGTGATCGATGCGTCAATGTACAAGTTACGTTGTTAACGAACTAACATACGATAAAGGTTCGTAGTCGAGTTATTCCCTCAAATTACACCAGATGAAATGATACCACGCATAGCATTTCAATTGATGCTGAATGTTAGAATGATGCATCTAACTTGCTGTGTTTGGATGTATCGCAACACACGTGGGCAGTTTATTTCAAGCGTTGTTAGTACCATCTGGCACGTACGCCATAATGCCTATTGAGACTGAAACAAGAATAGGGATCGATGCGTCAATGAACAAGCTACGATTTAACGTACTAACATTCGAGAAGTTTATTGTCATACTAAATACTCATTACACTTATGATCCGCGTGAGGATGTACAACGGTTAACGTGGACTTAAATCACAACAGATGAAATGAGATTACGTCTACAATTGTAATTGATGTTGAATGTGAGAATGTGAAATCTAACGTGCTGTGACAAGACGTATCACAACGAATGTGCACAGTTTACTTTAAACGCTGTTATTACCAATCGTCCCGTACGCCATAATGCACATCGTGACTTAAGCAAGAAAAGTGATCGTCGTGTTAATGTACAATTTACGTTGTTAACGAACTAACATACGATAAAGGTTCGTAGTCGAGTTATTCCCTCAAATTACATCAGATGAAATGATGCCACGCATAACATTTCAATTGATGCTGAATGATTGAATGATGCATCTAACTTGTTGTGTTTGGATGTATCGCAACACATGTGTGCAGTTTATTTCAAGCGTTGTTAGTACCATCTGGCACGTACGCCATAATGCATATTGAGACTGAAACAAGAATAGGGATCGATGCGTCAATGAACAAGCTACGATTTAACGTACTAACATTCGAGAAGTTTATTGTCATACTAAATACTCATTACACTTATGAGCCGCGTGAGGATGTACAACGGTTAACGTGGACTTAAATCACAACAGATGAAATGAGATTACGTCTACAATTGTAATTGATGTAGAATGTGAGAATGTGAAATCTAACGTGCTGTGACAAGACGTATCACAACGAATGTGCACAGTTTACTTTAAACGCTGTTATTACCAATCGTCCCGTACGCCATAATGCCCATCGTGACTTAAGCAAGAAAAGTGATCGTCGTGTTAATGTACACGTTATTTTGTTACAAACGCAGTGCGATGTCGCCATCACAAGACAGCTCACACACGATGCGCTCCAATCAATTGTATCGCATTACGCGGTGGGTTACATCTATGTACAAATATCGATGATTCTGATGATGACGCTGATGAGCTAAACACCTCACAGTTACCATACTCACGCTCTTAAACTTACTACCAAAGGACATTTTTGGGGTTAAGTGAAATAAATAACACAGTGGTTATGTTCTGAACGTGACTATAAGTATTGACTACGAAAACTAATTTACAAAGGTATTTACATAATCTTCAAGTCTTGCTTTACATAAACTCCAAAGGTGTGAATCTGCTATTGGAACCCCTCGGGCTGCGCTTCACCAAGCGAAGGCGTTCTCCAAACCCGCTGTTGTAGCGCTCGATGTCGGTGTTGCTCAGGACCTCGTTGAAGCGCCTAGGCAGGTAGACTCGCAGAAAGAAGTCGTCCCTGACCTGCCCCTCCAGGATCACGATGATCGTCTCGCCAAAGGGTGTTGTGGCTCGCTCCATCGCAGTGATGAGATAGCCGCATTCCTCTCTGAGATCGTCTATCCTGGTGTAGAGCGGAGAGTCAGACTTGCAGTTGTTGAGGGTAGCTCTCAGGTCCTCGGTTGCTGCAGTGCCGTTCACGCTCGGAAACTCTAGCTTGAAAGTGCTGCTGCTCGACATCTCTAGTAGTTGGCCGGGCGCAGGTGTTCACACACAAAAAACCGACGCGTCGCCCTCCTGTCTGGGAATGCTGATGCTTTAATTGACTGCTGGCGACACTCGTTGTTTCTTCCTCACAGCTCGCTTCTTCGACGTTGGTTGCGAAACTGCACTGCGTTGTGTAACAGTTTGAGTTAAGCCTGTAATTTTCGGTACTCCTGTTGATTTATCGATCCACATGTTTTCCACTTTATCAACTACTTGTCTAACACTTTGGAGCATTTCACCATCTTTGTCCAAAAATAAACTGCACATGAACACCATATCTGTACCATCGTACATTTCCATTTTCAATAAAATTTGTCCTTTGTTTCCCGGGTTTTGAACAGCAAAAGTATTCCCATCCTTCATCCATGACACTATGGGACAATCATCTGTTGGTTTTGGCACCCATCCTGGTTTCTTGGTTTCCACTTCGATGAGAGTTGGCCTCCTTCGTCTCTTGCAGGCAGTGATCGGTTTTACAGATGACGTCTGAGGTGATGCCAATGTCTGATCACTAGCATTATTGTTCATAACCTCAATCTCCTGAATAAACGATTTGATATAGTCGTCCGCAGAAACGTAAGCGTCCATGTTGACGTCCTTACCGTGTGACTTCTACCGTACTACGGACTGGTGGTGCGTCTGCTCACCCTTGAAGTAAACTGTATGCACTCGCTGTGACACATCTTGTTGCAATAGGTTAGATGTTTGATTTTTTCACCCAACATCAGTTCCAACGGTCTGCGGAATCTCATTTCATCTATTGCGATTTGAGTCCACGTTAATTGTTGTACATCCTCACAGGGCTCGTAAGTGTACTGTGTATTTAGCTCCTCGTTAAATTTAACAGTCTGTTTTGTTTTCTTCATAGTTATATTCTTTCACATGATATTCAATATATTTTTTTTTTTTTCATAAGTATGCTGTTTCATATGATATTTTCTCTCAAACACATCTCTCGCTCTATCCAACACTAACTTGATTGCGAGCCTTTCTCGGATGTTGTTACGTTTATAACGTATTTTGTTCATTGATATGGTGATTACTTTTCTTGCGTCAACCACACTGGTCATCTTTGGAGCACGTATCGACTGTTGCTACCTGACTAGCGTCGAAGGTTCTGGAACGAGCCCACAAGCGCAGACCTATGCATTGTCAAAGATATGTTCAACTACATTAATGAAATTGTGCGAGGTTAGGATGTTGTTGTATCTGCAGTCAATGTGCATGCCGTAACTCTTCATCACTTCTTTAGCCTTATTCACTATGTTTATGCCGTTGGGGACATTTTCTCTACAGTAGCACATTGTAAATCCTTCTTCCTTTGCTTTTTTCAAGGCTTGTTTGAAATTCCTCTTCTGTGTTCGAATGCACTTGTATTCACAAACTCCGTACTGCTCTAGAAGGGTTTCCCTAATCATCACACAAAATATATGCTTCAGATTTACATCTTCAGGCAACACTACCACTTTAGGTGTCTGTTCGATCAGCGTTTGATTCATGGATTGGTTTTCCATACACAATATATCATTTGTAGTTTTAAACTCGGAATTTGTTTGATCTAGCTTTCGGTTATTTGTTAGCGACTTTGTAAGTGATTGTAGCAGCCGTTGGTTCTCGTTTATAAGTCTGTACTGACCATTTTTTCTAATGGATGGCAAAACTTCTTCAAAGATCCAATCTTGAAACTTCTCGGCGATGGGCATTTTAGATTTCATAAGTAACGAATATAATCCCGGCTCGTTAAGAAAGATTGAATGTTTCTCGTTATAGGTTAGGGGGAGATTTTCGCTCCCCCATACTTCAGGAATTGTTTTGCGATATTTTTCTCTAACATGTGCTCTGATTGCTTCTTTAGGGTTAGCGTAGTCCAATATTGTAGCTATATCCTTAGCTTTGAACCATGGATTATCGCTGCTGTCAAACAGTACAGACAAAGGCCGATCATTAAACACATAGGCGGTTAAGTGGTTCATTTTGTAGGTTAGGTCAAAACGTCGGGTGATCACTCTGACAGAACGTCACACAGCAACACTATTACACAGCCACACACTTCAAACTCCCGAACAAGAATGAGCCCGTGGGTGTTTGACAACTGGTGTTCTGTTGATTTAATTACTAGGGGGAGATTTTCGCTCCCCCTAACACATAATGGCTTAGGGGGAGATTTTCGCTCCCCCATACGTCAGGAATTGTTGAAGACTAGAACAAGAATGAGACCGTGGGTGTTTGACAGCTGGTGTACTATTGCTCGGAATTCGACGTGGGTGGTCTATAATTATGGGTTCCTGCAAGGGTCGGTCGCCCTCCTGTCGGGGTATCAAATTACAGCATCCGCATTCCCAGACAGGTCTCGACTCGTTGGTTTTTTGTGTGAACACCCGCGCCCTCCCGTAGAGGTATCAAATTACAGCATCCGCATTCCCAGACAGTAGGGTGACGCGACGGTTTTTTGTCTGTACACCTGCGCCCATCATCCCACGACGCACAGCCCGCCCCTAGCAGTAAAGTTTAGTTTAGTCTTGAGTTTCGAAGCGTCAACAGCTACGAAGAGATCATGGCCAACATCGAGTGGGATTGTGACATCACAGACGTTGAGTTGGAGGATGTATGTGTTGCAGCGGAAACGACAATGAATAGCAATAATAAGAAGAGACCGTTTGACGATGAAGATGATTACTTCGAAGGTGATGAATTCTACAACCGAAAAGACGACGATGAATGCACCTTGAAGCATTTCCATAAGAAGAGGTTATGGCGCATTGACAAAAAGTTCAAGTACGTTCATGAACCAAAAATGTATTCAACTACTCAAGATCTTGACGACGCTCTGTACTCCAGACGACGGGGAATCAACAGCATGTGGAACCATTGCCCGCTGGACGGCTTGGAGTGGGAATATTGGCAGCGTGACATGGACTACAAGATGAATTTCTACCCCATTGAAGAGGAGCACTTCTACGCCATTGAACATGAGCAGAAGTACATGATGCTTGTTGAAATGTGGTGGAATCGGCGGACCGATGAACTGCACCCTGATGAAGTAACAAAGTTTTTCAACAGTAAAAAATAAACGTTTTCCAACACCTTAGCCTCCACCTGATCCCACCATCATAATCGGCCTTTTTCAAGGCCACAAAAGCTTTTCATGTTAGGGAACAGAAGGAAATCCTTCTAATGTAGGAGGATTTTCTTCCAAGTGTTGGTGCAGGCGTCTGGTGGGGGGGGGAGGGGGGGGGGCTCCTCCTGTCCCTCCTGGCCCTCCTGAGGTCGGGTGCAGCTGCACCCCAGACAGGTCACGACTTGTCGGTTTTTTGTGTGAACACCTGCACCCTCCAGTCGAGGTATCAAATTACAACATCCGCATTTGCATTCACTGGTAGTTCAATTGTCCTCAGGCGTCTTGGCTGGCAAAAGTGTCACAGACGAAACCTTGCCCGGTCGGAGGGGGGGGGGTGGCTCCTCCTGTCCCTTCTGGCCCTCCTGAGGTTGGGTGCAGCTGCACCCCAGACAGGTCACGACTTGTCGGTTTTTTGTGTGAACACCTGCACCCTCCAGTCGAGGTATCAAATTACAACATCCGCATTTGCATTCACTGGTAGTTCAATTGTCCGCAGGCGTCTTGGCTGGCAAAAGTGTCACAGACGAAACCTTGCCCGGTCGGAGGGGGGGGGGCTCCTCCTGCTCCTCCTGCTCCTCCTGCCCCTCCTGCTCCTCCTGCCCCTCCTGCCCCTCCTGCTCCTCCTGCTCCTCCTGCCCCTCCTGGGGTCGGGCGCAGCTGCACCCCAGACAGGTCTCGACTTGTCGGTTTTTTGTGTGAACACCTGCACCCTCCAGTCGAGGTATCAAATTACAACTAGTAGACTGGACGCGGCGGTTATTTGTGCGAACAGCTGCCTCGGTGCAGAGTACTTGAAGGGGGGGTGTATCGATACACCCCCCTTTGCAGTATATGTTCAAAGCATTGCAATTATATTCTTCTCAAAATTTGCATTCACTGGTAGTTCAATTATCCGCAGGCGCTGATGGGCTAGCTCTGTTGATTTAATTACTAGGGGGAGATTTTCGCTCCCCCTAACACATAATGGGTTAGGGGGAGATTTTCGCTCCCCCATACGTCAGGAATTGTTGAAGACTAGAACAAGAATGAGACCGTGACAACTGGTGTTCTGTTGATTTAATTACTAGGGGGAGATTTTCGCTCCCCCTAACACATAATGGGTTAGGGGGAGATTTTCGCTCCCCCATACGTCAGGAATTGTTGAAGCCTAAAACAAGAATGATACCGTGGGTGTTTGACAGCTGGTGATTTATTGCTCGGAATTCGACGCAGGTGGTCTATAATTATGGGTTCCTAGAAGGGTCAGCCGTCTTCCCGTCGAGGTATCAAATTACAGCATCCGCATTCCCAGACAGGTCTCGACTTGTCGGTTTTTTGTGTGAACACCTGCACCCTCCAGTCGAGGTATCAAATTACAACATCCGCATTCCCAGACAGTAGACTGGACGCGACGCTTATTTGTGTGAACGTCTGCCTCGGTGCAGAGTACTTGAAGGGGCGTGTATCGATACACCTCCCTTTGCCCTTTGCAGTATATGTTCAAAGCATTGCAATTATATTCTCCTCAAAATTTGCATTCACTGGTAGTTCAATTGACCGCAAGCGCTGATGGGCTAGCTCTGTTGGTTGTAGCGTTACCCTGATCAACTCTTGTATTAATTATCCAAAGTATGTCATGTGGGTACTGAGAATACTCGGCTTGACGAGGAGATTCCAAAAATGCAAAAAAAAAAGGTCGAAAGTGTGGTGCGGGCCCCTTTTTTGTAAACAACATCCAAAGTGTACGATGTGGGTACTCAAATGACTCGGCTCGACTAGACGAACAAGAATCTGCAATCAGAAATCTGATCCGAGGTTAGGTTAGGTTAGGATGGGTTAGGTTAGGTTAGGTTAGGTTAGTATTCGCAACAACAAAAATTCGCCAAAAAAAAAAATTCGCAAAAAAAAATCGCAAAAAAAAAATTTGCAAAAAAAAATTGGCAAAAAAAAAAATTCGCAAAAAAAAATTTCGCAAAAAAAAAAATTCGGCAAAAAAAAAATTCGCAAAAAAAAATTAGCAAAAAAAAAATTTGCAAAAAAAAAAATTCGCAAAAAAAAAAATTCGCAAAAAAAAAAATTCGCAAAAAAAGTTTGCAAAAAAGTTCGCAAAAAAGTTCGCAAAAAAAAATTCGCAAAGTGTCACAGACGAGACCTCGGGGGGGGGGGGGGCGTCCCTCCTGTCCCTCCTGGGGTCGGAGTGTCCAATATACCCTACTGTTCTTTACTCCTTACTTCAGATTCATCTATTTTATGTATATTTCCTACGTCTTGCATAAAATAAATAAAATACAGTATTTTATTGTGTTGTAAGACGTATTTTATTACATAATTTGCTGTTACATTACATACCATGCAAATTAAATAGTTATTTACTATTCTATGATGTGCTATACTCGGTGACCGCGACAGTGTCAGGACAGATGCGCGGACGGACATTTGAGCGCGTGTGTGATCCTTTTAATCTACGGCTCTTGGCTCAGACAGGACATGTATTTTGATCCACGGGCAAACCAGGTAGAAAACGGAGCTGAAAAACGTTACACTTCCCCTCCCCCAAATTCCCTCCTTCGCTACTGTCGTAGGATAACAACACTATCTGCCCCAACCCACTTATATGAATTTAGTCAAATGTAGTATTTACAGCTTTTGCGTTCATTTCCCCTGCAAATACTGCTTTGCGGATTTTGCACACTGTGATCGCTGTTGACTTTCATAAAGTGCTGGACAGTTACTTCTATGAGGGTCAAATAATAACGTTACAACCCGTGGTACGTCCATGTTACATTAGAATGTGGGGAAAGGGGAATTTGTATAAGATTTTAAAGTATAATAAGTTAACACACGTGTATTCATTGTAATAGTGCGATCTGAGAGTTGTCCCGCCTAACAAAAGTTACATTAATTTTACTGCATAAAGTTTGTGTAATACATCATATACCTCTTATCTGCTAAAATTATACAACATCATAAATGCACAACTTAACATTCGCCTTACTATTAAAATACCCCCGTTGCAGCAAACCTGCATACTCAGCAAATTTCAAATGATACCTCACTAAGTCATGAAGCCACTTACCAACTTTAATTAAAGCATATTAATAAATAAGCGAGATGTGGCATTTTATTTATTCCTTATAAGAAAAACATTAGGACTCAGTTAGGTTTGCTGCATCAAGGACCACAAAATCTGGTTTTGATGAAAATACCAATGGATCACGTCCAGATGAAGCAACATACCAAGTTTTATCAATTTATGTTCATAAACAAGCAAGATATAACATGTTTATTATTCTCCATACATTATAGCTGCTGAGTACGCAGGTTTGCTGCCATGGGGACCACAAAAAATGAGTTTTGTATGCAAATAGCATTAAACCCCAACCATATAAAGCCACATACCAAGTTCCATAAATATATGTTCATTAATAAGCGAGATATACAATTTTACTTATTCTCCATAAGACTGCCATTGGACAACGTACTGTGTTTAGCAATCTCAATATCTCCGTAACCAACTGACGTAGAGCGATGATCAAAATACCAAATTTATTAAACTGAATTTAATGGTGCAAACGAAAATTTGGGTTTGAAAAGAATATGTAGTATATATGTAAAAAGTTCAAAAAACCCATTTTTGGGGTACAAAACCCCCCTTAAAGTAAAGCGACCTGTCTGGTTCTCGAACTCATGAAAATAAATGCTGCCTTACACGTTTATACCAAATTTCATCAAGATCGGACCATTTTTACGAAAGTTATCGTGCCTACGGACACACACAAACATATATATATATATATATATATATATATATATATATATATATATATACATATATTAATTTGAACGAATGGTGTTTTTGGCAGCTGGAGGCCTCAAAACGAAAAGTTATCATGGTCCCGGGCCTAGGTCTTACCATGCTACCATGTTACGGTTACCTATGGTAATAGCTTCTTCCCTATAGGGGAAATTCGCTAAACGGCTACGTCAGGACTGTAGAACGTCCGTGACGTTCTTGACATTTATTAATCATTCCTTTTAAAATTATAAACTTGTTCATTATTATCAACTGATAAAGAAATGGTACGACTACTTTAACATTTCCAGAAGTAAGTTTTATCCGTTGAATCATGATGTATGTTGGTTTGATGTATACACTCATTTACACCCATCTCTTTATTGGGAAAGGTAAATAAACAGCCATTTAAGCTGCGCTGGCCTTTACCCTCTAGGTTTAATTTGTATTCTTTAAACATTACAAAAATATATATATATTTATTTTAGTATTTACGTTTTTAACTAAATGTAACTCCCATCGAACTTAATAATGCACGTGAATGATTGTTAAGTATTAGTGTAGTTGGATACACGTTCATGTAATTTAAACAACAAACTTTAAATGTTATTTTAGAAACCATTACGGACATTTTCCATTAACGATTGAGGAAAACAAGTTTCACGACGTTTCGGAATCTGGAGTATGACCCCGTCTTTAGATAAGAAGAATACCTCGGACATAACAAAATTAATTGAACAATCCAGCCAAAGCTGGAAAAGTCACACAAAAGCTGTAAAATCAGTCAAAAATAAAACAAAAAGAAATACTAAAGTCAAACACAAAAACGAGATAACACTGTACAGCTGTACAACGTAGGAGCTGAGGCTAGAATTGTAAATAAAGAATCATTAAATGATGTCTACAGGAATCTAGAGTGTTTGTCACGTGGCTAATGACATTTGTTTTTTAAATTATTAATTTACTTAAATCACTTACTTAATTGATACTTGATATCTTTCTCATGTTGTTGGGTAGACTGGGAGCACGAACTCTTCCCTCTTGTGCTGATAATCTTGGAGGGGGGTTGTGTTATTTATATAGGTATTATGAGGTCGGACAAAATTCAAAGAATTTGTTTAAACCATAACAACTTTGATCTACTTGGAATGTTTTAAGTTCACTCTTGACTCTATTAGTAATAGCCTTGTCCAACAGTTTTGCTTGTTCACCCGGTTAAAGTTGTATAGTCAAATCAAATCACACAGCTGATCATATTTTAAAAATGTATTTTAAATTTACATTTTTATTTAATTATGGCCGTATCAGAAACTGTATCAATCAATTAATATTTGTCTCCAATTTTCTCACCGGGATCTTTTAGTAAGTATATAGTTCTGAAATATAGGCCAAATAAAATGTACAATACAAAAATAACAATATTAATATATGGAATTATTGATTTCTTTTAACTGTGCAGTTTTGCATGTTGTTACAATACATTAGTAGTGAATTGAGGGTTCGAGTGTTGTATTTTAGGGCTTCCATTTTGATTTAATATTAGTCGTTTACATACAACATGTAAAGGAAATAACATGGCCACACATAATTATCACTACTAATTCATCACACTAATTATATTCTAAAGTTACAGAAAACAGCAATAAGAATGATTCTTAATCTTAAACCAAGGACATCAGTAAAAGAACACTTTGTTTCATTAAAAATAATGACAGTTTATGGGCTCTATGTCTATGAAACTATTCTGTCAGTAAAAACAAGGTCAAATTTGTTAGACTTAGTTGGGGATAACCATAATTATAATACCAGAAGTAGAGGGGAAATTGCCCTGAATCTTCAAAGATTAGAACTGTACTCCAAGAAGCCAAAATATATAGGGTCGAAATTCTATAACAAACTCCCAAAAGATATCAGATCTACAGTTTGTTTTTCAGAATTTAAGAAAAAAATATTTCTCATTAACAAAGCTTTATACTCTTTAGAGGAACTATAGTCTTAATGGCATACAACCTTGATGTAACCAAACTTGTAATGGAATAAGTAACCAAATGGCATTTATAATTTGACACCATTCTTGTATATTTTTGAAATGTACATAATTGAATGTTTTGAATTGAATTGAATTGAACTATGAGCTGTAAGTGCTTTTTAGAAACATAATAAACATCTTTGACGCATTCTGTCGTCGCATTTACATTTGAGACAGCTAATTTTTAAGTATTAATAAGATGGGATTCAAAAAAAATATTATACACAATAATTGAGAACAGCAAATTTCCTAGAGCCAACCAAATCGCTCTGTAAATAGCAAAGTTGACTGTTTTCATTACATTTTTTAATTTTAAAAATATTTGATCCGGACCTAACTCCAAGATACCTAATAGTCAAATCAGAACAGGAATCCCTCGGAGTGCAGCTACACAACCTCGGAACAGCAGAAAGAAAGAGGGTATGTTGTATTGTCAAGGTGGTATGACGGCAACACTGACTACAATTTGATTTATTTGTGTTTTAAGAGGCAGCCGTTCACAGATACTGTTTATTTATGAATGTTATTTACTGTTTATGTATGCATATCAATTTGTTTTTCTTAAATCATTTTATTAGTATGTTATATTAATACAGTAAATAGAACAGGGTATTTTAAAAAGTTAACTGCCATAGTGATTATATGTAGTTATGAGTAGTACACACACACTATTCTTGGACAATTCGAGAAATCGTATATTAAAATACAAAAATATTATTTTGTAATGTTTATTTTAAATCGTGCATCTGCAATTTTTAGCATTTTCACCTTTAGAGACATGCTTTCTATAATTCAGCGAGGATTTATTTTAACGGTTCTAAGTTAGTTTTTCTCGTACCGAGTTTTTGTCTTAAGTACACAATTAGGTCCGACAGAGGGAAATCCATGCCATAAATACGATGTTTATATCACATTCATTACTCTTCACTGCAAATTGATGTTCATCGGGGAGCTACAAGAAATGAGTATATTATTCTGTTTAAATACAGTAAGAATCCTCGCTTGATCGATCGTATTAGTGTAGTCCAATCATAAAACAAGAGATAGACCACGCTCGGTATACATCTAATACGGCACGTAGCGCTTGCTGGGGAGGTAACTCTTTATATCAGAAATGATGATAAACATTTATATACCACTAGATACAAATCCGTGGCCTAGTTGTTGCAATATCATAGCATCAATCAGATACCTCTTTGTGCAACCAGAGCGTTATAGCGCTGGATTTGTATCACATATCCTATGAAAGTCATCCAATGGAGGAACGCGTGTGCCCTTTATGGTGATTAACTTCTCGTCAACAAACGCAAACATAAATTCGCTTTAATATTTTATGAGGAAATCACAGCATCAAAATATACCTAGCGTTCGTTAGTATTTTCCAAGTGATTTATTCTCATTGATACCAATTCAAACCGTCTGAAATTTAACTGTAGTTTTATTCAATATACTTGTAAATCCCTACAATTATGAAGACCAAACCACCAAAATTTAAAATCAGGTCCGTTAGTTTCTGTTGAGATAAGTAATCGTCACTATAAATAGTGGACGCCTTTCTATAAATAAACTTGATTATGATAAGATTTACAGGTTTTTTTATATTACATTGGCTGTAAAACATTTAGTACAGAACCACAAGATTGACAAATGTATACAGAGTCACGTATGATAAATATACACAGAAGATGGTAAAATACAATTAAATGTGATCGGTAACTCTGAACATCATTAGGGTCAGGGAAAGAAGCAATTATGTTGTTGATTATGTCAGTTTTGTATTAAAAATCTAACATGATTAGGTTGTGGCCAAAATGGAAGTATTTAACAAAATTTGTATTAAAAACTTTTTAAATTACTGACCAAATTGTTATAACAATTTTTCTCAGACAAGTAACGAAATCCTAGTCACCTGTGCCAGTTTAAGCCTACCATAAAAAACGTAAATTAATTTATTTAACCAAGTTGTTATTATGTGATGGAAATAACAAATACTAAACTATAGTTACATCACGTCATGGTATATTATACAGCACGATAGCGTATTAATCCCTAAAACCGTTAATCTATTTAATAGTTATTGACCTATGTAGTTACCTATGTAATTTTTTTTAACTGAATTTGTAATAGAAGCTGTAAGTAAAAATATGTTCAAGAATGTATATAAAATTTTTATGGTTTTTTCCACTGATGTAATAACAAAATTGGATCCTTTATGATTGATAATCATGAAATTACTTGTAATTTATATTCGTGCGTTTAGTACAAACTTGATTAAAAAAAATTTTGTCATTAATCACATTATATAAATAAATATTAATATCTAAATATTTAATGTAAAGTACAATAAAACATTTAACTGTATTTAATTAACTGAATATCGTATGAAGCTTAGTTATGATAAAATGTATTGTTGCATATGAAGGCATTTCAAAATAAACCGAGCTAAAACTTAAATGCATCTAGCATTCCCTACCTTTTCTTAAAAGATATTATCGAATTAACATTCGAATTGGTCTTTACACCATGCAGAGATTGGTTGACATGCAACTCAGTATCACCATGATAATTGTGCTAATAATTTGTTGACATTACATAATTTGTAAATGTTTCTTTATTAAAAAATCTGACCGTCTGGTATCGCACTATTTCAACAAACTACCCTCCTGTAACAGTAGACCGTATGGTATCTCACTAGTTCAACATACTTCCCTCCTGTAACAGTAGACCGTATGGTATCTCACTAGTTCAACATACTTCCCTCCTGTAACAGTAGACCGTATGGTATCTCACTAGTTCAACATACTTCCCTCCTGTAACAGTAGACCGTATGGTATCTCACTAGTTCAACATACTTCCCTCCTGTAACAGTAGACCGTATGGTATCTCACTAGTTCAACATACTTCCCTCCTGTAACAGTAGACCGTATGATATCTCACTAGTTCAACATACTTCCCTCCTGTAACAGTAGACCGTATGGTATCGCAGTATGGGTGTTTAGCCGATACCGTGCCAGCAGCAAAGTTGGGGTGGATCAATCCACATGACGTGATCCCCCCCGGTCACATGATCCCCCCATTGACCCTTGACCTTTCCCCCTCTTCCACCGCACTTATCGTCTGTGACACTTTTGCCTAGGGGCCCGCACGACACTTTCGACCTTTTTCCCTTTTCCCGCAAAACCAGCAGTAAAAGTGGGGTGGATCATCCAAGCCACGATACAAAACCAGCAGCAAAGTTGGGGTGGATCAATCCACATTACGTCATCCCACCCGGTCACGTGATCCCCCCTTGCCCCCCCCTCTTGACCCTTGACCTTTACCCCCCCTTGCCCCCTATGCCCCACATTCTCCCCCCTTTCCCCCTCCCTTGGCACTTCACGTCTTTGAAACTTTTGCCTAGGGGCCCGCACCACTCTTTCGACGTTTTTGCCTTTTCCCGCAAAGCCAGCAGCAAATTAAGTTTGGGTGGACCATCCAAGCCACGATACAAAACCAGAAGCAAAGTTGGGGTGGATCAATCCTCATAACCTTGAACTTGACCTGCCCCCCTCCACCCCGGTGACCAATTCCGCAATAAGGAAAACACTTTTAAAAATTAATAACAAGCCTATTTACCGGCCGACTGTGACGGGAGATTTGCTAAATGGTAGTTCTCATGCTAAGGAAGCAAATGACGAAAGAAATTTAAAACTCGATCATCAAACAAACAGGCTATTAATTTCTAAACGTATTTTCCTCATGGGATCTCAGCTGTTTACCGGCAGATTTCGATGGACTTTCACCGTATGTTAGGTTTTGGCTTAAGGAAACGATCACCGAAAGAAATTTGAAAATTGATCATCAAACAAACACGCTATTAATTTCTAAACGTACCTTCCTTATGGGATCTCAGCTGTTTACCGGTTGATTTCGATGGACTTTCACCATATGTTAGCCCTTGGATTATGGAAACTATCGCCAAAAGAAATTTGAAAATCGACCGGAAATCAAACCCACTATTAATTAACAAACGGCTTTTCCTTATGGGATCTCCGCTGTTTACCGCGCGTGGAAAATCCTCGAGTGCTGCGGACCTGTGTGCCAGCAGCAAAGTTGCAGTGGAGGCCTCCGCATGACATCATCCCCTGTATCATCCTGCGTAAAACATGTTGACGACCAGCTTAACGAATTCTTTTCCATGGAAAACCCCAATACCACCTATTCTGAGTGTTTTTTACCGCCTTAATCAACTAGGTCGAGTAGATCTCTCCCTCACTCAGTTTAGTCTGGAGTTTTGAAGTGTTAACAACAGGAGAAGTTTGGTCAGAAATATAAAAATGGACGTAACACGACGTGTCGTATCGTTGAAACAACTGTCAACATTAAGCGCAATGCAACATCAACTTTGGCTGGAACCTGAAATCATTAATCTCCCGCATATACTAAAAGAGTACATTGCTGAAAGGGACAGGGCAACAGTAGTGGTGAAATACGGGGGAGGCATCACTTCCGGCGCTTTTTTCCCATGTTATTCTTATGGGGATCAGTTTTTGCACCGACGCCCGATCCTACCCTACACAAATTTTCTTTTTGGCCCCCCGCCTTATTTTCCCCCATTTAAAATTTGCATTAATTTTAATACATCCTTTGCAGAAATCCACGAGTTCAAAAATAACTCCACACTAAATAAACAACACATGTAAACAACTTAGAAGTTATTGTGTAGTAGTGGTGAAACCACAAAGAGGCATCACTTCCGGCGCTTTTTTCCCATGTTATTCTTATGGGGAGCCGT
Organism: Allygus modestus; assembly: GCA_963675035.1. Lineage (NCBI taxonomy): Eukaryota > Metazoa > Arthropoda > Insecta > Hemiptera > Cicadellidae > Allygus > Allygus modestus. Next base: position 35,701,831 of record OY776113.1, on the reverse strand, counting down.
TTTTGCACCGACGCCAGCTCCCGCCTATAGAGCTCCCGCGCCTTAGCCCATACTAACGTCCAACCCTTGCCTATATTAAATATATTGTCCCCATCCCCATCCCTCCTCTATATTTTTAAAAATTAATTTTCAAATTCTAAAAAACTATCTTTGGTGTTTACTGTCCGATTTGTCTGCAATTTGGATATGTTATTGTCCTAGGCAAGTGTTTTAATAAATTTCACTTACACTTCCCAAATTCACTATAACGGTCAAATTAAAAAATATTTTTGAAAAATACTATAGTGCCAACTGCCACCTTCTTTATTAACTGTCCGATTTGTCTTCAATTTGGATATGTTATTGTCCTAGGCAAGTGGTTTAATAAATTTCACTTACATTTCCCAAATTCACTATAACGGTCAAATTAAAAAATATTTTTTGAAAAATACTGCCAATTGCCACCTTCTTTATTAACTGTCCGATTTGTCTTCAATTTGGATATGTTATTGTCCTAGGCAAGTGGTTTAATAAATTCCACTTACATATCCCAAATTCACTATTACAGTCAAATTAAAAATTATTTTTGAAAAATACTGCCAACTGCCAACTTCTTTATTAAATGTCCGATTTGTCTGCAATTTGGATATGTTATTGTCCTAGGCAAGTGTTTTAATAAATTTCACTTACATATCCCAAATTCACCATCACGGTCAAATTAAAAAATATTTTTGAAAAATACTGCCAATTGCCGCCTTCTTTATTAACTGTCCGATTTGTTTAAAACTTGGATATGTTATTGTCGTAGGCAAGTGTTTTAATAAATTACACTTACATATCCCAAATTCACTATTACGGTCAAATTAAAAAATATTTTTGAAAAATACTGCCAATTGCCACCTTCTTTATTAACTGTCCGATTTGTTTAAAACTTGGATATGTTATTGTCGTAGGCAAGTGTTTTAATAAATTACACTTACATATCCCAAATTCACTATTACGGTCAAATTAAAAAATATTTTTGAAAAATAGTTCTGAGTTAATTTGAGTGAGCTTTTGGTTGTCTTCCAGAGACCTTGTAATTTCAGCCAAGAGTTGAGAGTTTTGATTTTTTAACTGATTATTTTCATGTTTGATTTTATACACTCCATACTTTCTAAGGCAAGACTTCACTTGTAACCCATCTTTTGAATGCTTTAGCTTCTGGTTTCAATGAGCGCAAAATAAGAGAATACAAACCAGATTCATTGATGAAGTTAGACTGATATTGGAAGTTAAAGGGGGGGGGGGTATCGATACACCCCCCTTTAGAGAGTATATTTATAGCCTTACACTTGTCTTCTTCATCAACATTTATCCGCAATGCCTGTTTTGAATCTTGATAGCCCAGGATTTTAACAACATCCTTTCCTTTGAACCAAGGATTATTTTCACTGTCAAACAGTACAGTAACAGATTGATCATTAAATATATAAGAGGTTAAGTTAGACATTTTATATCAAGTATCGTGCAATAGAACAGATCAGAGCAACGTAAGGTCTTACCTCAAAAGTGACCGAGGTAGAGTGAAGTTAACGTTTAAGAATAAAGAGCGCTAAAAGTATCGTCAAAATAAATGTTATATTCTAATTCATCGTGGAGAATTTAGCTACTTTTTTATAACCATTTCTTTAGAGAATCCGCTATTTAGCATAGCCTTACCGCTCAAAAATTCAACTTCTATCCTGTCAAAGTCTGCATTTGATTTTAAGTTCAATTTTAATGGCTTTCCTTCGAACAGGTCTTCCCTCACAAAATAGATTTATAAAAATCCAACAATCATGAATAAGCCAACAACTCATCATGAATAAGCCAACACATTGTTTTATCGGTACCGCAAAGGCTCATTTTAAACTGTAATGAAAGCAGCTCGGTCATCTCATTAATAAATATCTGCAATGTCTTCATAAAGAGGTGGCTATCAATTTTATAACCCCAAATATTTACGTTGAAATGCATTAATTTACAGATAGACATAGTTTGAGTGAGTGGATTTTAATCTGCGGATTATTTGGAAAATGAATCGTCGCTGGACTGATCAATATGTTTCATATTTCATTTCTGAAATCGTCACCTCCGTGTTAATGCAGTGATATTTATTACAGTCTTATGGACATTATTTATCTACCTACCAACGAGCCACTTGCAAGCTTTAACACTAACGGAACCGCAACATTTTGTGGCGATTCCAAAAATAGAAAGTTTCCGTAACAATGGACAAGAAGACATAGAGATATTAAAGGCAATGTTAAATTTAAAGAATGTAGTAGACTGGAGGATTTGGAATATGGTGCGCTATTAAACAAGTCCAACATAGGGGAAGAAAAAGATATATTGTTTGAAAATATTCGTAACCTTTATGTCACTGGCTGGAAAGGGAGCTAGAATGTGGGAAGTTTGATTTTAACTACAAAATTAAGTTGGATAAAATAAAGACTACTCCAAACAAGCACAAAGAAAGGTTAGTTGTTTTGGGTTTTAAACATTTATTTTTGTTGGCTTAAAACATATCCAAAATTTGTTCTGACCATAATTGTGGATATATATTACTTATTAGCATATATAATAAGCTTGTATTTATTTTTTTTAATCCAACCGTAATAGTGAATTTGGAAATGCACTTATGCAATGGCCAGTAATATATTGCATCCAAAGTTTGGTTACGACAAAACAACACTAAAAGGGAAAAAATGTTCGGTAAATTTAGATATAAGGGGATATAACAAGTCGAAAAGTAAATAAAGGAGTTATTGGTAGTAATTTGCAAAATATAGTTTTGTAAAAACACAAATACCAATATTAGTTTTTAGGTTGCGGCAAAACAAACAACTGTATTATAGGTGGAAATAATATTGTAATTTTAGATATAATAGTTGGGGGCTATAACATATCCAAAAATAAATGCTTAGGACAATATCCAAAGTGTAGGCAATAAACAGTCGGTTTTGGGATTACAGCAAAATAAACAAACAAAAAAGACAAGTGGGTAATGGAACGTGTGGTAGTGTGGTCTTGTTACCTATATAAGAGCTATAACATATCCGAAAATAAAGAAGTTTGAAATTGTATATTTTTCAAAATATTTTTTAAATTTGACCATTATAGTTAATTTGTCAAATGTGGATGGTACATATACACTAGCCTAGAATAATGACATAAATTTTAAACAAATCAGACCATAAATAAAGAAGTTGCCAATTGGCAGTATTTTTCCAAATTTTTAAAAATTTAACCGCAATATTTGTAAAATGTGGATGGTGCATATACATTAGCCCACAACAATAACATATCCAAATTTTAAACAAATCGGACAGTAAATAAAGAAGTTGGCAATTGGCGGTATTTTTCAAAAATATTTTTTAATTTGACTGTAATAGTGAATTTGGGAAATGTGGATGGTGCATATACACTAGCCTACAACAATAACATATCTAAATTTTAAACAAATCGGACATTTAATAAAGAAGTTGGCAATTGGCAGTATTTTTCAAAAATAATTTTTAATTTGACTGTAATATTTGTAAAATGTGGATGGTGCATATACACTTGCCTAGGACAATAACATATCCAAATTGCAGACAAATCGGACATTTAATAAAGAAGTTGGCAATTGGCAGTATTTTTCAAAAATAATTTTTAATTTGACTGTAATAGTGAATTTGGGATATGTAGGTGGAATTTATTAAACCACTTGCCTAGGACAATAACATATCCAAATTGAAGACAAATCAGACATTTAATAAAGAAGGTGGCAATTGGCAGTATTTTTCAAAAATATTATTTAATTTGACCGTAATATTTGTAAAATGTGGATGGTGCATATACACTAGCCTACGACAATAACATATCCAAATTGCAGACAAATCGGACAGTAAATAAAGAAGTTGGCAATTAGCTGTATTTTTCAAAAATATTTTTTAATTTGACCGTAATAGTGAATTTGGGATATGTAAGTGTAATTTATTAAAACACTTGCCTACGACAATAACATATCCAAGTTTTAAACAAATCGGACAGTTAATAAAGAAGGTGGCAATTGGCAGTATTTTTCAAAAATATTTTTTAATTTGACCGTAATAGTGAATTTGGGATATGTAAGTGTAATTTATTAAAACACTTGCCTACGACAATAACATATCCAAGTTTTAAACAAATCGGACAGTTAATAAAGAAGGCGGCAATTGGCAGTATTTTTCAAAAATATTTTTTAATTTGACCGTGATGGTGAATTTGGGATATGTAAGTGAAATTTATTAAAACACTTGCCTAGGACAATAACATATCCAAATTGCAGACAAATCGGACATTTAATAAAGAAGTTGGCAGTTGGCAGTATTTTTCAAAAATAATTTTTAATTTGACTGTAATAGTGAATTTGGGATATGTAAGTGGAATTTATTAAACCACTTGCCTAGGACAATAACATATCCAAATTGAAGACAAATCGGACAGTTAATAAAGAAGGTGGCAATTGGCAGTATTTTTCAAAAAATATTTTTTAATTTGACCGTTATAGTGAATTTGGGAAATGTAAGTGAAATTTATTAAACCACTTGCCTAGGACAATAACATATCCAAATTGAAGACAAATCGGACAGTTAATAAAGAAGGTGGCAGTTGGCACTATAGTATTTTTCAAAAATATTTTTTAATTTGACCGTTATAGTGAATTTGGGAAGTGTAAGTGAAATTTATTAAAACACTTGCCTAGGACAATAACATATCCAAATTGCAGACAAATCGGACAGTAAACACCAAAGATAGTTTTTTAGAATTTGAAAATTAATTTTTAAAAATATAGAGGAGGGATGGGGATGGGGACAATATATTTAATATAGGCAAGGGTTGGACGTTAGTATGGGCTAAGGCGCGGGAGCTCTATAGGCGGGAGCTGGCGTCGGTGCAAAAACGGCTCCCCATAAGAATAACATGGGAAAAAAGCGCCGGAAGTGATGCCTCTTTGTGGTTTCACCACTACTACACAATAACTTCTAAGTTGTTTACATGTGTTGTTTATTTAGTGTGGAGTTATTTTTGAACTCGTGGATTTCTGCAAAGGATGTATTAAAATTAATGCAAATTTTAAATGGGGGAAAATAAGGCGGGGGGCCAAAAAGAAAATTTGTGTAGGGTAGGATCGGGCGTCGGTGCAAAAACTGATCCCCATAAGAATAACATGGGAAAAAAGCGCCGGAAGTGATGCCTCCCCCGTATTTCACCACTACTGGCAACATATGACAAATATAAGAATTCCGAGGTATATCAGTGTAGGATGTGTTTTTCTACAGTGTATGAATGGGAAAAATTCATCGAATGTATGCGAGTGATGAAATATGTATATAAATTCCCACAAAACATTACAGTGGTGCGATGTTTCTGTTTTGGAATAGACGCATCTCTTACCATAGAAGAAATTAAAAAAAGAACTCCGGAAAAACCAGTTTAATCAGTTATGGACTAACCTTGATAAACAATTCATCCTTTTCTCCCTAGCTCCTTTCCATAAAAAACCGGTAAAAATAAAATAAATAAATACCAGTTATATTAATTGTAGACTTTGAAGGAAGAAGGCATTCCCGACATGCGTCATCCTCCCCATGACGTAGGCTGAGGCAAAGCCCCGAGAATTGTTTATCACCTTGGGTTTTCCCTCAAGGTCGACGTCCAAAAGCTTCTAAAATGTTCTAGAAGGTTCTAGAACGTCGTGAGCGCTCAACCTACTAATTAGCGACGCGGAAAACCTATGGAAAATCCCCAAGGTCATCCTAAAAAGAAACCGCGAGAACTGTTTACTGCGTTAATCACCTTTTCCCCAAGCTTCTAGAATGTTCTAGAACGTGTCGGCTGTGGTATATAAACCTGGGGGGCCAGCTGTGGAGGCTCAGTCCGAGACGTCATCATGAGCAGCACCGAGGTGGACCGAACGCTCCGCTGTCTAATGTAGGATATTAATACGATGGATGAGAACACCATGCCGCCCACCAAACCTAATAGGAAAAGCCCGTTGGATAGACGGTGAAGAAGGATATGCCTAGCGATTCTCCAGCATCCAGTTGGAGTGATACTGAATGCCAATACATAGTAAAGAACCCCACCAACTTTGGAAACATTTTGTTGAAGATGTCGGTGTTTCACGAATGCCACCCATCACACAGTTGCGGCCTGTACATGGACGAAGAGAGAGACGATGAAATTTGCATGTGTCTCACGGACCTGCTGAAGAGGTTGAAAAACATGTGGGTGAATAGCGATCCCGGAGTGCCGAAAACGGATAGAGTAACCAGGACCATAACTCCACTGCCCGCTTGGCGTAAGCCTCCCGTTGGCAGGAAACGTTAGGCCGGAGACGATTGCGTCATCCCAAAACGCAAGAAGTAAACAACTTAACGACCTGGAATCACCTACTAACGTAAACAACGTGTTGACGCAGCGAGCCTATATAAAAAACTATATGGCGAGGAACAACCATTCCACATTGGAACACACGATGAACAGCATGGACAAAAAGGCAGACCTAAAATCAGCCCTCAACAACTGCAAGGCTTCGGGTTACACTCGGATCACCGAACTATGTGACAACGTAGTCTACCCCATCAGGTCGTTTGAGCGAGTAGACACGCCCTATGGAGAATCAATAATGACCACTTTGGAGGGTTTGGCTGGTGACGACACGCTGAGGATCTACATGCCTCGGAGATACCTGGCCGTCCTGAGGGATCAGGTCATTGCCCAATACAACGTGCGTGTGGGGTTGAGGATGCACCTGGTAAAGAAGAGCGGTCCTCCCGGCAGCAAAGGCGCTTTTCTAGAATTTGTATGAATAAGTAAAAGAAAACCCTTATTCTTTATCCTTTAAAAAAATAAAAAATAAAAAATCAATTTAGTTATAAGAGTGGAGGTGGTGCACGGTGGTCAGTAGCCACCATGGACTTGAGGTGGAAACATCCGTTCACCGCCATTGTGGCTGGGCCTTCGGGCAGTGGCAAGTTGCACTTTGTGGCTCAGTTCATCGAGCACGCTGACCGCATGTTCGATACACGGTTCGCCCGTATCACCTGGCACTACGGTAGTGGTGGTGGTAGGGGCGAAGGGGACCCTGCCGTGCGCTACGTAGCTGGTCTGCCCGACCTCGATGACTATGATGGTAGCGAGCCTACCCTAGTTATCGTTGATGATATGACGCGTGAGGCTGACTCTCTGCGTGGCGGACCTATTTACCAAGGTCTCGCATCACCGTAACATGACCGTGACATCTCGCTAAACGCTCATTACATCGTGTGTTTCAAGAATCCCAGCGACCGCGTTCAGATCAAACACTTGGTCCGCCAAGTATACTCGGAAAACTCCAAATTTGTGGAGAAGGCTTACACTGACGCCGCGCGCGACCCACACACCTATCTAGTCACAGACTTGAAATAGTCCACACCTGATGAGATGCACATACGTTCAGCCATTTTCCTTCATGACCCGGTCAACTATGTGTATCCACCGAAGAAACGATAAATAGGCCAAGCACGTGCTAGCGTCAGTCATCATGTTGCAACGCGTAAGGAAAGACGCCACACTGCTAACGGCTCTGGTGCACGCCACACCCAAGGAACGCAAAGACCTGTGAAAAGCGTGTGAAAACAGCCGTATCAGGTCAGTGTGCAAGTGTGCATGCAACGTGTTACGTGGAAACGTGCCGCTCATTACCTGCCATAAACGAAATTTTAGAAAACACAAACAGGTGCTCAGACGGCTGGTGAAACGCGGTGAGGGTTGGGTCAAGAAGTGGCGCTTCGTTGTACAACGGGGTGGTGGATTCCTTCTGTCCTTGTTGTTGAACACCGTTCTGCCTGCGTTAGTGCAGAAAGTTATTTGAGATGGAGTACGCTAAGAAAATGTTCTTGTACCGCAGGAGCTCATCGAGCGGATGGGAGAAGGGACAGGTGGTAGTGGTGGCAGCATCAATAAGCCATCCAGTCTGGACGCTGAGATGCACCGCATATTGAATGATAAGCGGCTGGATGATACAGATAAATGGAAACAATATCAACAGGTGTTACAGTTGTTCCTGCACTTCTCCGAAGCCAAACGTCAACCGGTAGGCTTGCCCATCAACGAAGAAGAAGAAAAAGTGGGCGAGGGACCGGGTTGCACTCAACACGAGTCTTTCGCCCTGGTGGAGGAGGTTGCGGAAACGTTCCCAAAGATTTACAAGATGGAAGCGCGCAGCTTGTTGCGGTTCATGAACCGTCGAGGTAGCCCCGTCACCTGGGACGCCAGAGGGGTTGTGTGTGTAAATAACGAGAAAGTCCCCAATTCCAATGTAGTGGACGTTGTGCATGGCACAGTGAGAGCGCGAAGAGTTGATTGATTACCTACCGTTTGACATCAAGTGATTTCTGCGTTGAAGATCATGAAGTACCCAAAGACTACGTAAGCAATCCCGCAGCGTTGCGTTTCCTAGGCGTGGGGCTGGATGCCACATCAAGCCCCTGGGGAGACACGACGGCCACATCAACAACCATATCACCACTGAGACCGCGACCCCAGCGGCCAGGCGAAAGATAATAACTGAAGAACCTGACAAAGAATGGTCATTTGACAATCGGGAGCCGTACACACCGTAATGGAGAAGTTTTACTACGATCCTTGTCATCCGGGTTCATTTGGCGGGGTGGCCGCTCTAGCGCGAGCCACACACCTGCCAAAGCACCGAGTATCAGAATGGTTGCGCACTCAAAACACTAACACGCTGCACAAACCGGCACGTAAGCGGTATCCCCGCAACCGCTACGCTGTGTTTGGGCCCCAAGAGCTATAGTAGGCGGACCTGAATGACATGCGCGGTCTCAGCCAGCATAACAACGGAGTTAGCTACCTGATGACCGTGATCGATGTGTTCAGCAAGCGGCTCTTTGCGGTACCGTTGAAGAGGAAAAACGGAGAAGAGGTGGCGTTGGCGTTTGAGAGGATATTCGCTGAGGTGACGCCTCGCTGTCTACAGTCTGTCAAGGGGTCAGAGTTCACTGGTGCCGTGACGAAGCGAGTGTTTAAGAGGCACGGTGTCACGTACGTGAAAGCGGCCGTGGTGGAGCGAGTCAACCGCACGCTCAAGACCCGCATGTGGTACCTGACATACAAAAACACATACCGCTACATCGATGTGTTGGACAGACTTGTGGACGCCTACAACCACAGTCCACACAAGAGCTTGGGCGGTGGATTGCGACCCGTTGATGTGGACAGTGGTCATGGGAAAATAGTGTACATGGTGTGGCGCTGCATGTATGGAAACACAATCCAACGCCGCAAGCCCAAATGCAAGCCGGGTGACACGGTGCGCATAGCCAAGGAAAAAGTTACGTTCGCTAAAGGTTATGAGACCAATTGAAGTAAAGAACTGTTTGTGGTGGACCACTTAAATGGATCGCATCCCCTGCCCTTATACGTGCTGCGCGATCTGAATGGTACGCTGTTGGAAGGTCGTTTCTACGAGTATGAAATGCAAAAAGCGACAACCGCCCCAGAACGCCTGTATGACATAGATCAAATACTGGACACCAAAGGGCGAGGCCGCAGTAAGCGCTATCTAGTCAAGTTAATTGGTTACGGAGAGGAATTCAACTCGTGGGTACCTGCATCCGAAGTACAACAGCTGCTATGATGAGGATGCATAACAAATTTTACCTGACGTTGCCCAGCAACAGTTCTATGAACTATCATCCAAACAACACCGTAGCTAATTACATCACTCATCTACCGTCAGTCATACAGTTGTGCGGTGGCGAATGGGAAATCGCTTTAGTAGAAGCGCATTATCCGTGCTCGTTCGTATCAGTAGGCGAAGACGCTCGCATATTTCTCTACGCTAAAATTGACACGGACAAGTCAGTCCTGATCGCGGTACATGTGGAAGCTGGAAACTATAAAGACATCGAACGAATTGATAAAGGCAATCAATACCATTCCAAAATTGAAATTGTATCAATGTGAGTTTGAGTATGACAAGGAGACGGGAAAGATCGAATTGATCTCAATAGATCAGACCATAGAGCAACTGGAATTGAGCCCCACTCTGGCGTTGCAGATGGGATTTGATGTCCACAATGTGGATTTGATTAAACAGAGAAAAGCTATAAAACTACCCAACTTAATGGCTGGGATCCCTTCGTACATGTACATATATTGTGATCTAGTTGAACCTCAACTGATAGATGACACGTTAGCACAGTTATTAAAGATCGTCAACGTCGACACTAAAAACTACACTACGGAGCGCAGAACATTGTGCACTACGTGCCGGTGTTGAAGAGCTCGTTCGAGATCGTGGAAATAGATTTAAGGAACAGCATCGGCCAACACCTGCCATTCCACTTTGGAGCTACGTGTATGAAGCTTCACCTGCGCAGAGAGCAACAGCAATGAATCCTAACGATCCCTATCTGGCCTACTACCGCCAACAGCAATCGGGCCGCGGTGGAGTGTCCTCCGTATTCAAAGGGCGCCGCTTTTCAACGCGGTCACGGTATCGGCAATTTCCTAGGCGGGCTGATCCGCACAGTGGCCTCTTTGATCACGTCTGGCGCGTCAGTGTTGGGCAAAAAGGCGCTAAGGTCAGGTGTGGATTTCCTGGGCGACATATCGGCGGGCACAACTGACCCCCGAGTCGCAGCCAACGCCTGACTAAAGCAGTTTACTGACATACTGAAACGCAAGGCGGACGATAAACTGGATCGCGTGTTGAGTGGCAGTGGCTATAAGAAGAGGCGTATACATCGAGTGACCCCTCAGTCTCTGGCCAAGCTTCTTGGAACGAAGACTGCAACTAAGAAAAGGAAGCCTACAAAATGCGTCAAGAGAAAGATTGTTGTGTGACGTAATAAGAGTAGTACTGTGAAAGACATTTTTTGGATGATGGCGTTTCTACATCAGAAATCATGCGAGTGCGTCAATACCGAGTTGGACCTGTTCTCACTGCCGTCAACCCGGACCAGTATAGAGAGTGGCAAATGGGTGCAGTACAAGCCCGTGTCGTCTCTGGCAGACGACTCACCCATATTTCCAAGTGTTCATACCATAGGTGTTCATACCCATTTATAGGTGTTCATATTTCCAGGTCATGGGGATGAGTATACGGATCTGTCAAAGACGCTACTGCACGTGAAGGCGACCATTAAAACAGCAAATGGAGATGCCATAGCCGGTGAGCCAGCGATAAAAGAAGTGGGCCCAGTTAACAACTGGATGCACTCGCTGTTCAGCCAAGTGGACCTGTATCTTAATAACAAACTGGTGTCACCTCAGAACAACACGCACGCCTATCGCCCCTACCTGGGGAACCTGTTGACCTATGGAGGCGATGAAAAGACATCACACCTCACCGCGGAGATGTTCTTCGAGGATGCCGCTGGTCATTTGGACAATTGCGAAGAGGTTAATGGTGGACTCAAGACACGAAGGGCGTATGTCGCGGGCAGCCATTATGTGGACATGGCCAGACATTTGCACGTTGACCTGTGCAACCAGGACAAGTTCATGTTGAACGGTGTTGAGAAGCGCTTTCGCGCTCCTACTGAAAGAGGTATGCATGGTGCATGTGACTACCGGCACGCTCATCATGCACCACATCGCCCGCCCGCCCCTAAACCGAAACTACCTGACTACCGAGAAACTGCGTGAGAGCAACTGGCTTACGCGCCGCTGTCACGGGCTCGAGTGGAACCAGGGCGACATCGCCAACGTCGCCCTGCTGGACAAGCTGCGGGCCTGCTTCCTCCACCGCCCCATCGTCTACATGAAGGGATCTCAAAAGAGAGACTTTGTCAAGCGGCACCTGATCACTGAGCCTGCTGCCAACACCGTTCAAGACATGGACGACTTGCATCGCTCAACGGGCCGCTCTCCTACCGGACCGTACGCTGCCACCACCATAAGAGCGCCCTCAACCGTTGTGCTCTGCACGACTGCATCGTTCTACGCGACTGGCTGATGGCCACTGACGGATCAAAAACATCGGTCCTCGAGTGCTACTGTTGCTTCCGTCCGCAATGAACACCACCCAGATTGAGAAGTGCCTGGCGAGATGCTCAGGACTGAGGAACGTTGTGGTTTGCGCCTCTGACCATCTACCCGACATGCCCGTTCAGCACAGGACCGCCATTGTGGCCATCGCCGTGGCGCACACTTAGAGAGGTGAACACTGGGTGGCATTCTACAGCTCGGAGGACCGACTTGATTACTTGGGCAGTTATGGAAGACCACCGTACCAGTCGGACTACCAAAAGTTCCTTGCCCCCACGGAAAGGTGTGAATGCCGTCAGCCAGGACGTAGCGCTTGTCATTGGTGGGACTCAACGACAGTTTCTCTACTTGGACAGTGAAGACGCGGTGCAGGTAAGACTGGAAACGGGTGTTCACTGTGTTCTTCAACACGCCGTTGAACAGGCACTTCCTGTAGTCGTTGGGGGTGAGTAAGTTTTTCACAACCCCGTTGGCGACTCCCTTGGCACGCTTAACTACCTTGAACCCAGTCTCTTCTTTCTCGTCCTCAATGTCCATAAAATAGAGCTTGGAACGAAGCACGAGGTACTTAAACAGGGATCGACCGTTACACTCGTCCTTGAACGTGCCAATGACCTTGGCGTTGACGGGGCTGTAGAAGGGGTGGGACCTGGGGTAAGTGCTGGTGTTAAAATCGTCCAGGTGCTCCATCATCTCCCTGTAGATGTCCTGGGAAACGATGTCAAACACGAAGCTGTCCGTGTCCATGTAGTCTACGGTCAGGCGGTTACCGTAGTGGTTCTTCATTTTTCGCAAAAACTCGTACATGAGCCACTTGCTCAGATCCAGGACAGACATGCTTTTTTGATGGGTTTGTCCAGGACGATGTTCACCCTGGCAAGATCCACAAGGACTACGTCCCCCATGTAATAATGCGGTCCAGGAAATTGGACTTGGCCACGTATTTGCTGAACTTCTCAGGGGTGCACACCAGTTTCACGTTGAGGCGCTTGCGGACGTTCTCGGTAGTCTTACCAAAGACCGCGTAGTTCATCAACTTGAAAAAGTCTTGCTCAAACTTGGTCTTGGCCTTCTTCCGTAGCTCGGTGTTCATGATGATGTAAGGTTCCATCCACCGAGACAGGCGAAACGAGATCGCCCGATGCACAGCCACAAGCTCCATTCCGTTGTCCAACGCCTGCTGCAGGATCCTGTAGTGACAAATGTAGTGGTACTTGTCATCCAGGGTGGTCACTAGCTTGGGGAACTTCCCTGTTGGTGGACGCTTGGTCTCGCAGCAGTAGGGAAGATCCTTGTGCTGGTTGTGAAGGTGAGCAGGGTAGCGGAGGTCCACTTCCAGTATGTAGTCCCCGGTCGGCTTCTGCGTCCAGCGTGGCAATGCCCAAGGTGTTGGTCTCCTCACGGCTGAGCCACTGGAAATCTCCGGTGGGCAGATACTGGGACATGACCCAGCTGTAGAGTTTATTGGCATCTAGGTACAGGAGGTGGCGTGTCGGCTCGTCGGGGTGTCGGTCTTCCAGGTGACACCGGTCGTGGTTGGCCTTGGCGTAGCGGGTAATCGCCTGGGAGATACCTCCTCGGATGCCTTGCTCCACAAAGAGGTATATATCTAAGTCCTGCAGCGTGTCCAGCTCCACTTCGCAAGTCTTGAGCATGACGTCCCAAGCGTAAGAGGGCAGGGTGTAATAGTGGGTGGGGTCCAGTCTATACTCAGCCAAAGACGTGTCCCGGAACCGCTCAAACACATCGGTGAGCAGGCCGATGTCACAGCGCAGGCACTTGTCAGCGTAGTCCTGAGCTCCATGCGTAGTCTTGAGCATGACGTCCCAAGCGTAAGAGGGCAGGGTGTAATAGTGGGTGGGGTCCAGTCTATACTCAGCCAAAGACGTGTCCCGGAACCGCTCAAACACATCGGTGAGCAGGCCGATGTCACAGCGCAGGTACTTGTCAGCGTAGTCCTTGAGGTGTCGACACTCGAAGGCTGGCCACACATTGAAGGTATGCTCGCACTCTTCATCCTTGATGTCTTCCAGGGTCAGGCTTTTTTGAACGCTGCATGGGGTGGTATCTCCCTGGTGGAGTACAACATGTTGTACGACGTGAAAAAGTCATAGGGGAGCACGCCCATCCTGCACACGAGGTCAAAGAGCCGGTCACCAAGGAAACGCTTCCTGGTCTCCCGCATCTTGTCAGTGCAAAGTTTCGCTGCGAGGCTGGCCAGGCTCATGGACAGGAACCTGTAGGTGTCCAGGAACCGCACCGCGGGTCCTGTCTGTCGTTGGTTATCCCCGGGCTGGCCAAAGTGGAATCGCTTGGTGAAAGCGATATATCGCTCTTCGGTGTGAGCCAACACGTCCACATCACCAGTGTCGATCGCCAGCTACCACACTATGAAGTGGGCGTCGTAGTTAGACAAGTTGTGGAAGTAGCAGTTGATGGCTCGCTGCTCCCTGTACCTCAGGTTGCACGACCGGTGCGCCGCTCCGCGGAACTCGTACGGCGGGGCGTGGTTGTGGTCCCGAACCTTGATGTCCTGCTCGGTGAACTCCTTATTGCAGAGGTAGCAGTGGGTCGTCGCTAAGTATCCGATGTACTCCTCTCGGGTCAGCGAACTTTGTAGAGCTCTCACGTTGAACAGAAACTCCCACAACATCAAAACGTCCATCTTCAGCCTTTCCATAAACACCTTGAACGCATCAGCCCCGAAGTAGACTCGAGGTTTGAACTCCTCCAGGCCTAGCGAGTCAACGATCTGGTAGGCGAAGGCGTACGGGACGTGCATACCCAAGGGTCTGGTGCTGGGTGGTGCTTCCACCGGGTCATCCACATCCACGACAGGCTGAAGAGAACACTCAAAGTCCGCATAGATGCAGAACCTCTCTCGCCGGGTGTACTCGTGATGTGTAAACAGGATTTTCTCCTTCTTTGACATGTCCAAGCGGAGGGGAGCCTTGGCATAGCAGTAACGCCTGTGCTTCACAAGACGCTGAGCGCCCGTCAGTCCGAGCTTGTTGGGCTGGTTATCATAGTAGGCGAAGCACCGCTTGCAAATTAAGATCCTGTGGTCGTGGTTGGTGAGCTGGGGGCGGAACAGCCGACTTATTTCCGCGATGTACGTATTGTGACAGTCCCCATCAGTGGTCACGTACAGCAGATCAAGGTGGTCTTCACGCTCCCGCTTACAAATCTTCAATGGGTACACCTTGTCCTTGAACTCTGGCGTCCCGTCGGGGCGCCTTCCTACCATCGAGCGCTCGATCCCGTAAACGTTCACGCTGATGGCGTTCTTACGCTCAAATATTTTGATGTCCTTCAGAGTCATGGGAAAATTCAGACCGATCCAGTCGTACCGGGTGATAATATCGAAGGTATAAGATGTGGTTTTCTGCTGGTGCTCTGGGACGAACTTGGTCAGGATGGCGTACATGAAACACATGTCGTCATCGTTCTGCACATTGATGACGGCGTGTGCATCCGCAATAGCCTTTGGCAACTGAATAAAGGCTCTGCCTCCTAATGGCGTGTACTCGTTCACACGGATCTCCAGATCACGTATGCGCAGGTACGTCCAACCGCTTCCTACCAACTCGCACTGCTCTTTCTTGTTCATAATCATGCTGAACATCGCTCACAGGAAATCCTCCAAGTCAGCCTCGGTGAGCGGGACGTTAACGGTATTGAACGATCACATACAAGTGACCCCGTGGATGTTGGTAAACTCGCACTCCAGGATCATGTTCACCTTGATAATGGGATGTATGCTCTTAACATCAGTCAACAAGTCGAAAGCCTCCTGGTACAAGAAGCCTGGTACTCGACAGTCAACAAGGCGCCCATTGGTTGGGACAGTCGGTAGGTGAGGAGGCGTCTGCGGAGGGCCTGATTTACGAGCTGGATCGTGGGGAGGCCGGAACCCTCCATCTCGTCATCGCTGGTTTTAGGCTCGGGTTGATGCTTGGTGCTGGGTCCCGGGCGAGGCTGGGGCTCGCTTCTGGGCCCTGAGCGAGGCTGGGCTCGGTGATGGATCCTGGGTGAGGCTGGGGCTCGGTGCTGGGTCCGGGTTGAGGCTCGTTGCTGGGTCCTGGGCGAGGCTGGGGCTCGGTGCTATGAGGGGGAGAAGATACTCTGGGCAGGCGGTCGTGAACCAGGTTCCTCACAATAGGGCAATTGTGAGACTCGTGTTGTTCCCGGTTGAAGCGGCGTCTAAACGCCTTGTCGCAGTAGGTGCAGCGGAACCTCGAGCCCTCGCCGTGAAGCCTGACGGCGTGTCGGCGCAAACTGTCCTCCCTGCGAAAGGTGGTGCCACACTCTTCGCAGCGGAACCTCACATGGACCGACTGGACGTGTCGTTGTAGGTGTTCATCCCGCTTGAAGCGTCGTCCGCATTGGTCACACTGCACTCTGTGACGGTTAGAGCTTGAAGATGAAGAGGTAGAGGAGGTGGATGCTGCTGGGCTTGCCGAGTGAACCGCCTGCATGTGGTGGCGCAAGTCCTCTAGACTCGCGTAGGCGACCGGACACAGTTGACAGGGATGATCTGCAACACATAATGACGATTAGTTAAGAAATAAAACTAATGGGAAAATATTTTCAGCATAACAAAACCCCATATACCAAGTCCTAAAGACAAATTACAATTAAAAATACAATTTGATTTAATTTTAACAAACCCATGTCTCAGAGTAGAGTAAGCTCTTTTTTAATTTGATAAAATAGTTTTCTAAGCAAAGAGCATCTCATTCAGTGACAAAAGAATGCTAAATTCACTGTCTTTAAGAAAATTCGCAATGCCTTATACAGCAAACATAAGTTATTCTTCTTTTCCTGACCACTTTGGTAAACAGATTTTTCATTATAATCCCGTTGAATAGTATATCTCATCACTATTAGGACCAAAAGTGAAGCTTTTCGATACGAGCTCAGGTTTAACGGTCGAGGCGGAGCCAAGCGAGGATCGAAAAGTTACTTTTGGTCCTACTGATGAGGACTATATTATTTGTCATCCTGCAAACAATGTTAAGATTTTCACAATTTGACAAATCTAAATTTTGTTTACTTTTTACCATTAAAATGTTGCTTCCATATTGATCTTGCTACTAAACACAAACAGCTGTTACACAAGTTTTCATTGTTGACAAGTTCAATAATTCGTTCAATTCATATTAACAGCTGATTACCCCGACCAAAAAGTGTCATAAAATGATGTTGTTTGCACTGAGTTCTATGTTATATCTGCAATCACCACTATATTATAGAAAAGCGTGACACTGTGTTTTTGGTCGTTATGTTGGCCAATAATGTGTTTTTCTGATGCAATGTGGGAGTTTTTTAAAGTTTGGTGGTTGTTCCCCATTTTAATCAATGTTAATTTAGTGATTTTTCAAAACCATCATCATTGTTTTCAAGTACATTACAAGCTGAAACCTGTTGTTAAACTGAACTTTGGAATCTTGCGAAATGTTTTATATAAAAAAGTAACCAATCATCTTGAAGATAAGTAATGATTTAGGTAACATAAAATCGTCTTGTTTCTAGGTTTAGGCATAGATTAGTTGGTGAATGACATTGAAAAACGGGCACTTCGGTGATTAATTCAATTATTTATTTTACTTAAATATCAACATAATAACATTAATAAATAATTGATGATTCCAATATTAAATTCAAATCCAAATGTCAATGTTAATTTTTGTAAATGTTAAACACTACAGTAGACAACCGGTCAGCGACTTTTTGACAGCGTCCACCCAATAAATTTTGATTGGTCCAGCTAATGCCAAGGTGACAACATAACAAAGTAAAAAGCTGAACTATGTGCCACGCTTTTGGGAAATATTTAGTCAAAGTGTAGTGAATACAGATATAACATAGAGCTCATTTGCTGTTTGTCCTATGCCAAAAAATATCATCAAAACAATACAGTTACTATGAATAAAAGGAACAACTTTAGCTTCTCAATGCAGAATTGAAAACAGCATTTTTTAAGCAAAATGATAAAAAATATTTTGTTTACTAACATAGGACCGTTAAATGTTCTCCCTCATATTCTTTAAATCTCTGAATTAATCATATTCCTCATAAAACAATATAGAACTGAACACAGTTAGTTGCATGTTAGGTTAACTAAACCGGTCAGTGCACTTGTAGAATAATCCCGACCCCAACCCCTCAACCTCTCACATTACCACTAACCCCCCCCCTCACCATGCACTTATCGCTCGTTATTGCAATAGCTAAAGGTACGTTTCCATTCTGACAAGTTCCGAGCTCATGTGACGACACGCGTTGCGACGCAGGTTTCACGGGGGTTTTTCAGACCCGTTTCCATTAGGACAAACATGACGCGTCACTTCTTGTAACCGGATATGCCGGGACCGTTTCCAATACCTCTCTGCAACATGTGGCAAGGCGCTTTTTGGCGGCCTAGTGATGTATATGTAGTACATATTTACCATTTGACCATTCTTTCTAATACCTATAGGATTTGTTTTTATTTGTGAATGTAATTAATTTAGAAACAAATTTATAAATACATGAAACCAAACGGTATTTAAGACCATATAGTTCACTTGTTAATTTGTTTAAAAGTTAAACTAAACATTATGGTCTGTATGCATTAAATAAATACATTTCCACACTGAATGTATACGTAACTTAAAAACTGTACCATGTATAAGTACCATGCATTTAAAAAAATAACCAAACAGCTTTGATATTTAATAAGGAAAGTTTAAAATATTGAAGCCAGTATACATCGTTGAGGAAACCAGCAAACTACATTCATTGTTAGATGACAGTTTTTGTACTGTAATACACCATTTTAATTCAAAAATAATTAAACAACTTTACTATTGTAAGATTAGGATTAGACGCATCTAATATGAATAAAAGTGCAATTAATTATGGTCCCGTTTCAAAGAATTATTATTGTACCGCTGTTAAACAAAGAAAAACAGTTGACATTTCAATTGCTGGCGACGTAATTTCCATCCGGCAAAGTGGGTTTGGGCTATGTTTGGACAATGTTGCACCGGGGACAGGTTGCAGGCCATTTCCATTAACCTGGGGCTCATGTGACGGTAACATGCCCGGGGCAAAACTGTCCGGGACAGGTTTGAGTCGTCTCTGGCGACGAAACCTGCCTCGCGAGGTGTTTCCATTCGAACAACTTGCGAAATCATGTTACCGTCTCTTGCGAAGACTCATGTTGCGACGCGTTTCTGTCCGAATGGAGTAGTGGCAAAACCAGAAAGAGGGGCCACTTTCGGCACTTTTTCCCATGTTATTCTTATGGAGATCAGTTTTTGCACCAACACCCGATCCCACCTTATACTAGTGTCCAACCCATGCCCATATTAAATAAATTTTTCCCATAACGCCCGCCCCAATATTAATACAAATACATTTTCAAAATCAGAAATCAGGCAAAAGTTTTTAATATTGCTTAAATTACATGTTACATGGTCCAAAGTATCGTAATCAACAATAATCAAACCCAACATGTCCTTATTACAACACCATCAGTTTATTGTAACTAGTGGCAAAACCAGAAAGAGGGGCCACTTTCGGCACTTTTTTCCCATGTAATTTTTATGGGGTTCAGTTTTTGAACCCACACCCGAACCCGGCCTATACAAATTTCCTTCTTAGCCTATACTAGTACCCGACCCTTGCCTATATTAAATACATTTTCCCCATCCCCATCCGTCCCCTATATATTTTAAAATCTAAAAAACTAACTTTGGTGTTTATGGATTTGTCTGCAATTTGGATGTGTTATTGTTCTAGGCTAGTGTGGACACACCACCTACATTTCCAAAATTCGATATTAAAAATAAAACAATATATGTTTTAAAGCCACTTTCAACACTTTTTATACCCTTATATATGTTTTGTATGTGTATTAATACCTAAAATGTGTATGTAAAAAAATAATATTGCATGACCAAATTGGAACTTTAAAATTTTTTTTAATATTTGCAGTAATTAAACTGCAAAAATGTCTTATTTTAGAGCTAAAAAATAAGTTTTTATTATTTAAAGAAGATCAAATTTTAAAATTTTCAACCAAGGATAGAAGCCCCAAAATCACCACCCTCATTCCAACAAAAAATGTTGACCTGTGCACAGTGCTCCACGTCTTGCTCCAACAAAAGTAATTTATTACGCCACTATCAAACTATACACAAAGTTATTCCTAAAATTTGCAAAATATGTCATCAAATATTTGACAATAGCAATAATTTTAAAATGCATATGCTAGAGAACAACAACACCTGCAAGGTGTGTAAGAGAGTCATCACCCGCAACAAGAAACGCCACCACCTACGATGTGTAAGCGATCTTATAAGATGTATATTTTTAACGGTGAATCTGTGGAAGTATTAAACACTCTTCAATCTTGTCCCCTGCCAATCAAATGGATTATTATTAGGAGGGTAAAGTTCATCAAACACTCGGTGGACAATAATGGTGATTTAATAATCGAGAAAGAATGTATTCCTGATTTTCGAAGTTTGACGATGATAACGATTGAGAACAAAATTTAAAATCACAAATTAAAGAAGCACTTTTAAAGATCGATACCTCCATCCATAAGTATAAACCACAAGGTATTGGATGGATATATGACCATACTAAATACTGGTAGCTGCATGTTTACAAGTATAAGCCCCTAACTTCCAAGTCATACATCCCCACACCAGAAAATATAAAATCAAAACACGCTGTTTTAAATATTTAAAATAGCGATAATAAATTATTTTTGTGGTCTGTATTGGCAGCCCTCCATCCAAGTAATCATGGAGAACATGCAAATCGAGTATTTCACTACGAACCCCACGTAGGTCAGTTAAATATGACAAATATAAAATATCCCGTAAAAATATCCGACATTGACAAATTTGAAAGACAAAATAATGTAAGTGTAAATGTATATGGGATTGAAGGACAGTTAATATATCCATTGAGAATAACTAATCTAAATAGTAATACTCACGTAAACCTGTTTCTATTAAAAGCAAATCACATTACTGTTTAATTTGTGATTTTGATAAATTAATGCTACGGTCTACAAAATACAATAATAAGAAATATTATTGCAACTTCTGTGTACAACATTTTTACACTAAAGATATATTGGAACGTCACAAAACAAATTGTAAAAACTTCGATGCCCAAAGAGTACAAATGTCTAAAAATGATACATTACAATTTACAAATTACAAATATCAACTTAAAGCTCCCTTTGTGATTTATGCAGATTTTGAATGCTTTATAAACTCCGGCAACCACACTCCTTCTGGATTTGCTTATGTTGTAGTGAGAGATTCTAAAATTATTTACAAAAAGTTGTACAGTGGTGAAAATGTAATGGATGTGTTTTTCGAAAAGTTATTTAAAACTTATGACTTTATTAAAAGTCAGATGGGAGTATATATTCCCCTTATAATGACTCCAGAGCAAGAGACATTATTCCAAAACTCTACACGCTGCCACATATGCCACCAGCCGTTGTTGTGTGATAAAGTCTTTGACCACTGTCACTTAAGGTGGTGCAGTCGCCTCTAATGACAAACTATTCCGCCTAGAGGTCAGGCCAGTCGCTGCTCACTCACACACATGCAAAGCCCCGGATGCTCACTCACACACACGCAGAACCCTCCCCTCAACTACCCCCAACCCCCAACTTCCCCAAGTGGTCAAACCACTTTCACTCAGCTGGGCTTGCTACCCACCTGCCCTGAACCGTCGTCGGGCACCAAGATTCAGAAATGGCAAATAGCAAGCAGCACAGCGGCAACTCGACTCAACCAGCCTCTCCACATGTGTTTATTTGTTATACAATTTTCAGCGGTTAATATACCATTTAAAAATGTCATATTTAATTAATTCAGTCTTACAGATTATTTGTTTAAGTCTCTCAAATCTAAGATATCACTGATAAAATTAATTATAAAACGTATTTTAACGAGTTGAAAACGCTCTACTAACATACAAATAACCCCGTCGCATTAAATCTGCGTGCTCAGCGAATTTCCAATGCATAAATATGTGTCTCGCTACCACATAAAGCCACTTACCAAGTTACATAACAATACATACATAATTAAGTTATTTTTATTATGGATTTATTTGGACTTTACCTATTCAAGATTCAAAGATTCAAGATTCAAGATTCAAGATGTTTATTTTCCATGAGATACATTTGTTTGTACATTGTAAATTGTCAGAAATTGTTTATATGTTAGAAACATTTGTCAATATAGTTTTAAATAGTTACAGACAAATTGCAATCAACTACAAGTTAGTCATGGAAGTGGATTTTATGGGCGGACTTAGAAGAGAAAAAACAAAAACAAAGAAACAATGGAAATGTGAGAAAGGCACAGATTAGTTGGGTCTGTTTTAAAGAATCTTAATTTCAGAGGTGGTTAGTTCAAGAAACTCAGTTAGAGAATAGAACGGGTTTAAAGTTAACCACTTATAAATAACATTTTTAAATTTAACATAATTCATTGTGAGCAAATTTCCAGGCAGTTTATTAAGACATTTCATCCCAAGCGTTCTATGGCTTGATTTAGTTCTTTCCAGTCTAACATACGGAATGTCTAGCTTATTTTTGAACCGTGTATTTCTGCTGTGTACATCAGCTCTAAGTGCATGTGATTGGTAATTCTTAAAACTAAATAACAAAATATTATAGATACTGTATATAAATTAATAACAGTCAAAATTTCATAGTTAATAAAAATGGGTTTACAGTGTTCTTGTTGGTTTACATTTGCAATTATTCTTAATACTTTCTTTTGAATGACTAGAACTCTTTTTACATGTGCACTGTTACCCCAGAAAATTATTCCATAACTCAGTGCCGATTGGAAAAGCGCAAAGTACGCAGATTTCAGGTAGCCAATGGGTATGAGGTCTCTTAGTCTCCGGAACAGATAAGTCAGCCTACTTAGTTTTTTACATATATGGTCAATTTGCTGCGACCATGATAAATTTTGGTCAATAGTTACCCCTAAGAATTTGACCTCTTGGCATGGATTCAAGTCAACCATCTCCGGTACCTTTCTAAGTCCCAAGATCATATTTTGAGTTTTGTCTTGGTTGAGCAGGAGGCTATTGGCAGAGAACCAATCTGAGGCAACTGAAATTGCTTCCGACGCCATCTGCTCTAGTTGCTGAAAATTATTGTGACAGGAAAGGAGGGTGGTGTCGTCAGCATAAAGATAGGAGTGACTATTTAGACAAATGGGCAGGTAATTTATGACAATCAAAAAAAGAAGTGGACCAAGGACTGAGCCTTGTGGGACACCAGAGTTGCTTATGGCAACTGAAGAAAATTCACCGCCCGCACAGACTACCTGCCTCCGGTTTTCAAGATAAGTTTTCAAGAAATTTAAGGCTGAGTCTTTAATTCCATAAAACTCCAACTTGTGTAGCAGTATGTCATGGTCGACACAATCAAACGCCTTACTTAAATCGATGAAGGTTGCCCAGGCGAAATCTTTATTCTCAAAGGCATTGAGTGTGTCATTGACCAGGGCACCAATTGCCTCCACAGTGGACTGTCCACTTCTGAAGCCAAATTGATTATTATTCAAAAGTGAGTTAACCTCAAAGAAATTATTAATTTGATTGTGAACAATATGTTCTAGCACCTTGGACAGGGTAGGTACTAGACTGATTGGCCGATAGTTGCCTGGACTAGATTTATCCCCCTTTTTGAATTTTGGGCAAATTTTTGAAATTTTGAGACATTCCAGGAAAGTCCCTTCCCAGAGGCGAGTGTTAATGCAGTAGGTAAGGGGAGTTACAATCAATTGACCTATCTCTTTAATGAGCCAGTTTGACATTTCATAGAAATCCTTAGCTTTTGAGTTTTTCATTTTGTTTATTACATTGACAACATCCATACTTTTAACAAGTGAGAAATTGAAAGATAGCTGCTTGTTTGGGACATAATGCATAAATTGATCAAAAGAAACATTTGGTTTATTTATACTATTTCTAATTACGTTGACAGAATCTATAAAGTAGTTATTTAAAACATTTGGGTCCATATGTAATCTATCATTAGGCCTGTTTGACTGACAGTTTCCTTTTATAATGGACCATGCCGACTTACATTTGTTGCTTGAGTTTTCAATAAGAGCAGCATTGTAATTAGTTTTTGCCTCATTAACTGCCTTTTTATACTATACATTTTTGGCATCCTTATATGCTATGAGAGAGTGGTTGTCCTTAACTAGCTCAAATCTATCATACAAAGTTTTAACCTGGTCCTTGAGCCTCCAGAGATCTGATGTGTACCAACCATTTTTGCTTTTACCTTTCGGCCTTGTCTTGTACTTAGACTTAGTGATAGGGAAACACTCCTCAAACGCATGCAAGATATTGTCTAAGAAAATTTAAAAAATTTTACCTGAGTTTTGAATTGGTGGCCAATACTGGAGTCCCAATTGTTCTTCCCAGTTAATTTTGCTAATTTTGAATTTAAAGGATTCAACTTTTTGTTTGGAAAAATATCTTTTGGTGGTACAGATATTAGACTCCCCAGGCTCGAGAGTACAATCCAATATAAAACGGAAAATTATACCAGAGTGGTCCGAGAAATAGAAAGGTTCTGTAAAACAGAAAATATCCTCCTTGTGAAGGTTAGAGAAAACATTGTCCAGGACCGCATCACCCCGAGTCGGACTATTGTTGTGGTGATAGAGGTTATGTTGCCTAAGGAGGTCAAGAAACTCTGTTGCTGATCGTCTGTTCGAGGTAACATCGAACTGTGCATTGAAATCACCTCCCATGACTACTTTGAAGTTGGACCATTTGCAAAGATGGAGAAGTACTAGTTCAATATTAACCAGAAAGTTCCATTCATTACTGTCAGGTGTTCGGTAGACAGAAACAATGATTAGCTTATACTCTTCAACCAATGTGGCGCAGACTTCAATTGTTTTCTCAACACAAAAAGCTGATAAGTCTATTGGCTTGCACTTATATTTTTCACGAGCATATATAAGTGTACCACAATGACCATAGTTAGATCTTGAGAAACTGCTAACTAGGTTAAATCCTCTAAGTTTACAGAAATCAATACCTGCAGTTGTGATCCAATGTTCCGAGAGACATATAAAATCACATTGTTGTTGAATGGTAAAGTCTTCAAGGATTGAGAGCTTACCATTTAGTCCTTGGATGTTGAGGAAAAGAAAAGTAAACACACATATCAGAGAATTAGGCTTATGCCTCCTAGTACTTACTGTGCTTGGTTTACCATCCATAGTTAGTTTGTTTGTTTTTGAGACACTGGCATAACTAAAAAATCATTCCCATCATTGTTCTTGTCACTAGGGTTAATTACACTTTGCCTTTTTGGGAAGTAATTACCTATAAGAATTCCTTCAGGCCAGACGTCAGGTTTCATAACCTCACAAAGTTGGTGTTGTGAGACTCCTATTTTAAAAGAGTTATATGAGTCATGCCTGGTTTGTAGTTTCTCACACACAGACTTTACTGGCTACTGGTAGTTGATTACTACTGCCTTTCCCAGTTATGAGTTTGTTAGGCTTATTAGTAATTCCTCCTTTTCTGAGATCGGACGTTTTCTTATGGTAACACACTTTGGTAAAACCTTCTTCGTCCATTTCCATGCAATTGCACTTTTCCCCAGGACTCTGATTTTTTGATGTTGTTTTGGCGTTATATCGCCGTTCATGTTTAGAGACTTTACCAACGAAATTTGTCGTGAGAGAGGTCATGTTTCTTAGAGCCGAATCATCAGCGTTTGGTTTACTTGTACAGTTATTGCCAGAATAAGTTTCTTTCGGCACAGGCGCCGATTTTAGCACTGTAGCAAAAGTATTCGGTGGACTATTTTCGGGGCGGAGCGAACTCAGGTCGATGTGGCCTGAGTTTTCCTTACTTCCTTGGAGTTTGGAGATTAAGTTCAGAATCAGATGTGTTAACTGCTCGTTATTGTCTTCGAGTTTTATGAGCATTGATTTCATTGAGCGTCGTTGATGAATTTTTATTCCCTGTTTGAGAACCACCAGTTACGGATGAGCAGTTGCATTTGTATCCTTCCACCAGGTATTGTTTGCATGTTTCACAAAACCATAGAATTATGTTTTCCAAATTAACTATACTGTTATATTTACTCTTGTTAATGCGTAGGCAGTGGGTGTGAAACCATGAACCACATTTTCCTTCGCACTGTAGAACAAAATCGTTTTCATTAACTACTTTCTTGCACAGACCGCATAGATCCACTTCCAGGCTAGGTGCCATCTTGATCAGGCCTCTTCTTCACTTCTCACTTCTAGTGTTCTAAACACTAGAAACAATGGTGTTTAAACACTAGAAGCGATAAGTAAAGCCCAAATAAATCAATAATAAATTAAAATCCATCGCTATTATGAGTTTCAAACATACAGTATAACATTTTATTTTAGGGCTGAGTACGCAGGTTTTCGCTGAAACAAGAAACTTTTGTTATGCAATTATAAAAATAACTCATGAAGGTGAAGCTTTATACCTTTATTAATTTAATTTTGGTTCATAACTAATGTAGGTAGGCCCTATCAAACATTAACTATTCTGCATAAGAATAACACTAGGGCTGAGTATGCAGGTTTGCTGCTTCCGGGAAAATACAAAAAATTGTTTGTTATGCAAAGCATATAAATAGACCAGAACTTGGTCAAGTCACATACCAAAGTTTTGCTAAAATATTATCACTTCAAAGAAACTGGAAAGAGTATTTTTTATTTGGATTAAACGTTAGATAATTTTAATCAAATATTTATTTTCAAATATCGAATTAATACAGTTCATATGATAACGGTTTTTAACAAGTTAACATAAATACAAGCATGTACGTAGGTATATATACATACAAAAGTTATTTCTCTATTCCGTAATATAACTTTATTAATTTTAATTGTCTAGTCTGTAATAAATACACAAAATATACAAATAATTGAAGAAATTTAATTAACATTTTATTTACTCTCCTTAAGAATAAAATTAGAGCTGAGAACGCAGGTTTTCGCTGAAAAAAGGGAGATAATAAACTTGTTTTTATGCAATTATCAAAATAACTCAATAAGGTTTATACCAAGGTTCATACCAAGGTTTATTAATTTAGGTTCATAACTTAGGGAGACATCAAAAATTAACTATTCTCCATAAGAATAACACTAGGGACGAGTATGCAGGTTTGCTGCTTCGGGGGAAATAAAATCAGTTGTTTTTTGTTCAAAGATTAAATAGGCCACAACTAGTTGAAGTCACATACCAAAGTTTCGCTAAAATATGATCACTTTAAAGAAACTGGAAAGAGTATTTTCTATTTGAATTACGACATACAACTCTTCTCAAATTTTTTTACAAATTCGAATTAATAATTTTTTTTTAACATTGTTTATATAGTACTACGAACCAAGCAAAACATTATAATTAAAGTAGATTTCGAATTATACGAAATTCGAACCATCCAAGTTCCATTGTATTGGAATTTGATCAGCTGTGTTATTTGATTTTACAGTAAAACTGAAATGAGGTGAACAAGCGAAGCTGTCGCGAACAGTTAGCATTGTTTAAATTAAGTCTATGAAATATATATCAGAAACGAGTAACGTAACATAAATTAATTGGGCTAATTAATGATCCTGGCTAAAGAATAAGTCAGTCCTAGTCAGTAACAAGGCTACACAAGGCATCTCACCCATTCTACATTCATCTTCAGTCATATTCGCCTTAGTTGCGTCGACGTCTTACACATTGATTGATTGATTGATAATTGATTCATATGTTGACGGTTTTTAACGAGATTTAGTATAAAATACGATTGTAGCACGGATAAAATATCTGATAACAATTAAGCACAAATATTAAATTTAAAACAAAGTCTTAGGATCAGTAAACCTTTGAATAATATTTAAAATGAAATATACAAAGTATTCCTAAAGCCCCGTTTCCATTCTAACAGTTTCTGCTCAAAACATTGTTATTTTAATTTTAATGGAGATGAAACTACAATTAACTTGACATATAAAAAAGATATGAGAATTTACAAGAACGGACTGAGTGTGCAAAATGCCAGGTTTCTGCGATCAATTGGGCTGAAGTTAAAATTTTCTATTAATAAAAATTCAAGATTTTCTAGACGTTACAGAAAAATTCCAATCCGACGATAGCGTGGTTAAAATTACAAATCACTCCTATGTTCCACACAACACTTTGGCAATAAATCATTTCGATGAAATTCGAATATGTATAAATAATCAAGATTTACCAACACTCCCATGTAGGAGTAATCTGTATATTAAAGGAGAAATAGAAAATCACGATAAAAAACATTTTATAAATAATGCATTTACGTTCTTATTTGATGAAATTAGATATGAGGTTGCTGGTAAAGAAATAGATATTGTAAGAAATCCAAGAATTTCCAGTCTTATGAAAACATTGTGCTCTTACAATAAAACAACTAAATTGTCAAATATAGCATTTGATTCTGATGCAAATTTAAAGGAGTTCCATAAAAGTGGCAAGTTTAGTACTTGTGTCCCATTAGAGCTGTTAATGGGTGTGTTTGAGGATTTTAATAAGGTTTTAGTAAATGTTAAACAAGAATTGGTGTCGAAAAGATCCAAAAACGTCTTAAATTGCATATTAACAACAGCTCCAACTGGGGTCGATCCTATTCCTAAAATTACACTTAAATCGATCCAGTGGGTGATGCCACATGTGATGCCATCTGATGGGGAGAAGCTGCAATTACAAATGATGTTATTGCAAAATAAAAATTTGCAAATTGCATTTAGAAGTTTGGAGCTACACGAACTCCCATCATACCCCGAAACCAAGAGACATAAATGGTCAGTTAAGACGTCTTCGATTTTGGAGAAGCTTAGGTATATTATATTTGGTTTCCAAACTGGTAGGGACAACAGTGCACGAAAAAACTGACGAATTTGATCACTGTAAATTGAAAAATCTCAATGTGTTTTTAAACTCTGAATATTATCCTTATAGTGATTTAAATCTCGACTTTAAAAATGGAGATGCCTCTAAAGCTTATGAGATGTTTGTGAGGTTTAGGGAGAGTTACTACAACACTGTCCCGAATCCTATGTTTAACAGACCTGACTTTATAAAGAAATATCCTCTAATTGTAATAGATTGTTCTAGGCAGAATGAATCGGTCAAAGAGGGGTTTGTAGATATTAAATTAGAAATTGAAACTGCAGAAAATGTCCCTTCAAACACATCTGCATATTGCTTAATAATACATGATAAAGTGCTTGAGTATAATCCTTTGAGAAATGAGATAAATAAAATGTAAATAAAATGAAAACAAATATTCAACAAGAGTTGGTAGACTCTGCAAAACAAATAAGAGGAAAATATAGGGCATTAAAACGTGGTTTATAGAGGCTGAAGAGAGGTTCCAAACATTCCAACCTTTAATAGAGCCTTTGCAAGAGTTAAAAAATTTAGCCACCAAAATAAAGAGGCCAGTTCTCCCAATTATTTTAGAAAAGACCCCGTCTAGAATACCAAGAATAACCCAGATGACACCGCACAAATTAGATTTTGGTCTTTTAGCATCAGACTATTTAGGAAATTACCTTAGTAGAAGTAGTAGACAGACACCACATATGGTATTAGGCGAGAAGCAAATACGTGTTTTATTGGCAATCAGGAAGTTCAAATTGCCAATGATAATACAGTTGGAGAAAAAATGTATAAAGGGACAAAGAGATTGTGGGAATTGTTAACTTTAAAAGAACCCGTAAACTATAGTCAGGCTGATTTGCAAAATTATAAAGAGATTTTGGAAGCTACAAATGAACATTTAAAGGGTTATAAAACAGGTGCGGCGATGTCAAGTAATAAACACACTAAATATCTTAATATAATTAAACCCCTGTTTAAGACTGTTGGTGAGGGTTTAAGGCAGGTAAAATAGACTATGTTTATTGGGACGATCCTAATGAGCTTGTAGATAGGTTAAGACTGCTTTGGTTAAGCCGATTGGCGGGAAATTCTGGAGTGGATAATGAGATTCTATTATAGAAGAATTGCGGGAAAGTGGAATTATTTGTTAAATAAAAAGATTATAGATAAATTTTATCGCGTATGTAACCCATATAGTAAACCAAAAGCTAGAAGTTTTAAAGAAACTACTTTAAATCTAAAAGAAGATGGTTGGAATGCTTTAAATTATAAAATTAGTAGTGTTAAAGGTGGGGAGTTTATTGATGATGTATCGACTTTGGGGCAGACGTTAACCAGAAAAGGTGATGCTTTTGTACAAGGTAATACTAAATATGAGTTTTTAGAATCCAAGAGTAATAATTGGAACGCTAATAAACTCAAAATTAGTAATGTGAAACGAGGTGAAAATTCAAACGATATACCCACATTAGAGCAAACTTTAATAAGAAAAGATGGTGTCTTTGTACAAGACAAAAATAAATATGAATTTTTGGGATCGGAGAAAGGTAATTGGAATGTCAAAAAGCGAAAAATTAGTAATTTGTTGGCTGGTAAAGAAAGCGATGATGTTGTAAACGTCTCTCAAGTACGAAAAATGGATCTAAACTTTTGGGATTTTAATGATAAAAAGGCTAGTTCGTGTTAAACCTGCTATTGATGAGAACGATTGAGTTTAAAAACATCAGACTGTGACTTTAGACGGTCTTAAATTTGATGGTAAAAATAAGCAATTAACAAACATTTTACCTGGAACATATCCAAATGATCTGTTGTTAATCAAATATTAAGAAAATGTGAGAAAAACATAATAAAACAGGGGGATAAAAATTATAATGTATTAACATTAGATATCGATATGTGGTATGCAGAGGACAAATCAATAAAGAATATACCTGAAGGCAAACAGAGAACTGATATTTGTTTAATGTCGCAGGTTTTGAGGTATGACGATAATATTAAAACTTTTAGACAAGACAATATTAAATTTAATATTTTTTTTAAATCACATGCATTAATGTTTAACAATAAAACTAAGAAATTTATGCAAGACAATAATGAAATCGATTTGATGATGTACAATCCTAAATTGTTAGTTGCAGACCCTACATCTTTAAACAGATTTAAGACTTTATATGGAGAGGCATATTTGCCAAAAAACTATGTATATCAAAGAATGACTGATGGTATGTTAGTTGGTAGCAATGGAGGTGTTTTTTGAAACGACGGAGACTGGCAGATACGTTAAAATTAAAAATAAAGAATACAAAAATGGAAAAATTGCTTACGAATTGCATAAGCCCGCGAGAAAGAATTTTGTTAGAAGGTCTTTTAAGGTTTTGGGTATAAACGAAACTGTTCAAATCGGTTTAACAGATATGCAGAATTATGCCAGAGAGAAATCTGGGAATAAATATATCTTAACTTTAATGGACACATTTTCTAAAAAAGCTTATGCTGCTCCACTAAAGAATACAACTGGATTCGTAGTCACAGAAGCTACAACAACTATTCTCCCAAAGGGAGTTAAAAATATTAAATCTGATAACGGAAAAGAATGTTTTAATGAACATTTTACCAAACTAATGAAAAAGCTAAATATTAATCACTACCACACTTACTCTACAACTAAGGCGGCTATTGTGGAAAGGTTCCAGAGAACTTTAAAGAATTGGTTGTATAGAGTTTAGTGCACAAGGTAGTTACAAATGGTTGGATTTACTTCCAAAGTTAATAAGGATATATAATAAAGTACATCGGTCCATAGGGATGAAGCCTAACCAAGTAAGTGCCAAGAACTCTAAAGATGTACACTAAAGGTTAGCATCTAAAGTACAAGTTAAAAAGCCAAGATATAAGGTGGGGGATAGTGTAAGGATATCGAAATCTAAACATATATTTAGTAAAGGATATACCCCTAACTGGACAGGGGAGCTTTTAACAATAGCAGAAGTTAAGAAAACAAAGCCTGTGACTTATATTTTGAAAGATGAGAATGGCAATATAATCAAAGGAGGATTTTATACAGAAGAATTGTTAGAGACTAAATATAAAGACATGTATTTGGTAATAAAGACATGTATAAAGAGAAGGTATTTAGGAGGAAGGGTGATTTATTATATGTCAAATGGCTCGGGTTCTCAAGTAGCCAGAACTCGTGGATTTCCGCAAAGGATGTATTAAAATGAATTTAGAGCAAATCCACATGTGGAAGGGGGGATCACCTGGAAGTTAAAGGGGGGAGTCAACTGACCCCCTTATATACATTTTAGGATGCATAATACAGGTGTACATATACACTA
This sequence comes from Allygus modestus, assembly GCA_963675035.1. Classification (NCBI taxonomy): domain Eukaryota; kingdom Metazoa; phylum Arthropoda; class Insecta; order Hemiptera; family Cicadellidae; genus Allygus; species Allygus modestus. Next base: position 35,669,492 of record OY776113.1, on the reverse strand, counting down.
GCCTAGAACAATAACATCAATTTAAACAACAAAGTTAGTTTTTGACAATTAATTTTAAAAGATATAGGGAACGGATGGGGATGGGGAAAATGTATTTAACATAGGCAAGGGTTGGGTACTAGTATAGGCCAAAATGGAAATTTGTATAGGCCGGGTTCGGGTGTTTGTCCAAAAACTGAACCCCATAAGAATAACATGGGAAAAAAGTGCCGAAAGTGGCCCCTCTTTCTGGTTTTTCCACTACTTACATTAAACTGATGGTGGTGTAATAAGGACATGTTGGGATTGATTATTGTTGATTATGATACTTTTGACTATGTAACATGTAATTTAAGCAATATTAAAAACTTTTTGCCTGATTTCTGATTTTGAAAATGTATTTGTTTTAATATGGGGGCGGGCGTTTTGGGAGAAATGTATTTAATATGGGCATGGGTTGGATACTAGTATAGGCCGGGATCGGGTGTTGGCGCAAAAACTGATCTCCATAAGAATAACATGGGAAAAAAGTCCCGGAAGTCGCCCCTCTTTCTGGGTTTGCCACTACTGAATGGAAACGTAATCACTTCACAGCCTGTCATTTCAAAATGCGGATTTTCTATTGAAAAATATTTTTAATAAGATAAAAAACTGGTTAAATCAAACTGTTATTTGTTTCAAATAACAAAACATAGCAACATTACAGCAACATTTTAATCATAAGAATTATATGGATTTTGATTATTTTTTGTGATCAAATGGTAATACAAAATACTAATGATTCTTCTTAGCCGTCTAGTAAACCTATTCTTTTTCATAAAAAGAAAAACTTTTTCAACTATGGTATCAGATTAAAAGATTTTACATTATTACTCATCATTTACAAATTATTAGTAATTTATTAGTCAGAAATAAGTAATTCAGTGAGTATTAGTTATTTCAATGCTGCATGGAAATAATTCCATAGTTAGTAACACAAATTTTCTTAAATCCTTAAGGAAATTAATGGGATTAGTTAAATGTAATTACTTAATCACATCAAAATCAAATAATTTTTCCTAAGAAAAATACAGTTTTTAAATTAGTGTGCAAATGAATAATAATTATAATATAATAAATAATATCATTGTTAGTAAAAGTGAAAGTAAATATTTATCATATAACCATAATAACCATAAGATAATTGTATACGACTTTAACTTACAAATTAGCAAATGAAGCCAGAACGCAGACAAAATGTTTGAAGAAATTGTGATTTTAAGTATAGTAAAACAGCACTTTACAAGTTGTTTTACTTATAACAATTTATTAACAGAATATATTTCATTATAGAGCACATATAGTGAGGGTTGGAAGTTATTAAAACAATAAATATTATAAATATAACATCCCATTACAAGTTGTGCTCCTTAAAACAATTTACAGTATTACACAAATATATTTCATTAATGAGCACATATACTGTTAATTGGAATCGGTTTATGTAACAGATATTTAATTAAGGCTCTATGTAGTCGAAACCACTCGACTTAAACAGACAGCTCACTCGCAAATTGCAACCCTTAAAACTAGTGTTTGGTCACCAGTTTATTTCATTAACTATGACACATTCTAAAGCCTTTAGATTGTGTTGCGGTTGTATACAATTCCATCTTATTATTGCCACTCGAGACGAACTAGAGAAGCATGATTTTAAGTATAATCCTAGTTAGTTACTTATAATTTTTAACGTTCATTTAAATAATTACTGAAGACAACCTGATTTAAAACGGACAAATTGCTATGAAACCGTAGCAGAATTTTTAAATGTTCTGATAAAGTAAACCCAGACAGTTTCTTAATTCACTAGATCCTGTAATTCCTTAATGTATCGTGCAATATGCTACATATAAATATTTCCAAAATGGGGATTAATGTATTTAGAGTTTGATTAAAGTTTTTTTCTCTTATTTTAAAATAATATGAAAATTCACATACAAAATAAAATTAATTGAGTTAAAAGGCACAAGGTAGTTTAAAAAGTAGTTGAGAAAGACTGTTATTGATAGCCTAGTGGTGAGGTGGTCTATATGCGGGATCCATGATAACTGTTTATCCATTCTACATTATACTATAGTAACCACTAGTATTGTATAATACAGTCATAGTAACTGGCTATTTTTGGTAAGTCAGAGTTTTTATATTTTAAAATAATTTTTTAATTTTTTAAGAGTTTATCTACAAACGAAATCCTATTCCGTAATCCGACCTGAACTGCGTCCCTACTGGAAACATGCCAAATTCGACGCCACCAATGGCCAATGGATTATAACCGTAAAGTACCGAGTAACCCATTCATTTATTAAAGTAAATAGTTATGTATTGCAAAATAAACACCTATATTTTGAGTTTTCTCATTTGTATTGATGAAATGCGAGTTGAAACCATGGGTTTGTGGAAAGCATTAGAACTCCATAAAACTCTTCATATGTTAAAACAGAAGTTACAAATTTGAGGGTCAAATAAGCTTGAAATTAAAGTTTTGTCGGACATGTTTGTCTGTGACGCTAAACACGTGCGGCCCGTCGACATAAAGCTAATTATTATCGTCCACCTTGCCCCCTCCTCCCACCAGCCTGCGACTTCTCCAAACCCCCTTGTTCTAATTGTCCTCTCTTAGATGATTAATTTCACTCACCTGGCCCTTTATGCCGGACCCGCTCAAAGCCTTTAGTGCATCACTGTTCTACATTATCCCTGGTTTTCATCACGCTTTTTACATAACACGTTACAAAGTTATTTATTGATTGTTTTACAACCCAATAAAAACTAACGACGGCAACGTTATTTTAATCTCTTTTATTAGAATATTCCTGTCGTTAATTTAATTCGAGTTATTTTTTCTTTTAAATAAATAATATGTTTTATATTCCATCCGCCGTTATTCATTTCCTAATTATTACAATGTTATACCCATTTACTTTTTAGGCTAATTTAAATTTAAATAACCACTATGAATAATTTTATATCAGTAAATTGTTCACTCAATATCATATCTATTCCTAGCCACTGAAAACTCGCACTGTGGTCTAAACAACTAGACACTGAACCGGTCATTACTATAATGTAATTTATGAGTGCTAAAAATACGTAAGAGCCTGATGGTAAAATGCTTTTTCGTTAGTGTAAACAATGTATAGGATTATATGTAGGTAATAGTGACAGATTAGTGAATAATGAAGTAGCCTAAGAAATGTCTCCAAAGTTGCCGCACCCCCTCTGCGAAACGTACTTCGGGAATAACTAAACCATTAAGAAGTCAAGGAAAATAAGGTGAACTATATACTCATTAATGGTCCTGAAACTGGAAGAAACAAAATAATAATCAAACAATTTCCATGCTCTGCTGATCGAACGTATTGCCCCGTGCGTTATTAGCACCTTGGCATGCGAATCTTATACGTCGATATTGCATTTACATTTTGTTTATAATAAATAAATACATGTTTTAGCAAATCTAGTATTTAATATCTTCTTTGAACTGAGATATCAGTCTGAGTTGAAATAACACCCTACTTTTTATCTTTTGCGCATTTGTAGCGTGTGACATCAGTTATGCTATTGTGTTTTAATTATTGAACACGAACAAAGAATTAGCCAACTTGATCAAATATCAAACATTACCAACCAGTTTAGTTACTAAATGTATTATATATTTCCTGATGGGCGTGATGTTGTTACTACAATAGCTTTCTCTCTATGGAAAATTTAAAAAAACTACGTCTCAGGAAAATATTAACCTTTTTAGTTGTTCAGAGTTTTATTAGGTATATGCGTAAATGACGTTACAACGAAGACCTAAGGTTTAATTCTGGCGCAACGTCCCCAACAGACGACCGACGACGCTACGTCGCTGTCGGTAATGGGTTTTCCGTTGGATTAGATCAATAGATCAGTAATAATTTATATATTTTGTTCTTACTAAAAGAGGACATACTTATATATATTAAATAGCAAAGGCATTACTAAATAAAAATGTAATAGCTTACACACACTTATAGCTTGGTTGGTAATAGCTTATCTTCTATATCTATAATACGCTAAGGCGATTTTTGTAAACATAACTCCTCCGTTATTCCTGGACCGATTTTGACGATTAAGGTGTAAAATATTGGCCCAGATTCGTAGTTGTGCAAAGTGGTTTTCAATTTCCAATACTATTTTGCTGAAGGGCACGGGCCGCCCTCCAAGTTAGTTTTTGCCCGTAAGATTAACATTGAGAATAATAATTTGTATTAATTGCATACTAAAACAGCTGTTAATAGTAAAACACAGGATAACAGAAGAGCATATGTTGTTAGCTGACTGCTCGGTGTCGAGCAACAGGCCTTGTAACACTGTAATAAACGTTAAACGCATATAGATTATTTAATTAATATATCAAATTTAACAGCGGTTTTTGTTCCTTTAAAGATTATTTTGTTCACGTATCTACGTTATTAACAAAGTCTTTTCTTTCTAGCCTACCTTTATATTTAGAAAATATATTGAACCCTCGGAACTCCGTTTTACAGCTTTTTAAAGGCCAAATTAATCTTAATAGTCGGTAATAACACTCATGGCCTAATTAATGTGTGCTCATATATTTCGCGTCACTTATATCAGTTTGAAAATGTTCATAAGCGTCTCCTGCGGGTAGTTCATAACCACGTGTTGTTCTTAAAATAACTATAGGTTGTTGAACATCGATATTGAGGGTGTTGCCTCGTTTAATAACATAAATATTTCGCGTTAAATCGCTCACATAATTCATACTGTCGTTAGTCTCGTGTCGCCCACAGGCATCCCCGAGCTTTGGTTCTCATTTTCAAGACTAGATGCTCGATTTTATAAAAATACTCAGTGGGAAATCTCCTGGAAATTAGGCAAGCTGCTGCTGATATAACTTCCGTACATGTAACCTCAAAGATCATCAAAATACCCGGATAACAATCAGAACACCCTGCAGATGGTTTCCGGATATCATAAAGCACTCTTCCCGAGTTTGGGAACTATGTACGTAACGACGTATTGTCGTTAAATAAATATCCTTAAATAATATATACTTAAATATCCCCGACACAGGTGTATCTCGTATGCAATTTTTGTTGTCTCTGCAAGAGAAACCCCTACCTCGAGTAGGGTGACCAGATGTCCCGTAAAAATGGATATGTTCTGGATTCTTTGCGGTATGTCCCGTTGTCCCGAAAACCCGTTTTGGTACGGCTAAATGTCCCGGTTTTCATCACAGTATTTAAATCAATATTTCTCATATTTCATGTAATGCAGAATCTGATAAATTCATAACTAAGTTAAAAGTCAAATTTTTATGAGTATAAACTTGAATGATATATTAAAAATATTGGTTTATCGTGCAATAAATTAAAAATTAATTGCATCTATTTTCAGTTCCACTTCTTTCTCTAGCATCAGCATCCATCTGACAAGCAGGCCAACGTCAAAACAGTCTGCTTGGTTAGATTTCCGGTAAAACAAAATTGTAAATTAAAACTGCCTAGTTTTTACCGTTTAAGTTGTCCAATGTTCAGTGTAAATGCCACATAATCATGCAGCAGCGTGAGTTAGGGACGATGTTATGCCAGACAGTGGAAGTTTATAAAAAGGGGACGCAATAATAATGAGTCTGAGTGTACAGTATGGAATAGTTTTATGAATATTGGACACGGTAATCGACAGGCTCTATTCAGCACCTTAGGTCTGCAAACACGCAAAACAAAAAAACAGACCTAGTATTTTAGTGAGGATTTTGTAAATTTTTCCGGAGAAGAATTTCTTCTAGGCACGGGGGTACTATAACCCCGTTCCCACTCTCCACCCCGCCTCGGTGTGATGGTGTCCCGTTTTTCTTTTTCTTTTTGCCTGTACAGTCACCCTAAACTCGAAAGAAGGATTCGGGCCCCGTACCTTAGCCTATCCAAGGCCTCTCATACATATTATTGTATTGTGATTGTACGTATTTTTGTAAGTAGGAATAAATCTAGTCAAATTTAATTTTATTTTATTTATTCAGTAAACCTACGTCCTAAATGAATTTCGTATACAAATTAATCAAAACAGGATTAAAGTGGTGAAACGCTCGTCAATTATTTCCCAACCAAAAGATTCCCAGAAGGGAAATGCGTTGATACTCCTCTAAGTATTCGCTGAAACCTGTAAACACGATCATTATAAAGCTCTCGATGTGATCTCAAAAAGCATCAATTCAAACTCAAGGATGCAAGGTGTTTATACCGTGAAATAATTTCTTTCCTCAATTCGTAGTATAGTAAAATATAAAATTAAGTGTTGCTACATGCCTTTCGGAAAATTCAAAGCTATCCCAGTTAACTGTACTTACTAAGGATGTTGTGCTTCTAAAACGCATTCAAACCCGATACTCTATTATAGTCGAAGTTATACGACCCAAAAAGGTATAATTTTGTTGCCACCCTAAACTTATAGGTACAGCTGTATTACATTTACCAAAGGATGAAAAAATGCATATTATAAACTTTTAAACTGGAGTTTAACAGGATGGCGGCCATTAAAGATGGCGGATTTAAGTTTTTAATAAATCAGTCATATCTCAGTTATTATTTACCCAAATTTGCCAATTTTTTTTTAATAGATAATTTTAGTGTACAAATAAAGTATTCGAACAATATTTTCGGTATATGGCCTTGTTTTCTATTTATTTAATGAAATATGTAAGCATTATATGACATTATTTGCTTTAACTCACTATATATCCTAAACTATACATTTTACTTGAAAAACACATGTTTTATAAAATATAGACAATATTATAAGCTTTAAAATGATGTATAAAATAACAGGATTTAAACTACACTCGGGTGGGAGTGTTTTACACCTCTATTTTAATGTACTTTAAAATAGAGTGAGTTATCGTTCTTTACGCTTACAAGAGGCGCACAGTGCGATGTGGTGACGCGGGCCGGTAGAAAATATTTCACTTCCGGCTACCGGTACAACGTTTTGCTCGATTTTTCTTCATATAACTAGCTTTCAAAATCCGCCAGGATACACTCTCTCAGAGCTCCCTATCCCCTGTGAAGACTGCGAACTATCAAGATGGCGGACTGGAAACGTTACAGTGTTTGCTTTAAACATTGATAAATCCTATACCTCTTGCTTGATTTCGACATTTAAGATGTCATTTTAAATAAGAAGACCTATTCAATATTCACCGTTAATATCAACATCGTTAAGTACTTGTTAGTCTATCTGCTGAAATTTTAAATCTTCAAATTCAGATTTTTTTCTAATTACTCTGCTGAAAATACGCTATTACCGTAGTCGGCACAGCAAGACTTGGAACCGTGACCATAATAACTTTACAATTTATTTATTTATTTATACAATTAACCAACCTAGCTGCAACAAAACAATTTTGTTTAGAATTTGTATATGTATAATTTGGTATACAACCTAATTTTGTAAATATACAATTTTTTTAGATACGAGGCCGTTTACACTTTAACTTTTGAATTATCAATTCCATTTCGAATAAATTTTCTATGGACATGTAAGACAGTATTTGTTATACGGAGTTTGAAAACCATTGGGATTGGATTATGGGAAGAGGGTTTTATGGTGTTTTAATTATATTAAAAAACAATCTTTTTAGATTTTTTAATATGCAAATTTTTAAAACACAGAAGGCACATTCGAAACTTTACTCGATGTTTCATCAAAATATGTTCTTAAATAAGCAAGATATAACATTTGATTTATTTCCCCTAAGAATAACATTGGACGACTCGCTCTGTGTTTAGCATTCTCTATAACCCGGCAACGGATTGACGTAAATCCAAAATTAAATGGTCAAAATAATGGTTCTTTTGAGCTAAATTAGTGGTAAAGTCATATATTACGTTTCTATTACAATTTCCTGTGATAAAGCGAAATACTTATGCTCCATAAGATTAACATGGGGAATTTTTTGAATAGGTTTCCTAGTTTTTCCCGCAACCACTCAACTTACTTTGGGTTAGTAATTTACGAATTTGTTTAGTTATTTATGCTGTTCAAAGGCAAAAGTGTGTTTTTAAAACATGTATATGAAAAAATCTAAAATTGTGTTGTATATGATTAAAACACCATAAAACCCTCTTCCCATGATCCAATCCCACTGGTTCTCAACTCATTACAGTAAGTACTGTCTTATATGTTAATTGCAAATTAATTCTAAATCGCAAGTTAATTCAAAAATTAAAGTGTAAACGGTCTCGTATCAAATAATATGTATATGTAAGAAATGGGTCATATACCAAATTATGCATATACAAATTCTAACCAAAATTGTTTTGTTTCAGTTAGGTTGGTTAGTTGTATAAATAAATAAATAAATAAATTGTAAAGTTATTATGGTCACGGTTTCAAGTCTTGCCGTGCCGACTACGGTAGTAGCCTATTTTCAGCAGAATAATTAGAAAAAATCTGAATTTGAAGATTTAAAATTTCAGCAGATAGACTAACAAGTACTTAACGATGTTGATATTAACGGTGAATATTGAATAGGTCTTCTTCTTTAAAATGACACCTTAAATGTCTAAATCAAGCAAGAGATATAGGATTTATCAATGTTTAAAGCAAACATTGTAATGTTTCCAGTCCGCCAGAGTGTGTTTCCGTCTGAGGGAGTGTATCCTGGCGGATTCTGAAAGCTAGTTAGATGAGGAAAAATCTAGCAAAACGTTGTACCGGTAGCCAGAAGTGAAATATTTTCTGCCTATCGCCACGAACTATGCTGATGCCGGCCCGCGTCGGCCGCGTCACCACATCGCACCGAGCGCTGCCACCCATCACTTCTGCGCCTTTTATATTTACATGTGTAGTTCAAATCCCGTTATGTTATACATCATTGTAAAGCAAACACATATTGTCTATATTTTATAAAATATGTGTTTTTCAAGTAAAATGTATAGTTTAGGATATATAGTGAGTTAAAGCAAATAATACCACGTAATGCTTACATATTTCATTAAATAAATAGAAAACCCGGCCATATACCGAAAATATTGTTAGAATACTTTATTTGTAAACTAAAAGTATCTATTCAAGAAAAAAATATTTGGCAAATTTGGATAAATAATAACTGAGATATGACTAATTTATTAAGAACTTAAATCCACCATCTTTAAATGGCCGCCATCCTGTTAAACACCAGTTTAAAAGTTTATAATATGCATTTTTTTCATCCCTTGGTATATCTAATTCAGCTGTACCTATAAGTTTCAGGCCGGTAAGAAAATTATACCTTTTTGGGTCGTATCACATCGATTATTCTAAGAAATAATCTTGGATCTACACAGTGGTACTTCTGTTGTTCACTTTACTAGCTAGTCAATCACTTTCAAATCTAAAAATCTGATTTTTTGCCTGAAGAAAATCACACACCACAAATAGTTTGACTTAAAATAGTGACGCCAGTTCTAAGTGTTCAAAATTCCTCATCCTTTTACCGTTCTGATTTTCAACTTATTAAATCATGAGAATTGTAACCCCAGCCCCTTAATTAATTTTGAGCTTAAATAGTAAAATATTCATATATAACAAGATTAACCATTTGTATAATAATGTTACATTTACAGGACTAGGCATTCTCAAATAATTATTTTTTAAACAACTCAAAATTGACATTTAGTATCTGCCTTTTAAAATAACTTTAAATCTTTTAGTCTTTTAAAATAATTTGAAATACGAAAACTATCTAAAAGTGAGGAGGGTTACATTATTTAAACGTATTTGCATAATAACGTATTTGCACACGTCAACACAACTAGGAGAAAATTGAAAATAAAATAGGAGAAATGCTCAATCTAAAATTAATAATAAAAAAAGGTTTAAGCGTTAGTGAATTTGTTGGTGTTTTATGCAGAAAATCGGGTGGCTTGTGATAGTCGTTTATGCCGATAAAATAAAATAATAGAACTCAAAATGTGGTGTTGTTTTTATGAACTATATGAATGGCTTCCCCACATTCCTACGCAGCCTATGTGGTCCTTGCACCTTGGCGGAACACGAGGTCAAGCACACACAGGAGTGGTTGAGCACACACAGAAGCCCTCCAAAGGCTAAAAAACCGACAAAGGATCACTACCCCCCCATTAGTGATGAATTACCCGTCTGATGTTTGACGGTCTTCCCCGGCAGTCTTACATTTCATTGTCCTGCAAGATGAAAAGACACTTTATATCTCGTGCCTGCTGCCTGCGGCGGCCTATGCGATATTCCGTTGTTCAGCGCACATAAAGCTAACATGTAGGCACTTCCGGGGTTTCTCGTCCAAAAGTCGAACATTCTACACTTTCAAATTTCTAATCAACCAAATATAAGTTTGTTACTGTCGGATACAATCCGGTTTCACATAATTCACAGTTAAGGTGATCATGTGTTTCTGGCCAGGAAGCTTTTAAATACTCCCCCCCCCCGCTCTCCTAGGTACTCTCCTCGTAAGGAAAACCCTCCTAAATGACTCTTAACAAATCCGGGTTCGATCTAAAAAATTGGGACCTCCTCGAAAGTGATAATCGGGACGGCCGGGCACCGTAGTTTGACATTAAGAAACAAGGGGAAATATTCACTTCATTGTGGCTATTCCTACAAGTGATCTCAAAGTTCCTGAGGTTCTCAGAGTCGGGAACTCCGTGATGTCAGTTTCCTCGCCTCTGCTATTCGACACGGGCTCTGGTCGGTTCCCAGAAGGCTCGCTGGAGCTGGGAACAGTGCTGAGCGCTGCAGCCCCGAGCTGACCGCTCCGTCAGCACAGTCGCCTCGACTACAACACCGGATGCCGCACCTCTGTATCCTGTTACGCATCCTGCGCCCTGCAGATGCACTGTGACAATCGATGCACTACTGTGTCATGTATCGAGAATCGGGTATTCAGCATCCGGTATAGAAATACATATTGACAGATCGGTAGCTTGAAAAGAAAACTCGAATGAAAAGAACAACGGTCTAGGTCAATGTGATCTTTACTGGAAGTCTCGGATTGGATACCTCAAACTCTAAGATCCTATTCAGAATTTCCCTCATCGACCGACGATGAGTTTGATTGATCAGGAGGTCATCGGAATATCAATACATTATTTATAAAACCAAAGAGTTGGAAATTCAGTCCTGTGATCTTGCATACAGGGATCTCGGAATAGTGGGGTGCAGATAGTCTCGAATTGAAAGTAAACTTTATGTATAAAGTATCCGATATTTTATGGATTTTTTTACTTTTTACGACATAACTTTATTCAAATTTGCTGCTTTTTAGGCATTCAATACAGGATCAAACCTCATAACGTCTCATAAAGACTCTTCTACAAGTTTCTAACATTTTGCCATCTCCTATTTATATACAGCGTCACTCTAATTCGAGGAAAGATGCAATCTACTGGTTGTATATTTTAATGTTGTATTTGGTTTCATGAGGCACAATGTGTTTGGAAATTATACTGGGATCGAATCGGCCATTACAATCATAAAACTACCCTAGTGACAATTTTTTTTGGCCCAGATCTGGGCTCTTCCAGAATTGGCCAGATCTGGGCCAGAACTGTATAATTATTTATTTAAACGGTTGTTTTAATTTGAAAAAATGTATGATTTTTCCAATTGAATTGCTTAATAAACCAATAATATACATTTTTTTAAATGATTTCCGTTTCAAAAATATTGTGACCAGGTCGGGGTCTTGAACCTACGACCTTTGACTTACTGTCCACACGTCATAACCCCCGCGGCAATTCTGACTTGTGAGTGTACCTGGATGCAGTGGGATATACAAATTACCAATAGTCTACACCTAAGCGACGCGGATAATAGTTTAGTTTTATTTTATAAATTAAATGAAAGTTGGAACAAATTCATTTTGTTCATTTGATTTATGTATCCATCCTTGCCTTGTAATATGATAAACTGCGAGCAAATTAATATATATTTAAAATAATTATAATAAAAAATACAATGTTAATATATATATAATATCAATGTATAATTAATATAATTAATTTTAAAATAATTATAACTGTGTACCCTTTAAATATTTGTATTAGGATATTAATATTAATATAGTATAACGTTAATGTATTGTATACAACAATTAACCAACCTTGGTCCAACAATATTAACTATATTAAAAGACGAAAGATTACAGTTTTGAGGACATAATCCCGTCCTGAAATAATCCCGAGGTAAAATAAATCCTGCCCGGAAAACGGGATTATTTTTTCTGAAAAATTCCCAGAATTTCGGAACCCGTCAATCCGTAATCATGAGCTAAGGAAAAACAAAACTAACTTTTTGTCAAACTGAGAATGAAGCAGGTGTGGCGACAGGAAAGGGCGCGCGGAAATAAAATTCCCTCTATAACCACAGAGAAGTAATATATTACTTCTCTGTGCTCTAACCAATTGATCACCTGATTATCCTGACTTCTAAGATTATTAAACAAAATTGGCTGTCAGGTGCCCTAGGCTGCAGCCTAGTCAGCCTAATGGTTAATCAGGAATCAGGCTCTGGTTTTCATTTGTGCAACACCCTGTATTTCATTGTCATTGACTAAGTTTTATAGTAACACCCTCTTTATAAAAAATTGTTTATTAATAATTACTATCCTCCTCCTACTAACTAATTAAATATTTGTATAGCTATTTCATTACTAATTCCCAATTACATGATTTCAAACCAGTTTAAATTATATTTGTTGTATATTATATTTTTTTTCAACATTTCATGCAGTGTTCTCAATTCATATCTTCCTTCCTAAGACATCCCCAAATTTGGCTCAGACATTCCCAGATATGGCCCAGACATCCCCAGATCTGGACCAGACATCCCCAGATCTGGCCCAGACATCCCCAGGTATGGTCTAGACATTCCCAGTTCTGGCCCAGACATCCCCAGATCTGGACCAGACATCCCCAGATCTGGCCCAGACGTTCCCAGGTATGGTCCAGACATCCCAGTTCTGGCCCAGACATCCCCAGATCTGGCCCAGACATCCCCAGATCTGGACCAGACATCCCCAGATCTGGCCCAGACATCCCCAGATCTGGACCAGACATCCCCAGATCTGGCCCAGACATCCCCAGATCTGGCCCAGACATTCCCAGATCTGGGCCAGACATCCCCAGATCTGGTTCAAAGCTGGCCAGAAAATATTGTTTCACTACGGACATACTTAATACAGTACGATAACCTGTTAATATAAGACAGTTGAAATTTTGCAATAGTTGTAAAATATTTGTATCTCCCTTGAAACAAATTTTGAAATGAAACCTCAGACGTTTTATTTGTAACCCACCCTAAATGGCAGAAACGGTGTATAAATATTTGATATACATGTTCAGTCGTAAGCAAGTATATCATATAATATATATTTAAAAAAATTATAATTCGAAGTCTGACACTCGCCAAAAGAGAAAGTAATAATCACCCATCGTACTCGTTGTTTGAAGAGTTTAATCTGAATATACTTAAACATTTTAAGATTTCTTCGTCAAAGAATCGGAAGAAAGGGCAGAAAGAAGTAAGAAGTGAATCTCAGTTAAGATCAGAGGCCACTCATTCCTGAGGTGGTTGAGACCATCGTTGAGACCAGGAGAGAAGAACAGACTGGGATGTATTGTTTGTGTCACTCTCGTATTACTAAAGCTAAGTATTATTTCTCTATGACAAAGCGAGTAGCGCATTACGATCAATATGTTGTATTAGCACGTCTACTTAATGTTCTATAATGCGTCGTTTTACTGACAGGGACCTGACGAAAACGCATAAATGTAATATATGGGCCTACACTGGAGCACAGAGAAGCAATATATGGGACAATGTTAAATTGTAACGTCTGTATATTCAGCGAGATGACCCGGCACGAATCAATAGTTAAATTGCTTAAAGAAAACTATGTATTAACCTCCCCGCAGAGGAAGTCATAGTGTAGGAGCATACACATATTACGTAACGCGCTTAAGGGGGGGAGGGGGTACGGCAAAGCGTTACTCTGCGTGATAAGGGGGAGCGGGTCTGGCTCAGCGTTACGTAACGCACACGTTTTAAATATAATGTTAGGAGTTAAAAATAAATGTATTTGTATGATTACTGTTTTTTGACTATTCATTGCGTATTTATATATTTTTTTGTATAATGTGTTATTAACATTTTGTTTCGAAATTTATAACAGTTATTACTTACTTATTTGTTGTGTTTTAGCACAGAGAAGTATGTTACTTCTCTGTGGTTTTATCTAGGATGGTTTATTTTCTAGTCTGAATCTCAAAAATGTTACTTAAGAAAACAGGTGGCGTATATGTTAGTTCTATGTTGTACCTCAAACCTTATCAATATCGTTTACTGTTTTGAACTTTGTTCTATAAGGATTTGTCATACTGTAATATAATTTTTTTGTTGGTTAAAGGAATATTTGTGATAATTTTATTAATTTTGTTATGAATAGTATAACAGATTTTTCAGAAATTAAAAACAATATCTCATTGATATATTTGCTAAATGATGATTTTTACACGATTTAAGCTTTTTAACATATGATTATGTTACGTAACATATGAGGGGATGGGGTGTGTACTTAGGGGGTGTATTATGTGGGGGGAGGGGTTTTAAATGACAACAAAAATGCGTTACACAATATGTGATTGGCCCCGTCTTGATACCATGTATATAAGGTAATTCACTCATATTTAATCGATCCTGAGCTGTTATGCAGTATTGTATGACCTTAGTACCACACGAATGTCAGAAGCGAAATTTCTGACGCAACAATAACAGGAGGGCACGATAACCTTTTGTCGGAACCCGCGACATATTGTGTTCTGTATCATAGGACGGCCTACTCCACAAAAGCGCCGGACTTCGCCGCGCTGCCTCCCGAGGGAACAATCTTATCACGTTATCCGGAAAATTATTTTCTCTTCGACATCATTTTGCTATATTTTCCAATGAAGGATGTTATACTTGTAAAAGACAAAGCTCTTGTAAATTGTAAAACATGTTTAGCTCATTCAATCACTGCCTGTGCACATTCGATCATTTAGCTAGGTTTTTTAATCCGATAAAAAACGTTTCGCTACTTTTTTTAGCTAGAATGTTTATATTTTACGGGGAAAATATGTACAGAAATATACATTTTATATGCTGTATTTTGTAAGAATTGCGAATAACATCAAACATGTGGGAATAGTGATTTTTAAATCTAACTACGACTAATTTGTATATTTATAATCTGAACGCACCGAATTGCTCATTTTTACTTTCTCCCCCAATAAATAGTACATGAGGTTAGGTATTTTTTTTAAATATATTTTCGAATTTCAGTTATCGGTGGAAGTATTTTTTATGATTCTCCCTGAACCCCAAAAAGTTGTTTTTTAAGTTAATATATATTTGTCTGTATGAATGTGTACAGCCCAACCAGACCACACGAATTGGCCGATTTTGATAAAATTTGGTATATATGTGCTCTAATCCAAGGCGTGTTTTCATTTGTTTCGATTTTTCATTTTAAAGTGTAATTATCCCCCAAAATCCGCTAAAAAACGTGAAAAATCCAAATTTTGCAAAAACGGCTCTTTCGGCGATACTTACAATGTGGTGGTTTATAGTGATTTAAGTCTTTAAGTATTTAAGGGCATTTCTGGGAAAATTTTTCTTAAGAAATTATAGGGCTTAAAATTTCCCAAAGTCCCGTTTTTTATTGTTTATATACCATAAACATCACTTAAAATTTACTTACAACCATTAAAGAAAGATAAAATACCCTCGTAACAACAAACCTGCGTACTCAGCGAATTTCCAATGCATATATGTGTATCCTAATACCATTTAAAGCCACATACCAAGTTTCATCAATATACATTCATAAACAAATGATTTATGACGTTTTAATTATTGTCCATAAGAATGACATGGCGTCTGAGGATGCAAGTTTGCTGAAGCAAGGTATACAAAAAATGGGTTTGTTATGCAATTTTGTTTACGAGAGTTATCGCACCCACGGACACACACACACACACACACACACACACACACACACACACACACACATATATATAGATATTAGCGAATTTCCCCTACAGGGAAGAAGCTATTACCGTAGTCGGCATGGTAAGACATAGGCCCGGGACCATGATAACTTTTCGTTTTGAGGTCCCCAGATGCCAAAACACCATTCGTTCGAAACTGTGTGTGTGTGTGTGCGTGCGTGCGTGCGTGCGTGCGTGCGTGCGTGCGTGCGTGCGTGCGTGCGTGCGTGCGTGCGTGCGTGCGTGCGTGCGTGCGTGCGTGCGTGCGTGCGTGCGTGCGTGCGTGCGTGTGTGTGTGTGTGTGTGTGTGTGTGTGTGTGTGTGTGTGTGTGTGTGTGTGTGTGTGTGTGTGTGTGTGTGTGTGTGTGTGTGTGTGTGTGTGTGTGTGTGTGTGTGTGTGTGCCCGTGGTGCGATAACTCTCGTAAAAATGGTCCGATTTTGATTAAATTTGGTACAAACATGTAAAGCAACATTTATGATTTTAAGTTTGAAAACGAGCAAGATCGCAATATCCAAAGGGGTATTGTATTTTGGGGGGGTTTTGTACCCCAATTTTTTTTACTTTTTTACATATAATATTTTAGTAAATCAAATTTTAGATTTTACCATTGAATTCAGCTTAAAAAACAAACAATTTGGTGTTTTGATAATTGCTCTACGTCAATTGGTTACAGAGATATTAACAGTGCTATATACAGTACGTTGTCCAATGTTAATCTTATTGACAATAAGACAACTTTTATAACTTGCTTATTTATCAACTTATCCTGACGGAAATTGGTATATTGCTTCATATTGTTGTTGTCTATTGATATTTGTACAAACAAATATTTTGTTGCCTATAGTTCCCGTAGCAGCAAACCTGCGTACTCAGGTTCCATGTTATTCTTATGGAGAATAAGTAAAATGTGATCTCCCTTAATTATGAACATAAATTAATGAAACTAGTATATAACCTATGTGGCCTAGTATATAACCTAGTTGAGTTATATTTATATTTGTATAAAAAACACATTATTGTGTCCCTTGTTTCAGCAAACCTGCATACTCAGTCGCCATGTTATTCTTATGGAGAATAATTAAAATTTCATAAATCGTTTATTTATAAATGTAAATTGATGAAACTTGGTATGTGGTTTTATGTGGTATTAAGATACATAAATATGTACTGGAAATTCGCTGAGTACGCAGGTTTGCTGCTACGGGGGTGTATATATATCCTCCCTTAAAACCGCTGGAAGAAGCCTATGACTGTAGTGACTCCAATAAAGGGTTTATGGTGGGAGTACTTTACACTCTATAACTAGTAAATAAAAAGGAATTTATTGTTTAAAATAGAGCCAAAAGGAGAAAGTATGTATCAGTTTTCTGATACCGTTTATTTTATATTATTTCTCGACATAATAATTTACAATAAAGTATGTAAAGTTGATTTTAAAGTAAAAAGAGTTAAGAGTTTTACCGGTTTTACTAATTAACCAATTTTAGTTACTCGCCTCCCCCCTGTAATCCTTACGTACGCCTTTTAACTACTTGCATTGCGTATGTAAACAACGCTACATCTATGTGACGTATTAACTCGAGCTGTGCGGTAATTCCTTGTAACTCATCGTGTAATATGTGTTCACAAGTCGTCCATTACTCAACCGAATGTGATAACGTAGTTATGGCCAGATAGGTCAGGTTTCTGCTACAGTATGTGCATTATCAGTGACTTCACTTCCATCTGTTTCCGGTCCGGGCAACATTAGATTATAGCTTCTCTGTACAGTGCCTGTGCTTGTGACAGTGGCCACAGAGAAGAAACAAATCTTTGAAATTCTTTCTTCTCTGTGCAGTGGTCCTCTTAGTTACTCCGTATACGCGCTACATGTGCTATCATGCTGCCCAGTGCCCACGCTACTTCCTTTGACTAGGCCGGTTACTTAATTGTGACCCAATGCTGACTGTTTAAGTAAAGCTTTTCTTAAGAATCCTAGATGATCGAATATAATATTTGCGCATTTTTATTCGCCGAGAGTACAAACACTATCATAGAAGATAGTTGTTTCACTATAAATTTCAAAAATAATTCACATCAACACGATTTTATATTAAAAAAATACATAATGTACAACAATATGAGACTGACCCATATATGAAACAAAATCCTCACGTAGGTGAAACCCGTGCGTGAGGATGAGTCTGATTGATATGCGTGTTTTATCTCCTCCACATATTTTTGCCGTTGTTATGCCACTTCAATGAAACGGATAGACGGACAGAAAGCTCACCCTACCTTATTACTTTCTTAAGTGCTAGTTGATGTACCCGTTCTTCGCCCGGGTTAGAAAGGTTGAGATCTTGAAGTAGCTGTTCTTGCTTCTGCTCTTTAAGCTGTAAAATGGAAGTATCCATTTGACAGCATTGGACAGCTGTTCGAATTACAGTTTCTGAATGTTTAATTTTTTCGTTCACGGGGCGTAGCCCGAGGGGATTTTAAGGAAGTGAATAGGTCTATGTGTTGCACGGGTTCAAGATCTACCTTTGTGTAAAGTTTCAGCCCAGTCGGTTCAGTAGTTGTTGCGTTTACCCGGAACAGCAGACAGATACACAGAAACCACCTCTTCTTTATAATATTATGGATAACGCAGAAGTCAAGTTAAGGTAAATTAGAATAATTTAACATTGATGAGAATTAATCTAGGCAAATATCTATCTCATTCATCTCGTTAATCGTTTGGGAAGAGTGTAAAACAATTTAAAACTTTAATTGTAATATATATTTTGTATTTTTAGTTTCATCCTCTCCAACTTATCTTATCGGTTGTAGTTTATGCTACATTTCGGCTCTTACGTATATGCGTTATCTTTTAAGTATTACGAAAAATTAAAAAAAGTTTGGCCCTTTTCTATGCATTTGATTTGTTAACTCTAAGTTTGTCTCAAAAATTATATCAGATCACTTATGAAACGAATACGCTACGCAGCCCGCTGACGTCAGAAGATATTAAAACTAAACAAAATGAAATATTGTTAAATATGTTTTATTTTAGTAAAAGTTGTATAACGATATTAATTTTCTACCTGATTTTATACACCAAGTTCTATTTTCTAGTTTACTTACTCTTTACTTAGTACTTAGTTTTTATTTAGTTATTTTTTTAATAGCAGGTTCGGTCGAGTAAAGACCTCTTACTAAGGTAAGGGTGATACCACACTGACACACTTTTAGATGCAACAAAATGAAAGGTTCACTAGACCTGTGGGCACCCCCTCTTAAGTTTAGATCTTGCCTAAATACCTAATTTTTGTTTAACTGGAACAGCTCAACAGCCTTAAACGTTTGTAAATTTACCAAAAAAAGGGATTTAGTTTGTGTGTGTTTTTTTTTATCAAACTGGATATTTCATAAATTTAAATACTAATGTATTTTGTCATTTATAAGACACTTTTCATAAGATTATGATAGGAGTAAGTACATAACACAAATAAAACATCATTGCTCAGTGATACCTATCATTGCTATCACTAATAGGTATTGACAAACTTCCTTCAAATTTCTGAGACCCACTATTTTTAACGACAAACCCTTATAAAACAACTTACTACCTTTTGTAAATGTACATTTTTAAATATATCGGATATTATTTACTGTATTTAAAAATCGTGCGGTATACTAACAACTTTACGGTCTCTATACGCTCCGATACAATTTTTTATAATTATTGTTTATTGTGTCAGATATTTATTTCATTCCAGTGACATTTTTCATCTTTACACCTCGGAAATTTCTATTAAAAACGCTAAAGTAAGGGAGTTAGGGGTTTCCAATTATCATGCCCAACGAATTGTCAATGCTAGTTTAACTCGTTTAACCTTTATGATACGGTGTTAAATTTCTCATTCAAGCGGATTTTCGGAATAGGGGGTTCGGATTAGCGGGACTCTATTGTATTTGGATTTAACTGGTCGTGTTTAATGAAAGGAAGTATGATTAAATGTGAGTTTCAATCTCCGAGCAGAACTATTAATATGTTTTCAACGTTGGGCAATAAAGTGTCCTCGCACTGACAAAGAGAAACCATGACAGTTATTAAAATTGATTATTAATCCAGTAGCACAAATTTGATTTTATATATGAACTTTTTGAACGATATAATCCAGCAGTATCGCAAAAAGGCGTGATATATATTGGGATTACCTGCCGGTGCATGTTATCTGACAATAGAGAGCTCGGCGATGACACAGGAATTGAAGTGAGTTAGTTTTCAACTGGCGGGAGTGCATTGGTGGAGCGAGTGGGAGGCCATCACACGAGTGGGACTATCGGGCTCGATAACTCTCCACTAACTAACTTATAATCCCTTTATTGTTCATCCATTATTTGTCGGGCTTAGTAATGAGAATATAGCTAAGAGAATACGGAGAATAAATTCAGAAATAAATTATTTCGTGGAGACATTCAAAATGATAAATTTTGTTTTACGACAGCGGAAGGGTAACCTCCGAGCCCTCAGTTTGGTAATATTTGCACAGCGACTAATGCGCCATACACATATTACGTAACCACTTAAGGGGGGAAGGGGTATAGTTTAGCGTTATGCTGCATTATGTGGGGGAGGGGGTTGACCAACGTTACGGTTACGTAACTCACACATTTTAACCCTAGGATCTGGCGAACTCCCGTATCTATTGATGATGTTATAAATCTTTAAAATATAAAAAAATCAATTTGATACCCTATCTAAATCAAGGTTACAGTTAGTTATAATTATATAAAAAACTTCTGCCATACTACTTTAATAACAGTACAACTAAAAACAAATACATACCGCGTTGTGAGCAAGTTCTGTATTGCTTTTCAGCTTTGTTTTATGTTGTTCTAGAATGTTCATGACATGATACAGTATTGCGCAGTGCCACCCACGTCTTTAGTTTCGGTGTCACACTTAAAACATTGTTTCTACCAATTTTAATTAAGTGTCATCTACATATTTAAAAATATTCCTGCTTTTTGTTTACTCACTTCCTGAAGTTAATACTTAACCGATTTTTATATTTTTTTATATTTAAAAGTTAATTTCAAGTTCCCCGTTCTAAGTCACTGTTGAGCCAGAATTGTTATTCAAATGGAGGAGAGTTGTATTTGGTTTTTAACACATGTGTTTTTTCTTAATTCAATAAACAGCTGTTATAAGGATTATATTCGCAATTTTTTGCGGGAGGGCACTCGTTATTTATTTAAATCGATATTCCAAATTGTTAATAAAACGATGTTTAAAAGATGTATGCTGTTTTAAGGTCTAGTATGACTGAGTTACGTGACACATAGGGAGGGGGATGCTCAAGCGTTACGGTGTGTTGAAATCGGTTGAAATTACGAAAATATGCGTAACATAATATGTGTATGGCCCCTAAAGGACTCACCCGCTCGTTAGTACAATTCCAAGGATAATGCAACTGGGTAAAGAACACTCGGGGCGAGTACGGTACTACTAGTGCCTACTTTATCTTTCCCTTGGTCTTGACATGACATGAGTTTAGCGGGGATGCCCGTTTTGCGCACAGCGGTCAGGTTTTTGACGAGGGTCAGTTTTATGGCCCAATTTTGAGTAGTTTAGCGCACAGGGACAGGGTCACTTCACATCGGGATAAAAACCCCTTCCCCCTCTACTTACTGTCAAAAATTTAATATTTTTGACTAAACAGTATTAATGAAGATAATATCACAGCATTGTATGTTTTATATCTCTTTCTTTGGCAACGGACAGCTGCATCTCTTTATCCGATTATAATTATTTTGTTCTTTGGATGTACCACGAATTTAGGAAAAAGTGCATGAGCTAGGTTCACACAAATAAGAACTCAAAAAGCCCGTGGCTGGTGATTCTTACAGCTTCATTCCAAAGTAAGCCACCTAACGAGTTCCTTTAAACTCATATTGTAAATACCCCGTCACTTTGTACATCTTGTTATAACTTCATTCCATAGTAAACCACCTAACGAGTTCCTTGAAACTCATATTGTAAATACCCCACCACTTTGTACATCTTGTTATAACTCATGTTCTGAAGATTCTCATTGTGTATTGTTGTTATCTTCATTGAATTGTTGATATAATGTTGCGATTGTTCACTGTTAGGCCTATATATATAGTGCACTGCTCTCAACATAATTATTAAATCTTTGAGCCATGAATTGGTATGTACTTGTAATTGTAAAAATTGCTTTGAATGACTGTAATTTATCTTGTAAAATGGTGAATAACGTAGAAAACCATATACAAAATTAAATTAAAGACGGCGCAAAATAGAGTAATTTTAAGAATTACACTATAAATTGTTCATACTACTAGGTCTGGTGTAAATCCACGTCACTTCTGCTTCATTGAGCAGACGCTTACAAGGTTTATGGCCTCGTCGCTCAGATGCAACGCGTAATATGCGTGTTTTTAAGACGTAAAATGTTTATTTTAATTTGCATAGTCGATCAAACCAAAAACGAAAACAATCTGTCAGCGAATTATGTGTCCAACTCTCTCACTTACTTATCGACACAAAGCGAAAGAACTCTTAAACAGAAAAAATATATTTAGTGTTTTGTTTTTTCAATCTAGCTTTTGCGAATTTGGTTTTTTATTAATTACTACAACGCATAGTTTTATTATAAATAGTTTCAATCTTCCCACAATTTAGTAACAATTTTAAAAGTTGTTCTCCTTGTTCCTTTTTATATTAAGACGTAATATGTTTGTGTTCTATCATGAACATCTAATTTAAACCAGCGGTCGGGACCGAAGTGCAGCATGCATTGACCGTGTGCTCAAAACGACTTGTGTTTTTGACAGATTCATGACCGCTGTGCATGCCCAAGTTGAGCCAGACGATAATTGCATGATCCTTGGTTGGGCCATGCTCATTTTTGCCTATTGGTTTTGCTCGCATTGCCGTTTCTTTGATAATAGTGCCTGGACTACTTGGGAACTAGAATATTATATAATATGCTAATCGGTCCAAATGTATTAAACTGTTGACGGTTGAAATGTAAAGTGATATACCAGTGATGCTTGAAATGATAATACAATAGGGGCTGAAAAATAAATATTGTTACATAGATAATGTTCAAGTTTCCTAAACATTATGGGGACAGAATGTGTTATTACCAGCTAGGCCTATACTTACCGCTCAATGGTGAACCACTGCGCTGGGAATCTCATGTTTTCAGCTGCTGCGGCGTCATGTCAGAAAATGTTTCTTCGAGAGTTCGAGGATATGTTTCCGAACTTCGTTTAGATTTTGTGGTAACATAGGTTGTTGTCACCACAAACCTATTGTTTTGGGCTCAATTAGTGTTATGGAAGTGAAAAGGCTGTAGTATTCACGTACTGACGTTATGATCGGTCTAAGACTATGTTTTTCTCAGTTTTCCTGCTCCTGAGTCTTCGGACATCACTGTCATAACAAATCTCCAGGTGTAACAACCTAAGGTTAAGTTGCCCTGGCACACTCTATCGGTTGTTGTGCGTCATCGCAAGCCAGTGGGAAAGTCGCACATCAAATGTTGGTGCCCTGGCCGTTTTTAAATTGAAGTGCATATAACATATACAATTATTTAGGACCTATTTCGCGCTATTTAGTACAAACGTAAAAACCTAGCACCTCTCACATATCGGAGTTATTAAATGAAACAGGCTTATGGTAACGCGTACCAAATAAGTTTAACTATTTGTATTACTTTTCTTCCAGTATTATTGTAGTAAGGATCGTTATAATTGCAAATATTCTCTACTTAAAGGTATACGAACTTGAATAACCATAAAACATGCAGACACCCCCATATGGCTTACTAGAGGATTCTGATATATTTTAGTTCTAACACCGACACCAGATGTACCTTTTAAATTGTTAGTACTAAATATTTTGAACTAGCTACAGTTAACTAATGGCATATATCATATTATTAGTGAATTTCATATGGAAAGTGAACTATTAGCATGACCCGCACGGTGAAACTTAAGCCCGGGACCACCATAGAAGTTCCTAACGTGACCCTCTGAACAATTTTTGGAGGGTCGTTTAAAATTGAATATATATATATATATATATATATATATATATATATATATATATATATATGTGTGTGTGTTTGTACTCCAGCGGTCACATGTTTTGTCCGATTTACTTCAAAGTTGGAAGGGACGTTCCTTTTTATAATCAGTTGGACAAATTCGTTGGGCAAAACAATCGGAAAACTTTAAACCCCTTTTTTGGGGATTAATCTTTCAAATTTCAAGTTTTTGTGCCCAAAAAGGGTCAGTAAAGCGATGGACGGGAAATTAATAGATGCAAAAAGATGGGAATTAGTGAGGCGAAACTTTTAAGCCCTCTGTCGGCATTCTATCATAAATATTTACCGAGTTATTAAAGAAAATGTGTATCGACCAAACACAGTACGTTGTCTTATGCATGGGGGTTTTATTTTATAAAAGCCTGTTATTCATTTGTTGGTGTACTTTTATCATCCCCAGCAACCTCACGTTTACTTTCAAGCCTGACTGGACCTTCTCCTAACCTTATAATGCGCAAAATTGTATTCCCAGTATTGCAGGTAAATAAAACCAGACGCATCAGTACAACCAAAAAATCAATGTTTTCAGATTTAAATAACAATTTGAATAAATTTATGTTTTTACACTTATTTTGAGTTTTTTAACATTTTTTATGTGGAAATTCACTTCCCTCACGTAAGCGTGCTGCGTTCGGACTCGTTGATAATTATGAAATGGTTGGACCATTGACATGAACATTGGATCGGCAGGGTTCTAGAGTGAGTACTCCCAAACTGAGCTAGAATAACACAACTCAGCTGACAACAAGGAGGTGTGGTTCTAGTCCTTATAAATAGTGTAAGCGGAATGAGTTTTTGGTAGTTGTATCAGTATAAACAGGAAGTGCTGATTCTGCGCCCACTGTGCCACATCGCTCGTCGTCGCACCATGTCTGCACCGATAGGTGCGTGACCTCTGTGTCATGTGTGTTGTGTTTCTGTTAGGACACTCGTCTATGTCATTGCCTCAGGGGAATTATTTTTACCGAAATTAATTTTGTACTCTTCCTTTGAATTGAATTCTCTTGAATTCATAAGAGTCGACCCGATTCTGGGATGCTACTCTTTCTTTTGAAACTGACACGTGGCAGGATCGATGATGACAACTATCTCTTAGCGCGTTAGCTTTCCTTTGTCACGTCAAGAGTTGAATCCGTGCGTTGTTTACACATTTTTCACGCACTCACTGAGTGTCCAGGCTATTAACGTTATGGTGAGATTGGTAAATTCCTTGTTTTCCACTGCTTTTTACAAAAAAGGCAATTGCAAGTCAACAGATTTTATGATACAGTATTAGATGTATTAATATATTTTTACGTATCAAATTTATTTTGTATCTGTAATTTAACTGTCCTGATTTTTAACGGGGTTTTAATAGTAAATTTTAATAATTTTTCCATAAGAGGATATTTAGCTTCTTCAGCCCATGCCTTCCTCTAAGTACAATTTTGATCTTAGCTTATTGGCCGTGAAGCGATATATCACTTTCGGTGGCGCGCAGGGTTCAATACTCGGCCCATCCGGGCTATCCAGTTCCAACTATCCAGTTAGAACGTTGCTTACGGACCTCCTGAGATCCGAGATGCATTGTCGGTCTATCCTGGGACTTCAGTCCGACATTCACCAGAGGAAACCGTTTTGGTTGGGTATGCCGATGACGTTGCAGCTCTCATCGCTACATACAACTTTGAGCTGGCCCAGCTAAAGCTGAACATAGTAATGCGCGTTGTAACAGTTGATGGCTGATCATGGTCCATCGCTCGCATTCAGCAAAACAGAGAAGGTCTTGATCCTTTCTAAGAAGCGGATGGACACCATTGTTCTGCCATGTTGGCGATGTTGTCGTCCAGGCTACACATCCTGCCCGAACCTCGAAGTTATGGTGGACAAAACGCTTAAGCCCCGTCCACACGCTCCAATACAGTTGAGCCGTGACACTTGATGCCGCCGCGCAGTGTTGCTTTGTCACGACTCATGTTTATATATATGTTGTTTGTCTACGTCGTCGTTCTATGTTGTCGATCCTACCGGCCGTGCCTTTTCGGTTTTGTGATCCCCGGAGCAACGGTTGTCATTAAAGGCACGAAACTCGAGCGGCGTCCGATGCTCAAGATTGCCGTTGGCAACAATTGCACATTAAATTGCCCTAGGATGTTTTTCAATCGCTAAATCCGATTATTGATGTATCACTAAGCTTTCCGCCCCTATGCTCTCGGATAAGTAGTGCTGCTCATTTCGTTAGTTTCAATAATAAACTTCCACTGTTGCACGACTGGTTGATCGCATGTTTGCAAATTTCTATTTTATCGGAGAAATGTCCATGAATGTTTAAAGTGGTTTTCACCAAATAAAAAACCAAATAGTGGTGCCTATTCAATAAAATGTGCACTCATTTTCAGTTTTCCCACTCGTCATTAGCTGGAGGACTAGAAAAATGGTATATCTTGCTTATTTATCTACTTATCCTGACGAAACTTGGTGTATTGCTTCATACCGTTGTGGTCTATTGATATTTGAACGAAAAACGATTTTTTTGCCGATGGTTCCTGTAGCAGCAAACCTGCGTACTCAGCCCTCATGTTATTCTTACGGATAATAAATAAAATGTTATCTCCATTAATTATGAACATATATTAATAACATTTGGTATGTGGCCTCACCTAGCTGAGTTATAAAAATTTTCATAAAACCCATTTGTTGTGTACTTTGTTCCAGCAAAACTGCATCCTCAGACGCCGTGTTATTCTTATGGAGAATAATTAAAATATTATAAATCGTTTATTTATGAATGTAAATTGATGAAAATTGGTATGTGGCTTTAAGTGATATTAACACACACACACACACACACACACACACACACACACACACACACACACACACACACACACACACACACACACACACACACACACACACCACACACACACACACACACAGACACACACACATATATGCATTGGAAATTTGTTGAGTACTCAGGTTTGTTGCTACCGGGGGTATTTTATTTATTTTACAGTAATATGGGATATAATTTTTAATGCGGTTTATTTATTTGTTTTTCGTTCAGAGTAATTTCTTGTGAAAACACTTTAAAATTGTACTAACTGATATCCAGCTTTTTCCGGGATAATTATAAGTTATTCTTGAGTGAATATTAATTTTTTACTACACATGTTTTTTAGTTTATAAATTACTACCTTATTAAAACCTTCTATTGCTATGTTATTTTTCAGGTATGGATTTGAATAACAGGCACTTTTGTCACCATCTTCATGCCATTATATTTTCCTAAGCCCCAAAAGGTGCATTTTTCCATTTATTATGTTCTGTACATTTTAATTTATTTTCATTAAAAACTTCGACAAAAATTAGCTGTAGTGGACTTTCTCCTTTTTTTAGTAGAACAGAGGATGCGTAATGTATGCACACTCAACATATTGCTTGGGCTTTGATAAATTCTTAAATAATCACCTCTAAGAATTCTACATTCAAAGAGGGCCGCCACTTTGCGCAGTTAGGGAACGTCTCTGGTGGCTCCTTGGAGTAGTTGGCGCAGTTCAGGATACCCTGGCTACCTGACTCAGGTCAATGCAGAGGGGTGGGCAGACGCGCTGAGCAAAGAGGTGGATATCGGTTGCGGTTCGAAGGAGTGCAGCGTCCCAACTAAAATGCGAAATTTCGCCTTAACAACAATGAAAGCTCGTATCCTGATGTTTTAAGTATCTTTAAACAACTTTTTTATTAGCATATTACGTGTTGTTATTACTTACGGGATGTAATAAAAGACGTCTTAGAACACTTAAGATATATTTACACTTATACTGATTCACATACAGACGGTAAACATATATAAAAGATGGTACTAGGCTATCGATTTCGACCAGTCACACCAGTCATCATCAGGCCAATGAGAGAACTAACAGAATCAAAATGGCGTCCTTGCTTATATCCTATTGGCTACCGGAAGTTCCGGATACAGGTTCCTAAATGTGCCACCAGAGTCGAAGTTAACTTGTTCGTTAATCAATTTATCTCTATTTTTACATTTTTCTTTAAATATAAACAATTCTTCCCATGCATTCATTTCATTTCCTTTTTTTACAACTCTTGAGGATGCTGAGGTTTTCTTCTATTTTCCCTATGGTGTGGC
Organism: Allygus modestus; assembly: GCA_963675035.1. Classification (NCBI taxonomy): domain Eukaryota; kingdom Metazoa; phylum Arthropoda; class Insecta; order Hemiptera; family Cicadellidae; genus Allygus; species Allygus modestus. Next base: position 35,641,201 of record OY776113.1, on the reverse strand, counting down.
CATTTTCTAAAAGATGTTTCGCTACGTTTGATCTTTCTGGTTTTCTGTTCTTCCAAGCTGATATATGGTTCTTAAATCTGTTAATACAATTAACAGTTTGACCAATATAAAAGTGATCGCAGTTGTTACAATTAATTTTATAAACGCCGGGCATGTCGAATTTGTTACAATCTTCTATCTTGGGATTTAGTATTTTGTTCATGGTGTTTTGCGTTCTGTAGGCTATATTAACTCCATGTTTCTTGAATCGATTTGCGACCTTTTGTATCTTAGTTCCTGTGAAGCTGAATGTTGCAAAATTACTTGATATTTCTTTTCTTCCGTCTAACGTTGTTATTCTACGCAGTTTTTCTTGGTTCTTTATTTTCCTATGTATTTTCGCTCCAATTTCGTCTATTATTCTCGGGTTGAATCCGTTGGCTCGAGCCATCGCCTTTATAGTTGTTATTTCTCTTCTTCTGTTATCTTCATTTAGAGGAATCTTGTAGGCTCTATATAACATCGATCTAAATGCAGCGGTCTTATGGCTGGTGGGATGAAGAGACTTGTTGTTGATTGTAGTATCCGTCTGCGTAGGCTTCCTGTATATATCAAACACTAGCTCATGACTTCTTCTTGATATCGTGAGATCTAGGAAATTTATCTTGCCGTTCTCTTCATACTCTCTAGTAAATTTTAAGTTTTTATGATGACTGTTAAATGATCTCATCATTTTTTCCGCTTCCTTTTCTTCGGTTTCCTCGAAAATAACCAGTATATCGTCCACATATCTGACATACATTATGATTTCATGTTCTTTCTTCAACTTTTCCAAAATGATCTCCTCATTATGTTGCAAGAATACTTCTGATAATATTGATGAAAGGGGGATACCCATGGCTAAACCATCAGTTTGTGTATAAAATCTATTGTTAAACCTAAAATAGTTTTGTTTCAATACGATTCTGAGCAATTTTACAAGCTGATTTACATAATCATCATCCAACTTATTACGTATGAGTCTAGCCTTAATTAGTTCAATCGTTTCATTCACAGGAATATTTGTATACAGATTTGAAATATCAAATGAAACTAGCCTGCTATTTTCACTAACATTAATCTCCATAACTTTATCAACAAGATCATAACTATTTTTTACATTGTATTTATATTCAAGAATTGTTTATATTTAAAGAAAAATGTAAAAATAGAGATAAATTGATTAACGAACAAGTTAACTTCAACTCTGGTGGCACATTTAAGAACCTGTATAGCTGGGCCATATGGATGGGATGTCTCCTTCAGTATTTATAGTCAATGATAAAACACTCCAAGAATTGATAAGGTAAAACTAAGTAGCATGTGTTTCAAACCAACAATAGTACAATAAATGTGAAAACCTATGTAGTTGTTATATTGTGTGCGTGTGCGTGTGTGTGCTCCAGGGAGACAGTTTTATCAGTCCTGTACCAGGAAGGGCAACCTGTGCTTCACTGATAAGTCACATTTCTGTTCTTTGCCTCCCCCCTCACCCGCAATCCTTCCATTCGCTTATCTGCAACAGCAGAAACAGAAATTTCATCCCTTTAATATTACATAATATACTGTAGTATTAATTCTAGTTTTTCCATAGAAGCGTATGGAGCACAGCCGTAAGTTTCACACGGTAAAATATAAGGACTTCATGGTTAAAATAATATTAACAGCCATTTTAATAAAGGGTGGTATAACGATAGAGTAAATATAGTAGATTATGAGACAGAACCGGGTCGTATAATTTGGCACAACTATTAAAAATCTTAATCAGATAAAAAGGTTTTCTAAAATCTCGGTAAGAAAACTAGTTGTAATAATAAATAACGTAACAAAAAAAACATTAAACTTTTAATATAGACCCTTTTGGCTAGTCATAGTCATAGTCAAGCCTCTTTATTTATTGTTATGTACATGTGGTGCAATAAATACAGTCAACACTTCTAAACACTCATATAAACTAAAATGCAATGTCAGTCGCACAGGTATTATACACATTGAATTAATCATATGAAAAGATTAATTTTGGTATCAATACACAAAAATAAAGTAATTTACGACCATCGATCAACTCCAACAAAGGAGATATTTTTCAGAGAAAGGTGGAAAGTTATTCTAGAGAGTAAACAGCTTTATTTACTAAATACTCTTTTATAAAATGGTCTATATACTTCAACCCATTTTCAGTTTTTATATTTTTTTGGAATATGTCTTAAAAATGTATTCCCCATATAAATAGGGTTATTTACAACAATCTTGAGTCTGTAGTTCTGGGTGACCTCATTTTCCCCCCTTTTGTTTTAAGGATGTGGGTTCCTTAACATTTACATCTAGACTTTCAACTAGAATTCAGATTCAGATTGAGATAATGTATTTCCATTGAAATTAGATTAACAAACAAAAGAATATATTTATTGGAAATGTTACCCACAAATACTATACGTCCGTGTGTACGGCATGGCCATAAACAGTAAATATTTTAATTTGTTTAGTGATTTTTTACCGAATCGTAATTTTTCAGCATTAGCATAATTTATAATAGCCTTTTTTGGCTTTAAAATACTGTCTATATTAACTTTTTTCCTTGACTATACCAACGTAACTGTGCACAAATAATATACAAAATACATAAAATGCGTTAAAAATGCATTCCTTACTTTATTGTTAATATCAAATCCAATACACAAATTGTTTATATGTGCCAAGTAGACAAATTTAATAATTACACAAGAATTTATTCTTTCATTGTCACAATACATGCTAATATATTATTAAAAATGCAATTCATCTAACGTGTTTTTATAAGTTTTCTGGTTTAATGTTGGTTTTTTATTCAAGGTAGTTACTTTTTTTGTGTCATAATACAAATTAACGATAAATATATAGAGTTTTGCTTATTAAAAAAATAAATGTTATTTCTATATCCGGTTAAACTTAGTCACATACGTATTTACCTATCCATGTTGTAGTTTTAACAATAATTAAATTTACAAATACATTTGTGAGTTTAATTATTAGATATTATTGTTGTTCACCATCACGATTAATAATTATAATAACGATATTTAACTAAGGCAACAAATAATTTCTGGTTAAGTTCGGTCTAATATTTTATAATTCCGAAGTATTGAACACATAGCATATATACTTTTCAAATTACAAATTTGTATCTCAAACATCACATACTGTATTTATATTAAAGCCTAATAACATTTAATGTTTTAAACCCGTTTAAGGATGATTAACCAAACTGTCACCTGGTGAAAAAACGACCAATTTAAAATATCACGTCCTAAGAATAAGATGTTTTAATAAGTACTGTCACATACTTCACACGTACATGATATATTACAAGTACCGTTACCGTTTATTAAATTTATACTAAAACAATTTAAATTAATTTTACTAACTGTTACGTTAATTGAAACACTTTATAGTCACTAAACGACTACATTTATACATTTACAAAATCATTCTAATAAAAAGCGATACTTTTCATCTATCTAGAATTTCAAAGTTCCGAGGAATTTCCGCTTAAAGTATATCTAGGAGAGATTTAACACGTTTCAATTTCGAACTCTCTTTTCCAAGAAAATATTTTCCCAGTAAAAGGCGACAATACAATTCCGACAAGTTTCCATTTGATATGGGCTAGAACTCAATTCTGCGATAGTATAACATTTCTGTGATATACCACTGAGTATACACTAACTCAGTATATTCAATGGTTATACGCGTGGCGTCGCGTCGCGTGAACTATAATGTAAATCCCACTCCTACTGAGTATACACTAACTCTGTATATTCAATGGTTATACGCGTGGCGTCGCGTCGTGTGAACTATAATGTAAATCCCACTCCTACTGAGTATACACTAACTCTGTATATTCAATGGTTATACGCGTGGCGTCGCGTCGTGTGAACTATAATGTAAATCCCACTCCTACTGAGTATACACTAACTCTGTATATTCAATGGTTATACGCGTGGCGTCGCGTCGTGTGAACTATAATGTAAATCCCACTCCTACTGAGTATACACTAACTCTGTATATTCAATGGTTATACGCGTGGCGTCGCGTCGTGTGAACTATAATGTAAATCCCACTCCTACTGAGTATACACTAACTCTGTATATTCAATGGTTATACGCGTGGCGTCGCGTCGTGTGAACTATAATGTAAATCCCACTCCTACTGAGTATACACTAACTCTGTATATTCAATGGTTATACGCGTGGCGTCGCGTCGTGTGAACTATAATGTAAATCCCACTCCTACTGAGTATACACTAACTCAGTATATTCAATGGTTATACGCGTGGCGTCGCGTCGCGTGAACTATAATGTAAATCCCACTCCTACTGAGTATACACTAACTCTGTATATTCAATGGTTATACGCGTGGCGTCGCGTCGTGTGAACTATAATGTAAATCCCACTCCTACTGAGTATACACTAACTCTGTATATTCAATGGTTATACGCGTGGCGTCGCGTCGTGTGAACTATAATGTAAATCCCACTCCTACTGAGTATACACTAACTCTGTATATTCAATGGTTATACGCGTGGCGTCGCGTCGTGTGAACTATAATGTAAATCCCACTCCTACTGAGTATACACTAACTCTGTATATTCAATGGTTATACGCGTGGCGTCGCGTCGTGTGAACTATAATGTAAATCCCACTCCTACTGAGTATACACTAACTCTGTATATTCAATGGTTATACGCGTGGCGTCGCGTCGTGTGAACTATAATGTAAATCCCACTCCTACTGAGTATACACTAACTCTGTATATTCAATGGTTATACGCATGGCGTCGCGTCGTGTGAACTATAATGTAAATCCCACTCCTACTGAGTATACACTAACTCTGTATATTCAATGGTTATACGCGTGGCGTCGCGTCGTGTGAACTATAATGTAAATCCCACTCCTACTGAGTATACACTAACTCTGTATATTCAATGGTTATACGCATGGCGTCGCGTCGTGTGAACTATAATGTAAATCCCACTCCTACTGAGTATACACTAACTCTGTATATTCAATGGTTATACGCATGGCGTCGCGTCGTGTGAACTATAATGTAAATCCCACTCCTACTGAGTATACACTAACTCTGTATATTCAATGGTTATACGCGTGGCGTCGCGTCGTGTGAACTATAATGTAAATCCCACTCCTACTGAGTATACACTAACTCTGTATATTCAATGGTTATACGCATGGCGTCGCGTCGTGTGAACTATAATGTAAATCCCACTCCTACTGAGTATACACTAACTCTGTATATTCAATGGTTATACGCGTGGCGTCGCGTCGTGTGAACTATAATGTAAATCCCACTCCTACTGAGTATACACTAACTCTGTATATTCAATGGTTATACGCGTGGCGTCGCGTCGTGTGAACTATAATGTAAATCCCACTCCTACTGAGTATACACTAACTCTGTATATTCAATGGTTATACGCGTGGCGTCGCGTTGTGTGAACTATAATGTAAATCCCACTCCTACTGAGTATACACTAACTCTGTATATTCAATGGTTATACGCATGGCGTCGCGTCGTGTGAACTATAATGTAAATCCCACTCCTACTGAGTATACACTAACTCTGTATATTCAATGGTTATACGCGTGGCGTCGCGTCGTGTGAACTATAATGTAAATCCCACTCCTACTGAGTATACACTAACTCTGTATATTCAATGGTTATACGCGTGGCGTCGCGTCGTGTGAACTATAATGTAAATCCCACTCCTACTGAGTATACACTAACTCTGTATATTCAATGGTTATACGCATGGCGTCGCGTCGTGTGAACTATAATGTAAATCCCACTCCTACTGAGTATACACTAACTCTGTATATTCAATGGTTATACGCGTGGTGTCGCGTCGTGTGAACTATAATGTAAATCCCACTCCTACTGAGTATACACTAACTCTGTATATTCAATGGTTATACGCGTGGCGTCGCGTCGTGTGAACTATAATGTAAATCCCACTCCTACTGAGTATACACTAACTCTGTATATTCAATGGTTATACGCATGGCGTCGCGTCGTGTGAACTATAATGTAAATCCCACTCCTACTGAGTATACACTAACTCTGTATATTCAAAGGTTATACGCGTGGCGTCGCGTCGTGTGAACTATAATGTAAATCCCACTCCTACTGAGTATACACTAACTCTGTATATTCAATGGTTATACGCATGGCGTCGCGTCGTGTGAACTATAATGTAAATCCCACTCCTACTGAGTATACACTAACTCTGTATATTCAATGGTTATACGCGTGGCGTCGCGTCGTGTGAACTATAATGTAAATCCCACTCCTACTGAGTATACACTAACTCTGTATATTCAATGGTTATACGCGTGGCGTCGCGTCGTGTGAACTATAATGTAAATCCCACTCCTACTGAGTATACACTAACTCTGTATATTCAATGGTTATACGCGTGGCGTCGCGTCGTGTGAACTATAATGTAAATCCCACTCCTACTGAGTATACACTAACTCTGTATATTCAATGGTTATACGCGTGGCGTCGCGTCGCGTGAACTATAATGTAAATCCCACTCCTACTGAGTATACACTAACTCTGTATATTCAATGGTTATACGCGTGGCGTCGCGTCGTGTGAACTATAATGTAAATCCCACTCCTACTGAGTATACACTAACTCTGTATATTCAATGGTTATACGCGTGGCGTCGCGTCGTGTGAACTATAATGTAAATCCCACTCCTACTGAGTATACACTAACTCTGTATATTCAATGGTTATACGCATGGCGTCGCGTCGTGTGAACTATAATGTAAATCCCACTCCTACTGAGTATACACTAACTCTGTATATTCAATGGTTATACGCGTGGCGTCGCGTCGTGTGAACTATAATGTAAATCCCACTCCTACTGAGTATACACTAACTCTGTATATTCAATGGTTATACGCATGGCGTCGCGTCGTGTGAACTATAATGTAAATCCCACTCCTACTGAGTATACACTAACTCTGTATATTCAATGGTTATACGCATGGCGTCGCGTCGTGTGAACTATAATGTAAATCCCACTCCTACTGAGTATACACTAACTCTGTATATTCAATGGTTATACGCGTGGCGTCGCGTCGTGTGAACTATAATGTAAATCCCACTCCTATACTGAGTATACACTAACTCTGTATATTCAATGGTTATACGCGTGGCGTCGCGTCGTGTGAACTATAATGTAAATCCCACTCCTACTGAGTATACACTAACTCTGTATATTCAATGGTTATACGCATGGCGTCGCGTCGTGTGAACTATAATGTAAATCCCACTCCTACTGAGTATACACTAACTCTGTATATTCAGTGGTTATACGCGTGGCGTCGCGTCGTGTGAACTATAATGTAAATCCCACTCCTACTGAGTATAAACTAACTCTGTATATTCAATGGTTATACGCGTGGCGTCGCGTCGTGTGAACTATAATGTAAATCCCACTCCTACTGAGTATACACTAACTCTGTATATTCAATGGTTATACGCGTGGCGTCGCGTCGTGTGAACTATAATGTAAATCCCACTCCTATACTGAGTATACACTAACTCAGTATATTCAATGGTTATACGCGTGGCGTCGCGTCGTGTGAACTATAATGTAAATCCCACTCCTACTGAGTATACACTAACTCTGTATATTCAATGGTTATACGCGTGGCGTCGCGTCGTGTGAACTATAATGTAAATCCCACTCCTATACTGAGTATACACTAACTCTGTATATTCAATGGTTATACGCGTGGCGTCGCGTCGTGTGAACTATAATGTAAATCCCACTCCTACTGAGTATACACTAACTCTGTATATTCAATGGTTATACGCATGGCGTCGCGTCGTGTGAACTATAATGTAAATCCCACTCCTACTGAGTATACACTAACTCTGTATATTCAGTGGTTATACGCGTGGCGTCGCGTCGTGTGAACTATAATGTAAATCCCACTCCTACTGAGTATACACTAACTCTGTATATTCAATGGTTATACGCATGGCGTCGCGTCGTGTGAACTATAATGTAAATCCCACTCCTACTGAGTATACACTAACTCTGTATATTCAATGGTTATACGCGTGGCGTCGCGTCGTGTGAACTATAATGTAAATCCCACTCCTACTGAGTATACACTAACTCTGTATATTCAATGGTTATACGCATGGCGTCGCGTCGTGTGAACTATAATGTAAATCCCACTCCTACTGAGTATACACTAACTCTGTATATTCAATGGTTATACGCATGGCGTCGCGTCGTGTGAACTATAATGTAAATCCCACTCCTACTGAGTATACACTAACTCTGTATATTCAATGGTTATACGCGTGGCGTCGCGTCGTGTGAACTATAATGTAAATCCCACTCCTATACTGAGTATACACTAACTCTGTATATTCAATGGTTATACGCGTGGCGTCGCGTCGTGTGAACTATAATGTAAATCCCACTCCTACTGAGTATACACTAACTCTGTATATTCAATGGTTATACGCATGGCGTCGCGTCGTGTGAACTATAATGTAAATCCCACTCCTACTGAGTATACACTAACTCTGTATATTCAGTGGTTATACGCGTGGCGTCGCGTCGTGTGAACTATAATGTAAATCCCACTCCTACTGAGTATACACTAACTCAGTATATTCAATGGTTATACGCGTGGCGTCGCGTCGTGTGAACTATAATGTAAATCCCACTCCTACTGAGTATACACTAACTCTGTATATTCAATGGTTATACGCGTGGCGTCGCGTCGTGTGAACTATAATGTAAATCCCACTCCTATACTGAGTATACACTAACTCTGTATATTCAATGGTTATACGCGTGGCGTCGCGTCGTGTGAACTATAATGTAAATCCCACTCCTACTGAGTATACACTAACTCTGTATATTCAATGGTTATACGCATGGCGTCGCGTCGTGTGAACTATAATGTAAATCCCACTCCTACTGAGTATACACTAACTCTGTATATTCAGTGGTTATACGCGTGGCGTCGCGTCGTGTGAACTATAATGTAAATCCCACTCCTACTGAGTATACACTAACTCTGTATATTCAATGGTTATACGCGTGGCGTCGCGTCGTGTGAACTATAATGTAAATCCCACTCCTATACTGAGTATACACTAACTCTGTATATTCAGTGGTTATACGCGTGGCGTCGCGTCGTGTGAACTATAATGTAAATCCCACTCCTACTGAGTATACACTAACTCTGTATATTCAATGGTTATACGCATGGCGTCGCGTCGTGTGAACTATAATGTAAATCCCACTCCTACTGAGTATACACTAACTCTGTATATTCAATGGTTATACGCGTGGCGTCGCGTCGTGTGAACTATAATGTAAATCCCACTCCTACTGAGTATACACTAACTCTGTATATTCAATGGTTATACGCGTGGCGTCGCGTCGTGTGAACTATAATGTAAATCCCACTCCTACTGAGTATACACTAACTCTGTATATTCAATGGTTATACGCATGGCGTCGCGTCGTGTGAACTATAATGTAAATCCCACTCCTACTGAGTATACACTAACTCTGTATATTCAATGGTTATACGCATGGCGTCGCGTTGTGTGAACTATAATGTAAATCCCACTCCTACTGAGTATACACTAACTCTGTATATTCAATGGTTATACGCGTGGCGTCGCGTCGTGTGAACTATAATGTAAATCCCACTCCTACTGAGTATACACTAACTCTGTATATTCAATGGTTATACGCATGGCGTCGCGTCGTGTGAACTATAATGTAAATCCCACTCCTACTGAGTATACACTAACTCTGTATATTCAATGGTTATACGCGTGGCGTCGCGTCGTGTGAACTATAATGTAAATCCCACTCCTACTGAGTATACACTAACTCTGTATATTCAATGGTTATACGCATGGCGTCGCGTCGTGTGAACTATAATGTAAATCCCACTCCTACTGAGTATACACTAACTCTGTATATTCAATGGTTATACGCGTGGCGTCGCGTCGTGTGAACTATAATGTAAATCCCACTCCTACTGAGTATACACTAACTCTGTATATTCAATGGTTATACGCGTGGCGTCGCTTCGTGTGAACTATAATGTAAATCCCACTCCTACTGAGTATACACTAACTCTGTATATTCAATGGTTATACGCGTGGCGTCGCGTCGTGTGAACTATAATGTAAATCCCACTCCTACTGAGTATACACTAACTCTGTATATTCAATGGTTATACGCGTGGCGTCGCGTCGTGTGAACTATAATGTAAATCCCACTCCTACTGAGTATACACTAACTCTGTATATTCAATGGTTATACGCGTGGCGTCGCGTCGTGTGAACTATAATGTAAATCCCACTCCTATACTGAGTATACACTAACTCTGTATATTCAATGGTTATACGCGTGGCGTCGCGTCGTGTGAACTATAATGTAAATCCCACTCCTACTGAGTATACACTAACTCTGTATATTCAATGGTTATACGCGTGGCGTCGCGTCGTGTGAACTATAATGTAAATCCCACTCCTACTGAGTATACACTAACTCTGTATATTCAATGGTTATACGCGTGGCGTCGCGTCGTGTGAACTATAATGTAAATCCCACTCCTACTGAGTATACACTAACTCTGTATATTCAATGGTTATACGCATGGCGTCGCGTCGTGTGAACTATAATGTAAATCCCACTCCTACTGAGTATACACTAACTCTGTATATTCAATGGTTATACGCATGGCGTCGCGTCGTGTGAACTATAATGTAAATCCCACTCCTACTGAGTATACACTAACTCTGTATATTCAATGGTTATACGCGTGGCGTCGCGTCGTGTGAACTATAATGTAAATCCCACTCCTATACTGAGTATACACTAACTCTGTATATTCAATGGTTATACGCGTGGCGTCGCGTCGTGTGAACTATAATGTAAATCCCACTCCTACTGAGTATACACTAACTCTGTATATTCAATGGTTATACGCATGGCGTCGCGTCGTGTGAACTATAATGTAAATCCCACTCCTACTGAGTATACACTAACTCTGTATATTCAGTGGTTATACGCGTGGCGTCGCGTCGTGTGAACTATAATGTAAATCCCACTCCTACTGAGTATAAACTAACTCTGTATATTCAATGGTTATACGCGTGGCGTCGCGTCGTGTGAACTATAATGTAAATCCCACTCCTACTGAGTATACACTAACTCTGTATATTCAATGGTTATACGCGTGGCGTCGCGTCGTGTGAACTATAATGTAAATCCCACTCCTATACTGAGTATACACTAACTCAGTATATTCAATGGTTATACGCGTGGCGTCGCGTCGTGTGAACTATAATGTAAATCCCACTCCTACTGAGTATACACTAACTCTGTATATTCAATGGTTATACGCGTGGCGTCGCGTCGTGTGAACTATAATGTAAATCCCACTCCTATACTGAGTATACACTAACTCTGTATATTCAATGGTTATACGCGTGGCGTCGCGTCGTGTGAACTATAATGTAAATCCCACTCCTACTGAGTATACACTAACTCTGTATATTCAATGGTTATACGCATGGCGTCGCGTCGTGTGAACTATAATGTAAATCCCACTCCTACTGAGTATACACTAACTCTGTATATTCAGTGGTTATACGCGTGGCGTCGCGTCGTGTGAACTATAATGTAAATCCCACTCCTACTGAGTATACACTAACTCTGTATATTCAATGGTTATACGCATGGCGTCGCGTCGTGTGAACTATAATGTAAATCCCACTCCTACTGAGTATACACTAACTCTGTATATTCAATGGTTATACGCGTGGCGTCGCGTCGTGTGAACTATAATGTAAATCCCACTCCTACTGAGTATACACTAACTCTGTATATTCAATGGTTATACGCATGGCGTCGCGTCGTGTGAACTATAATGTAAATCCCACTCCTACTGAGTATACACTAACTCTGTATATTCAATGGTTATACGCATGGCGTCGCGTCGTGTGAACTATAATGTAAATCCCACTCCTACTGAGTATACACTAACTCTGTATATTCAATGGTTATACGCGTGGCGTCGCGTCGTGTGAACTATAATGTAAATCCCACTCCTATACTGAGTATACACTAACTCTGTATATTCAATGGTTATACGCGTGGCGTCGCGTCGTGTGAACTATAATGTAAATCCCACTCCTACTGAGTATACACTAACTCTGTATATTCAATGGTTATACGCATGGCGTCGCGTCGTGTGAACTATAATGTAAATCCCACTCCTACTGAGTATACACTAACTCTGTATATTCAGTGGTTATACGCGTGGCGTCGCGTCGTGTGAACTATAATGTAAATCCCACTCCTACTGAGTATACACTAACTCAGTATATTCAATGGTTATACGCGTGGCGTCGCGTCGTGTGAACTATAATGTAAATCCCACTCCTACTGAGTATACACTAACTCTGTATATTCAATGGTTATACGCGTGGCGTCGCGTCGTGTGAACTATAATGTAAATCCCACTCCTATACTGAGTATACACTAACTCTGTATATTCAATGGTTATACGCGTGGCGTCGCGTCGTGTGAACTATAATGTAAATCCCACTCCTACTGAGTATACACTAACTCTGTATATTCAATGGTTATACGCATGGCGTCGCGTCGTGTGAACTATAATGTAAATCCCACTCCTACTGAGTATACACTAACTCTGTATATTCAGTGGTTATACGCGTGGCGTCGCGTCGTGTGAACTATAATGTAAATCCCACTCCTACTGAGTATACACTAACTCTGTATATTCAATGGTTATACGCGTGGCGTCGCGTCGTGTGAACTATAATGTAAATCCCACTCCTATACTGAGTATACACTAACTCTGTATATTCAGTGGTTATACGCGTGGCGTCGCGTCGTGTGAACTATAATGTAAATCCCACTCCTACTGAGTATACACTAACTCTGTATATTCAATGGTTATACGCATGGCGTCGCGTCGTGTGAACTATAATGTAAATCCCACTCCTACTGAGTATACACTAACTCTGTATATTCAATGGTTATACGCGTGGCGTCGCGTCGTGTGAACTATAATGTAAATCCCACTCCTACTGAGTATACACTAACTCTGTATATTCAATGGTTATACGCGTGGCGTCGCGTCGTGTGAACTATAATGTAAATCCCACTCCTACTGAGTATACACTAACTCTGTATATTCAATGGTTATACGCATGGCGTCGCGTCGTGTGAACTATAATGTAAATCCCACTCCTACTGAGTATACACTAACTCTGTATATTCAATGGTTATACGCATGGCGTCGCGTCGTGTGAACTATAATGTAAATCCCACTCCTACTGAGTATACACTAACTCTGTATATTCAATGGTTATACGCGTGGCGTCGCGTCGTGTGAACTATAATGTAAATCCCACTCCTACTGAGTATACACTAACTCTGTATATTCAATGGTTATACGCATGGCGTCGCGTCGTGTGAACTATAATGTAAATCCCACTCCTACTGAGTATACACTAACTCTGTATATTCAATGGTTATACGCGTGGCGTCGCGTCGTGTGAACTATAATGTAAATCCCACTCCTACTGAGTATACACTAACTCTGTATATTCAATGGTTATACGCATGGCGTCGCGTCGTGTGAACTATAATGTAAATCCCACTCCTACTGAGTATACACTAACTCTGTATATTCAATGGTTATACGCGTGGCGTCGCGTCGTGTGAACTATAATGTAAATCCCACTCCTACTGAGTATACACTAACTCTGTATATTCAATGGTTATACGCGTGGCGTCGCTTCGTGTGAACTATAATGTAAATCCCACTCCTACTGAGTATACACTAACTCTGTATATTCAATGGTTATACGCGTGGCGTCGCGTCGTGTAAACTATAATGTAAATCCCACTCCTACTGAGTATACACTAACTCTGTATATTCAATGGTTATACGCGTGGCGTCGCGTCGTGTGAACTATAATGTAAATCCCACTCCTACTGAGTATACACTAACTCTGTATATTCAATGGTTATACGCGTGGCGTCGCGTCGTGTGAACTATAATGTAAATCCCACTCCTATACTGAGTATACACTAACTCTGTATATTCAATGGTTATACGCGTGGCGTCGCGTCGTGTGAACTATAATGTAAATCCCACTCCTACTGAGTATACACTAACTCTGTATATTCAATGGTTATACGCGTGGCGTCGCGTCGTGTGAACTATAATGTAAATCCCACTCCTACTGAGTATACACTAACTCTGTATATTCAATGGTTATACGCGTGGCGTCGCGTCGTGTGAACTATAATGTAAATCCCACTCCTACTGAGTATACACTAACTCTGTATATTCAATGGTTATACGCATGGCGTCGCGTCGTGTGAACTATAATGTAAATCCCACTCCTACTGAGTATACACTAACTCTGTATATTCAATGGTTATACGCATGGCGTCGCGTCGTGTGAACTATAATGTAAATCCCACTCCTACTGAGTATACACTAACTCTGTATATTCAATGGTTATACGCGTGGCGTCGCGTCGTGTGAACTATAATGTAAATCCCACTCCTACTGAGTATACACTAACTCTGTATATTCAATGGTTATACGCGTGGCGTCGCGTCGTGTGAACTATAATGTAAATCCCACTCCTACTGAGTATACACTAACTCTGTATATTCAATGGTTATACGCGTGGTGTCGCGTCGTGTGAACTATAATGTAAATCCCACTCCTACTGAGTATACACTAACTCTGTATATTCAATGGTTATACGCGTGGTGTCGCGTCGTGTGAACTATAATGTAAATCCCACTCCTACGGCTTACGGAGAAACTGTCTCGTACCATAACAAGATTTATTTTACAGTAAAGGGAAGTTTACTTTACTGTATAATCGACTCTTTTGTTAGAGCTATAAATTAGTTCTCTCCTGGCTCATGTTTATTCCACTCGTTGAAGGACCAGGAAATACTCTAAAACCTCTTAATTAAAACATGCAATACTCAGAACAGGTTTTAGTACTAACAAAAATCAAGGGACGAAAATTTAATAAAATAACATTTTAAAATTAAACAAAGATTAAATTATAATACTTTATGACACAGTCAAATTGAAACAGAACCAATAGCAGTCTTAACATCTATATGTATTTCATTTATTTATTTATTATATAAGGTTATGCGTACATAGATAACAGCAAAGACCTTATAAACCAAAATATATTCATAATATTCACTTTAAAAATGTAAGAATGCATGCTCTAGCATAACTTTGCATTTGATGTGTGCCATGGGGTGGCTAAGTCTAACCTTATACCAAGCTACTAAATATAAATGAAGAAAAGAAAATAATGTTTTTCAAAATTTTACTTGGCAAAAATTCAACTTATGTTGTTGGACCAAAGGAAGTAATTTTTTTTAAACTTACATCAGCAACAATTGTTACTGAACAAAACCTGGATATTATAAATTTGTAGGATGGTAGCGAAAATAATTATCTGATAAAATGGTAAACCTGATGTAACATTCCGTTTCCGTAGAATGGGTATCACGTGTTATTAATTTTGGGAGGCCGCCTCCGGTAATTACATTGCGTCAATGGCTAAACATTTTCAAATTTGTTTAAAACTGAAAGACTAATACAAAATATACATTATACAGTATAGGCTGAAAAAATAATGAATAGTAAAAAAATATCATTAATAAATTTAAGTTTGTATTATCTTGTTATTTCCAATGTACTCGCATTTCTTGACGATATAGTAAGACTAACTTCAGTGTTGTGATTATAGACTAACGTATACGTTCATTTGATCTAAGTTAATTGTTATGTGATATTATAATAGTATGTGTTTCACCTGGTTTTAAGCATTGCTTTGTTTAAGTACCTTTATCTGAAATATTCTTATGGATTAACATTATTTGTTGGTAACAATTAAAAACTTTGCGTTATGGTAGTAGTAGGGGTGAATGGAGGTTTCTGCTCAAGAGGAGCCATAAGGAGGAGGAGGACCCCCCCCGACCCCCCCGTGGAATTTTTGTCCCCCCCCCCCGAGTTCCCCCATGGGTTTTCGTCTCCGCCAATTTGCCCCCGCCCGGGGGCAACCCCACAACCTTGGCAGTGATTTATATCGTCTCATTCACCAACAAAGGATTTTCCCCTCACATTCCCAGACAGAGGGTGGGTTTTTGTTCGATCACCGTGGCACAACACACTCCCCACACACCATTATTCACATCACTCCAGAGCTCAGTTTGTGTTGAGACTCGTCAGTGATCGAACGTGTTTCATAGTGCTCTGCTATTCTACATTGTTAATTGTGCCTTATACCTTGGATTATTAAACGTAAGTGCAATTTATTTATATTGGTTGTATTGTGGCTGAATATTTAATTTTCATAATTCAATCATTAAAAACTTGACTCTTTGAACCAGGATGTAATATTGTACAACACTCACTTAGTGTTGCGGTATTCATTTGTTCAAAACGTCAGGGTTAGCAACGAAATTTGTTTCTTGAGTTATTTCACTTAAGGGAGACGAATCATCCATCATTACTTACAATGTTGTTTTAGCTATTCCTAGCGCATTATTGTGTTCAACCTTAACCCACTAAAACAATGGTGTTGTCAAAACATCATGTTTATAGTTTTATTACATAGTACTAACGCGATTCGACATTACAGATGGATGTTCATCACCAATGTCCCAACTGCCATCGCGTTTTCGCGCATAGACAATTTAACACGACACATCACCAGTGTCCATGGCAAGAGGCATCAGCATGTGTGCGACGTATGCGGCATTGCCATGAGCCGCAGAGACAACCTACGACGTCACATGATAAAAGCCCATGGTGGAGCCATCCCACCGCAACCTCAACAGCCTCAACAACAAGGTGTGTATAATATCGAACAATGTTGCATAATTTCAATTTCTTTTTCAGTTAACACAGTAATATAGAGATATTTTCAAATTAAAATGAAATTTATTTATTTGACATTAATAATGATTAACCATAAGGAAATTTTAAGAGTCCCGCAATGAGCCCCCATGCTGACCCCCACCCCCCCACACCACCCCCCACCCAAATTTACTATTTGGACTTTGAAAATGTTCGTTAGGTTCTCCTTATCAGCTGTATTTATCGATTTTGATTTTGTATCTTTATTCGATTATAACCTTTTGACTGTTTCACAGATGAGGAGGAGGTTTCTTGTCGGCTGTGCAGAGCAGTGTTCGTTGACCGAGGCGTTTTAGAGCGACATCTTGAGGTCATTCACGTCATCACTTTGCCTAGGGCGGAACCTGCCCCGACACCAGCAATGGATAGCAACAATACATCCGACGAAGGTATGGATCACCATTAGTCGTTAACTGCTTTCTCTTTGAAATATTTGTGCTTATTTAACTAGATAACTGAAGAATGAGTTAAGTGCAAATTTTGGATGGAACGCGCAAAATGAAGAAGGAGAAGAATATTTCATTTCAATTAATTATGATAATTATTATTTAACTAGATAGCTAAAGAAGAATATAAAGAAGATTAATGTATTACCATGCAAAATGTGTATGTTGACAAAACTAACTGTTATTGTTTGACAATTTCCTTTTGAAATGTAACGTGAAAGTGATGTAATCTTCGCTTATACTATTTTTTTTCTTTCAGAAGGTCCGGGTCCAGATCACTACACTTGTGGCGAATGCGATCACCTTTTCCGCCGAGCAATCAACCTGCGTCGACATGTGAAATCAACCCACAACAGAGTCCGCAGGTGACGCGTGCGGCTCCGTGTTCAAGAGGCAAGACAACCTGCGTTGACAGACCGAGGAATTTCACGATGATGGTCAAGAACGCAGATTCCCTTGTGCATACTGTGGCCTGGAGTTCAACCAGCTGTTCAACTAGGACCAACATGAGCGGTTCAACTGTTCCATCATGAAACACCAGACCCGAGCCAGCATGACCTGATCCAGAACCGAGCAGCTATGGAACAGGACGACCCCCAGCCAGGACCCAGCACGGAGTCGCAACCCGGACCGTGCACAGACCCCCAGCCCAACGATAACGAGATGACTGGAGCAGGACAATCCCGCCCCGTATCAAAAAGGACTCGTTCAAAAAGGTTTCCGCAGTCGCCTCCTCACCTGATGGCTGAAGAGACCGATGGAGAAACTCGTCACAATCGGGGAAGTGATGGTGTTGTTAATTGGGAGCCTCACGGAGTTTCTTGAAAACGCTTTGGCGAAACACCGCAGCATTAAGGTCAACTTGAAGCTGGAGTGTGAATTCGCAAATGTTCATAACACCACCTGGCTGCGTAACTTCAAGATGAAGATGACCCCGTTGACCGAGACCTCGGACCTGGACCAGTACTTCTCCACAGCTTTTGCGAAGCTTATCCGGGAGAAGGCCCAGTGCGAGCAGATGGGCTCCGGATGGACATACCTGCGCGTCCGTGATTTGGAGGTTGGTATCAACGAGTTCACTCATCTAGGTGAAGATAGTCGTGCATGGATCCCACTGCCGGTGACTGTAGACCCGGCAGACAGCCGGACCCACACAGTCATCAAAGTATTGAACACCGATGACAAATGTTTCATGTTCGCCGTCCTAAGCAAGTTTCTTCAAGAAACCCAGCTAAGACCGACGTCATACACCAATGATACCATCGCTAGATACGAATGGACCAACCTACGTTTTCCTGTGGTTCTGAAGAGCATCAAGACGTTTGAGCGGAAAAACAACATCAGCATCAATTTCTACGGTATTGAACACACGAACGTGGGAAGTAAACCAAACGGACAGCCCAAGTACCAGGACACCATATTCCCCCTGAATATCTAGAGGCAGGAGTGTGAAGACAATCGGGACCTACTGTACGTGACGACTGATGGTGATAGTCACTACGCCAACATCTAGGCCGACTGATCCGACCCCAACTCACAGCACCTAAGAACAGGATAGCCATCTGCAAGCGGTGCTTCGCGTACTTTGACGCCAGACCAAAGAAGCTCGGTCTGTTACGTGAACAGCGTCTGGAGGAACATCGCTAATACTGCTCCGCTTCGGCCCCAATCCGCATGGATCAGCCGAGGAAGGTAGAAATAAAATTCAGCCAACTAGAGTTCACCCGACGCGAGTGATTCACCATCTAGGCGGACTTCGAGTGTGCTCTACTCCCGACCGCGGAGATGGAAGAATAAGACGATGCACCACACGTTAGAGTATCTACCCACATTCACATCCCAAACGCCTTCGCATATCAAATCATCGACTCGCATGGAGTGGAGGAGTTCGAGCCTCGAGTCTACTTCGGAGATGATGCGTCGAAAGTAGATGTAAAACAGCGGAACGGTGGCCAAATGTCGGAGGACGAGGTCGGAGGCTGATCACGTGACTGGATTAAATTCTACGCGCTCGTGACAGCTGTAAATGAGCATTTATTTACCAAAACAACGTCAATTTGGCCTATTTTCCCTTAATGCTTCCTGTTTTTAACCTAATTTTGACATGATAAATTTTCCGGATTAAATTCTAAGCGCCCGCAACAGCTGTAAATGAGAATTCTTTGCCAAAACAAGATCAATTTGGCCTATTTTCCCTTAAAATTTCGTGTTTTAACCCAATTTTGACATGTTAAATTCGCTGGATTAAATTCGCATGACGCCATCGGGATTCCCCAGAGCGGTTGCGTATTCGACCGCAAAATGACCAAACATACCTTTTCAAAATCGACTAAACGGTGTAAAAATCGTAGCAAAACTATACTTTTCACGTAAATAATTCAGTTTTGCAAGTATGAAATTTTATAGTTGCAATACAATAAGTACTGTCCAACTCATAAAGTCCATCCGCTGGGGGCCTGTTATCTCGCGGCACGCGTCGTTATCATTTGACCGTGGTCAGAAGTCAATGTCATGGTTATATTCAAGCCAATACTTATACAAAATATGATTTCTTCTACAGTAAAAAATTAAATAAAAATCTTTATAGTTGAGTTATTTATACACATTTTCTTCTTTTCACACCAGTTGATCTAAAACCTTTGTTTCCACGTTCCGTATCATGCGCATCTTTTCCACCATCTATTAGCACATTGTTTTTATAAACTGTTAATATTATTTGAGAGATCCGATCACCTCTTTTCACGACAAAATCATCATCCGATAGATTAAACAGCAATACCCCAATATTTCCAGTATAGTCATAATCAATCACACCGGCACCTATATTGATTGAGTGCTTAAGCGCTAATCCTGATCTGGGTGCTATTCTTCCTTTGGAAATTGAAAAGATAAATCTGGTAATACCAACTGCTTACCACATTACGGTACAACATAATCATAAGCGCTTTTCAAGTCATAACCTGCGGCTTCTGAGGAACCTCTAGTTGGTGGGGAAGCAAACTCTGTTAGTAGAAAGTAGTTATAATCGTCGCAATTCATATTTACTTTCGTTAAAAATTGTTATCTATATATATATATATATATATATATATATATATATATATATATATATATATTTCATCATTTTTCGCTTTACATTATTTATTAGTGAGATAATTGAAAAAATTACAGACACATTTTTATTCATTTATTTCTTTCGTTAAAATCGTGAAATAATTGGCAAGCAACCAATTGTTCTCACACTACGAGTAAGCAGTTTAATCTTATCACGCGGGTACAGAGGTTGAATTTCAGAAGCGGAGTGAGAATAAATTTAAACATGTCTCAGACCCACCAATATGTAGTATAAATTATACATCACTACCAATATGTAGTGTAAATTATAGATGAATTTGGAATTCATGGCCCGCCAATATGTAGTATACATTATTGATGACCGCCAGTATGTAGTATAAATTATACATGACCACCAATATGTAGGATAGATTATACATGAATTTGGGCCTTTTATAGGGTGCTTAAGGTCTTTCACCTACAAATGTATAATGGTCATTGACAACGCACGCCACGCACATCGTTAGGTAGATCGCACAGTACAACGATTGCGGTTACCGAGCGTCGACGATGGTCGTTATACTGTAACGTCCGTGACTTGCGTGAGTGTCATACGGACACATTTTATAACGAATTGTTTGACGCACGTCCAGATCCTCATTAATATTATTGATTAAGCTTGAAATTCCCAATTATATTTATTGACAGTGGAGTTTAATTTTTTTAAATATACAAATAAAAAATGTCAAATTCTATATTTAGATGTGGTAAAAAGAAGTTCCAGTGATACCGATATTCTCAATACGTTAGTTAAAAAACACAAGAAGGGTGATCAAATGTGGCCTGACGAAATGACACCTGAAGTGGCAAGACAAATTTAAAAATTGCAAGAGAAATGGCGAGAGGGCAGTAAGATAATTCAAATACAAGCAGAGGAGAGGGAAGCGTTTCTTAGAAAACACCCACTGTCATTACCCGTAAAACTTAAAAGCCAGATGATACTTTTGCCTTTACCCGATAAAACACCTTCAACAGTGGAAGAAGGAAAACGAATAGATAAATTACAAGACAAGCTAATAGCTGAAGCGGAAGAATGTCACACTCGAGAATTCAATTAGAAACGAGAGATAGAAAGGCAACACGAACCAGTTGTCAATGCGTTGGAAAAAATGACAAATGAAATGAATGGAAGAAGAGATAAAAGAACTGCGAAGTAAACAGAACAGACCCATTTTATTTAGACCACGTGCAATGAGTACACCCAGTCGTAAATTCTTTGAAAAAGGTACAATGATACCGGGAAATGACGCAAATTTACAAGAACAAGACGTTTTTGCCTGTCTGACAGTTCCAGTGTCCCCAACGGCTTTTTCAGAGCAGAGCTGAACTTGTCTTTGTCTTTGGTCTTCGCACCAAGTTCCACAAGGACTCCGCCGGTGTGCGTTTGCCGAATCGCACTGATTTCGGCACCCAACTCTTCCGGCTTCACCCCACACCAAATATCCTTCAGAAAATCCGCATACGACTTTCCAGTGGTCGGACGTATGAGTGTTGCGCCCTGGAGGCGCCTTCCTGCTTCTCGTTGCGGACTTGGGCTTGGACGAGAGCGCTCTCACCTGCTCCTTACCCGTCTCAGCCCTCTTAATTTCGGCTTTTGCAGCCTGCGCTTCTTTTTTCTTCTTCTTCCTCCTGGCATTTCTTTGCTCCTGCCAAGGGGGCTCTTGAGACCGGGTGTCTACAGCTAATTGCGTCAACGGCAGCGGCTGCTCAGAATTTCCTTCTCGGGGAGTCGGGGATTCTGGCTTCCTGCTCTCGTTTTCTCCACTGACACTCATGGGAGAACCTATAGATGCGGCCACGACGGAGACTGTCTCTGGCTTTGCTCGTTTCCTTCTTCTCCCCTCCGTTACCCCCGGGGAAGAGGACTCGCCGACTACCTCGCGATCGGCCACAGTTGACTCTAGCCGAAGTTTCCGAGTCGATTTCAGACTCTGAAAGTAGTCGGCGATCTTCCTTACGCCCTCCTTCACACCAGTGGGAACACGGTGGTTCGATTTGAATAGGGCTTCCAGCTCTCCTAAAGCGCTAGCAATGACTTCAAGCTGTTCTCCCTCCCCCTATTTCGCATCTTCGATTTGCCTCCTCAGGTGACAGAGACCACCAACGTTTCTCCTCGGAGTCCTCGAGACATTCTCTTCCGTTGACTTTTTGTCGTCTTGTCGAAACGGTTTTGGCGGATTCTTCACCTGTACCTTGGCTGAGCCAAAGGGTTTCAGTGGTAGCTTCGCCCCTGTTTCTTCTTCCTGGTTTTCGACTTGAACTCGGTCTGGATTCAGGGAATTCCCACTCCCGCCCATGTCGCCTCTAGGCACCGCAGGTGGTGCAGTTGGGGGTGAAGTTGATAACACCCAAACTGGTGCCTTTCCATCCTTCGTGGTCGCAGGTAAGTCTAGAGCTACGGGAAAAGGGATTCCCTGTGCCCTGCTCAATCTTCACGGTCAATTTGTCGGTGGTGGTGTCCATTCAATAGGTCCCATTAGCGCATCGTGCGGCATGGGGTGGTCCGGAGTAGCCAGGAATGGGTATATCCTCGGGGACGACGCCCCTACCCCAGTTCCCTGAGGCCTAGCCTCCGTTTGCCCGGCACCGGTTTTGTGGCCTTGAAAAAGGCCTTTTATGATGTCGAGCTGATAAAGTCTTACTCTTCATCGTTGCTCTCGTTGCCGGAGTCAACGTCGGACTTTGCAACCACTACCTACACAACATTTGTTGTTATGTCTCTCAAATTCATCTCGTACAACTCAATTATGAATGCACAAATTCGGTTGGCGATTTGTTCGTTCATATAAAAATCACGACTGTAACGCCCAACGTCGTGCTGCTCAGTTCTTGTACCCTCTATTGTGATGTAGTTGACGTTGACGTTGCCGACCAAGATCTTCTGTTGCAATTCCATGACGTAGTTCACGAAGAGAGCTGTATGTTGATCGTCGTTGGCCAAGGTGAGGAGGTATAATGAGCTAAAAAGATTTGTTGCAACTGCTTGTGGTAGGGGTAGTGTGTGGTGGTGGATGTAGCACAGTCTGCAATAAAAACAACCCGATGTCTGGGAATGTTGGGGTGACTCTCCTTTGTCGGTATATCATTATCATAAATCACTGTCATAGTCCATGTTATCGGGGGAGGCAAAATGTTGGAGATGAAACCTCGGCGGGGGTAGGCAAAAATTGCAAATAGAAAATTCGCAAAAGAAATTCGTAAAAAATCGCAAAAACAAATTCGCGAAAAAAAATCTGGGGGTCACCCGGCTCACCTGCCGCCCATGCAATCGGCCAAACCCCCCTACTGGCGTTGTTTGATCGATTGACTTAGTTTTCCCTAGAAAATAAGTTAATTTGACGTGGTATTTTGCTGACCCGGACTCATATTATTATACTGTTCTCACACCAACTCATGTTCTCCAGAAACTGATGTGTATTAATTGGAAGCGTAAACTAAAGTAACTCACCTAACTGCGAATTATTATACTGTCTAACGGAGATTTACAAATATTATAAAAGTAAGTCCCTGCAGCTGATTTCCATCTCAAATCTAACTAACAATTTGACAATCTTAGAAAAGAAACGCCTCGAAACAAATAACTCTTTAATTTTAATCGTTACTGTATTGCGAGAAACATAATATATTTCAGCACTAGGACCACAGAGGACCAAAAGTGAAGGTTTTCGATACGAGCTTAAGTTTAACCATGGAAAATGTGCGAGGATCGAAAAGATACTTTTGGTCCTAGTGATAAACTGTATTTTTCGCCATACTGAAAATAATATAAGATTGCAATTTCACGATACTTAGATTGTTTTAGCAGTTTGCCATCAACAGTTTGCTTCCAACTTAAGCTTGCTACTCTAACAAACAGTTGTTTCACAAGTTGTCATTGTTTGCAAGTTGAATAATTCGTTCAATATTCGTATTCGTTCATACACACAGCTGACCTCGGCCAAAAAGTGTCATCAAATGATGATTTTGATCTGGGTCGAAAAATATCATCAAAACAATACTTTTTATCCTAGGAGTAAAAAGAACACGTTTAGCAACTCAATGCATGTGTTGAAAACAGCTGTTATTGAAGTGCATGACGAAAATCAATATTTACCACTGTAATGTACAATGTCGTGATAAATTATACAATATATTGTCCCAGTTAGGTTGTAGTTAGTAAAACCAAAGATGTGCGTGTGAATATCATAACGCAACCAGATTAACTCTCGGACGCATTCGTCGTCTGTGGCTTGTATTTTACAGTGGCCTGTCGTTCTGCCCTGCTGAGCTCAGATGTGGCAACTGCTTTATACTCAAACTTGAGAAAATCGCAGTGGAAGGTTTATAACTTTGCCGTAGCCAAAGTTTTTAACTAAATATACAAAATATTTAAACAAAAACAAGATTTTTGAAAATAATTTTTCTAGTTTATTTTATTATATAATATGATAGCTTATTATTTTACTAAAGCAGTTACCATTTCTAGTAATATTTTTCTTTAGCCTATTGCAAAGCTATTATTTCTGTATCTATGCCCTCTGGTAAAAAGTGCGGTATCTAACACAAAACAAAACTGACCTACATTATGTTTCAATCGTCTTTTGCTAAGTCAGTTTTGTGGTATCAGAGAAATTTGCTGAAGCTAGTTCGTGGTAACTGATGTATATACAATACAAATACCTTAACAATTAGCAGTTACTACACTTTAACTTAGTAATTGGAAAGATAAGTGTAGATAACGAGTTTTTAACAATAATCTTTTGTTTGAAATTTATTACAATTGTTCTATACGTGTTAATGTGATCAGGAATTCACACGGATTCTAGAAATATAAAAATATTAATACTCCAAAAAATGTCAGTTACCACATCTGTGGTTGGTAGGGCAGCGTTGTACAAGTGGACTTCTCTGAGGGCGTTGGAGAGCGGCCATGTTGGATTTTTACCTCCATAAGAGCAATGTTAAACTAAAACCCTGATATCTCGCTTATTTACCAATATAAAATTATGAACGATGTTTCAAATTAAAGGCATATGGAATTCCCAGCGTTATTGCTGGCGACTTTTGAAATAAAATAAAGAGATTTCCAGGAATATGGAAAGTAAAACCCATATAATTATCAATTTCTTTTAGCTTTGCTAGGACATTATAGAAGAAAATACTCAGCAAACACGTTCCCAAATGTTATTAAGATTCAAATAAAATGTATTTCATATCATTGGGTCAAACAGTAACAAAAAAATATGCTTTTTAGTGAAGGCATGTTCCGCGCGTTTCAAAGGGAAATTGTCACCGGTTTGCCTGCGCTCTCCTGGCCAGATTTAGAAACTGGTGTCTCATCCGACGCGTAGGAATATACTCCTTGGCGGGCGATTCGAACCCATTATTTTAGCAACCCTTTTTTTGTTGCTCTATAACACCACTCTTAATATAAATTATTGAAGAACTAAAGTCATGATTGTTATGTCTTAGTTGCAGATGATGCCACTAAATTGGTTTTAACAAACTACACATAATTCGTAAACAAGAATATGTGAATTCAAATAGTTGAACTTGATTGTATAAAGGATAGTTAAGGCTCTGATATTCTCCGAAAAAAAAAATTAAACCATAGATAAAATAAGTTATAACCAATAAAATATTAGACTACGATTGTAAATGTTTTATAAATGAGTTAAAAGCATGGGTGTTTACAACCGAACGATGCTCACGCTATAAAGAACGTCAGAAATACACCGAACGAAACGGCGGCGTGTACGTATCAATAATTTTATTTGTAACTTTGGAAGCAACACGTGTGTAACTTATGATTAAAAATCAAGAATATTAAGTTTACACTAGAGTTTAGGTTGGAAATGTGGTATTACTTCAACGCCAGTAAATACGACCAGTCCCAACGGCTACCTAAAATCTACCACATTTTCTTCTGTGCATACGTAAATGTATTAATCACATACAAGAATTAAGTTTTTTACTTGAAACAAACCCCTAATACTACATAATAATGTTGCACTTAATTATTTTAGAAAGAACGGCTTTTAAAGAATCGTTTACGTAAAATATCCCGTAATAGGTATTTGAATATTATCTATTAAACCTATCCTAAGTCAGTCCGGCCGTTATATTGACCTGATTTGTTTATTTTATTTAATAATGGGTATTTATGGTCACATATGTCATCGGGAATTTGAACTATTATTTTGTGTTTGGTCTTTATCCTTTTGACATTCAAATTTCCCTTGTTAATCTCATGGAGAACATTTAATTAAATTTATAGACGATTACTGAAATATTTCATTGACTGAGAAAGTTACCGTCACGGGGTTTACAATGATGATTACGCAGATGTTTTGTGTTTTTTCATACATTAGAAGTATTCGTATTAAAAACTGGAATTTTAAGCAAATATTATTTTCCGTTATAATTATTATGCCATTTTAGTTAATACGGTATTGTAAGTTTTGGAATAAAATGCTAACATTGGAAACCAACATATTTCCGTTATACCACAATACCACTACCACAGTAAAAGTGTTGGTACAGACATATCGTATAGCATGAGTTCCAACTGGTTCCTAGCACCAAAACCCAGCTTTCTAGATCACTTCTAGGAAAATTCTCTACCCCCCCCCCACCAGTCTGAAGCGGGTATTTCCTCAAAAGTGGTAAGATACTGTCGCAGTTGTCATATTCAGTCCCCAGTAGAACGTTGTTGTTTACGAGTAGACTATATTTAGTTTTGTCTTGAGTGAAGTGAGTTGTGTGTAATTAATTGTGTAGTGTCGCTGTGTGTCAGCGTTATATAGTGTAAGGATTATATAATATTATTTTAAGGTTGATTTTTTGCAAGACAATGGGCTACAAACGGCTCCGAACAATAAAAAGACGGAAAAATCGTGGTGGTGAAAGGCTAAACGAATGGAAGATTTAGAAAAAGTTATGGCATGCATTCGAATTTTCAAACGCGTAATTTCCCAATCGAATAGATCGCAAGTGCTACTCGGCCTAGTAACAGCGTACAAGAAATTAGCGTCGACGCCGGTAACTTCCCGAACGAGGACGTCGCAAGTGCTACTCGGCCTAGTAACAGCGTACAAGAAATTAGCGTCGACGCCGGTAACTTCCCGAACGAGGACATCACAAGTGCTACTCGGCCTAGTAACAGCGTATAAAATAAATTAGCGTCGACGCCGGTAACTTCCCGAACGAGGACATCGCAAGTGCTACTCGGCCTAGTAACAGCGTATACAATAAATTAGCGTCGACGCCGGTAACTTCCTGAACGAGGACATCGCAAGTGCTACTCGGCATAGTAACAGCGTATACAATAAATTAGCGTCGACGCCGGTAACTTCCCGAACTAGGACATTGCAAGTGCTACTCGGCCTAGTAACGGCGTACAAGAAATTAGCGTCGACGCCGGTAACTTCCTGAACGAGGACATCGCAAGTGCTACTCGGCCTAGTAACAGCGTACAAAAAATTAGCGTCGACGCCGGTAACTTCCCGAACGAGGACATCGCAAGTGCTACTCGGCCTAGTAACAGCGTACAAGAAATTAGCGTCGACGCCGGTAACTTCCCGAACGAGGACATCACAAGTGCTACTCGGCCTAGTAACAGCGTATACAATAAATTAGCGTCGACGCCGGTAACTTCCTGAACTTGGACATCGCAAGTGCTACTCGGCCTAGTAACAGCGTATACAATAAATTAGCGTGGACGCCGGTAACTTCCTGAACTTGGACATCGCAAGTGCTACTCGGCCTAGTAACAGCGTATACAATAAATTAGCGTCGACGCCGGTAACTTCCCGAACGAGGACATCGCAAGTGCTACTCGGCCTAGTAACAGCGTATACAATAAATTAGCGTCGACGCCGGTAACTTCCTGAACGAGGACATCGCAAGTGCTACTCGGCATAGTAACAGCGTATACAATAAATTAGCGTCGACGCCGGTAACTTCCCGAACTAGGACATTGCAAGTGCTACTCGGCCTAGTAACGGCGTACAAGAAATTAGCGTCGACGCCGGTAACTTCCTGAACGAGGACATCGCAAGTGCTACTCGGCCTAGTAACAGCGTACAAGAAATTAGCGTCGACGCCGGTAACTTCCCGAACGAGGACATCGCAAGTGCTACTCGGCCTGGTAACAGCGTACAATAAATTAGCGTCGACGCCGGTAACTTCCCGAACGAGGACATCGCAAGTGCTACTCGGCCTAGTAACAGCGTATACAATAAATTAGCGTCGACGCCGGTAACTTCCCGAACGAGGACATCGCAAGTGCTACTCGGCCTAGTAACAGCGTATACAATAAATTAGCGTCGACGCCGGTAACTTCCTGAACGAGGACATCGCAAGTGCTACTCGGCCTAGTAACAGCGTATACAATAAATTAGCGTCGACGCCGGTAACTTCCCGAACGAGGACATCGCAAGTGCTACTCGGCCTAGTAACAGCGTACAAGAAATTAGCGTCGACGCCGGTAACTTCCTGAACGAGGACATCGCAAGTGCTACTCGGCCTAGTAACAGCGTATACAATAAATTAGCGTCGACGCCGGTAACTTCCTGAACGAGGACATCGCAAGTGCTACTCGGCCTAGTAACAGCGTATACAATAAATTAGCGTCGACGCCGGTAACTTCCTGAACGAGGACATCGCAAGTGCTACTCGGCCTAGTAACAGCGTACAATAAATTAGCGACGACGCCGCGGATCAGTGTTATGGTTCTTCATCACCCATTCAGACAGATTGTACCGATGATTCAGGACATCTGACTCAATATGTTATTTCTGGACGGAGAATAGTAGGTTTAAATTTTTCATCAATCGCATCAAATGTATTAGTGATCATGCTCCTCATTTCAATTGTTCTATTGTTAATATGAAAGCTCCAAAATGAAATAAAGCGTAGTTTCAAATCCGGACTAGTTTTTAAATGTAATATGTGCGGACTTGTAAAAACTATTTAGACCGAACCTGAGGAAACCACATCGATGGATATAAATAGCGCGACAGTGGCGGGTGCTATCAGCTCAGGCGGTGGTTTCACAAGTACTGAGAAACTGTTGGGCTCGATGATCGTGCGTTACCCGAGTTTTAAGACCTTCCAGAAACACTCTCAGACTTTGTCCAAAGGATGGGAGGATTCGGCTTTGCTTTGCAGAAGATGAAGGCATCGGCCGAGGAGGAGTGCAGGATGGCGAGGGAGCGCGCGGCGATGTGGACGACAGCGGCAACGCTCTTATCACCGTTGTAGCAGACGGCAGCTGGACCAAGCGTTCATACTGCACCAACTATAACTCGCTCTCCGGAATGGTAAGTTGTTACTGTACTGTATGTATCATAATTCTTTGTATTGTACTCAATTTGGATTATCAGTTGCGTGGATGTGGATATACTGAAGCTGTGCTAGGCTGCATAGATGAGCGGGGGAGACGGACTAGTGGGCCCGCTGCGCCAGTTGCATTTTAATGCGCAATTATGAATAAAATACGGCTTTATAAATACGGAATTAGTATTGATTTGTGGAGTTTCAATTTTCTAACAAATTCAATGCAGAAAAAGTAAGCGAAAGAGGGCATTTAAAATGCCCTGTTTTGTATACCAGGTGTCCCAAAAGCCAGTTTTAGGATTGTAATAAAGACAGAGTAAGATCACTTGTACTTTTAAGATTACTTTTTGTAAGAAAAAAAATCAGGTTTGTTGCAACTGAGAGAAGTCGTCAAAAACTGATTTGAAGTATGAAAATAATAACAATGTTTTTTAGAAAAAGTTATTCTTATGAAGATGTAGAGGTAAATAAAATAGTATTTCGGTGTAAATAGGTTTAAATATAATTTGTAGTTTTGTAAGACGTATTTGATAACATCATTTGTACAGTACGTGCCTATACTAATTAAAAAGCTATGCGCATTGGCTTACATACATAGAGAGACCAAATCGCAAAAATGGGGGCTTAAGAAATAATTGAACTTTAAGTTAAAATAAAACCTTTTCTATGGAAGATTATCCATCCCATTGAGTTCAATCAATAAAAAAAAAAACTTATCTAGAAGTAACTTATTTTGTTGGCCAAACTCATGTTTTTTAGCGCAGCTATCGAATGCGAGGGAATTTTAATATCTGCTACAATATTAGAGTATTATTTTGTGTGGATAAATTTGTATTGCTAGGGGATTTGTTTCAGGCTGCCATAGTGGGATACTACACCAGGAAAGTCCTTTTCTTTGGTGTAAAAAATAAATACTGCGTCCAGTGTGCCCGAGCCCTCCGGAAGGACCCCACTGCTTCTGTTCCTGACCACGTTTGCTTTAGAAACTGGAGTGGGAGTTCTACAAGCATGGAATCTGCTGTGATTGTCGAGGGATTTCTGCAAAGTGAAGACATGTACGGGGCTAAATACACTAAGTTGATCGCCGACGGGGATGGTAGTGTAGATTCAAATATATTGTCAGCAAGACCTTATGATGAAACAGTTGTGAAAATTGAGTGCAGAAACCATCTTCTTAGAAATTACTGCAATTAACTGAAAGACATAGCTTTGAGCACTCGTGAGGAACCGAAAAATGAAGAATTCGACAAAGCTTCCCACCTTCGGTAAAGAAAGATTTTGCGGGCCAGAATTATGCGCCTTCGTACTGCGATTGTAAAAGCAATCGCTCATAGAAACAAATAAAATGGTTCACATCACGAAAAAGCTAAAAGTCTGAGCAAGGACATCATCAATTCTCCAAGTCACGTGTTCTGAGAACATCTACGCTGCGCCGATCTACAATACTTTTGCAAAGGCACCGGAAAACCAGAACACAACCACGTTCCTGAAATGAAAGGACACAAAATTTACCAAAAGATTATGGTTGTTGTCAACACACTGGCGGATTTCAGTTCACATCTCATTTTGGAAATAGATAGCAACATCGTGGAACACTATAACTCCGCTGTTGCAATGTTTACTGGAGGCAAGGGCGGTTCCAGAGAAGGGGCCATGCCCCCCCCCCCGAGATTTTGGAAAATATATTTTTTTCTAACTTAAATTAAGTGGACTAATACAACTTTTATGAACTAGCGATGATTTCCTATGAAAACAAAACAGCATTTTGCAAGCAACAAAGTATTTAGCCAGCTCTCAATGCCAGAACTCAATCGTATCAGAACCACTAATGTATTGACAAAGATGATTGGAAACACTGGCAGTGTCTATTCCTCCATCTTGAAATTCTCCCCTCTCTCTCGCCCGTCGCGACCCTTTCGTCACAGGAACACTGACTAGGCCTTTGTGCATGCGCCAAAAATGAACGACTCTTGTTCCTTTGATTCTGTTCTATAAGTCAGATTACTGATTCGTGAATGATTTGAGCTCGAACTGGACCCATAATAATGCAACACCAACCAACACTCAACTCAATAGTACCATTCCCACACATTTTAATAGAGGTGCACCACAGATGCATACACAAATTTAGGAAGTTATTAAACGAAAGTATAATTGTTTTGTTCGTTTAGCCTCAATTTTTATTTTATAGAGAACATTGAATGATGACTTATTTTAAATTTCTTTGGCAGTAAATAGGCCTATGTCTTTCAAAACATGAATCTGTATGGCTATGCCATTTTAATAATAGTTATATTTTGATATTTTGTAATCTGTTGATAAGCAAGAAATATTTATTAGTTGTCAATCATTGCAACATGCATTGGACATTGTAAAATTAACTGCAGGTGAACGCTCATTCTTCACTTAAGAGGATGAGCAAAGATTTGATTTACAAATAATATCCTACAATACATATTTTACTTGCAATATAATCTATGTAAAAGTGATTACAAATGTTAATACATTCATTGCAATTACAATTTGTTATAACATGGTCAGAGTGGCATAAAAGTACCGATAACTCCAATGTTTGATCACAATTAAAATGTTGTCAACGGTAACAGAGTCATATTCTGTAAGCAATTTCAAAGGACTGCCAAAGAGAATATGTAAAATGAATAACCGCAAAACCGAACAAAATATTTAAATAATACAAAGAGATTTGTACCGAATCCCGCTGAAATGGAAACAGAATTTCCTACGTTAAACTACTTAGACAAACACTGGCAAAAAATAATTTGGTTATTTATGATGTAACTCATCGTTCGTGAAATAAACCTAATAAAGAACCTAATAATATATGCTCTCCTGATACTTGATAGACAACACCAAAATTTATATAAAGGACCAGAATTTATATTATTAATGATGATACAAAGGAGGGTCGTAAAAAGGTGGTTAAATATTTTCTTAAGTAAAGTTTTGCGAGGAATCCGACGGTTCAATCAGATTTTTAATCGGACATACAGTAAAGGAGTTATATTATTTTACCAATTTGAAAGGGCCACTATACGGAAACGGTGTAAGTGGATAGGCCAGTTAACGAATTTGACCTAACAATCAAAGCAGAGAATTTGTATGCCAAATTTATAACTGTAATATACTAAAGCGTTCTTGAGTTATGCGACCAAAACACAAAAAATTTGAATGAAATTTGTTGTTGAGTATAGGGACTCACTTCGTTCATCCAATTAATTTTAAGGCATAAACCACACAGCAATTATCATATCAGGTTTCACATGACTATAAAACAAGGTTTCGGAACGCTCGTACATCGACACAAT
This sequence comes from Allygus modestus, assembly GCA_963675035.1. Classification (NCBI taxonomy): domain Eukaryota; kingdom Metazoa; phylum Arthropoda; class Insecta; order Hemiptera; family Cicadellidae; genus Allygus; species Allygus modestus. The sequence goes on along the minus strand of OY776113.1, from coordinate 35,607,912 downwards.
ACAACCTTACCCTCCTCCTCCCAGGAAATTTGTCACGTGACTGTTTGAATTGCTTTTAAAGCTTGTCCTCTTTTCACAGACAGAGCAAATAAACTTGTTATTTTCCATCTTTATGCATCTCCGAACTTCAAACAACAATTTTTATTTACCACTTGTTTTGTACTGTACCAGCACTCTTGCTTTGCCTTCTAAGGAAGCGTTTAGTGAGTGAGTGAGTAGTTATAACTTGAACTGAACTAGTCGTCATTTTACTTGTATATCACAAACAAAAGAACGAAAGCCGTTCATTTCTGGCGCATGCGCATAGGCCTTGTTCCTGCATCGAAAGGGTCGCCTCCCGCCACTCGCCAGTCTGTACTCCACTCACAGTATAGGCGCGAAATGGTTGGTAAAATGGTTTTTAGGCTTAACCTTCTCAACTAAAGAAGAGTTAAGACTTGGGTAAGGGCCAAAATGGGAGAAACACGGCTCACGGGTCTTTGCTTGCTTATTCTCGTTCACAGAGCCCTTGAAGTGAACACAGATCAAATCATTTAAAGATTTGCGAAAAAGGGTGCCAGGCGACTTGACTTTGTTTTATAAAGACGTATAGACACAATTTGGCAGTTTTTACAGTTTAACAGTTATTTTATTGTAAGCTATATTAATAAAACTTGTTTCTTCAACAATATTTTTCTTTCAAGAATCCAGTTTACAATTAAGAACATTATAATATTACAACTTCTTAGTTTTATTTATTGGCTTACTGCTTAGGCCTCATGCAAACTTTATATTCGATTCATATAAATAATAATATGCTATATTTTTTAAATAGTATATTATGATGTGTTATATTTGCTTCATAAAATATAAAATAATTCCCGGGGTAGGCCAATGGGCTTCTCCTTACTTTGGGTTCTGCTCTCAATAAAATTTGAATATCAATTACAGCAGTAATTATTGCATTTTTCAATGAGCTCATTAACACCATCCTTGCAGACTCTTAAGACCGAAATTAACTTTAACCTTAAGCAATATGGCCCCTCCCGAAAATCAGTCCTGGAACCGCCCTTGACTGGAGGGAAACGTATCAACCACATATAAAAGAACTCGTACGAAACTAGATGCACTGCAGCGGTAGTCAGCTATAATACTGGGAGACTGTTTTACAAGCTTCATAAAACCTTAACAAAATCCATCCCAAAGGGGTACTCAAAGGTCAAAGCGAAAAGCTCAGCTCAACAACGAAAGGAGAAAATCTTGTTCCCGAGCTAGACGTAATCTGATAATGGGACCGTCTGCTGGTTCGGATAAAGACTATGGACCAAATGCCGAGAAGACCGATATTGAACCAGAATTGTACCAACTAAAACTTAAAGATCATATGAACAAGTTGCTGCTAGCAGAGGAACAGTTGAAGGCTTTAGAAGAAGCCATTGTTAATCAAAGTGCCAGTCTCGAGTGGACTGAAAGCAAGAAGGGAACAACTGACTGCTTCCAATTTTGGTCTCATCTGCAATAGAAAAGAAACATCCTCGTGTGCACCCGTAATAAACAAACTTCTTTATAAAAATAATGTTAACTGTACTGCCACAAGGTATGGCAAGAAGTTCGAACCGTTGGCATTGGCAGAAATTGAAAAAGAAACGGGCCTTGGAATTACTAAATGTGGACTTTTTGTGGCTAGAAACTTGCAGTACCTGGTAGCATCTCCAGATGGTCTTATTGGGAATGATGGCATTGTCGAGGTGAAGTGTCCTTCAACAGGAAGCAGTCTGATCCCCGATGAAGTCATTGAACAAAATAAAGGCATAGTGGGCAAAATGTGGAAAAGGTCGCAAGACGGGACTCTTAAAATTAAACCCCGCCACTCTTATCACTTCCAGCTTCAAGGGCAGTTGCACGTCACTAAAAATGAATTGTTGTTTATTTTGCATTTGGACAACCCTAGGAATTAAAATTAAGAGAATAACACGAGACGACATCTCTTGGAAGGAAATGGAGCCCAAACTGCAAAAATTCTACATGGAATGTTTGTTTCCTGAACTCATAGATCCTCTGCAACGACGCAGCATGGCTATTAGGGAACCAACCAGTTTTATTGCAGCTCAAGAGGCCAAAAAACGTCGGTATGTAACATCAAGTTAAATTTGTGTTGCTGAAGTTCTTGATTTGTGTTTTCATTTGGTTCTCATTGATTTTGTACAGGTTTTAAATTTTAAATCTATCTCATTGTATGTACATTTGTAAATATTATATATATACAGAGTGCAACTATTCACTTATTAATGTTTACTGTATTTTAGGGAATACAATTTCACAAATTTGTTGTGTCAGATAATTTTATTTAAATGTTTTCAGTTTTTAAGGTACGATGCTTGAAAATAAAAACTTTCGCCATTTTAAAACACGAAGACTTAAATTTGATACGCTATACATAAATAGGTTTAAATAGTAATTATATATGTAACAAACTTGAAATTGATACATTGTGAGGTTAAAGAGGTATAATTTATTACGTTAAAAAAACACATACAGACCGACATACGGAAAATGAAGCATTTTTTTTTTAATTTTTGTATAGCAACGTTTATACTTATTATGACCCTTACAAGCATATTTTAAAGTTTGGCCACTTACTTACGGGACACCCTGTAATATGATTTTTAGTTTATTTACTGTCATGTAAATAATTTTACTGATATTGACAGAAACATATTCCCAGAGATAAATATGGACTGAAATATTTATCACGACGATTTAAAATGTTTTACTTATTAAAATGTACTGTATATTGTACAGTTGATTTAAAAGCAAATTTAATAACTATTTACTTACTACTATTACTTACTTAATTTGTCAGATTTTCACTTTTAGAGCTATCGCGTATATATGTTTCAGTAGTCCGTTGAGATTTTAATTTAACCTATGCTGTAAAATATTTTAAACTTTTTAATTCGTTTTGTAAAGTTTACTTAGGTTGGTAATGTAATATGATACTTAATATGTAAAATATTAATCACGAGGTTTATTGGCATTCTTTACTTTTTATGATGTATTTTGTAAAGGTGGTTTTGGCATCAAAGACCCTTTTATTTTATGCATACGCATATTCACGTAGCTATTGAATTATAATTTCTAAAACCATTATCAGTTGAATTAACGAAGTAGTTTTTTCCTTGAAATTGGTATTGTATTAGGACGGTTATTTTAGTTTTTAATGTGTAAATTAAACAATGTTACCCCACAGTATATGAAATATTTATCATTTAAATTTGGTAATATGTATGTTTTTTTGTCTTTGAAATGAACGCATAAGTTTGTTATGTTATTATAAATATCCCTTGACGATTAATTTGTTATGAGAAATGTTTTTGTATTGTTTTTTTTTTTCTATCGACACTCAACTATTTTTTACAGTGTTAAAAATATGTCGTTTAAACATAAACACATGTTTATCACAGGTTTGAAAAAATGGATTAGATGCAATGTAATATAACTTGTTTTGTTTAAGTAAAAGTTATATTTTATGTGAAATTTAATGTCGCAAAGTGTGTTTTAACAATAAATGTATTTAATCGTTTTTTTTACCAACAATTTTAGCCAAAAGTGAAATTTAGGTTAGTAAGTTTTACAAATTTAAATATATACAAGTGGGCACGAAAATCAGCTACGTTCAACTTTTACGAATGGTTTACTTTTATTTATGTATTTTAGCCAAAAGCGCAATCTAGTTTAGTCAGTGTTACATATTTGAATAATATAATTTTATACAAAAAACAAATAACTACACCAACTTATATACAAATTGTACGCACAAATTGATGAACATTTTATCTGTACTTAAATCAATTTCCAATTGATTTGAACATTACCTGTTTCAGGTATCTAAAGTTAACAACCGGCATCGACGTCCTTTGACTTGATCAAATCGTTTTCAATTGATAGTTTTATAAAATGTATGTTATTGTGTCTTCTCATGAACAAATTAAAACAATATTCACTACTTTTTATCTCACCTTTTCTTAAGGTCATTGAGAATTACAATGGACTAATTGAGTTATATGGGTGAACGAAATTTACATAACCCCATAGTAAACTGACCGATTCTGACCGTAGTAAACTCTTTTGGGAAAGTATTTTATTAACATTGTTATAACAAAAAGCGCGTATTCAAAATAAACAATTTTAGGTCAAATATTTTTATTCACCGTTGCCTTGTAACTTTATGTATGAATTGTATCAGTCGTTTGCGCAACACTGGATGTCTCGCCAAGGAGTTGGAGAGAGCCGAGGCGAGACCCGGGGCTTGGATTCTAGCGTAATTTCCAGCCCGAGACCCCAAGGTCCGAGCCCCAGCGCCAGCTAGAAACCGGTTTTATGAGTCGCCAGTCATTCAAGGGTGAGGACGGCGGAGGGGACACTACTTTTGGGGACGATGAAACTGCCCCGATATTTTAGGTACGTTTGAAATGATGAAACTGCCCCGCTCATTAAAGAGGATCAAGAAGGGTTGCCTCGCCCAGACCAGAAATGCTGAAATTGCCCCGACCGCCCGGCCAGGTAGCCGCTACGAACGGGTCTGGGGGAATTATTTTTGTCCCTGCATCCTGTCAGTGACTGCAGTCTTCTAATAACTGCCACCAATATCAGAAATTACTAGCTGATAAACTACCGCTTCGTTGGGCTATAAAAATAATATAGTGATACAATCTGTGTTTAAACTTAGGAACTCAGGAGCAATAAATTGTCAAATAAAAAGAAAGTCGCAAACCGAATATTAAGGGAAAAGACTGTATAATAATTTTACTAAACAAATAAGAGAAGAAAAATGATGTCTATGACTGGCTATTTACTTTATAAAATAATTTTTAAACATGTTAAGGATGTTACCGCATGTTAATGGGTGTGACATATCGTTCAACTATAGAGACGTGATTTTTTGTACTATATTTGTAATTTTTCAATGGAGACAGGATAAATTTAAAGACATTTTATTCAATGTAGTTTTTTATTTAAATTTCTCCAGTAGATTATTTTATTTCGGTAGTATATGTTTAAATTTAACCTCAATCAAGCATATAAAGCCTGTAAGGTTTTGTTTCTACCATTTAGTGTAATACAATCGGTTGTATTATTAGGGGTTAAACATTGTTTATGTATTCCTAAGGATCATGTATAGGCCTGTTTAAATTAGTATTACAGATACGTTATTTTTATTGAGTATTTGTTTACATGCAATGTTTAACTTGTATTAAGAAGTTGAATCTCGATGGCATTCAAACAACCGCTGTAATGCTGAATACAATTGTTTTGTTTTATAATGTTTAAACAAATAAGTGTTTTTATTTCGTTCGTTCTAACTATTTGAAATCATAAAGCAGCATAAGCATGTATTTTTGTGTAATATATGTTACTGCCAAAAATAATAATTAATACGAGTTTAGGCCAAATGAAGCTAGTAGGATTGTAAGAAATCCTGAAAATGTTTCATTTTTAAGATTCCTTTTGTTGCATTGTATTTGTAATTTACAGAATTGTTAACCCTAGGAAGCCACATATAAATGAGACTGCAGTCACTGACAAGACGCAGGGACAAAAATAATTCCCTTTTTTCCCCAGTTCCGTAGTGACTACCTGGCCGGCCGCTCGGGGCAATTTCAGCATTTCTGGTCTGGGCGAGGCGACCTTTCCTAATCCTCTTTAATGAGCGGGGCAGTTTCATCGTTTCAAAAGTACCCAAAATGTCGGGGCAGTTTCACTACGCCCCTACCTTTACTAGACGTGCAACGCACTGTCGTCACCACTTCCTGTGTCGGGTAGTTCCTAGTTCTGCCGCAACTCTCTGCCCGGTCGCAGCACTAGGGTCAGCGAAGATTTTTAGTCCGACTCCAACGTCCTCTTAGAGCCTTGTATCCGATAGACTCGGTGATGGAGCTTCGTGGAACTCAGGGTTGCCACCTAAATTCAAGTTTTTACATAAATCGTCTCTTACGATCTATCAGCATTAATCTCGCTGCATTACAAGCGACTCATACAAATCCACTCATCCCCCGTCCCCTTGTTTTCTAAACATAGTTTCAGACAAATGGAACCTAATTAGGCCCTATGAACTTTTTTGCGGACAGGCTCAAGGATAAAAACTGACTTTCAGAGGGATTCTGTTGGTCACCTGATAGCCGTTATAAATCGAATCAAACCAAATACTACAACAAATACAAATGTTTAAAGAGGTTAATTTTTACAAAATACCCCCGTAGCAGCAAACCTGCATACTCAGCGAATTTCCAATGCATATTAATTTATCTTAATACCACATAAAGCCACATACCAAGTTTCATCAATATACATTCATAAATAATCGATTTATGAAATTTTAATTATTCTCCATAAGAATAACATGGCGGCTGAGTATGCAGGTTTGCTGAAATAAGGAACACTAAAAATGGGCTTTCATACAGATATCATTATAACTCAACTAGGTAAAGCCACATACCAAGTTCTATTAATTTATGTTCATAATTAAAGGAGATAACACGTTAATTATTCTCCATAAGAATAACATGGGGCTGAGTATGCAGGTTTGATGCTACGGGAACTATCGGTCAAAAAATGGATTTTTTTGCAAATATCAATAGACCACAATGAAATGAAGCAATATACCAAGTTTCGTCAGGATAAGTTGATAAAAAAGCGAGATATACAATTTTTCTTATCCTCCATAAGAATAACATTGGACAACGTACTGTGTTTAGCACTTTCAATATCTCAGTAACCAATTGACGTAGAGCAATGATTAAAACATCAAATTGTGCGTCTTTTTAAGCTGATTCCAATGGGGAAAAATAAAATTTTACTTTTTCAAAAATGTATGTAAAAAACTCAAAAACCCCATTTTTTGGGTACAAAACCCCCCCAAAATACCCCTTCGGATAGGTCGATCCGTCTGGTTTTCGAACTTAATGTCATAAATGCTACTTTACACGTTTGTACCAAATTTCATCAAAATCGGACCTTTTTTACGAGAGTTATCGCACCCACGGACACATATATATATATATATATATACAGTTTCGAACGAATGGTGTTTTTGGGGTCTGGGGACCTCAAAACGAAAAGTTATCATGGTCCCGGGCCTAGGTCTTACCATGCCGACTACGGTAATAGCTTCTTCCCTATAGGGGAAATTCGCTAAAAAGTGCTTAGATGTGATTTAAGCTCTTAGAGATTTTTATTCAGATTTGCTTACCGAGACTTTTCATTCAAATATGTGGTTGTCAGAAATATGTTTTCCCCAAATATTCCTTGAACGGTTTAACTTTAAAATGATCGAGAATGTGTATATTTTTAAGCTTTGTACTCCGCCCTTTTACCGTCGTTTATAACATTTAAAACATACTTAATCCAACTTGAAAAATATTAAGATCTTTCTTAACGACCATGTAAATTCTTAAAGTAAAAACATGTACGAAAACTTCATCAGGTTTTCTGTAATAAACTTGTGTTCAAGCATTGGTTGACGGTTGTCCAGTCTAAGATTTCCCGAGTGACTTAAAAGGATTGTAAAGGCAAATAAACCAAAATTAAAGTTTAATTTATCGGAGTTTTAACTATAAATTTAAATGAAAATTATAAACTTGAGGAATAAGTGAAATATATGAGTGAGGTTGAGCGATTATAAAAAAACTAATAAATCAATAAATACTTTCTCGACACGAAGACCTTTTTAGCGAATTTCCCCTATAGGGAAGAAGCTATTACCGTAGGTCTCATGGTAAGACTTAAGCCCGAGACCATGATAACTTTTTATTTTGAGGTCCCCAGATGCCAAAAACACTATTCGTTCAAATTTATATATATGTATATATATATATATATGTGTGTGTGTCCGTTACCGCGATAACTTTTGAAAGAAGCGCCCGATTTTGATGAAATTTGGCAAAAATGTGGAGAGTAACAATTAAGACTTTAAGTTTCGAAAACCAGATCGATCGGTCTATGAGAAGGGGGTTTTATGGGGGTTTAAAATTTGTCAAAATCAGTTTTTGAACTTTTAACCTAAAATTTTAAAAACACTAGATTTTGGTTATAGCCATTTTATAGAGCTTTAAAAAACAAACAATTTAGTATTTTGAATCATTAAGCTAGGTTTAGTGGTTGTGGAGAAAAGTCAAAAAATGTGTCCATAAAATTTCCCATGTTAATCTTATGGGAATACGGTTTTTAAATTTTCCTCAGATAATTTCACTAAAAACTCTACATCTCTTTATACCAATCACTTCAGCTCTACAAAACAATCATTTTGGCGTTTTAATTGTTGATTTACGTACAACCGTTGCTGTGATATTAAAAGTGCTAAACACAGTACGTTGTCCAATGTTATCCTTATGGAGAATGAATAAAATGTTATATTTTGATTATTTATGTATGTATATTGATGAAACTTGGTATGTGGCTTCAACTAGTTGTGGTATATTGATATTAGTACAAAAAAAGTTTTTTGTTGATTTTTCCCGGTAGCAGCAAACCTGCATACTCGGCCCCATGTTATTCATATGGAGAATAAGTAAAGTTTTATATCTCCCTTAGTTATGAACCTAAATTAATAAAACTTGGTATGTAGCTTCACCTGGTTGAGTTAATTGATAATTGCAAAAAAACACATATCTTATCTTCCTTGTTGCAGCAAACCTGCGTACTCAATTATAATGTTATTCTTATAGAGAATAAATCAAATGCTATATATCACTTATTAATGAATGTATTTTTGTGAAACTTGGTAAGTGGCTCTAGGTAGTAGTGATACACATATGTATGCATTGGAAATTGCATACATGCATTGGAGTATGCATTGGAAATTCGCTGAGTACGCAGGTTTGCTGCGAGGGGTATTTGTGACTTTTGTTATGTTTTGTAAGTAAGTCTGTATTACGTAATTATTATTTAGCAAAAAATGATGGAAAAATGTGTGTTAACGTGTTATTGTTTCGCACTCTTCATGGAAGGAGAGGATTATAAATTGGTTGTGACGGTTGGTGAAATTGGTGAGTTCAAGTAGAAATACAATTGCCCCAGGACTGACAGGTATTGGCCGCCAACACGCCGGCGCCGCCACGCCGCGCCGCCAGTTCTTATTTCCCGATATTAGTTTGCTGTGTAACAGACAACCAGCCTAATTGGTTATGATTTTCCGATTTAATCTTGTAAAATATTGCTTGAAAACCTAGCTTTGCTCAGTGTCGTGTTTTGTCAGCATTTGAACGTAATAAGTCAGTATGAAAAGGTAAAATGTAAAAAGAGATGAGAGCTTAACAATAGTGCACTTAGGACGGAGCGAACATAATGTATCCATTAGAAACTGAGATAAAATCCAATATGGTGGTGAAAGCTCACTTCCATTATTGTTGAAAAGTTGACATTTGAACGTCGGTGATCAGCAAAACAATCTAATCGCCAATAACACATTGTTTTTTTCTGGCTTATGTTCGAACTTTGATTCCGAGTTTAGTTCCTTAAATAAACTTTAAACCCTATCTAATTAGTTTAGATTTAGATGAGTCGGTTGAATTCAGCCTCGGCCTCTGTATTGTGTCAAAATTAAAAATCGAATCGCCACAAAACCAGGGATTACAAACTTTCGATGACAATTGTGCGCTCGAATCAGAGTTAGGAGCCATTCGTCCACTCGGCACTAGGAACAACTGTGATGAAAAGAGAATACAAACACAAAGAACTCGTTTAGTTTTTCTGAAAGGAAAATCAACCCGAGAACACCTCTATAGTTTTCTTATAGTTGTAGTTTAAATTTTCCTATAGTATTCTTATGTAAATATAAATTATTATCCGTCTTTAAAATCGGCGGTAACTGGTAATGAATCGATTGTCGAAATATTCTTGTTTTAGATAATAAGGCTCAAATAAAAGTGGATTTAGGTGGATTATATTGTCAGTAAAATGCTGAATTTTAGATTGTCCTACAACTTGTTTAAAGAGAACTAACCATGGAACCAACCAACGCAATGTCATAAGAAACTAAAACAGGACCCACTAATAAAATATTTTCCACCTGAAAAATACAAATTCTTCACAATCTGAAGTTCGTCCGAAAGTAGTTTTTAGTATATTTAAATTAAAACCAATTATTGACAATTAACTATTTGTAAATTATTTAGACAAATTTTAGATTGTACGTATTAAGATTCATCAGAGGTTAATTTCATTATCCTATCCAATATCAGTTACTTCCTTTGTTTTTGGAATCTCAAACGCCAGAAACATTAACGTTACAGAAGTACACAGACGCTTTAAATGGTCAATTGTCCAGACTTCAAACTAGTCGTTAGTGAACGCCAGTAGACCTCCCGAGAGGATAAAACCTGCTCCTGATTGGTTTTAACATTGGCTCTTATGGGGATTAAGCTCCGCCCCCTTGTCCTATAAACCTATAGGACAAGAGTTCCCCCTCTTAAGCCCCGCCCCCTCTCTCTGGTTGGTTGATACCAGGTCATGTGACTGAAGCCCCGCCCCTTCCAAGATGGCGGCTCCTAACCTACCATTTGACCACGTGTGTTAACCTAACTTTTGTCACATGTTTTTTCCCGCGATTTTCCAAGATGGCGGCGCCCACGTGGCTGTTCTAACCTCACTTTAGACCACGTGTGTTAACCTATCTTTGTACCACGTGTTTTTCCCGCGCTTTTCCAATATGGCGGCATCCACGTGATTCAAGATGATGACCCAGATGGTTGAGAAAAATATATTGTATAGATAATTAGCCAACCACGTGACCCACCCACGTGATCTAGTGCTGCCATCCCAAGGAACAAAATACCAGCAGTGTATATATAAAGATGTATAAACTATGTTATAGAGTAAGAAAAAGAATGACCTACCAACCTACGCCAAATTAGTATATAACACCTAACCAAGTTACGTCACGCTACTAGCGTCGTATAGATATATTGCCAGCAAGTGCTGCCAACCCACTTTATATATATATATATATATATATATATATATATATATATATATATATATACACAGTTATACGTATATATCGCAAGAAAGTGTTGCCAAAAAAAACTCAAAAATCGCTAATATCTCGAAAACGGAAGTTCCTAGGGTCTTTTTAACCCCAGAAAACTGCCTACCACGTAGTGTAGGCACTTCAGAGGGGTATCAACCTATAAGAAAAATCTTAACAAAAATATTGCGGGTTGCATCTCAAAAAATGAAGGGGCAAAACTTCAAAATTAAATATCTTGAGAACGGCTCAGCCGATTTACATGAAACTTGGTGTACAGGTATTTGTTATCATCCTCTACATCTTTCAAAAACCTAAACTCTGTAATGCAGGTAGTATCAAAACAATTGAAGGAGCTATAATTTAAAATGTAATATCTTGAGAACAGCTCAACCGATTTACATTAAACTTGGTGTACAGGTATTTGTTAACCTTCACTACATCTCTCAAACAACATAAACTCTGTAATGCAGGTAGTATCAAAACAATTGAAGGAGCTATACTTTGAAATGTAATATCTTAAGAAAGACGGGGCCTTTTAGAATGAAACTTGGTGTACAGGTATTTGATAACCTCCACTACATCTTTCAAAAACCTAAACTCTGTACTGTATGTAGTATCAAAACATTTAAAGGAACTATATTTTGAAATTTAATATCTTAAGAACGGCTAGATCGATTTAAAATGAACTTGGTATATATGTACCTGTAAACATCCTCTACATCTTACAAAAACCTAAACTATGTACTGCAAGTATCAAAATAAAAGAAGGAGGTATACTTTGAAATGTAATTTATTTAGAACGCATTGGATTGTGTTGTTCCCTCAATTGTCATTGGTTTGTGTAGGTCCCTCAATTGTCATTGGTTAGTGTGGATCCCTCAATTGTCTTTGGTTTATGTAGGTCCCTCAATTTTCATTGGTTTGTGTAGGTCCCTCAACTTTCATTTGTTTGTGTAGGTCCCTCAATTGTCATTGGTTTGTTTAGGCCCCTCAATTGTCATTGGTTTGTGTAGGTCCCTCAATTGTCACTGGTTCGTGTTGGTCCCTAAATTGTCTTTGGTTTGTGTAGGTCCCTCAATTTTCTTTGGTTTGTGTAAGTCCCTTATTTGTCATTAATTTGTGTAGGTCTCTAAATTGTCATTGGCGTTTGGAGATCTCTTATTTGCCATTGGTTTGTGTAGGTCCCTCAATTGTCATTGGTTTGTGTAGGTCCCTCAATATTAGTTGATTAGTGTAGGCCTCTCAATTGTTAATGGTTTGTGTAGGTCCCTCAAATGTCATTGGTTTGTGTAGATCCCTCAACTTTCATTGGTACGTGTAGGTCCCTCAATTGTCATTGGTTTGTAAGTCACTCAATTGTCATTGGTTTGTATAGATCCCTCCATTGTCATTGGTATGTGTAGGCCCCTCAATTGCCTTTGGCTTTTGTAGGTCCCTCAATTACCATTGGTTTGTATAGGTCCCTCAATTGTCATTGGTTAGTGTGGATCCCTCAATTGTCCTTGGTTTATGTAGGTCCCTCAATTGTCATTGGTTTGTGTAGGCCCCTCAATTGTCATTGGTTTGGGTAGGTCCCTCAAATGTCATTGGTTCGTGTTGGTCTGTAAATTGTCTTTGGTTTGTGTAGGTCCCTCAATTTTCTTTGGTTTGTGTAAGTCCCTCAATATTAGTTGGTTAGTGTAGGTCTCTCAATTGTCAATGGTTTGTGTAGGTCCCTCACATGTCATTGGTTTTCGTAGATCCCTCAACTTTCATTGGTACGTGTACGTCCCTCAATTGTCATTGGTTTGTGTAGATCCTTCAATTGTCATTGGTTAGTTTAGGTCCCTCAACTGCCACTGGTTTGTGTAGGTCCTTCAATTGTCATTGGGTTGTGTAGGTCCCTCAATTTTCAATGGTTGTGTAGGACCCTACAATTGCCACTGGTCTCAATTGTCATTGAATTGTGTTGGTCCCTCAATTGTCATTGGTATGTGTATGTTCCTCAATTTTCAATGGTTTGTATAGGACCCTACAATTGCCACTGGTCTCAATTGTCATTTTATTGTGTTGGTCCCTCAATTGTCATTGGTATAAGTATGTCACTCAGTTTTTAATGGTTTGTGTAGGACCCTACAATGTCCACTGGTCTCAATTGTCATTGGATTGTGTTGGACCCTTAATTGTCATTGGGTTGTGTAGGTCTCTCAATTTTCAATGGTTTGTGTAGGACCCTACAATTGCCACTGGTCTCAATTGTCATTGGATTGTGTTGGTCCCTCAATTTTCATTGGTTTGTGTAGGTCCCTCAATAGTCATTGGTTTGTTTAGGTCCCTCAATAGTCATTGGTTTGTTTAGGTCCCCCAATTGTCATTTGTTTGTATAGGTCCCTCAATTGTAATTAGTATGTGAAGGCCCCAAAATTGCAATTAGTTTATGTAGGTCCGTCAATTGTCGTTGGCGTTTGGAGGTCCCTTAATTGCCATTGGTTTGTGTAGGTCCCTCAATAGTCATTTGTTTTCTTTTAAGTCCCATAATTGTTATTGGTTTGTATAGGTCCCTCAATTGTCATTGGTTTGTGTAGGTCCCTCAATATTAGTTGGTTAGTGTAGGTCTCTCAATTGTCAATGGTTTGTGTAGGTCCCTCACATGTCATTGGTTTTTGTAGATCCCTCAACAGTCATTGATATGTGTAGGTCCCTCAACAGCAATTTATTCGTGCAGGTCCCTCAATTTTCATTGGTTCGTGTAGATCCCTGAATTGTCATTGGCATGTGTAGGTCCCTCAATTTTCAATGGTTTGTGTGGGTCTCTTAGTTGTTATTGCTATGTGTAGGTCCCTCAATTATCATCGGTTTTTGTTGGTCCATCAATTGACATAGGTTTGTGTAGGTCCCTCAATTAGCATTGGTATGTGTAGGTCCCTCAATTGCCATTGGTATGTGTAGGTCCCTCAACAGTCATTGGTATGTGTAGATCTCCCATTTTTCATTGGTTTGTGTAGGTCCAGCAATTGTCATTGGTTTACGTAGGAGCCCCAACTGTCATTAGTATGTGAAGGTACCACGATTGCAATTGGTTTGTGTAGGTCCATCAATTGTCATTGGGATTTGGAGGTTCCGTAATTTCCATTGGTTTGTGTTGGTCCCTCAATTGTCATTAGTTTGTGTAGGTCCTTCAATTGTCATTAGTTAGTTTAGGTCCCTCAAGTGCCACTGGTTTGTGTAGGTCCTTCAATTGTCATTGTGTTGTGTAGGTCCTTCAATTTTCAATGGTTTGTGTAGGACCCAACAATTGCCACTGGTCTCAATTGTCATTGGCTTGTGTTGGTCCCTCAATTGTCATTGGTATGTGTACGTCCCTCAACTGCCATTGATTTGTGCAGGTCCCTCATTTGTCATTGGTTTATTTAGGTCGCACAATTTCCACTGGGTTGTGTAGGTCCCTCAAACTTCAATGGTACGTGCTGGTCCCTCAATAGTCAATGGTATGCATTGTACCCTCAATTGTCATTGGTTTGAGTAGGTCCCTCAATTGTCATTGGGATGTGTAGGTCCCTCAATGACATAGGTTTGAGTAGGTCCCTCAATTGGCATTGGTATGTGTAGATACCACAACTGAAATTGATTTGTGTAGGGCCCTCGATTGGCATTTGTATGTGTAGGTCCCTCAATAGTCATTGGTATGTGTAGTTCCCTCAAATGTCATTGGTTTGTGTTGGTCCCTCAATGTTCATTGGTATGTGTAGGCCTCTCAATTTCCATTGGTTTTTGTAGGTCCCACAATTGCCATTTGTTTGTATAGGGCCCACAATAGTCATCGGTTTGTATAGGACCCCCAATCGTCATTGGTTTGAGTAGGTCCCTCAATTGTCATTGTTTTATGTAGGACCCTCAATTGTCATTAGTATGTGAAGGCCCGACAGTTACAATTGGTTTGTGTACGCAGACATATCTACAATTAAATATCCTGCTATTAGAAACGTTATAATAGGCCTGGCAATTGATTCAAGACAATCGTGGAGATATTTAAAACCCTGATCCATACTAGCAATGGTTATGCGAGGAGGTCTACAAGCAGCTTGAATAATATAAGACATAGCCTCCAAGTAAAAGGCGAATTCAGCATATACTTCAATACAAAATCTTGTAATGTCGACAGTTTGCAAATGTAACACACTCTTGTACCAAAATACAAAATACAAACGGTAGCTTTGTACACTGTAGAACGGTTGTAGCTAGAGACCGTAGTATAACCAGATATAGAACAATTCAGTCTTATCCCATTATGGGACATAATTCATCTATTATACTTACCGTATTTCGTTTACCCTAAAGCTAAAATGAAGACAGCCCTAATATAAAGTTGGGGTGTGCCAGTTGGCTCAAAAGTTGTAATATCTCTTGACGATACTGTACAACTAGCCTGTAAATTTCTTAACTTATATATAATTTAGTTGAAGGAAGGTTGGTTGTGCCTAGAAGGAATGTCAGCTACAATAACTTCTGTTGTTTGTGTTTTTACAAGAAACCCACTTAAATGGCAAATTATATAATCACTGACATGTTCGATTGCTATAATGTAGTATTTTACACCCATATATTGTACCTCACTACCTATATCTCAGTTAAATTTACAACAATCCCAATATTTTTAGTTGTGCCCGTAACATGACAATAATTAAAATACCTGTTATACAACAATTATATACCTGTTATACACTTCCATGACAACCATTAAGAAATCTTATCTTCGGTTTAGTTCCCTTTTCACCAACTACACTTACACTAACGCTAAAATATACTACTGGTACGCTCTTTCCCATATCCATCACAGTAGTATTGACAGGCGTGCCAGGATTAAAAGCAGTGCCAGTGGGTTTTGCACTAATTTATATAACATTATTTTTATACTTAACATAAAATACAGGTCTTTTGAACATTTTCAAAGGCTTACTGACTAACTTGATTCTCAGTTTGGTACCTATTTTTGTAGATTATACTATATAACGTTTCCTGAGAAATAATCACGACATTTTCAGAATACAAATGGGAGTCCTTTGGCTTTTCGGGGATCTGTAAACGGATTCTGTTTTCAAAGTTGAGACGATCAAGTGGTATTGTTGCCTTGGGACTTACATACCTTTATCGTTGGGCGAAGTTCCAGGAGGCTGATTTTGTTTTCTTCAGCTGATATTGTGTTACTGTAAACACTTAAAAACTGATACTGAAGTTAACCTTGAAAATAAAGCTAAAAATTAAAACGTCATTTCAGGAAAGAAATTTTAATCTCTGGAATTCAGTAATAATACAAAATGAACGTAACATCTAAAATTTCATTAAAACCACATTAATAGTTATTTCTTTGATGGAAACGGTCAACATCATAGTAACACTCTCAGGCAAACCAAGGTTTTCTATTAGTTTTGAGCTGTTTTTATTAAAGCCCTTCTTAATCAAAATATCATGCACGTTTATTAAAACTGTCAAGAAACAAAGTGACTAATGGGAACCACTAACCAATTGACCAGGATTGTCAGTGCTGTTTACGCAAAGGAAATAATATGTTAATTTTCAAATTTACTAAAACGTCATTAATGTCCTCTAGTGGTAACAACTTAAAAGCCTAAGTAGTATCAGACCCCAAAAAAATCAAAATATTTTTGTTTAAGATCTTAGATACGTTTTTAAAATAAGTTTCAATCAGCTCATCATCAACCCATCTGTTATTAGCATTGGTTTAATTAGCAGCAAATTGAATACATTTATACTTAATTTAAATTAGTGTATAATCTAATGAGCTAACAGTAACTTTAACTTCGTTGTGTTCAACCAATGTTGTGTTATGTCTAGTAATTGCTCTAAGTTTCCCATTCAAGTACGGTACTGTTTGTGAACACTCAAAAAAGAGATTTGTCACGTTGTCCCAAACTAGTTTTAATGTCGTCAAGACTAGCTCAGAAGCTACGTTAAAAATAAACTATAAATACATATGATTTACGATGGTTCGTTCACAATCACAATTTGTAATAACAACCACTTCATGACATAATACTTATTACACATATTCGATCTAAGCTTCCAAACCACAGTAAACTACGTAATTCATGCCGTAGTATCACGGTGTATTTTCTACTGTAGTGATTTCCCCAGTAGGCATAATCTCACTCTTCGAACGAGACCAAAGTCACGATAATGATCTTAACTAAAATTCGGAACTCTTCCGCCCTTGTCACACGTGGTATCACACTGTAAGAGTACCATACGTCTTCTGCATTTGATTGAGTGACAGCCACTTCATAACAAAATACTACCTCCTACGTGGTTTTACCCAAGTTTCCACACCACAGTAGACCGTGTAGGTCAGGCTGTAGGGTTCCGGCGCGTTCTTTTTGGTTACCCAGAGCTTCACCAGTAGTCCTAAACTCTGGGGTAAGGGGCCCCAACATCGCCCACTTACGGTAGTAGCCAAACCAAGGCAAATTGCTACCTCCCTTCTTGTTGGTAAATTTTACTATTATTTACAACCTCCACAAGTCCGTTCAAGCCATCACGGGGTTGCCCTCAGCCGAATTTCGAGCACCCCCGCCCCTTTACTAAACACCCGTAGAGGTATACTACTTATAACTACTTAACGACCACTGAAAGTCCGTTCAAGCCATCACGGAGCCACAACCACCAATAAACAATACATATTCCTGTGGTTGTTAATGCCATTTTTTAACTTTTCCTTTTTTAAATTTTATTTTTTATTTGCTGAAAACATTTACAAATACACCTAACCTTAGCTAGCTTAAATTAACTTAAGCACTGCTTCAATTTTGTAATTTTTGATTTGCTGAAATTTGTACAAACAAACCTAAACTTAGCTATAATAAATTAACCTAACGATGAGATACCTTTTTATATTAAAAGAGGGTATGTCTAACTGATTGCGTCGGTTGGCATAAACAACCGATTATACCATCCTTGGTCTCTTCCTGATAACTTTCGGGAGATCCCCGAAATGTTCGTGAAAGTCCGTTATCATTCGGGTGTTTTCGGCTTCTTTTTACAACTCTTTTCCTATAAATTGGATTAATCTTGTATTTTCCTCAGATAGGTGTCTGACTTGAAACTGCTTGAACATAAAAATGAGCACTCCTCTGTCAATACTAAGCGCTTCTAAGACTGTTTTTAGTAAAAGATTCGGGATGTGTCGTAAGAAGACAACATTTTTAATTACTTCACCGCCTAGTGGTGTAAGTGATATTGAATGGTTGAAAAAAGGCATAGAGCATATAATCGACTATGTTAAAGAGGATTCCTCAGAAAACGATAAGATTGGTTTCACATTCAGTAGCCCTCATTTTCAAGGCAGTGACGCATATGTGGCCTTCAAGCCTGCTCAGCACGTTTTTGCTAATGATCTGCTCCATGTAGTTGGGTGTCTTATGCAAAGCAATAGAGATAAAGGTGCCTCGTGGAGTGATAAAATCACCGTAGACGTAACTCGAGTAAGAACACTTATTATGGTTTCCGCTATAGATTCACTTGAACGGAACGTAAATCAGAAAAATTACCCCCTAGGATCTCCAAAAATCGACACCTGCGAGCTAATACCGAGGAATTCCAACGATTACGACTCTTTTAAGAATTATTGTAAGAATAAAAGAAGTGTAGTCTGGATTGACAACACTGATGACCTGAGTTTACTAAAGGCGATAGTTGTGGGTAAAGCCAAGCTTAAGAATGATCCTGAATATGAACTTATCCGCAAAAACAGAAAAAACCGACAATCTCTTAAGGCTAAGATTCTCCTGAATAAAGCAAAATTAAGACTACCTATTAAGGTGTTCGGTCTTAGTGAACTCAGGTTACTGCAAGCACACCTGAAGAAATATGATCTTAAAGTATATCAATACATACCTGGAGGATATGAATTAGCGTTCGATGGTACAAATTCTAGTGCTAAACATGATATAAAACTAATTCGTTGTAATGGGCATTACAATGTGATTGTGAAATGAGTTTGTCAATTTTTAGGGTAACGCAATCTAAATCAAAGCCCAGCCTCGACACATCCTAAACCCCGTCCAACCCAAAAGCAATTCTTTTCACACCCAACCATAATATATTTGACAATCTTCCAGGTAAAATGGCACGGCCAGTATGATTGTGTTCATGAGCTCAATCGGGGTTTTCCGCCATTCTTAGACTCTTCATATGATATTCGGGAGTTCCTGGATGTGCTCTTTTATCTTCGTTATCATACAGGTATTTTGGCTTTTTCTGCAACTATTGTCCTATTTATCTGGGTAGTCACGTGTTTCATCTCAGTTGGATGTCTGATGTTAAGTTTGATAAGACGGGGAAATAAGTACCCCTCCGTCGATAATAAGCACTGGCGAGCCAGTTTTTAACAAAACATTCGGAATAGTCGTAGGAAGATACAATTTTAGATTACTCCCCCACCTAGTGGTGTGAGTGATGTTAAATGGTTGGTAAAAGTTATTGAGCATTTGATCAACTATATCAAAGAGGATTCATCGGCAAACGACATGATTGGATTAATTTTCAGAAACCCTCATTTTCAAGGGAACGACGCTTATGTGGCTTTTAAGCTTGTTCTAAATATGTTTGCTAATGAGCTGCTCCAAGTAGTTAGTGGTCTTATGCAAAGGAAAAGAGTTAAAGGTGTCTATTGGAATTATATAATAACCGTTGAAGTAACTCAAGTAATAACGCCTAGTATAATCTCCACTAGGGATTCATAAAACAATAAAAACAAACAAATCAACACCATGTCTTTTGCGGTTTTTTCAAGATGACGGTAAGACAGAAGTTTGAGTTCCTCTGCGGGTGATTATTAACGGGATGGGGTGCTTAGCATTCGGTTGAGGGCTCCTCCGTGATGGCTTGAAACGGACATGAGAGGTTTGTAAATAACTATACATAGTATACCGCTGAGGGTGATTAGTAAAGGGGCGGGGGTGCTCGGCATTCGGTTGAGGACACCTCCGTGATGGCTTGAAACGGACATGAGAGGTTTGTAAATAACTATACATAGTATACCACTGAGGGTGATTAGTAAAGGGGCGGGGGTGTTTGTCATTCGGTTGACGACACCTCCGTGATGGCTTGAAACGGACATGGGAGGTTTGTAAATAACTATACATAGTATACCACTGAGGGTGATTAGTAAAGGGGCGGGGGTGCTCGGCATTCGGTTGACGACACCTCCGTGATGGCTTGAAACGGACATGAGAGGTTTGTATATAACTATACATAGTATACCGCTGAGGGTGATTAGTAAAGGGGCGGGGGTGTTTGGCATTCGGTTGACGACACCTCCGTGATGGCTTGAAACGGACATGAGAGGTTTGTAAATAACTATACATAGTATACCGCTGAGGGTGATTAGTAAAGGGGCGGGGGTGCTCGGCATTCGGTTGAGGACACCTCCGTGATGGCTTGAAACGGACATGAGAGGTTTGTATATAACTATACATAGTATACCGCTGAGGGTGATTAGTAAAGGGGCGGGGGTGCTCGGCATTCGGTTGAGGACACCTCCGTGATGGCTTGAAACGGACATGAGAGGTTTGTAAATAACTATACATAGTATACCGCTGAGGGTGATTAGTAAAGGGGCGGGGGTGCTCGGCATTCGGTTGAGGACACCTCCGTGATGGCTTGAAACGTACATGAGAGGTTTGTAAATAACTATACATAGTATACCGCTGAGGGTGATTAGTAAAGGGGCGGGGGTGCTCGGCATTCGGTTGAAGACACCTCCGTGATGGCTTGAACGGACTTTCAGTGGTCGTTAAGTAGTTATAAGTAGTATACCTCTACGGGTGTTTAGTAAAGGGGCGGGGGTGCTCGAAATTCGGCTGAGGGCAACCCCGTGATGGCTTGAACGGACTTGTGGAGGTTGTAAATAATAGTAAAATTTACCAACAAGAAGGGAGGTAGCAATTTTCCTTGGTTTGGCTACTACCGTAAGTGGGCGATGTTGGGGCCCCTTACCCCAGAGGTTAGGACTACTGGTGAAGCTCTGGGTAACCAAAAAGAACGCGCCGGAACCCTACAGCCTGACCTACACGGTCTACTGTGGTGTGGAAACTTGGGTAAAACCACGTGGGAGGTAGTATTTTGTTATGAAGTGGCTGTCACTCAATCAAATGCAGAAGACGTATGGTACTCTTACAGTGTGATACCACGTGTGACAAGGGCGGAAGAGTTCCGAATTTTAGTTAAGATCATTATCGTGACTTTGGTCTCGTTCGAAGAGTGAGAATATGCCTACTGGGGAAATCACTACAGTAGAAAATACACCGTGATACTACGGCCTGAATTACGTAGTTTACTGTGGTATGGAAGCTTAGATCGAATATGTGTAATAAGTATTATGTCATGAAGTGGTTGTTATTACAAATTGTGATTGTGAACGAACCATCGTAAATCATATGTATTTATAGTTTATTTTTAACGTAGCTTCTGAGCTAGTCTTGACGACATTAAAACTAGTTTGGGACAACGTGACAAATCTCTTTTTTGAGTGTTCACAAACAGTACCGTACTTGAATGGGAAACTTAGAGCAATTACTAGACATAACACAACATTGGTTGAACACAACGAAGTTAAAGTTACTGTTAGCTCATTAGATTATACACTAATTTAAATTAAGTATAAATGTATTCAATTTGCTGCTAATTAAACCAATGCTAATAACAGATGGGTTGATGATGAGCTGATTGAAACTTATTTTAAAAACGTATCTAAGATCTTAAACAAAAATATTTTGATTTTTTTGGGGTCTGATACTACTTAGGCTTTTAAGTTGTTACCACTAGAGGACATTAATGACGTTTTAGTAAATTTGAAAATTAACATATTATTTCCTTTGCGTAAACAGCACTGACAATCCTGGTCAATTGGTTAGTGGTTCCCATTAGTCACTTTGTTTCTTGACAGTTTTAATAAACGTGCATGATATTTTGATTAAGAAGGGCTTTAATAAAAACAGCTCAAAACTAATAGAAAACCTTGGTTTGCCTGAGAGTGTTACTATGATGTTGACCGTTTCCATCAAAGAAATAACTATTAATGTGGTTTTAATGAAATTTTAGATGTTACGTTCATTTTGTATTATTACTGAATTCCAGAGATTAAAATTTCTTTCCTGAAATGACGTTTTAATTTTTAGCTTTATTTTCAAGGTTAACTTCAATATTATCAGTTTTTAAGTGTTTATAGTAACACAATATCAGCTGAAGAAAACAAAATCAGCCTCCTGGAACTTCGCCCAACGATAAAGGTATGTAAGTCCCAAGGCAACAATACCACTTGATCGTCTCAACTTTGAAAACAGAATCCGTTTACAGATCCCCGAAAAGTCAAAGGACTCCCATTTGTATTCTGAAAATGTCGTGATTATTTCTCAGGAAACGTTATATAGTATAATCTACAAAAATAGGTACCAAACTGAGAATCAAGTTAGTCAGTAAGCCTTTGAAAATGTTCAAAAGACCTGTATTTTATGTTAAGTATAAAAATAATGTTATATAAATTAGTGCAAAACCCACTGGCACTGCTTTTAATCCTGGCACGCCTGTCAATATTACTGTGATGGATATGGGAAAGAGCGTACCAGTAGTATATTTTAGCGTTATTGTAAGTGTAGTTGGTGAAAAGGGAACTAAACCGAAGATAAGATTTCTTAATGGTTGTCATGGAAGTGTATAACAGGTATATAATTGTTGTATAACAGGTATTTTAATTATTGTCATGTTACGGGCACAACTAAAAATATTGGGATTGTTGTAAATTTAACTGAGATATAGGTAGTGAGGTACAATATATGGGTGTAAAATACTACATTATAGCAATCGAACATGTCAGTGATTATATAATTTGCCATTTAAGTGGGTTTCTTGTAAAAACACAAACAACAGAAGTTATTGTAGCTGACATTCCTTCTAGGCACAACCAACCTTCCTTCAACTAAATTATATATAAGTTAAGAAATTTACAGGCTAGTTGTACAGTATCGTCAAGAGATATTACAACTTTTGAGCCAACTGGCACACCCCAACTTTATATTAGGGCTGTCTTCATTTTAGCTTTAGGGTAAACGAAATACGGTAAGTATAATATTTAAGTATAATTATGCCCCATAATGGGATAAGACTGAATTGTTCTATATCTGGTTATACTACGGTCTCTAGCTACAACCGTTCTACAGTGTACAAAGCTACCGTTTGTATTTTGTATTTTGGTACAAGAGTGTGTTACATTTGCAAACTGTCGACATTACAAGATTTTGTATTGAAGTATATGCTGAATTCGCCTTTTACTTGGAGGCTATGTCTTATATTATTCAAGCTGCTTGTAGACCTCCTCGCATAACCATTGCTAGTATGGATCAGGGTTTTAAATATCTCCATGATTGTCTTGAATCAATTGCCAGGCCTATTATAACGTTTCTAATAGCAGGATATTTAATTGTAGATATGTCTGCGTACACAAACCAATTGTAACTGTCGGGCCTTCACATACTAATGACAATTGAGGGTCCTACATAAAACAATGACAATTGAGGGACCTACTCAAACCAATGACGATTGGGGGTCCTATACAAACCGATGACTATTGTGGGCCCTATACAAACAAATGGCAATTGTGGGACCTACAAAAACCAATGAAAATTGAGAGGCCTACACATACCAATGAACATTGAGGGGCCAACACATACCAATGACTACTGAGGGACCTACAAATACAAATGCCAATCGAGGGACCTACACAAATCAATTTCAGTTGTGGTATCTACACATACCAATGCCAATTGAGGGACCTACTCAAACCTATGTCATTGAGGGACCTACACATCCCAATGACAATTGAGGGACCTACTGAAACCAATGACAATTGAGGGTACAATGCATACCATTGACTATTGAGGGACCAGCACGTACCATTGAAGTTTGAGGGACCTACACAACCCAGTGGAAATTGTGCGACCTAAATAAACTAATGACAAATGAGGGACCTGCACAAATCAATGGCAATTGAGGGACCTTAACAAACCAATGACAATTGAGGGACCTTAACAAACCAATGACAATTGAGGGACCAACACAATCCAATGACAATTGAGACCAGTGGCAATTGTAGGGTCCTACACAAACCATTGAAAATTGAAGGACCTACACAACCCAATGACAATTGAAGGACCTACACAAACCAGTGGCAGTTGAGGGACCTAAACTAACTAATGACAATTGAAGGACCTACACAAACTAATGACAATTGAGGGACCAACACAAACCAATGGAAATTACGGGACCTCCAAATCCCAATGACAATTGATGGACCTACACAAACCAATTGCAATCGTGGTACCTTCACATACTAATGACAGTTGGGGCTCCTACGTAAACCAATGACAATTGGGGGACCTAAACAAACCAATGACTATTGAGGGACCTACACAAACCAATGGAAATTGAGGGACCAACACAATCCAATGACAATTGAGACCAGTGGCAATTGTAGGGTCCTACACAAACCATTGAAAATTGAGAGACCTACACAACCCAATGACAATTAAGGGTCCAACACAATCCAATGACAATTGAGACCAGTGGAAATTGTAGGGTCCTACACAAACCATTAAAAACTGAGTGACATACTTATACCAATGACAATTGAGGGACCAACACAATTCAATGACAATTGAGACCAGTGGCAATTGTAGGGTCCTACACAAACCATTGAAAATTTAGGGACCTACACAACCCAATGACAATTGAAGGACCTACACAAACCAGTGGCAGTTGAGGGACCTAAACTAACCAATGACAATTGAAGGATCTACACAAACCAATGACAATTGAGGGACCAGCACAAACCAATGGCAATTAAGAGACCTCCAAATACCAATGACGATTTATGGACCTACACAAACCAATTGCAATCGTGGTACCTTCTCATACTAATGACAGTTGAGGGTACTAAGTAAACCAATGACAATTATGGGACCTACACAAACCAATGACAAATGGGAGATCTACACATACAAATGACTATTGGGAGACCTACATATACCAATGGCAATTGAGGGATCTACACAAACCTATGTCAATTGATGGACCTGCACGAATAAATTGCTGTTGAGGGACCTACACATATCAATGACAGTTGAGGGATCTACAAAAACCAATGACATGTGAGGGACCTACACAAACCATTGACAATTGAGAGACCTACACTAACCAACTAATATTGAGGGACCTACACAAACCAATGACAATTGAGGGACCTATACAAACCAATAACAATTGGGGGACTTAAAAGAAAACAAATGACTATTGAGGGACCTACACAAACCAATGGCAATTAAGGGACCTCCAAACGCCAACGACAATTGACGGACCTACATAAACTAATTGCAATTTTGGGGCCTTCACATACTAATTACAATTGAGGGACCTATACAAACAAATGACAATTGGGGGACCTAAACAAACCAATGACTATTGAGGGACCTACACAAACCAATGAAAATTGAGGGACCAACACAATCCAATGACAATTGAGACCAGTGGCAATTGTAGGGTCCTACACAAACCATTGAAAATTGAGAGACCTACACAACCCAATCACAATTAAGGGTCCAACACAATCCAATGACAATTGAGACCAGTGGAAATTGTAGGGTCCTACACAAACCATTAAAAACTGAGTGACATACTTATACCAATGACAATTGAGGGACCAACACAATTCAATGACAATTGAGACCAGTGGCAATTGTAGGGTCCTACACAAACCATTGAAAATTGAGGGACCTACACAACCCAATGACAATTGAAGGACCTACACAAACCAGTGGCAGTTGAGGGACCTAAACTAACCAATGACAATTGAAGGATCTACACAAACCAATGACTATTGAGGGACCAGCACAAACCAATGGCAATTAAGGGACCTCCAAATACCAATGACGATTTATGGACCTACACAAACCAATTGCAATCGTGGTACCTTCTCATACTAATGACAGTTGAGGGTACTAAGTAAACCAATGACAATTGTGGGACCTACACAAACCAATGACAAATGGGAGATCTACACATACCAATGACTGTTGGGAGACCTACACATACCAATGGCAATTGAGGGATCTACACAAACCTATGTCAATTGATGGACCTGCACATCCCAATGACAATTGAGGGATCTACACAAACCAATGGCAATTGAGGGACCTATACATACCAATGAACATTGAGGGACCTACACATACAAATGACAAGTGAGGGACATATACTAACCAATGACAATTGAGTGACCTACAAACCAATGAAAATTGAGGGACCTACACAAACCAACGACAATTAAGGGACCTACACAATCCAATGACAATCGAGAGACCAGAAATACCAATGACAATTGAGGGACCAACACGTACCGATGAAAGTTGAGGGATCTACACAAACCAATGGAAATTGAGCGACCTAAACAAACCAATAACTATTGAAGGACCTACACATACCAATGGCAATTGAGGGATCTACACAAACCAATGACAATTGAGGGACCTACACATACCAATGACCATTGAGTGACCTACACATACAAATGACAAGTGAGGGACCTTCACAAACCAATGACTTTTGAGGGACCTTCACAAACCAATGAAAATTGAGGGACCTACACGAACCAATGGCAATTTAGGACCTACACATACCAATGACAATTGAGGGATCTAAACAAACCAATGACAATTGAGTGACTTACAAACCAATGACAATTGAGGGACCTACACGTACCAATGAAAGTTGAGGGATCTACGAAAACCAATGACAAGTGAGGGACCTACACAAACCATTGACAATTGAGAGACCTACACTAACCAACTAATATTGAGGGACTTACACAAACCAAAGAAAATTGAGGGACCCTACACAAACCAAAGACAATTTACAGACCAACACGAACCAATGACAATTGAGGGACCTACCCAAACCAATGACAATTGAGGGGCCTACACAAACCAATGACAATTGAGGGACCTACATAAACCAAGGACAATTGAGGGATCCACACTAACCAATGACAATTGAGGGACCTATACAAACCAATGGCAATTGAGGGACCTACAAAAGCCAATGGCAATTGAGGGACCTACACATACCAATGACAATGGAGGGATCTATACAAACCAATGACAATTGAGTGACTTACAAACCAATGACAATTGAGGGACCTACACGTACCAATGAAAGTTGAGGGATCTACACAAACCAATGACATGTGAGGGACCTACACAAACCATTAACAATTGAGAGGCCTACACTAATCAACTAATATTGAGGGACCTACACAAACCAATGACAATTGAGGGATATACACAAACCAATGACAATTAAGGGACCTACACAAACCAATGGCAAATAAGAGATCTCCAAACACCAATGACAATTTAGAGACTTACACAAATTAATGACAAATAAGGGACTTACACAAACCAAAGAAAATTGAGGGACCTACACAAACCAAAGACAATTTAGGGATCAACACGAACCAGTGACAATTGAGGGACCTACACAAACCAATGACAATTGAGGGGCCTAAACAAACCAATGACAATTGAGGGACCTACACAAACAAATGAAAGTTGAGGGACCTACACAAACCAATGAAAATTGAGGGACCTACATAAACCAAAGACAATTGAGGGATCCACACTAACCAATGGCAATTGAGGGACCTACACAAACCAATGACAATTGAGGGAACAACACAATCCAATGCGTTCTAAATAAATTACATTTCAAAGTATAGCTCCTTCTATTATTTTGATACTTGCAGTACATAGTTTAGGTTTTTGTAAGATGTAGAGGATGTTTACAGGTACATATATACCAAGTTCATTTTAAATCGATCTAGCCGTTCTTAAGATATTAAATTTCAAAATATAGTTCCTTCAAATGTTTTGATACTACATACAGTACAGAGTTTAGTTTTTTGAAAGATGTAGTGGAGGTTATCAAATACCTGTACACCAAGTTTCATTCTAAAAGGCCCCGTCTTTCTTAAGATATTACATTTCAAAGTATAGCTCCTTCAATTGTTTTGATACTACCTGCATTACAGAGTTTATGTTGTTTGAGAGATGTAGTGAAGGTTAACAAATACCTGTACACCAAGTTTAATGTAAATCGGTTGAGCCGTTCTCAAGATATTACATTTTAAATTATAGCTCCTTCAATTGTTTTGATACTACCTGCATTACAGAGTTTAGGTTTTTGAAAGATGTAGAGGATGATAACAAATACCTGTACACCAAGTTTCATGTAAATCGGCTGAGCCGTTCTCAAGATATTTAATTTTGAAGTTTTGCCCCTTCATTTTTTGAGATGCAGCCCGCAATATTTTTGTTAAGATTTTTCATATAGTTTTATACCCCTCTGAAGTGCCTACACTACGTAGTAGGCAGTTTTCTGGGGTCAAAACGACCCTAGGAACTACATATGTATGTTTTCGAGATATTAGCGATTTTTGAGTTTTTTTTGGCAACACTTTCTTGCGATATATACGTATAACTGTGTATATATATATATATATATATATATATATATATATATATATATATATATATATATAAAGTGGGTTGGCAGCACTTGCTGGCAATATATCTATACGAGGCTGGTAGCGTGACGTAACTTGGTTAGGTGTTATATACTAATTTTGCGTAGGTTGGTAGGTCATTCTTTTTCTTACTCTATAACATAGTTTATACATCTTTATATATACACTGCTGGTATTTTGTTCCTTGGGATGGCAGCACTAGATCACGTGGGTGGGTCACGTGGTTGGCTAATTATCTATACAATATATTTTTCTCAACCTTCTGGGTCATCATCTTGAATCACGTGGACGCCGCCATATTGGAAAAGCGCGGGAAAACACGTGGTACAAAGATAGGTTAACACACGTGGTCTAAAGTGAGGTTAGAACAGCCACGTGGGCGCCGCCATCTTGGAAAATCGCGGGAAAAAACATGTGACAAAAGTTAGGTTAACACACGTGGTCAAATGGTAGGTTAAGAGCCGCCATCTTGGAAGGGGCGGGGCTTCAGTCACATGACCTGGTATCAACTAACCAGAGAGAGGGGCGGGGCTTAAGAGGGGGAACTCTTGTCCTATTGGTTTATAGGACAAGGGGGCGGAGCTCAATCCCCATAAGAGCCAATGTTAAAACCAATCAGGAAAAGGTTTTATCCTCTCGGGAGGTCTACTAACGCCGCATTAGGTATGTGAAGCTGGCAGCGCCCATTTTGAAAATAAACGTGAAAATAACCTAAATCGTTTGTTTAGGTTTGTTTAGCTATTTTCGACGTTTGTTTGGCCTTATTTGCTTTTAAAAACGAAAAATAAAGTGGGCGTTGCTAGCTTCACACCAACAGCGCCCATTAGTCATGTTGAGCTAAATACTATTGAAATCGTTTGTTTATCGTTTGTTTAGGTTTGTTTAGCTATTTTCGACGTTTGTTTGGCCTTACTTGCTTTTAAAAACGAAAAATAAAGTGGGCGTTGCTAGCTTCACACCAACAGCGCCCATTAGTCATGTTGAGCTAAATACCATTGAAATCGTTTGTTTATTGTTTGTTTAGGTTTGTTTAGCTATTTTCGTCGTTTGCTTGGCATTAGTTGCTTTAGAATTCAAAAAATTAAATAGGCGCTGCTGGTGTGAAGCTAGCAATGCCCACTTTTTTCGAATTCTAAAGCAACTAATGCCAAACAAACGACGACAATAGCTAAATACCCCCGTAGCAGCAAACCTGCATACTCAGCGAATTTCCAATGCATATTAATTTATCTTAATACCACATAAAGCCACATACCAAGTTTCATCAATATACATTCATAAATAAACGATTTATGACATTTTAATTATTCTCCATAAGAATAACATGGCGGCTGAGTATGCAGGTTTGCTGAAATAAGGAACACTAAAAATGGGCTTTTATACAAATATCAATATAACTCAACTAGGTAAAGCCACGTACCAAGTTATATTAATTTATGTTCATAATTAAAGGAGATAACACGTTAATTATTCTCCATAAGAATAACATGGGGCTGAGTATGCAGGTTTGCTGCTACGGGAACTATCGGGCAAAAAATGGGTTTTTGTGCAAATATCAAAAGACCACAATGAAATGAAGCATTTGATATGGTGTGTCATGATCGTCTTCTGGAGAAGCTTGAAGTTATTGGAGTACGTGGGATAGCAAACCAATGGTTTTCGTCCTATTTGAGGGGTCGGAGGCAAGTGGTTGAAATACCTTTCATTGATTCAGAGATTATGAGATATTGCCACTCTGACGTACAAATTGTTAATGCGGGGGTTCCGCAAGGCTCAATACTCGGTCCTCTTCTGTTCATTTTATATGTGAATGATCTGAAGAGCTGTGTGGGAGGTGCTGAGTTGTGTTTGTTTGCTGATGATACGTCAATAATTGTGGATGGCATATGTCGTGAGATCATGGAGGTCAATAGCTTTGTTGAGTCAAATATGATTGTCCAGTGGTTTCGGGAAAATGGTTTAGCTATCAATGCTAACAAAACTTCTGTAATTGATTTCTCAATTTTGGCCAAGCGTAATGATAATCTGACTATCTTGGTCGATGAAGCAGAAGTCTGCTCCAATGACAATGTTAGGTTTTTGGGGTTAAATGTTGATAGACATCTTAGATTTTCTGCTCATGTTAGCGATGTCGCACGAAAGTTATGTTCTGGGATTTTTGTACTTCGTAGACTAGCTTTCTTTACAAATACTGAGGTTCTTCTTACTTCGTATTACGCGTTGATTTTTCCATATATTTCATATGCTGTCGCAATCTGGGGTTCAGAACGATCTATAACCAAACCCATTTTTGTCCTCCAAAAGAGGGCAGTGCGAATTGTTGCTGGTCTTCGAAGGAGGGAATCATGCAAGACCGTTTTCAGAAAACTAAAACTTCTCACGTTCCCTAGTATTTATATTTATCAAACTTTGATTTTTTTTAAGCAGAACCACAGTATTTTCAATTCCCTTGTCCCTCAATCTAAATATGGCCTCAGAAAAAGAAACAAACTAAATATTCCTTATCACAGTACTTCCTTCTTTAAAATCCATACATACTATAATGCAACAATATTATTTAATGCTCTACCTGATGTCCTTAAAACTGAATCGGATGGCATTCAGTTTAAAAGAAAGCTTAAGTCCTTTTTGTTGGAGAAGTGTTTTTATTCTGTAGATGACTACATTGGTGGTACATATGATACTTCCTGATTTTACTTGTATGGTCCTTACATTGTTATTGTATACTTACTATAATTATCTTTGTGTGACGCAAGCCAATGCATGTTATTGTGTTTCCATGGCAATAAAGAATATTTTGATTTGATTTGATTAAGCAATATACCAAGTTTCGTCAGGATAAGTTGATAAATAAGCGAGATATACAATTTTTATTATCCTCCATGAGAATAACATTGGACAACGTACTGTGTTTAGCACTTTCAATATCTCAGTAACCAATTGACGTAGAGCAATGATTAAAACATCAAATAGTGCGTCTTTTTAAGCTGATTCAAATGGGAAAAATAAAATCTTTCTTTTCAAAAATTGTATGTAAAAAACTCAAAAAACCCATTTTTGGGGAACAAAACCCCCCCAAAATACCCCTTCGGGTAGATCGAACCGTCTGGTTTTCGAACTTAGTCATAAATGCTGCTTTACACGTTTGTACCAAATTTCATCAAAATCGGACCTTTTTTACGAGAGTTATCGCACCCACGGACACACACACACACACACACACACACACACACACACACACACACACACATATATATACATATATATATATATATATATACATACAGTTTCGAACGAATGGTGTTTTTGGGGTCTGGGGACCTCAAAACGAAAAGTTATCATGGTCCTGGGCCTAGGTCTTACCATGCCGACTACGGTAATAGCTTCTTCCCTATAGGGGAAATTCGCTAACGAACCTAAACAAACGATTCCATTGGTTTTTAGTTCAAATCAATGAATGGGCGCTGCTGGTGTGAAGCTAGCAGCGCTCACTAGTAGCGCTCACTTTATTTTTCGAATTTAAAAGCAACTAAGGCCAAACAAACGTCAAAAATAGCTAAACAAACCTAAACAAACGATAAACAAACGATTCCATTGGTTTTTAGTTCAAATCAACGAATGGGTGCTGCTGGTGTGAAGCTAGCAGCGCCCACTAGTAGCGCTCACTTTATTTTTCGAATTTAAAAGAAAATAAGGCCAAACAAACGTCGAAAATAGCTAAACAAACCTAAACAAACGATTCCATTGGTTTTTAGTCAGCGAGCACTAAATTTAGTTCAACTAAACGAATGGGCGCTGCTGGTGTGACGCTAGCAGCACCCACTTTATTTTTCGTTTTTAAAAGCAACTAAGGCCAAACAAACGTCGAAAATAGCTAAACAAACCTAAACAAACTATAAACAAACGATTTAGGTTATTTTCACGTTTATTTTCAATATGGACGCTGCCAGCTTCACATACCTCGCCGCATTTCCTCTATCAAACCTCCGACTTGTCACTTAGAAAACATTATTTCTTTAACTAGTGATTGCGCTTACGTTGATTTGTTCGATTAGTTATTTCTGAGTTACATTGTGTTCCTATAGTTATGAATAAACAAATTTAGAGTAAATGTAGCGCGTTATGTAGCTAAATTTCTCCCTACTTTTTTAATTCGATGGAATTGCTTTTACATACTTGACTTTTAATTCATTACAAATTGACCGGAGAAAAAAGGTTTCATTACTCATTGGAAGCTTTTACGACATTCCTTTGTATAGTTACTGAGCCGTAATAAAGTTTGTTGTTGCATTCGCTTGTATAACTTAGCTTTTAGTTATAATATTTTTTCAATTCACTACCACCAGGCGCTGTAAATATCATAACCATAACAGAACCTCAATCTCTGCTCCTGGCCTTTTGTAAATGTAATTCAAATCTTAAACTTGCAACAAAACAATATGTAGATGTAGGCTACACTTCTATATGTACGTCATACTATTCGTGGTACACCATTGTATTCAGATTGTATTGTACTAACTATTTAATGGTGAGTAAAAGCATTATAGTCAATGGTAAAAGCAAAATTTGCAATGCCATTAATGTTGATGAGGAATACCCTTTTACAGGGTCTTGGGACATACACTCCGGTCTTCAAACGTCTAATCAAACTTTTAAACACAAATTAAAAAGATAATTTGGTAGTAAAATGTGTTATGTTTGAATTGAAGGTACCTACTGAACATAATATTGTTAATTTGTTAGTGTTAAATTTCAACTCAATATGTCTTTTTAATAGAAATAACTAGTTCTTAAACATAGGGAGTAAACATTTTTACTATAAATTTGATTATGAATTAGGTTTTACAGTAACATAAAAATAACTAAATAGGTAGACTTTATGCAAGTACCCAAGTTTACCTTATTGAACCACGGGTGGAGTTAGGAGGTCGTTTGTTGGTGCACACTTTTCAAGATTTCCTTATTACTATATAAATATAGAAACTTATTTTCAGCATTAAGACTTTAATTTGGTACGACTCGAATATCCTCACATTTCCAGGAGTTATTTTATATATTATTATAAGGTTTAAGACAAAAATAGACAAAAATAAGAACAAAGCATTAACTGTGATACCAACAATAATTAGTGATTTCTTAGTAAAATGATAAATGCAACTGCATGAAATAATCTTACTTAATAAAAGTATCTATCCTACTCACACTGCTCTTAACACAATAATCAAAACATAATAGAAAACATACCTATTTTAACGAGGAATAAAAATTAACTGATGTAGATATCATGCATAAACTATGTTAATAAGCAGAACAGGAAATTATTTTGTTCCTAAAAAAAAATTAAAATACGACCAATGTGCAATGGAAACAGTCTTAGGCATAGTTAACTATGCTTTAAGTACTATTAGTTTAACTATTATTAAAATAGTATGACAGAATTATGTTTTATATAACTAACTGTAACCTTAATTTAGATGTCAATTTGATTATTTTTTTATTTTGAAAGATTTAAAACAGTATCAAGTATCAATAGATACGGGAGTGCTCCAGCTCTTAGGGTTAATTAGTGTGAGTTACGTAACGTTGTTCCAAATATCCCCCTCCCCCACATAACGCTACACTATACCCCCTTCCCCCCCTTAAGTGCGTTACGTAATATGTGTATGGCCCCTAGAAACTGAAGCTAACAACTTTTTACTGCTAGCTGTAACCTCGGATGAAATATATATGGATAGCGCCTTGCAATGCTGTCATTAATCAAGGTTGGTAGAGCTTTCAGACAAGGTGTGCTGATTTACATAAGAGCAATGTTCGCAGCAAAGAGGTCTTACGAGGTCGTCCAGCTGATTCATAAATCCACAACATACCATAAAGTGTAGCCAACCTTACAGAGTATAATATTGGTACAGTTACAGTTAGTTTTAAATAGCCACTGGACAGTGGACTTTCGGTACATGACTTTTACGTATTTACTTGAATAATGTTAATTAGGTAATTGTTATTACAGTCGTAGAACAAATTGAATTAAAAGCCGTTGGTATTTAGAACTTTTTACATGAATAAGTGTCCAAGAATTAAAAAATAACTAAGTTAACTAGTCAATCTTGTCTAAGTTTAATAATTTGAAGCCTTTATTGTAAATGGAATTCATCTTAAACTTGATACCTAATATTAAACAATACAATTTATTGTTCATGGACATCGGGTAGTAATAAAAAATAATATTATTGTTATTATTAGGCCTTCCTTATTGTTTTAATAAATTGAGCTTATTCATTTTTCAAACTAGATTAAAACACGTTTCTTTTCACTGTTAGGTTTTGTTTTTTATATGCAGTGTAAGTTAATAATCAGAATAAATCAAAGCGATATATTATTAGTTTCATTAAATAACAGCTGATAAAAATATTCAAGCAGTTAAACAATGTCATTTTAACAACGGTGAGAAAAATATGGTACTCGTACGATAAATATCGTGTTTCCAGCAACACTGCAGATTGGATTGGTGATCACGTGACCTTCCACCTGTTTTTACGAGGTCTCTTCCGGTAAAGCAGAAATCCTTAAATAGATCGACTCAGCACACCTTGTCTGAAAGCTCTACCAACCTTGCCGCTGGGTGGCCATATCCGCGAGACCCCGATGTCAGACGAAAAAACAGCGCTACATTCAAACTGACATTTATACCACAAAAAACTGAGATAATTATTATATATTTACATCGAAATTCACAGCTTTAAATGGTGAATCGAACAGCATACATTACAATTGTAAACATTAATGGAACCAATTTTAATAATCAAATAAACACAGAATGTTTTTAGTTTGAATATAGAATGAGGTAGAAAAAAGGAGTAAGCGAAGAACTATTTTATTTTTTGGTCAGGTAAAAACTGTCAGCGGGAAATCTGTAGACAACATTCTAAAGATTATATTTATTTGAACAATTGTTTTGTAAGACTAGCCGTTATCTGTACAATCTTTTTTAAGAGCGGATTTCGTGGAAGAGCGCGTCAAACCGAATTAAAGAAGGGGCACAATACTCGGAAAGGCAGAACGATCTAGACTATGGAATTATTTAAGGGATTTGGAATAATTCTCTGCCAAATATTACTTAAATCCTCGGACATGTGTTCCTTCATTTATTGTTTTATTTTCCTCAGCATGAAAAGAGTAATGAAAATCAGACGAGGCAGAGTATTGAAGCAAAGTTAGGGGCTATGGCCCCTTCTAGCCACTAGTTTAATCTTTTTTTAATTAGCAGGTAGGCAAGTGGTTAGATATAATTAAAGCCAATATCCATAAACAAATAAAACCATTTTCAATAGTACAAATAAATAAACTAGTGTTTACTTTTTATGTTTGTTAAAACGTCGACTATTTTTATTACAAAACATTTTTTTTTTATTTGAACACATTTCAAAATAAATGTTTGTATTTTTAACGTCCATTTTTATAAGTTTTAATCATAATGTTAGCAGCTGGTTACAGGTTGTCGTAATAGAAGTCACGTTGCGGTCTCGATTGCGGCGCGCAAACTCAAACATCTTTCAAAGATAAAAAATGGATTTTAGCTTTTAATAGTAATCAGATTTACATGATTAGATTCTTTAGAACATAATAGTTCCATTAGTCTAAGTTTTAACCGATTTAAGTAGTAACAGTCGCTCTCAGTGAGACTTAATTAAAGTAATATCACGCCGCGTGAAGCCTAATCTCTTTTAAAGAAAAACCAATATTCTCGATTAGTTTTAGCAATAATATTTACACCATTGTATTCTGTAATATTAAATCTTTTCATGTAAATAGCTTTTAAAATATTAGAGTGTTATTAGACGGTCACAGCGAGACATAATTAAAGTTAATTTAACACGGCGCGGCGGCCAGCTCGGGCCTTTTTGCCACCCAGCGGACTCGGAACCGGCACGGTTTTTGTCCATTGAGAGCGCTATCCATTTATATTTCATCCGAGGCTGTAACCAGTGGCGGATTTAGAGGGGGGCTATAGGGGCTGTAGCCCAGGGCGGAAATTTTTTAGGGGCGGCAAATTTACTGAAAATGAAAGGTTGAAACGGGGAACATTTTGACGAAAGCGGATGACAATGACGGTGTGCCGCCCTTTTAAAGGTAAAGAAAGTAATCAGAGACTAATGTATTACGCTTGCAGTCCCTCACACTGCAGTTCCTCATAACAGTCATAATGCATTCGTCATTTATCTGTACTAGCAACAAGACGATTATGCTACAGAGAAAGGGCGGCAAGCCACGAACTACAGTTAATTCAACTTCTCCCCTCCGCTCATCAGGCACTGCGCCACTATGACTATGTCCAACTCATGGACTTTCAAGTTTACCCGTACATTCGCATAGCATTAAAATTATTCTTTACACAATATCCATGAGTAAGACACAACGGCTAAGAAATGTTGCAACAATCGAGTTTGAGATGACAATAACAAAATTTAGGCTATAAAGATATTGTCGATTCATTTTCAAACTCAAGGTAACAAAGAAAGTTATTTCAGCCAACGTATATTTACCATCAAAGGCTACCACACACAATCGTTCATTGTGGAGTATATTTATTTAACAAAACATCTGACCAAAGACAAATAAAGACTAACATAATTTGTGAAGAGAGGATATGATTGGTTGTTGTCATATGAGCATAGTTGACAAGGGTCAAAATGATGGTCAGCATGTAGGCTGCAGTTCTTTACTACAGGCGAGACCACTATATATATATTTTGGGTGGGACGGTTTCAAAATCTCCATATTTCATATGAAAAACTGTGATCTTCGAAATCTTTAAATTGATATCTTGTTGCATTTCAGGCGAATCATGATGTTAAACTTAACTATAATCTTGAGACATATTTTAAATGTAATTTTATTGTTTATCTCGAAGCAAAGTTATGTTTTGAGTTAAATGAAAACACCGTTGTAATATGGCTTTGGAAATAGTGTTGAAAACAAGCCGCCTTGCACGTCGAATGACACCGTCCCAAGTAGCATAAAAATTGTTGAAAACGGTCCTAAAATTGTTTTAAAACAATTTAAATATATTTTGATATAAGTTTTATATTGAAACAACTTTAATACAAACCCAAAACAACTTTAAAATTGTTTTGATATCAGTTGTAATGTCTGATATTAAAATCAATTTTAATATTAGTTTACAACAGTTTTAATGTGGTTTTGAAACAATTTTAATATCAGTTAAAAGACTTATATTAAACTTGTTTTAATACAACTTTATAATAATTTTAAAGTTGTTTTGAAACAATTTCAAAAACAGTTAAAAGACTTATATTAAACTTGTTTTAATACAACTTTATAATAATTTTAAAGATTTTTGATACAATTTCAAAAACAGTTAAAAGACTTATATTAAACTTGTTTTAATACAACTTTATAATAATTTTAAAGTTGTTTTGAAACAATTTCAAAAACAGCCAAAAGACTTTTATTAAACTTTTTTTAATACAACTTTATAATAATTTTAATGTTGTTTTGAAACAATTTCAATAACAGTTAAAAGACTTATATTAAACTTGTTTCAATACGAGTTTATAACAATTGTAAAGTTGATTTGAAACAATTTCTGTAATAGTTAGAAGACTCATATTAAACTTTTTTTAATAAGAGTTTATAACAATTGTAAAGTTGAATTGAAAAAAATTTCTTTAACAGTTAAAATACTTGTATTAAACTTGTTTTAAAACGTGTTTATATCAATTATAAAATGTTGTTTTGAAACAATTTCAATAAACAGTTAAACGACTTATATTACCCTTATTTTAATACGAGTTAATTGCGATTTTAAACTTGATTATATATACATTACGATAAAAGTTAAAAAACTTATATTAAACAAGTTTGAATAGGAGTGTGTTACAATTGAAAAGCTTATTTATAATTGTGTTTATTGAAGTTGATGTAATACAATGGAACTTATTGGACAATTCGAACCTCACGGAATTGGTACCGAATTCAAAATATCCAAAAGTCTAAATTACATAAGCTGTTCTCAAAAGGCTTAAACGATACATTATTTATATTTTCAGAGAAAAATCTGTATTGATAATTAAAAAGTTAGTTGCATGTAAATCTACATTTGTCACAGTTTTAGAATTATTCTAGAATGGTATGATAGACCTACATTATCCTGGGAACAAACGTATTGTATATTTATAGTTTACTAGCTGTTTCCGCAGGCTTCGCCCCGCAAATAATCTATAAAAACTATGACAGTTGTGTGTGCTGCATTCTGTGGTTAACCCGTGGAACTACTACGAATCAAGACCAGCTGTTTGTATTTTCATTAGCTCAAACAAAAATGAATGTCCATAAGAAATACTTGGGAACTTCGTCGGGATCTCTGGCGGAGCCCTAAGGTCAGATCAGAATGAAAACCATTTAGTTTTCCTATTTTATGCCTAAAGAATCAGTGTACAAAATTTCAGCTCTCTACCTACATGGGAAGGTGGAGAATTAGTGATGAGTGAGTGAGTGAGTCAGTCAGCCAGGGCTTTGACTTTTACTTTCTCCCCCTTATAAGTAGTATATGGAGAAAGTATTGTTTTCGTCAAAATTTTCGAATTTGAATTGTTAGTGGAAATATTCGTTTTGGTGCTCCCTGAACCCAAAAAAGCGATTTTTACGGGATGTCTGTGTCTGTCTGTATGGATGTGTACATCCAATCCAATGTGAACCAATGGTCCGATTTATACATATGAAATTTGGTATGTAGGTAGCCCAGACAGCACATAATATTCTGGGGACGCATTCTCAGAAAGTTCGGAATGTGCCCTCTATGTGCCGGAATTATGTGAATATTCTACGCACATTCCCAGAACAAACATTTAGAATATTCTTTTCAAATACCGTAGCCCAGAGAATATTCTTAGAATATCCTTTTTTTACACTTTATGGAATGTTCATAACTAACAAATTTCAAATGTGCTGAGAACATTCTCAGAGTGTTCTGAAACGAATATTCTCCGAATAAACAGGCAGCACTTTCAGTTAAACAGAGCTCGTCGCGCTCCCCACAGATCCGTGACAGCGGACGTTTATGAAACTATTGTTCAACTGTCAACTGTCAACTAACTCGCCGCCATTTGCCTTTATTTTCTAGATTTGTTGTTTATGTTCTTTCGGCAGATATGAAAGTACTCAAGAAATCTGTTTTGGAAGTGTTCATAACGATGGATAAAGGTAAATACAGTAAACAGTTTTATAATAGTTATAATTAGTTTTAATACTTATTTTTATTGTCAATATTCAACTGGACCCTGCATTAGTTCACTTTTCTTTGGCTTAAACCATGGCTAGGTTATGGTTAATTAACTTTACAACTATTTTAAAGCTTTCCAACTTGTTCTTATTTCCTAATTTCACACGGCAGTCACAAACTTAATTGAATAAAGTTATTTGAAGCTAAATATGCCCATATTCATAATTAAGAATCAAATAACTTGGCCTATTTACTACAAGTCAGAGATATTTGTAAAATTGTATATAGGCCTAAGTTACTTTAAAACTCAAAGAACATGCAGGTAGCAATTAATTTTGGTTAATCCATAATCAGTCCATGCTTTGAAGTGCAATTATTCAGGTTTCTTTCACAACCTTAACAGTTAAGTTACTAACTTACAACTAGGACTACCTACCGGTACGTAGTTAAAATAGGTTACTAGTTACATATCATTTTTGTGTGGTTACAACAGTTATGAATGAATACATCTAAGGGTTAATTATGGTAGGGTTTTTAATTGGTATTAATTAAGCGGTTAAATTATTTTCAACACTTTTTTTATTCTGCATTAAAACTACATTAGAATGAGTTTCAAGCCACTATTTTTTCTATAGCCCTACCTATTTCTTATGCATCGATGTTTTTTCCTAAGAGTAAAAGGTAAGAGTACAGCAAATGATAAAATATTATTGATTTGTGTGGGCTACCACTTGTTGTACAGGGCGCTGAGGTGGTTATGTTTTAAAAGTGTTATGTAACATGACTAACATAACCTTATTTTAACAGCACAGCGTGCTCTTGCATATATTTCTATTAAAACTATAGGCCTAACAGCTTTTAACTGCTGAAAATTCATTATTGATAAAGGCTAACTAATGTAGCAATTGCCATTTTTAAACATTGTTTCGATAGTAACGTCGCATTCGGATAAAATATTTATAGTACCAGTACCAAAAAATATGGGTTGAAAATAATCGAACCACTTATGAATCCATACCCGTTATTCAAATACTAATAATATCTAAGTTTAATACATAAATAGAGTGTTATAATACAGTAACTTACTTTATATTTATACACCTAAAACACAACTATTTCGCGAAATAACTTTTAAAACTTCAAACTATTTTTTAAAGATAAGCTTTTTTGTTGAGGAATTCTTAAGTTACACATAGTACGGTACTAACAATATGTATATATATGTATGCGTACCTAATAACTATGTATAATGTAGGCTTAGACACATTTGAATCTACCAACAGAAACCTAAACATTTTAAACATCCGGATAAATGTACAGTTAATTACCACTTGTTAATCTATTTCAGATGAAACTTATATCGGAACACTTTCACTCGTCACAACAAGTAAGCCTGACAGACCCAGGAGCTTACCGTTGGATAATGATTGCCCAGCATCGATCAATTTGAAAGGTACCGTATTTTGAGAAGGTGTTTAAATTTTAAGTCATGGCAGTGGGGGAGTCAGGATTATAAAAGTATCCTATATGTTTATTTTGAGTAGGCCTAATAGTCTTACCACTGTGCAATGATGATAATTTTATTTTTTTAATATTAAAATTTTACTGAATGTTCTTCACACAAATAGGAATATCTCATAAAAAATTATGACTGAGACCTAACCATATTTTGGGAAATAAAGCGTTTTAATTTCAGTAAAAACGCTGCATTTGTACACGACAGTGCACTGACAAGTTAGCACACAACGGCTTGATTATATCATGAGTAAAATATACTTGAGTCTCAGTCATAATTTTTTATGAGGTATTCCTATTTGTGTAAAGAACATTCAGTAACATTTTCACTTTATTTCATTCAGTCCCTTTTCAGATACCAGTACCGGTATTGTAAGAAAACTTACATTTTTTGTTTTCGTCCATTTTTGAAAAGCTACAGTAAAAAGGAGTGCATCTCAGGACTAAAATGTATACTGCACGTAGTCCTAAAAGTATTCAACACAGAAATAAAAAATTATCAGTGAGTCCCTTTTCCTTCATAAAATTTTATGGTTTTAAAAATTAACGGTTGACGACTTTTTTCAAATCTTTTACAGAGAGAGTTTGACTAACTCTCTAGTATTAAAGAATAATTAAAGTAATGTGTACTTGAAGTCCATTGTATGCTGAACAGAGTGGTTTTTGAATTATTCTGATATCTTTTAAAATGGCTTGGCAATTAAACTTTCCGCAAACCATGTTTTTTTATGAAAATTTGCTCAACCACCATTTTAAAAATGGCTGCCAAACAAAATTATGGTATATACATTTTTTCATAGGTACTGTGTTTTGTATTTATCTACCTATAAAGAACTCTTGATAGAAAAATCAGGAAAATAAAAAATGTTGAGCGACAAATTTTATTTATATTGGGTGATTTGAAATGGCCTGCATTACAGTGAGAAATATGTAAATCAATCAACTCCTTTTAAACAATTCGGGTACAGTATATATAAAAGTCACCTGGAGACAATCAGAAATTAAGCTAATAAGGTGTTTTCCGGCTTCTCTGGTGTATGAACCATCAAAATAACAAAAAATACCAAAACATATCTAATTAAAATAGGCCTACAGACAATTCTCGTGTTTTGTTTACATTTTTTGAGATTCATTTGGATTAAATGTTATGATTAGGTCAGTATTATCATAGATTAAACATATTCCTTAGTATTTATGAAGTTCATTTCCTGGTTGGTCCGTGTAGATGTCGACGAAGTTTTTGGCCGACGTTTCGGATATATTACAATATACATCTTCAGGGCGACGTGAATTATTAGCGAAAACGTACTAAACGCTCACTCATTGACTGGTGCGCTCGTCCGACTATCCTGCTTATATAGTCCCGCTTACGTGCCACGGCCGTAGGTTGTAAACAGACCTAACGTATTTTTCGTTTATGGTTGTCTTCAATCGCTGCTAGTACTTTAATATTCTCAGAGTTTATTAGGCCTAGATGTTTAATCTCATACGAATGTTTAGCTACGGCTGACATCTCGGTATCTCCATTCTTGGTGTTCCTTATGTGTTCTTTTAGTCTAGTAGAAATTACTCTGCGGCTTTCTGTAATGTAACTCATTCCACAGCTGCACTCTATATGATAAACCCCTGGTGTCTGCAAATGAATTTTATCCTTGACAGGCCGAAGAAACTGTTTTGTTTTCTTGTAAGGTTTGAATATTGTTGTGATTTATTTTTTTTAAGTACTGTGCCAATTCTATCAGTTGTACCTCTTAAATATGCTAAAACAGCATTTTTAATATTTTTGTTGTTTTCTATTCCTATCATTTCTAGTATCAATTTGAGTTTTAAATTAATTCTTGTTTCTTAAAGCCATGTAAAATAGTCGGTAGTCGACGACCGAGGTCAGGTCTGTTTACAACCTACGGCCGCGGCACCTATATAAGCGGAAGAGTCGGACGAGTGTGCCAGTCAATTAGTGAGTGTTTAGTACACTTTCGCTACTAATTCACGTCGCCAGTGATATTGTAATTATGTCCGAAACATCGGCCACCAACTTCTTCGACATCTACCGGACTAACCCGGAAATTAACTTCATGACTGTATCTTCGGACCGTGGAAGCCTACACGATAAAAAATACTCCTTAGTAGCTTATCCAATGGTTGCTAAAGACTATACTATAAAGAGCTACTATATTTTGTACTTAAGCACCATATTTCAGCCGCCATCATTTTTAATGGAATTTTAAGTGTTCCTATTGTCTTGTTTTGTCTGAGTTTGGGTATGTTATAGAGAAATTTCTCATTCACAAATTTCCATATGCTTCTGTTGTGGTTGTGCCCAGGTTGAAGGTATATTTACCGAGAATAAGGAGAAACATCCAAAAAGCCTTGTCGCTGGTAATTTCTACAGCTCGTAAAGCCTATAAGTTTAACCGTTAATCCTATGACAAAATAGGAAATTTAATTATCTCCAATTATTTATCTAGGACAATTGGCTAAAACTAATAAATAAGGAAATGTGAACAAAAATCATGGAATTTCCAAATTTCACCATAAAATTTCCCCATAAGAGGCTTCCCCACCGCCCGCTCACCATCCTCGCTCGTGGACTTTAAGTATGATGTGCAGAAGGGGGTAATAAACATTCCTACTAATTTTCAAAACTCTGGGATTATACATAATACGTACAGCTCGGGGGCTAAAACAGTGGATGATTATGATATTATTCCATTACTGGATATACAATGCCCCCTAAAGGGATTTACTCCCCCCTTCCCCCCCAATAATGGATATTATTCATAAAAAGTTTAGGATTTAACAGCCATCACCCATATTTTTATTATCCGGGTGAATGTGTTTCAACTTAACATTTGTTTATACTCTGATATAGTAGCTTTTCGATGAAAGAAAGCCAAAACTGGACGTCGCAAACGATAATTGATGTTGCGGCAAGCAGTAAGAGATTCAAAGTCCATATGCCGCTGTATTTTCTGTGACTAGTTTTTCCAAATATATTAATACGTAGAATGTACAGGCCTAAAGTTAGAAATTAAA
Source organism: Allygus modestus (assembly GCA_963675035.1). Taxonomy (NCBI): domain Eukaryota; kingdom Metazoa; phylum Arthropoda; class Insecta; order Hemiptera; family Cicadellidae; genus Allygus; species Allygus modestus. Next base: position 35,563,494 of record OY776113.1, on the reverse strand, counting down.
GTACAAACATTGTTATTCTTTGGTTATGGGTTTTCATTAGTTCATGGGTCATTGATGTAAGCATTGAATTACAGATAGTTACGATGCTTGGTTGAGATGTGCGGACAAAACCATTGTTAAAAACTGTGATTGTCGTTATATTTTAGATTTATTTACTATGCCACACATTTTTGTTGCAGAACAATCCATGCTGAACACATCAGTGGCGAGGAAGAAACCTAATTAGTGGAAGATAATTTTGAAAGAGGATTAAGACTGATATTATAGATTTAATAATTGTTACAATTTATATTTTTCAATAAAACGTTTAAAATTTTAATTGGATATATTTTTTATCCAGAATTCTTTATGTATAAATATTTTACAAACAAGTTTTAATGAATTAAAATATATAAGAAAAACAGTTTAAATTTAAATTTTGTAAACTAATTTTAAACTATTTTTAATAGTCAGCTTGTTAATTTTGCACAGATAATTTAAGAATAAATCATCATTTTGAAATAATTTAAAATTGTTTTAATATTGAATACAATACCAAGTTTGACTTATATTAAAACAGTTTTACAACAATTTTGAAATATTTTAAAACAATTTCTTTAACATTTTAAAGTTGTTTAAAACTTGTTTTAATATTGGGAAAAATACCAAGTTTGGCTTCTATTAAAACAATTTCACAACAATTTTGAAACATTTTTAAACAATTTCTTTAACATTTTAAAATTGTTTAAAACTTGTTTTAATATTGGGAAAAATACCAAGTTTGACTTCTATTAAAACAATTTCACAACAATTTTGAAACATTTTAAAACAATTTCTTTAACATTTTAAAATTGTTTTAAAACTTGTTTTAATATTGGGAAAAATACCAAGTTTGACTTATATTAAAACAATTTCACAACAATTTTGAAATATTTTAAAATGATTTCTTTAACATTTTAAAGTTGTTTGAAACTTGTTTTAATAATGGAAAAAATACCAAGTTTGACTAATATTAAAACAATTTTTAAACAAATTTAAAATATTTTGAAATTGTTTTTAAACAAGTTTTATGCTACTTGGGGTCCTACCAACAAGTTGACACCACAACAGGACAAAATACCAAATATGAGGGCACGCTTTTTGAAGGTTAGTTGACAGAGAGTAGTGACTCCTGTAGGTATTATATTTTAATGCATTGGATCTACAACATCATGGAGGTGAAACTAGAAGAATGTTTGAAAATGTGTAGAGTTTTATGAAGATTACGTATGCCTACATCAATTAATTTTATATTTTTATCGTCTATCACACATAAGAAAATTATTTGCATAAAAGTATAAATTACAAAATGACTGAAAAACTGTAGTGAAAAGCACTAATGCAGGATTAAAATGTCCGAATTTTGAGGCTAATTGTGCAATAACGAATTTTAAGGTTACAGTGTCGTCATATCTTATTTATAGGTTATTTATTATTATTTTCAGTAGTCAATGGTTAGTGTAAAAATTGATGTTTGATGGAGGGATAAGGAGGGATTTAAAATACTCCTGATAAGGAGGGATTTGTAGGTCTTTGCCGAAGGATTTTCTTGTTATTAAAAATGTCACTGCTTCACTCCTTTTAACACCAACATTTGTCTCTAGGGTTGATTGTCATTGAGTATATTTAATATTGAACTGTGTTTATGTGAATCAAGTCAATTATATAGTACATTATTTTACTGTTGTTTTTTTATTATTTTTTTAATAGGAATAGATAACAGAAATTTCTTTAAATTATTCATTTAGTAAATTCGTAACTTCTTTAGATATTGTCACAAAATAACCAAACAAGATATATAACATGTGGGTAAACCTGGGCGGTGAAAAGGGCAAAGATTATGGGGGGGGCAGATTTCCTAATAGCCCCTAGGCGGCAATTGCTTAAATCCACCACTGGCTGTAGCTAGCTACTTTTAAAAAGTTGATTCCCAACACAGGATCTCACTATATTTTATACCACAATTTGAACAGTTGTACAGAGGTGAACTGACATTATTGCACATCTTTAACTATTTTGGCTTCAATGCTTTGCACAAAATCATGACTCAGGCTTGTCACTATTCCGTGGCCCGTCTTGTCTCTCACACGCTTATAATCTAGTAGCTCTTAGGAGTAGGATCTAGTTCTAATAACTAGTGCTTCACACTTATATTGAATCATTCATGTTCCGTTTCGTAGGTTAATTAAAGAGCATATATCTGGTTCTTTCATTTTCAAGTATTGGAGCTTATCAACAGTACCGGTAAGTAATTTTGAATTTGCTGAAGCCATTACACCTTTTAAATATATTAAAAACCTACCATTTATTGGTAGAAGTTGCCACCTTTTTTTTGTTTTTCCAAGACCGGCTTCAGATTAATGACAATTCATCTTCAGTCACAATATTCCTAGCCTAGTACTACATTATAACTAAAGTACACTTTCGTGGTTGTCGGATTGTAAAAATGTTTTAATACAAACAAAGAAAACGCACACAATCAACATTTACTACATCAACACCAAACTGGCAGACCTTTCTAATATAAGTAATTTTATAAAGGTAGATTTGTCATTATATTGAAACAGTTTTGAGCCTTACATTTTTCTTCTACATTAGAACCTACACAAAGTAAACTTCTCCCTTTATCAAGTAAACTTGACTAACATTTAGATATCACTAACTTTCACTTAACTGGCCTACATGTTGTACATTAAATTATTTATCATTTTTAAACTAGAAGCGGTAGGTGAAGTCAAAATTTAGATTAAATAGTGTATAACCAATAAGGTAAATAATCAAATTATTTTTTGTGCAATGTCACATTAGTGAAAAATTCAAATCAAGTTTAAATTCTGATATACAGTACTTATATCAGAGACAGTTTAGCTTTATTCGTATTGGGAAGCTCATAATAAACTGCCAAGCCCATATTCCAATGCAGGGTTTGGGTCGGCCTATATAACATACGGGAGGAAGGAAATGGCCCTCTCAGACCCTTGTCTCCTAAAGGGACGTGTTTAACACCCCCTCTAAGATATTACAGCACCAGCTCATGAGTTGGCATTGCCTTTTGAAAATGATCCTAGCACAGTCCAACATTTGATTAAAAAACGTTTGTTTCATTGCTAAAGATAACAATCAACGATCATATTTAATTGTTGTGTGCTATTAATATATCCACAATTCAAATATAATCTGAAGTTGTGTTTTAATTTTTTTAAAGAAAAAAAAGTGTTTGTAATTTTTATCTGTGATTCCTATGAAATTATTTAATCCCAAAAATGGATAGTATGATGGATTTGTTTTTAAAAATATGTTTTTATTTGGAGGGGGTTTTCTAAAAGAGAACAAACTTGCACACGGATATAGAACAGTATCACAGCAATTGTAGGCCCATCACAAAAGACAAGAAATCCACAAGCAGAAATCTGCAATGCTTGAACACATTCATACTTACTAATCTATATTTAAATTGCTAACGTCAATAAACTTTTAATCAAATTGGGAATCCGCTGTGCAAAATTTGAAGGTGTTATCGTGATACAACCCCAACATGTTGCAAATCAGAATGATTATTAGGATTTCTACTTGTAATGAAAATTCAGAAAATGTCCAAAATTCCCTCAGGGCTTCGCCCATTGGCTTTAAAAGTTTCAATGGTTGTCTATGCCAGATGATGACTTGGTCAGGTGGTTATACATACGTAGTTGTAAAGGTCTCCAGTCTCTCCACAGAATGCAGCACAAATGCAAGTTTACTCGCTCCCCATGAATCTTCCTGGTGTAACTGGGGAACTGGGGTTGTCAGGCGTAGTATTTCATAAGAAACCACGTGAAAAATCATTATTAACACATAATAAAAATAATTAACATGTAATTTCCAACATGTGAAAAACTGTTTAGTCAGCTTCTTATGGATCTAAAAAAGTGGTAATAATAATAATACCTACCTAGCTGTAAACCAGCTTGTCTGCTCAGATAATATCCAATGGTCCGCACAATTCATCCAGTAATTATAATAACTAGCAACTTGGAACCGCTTGGAATAACTAGCAAAACCTCAGTTTCTTCAACTTTTTGGTTAATTTTTGATTATAAGGTCAAATTTGTATAACGTGTGTCATAACTCCAATGTAATTGTAAAAAATTTAAAATTAAGAAATGATGGGTTATTAATATAAAAAACTCAGTTTACAAAAGTCTAATCGATTTAAACTGGTCATCAATACAGTTTTTCTAATAATAAGTTCTTGACATATTGTGGTTGTTATTCTGATCTATGTATGTTTTATATTCTACAGAAAACAAACACATATTTCAAACAGAACAGTGAAAGTTCATTAAATACAGCAGAAAATAAAATGTTGTTTTCGTTGACATTTTAGAATTTGAGTTATCAGTGCAAATATTCGTTTTGATGCTTTCACAAATGGCTTTTGTGGGGATTTCTGTCTGTCAATCTGGATGTGTACAGACCTAGATATGACACCAATGGCCTGATTTTGATTAAATATAGTATGTAATAATCCATGGTATCTCCAGACTCTTTTTCATTTCTTCAATTCTTTATTTTGAAGGCTCATCATCCCCCAAAACCTACTAAAAATATAAAAGATCAAAATTTCTCGGAAACAGCTAACAAAATATGGTTTTAAATTAGTTAATAGTCCTTCAGATCCCTGGAAAAATTACACTATCCGAGATTCTGATAAAACTCATGATAGTGCTTAAAAGGTTCATAAATTCGGTGGTTTTTTTATCTAGCACAAAACATATAAAACTGTACAAGTTCATCACCAATTAAAAAGCGCTCAAAAACAAAATAAAAAAGTATCTTGAATTATTATTTTATAACTAGTGATTGTAGAGAAAAATTATATCTTCAATTCTGTGGTAAATACACTTTATTGTCTAATATTTTTCTTAAGGAGAGTGAATAAATCATCATTTCTCTCTTACTTACCGATCAGTTTAATTAACACTTGATATAAAGGTTAACCTAACAATGAAAAAGGGATTAAGCTGAGGGTTTTGTACATTTATTATAACTTTAGGCTAACTATTTAACCATGGAGAAAAATATATAAAAATATTTTGATCTCCTTTGGGGATTTTTGAGGGTAACACAAAAAAATACACAATATTAAAACTGTATGTTAAGTACGACTCGTTATTAATAAAACAATATAAAAACTACAATAATCATTAACACGTAGTTAGGTAAATGAGTTATTGTCAAAGCACAAACAAATATGACACTTTAGATGGGTACACTGGCACATGGATGACTAGAACGGAAGGTCGTAGACCGTAGGCAAGCCCGCGTAGGCAATGTGCTAGCTCTCTCTGGCTCTGCTAGCTGTCTGATGTGACTCCAAGTAGATCGGTGTTATAGTATTAGGTTTGTACTTTCTGAAAAAAATAACGATAAACACGCTAAAAAGGTGTAAAACCATAAATAAAGTTTGCTTTATAGTTTACCAACAAGCCAAAAAATGGCAAGACAACCAAAATCTTTGGAACTTCTTAACCAAAGCATAATTAATAACTTGATGACAAATAGTAGATGGATCCTTCCGAATAATTTCAAACCTTCTCAACACGTTCGTGATTATGCTGAGGATCGATCTGGCAAACTCAAATGCTGATGAGAAAAACAGTCAAATAGTAAATTTCCTAATTTTACCAGGTTTTTTTTAAAGTTTCTCTAACAACAAAATTTTACAAACAAGCGAAAAAGTTATTTTGTTTATGTAACTTAAAAATCTTCATACGTGGAAAATTATCATTTGACTGTTACAATAGCGATATTGCAGCTCGCCCAACCTCCAAACATTGTCACTACCACGTTTTTACAATCCTGAGGTGTAATTCATGCAAATATTAACTGAGAGATATTGAATGTCAACTGGGAAAATTAAATTAAATTGTTTTGAAATTCCTTTCACTACCATGCAATCTCTAAAATAAAGTATACAGGCTTATTTAAACATCAAATAAGCTTATAATAAAATAAATCCAGGCAATGTGTATGTTTAGATTTAGTTAAATGTAAACAAACAATGACGACAACAGAGAAAAATTACACTACCCGAGACGATCCAGAGAGCTGAATTGTGGTCAGCTGTTTGGCGCACAATTTGTTGGTGATCCATACTTCTTTGTTTTAGTTTCCTTGGGTTGTCAATGTTTTAAAATTGACAATCTATTCAGAAGTTCTGGCCAACGACAGTTGCAAGCTAATAAGGGTAAAGTTTACTAAAATGTAGGCTTAGTTAACTACAGAAAATCACTTGGCTCAGAAATTTAGTTGACAAAAAAATGGGATACTCAGTTAACCCATGTGAATAAAATTGTTCGAGATGGGTGAGCACAAACAAAATAAATAAACTAAAAATTAATGATATTTCATCCTCACTGGATGCTTCTTCAGATGTAGATTATTAATCAACTGAGGACTCAATGGGAACAAATTATTAACTTAAGTATGCATATGCCTCTTTGTTCTGTGTTTTTGTTATATATTATATAACTGGAACAATTTTCTTGAGGTGAGTTAACTAACTGTATATATTTTTAAATTATATAAAAAGTAATTTTTTCTTAAATTTTTACAATTTTCCTTACACCTTGATAAACATCCTGACTCCCAATAACTCTTTTTCTAAAATTCCCTGACTTTTACATCCAGTTTTCCTGATTTTTCCCTATGGCTAGACATTCTCTTTCATAGCGTCTTACAGATCGGTGATCACAGAGGCAGAGGAGTAGTGGTGGAAGCCAACTCAAAAATAGTATTTGTTGGAGGGAGTGTGTTTTTTTGTCCAATATTTACTATTTACCATCAGATATATAACGTGTAATCCAGCTTGTATTTCACGTAATATGGGCAAGTTGTAGAAAATTCTCTGAGCATTTTTTGCCACAATGTAATAGCACTGGTTGCAAACTTTTTACACGTCCCATTACCATTATGAAAAGTGTGGCAAAATTTGTCTCGTCAATAATAGAATATAGTTCTATACAACAAGGGCAAGTTACACATTTAACAGCTGACGACGTTACCTGTGTCGACCAGCCAATAAGGAGAGGAGTGAAGGAGAAAGAAGAAGTGTATCGGCCACGCTGTTTCATTGGTAAATCAACTTCTGATTCTGCCTCAGTTTAAATTGCATGGTTCACACTTTTATTTGGTTAATGATTTCCCTCACTTTCCCTGACCAAAAAAGTTAATTTTCCCTAACATTCCTTAACCAAGAAAGTTCATTCCCCCTGACTCTCGACTCGTAATGTACACTTTTTTACAAAAGGTAATATTTCAAAAATTATTATGTATGGGGCCTCCACCTTCTTCATAGCCTCCTGTTTATGTTTTTAATTTAATGTATACACTTTGTTGTTCTCCAATACATTTGGTGTGGTTCACTTCCTTTTCTTGTTGCTCTATACCAATTCAACAAAAACCTATTGTGTTTACGACTAAATAAACAAATATCCTAGACTTGCATAAAATATCAAGCATTTTCCCTGACTTTTAGCATTTTTAAACTTTTAGACCCTGACTTTTCCTGACCTTTTTCAAATTCCCTAACTTACCAGAAAGTGTGAACCATGTATTGGCACGATGGCCCCAAAGAGATGGTTCGTCTACTATAGAATCCAAAGTGGATGGTAACAGAGAGGAATGACTTACGAGTATTCCGAGTTTGGCACCCCGATAATGAGCACCTCGCTCCCCTTGAGTCTCATTCTCCACATGCTCTTGTGGTAGCCTCGCGCATCCAGGTCCCAGATCTTGAAACACTGCCAATCACACGATTAGGTAAGAAAATACGTACAGTCAAACCTTGACATAACGAATCTGAAGGGACTGAATAAAAAAATTAGTTATATCAAGGAATATATCACATTGAAGTTTATTAAACTGAGGTTAGGCGAGCAACGTTTTCACTATATAGAGGTCCACAAACCTATTTATTACCTTATCAACAAACTAAATTGAATTTAACCCTGTTAAAACCCTGTGCTTTACTGTACATAGTATGGAATACCTATACGTTTTATCTCAACGCTTAATGCACACCGTTTTCGTTGGTCTGCCATAGGTAACGCACAACTCGTTATTTCATGTACGTTTCCTATTTCAAGTTGAGACTCGATATATTTCTGAAATTTATGTTTGTTTACGTTCGTTACACCACAGTTGAGACGTAGAAAGATCGTTGTATAAAAGTGAAATTCGCTATGTAGAGGTTATTAACATTAAAAGATTTGTTATACAGGGGTAAATTTATTTGTTCTGAGGTTATTAAAATTTTGTTGAATTATTTTTAAACACCATTTATTTGTTACGTAGAAGTATAATTTGCATTGTGTGTTATGGCTAGTTCACGGGCTTTTAAAAAATGTGTTAAATCAAGAAATTTGTTATATTGAGGTTCGTTACATCAAGATTTGCTGTACAATGTGCATTCTTACATCAGAAATAAGCAAGATTGTGAACCAATACCCAGCATTTTCTAGTGACTTATTGTGATCAAATGTCAAGGTTCACAAATGAAATACCCCAGAAAACAAATTCATCATACATATTATAGAACATACAGTAACATATATAAATTGTACAATTCTGCTAAAAAATGTCTCATAGGGAACGTCTCAAATCTCCGAGGTTTCATAATTTTGAGGTCTGTACAAATCAGCTAACTATTAAATTTATCATAACTCAGAGGTTTCACAGTTCCGAGGTCTGTTTAGTTTAATATAATATTGCACTTTATCACAATTCCGAGGTTTCAAAACCCCGAGGATTCAAATAATCAGTTAAGTATTTAAAATATCACAACTCCAAGGTTTCATAACTCCGAGGTCTTTATAAATCAACTAAATATTAAATTTATCATAACTCCGAGGTTTCATAATTTTGAGGTAGGTTTAGTTTAATATAATATTGCACCAAGATTTAATAATTTATGTTCATAATTAAGGGGGATATAAAACTTTACTTAATCTCCATAAGAATAACATTATGGCTGAGTATGCAGGTTTTCTGCTACGGGGTTGCTGCTATGGGGGTAATCAACAAAAAATCAATGTTTTATGCAAATATCAATATACCAGTACTAGGTGAAGCCACATACCAAGTTTCATCAATATACGTTCATAAATAATCGAGATATCAAATTTTAAATATTCTCCATAAGGATAACATTAGACAACATACAGTACTGTGTTTAGCACTTTGAATATCTCGGCAACAGTTGGACGTAGAATCATAATTTAAACACCAAAATGATTGTTTTGTAGAGTTAAACTGATTGGTAAAAGCAAATGTGAAGTTTACAGTAAAATTAATTGAGGAAAAGCTAAAAACCATTTTCCCATAAGATTAAAATGGGAGATTTTATGAACATGCTTTTTGGATTTTATCCGCAACCACTTAACCTAGGTTAATGATTCAAAAGACTATATTATTTGTTTTTTAAGCTCTATAAAATGGTCAAAACAAAAATTGTGTTTTAAAAATTTCAGGGTGAAAAGTGCAAAAAACAGATTTTTGGAAAATTTTGAAACCCCATGAACCCCCCTTTTTCCATGGTCCGATTTTTCTGGTTTTGGAACATAAAGTCATGAATATCATTTTACACATTGAGCCAAATTTCATCGAAATCGGACGTTTTTTACTCAAGTTATCGCATTCACGGACACACACACACACACACATATATATATATAAATCTCATAGGGCATTCGGCTGCCTTTCATGGGGAAAACCGCATTGAATTTGGCGGCCGGTGCACTTCACATTTGGCGACAATTGCACATCACATGTTAAATCAACTGAGGAAGCCGGTAGGAATAAATTTTGAACATTTGAAGTGGCAGCCAAATAAAGTACTTTTGATAGGTGTATGACAACGTATAGTTCGCCATTCTACCACTTGGAACACTGCTGCTTTAAAAGAATATACCATGAATATGTTCCTAAGAATAATTGCCGTGGACTCGGCGACCTTAAAGTGGCAAAACTGTTAAGTTGAATGTGCATTCCGATTTTAAAGTTTTGCCTCGCAAATGACAGCCAAAACACATCTGGCCTGGCCTGACACACCTCCAGATGTTTAAAGATTTTTATCTTCCATCATAATTTCCTGTACTCACTTGGGGCCAACGACATTTCTGAGCCTGCATACTTCCCGCCCGCTTCACTGGGACATCATATCGAGATGTCGTTAGATCAATCGAAGCCTTTGGAATAAATCATACATTTGCATGTTCTTATGCTCACATCGTGGGACTTAAAACAATTTCAGTTTGATTACTTTCCTTGACTATGGCCTGTTGAAATACGTTAACATCTACATTATAAGTTTAACGTATTTGCTCCGGAAAATCTGGTAAATATGTATTTGGATTTCTTATTTAATTCTTGTTATAAATACAAGAACATTACAGATTTTTAAAACACTAGGTGATTTAAATTAAAAAGTTAGAGGAAAAACTACATCCAGATAAAAAACTAAATAACTATTTTCCTTATGCTTCCCTGCTTGTGATAAATTAACTAGACCAGCAGATGGATGAATAAATCTGAACTGTAGTTTTAATCACGGATAAATTGTAGAACGGGTGAGTTACACATACATTACAGTACATACACGATCAATTATGATTACAATTCGTGATCGATATTAATGTTGAACGTTAAAACATTCATTTTATCACATTTTCGGTGCAAATATTGGCTATTTTGTATATACAAAATTAACAATTGTGGCTACTATTATATTTTTATCACGACAGTAAACTAAACCCAACCCTGAGCGAATCAGACCATAGATCAACCAAGGTGAAAAATTTGCATAAATCAAATGATTTCTGAACACTTTTCCCAGCATTACAAATATGCACGAGCTAATTTGTACCATTCAAATCTCACAATTCTCTCTTAATTGAGACGAGACCATTCATATTACTTATCTGTTTAACCCTTTGAGTGCCAGAGTTTTTCGGTCGTCATATCCCTAGAGTGCCAGAGTTTTTAACACAGTATATCCAAAAAGTGCCAGGCACAAAATCAACATTTTGCAAGGGTTTGCAAAAAAATTAATAACTTTTTTATTTGGTAAGATATTATTATGAAACTTTTTTTGTTTTGTAAGTTTAAAGTTTAGCTATAATATTATGCACATATATAATATTTAAAAATAAAAAATTTGAATACATATATGTATGTGGGAAATTTCTTTTAATTTTTTTTATTTGTTTCAGGTAAATAAACATTGTTCAAATATAAGAATTTCACCAAATAACTACTAGATTTATAGAGGACATGTTTCCCAAAATATTTCCTGAAAGTTTCATCAAATTTGGGCTTTAGGCGGACAAGTTATTTTCATAAATGTAAAAAAATATAAAACGGCAAATTAGTACACAAGACAGTAGCCTAACTTTATTCAAGGGTTTAAGTTTTATTACAATTTTATTTCATAAAGCAGACTAACTAGGCCTTGTATATTTATGGAGTATATGTTTACCTGAACATATCCTGGAAATGTCCTGGAATAAATAATAAAAAGTAATGACGTAAGAAAAATTTCTATAACAACGATTCACAAAATCAACATTTTGCAAGGGTTTTGTACATAAAATCAATAAATTTTTTATTTGGTAAGATATTATTATGAAAATTTTTTTGTTTTGTCAGTTTAAAGTTTAGCTATAATATTATGCACATATATAATATCTAAAAAATACAAAATAAAAAATTTGAATAGGTACATATTATACATGCGGGAAATTTTTTATATATTTTTTTCAGATAAATAAACATTGTTCAAATATAAGATTTTCACCAAATAACTACTAGATTTATAGAGCTAGAAACTATCCTGGAAATCACCTGTAAGAAATAATAAAAAGTAATGACGTAAGAAAAATTTTCCATAACAACGATATATCGTTGCAATGTATTTTTCGGTAAGACCACCGACGACGATATATCGTTGTGAAGTATTTTTCGGATGTTCCGTGCACAACGATATATCGTTGCGTGGCACTCAAAGGGTTAAAATTTCGAACATCATAAAATCGAGAAAAAAATCCTAACCGACCCAACTTATTGGTACAATAAAAATTCTCCCAATTCGAAATATTTTGAGCCAAACCTCTCACTTGGTGTCTGGCATTTTATATGCAACTTATGTTAAAAATGTGTGGTTTTAAACTCTCATGAAATTTTTGGATGCTTCCAACGTTTTACCATGGTAAAAAGCTACACCAATGCAGTTGAAAAATTATAATTGTCGATAGTGTTGGCAAGTGACCGATGTCCCGCCCACATCTCCAGCCATATCTAAGCTCATTGTCTTGACATTTCAAGGTCATTGTAACTCCCAGCCCCACTCCGCCCCTATTGTTTTACAGTCGTGACTCATATTAGTGTTACCTTTTCATAACGGGAGTGATGCGTTCCTTGTTTACAAATTCAGTTTTGAATTTTGCTTCTAGCTTTTGTGGAGCATCAGATTCGTTAGTCGTACTGTGTAGAACTAAGGTAACTAGATTTGGAGAGTATGAAAACGGGACGCATGAAACCGGGGGTGTATTGGAATACCCCCCTCAAATGGGGGGAGGGCCCGGAGTTCACTCTTGGAAAATTTTCGAAAATTAGAAGCAAAATAGTGGGTTTTGAGGAACTTCAGGAGTAGTTATTTAAGCTCTTTGGCTATTAAAAACTCACTGGCTAAAACTGTTAATTTTAATTCGTACTTGAATGCAGTAATTTGTTTTGCAGTTAGGAAGCTAGATAAATCAAAAGAATCATGGCCAAACGTATTTCAATTTAATAGTATTTTATTCACTAAGTTAACAAATTAAGACAGATTATTCCAGAAGAAAAACTATTCACAAAACAGCAAATTAGGTACAGATAAAGTGAAAATGGGACAAATGGGCATCCCGAGAGGGTTGATTACGACGGGACAGGTTCCTAAAAATCGGGACAGTCCCTGCGTACCTTATATATAACATACGCATGCGCCCAGAGCACACCACACGCCACTCTTTGCCTCAACCAATCGTTACCATAGATTTTTAGTTGTTACACTTACACATCTCAACTGTCAATGCTGGTTTGACGCCGGCTTGTAATTGGGAGGCGCCATCACTCCGCCGTTGTCGTTAAGCTGCGTTTACACTGAGTAACATGTTTAATAAACAAGTTATATGTAACTTGTTGTGAGAAAATGTTATAAATTCGTGCAACATGTTACCCGAAACATTGGGTTATAAAACATAAATTCGTGTCATATAGCAAGTTTTTTATTTCCCGCACGAAGTCGATAACAAATAACTTGATACATATGTAACATGTTTAAAACGCGTTACTCAGTAAAAACACAGCTTTACACTGCACATCATGACGAACGAGGGGTGGAAGGATAAGAAGGAATATTATTTACGAGATGGAGGGAATACATTGAGTCAAAATTTAAAACCTACTTCAATACTAACAATACCCCCGTCACAACAAACCTTCGTACTTAGCGCATTTCCAATGCTTGTATTTGTTTCTTACTAAAACATAAAGCCACTTATCAAGTTTCATAAACATGAAACGTGCAATAAGAGATATATTGCATTTTATTTGTTCTCGATAAGAATAACATTAAGACTGATTACGCCAGGTTTGCTGCAAGAAGGAAGATAAGAAATCTGTTTTTATAAAATCGACAATATAACGTAACCAGGTGATGCTATGTACCAAGTTGTATTAATTTATGTTCATAATTAAGGGAGATATAAAACTTTACTTATTCTCCATAGGATTAACATTAGGATGAGTATGCAGGTTTTCTACTACTAGGGCAATGAACAAAATATTATATTTTTGTGCAAATATCAATATACCACAACTAGATGAAGCCACATACCAATATTCATCAATATACATTCATAAATTATCGAGATATCAAATTTGTTATTCTCCATAAGGATAACATTGGACAACGGACGTACGTACGTATGTTTAGCACTTTCAATATCTCTGCAACGGTTGGGCATTGAATCACAATTAAAACACCAAAATAAATGTTTTTTAAAGCTTAAGTTATTGGTAACAACAAATGTGTAGTTTTCAGTAAAATTAACAGGGGAAAAGCTAAAAACTGTTTATCCATAATATTAACATGGGCAATTTTATGAATGTTTTTTTTATTTTCTCTACAACCACTTAACCTAGGTTATTGATTCAAAATGCTATATTAATTGTTTTTAAGCTCTATAAAATGGTAAAAAATATGTGTTTTTAAAGTGTTCGGGTGAAAATGCTAACACTGATTTTTGGAAAATGTTAAAGCCCCATCAAACCCCCTTCCAACGGTCCGATTTTTCTCATTTTCAAACTTAAAGTCATTAATGTCACTTTATATATTTGGGCAAAATTTCATCGAAATCGGACGTTTTTTCCAAAAGTTATCGTGTTCACAGACACATATATATGTGGTACAAAATCCCCCAATAATCTCTCTTCGGATAATGTGATCCGTCTGGTCTTTGAACTTATTAAAATTAATGCGATTTACATACCTGTACCAAATTTAATTAAAATCAGACAATTTTTATGGCCGTTATCGTGTTAACAGTCACCAAAAAAGCTAAAAATGTTGTTTCCCATATAAACACATGCAAAAACTTGGAACAAATGGTGATTACTGCAGTTGCGTATGAGTTTTTGACAAAAAATTGTTTTATACCTGGAATCTACAGTAAAAATACATAAGTTAGAATCAAAATAATATTTGTTTGCTAACGGGACCCTAAACTCTACTTTTACCCTTCCACGATGCAACCTGCGCTAATAGCTTCTTTCCTATAGAGGAAATTGCTAAAACAAACACAAAATAATTATATGGAATCAATGAAATTGCAATATTGATGCAGACACGAAAATCGATGTGCCTAATGGGTCATCACTGTTTGAGTAAAAACATTTTATTCCGTTCCCCTAAAATAGGAATTATATATCAAATTGGTTTTGTTTTTAACCTTGGTTGGAATAAAGAAACAAAGCTTACCTAGAACTAAATAGCACTGAAGGGCCTTATTTTTTCGTAATTACTAGGTTTATTATTTCAGGGCATTCTTACCCCTTTATACATTATTTATAAAAGAAAAGAATTTTCTGGTTACTTGTTGTCTTGTTTTTCTGTAAACATGCCATGGTCACTGCATAAATTTGAATGTATTCGTTTTTATTATTAAGTGCTTTGTTTTATTTGCCTAGATGTATTATTTAATGACGCCATTCATGAACTATTGTACTATGAATGAAGACAGTTTACCTATTGACTATTGACTATACCTAGATTGGTTTTATAAGAAGAGAATATAATTATAATAAAACAACACTAATCCAACGTTGGATGGTCCGACTCCTCGCTTACCTACCGTGCCGTTATCAGTGTTTGAAGTAAACAAAGCCACTCACGCAACTCACTTTCTTGTTATGGTGTATAGAATTAAAAGATGTTAAACAAGTCAATATAAAATTACAAATAAAACGTTATTATATTTTCATTGGACCTATGATTGTTCATGATGCAATGAAATGTGCCAGTGGCCTACCTAACTACTTTGATAACGACAGACGTTGCTGTGCAGCCATTCCAGAGCTTTGGACAAAGCTAAAAGTTCACAGATTTAACCCACTGCGGGCGAAAGACGCCATGTAGGCGTCCACGCGGTGAGTGGACCTTAGGCCGAACGACACGACCCCGGCATCTAAAGTTCTGTGTTTATCAAAGTTAGTACTGTTTCTAGTCATTGCCACCAGTGTGTGTAATGATGTGTTTCTTGGTTTAGCCAATAGATTGCGCGTGGATGTATACTAAACAGTCTGTTATTTTCCGCCAATTCCGATAGATTGTGTGCTAATTCGTACTCGGTACTGCTGTCAGTAATATATAAATAACTCCGGCCGCTAGGGGCCGCATGGCTCGGGTTTTCGCCGCCCGCAATGGGTTAAGATATGAAACAATACATAAGTTAAAGCAGCGAGAGGAGAGCTAATTTTTACAACTATCCTCGTAAGGCTACGTTCACACGGGCATTTTTTATAAAATGTGATTAAATTATTTTTACCATATGATTGTTATTAGTTTTCTTTCAGTGTCAAGGAACATTTTCTCTAATCTATCGATTTATAATAATAGTAGAAGACAGATGCATTCCAAATTTAAAGTAAGCAAATCTCTTTAATTCAAATTTAAAGTAGGCAAAGTCTTACGATAAGGAAATCTGAATAAAAAAACAATTTTAAATTGCGTATCTAAGTGTAAGACATTAATTACTGATCAGCAAACAAGCAAATTGTCGTCAAGTCGAGGAGCTGATAATTTAAGAAATTTAATTTGTCCGTAGGTTAATAAGGCTATGGTTCATCCTAATAGCATAAGGTGGTTGTGGGGCTGACTACCAGACTATCTGGTATTTATCCAATGTATTTACTAACATAAACGGCCTATTGGTAAACGTTTTCAGCGTGAAGACAAGATAGGACAATTGTCATCAATAGGCTGTTCATGTAAGTAAATACTTTGGATAAATACCACATTATCTCAGGTGTCAATGTATTAAATTATCAGACTATGAACCACATAATTAATAATTGCGTGCTGCGTGCGTTCTCGGCAGGGTTGATGAAATTCTACAGTTTCAGTTCTTGATTGGTTTTGGGATTGAACTTAGCTCTGTAATATGAGATCTTATGTAATATTTCCTTTACCTCAATTGAAATAACTTGTTATACAATTGATGCAATTATAAAAAGTGTTTCTGTAAATTAAAAATAAAATAAATAATACGTTTGTTCTAGTTGTTGCCAATACGTCATTCATTATAGTATAAATGTAATATACAAAAGAAAATATGAATGATAATAAAGACTCACCTACACCATCAATGAATTTGTTTACACTATCCTCGGAATGCTTGATTTTGACGTAATGTTTAGCAATTTATACTTATTATTTCTACACAGTAATTTGTATTCGTAAACGAGATAATTTTAATCTGTATAACACTGATAAACAGCTTTGAACATGTATAATATAAATATATAAATATATATATATATATATATATATAAATCTCGTACGGCATTCGGCTGCCTTTCATGGTGTAAACCGCATTGAATTTGGCGGCCGGTGCACTTGACTGCCGTATCCGGCCGCCAATTGCACATCACATGTTATATCAACTGAGGAAGCCGGCAGGAACATATTTTGAGCATTTGAAGTGGCAGCCAAATAACGTATTTTTGATAGGTGTATGACAAAATGTAGTTTGCCATTCTACCACATGGAACGCTGCTGTTTTTAAAAGATACACCAGAAGTATGTTCCTATAAATAAATGCCGTGGACTCGGCGGCCCATAAGTGGCAACACTGTCAAGTTGAATGTGCATTCCGATTATAAATTTCTGCTGCGGATGTGGCGGCCAAAACACATCTGGCCTGACTCACCTTCAGATGTTCAAAGATTGTTATCTTCCATCATCATTTCCTGTACTCACTCGAGGCCCGCGATATTTCCGAGCCTGCATACTTTCCTGCCCGCTTCACTGTGACATAACACCGAGAGGTCGTTTAGACTAGGCCTACTCGACGCTTACGGAATAAATCATACATTTGCATGTTCTTATTTCTCACATCGTTGGACTTAAAACAAGCAGTTCGAGCAGTTTGATTATTTTCCTTGACTGTTGCAGTATGTTAACGTCTACGTTATAAGTTTAACGTATTGCGCCCGCTTCACTGTAATTTCACACCTAGAGGTTAGACCACTCGATGATTTGGGAGTAAATCATACATCTGCATGTTCTTATTGCTCACATAGTGGGACTAAAACAACTCGAGCAGTTTGATTATTTTCCTTGACTATGGTCTGTTGAAATATGTTAACGTCTAAGTTATAAGTTTAATTGTACAGGATCTAGGGGGGTTTGAGCATGTATAAAAGGAAAACGCAATATTTTTGCTGATTACTGTTATATGTTATATGGATCTAGGTAATGGCGAAAATGCATGTCGTCAGTTTCCTATGTGGTCGACAACATGGTGGAGGGGGGTAAAGATGGCGGCGGCCGCTACTCGTAAATATGACGATATGTTGGGAACAGTATGAGATATAACATTGGTTTAAGCATTTTTATACTCGCAACAATATGTACAACAATAACTGTTATTAGGTTTGAACCCGTATCTCGATTAATAAAAGAGCTACATAATAAAACGTCATACAAAAAATCTTTAAGGTACACATTTTTATGGAAAATGTAATCAGCATGTGAGTTTTTCCCGTATTAATGAAAATAACTTAGTACACGAGTTAGTTGGTAAATTTTAGAGTGTTAATATATGAATAGTTTATCAAGATATGTCAACCAAGTCTTTGAACAGCCGTCCGCTCAAGTTAACCGCAGCGTCAGGGTTGGACGGTTCCGTGTAGGAAAACCCTCACTATCTCGGTAACTGTATGAGATATACCACCGGATAGAACGTCGTTTTAATTGTAATAATATGGTAAACAATAATGGTTCTAACGTCTAAATCCGTATCTGCAATTTTTGTAGCGTTATTTATCAAAACATACTAATAAAATAGGACCCAAGACCCAAGAGTAAACAGTTATTGAACAATCTGTTAAATGACTTAAACTTAAGGGTTAAACTTCAAAATAAATTTATAGTACATACATATTTAGTATAGTTGTACTTATGATTCTAAAATAATGTTTTAGTTTTTTATTATTTTCCCTATAATGCTTTGTTTCCCTATAGAGCTTATGAAGTTGTATAACTAATAATGGAGACTGATACTTTCAATATTTTCTGCAACCGCTATTCATGTTATGCTTGAGCATCAAGTACTGTATTTTATTTTATTTTCTCCTAATGTTTGTTTACATTCCACTAACTAAACAATGATTGTGATGGTTTTCATTCGAGTTAATGATATACTAATCAGTACGTTTTGTATTTACATATCACTGCTGCAAATTATAAGCCAGTGCAGTGAGAAAAGGCGAATTCCCGGACAAGGCAAATGGCAGATATGTAGTCGCCATCAGCACCACCATAAACCACCCGCGAGTATAAACGATGAGAGAGAAGTTTACGGTCTTAAAAGAAACCACTGAAGTGTGACAAATGCGGCCGACCCGACTCAACCCCTAGGCCCGTTTGTACACGGAAGGGACATGTGCCACTGAGGTTGCATGTGCTACTGAGACCTGGGACCTGACAGATGTCTTCGACTACATTCCACCATAGATTAAACATACTCCTTAGAAGATTAAGTATTAAGGTTTTAGATTTAAGAAGGAAAGGATAGATTAAGAAAACTATAACCGTATGGTCTCATTTGATTAACATTGGAATTTTGGATTTCCCACGGGGAGTAGCCCTAGAGGATTTAGAGGAATCTGAGAGTCAGGTACAATAGCTGTAACCTAAAGGAAACCTACCCTGAAAATGTCATGCCTTAAGTCCTTATAGTTTAGCCGTATGGCGATCCACACACAGACAAGAACTCTGCTTTATTTATATAGATTGTCGATAAGACTGTTTAGCTTAGGTGCTACAAACTTTACCAGATAATGCCTAGTTTGAAAACTTTGAAGTAACTTGATTGCTCATCGGTTCAAGAGGAACAATCCCAAGTTTTGTTCACGATTTCTGGAAAATTAGAACTAGATCAATCAAAATTATAAATGGTTGCAATAACGGCTATGAAACACTCCCTAATAATACTAAGAAGTCATCTTTACAGCAACAGTTAAAATAATTTGTTTGGTATTCTTTGTGCTAGCGCAACCTACATTGGTAAGAAAATTGTTAATTTGTTTATATTATGAATAAGCTATCTTTATTTATATATACTGGTAAATAAGTTTAAAAACCAGATTTTCTTATGAGGACTGATTAATTGCGAGGTGTGGATGTGTCTTTAGAAAGTGTCCGCGCAGTGTCCCAGCTAAAAAAAAACACGGGGTACATACGCGACACTCGATACACAGCGTCTTTGCACAGTGTTGCGCACGTAACTTAGTATAGACTGGTTTAAGTAAATCGCAATGTGTTGGCTCCTTATTGATAATGCCACCCGTGTCTGTCTATGTTTACTCTTTACCGTGGGAAACAGGATGAAGAATTTCTACTTCCCCTTGTTCAACAATCCATGACAATACCACAACTATCAGCATTTAACTGCACTTGGCACAACACAGCCGAATTTATGTGCAAAAAATAAAACGTCATAACGAAACACAAAATGCCAACGAACTGCTCAGTGCCAACTGAACACTAAATTGACAAGGCCCACGATTAACGATGAATACAAACCTTATAAGATGATACATACTATTAATGAACATAGACAGTATTAAACAAGGAACGTAGAGAGGCATTAAACAAACAAGTAGAAATGTGCAGTCCGACTCATGCAGTCATGCAGACAAACAAGCGCCTGAGTCACCACCATAGAACTTTATTAACACACCTACACCTACTCTATGGTCACCACGCAATACGCGGCGATGCTAGGCCCGGCGCGGCGGTGCGGTGTCCGCTCTCTAAGAAGCCATCATGTTAAAAAATATCCTTACTATACCTATCATTTTAAAGCTAATTAAATTATCTCTAAGTTTTTTTGAAAACATTTCATCCCATGCCGCAAAGATAAAAATGTAAAATTAGTTGAAGTTATTACATTTTGTTTTAGCAGTGGCAGTTTTTTTGGTACATATTGAGTACTAGTAGAATGTACACGTTCTTCGCACGGCTTAGAAAGGTAAGTTAGCTTGAAACAGCAGTGCTTGCTTCTGCTCTTTAAGCTGTCATATGTAAGTGACCTCAGCTGTTCGCATTACAGTTTCTGAATGTTTACTTTCTTCTCAAATGTAAACATTGAACTTAGGACTTCACGGGGTGTAGTCCGAGGGAATTTTAAGGAAGTGAATAGGCCTATATGTTACATGGGTTCAAGATCTACCTTTGTGTAAAATTCGTGATGGGGAGGGGCCATGGGTCGAGCAGCGAGTCGTCATGGAGGGAGTGACCGCAGCAACAGTGATGGAGCAAACGAGTGGGGGTGTGGCAGAGGGTAGGCGAGCTGAGGGACCCAAGGTCCAGGCCATGCCTAACCGTTAATTTTTCCAAAATTGTTTAATGCAAAAAATGGACATATAGCAATGAAAAAAACCCCGAGGAAATTTATTACATAAATAATGGGAGAACATACGTGCAATGTTTCACTTTTACTAAATCTAAGATATTGATTATAATGATTTACAGATATTAGATGTCTGAACTGTAATTTTATTACTACAATTAGTTAATTAACTGGCGGATTCGGTAATTAGGAAACATTCGGTAAATATTTGTAAAATCTGGTAGATATGTATTTGGATTTCTTATTAAATTATTGTTATACATACAAGAACATTACAGATTTTTAAAACACCGGGTGATTTAAATTAAAACGTTAGAGGAAAAACTACATCCGAATAAAAAATTAAATAACTGTATTTTTCCTATACTATCCTGCTTGTGATAAATTAACTAGACGGATCACGGATAAATTGTAGAATGAGTAAGTTACATTTACATTAAAGTACATACATCATTAAATATGATTACAATTTGTGATCTATATTAAATGTCAAACGTTAAAACTACAATTTTTCACATTTTTGGCACGAATATCGGCTATTTTGTATAAAAAATTTTTAACAAGTGTATACAAATGTGAATCCCTGAGCGAATCAGACCATAATAAACCAAGGTGAAAAATTGGCATAAATGAAGTTATTTCTGAATACCTATCCCAACATTACAAATATGCACGAGCTAATTTGTACCACTCTCACTAGTCTCACTATTCTGTCTTAATTGAGGCAAGACCATATATTTGACTTATCTGTTGAAAATATACGTGTCAGAAAAAACTTTCATCTGAAGATACCAAATTCAAACTTGGTATACATTTATTACATCTAATACGACCCATTTTTGAATGCAATATCAAGTTCCTACTTAGTACCATTTCAAAATGGCGGCCATTTTTGTTTTTTCAAAGCTATACCTTTAAAACGGCAATATTTAGGAAACAACTGTAAGGATAAAAAATATGTGTCATGTTGTCCTAAAAACAATGATATGAATATATTAGCTCTAGAATTATAAATAACTTAGAAATTGTGAATTTGATAAGTTAAAAACATGATTTTTTTACCGTTATACATTATTTGTATCTAGATTGGTTTTATAAGAAGAGAATATAATTATAGTAGAACTACAACAATCCAACTTTGGATGGTCCGACTTCTCGCTTACCGACCGTGCCGTTATCGGTGTTTGACGTAAACAAGCCACTCACGCAACTCACTTTGTTGTTATGATGTATATAATTCAAAATTTTAAACACGTCAATATAAAATGACAAATAAAATGTTTTATATTATCATTGGACCTGTGATTGTTCATGATGCAATGAAATGTGTCAGTGCCTTACTACTTCGATAACGACAGACGTTTTGTGCTGCAATTCCAGAGCTTTTGACAAAGCTAACAGTTCGGAGACTTAAGAAATGAAATAATACATTAGCATTAATTGGTGAATACTAAGTACAAATTAATCAACAAGTGTGAATTAAAAGGACAATATCAAATGATATATTTATTACAGACGTTTTTCATTTTATACCGATTCAATAATCAAATAAAATTGTGTGTTGGTCATACCATTCATGATTTAAATTATACCTTATTGTGTATTTATTTATAATTACATATTTTAACATAATTTTACGCATCGTCCATGATTAATACATTAATACACGTTAAAGCAGAGAGCTAATTATGACCACTATCTTAACAACTGTTCAAGGAAGATCGTCAAGACGAATTGGCAACAGTGGTGGCAGCTAAATAACGCGAAATATTTATGAAGTATTACTGCTGGCAGTCATTTAGCTGCTAGACATACATGGTGCGCCGAATCAAATGTAAACTTAGGGCAGTCAAATTACATGAGTTTTAATACACATAGTTATAATAAAAAAATTATGAAAATAAGTTAATACTTATATTAATAACGTAATTTTGAGTAGAGATACACGTTAAAACTTAAATATACTCTAACCTTTGGGGTGGCAGTTACTTAACCTAAATTCGTACGGCAGCTGAATAGATAGTGAGATTTATATATATATATATATATCTTAAAAATCAATATTTAAATATAATAATTACAAGGTATATATTACCCTGAAGGTCTACGCTTTAAAGCTATAAATGTTAACTCCTTTGACTCTCCATTTGTAATTAGCCTTTCGTCCAAAAGCAGCTGAGCGATAACGACACCGTTCGGTATCTGTAGCACCAACTACCCTCGCCATGAAGTGAAATAGGATGTAATGCCGGATAAATAAAATATAGTAATTCTATAAATATAAATGCATATTAATTTGGAATATCAAAGCATTATTTGATCATGTATGAGATGGTATTTTAGATGTGATTTCAAAAGAAATACTAACACTGAATACAAGATCATTTTGTTTAAAAACCACAATAGGACTTTACTTCTCACCAGCGACAGCAAACATTGTGTCGTTCACATCAAAAGAAGCTGGTGGCGTAGTGCGATAGCGACCACCTTTCGCCGCGATAAAGATGCTCGTGTGAACGTTAACCTTTCAAGGAAGATCGTCAATACGAATTATTGGCAGCTAAATAACGTGAAATATTTATGAAGTATTATTGCTGGCAGTCATTTGGCTGCTAGACATACATGGTGCGCCGAATCAAATGTAAACTTAGGGCAGTCAAAATACATAATTTTTAATACACATAGTTATAATTAAAAAATTATAAAAGTAAGTTAATAGTTATATTAACGTAATTCTGAGTAAGAATACACGTTAAAAGTTAAATATACTCTAACCTTTGAGGCGGCAGCTACCTAACCTAAATTCTTACAGCAGCTGAATAGATAGTGAGATTTATATATATATATATATATATATAATTTGAACAAATGGTGTTTTTGGCATCTGGGGACCTCAAAACAAAAAATTATCATGGTCTCGGGCTTAAGTCTTACCATGAGACCTACGGTAATAGCTTCTTCCCTATAGGGGAAATTCGCTAAAATACAAAATAATTCATATTGAAAATAATTAATAAATATTATGACGTAACAATCATTAGGTTCTCTTTTCTAATCGACTGCTTTTAATAAAAGACACAGTCAGTGGTCTAAGAAGAGACAAGGATAAAACTGTGCCATTAGTTATATGTGTATGATGGTGACATATTTTATGAGACTGAAACATTTTACCTTGGCAACTTGAAGCCATGTCCGGAAATCTTTTAAATCTTCCATTTTTATAAACATAAGAAACACATCGTTCTGAAACAAAATAATTCAATGCAATAATAACAATTTCCATAAAAATGATTCATCAACTGTATTTAAACATAAAAAAGTTAATTGAACATAGAGCACTTTAAGTTAATTAGATTCAGATTCAAAATAAAAGTAGGTTAAGTTCAAATTAATATTACTTCAGTCTTCTGTCATATTTAATACAAGAATAAATTTGAAATACTGACGGGAAAATAATTTTAAATTGTGTACTTGTTATTACTTGCTTAAATTTTAATGCACTTTGCTGACAAGTTCTATGTGACTGGGGGAAACCAAGACTTTATAAGCTTACTCATTAATTAAAAAATTAATTTGGAAAGAATTTAAAGTCACAATACTTTCTGTGAACTCTAATCTCGATTGTTTTATTTAGTTGATTGAGAAAAAGATGATAGAGAGATTCATAAAGTGGAAAACTTGCTGTGGATGGACACAAGTCACAAGACCAGGAAAGTTTTAATGTTTTGACACTATGTCTTGGTCACATGTAGGGAGAAGAAAGGTTGAGTGTTCACTATTGTTTGTGGGACAACACTGTTCCTTGTTGGGATAACACTGTTGCTTGCGGGACTACATTACTGTTTTGTTGTTTTCCCGCAAGCAACAGTGTTGTCCCACAAGCTACACAATAAATTCTTTCTTACATGTGATCAACACATAGTATCAAAATATTACAACTTTACCTGTTTTAAGAGTTTTGTGTGTCCCAGCAAGTTTTCCACTTTATGGTAAGTTTTTTTACTCTTTCTATAATCTCTTGTCCTATCATTTGAATAGCCTTTAGCTGATGTGTTACATCCTAGCTGATGTGTACTAACCTAGATGTGTTATATCGACTGATGTTGCTGTATCTAGGGAGAATATGAAAGGACACAATGCTAAATAAATGTGCTTGATATTATACTACAGTACTGTTTTGTACTCTTAGTGTCACTTTTATTAGGAATAACATAAAATCTAATTTAGAGTAAACATATGAGCCTATGGTGGTGAAGTAGTGCACAGCTGGACACAGCTAAGCAATCGGTAGACAACGCTAATTCACACAGCAATGACTTAGTTGTCTTTATTGTTGCCACCAACTTGGATAATCTCAAGGCTCAAGTAACCAGGAGTTTTTTTTTTAGACCTCAACTGCCTGTCATCATAGGCTATTGATCTGTATGGTGAATTAAAGACAGCAAGGTAGTGTAACGGCATTAGTCACAAGGGCAAGCCAGAGGTGACCGCTCATGATCTTACAGGAGTCGGCCGGGACCGGGATCGAACCGGCCATATCTGACTTGCTAGTCAGGCACTTTACCTCTGAGCTACTGCGTCAGGTAAGCCCAACAGAGGTAAAGTTCCAACACCTATAACACTATAGGCTGGTTTATTCAGTTCACTATTTTAGTAAATGAAGTATCAGAAGAGATGAAGGGAAGTAAAACATTACACTGATTAGATTGGCTGGTACTGCAGTGTCGGCCGTTGATTAATTTGTATACTTATTTATGTGATTAGCAGACAAAGAGAAAAACAGCCATGAGAAAGCTGAGTAACCTTGAGCACTTAAATTAAACCTTTTTTAGAGGCAATGTGATGAATCAATAACTGGACGACAGTATTCTGTAATTTTAAAAAATGATGAACTAATGAGAAATAAAAGTAAATTACCTTCTTGTCAGGAATGAAGTCCTCCTCGCAAGGAGATTTGCTGTGGTCCAACACCTGTCCCTCTGAGATCAGTCTTTTGATTAGCTCTTCGTAATTGTCATGTAATACACTGAAAACAACAAATAACATCAGGGACAGGTTTAAGGTTTGTCACCAACCAGAAAAATTTGGCAGTTGGCAAAAGTTAGAGGCTAAACGCATCACATATGCATTGCCAATTTTCAGTACTTCGTTGAAAAACTTATAAAGTTATCCTGCCTCGGGTTGGCTCAAGCATATTATCAATTAATTCTCTTTATTCAACAAAGTTCATATGTACAATGAATTGTATCAATATTCAGAAGCTTACTAAGCTAATTAATTATTCTAACCCTATTCACTTTCACCTTCCCTAGTAAAAGGTGGTCCATTATTTTTTGCATGACCGAGAGATAATTTTGAGTGTAATAGGCAGCAAGATCAATACTGTGATAGATAATTCAGACAAACTCCGACAGGCCAATTGCAAGGAATGTGCTTAGAAAATTGAATGGTAATAAAATATCTACCAATGGATTTCCTTGACAGCGACTTTTCGAATACCAGTGAGAAGCAAGGTGCTAGAGGTGGCTTCCCCCACTCCTCCAGCATTACTAGGAGGAGAGGTTGCCCTATCACTGGAGTATGACACATGATCAGCATTGTGACTGTGGGGCGGAGTGTCCAACTATGGACCACATAGTTAATGACTGTCCCCTGAGCGCTTTCCCTGAAAGGTTGGCCGGCCTGCATGGAACAAATGAGGCTGGACTCCAATGGCTTCGCTACCTGTATTTAGCTCTGTGATGGGAGGTCCTTTATTTATTTTCTGAACTTATTTAACGCAGGTAATTCATACTGAAGTTTTGTTTTTGTTTTAAACTCTGAAATAGAGGGCAGCTGTGTAAGTCATACGATATATATAAATTACTATTGAATTAAGACAATTTTTTCTCTATTTTATAACAGCTAATAATTATTCATCGTTATTGTGTGTGTAGTTCCATATTTTGCAATGTGATCAGTGATATTTCCTTAACCGCTACTTCGTAACTTTTATTTAAAAATGGGTTTAAAACTTACGTAGACTAATACTGAAGTAAAGTCATTTTTGATCAACATAATTTATAATTTTACACAAATAAAATAACCTACATGGGAAAAAGTAATTTCACAATTACCAAATTAAATTTAGAAAGAATAAAATGAAAATGCATATAAACCAAAATTAAAACAACACTTGATTGACAAAGCATTCTAATCTTTTCAAAGTCTCCTTGAGGACTACACAAATTGGAAAATTGTTTTACAGTATTGTTAAAGTGTAGTACTAAACAGTTAATTTACAGATGTACTTATGCAGTAGAGAACTCTCTGGTATTCTTAGTTGTACTAACTCTAATCATATACATTGTAAAAATGTACAAACAAGCGAATAAAGTATATTTTGATTTTTAGTGGATTTGGAAGAACCACAGCATGTTGGGGGCTTATCTTTAACCGAGAGAAAATTCGTATCAACAGGAAAATGTTCTAATATAAAACACCAGATGGCTGAACTGTCTATATAATTTTTGCTGCTTCAGACTACTACTGTAACAGAAAGGCGATGGTCAAATGAAGGTCGAATACTGGGAAAATAATTAATGAGGAGACAAGTGAGCGGATGTGGTTTCAGGTAGCAGTGTGAGTCAGCACAGTTCAGAGGTGCCAAGCTCTGTATAGTCTGAACATGACACAATGTCTTTACCTCAACCTCTACATTACTGTAACGACACGAGTTAAACAAAAATTAACCGTCCTTTATTGAGTGTGACCATTTTTAATTAAATGTAATAGAAGTTTACAGAAATTCTTTATAAATAGTTGATTGGTACAATGGTGTGGTTTTTGAAAATAAATGGAATCATAAAATTGAATACAACAATCTAAGAGCAATACGGTAGAGGGTATAAATTACTTGGTGTTATAACAATCTGAAAAAATCTGTGGTAAAATTCCTGTCTTTGTAACAACCCTGTAGTGACTTAATGATACCACACAGTCTGCTAGATAGGCCAGACATTACTAGATAATGCCATAACTGACTAAGGCCTTTGCAGGATTCTTACTAATTTTAAACGAGTTCGCACACAGTACGCTGATGTGATAGAAGTGAATTTCCACAAGAAAATTGTAAAAATCAAAATCAGTGTTAAAACGTTCATTTATTCCATTTTCATCTAAATCTGGAACCTTTTTTTGGCTGCTCTGATGCTCCTGGTTCCATTTACCTGCAATGCTGGGAATACAATAAATGTGTGTTTAGTCTATATACATTTTATTTAATAACTCGGTAAATATTTGTTCTAGAACGATAAGAGAGGGCGTAAAACTTTTGCCTCACTAATCCCCATCTTTTTACATACATTAATTTTACATCCGGGGCTTTCCTGACCATTTTTGGGCCCAATTTGATAGATCAATCCCTAAAATGGAGGTTAGAGTTTTCCAATTGTTTTGCTCAACGCACTTGTCCAACTGATTATAGAAAGGAATGTCCCTACCAAATTTTAAGTACCCCCAAACGACCCCCCAAAATGTTTTAAGGGGGTCACGTTAGGAGCTTCTATGGTGGTCCCGGACATAAGTTTCACAGTGTGGGTCATGCTAATACACTTCCCACTATAGGTTCACTTTTCTATAGGGGGTTCACTAAAAATGCAAGCAAAAATGATTTTAGTAGGAAATGTATATCTAGGGTCTCTTGTCTGAATACCGAGTTTTCTGCAATGTGCAAATTGAACTCTTGCACCATATTGGAAAATGGCGGACATTATTATTCAATGCGATGAGGCATAAAAGTTGAATAATTCATCCACTTTAGCCTAAACTTGCAAGTAAAGATGTTGTACCATATTTGGATTTTATATATTTTTTTCCAATTATTTATTAGTCATTAAAGTAAGAAATATACAAAAACCACGAATGGTCATAAAATAATATCATGACAAGATAGCTAAAACCAGTAGGAACAAGTTATATTACTGTTACCTGCAACTATGATTGTTGATAGAAAGGACTTTTAATGTAATTAATAAATAAATTAGAATATAAACAATATTTACTATTTGGTTTTAATTTAAATAAAAATACATTGTTTGTTAATGGTAGCTCACTAAGATTTACTAACGCTTCATTTGAGCAATACGTAGTACAGTGTTACATACATTACATCCATATGTTTTAATACGCTTGGCATTATTTTTACTAGAAGGCCTAGCCTACAGCCAACCTTTATTGTTTGTCTGTATTAAAAACAGCAAAATAAATTGAAATAATTAAGGTAGTTCGGCGACCTTACACAGCCATATCTGCATTACAACCGATATGTGAGAGAGAGAAGGAGGTAATACAAGCGCCCTCGCCCCTTATAGTCAAGGTCACTGACACTATTCTCACTGTGTTTGTAAATGACTTTGATGTGTTGAAACACTGTGCGGGGTGAAAGCAATCCTTTCTGATTTGACGCGGTCAGACATTTTAAAGGTCATTCCCGAGTCAGTGTCTTGATCATCGTACATTTTTTATTAACTTATGTTTGAGATTAAAAATAATCAAACATATTTTGTGGGAATCACAAATTCTGAGAGTTCCGAAATCGCAATCATCTTGCCATGTGAAGTGGAACAAATTACGGAATATGTAAGAAAGTGAGCACACGTTGAGTATCAGAGCACTTAACATTCAAGTATCGTGTATTCCTTCAATTTAAAAATATATCCTTGTTCATGTACTATATTCGAAATGCTGTTGTTAGCTCTTATGTAAACGCTTTTCAGTATTATCATGTAAAGGATACGTTTACCAGTTATACATAATAATAATTATTATTATTTGTCCACATTATTTTCTATATTCAAATAAGCCTATGTGTTTCATTTCTGTAAGTGTTAAATTAGTTCCATAATTTTGACTGGTTAGTGTGTTTTTTCTCACGAATAATGCGAGCACTCATACTTTTTATATACGGTATTTGTATAGTTTATTGTAATAATTAATTTGTGGCAAAACATTATGTTTATACTCATTACTGGTTTATTGGTAAAGGATAAGTTGTTTATTTGACCTTTTATTAAATTATTTAAAGATCCTATTAATTATAGCTAAAAGCCCTTCATAAATTATAAATACATGATTTTTTTTATTTGTTTTGAAATACACTAGATAACTTGTACAGTTCACATGGTAGGTGCGTGTAATAATTACTGTCGAGTAATCTAATGTATATACATGTACATATTCATGGTTTGATTTAATTTTTGTTTAGTATGTTATCGTTCATAGTAGGCTATAACATTTTGAAAAATATATTTTTACAGTTTTACATTAGTATCAGCGAATTATATTTTTATCATCCTTTTTTCCATATAGTACAAACCTGTACCTTTTCAAAACAACGTATCAAATTGTTAAATTTTTATCTGTGCAGTTTGCAGCATGTATTCAAAATATGCATTAAGGAATTCTATTCATAATTTGAAAGCTTATTTAGGTGTCATTTCTGTACCCCTTCTATCTCGCACTATTGCATTTATGTATGGTTTATGGTCTTAATCAAGTTTTAATAAAAGGATTATGGAATATTCTTGTTAATTATTTAATGTTTTGTATGCTACTTTTATTTTCCAGTTTATAGTTTAAATATCAATTTATTTCAACCTATTAATTTTTAGAAAGGAATAAGGAAATAAATCTACCATCTGTAAAACGACTTTTTCTAAATAATTAATGATAGATCAGTTGAAAATAATATTTTATTAGTTATTATTACAAAATGAGTAGTCCTATTTTTAAATTCAGTATTAAGGATTCATATTGTGTAAAGTTTTGAAATAATAACATTACAGCCCTGGTAAAATGCCAGAGTACACCATTTGGTGGTGTTTACGTTTGTGTGATAAACTGACAGACAATAACAAAAGCGACGGCGCCGGCACCTGCAAGGCTAGTGGTGGAGGTACGGTTTGTCGTTGGTCTGCGAGTCGTCGTGCTGCGCTCAAACTCGTGTAATAAGCGGCGACGGTGTCGCTCGTACCGTCAGATGCGTGTACTTGCCTCTAATTGAGATCACACACTCTAACATTACCGCTGTCTCTCTAGTTAGTGTATACTCAATGCTTAAAGGTTATATTAATTAAATTAGTACTAATATCTTTCTTAACAATTTGATCACTATTAATAATTATTACACTAAAAATGTCTCTTATTAGAAGAAAATAATATTTAATATACAATAAGCAACACAATTTGAATATGGATTTAACCCTATATCTTACACACGGTTACCTTTTTCAATCCATTTCCTCATAATGGCAGTAATTTTCTGAAATTATAATTAATTTATTAATTATAATTATACCTATTTTTTACAGTCAAAACTTATTCAAATACTGATTAACATCACTAACATTCACAATTACATCTGTAAAACATTATATTTTTTTACAATTTATTAATTCATAACCTAAAAGCAAACCAAATAAACCATCATTATGGTTATAATCGTTAAATAAAATGTAATAACAAAAAAACCTAAATCAAAATTTACCAACCATATATATATACCACCAAAACTTAAAAAAGAGAAAAAGGTTAACATTATACTGTAATTATATCTCTACTATTATAAAAAAGAAGTGGTGGCTATCCATCAATCTAGGTCTAAAATTATAAATATTATTCTAAAAACAAATAATAAAACCATCAATGAAAACCGAACAGAACTATAATGATACTCACCTATATAAACTATAGAATAAATACAAAATAAAATACTATTGACAATCAATAGTGCATTAAATCAGTAATTGAAAAAAATTGTTATGAGATTTCATTCTAATATTAATCCAAAATTTATAATGAAAAAATTCAAACTAAAAAATAATTATAATAAATAAAACACAAATTAAAAAAAAATAAACCTAATAACTAAATTCGAAGCTAGAAAGCTTCTAAGAATCCACAAATCTAAATTGTTATTAAACTACTGAAGTACAACAATGTCAATACTAACAATGGAAAAAATAATAAAATAATTACATGTATAAATAAACACCAACATCAGTCAAAAAAGTTCAATCAATGTATTAATGTCAAGCATTATTGTTATGCGTAAGTGAGTTGCAGGCATATTGAAAAGTTTAGCTTGAATTCCAAACTTTTTCGCAAAAAAAAAAAAACAAAGTGTGAACAGGGCTGTTGGTGGAAGTCCTGAAGTTACCCTCTGTATTTGGCCACCAAAACTGATGTAAAACATTGAGTGTCACTACTTTACTAATAACTTATTATTGGTCTTGCCCCCCTCCAACAATATTATCAATACTAGCAGCAAAGCCCGTTGAAAAAAAATATATAACGATCTCTAGAACAATATATTTTGTACTTTCATATTATTTTAATAAAAGTTTACTCCAGATTAAGTTTTACAAAAATACACATTACATTCATCGTATATTACAAAAGATAGATTGAAAATATGGATGTTGTATTGATTACCTATCTATAATATTTAAAGAATTTATTGATTATTGTTTGGTGAATTTTGACCTCTAAAACTGTTATGTTTGGTATCAATGAAAAGCTCTTACCCTCTAGATGTGCCTTTTGGAGTTTTGAAAAACCTCCACTTTCAGAGTTTCGTCCCATAGACGAAATTTCCGATGATAATCTTATGGAGTAATATTTTATCGAGTGATCGAAAGGTTTCTTTAAAAATGTCTATTGAATTCCTTAAAAATTAATATTTTACACATTTCCCACCATAAAATACTAAATATGTTAGACCTTCATAATTATTTTACAAACTACACAATTCAGGGCTTCCAATTAAAAATTAATACTTTACACATTTTCCACCGTAAAATACTAAAATGTAAAATTTTCATAATTATTTGACAATCTACAAAATTCAGGGCTTCCAATGGGGGGTTGACTATTTAAATTTGTCGTTTTAAACTCTATTTTTAGTTGTACAAAGATACCTCTCAACATTCATCTATATTGATAAAGATAGGTTGTGACGCAGAGCGGCACACCTTTTCATATAGTGCAATAAAGCGGGTCGCGCGGGTACGCCGGGCCTTTTGGTCCTGACAGTCTGCCTGCCTCGAGCGACAGAACTGTCTTTGCCGTCAATCGAGTTAGCAGTTTTTTACCTTCCCTCCTCAAGCTCTTCCTTCTTCCCCCGACACGCGAAGCTGTGGCACGCCCACCTATCTGTCTCCATACAATCTTGGATTCCAATGGATAAGTTGTAGTTTTAAGCTGTTTTAGATATTAAGGTATGGCAGGCTAATTACTTTATTAAGGGGGAAGGCCGTAAGGTTTTCGCCCCAGCACCGGAATAATGTAGGAAATTGAATTACGGGTACCGACGTTTGCCATCGGTCTTAGACATGTCAACTGGGACCACGTTTCCGTAAATACTAAAATTTCCCAGAACATGTATTAGAGTCAGTTTTAGTTTCAAATTGTAGTTTTCACCAGGTTACCAATCATTTTTAGTACCCTCAGATCCCTTGGATTAACACAATTTAAGGTATAGTAGTTTGGAAGGTTTAGTTTGTAAATGTCTCTCAGTTAATCAAGTAAATCAAAGCTGACTAGGCGAGCTTTCTGGTCTGGGTAAAGGATCTCCCAGGTCTGTTGGTCCCCAGCAACGTTTCCACTTTAAAATTACTCAGTTTGGTACAAGTTCAGATGAGCACAGCAACAAAGAAAGTATTTTTACACACATATTTGAAAAATACAAAATAATAATAAATACAAAATACTTTCTTTGTTGCTGTGCTCATCTGAACCAGTTTCTTCAGGTGAGTTAGCTGTGTATCCCACCTTTTCTCAACGAAACTCCCAAGCCAAGTGCTTTTCCTTTGCAAACCTAACCTCAGTTTGGTACTAGTATCTTGGACACAGTTAGGGACTTACCAGTCCCTGGTCAGTAGCAGCAGTCCCTAATAGGTTCACCCCCAAGTCAATCAGCTTCCCACACTCAGTCTCCAATCCATCAAAATACCAATAAGCACAACCCTTTTCAGTACAAGGTGGCAAATTTTAAAGTTGGGGTTGAATTTGTATCGACAATTCAAAAACGGTAAACGAATCGACCACAACAGATGCTATATTCATGAAGCTTATGAAATTTACTTTAAATCGATATAAAACGTTAGCTACAAAACTGATACTACAAGGACAAATATTTTCTGGGCAAAACAATAAATGTACTTAACAATTTCTATTGAATTTCTTAAAAATTAATATTTTACGCTTTTCATCATAAATTACTAAAAAAATGTAAAAGTCTTATAATTATTTGACAATCTACACAATTAAGGCTTTGCAATGAGGGGTTAAATATTTAAATCCGTCCGCTGGAACTCCACATTTAGTTGCACAAAGATACATTCATGCATATTGCTAAAATATAGAATGCAAACTTGGAAGTTGGTTTGAATTTTGATCTATAGTTTAAAAACAATGGACAAATAGACTACATATTATATTCTTGAAGCTCATGAAATGTTCTTTATATCGATATAAGGCAAATGCTACAACACTGATAGTAAAAAAGTGAAATGTTGACTGGAAACAACAATATATTTATTTTACAAATGTTGAATGTATTGTTTATAATTTAATATTTTACGATTTTTCCACCTTAAATTATATTACACAATTAATGGTTTCCAATGATGTGTTAAACATTAAAATCCGTTCGGTAGAACTCCAGGTTTAGTTGTACAAAGATACCCCTTATACACGTTGCATTTTTAAAGATATGACGGAACATTCCGAGGTCGTTTAGATATTTTAGTTGTATAACTCAAAAACATTTGGGAAATCAACCAAAGTGGATGGTAATTTTCTGAAAGTATAGAAGATTTCCTACAAACTGCTTTTATTTATTTATTTATAAAAGTGATAAATCCCCCTCAAAAGGTGGACGGAAGAAAACTATAAATATATTGTAAATGGTTTTTGTAAATATGAGATATTTGTAATTTTCTATGCATATATCATGAGCAAATGTTCAACACTTTTGATATTTTACAAACTGGCGTAATATGAGGTTTACAATGACGCATCAAAAATTAAAATCAGTAGTAGAACCCGAGATTTAGTTGTTAAAAGATATCTCTGCTTTCTCAGAGGCGGATAATATGTATTTTAAAAAATTCCCATGTATTTTTTATGGGAAACATTTTATGTTTTTTACCCCATACATCATGAAAAATTTACCACTTTTATAATTTTTTGACCATCTGCACTGCTATAGGTTTCGAATGACGCGTCAGTTATTAAAATCGGCCCGATGGAATTCTAGATTTAGTTGTACAACAAAATTCTTGACTCAATTATATGATAAAAAAAAGATACTGCAAAAATTTAACCCAAACATTCAGATTATTATGCCAGTAATAATAGCATTTCTACTATAAGAATAAATACTCAAAGAAAATAAAATAAATAACTATCAATATATACATTTACTAAAAGAAATAATTGCATTAAGAGAAATTTATAATATAAAACCATATTAATTACTACAGTGCAACTTGGTTATTACGACCTCGGCCGTAGCGTCAACACGGATATAACGTCATTTCTTCATAAGTCCCGCCTAGCTATAGGTATTTGCATTGTAAAAACCTCGGATTTATCGTCAGTAAATTCCCAAACCTCGTATATAACGTCAAGAAAATCCGACCGAAATGAAGGCAACCTTCGTAGATAAACGGAAAAGCTTCGTCGTTTCGGTCGGAAGTGCAACGCGGCTATTGTTTAGCTACGTACCAGTCTATTTTTGGATACGGCCTTTCCTCTTACGCTGCTAACTCGCCCTCCCCTACCCCTGCCACGCCGTCAGCATCCTGTCTCCCTCCCCTGTCCCCCCGCCTACCTGTCACTCACTGTAGGTCAGTGACATCTTGACTCATTTTGCGTCAAAACACTCCGATAACGTGCGTGTCTACAGTACGCTTAGCTGTCGTCAGTTATGTGAATGTATTTTACTGTTGCTTTTTTAATCTTATTCAGTAAGTTTAATTTACGAGCATCCGAAAATCATGGCAAGAGCTAGGAGAAAGGTTTTGCCGATTAAAGAAAAAGTGTGAGTTATAAGAGCGTGTGAGGAGGAATGTAAGATAGCAGACGTGTGTCGGGAGTTCGGGTAGGTAAATTCCACTGTTGGTTCGATTTTAAAAAAGGACAAAATTTTAAAGGCATTAAAGAAGATGGTGAAAACTTGAAACAGATAAGGGGATGTGAACGGCTATTTTATATTATATATTATATAATATTTTATATTTTATTTTTCCTCGGCTTAAAATTGTAAATTTTGGAACCCCTTCTATAGAGTCACTCTGATATAGCGTCATTAATTTTGTGGTCCCTTCAATGACGTTATAACCAAGTTACACTGTACAGTAGAACTCCAATTATCCGAATTAATTGGGGATCGGGCCAATTCGGATATGCAGAAATTCGGATAATCAGGTATACCTCGGGAATTAAGCAAAAAACATCACCATACATAAAAAATCAGAATTTTATCAACAAAGTTATTATAAATGTAGTGAACAGAAAGTGAGCAAACTGTATCAAGAATATACATCATAAAAATTAAATTACAGGAGTTAAATTGAATACAGTATATACAGTTGCTCTTTTCAATACATACTGTACGTATTTCACTGTTCAATGTTGGTTATTTCACTTGAACATCTCGAGCAAAGTGAGTTTATCACTTAGCGAAAGGACAACACGTTTACGTTTTGTACTCATTTCGAACGATAATCTCGGTGAAAGAACAGTAGCGACTGATGGTGAGCAGGGCGGGAAGGGGGTATGACTCATTGTTCCCTGCGAAAATATCGTCCGGAAGGTAACAGCGCGGGCTTTTATTTTAGCGCTCACAGCGCATTATCGCTACACGCGCTCCCGCTGTTATTTTCTTGATTTTTATATTTCTATTATTTCACTCAAAATCGATTCGGATAATTGGATATTCGGATATTTGGGGTTCGGATAATTGGATTTCTACTGTATTATGTTATTCCTATGTGTATTTCTACTAGCTGCTATCGTACCCGGTTTCACCCGGGAATATAACAGTTGTGTGTGCTGCATTCTGTGTTTAACTTGTGGAACTACTACAAAACACGATCAGCTGTTTGAATTCTCATCAGCTGAAACTAAAGGTGAATGTCCATAAGAATAACAGAGGATTGGAACTTTAATTCCCTGTTGGGCGGAGCCCTATGGGAATTTCTTAAAATCCTTTCTTAGTGGTTACATATGTTGTGGATAGAGTACACGTGCCAAATTTCGTGGTTGTAGGTGTAGAGGTTTGTACAGGGGGATGACCAGTTTTTCATATTCATAAATGAATAACACACGATTGGAACTTTGACCTGCGTTGGGATGGAGCCCTACGGGAATTTCTTAAAATCCTTTCTTTATGGTTACCAACGTTATGGAAAGAGTACACGTACCAAATTTCCTGGTTGTAGGTGTAGAGGTCTGGCCGTGGGATTATCGGTGTTTCGTATTTATACATTTTCTATAAGAATAACACAGGATTGGACATTTGACCCCCAGTGGAATGGAGCCCTACGGGAATTTCTTTAAATCCTTTCTTAGTGGTTGCCTACGTTATGGAAAGAGTACACGTGCCAAATTTCCTGGTTGTAGGTGTAGAGGTCTGGCCGTGGGATTATCGGTGTTTCGTATTTATATATTTTCTATAAGAATAACACAGGATTGGACATTTGACCCCCAGTGGAATGGAGCCCTACGGGAATTTCTTTAAATCCTTTCTTAGTGGTTGCCTACGTTATGGAAAGAGTACACGTGCCAAATTTCCTGGTTGTAGGTGTAGAGGTCTGGCCGTGGGATTATCGGTGTTTCGTATTTATACATTTTCTATAAGAATAACACAGGATTGGACATTTGACCCCCAGTGGAATGGAGCCCTACGGGAATTTCTTTAAATCCTTTGTTAGTGGTTGCCTACGTTATGGAAAGAGTACACGTGCCAAATGTTGTAATTTTAGGTGTAGAGGTTTGGCCTGTGGGATTATCGGTGTTTCGTACTTATAAATTGTCCATAATAATAACACAGGATTAGAAATTTGACCCCCCGTGGGATGGAACCCTATCGGAATTTCTTTAAATCCTTTCTTAGTGGTTGCCTACGTTATGGAAAGAGTACACGTGCCAAATTTTGTAATTGTAGGTATAGAGGTTTGTCCTGGGGAATGATTGGATTTACATATTTATAGATATAGATTAATAATTATAGTAACAAGTATCCTATTATTAAAATCTACAAAGAACCACTTCCAACTTTTACATACTAGTGAATAAACCTCTACGAAAACTAGATTTAATTATTTATATTATTAATAATTCATTAATTGATTTACATGCACCAATTAACCTTTCTGCTTGATGAAATTTTGGTTTGATTTTGGGTCTATGTCTTTCTTTTCAGCTAATTACTGGAATTATTCTATCTATACACTATACTGCTAATATCGAAATAGCTTTTATTAAAGTAAGTCATATTACTCGGGATGTAAATGACGGTTGAATAATAAAAACTTTTCACTCAAACAGAACATCTTATTTTGTATGTATACATGTAGGACGGGGTTTTTACCATGGATCTTATCATCCAAAACCCTGAAATATAGGGAGCATTATCATATCAACCACTATAGCTACTGCAGTTTAATTATACGTACTATCCTGAGGGCAATTATCATTTTGAGAAGCCACACTTACAAACTTTCTTCCTGCATTTCCATGTGTAGGAACCCTTCTAGTAAATTTAATTTGAGGGGGATTAAGAGTTGATAATGCAACTCTATCACGATTAGATTAGATTACATTTTGTACTACCATTCATGTTTTATATAATAAAAAAATCACATATTTTTTGACACATACAGTATTAAGAAATCTTATAGTATTTAGATAAAATTCTATTCCACCCATTGTTTCGATTAAGGCCTTAATAGGATTTTCTATTGCAATTACCTAATTAATAAATTTAACTATATCAAACCCTTATTTACTCTCACACCTAGATAATTTTACACCAGCAAACCCTATGGTATATATGGTATATATACTTTATTTATTCCCATTTATATATATTCAACCAGAATGATACTTCTTATTTGTATATGCTATTCTATGGTCTATTGCTAATAAACTAGGAGAGGGGGGTTAGGTTTATTTTTGTTATTATTTTTTCAATCCTACCTTTCTCTATAAAATTACAATTTAAGGGAATCCGATTCTACCCAGTTAACCAAATTAACTTTTGAGGTTTTGCTATGACAATTTTCCTGAATTTGATCATGACGTATTGAGCAACCATAAACACTGCAATAGTATTAACAATTATATATTTTTATATTTCCTAACTGGCTCTATTTAAAAAAAAACCTGAGATGATATAATTAGTTAAAGTTATTTAGCTTATATCTTTAAAATATATAGTTTGAAACTTTAAGAAAAATAAATTTAATAAGAACCTTTAAGGGGGAATACATCGATCTTAACTGTCTAAATTCTTTTGTCATTGAACCAATTATTCTCTCTTATTACTTAGCAAAGCACCTTAAAGCCATTCCCCCTATGTCCCCTATCTCATTTTCTGCTGTCTCTTGTCTCTCGATTCCTGCTAAATACCTCTCTCTTCGATACCTTGCATGTCC
Organism: Allygus modestus; assembly: GCA_963675035.1. Taxonomy (NCBI): domain Eukaryota; kingdom Metazoa; phylum Arthropoda; class Insecta; order Hemiptera; family Cicadellidae; genus Allygus; species Allygus modestus. The sequence goes on along the minus strand of OY776113.1, from coordinate 35,523,557 downwards.
CTTCTCACTCCAACGGCTTTTTAACCGATGTTTCCTTCTAAAGCACCAAATAATGGCTTCGGTTATTTCTAAGAATTTTGGAGAGCTGAAACCAGTATAAGCATCAGGAATTTTTTCTGAATCTGATGGTATTTTTAAAATGTTTCTATCTTCATTGGGGGGGAGAGAAAGAGAGAGGGGGGATGGGGGAGAGAGGGAGAGAGAGAGCGAGAGAGAGCGAGAGAGAGAGGGGGGAAGGGGAGGGGGAGTGGGGAGGGGGAGGGGAGGGGGAGGGGAGTGGGGAGGGGAGGGGGAGGGAGGGAGGGAGGGGGAGGGAGGGAGGGAGGGAGAGGGAGAGGGACATCACCTGCAATAAACAAGGTGAGTCTTCGGCAAAGTTCGGCAATGTTCGGGACTTAACAATATGCTACACGACATTGTTCACCAAAGAGATCGCTAGGGGCGTGGCTAAGCGGTTCAAGACGAACTGCCTAATTTCAAGTGACGCTCTCAAAATGTCTAAACACATATTCCAAGCTCAATATCTAGTTTAACTTGTAATGAACTAATTTGTATTCCCACAGAGCTGTAAACAATGATCCAGTCCGCTGAGACCAACCAATGTGGGGTAATGGGGTATTTTAATTAATAGCAATAATAGTTTGTGGGAAAATTTCGGAGGATTAGCCGAGATCCAAAATGCTCGGCAATTAATAGGCAAAATAGTCTTGATGAATGAAATAGAAACAAAATGTTCACTTGTAAATATTAATTAAAAATTACTTTTGAACAGTACCTTGGAATTATCGAAAGACGGGGGTAAATATCCGTCACTTTGTTGACTGTGCCGCTGATGTTGGTGATGCTTGGAGGTGAGGAAACAGAATCGCACAAAATGTTTATCCAGTAGCACTTTCTTCTTGCGCGACCGCGATACTGAATGGAGGCGAATTCGCTGTCTTTCACTGCTTCCCGCGTACCGCGCACAAACGATGTTCAGACAATATATAAACGATGAGTTTAGAGTTTAGAATGGGGAGGGAAATAAATCCATATTAAAAACAATGACCACAAGAAAAATTGAGAATTTGACCATCGCGGAGTTGATAAAAAGACCGCCCAAAAGGAACTGTGTTGAGGAAAACTGTTTGCGATCGCATGGTTTTTGGGAGAGTCCATTTTCAACCAATAGGCGATCGGAGAAATTTGTCGCATGATGTTTTGAGGGGTTTAAGGGGAATATCGTGCGACAAAGAGGGAAGTACGCTTTATCTCCGTCTCTCTCTATGCTCACAGAAAGTTTTTAGTTTCTTATAGCGAATGTAAATTGATTTACAAATAGAAAATAAAATTTAAAGTAAATGCTCCTAATTAGCTATATACAGTCAATACTAACCATGTATACAGGATCAGAGCCACGTTACTATGATTATCTTATATATCAAATATCAAATATTATTATTTAACTTATCAAATATGTATTATTTAACTTTTATCTGCAACCAGTTATAATTTTTCCAAAGGAATTCCCGGGACTACATCATTACTTTTTAAACCAAACTCGAAAGTTAACCTGTTGGATCCCGTCGCAGGACGGTTGCGGTCTAGCTCCGGTTTGTGCAGTGGTGGCCCGTTGCCACAGTGTTTCGGCGGCGTGCAAGCATTTTTATTAGTGAATTTCCTTTGGAAAGTGAACTATTAGCATGACCCGCACGGTGAAACTTAAGCCCGGGACCACCATAGAAGTTCCTAACGTGACCCCCTGAACACGTTTTGGGGGGTCGTTCAAAATTTTATATATATATATATAGACACATATATATATATATATATATGTATGCACTTTAGCGGTTGCATTTTTTGTCCGATTTACTTCAAATTTGGTAGGGACCTTCCTTTCTATAATCTGTTGGACAAGTTCGTTGGGCAAAACAATCGGAAAACTCTCTAAGCCTATTTTTTGGGGATTAATCTTTCAAATTTCGAGTTTTTGGGCCCAAAAAGTGTCAGAAAAGCCCCAGATATAAAATTAATGCATGTAAAAAGATGGGAATTAGAAAGGCGAAAGTTTTAAGCCCTCTCTTGTCATTCTAGCATAAATATTTAACGAGTTATTAAAGAAAATGTGTATCGGCTAAACACAGTACGTTGTCTTATGGGGGTTTTACACTAGAAAAGCCTGTTATTCCTTTGTTAGAGTACTTTTATTACCCCGAGCAACCTCACGCCTACTTTCAAGCCTGTCTGGACCTTCTCCTAACCTTAAAATGCGCAAAATTGTATTCCCAGCTTTGCAAGTAAATGAAACCAGGAGTATCAGAACAGCCAAAAAATCAAAGTTTTCAGATTTTGATAAAAATTGGACAAATAAATGTATGTTTTTACACTGATTTTTAGTTTTAAAAGTTTTTATGTGGAAATTCACTTCCCTCACGTCAGCGTGCTGCGTGCGAACTCGTTTTATGTTTGATTGGGTACATACCATCAACTTTATATTCAGCCTAAATATACAAAGATGCACAGCCTATAATACAGCTTATAATACCTATTTTGTAGTATATTTTGTTTTGCGTTATGATTTTTGGCAGTCCTGTTATTGTGTTTTCTATCGTAACAGCTGTTGTTTTTTATCAATTTTTGACAAAACAGCCTTCTGTACCTGTTTGTATGTTGCATCTAACAACGTAATATATAAAATACTTTTTATACAACTTAGTAAGTAGGATATTGTGAAAACTAATAAATCAATTGATGCACTGAAGACAGTTTGGTTACTAGAAACTACTGCAGTAGGCCTAAGCTGGATAAGCAGCCTCAAAACCTGGGCCACTGGAGGGGCTGTGGAAGAAAAAACTCGGGATCCAATAGGTTAAGAGTGAAAATTCAGTAAACTTACATTTCAATGTTAACGAGATTGACATTGGGTTGCGTGTTGAAGGAATGAGTTTTGAAGTAAGTATCTTGAAAGTAAGAGTTCATGTTGAGACCCGAGGATCCAAAATGGTAGGTTCTGGAGACCTCGGGCACAACGCACTCTCTGCCCTTGCGAACCTCATTCATCCTCATCCACATGTCCCAGTCCCACATCTGAAATCAGAACATTCAACTTATACATCATCTTTTTAAATTACTAGTTTGTTGTATTTAACACTGCAATAACTGGATATAAACATATTAATAATACGCAAATACAAAACTTACTGAGAAAAAACTGGATTAGATTGTGAACCTTCAAAATGCCCCATGGCTTTCTTGTATTCTATTGACTGGTATGTTTTCAAACAAACTTGTTTGATCGAAGAATGACTCATCAATCAAGCCCTCCTCCCCTCTGTGAGAAACAAACAAGCATGATGCCTTCCTATTTGAGCAAAGGAAAAAAAGGAAAATTCTAAATTCTCACTTTTGTAAAGCAATTATAATAATACCTATATGTTGTCTAACAGAGTATTGTATTTGATTAGTGAGTTGCTGGCCTAGTGGGCAAGGTGTCCAACTCCGGAACCATGGCAGCGGCTTTGTCGTGGGTTCCAATCCCAGCCCTGGCATGTAAACTTTATCAGTACTGTTCAACTCATACCGTAACGGCTCACTCCTTGTTTTGCTGGATACATTCCAGATAGATGTATAGTCTTATGTGGACGGGCAAAGTAAGGCTAAAAGAGGCTGCCAACCTCTTTTTTAGCGAATTTCCCCTATAGGGAAGAAGCTATTACCGTAGGTCTCATGGTAAGACTTAAGCCCGAGACCATGATAACTTTTCATTTTGAGGTCCCTAGATGCCAAAAACACCATTCGTTCAAATTTTTATATATGTATATATGTGTCCGTAAGCACGATAACTCTCGTAAAAAAGGTCCGATCTTAATGAAATTTGGTACAAATATGTAAAGAACCATTTATTTGAACGAGTTCGAAAACCAGATGAATCGCACCATCCGAAGGGGGGTTTTTGGGGGGTTTTGTACCCCAAAAATGTGTTTTTTGGGGTTTTCACTGGTAATTTAAATTTAAATCAAATTTTAATTTATACCATTAGGTTGAGCTTAAAAAAACAAACAATTTGGTATTTTTATCATTGCTCTACGTCAATTGGTTACTGAGATATTGAAAGTGCTAAACACAGTACGTTGTCTAATGTTATTCTTATGGAGAAAAAGAAAAAATTGTATATCTCGCTTATTTATGAACATAAACTGACGAAATTTGGTATATGGCTTCATATGGTTGTGGTTTATTGTTGTTTGCACAAAAAAATATTTTTCGCCTATGGTTCCTGTAGCAGCAAACCTAGGTACTCGGTCCCCATGTTATTCTTATGGAAAATACTTAAAATGTTATATATCGCTTATTTATGAATGTATATGGATGAAACTTGGTATGTGACTTCACATACATGAGATCTATTGGTATTTGCATAAAAACCCATTATTGTGTGTGCCTTGTTGCAGCAAACCTGCGTACTCATCCCCAATGTTATTCTTATGGAGATTAATTAATATTTTAAATATCGCTTGTCTGTGAATACATTTCTTACGAATCATGTGAAGTGTTTTAATGTGTTATGTTATATGTTCATTCGAAATTCGCTGAGTATGCAGGTTTGCTGCGACGGGGGTATTTTAAATAGTGTAACAATTAATTTATTATGATGCCATTCAATTTTAAATTTATTTAATAGTACTAGTTCCAGTTTCAGCTGCTGCAATACACCTATAAGCGGTATAAAGATCCAAAATTTTGGCCTCAATCTACTGTGCAACACCTGTTTTCAGGCATTCCTAGTTTTGATAACTGTATTATGACCGCTTTTTAAACTATTCCAAGTAAACAAGTTTGAACTATCTAAAATAAAATTTGAATTTACCTTGTTTGTATTGAAAATGCTAGGGACCAAGCAAAATTTTGAATTACAGATTTAGAATAATAGAAGTTTGAATTGTCCACGTTCCACTGTATTTATAAAAGCTTAACTTAATAGTAACTGTACCACAGATACATAGTCAATAGTCAATAGTCAATCATCTTTATTCATGAAGAAGTACAGAGTACAACATTTGAACAGCGTCGAAAATGGTACAATTAATAAACAAACAATCGCATCACCATCTTAATTAAGTACAGCAGGAGCTAATCAAGGATTTCAACTTCCACTTTTAAGGCTGTGCATCAAAAAATTTGTAATACTTTTTCTCATGGTTTTTGGTGTATTACGATTATACAAATCGTAAACACCCATTTTTTGAAAAAATATTTCCGTTGTATTGGGGTTTTCCACCTTTGAATTGCCGTTTTAGGGGTATTTTGAATTCTACACTAGTTAAAAACGGCCAATCATAAATCTTTCAAAATTGGTTTATGTATTTTCAAAAAATATACTTAAGGGTTACCTAAATTGATTTTAGTAAAATTTTAATTATTATATATCAGGAGATAATTTTTTTATCTCAGTTATTTTTTTATTCAAGTGGTTTAAAACTTCAGCTAACCCAAGCCAAGGGTGTACAAAGGCAGTTTTACACAAGTATATGTACAAATACATTTCCATAACAATGTTATGTACAATAAACTTTTTAATTTCAGCCCACAGCCGCACGCCAGACACCAACTTACCCCTGAGCCGCCTATAGCGCCCCGACTCGCACGTGCAGGCACCCGCGCACCATATTTCTCTCTCACTCGCACATCCCTTAACTCTCTCACACGTCTTACCTCTCTCTCTCTCTCTCTCTCTCCCTCTTGCTACCTCATCGGCCTGCCGGCCCCCGTCACCCTGTCACAGATGAGGTACCTTCTTTGCAACCAATGTCTATAAGCCAGGTTGTGTAAGTTGTATGTAGGCCAGTCGTCAGGATTTTTTAGGACCATTGAAGATTGTTTTCCGTTTATTTGAATTACCAAGTAGTCCCTAAAAATGGATTCTTAAGAAAATAACGTCAAATTGTAGCCTAACAAATTGACACGTTGTTAGTGAAACGGGGGTGTTGTCTTAACTGGTTATCAAGTTACTATACAGATTTTGTAAAATGCAAATAAAACAAATTAATACGACTATTCAAATTTAACATTAAAATTTAACTGTCCGCACGAGTCTCTAAAGTTACTGTAAAAAAACTCAAGCGACACAAAATTCAGACCTGCAGTACCTGCAGTAAGTTTGCAGTATCGGAACACCTGTCCTAACTTCGTAAATTACGTATTTTCCACGTTTTTCGTTTGTTTCACTATATCTCCTAAACTATGAATTTTTCACAAAACAGGTTATTCACGTTTTTAAAGTAGATTATATTTACTGTACTACAATTTGAAACCAGAATCAGCTCTCTAGGTACAATAGTATGTTTTCAAAATTCTATTCGGATTTTTAATTTTAAATAGCATATTCATTGAGTATCTTTACGTGTTATTTGAATGTCAGAGTAGCTGGCCCGGCTATGTCGTAATTTCCATATAAAAATATGTCACCATTTAGTACCGCCGTTAATCAAATTAGTACCTCACACAAATAGGAGTTAATTAAGTTTTTGTGTTTCCGGGCCAGCGTCATGATTTCCCCGCCATCTTAGAAAATTACCGCAATATACAGGGTGTCCCGTTAGAGTATCGCACAAATGCGATTTAGTAGAACTCATCGAAAGGAGCAAAAAACGCAATATAAACTTTTTGTAAATCGCTTCGTTTTCCATCTGTCTGCCTGTGTGTGATTTTTAATCAATGCATCATATCTTAGGAACCTCTTGGACAATAACTTGAAACTTGGCATGTGTATTCTACTTGTTTAGGGCTAATTTGGCACTACTTTTGGTTTACCACCCTTTCCACCTTTTTTGGAGATTAATCTTTAAAATTTCGAGTTTTTAGGCCCAAAAAAGGTCAGAAAAGCCCCAGATGTAAAATTAATGCATATAAAAATATAGGAATTAGTGAGGCGAAAGTTTTAAGCCCTATCTAGCATCTAGCATTTAAGTCATTCTAGCATAAATATTTCCTGAGTTATTGAAGAAAATGTGTTTCGACTAAACACAGTACATTGTTTTATGGGGGTTTTACACTAGAAAAGCCTGTTATTCCTTTGTTACAGTACTTAACCATTCTTCCGTATATTCAATGATACAACGGATTAGCAAAGTACAGTCTGTATAGGACATATATTTAATATTTTTTTTATTTAGACATTTTTTATCTGTTAATTTCAATGTTCAATGATCATGATTGTGTTTGCCAGTTTTGTCTAAATATTTTAACATTTAAAATTTGGCTGATTTACTATTAAGCCAAAACTTGCTTACTATTAAGCCCGGCTTCCATTAAACATTGTTGGAGGCCGTTTCCATTGTTCCAACTCGTGCCAACATTTCCCGCGAAAAGCCGTCTCCTCTCCACGCGCGGAGCGTTCATGCATTACTTCATACGTTTAAGTGTAGACCCACTTGTGTTGCTAGACAAGTATGTTAATACAATGCAACGCAAAAACTGTTACAGCGTTTGTTAAACCTGTAAAAAAATGTCATACTTACATCGTTTTACAATAAACTCTCCTTGTATTTTTTTTTCATGTGAAACCAAACAGAAGTTGTATAGGCCCTAATTTACAAAAAAAATCATCAACATGTGTTGGCTATAGCCAAGTTAAGTATTTATCTGTCTCTGTAATAAATCAGTTACATGTAGTTTTCTTTCGAATTTAGTGTGTCAATATGTTTCAAGACACCAAAATAGTATAAGAATTTATTTGCTGGTATAGGCCTACTTATAATTTTTTACACACATAACTAAGGCAAAATAAAAACGATATTAACGATTAGAGGTCGAAATTTTAAACCAGTTATTTAGTTTATGAATCTGATGGATATGAACTGATAAGGGGTGGCGTGGCGTCGGCTGCTATCGCTCACTACGCATGCGCGAACTCTGCTCACAACAGTGACGAGTGTTTAGCAAAGTGACGAGTTTTGAGCAGAAACTGTTATAATGGAAACGGGGCTTTACGAATACTTTGTATATTTCATTTTAAATATTATTCAATGGTTTACTGATCCTAAGACTTTGTTTTAAATTTAATATTTGTGCTTAGTTGTTATCAGATATTTTATCCGTGCTACAATCGTATTTTATACTGAATCTCGCTAAAAACCGTCAACATATGAATCAATTATCAATCAATCAATCAATCAATCAATCAATCAATCAATCAATCAATCAATCAATGTGTAAGACGCCGACGCAACTAAGGCAAATATAAATGAAGATGAATGTAGAATGGGTGAGTTGCGTTGTGTAACCTTGTTACTGACTAAGACTGACTTATTCTTTAGCCAGGATCATTAATTAGCCCAATTAATTTATGTTACGTTACTCGTTTCTGATATATATATTTCATCGACTTAATTTAAACAATGCTAACGCTTCGCGACAGCTTCGCTTGTTCACCTCATTTCAGTTTTACTGTAAAATCAAATAACACAGCTGATCAAATTCCAATACAATGGAACTTATAATTCAAAATCTTCTTTAATTTTAATGTTTTGCTTGGTTCGTAGTACTATATAAACAATGTTAAAAAAATTATTAATTCAAATTTGTAAAAAAGATTTGAGAAGAATTGTATGTTGTAATTCAAATAGAAAATACTCTTTCCAGTTTGTTTAAATTCATCATATTTTAGCGAAACTTTGGTATGTGACTTCAACTAGTTGTGGCCTACTTAATCTTTGAACAAAAAACAATTGATTTTATTTCCCCCGAAGCAGCAAACCTGCATACTCAGCCCTAGTGTTATTCTTATGGAGAATAGTTAATTTTTGATGTCTCCCTAAGTTATGAACCTAAATTAATAAACCTTGGTATAAAGATTCACCTTATTGAGTTATTTTGATAATTTCATAAAAACAAGTTTAATATCTCCCTTTTTTCAGCGAAAACCTGCGTTCTCAGCTCTAATGTTATTCTTAAGGAGAATAAATAAAATATTATATATCACTTATTTATGGGGAACGTATTATTATGTAACTTGTTAAGTGGCTTTTTATGGTAGTGAGACAAATATTTACGCATTGTAAATTCGCTGAGTACGTAGGTTTGCTGCGAAGGGGGTATATATTAGTAGCTTGTTGGATATAGGCTTGAGAGCTACAACCATACTAAATCTTGTAAGGATAATTAAATACAAAATTTTTATTTTGTAAATTTTCAAAGTTTTCATAACAAATTTAAATTTGTTAATTATTTGTATATTTTGTGTATTTATTACAGACTAGACAATTAAAATTAATAAAGTTATATTACGTAATACCTACATACATGCTTGTATTTATGTTAACTTATTAAAAACCGTTATCATATGAACTGTATTAATTCGATATTTGAAAACAAATATTTGATTAAAATTATCTAACGTTTAATTAAAAAAAAAATACTCTCCAGTTTCTTTGAAGTGATAATATTTTAGCGAAACTTTGGTATGTGACTTGACCAAGTTCTGGTCTATTTATATGCTTTGCATAAAAAACATTTTTTTGTATTTTCCCCGAAGCAGCAAACCTGCATACTCAGCCCTAGTGTTATTCTTATGCAGAATAGTTATGTTTGATAGGGCCTACCTACCTTAGTTATGAACCAAAATTAAATTAATAAAGGTATAAAGCTTCACCTTCATGAGTTATTTTTATAATTAATTGCAAAAAACAAAGATTCTCATCTTCCTTGTTTCAGCGAAATCCTGCGTACTCAGCCCTAAAATAAAATGTTATACTGTATGTTTGAAACTCATAATAGCGATGGATTTGAATTTATTATCGATTTATTTGGGCTTTACTTATTGCTTCTAGTGTTTAAACATTATTGTTTCTAGTGTTTAAAACACTAGAAGTGATAGGTAAAGTCCAAATAAATCGATAATAAAAATGGTATATATCACTTAATTATGTATGTATTGTTATGTAACTTGGTAAGTGGCTTTATGTGGTAGCGAGATACATATTTATGCATTGGAAATTCGCTGAGCACGCAGGTTTGCTGCGACGGGTTTATTTGTATGTTAGTAAAGCGTTTTCAACTTGTTAAAATACGTTTTATAATTAATTTTATCAGTGATATCTTAGATTTGAAAGACTTAAACAAATAATCTTTAAGACTGAATTCATTAAATATGACATTTTTAAATGGTATATTAACCGCTGAAAAGTGTATAACAAATAAACACATGCGGAGAGGCTGGTTGAGTCGAGTTGCCGCTGTGCTGCTTGCTATTTACCATTTCTGAATCTTGGTGCCCGACGACGGTTCAGGGCAGGTGGGTAGCAAGCCCAGCTGAGTGAAAGTGGTTTGACCACTTGGGGAAGTTGGGGGTTGGGGTAGTTGGGGGGAGGGTTCTGCGTGTGTGTGAGTGAGCATCCGGGGCTCTGCATGTGTGTGAGTGAGCAGCGACTGGCCTGACCTCTAGGCGGAATAGTTTGTCAGTAAAGGTGACTGCACCACCTTAACAATTGTATTTTATACGTGACTTAATGTAGACTAAATCCCTTTAGAGGGAGATGGAAGAATTCCTCTAACGAGTAAATGACCGCTTCAATTAAATATTCTTTTAGTTGTTTTCTAAATTTAATGTGATTTTTTTCATTTCTTATTTGTTCTGGGACACTTTTTAGAAATTTTTCCCCAGCGTATGAGGGCCTTTTCTCATACAATTTTAATCTATGATGATTCTGCATAACCGCATTCTTTTTTCTTGTATTATAATGATGCACAGGTTGGTTAGAAACTTCATTTGCCATTTTATTTTTGACCAATAAAATAGAATCGAAAATGTATTGCCCATATACAGTAAGTATTTTTAACTGTTTAAAGTGTTCTTTGGCTGAATCATCATGGTTTAGTTTAAGCATTATTCTTACTGCTCTCTTCTGCTGTTTTAATATGTTATCCAAATTAACTTTTTTGGTTGCTCCAAATAGACAAATACCGAATGAAATGAAAGAATGGATATAAGCAAAATAAATATCCCTTAGTGTTGTAACATTACAATAAAAGGACATTTTTGTAAGGGCATAAATTCCAGAATTAATTTTTGTTAATATTCTGCTGACATGCTCATTCCAATCTAAATGTTGATCTATTGTTAGACCCAGAAAATTTGTACTAGTTTTTTGTTCAATTAGTTGTGAGTCATACATTATTATTGGTTCAGGGTGAACTTTATTTTGTGCTGTTTTAAATTTAATAAAATTTGTTTTTTTATGATTTAATATTAAATTTTGGTTTAGCAAGTAGCTACCCAAATTTCCGAGTTCCACAAAAGCGGTCACTTCTGTTTGTTCTAATGTTGGGGATGATATCATTAAGTTGGAATCATCAGCATAGAGGCATAGTTCACTGCTAGGTTTACACGACAGTGCATTACCTATGCCCTTTAAATAGCATAAAAAAAGTAAAGGTCCCAGAATAGACCCCTGCGGAACTCCATATTTGACTGGTTTTATTTCTGATGCTGTCCTAATTATTTTATTATTTATTAAGTGAGTTACTTCAACATACTGTGTTCTATTGGTTAGATAAGAATCAAACCATTGTAATGAATTTTTTGATAATCCAAGTGATTGTAATTTTTGTAAAAGGATAGGATGTTTTACACTATCAAAAGCCTTGGATAAGTCCATGAATATGCCTATTGTGTTTCCACCTCTATCAACAGACTCTATTACTGACTCTAAAAACGATACTGCTGCCGTAATAACTGATCTTCCAGATCTAAACCCATGTTGGATGTTATCCATTAAATTAAATTTTTCAAGATATGATGTTAGCTGAAGCTGTACTATTTTTTCATAAATTTTAGATACGGTTGGTAGTAGAGACACAGGTCGATAATTAACAATATTTGCAGAGTCATCTTTCTTATGTATCGGAACAATTTTTGCCTTCTTTGGTTGATCTGGAAATGAGCCGGAGATGAAAGAAGAATTAATTAAATGAGCTAAAATTTTACTTATCTCATATTTTATATTTTTGAGAAGTGTAACAGGCACTTCATCATGGCCGCTGGAATTTGTATTTTTTAAGGAACTTATTATACGTTCCACCTCCCTCTCATCGACTGGCTTGAAACTAAACTTAGGCTTTAAAAACAAATCTTGGATCGAGCCAGTCTCTGAGTCCATACACAGTACATGCTTATTGCTGTTAGTGTCAATGTCCTCTACCATATCTACCATACAGTAAGGGATTACTGGAAGATAAGAAAAGTTGGGGATAAATGCTCTAAAACCAACTATAAACAGTTAACCTACCTTCTCCGGTGACGGCCACTTGGGTTCGAGCTCGAGCTTGTAGAGTGAGCGCTTGAGCAGCCAGCCGAGCCCGGGCATGGTCTCGACTCGGTACAACACGCTCTGGTTGCTGCTCGAGTGTTCGTACCCTTGGTCGTTCCAAGCGGAGATGCAGTACAACGTGGGGTCCTTCTCCAGAAGCTCTACAGTCTGACTGAAGTAGCTGTAACAGTATCATATTCATAAATATGATAAACTCATTAAACTTAATGAGTTTAATGATTTTTATATAGATATTGGTAAAAAAGTCAAGGAGAAGTCAAATAGCAGCTGTCATAATGTAAATTATGTATCTTTCCTTAATAATGTTAATCCTCCATGTTCCAGTTTTCATTGGAAACCAATAACTGTTTATGACTTGACAAATATTATTAGTAATTTTAGTTCTTCCGACAGTGAAGATATTTATCGATTGTCAAACAAAATTGTTAAGTTAATGGCCCCTCTTATATTACAACCTTTGTTATTTTGAATTAACTTAGTTTTCCTGAAATCTCACTTTCTTCATTGTTTAAAACTGTCAAAAACGATACCTCTGTACAAGAAAGATCATGTATCTCTAACTATAGACCGATATCAAAAGTAACTAATTTTCTAAAATAATTGAAGTTTGGGTCAAATTACAGCTCAACGAATTCATAACTGACAATAATATTATTTGTAACAGACAGTTTGGATTTAGGAGTGGCCGTTCAACAACTTCAGCAGTAGAGATGGTAGTGTCTGATATTCTTGACAGTTTTGAGTGTAATGAGTACCCGAGCGTGGCCCTTGTGGACCTCAGCAGGGCCTTTGATTCTGTTTGTCACAGTGTTTTGCTGAGCAAATTGGAGTTTTATGGTATTAAAGATAAAGAATTAGATTTTTTTACATCCTACTTTTGTGGAAGGAGGCAGATGGTACTTTTAGATTCAGAAGCTTCTTCATTCAGGGAAGTCCTTGCTGGGGTACCGCAGGGGTCCGTTCTTGTACCATTGTTATTTATAATTTTTATTAATGACCTTCCTAACTCCATGCCTTGTAAAACATTGTTATACGCTGACGACACCTCTTTTTTGTACTCGGGTAAGGATTTTAAGGAGACTGAAAATGTTATAACTGATATGATTGATTTTGGTAAAACCTGGTTTAGCAGTAATTTTTTATCTATTAATGAGAAAACAGAATTTGTTTCTCATTGAGGCAAATACGCTGTGCTAATAATAAGATTTACGACCCCGTTAAACTGCTAGGTGTCACACTTTATGTCAAGCTTACTTGGGAGTCTCATACAAACAATGTTATTTCTAAATTGGCGAGAGTTTGTTTTTTTACTGAGACGGCTCAAAAAATGTGTTTCCATTCATATGCTGCTTATTACTTACCATAGTTTTTTTTTTCACACCTATCTATTATACGCAAACCTTTTGTGGGGTAATAGTAGTGGAGCTAGACATGTTTTTATCTGGAAAAAAAGGCTTTAAGAATCTTGTTTGATATTCCTGTTAGAACTAGCTGCAAACCTTTCTTTATTGGTCATGAAATTATGACTCTGCCTTCCATATTAATTTTTCAAAATATAATTTTTTTCGAGGAAAATATTAACAACTTTTTTACTCGTGATTTAGTTCATAGTTACAATACTAGAGGATCTTGTGATTTAAGTGCTCCAGTTGCTAGATTAAGTAAATTCATTAACTACCACAAGTATTTACAGATTGGTTTTTAATAAAAATCCAGTAAATTACCGTAGCTTGGGATTTTATTTGATTTAAAAAACTTTTATCAAGGTGGCTCTTGAGCAAGGCGTTTTACTCAATTGAGGAGTTTTTAAACTGTGATGGTTTTGCTTGTTTTTAACTTATTAATATCGCTTGGAATGTACTTGGAATGTAAATGTTAGCATTTCTTATTTTTATGTTGTTTCTTATTTTTGTATATGTTAAATGTTTTCCTATACTGGGTCTATTTATTAATATTATTTATAAGCTTATCACAAATCTACCTTATAATTGCAACTTGCTTGTCATATTGAAGTGAATAAAGTGCATGATTTGCATTATACATTAATTTGGAATATAGATATAGGATGAATAAATTTGGCTTGATCAGAATTAAAGATTTGCATAGTTAGTATGGAATGTTATATTTAGCTTGAATTCTGATATTGTAATATTGTATTTTGCATGTGATATTATATGTTATTGAAGAATGGTATGTGCATGTCACTTGTATTTCTTGTGACGTTGTCTATTTCAATTGATTAATGGCAATAAAGCATTATTATTATTATTATTAAATAGCTGTAACAGCATCGGATCCAGAAATAGCATTAACAATAGAAATACTATATGACCATTAAGGTCAGTATTAACTCATTTTAGCAATATTTGTTTAGCAGAAATTCCTATAATCTAGGGGTGTGCAAGTACTCGAAACTTTGAGTTTTCGGCTGAGTATTTTAATACTTGAATTCGACTCAAAGTTTTGAAAAATACTCAAAAGTTCGAGCGAGATTTCCCGCCAATTTCCGGACGATCGCTAACAATTGTGACCGGCTAAAACGCGTAGTAACGGCCGCAAAAGGCGATCACATCACGTAAAATCGGCTGAAAATGTTGATCGCTAACGATTGCGACCAGCCAAAAGACATATTAACGGCCGCAAAAGGCGATCGCATGTCGTAAAATCGGCCGTAAATGACGACGGAAAACATAATATCGGCAAAGTGGTGACCGGGCCAACTAATGCCCGGCCCAGGACACTCAGTCAATCAATCAATCAAATAATCTTTATTTGATCAATCTATGCACAACAGTATAACAAATAGTGTCAAAACTTAGACTAAATTAATAATTGAACAAAATAAGTATTAAAAACTACTTAACGTTTGATATAATAAAACAAAATTCGAATGAAATGATTTCAATTAGCCAAGGCCCTACCTAAAGGTTACAAATTATCAGGTAAAATACACCTCTAATGTATAAAGTGACTTATCTATTAGGAATTTTTTAATTTTACTTTGAATAATTTAGTGTCCGATTCATCTTTTATGCTGTATGGCATTCTTCTAAAAAAAAAAAAAAAAAACAATCCTGTATAAGTTGTTTTTTCTTATAGAATTCTAGTTTGCGTTTATGGTGTACAATATACAATATCTCTTTTGCACCTAGTATTGCAACAATGCACTTCAAAAGACTCTTCGGTTATCTTTTGTTCTCTCGCAATAAATATTGTTTCAAAAATGTATGCTTCATTTACTGTTAGAATATTAAGATCTCCAAAATGTAATTTCACTGATTCATCAAATTTTAGATGTAACGTAATTCTTATAGCTCTTTTTTGTCCTATTAATATTTTATTTAAATCATGCTTAGAAGTAGCACCATATAGTGCAATACCATAACATAGGTGTGAATGAATATAGGAAAAATATATTATTTTAAGAGACGCTAAAAGTGTCTCAGCTGTAACTAACGATTTCATCATCTAATATTAATTATAAGCGATGTCTGGACCAGGTAATATTGGCCAAATGACAACCGGACCATGTTTTATCAGCCAGAAACAAATGTCAAACCGTGTTTTGTTTGTCAATACGTAATCCAGTTTGATTTTAATGGCCAAAACTTTGTATTGCTACTCATGTAAAAGTTAAAAACCATCTTTAGATTATCAAATCTAGGGTGGTATCCAAATCCCATTACACTATTTTAAACTACAAACTGATGGCAAATACTCGCTCGAAAATACTCGAAACTCGAAAATAATTGGCTCTACTCGACTCGATTAAAAATATTACTACTCACACACCCCTACGATAATCCAATATTTCCCTTAATTTTATTTTTATAGTGAAACGTCATCTTAACCAACTAGGATGGCCATACGTCCTGTTTTGAATGGGACAGTCCTGGTATTACAGGCTTTGGAGGAGGAGGGCGACCCATGGGTTCTTGAAAATATCCCTTTTTTTAGCTTATCAATAACAAAATAAATATAAAAATACCCCCGTCGCAGCAAACCTGCGTACTCAGCGAATTTCCAATGCATAATATATGTCTTAATACCATATAAAGCCACATACCAAGTTTCATAAAAATATATTCACATATAAGCGATATACACAATTTTAATTATTCTCCATAAGAATAACATTGGTGATGAGTATGTAGGTTTGCTGAAACAAGGAATACAAACAATTGTTTTGTATGCAAATATAAATATAATTTAACTAGGTGAAGCCACATACCAAGTGTCATCAATATTCAATCATAAATAAGCACTATATAACATTTTAATTATTCGAATAACATGGGAGCTGAGTAAGCAGGTTTGCTGCAACAAGGAACAAAAAAAAATGGGTTTTATGCAAACATCAATATAACTCAACAAGGTGAAGCCACATACCAAGTTTTATTAATTTATTTTCATAATTAAGGGAGTCATTACATTTAACTTATTCTCCATAAGAATAACATGGGGGCTGAGTACGCAGGTTTGCTGCTATATATATATTATGTATTTAGCAAATCAGCACGTGATCATGGCTTTTATAAGTCGAAACATGTAGTGTTAATTAATTAAAATGTTTTCTCCAGGGTACTCATGTTACTTATTTTTCTTTATGTTACTTATATATATATATATAGATAGATATTTATTTAATTATATATATAATTAATAAAACAATAGATATATAATTAATTAACACTACATGTTTCGACTTATAAAAGCCATGATCACGTGCTGATTTGCTAAATACATAACCTTATTTTCATTATCATTCACAAAATGTAAATAAATAAAATTTGATAACAGGCAACTGATTGCGATATCTACTGGTGTAAGTGTTATCTATTTGCCTTTATATTTATAATTTTGTTTTGGATTACTTGATTGTACCTGCATGGTGTTTAAAATATTGTTACTGTCATTTTTATGGCTCTGATATATATGGAATTCTTCTTTAACATTTAATTTTTGGCCTTTCTTCATTATTTCTGGAATAGACATATTTTCATCACAGTTCTTGTATTTATGATCTGTTTTTAGTATGTGGTCAGCGAAGGCAGATTTTTGTGAGGTTTTATTGTTTGACCTAACTGCTTGAAAGTGTTCGTTGAACCTACGTTTAAAACTTCTTCCGGTTTGGCCTATATAATATTTTGGGTTCACCCTTGTCAAGCATATTAGCTAACTTGTATATGCAACATTTGGAGTCAACTAAAATAATGAATAACTCAAACCCACTCAAAAATAAAATTGTATACTGGCATAGGTACGTGGACGATATAATTTGCTTATTCAATAACACTACTGAACTACTTGAATACTACTTCCAAATCTATAAAATTGACGATGGAGGTTCAAAATTCAGAAATCAACTTTCTAGATGTAACAATCAGAAAAGAGAATAACAAACATGTTTTTAAGATCTTCAGGAAACCTATCCAAACAAACCTAATAATTCCAGCAAATTCAAACCACCCATGGCAGCACAAGATGGCAACTTTTCATACATTCATTAACAGGATGATTAAAATACCTATGAATGAAAAAGATTACGACGAAGAAAAGAAAACAATAAAAACAATAGCGAAATTGAACGGATACAAAACCAATTTAATTGACAGGGTGTTAAAAAATCAAATAAAAAAACAAAAACAGAATATTCCAGTTGGAAAAGCTGAAAATGATTATTTATGCCTACCTTATAGCGCAACTGTAAACAAAGCCATCCGGAAAACTTTTGACAAGACAAATTAAAAGCTAGCATTTAGAACCAGAAATAATTCGTTTCACTTAAGGGTGCGCCCTACCCAGATTGAATTCATTGTTGTTTAGCGCCGCGCCGGCGCCGCCAACAAGCAGGGCCATGCATATTTACGCTTGAAGACCATTTTGTTCTCCTCGATCGCACTGTTATTTTACAGATTTCTACCAAACTATTTGCAGATTCACACTTTTCAGATTCCAATCTAGGGATCATACGGTTCCTTTTCTCCAAAATAATTTTTCTCCATACGTTAGGAATCTTTAGAAAAAAGCTTAATTTGAGAACATTACTAATGGCCTACCACTTATTTTGAATTAAAGTCACGATTTTTAAATCGTATGATCTCTAGATGAACATTTATTGAATTAAATAACATCAAATTATTTTTAATTGGTTAACAACTTAGCCTACAATGAGGGAGATGCAAACCCCTTACTTGAGCGTGCGGAAGGGAGGTACGGCGCACCCTTAATAAATAAATTCTCATAAATACTAATCAAAATCAAACAAACAAATTTGAAAAGTGCGGTATCTATAAGATTAAATGTGGCGATTGCCCAAAATATTATATAGGCCAAACCGGAAGAAGTTTTAAACGTAGGTTCAACGAACACATTCAAGCAGTTAGGTCAAACAATAAAACCTCACAAAACTCTGCCTTCGCTGACCACATACTAAAAACAGATCATAAATACAAGAACTGTGATGAAAATATGTCTGTTCGAGAAATAATGAAGAAAGGCCAAAAATTAAATGTTAAAGAAGAATTCCATATATATCAGAGCCATAAAAATGACAGTAACAATATTTTAAAAACCATGCAGGTACAATCAAGTAATCCAGTTTTTAACAAAATGATAAATATAAAGGCAAATAGATAACACTTACACCAGCAGAGATCGCAATCAGCTGTCTGTTATCAAATTTT
The DNA here is from genome assembly GCA_963675035.1 of Allygus modestus. Lineage (NCBI taxonomy): Eukaryota > Metazoa > Arthropoda > Insecta > Hemiptera > Cicadellidae > Allygus > Allygus modestus. The sequence goes on along the minus strand of OY776113.1, from coordinate 35,504,566 downwards.
ATTTTCACTACACTACTATGAGTTCAGCTGTTTTCGTTATGTGTTTACAACCTGCGAAACATCATATTTTCAACAGCTGTCTATTGTTTACTACCGAAAGTAACATTGTTTACAACCAAAAATTTTCCACTGTCAACAACTTAATAACCTAAACACATTCTTGCTATCGTTTCACCAACTGAAATGGAAGTGCCTGTTCCCTCGTCATTGAAAATAAGAGCGGAGGAAGTGATTCATGATCTTCTTCCTAAAAAATCAAAGGAGAGATGTAATGTAGAGTACGAGAAGTTTTGTTCGTGGCTGGAGACGGAAAATGTAGAACGTGGAACCGTAAGTGATGACATTATGCTGGTTTATTTGTCAGAGATTTCAAAGGTTGCCCACGACTTTGTGGAGCAAATTCTCAATGATAAAAAGCAGTTTTAAAATCTTTGAAAATGTAGATTTTTCTACCTTTTCAAAAAGCATTAGTTTTTTTAAACGAAAATCAGATTATTATAAACCAACAATTAAAATAGTAGACCTGGTTTTAAAACATGTTTCTAATTTAATAAACAGTTAACATTCCATCAATGAGTTTTTATTCCGTAGTGTAGTGAAAAGTATCGTTCAAAACACGAGCGAAAGTGTTTTGCATATTCTTGACCATATTTGAAGTGCTCGATAAATCTCGCACTTCAAACATATGGTCTCGAACATGCAAAACCCCACTTTCCACTCTTGTTATGAAATATACTATTATTTACATTTTGTGAATGATAATGAAAATAAGGTTATGTATTTAGCAAATCAGCACGTGATCATGGCATGGCTTTTATAAGTCGAAACATGTAGTGTTAATTAATTAAAATGTTTTCTCCCGGATACTCATGTTACTTATTTTTCATCTATCCTATAGTAGCCCTTCTATGTGAATTTAATTTAATATATATATATATATATATATATATATATATATATATATATAAATATGAACGAATAGTGTTTTAGTCATCTGGGGACCTCAAAAAAAAGTTGTCATGGTCTCGGGCTTAAGTCTTACCATGAGACCTACGGTAATAGCTTCTTCCCTATAGGGGAAATTCGCTAATAATTCTGATGCATATTTTTTTACTTCACATATTTACAATGTAGAATTCACTGCCACTACAAATTTCATTCAACTACAATTTTGACTATACTTGTAACAAAATCTATAAAGAGCTCTTAATAACTGGGACAGGGTCCAATAAATGGTCTTGAAAGAAGTTCTTAGTTCTTAGAAGGAGCCTACTGATGGAATAAAGAAACTCTAGGACAGGTAAGACCCTCAAGTGAACCAAACTGATTGAACTTTTTGCTGAAACTGTACTACCGTAGTGAAAAACATTAAACACAAAATGCTATGTCGATAATTTCCAACAGTATTTAGTGTGGTAGATCGGATTCTTCATCCTTCATCCTAAAATTGGCCACAATTTGTTTTCCTTTAAAAATGTTAAATCTTCTCCAGACCCTTTTTCCCCTCCCTGGTACGATATTATGATGTCCTGTTTTTAAATTAAACATTTATGGCTACCGTATAACTAACTTATACAAGTACAGCAAACAAGTAATAGTACAGTAAAGTACAAGTACAGTAAAGTAAGACAGAGATTGGCAATGGAGTAATAGAATTATATCAAAATTAATGTGTTAAATGTTAACACAATTCCAGAAATTTTTTTTATATTTTACTTTAATAAAAATATAATTTTGTTAAGTCATGCCTATATGAATGAAATAGGTTTTTCTTTACATCACGTTTATGTTGTTCCATGATAATGATTTTGGGTACAATAGCTTGTAGCTATGAAATTTGTGATTTTATTTTAAATATTATGGATGGTCTAAAAGAGCAAACCCCAACTAATATAGTACTTGCCAAAGTCGGATGAAAAAGTAAAAGATAGTTCTAGTCAAATATTTTAATTATGACCTTTGTTTAGGCCTACTAAACATCACGATTATGTTCTCTCAGCCGTTTGTATTTGCGGCCGTTTGTTCAACCATCTAGTTGAACTTCTTAAAATTTCAGCTTAGGTTTGTTAATTTTAGTAACTTTACTTCGCTACTTCATTCCCAAATAATACATCAATTTTACAATTAAATTGGGATAGTTAATAATAATTTATTTATGGTCGTGATTGTCCTTGGTAAAAATGGAACATTTCTAAAATTATTATTGTATCAATACAATAGCGGTCTTCCAGACATTCAGATATAATTTATATGCCAGTATGGTCTTATCACAAGGATGAATGTCCTAAAATTGTGATTAAATATTTGTTTTGATTGTCTAATAAATATATCCTATACTCTAATGAAAAGAAAAGATTCTTTATTCCCAAAACATACAATTTACAAACAATAACTAATGAGGTAAATGATACATAACAATACGCCATGAGGATTAACATAAATTGGTAATATAATATTGGTCCAACAGCATATTGCACTATAATAAAACAAATAAAGCCAAGGGAAAAGCTCTGCATGGGCCTGTGTGCAGACCTGAGTCGCTGATGGTTAATAATGTAAAATTAATTAATGATATATACATTTTTGCTACCATAAACTGAAAAGGGAAGAAAAAAATTCTGGAAAAAATTAGAACATACAAAAAAGTTTAATTTGACAATTGTTAAAATAATAAATGAAGATTGATTTAGTATCACAACATCGTACTCAATGATCGACGAATGTAATGATAAGTATGATGATGTTAAAGCGTCAAGCGGACAGTCAAAGGTGGGGAGGGGGGAGTTCAGAGCAAAGGTCGTGTCCGCCTGTAGTTGGTTCTGATCAACAAATCGGCCTCCTCAATACCTGTCATTATTAAAATTCTACAATCGTTTTCTTAAAAACCTTTATAGACTGGCAGTTAACACATTTCGCTGCGGAAAATTGTATATTAAGACGTAACACATGTGCTAAAAATTTGTATTTCCTAAAATCTTTCTTTTTATGTTCAAACGTCGGGAATAAGTGTTATAATCGATATTCAAGACTCCTATCGATGGTTTTTGGGCATAAATATTTATTGGTCGCCGGCGGATCCTCAGCACTGCACACAAAAACAGTACAAAAACTATCACACACCTTCGCAGCACCAGTCCCGCGATGTTGCAAATGACACAGTTTAGTTTTCTTTATAACCTATTGACTAAAAATGAACTATTTACACTATATACATGAACCACATTGAGTACATAATATATACCTAAGCGCGTAATAGCGCGCTGCCCCGCCGGCGACCAAGCCACATCCGCAAAACGCGAACGAACGGCACTGTACTATGCACACACACTCTAGGAACAATGTGGTAGCAGATCAACCTTCCTCTTCAAGTGGATGAACCACACTGAGTACTCAAACACAAAATGGTGTGCTGCCCCGCCGGCGACCAAGCCACATCCGCAAAACGCAAACGAACGGCACTGTACTATGCACACACACTCTAGGAACAATGTGGTAGCAGATCAACCTTCCTCTTCAAGTGGATGAACCACACTGAGTACTCAAACACGAAATGGCGGGCTGCCCTGCCGGCGACCAAGCCTCACCCAAGTGGCAACTCCTGTAGTCCGCCGGCGGACCAGCCGCAGTGAATGGGTTGAAAACACTTAATTCATTGAAATTAGGGATGAGTCGATTCCATTGTCGATTCTCGATTCCATTGTCGATTCTCGATTCCACCGATTCTCAGGCTTAGAATCGGAATCGAGAATCGATGGCCCAGAGTCGATTCTGATTCTATCGATTCCACCCCACTAACTAATGTTTAATAAAATATATGACTGAAATAAATAAAAATAAGCTTAAAATCTATTTTTAGCTCATATGAAAGGAGACAATAACAGGTGAGTTATTTGTGGGTACCTGTGAAGTGAGATAAGTAAGAGAGGGGCGCGGAGAGTTTTTGGGTCAGGGGCAAAAAATCTGACCTTGGAGATAAGGAAGAAAGACAGGACAGGAGGGGAGGGGTGGGGTCCGTTGAAAGCAATAAATCAGTCGGCTGACCAACTTTATTTCTTTGAGTCATTATCTTACAACCACGTTTTTCCCCATGAATTACTGGTATGGATTTAAACTAAACAGTTTTTGTTTTTCTATACTACTACAGTATAGTAGTAAAATTAATATTAAATTATGTATAAATTGCATTAAAAATTAGTTTGATAATTAACTACAAAAAGCTGCTAAATAACATTACTGTATATTTAAATATTTTTATCTACAATAATTAAAAATTAATTATTTAAAAAAACTTCTTTCTAACTTTTATACAAAATTTAAAACCCTAAATTTAACATTTACATTACAAATGTATTTTTATCGGTCAAGAATAGTTAACATCCAAAGTGATTGTTCTATAACACAAGAAAACCAATTTCAAAAAAATTTCATGGGAGATTTATGTGTAACTTAAAGCACCACTTATATGAAAAATAAACATGCAATTTAACTTTTTAACTTTTTTTATTAATTTTTGTAAGTTTATTTTATGTTATTAATGAAAATAATCACCAACCGATTTTCTTAAATAAAAATCAATTGCTGACTAACTTATTGTCTCTTAATCACTTTTAAAACATTACTTTGCTATTTACCTATTATTAGGAATAGATTCGAGAATCGATTTTTAAGAATCGGAACCGGAATCGGAATCGAAAAAAATTGGAATCGACTCATCCCTAATTTAAATTACGACTAATATTACTGTACAAAACATGTGCAATATAAAATGAAGAAATCCTACCGATGAAGATGTCCTAAGTGGCATCGAAACGTTTTGGTAAAAATAAAAAACATAAGTAAGAATGAAACTGCCAAAAGCGTTATTATTAGTAAATATAAAATGAATTTGTCATTTCAATCAACTTAATTAACTGCTGTAAAGGAATAATACCGATCTTTTGGGAGTAACGTGTATTGTATGAATGTGTTATAGATGAAAAAATAAGATTTACCCGTTTATATGAACTGAAAGAAATTTTATATATAACTGTCTAATTGATAATATACTGCTTTCTTGAAAAAGAGCAACACTAGGATACCTTTTATAGTCAATAGTCAATCATCTTTATTCATGAAGAAGTACAGAGTACAACATTTGAACAGCGTCGAAAATGGTACAATTAATAAACAAACAATCGCATCACCATCTTAATTAAGTACAGCAGGAGCTAATCAAGGATTTCAACTTCCACTTTAAGCAATTGTATTTTATACGTAACTTAATGTAGACTAAATCCCTTTAGAGGGAGATGGAAGAATTCCTCTAACGAGTTTTTACATTTCTTAAAACCAATTTTGAGAATAGTTTTTTGTAAAACATTTGGTGGCAGAAGCGTCGTCTGCAATGCTTCTCCCCAAGCAACGATGCCAAACGATAGAATAGACTGAATGTATGCATAATAAGCTAATTTTATATATTTTTCATCAAGAACTTCGCTGAGCTGATTAAAGGCAAAAACGTACTTTCGTATTTTTTTCTTTAAAAAATCTATGTGGTCTGACCATTTCAATTTAGAATAAAAAACAACACCAAAGTATTTGTAGGATGAAACTTTATCTATGTACTCACAGCAATAATTATTATTCACGTGAAAACCACAAGTATGGATTTTTAAATTTTGCAAATGATAATCTGAATGTTTTGAAAAAGAAATAGGTAAGAATTTAGTTTTAGATACATGTAACGAAAGAGTGTTCTGATCTAACCACTTTTTCAACTTCATGAGGTCCAACAACGCATTTGACTGAGCACCTTCCCATGTTTTGCCTTTAGATAAAATTAAAGTGTCATCTGCAAACAAAAACAATTTACTATTTAAATTTAATTTTTAAATATTATTTATATAAATTAAAAACAGAATGGGCCGAAGGGTACTACTCTGGACAATCACATAATTAATTGGCGTGGCGTCACTGTTGATATTACAAATACAATCTCGTTGAAACCTTTCAAATAAATAGCTTCTGAACCAAGCATGGGCGGTGCCTCTGACTCCAATTGCGTCTAGTTTCACTAATAACTTATCTCTGTCAACTGAGTCAAATGCTTTTTTTAGATCAAGGAAAATTAACATTGCACGTGCATTTCCTGTTATTGAATATTTTTAATACTTGCACACGTCAAAAAGAGCATCCGAAATATTTAAGTCTTGTCTAAACCCGTATCGGTTGTCTCATAAAATGTTATTCCTTTGAAGATAAAGCGTTAATTGGTCTTTCACTATTCGTTTTAAAACTTTAGAGAAAACGCTGAGCAAAGAGGTAGGGCAAAAATTATTCTTATCTTTAACGTCATTAGATTTAAACAATGGGAAGACTTTAGCAGTTTTAAAAACACTGGGAAAACTCCAAAATGTAAACTTAAATTTATAAGATGAGTCAAATGTCTAGAAAGAATAAATACATTTTCTTTGAGGATAACAGTCAGCACCCCATCATCACCAGGGTCAGACCCTCCCCGTAAACTGTTAACGTGATGTATGATGTCGATTTCTGTCGCAGTGTTGAGTGAAAACATTGTATTAGTGCTGCAGTCAAAATCATCCACAATCGGGATACCAGTAGAGGCAATCGTGTTTGCTAAATTCTGCCCAATACCTGCAAAAGAAACGTTAAAATCGTTCGCTTCTTGTGCTTTTAAATGCTCGGAAACTTTGGAATTAACTGGTAAATATTTGTCTAAAGGAAATTGTTCTTTCTTGCAAACTCTGCCTGAAAGCTCATTAATAATTCCCCAGAACAATTTTGGATTATTTTCATACTCTCTTATTTTAGCTCTATAATAATCACTTTTGGCATTTTTTATTGCACTAGCAACTATTCTTCTGTGTTCAATGAAACGTTCTCTTAAATTAATATTAAATAGTTGATATTTTTACTTTTTTGCTTAGCTTATCCCGGGCTCTAATAGAATATTAAGTCGTTTTTAATCCACGGTTTAAGCTTAATATAACGAGTAGAACGAGCTGTTAAAGGTTTTTTTTTGAGTTTTCAATGGCGTTATTAATAAATCTCTCCACACATGTATTGACATTAAAACAGTTTAAAACGGCGGCCCAATCGGAATTAGTAATTATGTCAGTGACAGTAGCATGGTCAATGTAGGTGAGTGTGCAGTGAGGGTTCGTCAGGAATAGTGTTCAAGTGGTCATGTGCGGCAGTAATGGTAAGGGCGGTGGAGTAGTGGTCAGGGACACAGGTCCGCTACACTGCCGACTTGACGGCGCTCATATCTCGGTATCAAAAAAACACATGATCAATACAAGATACGCTGTTATCAGTCACCCTAGTTGGTTTGTTTGTGCACTGTGACATCCCTGCCCCTAGGAAAAGTGTTCAAATAAGAGTCGGTCAAATTGTAATTTTTCAACAAGTCAAATTTAAATACACATTTTATTTTTACTAACATTCTCATAATAAAATCCTAATCTGTCAAGAAAAAGTTCCATGTCACTGTCAAAGGTTCTGTATATGGACAATAAGTTAAATTGTAAGTTTGAAAAAATTAAATTAAAAGAAAGTCCATACACATTCCCTAACACAATCTGTTCACACGTCGGCGCATTAAGTCTTTTGTTTACATAAACAATAACACCGTCGTTTTGATTATGTTGTGTGTCTGTCTGGTATAAATCAAACCCCTCCATAATCACACCCTCTCCCGCACCGCTCAACCAACACTCAGAAAACACAATTACATCTAGTGTAACCTTAATATGAGTAAGGTTTGCTTGGTTGGTTGATTGCTTTTAACTCCGATCTCAAAAACAGCTTGAATGATTTCCTTCAGTGTTGGAAATAACTAATTTCTGGGTTAAAAAGTTCTAGCGACCTTTAAAAAAAACTTATTTGAAAATCTAAAAAATTTAACATTGGGCTTATGGAGTTAAAAATCAAAACAGCTGTTTATTACAAATCAGTGAACTGTAAAAGTATTTATTACTCACTTAGTTTATTTATTAACATGTGGTTTCCTGATAGCAGTGAGTAAAACCATTGAATGAAGATTACATATTGAGTGGACATATTGAAAACTAATCAAAGGGACACTGAGCAATAATAACAACTGGAGCTACCTTAATCATGGAGACAAGAGACAAATGAGTACGGGGACGTGGTGAAAAAATACTTCAAGTCATCTATATGAGACAATAGAAAGTCCTCAGTCAGGAACTGTCGCAGCGACGACTACGCTCAGTAAAAATGTTAGGCAGGAGAATTGTCTTAGCTCCATACCCCGCAGTCGCGAGTACTACACCAGCAAGCCACGCCCTCGTTCCCACTCCGTATATAACAACAGAAATTCTACCAACTTCCAGCGTTCAGCATAAAATTATGGGACTCTCAGAAACTATCGCTTTGTGTACGCCAATTAGAATAAATAATATAATTATTAGAATAATATTATGAATAATAATTAGAATATAATTAATTAACGACCAAATTATGTTGAAAAGTACAAAGGAAGGCAAGATTTGTGGTTTGAAATTATCATATTTTATGAATATCTTTATTCTGTTGCTTGTGTTTGTTCACTGACGGGGAGAGAGCAACCTTGGTTAGAGGGCGTGGTCTAATGGTACAATAATGGTGGCGGCAGGGGGCGCGAACATCATGACTCTCCCCACCAAACCTTTAGGACTGGGTGGAGTCGTCGCTGCGACAGTTCCCGATGAGTCCAATTCTGCGCTCACATCTTTACAAACTGACTGACCTTCTCTGAGCAATGCTTGGCCTCCAGGTACTCTTTTTTAAACAAACTACTGTTTGCAATGAGAGTGGGGTTACCTAAAGAAGTCTTCCGACACATCCAGGTCCTCCTCTAGCACGATGGCGTACTCTGCCGTGGGAAAGATGTTGAAGGTGGCAGTGAGGGAGGCCTTGTAGTGCTGCGAGATGCGCGCGTTTTTCACCCCGATGGGTGTGTGCTGTATCCCCCGCAGGCCGAACAGCTTGGTCACCTCCAGGGGCTCCTCAAAGTATCCATCGATGAACACCGTGATCATATCCTTGTTAGCCCCTCGCGCTGAAAGCAGCGACCGCAACATCCTGGCAAACACAACATCTTGAACACGATCTAACTAGCGAATGTGCTTCGAAATAGTGAGCTGTAGCATGACTCGCGAGATTTAAGCCGAAATTGCGGTAGAAGTTCCTAATGTGATCCCTATGAACGATTTGGAGGGTCGCTATAGCCATTAAATTACACACCTGGGGTTATTTACAAATGCGTTAAACGCCCGAAGGCGTTATGACTCTTACTACTTGAGTCCAGTATTTTATTTCCCCCCTCACCCTATAATGTTGGCAGATTAAATATAAAAAAATTATAATTTAGGAACTGGCACTGCAGGTTAAGGTTACATCAGCATCAAAACAAACAATAATTGTATGTTGTGAAAATTTTGATTGTTGTAAAAGCAACAGCTGATACTATTGGATCAGCTGATTGAGCTCTGTCAGGAGTGTAATCGTAACGGTACGAGTCATTACCTCCCTGCTCTGCATTAAAGCTCATTACTTACCTCTCAAGATAGGTGGGTGATAAAATACTTAGTTTCTGTGTGTTTGCACTCTGGTGGCTGCAGTTTTTAGTCCAATTTACTTCAAATATGGTAGTTACTTTCATTTTTGGCAAACAATTTGACAAGTTTGTTGGGCAAAACAATAACAAAATCTAAACCCCCTTTTTGAATTTTTGGGCGCATAAAGTGCAAGCTTGTCATGATGAATAAGTTTCATCAGTTATGCCGCTATAAAAGCGTTTCAAAGGGTTTGGACCATTCCCTTAATGCTGAAATTGCCACTGGTGTAAAAACACTCAGACACCTTTCTTCAACTGTAGCTTGTATTACCTACTAAAAAAAAAAAAAAAAAAAAAAAAAAAAAACAGGAGATATAACTGCTTTTTATTAAGAATATCGTATTACAGGGATTTTGTTGAGTGGGAATCACTTAGGAACTTCTTTTATCTAGATAACCTACGTTTTTGGTTTGGAGGTAGGCAGTATTTAAAACAAACAGATTACAGCACGATAACAAAGCAAAAATCCAGTTGCCAAATGTGGGGAACAAACCTGAAGCCTTAGAAATGAAAGACACATGCTATACACAAAACTGTGACATTCACTTATCACAACCATCAATTATTGGGATTAAAAGCCAACATTCACAAACAAATGTGCAGTACAGTGCTCCTACCAGCAAAAGCGTTTTCAAGCCTATTTGTCTAAGTATTTAAAAGCCCACATAAAATACACACACTATAGATATATGATAGCTCTACTAATAAATCAATGCATTGTGGATTCAAAAGCTAATTACAATAAATTGATAGATCCTTTTATATAATGAGTATTCTGGATTTTGTTCTAATTTATTTTCTACTGTACACATTAACAGTGTAAGAATTTTATACCAAAGCAGAGCAATCACAGATGACTCATAAACCAATATTATAACTAAAATTCAACATAGAAATAACCATTTTATGGTAAGAGATACTTCCAGTCAGTGGTAGAAGTGATAACTGCTCCCTTACGGGGAGACTTCATTCAACAGTCTGGGCCGTTAGGGTGGTTGGACTCGGTGCTGACTTGATGGTCGAGTTATTTACCTTATAATAGCATATTTTCCCAGGTATTTGAGTGCACTCAGGAAAGAATTCACATGAAGGCATTTAGGGGTCTGCGGTGCACCGAAAAATGGTACTGGTACAGTACACAACTAATTACCGTCATCGGTTCGGTACAGAACATAACTCCGGTACAGATTCGGTACGGTACAGTTCACTGCGTCAAAGTTCACTGCGTCAAACAATAAACAGAGATAAGCTAAACAATGTTTAACAAAATAAGTGGTTTAAGTAAGACCAACTCCTATTTATAGCTAGTCATTTCCTTTAAGGAAAACAAGCCCCAAAACTCATAGGAAGAGAGAGGTTGACATGTGTTATTTATAGCTGAACAAGAATGGAGATAAGAAAGGTGGGCAAGGGGAGCGGGGAGGGTTTGGGTAGGGTCGGCAAAAAATATGTCCTTGAAGACAAGAAAGGTTTAGACTGGGAAAGCGTGAGGGGTGAGGGGGGAGGGATCCGGTAATTAGTTATAAATCAGTTGTCTGTCAAACATCATTCCTAGAGTTAGAAAAAGAATAATATCTTTTAAATCACTTCTTTCTCCATTATTATTTCAAATTAAACTGCTTTTATTTATGTACAATTATTATTGTTATTGAAGTATACTAGTGAAATTAATTTTAAATTATATAAAAAATGTTTCAAAAATGGTTAAAAACTAATTAAAACATAAACACTAAATTGATAAATTTCATCAATTTGTTATTGTCTTATTTTGCTGTGATTTTTACATACAGATATCTGTTATATGTTAGATTATCCTGAGTGGTTTTGGAAAATTCAACTACAAATTATTATTAACAACAACCTAAATTTATTTTTTATAAGGTTAATAGCTAATGACTTTAAATGTGATATAGCAAAATTAACATTATATCACTGTACTACTTTTATTACTTTCTTTATTTATTTTTCAGTTTTACATGGTACTTATGTTTAAATAAATGTACTGTAATATTTGTTGTGGACTTCAATTTTGAATTTAGTAGCTTAATTAAGTCATTTTAGAGTTATTTTGATTTTAATCTTCAATATTTAAAGGTCTAATTTTATAATTTATAATTTCTTTTAGTTTCACATCATACATAGTTTTATTTAAGTTATCTGATTTTACATTGTTTTAATGATATAATAATCTAACAATGCAACAAGAATAGTATTTATAAAACTTTGGTTTTTGCTGTTTGTATGATTTAAATCAATAGTTTTTATTTATATTGAAAGCAATATAATTAATCAGTTAATTAACTTATGCAATTGATTGAAGTTTTCAAGTAATTTTTGAATTGACTTATCATGATTATTTCAAGAACTTGTATTAATACCTAATAATAACAATGTTAAAATGTAATACTCCAAAGATGCAGGTTTAAAAAAATATTTTTATCCATAGTATAGTTATTTATTTTTTAAATCAAATAAATAATAACAATTGTATATGACCTTAATTATTACTCAATAATTTGTTTATGATACATACAAATTAATAACTGAATTAGTATATATGGCGGTACATTATACCGTACCAAATTTGTACCTCGGTTCCCGGTACAAAATCTTTTACCGTACCGAACCGTACCGATCTGAAATTTTTGGTACCGCAGACCCCTAAGGCATATCTAGTACGACATTGCCTGGTTGCATATGGACTAAATTGTTTGGGTCTATCTATGTTGTACTAATTTTTATTTTGTGTTCATTGATGAATGTTAGGTTGAGAAACTAACAAATTGGGGTTTGGGATAAAACTGTTGTCTGAAGTGTGACAGAACTAAAATTTTAAAATTATATTTAAGTTGTTCACTCTTTTAGACTTTTGACTTTTTGTGATCCCAGCAAAGCTGCGAGGCACCCTTTCCTCTGAAATTTGCACATGCCTTTAGAGAGACAGGAACTTATTTTGTAGAAATTAAAAACCCGGATTACCTTTTCCGTACAAACAGTTCAAATTAATCCTGTCACCCATTATGACGACATGTTTCTGACCTGTTATTTTGTAGACATGAAACATTTTTGAGGAAAATCATCAACCCCCCTCCAGTCGGTCAAGACTGGTCTATAACCAGAACCATAGACAGGAACTTCTTCTACCCTGGTGCTCTTGACTTGACATCTAAGCTCAGTCACAACCATGACATGAAGACAAGTTAAAAGACTCCCCATTTCTGCGACATCTTCTTTTTCAACGGACTTCAAAAACAAGGTCATAGATTTACATCAAGGGTAATTCAGCACAACTTTCTGCGATGTGATAATGGATTTTTATTCTACTTATAACTAAGTATAACTATATAAAAAATAATAAAGTTATTAATTTTAATTCAAGGGTAGATAAATCAAAAATGTAAAGACCACATACTCCATTTAAAATTAAATGCAATTTTCACTTGCTCATTTCCAAACATTTCAAAGGCAACAAACACCAAAAGTGCCACTCGAGCGTAAGCCTACTAAATTTAGAAATCACTTACATTGCATAATATTAAGCTTCTTACGACTTTTCTTTGAACTGCTTTCAAACCCCCAGTAACTACCCGAGCTTTAACGCTTTCCCACAAAAGTGTTGTTGAGCATGTTGCTTTGGTTGAATAAGGCAGGCTGGCATCGACGTAAATGGCGGCTTAGCACCATATCATTAACTAACAAGCATAACAACTTTAAATCTTCTTATCACTAAAAATAACTAAATAAATCTTTTTCACAGAAAAATCGAACCGACTTCAAACACCCTAAAATATAAAAAATAATGTCTGCGTTATTTAATATAAATAAATGCAATTTTTAAATAACCGTCAGTTATTACAAGCTTCGGTAAAAATAAATGTTTGTTTTTTCGAATAGGGCATCATTTATAATCTTGTTTTATTATAGGGTGAAATCCCAAAACAACCTAATCTAGTTTTTACCTAGGCTTAAATAAGTCTAATTGTAACAAATAATTATGAGTATTCATGACACATTTACCACACTATCTGTGAGAACAAACTTGTATTTCGCACAATGTATTTCGGGCTTCGCTAACCTTAATTTATCCTTACGAGACATGTCAATAAATTACAAATACAGTAGAATACACTAAACACAAAGATACGTAAACACAATAATTCCGGACAACAAACCACATTTTGAGGACTGGAATGTCCAGCTTTATCAGCGTTTTTTTGCCTTTGATTGTTCCCGTACACAGACCGAACATTCAGCTGTTCCTGTACCAGAGGGGGGAGGGGAGGCGCACAGGGCTGAGGGTCCTGTTTACCTTATCTATCATCAGCTCCAATTATTTGTATACAGCATTAGGTAACAGGACTTATATATACCAGTGGACGGTATCGACTGGCGAATTATTTATATATCACAAACCTGACTGGAGGAGAATAAATCTCGCATAGTAGCTGCTTATGGCTGCTGAAAATGAGTTATTGCCCCGTCCATCAGTACACACAAGTCCTGTTTACCATTTTACTCCACCAAGTTTGGTGTAAAGGTAAATAACTCCTCTCATATATTTAGCTTACTAATAGTGCTGCTACACTACATATGGTGACACATTCATAGATATACAGCTCGAACAAAAATAAACAAGAAATTGAGAATGCAATAAAAACGTACCTATAGAGATAATGAGGTCGGTTGCTGGCAATAATGGCTACTGGAACATTGGCCACTTTGTTATCCTCAATCTGCAACCCACCACCAGCAAAGTACAGCACAAACAGACAGACATAGGCACAGACCCACAACACAAGCACAACAAACCCCACCAGCATAAAACTGAACCGATATCGAGTAACTATACAGTCGAGGTAGAGAGTGTTTGCAGTTTTGAGGAATTGTATGTATTCTAGCAGTAACTTTATCTACTCTAGTTTTTTCACTAATATAATGATTTTGGCTAAAATGTCCTGACTCTAAATCAACAGAAGTCGGTACACTTGCCTCATATCCAAAATTGTTTACTAAACTACGCAAAAGTAAATAAACTAGCAGTACAGGAGTCAGTGGAATGGTTTAGATCAAAATTTTCAATCTTTGGTTCGATATTACTACAACCTTTAAACAATTTACCATCAAATTCATTCGGAATTTTTTTAAACTGCTATTACCCAACAACTGTAAATATTACAATAGGCTTATATACTTAAAAAATAATTACTTTAACTCCTCAGTCAAAACTATCCACATCTTTCTCACCAACTGACATAAAAAAATATGAGTTGATACTTTCTTCAATAATAACCATTGTACTATAGCAGGGATAGGCTGTTTCTGATTATCAATTTCTCAATATCTTTGATTCTGGTGGAATCAATTAATCGTTGATTCTCGATACTTCGTGACTTTGCGTTTGATATAGATTACAACATTTCAGATGTTTAAACACACTTGGCTTTTTTTTGTAAATTAAAGCCTTTTTTATTTTGAAGCTTACAAACCAAAATAGGTTATTCAAACAAATCACAGTTTGGTTGATAGTATAACAGTTTTGAGTTTCCCTAAAATAAACAAGACTAAATAAGCAGTGAGCAGCAAGAATAAGGTTTCCATTTATTTTATCAAATTTTAATACAACAAAAAGAAAAATCTGAAGATAGAAGGCCAATTTTTCTAGTTCAAACGTTTGTATAATACAGTGCAACTTGGTTATTACAGCCTCGGCCGTAACATCAACACGGATATAACGTAATTTCTTCATAAGTCCCGCCAAGCTATAGGTATTTGCATTGTAAAAACCTCAGATTTATCGTTAGTAAATTCCCAAACCTCGTATATAACATCAAGAAAATCCGGCCAAAAGGAAGGCTACCTTCGTATACATAAACAGAAAAAGTTTGGTCGGAAGTGCAGTGCAGCTATTGTTTAGCTACGTGCCAGTCTATTTTTGGACACGGCTTTTCCTATGTTGCTGCCAACTCGCCCTCTCCTACAGCTGCCGTCCCTACCTTGTCTCCCTCCCCTGTCCCCGCAATCCTGTCACTCACTGTAGGTTAATGACATCTCGACTCATTTCACGTCAAAACATTCCGATGCCCTGCGTACCTTCAGTTCGCTTAGCTATCGTCAGTTCTGTGTATGTCTTTTACTGTTGGTTTTTTATTTTATTATTTTAATTTGCGAGCATCCGAAAATCATGGCAAGTGCTTAGAGAAAGGTTTTGCCGATTAACGAGAGAGTGTGAGTTATAAGAGCGTGTGAGGAGGGACGTAAGATAGCTGACTTGTGTCGGGAGTTCGAGTTGGTAAATTCCACTGTTGGTTCGATTTTAAAAAATAAGGAGAAAATTGTAAAGGATTTAAAGAAGATGGTGAGAACGTGAAACGGATAAGGGGATGTGAACGCACCGATATCGATGCTGTTCTACTAAAATCGTTTAAGCAATGTCGCAGTGCCAGTATCCCTGTGAGCGATCCGGTTTTAAAGGAGAAAGCTGCAGAGTTTGGACGGATGTTTGGAGTTGACTTTACATGTTCCAACGGCTGGATAGATCGTTTTAAGGCTAAGCATTCGACTACGTTTGCTAAGATTTGTGGTGAGGCAAAATCTGTTGATCCGAGTGTCACTAGTGATTGGTTGACTGAAACATGGCCAGTTGTGAGACAACCATACAAAGATGAAGACATTTTTAACGGCGATGAAACAGGGTTGTTTTACAAATTAACTCCAGATAAGACGCTCCAATTTAAAAATGAAAAATGTGTCGGCGGAAAATTTTCCAAAGTTAGATTGACTGTTTTGGTTTGTGCAAACATGATAGGTACTGAAAAATGGAAGCTTTTAGTTATTGGCAAAAGTGCAAAACCTAGATGTTTTAGGAACGTAATACAACTTCCAGTGGATTACACCGCCAACAAAAAAGCGTGGACGACTTCTGTAATTTTTTAAGCTGAACTAAGAAAAAGGGACAAGGAATTGGCATAATAAAAGAAAAATTGTTCTGTTTGTTGACAACTGCACTGCCCACCCAACGTTAAATTTAACAAACATTAATTAAGTGTCACTACCGTAAGCAGCTTTTGAAAAAAAATTATTGACTGCATGGACACTGCACAGCTAGTAAATGTAACCATCTTGGATGTAATTCAATACTTAGTCAATGCTTGGAGAGAAGTGACACCAAGGACCATATCAAGATGCTTTAGAAAATTTGCAGTCCCAGATGAAGACAAAGAAGATGATCTGCCGCTCTCAGAATGGATTAGAGGTTTCAATCTCAATCAAAATTATATTGGACTTGATCTTGATGGTTATGCATCAGTGGACCACCAGACAGAAACATTCAAATGCTGAGTGACACAGAAATTGTAAATGAAGTACAGAATATGGATGCAGAAGAAAATTCCAAAGAAGAAGAAGATGAAGGCGAGGAAGAAGATGTCGTCTGTCCGACAACACAAGAAGCTTTAAAAGCAGCTGAAACACTTTCTCAATTTTTCCGCTTCAGAGAGGCTTCTGCCAACGCACTTGAAGCAGCTCAACATCTCCAAAAAACGACGGAGAAAAATTATTTTTCCGAAAGGACTGTTCAAAAGAAAATTACAGATTTCTTTGCGCAGTAGGACTTCATATGAACCTTCACAGCCTACCTTGGGCTACAGATGTTTATTAACCTGGTTTTATAAGACACTATCACACATTTGTAACTTAATATAATAAATCCATTTTGCTAAATAATTTATTGTTAAAATTGGACTTTGAATTCTTAACAGATTAAAGTAAAATCTTTGACAAAAATTATGATCAAAAAGTTATTAGCTTCTGATCCAGGGATCGAAAACGTTCGTTCGCTACCACCTCAGCCACCACGTATATATTGTGTGATCCGCCGAAGAAACATATTACCCGACACTTTTACTTCTCACTGACAGCCAAAAAGATTACCTAGAGGTTTTTCTTCCTTGTATAGTATAAATGGTTTTAAGTAAATGGACTCACCGTTCACCCTTAATAAGTCCAGTTTAATTTGTTCTTTGAACACAACCCTTTTGTTATATTAACACAGGTTACTTGTAATCAAGATTGAATTGTTACACAACATTATTTAATTACATTATACCTGGGGTTTAAATTAACGTTTGTCAATATAAATTTATGTAATTTGGAAAACAAATACGCAGTAGACTATCTACGGTTTGAAACAAATCAGTTACAAACGTACGTATCAGCTTTATTTTGCTTTCTTCATGAATTAGCATACAAGTATGTATTAGCATACGAGTATAATTTGGCAAAACACCTTCCCATTTTTAATTTAATACTAAGAAGAAAGAATTAGACAACTCGTTGGTAAACAAATAAGACATACTTTCAATTTACGTGATTTAAAAGACCTGATAAAACGCAGTATACCGCAGCTAAGATTTACATTCCTTAGGCCTATTCTTCTCACTAACAATATCTATTAAATAACATCCAATTTAGGTGAATATACTAATCTAGTACATGTGTCACAACTTTATTAACATTGGCAGATAAACCCGAATAATCCGAAGATCGATTCTGTGATATTTCAGTTTGCCGTTTTAACGATATTGGTAGACCTGATGCTCAGCGCTGTCACCATATGAATGAAGACGCCTCGATCGCAAGGTGCCTATAGCGAGCCCCCTCTGATTGGTCAAACCATTTTGGCTGGAGACTACTGTCGGCCGACCGCCATACCGGCCAAATGGCGCACCCCCATTTTTATTTAGCCTACATTTGTACTTAAACATAATGTTTGTTTATATCATACCAAGCACTTTATTTTGATTATTTTTAACTGAGTATTTAGATAGATTAGTCATATGCATACATCTCTAGGTATTTATTCAATTACTCTCATTAAAAGTATGTATTTCATGTAAAAATTGTGTTTTTTTATTTTTCCTCGGCTTAAAATTATAATTTTGGAACCCATTTTGTAGAGTCACTCTGATATAGCGTCATTAATTGTGTGGTCCCTTCAATGACGTTATAACCAAGTTACACTGTAAATGCTAATCAAATTAAATTTTCCTATTTTGTAATTCATCAGCATGATATAACAAGCAGTAAAATATCATTCACAATAGTGGAATTCAGTCTTTATTCTCAATAAAATAAATACCTCTCGGATTTATCTTACTCTTGTTGTAAGTAAATGTCCTGACATTTAAGTCTGATATATAACTGGCATATGGGACACTGGGATAATATAAGTGACATTACACCCACAAAATTTCCCTCAACTTTATTTCTGGACAAGCGACACATTTTTTAAATAAGTTATCTTTGTAGAGAGGGAATGAGTTGTGTATTTTGACATGTCTAAATAAAACTAGTACTCTAGTAATACACACCACAAACAATGACAAATTTGTTTACTTTTTACACTTTTAGTGTATAACAACTAATTAGTACAATGTCTCATAGAAACAAAAACACCCCAAATACTAAACCACTTCAATGTTCTTTCAAAAGATATATTTGTGTTCTCATTTAACGGGATGTAATAAAAGACGTCTTACAACACTTAAGAATATATTTACACTTATACTGATTCATATACAGACGGTAAACATATATAAAAGATGGTACAAGTTTTAATCAAAAAGTTGTTTTCTCATTTAACTAATTTACTATGAAAATAGTGCTAATAAATTGCAGAAAAATCAATTATGCATGCTTGAAATATAAAAAAATATAGTTCTTCTGTCTCCTACCTTTAAGGACAGTTCTAGGTAGAGCCTGAGTTTATCTAGTTCGTGACTATTGTTAGCATCGGACTACTTAAGTCCGCGGTTAAAAATTACTTAGGTTTATTTGGGGTTGGGGTCCGTATATAACTTAAGTCTTAGGCAGGATTGCAGGGATTCGTGGTGTAAGAAGGAATGAGTGAGGAGAAATTTTTCTGATCGAGAAGACTCATCGAGTCAAGTTTTGGCAAATATCCTTGAGTTTTGAGTATTTCGAGTGAGTATTTGCCTTTAGTCTTTATTGCTAAAGGTCTGTTTTGCTCGGAGCGGCTGTTGCGACAATCGTTCAACGATCGACGCTCTGCAATCATCGCGCGCTGCTGCTCTTACTGGAGTTCCAATGTTCTGTATTCCTCAGCGTCTTCAGCGTCAGACTCAGGCTCGACTGCTCTCGGACCAGTTGGAGATGCTGCAGCCGGGCGTCTGTTGTGCTGTTGTACGCGTGTTCAGCGCAAAGTAAGTGCTCCCAAAGTAGAAAAGTTTACTTTTTTTATCAATCAAATGAGAAATTGCTTGAGGCGTTAGTACCTTATCCTGCAGTTTATATTTTTCAATTTTCTGTACGTTATACCGTATATCAGGATACGAATAAAATATACAAATGTATATCAAACTATTAATATATATAAGTTGTTCTTTACCTGTAGTTACGTAGCATATATCATGTAGGCACTGCAGACGCCAAGATTCGTATTTTAAGTTCTGTTAACCGCTCGGAGTCTTATAACTGCCTTCCGACCAACATGTCGATTCCCCGTAGAAATTGTAAGTAAAAACTTTGATTAACTTTGAATTGTATAATGGTCTTAAACTATTTGAATATAAAATGTAACTATTTTATTCCTTGTCATGTTCTTATAATTTGTTTTGTTGAGAAATATTGTATAATTATAAAATCATTTAATTAAATATTTGGTTGTGCTTGTTATATTTTGTTCAATTGAAAAGCACATGTAAAGTTGTAACGTAAATTGATTTTAGATGCATTGCTATAAATATTAGTAATTAATACGTTTGGATATTTGTTTTATTTCCAGACGGGGTTCGATCAATCTTGGTTCGATCAATCTTGCTGATCGATCAATCTTGCTGATCGATCAATCTTGCTGATCGATCAATCTTGGTTATCTTGGTTATCGGAATGGCAGTCGCGAAATAGTAACAAGTAAGATCTACCCATGTATCATATAGTTTTAAGATGGGTATATAAAGAATCTGATTTAATATGAAGGAAGAAATGTATTATTTTAATTTCAAAAGTAAATCCCAGGAGGGATAATTAAAGTCTACTTATTGCTTCACAATGCGCATTATTTCGCTACCATTGGTTAAAGGTTATTGTTATCAAAGTGGCCAAACCAGATCAAATAACTCCTAAATTAATATTGTGCTACTCATAATTGGCAATAATAAAAAAAGGGTACATAATTTTTGCGCGACTCTGCTTAGTTATTTTGAATCTGCTGATTAAAATGCTGAAATAGCATGACATAATGTTTGGCCTACTGAACCTATTGAACATAACCTCAAAACCACAGGTACAACTCACCTAAATTACAAGGTTTTACAACTTACTTCAAGAAAACAAAATTACTGGACAAATAAAACTGCAAGAATCATTATTAAAATGCTGAAATAGCATAAAATTTAATTTACTTGTAATATTTATTTAAGTCCATGATTTATTGAAGAATTTCACTGATATAAAATATGTGATAAAAAGGACTAGCGTTTATCTAAATCAAACTTCAAAATTTCAGTGTATGAAAGGTGTATTTATCTACAAGAACGGTGTATTATATATTTTATTTTGTTGTATAATAAGTGAACAATATGTCATCCAAATATAACCTAAATTACTTAAGCAAGGATGAATTACATTATGAACTAACTTTAAGGGCACAGGAAATAACTAATGATAGTGTTGATTTCATGAGGAAACTATTAAGGGATTGTTTGTATGTAAAACCTGAAGTTAATAATTTAACAGGGAAGTATACTTTGCAAAATGAAATAGATTGTGTGAGCCAAAAATTTGAAATATTAGGAGCATTAATTGAACAATGTAGTGAAAATCAAAGTAAACTGAAAATAGCTAAAATTAAGGCTAAATCAAATCACTTGCAAGATAGGGTAAACAACTTGTTAAAATGTAAAATAGATCCTCAAGAAAAACTAAAACTAGAAGAAATAAATAGTAAATTAACATCTACCTTAGAAAACTTTAAATCCATTGAAAACACTGTAAACTCTGATGAAATGGCCGCATTCGAAAAAGATTTTAACACATCACTCATCGAAGAAGAAGAACTTTTAGGTAAAACTGAAGAACATCAAATAGTGAGCACTAATCCTATTACTTCTACGCCTACTCAACCGCCACCGGAACCTAACCTAACTGCTGCTACTAAAAGACCACAATTGACTCATCATACCACAGTAATACATGAAAATATGCCATCAACCTCCACTGCTACACCATTAGTAACTGCCCATAATACACAACCTACAAGTATTTTTGGAAAGTTAACCAACCCATTAGAGGTATATTTACAAAAATTCACTCCCTGTAATGGACTTGAGATAAGTCCCCTGTTACAATTTTTGAGGAATATTGTAGATATCCAAAATGAAACTGCGTTGACCGAAAATGAACTGTTTGAAATTTTGCCCATATACTCTACAGCACCCTTGATAAATAAAATACTTGAGCACAAACGCACTTCAAAATCATTGGACTCTTTACATACTGATGTATTACAGACTTTCATTCCCATAACTCAAAGAGAGAAACTTAAGCAAGAACTCATATTCAGACCTCAAAACCACAATGAACCTTTATCTATATACATCAATGAAGTAAAAATTAATCATCAGATTTTGAAAAGTAATTTAACTGAAGAACAACTTGTGACATTTATAAAACATGGAATACACCCTGAGATAAGAAACAAATTAATATTTGAGAAAACCCCACAAACATTTTCAGATTTGGACCAGTTGTGTATCAACGTGAATAACATTGGTTATAATGATTTAGTAAGAAATCAAGGTTACCTAAACGTACCAAAGGACAATTATCTGCCCCCAGTAACAAAGCCCAGTCATTATAAGATTAACGAAAATTATAGGCCTAGACCTGCAATAAATTTGAGAAATTCGAATGTACCACAGCCTAAGCCAAAAGTTTGTTATCACTGTAATCGACCTGGACACTTCGCAGAACAATGTTATAGAAAACGGGAACATAAGTTTAGAAGATAATCGGAAAGCTATAAATTCAAGAAAGCAAAATAATATATTGAAGACCTGAAGCAATGAAAATATGTAGTAAAATGAAGCAAAAAATGTAGCAAAATGAAGCAAGAAGATGTACTCTGAATATTTTTTCTACATTTTCAAGCGTTCACCTTGAACAATCTGTTGTAATATTTTTAATTTTAAGTTAAATTTATTTTTGATTTGAAGGGTAATAATTTGAGTAATATGTTTAACAGAAATGAGGAATATTGAGGTATTTAACGATTTGATAATGAGTTCAAATGTAAAGTAATGATTTCAAGTAGTTAAAAAAAAATGTGATTGAATAATTAATAAATTTCTCTGTTAGTTGTTAGTAGGGTAAAAGATGACTGTTGTATGTAAGTATGTAAAATTGAGTGTAAGTTTGGGATCCCGCGTATAAATGAGTATGAATTTAGCTGAGTGTTGTACGAATGTTAGAGTTAGGTAGTTTTAAGCGCACATTATTTTTTGAGTTGACACATTATAACACAACGCACACACACACATAAATCACTGTAAAACAACACACTATAACACACACAAACGAAAACTATTAAGGCACACGAGAAAACGACACACATCACAGAAACACGGAAAATTGTAGACTAACAGCGAACAGGAAATATATTGAAAAGAGAAAGTTATTTGAGGAAGTGTACCGTTATGCGTCAATATCTCTCATTTAGAATATGTTTGTTTAGATTATAAGGGGAATTAAAATGTGAGAATAGTTTGAAAAATAGTAAAATGTAAATAAATGAATTTAGATGATGTCAATTTGTAGGAAAATGTATTAAAATGATTTGTATTGTGAATAAAATTAGTAATTTGACAGGAAAATGAGTAATGTGCAGACGGAAGTTGTTGTGAGCGCATTCTAGCGGAATAGTTGGAACTAGGTGAAGCGAGTTCTTAATTTTGCCGTCAGAGCTCAGCAGTTGTACAATATGTCAAAATATTATTGGCGAACTGTCAAAATGATTTGTTTATGTTTTGATTATAATTAAGGATAAATATTTTGAATGAAAATTATTGCGGAATTGTTTAAGGGAATGTAATTGTATAGTGATGTTTAGGTATTTGAATACATATGATATCCATTTGTATATTTTAAATGTGTAGGGGGATATTTTATACCGTATATCAGGATACGAATAAAATATACAAATGTATATCAAACTATTAATATATATAAGTTGTTCTTTACCTGTTACATATATCATGTAGGCACTGCAGACGCCAAGATTTGTATTTTAAGTTCTGTTAACCGCTCGGAGTCTTATAACTGCCTTCCGACCAACATGTCGATTCCCCGTAGAAATTGTAAGTAAAAACTTTGATTAACTTTGAATTGTATAATGGTCTTAAACTATTTGAATATAAAATGTAACTATTTTATTCCTTGTCATGTTCTTATAATTTGTTTTGTTGAGAAATATTGTATAATTATAAAATCATTTAATTAAATATTTGGTTGTGCTTGTTATATTTTGTTCAATTGAAAAGCACATGTAAAGTTGTAACGTAAATTGATTTTAGATGCATTGCTATAAATATTAGTAATTAATACGTTTGGATATTTGTTTTATTTCCAGACGGGGTTCGATCAATCTTGGTTCGATCAATCTTGCTGATCGATCAATCTTGGTTATCTTGGTTATCGGAATGGCAGTCGCGAAATAGTAACAAGTAAGATCTACCCATGTATCATATAGTTTTAAGATGGGTATATAAAGAATCTGATTTAATATGAAGGAAGAAATGTATTATTTTAATTTCAAAAGTAAATCCCAGGAGGGATAATTAAAGTCTACTTATTGCTTCACAATGCGCATTATTTCGCTACCATTGGTTAAAGGTTATTGTTATCAAAGTGGCCAAACCAGATCAAATAACTCCTAAATTAATATTGTGCTACCCATAATTGGCAATAATAAAAAAGGGTACAACGTAGATTGGCGTGACAAAGGTATTACTTGGGTACCACAGTCTAGAAAAACAAAATTTGAACGGTTTCATACCGCTTTTGCGGTATGTCCCATTTAGGGAATCCAATCCCGGATGATATTTTCAATCCCGGGATTACGGGATTGGAAAAAACAACCCCGAGATCCCGGGACTAATCCTGGGATTAGCCGTAATTTACAAAAACCCTGGAAAAATATGGGATTAAGTGTACTTTTAATATTGACGATAATTATAGTAAATGACTACTATTTTGTTTATTAAAAATACAAAACAATTATTTAAATAGCGCAAATGATCAACGGTGAAAGATAAAAATCTGTATTACACTATTAGTACTATTACGTTTGGTCTCACATTGGGTAGGGCTTCGGGGATGCAATAAACTAATAAAGCAACTCAAGATTGGATTTTTAACACTATGATATGTATTTAAATTTACAGAAAAACTCTTTCAAAAAGTATCCATGAATAAATATTTCCACCTAAAAAGTAGAAGTACATTCTTTCAATGTAGCTGCATCTGCAGATGAATGAAATTACTGACTTATTACTAAGACAAGTTATGAATAAATCATACTTGATAAAACAAAACTAGAAACAAAACTATCCTTTCAATAAACGCAGTACTTTCATAATAAAATCATGTAACAATTAGTAAACAATCTAAAATTAATGTAGTAAATATTACTTTATAAAAATTCCAATGTTGTTATTTTAATGAATTTACTTATTATTATATTGGGATAAAAACAAACTAAATGTTTTGTTAGTAAAAATAAAAAAGATAAATTATCATAAAAAAGGAATAATTATATCTGACAAACATCACTTACCATATTCAGGTAAAATCTGATTGTTTCAAGTGACTGTAAGAAATTGGATTAAAATATAGTTAATATACAGGGTGTCACAAAAAAGTGTGATGGGCTATACAGGACCTAATTCTACATGCAAAAATAAGTCAAAAATGAAGAATAACATTTTTTGGATTTCGGCTTAGTTTAGCCGTAATCCGCCATTTTGTTTTTTTGGGAAAATATTTATTATTTCAAAAACCCAATGAGATATTTTTACGAAACTTGGCAAAAGTGTTTACACTAAAGTAAGTAACATTTGTACAAAAAAAATTTTTTTTTACCTTTCCAAATTTCAAAATAGCGGCCATTTGAATTTTGTTATGCCAAATTTCATGAAAACCGGTACCTAAATCAAAATTTTTCAAGACACAAAATTTTTTGTATTTATTATAACAAATCCAACAAAACAAAAATGAATAAAATCGGTTCATAAATAAAGAAGCTGTGTTTATTTTAGTAATTTAGACTGAAATTACTTAATTACATTACATAAATTATTACATTACATTTAATAAATTTTACACTAAAATAAACACAGCTTCTTTATTTATGAACCGATTTTATTCATTTTTGTTTTGTTGGATTTGTTATAATAAATACAAAAAATGTTGTGTCTTGAAAAATTTTGATTTAGGTACCGGTTTTCATGAAATTTGGCATAAAAAAATTCAAATGGCCGCCATTTTGAAATTTGGAAAGGTAAAAAAATATTTTTTTTTTACAAATGTTACTTACTTTAGTGTAAACACTTTTGCCAAGTTTCGTAAAAATATCTCATTGGGTTTTTGAAATAATAAATATTTTCCCAAAAAAAACAAAATGGCGGATTACGGCTAAACTAAGCCGAAATCCAAAAAATGTTATTCTTCATTTTTGACTTATTTTTGTATGTAGAATTAGGTCCTGCATAGCCCATCACACTTTTTTGTGACACCCTGTATAAGAAAGACAAAAATTATCAAATAAAGAAGTTTTGATTTATAACTTTATTAAAGTGGTTTTATAGTGATTTATTGTGGTTACATCAGTTAGAAACATCACCTGTATTGCTAACTTGAGACAATCAAGCAATCCCGAAAATCCCGGGATTCAGCGTTTGAATGGAATAAACCGTAAAATTGGGTGGGATTCGGGATCCCGGGATTGGATTCCCTAGTCCCATTCTCCCGAAAAACTCCATCGGAACTGATAAATGACTTTCATTTATGTATTCACCAAAATGATTAAAGCAATAATTCAAGTGATACCCATAATTCTAAAATCGTGTTAATAAGTTAATGTCTAATTTAGAAGAGAATCAACTTGACTAATGTATTTACAAAAATATTATAAAAGTATTACAAATATTCCGGGGGAGAATCTCCACCGGACCTGGACCTTTTGAATGGGAGTAATTTCATATCCCCCATGTGCTGGTGTCCTGTTAGCGAATTTCCCCTATAGGGAAGAAGCTATTACCGTAGTCGGCATGGTAAGACCTAGGCCCGGGACCGTGATAACTTTTCGTTTTGAGGTCCCCAGACCCCAAAAACACCATTCGTTCAAAACTGTATATATATATATATATATATATATATATACAGTTGTGTCCGTGAGCACGATAGCTCTCGTAAAAATTATCCGATTGTGATGAAATTTGGTATAAACGTGTAAAGCAACATTTATGACTTTAAGTTCGAAAACCAGCCAGATCGCTTTATCCGAAGGGGTATTTTGGGGGGGTTTTGTACCCCAAAAAGGGGTTTTTGGAATTTTTTACATATAATTTTGGAAATAGTCAAATTTTAGTTTTTCCATTGGATTTAGCTTAAAAAAACACACAATTTGGTATTTTGATCATTTCTCTACGTCAATTGGTTACCGAGATATTGAAAGTGCTAAACACAGTACGTTGTCTAATGTTACTGTATTCTTATGGAGGAAAAGATAAATTTTATATCTTGCTTATTTATGAACGTATACTGACGAAACTTGGTATACGGCTTCATCTGGTTGTGGACCATTGATATTTGCTCAAAAAAACAATTTTTTGCCAAAGGCTCCTGTAGCAGCAAACCTGCGTACTCAGCCCCATGTTATTCTTATGGAGAATAAGTAACGCGTTATCTCCCTTAATTATGAAAATAAATTAATGAAATTTGGTATGTGGCTTTACCTACATGAGTTATATTAATATTTCTATAAAACCCCATTTTTTGTGTTCCTTGCTTCAGCAAACCTGCATACTCAGCTGCCATGTTATTCTTATGGAGAATAATTAAAATGTCATAAATCGTTTATTTATGAATGTATAATGATGAAACTTGGTATGTGGCTTTATGTGGTATTAAGATACATACATATGCATTGGAAATTCGCTGAGTACGCAGGTTTGCTGCTACAGGGGTATTTTTTCCTTTTGCCGATCGATCACTGCTAACTTTAGAAAACTATTTATTTGACCTAAGCTAGAACCTAAGCCTCACTTTCATTAGCCATTTAAAAAATATGTATGGCTTCCATCAATTAAAAAATGAAGTCAATTACAACCCCTGCTTAAACAATAAAGGCCCCTGCTTGAACAATTGAGTCACAGTAACATAACCTTTTCCATACGAAAGAAACTCATTTCAGTGACAAGGCTATCAAAGGGGCCATACAAATATTACGTAACACACTACAGGGGGGCTAGGGTTCGGCATAGCGTTACTCTGAGTTATATGGGTGGGTCAGGCTCAGCGTTACGTAACTCACACATATTAAATATAATGTAGGAGGTAAAAATAAAATTTAGTGTTTTCTTTTTACTATTTATTACATTTTGATTTTACTTTTTTTTCAATAAACAGCTGAAACGTAAATTTTGTTTTGAATTTATGACAGTTATTAAAATTTGTTATGTTTCAGCTGGTTTAGTTTATTGTCTGGTTTGAATCTCAAAAATGTTACTTAAGAAAAAAGATAAGAGTAAATGTTACTTCGATGTTGTCGTTTATCTCAATCTTGATCATTATCGTTTTGAGCTTTATCATAATCTAATTATTTTATTAGTTTAAAGAATAAGTTTTTTTATTTTTATTTATATTAATTTGTTATGAATGGTATAATAGATTTGTTTTAGAAATTATAAACAATACCTCATTGAAATGTTTGCAAAATTGTTATGTATAAACAATTGCAGCGTTTAACATTTACTATGATTATGTTAAAGGATTATGTGGGGGTGGGGGGGTAAGTTCAGGTGTTACGGTGTGTTATGTGGGGGAGGGAGGGGGCTTGAGATGACGAAAATTGTGTTATGTAATATGTGTATGGCCCCAAGCTCAAACAAGACCACACTATTGCAGTGATAGCACAACTGCCGTCGCGGACGCCAGCGATTGGAGTGGAGGAAAACAACACGATCACCGCCCGGCGTCAGTCTCTTAGCATTTGACGCTTAGCGTCGATAGTTGAGCGGTTGACGCAACAGCCACTCCGAGCAAAACAGACCTTAATAGTAAATTGTTGCAAAAAGTGTAATGGGATTTGGAAACCACTCTAGATAAAATGTCATTGTCCTAATGAGAGGAAGACTATATGAGCAATATCATTCCATAATACATATGAGTAACAATACAAATCAACAAAATAAGTTTTTCATTCGATTTTGTTCACTAAAACATGTTTTGGTTGCCACATGGAGTACCAAAATAGTCAAAAATTCCTTTAATGACTATTTTATAAAAATATAGTAGATGAAACGTTAAAATAACTCCCTCCAACACAACCAGAATGCAACAATGTTGGAGACACTATTAAAAATAGTTCAAGATTCCAATGATTGTAATTTATTTCTCTAGATGAATCTGAACTAATTAAAATGTTTGATTACTTAAGTGGGTATGACAACGTTCCAATTAGCACTTTTCCTGAAAGTTAAAAGTGTCAAAAGTCATCACATTACAAAATAAGTGTAATAAAACTGAAATTCAAAACTATAGTCCGGTGCCCATCTTTCCATCTATATCATACATTGTTGAGAAATAAATGTACAATACTTTTAAATCACCTTGAAATAAATAATCTTCTTGACAGAGAGTAGCACGGATTCTATAAAAACAAATCTACTAATACTTCACAGAATCTCTAATCAAATTGATTGATAAGAAAGAAACTGTAAAAGTATATTTATGAATTTCTCAAAAGCATTTGATAGCATATCACGCAATATTGGATTTTGATAGCATATCACGCAATATTGGACTTTTAAAAATTACTACAATTAAAATTCAAAATATTCATTGCATCTGGTTAGCATGCGATCAGCTGGCCTGTTATAAAAACTGTCCCTCTTTCCGGCGCATAGGAATACACACATCTTGGCAGGTTATTCAAATTAAATTTAAATAAATAAAAGTTATATATTATTCACACGTGTTATTCCACTGAACTGTTTTCACTTACGAAGATAGCCCCCAAGGTGTAATTTTTTGTTAAAAACCAGACCACGATAGGAATTGTTTAGATCAGCCCTACTTTTTTAGTACTGTATTAACGTCTTCAGCGGTGCAACATATGATTAGGTTTCCGAGTTTTCTCAGATTCATTTAAGTTTTTTTATTTAACTAGATAAATGGTGTAAAAGATTGAATCTGATAAAACAAAAAATACTTCTACACTAAGTAACTGTTAGGACTGTATAGAATTTTACAATTTCATGGCCATCAATAGGTTTAGCTATCAAATAAGCATTGACAAAACTTTAAAGCACTTTGTGGAAACACACATTAAACATAAAACAACCAAAAGCTTAGGGTAAAAATTCACAAGCAGCGTAGCGTATAAAACAATCCCAAGCTCAACAATCATACAATCAGCAGTCTGCAGCTCAGGTAGAATTTGTGTGCCGAGGTAAACTGCCCGACTGTGTGATTTTAATCTTAGTTGCAACATTAAGATATACACTACCTAGCAGAGCATCAATAACCGTGTAATACACAGTACACAGCATTGCGATCAAGACGTCAGTGTTCAATGAAGCCTGGTTCAATTTACAATGATCATTTTCATGGCGGATTTCCTGCTTACGGTGTTAATTGGTAAATCAAGTTTGCAACTCCTTAAATTTCACTAACTATAACTTCATTAACATTTCTTAAATAGCCACTGTGTCAAAAAAATTCATTGGGAACAAGAATATATATAGTCCAGCATCTGACTAGGGTTCTGTGTTCATGTCGCGTATAGAGAATTTTGCATTTGCAATTCAATATAGGTGTCTTAGGAAGTGTTTTACACTCGTGTGTCAAGTCCGCATCTGGTACGTTTTCCAGCTATGACGTCATCAAGATGGCGGCTAGGGTATTCCTTTAAATGCGTCTATTTCACATCCCATTTAACGGATCGGGATGATTCTTTTTTTGTTTCAAAGATATCTTTACAGGCTATCTTTTAGCGAATTTCTTCTATAGGGAAGAAGCTATTACCGTAGGTGGCATGGTAACACTTAAGCCCGAGATCATGATAACTTTTCATTTTCAGGCCCCCAGATGCCAAAAACACCATTCGTTCAAATTTTGTATATATGTATTTATTTATTTATTTATATACCCATAAGCACGATAACTCTTGTAAAAAAGGTCCGATCTTGATGAAATTTGGTAGACGTGTAAAGTAGCATTTATTTGAACGAGTTCGAAAACCAGACAAATCGCACCATCCGAAGGGGGGTTTTGTAACCCAAAAATGTTTTTTTTTGGGGGTTTTCACAGGTAATTGTTATTTAAATTAAATATTTAGTTGTACCATTGAATTCAGCTTTAAAAAAGAAACAATTTGGTATTTTGATCATTGCTCTACGTCAATTGGTTACTGAGGTATTGCAAGTGCTAAACACAGTACGTTGTCTAATGCTATTCTTATGGAGAAAAATAAATGTTATATATCGCTTATTTATAAATGTATATGAATGAACCTTGGTATATGACTTTAGTTTTATTTGTTGCACTGCCGTATCCCATAATTACCAATAAGCATCTATTTCCTACTCGATAATTTTTGTTAATAAAATCTATACTTAGATGAGTTCTATTGATATTTGCATAAAAACCCATTATTCTGTGTTGCTTGTTGCAGCAAACCTGCGTACTCATCCCTAATGTTATTCTTAAGGAGAATAATTAAAATTGTATTTATCGCTTATTTGTGAATATACTTGGTATGCGGCTTTATGTGGTACTAAGACACTTGAAATTCACTGAGTATGCAGGTTTGCTGCAACGGGGGTATTTTGTATTCACACTCTTGTTGTAAACTTAATATGTATTCAACAATATTCAAAAATGTAATTCTTTATTATTATTTCATGTAATATTTTGCTTATAACTTTTTAACCGCTCATGAAAAAACTACTTTTTAGAAATGTTGTAGATCGTTTTATACCCTTTCCAATGATACCAAATAATGTGTGTTTATAATTAAGAGTAAAGTAAAAATATTAAATAAACCTTAAAAAAACACTGAATATGGTATAACGCCCGGGAGAGATTGTGTACAGATTCATTATTGTAACAATTTCCCCAGTTAATTATACTAATGTAGAATTGATTATATTTATCAATATTTATGAAACAATTTAAAAAGTTATTTACATAAATACAATAATCATATAGATATTGCTAATGCCTGTACTTTTGCTTTATTTGCATCACGAATTAACATAACTCACATTAAAAATTTACCTCTAGGGCATATTTACATTACTTCATTTATTTATTATATTTTTGAAGGCATCTTTTGAGGTAGGATTTGCATCGCCTATTTCTTATATAGGAAGAACATGTAAGCAACCTATAATAGCGTTTTATGAATAAGATTTTAGAATTTGTATAATTAATTGGATAAGGTGTAAACATCATCACCTAAACCAATATCCATAGATTATTATTTTTATTTGTTAAGTTTCTTTAATCACTCTGTTTCAGATATTGTTTTATGAATCCCTGGAACTTTATAACCATATTGCTATTGATATGTATTACAGACCACTTTCATAATCTATTAATTAATACCTGGTGTTAACAAAACCTTATTTTTCAACACAATGCTAATAAAATGTTAAATATTGACCTAACCATTATCCAACCTAAGTTCAAACAAAGTTCAAATTTATTACAACACTTAAAATCGTGTTAACACTGATCTGGAGAAAACTTATCCACGGTATAAAACGTAACTAATATTTAGTAATCTAATTTTCCTCGGGGAATGTCAAACATTATCAATCAAATATATATTAAACTGTTCACTATTATTTTTTTTAACCAAAATATATTACTATATTCTGATACAATAATTATATTAATACAATTGATTCCAAATATAGGCTATAATTTCTTACTTTTAAAACTCGCATGAGTTTACAAAGTATAATAAATTCATATTTACAGGTTACGGCGACTGTTAGCTGTACCGACATCTTAAATATTCACCATGAGATGTCTAGTCAGACAAAAAAATCATGAAAATTTAAGAAAATGCCAATTAAATGAATAACTCTATATCCTAAATAAGGAAATACCATTTTAAATGCGTTGGAGCCCTCTTCATAATATTTTCAGAAAAGCTGTCCAAAACAATCAAAAGAAATGGCTTGAAAGTGTTTGACATTGGTAAGTATATTTATAAAGAGTTCCGCAAAGCAAGATATGAGGAGAAACCTGTAAGGTCCTCCAGTACAATACATAGACTTTTCTGACAAATCATATCTAAATAGTCCCTCCATATCCTAACCTAGAGCTTGGCTGATTTGGATCATTCTATATGCAGTGACATAATTAACAGATTTTTAAATTAACAGATTCACTTATTTATGGTTTCGTGTTATGGATTACGGGTAACATTACTATACGTATTCGACTAGAGATCATTGCAGTTTTCTCCTCAAATCTCGTTTTGCAAAACTCTTTATAAACATCCTTACCAATGTCAAACACTTTCATAATCATTTCTTTTGATTCTTGTAAAACAACAGCTTTAATGACATACATCATACATAATTTCTTTAGTAGCATGATATGTGTTGTTACAAATAAACAGGATAATTAAATACGTCTCACAACACTACAGCAATAATTTACACTTATACTGTACTTACATACAATACGGTAAAATATACACAAAAGATGGTACAAGGCATGCCCGTAAGTAGTTTCTTAGTCGGTTCAGTAGTTTTTGCGTTTACCCGGAACATCAGGCAGACAGACAGTCAGGCAGAGAGAGAGAGAGACAGAGAGAGACAGACAGACAGACAGACAGACAGACAGACAGACAGACAGACAGAGAGACAGAAACCACCTCTTCTTTATAATGTTATAGATAGATACAGATTTGATTAGCATCAACAAAATTAATTGTTTTGAAAAATAAATTTTTGTTAACCCATTGGCTCACAACCCCGAGTATACTCGTGGCCGCCGAAAGTAGCCCGAACGTGCAACCCCGAGTATACTCGAGATAGCACTTTTTAATTTTTTTTATAAACAAAATTTTCATTTATAATTTTTTTATTTTTTATTTATTTGTTGTTTTAATTTGTTTTCATTTTTTGTTTGTATGTATTTTTTATGCATATGCCCATACTTGGGGAAACTTAGTCAAATTTCGGAAAAATATTATTTTGGAAAATATGTTATATCTAGGTCAAATATAAATGTATCACTAACATTTTTTATTTTCATGTAAAAAAATAAATAACCTACAAGTACATAATAGTTGTTGGGTTGAAACATTTTTTTTGTTTTTTACATGTAACTCCTTTTAAAATTATTGTTTTTTATAAACTATATATATATATATATATATATATACATGATATATATATATATATATATATAATATTTACCATACATAAATGCTGTCAAAAGTATTTTCTTCTTGTAGATAATTTATTTCCCTAAAGATTAGTGCAAAAATTAAGTAATTTGAGCAATAATTGTTGCTATAATGACAGTTTTAGTAAAAGTCTACATTTATGTAATTTTTCTTGGGAAACTGAACGGTTTGTCAGGTGGCAAATTTCAGGTAAGCCAAAGGGTTAATAGCAGATATTAATTAATAGATTATGGAAGTGTTCTGTAATACATATCAATAGCAATATGGTTATAACATCCCTGGGATTCATAAAACAATATCTGAAACAGTGATTAAAGAAACGTAACAAATAGAAATAATAATCTACGGATATTGATTTTGGTGATGATTTTTACACCTTATCCAATTAATTATACAAATTCTAAAATCTTATTCATAAAACGCTATTATAGGTTGCTTACCTGTTCTTCCTATATAAGAAATAGGCGATACAAATCCTACCTCAAAAGATGCCTTCAAAAATTTAATAAATAAAACAAAGTAATGTAAAAATGCCTTGGAGGTAAATTTTTAACATGAGTTATGTTAATTTGTGATGCAAATAAAGCAAAAGTACAGGCATTAGCAATATCTATATGATTATTGTATTTATGTAAATAACTTTTTAAATTTTTTTATAAATATTGATAAATATAATCAATTCTACATTAGTATAATTAACTGGGGAAATTGTTACAATAATGAATCTGTACACAATCTCTCCCGGGCGTTATACCATATTCAGTGTTTTTTTAAGGTATTTAATATTTTTGCATTGCTCTTAGTTATAAACACACATTATTTGGTATCATTGGAAAGGGTATAAAACGATCTACAACATTTGTAAGAAGTAGTTTTTTCATTATATGAGCGGTTGAGAAGTTATAAGCAAAATATTACAAGAAATAATAATAAAGAATTACATTTTTGAATATTGTTGAATAAAGATTAAGTTTACAACAAAAGTGGAAATACAAAAAGATAGCCTAAAAGATATATTCCAAACAAAGAAAAGAATCAACGCAATCCATTAAATGGGATGTGAAATAGACGTATTTTAAGAAATACCCTAGCCGCCATCTTGATGACGTCATAGCTGGAAAATGTACCAGATGCGGACTTGATATCCGAGTGGCCAGACACCTATATTGAATTGCAAAATCAAAATTCCCTATGCGCGACATGCACACAGAACCCTAGTCAGATCCAGGACTAATACACTTTAGTACCCTAAATATAAAAAATATAAATTCAAAAATCGTAAAATTAAAATATCACTTTGATTACTGGGCCAAACCAACGAGTTAAATAAATCTGGAGGTCTCGTCTCGTGTCTTGCATAGTCGACCGCCATTTTACTCAGGTAACCAATAAAATCCTCTCTACTGAAGAGGATCAGCTGACTAACATTTACTTGTGAAGAGAGGATTTTATTGGTTACCTGAGGAAAATGGTGGCCAACATGTAGGCTTCATTTTTTACCCCAGAAAAGACCTCTAGATATATTTAACTCCTTGGGCTGAACCTGCTAGGGCCCATTTAAACCCATGCTAATCAGCTGTGGTACATATTATTACTTATCACTTACATTTATATTTATAACATTTTTCAAACACTTAACTGAGCTATAATAAATGCTCATTCATCACAACACTACAAATAAATATAACATAAAGAGCAATAACTAACGCCAAAAGCGTGAACAAATTTGTGCAAACAGTTTCAGGTTTAGCAGCTGCTGTTTTATTTCCAACATATAGCAAAACATTATAGGGCATCTCATAACAAAATGGGCATCCCAAAAGCCTAACGGTTAGCATCTTGGACTTCGGTTCAAGGGCTCACGGGTTCAAATCTCAGGGTGTCCAGAAAAATTTGAGGGTTTTGGACCGCTTTTCCTTAAAAGCGTTTGTGTACTCTATTAACAAAAATGCCGTTCGCGTTGAAAGACAGAAAAAAAAGTCTTGAGACAGAAATTGGAATAAGGCTTGGACTGTTAACGGTGACACAAATTAAAATCTGATTTCTCTCCAGTTGGAGGATAGCGAGGGATAAGGGGCTCATTTGATGGCCTAAGGTACTGCAGAGCCAAAAATGACTGGCAGTTCCAGGGTCAAACACATTAAAGATTATAAAAAGCTGTACAAAAAAGAAGAAAAATGGTTTATGGTCATTGCCTGCAGTCCTTTGACGAACTAACTATGATTCATTTTAATGGGATCCCCTCAATCTTTAAACTAGTAATGTTACCAACTTGAAAATGTGAGGATTTTTCAAACTGGTCCCAGCTATGCCTAATACACCCTTACATCAGCAGCTGTGATGCTATTGGTTGAACGTTGAGATAAATAAATACATTGTAGGGCGGGACTACCATATGCGGCAGGAAACAGGTGTGCCAACCTAAATACATTTAAACAAAATATTTCCTATTAATGGGTAATACAGGTAATGTAACTATTTTAAATGTTAGTGTGGGGTTAACCTAACTAAATAAAATATAACTTCATAAGATTAACATTAGAACTTTGAGAGCTCGTAGGGCAAAGCCCCGTGGTCGAGAGTTTATGGAAACCCCAAAAGGCACATTTAGAGGATAAGAGCTTTCGATTGATACCAAATATGTATATAAAATAATAGTTTTAGGAGTCTAAAATGTCAGAACAAAAATCAAGAAATTATTTTAATAATATAGAAGATAGATTGTTATAAAACGATACAAAATGAGAACAAACTTAGTCCTGCCCATTATTGAAGTTGTTTAATGCGTACGGGTAATTTCGGATCGGTCGAGGGAATTTGTTGGGCTTGGTTGTGGTAGACAGTTGTCGCGGTAGCGACGGATGTACAGCGTACATCCCTGGGATGCAACGCCTATTTCACAGAAGGGAGAGGAAGGGGCGGTACTTCTGGGGCGATGGCGGTCTTCGTTACCAATTTGAATTATTTGAGTTACCTATATGAAATGGGACCAGTTTGAAACGTTACGAAATTGAAGGCCTCCCATTTAAATATGGATGTCTACTTGCTAAGAGCTGTTTAGTTTCATGAAAGAAAAATGACTAACACTATTCAAGAATAAAAATTGTACAGTTGATGAATAAAGCGACAGTTACTACTGTTACTTGGATTATAAGCGACAACCAAACTAAGTGATATTGACCAAATGTCAACTGGACCCTGTTTTATCGGCCGAACCGAGTTTTATTGGTTGAAAACATAAACAAAAATGCCGTTGGCATTGAATTACAACAAAAAACAGTTTGATTATACCGGCCAAAAATGTGTATTGCTGCTAAAAACAATGATTACAATCCTAGTTTGTAATATGAAACTCAAATGTGGAGTGGTATCCAAATACCATTACACTATTTAAAAGCCAAACTAACAATAATAAAAGCTGATCACATCTGCTCACTCGTTCAAAAATACTTGAAACTCAAGAATAACTGAAAAAACTCAAACCTGACCTTAATCCAAAAAGTTATTTCTTGCTCACCCCTACTTTTTATTTGAATATCACGATATTTTTAAAGCAATAGCCTATTGAAGTTCTACAATTAATTTAATTTAGGGCTAGTTTTAAATAACAAGTTTTTATTTTTGTATTAAAACACAAAGAAAAACGTAGTTCTTTCCCTCAATTAATTTAATTTAGGGCTAGTTTTAAATAACAAGTTTTTATTTTTGTATTAAAATACAAAGAAAAACGTAGTTCTTTCCCTTCTTAAGTGCTACTCGACTCGACTCGATACTGAAGTAGTTGGCCCAAATTCTCAACTCAATTTCAAAAACCACAACTCGCACACCCCTAAAAGGTTATAAGTATTTTTTTAATTGTTTTAAACTAAATTTGATAAGAAAAGGAGTGGAAGAGTGAGAGTACATTGAACAAAAGTAATTAGTGCTGAAATATTCTGTTAGA
The DNA here is from genome assembly GCA_963675035.1 of Allygus modestus. Lineage (NCBI taxonomy): Eukaryota > Metazoa > Arthropoda > Insecta > Hemiptera > Cicadellidae > Allygus > Allygus modestus. Next base: position 35,466,274 of record OY776113.1, on the reverse strand, counting down.
CTCACTGGAGGAGGATCGAACGTGAGGAGAGCAGGTTCCGAGCAGCTGCAGACGCTGCCGTAACCTTCGATGTGGTTGCAGAACTCTTGGCGGCGAATGTTCTCCTCTGTCTGTTCCCACTCACATTCACTCTCTAAAACCAAGATTAAAGAGATCAAATATGTTTGGTATTTTACTATTTACATTTTCATTTAGTTATTGATGGAGCTGAAAATTGGTTCAAGAACAAATAAAAAATGTTTTCAAAATTTTATATTAAAAATGTTGGCAACATTTTCATTTTGTTTTACCAAATCCGATGGTATTTAGTATAAAAAAAATATCAGGTGGAATGGTCGATACATTTTCAAAACTATTTGAGACAGTGGAAAGTTATAGGTACTGGAAAATATCATGTTCGCAATGCTAGCAGTCATTTAGCTGCTAGACATACATGGTGCGCTGAATGAAATGTAAACTTAGGGCAGTGAAATTACATGAGTTTTGATACACATAGTTATAATAAAAAAATTATGAAAATAAGTTAATAGTTATATTAATAACGTAATTTTGAGTAAGGATACACGTTAAAGCTTAAACATACTCCAACCTTTACTTAACCTAAATTCTTACGGCAGCCGAATAGATAGTGAGATTTATTTATATATATGTGTGTGTGTGTGTGTGTGTGTGTGTGTGTGTCCGTGAATGCGATAACTTGAGTAAAAAAACGTCCGATTTTGATGAAATTTGGCTCAAATCTGTAGTGACATTCATGACTTTAAGTTCGAAAACCAGAAAAATCGGACCATGGGAAGATTTTTCTGGTTTTCGAACTTAAGTCATGAATGTCACTTTACACATTTGAGCCAAATTTCATCAAAATCAGACGATTTTACTCAAGTTATCGCATTCACGGACACATATATGGAGATATATATATATATCTCACTATCTATTCAGCTGCCGTAAGAATTTAGGTTAAGTTAAGGCTGGAGTATGTTTAAGCTTTAACGTGTATCCTCACTCAAAATTACGTTATTAATATAACTATTAACTTATTTTCATAATTTTTTTATTATAACTATGTGTATCAAAACTCATGTAATTTCACTGCCCTAAGTTTACATTTCATTCGGCGCACCATGTATGTCTAGCAGCCAAATGACTGCTAGCAATAATACTTCAGAAATATTTTGCGTTATTTGGCTGCCCCCACTGTTGCCAATTCGTCTTGACGATCTTCCCTGAAATGTTTCGACGGTAGTGGTCAAAATTAGATATCCTCTCGCTGCTTTAACTTATGTATTATTTCATATCTTAAATCTCCAAACTATTAGCTTTGTCCAAACCTCTAGAATGGCAGCACAACAAATTATTCCTTTATCAAAGTACTGTAGTTACGTACTGGCACATTTCATTGCATCATGAACAGTCACAGGTCCAATAACAATATAAAAACAATTTATTTTTTAACATTTTTTAATTCTATACATCATAACAAGAAAATGAGTTGCGTTACTGGCTTGTTTACATCAAACACCGATAACGACGTGGTCAGTAAGCGAGGAGTTGGACCATTCAAGGTCAGATTAATGTAGTGCTGCTATATTATATTCTCTTGTTATAAAACCAATCTAAGTATAAAGAAAGTATAAAGGGGTTAGAATGCCCTAAAATAATAAAACTAATAGTTACAAAACATAAGGCCCGTCAGTGTTATTTTGTTCTAGGTAAGCTTTGTTTGTTTATTCCAACCAAGGTTAGCAAAAAATCGATTTGATATATAATTCCCATTTTAGGGGAACGGAATAACATGTTTTTCCTCAAACAGTGATGTTTTAAACATGTAACACAAATTTCTGTTTTATAACCCAATGTTTCAGGTAACATGTTGTGCAAATTTGTAACATTTTCAAATAACATGTTTATTAAACATGTTACTCAGTGTAAACGCAGCTTAATACAACGCCGCAAACAGGGATGGTGCGGCGCCCCGGCGCCTCTCAATCACAAACCGGGGTCAAACCAGCATTGTCAGTTGAGATAATACATGCACAGTTGGGAGAATATACGTGCAATGATTCACTTTTACTAAAGCTAGGACATTGATTATAATCTTTAAATATAATTCTGTATCCCAGTGACTCGGGAAAAATAGCAGTATCTCTAAAAAGTTACCAGCACACGAGAATTAACGTAAAACATACTCCATGAGAAAAGCATGGGGATTTAAAAACATCAGCTTCGATACACATGTGATTACGTGTCTACTTTGTTTTTGACAAGAGTAAAAAAATCAGATGAGGCAGGGTATTGGAGAAAGGTTAGGGGCTATGGCCCCTTCAAGCCACTTTGTTACTACAATTAGATATTTTTGTAAATAATCTGCCTGAATTATAAATGAACCAGGCAGATTAGGTTATTTACAGTATTTACGGACGGAGTGTCCGGCGTTTGAGCTTCACCAAAATCCCGTATTTTGCTCGATTTTACTGATTACCTTGTCCAAATTAATATTTTGTTATTGTTGAGCTTATGGAGAAAAGTATAGCTTTAAAAACATCGTATTGGGTACCACGGTCAACGTAAAAATGGTTTTTTACATGTTGTTTAATTTCTAAGCTGCAAGAAAACAATTTTATCAACAAAGGAATTAGTTTTGTGAAGTGGATGAGAGGGGGGAGTCTAACAGCCAGTTGTCGTGGAGTGGCCACAGCAGTTCATAGTAATGGAACAAATGGAGGGGGGGGGGCAGCGGGTAGGCGCGTTGAGGGAACCAACATCCAGAATTTGTTAAAAATTTGTTAATGCCAAAATATTGACCTAAAGCAATAATGAAAAAAACTCCCAAGGAAATTTAATATATGAATAATTATTATTAAATAATATCCCTTGGTAATAACATCACGTACTATAGCAATGTAGTAATGAAAAGAGTTAGTAAACAATTGAAAAGCAGTTTAACCGTTTACACCTCAAGAGCAAAACCCTCTTCAAATATACACCATCCACCTGTGCAGGTGTAACATGCACAAGGTAGACCGTAGGCGAAGACGTCTGTCAGGTCTCAGGGGCAGATGCACCCCCTCCGTGTACAAACGGGCACCCTGTTTGTCACACTTCAGTGGTTTCTTTTAAGACCATTAACTTCTCTCTCATAGTTCATACTCGAAGGTGGTTTATAGTGGTGGTGATGGTGAATACATCTCAGCAATTTGCCTTAGAATTTGCCTTTTCTCACTGCATTCGCTTAAAATTTGCAGCCTTAATATGTAAATACAAACATACTGATTAGTATATAATTTACTTGATTGAAATACTATCACAATCATTGTTTATTTAGTGGAATGTAAAAAAACAGTATGAGGGGAAAAGTAGCAGTATCTGATGCTTAAGCATAACATGAATAGCGGTTGCATAAAATGTTGAAAATATCAGTCTCCACTATTAGTAGTACAACTTCTTAAGCCCGTAGGGCAGAGCCCTACAGGGAAAGAAGAAAACAACTCAAAATCATTTTAGAGTTATGAGTACAACTATATTAAATAGTTAAGATGACCTTTACATGTTATACCTGAACTAATTAGTTTTACCCTAGACAATCAAGTTTATATTACCGTTATTTAAAAATTTGGTTTAATTTTATATTTTTAAAATATCAAAAAACATGTGTATAATCAGTTATCCCATATCAAAGTAAATATTCCTATGCACTATCTATTGAACACTCCTGCTGATATTTTAAACAGAGACAATTTACCATTTAGGATCGGGGAGACCGAGCCATGCTCATTGATATTTGATGAGTTTCGTGGATGAAAAATAAGTCTATATGCAATATTTATTTAGTGGTTCTAATCACTGTTTTCAAGAAATCATGTGTTAATACTTTACCTTGTGTACTTTGACAGTTTACTGGTTGATTTATTCACAGCTGTTATGATTGTTTTGTTTTGATTTATAACTCTATAAGTCCAATGTTAAAAACTCCAATTTTCAAATGAGATTTATAACTAAACTAGTACTGGCGGAGTATTAATCCGCTACCGCGACCGCAGGTAACAATCAGCTGTTTCAGGAACAAAGCTAGTAGAAATAGAAATCCACAGCTGAATACTCCCGGCTCCGCTGATATCAATACTATAATTCGCATTTGTCTATGGCTCCGTGCGTCCGTGTCCGACCACGGCTGTTTCTCGAGCTGTAATGGCTCCCGAGATACGAAAAGATATTTTTTAGGGGTAATCGAGGTCGCGGATGCTGCATCTGTCGTTTGTTTTTCTTGAAAAAGCAACCTTATTTGAGTTACGGTAACTTAAAGTTTTATGTTTTTAGGCCATTTCAGCATATATTAGCGGAACCGGGAGTACTGAGCTGTGGATTTCTATTTATACAAGCTTTGTTCCTGAAAAAGCTGATTATTTCCTGCGGTCACGTTAGCGGCCGCCAATACTAGTATGCTAAAGTGAAAAATGTTGCAACAGACAGACATTACTCATATCAGAGTACAGTAAAGGATTGGCCCTCGACCTATCAATTATTTGATGGTTCCTTTTTTATATTTTTTATCCTGTATTATCATGCAGAATATTTTCATGTAAGTTTTATTTGAAAGTTGGTTAAATTTTTAGTGGTCTGGTGAACCATTCTTTAACTAAATAAGGCAGAACACATTAAAACATTGAAACAAAGAAATTTTTGCACTCATATAATTAAAAAATGGAAATATAACCGAACACTGTGTATTTAAAAGACCTTTAATTTAATACATCATTCATAGTTTTCTGGCACGAGAGTTATTACTATTCTAAATTTAACATTGGTTCTTAAGGAGTATAAATCCAAAATGGACGCCGCCTCCAACGTCCTCTTAAGTAAACAAATGTTGTATATTTGGTTACACATAAATGTTAAAATAATGTAAATAAAATAATGTTAAAATAATCTTTGTTTCAGTTAGTTCTCCGGGTGTAATATTATACATTATGTGCTTTAAATACATGATATACAATTGTAAAGTTTAACAATATAATTTATCTGAGCGAGGCGTAGAATATCAACAACTGTTATCGATTTGTTCGAAATTAATTATGTAAAAAACGTTGACAATCGCATAATAAATAAACAGCTGATAAATTTCAATTTAAAAAACTTTATGTTTTCCCCTAAGTTTTATCAAAGGCAAACATTTAACATTTAAGGGTTTTAAGATATTTAGAGTTGAAAACTAAATGTTACATCCATTTTGAAACGGGATAAGGTAGAAACCTCAGTTTCCTATAGAAAATAGGATTTTATGCTAAAAAAACATACGCCAAGTTTCAAATCATTATCTTATATGGTTCAAAGTACAATAGTAAATTTAGTAGATATAATTAAGTCTGATTATCGCAAGAAAGTGACTGGCAGAGTGGCCGCGCAGCGACCGAACATTCTATTTCATAACCTCGTGGAAATGTAAAAAACATGGTTCGAAATTTCCAATAAACGTTATTTAAATAGTCAGTTAAATATGTTTATAGCACATTTTTCAAACACTTTGTACCTCATTCCAACTAGTTTAAATTGTTAGTTATGTTTAAAAAACATGAATGAGGTTACAATTAAAAATGTCTCAACCAAATAATATACAAATTTTATTTTCGTGTTTCAACAAAATAAAATAAAAATATTTTACATTTATTATATAAGGGTGTAGAATTTTAAATTGATAGCCAGTGCAACATTTTAGTTACACCACGTATATCTAATTTCTTCCAAGGTTATTATTCATTTCAACAGACCATAAATCATTATATTATTGTAGCGTGTTCGTGTAGAAATCGCCTAGAATAATACAGTTGTTACAAATTGAAGTAATTTAGTTTAAACGGCATCATATCTAAATATATGACAGGTGAAACTACATTACCGATAAAAATGAAACAGGTTATGTCAGACACCACCACGATTCTGAGCAATTACGTTAAACTTATAACGTAGACGTTAAAATATTTCAACAGGCCATAGTCAAGGAAAATAATCAAACTGCTCGAATTGGTTTAGGTCCCATTATGTGAGTAATAGGAACATGCAAATTTATGATTTATTCCGAAAGCGTCGTGTGGTCTAACGACATCTCGATATGATATCACAGTGAAGCGGGCGGGAAGTATGCAGGCTCAGAAATGTCGTTGGCCCCAAGTGAGTACAGGAAATTATGATGGAAGATAAAAATCTTTGAACATCTGGAGGTGTGTCAGGCCAGATGTGTTTTGGCTGCTAATTGCATGGCAAAAATTTATATTCGGAATGCACATTAAACTTAACAGTGTTGTCACTTTTAGGCCGCAGAGTCCACGACAATTTATAGAGCCTATAAATATCTATACTCTATACACTCGACAATTTTTTCAGTATTCTTAGCCTGTCACTGCACGTCTACAAGTCAAAGTTTTAGTTGTAGAACCTCCATAACTCGAATATTAGCCTGTCACTGCACGTCTACAAGTCAAAGTTTTAGTTGTAGAACCTCCATAACTCGAATATGTACAATCGCCATACCTCTATAAGTCGAAGTATTGACTAGAGAACCTCTATAAGTCGAAGTTGTTCATTCAACAAACCTCCAGTGACTTTTCAGCCGGAAACTCCAACCCTACCTCCTCACTACATCTCTTTCCGGGTGCTCCTGGTGTTGGTAAAACAACCGACAAATTTATGTTGATGAGCAACGTGCATATCAAACAAACGTACGAGTTACAACTATATGTGAGGATTTCATTTCATAAATAAGGAACAGCCTCATATTGTTGTAAATTATGAATTTTTTTTAAATAAGATGGTTTTGATTTTATTAGATTTGTGTCCGGTGTGTTGTTAGTCAGTGCCAGTTTTAGAGATTCTGGATGTAGTGCGTGAAACGTAGTTTTTAGAGATTATTGCGGATATTTTCCATCATTGATTAGTAAAAACCAGTATCACTACTAATCAGTGATGGAAAATGTCCGCAATAATCTCTTAAACAACATAAACTCACCATCACCAACAATGGATTTTAAACAAAGAAGTAGTTTTCAGGTTGTGTTTTTATGCTGGTTTTTACTAAGTGTTTGCAGTTTGGCAAAACGTGTTGGCGAAACTCTACCCTATGAGGAAAAGTTGAAGATTATTTTAGGCTGTTGACACAGGAAATAAAATAGTGACATCAGGAAGCAGTTTGGAACACCAGTGAACACTCTTTCGACAATTTTAAAACAAAAATAAGTATCGTTTTCCTTCACCCAAATTCCAACAATACTCTGTAATTTTAATTGTTATCATGTTTTGTTCCCTTTTAGTTTTGCAAATTACTTAATAGCCTACAGTACATTGATGTTCAGCTAAATTGAAATTGATGCGTAGTTGGTCAGAACTGACTTCCGTAAGGGGGAGGGATTTGTTTGGGGCAGGTGATAAGAAGTGAGCAAAAAACGTTTAAAATAGATAGGAAGTGGTCGAACGGGAAAAACATCACCAAAATACCGAACCATGAGTCATTATTTGTTTATTTTCCTACTCTACAATATTTTCACTGAAGGAAGTGTTTTGAAGTATTTCATCCTCTACTACGTTAACCAAAGAAACTTTACAAAATATTTCCGGGCATATTTTATACATTACATTTTTCAAATCCTTTTTAATTTTAATAATAATTATTATCCGGTGTGATTGTTTATGATAAAAAGCACAAAGTGATGTAAGGATTCTACCCATCCATGATCCATCTATTGCGTTACCGTGACCCTCAATAAGTCGAAGTCTGTGGAGAATCACCTTGATAAGCAGAACCTCGGTATTTCGAAATATTCGATAACTCGAATTTTCCCCGTTCCTCATGAGGTTCGAGTTATCGAGGTTCCACTGTACTCGTATAGTGACTTGCTGCAGGACATGAGCCCTGCACAACTCCCTACTCTCTATAGCATGAAGTTCTCTACTTCACAAAAGACAAAATGGAAACTAACTGAGAGAGAGAGCAATTTAGCAATTTAGAAAATAGTTTTACTTTATCAAAAATGTAATAAAATAAATAATTTGTTGTGTGGTGTTTTTGGCTCAGACCTGGAAGAAATCACTTGTAGAACATACCTGCTCTATAGTGTGCAGGTACTCACTGAATGTAATGAAACTGTTCAAAAGACAGACTACATAAAGACTGAGATTGATTCCAAGACATAGGAAGTGGCTCAGACCTGGAAGGAATCACTAGTAGAACATACCTGTTTTATAGTATAAATGTACTCACTGAATGAGAATAAACTGTTCAAAAGAGGGACTATACATAGACTGAGATTGATTCCAATACAGAAGAAGTGGCTCAGACCAAGAAGGAATCACTTGTGGAACATACCTGTTTTATAGTATAAATGTACTCACTGAATTCGAAGAACCTGTCCAAAATTGTATAGTGACTTGCTGCAGGACAAGAGCCCTGCACAACTCACTATCTTCAATATCATCAAGTTCTCTACTTCACGACAGACACACTGAGAACTAATTGAGAGAGAGAGAGAATTTCAGGAAATACTTTTGCTTTATTATTGATGCATTAGAATAAGTCCTCTGTTGTATGATGCTTTTGTAAATGACAACACGTGCATTTATTAAGTCTTCACATATGGTATGACTTTCAAATTGTTGAATATTTGTATGTATTATATTATTTTTATTTTAAAGAACTAAAGTTTATTTTCATTATTTCTTATTAATTAGAAGCTATTCCTGCTCCTTCTGTAAATGGGAAACTGGGATCAACAAACACCAACTCAATCACAATTTACTCATTAGTGTAAATATTGGAGTATATAAAAAATTAGGTTAAATTTAAATTTAATACAAAGGAAGTGGCTCAGACCTGGAAGCAATCACTTGTAGAACATACTTGCTCTAGAGTATGAAGGTAATCACTGAATGTGAAGAAACTGTTCTAAAGACGGACTACATTAAGACTGAGCTTGATTCAAAAACAGAAGAACTGGCTCAGACCTGGAAGCAATCACTAGTAGAACATACCTGCTCTATAGTGTGCAGGTTCTCACTGAATACACAGAAATTATCCAAAATTGTATAGTGACTTGCTGCAGGACATGGGCCCAGCACATCCCTAATCTCTTTTACTTCATCATTAATGTATTACAATAACTCCTTTGTTGTAAGGTAATTTTGTAAAGGACAGAATGAGCATTTATCAAGTTTTCACATAAAGTATGACTTTCAAATTGTTGATTTGTATGTATTGTTTTTTTATATTTTGAGGAACTAAAGTTTATTTTCATTATTTCCAGGGCCGCCACATGGGGGGCTACCGGGACCACTGTCCTGGGCCCCGCAAATATGGTAAAATATTACCAACTTTCATTGCTTTAAATGGTAAAAGTTTTACATTTTATTTGATATTTATCATTTATTGTTGGACCAATGAAAAAGATAATGACATGTATCATTTAACATTAGAAAATCTATATGAAAACTGATTATTTAGCAAAGTTACCCTATTTTTTGTGTGTTGCATCACAGAGTAAGCAATGCACCCTGCTACTAAATTCACTGGTGAGGATGTCGCCTGTCGCGATGTCGCGGAGGGCCCCAATCTTCTCTCCCAGCCGTATCCAAATTCACCAATGGTTTGAGGGTCGGTCAAGACATCCAAATTCACCAACCCCGAAACAGGTAGAAAATCCAGGCTGGCAAAACATCCAAATTCACCAATTTCGGGAATCTGCTTGCTGCCAAATACATAACTAAACTCATTGGTGAAATAGGTTAAGGAATGCGTGTTTCGTTTAGGTCTCTCTCATTCCTTGCAGTTATTTAAATGAATTTCATAACTTAGTTAAAGCGAAAGGAACTTAACTGTTTAAAGTGCATTACTAAAAAAAGTGTCATTAAAAATATTATGAAAATAAATTTAACAGAATGTTTGGTACACTAGTTATGTGTATAATAATATTACGTTGGCATAAGTTTACTCTTTTAAATGAACAAAAATCCAAACTTTCCTTTCCTTACCTTAAACCCACAAAATTAAATTGGACTGGAAGGGAAGGTTGTTGAATTGGTGCTAATTCGTGCAGGAAATAAACAAACACAAGGCCCAGGGGTCAGAAACCTGACTAGTCAAAAGTTGGTGAATTTGGGTGCCTTGACGGCCTGATTTTTCTACCTGTTTTGGGGTTGGTGAATTTGGATGTTTTGCCTGTCCCTTTCACCATTGGTGAATTTGGATACAGCCTCTCTCCCTGTCCCGCTAATGAGTCATGCGCGCGCACATGTACACACCACCGAAGCGACAGCAACGCCGCATCACGTCGCGTCGTCTTCACCCTACATCGTGCATGCGCTAGACTCGCCCCTTAACCCCTCCGCATGCTCAACACCACTCCTGTCACTACTAGCAATGACTACATGTAGTCATTGATACTCATCAGTTTTTTTACTTCCACTATTGCATCAGTTTCGATTCTGTCATTTTTAAATTAACGGTTTAGTTGTAATTTTTTTAATATTTCGTGTGTGGCGATCGGTGCTTTGTTTTGTTTTTTTTTAATAATATTTTAAATGGATTAGAATAGCAACTGTCCAAAGATTAGAATTTCATATAAACACGAATCTGTAGCAACGAAAAGGAAAGAGAAGTCAGAGCGAGAAGCTGAGACAAAACGTAAACAAATTACAACTTTTTTTAAATGCAAAAAGTAGATAAAGGGATAGATTGGCAGTTCCGTCAACCTCTGCTGACCAAAATGCTGTATGCAGCGAAGATATTTAAATTGATGTTAAAATTTGTTTATCTGACTGTCTGTTTATGAGCCAGATTTGGTTCACAATGGGTTACTGGTGTATTTTTATTCAGTTAAATTAATTTTACTAGTTAAAATAGGCAATGGTATGGCGTGTATATTAGTTAGCGGTGGGGTCATTGAATGCTGTTTTGATAAGTTAGGGGAGGGGGCCCCGCAGTCAGAATGTGGCCCTGGGCCCAACCTTGCGATGTGGCGACCCTGATTATTTCTTATTAATTAGAAGCTATTTCTGCTCTTTTTGTACAGTGGACAGCCAGCAAATGAGTACAGTGAAGTAACTACTCACCACTACTCCCCTCTCTATCGTGATTTTCTTTACTTCACAACAGATAAACTGGATCAAGTAACAATGGGCATAGTGGATCAATTGCTTACCACAACACCCCCTCTGTCATGAAGTTGTCTACTCCACAACACTTATACTGGATCAAGTATCTACGGACATCTTTTACATTTTTTCTATCAATTATCAGATATAAGTTAATTCTTTGGTGGAATTGCATTAATGAATAAAATATTAATTCAAAATAAGGTTATTAGCTTAGACTTGTTATATGGAACATTGCAAATCTCTTTCCATTGTGATGTGAGTAATATGAACATTCTGAAATTAATGAACACAAGTACAATACTAGAAATAACTGGACGTTCAGCATTTGGGCATAGTGAAGCCCCCCCCTCCCCCCACTATGCTATGGGCATAGTGATACTCGTAACTACTGGATTAAGTAACATCAGACATCAAGAAGGGATGCTGCACTTCACTTATGATTGTTAAAAGTAGCCTTTTTTTCTCCACCCTATCAAGGCAAAAACGTAAAATATGCTTTTGAAATTGGTAAACAGAAAACCATGTTACGAAGAACAAAATTGTAGCAAGAAACTTTTTTCTCTGTTACAAGTGATATCTATCACCATCTTTAATCCGAGCGATTAAGACGGATATCATCCCAAGGTCAGGTAGTACCTTTAACCAGAAATCTTTGACATCGCTTGCCAGGCCTTGGAAGAGTTTAAATAATCTAGATAGTGAATACTGAAACGGATATAATCCTGAGGTCAGGTGAAAATTTGACAAGCACCTATTTAACAAGAAACCTTTGACATCACTTGTCAGGCCTCAGAAGAGTTACACCTTCTGTTATAGTTTTATTCTTAGTGTTAAGCTCAGATAGACAATATTCTGTATTTTAAAGATTTCTTATCGCTGGAGGTACAACACAGTAGAACATAAGTATCTTAACATTTGATGAGTATCTCATCAGAGTTAGCAAATGATATTATGACAGTCGTATATTTAAATATTGTCAACATTTATATCGGCCCCGAATATGCCAGTGAAGAAATGTGAAACAGGACTTGGAAAATGTAAATTTAAGATATTAACCTTCGACAGACACCAGTGGGACCTGCGCCCTCAGTAGCACAGAGGCTCCCCACGTGTTGAAGTCCGTGCTCTTGCTGAAGGACTCCCCAAACATCCGGACTCCCTTCTGCGCCACCATGGCCCACATGTCTCTCCAGGAGATGAGTTGAGCGCGCCGCGACCCCAGTCTGTGCAACAGCTCCCGTGCCGGCTGCTTCATCTGGAATGTGCCCTCGTCCTGCAACAGCCGCAGTCATAGTTTAGTATGATATAACCTAAATATACAGGGTGGGTGAAAAGTAACTAGGTATTAACAACAGTCGTAAATTCTGTAACAATGATCATTATTTATTAAAAAGCCACGTGTACATAGGCATTGGTGTTGTCAACCAACTTCCTCAAATAGCCAAGGATACAATTTACACTCTTCTGAAGGAAATAATTTGGAATATTGGTGATTACCTCTTGAACTCTGTTTTCCAATTCCTCTACTGTTCGAGGTTTGCACTTGTATACCTCCTCCTTGGTGTAGCCAGGTACTCAGTATTATGAGACTATTGCCTACATTAAATCAGTAATATTAAACAATGTATAACAGTTTTTTAATACCAAGTTACTTTTCACCCACCCTATACATACTCTGTTTAACAAACAGTTTACATGTTTAGAGAATTACTGAGTACAGTGGATGCTCTTTAGCCGGCATGTTTGGGACCACGGCCATGCCGGATAGCTGATTTTGCCGGATAATAGAACATACATAGTTATTAAAGAGGTTACTTAAGATAATTAACTCCATACAATACCCAAATGATTGAAACACACATTTTACTTGATAGGTTGTGAAGAAAAACACAAAGTACAAAGTACTGTAAAGTTTAAACACTGAAATGGTGTGCACAGTCTAGTGCACTGGTGGCTAATGTCGGTAGAAGTCCGTGTGCGCCCGAACATAACCAGAAAAAGATGATCATGAGTGGCTCGACTGTTGCCGGTCAATAGAGCATGCCGGTTCTTAAAATGCCGGGTAAAAGAGCGTCTACTGTACTAGTCAATATCACACAGAGGCCTTTTAATTCTTCTGTGCATTTTAATGTGGCGCCTACCAAAAATAATAATTAATTATAGGATTTTGAAAAAGCTATGACAAAACATATAGGTCTATACAAATTAGAGAAAAATTTATTATTTACACTCCGATCTAAATTAAATTCAGGTAATTTTTTCCAAGATCATATGTTCAGATTGTCTGAATTTTATAACTATTTTAAAACATCATCAATCATTAAACAAAACATAGTGGGCCCCAAATTTCCAAATTTAATCCTTACATGGAACCCCGGAAGTAAATTGTATTCTTCATACTTTCTACTCTTAAAATATACTTACTGCCATCTGATATCAAAGGAAGAGTAAATACCCCCGTTGCAGCAAACCTGCGTACTCAGCGAATTTCCAATGCATATATATGTATGATAATACCACATAAAGCCAAATACCAAGTTTCATTAATATACATTCATAAATAAATGATTTATGACATTTTAATTATTCTCCATAAGAATAAAATGGCAGCTGAGTATGCAGGTTTGCTGAAACAACGAACAAAAAAAGTGTTTTTATACAAATATCAATATAACTCAACTAGGTAAAGCCACATACCAAGTTTTATTAATTTATGTTCATAGTTAACGGAGGTAACATTTTACTTATTCTTCAGAAGAATAACATGGGGGCTGAGTACACAGTTTTGCTGCTACGGGAACTATCAGAAAAAATCGTTTTTTGTGCAAATATCAATAGACCACAACAATATGAAGCAATATACCAAGTTTCGTCATTATAAGTTGATAAATAAGCGAGATATACAATTTTTCTTATTCTCCATAAGTATAACATTGGACAACATACTGTATTTAGCACTTTCAATATCTCTGTTACCAATTGACGTAGAGCAATGATCAAAACACCAAATTGAGTGTTTTTTAAAGCTGAATCCAATATTGAAAACTTAAATTGGACTTTTTAAAATATTTCATGCAAAAACTTCAAAAATCCCTTTTTTGGGTACAAAACCCTCCCAAAATACCACTTTGGATGGGTCGATCTGTCTATTTTTCGAACTTAGTCATAAATGCTGCTTTACATGTTTTTACCAAATTTCATCAAAATTGGACCATTTTTACGAGAGTTATCGCACCCACGGCACACACACACACACACACACACACACACACACACACACACACACACACACACACACACACACACATATATATATATATATATATATATATATATATACAGTTTTGAACGGATAGTGTTTTTGGCATCTAGGGACCTCAAAACGAAAAGTTATCATGGTCCCGGGCCTAGGTCTTATCATGCCGACTACGGTAATAGCTTCTTCCCTATAGGGGAAATTCGCTAATAAAGAGCCATCGATTCAATACTAAAATTGTACGTCAACAATTTACAAGTGTGCAACTAAAATCATATTGTTAACTCCGCGGGATTGTTTGAATTGTTAATAAATGTCAGTAGAAAGCATATCATTTTGTAATTGTATGCTATCAAATTGTTAAAGCAGTGATGGAAAAAGAATGCATTGACGATCCTCTTCCACCTTCTGCTACTGAAACCTTCTGTTTCGAAAGCAGATATAATAGGTTAAGTCTATTAGGTAGGCCTAATAGGTTAGATAGAACATAAGATAGGCTTACGATTGTTGGATAACTTATTTCTGTGAGTATAATAAGATATACAGACTGGTTTAACTAACTTATATTTATAAAAGGATAACCTAATATTTACTATTTACAAACAGTTGAATGGGGTTTTGGCAATTGCCAAGGCTAGGGCCTAAGTCTTTGGTTACTTGGAAAGTACATATTGACATATGGTAATAACTGCATTAGTTAACCTGTGGGCAGTCAAGTTACAAATTTATAGTTCTCTTCCTTTACGTTATTTTTTCTATGTAGGCTACCTACTTTATATTGAAATCAAAATTGTTTGTTACCATCAACAAGTGGTCTCAATAAATTTTTCCGTTTTAGTAGCCTACTTATTTTGTTATTTTCCCACTCCAAAAAACAAATTTCTTCACTTTGAAGGAATTTTGTTATTTCTTGTAGGCCTTTATTTATTGAACGTAGGAATAATGAATCGAGAAGAAGTGAATGAAAGATGACAAATATTGAAAGTTATAAATTATTTTACATTGCCATAATGAACAAAATGCTTGTTATTTTAAACATAGGCCTAATATAACTAAAGCACACATATAGGCCTAATCAAAACTGCTCAAAACTCGAGAACTTTGACAAAATTCTGCCCGGCTTGGCTCCAGTCAGAAAATCACTACCAGTATATTGCACACCTCTAGAGAAAATTCCTGTCAAAAAAGCTCGACTCGAGAAAGCTCGAAGTTCGAGAACTTAGAAAAAAGCTCGACTCGGCTCGAGCCAGAAATCACTATTCGCACACCCCTAATATATATATATATATATAAAAACCAATAGTATTGAAGTATCTGCGTTTACCCAGCTAACGGATATTCAACAATATTTAGCTGGCTTGAATCTCTAATTAAATCCTTTAAAAACCAAATTCATTTCCTTCTCAGCTACTGAAAATAAGCCTAAAAGACTATCAACTAGTATCTGTCTAAACCAACATTTTTTGGAAGAGATTAATTAAACAAAATTTCTTCATCGGAAAACATCTTAATTGGAATTCACATATTGCAAAAGTGTGCAATAAAATTTCCTCAGGAATTTTTGTACTAAGAAAAATATCACCAGTGTGCGATTTGGCAACTATGAAATCTGTATATTTCGCATTCATCCATTCTCACTTCTCTTTTGGATTGGTTATGTATAACAGTACCTCCAATCAAAATTTTAGTTTTGAAAAAAAGAGCTCTACGGATAAAGTTGAAATTAAATTGGCTCAAATCAGCCAAAGAACATTTTCCAGTATTAGGAATCATGACTGTTTTTACCTTAAACATTTTTGAACTGATTATGGCAGTTAAAAGGAACTCAAATTACCTATGCTTATTGGGGTCTTATCACAACCATAACACCAGGCATAGGAGTAATATTAGTTACAACAGACACAAATTAAAATTCTATGAGAAAAAGCCATGTTATGCGGGTATCAGGTATTTTAATGCCTTGCCCCCTGAATTAAAAAATTTTTCAGATTTTGATCAATTTAAAAACAAGTTAAAGAAATTTATGATTTGTAAATCTTTATATTCTTTGGAAGAGATTTTGAATAGTTCATATAATTATAAGAAACTGTGCAATAAATAACAATGTTATTAAATGACGTAAGTTACAAAGCTTGCATTGATTATGCTATGATTGACGCCATTCTGTACTACTGTATTGCAATGAATAAAGATGGTTTGATTCGATTTGATATATATACAGTTTTGAACGGATGGTGTTTTTGGCATCTGGGGACCTCAAAACGAAAAGTTATCATGGTCCCGGGCCTAGGTCTTACCATGCCGACTACGGTAATAGCTTCTTCCCTATATGGGAAATTCACTAAAAATCATCACAGTCAATCGCCTTTATAAAGTCTGTATATACGTCAACCTGACAACAAATATCTAAAGAGTATGATAAAATCAGTTAAATTCATCATATTCAAAACTACGAATGGCCTGGTTTTTCACACTTTATAAGACACTATTAATTTTAATGATAACAAATATGAATGATTCTGATTCAGCATCTTAAACCATTCGCTAGTAGTACAGAACATCAACTATATTTCCCACCAATTTGTTCCCATCTCACTTACCTTGTCTTTGGTAGGAGGGAAAGCGTTGTATTCAAAACACAATAGACAATGTCTAAACTACACTTGTATTTTAACTAAAGTATGATTTGATTAACAATGATATGAGATTCAAGACAAAATTCCCAATTCCAAATTAAAACAAAATACATAATATAAATAAAACTAAACAGATATTATACAAGAACTAATGCTAAAAGCGATGATAACAAAATACCTTAATTGCAAAGATGATTATTCTGCCATCAGACACCATGTTGAGGAAGAGGGCCATGGCTTCGTCCTCGTGGGGAGAGTACGTGTCAAAGATGCGCTGAGCCATCACGCTGCCCGTCGCCTGGTTCAGAACCAACACGTGAATGCCTCTACCTTCTGTCTTCTCAGCGTCTTCCAATATCTGTGGAAATGGGGTCCAACAAGTTACAGTTAGCTCTTTTAGACAGCAAGACAAAAACAATAACAGTTTCAATAGTCGTGGATATCGCTAACATAAAACACCATTCAACCAAACCGTGTTGAACCGGTGAAAGCCGGGTAAGCCGAAACCATAATCGAAGATGTATAATCGATTAGACAGTAAGCTGTACAAAGCGAATTTCAAGATACAGTAGACGCTCGCAATTCCGGCCTGATTGGGACTTTGGCAGTGCCGGATTACCAAAAACGCCGGATTACTGAGCGCCGTCTAAAAATAGCCGTTACTGCCAGAATATTAGAAGTACTGTTAAAAATAGAGTCAAAAGGAAATCACTGGTTAGTGGGCCATTATTCCATGTATTATTGTGCATTCTCAAATTTTGGTAGTGATGGAAAAAGATCAAAACAAAACAACATTTCAAAAAGAAAATAGATTTACAGTATTATATTTAAATATATACAGTACAATTACTTCTGCGATTACCCGCAAACTCTTCTGATCGCGCCTGAACTCTACTGAACGCGCCCGAAAGGCTTATACAGTGTAATTACAAACTTCTTTTAGAACCCTTAGACCGATTATTGAAAGTGCCATACCATTGGATACCGGATTAGCGGGCTTTTACTGTAATGTCCTACCCCTGGGATGGCTCAAGCTTCCTCTGCATTCCTCAAAAAATGTCCTTATTGCTGTAAAAATTAATGTTGAATTCAAATCAGTGCACCATGAACCATACCTTCGCAAGTTTGTGTCTCACAATTTTAAATCCAGTTAACGTGTAAGTTAAATAATAATAAAAAAATGTATTCCTCCAACAAATAAATTACAGTACAAAGGAACAATATTAATCTACATTAGTCTTATAAAAAAGTATTATAAGTTAATTTTCAAAAACCAGTACTGACTGAAAATTAAATAAATGAACGAATAAATGCCCTATACCTAATAAAGAATTAACAATAATAAACTTCATAGCAAAAAGTCATACAGCTAAATATAAAATGGCACGTGGTATGTTGTTTTAGAAAATGTAGGGCCTCTAAGGCTCTGAGTACAATTTGATCCTAATCAAAATATAAAATGTAAATTCACATGGAAGTCAAGCAAAATTGTTTTTGAATATACTTATAACAAGTGATAACACTACACAGAGGGTTAGAAATCAAAACACAGATTAGTAGAAAAATTTAATAGTACATACCATCGCACCATCAACAGAAACTGCAACTCTAGACTGGCTCGACAAGACTTCTATGGTGAGCATTTTGGGAGCAGTTTCATCCAGCTGGGCCTGTGACTGTTCTGGTCCTGGAACATCTCTGGAATCCATATCCTCCTCCGACCCTGAGACCAAACAACACAAGTCAAACATCGATACAGTAGTCCCCTTGCAGCCCAACACTCCATCAGTTCTGCCACCCAGTAGGCTGGGTTCACAGACCGAGAATTACGGAAAAACAGGAAACTAATTGGGAAATTTTGAAAGAATCGAGGAATTCCAAGTAAATCACTATATTCGGGCGATAAAACGTGTTCCATTTGTCGCCTTTGGCCATTAGGTAGCTATATATATTCCGATTGGCGTTTTGGTTCTAATACACACAATAAGGCTGTCTCTTTCGGCTGATAATTGAGATCAAATTGCTATTTTAATAAGATTAGACATGGTAAAGGCCATATCCGGCATATAATATGTGGCTCCCGCATCTTTTTCAGCCGATGAAATGCATTCCAGTTGGTTTTAGCAAAATAAGACTAAATCACCGTTTTCAGCCAATAAAAAGTTAATATTGTTGTAAAACTTTGGAACTGATGGGGGGGATCAATATTTACCAGCAGGAAAATGTAAATTACCTACTCAGAAGAATCAGGAAATACAGGAATGTTGGGAAATTATTTTTTTGGACACCCTGATATAGATGGGCACACTCCAAGTTTTATAGTTTAAATGTTTTCTTTATATTATAAGATAGTGAGTATAAAATTTCATCACAGTGTAAACATTAAAAAAGTATTTAAACTCTGTTTCACAAAACCTTCTAAACTCTTCCCAGATTCTAAATAAACTTGATAACAATATTTTAAGCTGACCACTCTGGCTAATGAATATGGAGTTGGCAGCGCTACAATACAAAACACAGTATTGTCTTGTTTCAAAGACGAGTGTTATTTAATTTAAATAATTGTAATACAAAATGCATCACGATACAACTTTGGCCTTTTTAGTGTAAAATTAGGTGTAATGAGACACAACTTCAGTGAAAGTAAAATTTTCATTAAGGGCCCTTCCAGTAAGCTGGTGTTTTTACTAGTCCGGCACTGTAGTCGTTCCGCTCGGCCGTGATACCCAGGGGATTACGCGACTTCTTGGAGCTCAACTCACCCTCCCTACCCGCTTGCCGAGCCGCCACTGGCAAACACTGACTCACCTAGTGGCCCTGTCCCACAGTACTACAAATTTATTTTATTTCTAGTTTAAATTTAAAATGTTCAAGTTTTTTTAACTCTACATAACATTCTAAAGAAAATGTATCTACATGTGAGTGAAATGCGTTCATTTTTAACCTGTCTAATGTTAACATGTGCTTCAAAATTAAGCGTGTTTTTAATATATTGCTTTTAAAGTAATTTAATAGCTTTATGTTTGTAATGTATTCTTGAAGTAAATAATTTACCAGTCCAATTTATCCTACTAGTATTATAAATGTGAAAGTTTGGATGTATGGATATTTGTAGTTCCATCACACATAAAACTATTGGACCGAGTAAGCTAAAATTTTGCATGAACAAAACACATACACATGACATATCACATTAACTTGTAGACCTGATAATGTCCATATCCAACCTTAGGGCTCCACCCCATGTGCCCTGTAAGTTTCAATGCTAATCTTATGGGAGGATATAATTTACAGAATTACCAGCTGTAGTTGTTTGTCAGTTAGGGCAAAGGAAGTCATATGGTAAAACTAAACAAAGATTTAATAGTACTGGTCAGGTTAGTATGTGTTTCAATTTGTCATGAACAAAGCCGCGGGTAACAGCTAGTATTATATATGTTTTTAAACAATTTCCACAGCCTATTTTCGAATGAATTATTTTAATGTATTGTAAATGTAACTAGCCTATTGTCTTTTAGTATTGTGCTTGTTGTAGTGCCTTCTAGTCAACTGAAACATTTGTTTGGTTTGTTGATTATAGTATATTAAAAATCTTTGTTCATATGAGTTTGATTGGATGTAACAAATGTAGATGTCTTTTGTAATTGTAATGATCAAACTTTGATGATTAATGTATCTACAATGTATGTAACAGCTCCAGGCCTGCCTAGAGAAATTTTGGGCCCCTGGGCAAATTAGAGTATGGGCCCCCTTTCACGGGCCCTTGTTGCGTCCGGATCCAAGCAAGTTGGTGACCTTTTTGTTTAGAAAACCCCGGGCCCCCAAAGAGTCCGGGCCCTTGGGCAATTGCCCCCCCCCCCCCTCTGGTGGGCGCGCCTGAACAGTTCTACTAAATTTGAAAGGTTGTAATTTTTAAACCGTCGTGTTTTAAAGTCATCTATCAGTGATTCTTTATTATTGTTATTTAATTATTTAAATCGTTTAATTAGTGTCAATACACGCTGTATCATGATATTATAATGTATATTTAAAAAATAAACATTTCACTGTAATTGTATATAGTTGTGTATTTTTATCATAGTTTAGGTAGCATTTTGGTCCCATTTGGACTCATTTTCTTTAGAATGTTGAGCAGGATTAAAAAAACTTGAACATTTTAAATTTAAACTTGAAATAAAATAAAGTTGTAGTACTGTGGGACAGTGCCACTCGGTGAGTCGGTCTTTGCCACCGGCCGGCCCTACGAGCAGGTAGGGAGGGTGAGTTGAGTTCCGAGAAGTCGCGTAATCCTCTGGGTATCACGGCCAAGCGTAACAACTATAACTCTGACAGCTGTCAGATTAGTGAGAGTCTGCCTGTATAACAATAACCTGAGATAAATGAAGTATTACAATAATAAATATCAGTATGCCTGACAGCCCCAGTTACAACGGAAAGGTTGAAATATAAACGTATGTGTAAATAATCACCACACCAAATAAAATCATCGCTGCAACAGATAAACAATACAACTTTCACCCTCCAAGCGGCAGCAAATTTGTTGTCAGTGGTTTCCGTAGTGGCAGGGTTATTTTGGTGATTTTGCAGACAATTTTTTAGAAAATTGTATAAAATTCAATTTTGAAGTAAACATATCATCATGCATATTCGTTTTGTTCACAGATAACAGGAGAATTATAAAATGGTAAAATAAATGAAATTTAGAGGGATAGTTTTAACAAAAATATGAAAAGAATGAAAAAATTGGAAGTTTTGGTTATAAATTTCAAAGTAAAACGTTACAGTAAGTAAACTAATTTTTCATGTAAAAAGAAAAATGTACCAAATGTTACTTATATAATTCCCTACGTAGAAATGTAGATAATTCATAAAAGAAAAAATGATATATATGAATTATATAGAATAATTTGGGACAAGTGCAAAACGGATATTTGTGCGTCACCAATTTGGTATGCAAAAAAAACCTCTAACAACACATAAATATACTAAAACCTAATTTTATTTTAAGGTTATAAAATTCTAAAAACAATGATATAAGAATGAATAGTATAAGAAATGTTTTTCAAAATATTATTATAGATGAAATTATAAAGTTTATTTTTTGAAAACAAAATTGTTGTTATTCAATGTAAGATAATTTGTTTATAACACCTAATGCTCCTAAATGAGCTATGAAATATGATTTAGTAGTTATTTCCCTACTAGAAAATATATAGTTACCTGTACTAATATATAAAAATAACATTGTTATCACGTACTTTATGATAATGGAACATACTGTTTTTCAGACGAAAGATCAAAACAAAATACCGGGCCAAAACAAAACACCAAATGGTCTAAATGACGCAATTTCCTGTCTGACAACCTTGGCAATACGGGCTGCTAACCTCATAGATAAATATTCTGCGTTCTTTCCTCTACAAAATGATATAAGAACATACATGTAATATGAATAAAAACTACTTATAACAAGTATTTTGCTATTCGTTTTAATAGAACAAATTGACTTTTTTTGAAGACGTAAAATATGACGATTTTATTATTTTGCCAGATGTCTGTCTGATTATATCTCTGTGTTATTCCGGATACCAGCAATACAGGAATTTTTCCCTGATTGCAGTGGTACCAATTGTTTCTGGTTAGGAACAAAATTTACCTTGCTATGATTTTTTGAAACGTACTGTGTTTAGCCATTTCGTGATGCAAACATGGCGTAGTCGACCTCGCGCCAAATTTTCATTCAAATGTAACTTTGGATTACATTGTTCTACTGCTGCTATAAGGTTCATTCATGTAATAAAATGAAAGTTTGGAATGTTATCTTTAGAATGGTGTAAAGATTATCCGATTTCAAGCTCATCTTCAATGCTATTTATGCAAATGAAAAAAAAAATGACGGAATTCGTTCTAATACAACTAATGCCGTTTTACAGAACACCTGACATTCGTTCTATTAGAACGAATGCCGCTCGGAGGGTTAAAGACCAAAGGGGCAAAGCTCTAAGGATATTCAGATATTTTCTGAATTTTGACACACCTAGGAATTATTAGGAAAATTTGTATACACTAGTGTAGGTTTTTGTCGTGATAACAGCTTCAAACTTGGCACGGCGGATATCCCATTTGTTTACATGAATTGCAAAATGAGCATTTTAACTTTAACTATAGATTTTGACTCTCAGCGTGATATTGAAGGCCTGAAGTGTGTATTAAAATAATAGACTCTGGGGTATAAACATCAAACTTTTAACTGGCTGGGTAGCATAGTGGTTAGAACGTCATCCTCACAATTCGGGGTTCGCCAGATCGATCCTCAGCAAAATCTTCAAATTGTGTGAAGCTTCAAAACTATTTCCAGCTGTCATTTATCATCAAACAACTAATTAAGACACTTTCTCAGAAATGGTTTACCTTAGACAGTATCGATACCAATATTTACACCTGTCTAAATTAAAACATTGAACAATTCCATGCACTGGCCTATACAAAACAAAACTCAAAACAAGTTTTAAGTGGGGTTGTTGTTAAAAGGATGTGTTTGTTTGGTAACCGATCGGCCAAGTATGAAATATGTTTATTAGGCTACCTTATGACAGTTTCGGAACATATTACTTTTAATAACATAGGTAATAAATTAACCAGTAGGCTTATGGTCAGAACAAACTAGGAACAAACATTTCACCATTATCTCTTGAATGTCATAACCAGGGCCGGGGGGGCAGGGTGCAGGGGGGTCAATTGCCCCGTGGCCTGGGCCTGTCAGGAAGGGCCCGGGCTCGTCGAGGGGGGGCCCAGCCGGGCCAGTGTCTAAAAAAAGGTCACCAACTTGGATCCGGACGGCAACAAGGGCCCACACCACCAGGCCTGCCCAGGGGCCCGTGAAAGCTGAGTACACTTGACTTGAGGTTGGTCATAACCTTTGAGAAGAAGCCAAGTTATCTTTTAGTTTTGAAATATAGTGTTGTACAAGCAATTTCGGCTTTTGAATACATCTAAAAGTGGTTCACAATTAATAATTTAAAATATTATGATGACAAATTGATTATAATTCATTATTCCATTAACATTATTCCTTTAGGACAAACATTAGTAGAAAATACAAACTGAAAAAACATCACAAACTGTTTTTTGCCTGCAGTTTTTGAGATACTCTGTGTCAAAAATTTGCGTGTGCGTCCCTACAGCCGTGGCACTAATGGGACTAATGAGAATCAGAGGCAGCCCATCGCTATTCTTCATAAGCTACTTGTTGCCATGTTTCGTCTCACCCTACCGCAAGCAAATGGACTCTCACGACCGTTCCATACTCTCTGTGTACAGCATTGGGAGCTGCTCGTCAAATGTGCTCCTACCAAGTGGCACGTACCTGCAATCCACCTTGCTTGGCACGCTCCACTTTATTTTTCATTTTCCACTTTTCTAAACTTGAAGATAAGTCATTTAGTACTGAATCAACAAAT
This sequence comes from Allygus modestus, assembly GCA_963675035.1. Classification (NCBI taxonomy): domain Eukaryota; kingdom Metazoa; phylum Arthropoda; class Insecta; order Hemiptera; family Cicadellidae; genus Allygus; species Allygus modestus. Next base: position 35,441,786 of record OY776113.1, on the reverse strand, counting down.
ATGTTTTATTTATATCTCGAGGTTATATCTAAAACGATTAAAATAAAGACTTACACGAATAACACTTACTTATGGTGAATGTAATATTTTCAACGATTTTTCTGTCAAGTTAGGGTACAGGTCATGTAAGTTACCTTAATTATGGAACAGGTCATGTAAGTCAGTCTACCTGAATTACAGTTCTCTATCAGGTTAATAAACAGGTTATGCAAGTTACCTGAATGAAGGTTCTCGACTTGAAGTCTCTGGCTGGTATCCAGAATGAACACTATGTTTATGACTATAGTTATAAAAAGGACAAACACCAGGAGGATCTGAAACAAACAAAAACGCATCTGTTATGGAAAATGCATAGAATACATATCAAATTATATAAATAGTGCTTTTATTAAATACAAGTTCACAAGACTAGTTCCCACAGTCGGTGGGTCTAGTGATTGGTCCAGCGATGGCCACCGGGAGGATGGGTGTAGAACCACAGCACTACAGTGGTTATACACCCAACTCTGGATGTTGGATACTGCAAAAGCGATTATATCAAAATTATATAATGCTTTTCTCTTGCATGTTCGATGAGGCATGCCCCACAATATGACAAATACACCACTAATATGAATCCCAGTATATTTTACTGTCTTATCTTAACAATCCTAGATCTGACTAAGAGTTTAAGATGAATTGGAATCCCGGTAATCGGAAAATCCGCTTATTACGAACAGAATTAGAACAAATTTGCCTAAAGAGTAAATTGAGCAAAAAATAACAACACTTATATAATGAGAACACTTTTCAATCACTTATTTTTTACAATCTCAAATTTCCCTGTTCACCTATAAGTTGTATGTTTACATTTTATATTCATAACAAACTCTACATCTGGCAAAAGTTTGTCTGTGTACGTTATGCAATCCTAAGTTTTCTGTATACGTTGAGTGATTCTCCTAACAAAGCAGTCTTTCTGCCAGTTGAAATAACAGATTCCTGAACTGAGGCGAAAAACCCTCCTTATCCCCCAATTTTCACACCAGTTCATAAAGAAGACTAATCAAAATTAAAAATCCTTTATTGCCATAAACATATCATAAGCATTGAAAACAGTACTACAAACGTAAATTAAAACAAAAGTATCACCTTTTAATAACAACATGCCTATAAACATGTACAACTGAAATAACATATTTTGCAAGTATAGGAAATTATGGGTACTTTAAAAGATTTTTCATCAAGAAACTTTTCCAGATGCTCCTAAATCTTTTCAAGGGCAGCTCAACCTTCAGATATGAAGGCAAGGAATTAAAATGAATAATACAGTAAAAGGCCAGTGTCTTGCTGAAAAAGCTGTTTATGCTTTATGTTTACTTACTTAACGCGTTCAGTGCGGCGTGTAGGATTTTGGGCGAATGCCTAACAAGGAGACAAATGCAATTATCATGAATAAACATGAATAATACAGTGAAAACGGTAAGTATATTTCAAACTGGTTTCAAAAATAAGTCTTTAAGACCTGGGGGTGATACTTTTTAACACAATTGTTTGTAAATTACTGTAATGGCATTTTTCACTTTATTTTGTCTTTAAATCAATCTCATTAGTTAGTAGAGTAGGCTCTCAGAAATCCGGATCGCGCTTACACGGATTCTGGGTTATCCGAACCTATGATCTTGAATTTTTTTTAAATGTTGTTGCAAATAAAAACGGAACTTCATCAAATCAAATCAAAATATGTTTTATCCTAAGTCAATATATATATATATATATATATATATATATATATATATATATATATATATATATATATACAGTATTTAAATAGAGTCAAAATTCTAGTGTAAAACTAAAAATTACATTCTTATTAGGTTGTATGGAGAGAAATGTTAATCATAAACATAAATTTAAGTTATTTTGTCTGCATATTTACAATAAAAAAACTTATCAACTGCTTATAAAACACATTTATATTGCAATAGCTGTCTTAAAATCATTATTATTTCATTCTCATTACTTTATTTACTTTTTATTTCATTACATTATTTATTTTAACTGAACTCAGGCAATCAGTGATAAAGCTCCTAAGGAAATTCTGCACAAGAATAATGTGCCTTATTAGTCAAATATTCTTTCAGTAAGCTTATAAATTTATTGTACTTTGTTCTTTTTTTATTGAATTTGGCAGTTGTGTACAAAATTGTTTCCCCTTGATTTGGTTTGCCTTCAGTTTTCAAGTGATTATCCCACATTACTCAAATGTCATGTAGTTTGCATTGTTAACTCGAATTTGGATGGTCCGAGTCCTCGCTTAGCCCAACCGTGCCGTTATCGGTGTTTGTTATTAGTTATGTAACTGGTGCGCTGCTCCATTCAGGTCTTCTCCTGTCGATGACTTAGCACTGACAATGTAAATCAGTAGATCAGTGAAGTTTTTATTTCAGTATACTTTATTAGTGAATTTCCTTTGGAAAGTGAACTATTAGCATGACCCGCACGGTGAAACTTAAGCCCGGGACCACGATAGAAGTTCCTAACGTGACCCCCTGAACACGTTTTGGGGGGGGTCATTCAAAATTTTATATATATATATATATGTGTGTGTATATATATAGACATATATATATATATATATGTGTGTGTGTGTATATATATAGACATATATATGTGTATGTTTGCACTCTAGCGGTCACATTTATTGTCCGATTTACTTCAAATTTGGTACAGACGTTCCTTTCTGTAATCAGTTGGACAAGTTCGTTGGGCAAAACAATCAGACAGCTCTAAACCCCTTATTTTAGGGATTAATCTTTCAAATTTCGAGTTTTTGGGCCCAAAAAGGGTCAGAAAAGCCCCGTATGTAAAATTAATGCATGTAAAAAGATGGGAATGAGTGTGGCGAAAGTTTTAAGCCCTCTCTTGTCATTCTAGCATAAATATTTACCGAGTTATAAAAGAAAATGTGTTTCGACTAAACACAGTACGTTGTCTTAGGGGGGCTTTACATTAGAATAGCTTGTTATTCCATTGTTAGAGTACTTTTATCATTCCCAGCAACCTCCCGCCTACTTTCAAGCCTGTCTGGACCTTCTCCTAACATTATAATGCGCAAAATTGTATTCCCAGCTTTGCACGTAAATGAAACCAGGAGCATCAGAACAACCAAAAAAATCACAAAATCTTTCACAAAAATTTGAATAAATGTATGTTTTTACACTGGTTTTACACTGTTGTTGGAGTTTTAAAAGTTGTTATGTGGAAATTCACTTCCCTCACGTCAGCGTGCTGCGTGCGAACTCATTTATGATTTACAGTGTTACATTAAATCTTTACAAATGTACATCAATTCCAATATTTTTTTATTAAAACTACAGTTTCATCACGTTTTCATGTAATAAATGTCTTCCTCTGATAATCCGACATTTTTCGTGTCCCGACCATGCTCTCAGTCCCATTGGGGACGGATTAACGAGGTTTTACTGTATCACGAAACTTTTCACTTTACTGTTTATAACTTTCTTCTAGAAGCTCACTCTTGTATTAGCACATACAGGTAAATGCATATTGTCATGATTGTTCACTAAAAAGGTGGAATTGACAATTCATGCCCACCTCCGGGAAATGTGAGATTTTTGAAATCCAGACTGGCCGTCCGCCACAATAGTCCGGATCTCTGCGTTTACTGTAGTTTTAAAAAATACTTGAAATACCCTAAACATCTTATCCCTAGTCACTCCAAGACCCATCTTTGATCCTTGCTTGTCTAAACTAAAGAGGGATAAATTCCCTTCTTTGGGAAACGCTACCTGTCAGGTGATATAGTGATACGGTTGCGTTTCAGCACAGTAGTGAGGTGGTGCAGTGCCTCCATGACATAACAAGTAACACTGTGTATCAAAAAATTAAAGTACTGTTATAACATTATGTCATTTTTAATAAGGCTGTACTGTAATGTACCATAATTTGCTGAATAAGTAATATGATGTACAGCACTTTTTAATGTATGAACCCAAAATTAAATTATTTAAATAGATTTTAACGGTGAAAATAATACTTTTAGTTTGAAAATGTTGTAGTCTTAACAGGTGCTGCCAATTAATATGGGTAAGTGGGACTGCAGTACACAGGAATAATGAAAGGACCTACGATTCCATTCTACCACAACTTGCAGCATCCACTGTTGCTTGATAAGTGGACTTTTAAGGTGAAATTGGGTCTGTAAGGGTTTAGGAAATTTCGGCGCCTTCTGTTAACTGTCAAACTTTAAAAAATCGTAGCATAAACTCAAACCTCGATTCCTACTTAACCAACTCCTGCCAAATGATACACATCACACAAACTACTTACCCCCACCCCAGGGAATATCCGAATACACGTTTAGTCACAGCCGATGGCATGTCCATTGACGTGTACACATAAACATAAACAATAGTCATTGCTGTGCTTTGTTCAATACGTGTGCACGCTTTATGGTGCAATGGGTTTTTTCTCTTAATTTGTATTAATTCAATTAAAAGTTCACATAACTGTAATAGAAATCTATAATATTATAAAGAAGAGGTGGTTTCTGTCTGTCTGTCTGTCTGATGTTCCGGGTGAACGCAAAAACTACTGAACCGACTGGGTTGAAACTTTACATAAAGGTAGATCTTGAACCCATGCTACATATAGGCCTATTCACTTCCTTAAAATCCCCTCGGGCTACGCCCCGTGAACGACCTAAGTTTCAATGTTTACATTTCAGAAGAAAGTAAACATTCAGAAACTGTAATGCGAACAGCTGAGGACACTTCCATTTGACAGCTTAAAGAGCAGAAGCAAGAACAGCTGTTTCAAGCTAACTAATGAAAATTGCATTGACTAAAGAATGGGTAAAGAAAACCCCTGTGCGAAGAACGGGTACGTCAGCTAGTCAATTATAAAGAAATTTTTATGAACATAATTCAAAACGGACACACTTTGGAATCTATATATAAGCCTCTTGTGATAGCTATTTCTTCAGGCTTGTCTTGGAAGCAAAGAGCTCCATAATGTACCATATGCCCTGTTCTATACTACATTCCAGTGTGCTATTTATATCTACAAATACACCTTCAGCCATACTGAAATAAACTCATGCAAAGTGTGTATGTGTTCTTCTTATTTGTAAATTAAATACAACAGCCTCACTTTTTCCAAATTAAGAAATAGGAGGATACTTAATGCAAGTAAACGTTTAAGTATATATATGAGATTTAATTTAGTTCATTTAACTTTACTACTTTAAGTTTATAAATCTACACATCAGATGTCTTGCATGATTTCTGAAGTAATAAAAGAGCATTATAAAAATAAATTGCATAACACTTGCAGGATTTAGATAAGGTCATAGATAAGGTGGCCTAAGGGTGTGCAAAAAGTGCAACCACACACAGTACGCACATTTATTTAAATTGTTGAAGAAACTTAACAAAATGGTACGTGATGATGTCTGTTATATGCTTTAACAAAACTGTATATGATTTGTCTTTCAAATAGGCTATTATAATTAGTTATGAGGATGAAAAATATAATCACATGCAAATATTAATTGAAATCATTTAAAGCAAATGACACGATTCTCACTCAGCTGGACTAAATGTTGGAAGACACTATTTAAAGAATAATTTCACCTGGACAAAAGGGGAGATACAAAAATTATATTTATCAAATTAAGTAACAAATGTTTGCATGAAGAACAACATTCCAATCGTAAAAACTTATTAATTAGCATAACACATATTTTTAGAATATATTTATTATTATCGGACAAATAATATTACAGAGCCATATAACTCAGTACTTTTTTACTACGGTATGTAGTTTTAAAAATTGTACCATTATAAATCGTAAGTTTTGTATGTTTTGTTAAAGATAAAATGACAAACTCGACATACAGTATATACATATTATTTTTAAATAATACCCCCGTCACAGCAAACCTGCATACTTAGCGAATTTCTAATGGAAATATAAATGTCTTAATAATACATAAAGCCACTTATCAAGTTTCATAAAAATATATTCACAACTAAGCGATATATGCAATTTGAATTATTCTCTATATGAATAACATTGGGGCTGAGTAAGCAGGTTAGCTGCAACAAGGAACACAATAAATGGACGCTAATATCAATAGAACTTAACTAGGTGAAGTCGTGTACCAGTTTTTATTCATTTATGTTCATAATTAAGACAGACATAGCATTTAATTATTCTCCATAAGAATAACATGGGGGGTGAGTACACAGGTTTGCTGCTATGGAAGCCTTTGGCAAAAAATTGCTTTTTTGAGCAAATATCAATAGACCACAATCAGATGAAGCCGTATACCAATATTTATGTTCATAAATAAGCGAGATATAAAATCTGTCTTTTCCTCCATAAGAATAACATTAGACAACGTACTGTGTTGAGCACTTTCGATATCTCGGTAACCAATTGACGTAGAGGAATGATCAAAATACCAAATTGTGTGTTTTTTTAAGCTGAATCCAATGGTAAAAACTAATACTTGACTATTACACAAAATTATATGTAAAAAGTTCAAAAAACCCATTTTTGGGGTACAAAACCCCCCCAAAATGCCCCTTCTGATGGAGCGATCTTGCTGGTTTTCAAACTTAAAGTCATAAATGTTGCTTTACACGTTTATACCAAATTTCATCAAAATCGGATCATTTTTGCGAGAGTTATCGTGCTCACGGACACATATATATACAGTTTCGAACGAATGGTGTTTTTGGGGTCTGGGGGACCTCAAAACGAAAAGTTATCATGGTCCTAGGCCTAGGTCTTACCATGCCGACTACGGTAATAGCTTCTTCCCTATAGGGGAAATTCGCTAAAAACTAAAAACACCCCCGTCGCAGCAAAGCTATAATTTTATTTATTCTCCATCAGAATAAAATTAGAGCTGAGTAAGCAGGTTTGCTGCAACAAGGAAGAGAAAAATGAGTATTTTTGCAATTATCAATATAACTCAACCAGGTGAAGCTACATACTAAGTTTTGTTAATTTAGGTTCATAACTAAGGGAGATATACAAATTTACTTATCCTCCATATGAATAACATGGGGGCCCAGTAAGCAGGTTTGCTGCTACGGGGAAAATCAACAAAAAACCTTTTTGTGCAAATATCAATATACCACAACTATTTGAAGCCACATACCAAGTTTATCAATATACAATCATAAATAATCAAGATATCAAATTTTATTTATCCTCTATAAGGATAACATTGGACAACGTACTGTGTTTAGTACTTTGAATATCTCTGCAATGGTTGGACGTAGAACAACAATTAAAACACCAAAATGATTGTTTTGTAGAACTAAACTGATTGGTAAAACAAAATATGAAGTTTTCAGTAAAATTATCTGAGGAAAATCCAAAAACCTTTTTCCTATAAGATTAACATGGGAAATTTTATGGACACGTTTTTTGACTTTTCTCTGTAACCACTTAACCTGGGTTAATGATTCAAAATACCAAATTAGTTTTTTTTTTAAGCTCTACAAGATGGCTATAACCAGAATTAAGTGTTTTAGCGAATTTACCCTATAGGGAAGAAGCTATTACCGTAGGTCTCATGGTAAGACTCTTGCATTCTTTTGAACAGTAAATTAGAATTTAAAATTAGAAATGACTTGTGTATTTTTAATTTGGATTCTGTTTTTGAAACATCATGTATAGAAATTATTGGTCTAAATTTAATTATAATTTCAATTTACAGAGTGCCTGAAGACAAAAATTTTAAGTTATTTGTAAATAAGTTGGAGTTATTATTGAAGATTTTAATAAAATATAGTTATGTTAAAAATATTTACATTGCATCAGACTTTAATGTTGACATAATGGAAACTACAAATAAACCAATTCAAAAATTAGAATTTTTGTCTTTAATAGAATCATATGGTTTTATAGCAAACTTTGTAACACCGACAAGGATTACAAATAAAACAAAGACATGCATTGACAATGTTTTGTCACTGAAATTTAAATCATGCTTTTCAACTCCAACTATGAACATAGAATTAGGCTTGTCAGATCACAGAGCACTCTTTATAGATATTTCTAAGGGTTTATCGTTTAAACAGGAAAATAAAACACCAAAAATAAAAAGACGGGTTTTTTCAAAGAAAAATATTGAGCTATTTATTAATGTGCTGAAAGAAACTAAATGGGATGTTTCATTTGAAAACTCATTTGGTGAAAACTGTTTAAACTTCTTTGGTTGTTTTCAAAATATATTTGAGGAAAGATTTCCGTTAAAATTTTTTAGTAACAAAACCAAACCTTTTAATAATAAAAGATGGATAACACAGGGTATTAAAATATCAAGCTTAAAAAAGAGAGAGCTAAGCAGGCTAGCTAAGCAGTCTAATAATAAGGAATTTATTAATTATGTCAAAAAGTATAAAAAGATTTTCAGAAATGTCTGTAATATGTCAAAGAAAATGTGTAATTCTAATTTTATTAAGGATTCAGAAAACAGGAGCAAGGCTGCTTGGTATGTTGTTAAATCTGAACTAGGCTGTAAGAAACCTAACACTGATTTTCCTGATGTTATATTAGATAATAAGCCTATTAAAAATGCCATAGACATTGCTGAGTTTTTCAACAACAAATTTACAGAAACGGCTAAAGATATCGGGGCTCTTCCTTGTGAGCATGAAGCACTAAAATTAGCTCAGAGTGACCATGAATTGCAATTTTTTAAGTTTAATTTCTGTACTGTCACGACAGATGATGTTATCAAAGTTATAAAATCCTTAAAAAATAAGAAATCTGCTGGATGGGATGAAATACCGCTTGATATAATGAAACAAGTAGTGTATTTTATAGCTGAACCTTTATCAGTTTTAGTCAGTCAATCATTCAAAAATTGTTCTTTTCCTAAAAACTTAAAATTTGCAGAAGTAAAACCTCTTTTTAAGAAGGGACAGAAACAGAATCCAGATAATTACCGTCCAGTTTCGGTGCTCCCATCATTTTCTAAGGTATTTGAAAAATTAGCATTTTACCAAATTTCAAAATATTTAGAAACAAACGTAATTTTGACTAGTGACCAATTTGGTTTTAGGAGAGGCCACAGTACAATAGGGGCAATCACTACTTTTATAGATAGTGTGTCATGGGGCTTGAATGGGTCGCAGAGCACAATGGGTGTGTTTTGTGACCTGTCCAAGGCTTTTGATTGTGTTGACCATGACATTCTTTTAAAGAAGCTTGGCATGTATAATTTTTCAAATAAAGCAATTCTGTGGGTACAATCTTATTTGGAAAATCGATATCAAAGAACCATAATTTTCAAAAATAACACGAAAACTAGATCTCAATGGGGAAATGTTAAAGTAGGTGTTCCACAAGGCTCTATTTTGGGACCTCTTCTCTTTTTATTGTTCATAAATGATTTGCCAAAGAATGTCTCACCCAAAGTGATATTGTACGCAGATGACACAACTGCAGTTATAAGAGCCAATTCCCACGATGAATTGGAGACAAAGCTGAATCAAGCTTTTAAGGAATTGGCATATTGGTTTGAGGTTAATGGCCTGATACTAAATCAAGGGAAAACTCAACTGGTCAATTTCCGTACTGCTCAATCCAGAGAGGGTTTTAATAGGAATATAATTTTTCAAGGCCAAACAATACCAATGTGTAGCAGTGCAACATTTTTAGGAGTACAATTAGATATACATTTTTCCTGGGCCACTTGTATTGAAGGTATGGTTAACAGATTAAATTCAGCATGCTACCAGATGATAGTCCTAAGAAACACTATTGACTTAAAAACAAGGATTATGATTTACTATGCTTACTTTTTTTCAATAGTGCAGTATGGAATTGAACTTTGGGGTTTAGCTTCAGATGCAGATAAAGTTTTTAAAATTCAAAAGAAATGTTTAAGATTAATGACTTTTGCATCTTGGAGGTCTTCCTGTAAGCCTATTTTCAAAGAACTAAAAATTTTAACACTTCCAAATTTATATATATTAAAGATTTTATTAATGGTAAAATCAAACTTTGCAACATTTTCAGAGGAAAATGTTGACCACAGATATAATACAAGATTTAAAAACAATTTTCAATATCCCATACATCATCTGAAACTTATTGAGAAAACACCTATGTATATGGGGAAACGAATTTACAATAAGTTGCCCGTTAAATATAAAAACTTAATAAAAACTAACTCGTTTAAAAAGGAACTAATAGATTTTTTGTTGGAAAAGAACTATTATAATGTTAATGAGTATTTATCTGATCCTGATTTTAAAAATTGTACATAGTTTAGTAAGGGTTTATTTGTAAGCTTACAGTATGTCTGATTTTGTTAGTGTAAGTACCAATTATAAGTAGTTATTATGATAAATTATTATTGTTTTGACAATGTCACCAGTTTTTTTAGCAATGCTAATTTGTAAACGTATTGTGACAATAAAATATTTGATTTGATTTGATTTGAAGACTTAAGCCCGAGACCATAATAACTTTTCATTTTGAGGTCCCCAGATGCCAAAAACACCATTCGTTCAAATTTTTATATATGTACATATATATATATGTGTGTGTGTCCGTAAGCACGATAACTCTCGTAAAAAAGGTCCGATCTTAATGAAATTTGGTACAAATGTGTAAAGCACCATTTATTTGAACGAGTTCGAAAACCAGACGAATCGCACCATCCAAAGGGGGGTTTTTGGGGGGTTTTGTACCCCAAAAATGGGTTTTTTGGGGTTTCCACATGTAATTTTTATATAAATCAAATTTTATTTTTTACCATTTAATTCAGCTTAAAAAAACAAACAATTTGGTATTTTTATCACTGCTCTACGTCAATTTGTTCCTGAAATACTGAAAGTGCTAAACACAGTACGTTGTTTAATGTTATTCTTAAGGAGAAAAAGAAAAATTGTATATCTCGCTTATTTATGAACATAAACTGACAAAATTTGATATATGGCTTCATCTGGTTGGGGTTTATTGTTGTTTGCACAAAATACCAAATTTTCACGTATGGTTCCCGTAGCAGCAAACCTAGGTAATGGGTCCCCATGTTATTCTTATGGAGAATAATTAAAATGTTATATATCGCTTACTTATAAATGTATATGAATGAAACTTGGTATGTGACTTTACTTAGACGAGTTATAATGATATTTGCATAAAAACCAATTATTTTGTGTTCCTTGTTGCAGCAAACCTGCGTACTCATCCCCAATGTTATTCTTTTGGGGAATAATTAATATTTTTAATATCGCTTATTTGTGAATATATTTCTTATGAATCCTGTTAAGTGTTAATATGTTATGTTATATATTCATTGGAAATTCGCTGAGTATGCAGGTTTGCTGCGACGGGGGGTATTTATAATTTTAGGGGGAAAAATTCCAAAAATTGATTTTTGGAAAATTTAAAACCCCTATAAAACCCCCTTCCCATAGTCCGATCGATCTGGTTTTGGAACTTAAAGTCATAAATGTTACTCTACACATTTTTGCCAAATTTCATCAAAATCGGGCGTTTCTTTCAAAAGTTATCGCGGTAACGGACACGCACACATATATATATATATATATATATATATATATATACATATACTGTATATAAATTTGAACGAATAGTGTTTTTGGCATGTGGGTACCTCAAAACAAAAAGTTATCATGGTCTCGGGCCTAAGTCTTACCATAGTTACTTACATACTTATACTTAAGTCTTACCTACGGTAATAGCTTCTTCCCTATAGGGGAAATTCGCTAAAAATGAAGGATATTTGTTGTGTGTGAATGTGAATGTTTTACCGTTTTTGCAGTTGCGGAAGCGACATAGATATTAGAATGTTTATGCGGCACGCACTTCAGAATGATTGCATAGGCCTAGCCGTGGCCCCCGAGATCGATCGCGATTTTATAGGCGTATTGTGTGGCGAATTTTCTTTCTTCTATGAAAAAGCGAAGTTCGACCGCAAAGTTCCTATTTCACCATTGAGATTGTTTGTGGGTATAATTTAGTCCGTACTTCTGCCATTATTATCATTCAGTAGAAGCAAATTTAAATAATTAATACATTTTAAGATCACTTATTTTGATTTGTTTGCATGACTTTGCGTTAGCAAACAAATTATTACAATATTACAACTGAATAACAGTGTTGCCACTCTGATCATTACCCCATCACTGGACTAAAAATCCCCCATTTTACACCCATCCGGTCGCAAAAACCCGCCACTAATCCACCAAGGCTGATTTATTAAAAAATCCCCATTTAACCCGAACAATCTTGAAATTCCACCAATAACCCTCCAAAAATGATTGGTCTAAACGTTACCAATTTTACCCTGTAGCATCATTAAGAGCTGGTTAGTCAAAATATATTTATTATAGCTGACAAAATATATGTGCTTTTCGAACTTTATGTGTCATCATTTATATTAAAAACTGTTTTAGCAATTCTACCATCATAAATTCGTCAACAATTGTGTATGCCTACACCCCATGATCTACTGTGTAAACAACTGAACATAAAATGGTAGCCATATGATGAAGTGAAAACTGAAAGATAACACCATTGAGGTTAATATATATTTATAGACATAGAGCTCTCGTCCAGGGTAAAAAAGTACAGCCTACATGGTCAACCACTTTGCCCCTCTGCTCCCATGGTAACCAATCAAATTTTCTCTTTACTTATATGTTTGCCAGTTGACTATCATATATAACTTGTGAAGAGAGGATTTGATTAGTTACATGAGGAAAATTAAGGTCAGCATGAAGGCTTCAATATTTTACCCCAGACAAGAGATCTAAACCTCGTTGGAAAACCCCCAACAATCCAAGCAATACTTTTGTATTATTGTGCTAATTTTGCAACTATTGTTTCCCTGAACATAATTATTTAGCTTTTTAGCATGTCCTATTTTTCAAACGGTGATCTTCTAATACCAACAAAATAATCAAATCATCAAATTAGCTAACGAACTAACTATTGCACTAAGGAACAAAGCAAACTACGGTAACAAGCAACAAGTGAGACGCCTTAACAATAAAGACACGACGGACGGAACAAATCCCCAGGGAGAAAAAACCACTACCTCGCTGGAAAAAACTAAAATAGTGCAAGTGACATAGTGTATAGTAGTACAAAAATAAGTCTTTAGCATTTCTAGCATATATATTACAAATATCACCACAGAGCACCAAATTAGACAGATATACCGGTACTTGAAACACAGTATAAATCACAAGTTTATGAAATACCCTAAAAAGATAAAAATCCCCCATGTTTTTCGGTACAATCCGTCAATTTGGCATAACTATGCCAACAATGGCAACACTGAAAGACATTGAGTTATATGCAGTCATAATGAGATTTGAAAAAAATTGCTAAATTTGAAGTAACAACTAAAATATTAAATCTCTCAGTAATTTTAGGTTGAAGAATTGTTTTCTAGTGTGTCGTTCCCGTACATCTAGTGAAATGTAACTATTTAATATTGGCGTATTGGCAACACTGCTTGTCTTGTCGTCTGTTGTGTTGCATGCGGGTGCGGATTGTCTGTACTGCGTTGACTCGAGTCAGCTGCTGAAACTGACGGCAACAGACATGCTCTTAAGATGGCATTTGTGCTGTCTGTTTTCTATCCCAGTTATTATAATTATAATAAAAACAAACAAAAATACTTAACTTACAATTTGTCTACTTTTCAAGCCAATTTAAATGTATTGAACGTCTAAAAACGTCATTTTATTATGTTTAATTCCTCACTCCTCCCCCCTGGGGAACGTCATTTTACCACTTGCACCTCCAAAGATGAAACCCTACGCACGCCTATGCACCCTACCGGACATCAGCCAATGAGAAGGTAAAGATCTGGATGGAGATATCACGGGACTTGCAATACATATATATAAATTTGAACAAATAGTGTTTTTGGCATCTGGGGACCTCAAAACAAAAAGTTATCATGGTCTCGGGCTTAAGTCTTACCATGCCAACTACGGTAATAGCTTCTTTCCTATAGGGGAAATTCGCTAAAAACAGGGAGCCACAAACGTTTTATCATCTAATACAAATCAACCAAGCTACAATTAAGTTGAAATGCCTCAGCAACAGCCTATTAGTCTTTTTATTAGCATTTTACCTCATCGGGTCTTTTTCTATGCGACAAAATGTTATGATAATATTTTCTCACATGTGTTGCAAGAGGGAGTGGTCTTGTTAGCCTTGAGACTGATAGCAAATAGTGCCAGAATAACGCTGTTTACACACTCAAGAATGTGTTTATTTGTGATTCAACATCCCAGTCCATGGGCCCCATCGACAACACTGTCTTGGGTTTTAGCACTGAATTTGTATTGGTGTTATTTCCATTTCTGGCACAATAAACATATATAGCTCAGATGACACATTATTAAATGTTTCGGAAAAAGATGTTATATTACAATCTCTCTTTTTGTTTTTGTTTTTTTTGTGGTTGTTTGTTTTTTGTTTGTTTTTTGTTGCTTTTTTCTCTTTTTTTTTTGTTTATTTCGTCATACATTTTTACATAATTTAATACAAAATATTACACTAAAAAATGTGCATTTTTTATATTTTTGATTGAAGGATGCCAAAATATGTGTTTAATACATTTATAAAAGTTGACTTGAACTCTTATAACTAAAAAAATACAATAGTAAATAGTATTGATATTTTCAGATTTCCCATTAAGTTAAAAACATACACACAAAATTTAATAATAAACTAATCTTGATAAACAAGGAAGTAGAAGGGAAAATAAGGAAAATTGTATTAGGCTCATTTACAAGCGGTCCTCCAAATTTCAGTTTATCATGACACAAAAATAAATATACAATTTTTCTTTCCATAAATCTACTTCAACTGTGTTGTAAAACTCAACTATAACATAAAATTTCATAAAAAGTAAAAAAAAAACTACACCTTAGGCCTTAGCCTAGGCCTTCATTAACCAGGCTTGGTGAACGTCGTCTCGGCGATTGTAAAGTCCTTCGTCAGAAAAAATATCACTGGCACTCATTTGGACAAAATATAAACTGAATATACGCATACAAAAATAACCTACAACTTGTAATAATAACAAAACGTGTCAGTGTAATCAACAATATTAGCAGATCATATAATTCTCTGTCACCAAAACATAATATTATGCGCATAACCTCAAAAAAACAACTCATGACACCAAAAACTGCATAGATTTCCTATCTCAATATCGACTACACAGTGATACTCCATAATTATCTGGCTTCCATACAGTGCAACCTCTATTAACCGTCACCATCGGGACTGGGACTGTGACGGATAGCAGACTCTTAGAAATCCGGACTATTGTGGCGGACAGCCAGTCCGGATTTCGACAAATTAGGATTTCCCGGAGGTGGGCATGAATCGTCAATTCCGACTTTATAATGAGCAATTATGCCAAACGCGTTTACGTTTATGTGCTACAAGAGTGAGCTTCCATAAGAAAGTTAAGAACATTCTGTGATACAGCAGACCCTCATTAATCTGTCACCAAGGAGACTGAGAGCATGGTCGGAACACAAAAAAGCTTAGATTATCAGAGAAACACATTTATTACATGAAAACGTGATAAAACTGTAGTCTAAACAGAAAATATTAAAATGTATATACATTTGTAAAGATTTAATATAATAAGGTAAAACGGCCAAATACCGTGACCTTAACAGTAGGTGCTGCCGTTATTTGACAAATATTAATATATTTTTAGGTTTGTGATAGCTATACTGTTGTTTTATGTTTTGCCAGATCATTGTGAAGGTATTAGTATAGGTTATATCATGACAAAATCATTATAAATAATAAAAAACTTCATAATTAAAGTGTCATCATATGCTACAGCTGATTTCCTAATTCCGTGACAGTTGACAAAAACTCCGTGATTTGTTGTCCTAAGTCCGTGACGTGTAAAACGAGCTCAATTTCAAACTAACTTTAGACAAAATAATGAAATTAAATGGAATCCAGACTGTTTTTAAGGATACACCTCTAAATAAATGAATAGTACAACCACGTAATAATGAATTAATCCATTACAATTACCAACATTGAGAATTAACAACTTACCTAAGCAGTAGTTTGAGTTTCGGGGTAAATAAAGTGACGAAAATACAATAATACGGGTACAAATGCGATTTCAAGGCTGTATTTTATCTGTACATTTCTGTTGCAACGACCTACGAAAACAAACTCAATGCTACTTGAAAACAAAGATTTCAAAAATATACATTGCTAATATGAAATGTTCATATGTATAAAATAAAACTTATGAAGAATATGACTTCTTGGGATTAGCTCCTCCTTGCAGCTTTCGGCGGCATTGGTGTTGCTGACATTCTGAAAAAAACCGTTGTCTTAAAAACAATAATTACCTAATAAAAAAATTATAAGTAAGTTAAATATACATACAATCAACGTATAAAACAGAACAAAAAATGTGTGACAATTCACGGAGTTTCGCTCGTTTTTACAACGTTTTAGACTTCATTCCAATCGCCGAAACTCTCGACAGATATCGGCGGGTGATATTAGCTTATATAGCAAAACATTTTTTAAATTTCAGTTAAAAATATATGTTTAAACAAACTAATATTAACCTTATTACAAAATAGCTGCTTTCTAAGAACTCCGTGACTCAAATCACGGTCTTAAGCTGTTGTGCCCGTCCCCAATACCAAATTCCGAGATGCATTTTTTTAATTTTTTTCACCCAAAACCGTATGTTACAAATATATTTCCTTAAAGTATACACTAATATAAATACAATATCACGTACTGTGTTTAATTAATATAAAATATAAAATAAAAATAAGTAAATTAAATTAGGATAAAAGATTTGTGATGATTCACGGAGTTTCGCTTATTTTTACAATGTTTTATACCTCATTCCAATTACCGAAACTCTCTACGGATATTGGCGGGTGATATTAGCTTATATGGTCAAACAATTTCTTCATTTCAGTTGAAAATATATTTGTAAACAAACGAGTATTAACCTTATTACAAAACAGCTGCTTTCCCCAAACTCTGTGATCCAAATCACGGACTTAGGCGGAGGTGCGCGATCCCATTACCTAATTCCGTGACGCTATTTTTAAATTGTTTTTACCCAAAAACGTATGTTAACACATTGTTTCGTAAAGTATATACCAATATTAATCTAAAATTACATCCTTAGATTATTATTGTAGTTAATAAATAAACAGAAGCTTATTGAACTTACCTGTTTTCTAAGCACTGAGCATAGCTGACCAACGATGTAAACAACTGGACGTGTAGCACTCAACTATTAAACTCTCTGGACGATTCTTCTTTAACTCCGATTTTACCGCAAAATCGATAGATCGAACCGGATGAGATACGATAGCATTTAATAACGATTTTGAGTACTTTTTACCTTAGAGTATGTTATTTGTTGGCTCTAAAGTGATAAATCACGGTATTTGGTGTGCTCACGTTATTTGGCGGTTTTACCTTACCGTAGATCATAAATAAAGTATACTGTAATACCCCCGTCGCAGCAAACCTGCATACTCAGCGAATTTCCAATGAATATATAACATAACACATTATAACACTTAACAGGATTCATAAGAAATGTATTCACAAACAAGCGATATTTAAAATATTAATTATCCTCCTTAAGAATAACATTGGGGATGAGTACGCAGGTTTACTGCAACAAGGCACACAAAATAATGGGTTTTTATGCAAATATCAATAAAACTCATCTTAGTGAAGTCACATACCAAGTTTCATCCATATACATTAATAAATAAGCGATATATAACATTTTAAGTATTTTCCATAAGAATAACATGGGGACCAAGTACCTAGGTTTGCTGCTACAGGAGCCATAGGCGAAAAATTGTTTTTTTTGTGCAAACAACAATAAACCATAACCAGATCAAGCCATATACCAAATTTCGCCAGTTTATGTTCATAAATAAGCGAGATATACAATTTTTCTTTTTCTCCATAAGAATAACATTAGACAACGTACTGTGTTTAGCACTTTCAATATCTTGGTAACCAATTGACGTAGAGCAATGATCAAAATACCAAATTGTTTGTTTTTTTAAGCTGAATTCAATGGTATAAATTAAAATTTGATTTAAATTAAAATTAAATGTGAAAACCCCAAAAAACACATTTTTGGGGTACAAAATCCCCCAAAAACCCCCCTTCGGATGGTGCGATTCATCTGGTTTTCGAACTCGTTCAAATAAATGGTACTTTACACATTTGTACCAAATTTCATTAAGATCGGACCTTTTTTACGAGAGTTATCGTGCTTACGGACACATATATATATATATATATATAAATATATATATATATATATATATATATATATATATATATACATATATAAAAATTTGAACGAAAGGTGTTTTTGGCATCTGGGGACCTCAAAATGAAAAGTTATCATGGTCTCGCGCTTAAGTCTTACCATGAGACCTACGGTAATAGCTTCTTCCCTATAGGGGAAATTCGCTAATTCTTCCCTATAGGGGAAATTCGCTAATTCCCTATAGGGGAAATTCACTAATAAAAACGGTCACCTGTCTACTGATTGACATTGTCAGTGATCACCTGTAAGGAGAAGACCTGAACGGAGCAGCGCACTGGATACGTAAACAATAACAAACACCGATAACGGCATGGTTGGGCTAATGAAGGCTCGCCTGACGATATGGTGTAATCACGTAAAAACTGAAGGCGCTAAACCGTGAAGATTTTTTTTTTGCGGTTTTATCTGCAACAGAAGAAATTGTAGATCATCCATCCAGATAACCAGGAGTCCGGATAAGTGTGATCCAGATTTCTGAGAGTCTACTGCATCTATATGTATACGTAAACAGACATTATTTTTCTAAGTGAGTTGTATACAAAAGGTAGCCTATACTTTGTTTTTTGGGCAAAAATTCATTACTGGTATAGTTCGGTCCGGTCATCCCTTATAATAAATATTACATGATTAAATCGTTATTTACGGCCAAAATTATGGTCTGGTCTTCATTTTCAACCAAAATTGTGTTTTTCATCCTCATTTACATCCGATAATATGCGGTCAATCATCATCCCTAGCCGATATTATGTTTCCTGTCATCATTTTTGGCCAATATTATTTTTTCTGTCATAATTTACAGCTGAAATTATGCTGTCCAGTCGTTATTTACACATATTTGGTTGTTGTTTTTGACTGATTCATGTTTCCCGTTGTCTTAAGCGGCCGTTACTACGTGATTTTGCAGTAGTTCGCAATCGTTGGCGATCCTCCAGGAAATAATTGCTTGAACTTTCGAGTATTTTTCAAAACCATGGGTCGAGTATTAAAATACCCGACCAAAATACTCAAATTTTCCAGTAGCCTACTCGCACACCCCGCGATAAAATTAACAAAACATTGTTACTGTATGTTACATTATATAACTTGATTTAAATGTATAAACATATTAATAACTATAAGGCCTACTCATTTAACATTATGGTATTATTGTATTTGAATATTTTATAGGAATCTAAAACCTAAAACACTACCATTAATAGAGAAATATTTTTACCTGAAATATTTTTGCCAGGAATTTATGTTTGTTCATATAACCCTTCGCAGAAGAGTGATGGTGAATGAAAAGTTTTCCAACATTTTTCCTTGGAACAAAAGGCACAGCATGAGGATTGGGTTTCCAGGAATCCATTGGTAATATTCATTATTATCTGTAATAAAATCAGGTTTTCAAATTTATTACATTTTATGTATTTCCAGATTTTTTT
This sequence comes from Allygus modestus, assembly GCA_963675035.1. NCBI lineage: Eukaryota > Metazoa > Arthropoda > Insecta > Hemiptera > Cicadellidae > Allygus > Allygus modestus. The sequence goes on along the minus strand of OY776113.1, from coordinate 35,421,962 downwards.
GTCTGACCTTATTATAACTAATAATCAACTGTTGAGCAGACATAATTATTCATCTCAACATGTGAAAATGGATGGTAAGAATGGTTATGATGAATACCTATTTGTTTTGCTTCTGAAATCAGAAACACATATTTTATGATTTTAATTTATGAACATCCAATCTTCAGTCTTGAAAAAGTTGTACTATAACATCAAGAGGTTAAAAGTTAACACTAATTAAACTACAGTAGATTCGCGATTATCCGAGGTAACTGGGAATGAGATTCACCTCGGATTAGGGAAAAACTCAGATAATATGGAGGAGAAGCGCTATCGAGCTTAAAATATCGAATTGAATAGTTGAAATATATAAAATTAGTTTTAATGTAAAAAAAGACATCCAGTACAATTACAACCACGTTTAGCATGACCGTAGAGACAACTGGCAATGATGGACAAGGGAACACGATACAATACAAAGGTGGATGAGCAAAACTAAAACTTCAGAAGGACTGTCATATAATTGGTCCTCTTCATATTCAGGTGCTGACTCATAAAAGCCAGTAGAGTCATGTTCTGTTTGATCTTGCGAAGCAAACCTCGTATAAAGATCGCTTATCACAGCAATTGCCCTGATTTTAAGAGCTTTATTTTCGAGTGATTAGCTCGATTAACCCAGATGCTAAGTAGACTGCGACTGAGATAATTGAGATTCCACTATACTGTACTTTTAGATCTAAGGAAATTGGAAGCACAGATATATTGAGTTACACGTTATAAATCTAAATTGGGATGCCACATTAATAATAAGTAGGGACTACTTAAACCTTGCAGACAATTTAACCCACATTAACTTTACTAGTGAGACATTTTTGCTATGTTGAGTGGTTTTCATCAGATAGGCTCATAATTGTAATTTTTTGTATTAAGAGGGGCAAGCATTGTCGTGATCATGAATTGTGATTACTGTGACTTTTCATGTATTACAATATTTTCTCAAAATTATTAGGGGGAACCTGCCCCCCCTTGCCACCTCTGAATTACGCCTATATGGATAGGCTATTTCGATACAATGGGTCGGATTGCAAATAGTTACATATTTGTGGTCATTAAAAGTTTCTGTGTAAAAACTCCTTAGTTCAGACAACATGTTTTAAATTTCCGACACTCTTCACTAAAGACTTTATTTTCCTGATCACAATAACACTGGTACTAACAGGAATACTCATATTTAAAGTGAAATTTTGTACAATTTTAGAACCCACCGAATAACTTTTGAAATGACAAGTTTTTAGGTGTTTTTCAGATTTTCAAAGAATTTCCCAGCTTTTCTGTCAAAACATTATTATTTTTGGAATCAAGACGTTCTTTAGAACATATTTTTGAGAAATATTTATATTTCGGGATGATGAGTATCTCGACCAGATATTGTTGGGTTACCAACTCTTCACTCACCTTCACGAGTTATCTTCTGAACCAGTTAGGTTTCTTCTAGATAGCAAAGAGGTGCTCTTTGACACCACATTTCCAGATATTATTTAGCTCAGTTTGTTACTCACGCAGTGGTAAGCTATTATGCTGAGTTGTCGCTACTCTCAATTAGGCTACTGCAAATCATCGTGAGGTTTGATTTTAGTTACCTAAAATAGGTGCCACTTTCAGCACCATGGTTAAGCCTAGATAACTGGCTCCTCAGGATGAGCTCACTGACAAGGTACAGCAAATCTTCCTGGATAACTATAACCCCTGGAAACCGTTATGAAACTTGAACCCATGATTAACCTTTTTTTCTTGTCTACGACAGTGGTATTATGTATTTAACTCTGTTAGAGGACATCGGTCCAAACCTCTCAATATCTTGGGGGCACCCTGGGAAGTGAGCCCGTGACCTCTTGCACCGAAGTCAAAGACGATAACCGTTAAGCTAGCGAGGCGCCTAAACTCTTGAAATTTGAAATTAATGCAATAGCCTACAAAGTTCTATAGAATAGATATAGGTGTCATTGCAAATCTTCTATCTGTAAAGTAACTTACAATAGCCTAACTTCCAGTGTGTAGTTTGATCAAAAAGGTGTCATGCAATAAGTTAATTATATCAGATTGTGTCGACTTGTGAGTCTGTGTTTGTTCTTGTTATTCTTCTAGGTCTTAACCTACGATATCGCCAATCGATTACATGAGTTACCATAAAAGTAGGGTAGGCTTAGTTGATACTTTTGATTTATGCTATTTGCCTTTGATTATATGACTTAGAAAATAAGGTTACATACCTTGTGGTCGTCAATCCACTAGTCTACTAGATAACTAGTATCAGGACTAGTAGTGTCTCATTATTAAAACTAAGCCTATATTCAAAGAAGCTAAAACACTGTCATCCTCTTGAAGCTTAAAACGTTTCCAACGAACATTAACTTAAACATTTAAAAATTAATAATAAATGTCTACACTTATTGTGCATTTTTTAAATGTTTAATGTTTGTGTTTTGTACAAGTTTATGATTTGTGTTGAAAACAGTTTAAACTTCAAGACGACAGTATTTTAGCTTCTATGAAGAAAGATTTGATAATGGGACAATACTAGTCCTGAATCTAGTAGCTAATCTAGTAAACTAGTGGATTGGCGACAACAAGGTACTGGTAAGTTATGTACCGTAACCTTATTTTCTCAGTCATATTATCAATCCAGGGGGCAAATAGCAAGCACTTATAATATTAAAGTATTAACCAGGCCTACCCTACTTTTACGATAATTCGTGTAACTGTTGGGTGAAAGCTTAACTTATATTACAGGAATGTACTTCAGGGATGTAAATTAAATTGTTGGCTCTCCCACAATTCGAGACGATGGAAAGTCCTCAGTCAGGAACTGTCGCAGCGACGACTACGCGCAGTAGAAATGTTTGGCGGGAGAATTGTTGCAGCCCCCCCCCCACAGCTGTGTGTACTACACCAGCGAGTCAACCCTCATTCCCCTAACATACATAACAACAGCAGTTCTGCCAACTTTCAGCATCCAGCGTAAAATAATGGGGACCCTGGGAATCTATCGTGTTGTGGATGGAAATTAGAGTAACCTAACCTAACCGCCGCATTGCGCTGTTTAAGTTTTTAGTCCTGTATAAAACTGTAATGGTTTACTATACATAGATGTGTCAATATGTTAGTTGTACGTCCAGTTAACAGGAGAAAATAATACAAAGGTACAACTTTTATTCAATTAATGCTTTACAATTTACAAGTTTATAAAAACAATTTAGGCTAAATGTTCTCTTTCAAGGGCATAATTAATTACCGGTGTAAAATTATGTTCAAAGAGCATAAAGAACAGCAAAATTTGTGGCTTGAAGTTGTCATATTTTAGGAGTATACAACAATTCGGTTGTTTGTGTCTGTTGGCATCATTGATGGTGAGGGAGCAACCTTGGTCAGAGGGTGTGGTCTAATGGTACAGTAATGAACACTGTGAATTCCCCCACGAAACCTTTAGGGCTAGTTGGAGTTGCCGCTGTGACACTCCCCAATGTGTCCAATTCTGCGCTCCCCCATAATACATTCCAGGCAATAGGCCTATCCCGGACACTTGTGACTCTTTTCAGATAGGGCCCAAGCCCTAGCAAATCTCTTAAGGGTTCAACCCAATACCAATAATATAAGTTTGAGTTCAAAGACCAAAATACAGATTCTAGCATAGGCCCTAAGATTAATAGGCTCTGCCTAAATTTAATGTAGACATAGTTTTAAGATTACAAGTTGTATAATCATTAAACATTATATTTACTAGCTCTTACCTTGACAATCAAAGGGAAGATTGTAAATGTCTCTGGACAGAATTATCAATGAAAACAGCAATGCACAAATAAAGACTCATTTGAAATTTCAAATAAATCTTCCCCAGTAGTATTAGTATGTCATATACAATAAGTTTCCACTAAAACACAGTCCAAACACTAATTTAATCAATGAATAAATTAATTAAAGGATAACTCTTAACTGGGACGATACAAAGTATTCAATTAGAGAATAAACAAACAGAAATCATTGGACGTTGGACATTGGAAAAAAAAATACGATATCATTATATCATATGAAATCCAAATCTCAGTTTAGAACTTTTTTACTCTCGAGCTACATAGAGTATTGAAAGAATCCGTATGTGGATCACTGAGCTCTATGTTATATCTGGAGTCACTAAATATTTCCCAAAAGCGTGCCGTCTAGTTCAGCTTTTTACTTTGTTATGTTGTCAACTTGGAGTTAGCTGGACCAATCAGAATTCATTGGGTGGACGCTGTCAAAATTAAGTCACCAACCGGTTGTCTACTGAAGTGTTTACTGTCAACAGTTTACATTGATATTGGATTTGAATTTAAAATTTGAATCATTCATTATTTATTAATGTTATTATTTTGATGTGTGAGTAAAATAAATATTAAATTAATCACCCAAGTGCCCGTTTTTCAATGTCATTCACCAACTACCCTAAACCTAGAAACAAGGCTATTTTAATGTTACCTAAATCATTACTTAGCTTCAAGATGATTGGTTACTTTTTATTTAAAACATTTTGCAAGATTCCAAAGTTCAGTTTAACAACAGGTTTCAACTTGTAATGCACTTTAAAACAATGATAACGGGTTTGAAAAATCACTAAATTTACATCGATTTGAATGGGGAATAAAATGACTATACCACCAAAACCAAACTGTCAAAAACTCCCACAATGCATCAGTAAACACATTGGCCAACATAACGACCAAAAACACAGCGGCACGCTTTTCTAACATTGAGTGTGACTCCAGATATAACATATAGAGCTCAGTGATGTGGGTGGACTTGTTTACCCAGTGCAAGGCATACGAGAATTGTGTAATGTTTAAATCGTCGTGCAAACTGTGAATGAATTTATTTATATGTTAGTTCTTTATTATTTAAGTATTTATACCATTCTGATATGTTACTATATGATATGTTACTATTTGTTACCTCTAAAAAATAGTTTTAATCCAAAGAACTAATAAATAACAAGAATAGATCGTGTAAAATTATTGTTACATACATAGGCGTAATTCAGGGGGGGCACGCGGGGGCAGTTTCCCCCCCTCAATAATTTAGATGAAGTTAAAAAAAGTTAAAGTGTATGAAAAATACGAAGTATTCTGTAATTAATAAGACATAACTCTTAGCTATTTTTTATAAATAAGAGTTTGTTTTTATATGTTTGTAACGGGAATATTATTTACTGTAGACTGTAACTAGCGAGGTAGAAATCATGGAGAGCTCGCGACCATGGTCGGGATAGACCAAATTTCGGTCCGGCCGGGCTCAAAGTCACATCTCAAAGTGTATGACTCAGACTCGTCACAGCTCAGTTCAGCGTCTTATGGGCTATCGCGCCGCGTGCTCAGTTAAATGAGGTTTACGGCGTGAGGATTTTTGTATTAAGAAAGTTTTTTCGGAATCGTGTTACTGAATAAATTCTTTATCTTTTGGTACTAAATTCGAATGTATTTAACCTCTAATTATGACGTAAAAATGCGTGTAGTTTTCAATATTAGCATTAAAATCTCGATATTCACTTATTTAACCTTGATTTTCATCAAAAAACAAATTTACGACTCAAAGGCTTCATATTTGCTTTGCTCGATACATTCCTCAATTTTTGACATGAAACCAAACTATGTAAAAACTATTGTAAGGTCTTTGGAGAGGCTTAGTTTTGAGTTTTGACATAAAAACATATATTTCTCATTATTTTAATTACATTTTCAGCTACAACAATTTATTTACGGCTAAGAAGCCTTCGTATTTCGAGGGGGAAATGTTTAAGTAACAGATAGATTAAAAGGAAGTAGGTTTTGTTTATATAAAAAGGCAACGTTATGTTTTCTCACTAAAGTATATTTTATTTCGTTATTGATTAAAACAATTTTTTGCTTCACGAATCAAATATAATCACTAATCAGATATGTTTATCTTACCATATAATGTTTTATTCTTTCCAACAAATAAGTCTCTTGCTATTTACTGCCTAATTTACTTTACATATCAAATTATAAGATTCCTCGTGAGCCCTATTACATCTCGATAACTGAATTTTCTATCAAAATTGAAAGCTATGTTAAAATACAATAATCTCAAAACAATATGGAGTAAAATATACATAATTCATATTTTCTAGGTGAAGATCTAGGTAAAATGAGGAGCATTTAACTATGCTGGATGTGGTAGAACAGCGTGGAGCCGTGGCGTGGTCCGCGACGGCGGCGCGCGTAGAACTGAACATAGCTAGCTGTTGTTTACATCGGATTATTGAACAAAGTATAAGTTCCATCGAAAATTGTTTTGGCTGAAAATTTAAGATCATCTACCTAGCTACAACTTTCTCGCTGGAATTTTGTTTTTACCTCAAAAATAAAAAAGGTGTTGCTCACTGACTTTTTCATGTCATGCTGTTATAACTCTCTAATATTTTCATTATTAAAAATTACACATAACTTTAAGCTAAAATATATTTACACTATTGGATGCGGAAATTCATGCAGAAAAGGAATATATAAGTCTAATTGTAGTTTTATTATTATTAACAATGACTACATAAACTACAATTGTACTTTATGTAGCCATTGTTATTAAGAAGTACATGAGCGTGTAAACGACAACGCGCTCGCCGCTCGGGATTACTGTACTCAGTTTTGCCGTGTCCTACACTTTTGGTTTAGCCTGACAATGCGCGGACCGTTTTCTGTCCATTTGGCGAGCTCTCCATAGTTTCTAAATAGCTGATTGTAACTCAGTTATTGTAGTAGTTAAATGGTCAGTGATAATTTGATACAAATCTACGGAAATCATAAACTGTAGTCTGACTTTTTCCCGTGGCGATCGACAGATTTCTTGGTAACGGGTCGCCGAGTCGGTTGTGCGGACAACGCAACAATAACCTTCCGGTCTCCTTTTGTTCATTGTTAGATGAATATATATTACCACATATTTAACTTATCCTGTTACTTCTCGACTTACCAGATAAAATAAATACAGTACTTCTTTCTACTTTCAATTTGCTTCCCATCATTCTCGTCCTCGGATTCAAATCAGTCGTTTCTTTACGTTTAAAGAGATCACTTCTAGTTATCGTTTACATATTTGAATTGTGACATTTATTGTGAATTCATCTAATAGGATTCCAAAGGTAACTTAATAAACTTTAATGTTTAGTGTAATTAAACTACTTTAGATTTGTTTTAATATTTCAAAGTCAATTAGATAAACTTAAATCCTTTTCCAGTTCTTTTAATATGTAGATGATTATAGTTATTTTTCTGGAATTGCTTGTCGTATACGAATAACAAGCCTACAAAAGAATTATTTTGCAAAACAAAATTATTAATGAACGGGTTTCCAAGATTAGTTTGTCATTCAAAACAATAATATAATAAATAAGACTTATAGCTGAATTTACTATTTCGTACGTAAGCTTATTTATTTTAAAATTACAAACACTCGCCTACAGTACAATTTGGAATTCACGTGTTCATGGAAGAGACATTTTTATCCGTTCGTCTCTTCTGCATAAAAGGGGGTTAAGCACTACAACAATTTACTTGAAATATGTGTTAGGCAATTTAAAAAAAATATTCTATAGATTTTCGTTTTAAGACTAACTGTATACTTTTCGATCGATGTTTATTTTATCTTTACTTATAGTTTTTAGTGTTAATACTACAACAGAGTATTTTTCAACACCGATATAGGAAAAGTGCCAGATTGATATAAATAATAAGTCCATCGCTCGGTAAAAGTTTATAACATTAACTTTTACCGAGACTTTGGAGTGACGCCCGGCCTGCGCGAGATTGTTTTTTTTTAAGAAGATAGTGTAAAACAAACAAAAAAAGATTATTGTAAACTAAACATACAAGTATACTGTAAATACACTATGTATTTTTATTGAGTAATATTAGAATATAATTGTTACAGTATAGCCAGTAACTTGTTCGTAAACGAAACGCACGTTTTTATGATACATCAAAGAACACTAAAAATATTGTTAGTCTACTAGTCTGTTATCCTATATATTAATACGCTAGGGGTTTTTTCTTCACAGTCATAACACGATAACGGCTGGACGGATTTTAACGTTTGAGGTGCCAAATTAAAAGTGTGTTTACGTAGGTTTGCCAAAACGTCTCAGAAGAAAGGGCATACTTAAACACAGTAAAGGGCTGAATTTTCGGAACAGTGGCACTATCCGACGGCGGAAGTCTAAACTACGTGTAGATTGAAAGTACTTTGTTATCATCCACTTTAATATAAGATATTTTGTTATGTTTGTGTACAACTGGTAGAAACCTTTCGTTGGGTACAAACTAGCTCGGATTAGAGCAACAGAACAACTAGTTATTTTTACTGTAACAAAGTGTATTGATCAAGAATTTTACTCATGAAATGAAAAGTTGTCAGCTTGATCGACTGACGTACACTAGTACTAGAAAAGGGAGGGACTAAAAGAGCGGAAGAGCCGCCGGTATAATTGTGTGCTCTCGTTTGTGTGTCTGTGTGCGTGTGTCGGTATCTTATTTTTGTCCAGCCACAGTGTCGAATTTTTTACGGGAATGGTGATTTAGGGGGGGTATAACATTTCGTATAATAGGAGGATGTGCCATGGATAACCCTGTCCCCCCCCAATCAAAATGCTGAAATTACGCCTATGGTTATTCATATAAAGCGCAGAAGCTGTTTCATGTAGGGTTATTTCCTTGTATGTAGACAGTAGGGTGCTATGGCCGGTTCTGGACCACTTTAGCAAACTGAGGAGCCGAGGAGCCCCCCCCCGTGACGTCATCCCCCCCGGTGACGTCATCCCCCCCCGTGACGTCATCCCCCCCCCGGTGACGTCATCCCCCCCCCGTCACGTGACCTGGCGGAAACCTAACATAGGCTGGCGAGCACAGGCGTGTGAGGAGGAATGAGGACCCCCCCCCCTTGTTTACTCCTCTCTTGTTTTCAGTTAACGGTCGACCTTGTTTACTCCTCTCTTGTCTTCAGTTAACGGTCGAGAGTCGCAGCACCATGTCCTCTGACAGCAGCAGCGATACTGAGCGAGTTGAAGTGAGTGTTGGTGAGGAGGGAAAGACTGTGAAAGTTAGGCGAGTGAGATACCAGTCTGCGTGGAGACCATTTGAACCTCGGTACGAGTGGAGGAAGCGCGTTCGACGTATTGACAAGAAGTTTACGGCAGAATGCGTTCCGAGGATCCATTACGACTTGGAACAGTACGAGAGCGATCTGCTGTGGAGAGCGGAGCGGTACAAGAACATCCATACCTTTCCGCGTGATGATTATGAGATGTGGGTGGTAGAGGAGGGCAGAAGGTACCTCGCGGAGGACTATCCATTCGAGAAGGAGTACTGGGAATGGATCCGGTATGAACAGCAGTATTTACTATTGGTGAACGATTGGAACAGATACGGGGAACAGTTTGCAGTAAATCCTTTTTTGTAAAATTTATAAGAACTAAAATGAATATTAATTGAAGTAAATAGTTACACAAAGCCCTCCTCCACATGATGTCGCCATCCCCGTTATACCTCGAGGCAAGCGCTTGTTTACTTGTGGTTTTCCTATGTTATTTAATGAGCGGTGCCTAATGATCCTCCTCAGTTTATCTGTGAATGTACTTGAGTGCTCATTTGTGTGCTCCTAACCAGTGACTTCTTCCTGCTTCGATTACCTTCATTAATTAAACGTAAGTAGAAATATTTTATTAACTAAACCATTTTAAATTTTATTTTATTTCGGACGTACTCTCAACACTTTATTTACTAATGAAATTTAATTAAACCCTGTTTTAAAACAGCTCTTTATTAAATGTATTATGCCTTTCCAACGAATGATAATTTCCAGTTAACTGATTTCGAACCTGACATTACAATGTTTGAGGCATACATAAATCAGTGAAGCTATTCTGAGCGTATCATGGTTGTTTCTTTTTAATATTTTTTTTCATTCCTCTAGAACGTTATTAAGTATCCTTTGTTGTTGTAGATGAACAACCAACATTTGTGTGAGGTCTGTGGCCACACCTTCAGCCTTTTCAAAAACCTGAGGAGGCATGCAGAGTCTACCCACAACGACAGACGCCATGACTGTAACGTTTGTGGTAGACGATTTACAAGAAGGGACAACCTCAATCGGCACATTACTACTGCTCACCAACAGCCTGTGGAGGAGCTCCAAGGTTAGTAACTATAATCATGGCTACCTTTTTATAAAATGCTTCTCATAATTAATATTTAAAGAAATTTAAATTTTTAATTTTAAATTGGAATTTAAAAATTTACATAATAAACTGTGATAAGTGTTCATGCTTCACATAAGTGCCCCCCCCGTTCATGCTTCCTCTATCCTAACCTAACCAACCTAACCAACCAACCTAACCAACCAAGCACCCCCCCCCCGTTCATGCTTCCTCTATCCTAACCTAACCAACCTAACCAACCAACCTAACCAACCAAGCAGCCCCCCCCGTCGTTTTATAAGTGTAGTAACTCTCGTTATATGTTGTAGACGGAGGAGCAGAGTTGGAGGCTCGGGCAGCCAGGTTCCGCTGCGCCTTCTGCGACAGGGACTTCATGCGTCGTCATAACCGGGACCGCCACCAGACGCACAGCTGCCCTATCGCGTTTAACCTCATCCGAGACCACTTCGGGCCACCACCATCACCCATCGCGGAGCCACGGGAGCCTCAACCGGGGCCCAGCAGGGAGCCTCAACCGGGGCCCAGCAGGGAGCCGCAACCGGGGCCCAGCAGGGAGCCGCAACCGGGGCCCAGCAGGGAGCCGCAACCGGGGCCCAGCAGGGAGCCGCAACCGGGGTCTAGTGAGGAGGAGGAGGAGGAGCCGATGGAGGGTGCCGGTGTCCCAGCGTTCCAGCTCGTGCATCGAGCCTTCCGCAGACGCCTCCTCACCTTTCGACTGTCCCAACCGATGGACGCCCTGCTGACAGTTGAGGAAGCGCTCGTCTTCCTGTTCCAGGAGGTCTTTGATCTTTTGACTGACGTGAGGAGCAGGCATCCCAGCATCAAGGTAAACATGGTCCTGGAATGTGAGTTCGCCAACATCCATGGGGCCACCTGCCTGCGCTCCTTCAACACGAAGAACGTCCCGCTGACCGAGGCCTCTGACTTGGGGGATTTCCTCTCCGCGACGTTCGACACGATCAAGAATAAGAAGGAGCAGTGCGAGTTGGTGGGTAGTGGATGGACCTACCTGCGCATACGTGACCTGGAGATCCGCGTGAATGAGTACATACCGCTCGGAGGCAGGGCGTTTATTCCGCTGCCAAAGGACATTGACGCCACGCACGCAGTCATCAATGTCCAAAACAACGATGACATGTGCTTCATGTACGCGATCCTGACCGCGTTCGTCCCGGAGCATCAGCAGAGACCCACAAGGTACACCTTGGACATCATCGCCCGGTACGATTGGACCGACCTGCGCTTCCCCGTCACACTGAAGGACATCAAGGCTTTTGAGCGCAAGAACGCCATCAGCGTGAACGTGTATGGGATAGAGCGCGCGATGGTGAGGAGACGGCCTGGTGGAACACCTGAGTTCAAGAACAGGGTATACCCGTTGAATATATGTAGGCGGGAGCTCCAAGACCATCGCGACCTGCTGTACGTGACAACTGAGGGTAACAGCCATTACGCGTTCATCAGGAACTTGAGCCGACTGGTCCGCCCTCAGCTCACCACCCATGACCACAGCATCTACATCTGCAAGAGGTGTTTCGCCTACTTTGACAACCGGCCCAACAAGCTTGGGTTGACGGGTGCTCAGCGCTTGGAGGAGCACAGGCGTTACTGTTACGCTAAGGCTCCTCTCCGCTTGGACATGCCAAAAAAGGAGAAGATCCGGTTCGCGCATCCCGAGTACACCCGGCGAGAGAGGTTCTGCATCTACGCGGACTTTGAGTGCTCCCTTCAGCCCGTCGCTGACGACCCTGCGGAACCACCACCCGGGACCAGACCTATGCGCATGCACGTCCCATACGCCTTTGCATACCAGATCATGGACTCGTTGGGGCTGGAGGAGTTTGAACCCCGGGTCTACTTCGGGGTCGACGCGTCCAAGGTGTTTATGGAGAGGCTCAAGATGGATGTGTTGATGCTGTGGGAGTTCCTGTTCAGCATGAGAGCTCTGCACCCTTCTCTGACCCGGCAGGAGATGGAAGAGTACCTGGCGGCGACTCGCTGCTACCTCTGCGGTGAGGAGTTCACCGAGCAGGACGTCAAGGTGCGGGACCACAACCACGCCCCACCTTACGAGTTCCGAGGAGCGGCGCACCGCTCGTGCAACCTACGGTACAGGGAGCAGCGGGTCATCAACTGCTATTTCCACAACCTGTCCAACTATGACGCTCACTTCATAGTGCAGGAGTTAGCCATTGACCCCGGCGATGTGGACGTGCTGGCGCACACGGAGGAGCGCTACATCGCTTTCACCAAGCGGTTCCACTTTGGCCAGCCCGGGGACAACCAACGACAGTCATCTTTCGCGGTGCGGTTCCTGGACACCTACAGGTTCTTGTCCATGAGCCTGGCCAACCTGGCGGTGGGGCTTCCCACGGATAAGATGCGTGAGACCAGGAAGCGGTTCCCCGACAACCGGCTCTTCGACCTGGTGCGCAGGAAGGGCGTGTTCCCCTACGACTTTGTCACGTCGTACGACACGTTGTACTCCACCAGACAGCTTCCTCCTCGGGCCGCGTTCAAAAACAGCATGACCCTGGAGGATATCAAGGAGGAGGAGTACGAGCACGCCCTCAACGTGTGGCGAGTCTTTGACTGCAACCACCTCAAGGACTATGCCGACAAGTACCTGCGCTGTGACATCGCCCTCCTCACCGATGTGTTCGAGCAGTTCCGCGACACCTCTTTGGCTGAGTATGGACTGGACCCTGCCCACTACTACACCCTGCCCTCTTACGCCTGGGATGTCATGCTCAAGACCTGCGGCGTGGAGCTGGACACGCTACGGGACTTTGACATGTACCTCTTCGTGGAGCAAGGCATCAGAGGAGGTATCTCCCAGGCCATCACCCGCTACGCCAAGGCCAACCACGAGCGATGCCGCCCTGAGGACCGACGCCTCGACGAGCCGACACGCCACCTCCTGTACCTGGATGCCAATAACTTGTACGGCTGGGCCATGTCCCAGTACCTGCCCACCGGAGACTTCCAGTGGCTCAGCCGTGAGGAGATTGACGCCTTGGACATCGCCTCGTTGGACGCGGAAGCCGACCGGGGCTACATACTGGAGGTGGACCTCAACTACCCCGCCCGTCTCCACGACCTGCACAGGGACCTCCCCTACTGCTGTGAGACCAAGCGGCCTCCAATAGGCAAGTTCCCCAAGCTGGTGACCACCCTGGACAACAAGGAGCACTACATCTGCCACTACAGGATCCTGCAGCAGGCGCTGAACAACGGACTGGAGCTTGTGGCTGTGCACAGGGCCGTCTCGTTCCACCAGTCTCGATGGCTCGAGCCCTACATCCTGATGAACACCGAGCTGAGGAAGAAGGCCAAGACCAAGTTTGAGCAAGACTTTTTCAAGCTCATGAACAATGCGGTCTTCGGCAAGACCATCGAGAACGTGCGCGAGCGCCTGAACGTCAAGCTGGTCTGCACTCCGGAGAGGTTCAGCAAATACGTGGCCAAGTCCAACTTCCTGGACCGCACTTACTACACAGAGGACATAGCCCTCATCCATCTAGCCAGGGTGAACATCGTTCTGGACAAACCCATCTACATCGGCATGTCTGTCCTGGAGCTGAGCAAGTGGCTCATGTATGAGTTCTTGCGCAAGATGAAGGACCGCTACGGTGACCGCCTGACCGTAGACTACATGGACACGGACAGCTTCGTGTTTGACATCATCTCTCAGGACATCTACAGGGAGATGATGGAACACCTGGAGGACTTTGACACCAGTGCCTACCCCAGGTCCCACCCCTGCTACAGCCCCATCAACGCTAAAGTCATCGGCAAGTTCAAGGATGAGTGCGCTGGCAGATCCCTGTTTGAGTACCTCGGGCTTCGTTCCAAGCTTTACTTCATGGACATCGAGGACCCGAGCGAGGAGACGGGATCCAAGGCTCTCAAGCGCGCCAAGGGAGTCGCCAAGGGGGTCGTCAAGAACATCCTTACCCCCGACGACTACAGGGAATGCCTGTTCAACGAGGTGTTGAAGACCACCGTCAACACCCGGTTCCAGTCCCACCTGCACCGTGTCTTCACAGTCCAGGTGGAGAAACTTTCCCTGAGCCCGAAAGATGACAAGCACTATGTCCTGGCGGATGGGATCCACACCTTGCCTTGGGGACACAAGGACATCCCACCACTGGCTGAAGGAGGACGAGACCACCTCAATAACCAACAGCAACAGCAGCCAATGGAGGTGGATGAGGAGGAGGACATTGATGAAGAGTTTCCTGTGTAGGCTTATGTTTATATGTAAATAGTATTTTTTAATTTATTTGTAAATAGCGTTTATAATTTATTTGTAAATAGTATTTGTAAGCAATTATATTGTAAAAGCTTTAGTTCACAGCAGATATCTGTGTTGTTATTACCTCACCCGTATTTCCTCATTATATTTTCAAAATCATCTACATGTCCAAGTTATAACTTTTTTCAAATTAAAATAATTTAAAATGTAATTTATAAAATTTAATAATTTAAAAAAAAAATTTAAAATAAAAAAAATCGAGATATTGGACATGTACTTTTCTTAAATATTGAAGTAAGGACAAATGAACAACAAGTGATTGCAATATATCGTATTTATTTCAAAAACATAATAAGAATATACAAACACACAATTAAAAAGAATAAAATAAAGTATCAGTAACGTAGTGGTGAGAAGATGGAGTGGAAGAGCCTGTGGACCAGAGCGTCGTTGACCGTGGGGGACGCCAGATCGAAGAGCTGCACGTAGTCACCAAGCGCCATACCGAGGACCGCCCGGCAGTACAGGTAGGTGAGGCAGTAGTGGCCGCAAACGGAAGTACCATAGCCCTGGAGTCGATACCTGTTGTAGACATAGCGGCGGCGCGAGTTGCGCCTCAGGAACCTCTGGTAGTCCGCCTGGTATGGGGACCTGCCGTAGCTGTCGAAGTATTCCAGCCGGTCCTCAGAGCAGTAGAATGCCACCCAGTGGTCTCCTCTCTCAGTGTGTGACATGGTGTTGGCCACTATGGCGGTCTGGGGTTGAACGGGTGAGTGAGGCAGACGGTCAGAGGCGCAGACCAGAACGCTCCTCAGTCCGGGGACTTGCGCCAGGCTCCTCTCGATCTGTGTGGTGTTCATCGTGGGCGGAAGCAGCAGCAACACTCTAGGGCTGACGATTCCGACCTGTCATTGGCCATCAGCCAATCACGCAGGACGATACAGTTGTGCAGAGCGCAACGGTTGAGGGCGCTCTTATGGTGGCTGCAGCGCAGGGTCCGGCAGGAGGGTGGTCCGTTGAGGGACCCGCAACCCAGGTCGTCCATGTCCTGCACGGTGGTGGCGGCAGGCTCGACGATCAGGTGCCGCTGAACGAAAGTCCTCTTCTGCGACCCCTTGACGTAGACGATGGGGCGGTGGATGAAGCAGGCCCGCAGCTTGTCCAGCAGGGCGACATAGGCGATATCGCCCTGGTCCCACTCGAGCCCATGGCAGTGACGCGTGAGCCAGCCGCTCTCGCGCAGTTTCTCGCTGGTCAGGAGGTCTCGATTGAAGGGCGGACGAGCGATGTGATGCATGATTAGCGTGCCGGTAGTCACGTCCACCACGCAGACCTCCTTCAGCAAATAGTCGTTGTCGCTGTCCTTGAAGCACTGCATGTCCATCACCACGCTTCCATGATGGCAGCGCACTAGGCCGGTGGCGGTGGCGGTAGGCTCGTTGTAGATTGGTGGCGGCACGTCCATCTCGCGAGGTCGGCTGAACTGAGAGCGAGCGCGCGCTGCCTCGGCCTTAAGTAGGTGGGAGGGCGGCGGCGGCAGCGGCGGAGGAGATAACCCGTTTTACCCTCCAAAGTCCACAGTCACGTTGCGGTGACGGTCCACCTCCACGACGTTGTCCAACTCGGCATACACTATGCAGTTGAACGCCTCCGCCAAGGCTTCGGAGAACCCAATCTCTATGCGCAGGTTACCGTTGCGCACCAGGTTCCAGTGGCTGGATTGAGAGGCCGCCATATCGGGCGTCAGATCAAACGCCATCAGGCAGTATCCATAGGGGTATTCGTTGCGACTGACTTCATTACCACAGTCTGAGAAATTGATGCCGGTGCCAGTGTACAGCGTGTGGTAGGCGAGCACGCACAACTCATGACCGAACGTGTAATCCGGTTGAAGCGGCTTACATGGTACTTGCTCACCATCTATGTACAGCGCGAAGAAGTTCACGTGGCTGTGGGTGAAGTTGAACGGGTTCTTCTTGTAGTCCCCGTTGAACGCCTGATTGCTAACCAGGCCAACTATAATGCGTTTTGGCAGTTGACCCAGAAACACACTGTCCAGAGTCTTGCTGCTGATACCGGAGGGTAGCGTGAAGGATTTGACTTCCACGCGCGTAATGGGATATTTGGCTGTGCCCGACTCCAGCGTCCTGCTGTGAGCCAACAGCACGCTCGGGTTGATCTTACAGCGGCGCATAAACAGGTTGACTTCGGCGATGTCCACTTTGTAGTCTGTCACGGTTTTAGACATGATGGAGAATAAGTTCTTTGACCTGATCAGACGAAAGCGCATCTCCACACCGTTTAACATGAACTTCTCCTGGTTGCACAGGTCAACGTGCAGATGTCCGACCATGTCCACGTACCGGCTTCCCTTGATAAACTCTCTCCTTTTCTTGAGCCCGGTATAATTATCCTCCTCAGTATTGTCCATGTACCCGGCATAGTCCTCAAAGAACATCTCCGCGGTGAGGTGCGATGTCTTGGCATCACCACCATAGGACAACAGGTTCTCCAGGTAGGCGCGATAGGCGTACGTGTTGTTCTGAGGAGACACCAGTTTGTTGTTCAGGTACAGATCCACTTGACTGAACAGCGAGTGCAGCCAGTTGTTAATCGGACCCACCTCTTTTATCGCTTGATCACCCGTTACAGCGCCTCCATTAGCCGTTCTAATGGTAGCCTTCACATGCAGTAGCGTCTGTGACAGATCCGTGTACTCGTCCCCATGACCCGGAACTATGAACTCAACGGGTGAGTCGTCTGTCAGGGAGGAGATGGGCTTGTACTGCACCCATTTACCACTCTCTATACTGGTCTGCGTGGGCGGTAGCGAGAACAGGTCCAACTCGGTCTTGACACACTCGCACGACTTCTGATGTAGAAACGCCATTATCCAAAAATGTCCCTCACGGTACTCCTGTTCTTCTTACGTCGCACAACGGTCTTGCTCCTCCTCTTCTTAGCGACACGTTTTGCAGGCTTCCTTTTTCTCTTGGGCGCAGCGCGCTTCTTCTTCCTAACTCCGAGGAGTTTAGCCAGAGACTGAGGGGTCACTCGCTGTACACGCCTCCTCTTATAGGTGCCACCACCACCACCACCGCTCAGCACGCGATCCAGTTTTTCATCAGCCTTACGTTTCAGCGACCCGGTAAACTGCCTGAGTCGGGCGTTGGCTGCGACTCGGGGGTTGGCTGTGCCCGCCGCCACGTCGCCCAAGAAGCCCACACCGGAACTCAGCGCCTCCTTGCCCAGCGCCGATGCACCGGATCTGATCAATGGGACCACTGTACGCATCAGCCCGCCTAGGAAACTGCCGATGCCATGACCGCGTTGGAAAGCGGCTCCTCTGAATACCGTGGACACTCCATGTCCAGACTGCTGTTGGCGGTAGTACGCCAGATAGGGGTCGTTCAGGTTCATTGCTGCTGCTACTCTCTGCGCAGGTGAAGCTTCATGCACGTAGTCCCGAAGTGGAATGGCAGATGGCGTCCAACGCTGTCCCTTAAATCGATTTCCACACTATCGAAGGAGCTCTTCATCAGCGGCACGTAGTGAGGGTCGGTGAAATGCACAGTGATACTCGCACCGTAGATGTAGTTTTTTGCGTCGATGTTCACAATCTTTAACAAGGGCGCAACAGTGTCACCTACTAGCTGAGGTTCCACCAGGTCACAATACACTACATGTGCGAAGGGATCCCAGCCAGTAAGTTGGGCGGTCTTATAGCTTTTCTATGTTTGATCAAATCCACATTGTGCACGTCGTATCCCAACTGTAACGCTAGAGTGGGGCTAAATTCCAGTTGCTCCACAGTCTGGTCTATCGAGATCAATTCCACCTTCCCAATCTCTTTGTCGTACTCAAACTGGCATTGGTATAAGTCCAATTTTGGAATGGCGTTGATGGCGTTGACCAGTTCATCGATGTCTTTATAGTTTCCAGCTTCCACCTTTACAGCGGTCAGTTCAGGCATGCCGGTGTCATCCTTAGTGTAGAGATATACGCGAGCGTCCTCCCCCACTGTCACAAACGAGCATGGGTAATGGACCTCGACTAAAGCGACTTCCCATTCACCATCGCCACCCAATCGCACGACTGACGGTAGATGGGTGATGTAGTTAGCCACGGTGTTGTTTGGATAATAGTCCATTGAGCTGTTGCTGGGCAACGTCAGGTACAGCTGCCTGCGCTTTGTCGTCATAGCAGCTGTTGCACTTCAGATGCAGGTACCCACGAGTTGAAGTCCTCTCCGTAACCGACCCACTTGACCAAGTAGCGCTTACTGCGGCCTCGCCCTTTAGTGTCCAGTATTTTATCTATTTGGTACATACGGTCCGGGGCAACCGTTACCTTTTGCATCTCATGCTCGTAGAAGCGCCCTTCCAGCGGCGTCCCGTTCAGGTCTCGCAGCACGTACAATGGTAGAGGATGCGACCCGTATACGTGATCCACCACAAACAGCTCCTTACTCCAGTTGGTCTCATAACCTTTGGCGAACGTGCCCTTCTCCTTGGCTATGCGCACCGTGGCACCAGGCTCGAACCTGGGCTTGCGTCGCGGGATGGCCTTTCCATACATGTGACGCCACACCTTATACACCGTTTTTCCATCGCCGCTGTCCGCGTCCACAGGTCGCAGACCACCACCCAGGCTCTTGTGCGGGCTGCGGTTGTAGGCATCCACAAGCCTGTCCAACACGTCGATGTAGCGATACGTGTTTTTGTAGGTTAGGTAGCGCCACATGCGGTTCTTGAGCGTGCGGTTGACTCGCTCCACCACCGCCGCCTTCACATCGGGGTTCTGCGTGGTGACGTATGTGACACCGTGACTCTTGAACACTCGCTTGGTAGCGGCCCCGGTGAACTCCGTCCCCTTGTCAGTCTGTAGACAGCGAGGAGTCGCCTCGGAGAATATCCTCTCGAACGCTGCCGCCACCTCTTGCCCGCTTTTCCTCCTCAGTGGTACCGCAAACAACCGCTTACTGAATACATCGATCACAGTCAGCAGGTAGTTGACCCCGTCGTTGTGCTGGCTGAGACCGCGCATGTCGTTCAGGTCCGCCTGCCACAGCTCCTGAGGCCCAAAAACGGCGTAGCGGTTGCGGGGAAACCGCTTGCGCGCAGGCTTGTGCAGCGTGTAGGTGTCCTGGGCACGCAGCCATTCCACCGCTCTGCGTTTCGGGAGGCGCGCGGCTCTGGCCAGAGCAGCCACCCCGCCGAGGGAACCGGGCTGGCTCGGGTCATAGTACAGCTTCTCCATTACGGTGAGAACAGCTCCCAGTTGTCCAATGACGATTCCTGGTCAGGTTCCTCGGTTATTATCCTTCTCCTGGCTGCCAGAAGTCGCGGTCTCAGGCGGTCTAGCATTGGTGTCAACCTCGGTGACAGGGGTGATGAGGAGGCCGTCGTGTCTCCCCAGGGGCTCGATGCAGTGTCCAGCCCCCCGTTTAGGTAACGCAACGCCGTGGGATTGCTCATGTATTCTTTAGGCACGTTCATGTTTTTCAAGGCGGTCATCACTTGTTGCCAACCGATAGGCAATCGGTCCGCCCTTCGCGCTCTCACTATGCTGTGCGCGATGTCCACTATATTGGAATTGGGGACCTTCTCATTGTTCACATACACCACCCCACTGGCGTCCCAGGCGATGGGGCTGCCTTGCTGGGTCATGAACCGCAACAAGTTGCGCGCCACCGACTTGTAGATTTTTGGGAATGATGCCAACACCCCCTCCTCCTCCGAGGTGCTAGACTCACGTTTCACGTGACTCGGACCTGCCTCTCCCTCCTCCTCCCCCTCGATGATTGACAGGCCTATGGGTTGACGTTTAGCCGCGGAAAAGTGCAGGAACCGCTGTAACACCTGTTGATATTGTTTCCATTTTTCCGTATCGTTCAGCCGCTTGTCGCTCAGTATGCGATGCATCTCAGCGTCCAGGCCGGCTGGCTTATTGGTACTGCCTGCTCCTCCTCCTCCTCTTGGTCCTGGTCCTTCTCGCAATCTCTCGATGAGCTCCTGCGGTACAACTACCATTTTCTTAGCGTGCTCCATTTTTTCAAATTACTTTCTGCATCAACACAGGTAACACCGCACTCAACAGCAAGGGCAGGAGAATCCCACCGCCCCGTTGTACAAGGTAGCGTCGCTTCTTGACCCAACCCTCACCGCGTTTCACCAGCCGTCTGAGCGCCTGTTTGTGCTTTCTCAACTTTCGTTTATGACAGGTGGTGAGCGGCACGTTCCCGCGTAACACGTTGTACGCACACTCACACACTGACCTGATACGGCTATTCTCGCACGCTTTTAACAGGGCCTTGCGTTCCTTGGGTGTAGCGTGCACCAGAGCAGTCAGGAGGGCTGTGTCTTTCTTCACGCGGTGTGACATGATGACTGACACTGGCGCGCGCTCAGCCTATTTATCACTTTTTCTTGGGCAGGTACACGTAGTTAACTGGATCGTCTGGGAAAACGGCTGAACGTACCCACATCTCCTCGGGTGTAGACTGTTTCAAGTCTATCAGCAGATAGGCGTGAGAATCGCGCGTGGCGTCCGCATAAGCCTCCTCCACAAATTTGGGGTTCTCTGGGTATACTTGGCGAGCCAAGTGTTTGATCTGAGCGCGGTCCCGGGGATTCTTGAAACACACTATGTAATGAGCGTTCAGCGATATGTCGCGCTGGCCCCTACCCTGATGAAACAGGTTTTGCGTGATGAAGAACACGCTCATGTTGCGGTGATGGGAGCCCTTGGTGAACAAGTCCGCCACGCCGGGGCCAGCCTCACGCATCATGTCATCGACGATAACCAGGGAGGGCTCGCTACCATCGTAGTCGTCCAGGTCGGGCAGGCCGGCTACGTAGCGCACAGTAGGGTCATCGGCTCCTCCTCCACCGCCGCTACCGCAGTGCCAGGTGATACGGGCGAAGCGCGTATCGCACATGCGGTCGGTATGCCCTATGAAGCGAGCCACAAAGTGCGACTTGCCGCTGCCCGAAGGTCCAGCTACGATGGCGGTGAACGGGTGTTTCCACCTCAAGTCCATGGTGGCTACTAACACAGCCACGCACCGCCTCGACTCTTATAATTAATTGAGTTTTTATATATATTTTTTTTATTTTTATATTTATTTTTTTATTTTACATTAATAAGGATAAAGGAATAAGGTTTTTTTTTTATTTATTTATTCAAACAAATTCCAGAAGAGCTCCTTTGCTGCCGGGGGGACCGCTCCTCTTGACCAAACTCATCCTCGACCCCACACCCACGTTGTACTGGCCGATGACATGGTCTCCCAAGACGGCCAAGTATCTACGAGGCATGTAGATCCTCAGCGGGTCGTCACCAGTTAGCCCCTCCAAAGTGGCCATTATCGCCTCGCCATAAGGAGTATCCACCCGCTCAAATGACCGGATGGGGTAAATTATGTTGTCCCGTAGATCGGCTATGCGGGTATAACCCCCCGCCTTGCAGCTGTTGAGGGCTGACTTGAGGTCTCCTGTTTGGTCCATGCTGCTCGTTGAGTGTCTTGATGTGGAATGGTTGTGGCTCACCACCGAGTCGTATTATATAGGCTCACTGCGTCAACAAGTTGTTTACGTCATTGTATGTGTTTTCCGGGTCGTTGTGGTGTTTACTTCTTGCGCTTTGGGATGACGCAATTGCCTCCAGCCTTACGTTTTCCCTCGCAAACTGTTGCGCAATCGCGGGTCTTACGCCAGGCGGGTAGTGGAGTCACGATCCTACTAACTCCGTTAATTTTAGGCACTCCGGTATCGCTATTAATCCACATATTTTCTAGTCTCGTTAACAGGTCCGTGAGGCATATGCAAATTTCATCGTCTCTATCCTCGTCCAAGTATAGGCCGCAACTATGCGTAGGGCGTCCGCCTTTGAATACCGACATCTTCAATAAAACGTTTCCTAAGTTGGTAGGGTTCTTTACTGTATATTGACATTCAGCATCGCTCCAACTGCATGATGGAGAATCGGTAGGTGTATTCCTGTCCACTGTCCATCCAACAACGGGCTTCTTGCTCCTCTTCTTAGTTATGGTAGGCGGTCTAGCATTCTCATCCATGGCATCAAGCTCCTCCATCAGAGAGCGGATGGTTCGATCCACCTCGGTTGCACTGTTGCTGCTGCTCATGGCGTCTCGGGCAAAACTGAGGCCGCGGTAGCGGACCTCAGGTTTATATACCGGCAGCGCGCGCAACCGGGTATGTCCCCGCCGAGCGGTGGCGGCCAAAGAGGGCGCGTCACGACAGCAAGCCGCTGAGCAATTCAAGGGTGCAACCTTGAGCGTCAGCAAACCGCTGAGTAATTCCTTCCTGGGCAACTCCTTCAGGACCGTCCCCCGACACGCGCCGCCAACCGCTCCCGGTCGGCGGGGGCTTTTTAAGCCGCATGTAGACCAAACGGGGGGGGGACCTTACATCCTCGCATCCTCACTGCGCCTTTGCTGGTTTTGAATCGACCAATGGGGGGGGGACCTTACATCCTCGCATCCTCACTGCGCCTTTGCTGGTTTTGAATCGGCCGGGGGGGGGGGGACCTTACATCCTCGCATCCTCACTGCGCCTTTGCTGGTTTTGAATCGGCCTGGGGGGGGCAACCATATAGTTTTTCATAAAGGAATATCGTTTATTTTTATAGTTTTTTTTATAAAGGAAATTTTGTTTATTTATATTTAATCTTTATTTACAACTTTTTTATTATAATCTTTACCTAACCCCCGTTTACAATAACCTTTGCAAAGACCTGGTCGGATTCTAAAAGAAGTAAATTAATCACGCGTTGACAAGCAACATGCGGTTTATTGATGCCATCCAAAGCAGCTTGAACTTGTAGGCGTTTTTGTTCAGGCAACCGCTTCTTAATCCACATCCTGATGGACAATTCGGCAAAGTGACCCGTTGTGTAATACTTCACCGTCTGTAGGAATATCTCCGCATCGATTGACTCAATGTCTTCAATTGTAGATCTAACTGTAAATGGTTTTGTATGAAAATATTCACCTTCCAGTGACACATCAATTCCAACATTAAACATTTTGTTAGGTCTAGTCAGTGTAGGAGCTTGTGAGCAAATGATTCTAACATAAATAACTGGAGAACTCTCACTAATGAGATAACCTCAGGCAGTCACGTAGTCCTTACCAAAACATGTAATACTAGAAAATGATGGGGAAGGGAGTATTTTATTTATGTTTTTTTTTTTTGTTTTCCTTTTATTTTTTATCTTTTATTTTTTCTTTATTGAAAGAAGAAAAAGAATTTAGAGTGACTAGAGCCCTCCCAAACTGTTTTTATGGTCATTGACTTTAAAATCACCAAAGTAGATAGGTAATCATTGTTTTGTGGCCAATCCGCTTCCCAAGCACTCTTACCACAGCAAAAACAAGTGTGCTGCAAATTATTAGAGTCTGAAAAGCGATACACTTTAACAATTCTTGCAGGATACAGAACTCTATTACAATAATGCTCAGTGTACTGGCAGTAGCGGCATTGATAGACTCTCTTGCCATTGTTTCTATTATACAAGTCTAACACTTGAGGATCCGTTTCGGGGTTGTTAAGCACTAACACATGTTCCCGAACATACCCCTTGAGGCAAGATGCAACGTATCGCTGTATAGGCACTGGCAATTGTGCAATCTCCTGACACAGAATGTATTTATTCTTTCTTATTACAATACACGATTGCTGAGCTAGTGACAGTGGGTTGTATGCTTCCATGACTAACTCAAGATTCAGACTGGTCAAGCACTTAGCTTGAGGAGTCTAGTAAGTAAACAAGTTATATAATGAGGGGTTTTCCTCCGTGAACATCAAGTCCACTAATGAGTAAACAAATTATTTAATGAAGGATTTTTCCTCCGTGAACAACAAGTCCACTAATGAGTAAACAGATTGAGTTTCTCTAAGTTTCAGTTTAAGTCAGAGAGTCAAACTATTGCCATCAATATGAACACTGATAATGTATGGGAGAGCAGTATTCCTGATGAGGACCTCATCAAGATCGTTGAGGGAATTGAAGAAAAGTATGCTAATAGCGTATGGGAAGGTAATATCCCTGATAAAGAACTCCTCGCTACCGTTGAGGTGATAGAAGAGGAATATGCTCTCCAACTGCGAAGGGAATATGAAACAATGTGGGAACGGATAACTACGTGTTGGTGCTCCCAACCTACATGTGATGAAGAATGGGAACAATATAATGCAGACTGGGAGAGTCTTCGTGCTCTTGAGATTGCAATGGAGGAGTTTCAAGCGAAAGAGAGGGCTGAGACTTCTTCACAAAAGTAATTTTAAGTTTTTAATTTATAATAAAGATGAAGAAAATAAAATTATAATTCATACAAAAATAATAAAATAACATAAATAATGGAATGAGGGGGGGGGCTTGGTTGGTTAGGTTAGGATAGAGGAATCATGAACGGGGGGGGGGCTTGGTTGGTTAGGTTAGGATAGAGGAATCATGAACGGGGGGGGGGGGTCGGCACAGGGCTGATCCTCTCAATCCTCAACTAAACTTTGTCACTTTGTTTTTGTTTGTTGTGTAATTATTTTCTTTATTTATTTTAGATAAGGAAAAAGGAAATAGGTTTTTTTTTTATTTAATCTGAATCCGAGGAGTTTATATATACAACGTGGGGCCTCGGTTCCCCACTTGGCCCCGCCTCTGGCTCGGGCTCTGGCTCGGGCCTCGGTTCTCCACTCGGCCCCGCCTCTGGTTCGGGCTGCTGCTGCTGCGGCTGCTGCTGCTGCGGCTGCTGTGGTCTGCGCCGGAGCTGGGGTCTTGGGCGAGGCCGATACTGTTGGAGGATCAACCCCCGGCGAATCTCGCGGTGGACCCTGTTGGCCTCCGCCTCCTCCCGCCGCCGCTGTTGCTCGGCGAACTCTGGGGTCCACCATCCCTGCGGTACGGCTGACGGCTTGACGATAGCTGTAAATAACGAACCAACATTAATATTCTTTTTTTTTATGAGATTTATTGATATTATAATAATGAGATTTATTGATATTATAACAATGAGAAACTGAGGATTGCTACTCACCAACTGGTTTTCCCTCCTGTGTCCTGGGGGTAGGCATCTGGGTGGGCGTCTGAGTGGCGGCATCACCACATCGCCTCGGGCCAGGAGCAGCCAGGGCGCACGTCTGGGTGGAGGCGCACCTCGTGGCAGCTGGAGCATCAGGAGCATCAGGAGCAGCTGGAGCAGCGGCCGGGGCATCAGCGGGGGCAGCTGGAGCAGCGGCCGGGGCATCAGCGGGGGCAGCTGGAGCAGCTGCCGGGGCATATCGGTGGGTGGCAAGGTGCCGGGCCACCTTGTATTTTCTGCCGAATTGCTTTCCGCAAATTCGGCAAGGGTAAAGTGGCGAATCCACATGCGTCAGCATGTGCCGGCGCAAATGGTCGCTACGCGAGTAACGCTTGTCGCAATACAGACAAGTGTACTCCATCGCGGCTGCAGTAAGAATGATTAAGACCTGGAGAAACCGGCGGGTGAAAGCGGAGGCGCGCGCGGTAAACATCACGTAGGCGATAAACAAGGAAAGCAAACGGCATGTATTGGAAAAATACGGGGGGGGGGGGCTGGGTCGGGTCGGGGGGGGGTCCAAATGTGTTTACTAGGGAAGTTCCCCAACAATAACAAGTCCGATTTATCTCCTACACAAACAGGCTCTCGCTCAGTCGTTAAGCATGGCTGCTCCGTGGGAGGATGATATGACAGACTATGACTACGAGTTTGCACTTGAAAATGCAAATTTCGTAGATGAGTTGGAGCAAGAGGCTCTATTAGAACAAACGTTTGCGCAGCAAATACGGGATCTGGAGCGCCTGGAGCCGGCGTCGAGCGGACTGCAGCGGCCTCCTCCATCGCCTCAGCCTGGGCCTAGCGGGCTGCATCGACCTCCTCCTCCTCCATCGCCTCAGCCCACACCGTCTCCATCACCGCCTCCATCGCCTCAGTCCGACTCGTCTGAGGACCCACCACCACCACCGAGGACTGCGAGACAAGTGTACCTGGATCGACAGGCGCTTCAGGACGACGTTGACCGAGTGTGGGTGGTTGAGCCGCAGCACGAAACACATTGGCGATGGTACATGGCCGACATGGCCAGGCTGCGTGAACTAGATGAGGAATTGGACCGCTTGGAGGAACAAGAGGAGGCGGCCGATAACGAGGAATAGTTATAAGTTTTTTTTGTTGATAAATAAATGATTCCTTTGTCCAAAAAAAAAAACAAAAAAACAAACAAAAAAAACAAACAAAAAAACAAAAATAAAATGCAATAAACAAAATAATAAAACCGGGATGATGGGGGTCGGGGGGGGGCGACACAGGGCTGGTCCTCTCAATCATCAGCTTGCTAAACTTGTCACTTTGTTTTTGTTTGTTTGTTTTTTTTTTGTTTTTTTGTTTTTTTTTGTTTTTATAATTTTATTTCATTGATACAATACAATAAATGTGATGCTTAAATCTAAGATGATTCATGAATGTTATACAATATATGAAGAATGAAAACTTACAATACAATAAATGTGATGCTTAAATCTAAGATGATTCATGAATGTTATACAATATATGAAGAATGAAAACTTACAATACAATATAATGATAAGCCTAAACTAAAGGAATAATTTTAACCCAGAGGAGGGCCACCTCTTCATTCGCAATCAGGTTGTGGAGGCGTTGCTGCACCTCCTCCAGGTGACCGGGTTGGTTGGCGACGTATCGCCGCCTCATGAAATGATTGCGCCCGTCCGGGCCCAGGCACCCCCATCTCAAAATGTCCAACTGGTCCATGACTGCAATTTCCACCAGGCCAATCACGTCCTGGATGACCTGGTGGTTCCACAAAGTGTACGTGACAGTCGACATTGCCTTCTGCTTGTGGAATGAGCGTTAACGTGCGGAGGAGCAGTAAACATCCCGTAATGGGGAAAAAACCGGTGACAAACAAGGAAAGTAAACAACACGTGAGGGGGGGGTGTCTGGGTCTGGGTCTGGGTCGGGGGGGGAGTGACGTCACGGGGGGGATGACGTCACGGGGGGGATGACGTCACGGGGGGGGGCTCCTCGGCTCCTCAGTTTGCTAAAGTGGTCCAGAACCGGCCATAGCACCCTACTGTAGACCTTCTGTGGTTTAAGAATTGTTTATGGATAACTAAAGTAGATTTCTCATTATTTAGCACGTTCACTGCGTCATTGATTATTAACGTTTTACCCAAATTGGCGGCCTGAGCCACTGGTGACTCATTGTGAATTTTTTACTCGGTGCGGCTAAGTTTAAATCGTCCCACTAAGTCTAAACTCTGTGCTGCCCCATTATGTCTTAAAATGGCTGTAAGATCTGAATCGTCCCAAAATGTCTAAAGGTTTTCCAGACAGTCCCATGCATTTAGTCTAATAATCTTGATTTATACCTAGTGGGACAGTTTCGTGTTCATTTATATGGGACGATCTCAAATAGTGTAATCCCCTTAAAGTATAAATCCCACACGGTATAATATGCGCAGGAAATGCAAATTTTGACACGCTTTTGTCTGAAACTGAATTAACAGTTCGGATTGAACAGCTCTGAAAAAGATTCGTCCTCTAAGCTGTTCCTTCGACAGGTCACGGTATGCTCCCATTTGCATCGAATTTCTAATCGGCGTTCGTATACGGTTTCCAAGTTGGTGTCTCTTATAATTAAATTGTTAAATATATACTATTAAATATATATACTTATTGCATGACACCTTTTGGATCAAACTACACAACTAAATTAGGCAATAGTAAGTTACTTTACAGATGGAAGATTAGCGATGATACCTATGTCTAGTCTATAGAACTTTTTATTGCGTTAATTTAAAGTTTCTAGAGTTTAGACGCCTCGCTAGCTTAACTGTTATCGTCTTTGACTTCGGTGCAAGAGGTCACGGGCTCACTTCCCAGGGTGCCCCCAAGACATTGAGAGGTTTGGACCGATGTCCTCTAACAGAGTTAAATACATAATACCACTGTCGTAGACAAGAACAAAAAGGTTAATCATGGGTTCAAGTTTCATAACGGTTGTCCAGGGGTTATAGTTATCCAGGAAGATTTGCTGTGCCTTTTGTCAGTGAGCTCATTCTGAGGAGGCAGTTATCCATGGCTTAACCATGGCATTATCTAGGCTTAACCATGGTGCTGAAAGTGGCACCTATTCTAGGTAACTACAATCAAACCTCACGATGATTTGCAGTGGGCTAATCGTCACCAACCTCTCAAAATCATTTATCAGGGCATAATGAGATGTCCTCTCATTGGTCAGGAACAGAAGGTCGAAATGGTTGGCAAGCTCTTGATCCATGACACGAAGGAGATAGATAATGAACTCATCTTCTTGGTTGGCATCGTTTATCTTCTTCTTCTTTTTCTCCAGATCATACACATTTACACTTCCACCGCGGTTGTTGCGCTCGAACGTGCGGATTTTCGATACTGTAACGGGAAAGGTGAGGTGTTCAAAATTTAAATTGACTTGTGCTCGGAGCTCTGCAGTGAAATTATGAGCTCTCAGCTGGCTTCAGAAGGGATCTGCAATAAATTTAGACAGTATCGCAGATTCGAAACATTGATTATCCTTATCGTTCAGCACATTAACCACAGCTTTTCTCTTGGCGATATCTTGCGGCAACGGGATGAAGGAGCCACCTCTGAGAGGGTTGTATACATATACTCTCACTTCCATGTTTAACACCCTAACAAAGGTCCATCCCGAAGCCTTCATTTTGCACGTCTCCTTTTCCAACATAATTGCCTGCTGGCATATTTCCTCCAAGTCTGATGTTTGAAAAATGCAAACGTATTTCGTTTTTAAGTTCCGCTCACAAGATTCGCCATGCACGTTCGCGAATTCACAGATTACCCACAGCTGCACTTTGATGGCATTTACCGTTTCTAATATGCGTCGCATAAGTGTGATTACCTGCGCCTGCACTGTATTGAGGAATTCCATCAGAGAGAAGGGTAGGATCCGCGGGTTCAATCATACGGTAGGATTTCAATCGCCCGCGGAACGCCGTCTGGAACTCCTCAAAACTGACAGGAGCCAAGTCTCCAGGGATCATCGGCGGACCGAACGTCATCGTTGCTGCTAGCTGATGATGAAGAAGGCGCAGGTGAAGGCGGCTGCAATCCGCTGGGTCCGGCAACCGCTGGATCCACTGGGACCGCCCGCTCGTCACGCCCTCGACATGCATATCGCATATGGCGAGCCAATGTGTCCTCTCTCGAAAATGCTTTACAGTATCGGACGCATGGAAACCCTGGAAAGAGATAGAGACAAACCCACTATTAGCTAAGGTTTTAGAAATAAACTGAAAGATTATTTACATCAATGAGATTCATTTAGATAAAACAAATTAAATGTAAAAAGTAAAATGAGTACTAATACTGAATGATTAATGTGATACAAAGTTATTTCATCTTTGTAAGATTTAAAACGTACTTCTAGTACTGAAAGATTATTTGCTTGAGTGTGAAGCATGTTGTTTTTCATGTTATGAATAAATCAAAAGTTACTACAACTACTACTAATACTACTACTACAACTACAACTGCTAAATGATTCTTACCTCTCGGGGCTTCGCCGGAAGCCTGTGCGGGAATGGGGTCAGGAGCGTTGGCGGGGCCGGCTCTCGGCGGTGCAGCAATATCTGAAAAACCAACGTGGATTGTTAGTACAACTAATATAAACCATTTCCATACATGTATTTATTTGAAGAATCATCTCGTTTGAGTATTTACGCTCTCCCTTTAAAGTTTTAATTGTAATCGGCTCTCGGTGTTGCAGCAATATCTGAATCAGCAACGCCGATTGATGTTACAACCATTATATAAACCTTTCAATGCATATATTTATTTGAAGAATGATATCGTTTGAGTATTTATGCTCTCCCTTTAAAATTCTAGTCTATGAAAATGGTTAATGATATTACTAACCGGGTCGGAAAGCAGGATTCTGAGGCTGGGGAGGCAACGCACGGTGAACTGTGGAGACGTGGCGTCGTAGGTCGTCGGCCCTGCGAAAGCGTAGTTCACACTCTGGCTCAGGGCAGACGAACTGATCGCCACCATGCGTCGTACGGGCGTGGCGAAGAAGATGGTATTTCCTCTTGTATGCCATACCGCATACGGCGCATGAAAAAGGTCGCTCGACGTTAGTAGGGTGCCATAGCCGGTTCTGGACCACCTTAGCAAACTGAGGAGCCGAGGAACCCCCCCGTGACGTCACCCCCCCCGTGACGTCACCCCCCCCCGTGACGTCATCCCCCCCGTGACG
Organism: Allygus modestus; assembly: GCA_963675035.1. Lineage (NCBI taxonomy): Eukaryota > Metazoa > Arthropoda > Insecta > Hemiptera > Cicadellidae > Allygus > Allygus modestus. The sequence goes on along the minus strand of OY776113.1, from coordinate 35,391,154 downwards.
TCATCCCCCCCCGTGACGTCACCCCCCCGTTGGCTTCTTCCACTACATGTTGTTTACTTTCCTTGTTTGTCACCGGTTTTTTCCCCATTACGGGATGTTTACTGCTCCTCCACAAGCTAACGCTCATTCTACAAGCAGAAATGGCCTCTGCAACATCATACACGCTTTGAGATGCAGAGAGCATTCTCAATTTAATGAATGTAATCAGAGATGAGGCGGTTACCCGCCTGGTGATTGTCAGGTGGGGCATACTTTGTCCAGACGGCCGCCACCACTTCCTGCCACGGCGCTACGTGGCGAATCAACCGGGGCATCTAGAGGAGGTGGAGCTGCGGCTCCTCAACCTGATTACCAATGGGGAGGTGGCCCTTCTTCATAAGAGGACTATCCCTCTCTTTTAGATTAAGTATCATCTTTTATTTATAAGTTTTCATTCTTCATATTTTGTATAAACATTCATGTATCATCTTAGATTTAAGTATCACTTTATCATGTATTAATGTAATGATTATGTATAAATGAAATAAAAATTACAAAAAACAAACAAAAAAACAAAAAAAACAAAAACAACAAAAACAAAAAACAAAGTGACAAAGTTTAGCAAGCTGAGGATTAGGAGGATCAGCCCTGTGTCGACCCCCATGACCCCCCCCCCCGACATCATCCTTGTTTTATTTTTTGTTTTGTTTTTTGTTTTTTTTGTTTTTGTTTTTTTTGGGGACAAAGGAGTCATTTATTATATTAAAAAACAACTTATAACTATAAAACTATTCCTCATTATTGGTATTGGCCGCCCGCTCTTGTTCTTCCAAGCGGTCCAATTCCTCCTCCAACTCACGCAGCCTGGCCATGTCGGCCATGAACCATCGCCGATGCGTCTCGTGCTGCGGCTCAACCACCCACACTCGGTCGATGTCGTCCTGAAGCTCCTGCCACTCCAGGTACACTTGTAGTGCAGTCCTCGGTGGTTGAGGGTCCTCAGATGTGTCAGACTGAGGCGATGGAGGCGGTGATGGAGGCGGTGATGGAGAGGGTGTGGGCTGAGGCGATGGAGGAGGCCGCTGTAGCCCGCTGGGTCCAGGCTGAGGTGATGGAGGAGGCCGCTGCAGCCTGCTCGGCGCCGGCTCTAGACGCTCCATTTCCTCCAGCTCCCGTATTTGCTGGGCAAACGTTTGTTCTAGTCGAGCCTCTTGCTCCAACTCATCTACGAAATTTGCATTTTCAAGTGCAAACTCGTAGTCATAGTCCGTTATATCATCCTCCCACGGAGCAGCCATGCTAACGACTGAGTGAGAGCCTGTTTGTGTAGGAGATTAATCGGACTTGTTATTGTTGGGGAACTTCCCTAGTAAACATATTTGGAAAGTTCCTTTCCATACCCCCCCCCGTGACACGTGACACCCCGTGACCACCCCCCCCGTGACCCCCCCCCGTTTACCACACGCGCCTTTGTTTTTAACCTTGTTTACTCCTCTCTTGTCTTCAGTTAACGGTCGAGAGTCGCGGCACCATGTCCTCTGACAGCAGCAGCGATACCGAGCGGGTTGAAGTGAGTGTTGGTGAGGAGGGAAAGACTGTGAAAGTTAGGTGATTGAGATACCAGTCTGCGTGGAGACCAATGGAACCTCGGTACGAGTGGAGGAAGCGCGTTCGACGCATTGATAAGAAGTTTACGGCAGAGTGCGTTCCGAGGATCCATTACGACTTGGAACAGTACGAGAGCGACCTATTGTGGAGAGCGGAGCGGTATAAGAACATTCATACCTTCCGCGTGATGATTATGAGATGTGGGTGGTAGAGGAGGGCCGAAGGTACCTCGCAGAGGACTTTCCATTCGAGAAGGAGTACTGGGAATGGATCCGGTATGAACAGCAGTATTTGCTATTGGTGAATGATTGGAATAGATACGGGGAAGGGTTTGTGGTAAATCCTTTTTTGTAAAATTTAAAAGAACTAAAATAAATATTAATTAAAGTAAGTAGTTACATAAAGCTCTCCTCTACATGATGTCACCATCCCCGTTATACCTCGAGGCAAGCGCTTGTTTACTTGTGGTTTCCTATACACAGACTAATGCTATTTAATGAGCGGTGCCTAATGATCCTCCTCAGTTGATCTGTGAATGTGCTCGAGTGCTTATTTGTGTGCTCCTAACTAGTGACTTCTTCCTGCTTTGATTATCTTCAATAATTAAACTAAGTAGAAATATTTTATTAAATAAACCATTTTAAATTTTCTTTTATTTCACACGTACTCTCAACTCTTTATTCATCCGTGAACCTCATCCGAGACCACTTCGGGCCACCACCATCGCCCATCGCGGAGCCGCAACCCGGACCGAGCAGGGAGCCTCAACCCGGACCGAGCAGGGAGCCTCAACCGGGGCCCAGCAGGGAGCCTCAACCGGGGCCCAGCAGGGAGCCTCAACCGGGGCCCAGCAGGGAGCCTCAACCGGGGCCCAGCAGGGAGCCTCAACCGGGGCCCAGCAGGGAGCCTCAACCGGGGCCCAGCAGGGAGCCTCAACCGGGGCCCAGCAGAGAGCCACAACTGGGGTCTAGTGAGGAGGAGCCGATGGAGGGTGCCGGTCTCCCAGTGTTCCAGCTCGTGCATCGAGCCTTCCGCAGACGCCTCCTCACTTTTCGACTGTCTCAACCGATGGACGCCCTGCTGACAGTCGAGGAAGCGCTCGTCTTCCTGTTCCAGGAGGTCTTTGATCTTTTGACTGACGTGAGGAGCAGGCATCCCAGCATCAAGGTGAACATGGTCCTGGAATGTGAGTTCGCCAACATCCACGGAGCCACCTGCCTGCGCTCCTTCAACACGAAGAACGTCCCACTGACCGAGGCCTCTGACTTGGGGGATTTCCTCTCCGCGACGTTCGACATGATCAAGAACAAGAAGGAGCAGTGCGAGTTGGTGGGCAGTGGATGGACCTACCTGCGCATACGTGACCTGGAGATCCGCGTAAATGAGTACACGCCGCTCGGAGGCAGAGCGTTTATTCCACTGCCCAAGGACATTGACGCCACGCACGCAGTCATCAATGTCCAAAACAACGATGACATGTGCTTCATGTACGCGATCCTGGCCGCGTTCGTCCCGGAGCATCAGCAGAGACCCGCAAGGTACACCTTTGACATCATCGCCTGGTACGACTGGACCGACCTGCGCTTCCCCGTCACACTGAAGGACATCAAGGCTTTTGAGCGCAAGAACGCCATCAGCGTGAACGTGTATGGGATAGAGCGCGCGATGGTGAGGAGACGGCCTGGTGGAACACCCGAGTTCAAGGACAGGGTATACCCGTTGAAGATATGTAGGCGGGAGCTCCAGGACCATCGCGATCTGCTGTACGTGACAACCGAGGGTAACAGCCATTACGCGTTCATCAGGAACTTGAGCCGACTGGTCCGCCCTCAGCTCACTACCCACGACCACAGGATCTACATCTGCAAGAGGTGTTTCGCCTACTTCGACAACCAGCCCAACAAGCTCGGGTTGTCGGGCGCTCAGCGCTTGGAGGAGCATAGGCGTTACTGTTACGCTAAGGCTCCTCTCCGCTTGGACATGTCGAAGAAGGAGAAGATCCGGTTTGCGCATCCCGAGTACACCCGGCGAGAAAGGTTCTGCATCTACGCGGACTTTGAGTGCTCCCTTCAGCCCGTCGCTGACGACCCCGCTGAACCACCGCCCGGGACCAGACCTATGCGCATGCACGTCCCATACGCCTTTGCCTACCAGATCATGGACTCGCTGGGGCTGGAGGAGTTTGAACCCCGGGTCTACTTCGGGGCCGACGCGTCCAAGGTGTTTATGGAGAGGCTCAAGATGGACGTGTTGATGCTGTGGGAGTTCCTGTTCAGCATGAGAGATCTGCACCCTTCTCTGACCCGGCAGGAGATGGACGAGTACCTGGCGGCGACTCGCTGCTACCTCTGCGGTGAGGAGTTCACCGAGCTGGACGTCAAGGTGCGGGACCACAACCACGCCCCGCCTTACGAGTTCCGAGGAGCCGCCCACCGCTCGTGCAACCTCAGGTACCGGGAGCAGCGACACATCAACTGCTACTTCCACAACCTGTCCAACTACGACGCCCACTTCGTAGTGCGGGAGCTAGCCATCGACCCCGGCGACGTGGACGTGTTGGCGCACACGGAGGAGCGGTACATCGCTTTTACCAAGCGATTCCACTTTGACCAACCCGGAGACAACCCGCGATGGAGCAGCAGCTTCGCGGTGCGGTTCCTGGACACGTACAGGTTCTTGTCCATGAGCCTGGCCAACCTGGCGGCGGGATTTCCCACGGACAGGATGCGCGAGACGAGGAAGCGTTTCCTGCGACCGCCTGACCGTAGATTACATGGACACAGACAGCTTCGTGTTCGACATCATCTCTCAGGACATCTGCAGGGAGATGATGGAACACCTGGAGGATTTTGACACCAGCGCCTACCCCAGGTCCCACCCCTGCTACAGCCCCATCAACGCTAAAGTCATCGGCAAGTTCAAGGACGAGTGCGCTGGCAGATCCCAGTTTGAGTACCTCGGGCTTCGTTCCAAGCTCTACTTCATGGACATCGAGGACCCGAGCTAGGAGACGGGATCCAAGGCTCTCAAGCGCGCCAAGGGAGTCGCCAAGGGGGTCGTCAAGAACATCCTTACCACCGACGACTACAGGGAATGCCTGTTCAACGAGGTGTTGAAGACCACCGTCAACACCCGGTTCCAGTCCCACCTGCACCGCGTCTTCACGGTCCAGGTGGAGAAACTTTCCCTGAGCCCGAAAGATGACAAGCGCTACGTCCTGGCGGATGGGATCCACACCTTGCCTTGGGGACACAAGGACATCCCACCACTGGCTGAAGGAGGACGAGACCACCTCGTTAATCAACAGCAGCCAATGGAGGTGGATGAGGAGGAGGACGTTGATGAAGAGTTCCCTGTGTAGGCTTATGTTTATATGTAAATAGTATTTTTAATTTATTTGTAAATAGCGTTTATAATTTATTTGTAAATAGTATTTGTAAGCAATTATATTGTAAAAGTTTTAGTTCACAGCAGATATCCGTGTTGTTATTACCTCACCCGTATTTCCTCATTATATTTTCAAAATCATCAACATGTCCAAGTTATAACTTTTTCCAAATTAAAACAATTTAAAGATGTGATTTCTAAAATTTAATAATTTAAAAAAATTAAATAAAAAATCGAGATATTGGACATGTACTTTTCTTAAATATTGAAGTAAGGACAAATGAACAACAACAAGAGATTACAATATATCGTATTTATTTCAAAACATAATAAGAATATACAAACACACAATTATTAAAAAGAATAAAATAAAGTATCAGTAACGTAGTGGTGAGAAGATGGAGTGGAAGAGCCTGCGGACCAGAGCGTCGTTGACCGTGGGGGACGCCAGGTCGAAGAGCTGCACGTAGTCACCGAGCGCCATACCGAGGACCGCCCGGCAGTACAGGTAGGTTAGGCAGTAGTGGCCGCAAACGGAAGAACCGTAGCCCTGGAGTCGATACCTGTTGTAGACGTAGCGGCGGCGCGAGTTGCGCCTCAGGAACCTCTGGTAGTCCGCCTGGTACGGGGACCTGCCGTAGCTGTCGAAGTATTCCAGCCGATCCTCAGAGCAGTAGAACGCCACCCAGTGGTCTCCTCTCTCAGTGTGTGACATGGTGTTGGCCACTATAGCGGTCTGGGGTTGAACGGGCGCGTGAGGCAGGCGGTCGGAGGCGCAGACCAGAACGCTCCTCAGTCCGGGGACTTGCGCCAGGCTCCTCTCGATCTGGGTGGTGTTCATCGTGGGCGGAAGCAGCAGCAACACTCAAGGGCCGATGAGTCCGACCTGTCGTTGGCCATCAGCCAGTCACGCAGGACGATACAGTTGTGCAGAGCGCAACGGTTGAGGGCGCTCTTATGGTGGCCACAACGCAGGGTCCGGCAGGAGGGTGGTCCGTTGAGGGACCCGCAACCCAGGTCGTCCATGTCCTACACGGTGGTGGCAGCAGGCTCGACGATCAGGTGCCGCTGAACGAAAGTCCTCTTCTGCGACCCCTTGACGTAGACGATGGGGCGGTGGATGAAGCAGGCCCGCAGCTTGTCCAGCAGGGCGACGTAGGCGATATCGCCCTGGTCCCACTCGAGCCCATGGCAGTGACGCGTGAGCCAGCCGCTCTCGCGCAGTTTATCGCTGGTCAGAAGGTCTCGATTGAAAGGCGGACGAGCGATGTGATGCATGATTAGCGTGCCGGTAGTCACGTCCACCACGCAGACCTCCTTCAGCAAATAGTCGTTGTCGCTGTCCTTGAAGCACTGCATGTCCATGACCACGCTTCCATGATGGCAGCGCACTAGGCCGGTGGCGGTGGCGGTAGGCTCGTTGTAGATTGGCGGCGGCACGTCCATCTCGCGAGGTCGGCTGAACTGAGAGCGAGCGCGCGCTGCCTCGGCCTTAAGTAGGTGGGCGGGCGGCGGCGGCAGCGGCGGAGGAGATAACCCGTTTTACCCACCAAAGTCCACAGTCACGTTGCGGTGACGGTCCACCTCCACGACGTTGTCCAACTCGGCGTACACTATGCAGTTGAACGCCTCCGCCAAGGCTTCGGAGAACCCAATCTCTATGCGCAGGTTACCGTTGCGCACCAGGTTCCAGTGGCTGGATTGAGAGGCTGCCATATCGGGCGTCAGATCAAACGCCATCAGGCAGTATCCGTAGGGGTATTCGTTGCGATTGACTTCGTTACCACAGTCTGAGAAATTGATGCCGGTGCCGGTGTATAGCGTGTGGTAGGCGAGCACGCACAACTCCCGACCGAACGTGTAATCCGGTTGAAGCGGCTTACATGGCCCTTGCTCACCATCTATGTACAGCGCGAAGAAGTTCACGTGGCTGTGGGTGAAGTTGAACGGGTTCTTCTTGTAGTCCCCGTTGAACGCCTGATTGCTGACCAGGCCAACTATAACGCGTTTCGGCAGTTGACCCAGAAACACACTGTCCAGAGTCTTGCTGCTGATACAAGCAGGTAGCGTGAAGGATTTCACTTCCACGCGCGTAATGGGATATTTGGCTGTGCCCGACTCCAGCGTCCTGCTATGAGCCAACAGCACGCTCGGGTTGATCTTACAGCGGCGCATAAACATATTGACTTCGGCTATGTCCACTTTATAGTTTGTCACGGTTTTGGACATGATGGAGAATGAGTTCTTTGACCTGATCAGACGAAAGCGTATCTCCACGCCGTTTAACATGAACTTCTCTTGGTTGCACAGGTCGACGTGCAGATGTCCGACCATGTCCGCGTATTGGCTGCCCTTGATAAACTCCCTCCTATTCTTGAGCCCAGCATTATCCTCCTCAGTATTGTCCATGTACCCGGCATAGTCCTCGTAGAACAACTCCGCGGTGAGGTGCGATGTCTTGGCATCACCGCCATAGGACAACAGGTTCTCCAGGTAGGCGCGATAGGCGTACGTGTTGTTCTGAGGAGACACCAGTTTGTTGTTCAGGTACAGGTCCACTTGACTGAACAGCGAGTGTAAACAGTTGTTAATCGGGCCCACCTCTTTTATCGTTGAATCGCCCGTTACAGCGTCTCCATTCGCCGATCTAATGGTGGCCTTCACATGCAGTAGCGTCTGTGACAGATCCATGTACTCGTCCCCGTGACCCGGAACTATGAACTCCACGGGCGAGTCGTCTGTCAGGGAGGAGATGGGCTTGTACTGCACCCATTTACCACTCTCTATACTGGTCTGCGTGGGCGGTAGCGAGAACAGGTCCAACTCGGTCTTGACACACTCGCACGACTTCTGATGTAGAAACGCCATTATCCAAAAATGTCCCTCACGGTACTTCTGCTCTTCTTACGTCGCACAACGGTCTTGCTTCTCCTCTTCTTAGCGACGCATTTTGCGGGCTTCCTTTTCCTCTTGGGCGCAGCGCGCTTCTTCTTCTTCCTAACTCCGAGGAGTTTAGCCAGAGACTGAGGGGTCACTCGCTGTACGCGCCTCCTCTTATAGGTGCCACCACCGCTCAGCACGCGATCCAGTTTTTCATCGGCCTTACGTTTCAGCGACCCGGTAAACTGCCTGAGTCGGGCGTTGGCTGCGACTCGGGGGTCGGCTGTGCCCGCCACCACGTCGCCCAAGAAGCCCACACCGGACCTCAGTGCCTCCTTACCCAGCGCCGATGCGCCGGATCTGATCAACGGGACCACTGTACGCATCAGCCCGCCTAGGAAACTGCCGATGCCGTGACCGCGTTGGAAAGCGGCTCCTCTGAATACTGTGGACACTCCGTGCCCAGACTGCTGTTGGTGGTAGTACGCCAGATAGGGGTCGTTCGGGTTCATTGCTGCTGCTGCTGCTCTCTGCGCAGGTGAAGCTTCATGCACGTAGTCCCGAAGTGGAATGGCAGGTGGTGTCCGACGCTGTCCCTTAAATCGATTTCCACACTATCGAAGGAGCTCTTCATCAGCGGCACGTAGTGAGGGTCGGTGAAGTGCACGGTGATACTCGCGCCGTAGATGTAGTTTTTTGCGTCGATGTTCACAATCTTTAACAAGGGCGCTACAGTGTCACCTACTAGCTGAGGTTCCACCAGGTCACAATACACGTACATGTGCGAAGGGATCCCGGCCAGTAAGTTGGGCGGTCTTATAGCTTTTCTATGTTTGATTAAATCCACATTGTGCACATCGTATCCCAACTGTAACGCTAGGTGGGGCTAAATTCCAGTTGCACCACAGTCTGGTCTATCGAGATCAATTCCACCTTCCCAATCTCTTTGTCGTACTCAAACTGGCATTGGTATAAGTCCAATTTTGGAATGGCGTTGATGGCGTTGACCAGTTCATCGATGTCTTTATAGTTTCCGGCTTCCACCTTTACCGCGGTCAGTTCAGGCTTGTCGGTGTCATCCTTAGTGTAGAGATATACGCGAGCGTCCTCCCCCACTGTGACAAACGAGCATGGGTAATGGACCTCAACTAAAGCGACTTCCCATTCACCATTGCCACCCAATCGCACGACTGACGGTAGATGGGTGATGTAGTTAGCCACGGTGTTGTTTGGATAATAGTCCATTGAGCTGTTGCTGGGCAACGTCAGGTACAGCTGTCTGCGCTTTGTCGTCATAGCAGCTGTTGCACTTCAGATGCGGGTACCCACGAGTTGAAGTCCTCTCCGTAACCGACCCACTTGACCAAGTAGCGCTTACTGCGGCCTCACCCTTTGGTGTCCAGTATTTTATCTATTTGGTACAGGCGTTCCAGGGCGACCGTTACCTTTTGCATCTCATGCTCGTAGAAGCGCCCTTCCAGCAGCGTCCCGTTCAGGTCGCGCAGCACGTACAATGGCAGAGGATGTGACCCGTATACGTGGTCCACCACAAACAGCTCCTTACTCCAGTTAGTCTCATAACCTTTGGCGAACGTGCCCTTCTCCTTGGCTATGCGCACCGTGTCACCCGGCTCAAACCTGGGCTTGCGCCGCCGGATCGCCTTTCCATACATGTGACGCCACACCTTATACACCGTTTTACCATCGCCGCTGTCCGCGTCCACGGGTCGCAGACCACCACCCAGGCTCTTGTGCGGGCTGCGGTTGTAGGCATCCACAAGCCTGTCCAACACGTCGATGTAGCGATACGTGTTTTTATAGGTTAGGTAGCACCACATGCGGTTCTTGAGCGTGCGGTTGACTCGCTCCACCACCGCCGCCTTCACGTCGGGGTTCTGCGTGGTGACGTATGTGACACCGTGACTCTTGAACACTCGCTTGGTAGCGGCCCCGGTGAACTCCGTCCCCTTGTCAGTCTGTAGACAGCGAGGAGTCGCCTCGGAGAATATCCTCTCGAACGCTGCCGCCACCTCTTGCCCGCTTTTCCTCCTCAGTGGTACTGCGAACAGCCGCTTACTGAATACGTCGATCACAGTCAGCAGGTAGTTGACCCCGTCGTTGTGCTGGCTGAGACCGTGCATGTCGTTCAGGTCCGCCTGCCACAGCTCCTGAGGCCCGAAAACAGCGTAGCGGTTGCGGGGAAACCGCTTGCGTGGCGGCTTGTGCAGTGTGTAGGTGTCCTGGGCGCGCAGCCATTCCATCGCTCTGCGTTTCGGGAGGCGCGCGGCTCTGGCCAGAGCAGCCACCCCACCAAGGGAACCGGGCTGGCTCGGGTCATAGTACAGCTTCTCCATTACGGTGAGAACGGCTCCCAGTTGTCCAATGACGATTCCTGGTCGGGTTCCTCGGTTATTATCCTTCTCCTGGCCACCGGAGGTCGCGGTCTCAGGCGGTCTAGCATTGGTGTCAACCTCGGTGACAGGGGTGTTGAGGAGGCCGTCGTGTCTCCCCAGGGGCTCGATGCAGTGTCCAGCCCCCCGCATAGGTAACGCAACGCCGTGGGATTGCTCATGTATTCTTTGGGCACGTTCATGTTTTTCAAGGCGGTCATCACTTGTTGCCAACCGGTAGGCAATCGGTCCGCCCTTCGCGCTCTCACTATGCTGTGCGCGATGTCCACTATATTGGAATTGGGGACCTTCTCGTTGTTCACATACACCGCCCCACTGGCGTCCCAGGCGATGGGGCTGCCTTGCTGGGTCATGAACCGCAACAAGTTGCGCGCCACCGACTTGTAGATTTTTGGGAACGATGCCAACACCCCCTCCTCCGAGGTGCTAGACTCGCGTTTCACGTGACTCGGACCTGCCTCTCCCTCCTCCTCCTCCCCCTCGATGATTGACAGGCCTATGGGTTGACGTTTAGCCGCGGAAAAGTGCAGGAACCGCTGTAACACCTGTTGATATTGTTTCCATTTTTCCGTATCGTTCAGCCGCTTGTCGCTCAGTATGCGATGCATCTCAGCGTCCAGGCCGGCTGGCTTATTGGTACTGCCTGCTCCTCCTCCTCCTGGTCCTGGTACTTCTCGCAATCTCTCGATGAGCTCCTGCGGTACAACTACCATTTTCTTAGCGTGCTCCATTTTTTCAAATTACTTTCTGCATCAACACAGGCAACACCGCACTCAACAGCAAGGGCAGGAGGATCCCACCACCCCGTTGTACAAGGTAGCGTCGCTTCTTGACCCAACCCTCACCGCGTTTCACCAGCCGTCTGAGCGCCTGTTTGTGCTTTCTCAACTTTCGTTTATGACAGGTGGTGAGCGGCACGTTCCCGCGTAACACGTTGTACGCACACTCACACACTGACCTGATACGGCTGTTCTCGCACGCTTTTAACAGGGCCTTGCGTTCCTTGGGTGTAGCGTGCACCAGAGCAGTCAGCAGGGCTGTGTCTTTCTTCACGCGGTGCGACATGATGACTGACGCTGGCGCGCGCTCAGCCTATTTATCACTTTTTCTTGGGCAGGTACACGTAGTTAACCGGGTCGTCTGGGAAAACGGCCGAACGTACGCGCATCTCCTCGGGTGTAGACTGTTTCAAGTCTATCAGCAGATAGGCGTGAGGATCGCGCGTGGCGTCCGCGTAAGCCTCCTCCACAAATTTGGGGTTCTCTGGGTATACTTGGCGAGCCAAGTGTTTGATCTGAGCGCGGTCCCGGGGATTCTTGAAACACACTATGTAATGAGCGTTCAGCGATATGTCGCGCTGGCCTCTGCCCTGATGAAACAGGTTTTGCGTGATGAAGAACACGCTCATGTTGCGGTGATGGGAGCCCTTGGTGAACAGGTCCGCCACGCCGGGGCCAGCCTCACGCATCATGTCATCGACGATAACCAGGGAGGGCTCGCTACCATCGTAGTCGTCCAGGTCGGGCAGGCCGGCTACGTAGCGCACAGTAGGGTCATCAGCTCCTCCTCCTCCACCGCCGCTACCGCAGTGCCAGGTGATACGGGCGAAGCGCGTATCGCACATGCGGTTGGCGTGCTCTATGAAGCGAGCCACAAAGTGCGACTTGCCGCTGCCCGAAGGCCCAGCCACGATGGCGGTGAACGGGTGTTTCCACCTCAAGTCCATGGTGGCTACTAACACAGCCACGCACCGCCTCGACTCTTATAATTAATTGAGTTTTTTTGTATATTATTTTTATTTTTATTTTTTTTATTTTTATTTTGAATTGATTAGGATAAAGGAATAAGGTTTTTTTTTATTTATTTATTCAAACAAATTCTAGAAGAGCTTCTTTGCTGCCGGGGGGACCGCTCCTCTTGACCAGACTCATCCTCGACCCCACACCCACGTTGTACTGGCCGATGACATGGTCTCCCAAGACGGCCAAGTATCTACGAGGCATGTAGATCCTCAGCGGGTCGTCACCAGTCAGCCCCTCCAAAGTGACCATTATCGCCTCACCATAAGGAGTATCCACCCGCTCAAATGACCGGATGGGGTAAGTGATGTTGTCCCGCAGATCGGCTATGCGGGTATAACCCCCCGCCTTGCAGCTGTTGAGAGCTGACTTGAGGTCTCCTGTTTGGTCCATGCTGCTCGTTGAGTGTCTGGATGTGGAATGGTTGTGGCTCACCACCGAGTCGTATTATATAGGCTCACTGCGTCAAAAAATTGTTTACGTCATTGTGTGTGTGTGTTTTTCCGGGTCGTTGTGGTGTTTACTTCTTGCGCTTTGGGATGACGCAATCGCCTCCAGCCTTACGTTTTCCCTCGCAAACTGTTGTGCAATCGCGGGTCTTACGCCAGGCGGGTAGTGGAGTCACGGTCCTGCTAACTCCGTTAATTTTAGGCACTCCGGTATCGCTATTAATCCACATATTTTCTAGTCTCGTTTTCAGGTCCGTGAGGCATATGCAAATTTCATCGTCTCTATCCTCATCCAAGTACAGGCCGCAACTGTGCGTAGGGCGTCCACCTTTGAATACCGACATCTTCAATAAAACGTTTCCTAAGTTGGCAGGGTTCTTTACTGTATATTGACATTCGGCATCGCTCCAACTGCATGATGGAGAATCGGTAGGCGTATTCCTGTCCACTGTCCATCCAACAACGGGCTTCTTGCTCCTCTTCTTAGTTATGGCGGTCTAGCATTCTCATCCATGGCGTCCAGCTCCTCCATCAGAGAGCGGATGGTTCGGTCCACCTCGGTTGCGCTGTTGCTGCTGCTCATGGCGTCTCGGGCAAAACTGAGGCCGCGGTAGCGGACCTCAGGTTTATATACCGGCAGCGCGCGCAACCGGGTATGTCCCCGCCGAGCGGTGGCGGCCAAAGAAGGCGCGCCACGACAGCAAGCCGCTGAGCAATTCAAGGGTACAACCTTGAGCGTCAGCAAACCGCTAAGCAACTCCTTCCTGGGCAACCCCTTCAGGGCCCACCTCGACGCGCGCCGCCGACTGTCCCCGGTCGGCGGGGGCTTTTTAAGCCGCACATAGGCCATAACATGGGGGGGATGACGTCACCGGGGGGGATGACGTCACGGGGGAGGTGACGTCACGGGGGGATGACGTCACGGGGGGGGGCTTATCCTCAGCTAGCTCTGTGGATAAGTCCACAACCATATAGTTTTTGATAAAGGAATATCGTTTATTTTTATAGTTTTTTTTTGATAAAGGAAATTTTGTTTATTTTTTCGCTTTAATCTTTAATCTTTATTTACATTTTTTTAAATTATAATCTTTACTTAACCCCCGTTTACAATAACCTTTGCAAAGACCTGGTCGATTTCTAAAAGAAGTAAATTAATCACGCGTTGACAGGCAACATGCGGTTTATTGATGCCATCCAAAGCAGCTTGAACTTGTAGGCGTTTTTGTTCAGGCAACCGCTTCTTAATCCACATCCTGATGGACAATTCGGCAAAGTGACCCGTTGTGTAATACTTCACGGTCTGTAGGAACATCTCCGCATCGATTGACTCAATGTCTTCAATTACAGATCTAACTGTAAATGGTTTTGTATGATAATATTCACCTTCCAGTGACACATCAATTCCAACATTAAACATTTTGTTAGGTCTAGTCAGTGAAGGAGCTTGTGAGCAAATGATTCTAACATAAATAACTGAAGAACTCTCACTAATGAGATAACCTCAGGCAGTCACGTAGTCCTTACCAAAACATGTTGTAATACTGGAAAATGATGGGGAAGGGAGTATTTTATTTATGTTTTTTTTATCTTTTATTTTTCTTTGGTTTTTTTTATCTTTTATTTTTCTTTATTGAAAGAAGAAAAAGAATTTAGAGTGACTAGAGCCCTCCCAAACTGTTTTTATGGTCATTGACTTTAAAATCACCAAGGTAGATAGGTAATCATTGTTTTGTGGCCAATCCGCTTCCCAAGCACTCTTACCACAGCAAAAACAAGTGTGCTGCAAATTACTAGAGTCTGAAAAGCGATACACTTTAACAATTCTTGCAGGATACAGAACTCTATTACAATAATGCTCAGTGTACTGACAGTAGCGGCATTGATAGACTCTCTTGCTATTGTATCTATTATACAAGTCTAACACCTGAGGATCCGTTTCGGGGTTGTTAAGCACTAACACATGTTCCCGAACATACCCCTTGAGGCAAGATGCAACGTATCGCTGTATAGGCACTGGCAATTGTGCAATCCCCTGACACAGAATGTATTTATTCTTTCTTATTACAATACACGATTGCTGAGCTAGCGACAGTGGGTTGTATGCTTCCATGACTAACTCAAGATTCAGACTGGTCAAGCACTTAGCTTGAGGAGTCTAGTAAGTAAACAAGTTATATAATGAGGGATTTTCCTCCGTGAACAACAAGTCCACTAATGAGTAAACAAATTATATAATGAAGGATTTTTCCTCCGTGAACAACAAGTCCACTAATGAGTAAACAGATTGAGTTTCTCTAAGTTTCAGTTTAGGTCAGAGAGTCAAACTATTACCATCAATATGGACACTGATAATGTATGGGAGAGCAGTATTCCTGATGAGGACCTCCTCAAGATCGTTGAGGGAATCGAGGAAAAGTATACTAATAGCGTATGGGAAGGTAATATCCCTGATAAGGAACTCCTCGCTACCGTTGAGGCGGTAGAAGAGGAATATGCTCTCCAACTGCGAAGGGAATATGAAGAAATGTGGGAACGGATAACTACGTGTTGGTGCTCCCAACCTACATGTAATGAAGAATGGGAACAATATAATGCAGACTGGGAGAGTCTTCGTGCTCTTGAGATTGCAATGGAGGAGTTTATAAAATAAAAAAAATAAAATTATAATTCATACAAAAATAATAAAATAACATGAATAAATAACAATGGAGAAGTAAACCGGTCGGGGGGGTGTGTCATTGGGGTTGTTGGGGGTTGTGGGTGGGGGGGGGGTTGTCGGGGGGGGGGTCATGGGGGTTGTTGGGGGTTGTTGGGGGGGGGGCACAGGGCTGATCCTCCCAATCCTCAGCTTGCTAAACTTTGTCACTTTGTTTTTGTTTGTTTTTGTAATTCTTTATTGTAACTCTTTATTTCTTTTTTTGGATAAAGGAAAAAGGAAATTAGGGGTTTTTTTATTTTTAATCAGAATCCGAGTCCTGAATATATACAACGTTGGGCCCCGGTTCCCCACTCGGCCCCACCTCCGGCTCAGGTTGTTGCCGCTCGGGCCCTGGTTCCCCACTCGGCCCTGCCTCTGGCTCCGGTTGTCGAGGCTGCTGCTGCGGCTGTGGCCTGCGCTGGAGCTGGGGTCTAGGCCTTGGCCGCCGATGCTGGAGGATTAACCCCCGACGGATCTCACGATGGACCCTGTTGGCCTCCTCCTCTTCTCGCCGCCGCTGTTGCTCAGCGTACTCAGGGGTCCACCATCCCTGAGGTACGCGGGTCGGCTTGACGATAGCTGCAAATAACGAACCAACATTAATATTAATTTTTTTTATGATATTTATTGATATTATAATAATGAGATTTATTGATATTATAATAATGAGAAACTGAGGATTGCTACTCACCAACTGGTTTTTTAATGGGTCTCCTCTTGGGGGTAGGCGTCTGTGTAGAGGCATCGCCACAACGCCTCGGGCCAGGAGCATCGGGAGCAGCCGGGGCATCTCCTGTCTGGGTGGAGGCGCACCTCGTGGCAGGAGCAGCGGGAGCAGCAGCGACAGCGGCCGGGGCATTTCTGTGGGTGGCAACGTGCCGGGCCACCTTATCTTTTCTGCCAAATTGTTTCCCACAGATTCGGCATGGGAAAAGAGGAGCATCTCCATGCGTCAGCATGTGCCGGCGCAAATGGTCACTGCGCGAGTACCTCTTGTCACAATACATGCAAGTATAC
The DNA here is from genome assembly GCA_963675035.1 of Allygus modestus. Taxonomy (NCBI): domain Eukaryota; kingdom Metazoa; phylum Arthropoda; class Insecta; order Hemiptera; family Cicadellidae; genus Allygus; species Allygus modestus. The sequence continues at coordinate 35,374,926 of OY776113.1, read as the reverse complement.
TCCATCGTGGCTGCAGTAAGAATGATTAAGACGTGGAGAGACCGGCGGGTGAAAGCGGAGGCGCGCGCGGTAAACATCATGTAGGCGATAAACAAGGAAAGCAAACGGCACGTAGTGGAAGAAGCCATTAGTAAACAGGGGGGGGTCCATGGGGGTTGTCGGGGGGGGGGGGGTCCATTGGGGTTGTCGGGGGGGGGGTCGACACAGGGCTGATCCTCCCAATCCTCAGATTGCTAAACTTTGTCACTTTGTTTTTTTTGTTTTTTTTTGTTTCTTGTAATTTTTTCTTTATTTAATTCATTTTTATTTCATTAAGACATAATTCTAATGATTACATTAAGTGATACTTAAATCTACGATGATACATGAATACAAAATATGAAGGATGAAAACTTACAATACGATATGATAATATAAATAAGCTTAAACTAGGGGAATACATTTCACCCAGAGGAGGGCCACCTCTTCGTTGGCGATGAGGTTGTGGAGGCGCTGCTGGACCTCCTCCAGGTCACCGGGTTGATTCGCGACGTAGCGCCGCCTGATATAATGGTGACGCCCGTCGGGACCCAGACACCCCCATCTCAATATGACCAATCGGTCTAGGATAGCGATTTCGACATCGGCGATCACATTTTGGATCACCTGGTGGTCCCACAGTGTATAAGTTGCAGTAGACATGGCTTCTGCTTGTGGAATGAGCGTTAGCTTGTGGAAGAGCAGTAAACATCCCGTAATGGGGAAAAAACCGGTGACAAACAAGGAAAGTAAACAACACGTGCAGGGGGGGGATGACGTCACGGGGGGGATGACGTCACGGGGGGGGATGACATCACGGGGGGGGGGATGACGTCACGGGGGGGATGACTTCACGGGGGGGCTCCTCGGCTCCTCAGTTTGCTAAGGTGGTCCAGAACCGGCTATGGCACCCTACTGACGTTCATGATCTGAAACAGAGCATACCGAATCATGCAGATTTGTAAAAATAAATAATAATAAGGAAGAGGGGGGGTTCGAGTCTATGCAAATGATGTCTAATTACATCGAATTATCCACAATTAATCTAATTAATGATTAATCAATTTATGGTTTGGAGGAAAGGAAATTGGTGGGTGGGTACAACATTAAAACAGCACAAAATAACAATGGAACTATGGAGAAGGAATATTTCAATTAACAACCCATGTATTTTATAATTAGTAAGTCACTAATTACGATATCTAAATTTCCCATAAAAATCAAAATATTTAGGGTTTTTTATAAATTAAGTATAAACCAGCACTCTTTATAATAACTAAAACCTGGTTTGAATCTAAAGATGTAACTCAAATCCTAAACTATCAGGATACAGAACTGGTAGTAAAAAGCAAAGGAAACTAAACAAAGATATTGGTTCTAGCATGATGTTGCTATTTTAAAATAATAGAAAATTATTTGAGTTTTTATAATGGAGTCTAAAACGATACTTATGAAATATTTAAAACTCATTTAGATATTTACTCTTTAGAGCATTATTGTTACATAATACTCCTTAGTGGCTATTGAGATGTTCTCTGTCATTGTTATAAAACAGTAGGTAAAGAGTTTTACATCATGAGTAATATCATGATTTTCTTATAAAAATGATTCATACAATTTAATATTAATTTACATTACAACTAATAATAAGAAGAATGAATGTTACTGACGATTAATAATCCAAGAAGAAGAACGCAATTCACAGAACAGCACAAACAGAAGCGGAGCAATACTGGGACACAACTACACACTGTGAAGTCCAGACGAAGAATGAGTCAGGAGTCAACGCGGAGCGGATTGGTGGGGAGTGCGTGGTGTGTCGGTTCTCACGGGTGTATGCAGCTGCCAGGAACGATGCGTGTGAAAAGGGGTCGACACGGAGAGGAGTGGTAGGGAGTGCATCAGGTGTTATAACAAAAACTCACCCTCTGTCTGAGAATGTGAACATAAAACATAAAAACCACCCTCCTCTAATGGAATTCGAAGAAGGGTCCTTTGTTAATGACCACCCGCTGGGCAAAACACCACCCTCCTCTGATAAATTCTGAGAAGGGTCCTTTGTTAGTGATTGCCACCGGGCAATAAAACTCACCCTCTGTCTGGGAATGCGGATGGAGGGCCCTTTGTCACAGGGTCAATGTCATCAATCACTGTCATGGTCAAGATGGTCGCCAGGGGGGGATTTATTATGCAAATAATGTCTAATTACATTAAATTATGCGCAATTTATCTAATTACTTATTAATGAATACTAATTAGATCAATTGCAGTTATGAATATTAATTAGGGTAATTAGAGTTATGAATATTAATTAGGGTGATTAGATGTATGAATATTAATTAGGGTAATTGGGAAAACAAAATCGGGGAGTTTGCAAATTTCCTCCGCCACCCCCGCCACGCACAGAACCGGCCAATATATCCTACTAACATAAAGTCATTAAAAGTAGTTCAATGAAAGTTAGTTTAATGAAAGTCATTTAAATTTTAATGATTCATTGAAATCCATATTCCAAATTGCTAATAAAACGATGTTTAAAAGGTATACGCTGTTTTAAAGCCTACTACGATTAAATTACGTAACACATCAGGGGGGTGGGGGTATGGTCAAGCGTTATGGTGCGTTACATGGGGGAGGGAGGTCTGAAATTACGAAAAAAATGCGTTAAGTAATATGTGTATGGCGCCAAGCTATATTTTAATTTATCCCTAGCAGACAAAATATATTACTTCTTAGTCATCCTCGTACAGCAAACCTGTGTAATTTGTTTTGCATTCGTATGTATTCTAAATTACGTGTTATATGTAGCTAGTTTATAATTTGTACCTACCTATGTCTAATCAACCCCCCCCCCACCCATTTTACGGTTTAGGTACAAGGGGTGCAATAAATTATAAAAATATGTTGCTGTCAGTTTCGAGGTATATTACACGTAGGAAACCATGCTTTATTACTGTTTAAAGGTGAAGTATGTTCCTTATTTTATGGTTGCGCATTTATAATCACATGCATGATGGTATTATTCCGCAATTCAAGCGGTTAACCTTTCAATGCTGTTTGATGTTTGTGCTGAAAATGTCTTATTTTTGACTGTTATTGTTTTTTGATGCATTCATTGTATGTTGTTGTTTGAATTGTTTTTTTGCACTGTGATTTGTATAGGCTAATGAGCAATTAGTGATGATCCAAAAGCCATCTGTTACCTGTAACACATTGTTGTGAATTGTGAAATGGTGTAAACCGTATATGGATAAATAAATACCGTACGTGTTACGTGGGAACGTCGTTAAACTCGAAAATATTGAATTCCTCCATTTGTAGGCCTACATGATACGAGTGCAAAATACCATTTTTCTCTCATATAATGCTAAGCAGAGTAGTAGGGTAACCCGGACAAGTTTTTACCTACACAATAATGAGAGTGCAACGCGAATTTACTATGTAAATAAATATAAACCTCATCAACACTAAACCCATCCTCTTTCCTAGTTTCACAAAACATATTTATAAATTAGCGAGACATAAAATTGTATTTATTTTGCATAAGAAATATCATCGGACAGATTACCCAGGTGCGCTGTAACGAGAACAACGAAATTGAGGTATTAATGTAAAAAATATACAACACCATGAAAGCACTTACCAAGTTTCAAAACAAAATATTAATAAATAAGGGATATATCGAATTGTATTTATTTGCTATATGAATAACATGGGATGAACACAAAACCCATGTTTACATTACTGTATGCTGGTTAGCTGAACTGTGGCGGTGTATTATGGGGATTCTAATAGATCACAATCAGAAAAGGCCATATACCAAGTTTTTCCAATACATATTCATAAATAAGTTAGAGATCCAATTTTGCTAATCCTATATATTAATACGATTTTGACCATTGAGATATCAAAATACTTGTCCTGATTCATAGTTGTGCATCGAGTTTTTTTTATTGTCCGATATTTTCATTCCTCAAATTGTGTTTCTGCCCATAACATTAACATGGGGAATAATGATTTTTCCCTTTTATTCAAGCTGTTAATACAATATGTACAGATCAACAAGGTACCTCGTTGGTTCAGATTATTATATAGATGTAACAAAAATATGTTATAGCCTATATCTATCTATATAAACTGTATATCATTTGCTAAGGAGTATTTTAGAATTACTTAAATGTTAATATAATTCTAATGTTTTAGACATTCCACGGTAAGATGTCAAATTTTAAGTATTGAACTTTAATTCAGAGATCAATTGTATCAAGTTGTATTCCGAGTACTTCGGAAGGGTTTAAAAACTTCACGCTTCACGTTTCAAATAAAAAAGGGAAGTTCTTTCAACTGTATGAACTCTGAGAGGACAATTCACAGTGGCAAAGGACAATGGGATCCCGGCGTAAATTATAATTAATTATTGATAAGTTTAATAATATTGGTATACAACCAATAAATAAACACAATCCCCACTTCAACTAACGCTTCAACTCATTTGTTGTTTATATTTAGTGATTCTTAATGATATGTTGCGCCTTCAGTGGGGTGGCCTGCAACCCACGTACATATCACAATTTATTTGCATTGACAAATGTGCAGGCGCACACTTGTCAATTGCGGGGCGCGGCGCAACGATCGAGTTGAAGGAACAGGAACTGTATAGAGAGCGACTCTTTTCTAGAATGGTTAAGAATTATTTGCTCATTTAGACAATGTGGGACGATTTAAAATTCGCGTTTCCCGCGCAAATTATACCTTGTGGAATTTAGACTATCTTGTGGGACGGTAGTTACTAAACAGTTAATTTAAATTATTAATAATTAATTTAAAACAATGAATATGAACAAGTTGTCCAGCGGCAATTTTAAAAATGTGCCATTTAAAAAAGGACGGCAACATTTCAAGTAGGTTGTTGATATTTTTCACCAGCAGAACGACCTCTGAAGACCTTTTTTCTGTGAACGTTACTTTTATGGGAATACTTGGGCTAAAAACTCTACGAACCTTGATGATACACCAGTGACTCATTCCGTAAATGAAATATACCGGCTGGATTGTTAACGTCTTTGCGGCCTGATGACTCATATATAAATGAAAGTGATCTAGACGAAAAACTAGTTATGGGAGTCCAAAACCTACTAAAATCACGCTAATAAAATAGGAAAATACGTCTGCTGCAAGAAACGCCGGCTACGGGACGGAGTCGCCGCAGACGGTAAAACCCTCGATGAGTCGCCGGTGACTGACGCAGTGTTAGAGAATATAGGAACAGTAGACTAGAAGGGGCTAAACAAGTTGCTCCATCTAAAATCCTGAGTACCTAAAATAAATGTTACAGTTATTTTTTCTGCCAATAGGTGTCTTTCAAAACATACTATTAGGCAACGAGGTAAATATATAGAGAGAGAGGTTTAATCCCGTGTTAAAAAAGCCTCACTGGAGGATATTTTTATAGACAAAACATCTGGCCAAAGACTAATATAACTTGTGAAGAGAGGATTTGATTGGTTGTTGCATAGACTATCTACTGTGGTTAGTCTATAGTTATTGCCATGCTGCGGGAGCAGAGTTGACAGAGGGTCAGAATGGCGAGGCCATATACGGGAGTGTTTAAAAAAGTCAAAGTGTCAGGAAGTCCAAAGAGAATTTCAGTCTCTAAAGGCCTAAAACGCCAATATCAGTCCCTGTTTTAGAAAGTCCAAGGATTTTTATAAATAAAAACAGTCTCAAAAGGTCCAAAGATCAGAAAGTCCAGAAATACAGTTCCAACAAGAAGTAATTATATTCTAAAAGATTATAACTTTTGTAAGAGACTGTCTTGGACCTTTTGAGACAGGGGATTGAAATATAAAACCCCCGTCGCAGCAAACCTGCGAACTAGGCGAATTTCCAATACATGTATATATGTTTCTCTCTACCACACAAAGCCAGTCACCAAGTTTCATAAAAATACATAAATAAATAAGTGATAAATGGCATTTTATTTATTCTTCATAAGAATAACTTAAAGGCTGAGTACACAGGTTTGCTGCAGCAAGAAAGATAATAAATGGATTTTTATGCAATTATCAATGTATAACTTAACCAGGTGAAGCTAAATACCAAGTTTTATTAATTTATGATTATAATTAAGGGAGATATAAAACTTAACTTATTCTCCATAGGAATAACATTAGGACTGAGTATGCAGGTTCGTTGCTACGGGGACAATCGAAAAAAGGATTTGTGCAAATATCAATATACCAGTACTAGATGAAGCATGAAGCCACATACCAAGTTTCATCAATATACATTCGTAAATAATCGAGATATCAAATTTTATTTATTCTCCATAAGGATAACATTGGTCAACGTACTGTGTTTAGCACTTTGAATATATCTGTAGCGGTTGGACGTAGAATCACAATTTAAACACCAAAATTATTATTTTGTAGAGCTGAACTGATTGTTAAAATCAAATGTGAATTTTACAGTCAAATTAACTGAGGAAAAGCTAAAAACCATTTTCCCATATGATTAACATGGGAGATTTTATGAACAAGTTTTTAGGATTTTCTCCGCAACCACTTAACCTAGGTTAATTATTCAAAATACTATGTTATTTGTTTTTTAAGCTTTATAAAATGGTCTAAACAAAAATTTAGTGTTTTTAAAATCTTAGGGTGAAAACTGCAAAAAGCTGATTTTTGGAAAATTTTAAAACCCCTTCCCATGGTCCGATTTTTTTGGATTTCGAAATAAAAGTCATGAATGTTGCTTTACACGTTTGTGTATAATTTCTTTGAAATCAGATGTTTTTTCTAAAAGTTATCGTGTTAACGGACACACGCACACACACACACACTCACACACACACACACACACACACACACACACACACACACACACACACACACACACACACACACACACACACACACACACACACACACACACACACACACACACACACACACACACACACACACACACACACACACACACACACACACACACACACACACACACACATATATATATATATATATATATATATATTAGTTTTAAGCATAATTTTATAAACAGAGTACCCTTTTTGGTTTGAACATAATATGTTTAATTAATTCCAAAAAGGGTACTCTGTTTATAAAATTATGCTTTAAAAGTAACATATTAATAGCCCTAATCACTCTGTTCTTTTCAATACATAAATGTATATATTTGAACGAATAGTGTTTTTGCATCTGGGGACCTCAAAACAAAAAGTGATCATGGTCTCGGGCTTAAGTCTTACCATGAGACCTACGGTAATAGCTTCTTCCCTATAGGGGAAATTCGCTAAAAACGAGTTTCAGAATTGTGTCAAAAGGTCCAGGAAGGTTATAGCTGCCAGGGGCACAGTTTCACTCGGGCATTCATGCGCAGAGTTTGCCTAAAACTTACTGAAGGGGTTTTACCATCATCAATTGTTAGGGGCTATATCAGCGACCAAAAAATAACATCGACTTGCAATCGCGCGATGCGTTTGAAGCCGGACAGCCTCTGAGTGGTGGGGATGAATCCCCCTGAGCCATGCACTACCGAGCGTCGCTGGCGCTGTCCCGGCGAACTCCGTGCCAATAATAGATTGTATTTAATTCTTATTATTTACCTCATTACCCTCAGTGAATAACCTTTTTTCAATGACTTTTAGCCTTTCCCAAATGGAAAAAACCTTACTCGTACGAAATATACGAGTATGAGGTTTGATTGAGAAGATTAATCAACGTCAACTGAATCTCACGCTAAAAGTATAAGTTTTTTTATAACAAATATATTTGGTTTCCTACATCAATCAAACATATAGGAAAAAACAGGCCTATTCATGTTTTGAACGATTGAGGTAAAATTTGTGTTTTACAACTGTGTCAGTTTGGAAACCTTATCATTATTCCTATTTATTTTAAGATATTATACTGAAAACTTTTACCCGAGCAATTCATAATAATTAGAGAATAACAACAAGCATAAACACGTAAAGTGTTGAGAAGTAACGTGTGAGAATTGGCGATGTACACAGTCAGCGTGCCGCACCGTTGGGCAAAAGCTGTCGGATAACTTCTAATTTTGAGGTTGCCTGCAGGCTAAACTAAGCATTTTGAGAGAAGATACGAAAAATACAAGTTTTTTAATCATGTCTTTTACGAAAACTCGCTCGCTGACAAAACTCGCCAGAGCAAATAATAAAAAAAATCCTTACAGATAAACTTTTTTATGTCTAAATTAAAAACTAAAACTTGATCTTTTTAATTTTTTTAAGTCGTTAAAAACATTTTATGTTTTATTCAAATTGGACCCATTGCCATTGGCAAACTGCTTTATTCAATTATCTTAACTACTGTACGTTTAAACGGTTGCGGTTGTAATGAAACGCGGCGAATTTAAATTTGTGCCAGTAGCGCGGCCAGAGGCTGAGGCGTTTAAGTCTCTGAGTGGTGGGGGGCTGGCTTCAACTACAGTAATGTATGTACTGCATAGTGGATAGGGATTGCCAGTCTATGTTATTCTTTGGTCGCTGGGCTATATTTAATAAGTATTAATTCTTCTAGGCATTTTTTAATAATGTTCATTTGTATGCGACTTATACGATTTATTGATAATGCTAAGTTTGTACAGCATTATAGGTCATTTTTATTGTATACAATCATAAAATTTAAAGTAGCTCAGTGGTATATCAGAACAAATATTGTAGTTTATAAAACTATTTTTTTCTTTTTCTTTTGAATGTTTCATTGGTTGAGTATTTCTTCTTGAAGGTAAGAATGTTCTTTTGATTATTTATTTATTTTTTATGTTTTCAAAAGTTTCCTAGAGTAAAAATCCTTAAAAACAACAATTACTAAAGACAAGTTTCAGTTACTCATCTATTTATTTTTTATTTTCTGTGTTCAGAAATAGTCTGAATTTAAATCATTTCGTTGATTCGTTAAACTAGTTTTAGAGGAAATAGGAAAATTTAAGTCCGGAATGTAAAGGTTTGTGTTTAAATTGATTGATTTTGTGGTCTCTAGCATATAAATTTGCTTCTTTTGTTCTTAAAGTGACCAGTGGGCAAATTTTGGATGTTTTGGGATTTTAGGTACATTATAAAGATTCATGATGTACTGTATAGAACTGCAACGCATACTAGCTGGGTACTGGAACCCCTTCAGAAAGCCGTAGGCAACCACGGTGCATGAATGCAATGAGTGGAACTGATGGCCCTGGCGGCGAAACCCTTCATATCCTGGATCTTTTGACACTCAAATTTATATTTAATTCACTTTTCTCAAATGGTCTAAGACAGTTTTTTTTAACTTTGTACAAAGTCCGCTCAAAATCCTTACTGTTGAGACTGTATTGTTGACTTTCTTTGGACCTATTGAGGCTACGTTTTTATTCTATACAAATCTTTTGACTTTCTGGCACAGGGATTAAAATTTTCTTGTTGGATATTTTGAGACTGAAATTCACCTTTGTACTTTTTGAAACTTGGACCTTTTTCAACCATCTCTTATATACAGTTTCCTTCTTGCTATTGTTATTGAAGACTTATAAATTAACAACGGGCAATCAACTTTTTGAATGTAAAAGTTTTGACATTTTTGGCATTCGCAAATATCAAAGAATATCAAAATAATATCTTATTGTAAACATTCAAAAGTGTTTATTAATATTATTACCCTCTTGATTTAATTATTGCTCAATTGTAAACTAAAAACTATTAGTAAAATATGTTAATGTAAACTATTTGAAATTATTTTGACATTCGCGAATATAAAAATAACGTTGCAGTTTTATCATTAAAAATAAGTTGCTATTAAATTGTTGACTTATGAGTAAAAATGGTTAAAACAGTTAAAAAAAGGTTTTTTGGCACTAACAAGTTTTTCAAGCAAATGTCAAATATTTTACATTCGTGAACGTGCATAAAATATTAAAATTTTAACATACCGTAAGCTGGGGTTACTTTGCCCCATCTGGGGTTAGTTTGCTCCATTTTTAGATTTTGTTATATTATATAGTACATCTAAATTGCCTAACAGTAGCAGTGTGCTATTATTTTTTCCTGGTTGGCAACACTGTTTGTATGTTTCACTTCACATGCAAAAACAACATTTTCCCTCCATTTATTCTGTAGTTTTGTAGCTCAAAGACGATTATCTAATATTTCTTGAAAATTGTCGACCTGAAACTTTTATTGCCACAGAATTCTATACAACAAATCTCAAGGTAAGTGTATCACCAATATATTCATTGACATATTTACATTATAAATAGTGTTTTAAACCATCCTGATTCTCCTGTATTCAATTTATTAACCTAAGTTTTGTACTTTGCACCAAGTTTTGGGTTACTTTGCACAAGGTATTTTTTGGAGCAAAGTAGCCCCAAACTTATTCTTCTTAAATAATTTTAGCTTTTGGTTTGTTTCAGACATGCCTCGTCACTATAAAAGAGTGCTGGGATCTAGAAAATATGTAGATTACACTGCAGAAAAGTTGGAGTGGATGCAGTTAGAAGTAAACGATTGACCCAGCGTCAGGCAGCTGTGCAATTTAATATTCCTAGAAGAACAATAATTAATAAATTAAAAGGTGGTGAAAGGAAAAAGCCTGGACACCCGTTAACGTTCATAGAAGAAGAAGAGAACAAATTTGTGAAATGCATAGTGACATTTAGTGAATTTGGATTCCTCTTGGGCATTTTTGATTGAGAATGGTTGTGAAAACCTATCTGTCTCGCACAGGGCGGGCTATACCACACTTCCAAAACAACGTTCCAGGGATTGGGCCATAAGTTTTGTGAAGCGTCATACAAACTCTCAACAATATTTGTGACAAATATTAAGAGATCCAGAGCTGGTATAAATGAAGAGGTTCTGAGAGAGTATGTCAATAACTTAGGTGAAACTTGTAAAGGAGTACCAGATGAAAACTGCTGGAACTTTGAAGAGACAAATTTGACCGACAACCCCGACCAAAAGAAGGTTTTATGTAAACGGGAAACGAAATATCCATAACGAATATGTAATACATCAAAAATCAACATTTCCCTGATGTTTTGCGGTAATGCTGCTGGAGAGGTCCTGCCACCCTATGTGGTTTATAAAGTCCAAAACCTGTGGAATACTTGGACCGAGAACGGGCCGAAAGGTTGCAGATATAATGTCAGCCAAAATGGATAGTTTGACGCAACGTGTTTTGAGGATTGGTTTAAAACCATTTTATTGCCAAGACTCAAAAAGCAAATTGGGAAAAAGGTTGTTGTTTGTGACAATTTATCATCACATTTCTCTGTGAAAGTCTCACAACCATGTGAAGACAACAACATAGCCTTTGTCTGTTTGGCACCAAACAGCACGCATGTGACTCAACCGCTTGATGTTGGTTTTTTCAAGCCAATGAAGGAGGCATAGAGGAGAATAATCTCCAAATGGAAAGAAACTCCTGAAGGAGGTCGTAGCCTCTCATTGGACAAAAGTTGTTTTCCTAGGTTGTTTTCCTAGGTTGCTGAAAAAACTTATGGAAGACATTAATTTGAGTGAAGGCAAAAATTTAGTTTCAGGCTTCAAGGCTTGTGGTATTGTACCTATTGACGTTGACCCTCTGTTGTAGAAAATACCAGGAATAAATCAAGCACACTCCGATTCTAGCCTTCAAGAAATTGATGCGTCTTTTCTAGAGACTTTATCAGCAAAGAAGATCGAGTTAACAAAACCAAAATTGATCAAGAAAAAGAAACTTGGTGTGGTTCCAGGAAAAAGTGTCGGTCCAGAAATTTTGGAAAAATTTGAGACCCAAGAAGTACTGGTACCTGCTGAAGATGAAGCGATCACCAGTAACAGTAATAGCCAGAAGATAATGAAAGCCAGGCCAAAGGTATCGACAATTCTATTCAAAAAATCCAAAGGTTTTAAGAATGTTCATAGTTCAGAAGATGAAGACGATGATTTACTTGAAGAAGTTAATGAATTCGAACAGGATATTGAAACAGATAAGAGTATTCTAGAAATAGCTACAGGCCAAAAGACACTTTCAGAGGCTTTGTCTCTGAAACAGGTTAAAAAAGAAGTGGGCGAGTTTGTGGTGTTCGAGTATGAAGGGCAATAATTTCCCGGGAAAATCTTGAATTTTGACAGTGAGACAGTGGAAATAAGTGCGTTACAAAAATCACTTAAATCTTGGAAGTGGCCTGAAAAGGAGGATATCCACACATACAACTGGGATGATGTAGTTGAGCTGGTCATATAAACCAAAACTGGTTTCTAAACGAGATCTATGTAGTGTACCAGAGCTGGATAAGATCTATATGTTCTGAGAACTTGTTGTGGTTCTCATAACCCATAACAACCCAATTTTGGTTTAGTATTAATTGGCAATAAATTGTCTTCTGAATGATGGGTTTATTTTGCTCCAAAACCTATTACCCTAGTTTTTAACAATGGATTTAAAACCTGGAGCAAAGTAGCCCCGTCCTATCTTCTACTTTAAGTATGTAGAAGTTTAAGTATGTGCTTTGTAACCTTTAAGTATGTAGTGGTATGTCTTCCTTATATTTTTGAGTTTTAATATTTAAAAATATAGTATTATTTTCAAACAAAACCACAAAAGCGGTGCAAAGTAGCCCCTGCTTACGGTAGTTTTAGTTTTGACATTTTGAACAGACAATAAATATTCATAATTTGACATACTTGAATATCAAATGAACGTAAAATAATTACCAACCATTTGATTTGACATTAATTTGTTGTACGTTTATGTGACGTCAAATGAATATTCCGTGCTATGTGGGCACCTATTAAGATTGTTCTTAGGTACTTAAGTAGTTTTTGCGAAAGAACCAATTGGCCGCGGGGCTTAACTCATGATAACTCTTTTAGATGTGTATTTTTTTAATTTGAGAAATTGCTTGTTTACTGGAGATATTTTTCGAGAAGTAACTCAGGACTGGATTTAGGAGCTGTAGGCCCCTAGGCGCATCTAGTAATGCGGGCCCTTACCACCCTTGTTGGTTATGGAGACCTTTTTCTTGTTTCAGGTGTTTTTGTGTGGTTCTTGTGCGGGCCCCTAGGCGCGCGCCTATGTAGCCTATGCTTAAAAAACTATTATTCCCTGTTTGCATGAAATCGCAAGAACGTTTTTGTAATGGGGAGTAGTAATAAGTTTGCATAGCTATCAAGGGGAAACCAATGCTTAGTTGAATTTTTGTGAGTCGATCTGCCACTTTATTAAAAATTATATCAGCAATATAACCATAGACTAACTACAGTAGTTAGTCTATGATATAACACATTTATAACGCAGCTAAACGGTTTTACTGTTTTAAGGTGTTACCGATTTTTTCAGCAAAGGATTTTATTAGCAGGTAATAAATCAATAGGTAACTCTGTTATTGTAATGAACAGTTATTTATTATATTGATCCGAAGCCTTAGCCTGTTGCGATCTCAAGTAATGTAGTATGTGTTCAAAGTTCCTTTACAGTGGCTATAAGTATATACGTTTATTATAACTTATTGTATTAAATGAAAGTAGTTAGATCAGAGCTAAATTTAATTTTTGCGAACTGAATGCACTGCTTCCTGCGTGAAGTTGACAAGAGCGTCTAACTGCGTCATCGTGATTTCCGCCAGTTTCGTGTTTGGTCAGTTCGGAAAGCTTGTTGTGGTTTTGTGTCTCGTGTTATAGGTAAGTGTTACTGATCCTCATGCTGATTTTGTACAAATTGTAAATATAATTTACTATCCTGTATCTTTATTAAAATTTATTCAGTTCGTATCATTTTTGACATTAAATATTGTTTTATTAACTTGTTATTGTTATTAAAGTTATCAAAAGTCTTAATTATGGATAATGCAAGTCGCCATTTTTCCGTAGCTGCCGAACTGAAAGCATGCTGACTTACATGGATTTAATCATTATAAATTAGGCTACATACCATCGCCTATTTATAATTAGTTATTTTTAAATGTTTATATTTTAAAACTATAAATTCCTGACAAGTAACTAGAAATTATATACGATCTTTCCGCTACCTACTCTAAAATACCTTTCTCGGCATTTAGCAACTATGAATGTGAATCAAAACCATCTTTGCAAACTCACTTCATCTAGGCCTAGTCTAGAATTAAAAGTTCAAAAACGTAAAGGACAAAGGAATATGATTATTTAATGATCTCTAGGATCGGAAGGCTTGAATATAAGCACGATAACTCAAATAAATAAATAATCTATCTTAGATATGAGACAATTATAACATCATCTAGGCCTAGGTAGGCCTATGATCACCTATGCTCCTAGGCCTTGACCTAAACTCTCATTGAATGGTTACTTGGTTATAAAGTATAGGTGTATCCTTTTTCTTAGTTTAATCCATGGCACAATAAGTTGCTTTCCTCACTTTCGCCAAGTAGGCCTACATCATAGTTGTGTTAGATATCTGAGGTAAATGACCTAATAAATTAACTGCACAAAATTTGTGATTTGTTTGATTTCGTATTTTTTTTCTTGTTGACATATTCTATGTTATGAGTTATATTGAATGGCAGAATACAGACTTAGGCTCCTTATTAACTATAACATTTGGTTTAAGTTATAACTTAAACTTAAAATATGATTTAAGTACCTAGGTTATTCATGAGTATTAGGCTTAGCCTATTGCAACAACTTTTGTCAAAAAGGATTCAAATTTATTTTGGCTTGGCCACATTTTTTTGCCAGGTGGGTAGGTTGACTAGGTTCTATACTCAATACTGTACCCTTAACTGATGATACACTGCATACTGGAGCTTTTCTGATCATAGGCCTAGGTGGACTTGACTACCTCGTAAATTTGATTTCCTCTTTCACATTTTGTTATTCGAAGGATGAATTTACTAAGCTCAATCAAAGTAGCTCTATTCCAGTATTTTTCTATTTGGCAAGCATACTTAAGTTATCTACTTAGGCTTAGACCTAGTTTTAGCGAATTTCCTCTATGGAAAAGAAGCTATTGACGGATCTTGACACCACAGATCTTGATGGATGAATCGGCGCTACTAGGCATTCTGAAAACAGACTTGTTTTGACATCGTGCTAACTATTTATTTTTCTTACTTAATAATATTAAACTGTTATAACTTATAAACTTAACCTTACAATCGTATACACGCTTCTATGAGCTTATAGCCAGCGTGACGTTCAAACAATTTTGTTTTCAAAATGTTTAGTAGCGCCGATTCATCCGTCAAGATGTGTGGCGACCCTTCTACCATCGGTTGAATTGTAAAAGGGTAAAAATGCAGTATAGTTACCCAGGGGCGGTAACCAGTAGCTGACACCGGTGGCCTAGTGTGAAAGGGGCCTTAGAGGAGGAATTTGATTTTTAAGGGATAATAAAAATCCCTTCTCCTAAATTATAAAGAGTTATAAGTTAAATACCTTTTCTTTTTTTATAAGGAAATATAATTTAATGTGAACAATGTCATATATTTGTCTCTATTGGTTAGCTCTCTCTTGAGTTCAACATTGGCGTGCATCATGTACTATAAGTTAGGTACTTTTTATTTAAGAAATTATAGCAGACACTGATTATAGAAATACAAATTTTGAGGTATGGCATGCTTACTACGTTTTGTTACAGCCATTTTCTGGAGCATTCATAAAATGTTCCATTGTATTCAATTAGATTGTTTTCATGTGGTTATATGCAGTGGTGCACACGCAAAATAAGGCCCTACCTACCGGAACCTTTCATATTTTTATTTTTAGCATAATACCTATCTATGGTTATGAATATAATGGCTAATTATAATTTAATTCAGATCATTATAATGTTACCTTTCAAAGCATTGTGTGATTTCAAACAAATTAATGAAAAAAGTGCCTATTTTTACTCTAATCAGTTTCAATTGTATCAAGATCAGACGTTGGTGTTCACATAAAATAAACTATAAATGCTGTTTCGTTAACCAAATAAAAGTAGTTTGTCACATGTACAAACCCCATTATATTTAATTTAAAACAAGGTATTTAAAAAATCCCCTGCAAAATACAATTTTATAGCGCAACCTGCGCTATCATCCCCCCCCCTGTGGGTACCCCTGCATCTGGGGTATAAAAGTGAAGCCTACATGCTGACTACCATTTTCCCCTCCATCCCATCTGCTCCCATGGTAACCAATCAAATCCTCTCTTCATAAGTAATGTGATTGTCAGCTGAAAAACATATAAGTTAACCTGTGAAGAGAGTATTTCATTGGTTACCTGAGGAAAATGGTAGTTTACACGTAGGCATAACTTTTTTACCCCAGACGAGAGTTCTATTTATATATTAACATTGTTGGGCCAGCCTGGGTGTGTGAAATAACTTACGTTTTCTTTGGCCTTTTAAAAGTAATACTGTAAATAGACTAAAAACAACAGTTAGTTTGATAAAAATAAGGTATTTTAAACTTTTAAATTTACGAGATAAAATTAGAGTTTGGACATTTCTAGCCACTTTCTAAATATTGTTACTGTTTTTTCCTACTACGGTACTGTATATTGTATATAAAGTAGACTATCATTTTGATTGGTTTCCAATGTTCCACACTTTGCATTGTTTGTTTGGCAACAGCGGAATAGGTTGCTTTGTATGTAAATGTGCTCTATGCACTGTTACTAAAGGTTTCTGTGTAAAACACTAAACACTCATGATCGCTCAAAATAATATTCACAACAGAAAAATTATTCTAAAACGAGATCGCACGCAGCACGCTGACGTGAGGAAAGTGAATTCCCGCATTAAAACCTTAAAAAAATCTAATAAATTGTTTAAAACAACACTGGTAACATTTTGTTTGAAAAGTGAAAAATGTTATTTTTGGCTGTTCTGATGCTCCTGGTTTTAAATTGACTATTAGGATGGCAATGTTGTACATTATAGGGTTAGCAGGAGGTATAGTCAGGATAACAAGTTGGTATAGGGGTATTGGGGGTGATAAAACTATATCAAGATATGAAAAACAGCCTTTTCCAGTGTAAAATCCCTATAAGACAACATACTGTGTTGACAATTAACATTTTCTTTAATAACTCGGTACATACTTGTGCTAGAATGATGAGGGAGGGCTTAACATTTTTGCCGTTTTACGTACAATAATTTAATATGCAATAATGTTACATTCGGGTCTTTTCTGACCCTTTTTGGGTCGAAACACTCAAAATTTGAAAAATTAAAATCCCCAAAAAAGGGGGTTAGAGTTACCTGATTGTTTTGCCTAACGAACTTGTCCAACTGTTTACTGAATGGAAGGTTCCTTCCAAATTTCAAGTAAATCGGACAAAAATTGCCGCTAGAGTGTGAACACACACACACACACACACACACACACATATATATATATATATATATAAAGTTTTTAGCGACACCCCAAAACGTGTTCAGGGGGCCATGTTAGGAACTTCTACGGTGGTCCCGGGCTTAAGTTTCACCGTGCGGGTCATGGTAATAGTTCAATTTTCCATAGGAAATTCACTAATAAAACAAAACTCACTAAGCAGCCAATGAATTGCACTGGAGGATCACTACAGACAAGCAGTAGACTTGCCCGAAAAGATGCAAACAAAGTTGCAAGTTATTCGACTTGCAAGGTTGTAAGTCGATGATGAGTCATTCGGCGGGTGACTGTCGTGAATGCTCTCCCTCATCGAGCCAAAAATACTGTGTACATGAAATCAGTCACAGCATTTGTTCAGTATTGTAGGATGAAAATATTCTACTCAAAAACAATAACTGTAATCGTTTGTAAGCACAGCAGATAAATGTTATGATATCTTATACATGAAAAGTAAGAACGCCAAGGAGTTAAAATTTTCCTTTAATGATTTTTCACCCTTGTTAATGCCTTAAAACCAGTGCCGGAACGGCGTTCCGGCACGAGTGCACCACTGGTCATATGAATCAGTAGCAATATCTTGTATGCATGGATTATTTAGTTTAAGTACCTTGTATAGGCATATATTGCATTTAATTATTTGAATTTTATATATATATATATATATAAGTTAGTTTACATGATCTTATCGTAACATTTATTTCTAGATTTTGTTCCTCACTTTAAACTAAAGACGCTTTCAACAAAATATTTTATCATATTTTTTAAGTGCCTAACTTAATTTAAAGTATCTTAAAGAATAATAGGTTGCAATTTTTTAAAATTTAACCTTTATTATTGTTTTATATTGTAGGTAATCCATTTTCGAGAACATGAGTGAAGAAAAGAAAGATACGAGCGAAGACTGGAGAAACATTATCAAAAAAATGTTGAGCGAGGAACCAGAAGTCCGTTGCCACAGCTATCGATGCCTCAAGGATGGGATGCAACGTGGCCTGCGGGTTAAGGAGCCATTCAGCACCATTCTCGCAGACTGCATAACAAGCGAGTCCTACGGGGTAACCTCACATTGCTTTACTTAACAGAGTGTCTACTATGGGTCTTTGTCATAGTGTCCAATTGCATAGTATCCAAAACAGCTAATTTGTTGCATAGTGTCCAAAGAGCACAGTGACCAAAGGTACACTCTGTTTAAGAACTGGAATGCCGAGGAAGAATTAATATTCCTTATTTAGACTGTACTTTTGGATATTGTGCTCTTTGGATACTATGCAACAGGCCAAAATTTTAAAATTATTATTATTTTAAATACTGTTGCATAGTATCCAAATGGCATAGTATCCAAATCAGTTTGGCTGTTGCACAGTATCCAAAACTTAAATATTATTAAGTGTTGCATAGTGTCCAAATAGCATTGTGTCCAACGATACACTCTATTTCAAAACTAGAATGATTAAAATACCCCCGTCGCTCAAACCTGCGTATTAAGCGAATTTCCAATGCATAATATATGTTTTAATGCCACATAAAGCCGCATACCAAATTTCATTAAAATATATTCACAAATAAGCGATATATACAACTTTAATTATTCTCCATAAGAATAACATTGGGGATAAGTGCATAGGTGATGAAACAAGGAACACAAACAATTGGTGTTTATGCAAATATAAATAGAGTTAAACTAGATGGAGCCACATACCTAATGGCTTCATACCTAGTGGCTATCATCAATATTCATTCATAAATAAGCGATATATAACATTTTGATACCGGCGTGAAGCTGGCCCCGCCACATTGAGCACAAATTTTTAAAACCACATAGAGATTTAGTGCTTAATTTGTGCTTCTCTTTGGTACATATAAACAATTTGTGCTCAACCGGAACAGATTAAAATTAGCATTAATCTAGTAGTGGGCCAGCATCACGCTTAGGCCGCCACCAACAAAGATAATTCGTATATATACCTAAATATTTAGTGCTTAATTTTTGCTCTCAGAATGTATAAGTTTTATAATTTGTGCTCATCAAAAACCCGCCCAAAAACATAATTATTTGTCGTGGTGATGACGTCACCCAGCCTGCCACCTCACCGGAATCCATGAAAATCGGTGTCAATTTTTAGTGCTTAATTTGTGCTCTCAGAATATATCAATTTTATAATTTGTGCCCATCAAAAACTTGTCCAAAAACAGTAATTACTTGTTATGGCGATGACGTCATCCAGCCCGCCACCTCAAAGAAATCAATGAAAACCGGTGTCAATATATGGTGCTTAATTTGTGCTCTCAGAATAAAAAAGTTTTATAATTTGTGCTCATCAAAGACCAGTCCTAAAAGGAAATTATTTGCTTTGATGATGACGTCATCTAGCCCGCCACCTCAAAGGAATCAAATACACACTAGATGTCAATAGTTAGTGCTTAATTTGTGCTCTCAGAATATATAAGTTTTACAATTTGTGCTCATCAAAACCAAGGCCTAAAACTTTAGGCTGGATGACGTCATCATCAAAACAAATAATTTAGTTGCGCCTAGTTTTTGATGAGCACAAATTGTAAAACTTATATATTCTGAGTGCACGAATTAAGCGCTAAATATTGGCATAGTGTGTATTTGATTCCTTTGAGGTAGCGGGCTGGATGACGTCATCATCACAGCAAATAATTTTCTTTACAAATCTGCAAATAATTTGTTTTTGATGAGCACAAATTATAAAACTTATACATTCTAAGAGCACAAATTAAGCACTAAAAATTGACCCCGGTTTTCATGGATTCTGGTGAGGTGGCGGGCTGGGTAACGTCATAACCACGACAAATAATTATGTTTTTGGGCGGGTTTTTTGCTAAGCACAAATTATAAAACTTATATATTCTGAGAGCACAAATTAAGCACCAAATATTGACACCGGTTTTCATTGATTTCTTTGAGGTGGTGGGCTGGATGACGTCATCGCCATAACAAGTAATTACCGTATTTGGACGAGTTTTTGATGAGCATAAATTATAAAACATAAACATTCTGAGAGCACAAATTAAGCACTAAATATTGACACCGATTACCATGGATTCCGGTAAGGTGGCAGGCTGGGTGACGTCATCACCACGACAAATAATTATGTTTTTGGGCGGGTTTTTTATGAACACAAATTATAAAACTTATATATTCTGAGAGCACAAATTAAGCACTAAATATTTAGGTATATATATAAATTATCTGTGTTGGTGGCGGGCTAAGCGTGATGCTGGCCCACCACTAGATTAATGCTAATTTTAATCTGTTCCGGTTGAGCACAATTTTTTTATATGTACCAAAGAGAAGCACAAATTAAGCACTAAATCTCTACGTGGTTTTTAAAATTTTGTGCTCAATGTGGCGGGGCCAGCTTCACGCCGGTCATTTTGATTATTCTCCATAAGAATAACATGGGGGATGGTAAGCAGGTTTGCTGTAACAAGGAAAAACAAAATAATGGGTTTTCATGCAAATATCAATAGAGCATATCTAAGTGAAGTCACACACCAAGTTTCATCCATATACATTCATAAATAAGCGATATATAACATTTTAATTATTCTTCATAAGAATAACATGGGGACCAAGTACCTATAGGTTTGCTGCTTCGGGAACCATAGGCGAACAATTTTTTTTGTGCAAATAACAATAAACCACAACCAGATGAAGCCATATACCAAGTTACGTCAGTTTATGTTAATAAATAAGCGAGATACAAAATTTTTATTTTTCTCCATAAGAATAACATTAGACAACATACTGTGTTTAGCACTTTCAATATCTCAGTAAACAATTGACGTAGAGCAATGATCAAAATACCAAATCGTTTGTTTTTTTAAACTGAATTCAATGGTGGAAATTACAATTTGATTTAAATAAAAATTACATGTGAAAACCCCCAAAAATCCCCCTTTGGGTGGAGTAATTCGTCTGGTTTTCGAACTCGTTCAAATAAATTGTACTTTACATATTTGAACCAAATTTCATTACGATCAGACCTTTTTTACGAGAGTTATCGTGCTTACGGACACATAAATAAATATACATATATAAAAATTTAAACGAATGGTATTTTTGGCATCTGGGGACCTCAAAACGAAAAGTTATTATGGTCTCGGGCTTAAGTCTTACCATGAGACCTATGGTAATAGCTTCTTCCCTATAGGGGAAATTCGCTAAAAAAATCATGAACCAGACTGTATCTTTGGATATTGTGCTCTTTGGATACTATGAAACATTCCCAAATAAATAATGATTAGTTTTTATAAAACTGTTGCATAGTATCCAACAATAGAAGCACTGCATTTTGCGCGAGCAAACCTGAAGGCTTAAAAATATGTAATTTGTTGTTACTATAGTATACATAACTAGCTGGCCCGATGGACGTCCTGTCCTAATGTCATTGGATTTTCAATGTCAAATACTCATTCATATTCAAGATGAGCTCGTTCGCTTCGCTCACTCGCCTTCCAGATTAGCTCGTTCGCTGCATTCACTCGCCTATCGAAAAAAGAGTTTGAGTTGTCATTCAAATAGTTTTTTATTTACATAATGAGAGTTGCCATTCAAGAAGTGTTTTTTATTTCCATAATGAACATATGTTTATGCATTTCAAGTGTGTTAACAGCTGTTTGGTGTAACTAACTGAACTTTGATCAAATAAATGAGAACTTTGAAGGCCTGTGGGACAGAGCCCTTAGATGGGATTACAAATTTTCTTTTATAAGAACTCCGTCCTGACATTAAAGAACACAACAACAAAATAATTATTCATCCCCTATAGGGGAAATTCGCTAATATGAGATACTAGCTATTATCCATGGCTTTGCTCGTGAATAATTAAAATATATTTAAAATACTAACCGAACTATAACTATCAAATCTTTGTTTACGTTTTGTTATATAATTTCTTTTGTAGTAACTGACAAACATCTTAACTACAGCTGTTAATTTAATAAATTTTATCCTCCGTCAAGATTTGCATTGAAACTTACAGGACCCGTGTGGTGGAGCCTTATAAAGTTGGATGTGAAGATTATCAGGTCTATATGTCAGTGTGATATGTAAGCTTTGTTCATGCAAAATTTTAGCTTAATAAGTCCAGTATTTTTTGCGTTATGGAACTCTAAACAACCATCCGAACAAACACACATACATCCAAACCTTCACATTTTTAATAATAAGAGTAAAAAATTTATACTTGATAACAAATTATAATGTTTTATAAAATAGCACTTTCATTTATATTGTAAGCCCTTAAAAGTATAGGTGTTGCACATACATGAAAAATGCCGCGCGAGTTCAGAAGGAATTTTGAGATTTTGACTTGGAAAACCTGGCATGAATTTTGAAATGCAACTTTGGTGACAATCCTGTTTTACTTTCTCCCCCTACGCATAATATATGAAGAAGGTATTGTTTTCGTAAACATTTTCGAAAATGAGTTTATAGTGAAAATAACACTACCACTATACCCTTCACATTCAGGAGTGAAGTGCTAGACGTCTAAATGCAAAAACATTTTTTAAGTATTGTCTGCCTCGATGTCTGTGTACAGACCTAGAGCCCGCACCAATGGGCCGATTTTGAAAGAAATTGGTATGTAAGCAATCCACGGTATTGCCAGGCAATTTGTAAATGTTTTAGAATTTTTTATTTTGAAGGGTAATTATCTCCCAAAACCGCTAAAAACATGATAAATCCAAATATCTAAAACCGACTCTAATGATATTGATTAAAATTGAGTGGTTTGTAAAGCTTTATTGATCCAAACAAAATAAATTCACCCGCATTCCTGGGAAAATTTGGTACAGAAATTATACGACTAAAAATGTTCCAAAATTCAATTTTTTTTATAAAACCGAAACTTTAAATATAATTTATTTCAGTAATAAAAGAAGCTCAACGTACTAAATAATTTAGTATTTTGAACCACAAAAGATGTCCTTTTCTCTCCTATATGCGGATCAATTACATTAAAACTTGGTATGTATATGTCAAGTTTGCATTGTCCAGCAGAGGATATTTGGATTAAGTTATCCCCTCCCTGGGGGGATGGCGGGGCATTTCCTCTCTTAAAACCACTTTGTGTGTAGCAAATGATCTTTAGTGCCCTTCAAAAAAGGATTTGGGTGGGTATTTCTGAAAACAAGTTCATTATAAGATTGTCAATACTTGCTACTGTACTTTATGTTATATAATTATTAGTAAATAAATATTAAGTAATTTATTGGTTACAATTGGGCCAAAAGGAAGAAAGTATGTGTAAGTTTCCTGATTCCATTTATTGAATATAAAATGCCAAATATTTCAACAATATCCGTAGGCTACTAAACCGTTGTTGGAATACTAAATATTGCGCGCAGGAGTATATAATATTTTATTTATAATGTAAGCAAAGTACAAGGTAATATACTGGGATTGGAAAAATGTAATGATGTATAATTAAAGGAAATGCCATGATAAATAACTGAGCAGCACCATCAGCTTTGTATTTGTAACTAAACTAACCGACAAGCCTTTACAAGATTAGCATACCGTAACATTTATTAAAATATGTCAGGCAAATGAATGTTTGATCCCTTTTTCAGGAAGCATTATCGGCTTTATTGTTTATTTATATTTGTGTTGATTGATAGGGTCCTCTCATAGTGTTTAAAAAAAGGCAATATGAGGGTTGATTCAGGATTTCTATTTCATTAGTTTTTGTTAAGTTCCTATTACACCTATGCAATTCCTATTACGATGCTTCGGACATTGCCTTTGATGAAAATTAATGTTATTTTAATGTGAAATTTAAGGCCACTTCACACCACACGTATTAATACGTCGGCGACGCCTTTCGAAGACGTTGTAGGCAGTGTTGTAGGTGTGTTGTTCTTCCTGGTTTTGTTTTGCTGTAAATTAGGTGCAGTTATAACAACTTTGTTAGTAGATGAAGTGAGGAAGCGTTTTACGACAGACATTTTTTGGGATAACAATTTAGGGAACAAAGTGGCGTAACTAATTTTTTTTGGGCCCCCCCGCAAAAACTTATCCCCCCATTTAACATAGTGGTACAGTTTCACCCTATCCCTATCCATTTACTAGATTTTGGGATAAGGTTGTTTGAGCCAGACGTTTACTAAAAGGGTCACCACCGATCTTGACGGATAAATCGGCGCTGCTAGCCATTCTGAAAAAAAGACTTTCGACGTCGCGCTGATTATTTTGTTACGTAGTGTAACTTTTATAAACCCTTACATCACAATCGTATACACTTATTTGTTTATTTTTATATCTATTTTTATAGATCTAATTTTGTTTTTTATTCCATATTATAATGTGCAGTGTTAGTGCTGAAGTGCAGTTCAAAAGACTGAAGACACAAATCAAAATCAAATCAAATCAAATAATTCTTTATTAGTCAACTGTACAATTGTTACAGATGAATAGTGTCAAAATCGTTTATTTTAAAAATAAACCATACTTACAAACTACCGTACTTATTTAATTTACATGTCATTATTTATCGTAGCTAATTCTTCAAAGGAGTATAGGTGATGCTCAATCAAAAACTGCTTTAGCTTTTTGACAAATTCTGAAAGATTTTGGACTGTCTTTATGTTATCTGGAATGTGCTTAAAAAATTGTACCTATGCATTTATAATTAACTTTTTTTAAACAACTCAAGTCTATGGGAATCAAAAGTTAAATAACTTCTTGTGTTGTATTGTCGATTTCTAGCTTCCTTCTGAGGGATGTTGTGTTCTTTTACATATTTCACAGTGTTAAACACATGCTGAGAAAAAACTGTAAGAATCTCTAGTTCCTTAAATTTTGTCTTAACCGAGTCTTTATTTCTAAGTTCAAGGATAATTCTAACAGCTTTTTTTTGCATTTTTAAAATAGATTTCAAGTTCTTTTTTGAGGTTGCTCCATAAATGCTAACCCCATAAGATATGTATGAGTCTATGAGAGCAAAATATAAAACCTTTATGGTTTTTAAATTACAAACTTTGGACATTCTTCGAAGTGCATATATTCCAGATGATATTTTATTTAGAATTTTCTCGATATGTCTATCCCAACTTAAATTTTCATCTATAAATACTATAAATTTTCATACCTAAAAATGTTGTACTGCTTTCTCGTAATATCTCATCTTCATCTATTTTAATAATTGGATTAATTTTTGTTTTTGATTGTCTGATAGAGAATGATAAAAAATTTGTTTAACTTGAATTTATTAGGAGATTTTTAGATTCAAAGAACTGTTTAACTAATGTTAGGTTGATGTATGATGCAATTTCAACTGATTCTTTGCTTTTTCCTGAAATTATTAAATTTGTATCATCGGCATACAAACAGACTGAGCTGTTAGTCCCCCATACTACTCCAGGAAGACCTTTGAGGTAGCAAAGGAACAGTAAGGGCCCCAGAATGAAACCTTGGGAGACCCCATACTTCACCATTCGTAGTGCCGATGTCACATAATTGATATATTTGTACTTTTTTTCTATTACTTGTGTTACTTCTACACATTGTTTCCTTTCATGGAGGTAAGACTCAAACCAAGTGAGTTCATTCCCTTTTATGTGGTGGGATTTTAATGATTCAATCAACATTTTATGAGATACACTGTCAAAGGCTCTAGTTAAATCCAAGAAAACACCTTCAACTTCTTCCCCTTTATCAATTTTGTCAGTTATATTTTGAACAAATTCAATGCCAGCTGTTGTGACTGACCTGCCTGGCCTGAAGCCATGTTGTTGTGGATCTAACAAATTTGTCAGTTCTAAAAAATGTAATAATTGGTTATAGACAACCTTTTCATACAATTTAGAAAAAGTTGCTCATTCCCACTCATGTAAGTGAAATCTTTGTGGGAAATATTTCCACGCAAAAAATGTGTATAATGTTTTTGTATTGTTTTAAATTTTTATATCTGGAATAAAGTGATTTTATTGATTTAGTACAGATTGATTGATGTCACGAGCTGACGATTTATCATTTATCACTATCCTATACTTATGCTGATTCACCCTTGAAAGTAAATCTACATCACAGAATTTTCACCAAACAGTTCAAAAACTTTATTGACTCTACTGTTTTAAAATTGCTATGCAAAATGGTGAAATATTTGTTAAAATATTTCACTTAATGTTTAATTTTAGAGTTATTAGAATTGAGGGAAATTAAAATAATAAAACTTATATTGCAGTTTTAATGAGTGTCATTTATTAAACACTATAAGCACAACGAATGAAAGGTTAGGCCTAAAGTTTATTAACAACATTATTGTTATTTTGAGAATAAAATATAACAATTTCATCCCACCATGCGGGCCCGCAAGAGCTTTTACTTCGGTTTGGAGGGTCCTCCCGGCACCGCAGGCCCTGCGGGCCCGGCAGTTACGCCACTGAGGGGACAACTCCATTGGGAACGAGGTCAGCGTTCACCCATGCAAAAGGGTCAAAATTAGGCTTAAGTCAGAAAAAGTCCCGTTTAGAACCTCTCCAAAACATAATGTAATGTTAATGTAGGCCTAATACATTTATTTGTGAAACATAGCAAAACTCGCCAATGGTATATAAGTTAAACCTTATATAGCCATACATTCTTCAGAACTGGTGAATTGTAACAGAATGGCAAAGTCTGTATAGCAGGTTTTAAACCTGATTTTCATCCTTGTTTACATACTTCTTGAATTTACAAAAAAAAACTTATTTAACTGACTATTTAAATCATGTTTATTGGAAATTTCAAATGATGTGTTTTATGTTTCCACACAAGGTTATAAAAGAGAATGTTTGTACATAAACTTGATCGCCGCCAGTCACTTTCGTTTGATAATTTGCACAATAAAAAGGAGAACAAAATACCCCCGTCACAGCAAACCTGCGTACTCAGCGAATTTCCAATTCATATATATGGGTATCACTACTACCTAGAGCCACTTACCAAATTTCACAAAAATACATTAATTAATAAGTGATATATAGAATTTGATTTATTCTCCATAAGAATAACATTAGGGCTGAGTTCGCAGGTTTGCTGCGACAAGAAAGATAGAAATTTTTTGCAATTATCAATATAACTCAACCAGGTGAAGCTACAGTACATACCAAGTTTTATTAATTTAGGTTCATAACTAAGGGAGATATAAAACTTGACTTATTCTCTCTCTATATGGATAACATGGGGGCCGAATATGCAGGTTTGCTGTTACCAGGGAAATCAACAAAAACCATTTTTTTGTGCAAATATCAATATACCACAACTAGTTGGAGCCACATACTAAGTTTCATCAATATACATTCATAAATAATCGAGATATAAAATTTGATTTATTCTCCATAAGGATAACAATTGGACAACGTACTACTGTGTTTAGCAATTTGAATATCTCTGCAACGGTTGGACGTAGAACAACAATTTAAACACCAAAATGATTGTTTTGTAGAGGTAAACTTATTGGTAGAAAGGAATGTGAAGTTTTTAATAAAATTATCTGAGGAAAATCTAAAAACCTTATTCCCGTAAGATTAACATGGGACATTTTATGGACGTGTTTTTTGACTTTTTTCCACAACCACTTAACCTTGCTTAATGATTCAAAATACTAAATTATTTGTTTTTTTTAAGTTCTATAAAATGGCTATAACCAAGACCAAGGATTTTTAAAATTTTAGGGTAAAAAATGCAAAAAACTGATTTTTGGAAAATGTTAAACCCCTATAAAACTCCCTTCTCATAGCCCAATCGATCTGGTTTTCAAACTTAAAGTCATAAATTTTACTCTTCACATTTGTGTCAAATTTCATCAAAATTGGACGTTTCTTTCAAAAGTTATCGAGGTAACGGACACATATATGTATACATATATATATAAATTTGAACGAATAGTGTTTGTTTTTGGCATCTGGCGTCCTCAAAGCAAAAAGTTATCATGGTCAAGGGCTTAAGTCTTACCATGCCACCTACGGTAATAGCTTCTTCCCTATAGGGGAAATTCGCTAATTAAATTATTATGTGATTATGTAAATAGGCAATGGACAAAGTACTACACATTTGTTAAAAGCATCATGCAACTATAACATTTTATAGTGGTCCCTGTGAAGAAATGCCCACAATACTCTTGACGCAATATAGTTACGGATGGGGTGAACCAACGAGGCCTAGCCGTTACCAATCGAGTTGTCGTTAGTTCTGGAACTGACTGTACTCCCTGACGCTTGACTGCAGTTCGACTTGACCGTTTTACCAACAGAGTTACACCCCATTTTAAAATAATAGAGTGGCAATCAATTGCTGATGTACTGCAGATTGATTTTTTTTATTTAATAGATTTCTTGAAGTTTGTGTACTCTTTCTAGATACCTTTAAAGATTAAACTGACTCATGAAAAAAAATTATAGTAACTGGAGTATTATAGTAACAACAAATTACATCATTTTTAAGCCTTCAGGTTTGCTCACGCAACATGCAATGATTCTATTGTTGGATACTATGACTATGCAACAGTATTATAAAATCTATTAATTAATTAATTATTTGTGCATGTTGCATAGTATCCAAGTAGCACAATATCCAAAGGTACAGTCTAGTTCAAGATTTTTTCTAATCAGTCTACTTTTGAAATAGAGTGTACCTTTGGATACATTGCTATTTGGACACTATGCAACGCTTAATAATATTTAAGTTTTGGATACTGTGCAACAGCCAAACTGATTTGGATACTATGCAACATGAAATATTATTTAATTTTTGGATACTGTGCAACAGAATAACTGATTTGGATAGTATGTCATTTGGATACTATGAAACAGTATTTCAAATAATAATAATTTCAAAATTTTTGCCTGTTGCATAGTATCCAAAGAGGATAATATCATAGAAAAATAAACTAGGTTATTTTTCTATGATAATATCCAAAAGTACAGTCTAAATAAGAAATATACATTCTTCCTTGGCATTCCACTTCTTAAACAGAGTGTACCTTTGGACACTGTGCAACACATAATATTTAATTTTTGGGTACTATGCAACACAATAACAATATTTGGACACTATGCAACATTCCCTCTACTATGATGAAAATCCCAAACAAATCAGAGAAATTAAAGAGCTTATCAAAGATTGTCAATCTGCTTTATTATATGATCCAGCTGTGGCTGATGTATTTTTAAATTCAAACAACTTGTATACATATATATTTCAATACATTTTTACATTTTATAATAATTCACTTGACCCCCAGCCTGGTATTTTTTCAAAATATTAGAGTTTTAACATTGTGATAATGATAATGCCGCATGATACAAATTGACACAAAAACATGACAACAGTGTCAAACAATTTATTATTTTAACAAGTTTGTACCTACAAATTTTTATTTTCATTATATATTTGTTTTAATTTATAATACAAATGCTCGATAATATGAGCGCCGTGGTAATCCTGTATACATCCAAGCGATATTCCAATTCCGCCCACCCGCTGCAACATGTCCTGTGTTATGGAATGCATTTCTCCGGTTATACACTGTCTTAAGTCATCCTGGTTTTGAGGCATGGAAGATTAGTAAACTGAATCTTTGATGAAACCCTACAAACAAATTGCAAGGAGTTAAGTCCAGCGATCATGGGGGCCAGTGCAACAGAGGCTTGTCTTGATTTCCAGAGCGACCAATATACGTGTTTTCTTGCTTTTTCGCCATTTAATAAACATGTCAGTGTTAGTTAACCAAGCAACCAAGAAAAAACATTACCTTATAAAAACAAACTTATAAACATATTTTTTGCAATAATCAGCGGTTTTAGTTAATGCAAATAGAAATCGCCATGTTTAGTTTTGCACCATTCATTTTTGGTAACCTGGTATTATGATTCGCAATAGGGTATTTCTCTTTGTGAAGTATCAACCCTTTCTAAATCATATATTAATCAAATAATAGTTTGATTCAACTTATAACATAATATTATTGCATTAAGAAGTGGTTTGTGTCCTTGATGTAAAAGGGTAGGTTGACATGAGGCTATAGGTGGGAGTCAACATACGGAATTGTGTTCTGAGACTGAGTTACATCTAGCAACTATAGGACGACGAGGTGGTTGGGGTTGGTTGATATTTTTGTGAATTTAGGAAGGGTCTAGAACTGGGGAGTAGTGGGATTCTGGTTTATTAGCAAACTCAACAATTCTGGAGTTATGTTTTGGTTGGGGGCTTCTGTGTTTAACCAATGGGCCAGTTCAATGTTGAATTTCTCTGTGGGGTCTTCCTGTAGTGATTTGTACTTTGTCTTTTTTGCTAATTGGTTGTTGACTTCCATTCTAAAATCTTCTTTGTTCATCACTACTGTGGTGGAGAACAGTGGCGCAACTGATTTTTTTGGGCCCACCTGCAAACCTTTTTTCAGGGCCCTCCCATGTAACATAATCGAACAGTTTCACCCTATCCCTTTTACCCTTTCCATTAGGCCTACTATATTTTAGGATAAGGTTGCATGAACCAAGGACGTTCCCTAACCTCCAAATAAATAACGTCAGTTCCAGAATTGTTTAATTTTAGATTTCATAACACCAAGTTTTTTTTTAATGATATAATGTTTTTAATAAAGTTCCATCACGTCAATGTAGTATAAATCGACTAGTGTCAAAACGTTAAGCTTCCAACAAGGTTCGTAGAGCTTTCAGCCCAGGTATGATCATTTCCATAAGAATAATGTTTTCAGCAAAAATGTCTTGCGATGTCGTTTAGCTGATGCATAAATCAACAATATACTACACTATAAGTGTTGTCAACCTTACAGGTTATAATAATAGCATTGACTATATACATGAGTAGACTGGACAAAGCATTGTTGTCCTTGAAAACACTACTACTGGCGCGCTCCCTCGTGAAGGACACTGAACTAGGCCTCTAGGCCGTCATAGTCAGATCTGTCCGGTGGCGCGCGGGCGGCTGTGATGTGAACTATCAGGATATTTCCCCGAGTGCGTCTCTCTCCACACTCCACGTTCACACCCGCACTCGCGCTACTCTGGGCCCGGTGCACGCATCGGCGCCGCCGCCGGCGTGCGGCGCACAGTGGCCACAGTGGTCGCAAAAGGCCTTTTTTGTGCAAAAACCTTCTTTCTTTACAAAGTATTGTGAACGAACATTAAATCTGGATGCTTATTGAACTAAAGCCGTATCATAACTCACACGGATAATACACGTTAAAAATACCTCCGTCGCAGCAAACCTGCTTACTCAGCAAATTTCCAATGCATGCATATGTTTCTCACTACCACATAAGGCCACTTACCAAGTTTCATAAAAATACATAAATAAATAAGTTATCTATAGCATTTGATTTATTCTCCAGAAGAATAACATTAGGGCTGAGTAAGCAGGTTTGCTGCAAAAAGAAAGAGAAGAAATATTTGTTTGTGCAATTATCAATATAACTCAACCAGGTGAAGCTACATACTTTTCATGGGTATCCTGAACACCGGCGGCGGAAGGCGGCGATGAAATTTATATGGCAGTTAGTTAAATGTATACCCTTTATGACGAACTCATTCTCAGAACGACTGTCTATAACAGATTTTTTTGCAGGCCCTTCTGAATTTGAATAACATAATATTACATCGATGTTTAACAACGTGCTAAACTCCACCTCATTAAAATATTATTAAATATATATAACCATAAAAAATACACATTGTTTGAAAGAACACAAAATTCTGAACACACATAAATGAAATACATTTCAGTTATAATATGAATTAGAACCTTATGCACAGTGTAAAAAAAGACAATCCAAGGCAAGGGAGGCTTAACAATCCATAAGCCTCCCTTATGGATTGTTAATCCATAAGGATTGTTAATTATGTATTTACACCACTATTGTAAAATATGTATATTAAGTGGTTATTTACTCAGTTGTAACATTAAAAATCGTGATTTTTATGACAGATCCATATTCTTTAGGTACTGTATTTCTCTTTAAAAAAATATATATATGTATGAATAGATCCCTGGGGCCTAAATCGAAATTCTGGCTCGACAGTGCCTTAGAACTTGAAATTATCTTTTAAATAAAAAAATAACCATCAAAATCGTTTAAGTATTAACTTCACGAAGTGAGTAAATAAAAAGCAGGATTTTTTTAAATATGTAGATATGGAATCACAGGAGTTGATGTATAAAGTCCAAATATTACAATTCAAGTCCAAAATGTAATTTATTTCATTTTGTATCTGCAATAATACGGGGCTAGAGGAGAAGTTAGGCGTCTCTAGACTCGGGGCTACCCGCTGATGTACACTGCTCGGCAATTCTCCATTTGCTACAATATATCTACGGACATTCTATACGGACGGCAAATGCGTTGCGCTAATGCCGCTAACACCCAGTATTTAAAAGCGACCTTCTATACGGACGCTAATGTCGTCGCGCTATCCGACCTTCTATACGGACACTAATGTCGACGCGCTAACCAAGGTCACGCCAGTTTTAGAGAGTTGAGTTGAAATGCCAACATGGACGCTGTGCACATAAGGCGTGTTGGGTTTCAGTTCCTTCTCGAGGTATATTTGGATGGAACTAAGCGAGAAGTTAGGCGTTGGGGTACTCATCCTGTTCTAAGCAATCGATTTTCTACTGGTGCTTTTCATGTGATGTTTGAAAAGCACAGACAATATGAAGATAAATTGTTCCAATACTACAGGATGTCTGTTGCCTCGTTTCACGAGCTATTACATCTGATCGGTGGTGTTACGAGACAGATTGAGGACACCGAAATAAAAAACCTCATCCGCTTCCTGCGATGGACGCTGTGGCGGCAATAGCGTCCGTATAGAAGGAACCTCGCAGCAATGCCGTCACGTAAATAGCGTTCGTTGCAGGACAAGTCGCGTTGCGTGCGTCAACGAGGAGTGAGCAGGGCTTTCGCGGGCGGCAAGGGCGCTCGTATAGATGCTACACATAAACTCCATGGTCCTGCAAAATGGAGTATAGCGCGCCCATAGAACTCTATTAATACACCTGGAATGCTAGCGCAGTGGAGTTTTTGATGCGAAAAACGGTCCTTCCCCCTCCATTTCTTACGCAACTTCGTCAACTGAGCGATTTCTGCCGGAAAATATTTTAATGCGCGCACTCATTAACACGCTCGTCCATCGCACAGGGATCACCGGATTGTAAATAAACTTATATATTTCTTATCTGGAAGAATTGAGGATTCCATTGGAGTTAACAACGTACAGATTTGTTTGTTAACATATTTATAAAAATACAAAATATAATCAGCTAGTCAAATTGGAACATCAAAAAGTTACTAAGCGTGGACTTTTTTTATTTTTGAGATAGAAACTAACTTCAAACGAGAAAAATGTTGGAAATGAGTCGAATAACAACTTTTATTCAAAACATTTTTTTATACAGTCTGTAGTTTTCTTACATTTAAGGGTTAAACGCGCGCTTTCAACATCGCCACCGCCGCCGCGCGCCGCACGCCGTCGCCAGTGAGCACGACACGGGATACGGCCCTGGGTGGTGGCCGAAATAACAATCCTAATGTAAAACAATTTCAGTGGGCCGTGAGGAAATTAATGTTTAGGAACGCTGTCATTCCCTGCTCAGGTGCAAATTGGGTAGAATTTGAGCCGGCCATACAGGCAGCAGTGCTAAGCAACCATGAAGCACAACGTTGTGCCATGGACAGTGCTGATGATGTTGATGATCCCATGTTAATCCTAGACCTAAGTAACATAAACATTACTTATTACCAGAACAATGTCTTGTATTACATTTCAGGATTTATTGTAAAAAGCTTTGTAACCCGCATAAAATGCCATGATTGCTTTTCAGAACTAACTAAACAAACTGCTTTACAAACTACCGGTGTTATGGACTTTTTAAACGAAGTTAATAGTGTTAAGCTATGTAAAGCATCTGATCATGTTTTTAAAGTAGTTTGTTTTTGTCACAAAACACTGAAACACTCCAATGAAAGTAAATCGTGCGGCATTCATACATTTGTAAACAGTGCAATAAATTACTTTGGTGGCAACATTTTTTGTTCCCATCCGATCACCTCCCCTGACGATGATCGGCATGAGTTACAGCTTGTGATTTGCTATTTGTTTTTCAAAGTACGATGTCATGATTTAGCTCGGACTCGATCCATGGAAGAAAATAAAGCATCAATGGGCCTAAGGCAGAAATTGAATACGTTAATTTTATTTAATCACACTTAAGATGTCTAAGAGCAACTGTATAGTCTTATATTGTAATAAAATATCGTTTAAAATTGGGTTTCAAATTAATTTTGAATATTAATTAACCTGTTCCCTGTGTCATTTTACATGCTACCGTAGGTATATGTTGGTTCCACTTGTGATTCAGTTTATTTAATACAAAACAGCGGCAATGAAACAA
Source organism: Allygus modestus (assembly GCA_963675035.1). Lineage (NCBI taxonomy): Eukaryota > Metazoa > Arthropoda > Insecta > Hemiptera > Cicadellidae > Allygus > Allygus modestus. Next base: position 35,340,128 of record OY776113.1, on the reverse strand, counting down.
ATATATATTTCCAAAATAAAAACAAGAGTGGCTACCATAGACCACTTACTACCTGTAAAATAATAAGTCATAGTTCAGCTTGTTAATACAATCAAATTCGTGTTGTATAACAAAGTGTCGCGTCAGTTAGCTGGAATGAGTGCGGCGCGAATTGGTTTGAGCGCGGGAAACGTTAATACACTCTTTACAGAACAAATAAATCAACTTATGAAAAAAAGTTTGTGATAAAAATTGTGGATCAACTAATTATCTACAACTTTTCCGCTGGAATTTCCTTTTCAACCCCAAAACAAAAAAGTTTACGCTTAGAGACTTTTTCGTGTCACACTTTTAAAACACTAAATAGTTTTCATTACTACAAATAAATTAAATTACCAAACTACAAGAAGTTTATACTGTTAGATTCCGTAGTTCATGCAGATCAATAATATATACACTTTATTGTAATTACATGAATATGGCGAGGCGCAAAAGCGTGTAAACGATAGGGCGCACAATGCTGAAATCCACTGAGCGGCCGTGAGTGCCTAAGAAGGGGTGGGGGTAAAGACCGATTTCTTGACACAGCCCGAGCGTTCCAGGTGTATTAATACAGTTCAGTACAGCACAGCGCGACGCATTTGCCGTCCGTATAGATTGGCCCTAAGAACGCGCCGGTGCCGTTGCCGCGTCGCCGCCACAAACCCCTGATATTCACCGGGCCTTAGCAATATCAACACGCGCGCGCAGTCCACACGAGTTTCCATTTGAGAGCTTAAAGATGTACTGTGACATATGTAGTAAGATTGTGGACGGAAAAAATTGTGTTGTTTGTCTAATTATAATTTTTATCCATTTTAGCTCCTGAACTGTTTTTCACATGAAAATTTGGTCACATACCTTTTTCGTCAACAGTTCAACGGAACCACGTAAATGGTTTGTGACATGTTTAAATTTGAACTGTATACGAAAAAGGTATGTAAACAAATTTTCATATGTTTGTCTAATGTTGAATATTATCTATTTTGTGTTGCCACGAAGAGTCTTTCGTCTAGGTAGGCCCTAACAAATGCATAATTTAAGAGCTACATTTAATTGTTACATTTGGTTTCATTCACGTAAATGAGGATAGTTTTCTTGGGTCACAAAATTCGCAGACGGCCAAAGTTTGCTAAATTGAGATTTATTTTATTGGAAAGAATATCGGAGGGTAAATAAACTGTGTAGAAATATTTTGTAATTATAAAATGTATTTATAAGAAAATTATACCATGGTATAATTTAACAACTTTCTGTTTCTATAACACTCTCTGTACAAAACATAGGCTGGTGTCCAGTGAACGATATCTTTCCAGTAAATAATAAATTTAAAAACATATTTTTTACATAAAAAAACTGAGTTTCTTCTGTCACCCAAACTAGCTGTGACTTCAATATAATTTTGTTTACTTGATTCGAGTTAATCTTATAACTTATCTAGATTACTGTTAACATAGTAAGAGTATAACATTTATTGGTAGAAGTAGCCTATAGGTGTCAAATTTCTGTTTTTGCGAGACCGGTTTTAGATTAATTACAATCCATCTTCAGTCGCAATTTTCCTAACCTAGTACATTATACTACTGTAGCACACTTTCATGGTTGTAATGTACTAGATTAAAAAATTGCGACTGAAGATGGATTGTAATTAATCTGAAACCGGTCTCGCAAAAACAGAAATTTGACACCTATAAGCTACTTCTACCAATAAATGGTTTTTATAACATAATTAAAAGGTGTTATGGCTTCAGCAAATATAGTAACAGATAGCAAAATTGTTATTTTAAAACTACCTAATATGTACAGAACAAATCACTGAGTAAATAAATGGCCTTGTTTATTAATATAACCACGCCCTATAATTTTTTTACAACGTGTAAGCGTAAATGTTAACCGTATAAAAGGAAATATAACTTTTACACGGGTCTGGGAGGTAAATAGGAAGCAATGATTAATCATACAGTCAGGTAAAAACGACATAATGACACCAGCGAACTAGGCAAACTTTAGGCCCCACACCACTCGAGAGTCGAGCGCCGAGCGGCTCATGTCAACGCGCCCACAGCGCAAGCGCGACTGACTGAACGAGGCAACGATCAACGAGAACGAGAGTCTAGTTGAAGTGGAATGCGAATGATGGATGGGTAGTTGGGGTGGTTGGGGGAGGGGGAGGGGTTTCGAGGCGCGCTAGAGCTCCTAGCGGCAAGGACACGAACTTTGTGTTGCCGCCCGACACAGAACAACAATGACCATGTCCAGTCTACTCATGTATATAGTCAATGATAATAGTACAGCTATTTTTATATTGCACTGGACATGCAGAAAGAAAATTTATACCCTTAATCCATTAATCTAATAAAACTAATAAATCAAAACAATATATTAGTTTCGTAAAAAAACAGCTGATCAAATAATGTAAGCAGTTAAACAATATTTATTTAATTATAATGTTGAAGAAAATGTGGTACGCGTACGATAAAGAACGTGTTTCCAGCAACACTGCAGATTGGATTGGCGATCACGTGACCTTACAGCTGTTTTACGAGGTCTCTTCCGGTTAGCTATAAAACCTTAATTATATCGACTGCACAGACCCTACAAAGTATCAGTGGTTTTTGGGCCGCCCCGCGAACTTATTTTCAGCCCTCCCTATTTATCATAATCGTTCAGTTTCTACCTATCCCTAACCATTATACTAGATTCTGGGATAAGGTTGCTGGGAGCCAGGCATTTCCTAACCTCCAAATATATTAACGTCAGTTTCATAATTATGATTTTAGTTATTTAATAACGCCCAAAGGTTCTTATTTAGGCTATAATGTTTTTAATAGTTTCCTCGCGTCAATGTAGTATAAAATACCTAAGACTCAAGTCGAAAAGTGTAGTCAAAACATGAAGCCTGATAACGCCCAGATTCCAGGCCAGTACTTCATTATTCATTCTGCTCTTGTCCAAATGTGGAAAAGGTATTTGGAGTGGATTCAGGTTTAGTTTGGAGTGAATAAATGGCCGCTATAGGGTTTACGGTTTAGTGTTTGAAACGGATCCTATCATCATGTATCACTATCCTAATGCTGATTTACCCTCAAAAACACAGTTCAAAACTTTACACTAGGTTTTAAAATTGTTATGCATATTGGTGAAATATTTGCTAAAAGAGCTCACTTTAAAGTAATTAGAATTGAGAAAAAAACATTTATTAAATACAAAGAACAACTAATAAGAGATCTGTTACTATGCTAAAAATATATTAATTTTTCAAGTTTTACTGACAACATTATTGCTATTTTGAAACTTTTGTAAATAAATATAAAAATTTCATCCCATTATGCCAGAGCTTTTATCTCGGCTGGCGCCGCGGGCCCCTTAGGCCCAGCAGTTACGCCACTGGTGGAGGAATTCAACATCAAACTGGTCCATGGTTAAACACAGAAGCCCCCAACTAAAACATACCTCCAGAATATCTTTGAGTTTGCTAATAAACCAGAATCCTACTACTCACCAACTATGCACCCTTCCTAAAATTCACAAACATATTATTACATTAAATTATTTATAACATTATTACAAATGGTTTGTGCTTCTTATCCACTAATTTATTTAATTTACTTATAGATAGGTTACAAATTTACATGATGGTTAAAAACTGATATACTGGTCTTGAATCAAAGCCCCCTTAGGTTAGATTCATTATCTACCCATTACCCCCTGGTTTCAAGGTTAAAATCTGTTTGATTGGAAAACATAATATGACCAATATACATACTTTTTTAACTTCTGCTTAGTCATGGATATACCTGCATAAGAGCCATTCTAAATGCTATAAGTTACACTCTACCATTTTTATTTTCTGATGTTAAATTATCTTGTTTTACTCGATATTAGCCCACCTACTCTTTGGCCTCCTATATGGGCCAGCAGCATCTACCACCCCTTCTTTCCTGTCGTCCAATTTTATTCATATCTTGCTACCGACTCCAACCAGTCACTGCATAGTTATGTAGAGAATGGTCTTAATGCTTTCTTGCCAATCTCTTTAACATTCTTTAAAAAATGTATTCACGTGTTAGAATATTTTTATGAATTGTAAGGCTGTTTTGAACAGGTTTTGATTGTAATAAATGTTGCTACCTTAGATAAAATAAATAAATACTAAGAATTTGCACACCTCCCTACCCCTCCTCCCTAATTTATCACTAGTATACTGTTTCACTCCCCCTCCCTTTTACAAGTGATGTTTTGGTGAATGGGGGACAGTTGCATCAGTACAGCCAACTGACTCATGCTGCCATACTTGTAAGTACCTACCTGTAAACAAATTCAAATAAGTAGAAGCTTATGACCCATATGAGCATATGACATGCAATGTTTCAATGTAATATAAATTTCCTGTTTTTATTAGTAACCTTGAAACTACTCTTTATCAGAACACCGTTATAGTAGGTTATTATTTTATTATATATTATATAGAAATTTCATTATTATTTCAGATACATCAATTCAATTATCAGGTTTTCCAATTATGGGATGTAACCAAGTATTCCTTTTGTAATAATTAAGGAGAGTTTTGCCAACCAAATGTAATATGTGTAACCACTAATAATATTTTCCTATTGCTTGAGGAGGGGGGATCAATCCTTCTCCCATTCATTCTGTGATTTACTATAATGCCATTACATTCTTGTATATAAATATAGTTTCAATTCAATTTAAAGTTTTTACAATAATTATTTTGTTTCTAGCATCTGCAATCTCTCATGGAGTTCATGGAGACGTATCTTAGCTGCCATAAGGAAATACTATGTGAGGGTTACAAGGGTTATCCAATCTTCAAAGCATTTCTATACAAATACCATGAACATGTGGGGTCATGTCTCAACATCATGTTTTTGAATCACGCTTTGATCCATATTTTGTAAGTATATATAAGTCTATTGATAACCTACCTGCACCTTTGCCACCCATTGATAATCCCTCACTGAATTTTAGGGGATGAAATAGGTACGTGCGGCCAAGCTTCAAGCGGAGTTTATTCCGGTGGCATAATTGTTGGAGTTTATTCCGGTGGCATAATCGTTGACTTCAGGAAACAGTTTATTGTAGCAGCTCCCAAAAACTAAAATTTGTAATATCAGAATTGATTATTGGGAAGACATTTTCTATACACACTCAGCTAGATGTTAATCCTATAGGTAAATCTATCGATCAACGACACCACGAAAATTTCAAAATTTGTTTCCCAAAATGTAGGAAATTTGACTCTGATTATAGAAATAATAGGCTTTTTCCACGAAAAAGTCGGGAACACCCCGGAAAATTGAAAAATAATATTTTTTCTCTGAATAGTGTCATGTGGGTATTCAAAATGTGTGAGATCTCACCCTGAATATGTACGTGCAATTAATTTCCCAATTGTACTATTAATAAGCAAGATATTGCCAATAAACTTTTACAATCTATTCAACTGAGCGTATAAACGGAAATTAAAGCGCTCTGTGGAGTTAGGTTAGGTTATAATAGATGTATTAGTTATTTATCATAACCTTACCTAACCTAACTCCGCAGAGCGCTGTATAACCCGTGTTTGCCGATATATCGCGGTATTTTTTCCCTGTTTCCTGCGTGCTTGAGGTTTATCAACTTTTAGCTTGGCTAGTAATTGACCGAACGGGAAAATAATTGCACCAGGGTGAAATTCCGCACATTTTGAATACCCACATGATAGTATTTATAAGAGAAATATATTTTCCGATTTTCCGGGGTTTTCCCGACTTTTCCGCAGGCAAAAAGTGTGATCGGGAAAGTGATTGCACGTACGTTTTCAGGGTGAAATCCCGCGACCTTTTTGGCATACACACATTATAGTATTTATAAGAAAAATTTATTTTCCAATTTTCTGGGGTTTTCCCGCCTTTCCCTTGAACAAAAAGTGTAAATCGGGAAAGTGATTGCACGTACGTTTTCAGGGTGAAATTCTGCAATACACCCACATGATAGTATTTATACTACAAGTCCATTTTCCGAGTTTCCGGGGTTTTCCCGACTTTTCCGCGGACAAAAAGTGTGATTGGGAAAGTAATTGTACGTACATATTCAGGGTGAAATCCTGCACATTTTGAATACCCACGTGATAGGAATATAATATACAGTAAAACATTATTTTCCGATTTTCCGGCGTTTTCCCGACTTTTCCGTGGAAAAACTATCATTTTTATAATCAACGTCAAATTTCCTACATTTTGGGAAACAAATTTTGAAATTTGCGAGGTGTCGTTGATCGATAGATTTACCATCCTATTGAGAATGAGTAACATTTTATATCTCGTTGTATCATTGAATATTTGTTTAAAACAATTTGTAACCGGCTTCATCTGGTTGTCATCTTAATATATTTTTATTAAAAATAAAATAGTTAATAATAAATACCCCTGTTGCAGCAAACCTGCGTACTCAGCGAATTTCCAATGTCTTAATACCACATAAAGCCTCATACCAAGTTTCATAAAAATATATTCACATAATAATATATACTACATGCATAATAAATAATATACAAAATTTGAATCATCCTCTATAACAATAACATATTGAGGATGAGTACGAAGGTTTGCTGAAACAAGGAACGCAAACCATTGGTGTTTACGCAAATATAAATATAATTCAACTAGGTGAAGTCACATACCAAATTTCATCATTATACATTCTAAATAAGCGATATATATACCATTTTGGATATTCTCTATAAGAATAACATGGGAGATGAGTTAGCAGGTTTGTTACAACAAGGAACACAAAAAATGGGTTTTTATGCAAATATCAATATATCTTAACTAGGTGAAGCCACATACCAGGTTTCATAATTATACATTCATAAATAAGCGATATATACCATTTTGCTTATTCTCCATAAGAATAACATGGAGGATGAGTAAGCAGGTTTGCTGCAACAAGGAACACAAAAAATATTTTGTATGCAAATATCAAGGTGAAGCTACATACCAAGTTTTTTTTTCGGATGTATGTTCATAATTAAGGGAGACATTACATTTTACTTATCCTCTATAAGAATAACATGGGGGCCGAGTACGCAGGTTTGCTGCTACGGGAATTATCGGTAAAAATTGTTTTTTTTGTGCAAATAACAATAGACCACAACCAGATGAAGCCGTATACCAAGTTTTGTTAGTATACGTTCATAAATAAGCAAGATATAAATTTGTTCTTATTCTCAATAAGAATAACATTGGACAACGTACTGTGTTTAGCACTTTCAATGTCTCTGGAACCAATTGACTTAGAGATATTATAAAAACACCATATTGTGTGTTTTTTAAAGCTAAAATTCAATACTGAAAACTAAAGTTTGACTTTTTAAATTATTACATGTAAAAACTTCAAAAACCTATTTTTGGAGTCCAACCCGCCCCCCCTCAATATACCACTTTGGATGGGTCGATCTGTCTGGTTTTCGATCTTAAAGTCATAAATGTTGCTTTACACGTTTGTACCAAATTTCATAAAAATCATACCTTTTTTACAAGAGTTATCGTGCTCACAGACACAAATACACACACACACACACACATATATATATAGTTACAGTTATAGATAGTATAGATACAGTTTCGAACGAATGGTGTTTTTGGGGTCTGGGGATCTCAAAACTGAAAGTTGTCATGGTCCCGGGCCTAGGTCTTACCATGCCGACTATGGTAATAGCTTCTTCCCTATAGGAGAAATTCGCTAAAAGTTAATTTGTATAAATACCGTAAGAAAAAGATGTAAGATTTTGGTCTGCCCTAGTTGAACACATTTAGAAACACTTTATCTATTGGAAAATTAACAATTAAGTTTCAGTTAAAGATTTAATCTCTTTTTGGTGTATTGCCATTATAAATTTGCTTGGTTTGCTGTTTATAATGAGTTATTTATTTTATTAAATTAGGAAGATAGAAATAGGATTAAGATTAGTGCAGTTAACACGTTGGATGCGGAGGACGATAATTCCCGCCCTCTAATTAACATTGAAACTTATGTGATTTTCATGTTTAAACACGTTTGTCAGCATTGAACGTGTTAAATATTTTAATTAAACAAAATCTTTTCATACTTTTACGTGTTCAACTATGTATGCATATAATTAATCAGTTACTTCAAACTCAGACATATAAACAAACGTTTGTTATTCATCCTCATGTTGACTGTAAATGGGTTTCCAATGTTTCTGAGATGTGTGAGTCCAGATGTAGGAATCTGTTATTGATTTTAATGGGCTTCTCAATCTATCTGAAAATGTATGAGAAACCTAGACGAGTTTCCCAATAAATTACTTTTTCATCAGTTAATAAACTATGTTTATTAGAACTATGTTCTACTATACTACGCAAAAATATTCTTAACCTCCCATCTGTTCAGAAAACCTTTTAAAGTCAGCTCTTGCTATATCCTCCAACTCGTCTTTCACTAACTTGTAAAACACAACACATGTTCATGTATGCATGTGCATATTAACTTTGTTATTTAAATGGTGATCAGTCTCTCGAAAAGGTGTTATTATTACTATTTTAGTTTCCTCACAAAGTATGAAGTAACCAACCTACATTTTATTTACCTCATTTGCTATAAGAATACATGGAAACATTCTAAAAGACTGGCACACATTTCAGTTTGTTGTCAACCCCAATTGAATTAGAGCTACTAACTCCACAATATGTTCATAACACCATCTCATAAATAATATTCTACTTTAAAAAACTTATAAATTTCTCGTCTAATTTTGCTTCTTTTAACATGTAAAAACAACCTGCTCTGAGAGCACTACGCACTGAGTTAAAAGGGAAATAATTTAGAGTCTGTGTTCGGTTTGCTTAGCTCTACTCTCTCTTATTATTTTTTCATTTCTATAAAAACAATATCATTTAATTAAGCAGGATAAATAAAATACGTCTTACAACACTATAAAGTATATTTACACTTATATTGTACTTACATACAAGACGGTAAAAAATACACAAAAGATGGTACGAGGCGATCGATTTCAACCAGTTACACCGGTCATCATCAGGCCCAATCAGAGAATCTCTTTTGGGTTTATGTATCTAAAGATGTATAAAATAAGAAAATTGTATCAAAGACCAATAAATTATGGCACCGTTATAAATTATGGCATATCTGATACCAGTACTCAAACAGTGCAGATTTTATCATTGGTAATGGTGCTGCTTCGTTATTTTACATCTGTATTTCTTTTAATTATACAATGTAAAAAGCTCATAACAGAGAACTTTAAAATCAGTTAAAAGTTCAATGAAATCCAAAGAATCAAAAGCAAGTCACACAAGAGACCGAAATAAGTAGTTCAAATTGATTTATTTAAACAAATATTGCACAACAATATACGTGCATTTGAACAATTGTGAAATATAAAAACTGCAAATAAATGTTTGTGTGCAGGGACCAAGTCACCATTCGAATAAAAGCAAAGTTGAGAATCCATCTGTGTAAAACTGAAGAACAACACTGGTTGCATATCTTTATGCTACATAATAAATAAAGAGTTTAACAAAAATGTATGTCGTTAACATGCAAGCCAAGACAAGGCAAGATACAGAGATATTAATATTGGTTAAAATATATAAATATATAGACCGAATTACTACATTCAAAAAGTTGAAGTACAACAACTACCTTCCTGACCTACACCTGACACCTTCCTAAATCAAAAATACCCATTGACTCATTCACACCCCTATTTCTTCCCACTCACAAAACGCAACCCTCTGTAGTGTGTTTAACTGAGAGAGTTTTATCATTGTAGACTGTATTTTTGAAATAACATGGATAATGAGGATTGCCCGGAGTAGTTTGTTGGCAGGGAAAAACTAATGCCGCACTGAGAATGATCACACAATAAATCAAAATGAACTGACTCAGATAAAGTTTCCTCTTGTAATGGGCTTAGGTTGTGAGCAGACCAAGCTCATAGTTCAGCGTCCAAGGGTGGCGCAGTGGAGTGGGCCTCGAGTGTCTCTGGTGAAGGGCAGCCAATTTAGCGGCTTTGTGATGTCGTTGATGGGGGAGTAAGTGTGCACACTTTTGGGGGCTGGGACTCGCTAGCTGCAAGAGTTATCCGTAAGGCACTTAACGCACGAAAATTCAGGATCCAAGGCACTGCGAGTTTACGGCGAGATCGGCAGAGACAATTGTTGCGAAACACGACGGTACGGCACGGCAGATGCCGCGATGACGAACGATAGCGTTATACGGGAAGAAAAATACAAAAAGTAATAAACTTTCCTCCGAAGAAAATACTATTAAGTAATTTAAACATGGCACAGGGGCTGACAGAAATGTACGAGCGTGACAATCAATTGAATAGAGAGATTGGATAATACATCTTAATGCGCGTATGTTACCGAGCACAGTAGCTTCTCAACTGGTGATTTTGTAGAGAAACTACCGAAATACTGGTCTTGACTCTACCGCAGTTCTTCCTAGAGGAATAGTCCGAATTGAGCTGGAATACTGATCACGCCACTATTTTGAACCAATGAAAAGCAGGAGATATATATCCTGACTTTTCCTTTAATGTGTGTGTAGCTGCTATGTATTTGTGTATGTGAAGCATCTGAGACTGCACACACACACAGATGGGCACACTCTCTCTATATCTCAAAAGCATTCATCACAATTTTCCATATGGTATATCCCCTTTCCACATAGTTGCACTCACAATGACCACACACAAACAGAGCAAATACTAATACAGTCTCAATACTATTTCTCTAGTAATTGGCTGTTTTTTTTGTTTTTTTAAGCTGTTATTTTACAAGGGGCAAGAAATTTTATACTGCCAGTTAATAAATTGGGGAAGATAATATTAGCAATGTTCAAAAATCTGGTTGTATTCATGGTCTTACGTGACAGAGTGTATGCCTAGTTTAATCTTGGAGCAGCAATACCCAAGTTTAATGTGTAGCGAGTAAAATAGGCTAGTATTGGAGAATATGTCTGAATTTATATATATATATATATACACAAATTTAGTGATCTGCATATAACTGTGTTACATTAACAACCTTAAATACGCCCAAGAGGTTGAGAGATGGGTATCTGCGAGATTTCTGGATGGCAGATTTATTTTTGACCACCATATTTGACTACTTTAATTAACATAGTTGTTCCCATATTTCAATTTCAGAAAAACTTATTTTCGCATAACAACAATTTTTTACGAGGTATTTAGGTAAAATACAACAACTGGATATAAATTTTGTTTCATTCGATGTAGACAATATTTGTACTCATTTATATCAGTAATAACTATTTTTTAAATTGCAGAGAGACTTTTCCAAGCAAGTATTTGCTGATACTGACAATCAGGCTCTTTGGTGAGGCCCCACACCCAATCAATGTGACACAACAGGCCCTTTATGTTGCCCAATCTGTGACGAAAGTGACTGGAGACGAGATTCCATTGATTACTTCATTAACACCTTTTGAGGTGTTAAGGGATGCTTGCATCACACTAATGGGTAACTGTTTTTGATTGTTAGTAATGCAGTTTTTTCATCCCTGTGTTATTTTTATGTCAATAAAGGGTAAGTTTACTTTTTTTTCTGCTAGGCAAATTGATTTTGCCATTCCCTCACTCTATCACACTGTTTTGAATCAATAGCTGAAGCGTGTAATTGAAAGTTTTACAAACAGTTTCCAACTTTTAAAACCGCAAAGTTGTATAAAAAATTGTATACTCATTAAATCTAAGTATATAATGAACTTAATATACTTAGCTTAGCTTGTTTATCTTATTAGATCAAGTTCACTTTGTTGACAAAAAAAAAACCTTAAAGTGTTTTATGATCTCTGACCTCTATTTCAATCCCAAAAAGTCCCTCTCCTTTCATTTCTATTGGGGTTATTCGATGGAGATATTCTACTGACGTGTAGTTTCTTCTGTAATTCAAACAGAAGTATCTCCAGCTTATAATAATAAATTGCAACTGATGTGAAAGAAGAGGGTTACTTTATTTAATTCATGAAATTTTGCTCTTGAGGTTTAAGTTCTTATGAACATCAGGGACTTTTAAAAAAATGTTCATCAAGGTGAGGCAAAATGGCAAAATTTTACTTTTTGCTTAAAAGTTGATGGGAGGAAATGTGCAACAAAATGGAGAATGTCACAGTACAGAGAATTGCATTTTTTCATCTTTTTTGCCTCTTACTCTTCTGTGTAGTAAACTGTGTGACACTATTAGCGTATCTTGGAACCTTAATCAATTCAAAAAAACACAAGGAGTAGCAGGGGAAGGTAGGACTACCGTTTTCGAAAATTGTTATTTTATTCAAAAGGCTACAACATATGGGAAACTGCAAAGCAACTTAAAACATATAACTAATAAAGACAACTTTAAAAATAAATTAAAACATTTTCTTATATGCAATGTGTATGACTTTTTGTCATTGGATGAATTTTTAATTAGTGGTTATCAGATATTTTCATGTTTACTTAATTAAAGATAATTGTTATTATACTGGACCTAAATTATAATGTTATTTATATATTTTTTTCTTTATTTACAATTTATTAAGAAATGTAATGGTGTCAAAATACAAATAAATTACAGTTCTCTATTCTTGCTGTACAGTTTTTAGTTTGGTGACATGCTGAAGTATTCGTCCAATGAATAGAGAGGTCGCTTCACGAGCCAGTTTTGCAGTTTTTCTTGAGTTCTAGTGCTTCCAGATTCTTCAGTGTTGTAGGCAGTGCATTGTAGATGGTAGACGCCCCATATAAGATGGTTTTCTGCTGTACTATGTTGTATGGTGTACTGGAAGTATATATTATTTTGCTTGCCTTGTGTTGTAGTGGTGGAAATTCTCCCCTCGTGTGAAGTCCTGCTGGTATGTGTGGCTGATCACAGAATGGATATACAAACAAATCACTGTTAAGATACCCAGTGTTTTAAAGGCTTCTTTGCAGCTCTCTGTTGGTTTGAGATCAGCAAGTGTTCTTATTGCCTTCTTTTGTAGAATAAGAATTTTATTCAGATTTGTTTTGTTGTACCTTCCCAAACCGTCAAACCGTATCTGATGTGAGACTCCACCAAGGCATAGTAGGCCACTTTTGCTGCATCAAGACCTCCAATCCACTTCATTCTTCACACAACGAAAATTCCTGATCCTAGCTTTTTACTTAAAGAGTTGACATGGTTGGTCCAGGAGAGATCAGAGTCTATGGTGACTCCCAGTAATTTGGTTTCTTTTTCCAAATTAGCAAGATTCTTATTAGATTCTATATTCTTATTCCAAAAAAGAATTCTTTGGAAAGATTCTTATTCCAAAAATATATTATTCTTATTAGGTTAATTTAGTTTCAACGTATCTTGAAAATGGCACATGCTCTGCGCTAGCTATGCTATGACGATTACACTATTTTTTCCATATTCTTATTTCACACTTTTTTCATACAACAATATTTCTCTTCCAGATTTGTTTTAAATGATCCGGATCTTCCATGGTACATGTCCCTTCATTATTCTGTAGTAATATATTTTCTATCTTAGCAGTCTTATTTCAGGATTAAAAAATCATATTCATTAAATTAAGATACGTTGAGCACAGTTTTGATTTTGATGTAAATGCCAAATGATCAGGAAACACACAAGATGAAACTGTTAAAAACTTATATCAACAATTAATGTCAACTGTGTTTGATATTTATCAGTAATAATAAATGTTTGTCTGCAGATCTGATAAACACCTACAAGCCTTACCCGGAGTTGGACATTTATCAATGGTCTGAAGACATGATAGTTGCCCTATGGTTTACGAACCGCTCCCAGATGATGGAAGTGTTTCAATCCCTCCCAGGAGACGTGCAGGTAAATAATGTCAAGCTAATTTTAAACTGTATTCGATTAAATTCCTTTAACAATCTATTTAATCTTCAGTAGCAATTTTCCACCCAAAAGCAAAAGAGTAAGGAGATTAGTCAACTATTTGTTAAAGCAGTCTATATACTAATCATTATCTGTCTTTTATTTTCTTAAATGGATTTTTTTTAAATGGCGGCTTTTTACTGGCACTGTACATGTTTCCATAACTACAGGATGTAATCAAACATGTCTTCAAATACTTCAAGATATAAAGATTTACACTCACACTGTACTCATAAAAATATGGCAAATGTACTAGGGCCATAAATGTAAATGGTATTCATCGATGGTACTAGGCAATCTAAAGTTGGCGACCAAACTTCACAAGCTTGTTATATGGATTATTTCCATCATAAAATGTTATATATGTTCATAACATATCAAGATTATACACAATTAAATTTTTCCTCTGGAGAAGCTGAATTAAAAAAACAGTGCCATCGAGTCCCTGCTACATCATCTTAGTAAGAAAGACCAGCCTCGAGATGACTACCTCGAACTTATTGAACTGATGCTGTTAGTGTTGGGACAACCAATAGAAAAAATTCACTGGCGAGTATCTGGGCCTAAACACCACGCTCGGTGGATGGCTAAGCTTATTTATGCATATAAATTGTACCTTTTCCAAGGTCAAGGAGTTTACCATCTCACAAACAAGGAGAAAGAAAACTCGGACAGATTTGTCCGTTTCGGAGCACTTTTGAACGTGAAAAACTGGGTTGAGGCTCCAACCAGCGCCAATTTCAACGACCTAATTTTTTGGAAAGAGGCTGGGAAAAATAGCGCAATTGATGGAGAGATAGCTAAAACCATTAAAAAAGCCTTGCAGCCACATTTGTGGTAACTATCCGACGAACTGGTCGGATTATCACTTTTTTCCAAGAAAGTGAGCATCGTGAATAACACGTCTGTCCCTGCACCGCCCAGGATAATTAGAGGAAATGCCAATTTACTAAGTGATGAATGTGAATTGGCAGATTTTGCTAATAGTAGAACAATGTTGTTGTTTACTAAGCTAAACCTTAAGCAAAGCTTTTTAAACAAGCACCCAAGTGAATGGGAACAGAAGCCAGAGTTTAAAGAGGCAAAAAATACAGTAAATAAAATCAAAGTGGTCAATGACATCGCAGAAAGAGGTGTTAAACTATTTCAAGATTTTAACAAACTTATATTGAATAATGAGGAGGAAAAACAGCTGTTGCTGCAGATTGCAGAGGCTAATAGGGAACAAGTTCCTACTGAACCAACAAAGAAGGCCGTTCTAGAAAGCCTACAGAAACCATCCACTTCCAAAGACAAAATTTAAAGACTTCATTTTAATTATGGTCTTCGCTATAAAATGTACTTATTTTTAACATGGTTTCTAATTAAAATAACCAAATAAATTTAAGTTTTTGTATCCTAACATCTTTTGTAATTTTTTTCAAAAATTGTAAAAAATTGCCGTTTTCATTTTTTAATCAGCATTGAGCACTGCCGTCCAAGTGACTTATGACCTTGAAATTTTGGCTCCTTACTTCTTTTATCAAATAGAAGAATAGAATTGGGGGGTCCCTTGGCTTTTACATTCAACTTTAGTTTTTACCATAAGATCTTGGACCACCCTAATGTGTATGGCCCCTTATAGCAGTTAGCTGAGGAAATGCAAGCACCATTCAAGCAGTTTCAGATCATGATGGTACAGGAAATATTTCTCCAGCAAAATCTTTTAAGAATGGTGAGCAATTTTTATTTAGAAACGAAGTTCACAGGTATAAAACCAGAAATTTTGAATATCTATATACATACATACGAGGTTATACAAATTCCCAAACAGTCACGAGTATTTGCGAGTTAAAATATTTGATAAATTAACTGTAGAGTTCTATAGTTTACCGCTAAACTTTTCCAAAATTTAACTTAAAAAATTATGGACTGTCTTTCATAACGCGGTCAATTTTTTCTAGTTTCCAAATTTCAATGAAAATTGGAATACGTGTATGTTTTTACACTGATTTTGAGTTTTAAAAGTTGTTATGTGAAAATTCACTTCCCTCACGTCAGCGTGCTGGTGCGAACTTGTTTCCATTACATATAACTATGATCACGATTAACAATTTTTGTATAGTTATTGTTAGCTCGCTAATTATAAATATATTTGTATTCTATTTTATTCTAGATTACTAGTAATTACTTAACTAGAATTAAAATATATTAATAATTAGCGAGTTAACAATAACTATACAACAAATTTTTAATCGTGATCATAGTTATATACAACGAAAATAAAACTATACTAATGGCTATTACTAGTAACCATGCTCCAGCACGGGGTATCTACTAGGTGGAATGGCATGTAGCGCTGAATTGGTTTTTAAAAAGAGACCGATTCTCATTTGATTTATGCTGAGGTGACAGGGCAGCATAATGGGGAAGGCACACCAAGAAGTGGCCCAGGGGTGTTTGTGATGGGCCAGCCTTTTCCTGCCTGTGGTCCAATTCCAATTCAAAACTCACCAAAATAAGAATGTTCTACAACATTTTATTTTTAACAATTCAGTGGTAAATGTGTCAAGCTCAATAAAATTCCTTGGCCTTAAAATAGATCAAAACTTAAATTGGAATGAGCAAATAAAGCAATTAAAGGCTAAACTTAACTCCGTGTGTGCTACGTTCTGAAGATTCTCAGGGATATAAAGTAGTTGATATGTTTAGATTGAAAAATGTTAACTATGTATACTTTTCTCTTTTAATGAAATATGGAATATTTATGTTTGTAATTCAAGTAGATCTATTGAAATATTTAAAATAAAAAAGGCATTAAAAATAATTACAAAATTTCCTTTCCGAGCCTCCTGTAAACCTTTATTCAATAAACTATGGTTTCTTACAATGCCCAGCCTTTATCTATTTGAAATTTTGATCTATGCTCATCAAAATAAATCTACTATTCATTCAAGTAACTGGTTATGTCACTCTTATATGACTAGGCACAAAGACAAATTACAAGTCCTACAACACAAAATTAAAAATTCTGGAAAAGACACCATATTATTATGGCATGAACACGTTCGCTACCGCAATTATTTGGAATTTGTCATCCACATAGACCAGCGACGTGGCGAATGTGTCAAACTTTATAACAAGCTTCCTCCTAGAATTTGATGATTTGATTGAAAAATTACAAAAATATGTTAAAGGATTGTTTTTAATGATTTTATTCAGTGACTTGAAAGATCTGGAAGTAGCATTAATTTTAACTTTCACTAATAATTAGTTTAATATACGAGATATGGCTGCTTACAGGAAATATAGATTTAATTTTAGTAACTATTTACAAATAACTAGTTTTATTTCTTTTTTCAATGTAAATTTTTACATATATAACAATTTTTATTTTATTATTGTTCTATGACGAGCCACCTGCTTTTAGTAGTTTACTTTACTACCTTGTAAAAGTGTTTTGTGACGATAAAGAATTTGGATTTGAATTACCCCACTCCCAAACCGATATTCTGGGATAGTATCAGAGAATTATTTTTTCTTGTGACTTCCCTATGTTTCTGCAGTTTTTATTATTATTATTATTATTTACATTATAAATAAAACAATTAAGACACATACATCAACCTTTTGAGCCCCGCCTGGTGATTTATCGTCATTTCATGTTGTTAACCACCTGGCAGGACTTTGTTTTTCACTGTGGGTGTCTTTGAAATGCCAGTAATGCCACCTGGCAGTGGAACCAATACTCTGCCCCAGTTTGGTAGTGGAACAATCTCCCCCAGTGACTTAGCTCTACATACCCTCCGGTTTGACATTGCTGTTGGTCTCATCGATTTGGGTGAGGAGTCTAAGAGCTGGGTCTTGGGGGTTGGGATGAGGGTAACACTCGGGTCAAGGGCTCAAATCTCAACTCAGCGATTTCTTTTTATGTGCAACTCTTAGAAATTCACCTATCACCTATGCAGCAGAGTTGAAGGGGAGGGTTCATATAAAACAAACAGTGAGCAGCTCAGGTATATGTTGACAGGATTTAGAGTTCCTCATATCACAAAAGAAACATTTGACATTTACACATTTTTTCAATTACAAGGACACAAGGATATTTGTGTGATTCTGGTTCTTGCTACTCTGTCCCCATGTTTGACTGCAATTCCCATTTCATTTAACATTATGACTATAATGACATTATAAATGCTATTTTAAATCATGACTACGACAATCCTGTTTGATTTCAGAAAGAAGTAGCTTCGATGATTAAAAATTACGGATCAACAAAATATGGAGCCCTGGATTCGAAACTGCCATTAGAAATGGAAGCAATGATCAAGCACGTAGAGGTTGACGTCCAATCCAAATGTGACATGTGTGATTGGTCCGTAAGATCAATTAGTGTCCAGGAGAGATCATTCAGTATTCAAGAGACTTCTTTAAAAGATAGTTTGCCAAGTCAGATTTATGAGGAGCCTAAACGTGTTAGACCTGTTCTCAATCTTGTTACACCAGATGTATACGAGGCTGAAATGGAAAAAGATTCCACAGAAGAACCGCATGTAGATGCTACTAAATCTGAAACATCTATGTTTAGTGGCAATAAAGTTGCAGCTAGGCAAAGTATTCTAAATCTTTTAAGACATCCGGATGTTTTACCGGCAAGTAATGAGGATCTTTCAAAACTAGCATTAGATGTGAAAACGGGAGGAAAGGAACATGAACTGTTTTATGAAAAGCAACAAAATCAGAAAGGAACACAAGACAACAACAAACTCCCTGAAGAACATAAAGAAGAAGAGTTAAGTGGTCTCCAAAGCACCTCTGATATGAATAGAGAGTCTTGTAAAGAAAATGTTAAAGTGTCGCCAGAACACCAAGAAGAAATTACTGGAGGTATCAAATTTGAAACAGATTTTGAAAAACCTTATGATATAGAAGGTGAGATAGAAGAGGTTCAGTACGATACTGATGACTCTCAATATGAAGATATATCCGATGAAGTTAGTGAAGAAATAACTGTTGAAAAAGAATTAATTCAACAAAATCAGAAAGGAACACAAGATAAAGACAAACTCCCTGAAGAACATAAACAAGAAGAGTTATATAGTCTCCAAAGCACCTCAGATATGAATAGAGAGTCATGTGAAGAAAATGTTAAAGTGTCACCAAAACACCAAGAAGAAATTACTGGAGATATCAATTGTGAAACGGATTTTGACAAATCTTATGATATAGAAGGTGAGATAGAAGAGGTTCAGTACGATACTAATGACTCTCAATATGATGATCTATCAGATGAAGTTATTGAAGAAATAACTGTTGAAAAAGAACTGAAAATAATTCAACAAAATCAGAAAGGAACACAAGACAATTACGAACTCCCTGAAGAACAAAAACAAGAAGAGTTATATAGTCTCCAAAGCACCTCAGATATGAATAGAGAGTCATGTGAAGAAAATGTTGAAGTGTCGCCAAAACACCAAGAAGAAAT
Source organism: Allygus modestus (assembly GCA_963675035.1). Taxonomy (NCBI): domain Eukaryota; kingdom Metazoa; phylum Arthropoda; class Insecta; order Hemiptera; family Cicadellidae; genus Allygus; species Allygus modestus. Next base: position 35,320,706 of record OY776113.1, on the reverse strand, counting down.
TACTGGAGACATCAAATGTGAAACAGATGTTGACACATCTTCTGATATAGACGGTGAAATAGAAGAGGTTCAGTACGATACTGATGACTCTCAATATGAAGATCTATCAGATGAAGTTATTGAAGAAGTAACTGTTGAAAAAGTATTAAAAAGAATTAAAGAGTTAAATATTCAATACGAAGAACCTGATGAAAATGAAATGGAAGATGATAGTTTCATACCTGATTCCGCAACACAGTGGTAAGTTTGACATTGTTATAATTAATTAAACTATGACATTGTGTTGTGTATTTATGTCGTATTAGTTATAATCATTGTATTTAGAGTAAGAGGAGTGTAAGTTGGCAGAATCAGAAATAAACAAACTATTACCTTTTTGCAAACCTAAACATAAAATTCATCCTTGAAAATATAGTTTCCATATGATTAGTTATTTAATGTAGTTACATCTGCAATGTAAACTGTGACAGTTATAAAGTAAATTGCTTGCAGCTGTAGCAATTTGTACAGCACTTAAATTAATTAAATAAATTCCCTCAATGCGGAAGTTGAGAGGGTGGCTCGATGATGTAACATCCCCCACAACATCAAAGTCAGGGACAGGTAGGGGGTTGGGGCTGCCTAGTTGCGGCATGGCACAGGTTAAGGCGGGGCCGGGCATAGAGCGGGAAGTAGACTGAAGGGGTAAGATGTCCATACGAAGCGGAGGACGGTGTACTTCCCGAAGTGGTTGACCCCCGCCAGCCAAGTCTCCAATCAGATTAGATTCACCCTCTTGATCGGGTGAAGAGAGACAAACTCCTTCCGCAGGATCTGTCACATCTTGGGAAGCGAACTGCAGCCCTGAAAAGGGCTGTTTCTCCATAGAAGGTGGAGGTGGTGTCGCAGACATGATTAAACAAGACGATGTTACCACTAGGAGAGCAATAACGCAAATGAGCTCCGAGCAGCTCGCCCCCTCTATTTATGTAAAATATCGGATCGAATCTAACAACAACCGAATGGAAAATCGAATGACAACTATCAAATGACAACAACCGAATACCGATATGGTTTTCCCATAAGAACCATCAGTACAATTAATAAAAGTAATAGATAAACTCATTCGATATGAACAACCGAATGAAACAACCAAATGGAACAACCGAATGAAAGTAGTCGAATTATAAGCCCTTGGAAATAATAAACCAGTAAATGGAAAATGAGAGTGTACTATATGAAGTGTACACGCAGCTCATAGCTGTAGGTAATTTTTAATCGTATTAATATGTGCGTTTGGAACAGTTATTCGAAGGTGAATGTATACTATATAAAGTGCTATCGTACGATTAGTCACTGTGAAGGTTCAGTTTGAGGAGCGCGAAAGGTATAAATGACGTCTCGTTTAATAGATCCGGATCAGTCGCAGTCATGGATCCGAGATGGAAACATCCTTTTTCAGCCATCATTAGTGGCCCCAGTATGGCTGGCAAGACACGATTTGTTAAAAGTTTTATAAATGATATGAGCGAAATGTGTGATGCAGTATTTGATAACGTTTATTGGTTTTACGGAACTTGTAAACCTTCAAGATTTGTTTACCAAAGGCTGTCATCACTGCAATATCAGCGTGTTTTACATAACTCAAAATATTTTCCACCAAGGAAGAGGACAGCGTGACATTTCACTGAACGCCCAATACATAGTGTGTTTCAAGAATCCCCGAGACAAGGCTCAGATCCGACATCTTGCACATCAAATTTGCCCGGACAATGCAAAATTTATCCAGGACGCTTATACCAGTGCGACCTCTGAACCTCACGGATACCTACTTATGGATCTAAAGCAAGACACCCCGGATGAATAACGTTTTAGAACTAAAATATTTCCTACCGACCCTGTAAACTACGTTTATATTAGTCGCAAATAAAATGTATGGAACTATTACTGGTGTTTGACTTCTTCCATCCCTTTTGTGTAGGTCTTTAGGAAAGGAACTTGTGCGGGTCAAAATAAACCAATATTTAAGGCTAAATAAAATTTTGCATAACTCCGTCTTATTGCGATGCAATGGTCTATTAAACGACCTAGTTTTACATTATTCTGGTTGTGTGGAAAGTGGTTTAAAATATGGCCACTAGAGGGGTGTGCTGATAGTTATTAAATTCGCTACTAGAGCACACCACAAGTGTAGTTCCAAAAAACGCCACTAGAGTGTGCGCTGCAAGTTCTTGATTTCTCTACTAGAGTGTACCACCAGCGCTGTTAGTTCTGCCGTTGTCCCACAGGTTGTACTCTGTTGATACGGAGTATCAGTAAGTAAGGGTTGTTATTTCTCAACGGTGGTCCCGTGGCTTAGTGGGTAGGGTCGTGGCCTCCGGTTCGGAGAATGTGACAAACATGGGTTCGAATCCCATGCGGGGCCATCAAAATTTAGTATATGAACTCGGTCTCTCCACCACCAAAACTGGGTGGGGAGACTATGCACATTTTAAAAACCATTATTTACAATATGGTTAGTCGTTGTGACATTGTTACGTTATTAGTTAAGCATCCGTCAGCAGTGGGTTGGCTGGATAAGCACCATGTTCGATTAAGTAATTTGTTCAGACAAGTAACAAGTTCGGACAAGTAACATGTACGGATAAGTAAACAAGTGGGTGAGAGGGGCCGAGCGCAGCAAACGAAAGTAGCGTGACGTAATAAATATATACATATAACAATCAGTATAATTTAGCGTGACATAGTATTGCAAGAAAAAAAGGTTGGCAGCACTTCACAGAAAAAACTAGGTTGGCAACACTGCCCAAATGTAGGTTAGGTAAAGTGAATCCTATCAGATGGGAAGGGTTTTGGTGAGGATGGGTGGGGGATGGGAGGGGGAGGGGTTGGGGTTGACGTCAGGGGTCAAAGGTCGAAAAGGACTCAAAGGGGGCCCATAGTAGTTACAGCCGCATGTGTAACTGACTCACTGAGGTATACGAATTCTAGACCACTTCTAGACGAGCTAGAAACCTGAAATTTGGCATGCAGGTAGCGTTTACCTTGTAACCCTCAGGAAAATTGCCAAATTTGACAATTTTTTATTTTAAACCCCCTAAAAAAATATATTTAAATTCCCCCAAAAAAGGCTCATTTTAAAATTCTAGTTTTTGGGCTATAGCGGTTGAACGGATTGTCCTATAAAAAAGCAGACACCACCACGTGCCACGGATTTTGCAAGATCTACAACTTTGTTCCTATGACTTTTTGTCGTATCTCGTCTCCTTCACCCTTAGATAGCTCTAGATGTTTTCAAATTTTGAGATTTTGTGGCGGTTTTTTATTTCTTATCACGTTAATATACTTGATGGAGGCCTGATATTGGGCATGCAGTATTTCTACATTACACTCAGTAAATAACAGCAGAAATATGACCAGTTTTTCTTACTTAAACCTGTCGGAAAATCAAACTCTCTTAAAATCTATAGATTTGACCGTTTCCTAAATATAAGTAGTAAGGAAATGCCGGTTCTGGAACAATTGTTATTAATTAGAATACACGCATCACCATTTAACCTTAAACTAGGATCGTGAGGTATGGAATGCATGTGCGTTGCACCTTTTCTTCCCAAATCCTACTAGTTTTTGTTTATAAAAAAATAAATAATTGTAAATAAAAAATATCAAAATGTAGTCTTTTTTTATTTGAGCTCTAGCGGCCGAACGGGTTGTCCTATCAAAAAACGAAGACCGCCATGTGCCACGGATTTTAGACAAACTACAACTTTAGTCTTAAGACATTTTGCCGTATCTCATCCCCTTCACCATAAGGTAGCGCTTGATTTTTTAAATTAAAATTTTTTTCCAAGATTTGTTTGAGGTTTTTAATGGTTTGTCGCTCTAAAATAGAACTTAGAAGCCTAATATTTATCGCACAGTATTCCTACATTACAATTAGTACTAAGCAACACTCCCACGCCCAGATAAAGTATCTTAAATACCCGAAAAAAATCAATATTTTTGATATTTTGTAGACTTTTTCGTGTTTTTCAGGTACATTTTTTATGTTGCGCTCTGTCGAGTGTAAAAGCCCTTATAAATCATGTCATATTTGTTGCAGAAGGCTTTCGGTTACCCAAAGTCATAGTATTTCAGTTTGTTAACGGTTTTCGTATCCCTTATAAGGTTCAAAAGACGCCTTATAAAGACTACATTATACATCAGTTAAGGGTATTAATTTTTTTCTAGCACTTAGTTAATACATGGAGGCTTAAAACTTAACATACTACGTCTCCATGCCAAGTAGTATTCATCAACAGATATATGACCGGATTTTATAGGTTAAACCCTTAAAAAGAATCAAAGCTGTGGAATAGTTGTAGAATTTAGGTCTTAAATAGAATTTGGAGCAATTTACATTAAACTGTGGCCAAACAGCGACCTGGGGGCGAAGCCCCCCACAGGGGTCTGGGGGCAGAGCCCCCAGCGAGCGAAGCGAGTCTAATATACTATACATCTAATATACTATACAGCCGCATGTGTAACTCACTCACTCACTCACTCAGGTATACGAATTCTAGACCACTTCTAGAGGAGCTAGAAACCTGAAATTCGGCATAGCTTGTACCTTGTAACCCCCAGGAAAATCCCAAAAAGTTACAATTTTTTTATTTTAACCCCCTCAAAAAAATTCAAAATGGAGGAAATTTTGAACATTTCCAAATTAGTGCCTTTTTATTTGAGATGTAGCGGCCGAACGGTTGGTCCTATCGAGAAACGGAGACCACCATGACCCACGGATTTTAGACGATCTACAACTTTGGTCCTATGACTTTTTGTCGTATCTTGTCTCCTTCACCCTTAGGTAGTGCTAGATTTTTCAAATTTCGGCATATTTTCGAAATATGTTGGCCGTTTTTTATTTCCTAAGACGTTAATATACTTGATGGAGGCCTAATATTGGGCACGCAGTATGTCTACATCACACTTAGTAAATAGCAGCAGAAATATGACCAGTTTGTATTAATTAAACCTGTCGAAAAATGAAAAACTCTAAATATCTTTAGATATGACCGTTTTCTTAGTATAAGTAGTGGTGTATTGGGGATTCTATGCCAATTTATATTATTGGACATACACGTGACACCAATAATACTTGAGCTAGAGACGTGAGATTTGGCATGCATGTGCCTTGCATCTTTTCTTCCCAAATCCTACCATTTTTAGTTTGAACTATCTCAACAAAATAAATAATTGTGAATACAAAAATCAAAATGTAGTATTTTTTTATTTGAGCTCTAGCGGCCAAACGGGTTGTCCTATCATAAAACGAAGACCACCACGTGCCACGGATTTTAGACGAACTACAACTTTGGTCCTATGACATTTTGCCGTTTCCCACCCCCTTCACCCTTAGATAGCGCTAGATTTTTTAAAATTTAAACTTTTTCATAGATTTGTTTGTGGTTTTTAATGGTTTGTCGCTCTAATATAGAACTTAGAGAACTAATACTTATCACACAGTATTCCTACATTACAATTAGTACCAAGCAATACTCCCACGCGCAGATTCAGTATCTTAAACACCCAAAAAATCAAAGTTTTTGAGCTCTTGTAGACTTTTTGTGTTTTTTGGGTACATTTTTATGTTGCGCTCTGTCGAGGGTAAAATCTCTTATAAATCATGCAGTATTTGTTGCAGAAGGCTTGTAGTTACCCAAAGTCATAGTATTTCAGGTTGTTAACGGTGGTCGTATCTCTTATAAGGTTCAAAATACGCCTTTTAAAGGCTACATTATACATCAGTTAAGGGTATAATTTTTTTCAAGCACTTAGGTAATACATGGAGGCTTAAAATTTAACATACTATGTCTCCATACCAATTAGTATTCATCAACAGGCATATGGCCGGATTTTATAGGTTAAACCCTTAAAAATAATCAAAGCCTTGGAATAGTTGTAGAATTTAGGTCTTAAATAGAATTTGCACCAATTTACATTAAACTGTGGCCAAACAGCGACCTGGGGGCAAAGCCCCCCACAGGGGCCTAGGGGGGAGGGGGAGCGATTTTTAAATTGTTGTATACTCTAATTTTGTACTGCTAGGCCTAAATTTGTTCACTCAATAAGTCTACTTTACATTTTGAGTTTACTTAGGACATCAGATTATTAGCATAATTAAACCATGTGTCATATGTACTACGACAGGGACTTGGGGGCGAAGCCCCAAACAGGGGCCTGGGGGGGAGGCGGAGCGATTTTTAAATTGTTGTATACTCTAATTTTGTACTGCTAGGCCTAAATTTGTTCACTCAATAAGTCTACTTTACATTTTGAGTTTACTTAGGACCTCGGATTATTAGCGTAATTAAACCATGTGCCATAGGTACTACGACAGGGACTTGGGGGCGAACCCCCCACAGGGGTCTGGGGGCGGAGCCCCCAGCTAGCGAAGCGAGTCTAATATATATACAGCCACATGTGTAACTGACTCACTCACTCACTCACTGAGGTGTACGAATTCTAGACCACTTCTAGACTAGCTAGAAACCTGAAATTTTGCATGCAGGTAGCTTATAGCTTGTAACCCCCAGAAAATTTGCCAAAACTGTCAATTTTTTATTTTAACCCCCCTAAAAAAATATTTAAAACCCCCCCAAAAAAGGCTTATTTTAAAATTACAGTTTTTGAGCTCTAGCGGCCGAACGGATTGATCTATCGAAAAACGGACACCACCACGTGCCACGGATTTTACAAGATCTACAACTTTGTTCCTATGACTTTTTGTCGTATCTTGCTCCCTTCACCCTTAGGTAGCGCTAGATTTTTCAAATTTCAGGCAATTTCGACAGTTATTTTTGTGGTCTTTAATTTCCTATCACTTTTATTTAGTATGTAAAGGCTTAATATTTGGCACTCGATAAACTAACATATTTTAATAATTAAACATCCCAAAAAAATTAAAAACCCTAATTATTCTATAAATGACAAACTGCATTATCGACTTACTCAGGTAATTCTAGATAAGCTAGAAACATGGAATTAGGCCTATATGTAGCTTGTCCATTGAAACCCCCAGGAAAATTGCAAAAAGGTATAATTTTTTATTTTAACCTCCTCAAAAAAATTCAAAAGGGAGGAAATTTTGAACATCTCCAAAATAGTGCATGTTTTTGTGCTGTAGCGGCCGAACGGTTGGTCCAATCGAGAAACGGAGACCACTACGACACACGAGCTTTAGACGATCTATAACTTTGGTCCTATGACTTTTTGTCGTATTTTGTCTCCTTCACCCTTAGATAGCTCTAGATTTTTTCAAATTTTGAGAATTTGTGGCGGTTTTTTATTTCCTATCACGTAAATATACTTGATAGAGGCCTAATATTGGGTACGCAGTATGTTTACGTCACACTTAGTAAATAGCAGCAGAAATATTACCAGTTTTTATTGATTCAACCTGTTGAAAAATAAAAAAAACTCTAAATCTTTTTAGATATGACCATTTTCTTAGTATAAGTAGTAGTGTATTGGGGGTTTTGTACCTATTTATAATATTGGACATGCACGTGACACCAATAATACTTGAGCTAGAGACGTGAGATTTGGCATGCATGTGCCTTGCACCTTTTCTTCCCAAATCCTACTACTTTTAGTTTGAACTATCTCAACAAAATAAATAATTGTGAATAAAAAAATCAATATGTAGTATTTTTTTAAATTTGATCTCTAGCGGCCAAACGGGTTGTCCTATCGAAAAGCGAAGACCAGCACGTGCCACGGATTTTAGACGAACTACAACTTTGGTCCTATGACATTTTGCCGTATCTCACCCCCTTCACCCTTAGGTAGCGCGATTTTTTTGATTTAAACTTTTTTCCAAGATTTGTTCGTGGTTTTTAATGGTTTGTCGCTCTAATATAGAACTGAGAGGCCTAATATTCATCACACAGTATTTCTACATTACAATTAGTACTAAGCAACACCCAAACAACCGGATTAAATATCTTAAAAACCAAAAGAAAATCAATTTTTGGTGTTTTTTTTTCGGGTATATTTTTTAAGTTACGCTCTGTCGAGGGTAAAATCCCTTATAAATTATGTCATATTAGCTGTAGAAGGCTTGTAGTTACCCAAAGTCATGGCATTTCAGGTTGTAATCGGTGGTCGTATTCCTTATAAGGTTCAAGAGACGCCTTATAAAGGCTACATTATACATCAGTTAAGGGTATCCATTTTTTCAAGCACTTAGGTAATACATGGAGGCTTAAAATTTAACATACTACGTCTCCATACCAATTAGTATTCAGTAACAGTCATTTGACCAGATGTTATAGGTTAAACCCTTAAAAATAATCACAGCCTTGGAATAGTTGTAGAATTTAGGTCTTAAATAGAATTAGGACCAATTTACATTAAACTGTGGCGAAACAGCGACCTGGGGGCGAAGCCCTCACAGGGGGCTGGGGGCGGAGCCCCCAGCGAGCGAAGCGAGTCTAAAATATATACAGCCGCATGTGTAACTCACTCACTCACTCACTGAGGTATACGAATTCTAGATGAGCTAGAAACCTGAAATTTTGCATGCAGGTAGCTTTTAGCTTGTAACCCCCAGAAAAATTGCCAAAACTGAAAATTTTCTATTTTTACCCCCCAAAAAAAAAATATTTAAAACCCCCCCAAAAAAGGCTTAATTTAAAATTCCAGTTTTTAATCTCTAGCGGCCGAACGGATTGACCTATCGAAAAACGGACACCACCACGTGACACGGATTTTGCAAGATCTACAACATTGTTCCTATGACTTTTTGTCGTATCTCGCTCTCTTCACCCTTAGGTAGCGCTACATTTTTCAAATTTAAGGCAATTTTGACGGTTATTTTCGTGGTTTTTAATTTCCTCACTTTAATTTAGTATTTAAAGCTAGTAGTGGAGAAACAGCAAAGAGACCCCAGAATCGGCGCTTTTTTCCCATGTTATTCTTATGGGGATCAGTTTTTGCACCGACGCCCGATCCTACCCTACACAAATTTTCTTTTTGGCCCCTGCCTTATTTTCCCCCATTTTAAAATTTGCATTAATTTTAATACATCCTTTGCACAAATCCACGAATTCAAAAATAACTCCAGACTAAATAAACAACACATGTAAACAACTTAGAAGTTATTGTGTAGTAGTGGATAAACACTGGTTTAGCATCACTTCCGGCGCTTTTTCCCCATGTTATTCTTATGGGGATCAGTTTTTGGACCGACACCCGATCCCGCCTATAGAGCTCCCGCGCCCTAGCCTATACTAACGTCCAACCCCTGCCTATATTAAATATATTGTCCCCATCCCCATCCCTCCTCTATATTTTTAAAAATTAATTTTCAAATTCAGGCTAAAAAACTATCTTTGGTGTTTACTGTCCGATTTGTCTGCAATTTGGATATGTTATTGTCGTAGGCAAGTGTTTTAATAAATTACACTTACATTTCCCAAATTCACTATAACGGTCAAATTAAAAAATATTTTTGGAAAATACTGTAGTGCCAATTGCCAACTTCTTTATTTACTGCCCGATTTGTCTGCAATTTGGATATGTTATTGTCCTAGGCAAGTGTTTTAATAAATTTCACTTACATTTCCCAAATTCACCATTACAGTCAAATTAAAAATATTTTGGAAAAATACTGCCAATTGCCAACTTCTTTATTTACTGTCCGATTTGTTTAAAATTTAGATATGTTATTGTTATAGGCAAGTGTTTTAATAAATTCCACCTACATATCCCAAATTCACTATTACGGTCAAATTAAAAAATATTTTTGAAAAATACTGCCAATTGACAACTTCTTTATTTACTGTCCGATTTCTTTAAAATTTGGATATGTGATTGTTCTAGGCAAGTGTTTTAATAAATTCCACTTACATTTCCCAAATTCACTATTACGGTCAAATTAAAAAATATTTTTGGAAAATACTGCCAATTGCCAACTTCTTTATTTACTGTCCGATTTGTTTAAAATTTAGATATGTTATTGTTGTAGGCAAGTGTTTTAATAAATTAGACTTACATTTCCCAAATTCACTATTACAGTCAAATTAAAAAATATTTTTTGAAAAATACTGCCAATTGCCAACTTCTTTATTTACTGTCCGATTTGTTTAAAATTTGGATATGTTATTGTTGTAGGCTAGTGTATATGCACCATCCACATTTTACAAATTCACTATTACGGTCAAATTAAAAAATTTGGAAAAATACCGCCAATTGGCAACTTCTTTATTTATGGTCTGATTTGTTTAAAATTTATATATGTTATTATTCTAGGCTAGTGTATATGTACACACCATCCACATTTGACAAATTAACTATAATGGTCAAATTTAAAAAATATTTTGAAAAATATACTAACAATTTCAAACTTCTTTATTTACTGTCTGATTTATTTTCGGATATGTTATAGCTCTTATATAGGCAACAAGACCACACTACCACACGTTCCACCACCCAGTATAATACATTATTTTGTCTGTTTTGTTTGTTTATTTTGCTGTAATCCCAAAACTGACTTTGCTGTTTATTGTCCGATTTGCCTACACTTTGGATATAGTTGATGCGTTGTTTGTTTTGCCGCAACCTAAAAACTAACATTGGTATTTGTGTTTTTACAAAACTATATTTTGTAAATTTACTACCAATAACTCCTTTTTTTTACTTTTCGACTTGTTATATCCTCTTATATCTAAATTTACCGTATATTTTTTTTCTCTTTTAGTGCTGTTTTGTCGTAACCAAACTTTGGATATGACTGCAATATATTACTGGCCATTGCATAAGTAAATACCCCATTTCCAAAAGGGGGGTGTATCGATACACCCCCCTTTGCAGTATATGTTCAAAGCATTGCAAGCTTATTATATTCGCCACAAGCTTATTATATACATCCAGCTGTTATATTTGCCCCATTTCCAATATTGTTGTGAACCTCTCAACTACCTCTCATTGTAATAATATAATAAGTAATCCACAAAATATTTATGGTCAGAACTGCCTAAATTTTGGATATGTTGCCAATGCGATAGCAAAAAATAAATTTTTAAAACCCAAAACAACTAAACACAAAACACTAATCTTTCTTTGTGCTTGTTTGGAGTAGTCTTTATTTTATCCAACTTAATTTTAATTTTGTAGTTAAAATCAAACTTCCCACATTCTAGCTCCCTTTCCAGCCAGTGGTTAGAGACATAAAGGTTACGAATATTTTCAAACTGTACAATATATCTTTTTCTACCCCTATGTTGGACTTGTTTAATAGCGCCTATTAATAATTCCGCACCATCTTCCATATCCTCCAGTCTACTACATTCTTTAAATTTAATATTGCCTTTAATATCTTGCATCTCTATGTCTTCTTGTCCATCATCCCACACATTGTCATGGAAACTTAGGTTTTCTATTTTTGGAAAGGAATTACCATAAAATGTTGTGGTTCCGTTAGTGTTAAAGCTTGCAAGTGGCTCGTTGGTAGGTAGGTAAATAATGTCCAAATCACCTCTATATGGCAACACGCTATAACCTTCCCTATTCTTATTTATCTCTATAAACACAGTTTTACAGACACCTTTAACATAGTATACACCCCTCTGTCCATCCTTTTCTGCCAACACCCCCACAAACTTGTTGTTTACTACAAACGCATACACTATATAATGTCCATAATGCTCTAGATCCTCCCAACGTCGCAGGAAGTAATCTTTTAATTTATCCTCTCTTTCCCTTATTTCTTGTTCTTTAGCCAACTGTGCTTTGTATTCCTCTGCAACAGTATTTTCCACCAATTTACGCTTATTACTGTCGATGTCTTCTAATTCCAATTTCCTCTTTTTGGAACACCTCTCTAAGAAAGGCTTGGAAAGTGGCTCTATTTCTTTAATAGTGTATGGGTACAGGTTATTGGTCCGGCTTCTTAAAACACAGGGAGTAAGGTTAGGACTTTCCACTAAGCCTAATTCTTCTAAATTGATGTTTTTAGGTATAGTGGAGAAAGGTGTATTTGATTTTGTAAAACACATGCCCCCAGATTTGATGTAACACTTATGCTTTACACTTATGGCATCAGGAAATTCCTCTATTACCTCCACGTAGTTAGTTGGTAAACAGTTAAAGCTAAATGCAGATAGAGCATACTTTATTAACTTTTCCCTTTGTGTGCTATCTTTTGGCAGTTTTAGTTGTACTCCAGTTATCTTTTTCGTATTACAATTACCCCAATACGCGTATTGTAATAAATCGTTAAACACTAAACAACAACTGTTTTGTAATTGATTGGCAACTTTCACCCACATCTTATGCAGAGGGACAGCATAGAATGGAGCATTTTGGAAGTACCGTTTGTTGTCTTCTATTAGACTTAAACAATCTCTTAAAGGTTCAAACCCTTTACCAAAACCTCTACAATAGTTATAGATTGTTGCCTCTAACCTTGTTATTCCATTCTCTCTAGCTAGTTTAGACGAGAACGTTTCTTTTAGTCTCGCATCTGGACAGTTTATAAAGTTTATTATATGGTTTCCTATACTTTTAACTACTCCAGGGCTTGTAATCTGGCATATAAATTTATTATATATTTTTACCCTGCTATTTACATTAAACCATGTTAAACAGTCTTTACTAACATTATCTACAATAACATTATATCCATTCTCCCCTTGGTAGCAAAAGTCAAAGTTTTCTGTAAGATATTGGCACATTTCCTCTTTATTAAATATTCCAGCCAAATCTAGTGTTATATCGAAATCCATAAGATAGTACATTTCTTTTTCCAGATCTTGCAACATCTTTGGAAGGTCTTCCAACAAATCCTTAATTTTAACATTTGCAAGCTCTATTTTATAGGGAATTGCTATAGGATCATCGTACTTTTGTTTAATTTGGTCAATATCTTTCTTTATTATTTGTAAGACACCCTTGCTTTGGACCCCAGAGGACCTCTCCAAGGAGAATGGTAGTTTGGCTACAACACCATGTCGAGCTAAAGAGAACTTTTTAAATATTCCTCGTAAGTAGCTATTAAACGAGCCACATATTTCCTTCTTAACTTTAAATTTATTCCGAACATCCCCATCACAATCCGTAACATTGGTTATCTTAACTAACATTATGTTATCACAAAACGCATCTGTTATAGATGTTAAGTTATTTAATTTTGGTTCGCCCTCGCAATAGTTTATATTACCTATGTCTGTAAGAAGGTTATTATTACGGAGATTTTCTAATAAAAACCATATACCGAATCTTTCATTAGTAGGTTTAATACAATTTCCCAATAAATGGCTAACAGAGTACATTTCTTTTATACAGAAAAAAGTAGCGGAAACATGTAAACAGGAGAGATTACACCATAAGCATATAGGTGTTGTGGAGTAAATATATTGTATATAAACACAGGCGAGCGGTAAGTGTAACATGTAAGTGGACACCCATGTGCAAATATGGAATACCCACTATTAATATAATTCCAAATTCGACTAAATAAGTTTATAGTCTCAAAATAATTAACATATTAACTAACCCACCCCGCATTAGTACCCAAATTGTCGAAATTCTATAACTGTCTATTCTTAGTCCTTGTATTAGGTTTTGTACTATTAAACCCTACATTCCGTAGAGTAATTTATGCGTGTTATTTAATACAGATACGCACATTCTACAAGACCTGTACATCTGTTGTATAAGCAGCAGAATAGACGTCTCATTGTGTTGTTGTAAAGTAAAACATAAATGTAAATTGTGCTGGATACAACTGGCCAGATATTAGACAGGAAATGTGTTGGAAGTGTATTGTCAAGTAAGACAAACACCACATAGTGCAGCATGTACGCAATCCATTACTAGACAAATGTATAAGGTATTGGTACAACATCCGATATATTAGCCAAATCCACAATCAAACAGTAAAAAATAAATATTATAGTAACAGAAATAGTAAGAGTATAAGGACATAGTAATATTTAAAGTTTATAAGACAACACAAATGTAGAGACACAATAAATAACACACTCCAACACATTACAACACAGGCACAGATACTGGTTTACAGCCATTTAACACAACTTTACAGGTTCTGTCAACCGACACAAAAATAGTTTGTAAATTGTGTAAGAAATATATGTAATATAAACAAATTTAACACAATCATAACATTTTCAAAATGTTATGATTGTGTTAAATTTGTTTATATTACATATATTTCTTACACAATTTACAAACTATTTTTGTGTCGGTTGACAGAACCTGTAAAGTTGTGTTAAATGGCTGTAAACCAGTATCTGTGCCTGTGTCGTAATGTGTTGGAGTGTGTTATTTATTGTGTCTCTACATTTGTGTTGTCTTATAAACTTTAAATATTACTATGTCCATATCCTCCTCAGGCCCAAAAAAATATTAACATTTTTTTAATTATATTTTTTTTGGATTTTGGTTTAAAATAAATCAAATATTAGCTGTGATTTTTTTCAAAATTTTATTTTCACTCTAAATACAAAAAAAATGATGTGTCAAATTTGACACATTGGGACCAAGGCGATTGACCTAGCAGCACGGCGTCCACGGGCAACTGTAGGCCTAGCAGCACGGTGTCCACGAGCAGCTATAGGCAAGAACAGTAGTCTTACGTACAGGACGCATACGAACAGCATAACTAGGCCCTAGGGCAGTAAGGTCTAGCTGTGGTAGTAGATCTTGTTCCGGCTGTGGCACTAGCTCTGGTTCCGGCTGTGGTAGTGGCTCTGGTTCTGGCTATGGCAGTAGCTCTGGTTTCGGCTGTGGTAGTGGCTCTGGTTCCGGCTGTGGCAGTAGCTCTGGTTCCGGCTGTGGCAGTAGCTCTGGTTCCGGCTGTGGTAGTGGCTCTGGTTCCGGCTGTGGCAGTAGATCTGGTTCCGGCTGTGGTAGTGGCTCTGGTTCTGGCTGTGGCAGTAGCTCTGGTTCCGGCTGTGGTAGTGGCTCTGGTTCCGGCTGTGGCAGTAGCTCTGGTTCCGGCTGTGGTAGTGGCTCTGGTTCTGTTCTGATTCTTGCCCTGGCTCATCATCAATCCTGGGTGGTGGCAGCAGGAAACTGGAGTCAGACTCTTCATCATCTGACAAGTCGTCGACATCGGAAATGTCACCGAAATTTAAAAAAAGAAAACTAAAAATCCAATTTAAAACTATTGAAAATAAGTTATACATGATTATTTTTAGTGGTAATTTTGTTTACAAACCTAAAACATAGATTGGTAACATGTTAAAAAATACAATGTTGTGATATACCAAAACCTTGGTCCCACTGTGTCACATTTGACACATCAAATTTCAAACGCTAAAAGAAGTAAAAAGCAACTGACACCATGAAAAATCATTTACACCATGTCATTGTATAGTAATTTTAGGGTACCCCCATTTTTTTGCAACTCGTAATATCTACATTTTCATATTTTAATTCTTTGCTTACTTTGAGAGGTTAGTGGTAGTCTGCCAAAAGGGTTGTCAGTCATCTTGAATGTTGACAAACCATAGCAGAAAACTATTCAGCTGAGCAACTGAGCTGCAGTGGAAAGTGCTGGCACCTAGCAGCAAGCTAGAGAACTACTACCAGCTCAATCCTATACGCAGTACGGGAGGAAAAGGTCAATTTGTATTTGTGTCATATTTGACACATCGGGCCTTAGGAGGTTATACTCTTACTATTTCTGTTACTATAATATTTATTTTTTACTGTTTGATTGTGGATTTGGCTAATATATCGGATGTTGTACCAATACCTTATACATTTGTCTAGTAATGGATTGCGTACATGCTGCACTATGTGGTGTTTGTCTTACTTGACAATACACTTCCAACACATTTCCTGTCTAATATCTGGCCAGTTGTATCCAGCACAATTTACATTTATGTTTTACTTTACAACAACACAATGAGACGTCTATTCTGCTGCTTATACAACAGATGTACAGGTCTTGTAGAATGTGCGTATCTGTATTAAATAACACGCATAAATTACTCTACGGAATGTAGGGTTTAATAGTACAAAACCTAATACAAGGACTAAGAATAGACAGTTATAGAATTTCGACAATTTGGGTACTAATGCGGGGTGGGTTAGTTAATATGTTAATTATTTTGAGACTATAAACTTATTTAGTCGAATTTGGAATTATATTAATAGTGGGTATTCCATATTTGCACATGGGTGTCCACTTACATGTTACACTTACCGCTCGCCTGTGTTTATATACAATATATTTACTCCACAACACCTATATGCTTATGGTGTAATCTCTCCTGTTTACATGTTTCCGCTACTTTTTTCTGTATAAAAGAAATGTACTCTGTTAGCCATTTATTGGGAAATTGTATTAAACCTACTAATGAAAGATTCGGTATATGGTTTTTATTAGAAAATCTCCGTAATAATAACCTTCTTACAGACATAGGTAATATAAACTATTGCGAGGGCGAACCAAAATTAAATAACTTAACATCTATAACAGATGCGTTTTGTGATAACATAATGTTAGTTAAGATAACCAATGTTACGGATTGTGATGGGGATGTTCGGAATAAATTTAAAGTTAAGAAGGAAATATGTGGCTCGTTTAATAGCTACTTACGAGGAATATTTAAAAAGTTCTCTTTAGCTCGACATGGTGTTGTAGCCAAACTACCATTCTCCTTGGAGAGGTCCTCTGGGGTCCAAAGCAAGGGTGTCTTACAAATAATAAAGAAAGATATTGACCAAATTAAACAAAAGTACGATGATCCTATAGCAATTCCCTATAAAATAGAGCTTGCAAATGTTAAAATTAAGGATTTGTTGGAAGACCTTCCAAAGATGTTGCAAGATCTGGAAAAAGAAATGTACTATCTTATGGATTTCGATATAACACTAGATTTGGCTGGAATATTTAATAAAGAGGAAATGTGCCAATATCTTACAGAAAACTTTGACTTTTGCTACCAAGGGGAGAATGGATATAATGTTATTGTAGATAATGTTAGTAAAGACTGTTTAACATGGTTTAATGTAAATAGCAGGGTAAAAATATATAATAAATTTATATGCCAGATTACAAGCCCTGGAGTAGTTAAAAGTATAGGAAACCATATAATAAACTTTATAAACTGTCCAGATGCGAGACTAAAAGAAACGTTCTCGTCTAAACTAGCTAGAGAGAATGGAATAACAAGGTTAGAGGCAACAATCTATAACTATTGTAGAGGTTTTGGTAAAGGGTTTGAACCTTTAAGAGATTGTTTAAGTCTAATAGAAGACAACAAACGGTACTTCCAAAATGCTCCATTCTATGCTGTCCCTCTGCATAAGATGTGGGTGAAAGTTGCCAATCAATTACAAAACAGTTGTTGTTTAGTGTTTAACGATTTATTACAATACGCGTATTGGGGTAATTGTAATACGAAAAAGATAACTGGAGTACAACTAAAACTGCCAAAAGATAGCACACAAAGGGAAAAGTTAATAAAGTATGCTCTATCTGCATTTAGCTTTAACTGTTTACCAACTAACTACGTGGAGGTAATAGAGGAATTTCCTGATGCCATAAGTGTAAAGCATAAGTGTTACATCAAATCTGGGGGCACGTGTTTTACAAAATCAAATACACCTTTCTCCACTATACCTAAAAACATCAATTTAGAAGAATTAGGCTTAGTGGAAAGTCCTAACCTTACTCCCTGTGTTTTAAGAAGCCGGACCAATAACCTGTACCCATACACTATTAAAGAAATAGAGCCACTTTCCAAGCCTTTCTTAGAGAGGTGTTCCAAAAAGAGGAAATTGGAATTAGAAGACATCGACAGTAATAAGCGTAAATTGGTGGAAAATACTGTTGCAGAGGAATACAAAGCACAGTTGGCTAAAGAACAAGAAATAAGGGAAAGAGAGGATAAATTAAAAGATTACTTCCTGCGACGTTGGGAGGATCTAGAGCATTATGGACATTATATAGTGTATGCGTTTGTAGTAAACAACAAGTTTGTGGGGGTGTTGGCAGAAAAGGATGGACAGAGGGGTGTATACTATGTTAAAGGTGTCTGTAAAACTGTGTTTATAGAGATAAATAAGAATAGGGAAGGTTATAGCGTGTTGCCATATAGAGGTGATTTGGACATTATTTACCTACCTACCAACGAGCCACTTGCAAGCTTTAACACTAACGGAACCACAACATTTTATGGTAATTCCTTTCCAAAAATAGAAAACCTAAGTTTCCATGACAATGTGTGGGATGATGGACAAGAAGACATAGAGATGCAAGATATTAAAGGCAATATTAAATTTAAAGAATGTAGTAGATTGGAGGATATGGAAGATGGTGCGGAATTATTAATAGGCGCTATTAAACAAGTCCAACATAGGGGTAGAAAAAGATATATTGTACAGTTTGAAAATATTCGTAACCTTTATGTCTCTAACCACTGGCTGGAAAGGGAGCTAGAATGTGGGAAGTTTGATTTTAACTACAAAATTAAAATTAAGTTGGATAAAATAAAGACTACTCCAAACAAGCACAAAGAAAGATTAGTGTTTTGTGTTTAGTTGTTTTGGGTTTTAAAAATTTATTTTTTGCTATCGCATTGGCAACATATCCAAAATTTAGGCAGTTCTGACCATAAATATTTTGTGGATTACTTATTATATTATTACAATGAGAGGTAGTTGAGAGGTTCACAACAATATTGGAAATGGGGCAAATATAACAGCTGGATGTATATAATAAGCTTGTGGCGAATATAATAAGCTTGCAATGCTTTGAACATATACTGCAAAGGGGGGTGTATCGATACACCCCCTTTTGGAAATGGGGTATTTACTTATGCAATGGCCAGTAATATATTGCAGTCATATCCAAAGTTTGGTTACGACAAAACAGCACTAAAAGAGAAAAAAAATATACGGTAAATTTAGATATAAGAGGATATAACAAGTCGAAAAGTAAAAAAAGGAGTTATTGGTAGTAAATTTACAAAATATAGTTTTGTAAAAACACAAATACCAATGTTAGTTTTTAGGTTGCGGCAAAACAAACAACGCATCAACTATATCCAAAGTGTAGGCAAATCGGACAATAAACAGCAAAGTCAGTTTTGGGATTACAGCAAAATAAACAAACAAAACAGACAAAATAATGTATTATACTGGGTGGTGGAACGTGTGGTAGTGTGGTCTTGTTGCCTATATAAGAGCTATAACATATCCGAAAATAAATCAGACAGTAAATAAAGAAGTTTGAAATTGTTAGTATATTTTTCAAAATATTTTTTAAATTTGACCATTATAGTTAATTTGTCAAATGTGGATGGTGTGTACATATACACTAGCCTAGAATAATAACATATATAAATTTTAAACAAATCAGACCATAAATAAAGAAGTTGCCAATTGGCGGTATTTTTCCAAATTTTTTAATTTGACCGTAATAGTGAATTTGTAAAATGTGGATGGTGCATATACACTAGCCTACAACAATAACATATCCAAATTTTAAACAAATCGGACAGTAAATAAAGAAGTTGGCAATTGGTAGTATTTTTCAAAAAATATTTTTTAATTTGACTGTAATAGTGAATTTGGGAAATGTAAGTCTAATTTATTAAAACATTTGCCTACAACAATAACATATCTAAATTTTAAACAAATCGGACAGTAAATAAAGAAGTTGGCAATTGGCAGTATTTTCCAAAAATATTTTTTAATTTGACCGTAATAGTGAATTTGGGAAATGTAAGTGGAATTTATTAAAACACTTGCCTAGAACAATCACATATCCAAATTTTAAAGAAATCGGACAGTAAATAAAGAAGTTGTCAATTGGCAGTATTTTTCAAAAATATTTTTTAATTTGACCGTAATAGTGAATTTGGGATATGTAGGTGGAATTTATTAAAACACTTGCCTATAACAATAACATATCTAAATTTTAAACAAATCGGACAGTAAATAAAGAAGTTGGCAATTGGCAGTATTTTTCCAAAATATTTTTAATTTGACTGTAATGGTGAATTTGGGAAATGTAAGTGAAATTTATTAAAACACTTGCCTAGGACAATAACATATCCAAATTGCAGACAAATCGGGCAGTAAATAAAGAAGTTGGCAATTGGCACTACAGTATTTTCCAAAAATATTTTTTAATTTGACCGTTATAGTGAATTTGGGAAATGTAAGTGTAATTTATTAAAACACTTGCCTACGACAATAACATATCCAAATTGCAGACAAATCGGACAGTAAACACCAAAGATAGTTTTTTAGCCTGAATTTGAAAATTAATTTTTAAAAATATAGAGGAGGGATGGGGATGGGGACAATATATTTAATATAGGCAGGGGTTGGACGTTAGTATAGGCTAGGGCGCGGGAGCTCTATAGGCGGGATCGGGTGTCGGTCCAAAAACTGATCCCCATAAGAATAACATGGGGAAAAAGCGCCGGAAGTGATGCTAAACCAGTGTTTATCCACTACTACACAATAACTTCTAAGTTGTTTACATGTGTTGTTTATTTAGTCTGGAGTTATTTTTGAATTCGTGGATTTGTGCAAAGGATGTATTAAAATTAATGCAAATTTTAAAATGGGGGAAAATAAGGCAGGGGCCAAAAAGAAAATTTGTGTAGGGTAGGATCGGGCGTCGGTGCAAAAACTGATCCCCATAAGAATAACATGGGAAAAAAGCGCCGATTCTGGGGTCTCTTTGCTGTTTCTCCACTACTAAAGCTTGATATTTGGCACTCAATATGTTTATACATTATCCTTCACGAAACAGTCGATAAACTAACATGTTTTCATAATTAAACACTCCAACAAAATTAAAACCTTAATTGTTCCATAAATGACAAACTACATTATCGACTTACCCTGGTAATTCTAGATACGCTATACACGTGGAATTAGGCCTACATGTAGCTCGTCCATTAAAAGCCCCAGGAAAATTGCAAAAAGGTATAATTTTTAATCAGAACCACATACAAAAAATCAAAAATTGAGAAAATTTTGAATATGTCCAAAATAGTGCCTTTTTATTTTAGCTCTAGCGGACGAACGGATGGTCCTATTGATAAACGGAATACCTCCACTTGCCAAGGATTTTAGATGATCTAAAACTTTGACTTCCCCTTAGATAGCGCTAGATTTTTCAAATTTCGGCATAATTTTGATATTTTGTGGCCGTTTTTTTTTTTTCCTATCACGTTAATATACTTGATGGAGGCCTAATATTGGGCACGCAGTATGTCTACATCAAACTTAATAAATAGCAGCAGAAATGTGACCAGTTTTTATTACTTAAACCTGTCGGAAAATCAAAAACTCTTAAAATCTATAGATTTTACCGTTTTCTAAGTATAAGTAGTAAGGAAATGCCGGTTCTGGAACAATTGTTTTTAATTAGAATACACGCATCACCATTTATACTTTAACTAGGATCGTGAGATATGGAATGCATGTGCGTTGCACCTTTTCTCCCCAAATCCTATTTTAATTTGAACTATCTAAAAAAAAATTGTAAATACAAAATCAAAATGAAGTCTTTTTTTATTTGAGCACTAGCGGCCGAACGGGTTGTGCTATCGAAAAACGAAGACCACCACGTGCCGCGGATTTTAGAAGAACTACAACTTTAGTCCTATGACATTTTGCCGTATCTCACCCCCTTCACCCTTAGGTAGCGCTAGATTTTTTAAATTTAACATTTTTTCCAAGATTTGCTCGTGGTTTTTAATGGATTTCGCTCTAATATAGAACTTAGAGACCTAATATTTATCACACAGTATTCCTAGATTACAATTAGCACCAAGCAACACTCCCACGCCCAGTTTAAATATCTTAAACATCCAAAAAAATCAAAGTCTTTGAGCTTTGTGGACTTTTTTGTGTTTTTCGGGTATATTTTTATGTTGCGCTATGTCGAGGGTAAAATCCCTTATAAATCATGTCATATTTGCTGCAGAAGGCTTGTAGTTTCCCAAAGTCATAGCATTTCAGGTTGTTAACGGTGGTCGTATTCCTTATAAGGTTCAAAATACGCCTTATAAGGGCTACATTATACATCAGTTAAGGGTATTAATTTTTTTCAAGCACTTAGGTAATACATGGAGACTTAAAATTTAACATACTACGTATCGATGCCATGTAGTATTCATCAACAGGTATATGACCGGATTTTATAGGTTAAACCCTTAAAAATAATCAAAGCCTTGGAATAGTTGTAGAATTTAGGTCTTAAATAAAAATTGGACCAATTTACATTAAACTGTGGCGAAACAGCGACCTGGGGGCAAAGCCCCCCACAGGGGTCTGGGGGCAGAACCCCCAGCGAGCGAAGCGAGTCTATAACATATACAGCCGCATGTGTAACTCACTCACTCACTCACTGAGGTATATGAATTCTAGACCACTTATAGACGAGCTAGAAACCTGAAATTTTGTATGCAAGTAGCTTATAGCTTGTAACCCCCAGACAAATTGCCAAAACTGACAATTTTTTATTTTCACTCCCCTAAAAAAAATATTTAAAGCCCCTCAAAAAAAGGCTTATTTTAAAATTCCAGTTTTTGAGCTCTAGCAGCCGAACGGATTGACCTATCAAAATACAGACACCACCACGACCTGCGGATTTTGCAAGATCTACAACTTTGTTCCTATGACTTTTTGTCGTATCTCGCTCCCTTCACCCTTAGGCAGCACTAGATTTTTTTCAAATTTCAGGCAATTTCGACGGTTATTTTTGTGGTTTTTAATTTCCTATTACTTTAATTTAGTATTTAAAGGCTTCATATTTGGCACTCAATATGTTTATACATTAACCTTCACGAAACAGTCGATAAACTAACATGTTTTCATAATTAAACACCCCAAAAAAATTAAAAACCCTAATTGTTCCATAAATGACAAACTGCATTATCGACTTACTCAGGTAATTCAAGATAAGCTAGAAACATGGAATTAGGCCTACATGTAGCTTGTCCACTGAAACCCCCAGGAAAAATGCAAAAAGGTATAATTTTTAATCAGAACCACATACAAACAAAATCAAAACTGGAGGAAATATTGAATATGTCCAAAATAGTGCCTTTTCATTTTAGCTCTAGCGGACAAACAGATGGTCCTATCGATAAGTGGAAAACTTCCACTTTCCAAGGATTTTAGACGATCTAAAACTTTGACTCTATGAATTTTTGTCCGATCTCGTCTCCTTCACCCTTAGATAGCGCTAGATTTGTTAAATTTCAACATTTTTCGAGGTTTTGTAGTGTTTTTGCATTTTTTATCATGTGAACAGATTTCATAATTTAAACCGATCAATCTAGGGACGAAGCCTCCCACAGGGGTCTAGGGATCTAGGGGTTGGGGAAGTGGGGCGGTAGGGAAGGTCTAGGAGGGGAGAGGGTTGCAGATTATTTGTTTGGGTATTTGAAACATAACATGCATGTGTCTTGAACCCTCAATCTCCTTAAACATTCCCAATCTCTACTATTTCAATTGTTAACCCCCTCATATTTAAATAACTGCTCATTTGTCTATTTTGTTGTATAAGTATAATGTAATCTCGGTTCTGTGCCACTTAATATGACACCACTTTCGCTTGAGCTAGGTACCCGGGTCACCCACGGGTGTTACCCACCGATAGCGATCTGGGGGCGAAGGTATAATACAATTCCAAGAAATTTTAAACTTTTTTAAATATAAATATAGGATTGACTTTTCTATTCAGCCAAACTAGGCAGACGATAACAGCAAGACATTTTTAAAATTTTGTGGCTGCCTTAAGCAGACAATTTCGAGGCAACTTTTTGAATTTATTAAATTTAGGTGATGAGGAGCATCAAATTGTTTTTTGCCCATGGTACGACTGTGGTGAGCCCAACCACACCTGGTTCACCACCTAAAAAATATACAAAATGTATATTTAAAATATAAATTCTTGCCGGGTACTGCGCTGAGCCATCTCCCTACGAGCCACAAGCCTCTCCACCAGGTACTGTGGCTGTGTGGGTGTGTGCCATCACCCAGTGGACGATAGAGCGAGTCTGCATCTCGACTATGAATATGTTGACTTTATAATTTATGTAATGTGTATAAATCAGTTAGGGAATGGATTATTTTGTTCAGTAATTATATTGCACAAAATATGTATGGACTTGAGCTTTTGGGGCACTCTCACGGTCCGGTGCCTGCGGTACCCACGACTCCTATGTTTCTTATGAAACATGTACTTAAGTTATATAAATCAAGTAGTCTTTCTGTGATTTTTTTTCAATAATTTTACTGATGAGTATTCGATTGATTTACGTATGATGGTTTTAATGTTTTTTGTCAATTACATCGCCCAAATTATATTTACAACCATAAAAAAGTACAACTCAAAGTTGAAACCTACATATAAAATGTACATCTTTTGGCTATCTTGAATTTTTTTCACCAATACCATGTCAGGTAGTGTTGGTCTTTCTGCTTCCTAAATCTTATTCTTTTAAACTAAATTTGGTATTTCTTTATGCTACATTTACAGAATAAGCATTGTTCTATTGTAGTCTGTAACTTTCTGCAGGGAGTCGGCAGAATGTGGTGAGCCTTCTACTGCCTCCGGAACTGCTCCCGTACCGCTAGCGACTGCCTCTGGGACTACTGTCGCAAGTGTAGCGAGTGCTTCTGGGACTGCTTCAGTCTCTAGAATCAAGTCTCTCATGGAAATACCTTCTAAAATAACCTCCCTGTTTAAAGCAGGGGGGTTTAAATCACAAACAGCCATTTCTGAACAGCGTGTAGAAGTAGTTGAGTCAAAGAACTCCAGTGCCAGGATGTACACTGAAGCACGGAAACTTATAAGGGACGAGATAGGAAGCGTGGTTAATGCCATTTTGAAATGCAAAATGGAAATAAACTCGATTGAATTAGAAATTGAACAATTGCGTGTTAAGATTAGGAATAATAACATGCTTATTCAGAAAAGGAAGAATACTATGCAGGATAGATTTAGTGTAGTTGATTTTTAGTTCTATGTTGTTCAGCTTGAAATGAAAACTCATTTTTTATCCTGTGTTATTTTTTATTTCAGTCAGCTAAGAATTTTTTTAAACTGGTTATCGAACAACACACTGGCACCGACCAATGTGTTCTTGTAGTGATTAGTTATATCACTGTAGTGTAAGATTTAGTGATATTTGAAGTTCACACGGATTGATTTTACCTTACCATGTGATTTAAGTTCAGTCTTTCCAATCAATCACTACTCCTTGCTGCGATGTTCAATGTCCAAACGGTTTAATACAATGTTTTGTATATGAAAGATGATTTAAATGTTAGTTTTCTTCTTTTATATTTTACTCGTAATATCTTTTCAAATATCTTGATAGTGAATTATTATTACTTTCTGTAATGTTAATGTCCAAACAGGTATAGTTTTAATATTTTGTATTTAGATTTAAGTTTTCATTTGGTGTATTCTTCATGTTACCACCATTTCTGTTCTTTTAAATAATGGTTAGTTGTCATTATTTATTATGAAGTTAAAATAATAAACTATTTCATATATTCTAATTAAAGTTTCAACGCTTTTTTTGAACTCTGTGTTATTTTTCTGTCTTTTATTTGCCACCTTCAAATCAAATCAAATATTTTACTGTCACAATACATTTACAAAATTAGCATGCTAAATAAACTGATGGTGACATTGTCAAAACAAAGCTAATTGATTACAATAACTACTTATAATATAATTAATTAATTTTGGTACTTAAGCTAACAAAATAATACAAACATTTACAAATAAACTACATATATACAATGGTGTGCAATTCAGTATCAGATAAATCTCGTTAACATTATAATAGACCTTTTCCAATATTTACCTTTTTCTAATATTTTTAGTTAAAAACAATGGTTTTGGACCAACCACAGATACAATGTGTGGATCCAAGATTTTAGACGAAACAGCCCAGACAGATGTTACTTGTTAACTTTACCAAGTTGCTTTCGCGAACGCCTAGTTAATTATGTGACAAGAACCCTCTATACTACAGGTCAAAGTCAATCCGGGATCACATCAAAGACCAAACTAGAGCAACGGCAATACGTGTGTTACTAGTAGACCACAATGCCCCAAACCCAACCACTGAGTGGCATAGCGAGACTGCGCTGCAAGAGTCAAATGGTTGCTTCCTGACTGCTTCAACTAATTATTGCTAAATCTTTCATAAATTCACCCACATATTTCTTTCAGAACCTCAAAGTTGATTTTGGTTTCCTCATTGATTAAAACTCGCTTATAGTTTCCCCAATTGTTATTAATAGTTTAACATAGGCAGAGGCTACGTACACGTCCGACGTGAGCCGTTACTGTTCACGTCCGTTCCAAATTATGCACCATACGTTACTTATCCTGTGATTTTTAAAACAAATTGAGAGCCAGAAAACCTCCTAACCTAACCTAACCTAACCTAACGTAACGTAAACTAACGTAACCTAACCTAAGCGGTAGCGAAGTGAATTTGCCCTTACATTGGACGTGTACGTAGTCACTTCGTTTAACATATGAGGGTCATCCAGAAAGTAAGTAAAGAACGTTTGCTTGCTGCGCCTAGCACAGCTCCCCCACCACCGCGATTGCGTGTGCGTCAGTCCACTCCCCCCCCCCAAGTGTGAGCCTAGTTTCGATGCCGAGCGACCTCGCGTCTTGTTTCTACAGCGGTTCAAAGGGGCGGCATCAACAGAAAATCCCGCCAAATTTGATATGCTCAGTGTTATCCGTTTCTGTATGCGCAAAATTACTATTGAAATTTGTAGTAAAAAAAACAAAGAAAAACTATAGTGTAAGTGCAAAAAAGAAAATGTACGTAATGTGTTAACATTTTAGCGGCTGTTTCCTAAATTGTTTCCTCAAGTCTTTCTTTACTATCATCTTTAACGTGCGAAGACCTACCTCTCCTCGTCGTGCACAATGGATCTTCTTTCATTAAATCTGATGCACGATTTTTTTCCCCCTGAAGACTGAACTTGAAGACTTGTTTGCACTTTCTTTGGTGTTTGTCTAAAAATTTCAATTGTTGCGTTCAGAAACCGAATAATGCTGCGTATCTCACATTTGCCGGGATTTTCGATTGACGCCGCCATTTTTAATTGCTGTAGAAATAAAACGTTTGACCGGACAGCAACAAGACTTGGCTCTTACTTTGGTGTGGAGGTGAGTGGACTGCCGGACACGCAATCACGGTGATGGGGGATCTGTGCTATGCGCAGTGTTTTTTACGTTAACATGTTAACGTTTTTTACTTTCTGGATGACCCTCGTATGATAAAATAATCTATTAATAGTTATACATTTTGTGACTGTTTTGAGAAATCAAAACTGATATAAAGAAGAAATATTCAATATTTATCACCAAGTTCATTTTACATTTTAAGGAAGCGTCAACAAATGTAGAAAAATAACCAAACTCCTTTATACGAGTATTAGTATATTTCATCACTAGAACCAGAAGTAAAGTTTTTTTATGCGAGTTCAAGGAAAATGAGCGAGGATAAAAGTCACTATTGGTCCTAGCGATGAACTATATTTTTCGTTATACTGCAAACAATATTGTGATTCCAATTTCACAAAAACCTAATTTTGTTTACCTGTTATCTGTTTACCTCAAAAAGTTTGCTTCCATCTTGATCTTGTTACCCTTAAAAAACAGCTGTTGCACAAGTTTTCATTGTTTACAAGTTGAATATATCGTTCAATTTGTATTTAACAGCTGATGACCTCGACCGAAAAGTGCCATCAAATGTTAAATGATGCTATTGTTCTAGGGCGAAAAAGATCATCAAAACAATACTTCTTTATCCAGGAATAAAAATAACAACTTTAACATTTAAATATGTGTGTTGAATAAGTTGTTTAGCTAATTATGTAAAAAAAAACTATATTTTTATTTAAACATGTCTTATTTATTCGTGGCTCACCGAATAAAATATGGGAACCAAATAATTTACCATCTTGATTGTTATTGTTCATTTTAATTCCTAGTGTTTCTAGTTTTTATTTATATATATTTTATTTTGAAGAAATCTTGGGCTTGCAAAGAATGTGGTTTCGTATATTTCCCCCGTAATTTATTGCTTGAAGCACTTGCCTATTTTCTGGTCTTAAGGTTATTAAATATTTCCTAAAAAGGTGTAGCTATATACTGTTAAAAATCACATTGTCTTGTTATACTGTTTTAACAAGACGCTGACATTAAGTTATTAATATAGACACAGCTGAAGCTGAAAAGACTCAATTCAACCCACAAATAAACAAACCAGATGCAGATTGCAGATCGTTTTGGTCAAATAATAACCCGTTACTGCTCTTTTGGACCAGGTCTTGACACACCCTACCATATAGGGGGTTCAATCCCAAAACCGATTGAAAATCCTGGGACTTAGGGATTACTGAAATTCAGTATTACGTAGTTTAACTAAAATGATATGGCCACTCACAACATGTTTTTGGAAAACACAGTAATGTACTGCTTTACAAAGTTGCACTAAGGAACTTTTTGCGTCTATAGCCATAAGAAAGTTGTGCCAAATTGATTTGAAAATCCGATACTTTTTTGTGTAAAATAAAAACAAAGTTAACCTACATTAAAAAACTACAAAACTTAATTAAAATTACTAAATCTAAAAAAATAACACTAAACTTTGCAACCAAACCATGTGAAAAAACAACAGACACTGTTCTGAATTCAACTGCACTGTTGTTGACTCGATGAGCACTGAAAAATAACTACAGCAGACTATCAGAAATCCAGATTGCACTTATCCGGACTCCCAGTTATCTATACCGATGATCTTGAACTTTTTTAAAATAATTTTGTTTCTAATAAAAATGAAAAAAAATGGAACTTCACCTTCATTTGTCTTACGATTATCCCGCATTACACTCGTCATGTAGTTTGCATTGTCAGGCGCTGTGTGTTTCAGTACCATTATCGGTGTTTGTTATGGTTTACGTAACCGGCGCACTGCTCCGTTCAGGTCTTCTTCTCTGCATGACTCATCACTGACGATGTAAATCACTAGACCGGTGACAGTTTATATTACAGTATACTTGAAATATGATTTACAGTGTTATATAGAATCTTTACAAATGTACATAAATGTCAATATTTTCTGTTTAAACTACAGTTTTATCACGTTTACAAGTAATAAATGTGTTCTTCTGATAATACGACCTTTTTTGTGTTCCAACCATGCTCTCGGTCCCGTTGGTGATGGGTTAACAAGGTTCTACTGTATTACAGAGTATTTATAACTTTCTTCTGGAAGCTCACTCTTGTATTGGCACATAAACATAAACACATATTGTAATAATTGTTCACTATAAAGGCGTAATTAATGATTCATGCCCACCTTCGAGAAATCCGAACCTGCTGTCCGCCACAATAGTCCAGATTTCTGAGAGTCTACTGTACTAATATTTAGTATGACGATTGACAATGTAAATAAAGGATAAAACAGTGTTGGGGGAAGTCAAAATAAAGATGTCCTGTCAGTAATATAACTGTGGGAAAGGAGCGTATGGGACAAGTTCACAAAATAGGACAAATTGCAGAAAGAAAAAAGAAAAATTCACTGGCTCAAACTATAATTAGTTTAAATAGTTTTAAAGTTAATTTTGTTAAGAATAAGAGTAAGTTGCACACTTACTCTTATTCTTGAGCTGAATTTTAACTCAACATTTTGTTGGCATTGTTTCAACAGGATGCTCACTAAAAATACAAGTTCACTCTCATGAAACAGGAATTAAACACTGTTTAAGGTTAATTTTTTTTGAATTCCTGTAGTTGTTAAGCATAAATTACATCATAGATGAATTAAATAATCAATAAAATTGTTTTTTTTCACCATAAATATATGAATTATGAATAATTTTGTCTTGCTTTAAAGTTTAAGTTAGTTATTCAAAGAGAAACTTGTGTATTAAACTTATAGTCCTTGAAGAAATGTAGAATATATATTTTATTTGGATGTCAGTGACTGAGCAACCGAAATGTACCCATAGAGTACACTATATATTATACCCAAAATGAAATTTTTCACTTTTTATTGCCGTGAACGAGTTGGTGGTGGGCGTGAACGTGTCGGCGAGTGTCACTGTTCCAAGAAGAACTGCAATTGGTAAAACGTGATAGATAAAGAAAATAATTGTGTAAAAAATATATTTTAGTATAAAGAATGAATACTACAATTAAATAATACTCGAGCTCGACTCGAAGTTTTGAAAAATACTCGAAAGTTCCAGCGAGTATTTCCGGCCAATCGCTGACAATTGCGACCGGCCAAATCGCTTAGTAACGGCCGCAAAAGGCGATCGCATCACGTAAAATCGGCCGAAAATTACGATCTGACAGTGTACTTTCAGCCGTAAATGAAGACGGAAAACATAATATCGGCAAAAATGACAATTGGATCACGTAATAAAAGCCGAAAATGAGGACGGTATACATAATATAGGCAAAAGAGGCGACCGGGCCACTTAATATCGGCCGTAACTAACGATTTTGTCATCTAACATAACGAAATATATACATATAATTATATCAAATATATATATATAATTGATATATTGAATATTGTTGGGAAAATATTTAAAAACACTTATCAACTTGTAATTTTTAGCAGCAAATGTTACACATTGTAAACATGTGCATTGTACGTTGTACATGTACATTGTAAACAAAAATGTTTCACACTAAACAAACCATGAAAACATTACAAGTCGTTAGCGATGTGTCAGGTTGTCAAGCTATCTTATAATAATACATGCATTTTATACTGTAGGATATTTATATATACAAATAACACCCTGACGAATTTACGGCAGTAAATCAAAGCTAAAATACAAGTCGTTATCAATGTATCCCGATAATAAGCTCATTTAAACCAGGTAACGGGCATTTATTACTTTACAATATTTGAAAATACAAACGAAACATTTGAACAATAATATAAGAATGTTTAAAATAAAATTACAACAAATTTACGGCGAAAAACCATGCCAAAATAACAAATCGTTATCGATATACCATATCGTTATTGCTAACGACTGGTAAATTTTAGACTCTCGATAATACTGTGCGTTGCACGAGCGAAAAACCAGCTCGCGCATGGGTTGGGGAGGGAATGATGAAGAGGTGGGAGTGGAAGGCTGTGCGCTACTAGCCTGGCTGCATACATTTGACAGCTTGTATTGATACCCGCGCGCCACGCCGGGCGGTATATCTATATCTACTTCATAACAATATACAAACGTCCTAAACTATACTATACTATACTGAACTGAACTAAGATTGAAAATGAATTGATGGTGATTTAATGTTTTTGGGACGGCACGTATAGGCTTGCATCTACTGAGAAGTGTCAGCTGACTGAGCCCGGTCGACGTGTTGCCGCCTGGCGGCGCATGCGCACTAGACTCCTTTGCTACCGCGCATCTGTCCCGTTGGTTTTTCACTCGTGCAACGTACAGTAAAACTGCTCAAGAAGCGGGGATAAGCTGCCGCTAGTTTGAGGTTATGTATGAAACACCAAACTACGTCGTAGCATGCACTGATTTTTATGATTGACTTTGAAACAAATCAAATAATAAGTGCTACGACTTGTAATGCAATTAAGGTACGGCCGATTACTTACCAGTTTATATGTTTATTTGAAGAAATCTTGAACAGAGAACTAAAAATAGTCACAAACGCCACAATCAGACTATGTCCACTTATAGCGCATCGGCCACCTGTATTCGTTGCTCCGTCGTTTTGGCGCGATTTACATTTCAGCGGTCTCTGACTTTAGTTTTTGGAGGACCGCCATTCTTATGCCCAAAACTTTGATTTTTTTTTCAATTCTTCGTCTACAGCTAATTACTATTGTGAACTGTAGTTCTCTCTGCTTACACAGATGTGTTATGGTTTCGAAATTAATTGGCTGTCATATTGTATTTCGTAACGGAACATTGTGGGAAGGGGTGAGAGACAGTGAACAACTTGTAAATGACCACTTTATTTGTTATCCTGCACAATTAAAATTTATTAATATGATTTTAAAAGTACGTTATGTTTGAGAATGATAGGTAATGAAATAAAACAAAATTTTAAAATTTAAAATAATCTTTTATATTTGCTGCAATTATTTCAGGACTTAATTTGTCCCATTTTGTTAACTTGTCCCGGATAGCAAAACGGAAATCTTGCGCGAGAGCATATTGTAATGAGGCGGCGCGGCACAAGTTAAAAAGCTTGTATTTTTTACGCTATGATTGACGCCATTCTGTACTATTGTATTGCAATGAATAAAGATGATTTGATTTGATTTGATTTGCATTGGACCGTACCATGCCACACCAGTCACTTAATCTAAAATTGGCAAAAACCATTGGTAGTCACGTTCTCTTAACAAAAAAACATTAGTAAATCAAGTATAAAGTAATACTTAGAACAATTTTCAAGATAGTAATTACTGGTAAATTAATATGGACTAACTACCAGTATAAAGAATAGGAAAATTATAATTTTTACAATCCCGGGATTAACGGCCGATTATCCCAGGATTTTAGGTTACCAAATATTTACCGGTTTTGGGAACCTGGGATTGAAACCCCTACTCTCATATCAACTTATAATTTTTTTAATTGCATGACACTTAACATGTATTTTTTTATTTTTTACACAAAAACAAAATATCATTGCAAGTTCCATTTTTTCCATTTTAAATTAATCTTAAAATACATAATGTGATTTAATAATTGCTTTATTCCCCCTCCCCACCCTTGGTTACAAGGTACTTACAGTCGAGCCTACATGACTAGACTCTTCAGGCCCAAAACCATTCAGGGTCAATGGCTAAGTAACTTTAAAACCTCTGTTACATGTACATGTTTTAGGTGATACAATTTCACAATGAGAAGTTTTATAAGAGATATTTAAAAAAGCATAAAGATTGCAACACCAAAATCGAAAAAATATACATTTATATATATATATATATATATATATATATATATATATATATATCTTTATATATATATTTGAGTAAATAATAATAAATGAAAGAGCTTTCATATAATTTTAACACTATCGCTGCTGCAAACATGTTTAAACATGAAATTTGCATAAGTTTCCATGTTGAGAAAAAAAAAACATCGGGGTCCGCAGCAGCCAACGTGTTAAAGCTTATTGTTATTTTAAATTAACGATAAGACAAGAAAATAAAAATCTGGAAGGATATTTATAAAAAAATAGCGAGTAAAATTATTAAAATATTCTTTACTGTGCAATATATCAATATATTTTATATATATATACATCATTGAAAGTAACAGTACATCAAAATTATAAAACATTAACATATATTTTACGACAATCACAATATATGATTTTCTTACATTTAAACGTTCACTAACCACTATAATAAATGCTCAATTTAATGCACATTTTCCTTCATTAAAGGATATGATAGGTGGATTGTATACAAAAATAATATATCAATAAATACTTAAAAGTTATAAAAGCTGTTAAACACAGGAATAATTTCAATAAATAATATTATCGTTATGTATTCCTTACAGTTTTGTATGATACACTGCTAGTTTCTGGCCATGTGAAAACTGGTTTAAAAAGGAAACAAAATAGTTTCAGAAGGCTCAGTAGTGAATAAGGCCAGGTCGATAGATAACACACTTTGCTAAGCATTTTAAGAGTAAGAGATTGAAGGCTTCAATAAGTATATACTGGCTTTTTTATATTTTTATTAATTATTAGAAGAGAGCTGACGACGATAGCCTATTGAAAGGCCTCGTCATATAAAACAATTACAATACATATTCATGTTTGTGAATTGTAAACTAATTAGAATATTAGGAAATTTTAGACAAAAATTATAAACTATTTAAAAACTTTTCAGGCATAAAAAATCACTGGGATTTAAATTACATACAGTAAAATGAACTCTTACATAGTAAAAATAACTAGTAACAATGAATTTAAAGTATTTAGCCAATATCCTTAGGAACCAATCATGGTATACTTAAAATCAATAAACTAATGTAAATGTACTTAAATTATATGTAAATTATCTTATTATTATTTCTTGATAAAATATGTTAAAGTAGAAAAAATTAACTAGTTTCACAGTTAATGTTTTCTTGCTAAAGTTAATTTTCATATTTGCATTTCATAAATATAAGCAAAATACTAAAAAAATTAACTTGATAAAAATAGACTGGCCAAGTTATTTCTCTTTCTTGGAAAACTGAATTGAAAGTCTGATCAGCCTAAGTTGTACAGAATTAGGTTGTAATAACAAATTTATAAAACTACCTTTAAACATGTTTTTCCTCATTTATAATCCGTACTTTTGATTTCATGCTGGTAACAAAGCATATTCTAAGCTAAAGCGGGGCTTTATCATGAGGGAGAATTGAATTGCTTCAATTAATCAAATTCTTATAGAAGAATTGAAGCATGCTATTGAATGCCTTCACACAAACCGAGATGAAAGAATGAGTTTCTGTTGTGTTTTGACTTCTTCTCAATTTATCCGAGTAGTGCAAATGTCGCTCTAACATAACTCAAAATTGCTTTTGGTTAGCTATAAAAAAAATATTTTTCGTATTTGCGTTCCGCTCAAAAAGTTAACATTTTCAAAATGCCCCGGTAAATAAATTTGCTTAATTTAAAACAAGACATCAACTGTCCCCATACAAAAATGATTTATCTGGTTATCTTAGTTTGTGCAAACCCTTCTGACCTTGTTTCTATGGCATAAAGCGCTCTATTATTTTACACATATAGATGCAAACATACAAACACCCTTAAATACTATTTGTTGGAACCAACATGATCTAATAATCTCTTTTATATAGTTGATTGTCATGAGAAAGAAGCAAATGTTGACATCACAAATACAGTTTCAAAAAATATATTACAAATTACGAAACACATCAGAAAACGCAGTATCATCATTATATTAATAGGAATATTTATTAAGTCACAACCAGGGGTGCCCAGAAGGGGGGGGGGGGGAGATGGCGCTTAGAGCGCCATCAAAACAAGTTTTGGGGGGGGACTTTTGAAACTATAAATAAATGTGACAATTTGTGAATCTCAACTGAAAATTCGTGATATATATGTATTCGCTTGTGTCATGTTTTAACCTTATTAAAAACCAGGCCTACTGAATGCAGGTCCTAAGCACTTTGTTAATTCATATAACCATAGGTACAGCAAATTAAAGGTTTTATTTCTAGCTCAAATAAAAGATAGGGAGTAGATTATTCAACTAAATAATTTGTATTTTATAGGATTTATATTTTTTTTATTTTGGCCCATACTAATATCTAAGTGTGCTGATAACCTGTTCATTTCAAAATAATTTATTTCAGCTACTTACAATATTCATGATAATTATCTTTGTTTAGGTATGTGAGCGTGGCGAAAACACGTAGCAATTTCTGTACTATAAACAAACTAAATCTATATAAATAAAATTAGAGTTTTGTCTGTATATTGCTTAGAATTATGACACTGATGCATATTTTTACGTTTTATATCATAGGAAAGCAGAAATGCGTCTTTTCTCAATTTCTGTCTGTCTGACTGTCAGTTTGTCTATTGGTGACGCACAAGGACGGGTTTTGTTCGCTTTTCACAGGAAAATGGGTGCACTGACATTAATGAAACTTTGTTTCTTTGCTCTATACATGTGTGAGAAGGTTTTAGGCCCCTTTAAACTGGCATACGCCTTTTGGAAAAATAATTGCGGCCGCTCAAAAACGTGATTTCGTGCGATTTTGGACACGTTTTGTTCGCTTTTCAC
Organism: Allygus modestus; assembly: GCA_963675035.1. Classification (NCBI taxonomy): domain Eukaryota; kingdom Metazoa; phylum Arthropoda; class Insecta; order Hemiptera; family Cicadellidae; genus Allygus; species Allygus modestus. Next base: position 35,284,872 of record OY776113.1, on the reverse strand, counting down.
AGGGAAACGGGTGCACTGATTTCGATGAAACTTTTTTTCTATGTTCTATATGTTTGTTAGAAGGTTTTAGGTTAATTGGATTTTTGGAAATCACCTTAGGACTCTGCCCTACGGGGTTTTAAAGATCCTATGTTATTCTTATGGACAAAGTATTTATTTATATTGAACCAGATGATGACTTAATAGTTATATCTATAACTTAAAATATTGTACACATCTGTTTATCATTATGGAAATAAAAAAACCTACTTGAATGGCAACTCTCATAATGGAAATAAAAAACTACTTGAATGGCAACCCAAACTCTTTTTTCGATAGGCGAGAGTAGAGAGTTTTGGGGAACTCTGCACGCTCCTCCCCGATCATAATGACCCCCCTCCCCCCCTGATTTTATATTTCCCCCTTTTCGATTTTATATTTTTATTTTATGACCCCCAATTTTATATTTTTGCCCCCCTCCGATTTTATATTTTTGCCCCCCCCGATTTTTATTTTTGCACCCCCACAATTTTTATATTCATGCCCCCTCTCCCCGATATTTTTATATTTTTTTGTACTTGAGTTCATTTAATTTCTAAAAGCGAATCCAAAGTTTTACATGTACCGATTTGGAGTCAAAAACCACACGCCGTTTACTACCCGACAGAGTTCCTCCACTTAGCAACAGTACCCGAACTATCTGCCAGTATATTTCGTTAACTTTGATTTAGTTGTACATTAAACGTATAAAATGTAATTTTAATATTGTAAAATAAAGTGGATTGTTATTTGCTTTAGTTAATCTACTATCTATATAAAACCCGTACGAAGGACGGGTACACAGCTAGTAAGTTATAAAATTACTGGCCTACAACATATTAAAAAAGGAAAATAACTACGACAAAATAAGTATACTAACAAAATTATTTTAAATACAAACATATAAACATTTAATTGTGGACATTTTCCGCATTGACTGGTTTTAAAGTAGATTCATGGAAAACAGCTTAGTTAAAAAGCCTAGGATTTTCTTCATCAGTCTCTATTGAGTTTGTTATCACTGGCAGTGAAATCATTCGTCAGTCTAGTAGCTCCCAGCATAACTATAATATCCTTTCACTTAAACTGTCTACTTCCACCAAGAAATAATTATCTTTGTGTGGTATTAATTTTATTTTGCCACCTCACACACTTCCTCCCATACATTCTTTTACTATACAGTCTATATTTTATAAATATATTGTTTTGAAAATCGTTTTGTAAAATAAAATAATGTCTTCTCACAAATTCACTCATTGTCATCGAATGCTGGTACTTCTCGACCTTCGTCTCCCTTTACAAAAGTTTAAAATTAGCTATATGCTTCTTGCTTCTTCTGAAATGAGCATCCAAAGTTTTTTTTAAGGCATAACAATTGCCCACAGTTTTTCTGTAGCAAAAGTTGACAAGCCCAAGTTCACGCAGTAGCCAACCGACCTTTCGGTTTCTTCTAGGACCAGGAATTAATTTCATGGTTATGACTGAACTTTTAAACATTTAATCCAAGCAGTATATATCTTCTAAAAATGTATATTTCTAAATCCAAACAAACGGTAAAAATAATGTAGGGCTATTATGAATCAGTCTTGATTAACCAAAAGTACCGGGGGACCGAGCCATGCTCGGTGTTTGATTCCGCAGAATTGAATTTGTTTTATTTCAAATACTCCTTCATTTTCAATATGAACTCGTTCGCTTCACTCACTAGCCTATCGAAAAAAGAGTTTGAGTTGCCATTCAAGTAGTTTTTTTTATTTCCAATATGAGAGTTGCCATTCAAGTAGGTTTTTTATTTCCATAATGATAAACAGCTGTTTACAATATATTTAATATATAGAAGCTGATTTAATGGTTTGTTTTTGTTATTCATAGTAACCGGTGTTATGATTTTAAACTCCATAAGCCCAATATTAAAATTCTCTATTTCAAATGATTATTTTTAGATAAATACCTGAGGTTTTCCTGAGGTAGTGGTTTTCACCAATCGATTTTTTAAACCCAAAAGCCCCTAATCCAAAATTTTCAGCAAAATCCTGCTGGATCTTGAGATAAATTTTGTAAACAAACAAACAGACATAGCTCGTATTAGAGTATAGGATAACAATCTTAATACAGCATTAGATTTGTTTACCAACAACAAACAATAATAGCAAGAAACACGTTACCGTTTTTTAGGGTCATGTTTTCTGAAATGCTAATTTAATGACGCACTCCCCTCGACAAGCGTCTGAATGTTTTTTGTCACCTATTCCAGAGGAAAGGTTTTTCTGCGTTAACTGTATTTGGGGGGAATGGCGCCATAAGGCTTGGGGGGATGGACACCCCTGGTCACAACTAATGCAACAAAAAAAAAGAAAATACAGAGTGTCCCTGAACTCTCTACTGGCCTTTTCAGGTATTATTCCTGGACCAAAGTCAAACTAAAATGTCACGTTAAAAATTTCCAAAACTCAAGAGTTACCTGTACAGCCGCCATTTTGTTTTTTTCATATAACAATTTTTAATTTAAGAACTTCTCTTTGTAATAAATTGAAATTTGGCACATAGCTTTATGATCTAAATACCTAATCCCAGGAAAATAATTAATTTTTTACAATGTTTATTTTAAAATGGCGGCCATGTAAAATCTTTAAACTTAAATGACATAAAAACTGTATATGTTAACAAAGTTATATTGACACTGTTTTATTTAGACAATTTAATTACAAATCCAACAATACCACATTTAAAAAATTGATTTATAAATAAGGGAGAAAACTCGTTTGTAAGATATCCACGGTCATTGTGTAACATCACTGCTACTTAGCCCCAGCAATCAGCTGTTTTAATTTTTAGCTGAGTTTTCTCCCTTATTTATAAACCGATTTTCTTAAATTTGGTATTGTTGGATTTTTAATTAAAATTTTTTACATAAAACATCATCACTGTAACTTTGTTAACATATACAGTTTTTATGTTATTTAAGTTTAAAGATTTTAAGTGGCCGCCATTTTGAAAATAAAAATTATAAAGAATTCATTTTTTCCTAGAATTAGGTATTTGGGTCATGAAGCTATGTACCAAATTTCAATTTATTACAAAGAGCCTTCATCAAATTAAAAATTGTTATGTGAAAAAACAAAATGGCGGCTGTATGGGTATCAGTTTGAGTTTTGGAAATTTTTAATATAATATTTTAGTTTGTCTTAGGTCTAGGAATAATATCGGAAAAGATCGGTAGAGAGTTCGGGGACAACCCTGTATACAGTTTAGTATATGTAATAAGCTTATATTACTGAAGTTTAAACAAATATTCTATTCCTTGAAGACTATTGATTCTTAAAATACCTATAATTGTTTAGATATTTAAAACCAATGAGTGAAAAATAAAGAGAGACACAAGTAAAGTGCCATATTCAAGGAGGATTGTATTTGGGAATAATTTACAAACTTTGAAATGTATGACAGCATTGACTTAAGGCATATTAAGTACATATATATTACATTTATTTATTGCTTAAATTAAGGTTATGTATTATTGATTGAAAAACTTGAGTATAAACCAGTAATTTTGATTCCTAAAAATGTCCACTATTAATTTTCATTCATACACATGGCCCTTTCATTGAACCAGTTACAACAAAATAATCTTGAAGTTATAGTGTATAGAGTGGAAAATATATTAGGAACATAAAATCATCTTGACAGCAGTTTATGGTATGTTTTTCCAATACCATCCTTTAAAGTACAAAGAAACATAGTGATGCATTGAAACAGTCATAAAACTTACCCGCTAAAATATGCGAAAGAGCAACTAACAAATTTTATGAAAACAAATTAAATTCCTAAATTTTTAAGGTAAAGGAAATAATAAATTATTTCTAATATAATTAACTAAAGCCAATTGACTGAATATAATAAATGGTATCAGAAAATTGGTATGTACTTTCTCCTATTAAAACCTTTTCTAGGCCAACATAAATATGAGGGTTTGTTACTAAATACTGCACATACCTAATTCGCAGGACAGATTTTTACAGAGAAAACTTATCTTAATATAATTAAATTAAACATTTCACAAGCTTGGTTAATCTTCCATCTTCTAAGCTCAACATATAAAACTGGATAGCCTTTTGTGTGACGTGTGTATGCATTTTTACTACATCTGGAAGTATATGTACTGTGTGCGTAAAATCTTAATTGATAACATTATAAACAATTGTATTTATTCTAACAAGCCTCTTTTACAGTAATAATTCCATATACATTCTAATTTTAGTTGGAAATGTTAATTTACAAACCGCTAATATTTTTCAATTCATATAATATTTTTTGATCTATCACAGTAACTTATTTTTTGCAGTTGTCATTAAACAAGTATCCATGATTAATATAAAGAGATCTAAACATTATTCATCTATATAAAAAAAAACATATGTGGTTTTTGTTATGAAGTATCACATAAATAGATTTTCACATACACAATCAACTCATTTACAATAAAAAATAATACAAATAAACATTTAAACTCTAAATTCTAATTTAATTTTAAGTGAGATTCTCAAAATAAAATTATGATAAATGCTCTTTATAAACGGTCTACTTTCAGAAGTCTAGCCTAGTGGTTCCCAAACTAATAAGCTCCGCTACAGTATCAAAATTCAACACCCTCTCTAATAGGGTTTTATAACGACCCAAGGAAACTGTATAGTACACTGGTACTCAAATTCAGGAACTACACACAAAGTTAAGGTAATGTTAGTCATATAAAGTTATTATTTTTGTATTTACTCAAATGATTTTAAAATTAGAAAAAAAAGATTTTAGGAATTAATTTGTTAACACAGTTATTTGTCGTTCTTGTGAATAATAGACAATAGACAAGTTTATTCATCACCAAGCGATTCACAATAATTACAATGGAATTCATCAAACAATATTAGTACGACAGACTATAAAAGTAGGCCAATGGGCCTATGTGATAAAACGTAACCTATTTATAGGACCACGATAAAACAGATTTTTGTACAAACAAAATTCTAAAATCTAGTTTATTATTATTATATTTGTGAACACAATCCCACAAAACGACGTCATGTGTTTTACATAACTGTTGGACCACATAGAGCAATAGTATTTTCAAAGCGGAGAATTATTTCTATGAGTTGCTCCCTTTTTTTTGGAAGAAATAAGAAGTAGTTTCTTTAAAATAATAAATTGTCCAATTTTTTTCATAAAGGGATTTTTAATATAGTAAATTTCTCAAAAATACCTAAGGGTTTTATACTTTTATAGTTGATCCACACACGTTGTTTTCTGATAAAAATATTCAAATCTGCGACAGTCTGATAAAAAATAGAAGTTACTTCAACTAGCTGTGCCCCCTCAGTATTTTAAGTTATGCTGGAGGTTGCACTCCTCAGTTTGAGAACCACTGGTCTCTTAAGGGATTGTTTTGCCCCACAGGTTAAATCATCAACAAAGTGTGTGTAACAAAGGGTAGGCCTCACCACTCATAAGATATATTTTAAAATTATAAGTCTTGTAAAAACAAGTAAAACAAGATATTGAGACCAGGAATTACAATTTCAAAATATTAACTTGTATTCATATAAACGAAAAGTCTGAAACACATGAAAAAACATTCTCTGGCATGATTTTTAAACTTACAAAAATTACTCATATCCAGAATTAAATTCTAGTTAAACTAACTTGAAATTACTAGAAGATATAGACTCTACGGCAATTTGTCGGGTGATTTAACATTGCTTTTGGAGTTGTGCTGCAAACTGGTGAGTTCAACTATAAACCAGGGTACCTCATTTCGCTCATAAGAGACCATAGACAATCAAGGAGGCTATTTAGATAAAATTGTCTCAGTAGGGACAATTAACATGAGACAATTGTTTTTTTTCTTAACAAATTATAATATGATCTTAGAAAATTACAGAAAACTCTATTTGTATTGAAACAAGGCCGTCGATTAATCAATTTATGTATCATAAAACTACTCCTTATAGTCCTGTATAGTCAGTTGGGAAGACAAAATGTTCAGCAATGTTAACATGACATACTGAAAGTAATTCAGAAATACAATTACAGTTCTTTGTCTAAAGTTACAGATATAGCACAAATAACCCTTTCTCCTGACCTGGTGATTCTGTACCAGGTTCAGCTGACAACACACAGGTAAAAGGTTTATGTATGAGGACTGCAATCTACGTATCAAAGTAAGCTTAAGACGCAGTGTACAAATTTGTGCTTTAAAATCTAGCAGTTGGAAACAAATAAAATGTACAACATTGTGTCTGATATACTTGTCAAAATACTGTACCCTACAGAACATTGTGTCTGATATACTTGTCAAAATACCTACAAAGTACCCTACAGTTTATCCAAAGAGTTTATCATAACTTATCAAAGAACTTTTAAAACATATGTAAAACAGGTAAAATTTTAAAACTTAAACATAACTATACTGTCCACAAGATAAATCTGTATTATCTACAAGGTACATCTAAAATCGAGTGGAACTTAAAAACAATTTAACTTAATTAAACTTAAGAGGACGTTAGAGTCATAAGTGCTGCTGGTTGCAACTGAAATCTAAAGTAATTAAAAACCATACAGCTCCAACTATGGTGTGAACACACTACTGTAGTAAAAAGTAGTGCCAGTGTAAATAGTTCTGACTCAGTTTGGAATGAGTAGATGAATAAAATGTGGCCTTAAATGTGTACTAAAAAAATGTACAAATTCATGAACAAAAACAAACTAGTAACAACTTTCACATGCATTTTGTACGTGCTTGACATGTCTGCACCAAAACCAAATTTTTTCTCACCATTTGGCCATATATTTTGAAATTAATTTTGTTTGAAACCTAATACATTACTGGATTCAGTTTGTAAAAAAATTTGTTGAAGTCTAACTGAAAAATGATACCAAATTTAATGTATAGTTTTGAATTTTGAAACATTAACTTTATTTACAAAAATGGACGCAGTCAATTTACTCTAACTCGAGGCACCGTTAATGTTTTTTTAATAAACGCAATCATCCTCCCTACTAAAATTATCCCTATGGAAGAACAAATCTACAAAGATCGCTGTCCAACGTCCTCTTAAATTAAGGGTCGAGTGATTAAAACAGGTCTAAAATCCTCTATAAACAACATGAGCATATCACATGACATATGGAATGTCGATGGTAGTAGTTAGCGTTTACTTGGTGGTGGGGGCGGGGGAGGCTGGGGGCTGGGTGTGGATGATCTCCGCATACTCCGTCTTATCGTCGTCACCGCGCACCACAACTGCAGGCCCCGGCCGTGCGACCGCGTGCTTCCCCAGATCCAACTCCGCATACACCACGCTCTCCCCTGAATCCTTCTCCTTTGGCTTATCTACTGACTGTTCTACACTCTCCGCCTGGAATATAAGTTTGAATGAGATGACATATTAAGATTACACTGTTTTAGATTTTTTTCTAGATTTCCTTGGATTGTGCCTCTAATTTGTTATATTCTATGTATCCTTCTTACCTCAAGACAGGATCAGATTCCCGAAACGTTGAGAAAATTGCTTTTCTCATCCAATGATGACAAATGTCCGCAATAAATTCTTAAGTAACATAAACTCACCTTCACCGACAATGAATTTTAAACAAAGAATCTAAATCTGTGCACCCTTGTTCAGATGTACAATATGGGGGTTTTGTTTATAAAGAAATTGACACTCTCCTTTTCAGACCTTTAAAATCTGACTCCTTCCATTCCTATATACGGCCAGATACAGGGCGGGTCACCTTCCCTGGGCCAAGGCCTCTTTGAGAAAGAGGGTCTGACCCAAGGATTATAAGCTTAAATTTGTTGAGTTTCTGTTTGTTTTGTTTACCTCCCAAAAAAATAGTTCTTATACTGAACAACCCATATTTACTACTTCTCTTCAAATCGATTTAAACACTACACACATTCTAAATAAGTTATGTGAATGTACGAGTATCAATCAAACAGGTGTAGGAGTGGGGAGCCTGCAGAACAGCTCAGATATCAGCTGTCCAGCCCTTTGAAATCTCAGTTTTGTGAGTCCTCACATACCTACATCACTGATATCCGAGTTCTCCTATAACTGAACAAATTGTATTTTGTTTTAATTCTGAGTAATCCTCTGTGTTTTAACCTTGAAGTGTAAGTCAAGAATATAAATCGTGTTGAATAACCAACCCAAGTGCAATGGATTAATGAGAAAATAAAACAGTTAATATTAATTTTCTCACTTACTTAATATTTTAATTTTTATGCAGGCCTTCTTAAAAAAGTCTGCAGTCCAAGTGTTGATTGGACCACTCAGAACATTAGCATGGAAATAACACTACACTGGTCTAACAGGTGATTTTGAAACAAATTTGCATTGGACTAGAAATCTTGAAGTGGTTTATGACCAGAAGAAAAAGAAAACATTATTTAAGTTTTCATTCCAAATACATTAATCATAGGTCCTAATGATTTGTGGTTTCTATATCGATGTTTTATTTTTTTCTGCTTATTATACATTTCTTAGACAGGATCTTTTAATTTATTTGTTTACTTAAAATGGAGAGAATTCATTTGAACATCATTAATTGTTAGCTAACATAATAGAGAAATTAAAACTATAGCTTTTGGTTTTACATGAAGAGGAATTATATTTTCTTAGCTGAACAGATAAGATTTTATTAAAAATATGTTAATAACATTTTACTGTCAATTGAAGAACAATGCATTGCATATATGGCTATTACAGTTGCAGTATGCGTGCAAGGTTGGGGGCTTTACCCGCTCCTTTCTTGTCAGTTTAGCCTAGTCCTCCAGCCCCATTGTATTCATTACACTTTCTACCCCTGCATGAATTGACATATTATATAAATCGGATATTCAGTAAATTAAATTAACTGATTAATTAGTTGTCTACCCTAAGACAACTTTTAATATTCCATACATTAACGCCTGTTTGTATAATATTAATTTTCACGATAGATATGAACGGATTTTAGAGCCATCAGAGTTACAATAGAGTCCCGCTATTCCGAAAATCTGCCTATTCGGAACTCGGATTCGGAAATTAGTTAAAATTATTTAAAAAAAGAGAAATTATGAAAACGTTTATTCGTGAAAAAACGTACATTTAACTTTGTACAAATAAGTTTAACATGAATACTATTACAGAACACAGTTCAACTCTGTTGGCTGACTCTCATAAAAATACTGTAAAAAAACAAAGAGCGCTCCGCCAGTCAAAACAAAGAGCACTCCGCCAGTCAAAACAAAGAGCGCTCCGCCAGTCAAAACAAAGAGCGCTCCGCCAGTCAATTTATTTGATAATCACTCTATAAACCTGTTCATAAGCCGATCAATACTGTTTAGAGCTGACACTAGTAGATGACACCACACTTAATTTACGCCTTAATAAGCCAATACGTTGATACTATTCATAAAATCTGCTTAATCCAAAATCCCGCTAAACCAAACAGGGTTCGGTCCCAATTAGTTTGGAATAGCGGGACTCTACTGTATTTATTTCATAGGCATAATTCGGGGTGGCAAGGAGGGGCATTTGCCCCCCTCCACCCAATGATTTTGAGAATATATTACTGTAGTATATGAAAAGTTGGGATAATAAGGATCATGATCACTTTCCCCACTAATAAAAATACTCAAATTACAATTATGTGTGGTATTTTCTTCTTTTAATCCAAGAAAATGTTTTGAGTGACAAAAGTGCTTTATTTTGTATGCTATAAACTTGAGCAGAACATAAATTGTATTGCTTGAGTATAAAAATATGAACATAAATAAATTATTCATAAAATGGAACAAATTATTATTTTGCCCCTGTTTGCCTTGTGGAAGGGTAAGGGAGGTTGTATATACCAATTTCCTATCGTGAAGGGGCAAACAAATTTTTAATTTAGTACACACTCAGTTCCTCTTTTAGACCAGCCAGTATTAATAAGATCTCAATAATAAAATTAATTAAGTATAATACTAAAATAAAAAGATAATTGGTACTTACTTTTTCATCGTCAACTGTTATATTCTGGAACAAATAAATACAAATTAGGTATAAACTTCTGAAAAATATAAGTAATATAAGTTTTGGTATTACATGTTTACATATATAACAAATGGTTTTTCAGGCGTTAAGACATTAAGATTGTTGTTCAAAAACTAAAAACGATTTACAATCACAATTCTCTTATTTATTCAGAATAAAACTCAACTTAAACTTATAAGATTTTTTCAAAACCTTGAGTGATAAAAAATCAATGACTCGAGGACTCGTTCATGACTAGCTAACAATCTCAAAGAGCTTAAGGTGTTCATTAAATGCAACCTAATACATTTATGAATTACAATACTGCCTTGTGGTTATGCAGTTATGTTGTTTTTTCTATGTAATCATGATGCACAAGCTTAGTATAAACAGCACCTCTATAATATACAAACAAACTTTTCAAAGAGTATGTGAAAATACATTCATGTTGAAATAAAAACTAATGGATTAACAATGTAACATAAGTAAAAATACAATATAATCATCTTTCAGTTGAAAGAGGACCAAAGCCAGATGAGATGAGGACACAGATTCGAATTCACAATTAATAATTTTCTTGGCCCATTAATTATGGATTGCAAAAGAATATTTGTTATACTTCACAGGTTCTTGGAAGTGTTGCTCTAAAACCAGCTGTCTACTCTAGAGTCAGTTATTTTGTCTACTATTATCTGTTACAACAAAAGTGAAATTTATTGTATTTAAAACTAAGATTTTAGAAAATAACTCGGTCCTTCATGTTCTTCAATATGACTTTGAAATCATTATATTTTCATTAAATATTATAATCTTCCTAGACATCTAAATTTACCATGAAAGTGTATCAAAAAGTTTAAAGTTCAAATACTGCCTTAAAATATCCATATACTGTAATGTTAGTGAGGTTTGCTTGAAGTTTCATATTAGGCTTATGAAGTTTCAAATCGAATCAAAAGAACCATATCAGCTGTTCATAAACAACCAGTCGACTGTCAAAGAAGCACTCACTGGTGATGTCTCAACATGTGATTTCCTCAGATCAGAGACTACAAATATTGAATGAAAATTGCAATAGAGTTTGTGGAAATATCTAAAATGAATCAAATGTGTATACAACAAAAATACTACCTGAAGACCAACACAATACAATTAAAACTTTAATATAAAAACTGTCTATCGATCTTACCAATACCATACGGTAAATATTTAAAATTAATCAATGTGTTTGTTATTTAAAATTTACTACAGTTTTCCGGTCACGCACTGTGATGTCTAATAATGTCTGGAGTGACCCTAACATGCTACTGAACAAAACTACTTCAAATTTTAAAGTGTTTGAGTAGTAAAACAATGGGAAAATCACAGAGGAGGCACCTGAGGTGAAAAATCACTCCAGGCCTTCTCAGAGTAAAGCTCGTACACCAAGGTGCTAACCTCAAAATATCTAGTTTAAAATTAAGTTAAATATATCAAATCACCTTCAGCATTTCCTTGTCATCGGCTGCTATTTTATCGCCCTTCTTCTTGAAGACAGAAACAAAAGACAGCTTCGGCCTTCGCTCAGGATGGTGATCGGCTGATTCCGTGTCACTCATGAAAACGAACAAATTTGTCAATGAATTACAGACAGTAGGGGAGAGCGGTGCAAGATGGGGTGGAGGGCAAGACGGGGTTTTCCCCCATGAAAATGTTTTTATCAGACTTGATCAAAATTGATCAAATTTGAACAAAGTTGATCAAGTTTGAATAACATTGATCAAGTAGTTGAACAGGCCTGATCAAGTTTGTTCAGGCCCGATCAAACTTGATCAACTGTCTTGATCAGGCATTATCAAATTTTAACAGGCCTGATCAACTTTGTTCAGGCCTGATCAAACTTGATCAGGCATGACCAAATTTTATCAGGCCTGATCAAGTTCATTCAGGTCTGGTCGGACTTAATCAAGTGTCTTGGATTAGGCCTGATATCAGACTAAGTCAAATGACTTGACCAGGCCTGACAAACTTTTAGAACATGATCAGGAACGTTATCCTGTCTCTATTAAATCAACAACAATCAGTGTTGAAACCCATTTCAGAGGGGCATATATAACTTATATATATACCTACACACCATATTCCTGTGCTGCATCCACATAGGCTTTATGGTTTATGAGTCATTATATAAGACAATTATATAACTAAGACAAGATTGTCTTTTGTTCAAAATAAGCTACTTTTTTTTCTTATTTTTTTTATTGGTGGGATCCTGCACTATACCTACTAGGAGTACGGCACAATTTCCTGTCAATGAGTACATTAAGTTAGCTAGATGATTTTTATATTAACGTGCAGATGAAAAAATAAAAACTATAGGGAATTAGTTTGGCATAAATTGAAGAACAATTTCACGTTCATAATTACAGAAAAAATCGAGTGTTGTTAACTTAAAATCGTGGTCCCATACAGTTTCTCTTTTTCATAATTACTTCTCTTCTTCATATGTCAAGTAGCGCTCGTGGTGTAGTGGAAAAGAGATCGGTCTTCCACACTGGAGTCCTGAGTTTGAATCCCGACCGTGACGGGTAGTTTTTTCCTCATGATTTGTTATGATTTTTTCAAATTTTTTTGCATCATATTTTTAATGCATATTTAATATGTTTCAATGATAAAATATATTATATTTTGTGTTTTTTATTTTTTTGGTATAAATCAAACCTGATTAATTGACTGAACAAATCTGATCAGAATTGTTCAAACATGTCAGGTCTGATCAAGTCCCTGATCAAATTAGATCTGGAAAGGTCCCATAATCCATATAAATCTGATCAAGTTTGATCAAGCCTTGTTCAGGTTCTGATATTTTTTTTGATCTGACATAGTTTTTTCATGTGGGTTTGTAATTGCTACCACGGTAGATGTCGCAACCTAGCGGCGAATAGTTGAACTAGTAAGCTGTTGCTATGTGAGTGTCTTGACAGTGTCAGCAGCCATTTTGAGCAAACCATTCAAACATCAAAACGTGTTTTTCGCTTGCGCTGGTGTAATTTTTTGTCGGTTTTTGGCGTGAAAAGAAAAGAGAAGTAATTGCTTCTCGTACAATTAAGTATTATCATGGAATAAAACTGGTTTTTAGGAATAAATTAATGCATGAAATAACCTGATTGAATATATCCTTTGTGCTGTAGTATTAACCTAAATTAAAAATTGTTCCTAGGGGCAAGACGGGGTACTTAGTGGGAGGGCAGGATGGGGCAAGTTATTGAAGTTAATTTGTTTAGTTACTTTTGGCGAATTTCCCCTACAGGGAAGAAGCTATTACCGTAGGTCTCATGGTAGGACTTTAGCCCGAGACCATAACTTTTTGTTTTGAGGTCCCCAGATGTCAAAAACACTATTCGTTCAAATTTATATATATGTCCGTGAATGCGATAACTTTAGTAAAAAGCTCAAATGTGTAAAATGACATTCATGACTTTAAGTTTGAAAACCAGAAAAATCAGACCATGGGAATGGGGGTTTATGGGGGTTTAAAATTTTCAAAAAATCAGTTTTTGCATTTTTTACCCTAACATTTTTAAAAAACTTAATTTTGGTTTTGAACATGTTATAGAGCTTAAAACAGCAAATAATATAGTATTTTGAATTATTAACCTAGGTTAAGTGGTTGTGGAGAAAAACCTAGGTTTACCTAGAAAAACCAAAAAACCTACTTATAAAATCTCCAATGTTAATCTTATGGGAAAAAGGTTTTTGGCTTTTCCTCAGTTTATTTTAATGTAAAGTTCATATTTGCTTTTACCAATCTGTTCAGTTCCACAAAACAATCATTTTGGTGTTTAAATTTTGATTCTACGCCCAACCGTTGCAGAGATATTCAAAGTAGTAAACAAAGTAAGTTGTCCAATGTTATACCCTTATGGAGAATAAATAAAATTTGATATCTCGATTATTTATGAATGTATGTTGATGAAACTTGGTATGTGGCTTCAAGTAGTGCTGGTATTTGATATTTGCACAACAAATTGATTTTTTGTTCATTATTCCCGTAGCAGCAAACCTGCGAACTCTGCCCCCATGTTGTTCTTATGGAGAGTAAGTAAAATGTAATGACTCCCTTAATTAATTATGAACATAAATTAATACAACTTGGTATGTAGCTTCATTTGGTTGAGTTATATTGATAATTGCATAAAAACCCATTGTTTTTAATCCTTGTTGCAGCAAACCTGCTTACTCAACCCCCATGTTGTTCTTATGGAGAATAACTAAAATGTTATATAGCGCTTATTTATGATTGAATATTGATGAAACTTGGTATGTGGCTTCGCCTAGTTAAATTCTATTTATATTTGTATAAAAACCAATTGTTTGCGTTCCTTGTTTCAGCAAACCTACGTACTCATTACCAATGTTATTCTTATAGAGAATAATTAAAATCGCTTATATGTGAATATATTTTTATGAAACTTGGTATGCGGTTTTATGTGGTTATGTGGTTATGTGTAGACACATATTATGCATTGGAAATTCGCTGAGTACGCAGGTTTGCTGCGATGGGGTATTTGAAGTTAGTAGCCTATTTAATGAACTTTTACATAATACAATATTAAAAAGAATATTTGTATTTAGTTATTGGAGTAGGTATAATCTTTAATGATTAAAGGTGAGGATTAAGTTATCTTTTAAAGTTAATAGTGATTGAACTTTAAGATCATAATGTTTAGATAATGCCTTTTTGTTCGATATTAAAATAAATATTTTATACTTTTGTAAAACTGTGTTCATTACATCATTTAATAACCTTTACCTTATCCAGTATTGATACCCCATCTTGTCCCACCAGTGTACCCCATCTTGCCCTCAAATATAGGGCAAGATGGGGTACTTTTGTAAACCCTGAATTTCTTAAATTTTTGTATTATAAATACTAATAATTTTTGGTCCTAATTATTTTTATAAACTCTAGAAATACTGAAGTTTAAGTTGCAATATCTGGTATTTTTACTGAGCATTTTGTAAGCCTACAAAAAATTGCTAAGTGCTTAAATACCCCGTCTTACCCCACCTTCCCCATAGTTGGGATAGAAGTTTGGGTGTAGGCCTATAATTCTTATTATAACAAAAATATAAATGCATGTTTTTTATAGCAGATTTTTTTCTATGAGATTAAAACAGTAAAACCAATATGATTTTATTGAAGTCCATGTTTTGAAAATATATCACGGAGAAAATGTATTAATAATTAGCTACTCTGAATGCTAATTTAACAAGAATGCAGGTATTAATTTATTTAAGACATTTAATGCTATTCGATCGATAAATAAGATATAAAAAACATTAAAAACGCGGATATGCCTAGAGATTTTAAAAGGCACCATAGCCAACAGCCAATATTCTTTATTCATGAGTATAAATTTTGTACATGAATAGCGTCACATAAAATACTTAAAACTATAATATTTACAAGATTTCATTTAATCCTTAGGCGAGAGCCTATATTAAGAAGAAATGTGTCTTACCTCTTCTAGTGAGTAAAGAGATAGCCTATCAAGTATTCCTTAAGTTCTGTATGAAATAGTTGAGGCTTTTGTTCTTTTTTAATGGTTTGCGGGATATATTTTAGAAAACGATTTCCTGAAAATTTTTTTTACAAAATTCCAGATTGTGGTTTTGAATGAAATAAAATTGTGAGTTTTTAAATATGTGTGATTTTTTAAATGGTTTTTAAAAAACATTATACAGTCAAAAATATATAAGCCGTAAACTGTTAGAATTTTGAGTTTGCTAAAGTACGCTTTCACTGACTCATTGTAATTTAACTTAATAGATTATTTATCTGTAGTAGTTAAAAAGACACTCTGTAGTAGTAATGCTATTGTTAAAGTAACTGTTTTGCATATTTTCTTAATATGCAACTCCATGATTTACCGCACAGCTTAAAACAATATTTGGATTTGGATTTTCAAGAACAATGTCCAATATAGACATAAACTGTAAACCAAATCTCACCAACTCAGGGGTGCCCATCCCCCCCAAGCCTCATGGCGTTATTCCCCCCCAAATGTGGCTACCCCTCCCCCGCCGTTATCAGTATTATCCTTTAACTTTATCTTTGTAGCGCTTGTGTTGTGATAGTGAATGAAATGAACCTACATACCTACAATAAAGTTGACCAGGGGGGGGGGGAGGGGAGCGACCACACCGAGATTCTACCAAAACCGAAAGAATTATACCACAGACACATATAATGATAATGGTGACAATGAAAAAAAAACCTTAGTTATATATTAGGTTAGGTTATATATATTAAGCAGATTATCTTCTGTACTTCCTGTAGTACAGTTCACGCAAAAATCTTTCCTCTGGAACAGCTGACAAAAACCATTCAGACGATTGTCTAGGGGAGTGCAGGGGGTCATTAAACAATAATTGTATTAAATTAGCATTAACAAGACTGGCACAAAATGTACTCTATTATTAACAGAAGATTCTCTATCAAAACTAAATGTGCTTTGCTAATTTATCAAGGTATTTTCAGGCTACTTATAACATACGTTTGTCCAGTGTGGGGACCTTGACTTACAAAATCAAAAGTGAACCAACTCCAAATCTTTCAAAACAAGTTTTTAAGAATTGCAACCAATTCTCCGTGGTATGTTCAAAACCATCAAATACACCAAGAACTAGGAGTGCCAACTATTTCAAATTTCATCACAAAATTGAGTACAACATTCTTAGATCGTTTATACCAATCAACAAGAGCGGTTCACTTCAACGTTGGTCAGAGGATTGTGAACAGGAGGCTAAGGGCACGTCTTCCTCAAGATGTCTTGTGAAGAGCTTTGTATTTAACTTTCTTCCGTTATTATTGTTATTAGCCTATTTCTATTCTTTTTTCCATTTTTCTGTTAGGGTGTCTGCATTGGGGCGAGCCCATTAAGGTGAATTCTAACATGTTATTGTATATGTAATATTCAAATTTCTGTGTATAATTATGATTAATTGTTCTTGATCCAGAATAAAATCAATGTATAAAATAAAAATAAATTTGCTTTACAGAAAATATAACCCTAAAAACATTAACAAATGTTGTTGCTATTATGCTATTGTTTGTTGTTGGTAAAAAATCAAATGCTGTATTAAGATTGTTTTGCATAATCAAAACTGATTTCTCAATTACATCATAATACATTATTTTTAGCGTTTGTTTGGATTTAGAGATATGCATTTTTAGAAGATATATACATTTTGGATTAAATGTTTATTTACAAAAAATGATTTTCAAAACAATATATTTATAAAATAAAGACAGTACAGTAAAAACATGTATGGAAGGAATTGTGTGAGATGGCTAAATAAAATTAACACCACAAAAAGAACATATTTCTTGGTGGAAGTAGACATTTTAAGTGAAAGGATTATAGTTATGCTGGGAGCTACTAGATTGACCAATGTTTTTACTGACAGTGATAACGAACTCACTAGAGACTGATGAAAAAAATCCTAGGCTTTTTAACTAAGCCGTTTTCCATGAATCTGTTTTAAAAACAGTCAATATGGAAAATGTCCACAGTTAAATGTTCATATATACTTATTTTGTGGTAGTTTATTTTCCTTTATTAATATGTTGTAGGCCAGTAATTTTAGAACTTATTTAGTTTATACTACAGAATTTGCTACGTGTTTTCGCCACCCTCACATACCTAAGTAAACATTCAATTATTATGAATTTTGTAAGTAGTTAAGATAATTTATTTGGGAATAAGCACACTTAGGTATTATTATGGGCCAAAATAAAAAATATATAAATCTTATAAATCACATAAATCATTTATTGGAATAATACTACTCCCCATCTTTTATATTACAGTAGCTTGAAATAAAACCTTTAATTTTCTGTATGTTATATGAATAGACAAAGTGCTTAGGACCTGTATTCAGTAGGCCTAGTCTTTTAATAAGGTAAAAACATAACATAAGCGACTACATTTATATCAATCCGTTTTGTTCACTACAAAATTATTGTTTTTAAATCTAAGTCCTCTTAGTTAGTACTTAGAGCTCAGAAAGTGTGGTTAGGTTGCGAGCATAAAGAGAAAACAGTTTCTTAACGTGATTTTTTTAGGTTATTGTTTCAATCCAATCAGGTCCTATAAATCAGAAGCATAAATGTCTAGGATTATTATAGGCCTGGTACAGTAACACTTGCCATCTCTCAAAAGAAAGGTTATTTTGTGCATTTTTTACTCTAGCAATACTTTGCCAATAGTATTATTTATTATTGTCATCCTCTCGTACAAACACAAATTTTCAATTGTGATTCACAAATTGTCACATTTATTTATAGTTTCAAAAATCCCCCCCAAAAATTATAAATCCCCCCAAAATTTGTTTTGATCGTGCTCTGAGCGCCATCTCCCCCTCCCTTCTGGGCACCCCTGCACCAACTGGCTGGGCATTTTCACTTGAACTATGATTTTTGTACAATTATCAAACCATTTGTGACCTGAAAATGTTTATATAGCAAACATAAGGCCTTAATTGTCCCCAAAATATTGTATATTTATGATTTGATGTTTTTAATTTTAAATGAATATAGTTCTTTTATTTTTTGTCTGCATGCAAACAATATCGGAATGGATAAAATGATCTAACATCGATGTGTTTGCCAATTTATTAAATTGTGAAATCAAAACAAAGAAGTGATTTTGGACAACATTTTACATTGGACATTTAGAGTTCAGGCTAGATTAATTTTCTATAAAACTATGATGCCAGTAAACAAATACCAAATATCAGTAATATCTGAAAAATTAAAATTAAAGTGGAATAAGTTAATACTAAAGTTAGTTCTCAGACATTAAACTTTTTTCAATAATTAACAATTATATTAAATAATAGGGTCTACAAAGTAATTTTATAAGACTTACGATTCTCCAGCAATTCTCGGAGATTCCACCCCTGGAAATAAAAAATAATTAGATTTCCAATAGACATTTTTACAATCACACAAACTGAAAATGTCTTTAATGACACAAAAGACAACAACTTTTTTTACGTTGGCCTACCCTAGCTATTAAAGGTTAAGGGCAGACGATGTTGTGCAGAGCGAAGATAATAAAACTCTCTTAACTCTTCCCAAGTGGCGAAGCCCTACTCTGTACGCTATATATTTTTTGGCCGGGGTAAAAAAATAGATTTTTAAATATTTATTTTTGTCCACTTATATCTGATGGTTAAAGTAAATTACGTTCACTTTCGTGATAACAATAATTTGGTCACATGTTTTATAATCAAAATTAGCGATTGTTTACATGTCAATCACTCACTCTGAATGTAATTTTGAAAATATCACGGCACAGTCTAATGCACAGAAACATTGCAAAACGTCATTAGCTTGTACTTATCACAACAGCTTGTAAACAACTGGCTGAACAAACTGTCTGTGAACGAGACAGTAATTAAACGAAGGATTGCATCAGTCAGCCAGTCTTTAACATCTGTTGTGAGAACCAGGGGCGTAGATAGACCTTTGTCAAGGGGGGGATATCTCAGTAGGGAATACAAAACAAAAAAAACGTGTTCGTGACTAGCGCTGATACCGGTATACACAATTTATGACACCATTGACCCCCCCCTTACATTCATAATTATTGATAGGCCTACACATCCAAGACATAAAACCATTGATACAAAGTAATCAGTATTTGTAACCAAGACTAAAATGTACTTGTATCAGTTGTAGTCAGTACTGGAAAGTAATCGTTAAGCTAGGGTTGCTAATTCATCGGGTTTTACCGGAGTTTTTAGTTAAAAATAAAGCTCCGGGAAATTTCCGAGAAAAATTAGAAATCTCTCCTTTTTGAAATTTGTCCCGAATATGCGTTGAATAACGAAAATTTTATGTTGAAATCCTATCTGTAAACGAAAATGTATTTAGGTTTGCAACTTCGTCGTCATGCGACAATTGCCAAATAAGCTAAACCCTTGTTTCCCTGTTCAGTCTAACCTCTATTATTTGTTACCCTTTGGCTTTATTTCGTCGGGAAGTATCGTTGAATTTTACATATATTTGCCGTTATAGTAGGTTCACACGCATCGACTTGACGCCGCACAGTGGGGTATTCGACTAATCTAGCCGGCCAAAAACCGAAAAAATAAAGGTTCACCCAGGTAGATTTCAAAGGTTTCTTTTTACAGTTAGACACATTCCAAGCACATCCTTAACTTTCTCTCGACACAGGGAAACCCCATTATCAAAGTATTATAGTTGGAGGTACAGATAAGAAACAAAGTAAGATCGCTGTGTTAACCTAGATTGGTAAACATGTCTTTGTTAACGGTGACATTTTTAATAAATTGGTTGTTTTTTATATTTTTAAGTATGGATTGTGATTCGGCAGGTAAGTACGTCTACTTTAATATGGATTTTATGTAACAACAAATTTATATTAAATTAATAATGTTAATAAAAGAAAATGCTGTGATAACATCGATTTTTATAGGGTAAACTGTACAAAAAAATCCCAAAGTTGGGTTTCCCAAGGTTTCCCGGCACTAATTTTATTTTTAACAGACTGTTACAAGTGTTATTTTGAAATTCCTGATAATAATTTCTGCTACTATTTGCTACTCCGTATTTTACATGCCTTAAAACAATAACATGCTAAATCCAAGAAACCATCCACTTACTGACTCAGAAACTTTTTTAATTACAGGAACGGCAAATGTCAGTATTTTTACTAGACAGTAGCTATTCGATTTAATGCAAGAATAAAAAGAATTACGTACTGAAGCTCGCAATAAGCATATAAGACAATATCGGGAAAGCTATGCTCGAAAGTTCTCTAGAGTTGACTGCGACAGAGATGTGCTTAACAGGTTACGTATAAGTTCGGATCTTGTCATAACCGGAAAGAGACCTCTACGTAAAAAAAAAACTACTCCGTTTACGAAAGTAACCATAGCTTCTTCCTGTTCAACCTCGTTTTCAGAGTCCCAAGTAAAATCACCATCAATAAACTTCAGATGAAGATTTCACGGACGATGAACTTTAGATAAAAACAAGATAAGAAACCAGGTTAGTAAGTTAAAGTTGTTTTTTACCGTATTCAGGGTGTTCGGTAACACTCCTGGACAAAGGTATGTAGCGTCGTTCCTAGGGTTAATATAAACACATTTAACCATATGAACATGTGTCTCCCGTACTTAGTTTTCCGTTTGTCAGTCTGTATGTGTTTTTCACTTTAAAGTTCATATTTTTAAAGCCATATAACCGAATTCAACCAAACTTAAGTCAACTGTTTACGGTGATAGAATCTATGAACACAAACGTTATGAAGGAATTATCTGTGATCATTTCAAAATGGCGGCCATTTTAAATGTTATATCGCAAATGGCTCAAAAATAAGTCATTTTACAAAATATTGACTAGTATACCTTCTTTTAGGGCAATTTGAGACAAGTCTAACGATACTTAACTTATTGCAATCGAGTAATAAATAACCGAGCTGATGCAATTTACGTATGACCGGACAAAGCTCATCTTTGGTTTCTCCACAATTCAACAAGTAGGCCTAATAAATAACAAGAACTGCAACAGCTCAGCTATTTATTACTCGGTTTAAAAAAGATTAAAAACCATTAGATTTGTCGTAAAATACCTTAAAAGAAGTTATTCTGATAACAATTTTATTAAATGGCTGGTTTTCGAGCCATTTAACATAAAAAGGCTAAAATGGCCGCCATTTTAAAATTATCGGAGCTAATTTCTCCATAGCTTTTGCGTTGTTAGATCCTATCACCTTAAACAGTTGACTCAAGTTTGGTTGAATTCGGTTGCATGGTTTTAAAAATATAAACTTTAAAGTTAAAAACACATACAGACAGACAAACGGAAAACTAGGCATAGAGACCCATGTTCATATGGTAAAATGTGTTTATATTGACCCAAGGAATAACCAGATAGCTTTCTCCAGAGAGTTATGAAACACCCTGACGACATTGGTATTAAAGTAACTTCAATTTTTTATGAATAAATATACTTTTCCTTTTTCCTAAAGCATGACCTGTGCTCTAGCCTTTTTTTTACTTTTTTACCCCTTTTCCAGCGCAGTTCATGGGCCAATGATCGTGAGGAAATGCGGATTGTTTCGCTCGAATCGCGGCGAGGAAACATGCTCATAAATACAACAATTTTAAACATCACACACACGCACGCACGCACGCACGCACACGCACGCGCGCGCACACACACACACACACACACACACTCACACACACCCTTTCAAACTGGTAGGTTAAGTTATCTTTAAGGAAATGGAAGTACCTTAGGGCAGCCATCATGCCAATAGAAAGGCGCTCTATATAGGCAAAAAAAAAGTTAAAACAAAATATTAAAAAAATATATTATGTTAAGTATTTGTTTCATTATATATAATTCTATATTAATTTATTGCATTGAGATAAACATATGTGCACATGTTAAAAGAGATTAATTATTATTTGAAATATTTCATGAAACCACCCCTGGAACCACAATCCAGGGTGGCCTTATCAAAACCCCCAAAATTTAATCAACCTGCACCCCTCCAAACCCCTTTCTTCTTTTAATACTGCAATTAAGTTTCATTTCAGACCTCAGATCCAGCATGCCATGCTCTGCCACCAGCAGCCTTGATCAATCCCCCTGTCTTCTCCTCCTTTTTGGGGAGCAGGGGAGAGCTGTGGGGCTCCTCCCCACATCCCTACAAGACATTAGGCCAGACCGATTAGGGGGCAAGGTCGCAGCCGGTATGCGCGCATCGGACCCCAGGTGAGTCAAGGTCAGGTGCGGCGGGAGGAGTCATTAGCGGAAAGGGGATGGGGGCACATCGGCCGCACTTCATCTTTAACCTCCGGTATATTTCAGGTACCCGTTTCACTAAACGATAAAATTTTGGGTGTAAGTCCGGGGGGAATTGAGTCTTAGTTAGGGAAATGAGTTCAACTGTAATTAAATATTAAAACATCAAAGCTGGCAAGATGTTGGGGATTGTAGCTGTAGCGTTTATCGGGAAGTTTGGGCCCAGGAAAAGGTAAAGGGCGCGGGTCGTGTCGGGTAACCGGCCGACCGCCGCACCGCCCGTATATTAGCATGGGGAAAACGAGATGCCGCCGTCTAAAATCGTTATTTTTTACTATTCAAGTTAGAAAATACCATTTAAGTGATGTTTATCGTTTTGCTAACGAGTGTCTTACCCTGTTGTGAGTCCAAAACAAGGTTCATATTTAAACTGAGAGTAAAGTTAAGCATGTTTACAGTCAGGGTTACTGGGTTTACCAAGGGTTTTAAATGTAGGCATAGTACAACCATAACGCCTAGCACCATTAATTCAAGAATGTGCGAGGAATTTAATATTTCAACCACTTTTTAAAATGTCCCCATAGGAACAAACCCACCCACTTATTGAATTTAAAGTCAAGTTATTTGAAACGTTCAAAATTTGTTCATTAAAGAGTTGTATACATTTCTTTTGCCGTAAACTGTCTTTTTGAAATTTGTTAATACATAGCACAGGCAAGCTATGTTTTTTTATTGATTTAGTTAAGTATTAATTAAAATTGCCTTTTATCATTAGTTTTGTTTTATATAAATACTAAATACACAGAGAATACCCTTACATTCATAATTATTGATAGGCCTATACATATCTAAGACATAAACCATTGATAGAAAGTAATCAGTATTTGTAACAGGACTAAAAAGTACTTCTATCAGTTGTAATCAGTACTGGAAAGTAATGTTAAGCTAGAGTTCCTAAGTCACCGGATTTCCATGGAGATTACCGGAGTTTCAAGAAAAAAATATTGCTCCAGGGAATTTCCTTTAAAAATAAAAAATCTCCCCTTTTTGAAATTTTTCCCAAAAATGTGTTGAATAACGCAAATTTTGTGTTGAAATCCTATGTCAGTGAACGAAAATGTAGTTACGTTTGTAACTTCATCGTCATGCAATGATTGCCAAATAAGCTAAACCCCTATTTCCCTGGTCATTCTAAGCTCTATTATTTGTTACTCTTTGGCTTTATTTCATCGGGAAATATCGTTGACTTTTACATACACCTATTTGTGGTTATAGAACGCTGAAAATCAGTATGAATATTTATGGCTCCCTGTAGTTAATTAAATTACAACTTTTATATGGCAACCGTAAGTTAAGCACATCACTAAGACCGTCTAGACGTAAGGTCAAGATCATGTGCGCTAGTTGACGAACTGGCTGCTAGGGGGTGATGGTAGACTGTTCGGTGACTCACGTCCCACGTGTGGCTCACAAATACCGTGCCGTGTGCCGGTGCACTTCATCTGCTACTCATTGTACGCAAATAATATCCGTAGTATATAAATAATATATTTTGGAAATATTGCACACACATTTGTTTTTGTTTTTTAGTAACAGCATTTCTTTTTAATCAAAAGGCATAAGCTTGATTTCAGGAGGATATAAATTTTAATTTTTCCAAGTTACAAGGTGGGATGTATCCCCCTGATCCCCCCCCCCCCCGTACCTACGCCACTGCTCTGACGAATGTGTGATGCTAGCAAGCCGTCGATGAATGCGTCTCTGATGTATTCGTCTCTATTTATTTCTGCGCTAACAGCTTTAAAACTGCAGTCTTTGGATAAACGCTTTAGTGACTCTACATATGTGTCAATATTTTCTCCAGGTTCTTGTCGTCTGATCTTGAGTTTGTGATGTGCAAAGATTTCATTAAAACAGGTTTTAAATACAGTTTTTTTTTAGAATACCAATTGCATCTGAGGAAGTTTCACAGTCCATTAAAAAATTCGTAAACAGAAGATGAGATCAAATTAATTAATACTCTAAGTCTGTTTTGTTCTGTTATTTCAGCAGAAACTAAAAAGTTTTCAAATGCCCTGAACCAATGTTTCCATTCTTGACTTGCATTCACATCATTAGGATTGACACTGAATCTCTCTGGTCTGAGTATACGATCCAAGATTTGATTTGATAAATATTCAATTGTATTTTTGTGTTTTAAATTGTTATAGGCATGAAGAATGAAAGCGAATGATTAACCTGAAATAAGGCTTTAATACACAAAAGAATTCCACTAATAAATGTAACATAGTAATGGTTGTCAGTAAATAAACAAATCATAAACAAACAAAAACAAAAGTAGTAAATTACAAACAGCTGTTTGAGATTGTCCACTAACTTATAGAGGAGAAGTAGATCATTATTTTAGGACAGTATTTTTGATTGATTTCTCTGATACTGAAAACATCTCAGACTAGTTAACTGTTAAAAGAAAGAAGAATGTGTTTTCTGTGCTTGATTTTAACCAGTGTATATAATTTTATTACAGACCTCTTATAACTGATCACTTTCAGTAGTGTTTATTCAGTTTATCAGCTGGTTGCTAACCACTTGGTTATTTTATTTCCATATAAGCAAAAAAAGCATTCACAAATATACCCTCATGATAAACAACTTGGTGAATTTTTTTCAGAATCTGATCATGAAGGGGATGACACATTTTATTGACACAATGGAATGGTGTTTTTATCACCGGGTCCTCAAAACAAAAATTAATAATGACCTTGGTCCTAGGACTTACTATGCCACCCACACTACTCACCATGTCTCACAAGAGACCTGGAGGGCAGAATTCAGCCAGTTGGTGTCTTTTACAAAAATAACACTATCTTCAAAGCATCATTAACACCACTGCAAATAAACAGGGGCGTGCCATGGTGCTCAGAACTTAGACCTGTTTTTCATACTGCAAGGTAATTTTAACAATGTTCCAAATCAGGTACAAGAATACAACCAGGGTATAATCTACATTCATTACACTGCTCTTCATGCCAGCAAAAAGTAACTCCAAAACTCAAAATAACATTCTACGTCGTATGAACGTGTCTGAACAATACTGTACTGTAACGAAAATGGGTTGGTGTTGAATGTAACAAAGATACAACAATTGAATTCGGAAGAACATAAGAAATTACAGATGTACCAGATATGATGAAAAGCAATGAAGTGATAGGGATGATTATAAACAACATAACAACCTCTCCTGGGCACTCACCATGACTAGCTCTGTGGAAAACTCAACTCCACAAATAGATGTAAAAATAAGTTATATAATCCCTTAGTTTTTGACTATTAAAACATTTATATTCTCAACATTTTAAATACTGTTCTTCTAAGAACTTCACAAAAACGATTCTACAAAAAATATATTTATAGATTAATTTTAAATAATTACGATGATAAATACCCCCAATGCAGCAAACCTGCATACTCAGCAAATTTAAAATGGTACTTCACTACGTCATGAAGCCGCCTACCAACTTCCATGAAAGCATTTTCATAAATAAGCGAGATATGACATTTGATTTATTCTCCATAATAAAAACATTAGGACAGTATGCAGCATTGCTGCATCGAGAATCACACAAATCTCGTTTTTATGCAAATACCAATGGATCACCACTAGATGAAGCAACATACCAAGTTTTACCAATTTATGTTCATAAACAAGCAATATATCACATGTTTCTTATTCTCCATAAGAATAACATTATAGCTGCTGAGTGCACAGTTTTGCTGCCATGGGGAACACAAAAATGGGGTTTTTATACATATATCAGTAAACCCCAACCACATGAAGCCACATACCAAGTTTCATTAATATATGTTCATTAAAAAGCGAGATATCAAATTTTACTTATTCTCTATAAGATTAACATTGGACAACAAATTGTGTTTAGCACTTCCAATATCTCGGTAACCAATTGACATAGAGCGATGATCAAAATATCAAATTGTTAGCTTTTTTAAGCTGAATTCAATGATGCAAACTAAATTTTGGCTTTAAAAATCATTATATGTAAAAAGTTTAAAAAAAACATTTTTTGGGTATAAAACCCCCCTTTAATAGTGCGAGCTGTCTGGTTTTGGAACTTATGAAAATAGATGCTGCCTTACACGTTTATACCAAATTTCATCAAAATCAGACTTTTTTTTACGAAAGTTATCATGCCTACGGACACATATATATAAATTTGAACAAATTTTGTTTTTGGCATCTGGGGATCTCAAAACGAAAAGTTATCATGGTCCCGGGCCAAGGTCTTACCATGCCAACTACGGTAATAGCTTCTTCCCTATAGGGTGAATTTGCTAAAACAGTTTATGCAGAACAGTGTGGTTATTGTTATTTATTGTTAAACGAGTTTTATTGTAATTTTAACTACTTGGTAGGTATGATTTGTGATTCAAGAGGACTTAACATACAAATAAAAGAGGCACCAGTCAACAGTAAAAAGATATACATTTTTCATATCAGACTGTAATGGAAGCAAGCTTACACAGGTGACCTCTGTGGTGGCTTGCTTCCATTACAGTCTGACATGAAAATTGTATATCTTTTTACTGTTGACTGGTGCCTCTGTTGAATGAAACAGGCTATAAATATTTAAAAGTACATTTTAAACACAATAAATGCATGCGAGTGTCAAATATAATGCACTTTAATTTCAATGGAAAGAATACAATTTAGTTGATACGGCTCATAACATGCACTTTTGCATCCAAAAATAACTG
Source organism: Allygus modestus (assembly GCA_963675035.1). NCBI lineage: Eukaryota > Metazoa > Arthropoda > Insecta > Hemiptera > Cicadellidae > Allygus > Allygus modestus. The sequence goes on along the minus strand of OY776113.1, from coordinate 35,257,206 downwards.
TCCACTCCCAGAATAACGTGAAATTGTTCATATCTCAAAAATGTTAAGAGATAGTGCAAAAAAGAGATAAGAGATAGCGAGATAGGTAAGGAGAAACTCAAATATGGCGTACCTTACCCAGTAACATTCATACCTGTATGAGTGGGGAAAAGGACTTTGGGGGGGAAGTACAATTTTGATTTTTAATATCTCCCTTATTATAAAAGATATTGATCAGAAAATTGGTTTGCAGCATCAAGCCAACAAATAGTATGTGAAAATCTCAGATTAGGGGACACAATTGTATACTACATCAGTACAACTCATAACTTTATGCTTTGTTATCTTAAATTTTGCAAAGTGAACCTGCAAACAACTATTTATGGATGGATTTTATCAAACTTGGAATGTGTGAAGAAGATATTAAAAACTACAGACTATCATGTACAGATTGTCGATGAGTTGCATTTCTAGGGTAAAAATTCATATGTGTTTTTAGGAAAACCTCTGCAACTCGGATATATTTTGAGGTAAAAAGGAGGGTTTTAGGTCTGTGGGGTCGGAATTCCTGTCTACTTGGTAGTTGGTACCTTTATAACCCTACCCTACAGGAGTATTCTGAAATATCAAAATTTAGCTATTTACAAATGAGTTTGCGTAGGTTGAATACCGAAAAAAAACCTCCACAGTAGTTTTGGTCTCAGAGATATGGAACAAGATGGCACTAATAATCCTAACCCAAGTTTCTTAGTCTCACCCTGGATCTCAAAATGAATTGGCTACCCCACATAATTGTTCTTTGTAAAAAGCTGAGTAGTAGTGTTTTTGTCTTACACATACTCAGCGGCTCACTGGATCGGGACATAAGGCAGGCATACTTTCGCTTCCTTCAGTCCCATATTGTCTGGGGCTGCTCCCAACAAATGGATGGCATTTTTAAAATCCAGCAACGTGCTTTATGCAATTATTACTGCTTATTATTTTATTATAACTAATGTGGGAAAGTTTGATCACTGTAGGATTTCAGGAGTTGAAAATCCTCTCTGTCATATGTCTGTACATTATATCGTTGCTTGCTTTACAATAGGACAAATTTGCAACAGGTTCTTGGAGCAGTCTACAAATGGAACTCGCACAAGAAGCATGAAAAATGTACCTACCAGGAAATAAGACTGCATAAAACTGATTCCGAAGTTTTATACTACTGAATCCATAGTTGTGGGATTAGCAAAATGAACAATAACCTGCCTTGTGAATTATATGTGACCTGAAAACTAAGTTAAATTGAAAGTTTGATTTTTCATTAACTATATGTTATACGGAAAGAAAGTTTAATTTTTCTTAACAATATGATTTACAGAAAGAAACTTGTATTTTTGTTAAGGTTCTAAAGTTATATCTTTTCTTGTTCATGAAGAAATTGCCATGGACTGTTTCTTTCTTTACCCGGTAGTATTAACAAGAACAAAAATGTTTGTTGGCAAGCCAATGTAAACTATTTTCTGACAAATAAAGAGCTCTGAGTTAACAAAAAAGATCCAGAATGCCTGTTCATGTGCATCAGTTATTAGTCAGTATCATAGTTTCCCCATACACACATTCCAGGGTTGAAACTCAGTTATCAAACACTAACTTTGGTTAAACTCTGCAGTTTCAAATTAGATAAGTAAACCGCAGTGGTAATAATGTTGCTCTGTAATATTTGCCTTAAAAAAACACTGAAATTTGACTCCACATTATATTTCACTCTACATAAGCGTAATTTGAATATTCCAATGGGGGTGGGGGCAAAATGACCGTGACTTTTCATATTCATACTCACGATACTCTCAGCAGGCCCGCCCAGAGGGGGGGGGGGGCAAGGGGGGCAATTGCCCAGGGGCCCGGACTCTTTGGGGGCCCGGGCAACCTGTTGTCTAAAAGAAAGGTCACTACCTTGGATTTAGACGGGGCCCGGGTCCATCGGGGAAAGGGAGGGTCCCGAGCAAAACCTGTTGTCTAAAAAAGGGTCACCAACTTGGATCAGGTTGCGCAACAAGGGCCCGAAATTTCTCTGGGCAGGCCTGACTCTAAGAAATCTGGAACAGCATAGTCTAACTCCAGGTAGTCCGGACCGATGATCTAGATTTTTTTTTAATTTGTTGTTACAAATAAAAACAAAAAACAAAACTTCAGGTTTTAGCGCCTTAAATTTTCATGTGATTTGCATTACACAAATTTCATGTAGTTTGAATCGTTCAGCGCTCTGTGTTTCAGTAAAATTTATGCAATTTATGACTTACGAGGCAGTGGAAGTTATCGCACGGGGGGAGGAGGGGCAAGAGTGTCTCAGTTCACTGTGCCCGCTTTGTTAGTACAGACATCACATTAGTCCGGATTTCTGAGACTCGACTGTATTACAATAATTAGTTCCTCTATGCCCCCCCAAAATTACCCCTAAGATACTAAGTTGGCAACACAGACAGTTCTGAATCAAAGCGGACCATGGGGTGCACCAGTACGGTTCATGGTCTTTATCGCAGTAAATTCAACCCCCTCCCCCTCTCTACCCTGCTTCAGTCACTATAACATCCCTGCCCCTATTCCAGATCTATGCATAACGATCTGCAGAATATATCTTAGTTACTCCTCGCATATTGAAGGTGATGAATTCTTCACCAGTAGAGCCCATCTTATTTAACTGACATATATCTCTATCACAGTTACACCACCACCGAACCAAGCCTGTCTCGACTTTATATTCACTATCCTTTGTTTTCCATAAAAAAACTAATGATCTTCTGATTGTGGTTACAGATTTCTTTGTTGTATTTGACGCATTTATTCCAATGTAACAAAAAGTTTGTGTATAGGTTTTTGCTCCTCTGATTATTTGGCGATGGCTTGATTCCATATGCGACGGATATGCATCCTCATTTGTTCTGTTTGGTTTTTGTTATGAGAGTTTCTATGTGTTATAGAAGAATATTAGTTAGAATTGTACAGAACGGTCTGGTCAGACACCATCCTTGGAAATGTTTCTTAAAACATTTTCGTGGTGAGGTTTTTTTTTTTAAAGGACAGGCAGTATATTGGACAATTTTGGAGATCTGTTGAGATCATCAGTTCTGTTTTACTTGAGGTCGGTGGAAACGGAGGTAAAGGGACTTATTCAGAAATTACAACAAATAAAGATAATCTTATTAGATGGTGTAACAGAACACCTTCCCTTCCCCCCTCCCCTGAATCATCAGTTGGGGTGAAAATAGACTGGTACACTAAGGGTATCCGTACGTGGACACCGTAGTGTGTTGAAACGTCTTATTATTCGGAGAGAACTGTTGGTTGTTTGTGTTTAACTAATGTTTTTTGTCATCAAGCATTTTGTGTTTTGACATGAGCTTGTAAGATTTGATGAGACCTTGTCAAAGAATCTGAAGCCAGGATGAGATTCCAGATCTCAAAACAACGTGAAACTTTATTTTACTAGCCAGTGACGGAAAATGTCAGCAATCATTTCTTAAATAACAGAGACCAGATTATTCTCCAGTTCAATTAAAGTTGAGTGTTGCCCAGAAAACAAATAAACAAACATCAAATCTGACTTGTAAGGTCGGCACTCTACCTCTGGGTTAACTGTAGAGGTGAAGATTATATAGTTCAGTTGATTAACATATGGCCTTACTAATTACTTTATACATGTTAGTTAGGATAATCAATGAGGTCTGTTCACTGTGGGTATTTTGTTTTGCAAGTGAAAGCATTTTTTGCTTTGCTAGCAGGAACGCTTACACAGAGGGTTTACTGCGATGGAAGAAGGGTTTCTTTAAAAAAAGGTTGAAGAAAGACATTCAGATGGAATTAATCTATGCTAGAAGGGCGGCTTATGGAAAGGTAGAAATGATCAATCCTTTTACATCTGTATTTAAAACTATAATTTTGGAATGCATGTTATCAGATAGGATATCTGCCATTCCAAATTTGAAGGCGTTATCGTGACAAAACCCCAAAATATTGCATATAAAAATGTTCAATAATAGGATTCCTACATGTGTAAAAATTCAGAAAATTACCAAAATTCCTTCAGGGCTTTGCTCTATTGGTCTTAAAAGTTGTGATGTTTATCTATTACAAGCATTATATAAACATATGTATATCAGTTATAAAACTTCATCAGTCTCTTCATAGAATGCAGCCCAAACAAAACGTTTTCACTCTCAATGAATCTTCCCGGTGTAAATCGGATCGTCAGGCCTAGTTATAATAAGTTGGAAAAATTAAGAAAATTTGTTACGTCAATTTTCCATCGTCAGTTCAAATTTGTAAAAAAATATGTATATCAGTTATAAAACTTCATCAGTCTCTTCATAGAATGCAGCCCAAACAAAAACGTTTTCACTCTCAATGAATCATCCCGGTGTAAATCGGATCGTCAGGCCTAGTTATAATAAGTTGGAAAAATTATGAAAATTTCTTACGTCAATTTTCCATCGTCAGTTCAAATTTGTAAATGTCAATCGTTTGAACATAAATTTAACCAAATAGATAAGCCTGTCACACACATTGGTCAGACTCATCGTCGCGGTCACAGTCAGGTTGCAGACTCAAACCTGTTTTGTTTAAACGCGTTGCGTTATTTAATCGTGTGTGCGTATGTTAATGCATGACAATGGCCGATATCAGCTGTGTACTGTGTTTTGAAAATGGTTCTGTGAAACCGAAACATGTAAATGTACAAATTTTAACTGATGTCAGAAAAATGTAACAAATTTTCATTATTTTTCCAACTTATTATACCTAGGCCTGACGATCCCAGTTACACCGGGTTTCATATAAAAAAAAGTTCAGGGACTACAACAGAAAAATAAATATAAATAAATAAACTAAAAATAATAAACTAATAACTAGGGGTGTGCAAATACTCAAAACTTCCGAGTTTTCGGCCGAGTATTTTAATACTCAAACTCGACTCGAAGTTTTGAAAAATACTCGAAAGTTCGAGCGAGTATTTCCCGCCGATTTCCAGACTAACGCCAGGCAGTACGCCGATTTCCAGGCAGTAACGATTGCGACTGGCCAAAACGCATAGTAACGGCCGCAAAAGGCGATCGCATCACGTAAAATCGGCCAAAAATGACGATTGTGACCGGCCAAAACGCGTAGGAACGGTCGCAAAAGGCGATCGCATCACGTAAAATCGGCCGAAAATGACGATCGCTAACGATTGCGACCGGCCAAAACGCGTAGTAACGGCCGCAAAAGGCGATCGCATCACGTAAAATCGGCCGAAAATGACGATCGGACCGCGTAATTTCGGCTGTAAATGATGACGGAAAACATAATATCGGCCAAAATGACGACTGGATCATGTACTAAAGGCCGAAAATGATGACGGTATACATAATATTGGCAAAAGTGGCGACCGGGCCACTTAATCTCAGCCTTAATTAATGATATCTTCATCTAATATTGATAATAAACAATGTCTGGACCAGGTGATATTGGCCAAATGACAACCGGACCGTGGCTGGAAACGAATGTCAAACGGAGTTTTGTTTGTCAATACCTAATCCAGTTTGATTTTACTGGCCAAACCTTTGTATTGCTACTCATGTATTGGTTAGAAACCATGATTAGATTATCAAATCTAGAATGGTATCCAAATCCCATTACACTATTTTAAACTACCAACTGATGGTAAATACTCGCTAGAAAATACTCGAAACTCAAAAATAATTGGCACTACTCGACTCGACTCGGAACAAAAAAATCACTACTCGCACACCCCTACTAATAACTAACTAATTAATTATAATAATGAATAATAAATTAGAAAATGTTTGTATATTTCACGACATTCATCTTTTATGATTGAATTCCTTGCCTTAAAATAGCTTTATGATGAATTTGCATTGAAATGTGGTGTCTCTAATTTCATTAGCGAATGATAAGTTAGTTATTCTGTGACCTTTGTCGGTCGCCTTGGAGTTGCAGTTGTGACCAAACAAAAGCATAAATTTGACAAGAACATTATTTTCCGTGCACTGTAATATCCATTCCGGTATTAGATAAGTCTGTTAATGAAGGCAGTCCATGACCACCTTCTAGAGTCATCCGTTGTCTTAATCCTGGCTAGATAAACCCCTTCCTGCCTTCAGCAGCAGAGGTAGCAGTCCTGGACATCCAGTTAGCTAAACACCCCTTGAGTGACAATGTTATTGTATTGCGTTACGTGTTTGTGATGGTATAGTGAAGTAACTGTTTCACCGTAAATATCTGCAAGTAGAAACATTTAATATAACCTCCATTCTAGCCGAAATGTGTTTATTCTGTAGTTTATTCCAAGGTTCATATCCTCCCCTTCCTATATGCGCCAATCCCAAATCCTACCTTCCTATGTGTTGCGCAGACACATCACAGAATGCTGCATTGGAAATGTGAATTAAATTCATTACATGTATAAAGACACAATTACAATTATTATGGTTCATTTGCTTTTCTTGATCATAACGCCTGCCTCATTCACCTTATCTGAGCCGTAAGAATGATTCTGGGGTAAAATTTACTTTGGTATGGTTTTAAAATTTGGATCTTGGCCAATGAATTTTCATCATTGTATATGACGAGGATGGATTTGCTATGAAACATGCAGCATAAATAGCAAAGGAAAATGTCTGATTACTTTATACTTTGCATAATACAGTCTTTTTAAAGTAAAAATTTAAATTAAATAATGGTCAAATTAGGTTTTTCCCAGTATTACAATGTCTGGGATTTGTTTTTAAAATATGTTGTATAGAAATGATAGTTGATTTCTCAAAACTAAAGGATAGTCCCAACAAAATAATTCTCTAAAATTAACAATGTTATATGATATTGTTAATGCTGCTCATTAAAAAAAATCATACATTAACATATTTTGGTAAAAGTATCTTAAAAAGTCAAATTACATCTTTTTTCCAAATGTAATACAAATGATTATACAAAGCATGTTTTTAAAGTAAGGGCAGTTTTTGAATACCGACGTTGTAGCACTGCAGTTGGCATTCCTGCATGCTGCGCTGTGTAACTGCATCTACTGGTAAGCCTGGGACACAACTATGGTGAAAATTAACCAGATTTTCATTTGTTTGTGAGCATTTAAAATTGTGCCGATGATTGAGATCCCCGCCAACTGTGAAGTCGCGCTGTGATTCAATTTCTAAGTGTTAACGGTGTGAAAGCAGCTGTAATTCATCGGCAGATTAGTGAAGTGTATAGAAAAAACAAAATAAGCAATGGAATGGCACACAGATGGGTTAGAACATTTCAATATGGCCACATGAATGTTCATGACGAGAAACTGTCGCCTTTACTGTCACGTGGGGAGTCTTGTCCTCGTGCGATGAAGCGGCTAACAGCAGAATGTTGGATACTTTCAGTTTTTGTAGTACGTTTACTCAGCTGTTTTTAGAGTTAGATTTAAAACCTGGTTCACACTTTGACACTTATTTGGTGCATAAAATTGATCAAAACGTGAGAAAGAACAGGCGGTTTACAATTTCGTCGCTATCTTATGAGTTTGTTTTAGTGGTAAGAATTTTTTGTTATGTAATTGTTACCAAACAATTAAATTATTAAAAGTTGTGCTCAAGCTTCAAAAATGTTGTGACTGAGGTGCATAAAACCAAGTGTTTGGAAAGTGCTTTGACTTCTATTGAGCGTTACAAGGAGGAAGGTGATTTTTTAAGCCAATTTGTCACAGGTGTCAAATCACATCTTGACGCTAGAGGTGTCAAACACTTCACTAATCTCCTGATGAACTTTAGCCGCTTTCACACCGTTAACACTTAGAAATTGAATCAAAGTACAACTTCACAGTCGGCGGGGACCTTATTGTGCACCATTTTAAATTAAATGCTCACAAACAAATGAAAATCCGGCCTATTTTTGCCATAGTTGCGTCCCAGGCTTTTAAATAGACGCAGGTTCACAGCGCAGCATGCAGGAATGCCAACTGTAGCGCTACAACAGTGATATTCAAAAACAGTACTTACTTTAAAATCATGCCTCGTATAATGGAAGGAGAAACCAAATTCCCAAACAGATGAATATGCAATATTAGATTCACTTGAAAAATGTCTCAAATTAATATGCAATTTAAGACTCACCTGAGTAATGTGTGGAGAAGAGAATCAATCAGCTTTCCTAATATCCCCCAATAGATTTTTTCCTCATAATTTAAAAAGTTGGCTATTTAGAAGGTTGGGCTACATAGTATAAAGAAATGGTTTTTTAAAAGGGAACTCAAAACACACGGAATTTAAACTATTTAAACGGGAAGAATTGGCGTGGTTTAGCAAATTTCTTGAAGGAAGCATGAAGGTATAGGTGGGAACTAATATTATAATTTAATTTTTAATCAGGCAAGTTGTAAATTTGTTTTTCATAGTACAAATTACTCAGGTAAAAAGTATTAATAGTAATAAAAAGGAACAAGTAGGTCTTTGAGAGCTCTCATACCTAATTTTGAGTTGTGTGGTTTAAGTGGATTCTAGAAGAAAGCATTATCTTTTATAGTTTTTGTTTCTTTTTCACTGTGCATGTAAAAGCTGCCAACCCAGCAGACGGTCCTATTGGACCATTGCTGAAGTTAGTGCAAGTTATTAATAAGTGAATGAAATATATCTTAAGTATTTTAAGTGTTTTTTTATTATCGTTTGTATGTAAAAATATACAATTGGATTTCTGATTTAGAGTTATGTTTATTTGCAAAGTCTTTAATAAAGCACTGTTTCATTTCATTTAATTTATTTAGAAGGTTGGAATTCAGGTGTTTGGTTTCTACTGTTTAATTCTGAGTTTTGTTGAACAACACATATTTTTAACCTTTTCCGAACGTTATCCGAAAGACCACATTTTCTATTGCGAACGTTTGATGAATATATATATAGCCTATTTACCGGGTGTTTGTAAAAGAACTCCCTATTTTCGAGAACAATTTTAATGGTGAACCATACAACATCTTACATTTATGAATACGCAGTGTTAAAGAGAATATCTTCAAGTTTTGGTTTTGTCCTAGTAAACTTTGATGAGCTCACCATTAGTTGCTCTACACGGATCAAAACGGTTTTTCACTTCTCGCCAGGTATTCGCCAACATTGTAGGTTTGACTGATGTAACTGCTCTGATGGTCCTTTGTCCTGGCCACCTCGAAGCCCAGATTTAATTCCACTGGACTTTTTCTTTTGGGGACACGTAAGAATGTGGTATATGCTGAAAATATCCGTGACACTGACTATTTACGACAAAGGAACATCGGAGCAGTTGCGTCAGTCATACTAGCAATGTTGGCGAATACCTGGCGAGAAGTGGAAAATCGTATTGATCTGGGTAGAGCATTTAATCGCAGATCAAGGACAAAGTTGCTCGTCGAAGTTTACTAGGTCAAAACCAAAACTTAAAGATATTCTCTTTCACACTATGTATTCAAAAATGTAAGATTTTGTATATTTCACCATTAAAATTGTTCTCAGAAATAGGGAGTTCTTTTTGTATACATTAACACATTTTAACATAATTTGGCTGTTGGAAAGTTTTTTTATGTGTTATATACAGAATTTCTAAGCATTACTGTATTATTCTGATTATTTAAGCTGGAGGAATAAACATACTGGTTTATTATAGAAAAATATTCTTTTGGTTAGTAACTCAAATAATTTTGATTAAGAGTTTTTGATTTTATGCATGTTTACGAGGGTGTACTATATTTACAACAGTGTTGGCAATAACAACACAAAACTGATTACAGTCAACTCCCGATTATCCGGAAGCGGGTTAATCGGTTGCGGTTTAACCGGGGTCACGAAAGGTTTATTTTTATTATTTAATTTATTTTGCTAAATTATCTCCAGAATCGTATTTAATTTACTTTGTTTTTAAAAATAAATATTAAAAAAGCAATTTAGTAAAGACAATCTGAGAGTCTATCATCTGGCTAATGAGCCGTGGGCGTGTGATGGGGAGCGATGACCTTGAAACTGCTCTAGACACTGCACCTGACTAGGCAGTGCGATGGACGGATAGACGGACGGTCGGAAGTGGACGTCTAAAAATAGAAACATCTCAAAACAATCACCCTTCCCTCATGTTGTTCACCCTCATGGGGTTTTTCCCCCAGTACGGAATTAATTAGCATTTTAACCTATAAAATATCATTTGGTGTTTTAGACAGTATTTACTGCTATTAACCATTGCTAGTATTAACTATTATTATCTTGATTGTTTGTAGATCTTATCACAATTTAAAGATTTTCAAAAGTATTTAATTTACATAAATATATCTTAAATGACATTAAAACACAATATTGTTGCATAAAAATGTTGATAAACCTTAATTATTTTCATAATATTCAATTTATTGAATCCCTTTGTTTTAACCGGAATTTTGGGTTATCCGTGAACCTCCAACCGGTCATTACCCCTGTTAATCGGGAGTTGACTCTATTTGTTGAGAATACATTTTTCCTAAACCTCATTTGCAAGTGATGGGATTGGATGAGAACAAAAATATTTTTGTTTACTGCAGTCAAAAAGTGAATATGCGTAGTGGAGTCGGGCTTTGCCCTCAATTTCCGCTTGAGAAGGGTGTAAAAGAACAGTATATTGAATCAAATTTAATTTTAACTTTCTATTAGTAACCTTTTGCCTGAATAGTGAAATTCTACTTACCATGCATGTTAATACGCAGGAACTAAAAGAGTCCAATAATTAAATAATCAATAAAACAATTGAAAAATAAACTACGTAAATGGATTTTTAACACATCACTTCGAAGTTGACATCTACAATATTTTAAGGGTTATAAAATAAGTACGAGACAACTCCAGTCAAAATAAGAAAATTATTTTAATTCTAACTAATTTACAATAACATAAAAATAAAAGGAAAACATCTACATTAAATAAATTTGTAATATAAGCATAAAACTTAGATAAAATAATGGAATGATACGGCCAGTAGCTCCCATGTACGTTTTAAATTTCAAATAATAACAACCATTTTTGCTGTTCCCTCTTGGAAGAGGAGAAAACAAAAGTATGTTTGTTTTTAAACAGAGAAATGAAAACGACTTTTATAATAGTTTAATTTATTTTATGTATTGTAACTGTCAAACAAAGATAAATAACTTCTAAACATAAATTTCACTCGATATCGGTTACAACGTATAATGTATAATGCGATAAGTGCAAAAATATAATTTGTACCTACATAGAGGTCGGGAGCGACTGAATGAAAACAAGAGAACATAAGCGGACATTGCTCACGGCTGACACAACACTGATCACGCGACAGCAATGTTAACGCAACGCCTACAGTGAACGTCTAACAGTGAACAATGAACAGTCAGTAACATATATTTTCACAACTGTCCGTAAAGTCATTTAAATTTATATTGTCTATTCTTTAACACCTACATAATCGTATAATCTATAAAAGAATGATAAAATTCTTCAACTGAGCGAAATTGTGCTTCAGTGCTGAGAATGATCGTAACACGTTTTAGTGAAATCTGAATTTTATAAAATGATGTATATACACGATAAGGACCAAAAAGAAAGTCTAAAAATAAAAGGAAACATCTACATTAAATAAATTTGTAATATAAGCATGATAAAACTTAGGTAAAATAATGGAATGATACGGCCAGTAGCTCCCGTGTACGTTTTAAATTTCAAATAATAACAACCATTTTTGCTGTTCCCTCTTGGAAGAGGAAAAAACAAAAGTATGTTTGTTTTTAAACAGAGAAATGAAAACGACTTTTATAACAGTTTAATTTATTTTATGTATTGTAACTGTCAAACAAAGATAACTTCTAAACATAAATTTCACTCGATATCGGTTACAACGTATAATGTATAATGCAATAAGTGCAAAAATATAATTTGTACCTACATAGAGGTCGGGAGCGACTGAATTAAAACAAGAGAACATAAGCGGACATTGCTCACGGCTGACACAACACTGATCATGCGACAGAAATATTAACGCAACGCCTACAGTGGACAGTGAACGTCCAACAGTGAACAATGAACAGTCAGTAACATATATCTTCACAACTCCAAAAAAAATCGCACACTGTTTAGATGATAAGTTGAGTCAGTAACATATATCTTCACAACTGTCCGTAAAGTCATTTAAATTTATATTGTCTATTCTTTAACACCTACATAATCGTATAATCTATAAAAGAATGATAAAATTCTTCAATTGAGCGAAATTGTGCTTCAGTGCTGAGAATGATCGTAACACGTTTTAGTGAAATCAGAATTTTATAAAAAGATGTATATACACGATAAGGACCAAAAAGAAAGTCTGCGTTTCTTATCCGAAACTGTAAACGAGATGGAGCTTTTGATAACACAATTTCGCATACACTAACAACTTACTTATATAACTATATAAGCTAGTTTACAAACATTCTTTACACTCTTAAATGAAAAAAGAAATGCCAGTCTTTTAAAGACTAATGCGATTTTTAGAAATGTCATTTACGATGTATTTTAAAACAACTAGTATTAGGGCATCGCTACTACAGCATTTATCACACACGACGTACAGTAAACGTGTACATCTGGATTGTTAGTGGGCAAGAGACTGTACAGTTCTTTGGTTTCGATCGGAGATGCGACCTGTGTAAAGCCTTCGTCGTTATCGAGTAATTACAAAGGAAAAGTGAACAAAACTCATCCGAGATACAACAAACACGCGTCGATAAATGCACAGTGCTCCAACTCGGCTTTGAGGCAAATTTTATTTCACTTAGCTTTAAAATAGTGAGAATACTGAAAAATACTGCATAATACTGATAAATCAAAAAGAAAAATGTTCCGAGTGCAAAAGTAAAAACTATTACCCGTTTACTCAATTGACATGGAGAGAAAACTATTGTTGAGTTGTAAGGTGTCGATAAACACAGAGAAGATATTTTATAAACAAAACAATTAAGTCTTTTTTATCTGATACAATTACTCGGGTATTCCTTATTGTAAATAGAGTGTTTCTGATACTTTCCAGTCAAAATCTAACTATTTAAAAGTACAAAACTGTAAAGAGTTACAATTTATTTACTTAGATTGGAGCCCAAAAAATCTACAATAAATTAAAACATAGGAATTTGTTTAGCAAAATTACAAGTCTGATCAATCACATAAAATTATATAAGTTAAAATACTAGATCTTACAATGTTATAGCTGCTATTGAGATTCATAGTTATTTTAGGAAACTAACCATTCGTACAAAATTAGGCAATTACAAAATAGATAAGTCGATGGATACAAAATGAGATGAAAATTGATTCTGAGTAAGGTGAGTTATGTGATTTACAAAATGTTGAATGTGAACACGTATGAGATTCAGAATAATACTCCTAAACAAGTTAAACTGCTAAAATAAACATTACGGGTGACACGAAAAGTAAGTACACACTTGAAACAGCAGTGATTTGCAGGTTCTGTGTCTTCAAAACTAATTCTCTTTTCAAAGCATCGACCTGTTTAAGTCTAGTACAGGAATTATTAACAGAGGCATAAAAGAAAAACGTGTAGGATTGATTGGCAGCAGTTTTTTAAATACACTTTAAACACTTTTTAAATATTTGATATACATGTTGAAACAACATTCACAATAAAAAAATTCTAAATGACGTAACAATAGTTCTTTGTTATAATAGACTTGTTTTATTTATATCAAATGAGTTATATCACATTTTTAAAACTAGTTTTAATTTAATTTCCTACTAATACAAATATCTGAATGGAATTTTCAATATTGAACACTGTTTAGTTAAAAAAAAATAAACGCTACAAGCATTTTGTACTATATAGACAGTAAAATGTAAACTCAGACTTTGTTATGAAATGTGAGAAACCCAGTGGAATGGACAATCGTTTCCTCCACCAGTTGCCTAAGTGCCTCTCGATGGTCATGTATTACAAGTACCTTTATAAAAAATATATAAAACTTATGTTACATACAATATTTTATATTATATGTTCCATAATATAAAAATAATTAATCGTATCCTAAATGTTTTTACAAACATGTGATAATTTAAAGGTCTTAGCGATAATTAAGTAATTTCTAGCCGCTTTAGAACTCCCAGCCACACAATAACACACTTATACAGAAAATTGTATATAAAACTTCAGTCACTTTCTGAACGGCTTACACTATAGTAAAATTGTGTCTTTCGCTTATAAAAATGGGAGAAAAGCAAATAACTCTAAATTAAATACTACCAAATTGGAAAAGCAAAGCGTCTTCTGTAGTTAGACACTCACCTCTGTTGTTCGAACACTTAGATAATCACTAAACATATAAACACTGATAACATGAACGGAACATCGCTGAGAACGGTGATGCGGGATGCTCGGTAGTAAATGAATCAAACGATCGAGCTATAAAAACAAACAAAAAAACACTGATGTATAGATACATCGAATCACACATATGGAATGTAAATCCACACAGAAAAGTGATAACAAACATGACATCAACATTGGTATTGGATAACCGGGTAAAATCTTTAAAGCACTTTAAAAAATTTATTTTTAGACTTAATTAAATAAAATTATTTTTCAAGTGCTTTTATAACATTAAAATGTCAAAAATTAAAAACTTTAATTCGATGAAAATAAAATGATTGTTGTGTACTAGTCTTGTTAAAATAAAACTCATTGTCTTAATACAATTCCATCACAATATTCAAAGCAGAAATAACTAATAAGGCTTAATTTGTTTCCAATAATCCTATAAGTCAATCCTAGCGATCCCGCTTGAAAAAAGGTAAAAATAAAAATAACAGACAACAAAAAGACAATCGATTTTTAAACGATTCGCTATCGCCGAGTCGTATATTTTTAATAAAGAAACTATCGCTACGATTTGGCCTTATTAGTTATAATTTTTGCTTCCAATATTTACAAATCAATGTCTACCAGATAAACCTATCTGATTTGATTTCTCAGAACTAAAGTAACAATAAATAAACAGTTTTTACAAATACTATTGACAAAATAAGGTATTTAGGTAGTGGGCCAAAGGTAAGCTAGCTCTCTCTTATACAGGAGTGTCCTCCTTGGGCTTTTCCTTCTTCAGCTCAGGACTGTTATTGATGTATTCAGAACTAGCGTGATGATTTACAGCCGGGTTTTCGGTTCCTTCATTCGGCGGTGCTACCCTTTTTTCAGCATCCCCCGCTGAAATCAGATAAAATCCAAGTTTAACAGTTTTACTCGCCAGGCTATCCGAGCAGTCTAATTTATGTACAATACTTACATACAGGTATCAACAAAGACAACGGCTCCGTTAAAATTATGCGAGTGTAAATGTACTCACATAAAAACAGAAAAACAAGATTTCTTGGTACAATCACAACAACCTCGAGTCTGTAAATTTCTGGACAAAATAAATGGAAGAACAGCGAGAGCTTTTCATTCGTCACATTGAAGACTGTGATGCTGCAAGGTTACTGATACTGTTGAGCGAGCAAAAGTTCTAGTGCTGGGAATCATAAGGGTAAATAATTGAAAATACATAGGCAAAGGGTAAAAATGTACGCTTCATATATCTACGCACTCTGAATTTGAGTAGACAATACAAATACAAAATAACTGTGTTTAAAAGACTATCAAGCCTGTCGGGTGAGAGTAGCCTGAAATGGTGTCAGATTAAAGAAAGCCTACTATATTTGGTAAGTAGCTGACATTGTGGAGAATCAATTGTTTAAATATAAATTCTTAGAGAAAATTGATAGAACGGAGGTTAAAGTTGTTCTCAGTCCTCACCACTATTTCTCAATAAAACTGTCACATAACGGACAAACCTATATTTTGATACTTGCTACGCTTTACTCAATAACAAACCATTGTGGTAAGAAAAAGGATCATGCTGCGAGACCCAATGGTTTATTGTACAAAGGTTGTTAAAAAATAAAGTTCACAAAAAAGGTATAGTTTGGGTTTTCCTAGTTCTTATTAGTTGCAGTGAGATGATTATGTTATCCAAGGAATAGCTGAAATGCTTAACACGTTTTCAGACAGAAACTGTTTTATTCATGCTATTTCAAAACAAATCAAAAGTAAAAAGAAATTGTTTAACAAATAAATTTAAAACCAAGACAATTTTACCCTCCAAATCCTTTCTTTTAACGAAATCTTCTTCAAAATGAACATAATCAACATTATTGTCACTATTCTACACACGGTGATTGTTTTCTTCTGAGTTAGTTTACAACATAGCTGCAGACCAAATTGTGCTGTCCGAGATTTTGTTAAGATCAGAAATGTTGCCAATTGAGTAAAACAACTAGTAAGTGAGAAGCTGGTGATAACGTTTTGTTCTCACAATGTTGCATTCTGATAAGAAAACAGCAAACTATTCGTAGCCGAGACGTTTCATAGAAGTACTCCGCTATATTCAGTAGCTGCAGTGGGAAAAACATGTCAAAGTAGACGAATAGGTTGAATCAGCTGGACTTATTCAAAGAATCAGACACAAAAGACCAAGATCCAGCTTAGGATGAATAAAGTGTAAAATCCAGCAAGATGATCTTCACAAAGGGAGATGCAGGCAAATCAAAACTGTCCACATCAAAGTCAGAAGAACCGGGTAGTAAATAACAATAAAAAACCTGTATAGATAAAAAAACTGCAAACAAATTATTTAATGAGAGAACTAAAAGCTTACCTTTGGAAGTTTATAAAACAAAAGTTTACCTTTCAATATTTTTCTAAACAATATAAACCATAAAATAAACTAATATAATGAATCAAAAAAATACCTAAAATAAAAACATTCATCATTACATCCTGTAAATATTTTGCATTGCAAATTATTACCAGTGTTGAGTTCAAACGATTATTGATTACTAACCTCAACTTTCACAAGTAAAATAAATGTTATAAATACAGTATCATATAGTAAGACATGGTTTTAAATAATGGATAAGTTTATAACTTGCAAGAGTTATAGAGTAATACTAACACAATAAATAGTAGTGCTCAAATTCAGGCAGAAATACAACTGAAAGGCAAAACAAGTAAGGAATAATAATTAGCGGTGCAACTATATAAGTGTTGTATGAATAAAAATAAAAACAGGCACAGTTTGAAAAATAAATTAAAGTGCTTTTAGGGGCTAGGCGGTTACGGTGCAGTTACAATTGAAATTTGCAGTGAGAAATCTCCTTACAATGAAAACTCATGAAGGCAGGTTTAAGCTAGTTCCAAATACCAACTAAAGCCTTTTAAGGTATGTGAGAAAATAACCTCAACCTACAATCCTCCAATCAGGCTAGAAAGCTATTCGATCGATACTAATTTTAAAATCGTAATAAAGAATATTTCGAAAATATAAAAAAGTATTCAAGTAAACAAAAACATAGACTTTTAATAATTTAAAAATAACACTGAAAAATCAATGCAATGCTGAAACAATTTTCACATAGTTGTACAGTAGAATTTTAAGTAAAATGGACAGTCTTGCAGGTAGTCCCTCTGTCCTAATCCTCTGTAAACGAAACAACCCCATTGTAGCGTGCTCGGAGTGCTGCCAACCGGTTAGGCAACGGAAGCCACCCTCCCTGCCTGGCGATTCTTAGGATTTTGCTCTCTGCCTGAAAAGCTAAAAATTGAACCATTGCACTCTCATTAACCCTTTCAGTGCTATGGACCGATATATCGTCTTTTGAATCTGTTATCAATAAACACTGTTACTGCTTCATAAGCGATTGTACCGTTAGGCACTCAGTAAGCAGTCTGAGTCTGACATGTGGTGAAACCTGGTAGACACAAACTGAACTACCTCGTTCAGCACGTAGGCTCTAATACCACCTGGTCCGCTATAGCTGCTAGTCTGATCAGTGGCTGTGCGGTCTAAGGCGTTACCTTACCGGCCGGTGGTAACAATTGGATCGAGGGTTCGAATCCCGTCACAGTCGGTGGTTTTTATGTGCAACTCATGGAGAGTTCACCTGTCTGTGGCAGAGTTGAAGGGGAGGGCGGACCTTAAGCAAACGGTGGACGGCTCGGGTCCAAGCTGACGGGTAGGGTGGATTCTTTGTGAGTTGCTACTTTTTACCTATCCTTTACTGTATGTGTGTCCAGCGGAAGCACATTTTTATTAATTTTGACTGTTCAGGTGTTCAAGACATTTAAAAAATTAACAAAACATCACAGATTCAACTACTCCTTTCAGAAGCTTAGCACTGAAAGGGTTAAAAACAACAGCTCATTTGTTTTCTCATGTTTAGACAAATACAATAAAATTTAAATCACAGTTCTACGATGTTCTTTAATAGAGATGAATATATTTTATTGATGATTCAATAATATTATTAATGTATTTATCCTGATTACGAAACATCGTAGAATTTTGATGTAAGTTTTATTGTATTTGTCTAACCATGACAAAACAAATGAGACTTTTTTGTAAATAAGAGTGCAATGGTTCAATTATAAGCTTCTTCAGGCAGAGGGCAAAATCCTAAGAATCGCCGGGCAGTGAGGGTGGCTTCCTTCGTCTGGTTAGACAACCGGTTGGTTGGCCGCACTCCAAACACGCTACAATGAGGTTTTATGACAGAGGGGCCTACCTGCGAGACTGTCCCTCCATTTAACTTAACATTTTCCTGTACTCTGATCTGCAACGAGTTTCTACACTATGACTGGCAACTCTATTGTTTTATCAATATCGACAACATGTGATGATTTTACATGCACCAGATGGTATGTTAGGGAGTCTGAATGTGATACAAAATATTTATTTCCATTTCTGATAATACCAATACATGTTTAACCCATTCACTGCGGCCGACATCAACCAGTTTCTGACAGTGTGAAACTGCCTAATTAAGCGTATGATGATTTAACCCAATCCTGGTTTAACTGCCCAATTAAGCATATGATGATTTAACCCAAACCTGGTTTAGCTGCCCAATTAAGCATATGATGATTTAACCCAAACCTGGTTTAGCTGCCCAATTATGCATATGGTGATTTGAACAATTCTGGCTATACTGTGAGTGTTACAAATCCCCCTTAACCTTTTTTACATTAAAAGTAATGATAGATTGACAAAAAATTAAAAGGTTAACCATAATTAAAAGCGCTAATTTTTAAACGATTAGTGACATAAATTACAAAAAACTACCCTTACATGTACAGTTAATGTCAAACGTAAAGGCACAGTTCCCCAGGTAGTTCATCCCGTCCTAATCTTTTGTTGACAAAACAGCACTTTTGTCGTGAGCGGCGACCTGACGCGGCTGGCATCCCCCTTCTCTTCCAAGAAATTCCATGTCCTACTAGAATTTTTTATAAATTGATCCATTAGGCCTACAGCAAAAAATGATGGCTTATTTTTCCACCTACAGTAGACGAATAAGACAACATTTTAATCACAGCTCTACGATGTCCCGTTATCGACATAACAGGTCACCGAGCTATGTATCCCAGGGAAATCCCGATAACCTGTTATGTCGATAACGGGACATCGTAGAACTGTGATTCAAATTTTGACTTATTCGTCTACTACAGGGGGAAAAAATGAGCCATAATTTTTTGCTGTAGGCCTAATGGATCAATTTATTACAAATTCTAGTAGGACATGGAATTTCTTGGAAGAGATGGGGGATGCGGATTATAATAGGAATCAAATTACGATGAGGTTTTCTTATATACTCTCATGGAACAATGGTTCTCTCTCCCAGGTTACCAGTATCAGCTGCAAGATGTCATACAACAGTAGGAGGTTCCACGTCCCATTCAACAACTGGCTCAAATTGATCTCAAGTGATTGTGAAAATATCATCCAACGGTGAGCAACTCTGGGAAGCATTAATTATTATTGGTTTGAAAGTAACCTTATGGAACAGCCCAGTTTCAAAAGCTTTGATCCACTAATGCTGGAGTCTAACACCAATAACTTTACAAGCTCCTAATACTGACCTGGTGTTTTTGTTGCTCCTTTCTTCAGATCAAAGCAAATAAAAAACACAAAAAATCATTTAAGTTACTCGTGTATTAAAATGTTTAGACAATAAACATTCAGAAAAAATTAATAAGAAGATAGAAAAAGTAACAAATATACAAATTGAGGGTAAAACGTATCACATGGGTTAGTAATAAATATCGAGAATGTTAAATAGCATGAGTAACCTAAAAAGGAGTTAGTTGGGATATGGAAGACAATTTTGAAATAACAATCTTTATTAGAAAATGTTATGTTAAAAGTCTGACCTCACGACTAGCCCCACAACAGCCTTAATTAAAATGTAATAAAAGAATTTAAGACCAACAAGTGATGTTAAAAAATATGTTTTACATTTTTCTGAGGATATCCTACAATGAAGGTTATATTTCTCTGGGCAAAGTCCAATTAAAGATTGTTTTTTCCAAAATTTTATTTAAAATGTTTGATATTAAACTGGAAGAATGTGAGTTTGGATTATATTATTTCCAAACTAACAAATTTTTAGGGTGATTAACAAGCTAAAAATAACCTTAAATACTTTATATTTTAGTAAGCCTAATTAACAAGACTTAATAGACTCCAAGTACTCTTGTAAATAATTAAAATACATATCAAAATATTATTTAATATCAAATTATTTTGTAACAACACATGTTTAAAATAATGTCCGGCTACACTTTGGGTTTACGCTTATCCGTTTAGTCATCTTACAATGTCTAATATAACTATTGATTTAGACATTTTCTTTAAAACATTTTCTAACAAATACCGAAAAAAATACTACGAAGTGTAGCAAAGGTTTGGTATTTTTATACTTTAGTCAGGACTTTTAAGTCACGTATTCAGGAGTTACACACATGAAAAAAATTATCAACAAAACACTTTGTGTACTATACTCCTATATGAGTAATAATAACAATTATTACTAACTAAATACTAAACTATACATGAAATAAACGATTATTCTATTTCAATATATATCTAAGAGAGTTCTCTTAAAATATGATTTGCAACTTGACCTTACAAAACATTTGCACCATAAAATAACTTAGAAAATAACAAATTAATAAAAAAAAACTATTCCTCTATTGCAGATGTCAACTTTAATAAACAGATTACCATAAAATAATTTATTATACTTGTTAAATGGTGAATGTTAAAAATCCTTGATGCTAATAGCAGTTCAAAATGGATCAAAACATTTTAGACTCTTCTTAAAGTAAAAGTATTTTTGGCTTCTGACAGGCGAATTATTGATACTGTATTTACAATTAGGAAATTATACCCTTCTCACATCTAAATACCACATTTATATACAATACAAAAAACATATGGAAAGGGAGCAGTTTTTATAACATTAAAATGTTATCCTATTACTTAGTTTTATTAGAGAACATAATTTATTGTATTAATAAGCTGGGCTCATCGAAGTTAAGAACAATGTTCAAAGTTATTTAATTTTAATTAGACACACACCTGTTTGAACTTTTTTGCTCGGTGGACAAATGATAAAAAATAAATCAAATTCTTTTACTGAAATTTCAAACAGTTTTCTGTCCACTTCTCAACAACTGACAAAGCACAAAGTTGAACTACACCAAAAATACAACATTCATTTTAAATATGAATAATTATTATAATATGAAGAAAAAAACTGTTAAAGAAATAATGTGCCTGAATCCTAACTGATTTCAGACCTGATTATTCTCCAAGTTCTCTATTGCCTGTGGTAACCATTCTTAGGAAATTAACAATTGTAATACTGTAGATTCAGGGAAAAATAAAATACTTATATTTATGAAACCAAAGTAAATGATAGCTGAAACATTTATTGCAGTTATTGATTTTTCCACATTGACAGAATTTGAATTAAATCTTACAAAAGGATATACTATTGGCATTTATTTAGGCCATAATTATTAATGGTTTTTAATATTATTGTTAACCACATTATTCATTTTATAAATTTTATTTTCTAAACTGTCAAGGAGTTTAACATTTTAATTTAAAATAATTTTCAAAATAAAATAAAAAGAGCAAGCATTTTTAGTTATAATATCTTTATTACATAGAAGAAGAAAGTTAGTAACTGTTGTAATAACACGTTTTCCTGTGATGTATATATTTGTTCTTTTCAAGAAAAGTATTGAGTAGCTGTAGAGCAAACAGTATTAATGTTTAACTAACATTTTTAATCTGCTCAAACCTGTTATGTCCCTGAAACCTGTCTTAATCAATGTCAAGTGATTTGTTTGAGTTGATGTTAAACATGGCAAAATGAAAAGTTTAAGAGTTGAAGGGTGTTGATCTAAAACATATGTTAAAGCAAATTCTAATTTCTTCTGTTGAAATTTCAAAGATTTATAATTAGGATATTACAGTAAGCTTCAGATTATCCAAGGTCTTTGTGATCCAGGTTAGCTCCGATACCAGAAACCGCAGATAATTCGGAGGTAAGTTAACTTGAATTCTGAGGTTAATTGATAAATAGATACTTTTAAACACATATGTTGCTATACAAAAAATGCAATATCAATAAATCAAATGTCTAGGTCATAATGAGATAAATTTCAATGAAGAGCTTGAAACTACAGAACTGTACCATTTTGTCATCACTTCGTTAACGTTTGCGATGCCCACTCTCACTTTTCCAATTTCTAATTCCCAAGCTACTTGTATTGACTCTCCCGCACCTAATCTCTGTAAGGTTTTATAGTTTCTTTCATCTGAAACCATATCGTCCTTTTACGTTTTTCACACATGCATGGCGCAGTTGTCAAAATGTAAACAAACACACATACCAATTACCTCTAACAGGTTACAAACTGCACGAGAAGAGTGTCAGTGACTGCGTAAGCCCCGATGAGTGGGCTCGAGGAAAACATAAGAGGCCGAGCAAAAACGGAAATGACTGATGACGCACAAATAATGGTGTTTGTTTCTCGCAGCCAGCCGATCGGCAGAAAACTTAGGTAGTCAGAAAAAACTTGACTTGAAACTAGTTTGTAACCAAATAGTTTTGTATTAAAGGTGACATTAGTATGTTTATATACTGTTGTAACAGTATTAAATTATAAATTATAAAGATTTTCACAATTCGTTTAAATGATAAAACTGATGAAAATTCATAGCCACCTTGGATGATCAGGAGTGTACTATATATTGAATTGTTATCTAAGAAAATTTATCTTCTATGTTTAAAATTTATCTCCCTAGGTACCTGC
Organism: Allygus modestus; assembly: GCA_963675035.1. Classification (NCBI taxonomy): domain Eukaryota; kingdom Metazoa; phylum Arthropoda; class Insecta; order Hemiptera; family Cicadellidae; genus Allygus; species Allygus modestus. Next base: position 35,234,004 of record OY776113.1, on the reverse strand, counting down.
AACCCACACACAGATTCTACACATTAGTGACAGTACATATAGTAGGCCCTAGTTTTAGTAGTGAAGTTTAACAGGTTAATAGTTTAGTAAAAGTCCTATCAGTTTACATTTTAATGCTGATTTTTAAAAACAGAATAAATATATCATGGGAAAAGTCTATTTTTGGACTGTGTTCCTGTGCTTCAATAAATAACTGAAACGGTAACAACTGTTGTACATGGATAACTTATAACAAAACTTTTGCTCCTTTCAAATGATCGACATTAAAAGTAGCAAAGATAAAATAAAGTAGGCATAAAAATATGTGTCTACTTACCAGCAAAACAAAATTTTCCTTTTGCCCTGGCATAAAACACGCCACCCAATATCAGCAGGATCAGAATAATCGCACCAACGATGATAATGATAAGTCCAGCTCCCATTTCCAGAACTAAATCAGACAAAATACAAATAATTACTAATCGAATAAAGCCCAGATTGATTGCATTTTTAAATAACTAAGTAACTTTATTTACAAGTTACATTAAAGTATACGTCAACTGCAAACACTGCAATAAAAACAGTAACTGATTATAAGTGTAAATATCGACCCAGTTTGGATTTTGAATTTTTCTAAGTATTAAGGAGACCAGTTTAAAGTAAAATAATAATTTGAAACCTTTTAATTTGAGCTTAATCATCACTAGTTTAAGAAAACTAAAGAAGGTTTTCATTTGAGTCTGTAAATAATTTATTCCAATTGTAATAAAACAGCAAAAATACATTTAAAATTGTTATGTAACAAACTGAGTTTTATTTATTTATTTGTTTATAGTTCACAATTGACCATTAATCTTTCACATAAGTATTATTGATACATAAAAACACATTTTTTACAGATTATGTACATTAAGGATGTTAATGATAATATTAAAAACTATAAAGCCAGGGTTTGGATATAAATCAAAATAAGAATGACAAGGAGAAGAAAATTCAGGAAATCACCAGCACTGAATTATGTGTAATTAAGACAAAACTTTTTGGAAATTTACATCTGAATGCGGATAATTTTAACTGGCTTCATTACAGCCGTAATAAGACAACTTTTAAGTCAAAAGACTAATTACTAAATTTTAAAAGGCAAGCACAAAAAAAAATACTCTTAGCTGTATTATAAAAAATAAAAAAATACTCTTAGGTGTATTATAAAAAATACAAAAATACTCTTAGCTGTATTATAAAAAATAAAAAAATAATCTTAGGTGTATTATAAAAAATAAAAAAATACTCTTAGCTGTATTATAAAAAATAAAAAAATACTCTTAGGTGTATTATAAAAAATAAAAAAATACTCTTAGGTGTATTATACAAAATAAAAAAATACTCTTAGGTGTATTATAAAAAATAAAATAATACTCTTAGGTGTATTATAAAAAATAAAAAAAATACTCTTAGGTGTATTATAAAAATAAAAAAATACTCTTAGGTGTATTATAAAAAATAAAAAAATACTCTTAGCTGTATTATAAAAAATAAAAAAATACTCTTAGCTGTATTATAAAAAATAAAAAAATACTCTTAGGTGTATTATAAAAAATAAAAATATACTCTTAGGTGTATTATAAAAAAATAAAAAATACTCTTAGGTGTATTATAAAAAATACAAAAATACTCTTAGCTGTATTATAAAAAATAAAAAAAATACTCTTAGGTGTATTATAAAAAATAAAAAAAATACTTTTAGCTGTATTATAAAAAATAAAAAATACTCTTAGGTGTATTATAAAAAATAAAAAAAATACTCTTAGGTGTATTATAAAAAATAAAAAATACTCTTAGGTGTATTATAAAAAATAAAAAAATACTCTTAGGTGTATTATAAAAAATAAAAAATACTCTTAGGTGTATTATAAAAAATAAAAAAATACTCTTAGGTGTATTATAAAAAATAAAAAAATACTCTTAGCTGTATTATAAAAAATAAAAAAATACTCTTAGCTGTATTATAAAAAATAAAAAAATACTCTTAGGTGTATTATAAAAAATAAAAATATACTCTTAGGTGTATTATAAAAAATAAAAAAATACTCTTAGGTGTATTATAAAAAATAAAAAATACTCTTAGCTGTATTATAAAAAATAAAAAAAATACTCTTAGGTGTATTATAAAAAATAAAAACTGTTACATCAGTAGTTTTATTTTTTGTTTAAATTTTGATAAACATTTTTTATAGATACTAATTCTGCGACAGACTTTCTTCAATAAAGTAATACCTTATACTTAAATGTGAAAATATAAGAGGGGTGGAAACACTGTAAATGGGGAATGTAATCCCACACCCGTTTCTCCTAATTTATATGATTTTGGGGTTACTCGGATAACCATACTTCATTTTGATTCCGGATTTACATTTACCAGTTCACCCTGCTCTGTAATGACAATATGAAAGCCAACAATTGTGTTCCGTGAGAGGAGATTCCTGCTTGTGAGCTTTCTAGAGATTTGTAGGCCAACAATTGTGTTCCGTGGGAGGAGATTCCTGCTTGTGAGCTTTCTAGAGATTTGTAGCAATCTCGGATTACTCCAGCAAGCTGTATCACTTTGTTTATTGCTATTTTTGTCACTTTTAAGGCTATATTTCTACCAAATAATAATACTTTTGCTATTGCAGGTTGAAAATATGATATTGTTGTGTGACAAATTAATGGGATATATTAAAAATATAATCGAAGATCATTTTCAAGTATAATAATCATGATTTCATAAAGGCTCTTGTGACTATCTGGCCAGGACCTTGCCGGTCTCTCTTCCCCCTTATGTCCACTAAACTTCCCTTTTTAAAACTTAAGCTACAAATCCACGTATACATCAAAAAGCATTAGATTAAAACAGTAAAATTAACAAATGCTTTAAGATAATGTGATCCGTTTTCCATCTGTTAATAAATATTCGACATATACTTAAAAACATGTACTGGCAAGTATTTAAACACACCACTTAAGTTGTGTGGGGTCTATTACCTTTCACCCAGTAGCCACCATCTTCAATAATCAATATGATTAAAGAATTAACAAGTGCCTTGCTTCTGCATGAACTTGTGAACTGAGCTTTAGACAATAGAGACAGTACGGTTTATACGTTCACGGCCAACCCTCACTAAGTGTCAATTTGAAAAGATAATGGCTTTTAATAGGACACTAATTAAATAACCACCTGTCAGCTTTCCTTTGTAGAAAATAAACTATTACATTCTATGAGAGTATAATTATTACACATAGTATGTGGCCAAAAATGGCTACACTTATATCTGGTGAAAAAATAACATTTGTATGACTAAACTGAAATAAAGATTAGGCAGTTCAGAAATGATACACCGGTACCTATCATTTAAAAGGAAATCATTCGGGAAAGATCCAGAAAAACTGACAACTCAAAGAAAACTCACATACACTGCAAGCAATTAAAGAAATAAGCAAGCTAAAAAAAAACTACATAAAAGGAACAAATACATAGCTGTTCATCCTTATAGTAACTAATGGCATTTAAACACTACTGTTTGAGGTATGAATCATCACATTATATATTATCTTTATTTTTAGTAGTAAACTAAGTCAACTCAGTGAAAAAATGTTCAAAATGATTTCTAAGTAAATGTCTTTTGCTAAAGCTGGTAGACAAATATTAAAAAAGGGTATTTGTTGGCCAAAACACTTACAGCACTTGAGAGTTCTGCATCTGAAGCCTTTGTGGGCAAAAGAACAGACAAAATTGTCAAAATAGTTTCATATAAGTTTAGTAATATTTTATTAGTGTTTATCATGAATAGTTAAAAACTGCAAAATACTAAACATTTATTAATAATACTTAAATACATTGTGGTGCCAAAACAACAGTGTTTAGAGTCAGGTATCTAAACTGCCTTTGAACCTTCATATCTAAAAATGGCCATAATCTGTTTTACCCTCAAACATTTGTTCTTTAGGTGAAATCGATGTCTCTAGAATAAAATTTGCTAATGCAGTAAGAGCTTTTAAAACATGTAGTGTATTATTGACTGCTGAAAATCGCACCACTCCCTTATTGCAAAATATGCCTTGAAATATATATTTGTTAATGTTAATCCCTTAAAATTTAGTGGGCTTGATGAATATTATCGTAAATAAACTAGAGACAACTATTGATTTTTCCAGTCATCGAAAAACTGCAACAAATTTATGGAATATTATGATTGTTTTTTAAAATGATTTCAATAGTCGAGAATCACTACAGTTTCCCAAAGTGACATAGTGCATCTTTTGTAAATAGCTATTTGCATATCACCAGCATATCACGTATATTTTTAAAGGAGTTAGGTTTTAATATTTTTAAATGCATAAATAGTTTCCTGCTAATGTATAAATGACATATAATTAGACTAAATTAGGTACATATCTTGTCGTCAACAATACAAATTGTAGGCAATCCACTACATGTTTCATTGTGAATACGGCATTTTCAAGTGGTAAACAAAAAACGTATTATCTAAACAGGAAATGTCAAAATTTAAAAGTGGCACAGTCACAAACCCATTTACAAACAAATACCGGTAGGCCTACCACACGTATCTTTTCTTTTCCATCACGCCATGGCACCGGCAAGAAGCAAATTTAAATGTTGACACATCCTGTTTGGATGATATGTTTTTAGTATAAAACTTGAAAATGCCGTATTCACAGCGAAGCATGTAGTGGAATGCCTCGCTACAATCTGAACTGTTGACGACAAGGTATGTACCTATTTTAGTCTAATATGCACAGTTCAGGGGCTATAACAATGAATTTTAAACAAATAATTAAACTAGCCAACAAAAAATAAAATTGAAAAACTTAAATGACTGACTCACTGTATTTCTACGAATTTTAACAACATTAACTAAGGACAACAAAATATTCTACTGAGAATACTCGCTATAGTCTTTTAAAAAGAAAAGAGAAATAGTAAGAGGTAAGATGGAGCAAAACAAAGCATGAAAAAGAGTTGTTGGAAGACCTGCAATCAGCGTCAGTATTGTTTATAAAATTTTGCAAAAGGCGATAAATTTGCTTCACAGGACAGAAGAGGAAGAATACCTTTGTCAGGATGGAAATGCCTCTGATGGTGTTGCCAAGGTAAAGAGTGAAGTCTTACGGTTTACACACAACACATGAACAAAGTCCCAAGCCTCCAAAGCAATCAACATCCCCGGTTTTTGAATGCTGAATCTATTCTGCTCATTTAAAACAAGTAAAACAATGGAAATGCAGATAAAAGATTTTTAGACAAAATTCCAGATTTTATAAAAAATTAAATTAATTATACAAAATGTAGAAAGAGGTTGAAGGAATATTTGTCAGACTTAGTTATAAATAACTTTGATGAGTTTGAAAAAGAATACTAATGTTTTAAAAATCACAGATTATTTGTTATTTCCTATATACGTGTATATTTAAGAAAGTATATATTTTACTTTTTATTTTTACTATAAAACATGTGTTTATTTGTTTGTTTTTTATACTTTAACTTCATGGTAGATAAGCACTTTGACACTATTCAATGTATGCATTGCTGTATCATAGTGAATAAAGAATATTGAATATGAATCTGAATGCTTGGGACTGTTATTCAGATATTTTCCACTCATTCATGGTGGTATGATTGAACAGTGAAAAAAACTTTAACAGTGATAGTCACTGAAATTTTTTTTAATTATAACAATTTTGGGCTTGGGTTTTACCACAGTACCTAGGAGTGGTTGTGACTTCCATATGGGATATTTACTATAAAGTTATTAAAGTTCAACATTTTCGGGATAATTTTAGAGAAGCATAACTAGAAATTTAGTTAAGAATCAAATTTCGGTTTAGATATATTCCTAAGTTAAATTTTCTAAGAACCTAATCATATTTTATGTAGTAAAACGGATTAGTTTTCAAATTAATGTTTGGAATTATAAACAAACATCAAAGTGCTAGTTGAATGATAAATTAGAAAATTAGATCCTGAAATTAAATATAGATCGAGACATGTCCCAGCACATAACACAGTTAACATGTTTACTGCGGACCACTTGCATATAAGAGACCCCAGTAAAGTAGATACTTCCCAGTACTTTTGGGATATGACAGTGGAAGGCCCAGTACATGCGGTTCTCATTTGGGTGTCTTAGAACAACATTTACAGTAGAAATTATAGTTTAAATGGGCAGTCGCGCAGGTAGCCCCCAGTCCTTGGACAGTCGTGCAGGTAGCCCCCAGTCCTAGGGCGGTCACGCAGGTAGCCCCCAGTCCTTGGGCAGTCACGCAGGTAGCCCCCAGTCCTTGGGCAGTCACGCAGGTAGCCCCCAGTCCTTGGACAGTCGTGCAGGTAGCCCCCAGTCCTTGGACAGTCGCGCAGGTAGCCCCCAGTCCTTGGACAGTCGTGCAGGTAGCCCCCAGTCCTTGGGCAGCCGCGCAGGTAGCCCCCAGTCCTTGGACAGTCGCGCAGGTAGCCCCCAGTCCTTGGACAGTCGCGCAGGTAGCCCCCAGTCCTAATCCTCTGTTTACAAAACAACCCCATTGTAGCGCACTCAGAGCATGGCCAACCGGTTAGGCGATAGAAGACTCCCACACTGACCGGCAATTCTCAGAATTTCGCACTCTACATAAAGAAGCTAATAACACTTTACCATTTAATAACCATTTAACCATTGCACTTTCATTAACAGACAACGGCTCATTTGTTTTGTCATGATTCGACGAATACAACAAAACTTGAATCACAATTCTACAATTCTGTGATTGAGATAGTAAATTAATATTCCAATAACTAAACTATGACTAAAAAATAAAATATATTGACCTCGATAACATATCTTAGAATTGTGATTCAAGTTTGTTGTATTCGTCTAATCATGATGAAACAAATGTGCCATTGATTGTTAATGCGAGTGTAATGTTTAAATTATTAGCTTCTTTATGCAAAGCGAAATTCTAATTCTAAGAATTGCTGGTCAGTGAGGGTGTCTTCTGACGCCTAATCGGTTGGCCGCGTGTCAGCAACAACAAACAACAACGGGTTTGTTTTGTAAACAGAGGGTTAGGATGGAGGGAGCTACCAGCGAGACTGTCCATTTAACTATATCTACTGTAACAATATCCAACTCCAAAACAGAATCCAAACAAATAGTTTTAATAACACCTGAACACAATCACCAGCATCATTTTAGATCTTTCTTAAAACATTAATAGCAATGGATGAAGCCCTGCATCATGCAATGCTCAAATTGCGGCAGTAAACGTGTTAATGAGCCTTTTGAGACCCAACACCTTGCGAGATTCATTGTGTCAACTGAGTGAGAACCCCATGTAGCCTACAACAAGGGTCAGAGCCCTAGCTGAGGATCCACCCCCCCCAGCTCACCTCTAGGCTCGGGACTGGTGGAGATGGTGACTGTGTAGTGGGCCTCTCCCAGCTCGTTGTGGGCCGTCACTTTGTAGTCCTTGTCTGTATCCTCTCGAGTCAGAGTGTCGATCACTAGGACTGTCTCGTACTGTCCAGGTTCCTTGTAATGCAAAACAAGCGCCATAAATGTACGTCCGACATCACTATGGACTGATACAAAGAGATAAGGAATTTAAAAAATAATACGATTTCACAAACACCAAGTAAAAGAACCCTGCCGCAAATATGCACTATCTGTCAATTTCAATGATACCAGGTGGCATATATGTGGGCGTTATTGTACGTGAAATATGTGGCCGTAATATGCGACTTGTCTTTGTAATATGTGACTTGTCTTTATTATCGACAAATCTTTCATAACAGTAATATTAAAAGTGTTAAAAACGACTTGCCTATCTTAGATTTTCTATTATTACAATATTATTCAAATCAAACCATCTTTATTCATTGCAATACAATAGTACAGAATGGTGTCAATCATAGCGTAAAAAATACAAGCTTTTTAACTTAATACTAACGTACATAATTTAATAACATTGTTATTTATTGCACAGTTTCTTATAATTATAAGAACTATTCAAAAAACTCCTCCAAAGAATATAAAGATTTACAAATCATAAATTTCTTTAACTTGTTTTTAAATTGATCAAAATCTAAAATATTTTTTAAATCAGAAGGCAAGGCATTAAAATACCTGATACCCGCATAACATGGCTTTTTCTCAGAGTATTTTAATTTGTGTCTGTTGTAACTAAAATTATTCCTATATCTGGTGTTATGGTTGTGATAAGACCCCAATAAGCATAGGTCATTTGAGTTCCTTTTAACTACCATAATCAGTTCAAAAATGTATAAGGTAAAAACAGTCATGATTCCTAATGCTGGAAAATGTTCTTTGGCTGATTCAAGCCAATTTAATTTCAACATTATCCGTAGAGCTTTTTTTTTGAAAAACTAAAATTTTGTTTAAATTTTCATTGGAGGTACTGCCATACATAACCAATCCAAAAGAGATGTGAGAATGGATGAATGCGAAATATACAGATTTCATAGTTGCCAAATCGCACACTGGTGATATTTTTCTTAGTACAAAAATTCCAGAGGAAATTTTATTGCAAACTTTTGCAATATGTGAATTCCAATTAAGATGATTATCAATGTAAAACCCTAGAAATGTTGTTTCATTAATCTCTTCCAAAAAATGCTCGTTTAGACAGATATTAGTTGATAGTCTTTTAGGCTTATTTTCAGTAGCTGGAGAAGGAAATGAATTTGGTTTTTAAAGGATTTAATAAGAGATTCAAACCAGCTAAATATTGTTGAGTATCCGTTAGCTGGGTAAACGCAGATACTTCAATACTATTGGTTTCGATTCCTGAAATTTTTTAATTAATGTCGTCTGCATATAATATGACTTTACTAGATGTTGATAATTTTGGCACTCCATTGATGTAACATAAAAACAACAACGGGCCCAATATAGAGCCCTGTGGAACTCCATATTTCACAAGGGTTCTTGAAGAGTGGAATGAAGTCAACCTATTATAATTATTGAGATATTTCAACTCAACAAAGTGACTTCTGTCACTCAAATATGACTTAATATGAAATTTATGGGAAAAAAATGGCGGAATGTTTATGTTGTTCGGGTTTTAATCAGTTTTAAATGTTTGAATTTAGTGGGTTTTCCCATACGAGTGTTAGCAAAACTTTAACCTAGAAATACCTGTTTACCCAGTGAGTGAGTGGAACATAAGTTAAAGACTTTTTAATACATTAACTCTGCTATCCTAATTTATTTTTCAGCTGAAATAGGCCTACTTTTGTTTGTACATGAAAATTGTCTGATTTCTGCTTGAAAGTTGCACTGTTATTCGTATGTTTTACTTAGCAATACCTTTTTTGTCGACAAAATTGACAGTACAACTGTTTTACGGAATCTGGCTGTTTTGCACTGCTGCCAACATTTCAGCTTGTAATTATTGAAGCATTTTGGTTGGCGTATTTTGTATGCATGAAGCCTTGCTGAACTAAACCTTTAACGCTTTGATTTTGTTATAAAGTCTGACTGCAATATTATTGTTTTTGACTCGGTTATATTAAATAAATTAAACAAAAATGGTCATAAAATACCCATGTGGGGAATGTGGTAGAGGTGTCAGGAACTCAGGCATTCTTTGTACAAAATGCAAATCCTGGTTCCATATTAAATGCATTGAAATGTCCGAGAGTGATTTCAGAAAAATTGCCCAAAACAAAATTAGTATGGATAGTTGGAAATGTCTGAAATGTCTATCTACTGAGAAAGTGGACTCGAGTGTTGCAGAGATAGATGAACAAATTCCTAATCTTGATGATGAGTTGATTTTTGATATGTCAATGGTTATTTGTGGCACTGATTTGAGAAAACTGGATGATGATTTACAAGATATTATTGTGGATCTAGGTTATGAAATTAATAGGCTAATGATAAACTTTCCTGAACACGATTTGTCTCATCTTATTTCGAAGCTGTCTCTTCTGATGACTCGGATGGGCGTGGCCCATGCCCTAAACCAGTCTACAACATCTGAATTGGAGACATCCATTCAAGAGGTGGCTACCTTGACGACTAGACTGACCTTGGAGAAAGATCAGCGTAAGAAAGATGCAGAGGACTACCACAGAGCCCAAGATTTAGTTACTGTCAATAACATCCACATGGAGAATAAACTACATGAACTTCAATTGAAACATAGAGACATATTATCTAGCCTTAAAAATCTTGAGTTGGAAAATAATATTCTGAGGAATGAATTAAATAATGAGAAATCAACAAATGAATCACTCTCAGTAAAAGTAAATCTGCTTGACAAAATGGTTGATTCTTACAAAGCTAATTTAAAAAATGTTTTGAATGAACCAAATAAGTGAAATAATACTGAATGGATCAAGGATAAATGGGCTGATGATTCTATTTTGAACGAATATTTTGAGACGATGTTAAAAGACAATCCTGATGATCAAGTTTTGCTTCTGGGGCCTTCTGCCACTCAAATAATTAGATTCAGCAGTCAGTCTGATGGGAAGGCTAGTCTCCAATTAACAACTTTTTCTACTTGTAGATTTGTTTTCTTTTGCATAAGTGATAATGTGGACCCTTCAAGTGAAGATGGGGGTTCTCACTGGAGCCTTTTCTTTTTGGATAGACTCGTGTGCACTGCTTTTCACTTTGACTCATCCGTGTCTCTTATTAATCGGGGCCATGCCCTCCTGCTTGCTCACAAACTTGGGTTGTCAAATGAGTCTGTTGCTGAAATGCCTTGTTACAAGCAGAGAAATTCCTATGAATGTGGCATAAATGTCCTAGTCAACACAAAACAAATACTAAATTTTTACTGCCAAAATAATAATAATAATAAGGGATCATTTGTAGAATGGTTTTCTGGAGAAAGGTATTCATCAGCTGGTACACTATCAAAATCTGATCTAGGCTATTCACATTTGACTTATTCTGATAGTAAACATGTTACTCATCAGACTGCGCCTCTTTACATTGCACAGAATCCCAAGGCTCATTGGGAGCTTGTAAAACAAAATAAGAGTAAAGGCAAAACCCCCACCTGCAAAGGCTCATATAATAAGCATAATCACAAGCACCCCTCAACCATTTATAGCCAGTCCAATGTAATCCCAACTTCTAATACTACTTTGCAGTAGTTTTTTTTTTTTTTGATTTACTGCTTTGGGGGAAGAAAACAACACCGATATCGAGGAATTACCAGCTAAACACGGATTCAATCGAAACTTATTAAGGAAACCTAAAGATCATGGAAGAAAACAATATAACAATGCTAGGAGAGGTGTTTTCAATCAAGATTTTAAGGGTAAACTAAAATTATAGGTTTTTACGGACAGTCAAGGCAGAGGTGTTGGTCCGGAAGTTGTGAAGCGTACCACAGATGAAATTATGGCTACTGGATTTTGTATGCCAAATGCACGACTTGTTCAAGTTGCTGAAACAGCAGTAAACAGCAAAGATGAAGTTATTCTAATAATGGGTGGATCTAATCATTACAGGGGGACTTTACTCAGATTTATTCATCGTTGGAAAAAACATTGACAAAAATAAAGAAAAACTAGTTTGTTTAACAACAATACCGCAGAGATTTGATGTGGATGAAACAGACCCAATTCATTATGAAATTGATTTGTGCAACAATTATATTCGCGAATTAGTTGCTCGACTTGAATCAGTCCAATTGGTGGAGTTGGATGTGCTGAAGAGGTTTCATTTCACTTACCATGGTTTGCATCTGAACAACAGAGGGAAAAGAAAACTTGTTTTTCTTGTGATGGATATTCTTAGAGAGATTCGTCTTGACTCTTGTAACAGCTTTGATGAGAACTTTCAGATAACCCCTGAAGATAATGAGCCAGCCAAATTTGACAATAATCCATTCCAAATTATTGAATCCGACATGAGAATTATTATAAATCAACACTGTAACAGTGGTGACACAGCATTTTCCCATTGCATTTCAGAAGTTTATTCTAGCAACAGAAATATGAGTGCTGGAGTAGCCACTGTTTTTAAACAAATTTTTGGGAAACCCTCAGCCTTGGACTACATTGGTTCAAACCTTACTTGCCAGAGATCTATTGATGGAGCAATTGTATATGGCTTGGTCACCAAAGATGAATATAATCATAAGCCATCAATTTCAGATCATGATATGGCCTTCAAACAGATGGAACATGATTTCAAATGGAAAAACTTGAAAAAATTGGTTTGTTCTCCAATTCTCCAATGGGATGTGTTAGGGACCATATTCCTCTGAACCACTTTGTTGCCAAGCTGATAGATTTTCAAAAAAACACTAATGCCATCGTCAAAATTGTTACATGTAATGAGCATTCTACTAGAGCTTTATGGAACGGTGTACCACATGCTGAATTTGTACAACATCTTCACCAAGTGAACAACCCCTCTTCTCATCAACCAGTCACCAGCAGCTGCCCTCCCTCGATTACCCCCGTACCTGCTTCTGCAGGTGGTATGCTGCATGATGGAACGAGACCTCTGGCAGCAACACCGTCACCTTCAATACCTACCACCTCTTCTGGGTTTGTGTTAAAGTGATTACTTATGTGCATTAAGTGAATTCAGTGTATCTGGTGATCCCGTGTCATCCATACCACCCCGGGTGATGTGGGGGGCGGCCATGCTGTGTGTAAACCTAATGATTCAACGTTAAATTTTCCTTTGGCACTTGTACAAAAAATAACTTAAATTTTCCAGATAATTCAGTAAACAATGTAAATCAATTTTCTCAGAATCCAAAAATATTTGATTCATCAGCGGGTGGAATTAAAATTTTCTATCAAAATATAGTAAGTTTGGTAAGTCGTGTAGGGCTTCTTGAAATAATAATGTCTGAAATTGATCCTAATATTATAGTTCTTTCTGAACACAATGTCAAAGAAAATGAAATAAATAACTTAAAGATTAATGGTTTTAAAATTAATGCTTTCTATTGCAGGAAATCTTGTTCTAAAGGTTGTCATATTAAGTCTTATTTAATATGGGAGATATTAAATTTCTAATATTTTTTTGAAGTCAGAAATCGAGGTAGATAAGAGGCACGTTAGTTGGCACAAACAGAAATAAATAAATTATTACCTCTTTGCGAACTTAAGCATAACATTCAGTCATAAAAACATATTTCCATACGTTTTGTTTCTTAATCGTGTTTTCAATGACCATCTGTAGCTGCAATTGCACCTTGAATATAAATTGCAACAGTTTTAAAGGCAATTACTTCCATTAAAACTTAGCAATTGTATTGCAAGTAAATAATTTGTATTGACATTTATTTGTAAACATGACAGTGTGAGCAAATTGTAAACAAGCAGCACATGTGGTCTAACTGTGTTTGTAATTTGATTAGTGTACAAAAAGAGGTTGAAATGAATAGTACACTCGTGTGCCAACTTACGTGCCTCTTACTCTACGCTGTGTAAGCAGTAAACACCCTAACACTGTTGATAAGTGCTTGATGGATTGTAAGTCAAAACAGTGGTTGGGGGGAAGAAGGGGCCGTATATAAAAGATAATATGTTTTTATTGTAGAAAGCATATAAAATGTGATATTTAGATGAAAAATTGTTTTAGCCTATATGACTAATATGGTGACATGGAAAGTGTGTAGTAGTCTCGGGACTGTGGCGTTTGTTACACAAGCCTGACTGAACCCCCAACCAGACACCAAAGGCCTCTTTGTCCTGGTTTTAGTTTGTGTTTGAGGTGACTGACAAACTTGTGACATTATTGAAGATAAGACATTTTAGGAATACAATTTTAAACCGTGATTACGTCCTGTTTTTTAACATTTATTATACATTTTCAAGCCTTGCATTAGATTTTGACTTATGATCCAATATGTTAAACTTTTAGTAATTCAATTGACTGTTTTTCCTCTCTAAGACTTCTAAGATCATTGATCTTTCCGCAGAGCCATCGCATGGTTTATTAACGCCTGAGGCGAGATTTTTTTCAGGCCCCCCACCCCCCATCAACTGATTCCCCTCCAAGCCAACATTAAATCTCTAGGTACCGAATCAAACACAAATAAGACAGCGAGAGACGTGACAACGAGCGACACTATCAAATGTACATATAATAAACAGATGGGGTCAAACACACAACAGGCAACGCGAGTTGGAAGTGGTGAGACAAGTTTGAAGTCGCATCACTTCTAGACGTTCCTTTGCAAAGTTGCGTATCGGAAGTTTTTTGTTTTTTGTTCTCTATATGTTTATATGGTTTGATAGGGAATGGTCCAAACCCTGGTCTTGTTACCATCTAAGGTCGACAGTCTTTGAAAGCGTCATTAATGGCAAGTCCAATGACAAATGGCAACTAGGTCCAGTTTCAAAGCTTCTCAACATTTTGCACTCAAAAAAGCAAAAAAAAAGGTCGCCAGCTAGCTTGACCGGTATGAGCCCGCACCACCGATTGCACCTAGGGGCCTATAGTTCCCTAAACTGGCGTGCTAGGGACAGTAACACTTCACGTGCTAATTCAATTTCCTTATTTATTTTTTGCTGCTGAACTCATTGACAACTTTTTTGGCATTTTTGACACTGGCACGATTCACATAACTCATCAATTCGGAATCAGTGTGATGGACTGGCAATGGCAGGTGGATGGGAGAGGTTGGAGGGGTTCGTGGGGTAGGGTGGTAGGGGATGTGAAGTCAGTGTCTCGTCAGGTCCCAAGGTCGGGTGAAATCAAAACTGAACAGCACATCACTGCAACAAGTGTGTGCATGGATAGGGGCGCCCCTTTAAGACGATATAATGGGGCTGGGCCGATTATACATCAAATAGATGGTACATCGACCCTTGAATAAAATAAATGAAATAACATGAACGATCGATGGACCATCAGTCGTTTAGGAAATGTAATTTAATAAAAAATATAAACGGATCTATGGACCATCAGATCATTTTATAAATTAAGATAAAATATTATATTTCGGTCTGATGGACCATTAACCCTCTATCCATAAAATAACATATTATAAAGACATAGGGTCGATTACACATCAAATAGATGGTACATCGACCCCTAAACCAAAGTTATTTAGATTAATGTTTTAACGGGTTGATGTACCATCTATTTGATGTGTAATCGACCCTACACTTTATATTATTAGATTGTTAAACGCATGGTTTGATTACACATCATATAGATGGTACATCGACCCCCAAATGAAACATGTTAAGAATAAAGTTATAAGGGGTCGATGTACCATCTATTTGATGTGTAATCGACCCTACACTTTATGTTATTAGATTTTTAAATACATGGTTCGATTACACATCATATAGATGGTACATCGACCCCAAAATGAAACATATTAATACTAAAGATTTAACGGGTCGATGAACCATCTAATTGATGTGTAATCGACCCTTTACTTATTTTTTTAATATAATATTAATATTTATAATTTTGGGGCCGATGGTACATCGAGCCTTATTTTATTTCATTAGAGAAATATATAAACTGGGTCAATGGTCCATCGACCCCTTTTATAAACAAAACTAAAATTGTATAAATGGTTCGATGGGCCATAGACCCTTCCTCAGATATTTGAATTCCTTTCAATATATCAGAGGGTCGATGGACCATCTATATGATGTGTAATCGAGCTTCCCCCGATATAATATTGATGTATCAGGAAAGAGCCTACCACACAGTGTAGTTCATTATTAGGCTATTATTATTACAGTGTGCAAGCAAATCCAGCTTCTCAATTTTGAGCAAATACTTATTTTGGGATAACTAATAAATAACAAATATAAAGTTATAAGTGTTGGATATTTATTTGTTCAAAACATACATGCAACGTATTATTCAAAATTCTGTTATAGCAAACTTTAAAAATATGTTATTTAAAAAATAACTTAATTTTTTGTTTTATTTTTACATGCTGCGGCACCCACGCGACGGCCCTGTCGTTGAGAGCACGTGGGGTGGAGCCCTCTGGATGAATATTAAAAGGAATATCTGAAAATCTGCACCTCAACCTAACTTTTTGTATTCATATCTTAACTGGCATACCAAAGTCTAAAAACTACTAAAATCTCAGTCTGTATTTTTACAAACGGAATGTTCTTGATATGCCAGTTTTCAATATATTGTTCGCAGAGCTCCTTACATTTGTTCAAATAACCATACTTTAAGGAAATACAACCTGAGATCTATGGATCGGATTAATTTTGTTGCTTATTTACATCAAAATTTTAGAATGTATTGCACTGCTGCACTGAAATTTTGCCAAGAGAATGAATAAAGAAAATAATTACAAAACCTAGCAAATTATAATACTTTTACGGTTCCACAACCTAAATCCTGCCTCATTCACGGTTATTCTCCGGTCCTCCTAATTCCTGGCTTATTTCCTTTTCCCGGTTGAGTTGCCAGTCAGATAAAAATCAGTTTTCTAGTACCTTCGATCTCCCCCTTACAAAAAGCGGTTTGTCTGTTAGTAAATTGAGATTTTGAAGTTTGTCTTATTTAATGATGTTTACAGTCAGCACTCTGGATAGAGACCATCAGTGATTCACTTTTACCTCCCACCCTAAAGTAAGAATGTTTAGATTTATTTGGACAAATCCTGCTTCAATCAACTCTAGCCATGATCTTCCATTCACTGTATACTAGAAAAAAGACACTTCATAGAATTTTAATTTCAATAAGTCATCAAAAAACACTTTTTACATTCTACAAAAATATTCAGATTATGTCAACAATTCCTGTTTAAAAATTCATGTTATCCCATAACATATTGTTTTTTCCCTGGTCCAAACAGAAAAAATAATCTCATTCAATAAAAAAAACCTGTACAGATTTTTTAAGTTGGAATTCATTATTTGTATCTATATACCTTTAGTAAAGTGCGTTCAACGTTGTATCGGCCGTTGCTGCTGCCTTCGTCAACCACATCTCCTCCAATCGTCCAAGAGATGATGGGTTTGGGGTTTGCCTCAATCGTGATAGGAACTCTTCCAGTCGCTCCCTCCACGAGTCCGAAACGCTCAAAGGGCGTGTAGGAAGGCTTTGGTGGATCTAGAACAACAAATTTGATGACGAAACCTTCGGACATCAGTAATAATATTAACACTTTGACTGTCAGAGGCCAATATATGGGCTTTTTTATTCCCCAAAACCATTGTATATATTAGTACACAGGAAGAATTTTTACAAGGGAAATATCTAATAAAAAAGTCGTTCTCACAACGTGCGAAATGAATAATCTAAAACAGTTGAAAAACATACGTGTCGACAATTAAACAAAAGCCACTCAATTGAACAGACCATGGTTCTGGCAGACGATATTTAAGGTAAGTGTTAATATCATGGTTGCCATGAGTTTTCTGAATTCAGTTTGCACATCAACACAGTTGACATTGGTCGTTGGAAAAGACCGGACAAAGTGTATCTGACTTCAGGGTGTCTAGTAAATCCACCTAATGAAATTCCCTGAATTTTCCATACTCCAGAAAGATTTTTCCTGAATATAAAGTAGCAAAACTTTATAAGAACTAAAACTAATAAATTGATTAAATAGTAAAATCAAAATATATCACACAAATAATGGTGAGATACGAGTAAAATATTAATTCCTACCCAACACAATAAAAAAGTTAAGTTAATTTCCTTACCAAATTACTTGGATCACTTATGATAGCACTACGGTTTGCAGTAGTTTATAAAACCAGGTGGTTAGTTATTTTATTTACAAATTATTTACAAGTTGCTTTCGCCTAATTGAAATCATTTTAAGAATTTTCTTACTGTTTCTATCTTTTTGCTTCGGCTTACTTGAGGGCTTCTTCCAATAATTTAGATTTTGTCGCCTTCAGCTCTTTCACTTTCATTACACTTTTTCTTTTCTCTGCAGTCCGCCTATCCTTTTTACTCATATTCTAAAACAAATAACTAACACTTTTAACACATTTTAAACAACTGCCCTGATAGGCACCGCGCTCATGAAGAGCAGGAATAAACGAGTGATTCTGAAGGCCGCGCTGCCATTCCGAATGAACATTCTTGAGGATGGCCAAAGATAAATTTCCACCCATGAAATTACCTCCACAATTATTTACTTGCTCGTTTTTTTTTTACGATTCACTACATTTTACAAAGGGCTCAGTGGCAATGTTTCCAGATTTTCTTGTCTGACAAAGGCAAAAACAATGTAAATTTAATTCTTCACAAACTATTGTATGTTAATAATATTTATTATTTGCAGTTATCTGATGTTATATTTAAAGTTATATTGAAGTGAGAATCCGTTGGAAATAAATAAATGTAAAATGTCAATGTCTCTGCTGGAAATTTAAAACGAGTACTGGATCTTCAGAAAAAAGCAGTAAGGCATATTGCTGGACTGAAACACCGTGAAATCTGTAAGGAGTCTTTTACGATGCTGATAACTCCTACTGTCATCTCACTCTACATCCTAGAGACAATCATGTATGTTGAAGGAGAAAATCTGCTGAGGGGTAACCATGTACATCAGTTCAACACCAGGAATGCTACCTCGTTCGTTCTCCCCAACCACCAACTGACTAAATTTGAGAAAAAAACATACATGGGCAGAAAGTTCTATGTCAACCTGTCAGCAGAACAGCGAGTAAAGACAGGCAAGGAGCTGAAGAAAGTGTTAAGCGAATGTCTTGTAAGAAGACCACTGTACACAGTCGAAGAAATTTTCCAAATGGAGGCCTCCACATAGACTCACCCACCAACACACACAGCTACAAACCAGTCTGCTTTCAAGCCTGCCAAAACATTAATTGTAGAGATGTGCGAGTACAGGTTTTTTTAAGTTGAGTCGAGTTCGAGTCGAGTAAATGGCAAAAGATTCGAATCTCGAGTTTGAGTCGAGTATACAAATTTATAAAATCACATAGGTCCAGTTGAATTGGATCGAAACAGTGTATAAGGTTCCATTTATAAATGTTGTTATTAAAATATACTTTTCTAGTCACTATGACATGAAAATAACAATAGTAAGTAAAATAAATGGATTCCTGCTTCATTGGAAAGCTAAGTACAGTTATCTGAAAATAAATCATACCTAAGTAATTGTATACCATTTTGCCATGAAGATAAAATACTTTTATCTTTTGGTATCAAGGTTGTTATAGCCTAGATGGTATTAATTAACAGTTTCATTAACAAATTATCTCAGTTTTTTATTTTATTTCCTCCTTTTTACTTATCCTATGTTTTATATATTATGTTTACGACTAAGCTACATCTTTCTAGGAATGGAGAAAATTAAATTATATTTAGGCCTATAAGTTAAAATAGACTTTATTTTAATTTTAATATGGCCTATTACATGGTAAAACATTAGTCTACTTAACCACACAAAATGTATTTAATAACATCTTAGCATTAATTTTAACACTAATAGTACTAATAAGAACAATCAGTTAGTAACAACATGAAGATATTATGTTTGAAAGTGCCTGGCAAATCAATTGATGAAATTGAAGCACATGGCTTCAATAGAGTTTTAAAATATTACAAATTATTTAAAAAATCATTAATTAAACTTAAACAAGGCCAAAACAAATCACTTGTCTTTAAAAACAGCTCAATGCCAAAGGACAGCTGAGCCTAAAATTAATGGATTGACTCAATTTCAATTATCATGGAATAAAAAACAAGCACAAACTTCTTATATTTACCTATCAGATTTCATTACAGATATGTTTTTGATATTTTACTTTAAAAAATTACAAGGTTAGGTTAACCTAAAAGTGGACTATAAAGAAATAATACCAAACGACATGCATATCTTTATGGTTCGATGGGCCCATAGACCCTTCCTCAGATATTTAAATTCCTTTCAATATATCAGAGGGTCGATGGACCATCTATATGATGTGTAATCGAGCTTCCCCCGATATAATATCGCACTGTCCGTTACTGTACCTTACTGTCTTTAGATTGCCGGACAGGCCTATTGGCCTATGGTCATAGTTGGATGGTGTTCATACAACTCAATCTGAAGGTCCTGGTAAATCCTCCATTTTGGTGTAAAGAGTAACACAAATTTATAAGCCACAACTTAGTTATTTATTAATAAAACACTAAAATCCACATCATAACTCTTAACACCTCAAATGCGATCACACTCAATTTGAATTTACAGACGACGTGCGGCCGCGGACGACCCTTGGTAGCGCGGGTAAACGGCGGGAGTAAACTCGCTCAAAACTTTCGAGTTTCAGTAAAACCTCGAGTTTCAGTGCCGAACTCGGCTCGAACTCAAAATTTTGAGTACTCGCACATCTCTAATTAATTGTATTGACGCCATTGCTGTGCTTGATGTTCATGTATATAAAGAGATTTTGATTTGATTTGTAAATAACAATATCAAATATTTCAATCACATGAGGCTACTCATTCCCAATTTTGTGCAAAAATATTTGTATTAAGATTTAATTCACATTAAGTTATGAGAAGATATATCCCCAAAAAACCAAGAAACTGTCTCAGAGCTAAATACAGATCTCAAAACCTCATTCAATTAACCTCATTTAACATTTTTGCTAGATACAAACGCAGAATATTTAATAAACCTGTAAAAGAAATTGCCACAGCAGACAAGCGCGATTTAAGAAGGTGTCGCAAAATCTTCGTGGCCTCTCATGCACTCGTGTATTTCCGTCACTCTTCGTCAGCGTGGTGCCTATCAGGGCCGAGACATAAGTCTATGCCCATTTGTGCGTCAGAAGCGTCTCGGCCTCGGCACTGACAGGCACTGCGCACGAAGAGAGACGGAAAAACACGAGTTCACGACGAGAGACCCAAAGTTTTCCTGCTCGTTTCTCTTCGGACATCTCCGAGAGTGCGGTGCCTGTAGTATCGAGAGTCAACATCCATGGAACCTGTCGAGGCATCGTCCAGGCCATTGTATCACACTCTACGTTGCCATTAGGATAGCACGTTCATCCAACCCGAATTCCGAGAATTTCTTAATCGCTTAAACCCGGACTTTAAACGTACTCGATATACAGTTTTTGATTCAAAACCTTTTTAAACAAAAATTAAAATAAATCAGTTTTTCTGTATGAAAATAGCCTTTACTTACCGTGTGATTTTATGACCTACGTACATATTCCATGACGATACCCTGACTTTTTACTAATGTTTTCAAATCCAAGACTTTTTCCAGTTTTTCAGATTTTCCCGGTCGCTAACACCCTGGTATCTGACTTGTAAACACCTTCCATTTGTTTACTTATTTTCAATTTATTCTTGTTTGGTTAAGGTTTGTAGACTGGATTTAGTTTAAACAGGGAGAGACTTTAGTAATGACAACAATATGTGTAAAAGTTTGGGTTTTTAACTAAGTAACTAAATAAATCAACTTCATAAAATTACCATTAATATTTTTTGGAATGTCTATCAAGATGGATCTTTTTCAAAGCTTAAAAAGGCATATTTAGAGGGTAACAGCTTACAATTAGTACCGAATAATTGTTTTACAGGTTGAAAATTGCCTAACCAAAGTCGAAAAATCCTTTTAACAATGCCACAAAACACAACAAGATAGATAGATAACTGCTATCCAGACATCAACGTACAGTTGACATTGATGGTGTACTCAGCCACTAGGTCCCTCCCTCGCAGGGCGTGATGGCTCGCGACACACTTGAGGATCTTCTTGTCATCGTTGGCGTGGAGGGTTCGGGTCAGGTTCTGTTGGATCGTGCACAACTCCTTCTTCTGCGGAGTGCAAGTCTCTACCGGAATCCTCAGCCCTTCTGTGATCAGCTCGTCTCCTGGAAGCGGAACAGCTCATTAGATTATTCGGGATTACAATTTTCATTTTAACAAAACAGAAATAGGCCTATAGATAAATTATACACTTTACGTCAAAGTAACTTTTTTATACAATATCTATTCAGTCTCGACTCTTTAATGACACAAAGCAGTCAGGTCCTTTTATAAAAAAGTTAGAGGAGCTAAAATTTTCTTATTGGACGTGGTAGCTCAGAGGTAGAGCGCTGGACTCACAAGTCAGCCGTGGTCAAGCGTAGGTTCGATCCCGGCTGACTGCTGTGATACATTTTTCATGAGCGGTCACCGCACTGGCTTGTCCATGTGACTATTTACCGTTACTGTACGTTACTGTCTTTAGATTGCCGGACAGGCCTATTGGCCTATGGTGACAGTCAGTTGAGGGTTTTTTTACAACAAAAATTAAGTAATAATATATAGGTACAGAATGACTAGACATAGCCTACAAAGATTGCAGAGGATTGCAGAGGGGCAATATGGGTCTCGGTGTAAAAATATAAAATAAATAAAATTACAATAATAGTTTATAGCTTACTTACAATTTAAGACCCGGTTCAATTTAATTTTATAGTGGATAAAATATTACTTTGGGCACCAGCTTTTACGTAAACCCACTTGATAGATCTATTAGTTTTAAAATATATCTTTTGGACTGGAACGTTCATAACTGGCTGTAAAATTAGAATACAATTTGAGCAATCATTCTTCTACTGGGAGTTCATTTTTCTGTTGCGCAAAATGGGATGTTGGCCGTAGTGAAGGAACGGGCCAGATTTGACGTGAACTATTCATCTGGCCGGGATTCGGGGCGCATCTGACATTCTCTCCCCCCACCCTATCAAATATTCTTCTTAAAAGGGTTTGAAGTGAAACCGCCTGATTTTGCACTGAAAAAATTTGCGAACAACCTCAAAAATCAGGACTGGCTCAAAACATGGAACAAATGGGCATCTCTAAATAAGGTAATGTAAATAGTTTTATCTTTTTGTAACTTGTAAATATATTTCTGATTTGATTTCTTATGATAACTAGTTATCACAAGTTTATAAATATGTGAAAAGTGCCATAAAATGTATAAGTTAAATGTATAATTTTAAATATGTGTTTTTTGAACTTGTGTTCAAATAAATAGAACCAGAGCTAAAATACTTAGAGAAAGTAGGAGGAAAAAAACAAGAAATAAATAAATAAATAGGCCAAGCTAAACATCAAACTAAAGGATAGGGGGAAAAAGTCCTACTCAAGACCTTTACCAAAGACCTATCCCTATCCTTACCTACCACTCAAACTCAAACCATGGCCTCAGTTAAACCAAAACCCATTGAAGACGATGAACCATGTACAATATGCTCAAAACTTGTTACTGTAACTGACAAAGCAGTCGAATGTGACTGCCACAAATGGTTTCACATTAAGTGTGCTAATATAACAGAGAAACAATACAAATCCCTTGTTTCAGGAGACCTTTTCTTGACTTGGATTTGCAAAGATTGCCTAACTTTGAAACCTAAAGCCGACAAAAAAGGAAGACAGAACACCTGTTACCCAACTCAGGATAATTAAGAAAATTATGACTCAGACAAGCCAAAGCAATTAAATAAGATTATTGAAATACTCATGAATGATATAACTGATCTCAAATTCCAGCTTAAGGACAAAAAAAACAGGAAAATGACAAACTATCAGATGTTATAATAAAAAAATGGAAGTCATATTTAAGTTGGAACAAACTATTTGTGAATTTGTAAACCCAGAATACTCTAGCTTCCTACCTAATAGATCTCAGGAGGAACTGATACCAAATAGCGTCGCAGAATACGACATGGAATCTGTGACCACACTGGAAAGAAACTTAAAACCGCCCCCAGCTGCAAAACATATAATCCCTAGTGGAAACCACCTCAGCTCAACAGACCGGGACAAAACAGCAAAAAACTCCGCCGGAAGACTGGACCAGACTCCCAAGCGACAACAGCACGACAAAGAAAACTTCAAAGGCCTCATCATTGGGGACTCTACCCCTAGGTGGATTTAAGTAAGGTGTGCTACTCAGAAGGATAAATTTGAGCATGTTCTGTGCATCCTCCAGGTGACGTCACGGTGTTTATTTGATCAGCTGGTTTATAGTGACAGCTGAAGTTACTCTCGGCTAGAGCCTATCCAAAAACCCAGGTCGGGATCGGAATGTCTACCCTCCCTCCATCCACAACACTGCGGCCGCGACTAAACTTGCAGAGTTTCGCTCCCACTGCCACAACTCCAAACTATGCTGATTTAATTGTAAAAACCCTTATATATTCCTTGCCTGCATGAAACAGGCTTAATAATGGTATAAGTTTTATATTCCAAATACCAAAACTGCTTATTTTAAGTGATGGTAAACTATTAACATGTTTTACTTGTGTATTGTAAAATACGAGCCTCTGTGGCACTTTTTATTTTTGTAAACGGAACATTTTTAGATTAGTCAATTGAAACATAAATGCCTAATTTACATTTTTTGTTCCAAGGTTTTTTTTTGTTGGAGTTTCGGTTTGGCCAGTACAAGGAAACTTTTAGGTAAATTTCAATGTTGGCGCGTCAAGACCAAACGCAGGAAGGTTGTGACAGACAGCAGCAAAATCCAAAGCTTCTTTTTCCTAGAGGAAATTTGATAGTACATATGATAGAATTTGATGATTTGATAGAACTATGATAAGTACATATATATGCAAAATAGATGACGTCCCTCTCAACGATAACGGTGTGGTGGGGATGGAGGAAGGGTAGACGTTCTGATCCTGACCGGATTTTTTGGATAGGCTATAGCCGCCGCTGAAGTTTCCCATTGTTGCAAAATCATTCCTAAAAAAGCGTGTCACCGAAGTAATCTGACTACCCTATGTCCCCCACTTCTTCACATAGGATAGTCAGAATACATTGGAGACGCGCTTCCGCCTCCAGATGACATCATGACATCACGCTACGATGCGCAATAGCACACCTTATTTAAATCCACCTAGCTCTACCCTACGAGGGGCAGTAAGCATGATAATCAACGACTACAAGACAAATGTTGACACATGAATGATGTCTGGGACCAAGATCAGCGACTGTAGTAGATACCTAAGCCAAATCACAAACGCCCTTCAAAAAATAATTCTCAACATACGCTCAAATAATATTAGAGACTCACGCACCCCAAACCACATCATGATACCCCTATGGTATACCATACAAGCTGGGAAAAAGAGATTTAAGGACACCAACGGTGGTTTGCCAATGAAATTCTCTACAGAATAGATGTCAGAGAAAAGTTTATTGATGATACAAATGCGGCCTTGAACTTCATGTGCTCACAATTAGGCACAACCTTTATAGAAGTAAACAATGTTCTGGATGACGGATGCATCGGCTATGACGGAATACACCCCAATAAAATAGGAACCGACACTTTGGCAGCTCTAATACTCAATAAGGCAAACATTGATCATTATAAGCCAAACTTAAACGAAGCTGATCATAACATCACAAGTACGGAACAAATTAAACCACAGCCAGGCCGAGAGAACATCAAACGACTTAAAAAGGACGGAACTAAACCTAACCTAGAAAATTAGGTTGAACCAACAGATAACATGAAGCCCCAGGACTCTCTGCAAACAAAATGAAAACATGACGACATCTCCCTCAATGACACAGATGGGCCTACCACAGCCAGTGACCAGGATTCTAACCTTAATAAACCAGTTGTATCCAACCCACCATAGCTTTACTAGACTAATCCCACCCGTAAAAACAAAACTTGTGATAAGAACAGGCTCAAGATTTACTATCATAACATTCAACGAGGATTAGGCTCAAAACTTGACAAACTTCTATTAGAAATAGGTGACTTTGATCCGGATGTGATTGTTATCTCCGAACATGGACACAAACACGAACAACTAGTACAAATAAACTTGGAAGGATATCTTCTTGAAACTAGTTTTTCGAGAAACTCACAAATGGGGAGGTGTGGCCATTTACTTAAAAACATCCCTTCAACAAACAACCTTAGAAATCTTAAATAAAAATGCATGTCAAGAAATGATAGCAGAATTTGCAGCAATAGAATTATGTAAAAATACTAAAAGACAAAACTTAATTATAATTGGTACATACCGATCACCAGACCAAAACGCACAACAATATCTTGATAGGCTAGACAACTTCCTGCAAGATACGACTAAACGACAAAAACAAATTATTTTGCTAGGTGACCTAAATTTCAACCTCAAAGATTTAAGTGACAACAACACAAGAACCTTCACAACTCTACTAAGCCAACATCTTCTAAAGCCGCTAGATTTACCATGCACCCGCATTACACCCACAAGTGCTTCTAGCATCGATGTATGCATAACAAACATGGACCCTAAAACCGTAAAAGTAAAAACCCTGAAAAACCATATATCTGATCACCAAAGTCTAAGCTGTACCGTTACAACTTTTGCAGTGAAATTCAAACCCCTATGAAGAGAATAGTCAGACTAATCAATAATACTAATCTTGAAAAGCTAAAAATACAGTTTCAAAAACAATATTGGGAAGAAGTATGCCATTCCACATCGGCTGATCAAAAATACACCAACTTTGTCAATATCATGAAATCCTACATTGAGATGACAATGCCCAGGACTAATAAAATACATAAGCAACAACGGAGAGAATTTGATTGGGATGATGAACTAATTCAATTAAAAAACTTCTTAACACTGGCTCAAGACAGATCCATCACCACCGGATCAAACCAAGACAAACTCGAATAAAACCACATAACGAAAGTATATAACTTGGAAATAAAAAAGAAAAATCTGAGTTCATAACAAGTAAAATATCAGAAGCTCCAAATAAGAGTAAAGAAGTCCGGAATATCATAAACGAGAAAGAAAACCACTCAACAATAGTAATGAACAGATCACCCTAAACGTGCAACAAAAAACTATAACAAATCTAACTGAAATTGCGAACATCTTCACAAATTCTTCATCAACTTCGGAGATCAACATGATGTAACACCTCAAACTCTGAAAACTGGAATCCGCACTGAAGTCAAGCCCGAAGAACACAACACGAATGATCAAGAACTTCTCTCATTTCAACCACTGAACAAGAATGAACTGAAAACAATATTGAATTCTATGCCTCCAAAAAATGCAGCGGGTCATGACGAAATATCCAATATAATAATACAATTCTGCCAAAACTAAATAATAGATCCTCTTTTATACATAATAAACTGTTCAATAAATCAAGCCACTGTACCCCAAGCAATACGTAATAAACTGTTCAATAAATCAGGCCACTGTACCCCAAGCAATGAAATCTGCAATAATATATCCAAAATTCAAGAAAGGAAACAGCAATTTAATAGAAAACTATCAACCTATTTCAATCTTACCTACCCTGTCCAAATACCTGGAAAAGGCTATTTACGCTCAAATATTGAACCACCTGAACCCTTTCGATGCAATAGCTTACCAGCAAAATGGATTTTTAAAGGGAAGATCTACAAACACTGCCTTAAATCAACTTTGTGAAGCAATTACCACTTGCTGGGAGAAGAAAAATGTAGCATCTGAAATTTTTCTCGGCCTTCAAAAAGCGTTCAATAGCCTGGATAGAGACAAATCCTCATCAACAAACTTTAAAATTTAAATATAAAAGGAAAAGCACTAAACTGGATCATTCGTTATATTACAAACAGAACACAACAAGTTGAAATTGAATATTTTCTTAATCAAAATGAATTAAAAGCAAGATCAAATCCTCTCTCATCATACCAAGGTATTCCCCAAGGCTCAATACTTGGTCCGCCAATGTTCTTAATATATATCAACTCTTTTCCAACAACTTTTCCAGAAGATAGAACAATAATTATGTTCACGGACGATACCACAATTTTATCACCGTCGACTGATATCAATAACTTAGACCAAATTATAGAAGAAACACTTAAGATAGCTGAGGACTCATGCAGTACACTAAACTTAAAAATAAATAAAAGTAAAACCATCAATGTTAACTTCAAAACCACCACTAATGCATCTACTCAACAATCAATTATTCCTTCTAGTACCACAAAGTTTCTTGGGAGTCATACTGGATGAACATTTAAACTGGCACATATCGAAAAGCTACAAAAAAAACAACTGTCATCAACCCTTTTTGCGCTTAGAAGACTAAAACAATTAACAAAAAAATATAACAATCACAGCTTATCACGCCCTATTTGCATCTCAAATAAGATATGGAATCATTGCCTGGGGAACTGCATCCGATACACTAGTTCAAAAAATTATGATACTTAAAAAAAAGCCATCATAATCATTGAAGAATTACAATATCAAGACCAAACCTAATCTGATCTGCAACAAAATCCTATCTTTAATTTCCATCTAAATCCTAGAAACAATAAGCCTAATCCAGCACAATCTTCCCAAAAAAAACTATCAGACTGTCACCAATATAAACTAAGAACTGGGTAGCGTAGTGGTTATCGTGCTCGCCTCGTAATCCGAGGTTTGCCAGATCAATCCTGATCAAAATCGCAACATTTTGAGAAGGTTTGAAACTGGACCCAGCTGCCATTTGTCATTGGGCTATTAGTTAATGATGCTTTCTAAGAACAGGTCGACCGTAGATAGTAACAAGACCAGGGCTTGGACCGTTCCCTATAAAAACGTTAAAAAATGCCACTGGCGTATATATACACAAAAGAAAAAAGAAAAGAAACAAAACAAATTTTGACTTCCCCCAACATTGATTGTAACACACCTTCCATTATCGGGGTCAAACTTTATAACTGTTACCAGAAAATTTAAAAATCATAAATAATAGAAGAGCTTTCATAAAAAATTAAAATCTTATCTTTTACCAAGGCCCTACTATAATCTAAAAGAATTCTTTGAGTAACATAATAATAATTTGGGATAGGCTCACAAACAGCCAACACTATACTGACTACTAACCACTCAAACAACAAGTCAAAAGAAAAAAGATGAAGAAGAAGAAAGAACTGTTGATTCCCTGATCTCTACGATCATGGAGAAGAGAGGACGTGGTAAATGGTAAACATCTTATTGTATCCTTACTGTACTACTTCTGATGTGTGTAACCCTTACCTACATCCCTCTCCTGCAAGAAAGCCAACTCTGATTATCCTTTCTGTCAATTCCTGTAGCCCTCCTTTTTTACCATAAGGACACTTACACCAGTCTGTATTGAACTAATTAATTAAGATTGGCATGTTTTTTAAGCGCAGGGAGAACTCTTAACACACAGACAGTTCTCCTCGCCTTAGAGATCGCATTTGTTGTTTTCTGTATAGGTGGACCTACAGCTAACAGGGTTCTAACCCACCAGGCAACAATATTAACACATAGGGTAAAAGCCACTGATACCCAGGCAAGGTACAGATTATTAGGTTAAAGTCACACCACTAAAACACAACACCAGGCCACGTAGTCAGGGTTCACTCAGTAATTTGAGTTACCGACTGACATTTTTAAGAAGAGGCTCCAGTCACCAGCTTCTCCCATTAGGCCAATATGTTAAATTTCAAAGCCCCTCCCTCCTCAACAGATTATCCAAAATCATTAATGGTTCATTTTAACAATGATTAACCGTTGAGGATAATCCATTGCGGAGTGACCAGCTTTTAAAGTTTACATTGGCTTGCTTTATGGGGGAAGCAGGTAGAAACGCAGAAAGTTTCACCACTGGAGCCCTCTCTTAAATTTACCGATCACAGGGAATCATATTCTCCATCATAACCACTTGTGCCAACGATCGGTGCTACCGATTCCAAAAACTTAAAGTCGGTCACAGCAGTGTTCCGCAAGAGTTTATTGTAAGAATCAGTTTCCTTTGTCATCAATACCCTGCCCATCACAAAAAAAATCAATACCAATGACTCACCCATATACCAGGATATGTTTGCCGCTGGTCGGCCATCTCGCACAACGCAGCTAGCACTGAGCAGGTCTCTCTCTCTGTAGGTGTTGGCGTTGTTCTCTGTGCCTACACTCACATCCAGCTCTGGCTTGTGGGGGGCAACTGTGACACACAAACAAATGGCTATAGCTGTGGCTATGATGGGGGGCAACTGTGACGCAAAAACAAATGGCTGTGGCTATCATGGCTACTGTACTCGAATCAGCCTATGAAAAATGTATGAGAAAAGTTGGTAAAACCATGTGCGACTCTTCACATTTTCAATTCTGGGAGACTTCAAGATTAAGATGCAATCATAATGGATCGGTCTTACCAGAAACACCTTTTGAAGGAAGAAGCAAAGAGTTTTTTAAGAGTATGAAAATCTAATAAGTCATGGGGTAATCATGAAGACATAAATTACTTACTTGATATAAATTTGTTATAAAATTCAGTTTATATTTGGCTTTACTGAAGTTATAGAGAAAGTCGGGGCATTACCCGAAATGTTATTTACCCAGCTTCAGTGCTGGTTGGCTCGGCATTAATAGCATTCACAAAGAAATCAATCTCAGGCAAGGCCTGTACTCGGAGGGAGGGGCAGGGGGACAACTGCCCCAGGGTCCGGGGCGGCTGGGCCGGTGTCTTATTTCGGACGGCAACAAGGGCCCACACCACCAGGCTTGCCCAGGGGCCCGTGAAAGCTGAGTATGGCCCTGATCTCAAGAATAAAAGAGATTAAATGAGTGTGGTGATAGTGAGTTGCTGATTTAAAAATTTGGTAAAGAAAAACTATACTAACAACTGCTTGTGTAATTTTGTGGTGTTTTAGGTACGGTATTTTTTTGACCTCAAGGCGGGATCAAACTCCAGATCCCAAAACGTCCTATAACTTGTTTTTTTATGAACAGTGTTACAATAATTTCTAAATAATATTAATTAAAAATTAAGACATTTCTATTCATGCACCATCCTGCAGGTTTTCAGGGTACTAGACTTTATAATACAGGAATTGTAAGTCTAGATACATTATTTCTTGCAATTATTTATAGATGATTCAGAATAGTCAGTATACATACGAGCAATGACGAGTTGCATGAACCCCGTCAGTCCCGTGGGGTCCACGGAGTCTGGTGCTACTGCGCAGGTGATGTTGCCGTTGTGTCGGTCCTGGGTTTGTTTGATCATGATACCGCAATCACCCAAGTGCAGTCCCTCTCCATGGTACGAGATGCCATCCTTTTCCCTCCCAGGCTTCAAGAAGAGATTCGCTCCGCCTACTGTGAACTGGCAGCTGTCGATTGCTCCATTGTACTGCAACAGATTAAATTAATTAATATCCTACGATTGGCCCTCGACGGCTCTCTGACTGGTCTATAATAGTACAGAGGTCAGCATTGTGTACAGCAAAATTAAGCTGTCACAGTATTGGTAAATCTTTTGGCTATCCAGTGTGACCAACTTCACTTCCTTGGTTCCTCATTGTCTCTTCTGAGGGCTTGACTCTCAGTTGAGCCTGGATACCCAGTCTAGTCCAAGTCCTTGGAGTGAGTACTGGATCTTCCTTGCAGCCTGGGACGGGTGCCTGGGAGGAAGGGCCCTTACCCGATGGTCTCCGGTCTGCCGGGCTGGGGGACGAACCGTCCTGGGGCCACCCGACCCCTGAGAGGTTGGAGGCTCTGTGCGATAGCGGTCCCCGTCTGGTGGACTTAGGGGGATATCGGGTTAGAGGGCAAATCGTTCTGGGGTTATGTCACCCACAGAGCCCGGGAGCTAAGTAGGGTTCTCTCTCCCTTTCTGGAGCGAGGCAGATTGACCCCGACCTACCACCTTTCACATCCCTCTTTTCCCTCTTTCCGGTGGCTGCACAATATCCCAAGGGAGACGTACCTAGCCGGCTATGACGGGACCTCCTAATCCCCCCAAAAACAAACAAACAAACAATATCCTACGAAAGTTTTGATTTAGCCGAATATTCTCTAATTTTTTACATTATCTAGAAATGGATGCGACTGGCAGTGATTTTAAGCTTCTCCCTCACTCAGTTCAATTTCTTAATTGTTAGGCACACAAATTTTAAAACGTAATGAGTTAATAATTGAAGATGATTGTAATAATTATTATTATGGCCTAGGCCATAGGAATATTTACAAAAGTAATTTTAAGTGATGGAGAACTGCACTCTGGGCACTCCAAGATCACCACCAGCTCCCAATAATATACCGTCTAGATAATTTGTAATGGTTGCGGTACAATAAATGTTTATAATTAAATGGTTGACTTACTTTACAAAGAAATGCAGCCTGTTCCCCAGGATTGACTACTGTGTATTTAGGGGTGACATGTAGCTGCTGCCCAAACAATCCTGAAACAATAAAATAACAAGTTACATTGATATATAAACACTCTTAGGTAACCCGTTGCCTGTAAATAAAACATTCATGAGCAGCACAATAACTCATCCAACTGGGTGAACTTAAGCACGAGTCTAAAGTGTTCCTATGTTGAACTAGGCACTTGTTAAAAATATTTTATCGGTGTTTTTACCAAGCCGCAAAGGTTAAATTACAAATTTATTGTAAAAATAGAAACTGGAATCATTATTAAGAGAATAAAACAGCAACTCTTACAAATAAACAACAAATTCTATTAATCTGAACTTAATCCTATTCCAACTTAATACTTGTCATTGTTCCAACAATAAGACTAGGTCTAGGGCTATACAGGATCGGATACAATTGGGAGGTCATGGGGGTCATGACCCCCTCCCCCCCAAAACCTCAGACCTTCACGTATTTTACCCATTTTTCACCGTAAAAGTTATGGTATTTTGATCATTTATATATTTTTTTCACTTATGACTCCTAAAACAATAGTA
Organism: Allygus modestus; assembly: GCA_963675035.1. Classification (NCBI taxonomy): domain Eukaryota; kingdom Metazoa; phylum Arthropoda; class Insecta; order Hemiptera; family Cicadellidae; genus Allygus; species Allygus modestus. The sequence continues at coordinate 35,201,355 of OY776113.1, read as the reverse complement.
CGTATCCGCCCCTGGGGCTACGTTTAATTGAAAAACTTTTAATGTTAGCTTAGTTTAGACAAAATGGGTTTCTTTTACGGATGAAATAAATAATCTTCAGGGCTCTTTAAAACAAATACCAAAACTCATTCACATAATTCTCTTACATTAACTTCTTGATTAGCCTAACACAATAATCTGGAATAAAAGCTGTCATTAAGAGTGGACAGTTTGAAACATTTGGCGTTTCTACCTGTTTTCCCCCATAAGGCCACAGTTAACTTTCAACAGATTATCCAATATCATTGAATTAGGGCTCATTATAAGGAGCAAATAGATATCTAGCAATTTTAAAAAGTAAAAATGTCGATATCGTTCAATAAAATTAAAAAATATTAAATATACATTTATGATTTTGCTATGGATGAACTATTTGTAATATCAAAATTCTGTTCATGAAATCGCTATGCATCTTTTTTTTTTAAAATCCCCCTCTTAAGAGCCGCCTCTTAAAGAGACTGATTTGCCAATCATAATATTGTATGCAACATTTAATTTATTTGCTTGTTTTGGATAAAATATAGAACTTTTGTTTTGTAACTAAAAAAAAATTATTTAAACAAAATAAAAGAACGATAGGCCCTACAACATCGATCATATTGTTGCAACATCTGGTACTATTCTGTAATTATTATATAGTTTTACTGCAGTGAACTACCTTCGGAGATGGGAATTGTTGTAAATATTTACTGTACCATATAGGACTAACAAGTTTACAAGTTAGTTAAAACTTATACTCTAAAACACAGAATCATGAATAAATGTTTTCTCTTTTTGTATAGACTTTTGATATTTAATTTCTAAAAGGCAGGGTGTAGTCGACATTGTGTAAATGACCTTTGGTAACTTTTAAAAGTCCCTGTTTGACACACAATAACAATTGACTGTTAAATCACACGAAAAGCCAAGGAGGTCAATAAAGCGACAGATCGAGACCCGCAACCACAATTACTTTTTGTTTAAACTTATTCTCTGATCTTAAAATACATTATTTGTTCGGATTATAATATATTTATACGAGTACATAAACACTTTTTTCTCTATTAGTTATTTGACATTTTTGAACAAAATGTCCAATTTTAACAAGCTTCTGGATGAAAATGTAAAGATTTAATGGATTTTATAGCAATAATGTAACATTTTTTTTATTTTACAAATTAAAAGACACAAGCTTGTAAACAATTTAGTAGACCTATGTAACATCAATAAATGATAATTTAAGTGCTAGCAAAAAAATAAATAGTAGGCCGACTTATACGACTTTTTGATAGGAATAAACATATTTGCTGTCACTCATTTTTCCTTGTACATAGGATCTTGATATCAGTTTTCAGATGACATTGTTCTGACGTAATAATATACCACCGATGATCCATAGGGTTCGTCCCTCTTTCCTCTCACCTTCGAACCTACTTCGCTGTACAACTTGACAAGACCTTATTTGCTTATTACTCGAAACCGAACAAAATTATGACTTAACTTGGTTTTGTTGTTCTTATTAACAGTTTATGCACAACCTCCCCCTTTCTCCTGCCAGTTTGGAAACACCCCCTAGAAGACTTACTTAGTTTATAAAGTGGCCTATTGTAAATTTTGAAACATACAATCTTTGAATCTTAAGACTGAATACTTTTATTCCTGATATTTGTTTTTATTTCTTTGACTGTGCTAGGCAACTGTTGCATGTGCATAAATAACCTACTTGTAACTAAGGAAAAATCCCTTATACACTGGTTTTAGTATTTAATTCAGTTTGGACTTTTGTTGTCATGCTCAGAGTTGGTAATTTGATTTTGAAACCTTCTTCAATGATGGTTGATTTTGCTTTTGTGACTGATTTTGAATAACTTATTAAAATACCATTGAGTAAGCGAGTCGAAAAATAACATTCTCAATGCATCAACATTCGGCCAGCAAAGCATTTTTTTTTTATTAAAATGAGAAAATTCCGCCTTTCACATCACACATTCTATTAAAATTTGCTACCTGGTTTCGGGTATTATCACCATGTATATTCGGGACTATCAACATAATTATGAAAACATCTTTTAAATGAGGGATTAACAAGGAGAATGATTTATAAACTTTATGGTTGTTATAATGGTAAAGTTAGAAATAATTATTGTTTTAGCAAGAAATTCATCATACCATTAAGATAGAGCTTGTTGATGTTACTAAAAGTTTATAAAAAATATTGCCATTTCTAAAAAGGACCAAAATCTCTCGTCAACTATCCCCCCCTCCTATACACCTCAATGCCAACCCCCCTCCCCCACAATCCCGAGGACAGAAGCACATAGCCCGCACAGTTTGAGAATCACTGCATTAAGCCATACATTCATTTCTTATGTGATTGAGAAAATGTGGAAACCAAATGGTTTACACTGTTTTACTGAACACAGAAAAAATATACTGTGATAGCTACACCAACCCCACCTATATAAGAAAATTCCTTTTCCGAAATTACAGTCACACTTGCCCTATCTCACTGATCACTCTACATGTATTCTTCAATCAACGACTACACCGTGTTCACCGGCATGACACTCCTCATGAGGAGACATGGCCTCAGAAATTAGTTCGGTGCAGAGTTGCTACAGTCAGATCAGCGGACTAGTGTCAACAAACAGCTGGTGTTGAACAACGAGGTAAATATATCTAGAGCTCTCGTCTCCTGTTTAAAAAGTGAAGCCTCACTGGAGGATATTTTTATAGACAAAACATCTGGCTAAAGACTAATATAACTCGTGAAGAGAGGAATTGATTGGTTACGCAAGTTGGTTGCCATGGGAGAAGGGTTGACAGAGTGTCAAAATGGCGGTCAGCATGTAGGCTGCAGTTTTTTCCACAGACGAGACCTCTAGATATATTTACCTCGCTGGTGTTAACGACCGCGCGACAATACCAGTGATATCCGTTTCTTCTTACCTCAATCCGCCATTTTCAGTAGTGAGATCACAATTACTTATAGAATGGAAAGTCACGGGGAGAATGCCTCAAATAACGAGATGGAGCTCATAACTGGATTTTAATTACAAAATATATATAAAAATATCCCTGTCACAGCAAACCTGCATAATCAGCGAATTTCCAATGCATACATATGTTTCTCACTACCACATACAACCACTCACCAAGTTAGATAAAAAGACATTAATAAATAAGTGATATATAGCATTTTATTTATTCTCCACAAGAATAACATTAGGTCTATTCTCCACAAGAATAACATTAGGTCTGAGTACGCAGGTTTGCTGCAACGAGAAATATAAGAAACGTGTTAGTAAGCAATTATCAATATAACTCAATCAGGTGAATCTACGTAGCAAGTTTTAATAATTTATGTTCACAATTAAGGGAGATATAAAACTTTACGAATTCTCCATAAGGATAAGATTATGGCTGAGAATGCAGGTTTGCTGCTACGGGAATAATCAACAAAAAATCAATTTTGTTGTGCAAATATTATCAATATACCAGTACTAGGTGAAGACACATGCCAAGTTTCATCAATATACCTCGATATAACATTTTATTTATCCTCCATAAGGATAACATTGGACAACGTACTGGATTTTGCACTTTGAATATCTCAGCAACGGTTGGACGCAGAATCACGATTTAAACACGAAAATGATTGTGTTGTAGAGTTATCAGATTGGTAAAAGCAAATGTGAAGTTCACAGTAAAATTTACTGAGGAAAAGCTAAAAACCATTTTCGCATAAGATTAACAAGAGAGATTTTATGAACACGTTTTTTGGATTTTCTCCGCAAACACTTAACCTAGGTTAACGATTCAAAATACTATATTATTTGTTTTTTTAGCGAATTTCCTCTATAGGGAAGAAGCTATTACCGTAGTCGGCATGGTAAGACCTAGGCCCGGGACCATGATAACTTTTCGTTTTGAGGTCCCCAGACCCCAAAAACACCATTCGTTCGATACTGTATATATATATATGTGTGTGTGTGTGTGTGTGTGTGTGTGTGTGTGTGTGTGTGTGTGTGTGTGTGTGTGTGTGTGTGTGTGTGTGTGTGTGTGTGTGTGTGTGTCCGTGAGCACGATAACTCTCGTAAAAATGATCCGATTTTGATGAAATTTGGTATAAACGTGTAAAGCAGCATTTATGACTTTTAAGTTTGAAAACCAGCCAGAGTCGCTCTATCCGAAGGGGTATTTGGGGGGGGTTTTGTACCCCAAAAATGGGTTTTTTGAATTTTGTACATGTAATTTTTGAAATTTTCAAATTTTAGTTTTTACCGTTGTATTCAGCTTAAAAAAACACACAATTTGGTGTTTTGATCATTCCTCTACGTCAATTGGTTCCCGAGATATTGAAAGTGCTAAACACAGTACGTTGTCTAATGTTATTCTTATGGAGGAAAAGAAAAATGTTATATCTCGCCTATTTATGAACGTATACTGACGAAACTTGGTATACGGCTTTATCTGGTTGTGTTCTCTATTGATATTTGTTCAAATTAATAATTTGTTGCCAAAGGCTCCCGTAGCAGCAAACCTGCATACTCAGCCCCATGTTATTCTTATGGATAATAACTAAATGCTATGTCTCCCTTAATTATAAACATAAATGAATAAAAACTGGTATATGACTTCACCTAGTTGAGTGATATTGATATTAGCATAAAAACCCATTTTTTGTGTTCCTTGATGCAGCAAACCTGCATACTCAGCCCCAATGTTATTCTTATGGAGAATAATTAAAATTGTATATATCGCTTATTTGTGAATATATTTTTATGAAACTTGGTAAGTGGCTTTATGAAGTATTAAGACATTTATATCTCCATTGGAAATTCGCTGAGTATGCAGTTTGCTGCTACGGGGGTATTAAGCTCTATAAAATGGTCAAAACAAAAATTGTGTGTTTTAAAAATTTTAGGGTGAAAAGTGCAACAAACTGATTTTTGGAAACTTTTGAAACCCCATAAACCCCCCTTCCCATGGTCCGATTTTTCTGGTTTTCGAACTTAAGAGTCATGAATGTCACTACACATTTGAGCCAAATTTCATTGAAATCGGACGTTTTTTTTACTCGTTATCGCATTCATGGACACACACGTACATATATATAAATTTGAACGAATATTGTTTTTGACATCTGGGGACCTCAAAACAAAGAGTTATCCTGATCTCGGGCTTGTCTTACCATGAGACCTACGGTAATAGCTTCTTCCCTATAGGAGAAACTCGCTAAAACGATGATTATATAAAATTCAAACAATGAATTCCTTTACATTTCCTCAGTAAATTGAAAGATAAGCAACACGTTTTCATAATACTGTAACTGAATATAAGTGTAAAGAAGTACTGTATGTAACAAAATATACATGTTTTCTAGCCGATACAATTTTATTTATAATTTATATAATTCGAGAGGTTAGGCCTAATACCTCTCACTGGGTAGTTAACATATTAAATTTAATGTTTATGTTAATTTATTTTAAAGTAAAACAACTGACAAATATATTTTAACGCTAGTTATTTTCAAATATTACAGCTTTTATTTTGTAATTATTAGGATCAAGTTCTTTCAACATTATAAAGGACTAACCTACAATTATGAAAAGAAGTTGCTTACCTTTCACTACAATATACAATATACTACAATATATTAATCGCTAATGTAGAGATAAATTAAGTAGACAAAGCGCTGCATGACGCGAATAGCGCTGGCTGACGTAGTTTGGTGCAGAGTAGACAGATAGCCCCAAGTGTTCAAGTTTTGACATTTTATTACATTAGATTGTTAACTCTAAACGAAGTTGTATCGTTACTCTATGGTCTCTGTGTGGGGATCGTTTTTAAACTGCATCAGCTGATGACCACTTGGACTGTTTCGCTAAACAGCTGATTTTATACCTAAGTTTTTAAATTAATTTAAATAAGTTCAATATGAACATATACAATTTTAATGTGATTTCGACATGGTTTCAAACTTATTGCGTTATTTGTTGAGACCCCTTACAATTGGTTCACAAAAAAGTACAATTTAGGACTTTATCAATGTTTCGGACAGTTAACAAAAATCAATTTGCACGAACAAATTAAGGGTTATAACTAAACCAGGCTATTTGCTAGACTGATTAAATTCCAACCAGTGTTCCAAGTGTGCTTGTGGTGTTACATTTCAGCAGGTACTGAAACATTATTTTTTAAATTAGATAATTCGTACAAATTTAGTTTTTAGTAACTCGATGTTTGCTGTGACAACTTAAAATGAATAATAGCAATACAACAATATCAATGTCGGTTTTGGTGGAGGGAGTTCTACCCTCAGAGAGAATTTTGATTACCTCTGAGAAATGTTTTTTTTTGTAGTTAGGTGGACCTACTGCTCAAGGTGGCTCCGAACCACCGGACCACAGCATTGCCACCAAAAAGCATCGGTGTTCCAACTCGGAACCTTGAGGACCTGTCTCAGGTCTAACCACTACACAACAACAACAATAACCACTTTTATTGCAACGAATCGGCCATACAACGTGCATCAACTCAGTAATGAACACTGCAATTAAGTTTAAAGTAGAGATAAAATCTAGTTTGTACTAGGTCCTAGAAATATTGTATTATAATTACTAAAAGCTAAGATACAGTTGCGAATACCGTAATATCACTTCAACAATGAAACAGTGACGGCTTGATTCAGTTCACGCATTATAACATGTTTTATTTACGACAATGGTGCCCGCTCGGATAGGAAGTAGATGGCGCGGCGTCACGATCGTGTATATTAACAGCTCGCATGTCATACGGAAGTACAGCCACCGGAAGTGAATTATGGTGGAACTGTGAGCTAGGCAGTTTTCTGTTTAAATATTTACTCCGGGCTTCCATATTCATTAGGTTCAATGCGGTGTGAGAGCCGGATTGCCGCTCAAAACAGAACACAAAAGACAATTAGTGTTTGTCTGCGCGACGCCGTCGTCTTGTCTTCAGTTTCCTTCCAGATCTTTTGAATGTTGTTTTCTTTTTCCGAGCACTCGGTGCCACTACAGAGGACTTTGCCCTGAAAACCTTTTGAAACGGTTTGAATCCGTTGATCCTAACTCTATAGGATCGTAAAGTTTACGAAACGATATAAAACAAGATGCAAATCCACTAATATATGATGAAATCGTATTTTCACTGGCGCACATAGTTCTCATTACATTTATTTAGATAACTGGTTAGAATTAAGGAAACAAAACGAGCTAAAAGTACTTTACTAAAACCAGCCTTAAGATCTCGATTGCAAAGAGACTATTCCTGTTAAATAAGTTAACTTTTCTGTGGACAGCGAGAAATTAGTACTAAGGTGCATTCTATGGTAAACCACATGGACTATGAAACTAAGAAACGCGTTTGTAAATGATAATCACCCGATAAAACAAAATCCTAATCTCCTTCAGGTAAACACTGATACGATAAAGGCCATGAGACGAATTTCTAAATGGGTTTCGAACATTTTATGAAATTTGATACATGTAGGAATAATACTGATGGTCTAATTAAATTGTGGGGGAGGGTTGTCAACACAATGACACATCAATTTTGATACATGTAGGAGTAATAGTGATGGGATGATTAAATTAAGGGGGGGACGATAACAATTTACAATTGGACACATATATAGGAATAACTGATGGAGGTTTGTCAGCACGATGTCGTTTACAAGTTTGATTCCGCGGATTTAACTTTGATATTGTATATTTACAGATTAGCGATTTAAATACGGACAAGGGGTCTCGTGGCTGAAATGCGGAATAAGTTGTACGAGGGCAAAATGGCACTACATGTATTTATCTAATGCCCTTAGACAAAATTGACAGTTCTACTCTTGCCTCGGCTTTCGCCTTCGAAATCGAGGTGATTATGTTTCAATATCACTTGTTTTGTTATTTATCCACTTCGAGAACATAGAGAAATGCTAACAATTTATACCTTTATTACATTTACTGTACAAACAGCTACGTCAACAAAGTTTTACAGGTTGTATTACAATTCCTTTAGTTTTTTGCTTATATACATCTTGCAGCATTTGATTTAGCTGTTCCTGCTATGCCTTATTGCATAAAAGTCTTTTTACATGCATTATTTTTTATGTTAGTAAAAAAACTAACTTTGGGGGCAGACGGTGCCATTCGAAATGTAAATATTTAAAGCCGAAAACTTGTTTGCACTTTGTTGATTCTATAAAAATCGTCGATACCGTAATAGTAGGAATAGGCTAAACGATTTCTCGGTGGACTCCTTTGAAAATCTCTCCGCCGTAAAAATACGTAAATTAAAATATAGGCCAAAGGATTCAAAAGAGTTTAAATAAATGCTAAAAAATGGGACATTTCAGCTTCCCGAAAAAAATTTCAAGATAACAAGACAGTGGAATTAAAATTATGCGGACGGAATGGTAATTTCATCCGGAACATGAAATACACCGAAAGACATCGACCCACACGCACCAACCGAAACATCGTTTAAGCTGTAGGTGTCTGATATCTCTGGGGCATCGGGGCTCCCGGGGCCGGGCGGGTCATCTCTAACGAGGCGATGGACTCGAGATGAAATATTTTCCGCATTTGCCAGACGAGCGATCGTTCAAAAACAGACCTGGCTGCGAACCGTAAACGGACGAGGCCATTGAGACTTTGATTTACGGGGCACACATTTGTGACTTGTGTCGCCCTCCCCCCAACCCGCCTCTGGCTAGCCCTTTAATAAATCCGATCAAATATCGAGATTCCAAAGGTGATATATCATTCGGGCCTATTGCACGACTGGAGTAGGAGGCTAAACCGGTCTACACTGTGTTTTGTCGGTGTTAAAAGGTTATTTAAATTTTAATTTTCAACGTAACAGTGCGATCGTGAAATAAATAGCGGTATAAGAACCGTTCAATCGTAATGGAGAAAATCTCGAATTAAACTTACAAAATTTGTTTAAACAATCGTCACATATAATCTAGGAAACGAATTCAAAGATAACAAGTCGAATTAATAATTATAATAAAACAACCGTCGTCGCTTTTACGGTTCGTTGAGAGCACCGCGAGTTATTTTCTAAACAAAGCAGGGACATTAAAATTTAAAAACGCAATCTTCATAGTCAAAAGTTATCAGGGCTCTTCAGGCTGGAGGGGAATTATTGTACAGCTTAATCCGCCCATCTCCTTGTCGACGACTTCTTGAACCAGACATAATTTCGCGAAAAATGAATATCGCTTGGATTTTATAGGGAACTTTCCGTTAGATTCGCGGTCCTCCTCGCTGCATTATGCCATGTCGTGCTGTGAATGCTCCCGAAAACTGGGCGCAGGCGAAATCATTAGTATGCTGAGAACTGATTTGACGCTCTTGACCATAAAACTTTATTTTAAAATATGATCGTTATGTAAACCATTTTCCTTCCAAAAACACAACGCGTCCACGAGGCATATCCTCCGACGCAAGTGTATCATATACTTGCGTTACCTAATCCACCTTAATTTGTGCTCGGTAGAAAATAATAAACATTTATTTGGCTATTTACAAAAACGAAATAACGTTTTAACTACTCTAGGCCTAGTTATTTTATAAACAACATTTTATTTGGAACACTGAGAATAACGTGTTTGACTTAAGATTAAGCGATGTTAACATCAATAACTAGTTTATTCGTAAGTTGTATTTTTTAATTACTACTACATTAATGACTTGTCAGCATGTCGACAAAGGATGGGACGATGCACAATAACATGTCAACGTTTGACACGCCTCACACGACTATAGGAGACGTTAAATATCGGAGAAAAAACACCAAATAATCTTTATTTTTAATTTAAATTTCACGAAATAGTTTTAAATCGAATTTTCTCTCTCAATAACAGAGAAAAACATGAACCTTTCCGATGCGTGAAATGTTTGAACGTAATCCTCTCTCTAATGACACAGAGAAACGGTTAGCTACTGCCTCATCATGGCGCCATGCATAAATATAACACGCCACAAGCGTAATTTGAACATTTCGATTGGAGGGAGAGGAAAAATGATCGTGGATAAATGTTCTCCAAATTATGGGTGGGGGAGGGGGGTAGCTATCCCCATTACACCCCTTAAGTTACGTCTGTGATAGACGCGCATACATAACGCAGTACATGTATAGGGTTTTCCGCGAACCGCTCACCTTGAAACGAGATCGCACGCATCACGCTGACGTGAGGAAAGTAATTTCCGCATTAAAAACCTTTAAACAAATCTAATAAATGGTTTAAAACAAAACAACACTGGCAAAATTTTTTAGAAAATTGGAAATTTTTATTTTTGGCTGTTCTGATGCTCCTGGTTATATTTAAATTGACTATTAGAATGACAATGTTGTACATTATAGGGTTAGGAGGAGGTGTAGTCAGGATAACAAGTTGGTATAGGGGTATTGGGGGTGATAAAACTACATCAAGATATGAAAAACAGCCTTTTCTAGTGTAAAATCCCCATAAGACAACGTCCTGTGTTAAGACAATTAACATTTTCTTTAATAAATCGGCACATACTTGTGCTAGAATGATGAGGGAGGGCTTAAAAGTTTTGGTATTTTATTAGAATAATTTAATATACAAATATACAATAATATACATTCGGGGTTTTTCTGAGCCTTTTTGGGCCCAAAAACTCAAAATTTGAAAAATTAAAATCCCCTAAAAAGGAATAGAGTTGTCCGATTGTTTTGCCCAACGAACTTGTCCAACTGTTTACAGTGTTTTAGCGACACCCCAAAACGTGTCAGGGGTCATGTTAGGAACTTCTATGGTGGTCCCGGGCTTAAGTTTCACCGTGCGGGTCATGCTAATAGTTCACTTTTCCATAGGAAATTCACTAATAACGAAATGGACCCAGGAAAATGGAAAAATACTAATCGAATCGCATATTATAACAATAATATTTCTCTATATAGTCGTCATTGTTTAACACAATTAGTATCGAGAGGGCAACCGTCAACAATCAAAACTTAATACGTTAAAATTCTAGCGATAAAATAAAAAGAAACGAAAAACAAACAAAACAATCTTATGTAATTTTGCAGACGTTCTCACATGAAACTACAATGGATCCAACTAATTAAATTGAAACACCGAAAATAATAAAGGCCGCTTTATCACTTTCTCTTATCTTCCAGTTTGGGGCGACACTCACTGAGCTAAACATTTTTATAAAGGGAATTAAATCGAAGAGAGGTCTTTCAAATTAATCTCCTTGATTGCGACGAAGGGTCTTCTCTACAGAACAGAGTCTGTTCGACTAGAATTAATTTGGGATTAAAGGCCTTATATCACAAGTCGAAACAGTAAATTTAAATGGAAAACAATATTCACTGATTAAATTTGCTTTATCGCGGGAGCTGGGAAGTCAAAACAAATAAACACAATGACTAATCTTCCGAAATACTGTCGCAGTATTTTGTATATCTTGGCACTTTTTAAGAAGAAATGAACAAGAAAATGACGTGAGGCTTATTCTTAGTCTTAGCGAATTTCCCCTATAGGAAAGAAGCTATTACCTTAGGTGGCATGGTAAGACTTAAGCCCGAGACCATGATAACTTTTCATTTTGAGGCCCCCAGATGCCAAAAACACCATTCGTTCAAATTTTGTATGTGTGTGTGTGTGTGTGTGTGTGTGTGTGTGTGTGTGTGTGTGTGTGTGTGTGTGTGTGTGCGTGTGCGTACGTAAGTACGATAACTCTCGTAAAAAAAGGTTCGATCTTGATTACATTTGGTACAGACCTGTAAAATAGCATTTATTTTAACGAGTTCGAAATCCAGACGGATCGGACCATCCGAAGGGGTATTTTGGGGGGTTTTGTAACCCCCAAAACAGGGTTTTGGGGTTTTCACTTGTAATTTTTATTGAAATCAAATTTTAATTTACACTATTGAATTTACCTCAAAAAACAAACAATTTGGTGGTTTCCTTATTGCTCTACGTCAATTGGTTACCGAGATATTGAAAGTGCTAAACACAGTACGTTGTCTAATGTTATTCTTATGGAGAAAAAGAAAAAAATTTTATATTGCTTATTTATGAGCATACACTGACGAAACTTGGTATATGGCTTCAACTGATTGTGGTCTATTGTAACTAGCACAAAAAAAATACATTTTTACCCATGATTCCCGTAGCAGCAAACCTGCACACTCAGTCCCCATGTTATTCTTATGGAGAAAAAGTAAAATATCATATCTCCCTTAAGTATGAATATAAATTAATACAATTTGGTAGCTAACATAGAAAAAGATAATTTTCTGAACACTTAGTTGAGTTCCATTGATATATGCATAAAAAACAATTTTTTGCCGATGAATCTCGTAGCAGCAAACCTGAATACTCAGCCCCTATGTTATTCTTATGGAGGATAATTAAAATCTTATACTGTATATCGCTTATTAGTGAATTTCCTATGGAAAGTGAACTATTAGCATGACCCACACGGTGAAACTTAAGCCCGGGACCACCATAGAAGTTCCTAACGTGACACCCTGAACACGTTTTGGGGGGTCGTTCAAAATTTTATATATATATAGACATATATATATATATATATATATATATATATATATATATATATATATATATATGTGTTTGCACTCTAACGGTCGCAATTTTTGTCCGATTTACTTCAAATTTGGTAGGGACGTTCCTTTCTGTAATCAGTTGGACAAGTTCGTTGGGCAAAACAATCGGAAAACTCTAAACCCCTTTTTTGGGGATTAATATTTCAAATTTCGAGTTTTTGGGCCCAAAAAGGGTCATAAAAGCCCCAGATGTAAAATCAATGCATGTAAAAAGATGGGAATTAGAGAGGCGAAAGTTTTAAGCCCTCTCTCGTCATTCTAGCATAAATATTTACCGAGTTATTAAAGAAAATGTGTATTGAGTAAACACAGTACGTTGTCTTATGGGGGTTTTACACGAGAAAAGCCTGTTATTCCTTTGTTAGAGTACTTTTATCATCCCCAGCAACCTCACACCTACTTTAAAGCCTGTCTGGACCTTCTCCTAACCTTATATTGGGCAAAATTGTATTCCCAGCTTTGCAAGTAAATGAAACCAGGAGTATCAGAACAGCCAAAAAATCAGTGTTTTCAGATTTCAATAAAAATTGGACAAATGTATGTTTTTACACTGATTTTGAGTTTTAAAAGTTTTTATTTGGAAATTCACTTCCCTCACGTCAGCGAGCTGCGTGCGAACTCGTTTATGAATGAATATGGATGAAACTTGGAATGTGACTTCACTTAGTTGAGTTCTATTGATATCTCCATAAAACCCCATTATTTTGGGTTCCTTGTTGTAGCAAACCTGCGTACTCATCCCCAATGTTATTCATAAGGAGAATAATTATTATTTTATATATCGCTTATTTGTGAATACATTTTTTAGGAATATTTATAAGTGGCTTTAACTGTTATTAAGACATAAATATGCACTGTAAATTCACTGAGTACGCAGGTTTGCTGCGAGGGGGTATTATTAAGGTTTTAAGGATGTATAGAGCATCCGGTTAAGTATTATTTATGTAAAAAATATAATATTCACTCGATGTTAAACGAATCTAAGCTAATCTTGGAAAATGCAATAAAAACTCCGGTAGCTGTGGAAGCGGATCCATCGGAATGCCGATAAAATTCTTTCCAGTAAAGTAACGTTTCCGAGCGATTAAAACGGCAGGGAAAAAATAAAATCTTGTGAACTGTAATTAAACTTATCAGCATTTTAAAAGAGACAGGAAGTTTTATGAATTAGGAGAGAGCAATATAGCGAGTAATAATTTATCCCTACGGGAAAAGCGAACATTTTGCACAGTAATTGTCTTAGAAATTGTAACTACAATAAGAGCTTCACACACATAGTTGTAATTAACATACTGCGTGACACTAGACTACACGGATCCGAATCCCTTGATAAAAGCTTAAGAGGTTTAGACCTCGAGCTTCTAACCCTAAGAGGGTGTCAACTATGGAATTTATACGCCCACATGCATATATAGGTGTACAACATGTTTTTCTTGGAATGCTTTGATGTAACACGTTTAAAATTCCCAAAGTTACTGTGTCTATTGAAAATTAATTCAAGCCCGAAGCCCGAGTCTTGACTGCACAAGTTTATTTGGTTTTGAGCTACAGCCGCTCATAAAACATAAACTATACAAGGTCGTGGCTGAAAGGAAGCGAATACAATTTGTTTGAGAATGTAAGAAAAGTACAATAGGTTTTCTGAAACCGTTAATGAGAAATTAATTTTACTATACTAAATCCTCCTCTAAATCATTAGCATTGATCTTTTTGCATTTTTGTTGTTAAACTTGCCTATTTTTTGTTTGGGATAACCATCGCTGTACCTGAACTGGGCTTGTTTTGTGGCAAACACATCATAACAAACAAAACTGGGAAACGACAGTTTGTCAGGCCGTTCTACCGAGCCGAACTGCATAATATATTTTCATATTATAGGTAATTATGCCTAGAAATGTCATCATGCATACAAACATTTATATATTCTAAGAACACCAACTATACCCATTGACCTTCGAGGTTCCCATGTTAATCTTATGGAACATATTTGTTTATATTTGATGATAACTTAACCATATGTTAATGTTAACCGGAAGAGAATACTTGGCCCGCCACAGTGTAATGCAGCGCATAGACAACTGCTTTGTTTGGCCCGCCACAGTGTAATGCAGCGCATAGACAACTGCTTTGTTTGGCCCGCCACAGTGTAATGCAGCGCATAGACAACTGCTTTGTTTGGCCCGCCACAGTGTAATGCAGCGCATAGACAACTGCTTTGTTTGGCCCGCCACAGTGTAATGCAGCGCATAGACAACTGCTTTATTTGGCCCGCCACAGTGTAATGCAGCACATAGAAACTATTTAACTGTAAACAACGGAAACAGTTTACCTTAAGCGATGGATTAGACAACGAAAGCGTTGTTCCTCGCTGTAATTGAGGACAGGATTTATCAAAGAACTTTTCTAACCAAGATGCCAACGGACACGGAACAACCCACCCCCTCCCGGGGTTCGGCTACATTAGGCATCGAAACTCGCATATTTAGGGGACTCGGGGGACGGCGGTGGTTCTACTCGGGCTAAAGTGACAAAGAGGCATTTATAACGGGGATGTATTATCCCCCGATGAGGAGCGAAGTGCGTTGCGACCCGGGAGCGAAATTTATCAACTGCAACAAGACTCCGGTTCAGTTGCCGTTTCACTTTTGAGATGAACAAGTTTTCGGTACACACTTCCAGAGCTGTTTAAATCTGGCATATGCAAGCTCAGGCATCTGGCATCTGTTTGAATCTGGCAAATTTGATGATTTCTGCCCATAACAACCTAACAATACAAAAATTCGAATAAGTACTCGAAAATACACATATATAGACAATTGCCCTGCAACCCCATATTATATAATGTTTATATTATTAACTTGTCACGCCTCCTTAAATGAAAAAAGTTCGGGTTATTAGAAAGGAACGGCATTCTTACCTAAAAGCGAACGTATTACAAACAAATGTAAACATAAACACTTTATACATCAACTGTTGTTTGCAATAATAAGTAGCTTTTTCATGATGTTGTATATTAGGTGTGTTTTACATTTTCGCCACACACCTAAAACATCGATCATATTACTGCGGGTTCCGTCGCTGAGACCATTTAGACTTTATTTTCCCCCGATGAACAAGCGTGAACATTTCAATATATTTTTTATGACGGTCGGGCATTTTCCTAAATTTGATCGCAGAGAAGGTAAGCGGGGCATAACGCCAAGATGGTCTTGCCGCCTGCGGCTGCAGGGAATAAGCCAATTTCGAGAATGCTTCTCCTCATTCGGAATATCGAGCTAATATAAAATATTACCTTCCGAAAATCACCATCACATGCGATATTAAATTTAAATATCGCTTCACAGTGAGATCAACAACATTTTTATTTGATAACAAATAAAGACGAAATATATTCAACTCCCCGAAAATATTCAAACGATAAAAGTAATCTGAGGAAACACATTCTGTCATAGGATGTTGCAATGGTAAAGGAAAGTAGTGGTGAATTACCGGTTTAACCCCACAATCGGCGCTTTTTCCCCATGTTATTCTTATGGGGAGCCGTTTTTGAGCCGACGCCAGCTCCCGCCTATAGAGCTCCCGCCCGCAGGCCTATATTAAATATACCCCTTAAATATATTGTCCCCATCCCCCCTCTATATTTTTAAAAATTAATTTTCAAATTCTAAAAAACTATCTTTGGTGTTTACTGTCCGACTTGTCTGCAATTTGGATGTGTTATTGTCCTAGTGTTTTAATAAATTTCACTTACATTTCCCAAATTCACTATTACGGTTGAACTGCCAACTATTTACTGACTTTTGCACCCTAATTTCCGTTTTGACTCTTGCCATATTTTGACCCTAAAATTCATTTTAATACATCCTTTGCAGAAATCCACGAGTTCTGGCTACTTGGGAACCCGAGCCATTTGACATATAATAAATCACCCTTCCTCCTAATTACCTTCTCTACCAAATACATGTCTTTATATTTAGTCTTTAACAATTCTTCTGTATAAAATCCTCCTTTGATTATATTGCCATTCTCATCTTTCAAAATATAAGTCACAGGCTTTGTTTTCTTAACTTCTGCTATTGTAAAAAGCTCTCCCGTCCAGTTAGGGGTATATCCTTTACTAAATACATGTTTATATTTAGATATCCTTACACTATCCCACACCTTATATTTTGGCTTTTTAACTTGTACTTTAGATGCTAACCTTTCGTGTACGTCTTTAGAGTTCTTAGCACTTACTTGGTTAGGTTTCATGCCTATGGATCTATGCACTTTATTATTATATATCCTTATTAACTTTGGAAGTAAATCCAACCACTTGTAACTCCCTTGTGCACTAAACTCTCTATACAACCAATTCTTTAAAGTTCTCTGGAACCTTTCCACAATAGCTGCCTTAGTTGTAGAGTAAGTGTGGTAGTGATTAATATTTAGAATTTTCATTAGTTTGGTAAAATGTTCATTAAAAAATTCTTTTCCGTTATCAGATTGAATATTTTTAACTCCCTTTGGGAGAATAGTTTTTATAGCTTCTGTGACTACTAATCCAGTTTTATTCTTTAGTGGAGCAGCATAAGCTTTTTTAGAAAATGTGTCTATTAAAGTTAAAATATATTTATTCCCAGAATTCTCTCTAGCATAATTCCGCATATCTATTAAATCGATTTGAACAGTTTCGTTTATACCCAACACCTTAAAAGACCTTCTAACAAAGTTCTTTCTCGCGGGCTTATGCAATTCGTAAGCAATTTTTTCCATTTTTTATTCTTTATTTTTAATGTTAACGTATCTGCCAGTCTCTGTCGTTTCAAAAACACCTCCATTGCTACCAACTAACATACCATCACTCATTCTTTGATATACATAGTTTTTTGGCAAATATGCCCCTCCATCTAAAGTCTTAAATCCGCTTAAAGATGTAGGGTCTGCAACCAACAATTTAGGATTGTACATCATCAAATCGATTTCATTATTGTCTTGCATAAATTTATTAGTTTTATTGTTAAACCTTAATGCGTGTGATTTTAAACAAATATCAAATTTAATATTGTCTTGTCTAAAAGTTTTATTATTATCGTCATACCTCAAAACCTGTGACATTAAACAAATATCACTCCTATCTTTGCCTTCAGGTACATTCTTTATTAATTTGTCCTCTGCATCCCACACATCGCCATCTAATGTTAATACATTATAATATTTATCCCCCTGTTTTATTATGCTTTTCTCACCTTTTGTTAATATTTGATTAACAACAGCCACATCATTTGGCAACGTTCCAGGTAAAATGTTTGTTAATTGCTTATTTTTACCATCAAATTTAAGACCGTCTAAAGTCACAGTCTGATGTTTTGTAACACAATCGTTCTCATCAACAGCGGGTTTAACACGAACTAGCCTTTTATTATTAAAATCCCAAAAGTTTAGATCCATTTTTGGTACTTGAGAGACGTTTACAACATCATCGCTTTCTTTACCAGCCAACAAATTACTTATTTTTCGCTTTTTGGCATTCCAAATACCATTCTCCGATTCCAAAAATTCATAATTATTATTGTCTTGTACAAAGACACCATCTTTTCTTATTAAAGTTTGCTCTAATGTGGGCACATCGGTTGAGCTTTCACCTCGTTTAACATTAGTAATTTTGCGTTTATTAGCGTTCCAATTATTATTCTTGGATTCTAAAAACTTATATTTAGTATTACCTTGTACAAAAACATCACCTTTCCTGGTTAACGTCTGCCCCAAAGTCGATACATCATCAGTAAACTCCCCACCTTTAACATTACTAATTTTATAATTTAAAGCATTCCAACAATCATCTTTTAGATTTAAAGTAGTTTCTTTAAAACTTCTAGCTTCTGGTTTACTATACGGGTTATATACGCGATAAAATTTATCTATCATATTTTTATTTAATAAACAATTCCACTTTCCCTCAATTCTTCTATGATAGAATCTATCTCATTATCCACTCCAGAATTTCCCGCCAATCGGCTTAACCAAAGCAGTCTTAACCTATCTACAAGCTCATTAGGATCGTCCCAATAAACATAGTCTATTTTATTACCAGTTACCTGCCTTAAACCTTCACCAACAGTCTTAAACAGGGGTTTAATTATATTAAGATATTTAGTGTGTTTATTACTTGACATCGCCGCACCCGGTTTATAACCCTTTAAATGTGCATTTGTAGCTTCCAAAATCTCTTTATAATTTTGCAAATCAGCCTGACTATAGTTTACGGGTTCTTTTAAAGTTAACAATTCCCACAATCCCTTTGTCCCTTTATAAATTTTTTCTCCAACTGTAACATCATCATTGGCAATTTGAACTTCCTGATTCCCAATAAAAAATTTATTTCCTTCTCGCCTAATACCATATGTGGTATCTGTCATACTACTTCTACTAAGGTAATTTCCTAAATAGTCTGATGCTAAAAGACCAAAATCTAATTTGTGCGGTGTTATTTGTGTTATTCTTGGTATTCTAGACGGGGTCTTTTCTAAAATCATTGGGAGAACTGGCCTCTCTGTTTTTGTGGCTAAATTTTTTAATTCTTGCAAAGGCTCTATTAAAGGTTGGAATGTTTGGAACCTCTCTTCAGCCTCTAGAAATTTACCACGTTTTAACGCCCTATATTTTTCTCTTATTTGTTTTGCAGACTCTACCAATTCTTGTTGAATATTTGTTTTCATTTTATTTACATTTTATTTATCTCATTTGACAAAGGATTATACTCAAACACCTTATCGTGTATTATTAGGCAATATGCAGATGTGTTTGAAGGGACGTTTTCTGCAGTTTCAATTTCTAATTTAATATCTACAACCCCCTCTTTGATTGATTCATTCTGCCTAGAACAATCTATTACAATTAGAGGATATTTCTTTATAAAGTCAGCTCTGTTAAACATAGGATCGGGGACGGTGTTGTAGTAACTCTCCCTAAACCTCACAAACATCTCATAAGCTTTAGAAGCATCTCCATTTTCAAAGTCGAGATTTAAATCACTATAAGGATAATATTCAGAGTTTAAAAACACTTTGAGATTTTTCAATTTACAGTGATCAAATTCATCAGTTCTTTTTCGTGCACTGTTGTCCCTACCTGTTTGGAAACCAAATATAACATACCTGGGCTTCTCCAAACTCGATGACGTCTTAACTGACCATGTGTGTCTCTTGGTTTCGGGGTATGATGGGAGTTCGTGTAGCTCCAAACTTCTAAATGCAATTTGCAAATTTTTATTTTGCAATAACATCTTTTGTAATTGAAGCTTCTCCCCATCAGATGGTACCACGTGCGGCATCACCCACTGAATCGATTTAAGTGTAATTTTAGGAATAGGATCGACACCAGTTGGAGCATTAGATGTTGTTAATATACAATTTAAGTCGTTTTTGGATCTTTTCAACACCAATTCTTGTTTAACATTTACTAAAACCTTATTAAAATCCTCAAACACACCCATTAACAGCTCTAACGGGACACAAGTACTAAACTTGCCGCTTTTATGGAACTCCTTTAAATTTTCATCAGAATCAAATGCTGCATTTGACAATTTAGTTGTTTTATTGTAAGAGCACAATATTTTCATAAGACTGGAAATTCCCGGATTTCTTACAATATCTATTTCTTTACCAGCAACTTCGTATCTAATTTCGTCAAATAAGAATGCAAATGCATTATTTATAAAATGTCCTTTATCATGATTCTCTATTTCTCCTTTAATATACAAATAACTCCTACATGGGAGTGTTAGTAAATCTTGATTATTTATGCATATTCGAATTTCATCGGAATTATTTATTGCTAAAGTGTTGTGTGGAACATAGGAGTGATTTGTAATTTTAACCAGGCTATCATCGTATTGGAATTTTCCTGCAACGTCTAGAAAATCTTCCATTTTTATTAATAGAAAATTTTAACTTCAACCCAATTGATCGCAGAAACCTGGCATTTTGCACACTCAGCCCGTTCTTGTAAATTCTCATATCTTTTTTATATGACAAGTAATTGTAGTTTCTTCTTTATTAAAGTCAATTGGCTTGTCGTGTTGATCTGCAAATGTAATGCTAACAACATCTAAACTTCTCTTATTTACAGGGAAGTATATAATATTTCTGGGGACCTCAATAATCTTGTAGCCCGGAGGAGCTTCTGGGTAAAAACTGTGTATGGTGTGTGATTTGTCACCATTTAAATAAGACCCATTCGCAATATTACATTTTACTCTAATCACATTTACATTATTTATGTTGATTTTATTTACGGATTTAAACGCAATATCTGGAGTAGAAAATCCTTTAAATCCCAATAATTCAGACCCTAAACACGGTTTTGTAAAATCAAACACATGGCCAGAATGTAATGTGGCTTTCATAGTTTTATTATCGGCTATAAGTACAAAATCTGGGAGTTGCTTTTGAATTTCCTTCGCAAGCTCAAACACTTCGTATGTACCTTCAGCAATTTCAATTACATTTGGAGCTTTGTGATCATAATAATACACATCCTCACCCTCGTCTATAGTTAATTTTGTGTCTTTAAGTTTATTTAATTTTGGAACTAGGCCTTTGTAAAATATAAGTTTGACTTTTGTATTAATTAATGCTACTTTATTTTGTATAATAACTTCAACTTTACCATCTAATGCCCGGTTTAATTCGTCAATTGTAACCTCCCCTTTTGGAGTTGTAATTTTGTGCATTTTGTAATATGTCAAAGTATTTAGAGGTTTTTTAACATTAAATATAGAATTATAACTTTGAAAATCTACCAGTCCAATTACATAATCACCATTTAATTCTATAGGAGGAAAGAACACCGACTTCAACTCTGGCTCTGTACCTGTGAATGTTATAGTAAATGAATCCATTTTTATAAACTAAAATTTTTCAGAAATGATAAACATAAAATTCCACAAATGGAACTGTTTAAATCTTGTATTTGATCAGTTGTATAGTAAATTTTAGATGGTACAAAATATTCAATTACCTCTTTTGGAGGCTGTATTCCGAAAGGGTCAAAATATATTACAACATCATTATTTTTACGATATGCTGTCCAATGTGTGCCCCTGTCACTGTCTAAATTAATAATTCCACATTCTCTTACTTTTGGTCTCTGTTTTCTTAGCTCGTTTTTTAGGTACACCCCTCGAAAGTGAGGCACGTCTCTTGCTGCCTCTAACAGCTGAAAGTTGTCCATCTTTTTTATTAAATTTTAATCCCATTCCCATTTTTGCCTTAGCCTTCATCAAATTTGTCACTGCATAAGCTGCTGCTTTTTCGGCCAGACTGGCGTCCTTTGCCGAAACCCTAGTCCAAGCCTGGTCCGCTAATCTCATATCTGCCTTGTTCCGGGCGGCTGTATCAGGATTATTCATGTAGAATATGTCGTGCTCTTTACAATAAGAGTCTAGCTTATTTTTTGGAGGTACATTTTTGGCTAAATTTTCACGTATATTAGTTGCTGGACCACAATATGAATACGACGGGATGTGGAGTGGGAAAGGAAGGTTGTTTATAAGGGTATTTAACAAGCCACGGCCTCTATATGGCTTTAAGAATAATCCCTTACCCTTCTTACACTTTCTCTTTGCCATTTTTATTATATAAAAAAATTATTCAACAAAGAATCAACACAATAAAGAAAATACACCATTATATAAAAAATGTCATTTATTCAACAAAAGAACAAATTTAAAATTGCACATAAAGAAAATACACCAAAGAAGTTGGGTCTATTTCCTAATAATATTCGCTGTCTTATAATAGGGCCCAGTGGTTCGGGGAAGACTGTTGTAATTTATAACTTAATTGTAAAAAAACAAGGATTAAAGTTTACAAATTTATATATAATATCCAAATCTTTAGAACAAGAAAAATATAAAAAAATAATTGAAATATTCCGTCTGTGTGATGAAGTTAAATTACACACATATTCAAACTGTGAAATCACACCAAATGATGTAGAATCACACTCAATAGTTGTATTTGATGACATAAATAGTCCAAATATCACACAATTTTTCTCAATGGGCAGACACAAAAATATTAGCAGTTTTTACTTGTGTCAATCTTACAGTAAAGTAAACAAACATTTACGTGACAATGTTAATTTCCTAATATTATTTAAACAAGACGATTTAAATTTAAAACATGTGTATAACAATCATGTGGGAAATGATTTTTCATTTAACCAATTTAGAAATCTCTGCCATCAGTGCTGGGATAGGTCTAAATATGGCTTTATTGTAATAGACAAGGAAAGGCCAAAGAATAATGGCAAATACAGATTTATGTTTGACCAATTTTATAGTGACCAAGGGCAAGGGTGTTGATGCCATCCACAATAAACCTCTTGTCGTCATCAAAAGAGAGTACCTTTTTGTTCATCGTTAATGTTTGCAGATGGTGGTTTGTGGATTTAATTCTTGTAACATTCTCGTAGTAATCTTCTCCGGTTGCAAGACAGTGTAAGTAGTGTTGGTGTCTTAAGAGATGTTTAACTGTAGCGCCGTCAGCTCCTTTTGCCTTCTTAACCTCTAGCTCATTTTGCTTTTCTTTTTCGTATAACCACTGTAGAGGAATGAAAGAGTATAATTTTGGCCTTAAACCACAATATTCATACATAATTTGACCATTTAATTCATCTTTAAACTTGCCCGTAACTTTTTTGTTTTTATCAGAGTATAAGAAATGGTCTTTACTGTATGCAGAGGTGTCAAAACGGTCCAAGTCGCTTTGTATTTCCTTGTAAAAGTCCTCTGTTACTATAGAATACATCAGAGAATCCGTGTCTGTCATTAAGAACTTTTTATTCTTAAATTTTGACATATAATTATAGTGGAAATCATACATGATTACTTTGCTGATATCCAAAATGGTCATTCCTAAATATATTGGTTTATCAAACTTTACAATTAATTTATTTAAATGCACAGCATGCAGGTTGTTATCGAACTTTTTGCTGCAGTCAAATCTTGGCTTTGTAACATACTTTGTTAACATAGACTCATCTACAAGATGTATATCACGAAACTTGCGTTGGTTCATAATTGTTCGACCAAAGAGACTGTTATTTAACAGTTTGTAAAAGTCTTTTTCAAAATCATGTTCAGCTTTTTGTCGCTTTTCAATATTAAAATTAATATAGGGTGCGAGCCATTTTGATTGTCTGAATTTTAAGATTCTGTGGTATTTTGTAACTACCAAACCCAGTTCTTCGTATTTTTTTAGTGCTTTATAATGTAGAATATATTTGGTTTTGTCATTTAAGTTTGGTATTAATTTTCCATTCATTTTTTCTGGTGCGAGCGGGTAGTCATTATGCAAGTCGTGTAAACTTTTATCGTATTTTAAATCAACTTCCAAAATAAATCCAAAGTTTTCATTTTTATTGGATTTATAATCTTTCTCGTTTGTCCATCTAAAGCCATCAACGGGCAACGACTCGCACATTGCTGTAGAGTATAGCGAGTTGCAGTCTAAGTATACAAGATAGGTGCTTTCTTGATTTGGGTCATAATGTTCGCCCATGTACTTATTGTTGGCTTTAGCATAGCGCGTGGAAATCATGCTTACACCACCTCTAATGGCATGTTCTATAAACAAATGCATGTCAATGTCACTAAATAACTGTAATTTTATGCCGGTCATTCTAAGACACGCCTCCCATGATAGCCCAGGCAATGAGTACATGTGGACGGGGTCGAGTTTATAATCCTTTAAACTCAAGTCCCTAAATGTCTCAAACACATCAGCCAATAACAACACATCTGTTTTAAGGTATAAATCGTGATATTCTTTTAAATTCTTTATATTAAAATGATTCCATACGTTTTTAGCATGTTCATATTGTGCAGGAGATATACATTCTTTAGTTAGGCTGCTGTAAAATGCCTCTATGGGTGGTAGGGTCTCTAAAAACTTTTCTGGTCCTGTCATGTATTCGTATGGAAATTCGCCCTTGCGTTGTAGTAGTGGATTGTCTATAAATCTAAATGTATTTAAATTGGAAGCTAATTTGCTTAAGGGAAGAGACAGAAAGTTGTAGGAATCCAAAAATACCAAATCATCAACAGAGAACGATATATATTTTTCCATGTCCTTGGCTATGCAATTCAATTTGCGATTGAGTTTTCCCAAGTGTTGCATAATTAAATGACCATCATAGTTTTTAAGGTTGTGGAAGAATATTGGAATTTTCTTGGTTACTTTATAGTTTAAATTGCAAGCGTTGTGGGAGGGTCCTCGGAACTCGCCTGTTAGATGGCAATGGTCGCGCACTTTATCACCCAGTAACAGCTGTTGGCATATGTGGCAGTATTTAGAGTTTTTGAAGGATGCCTCTTGCTTTGGAGTCATTACAAGGGGAACATATACTTCCATCTGACTTTTAATAAAGTCATAAGTTTTAAATAACTTTTCGAAAAATACATCCATCACATTTTCACCGCTGTACAACTCTTCGTAAATAATTTTAGAGTCTCTCACCACAACATAAGCAAATCCAGAAGGCGTGTGTTTGCCGCTGTTTATAAAACATTCGAAATCTGCATAAATCACAAAGGGAGCTTTAAGTTGATATTTGTAATTCGTAAATTGTAGTGTATCTTTTTTAGACATTTGTACTCTTTGATGCCCAAAGGTTTTACAGTGTGTTGTGTGACGTTCCAATTTATTTTTGGTGCAAAAATGTTGCAAACAGAACTTGCAAAAATATTTCTTATGGTCATCTTTTGTAGAATTAAACATTAACTTGTCAAAATCACGAATTAAACAGTAATGTGATTTCTGACCATGTTTTAGAAGCAGCAGATTGACGTGAGTGTTGCCGTTTAGTTTAGTTGTTCTCAGTGGATATATTGTTTTTCCTTCAATTCCATATACATTAACACTTATGTTATTTTGTTTTTCAAATTTATCAATGTCAGATATTTTTACTGGATATTTTATATTTGACATATTTAACTGGCCCTCATAGGGTTCGTAGTGAACTACTCGATTTGCATGTTTACTATTCCTTGGTCTTAAGCTTGCTAAAACACTCCAGGTAAAACATTTATTATCGGTGTTTTTAATATTTAAAACAGCATGTTTTGATTTTATATTTTCTGGCGTGGGAATGTATGATTTGGGAGTTAGGGGCTTATATTTGTAAACATGCAACTGCCAGTATTTGGTGCGGTCATATATCCATCCACTGCCTTGAGCTTGATACTTGTGCATGGAGGTATCGATTTTTAAAAGTGAATTTTCAATTTGAGTCTTTAGCTGTGCTTTCTCAATTGACAAATTAGTTAAACTTCGAAAATCAGCAATACATTCTTTGTCAATGATTAAATCACCATTATTGTCCACTGAGTGTTTGATGAATTTTACTCTCCTAATAAGAATCCATTTGATGGGTAGAAGGCAAGATTGGAGAGTGTCTAATACTTCCGCTGATTCACCGTTAAAAACATACAACTTGTAAGGTTGTTTGTCACATCGTAGGTAGTGTCGTTTCTTGTCACGAGTGACGACTCTCTTACACACATCACAAGTATTATGTTTTTCTAGCATGTGAATTTTAAAATTTGTATTATCAAATATTTGATGACATATTTTACAAACATTAGGAATAATTTTGTGAATGTTACGATAGTGTCTGATTAAATTGCTTTTTTTGGAGCAAGACGTGGAGCACTGTGCACAGGTCAACATTTTTTGTTGGAATGAGGGTGGTGATTTTGGGGCTTCTATATATATCCTTGGTTGAAAATTTTAAAATTTTATCTTTTTTAAATAATAAAAACATATTTTTTAACTCTAAAATAAGACATTTTTGCAGTTTAATTACTGCAAAAATTAAAAAAATTTCCAATTTTGGTGGTGCAATATTATTTTTTACACACACATTTTAGGTATTAATACACATTTGGAAATGGTGAATTGGAGATTTACAAATATTAGGCTATTTCAATTATGGATTAACAGTTGTCCCTAAAGACATCACACCGTTGCTAACACTCACAGAGTCCTAGGAGCCGGTGGCGCAGAGGTGCGGTGAGCCGGTGATGTCATGCGGTGACAAGTGTGGTGACGTCCGGTGGTCGCGGTCGCTGGAGTGTGGTGACGTCCGGTGGTCGAGGTCACTGGTGTAGAACAACAGTGTTGGTGGCTCCTTATATACACCTCGATTTACAATTTGGAAATTACCTCACATTGAGAGGATTTCCAGGAAATTACTGGTAAGTGGAAAGTGTGGTCAAAGTGTCACGCAACAATCCATTAGTGTGTTAATGTGTCGCAAGCGCACTTTCGCTCTCGGGAGAGTGTCGGTGAATGGTGTTGCAGGTGAAAGCGGCGGATGTTTTAATCAGTTGACAGTTCGACCGTAATAGTTGGGATTAAAACACCAAGTTTTGGCGGCAGTTGGGATTAAAACACCAAAAAACAAATCAGACACCAGAGTTTTTAAAAAGAGGAGGGACAATATATTTAAGGGGTATATTTAATATAGGCCTGCGGGCGGGAGCTCTATAGGCGGGAGCTGGCGTCGGCTCAAAAACGGCTCCCCATAAGAATAACATGGGGAAAAAGCGCCGATTGTGGGGTTAAACCGGTAATTCACCACTACTAAGGAACTACGTTTATGCAACGCGATCTTAATATATTCATCTATGTATTCCAAATAAGGTAACACTACTGAGCCTTGGAGAATGTTATTGTGGAGTATGTTGTGGTTTACAACATACTCCACAATAACATTCTCCAAGGCTCAGTAGTGTTACCTTATTTGGAATACATAGATGAATATATTAAGATCGCGTTGCATAAACGTAGTTCCTTTACCATTGCAACATCCTATGACAGAATGTGTTTCCTCAGATTACTTTTCTCGATGGTCTTAAAACGCACAAGTCTTAATTTTTTGAGCGAATTTCCTTTGGAAAGGTAACCTATTAACAGGGTCACTCACGGCGAGACTGGAGAGTTGGCTCCAGTCACGAAACATTTGGCTTGTAGTCTAATTGTTCCCCCATAAGATCAATGTTATATTTCAAAGCCCGTCCCTCCTCTCTGGATTATCCGAAATAGTTAATGTGTAGCTCATTTCAAAAAGCAAATAAATACCTAGTGATTTCAGTGAGCATAATTTCGATATCACAAGTAATTCACCAGTAAAAAATCTTAAATATTGATTAGGCTATTTTGAATTTTACTAAACGATTGATACCTGTGATATTGCAATTTTATTCAATGAAATTGCTAGGTATATCCATATGCTAGGTATTTTCTCTTTACAATTAGGATAATCCGTTGAGAAGGGACGAGCTTTGAAAGTCAACATTATACAAATGGGAGAAACCTGTTTCTCCCATTAGTTGGATAATTGAACGAAGTGAAGTTATCCTTATACACAACTTTACTGCTTGGACTGGTAAGAGAATCAACTCAACTGGCGTGTCTGTGACCACAATAACTCGAGAATGCCTCCACAGTTAAACTTAAAATTTTCCAGAAAAACTTAACAGGTCAAAATCTCGGTCAAGTTCGTTATTCAGATAATTTCGTTCTGTATTAATCAAATTATCTTAAAACCAAATTTAGTTTTTTCTCCATAAGAATAACATTGGAAGCCATTTTAGTGGTACTTGAATCGTTAAAATTTAGCCGACGTCTATGTTTCAACAACAGAGTAACAATAGTTAGTTTACTAGAGTATACTTTGTTATACTGGATAACAAAAGTTTTTTTACCAACAAAAAACACACAAGAGAGATAAATCAAAGAATATTTTTAAGTTGTGAGCATATTTATTATTTTATAAATTATTAAGTGTACGTTAAAAAAATATCCATACAGTTAATATTCCCTTAGTACGCCTACTCTGTGTAAATATTGTCAGTCGTCGGAAGCGACGATTGTAACAGTAGCAGACGACAGACGACGCGTGTGGCAGATCGAAAAACTAAAAATAACTTTTTGATGACTGTAAATCCTAAGATATTAACTTAACTTATAAAATAGTTTGTTTTATTACATTTTCTTAGACAATTGGTAATATTGTGATTGTCATGAGTAAAAAGTATACAAAGCCTCAATTTATCTAGAAAGCGTTGATGAAGTTAGTCACAGTAAGCGAACAACCTTAATATTTATTTTGTAGGATAATTATTTGCTAGGTTATATTTTCACTAAATTAATAATAAAAATTGTCTACATTACCTAACATACATTACCAGTAATGTAGTAGGTAACCACAATAAAAGCTATAGATTATTCTAAACAAACAGCCTTTTTCGGAAGGTTATCTTGAATGATTTGACATAGCCTAGGATTGGATTACAGTAAGAGTAAGCCGACATTAAACTGTCAATACAATGTTGTAGCGAACCAAAATAAAAGCTTTAAACTATTCTAACCAAACTAAGCCTTTTATACAGGTTATCTGAAATGATTTGACATCTCCTAGGTTTGGATTATAGTGAGCTGTTTTCATTATATACTTGGACCTATGGCTATAAAATCTAGGTCTATACACTTAGGCTACTTGCCATTTTAGAAGTTTCATGTACGGTCTTGGACCAACCCATGTTTATAGTATTTAATTTCATGATAGCCTAGGCTATTGAAACAATATATTGGAATATCATTTTGTAAAATACAACTGTTGTAAAATACTTTAAACATTACCAGGAATGTTGTAGGGATCCAAAACAAAAGCCTTAAACTATTCTAACCAAACTAAGCATTTTATACAGGTTATCTGAAATGATTTGACATATCCTAGGTTTGGATTATAGTGAGCTGTTTTCATCATAAACTTGGACCTATGGCTATAAAATGTAGGCCTATACACTTAGGCTACTTGCCGTTTTAGAAGTTCCACGTACGGTCTTGGACCAACCCATGTTTATAGAACTTAATTTCATGATAGCCTAGGCTATTGAAACAATATATTGAAATATCATTTTGTAAAATACAACTGTTGTAAAATACTTTAAACACATTACCAGGAATGTTGTAGCGAACCAAAACAAAAGATTTAAACTATTCTAACCAAACTAAGCCTTTTGTAC
Source organism: Allygus modestus (assembly GCA_963675035.1). NCBI lineage: Eukaryota > Metazoa > Arthropoda > Insecta > Hemiptera > Cicadellidae > Allygus > Allygus modestus. The sequence continues at coordinate 35,171,630 of OY776113.1, read as the reverse complement.
AGGTTATCTGAAATGATTTGACATCTCTTAGGTTTGGATTATAGTGAGCTGTTTTCATCATAAACTTGAACCTATGACTATAAAATGTAGGCATATACACTTAGGCTACTTGCCATTTTAGAAGTTTCATGTACGGACTTGGGCCAACCCATGTTTATAGTATTTAATTTCATGATAGCCTAGGTTATTGAAACAATATATTGAAATCTCTTTTTTCATCTAAATAACTGGACCTGACGACTTATAGTTAATCCTTAAGGATATTTTGACTTGGCCTATAGAAATTGTTAACATTATAGTTCATATAGGAAACTCGCTGTTCTCTTAAAAGTTAAATTAAACACACTGCTAAAGTCACTACTTAGCCCAAAATACTCTGTTTGTTCTAAGACAAACCATGCCTGAAATCTTCAATTTATTTTAAAAATAAATAAATAAAGTATTTATACAATATTTACTTTGATAAAAACAAGTGATAATGTATGTATGTTTTTCTACGGATAAAATGTTAGGTCGGCGGCGGGATCCGAACCTGCGACCTTACGCTCCAAGAGCCAGCGCGATACCCTCTCAGCTACCGCGATAATTGATTCTTAGGGGAGAAGTGACTAAAACTATAGCTATATAGACATAAAACCCGGATTCTGGCGGCAGTTAAATGATAACGGAATGTATTCTGATGATGTTACTCAAATCAGATATTGAATTTTTTATGAGACTCGATTTAAGTTTGATCATGTGTTTCAATTATCCTTATACGCGAGGAATGAGCGTACACCTAGTATAATGTATTATGGGAGAAACAGGTAGAAATGCGAGTTGTTGCATGACTGGATCACCCTCCGATGTTTATAGTTCCAGTGTATGTATCGTGTAGTTTTCAAACCGGACCTTTTGCCCTAAATACCGTGTAATGGGAAAGGAAACAAAGACAACTCGTGTCCGATGAAGTGTCCTGGCGAGATCTAAAGTTTGTTCGCGAGTTTGGACCGATCGATCTCGGATGACGTCCATGCAGACACTCGGGCCGCGATCCTTCACAACTCTGAGCGGCAGGTGACAGCATACATGGTCAATGACAATAAAACACCGAATGTGGCCAGCTTCGTAATTCGCGCTAAAAAAATGTATGCGGCGATAAAGACCCCTGTCGCGTTATAATAATGAATAATGAATATGTTATTGTCATCAACACAATACGTTACAAACAACGTCAAGGTATACAAGTTCAATTCATCTAAAAATAATTACATTATAATAGCTCTTTTTAGAAACTCTACGAATTAATCAATAGCATAACATGGGGTTGAAAGTAACCATGCAAAAATGGAATAAGTCGATTTAATAAGAGTAGCCGCACATGTTGAGCACAGTTTGCTCTTCACAGACCCTCCTCCTTCTCTTGCACATGTTGAACACAGTTTGCTCTTCACAGACCCTCCTCCCTTCTCTTGCACATGTTGAACACAGTTTGCTCTTCACAGACCCTCCTCCTTCTCTTGCACATGTTGAACACAGTTTGCTCTTCACAGACCCTCCTCCCTTCTCTTGCACATGTTGAACACAGTTTGCTCTTCACAGACCCTCCTCCTTCTCTTGCACATGTTGAACACAGTTTGCTCTTCACAGACCCTCCTCCTTCTCTTGCACATGTTGAACACAGTTTGCTCTTCACAGACCCTCCTCCCTTCTCTTGCACATGTTGAACACAGTTTGCTCTTCACAGACCCTCCTCCTTCTCTTGCACATGTTGAACACAGTTTGCTCTTCACAGACCCTCCTCCCTTCTCTTGCACATGTTGAACACAGTTTGCTCTTCACAGACCCTCCTCCTTCTCTTGCACATGTTGAACACAGTTTGCTCTTCACAGACCCTCCTCCTTCTCTTGCACATGTTGAACACAGTTTGCTCTTCACAGACCCTCCTCCTTCTCTTGCACATGTTGAACACAGTTTGCTCTTCACAGACCCTCCTCCCTTCTCTTGCACATGTTGAACACAGTTTGCTCTTCACAGACCCCCCTCCTTCTCTTCTCTCTTCATGATATGAAATAGGCAGAAATATAAGTAATAATCATGGCCCCCACATTCGATTACGGACCCAGGACCGAAGACGGGCCCCCCATTTTACAGTCACATGCTACATTTATAATTGCATGGTTATTTATTGCGCATACTCTTTTTAGAATGTATTTAAATAAACTAAAACTTTAATAAACAGATGTTTTAATTAACAATTATCACAGAAAGTATATTTATTTAACTCACTCGGATACAAATTATAATACAAAAGTGTATTACCATTTTAAATTCAAGCAACTAAACCTGTAATGAGTTTGTTCTCATATATGTTTAAAAAGGTAGAAAACAATAATAGAAAACATATGTTATAAATACCCCCGTTGCAGCAAACCTGCATTCTCAGCGAATTTCGAATGGTAATTCACTAAGTCAAGAACTTACCAACTTTCATCAAAGCATATTCATAAATAAGCGAGATATGACATTTTATTTATTCTCCATAAGAAAAACATTATGACTGAGTATGCAGGTATGCTGCACCAGGGACCACAAAAATCTGGTTTTTATGCAAATACCAATGAATCATCACCAGATAAAGCAACATACTAAGTTTTACCAATTTATGTTCATAATCAAGCAAGATATCACATGTTTCTTATTTTCTATAAGAATAACATTAAAGCTGCTGGGGACGCAGGTTTGCTGCCATGGGGACCACAAAAATGAGTTTTGAACAAATATCAGTAAACCCCAACCATATGAAGCCACATATAAGTTTCATTAATAAGCGAGATATAAAATTGTACTTATTCTCCATAAGATTAACATTGGACAACGTACTGTGTTTAGCACTTTCAATTTCTCGGTAACCAATTTACGTAGAGCGATGATCAAAATACCAAATTGTTTGTTTTTTTAAGCTGAATCCCATAGTGAAAACTCAAGTTTGGTCAAGGTACCCTCGACCGAATTGACAGAGCTGAATTTTATAACATCTCCAGTTTTATTCTCGAAAATTGGAACTTATCTACACCGACCTACGTTGTGAAAAATTTAGAACACGTGGAATTATTTAAGCATATTAATGTCAAAAACACCTGGACTGACATCATTGATGACAGAAGACTAATATTATATGTGTTATTAGCCTGGACCACCATTTGAACTATTATACTGTTTGTAGCTGCTTATTTCATTCATACACTTAACATTAAACTCAACATATTAACTGACCAACCACGAGACTACTAAACAACACAAATTTCACCAATACCAAATTTGCCCCGCATAAACAAATTATATTATAAATTTTCCATTAAAAAAATTAATATAAAAAACAATAATAATACTTAAGGAGATCATAAGGGCGAAAGAAGACGTGAACGATTATTTTACAATTGATTTGATTCTACCGCGTTCCGCTAAAATGATCGCGTGCAGGCAGGCAGCGCCGGCGCCGTTCCTCAAGATCGCGACAAGCCGTTGAAAGGTGGGAAGAAGAGTCGGAACGAACATCAAGATTTCCGTACGCTTGGACTGACCGCGACACCATGAGGATCGCGTAATCTCCTAAGTCATTTATTTTCTCTTCAACGAGTCAACCGGTGGTAGGTTGACGACTAGGCCAGGGGGATGTAAGTAAAATATGAACCTAAATTACTTAAAATAATTATTTCAAATTTAATTTCTTCGCCGTGCTCTGCCGCCGCACAGTGGTCACGGCTGGCGATATAGACGCGAAAAAATCTAAAGACTTTGCATACTATTTAAAACTCCTTGTGACGCATGAAAAGGGTGTTACGGAGTGGAATACGTAACTATAGCACATATTTCGCCTACTTTATTACATTAAAAAAAACATTACATTACTTATTGAAAAAATAACATTATTGAGATGTTTTGCACACACTTAGTAGGTTAATCACTATCACTGATGTTGGTTTCTGAGTCTTCTGACCTTACTTCTACAGATTTGGGTTCTTCTGGAACCTGTAGAAAACTAAGTACAGTTGAGGGTAGTTTGCTAGCCCTTTTTCGATGTTTAATTCTATAGCTACTAATTAAAGGATCGGATGGCACAAGCAGCATGTGGAACAAGTCCTCCATCGTCTTCTTTGCGAGCATTTTAAATAGATTTTTCTAGGGGTTGAATGCACAATACGACCTTTCAAATAAAAAAAATATCCCCAGTTATATCAGCAGTATAAAACAATATGGTATAAAAACTGTATTCGACAAATTTATCAAGTTTAAAATAACTTACTCGTTCAGTGGTAGCAGTTTGCAAAAAAATATTTATTGCAAAAGTTTGCAAGAGGTAGCATCTGAAATTAATATGGGTTGTGTAGAATAAAAAGATCTATCAACCAGTAATAAAATGTTGTGCAAAAATCTAATGTCACCAATCCAAATGTGTATTCCCGAATTAACTGCAATATACGTATATTTCTTTGATTAAAACTTTTTATGATATGATTCTACAAAAAATTATATATCTCTAAAGGTTGCAAGAGGTAGTAGCTGAAATTTATAGGGTTTGTTAAGTATAAAAAGACCTATCAACCAGTAATAAAATTATGACCAACGATCACCAACCCAAAAAATTATGCACTACTTAAGTGGAACAACCGAATTTTTATTGTTTTTAAAACATTTTAAGGGTTAAGAAATACGGTTAAAATATTGTTTAAGTCTTATAATTACGTTTATTATCTTTCAGGATGTTTTCCATTGCGTTAGGACGATTTTCAGTTTAGTGGAAGAGCAGATTCGTATCGTACAGCAACATTTTCCAACAAGCAAATCTGGACTGGTAATAAAGGAATGTGACTTTATTCTTGGGTTTCCCCAAGAATTCCCCTCCACCCTTCGACCTGTAGGAGAATCAAAAGCAGGTTTCTGGTTTCCCAACCCTTTAGGATCTCTTCAGTCAAAAATTACACATTTTTGCAGACATGAAAAATACCCCTTTTTCGCATGTAAACAGAGGAATTTGACCACTGTGCGCCGTCGCCAGTCCTTCGATCTCACGATCTCGGGTAATGCCGCCGGGTAACATTCGGATGAACTTTCCCAGCTGAGAGCAAGGCGATGACCGATAGGGTGCGCTTCCAAGAAACGTATCAACAACCTTTAAGCCACACACCCTACCGGACATCAGCCAATGAGAAGGTAAAGATCTGGATGGAGGGGAAGAAGAGGACCGAGGAAGGGAGTCTGGGATCAGAGAGGAACACGGGAGAAGAGGGAGAGACGAGGGACTGTGTGCGTGCGTGCATGCATGCGTGCGTGCGTGTTGTGTGCTTCATTGGATATTAATGTAACAATGTAAGGGTTTCAAGAAAATGTATTTTAACCTATAATATAATTTAATTAATGATGTAAAGGTTTATTATAATTTCATTTCAGTTTTCTTTGATCATTTATTTTCGGTATGTAATTTCAAACCGATTTTCGCTTACCATTAACGTAAAATTTAACTCTCATTACATTTAATCTTTAATCTTGTTGCTTTGTTACTTTCTTTTAAAAGGGGGAAATTGTAGTATTTTATTTCTACTGATTTTATTCTGTAATTGTAGATTATTTTGTTTTCAATTTATTCTTCGGATCTTAACTTCGCAGTTTGATTTAATTTAATTTGTTTTGAGAGCAGTCTTGTGTCTTTTTACTGGCCCCTCTCACACTTCACCAAGCGCCCTGTACAATCATCAGAGGCACGGGACTCGCAATATATATATTAGGGGTGTGCGAGTAGTGTTTTTTTAATCTAGTCGAGTCGAGTAGTGCCAATTATTTTCGAGTTTCGAGTATTTTCGAGCGAGTATGTGCCATCAGTTGGTAGTTTAAAATAGTTTAATGGGATTTGGGTACCACCCTAGATTTTATAACCTATACATGGTTTCTAACTAATACATGAGTAGCAATACAAAGTTTTGGCCGGTACAATCCAACTGGATTACGTATTGACAAACAAATTACGGATTGACATTCGTTTCCGGCCAATAAAATAAGGTCCGGTTGTCATTTGGCAAATATCACCTGGTCCAGACATCGTTTATAATCAATATTAGATGACGAAATCGTTAGTTACGGCCGATATTATGTATACCGTCATCATTTTAAACTCTATTACGTGGTCTAGTCGTAATTTTTGGCCGATATTATGTTTTCCGTCGTCATTTACGGCCGAAATTCCGCGGTCCGATCGTCATTTTCGGCCGATTTTACGTGACGCGCTCGCCTTTTGCGGCCGTTACTACGCGTTTTTGCCGGTCGCAATCGTTGGCGATCGTCATTTTCGGCCGATTTTAAGTTATGCGATCGTCTTTTGCGGCCGTTACTGCGCGTTTTGGCCGGTCGCAATCGTTAGCGATCGTCATTTTCGGCTGATTTTACGTGATACGATCGCCTTTTGCGGCCGTTACTATGCGTTCTGGCCGGTCGCAATCGTTAGCGATTGTCCGGAAATCGGTGGGAAATACATTACTCGCTCGAAATTTCGAGTATTTTTCAAAACTTCCAGTCGAGTTCGAGTACTAAAATACTTGGCCAAAAACTCGAAGTTTCGAGTACTCGCACACTCCTAATATATATACATATACACAGCTAATTATATATACTGTATATATATATATATATATATATATATATATATATATACACAGCTTTGAACGGATGGTGTTTGAACATCTGGGGACCTCAAAACGAAAAGTTATCATGTTCCCGGGCCTAGGTCTTACCATGCCGACTACGGTAATAGCTTCTTCCCTATAAGAGAAATTCGCTAAAAAGAAGTTTTTTATAGTTTGAATTAAATTATAATCAAAAATTAAAAATAAACTGTGTAGGGCTGGGCCCGGGCCCTGGACCCAGGGGTATAATCAGCCCCACCCTTGTGGGGGCCATGGTAATAATGCATAGAGTACCTTGATATTCATCTGTGTACAAAGATCAGTTATGAGTCAGACGCCACTGACTACGAACAACTGTCAGGTGCTCCACGTTCGGGCGATGTTACACAGGTTAAAAAAGAGTGCACGTTTCTATCGTATTCTCTTATATTCTTTTTGGGATATTCTTATACTTTGTGAGTCATAATTAGTTTCTCGGAACTTACCTAACTAGTTACAGCTGATTTAAAGTCATTATCGAGATTTCGGTGTATATTACAGGAGTAAAGTATTACAATCTATGATGAAATGTTGATTTTTTGGGGGGTTAGTCCGTGTTGTCGGAACGACGTTTATGTCTTCTGCCGACACGACGTTTCGGATGTTGACGACCTCCATCTTCAGGGCGACAACTAATGTAGTTTTGCACACACACACATATACAAGCTACTACTACGTGTATGTGTGGGTACAACTGCACACACACATATACAAACTACTACTGAGTGTATGTGCGAGTCGTCTCCCTGAAGGTGGAGACTGCAACTTCTCCGAAACGTCGTCGGCAGAATTCATAAAGTTCGTTTCAACAACACGGACTAACCCAGACAAAAACAAACTTTACATCATGTGATAACGTCTGAGGAAGCCTACACTCTTCGTTATTACAATCCTATATATTAATACACGGTTGAAACGCTAAGTTCTCAGTGACTACTGAACCGATTTACAAGATTTATGTGTCAAATTACACGGGATAGTGCGTCGATTTTCCAAAGTTATTCAGAATTCACTTTGGTTCTTAGGGCTGCGCCCCGCAGCTCTTCAAAAGCTGCAATGTTAATCTTATGGAAGAACAGTAATCATTGAAATTGAGCATTTGTTGACAGCTGTTGAAGGCAACGAAACACAGTACAGAAGCAAGATCAGCTGTTTTAAGCAACTTCTGGAAAGAAATCACAATTTAAACTGATCGAATTCGAGCAGCTGGATTAGCTAGTCTACTTAAATCCACAAAGCCGACCGTTCTGGTCTATACTCTAAAATCAAATTCAAAATTGAAATACAGTGAACCTATTTAATAAGAAAGATTTAAGATTTTGGAATGAATTGGCGGGCAATCGGCGTGGCGGAAGTGCAACGCCGACGCCCCTCTCTGTGCACGACTGTGGAATGTTAATTCGCTCTTAACACACTAACTGCGATCTCATTCTTTCGCTCACTTACTTCCGACACTGATCACAAACAGTTATTTATTTTTCCTACCGTCCACAAGCCGTCCTGAACTCGCAATTACTAGTAAATTTTGTGAATCAGTTTTCAATTCGTTGGCACTCTTAGACGCGGTTGGACGTCAAAGGGTTGGAGCGGTTGGAAGTAAAGACGCTATCCATAAAATTTGCCGACCCATCCAGGTATATTAAAGCATCAGTCGAACCTAACCTGACTGTTTCGTCAGTACAAATCAAGTCAAAGTTTTGTATTTAACAGAGTATTTACAGTTCGAGCTAGATGTAGATAAATTTTTAAAATAAGAATAATTAAAAGATTCCACAAAACACAAGATCGAAATTTCTAACGTAGGGATTTTGTAGGAAGCGGTGTCATTTTCACCAAAAAAGAACACAATCTATTAAACATAGAAGCAATACATCAAACGTTGATGAGAAACCGCAAACGCAGGAGTTGAATTCCCAAAGTATTGCAACAATAGTGTAAGCTGTTTCAGGGGAAGGGCGCGGTCGTGGGGTTGGAGAATGCCAAAGCTGTCTGGCAAAGTTAGGTTTTCCTTCACTACCAAACATTAGTCACTTCCCTCTATTATTGACCCCGCTCCGTGCAAACCTCCCACTCTCTTCAAACGATAAACCGAAACTGAATAAACATCAAGAGTAGAACCACAGAGAAGAAAGAATTCTTTCTTCTCTGTGGTAGAACAAAGCTGTGATAGAATCTAAGATCCCGCCTTACTAAAACCAAACGACATTAATTACTGCGTATAATATTACTTAACATCTAGTTACTAATTAATATGAGTTACTTATTAAGAGACGAATCTATTTAGCATCCTTTGTTTGTGATATGACGACTTATTAGTGAATTTCCTATGGAAAGTGAACTATTAGCATGACCCGCACGGTCACTTAAGCCCGGGACCACCATAGAAGTTCCTAACGTGACCCCTTGAACACGTTTTGGGGGGTCGTTCAAAATTGTTTATATATATATATATATATATATATATATATATATATATATATTTGCACTCTCGCGGTCGCATTTTTTGTCCGATTTACTTCAAATTTGGTAGGGACGCTCCTTTCTATACTCGGACAAGTTCGTTGGGCAAAACGATCGGAAAACTCTAAACCCTTTTTTGGGGATTAATCTTTCAAATTTCGAGTTTTTGGGCCCAAAAAGAGTCAGAAAAGCCCCGGATGTAAAATTATGCATGTAATTATAATGCATGTAAAAAGATGGGAATTAGTGAGGCGAAAGTTTTAAGCCCTCCCTCTTCATTCTACCATAAATATTTACAGAGTTATTAAAGAAAATGTATATAGACTAAACACAGTACGTTGTCTTATGGGGGTTTTACATTAGAAAAGCCTGTTATTCATTTGTTGGTGTACTTTTCTCATCCCCAGAAACCTCACGCCTACTCTCAAGCCTGACTGGACCCTCTCATAACCTTATAATGCGCAAATTGTATTCCCAGCATTGCAAATAAACCTAGGAGCATCAGAACAGCCAAAAATCAATATTTTCAGATTTCAATTAAAATTGGAATAAATGTTTTATTTTACACTGATTATGAGTTTCAAAAGTTTTTTATATGGAAATTCACTTCCCTCACGTCAGCGTGCTGCGTGCGAGCTCGTTAATACTTTAGTGTATACCTTAACTATATCTTTCTTCTACTGGCCGATGAATGCGACTGATTTTCCAGTCTTTCAAAAACTATATGGGCACTACGATTAATTTTATCCTCGTTTTCTGTAATACAATTGTAAGTAGAATTGACTGGTTATTTGGCACGATGGAAATTTCAAAGAATCGATAATTCAACTGTAATCTTTGACTACAAGATTTCAGTACGGTTTCCAGTGGCGGACTTACCATAAGGCACATTAGGCACGTGCCTAATGAGGGACGCCCGGCCGCGGCGGCGAGCGACGCGACGCGGCGGCAAGCGGCAGGCGGCGGGCGGCGCGGCTGTCATTGTGTCATTACCAGGATCTGTGTTTCTAGTCAGTGGCGGACTTACCATAAGGCACCCTAGGCACGTGCCTAAGGGCGCCTGACCGCTGCGGCGGGCGACGCGGCGGCAAGCGGCAAGCGGCAGGCGGCGGGCGGCGGGCGGCGCGGCTGTCAGTGTGTCATTACCAGGATCTGTGTTTCTAGTCAGTGGCGGACTTACCATAAGGCACCCTAGGCACGTGCCTAAGGGCGCCTGACCGCGGCGGCGGGCGACGCGGCGGCAAGCGGCAAGCGGCAGGCGGCGGGCGGCGGGCGGCGCGGCTGTCAGTGTGTCATTACCAGGATCTGTGTTTCTAGTCAGTGGCGGACTTACCATAAGGCACCCTAGGCACTGACAGATATTTTACAAAGGTTTGGGAAAGTAAGCGAGACTCTCCAGAGTGTTGATACATCCATTGAATGAGCAAACCGACTTTATGATTCTCTTGTAGAATATATGGACTCCTTTCGTGATATTTTTGACGTATACGAAAAAAGGCAATGACTCGATGTGAATGGTGTGAGTGATTATGACACTTCTTCAAAATGCTTTCAGAAGAGAAAGCGTCGTCCAAATGAAGATAGTGGAGACGAAGTCGTCCTTACAGGGCGAGACAAGTTTAAAGAGGAAACCTTTTATGTTATCACTGACAGACTGAAGAAAAGTGAATTACTAAAAAGAAAAGCGAATTCTATAGTAGCTGACAATTTTCAGTCTTTTCTGACCTTTCAAACACACAACCATCAGTAATTTTAGATCATGCAACAAAACTGCAAAACCTTTACGATACCGACCTTTAGTCATCATTTGGGAGTGAGTGCGTGCATTTTTAAAAATTGATCAAATGCAACAACGTCAAATGCACGCCTCTTTCTATGAGCACGTTCCTCAGAGAAGAGAACTTGCAGGGTACATTTCCTAATGTAGATATCTGAGAATCTGAGAATGTGTTTGTGTAGTGCGGTTAGCAACTGTTCTGCAGAAAGATCATTTTCATCATTAAAGAGGATTAAGTCAAATCTACGTTCTACCCTAAAGAGAGAAAAATTGAATTCTCTTGCAATTCTGAACATTGAAGCCGAGATCCTTAATAATGAAGATTTTGGATTTGAACAATTAATAGAAGAGTTTTCTGTTATTAAAGAAAGGCGTAAACGTTTAATGTAAGAATATACTTTCATAATTCCTTAACAGTTTTGTTTTCGTAGTAAACCTGTTGAACAAAACTTAATATTATATCCCACTTATAAAGAACATTAATGATAATTGTTCACTATTTTGATCATTTCTCCTTGAAGTGAAGCTGGAATAAAACTGTTTGTTTTGTAAGTGGAATAATTGCTGCTCTTTTCGAGCTTCACAAACAAATCAACTGTCAGCCGGGAACGTAAACACGGCTGCGTCCGACGCAGACGTTCAATGTTGGATTTGCCCCGCAAAACTCATTGTGCACTGGCAAGTCCCGCCTCGTAAGAATCGGCTCTATGCATATTTTTCCTAACACTAGTTCGTTCCACAAAAATCATGCACGACAGTTGTTTTTGCAGCTTTTTCGAATTCGAATTGAGATCAGAATCACGCTTTATCGCTTAAAGGCAGTGTTTGAATGATCTGCTTTGAAATGAATTCCGATTGAATTTTAAATATTTTAAATACCGTTTGATGCTCGAGTTAGATTGAAAGGTATAAATAAAATATCGTGCGCCATGACCAGCTCGTGAATAAAATATGTGCGTGTGAATTGCTAAGATGGAAATGTAAAGTTGCAAACGTTCACTGGGTTTAGTTGATGATGAATCCATTAAAAAAGCTATTACAACGCAATAAATGCTTTTTGGTGGTATAATTAACTGGGTTTATTTTGAAGTACAGATGTTATCGAGAATAGCCCTTATTGTTTTAAACACAGCTTTCTTTCTTTAAAACATACAATAAAAGTAAACCCCTTAGTTAAAATGACATACGAACCATAGCTGAATAGAGCAATTATGGGTGTAAATGCGATTTTGTAAACTCTAGGTTTGCCGGTATAGGGGTGGGGCAGGGGTTCTGAAATCTACTCACATAAACATAAAACAACATGTAGCGTCAAGTGAACATCCTGTTACTGTGATAGAAAATAAAAATGGGGTTTCCACCCTGTCTATCACATCTCTATAATATAAACGACGTGTCGCTGCGTTTTGAGAACCATTTATTCTATTAAGCTGGGATTAGTACAACGGTATCCATTTAAGAGCCACACCTTGTATCTTGGGGCTCTCTACCAGCTGGGATTAGTACAACGGTATTCATATAAGAGCCACACCTTGTATCTTGGGGCTCTCTACCAGCTGGGATTAGTACAACGGTATTCATATAAGAACCACACCTTGTATCTTGGGGCTCTCTACCAGCTGACATTAGTACAACGGTATTCATATAAGAGCCACACCTTCTATCTTGGGGCTCTCTACCAGCTGGGATTAGTATAACGGTATTCATATAAGAGCCACACCTTGTATCTTGGGGCTCTCTACCAGCTGGCATTAGTACAACGGTATTCATATAAGAGAGACGCCTTCTATCTTGGGGCTCTCTACCAACGGTATTCATATAAGAGCCACGCCTTGTATCTTGGGGCTCTCTACCAGATGGGTCTTCGAAGCTTCAGTGTTATTCTTATATAGACATTTATTCATATGAAATAATCGTACCATTCAAGTATTAAATAGCCAATATTATAATTTATTTTTCAAAACACGTAGTATGTTATTACTGTTAGATCCCGGCGCGAAAAAGAATGCTCTTTATATAAAACGCCAACACCGGAAGTCCGCAATGAAGCCCGTAGTGACCCTTGTGGCGAGTCCGTCAGTGTCCGTCTGTAGCGGATGTAGTATGGGTGTCTGTAGCTGATGGATTGGTTATAAAATTATGATTTTCATAGAACGGGTTTGCCCATTTCTCATCAGAATGCTTCATGGGGCTGTTAATGGTAGGCCTACCAAGGGCGAATGTGAATAGGATAGGGAGTGGTTATTTTTATTTAAAGGGTGTCTAATCTTTATTTCATGATCATATATTTTACAGTCTGAACAACTAGCTGGCCTTAATTTTAAAGAATTTAACGAAAACCAAAAGTGACACTAGTTGTAAAATACAACATTGTAACAAAACATGGTCAAAGCAATTATTTCAAATCTCCTGCTTAAATTCTCCTTTCGCGTCGATACTTGGAAAATATGAAAAGGTGTCTGCTATTTTGTTTCAATCGCGATATTTTTCGTAATAAAGGGACTCAAGATTGAGGAATAACGGTCTCTTCGCAATACATCAATGAACAACTATGCCACGATTTAACTGTTGTTGTTTCTTGTGTATTCTTTAAGACAGCATACAGTTAGTTATGTAGCATTTGGTTAAATGTATCTTTGATGTTTATACAATACATTCCGTGTATTTTATGTTTCAAAACATGCTATAAGGGTTTTTAGTTATAACTCATAAAATTAAACAGAAAATGGTATTTAGTTAAAATGTTATTGCTATTGGTGGCGAGTTTATGTTGTTTGAACATTCGGTGCGGACATTTGCTATCACAGGTTACCTGCAAATTACCTGTCGAAAACTAGGTAAATGTGATAAATGTTTTCCGATCAAATGTGAGTGTAATTATAGAAATTTTAGCTAAAATAAGTACGCTTTAATTGACACCTTATGCACAAGAAAATAGTATATTATATAAACATCATAAATGCTATGCTTTACTCATATCACTTTACATTATATTCTTGACTATAGCAACAAATTTAAATTATCACTTTTACATACCGTTACATAAAATACGGTAAAATTATTATTTAAAAAGTTAAACAAATATTTTTAATACAGTAAAAACTTGGTTGAATAACTTCTAAAGAATTATTGTTCACTCCGAGTGTCTTAACAATTTGTAATACAATATTTATTTCCGCCTGTGACGACAAAGCCTCGGTACAGCGGGGTGTTATTTCACTCTGATGTGATTTAACGCGCTGAACTGAGTAAAATGTTTTAAAAATTATCAAACAACAAGGCCTTTGAAACGTTCTACTTGTAAATCAAAACCATTTAATTATAGTTTGCAAATATCCTGCTCGTTTTATTGTGTATTCGTAGTATATTAAATACAGTAGATAATCATGATCGGTTTGACAGTTCGGTAAAAACAAAGAAACGTCAATATTCCAACAGCGATAACACAGAGAAAACATGTGTCCGGTTTGATTTGACTGACTCCCTTTGATTGTGACATCGACATTTATTTAATTTACTTTATTTACAGTTCGACGGCCGCAGTTCGTGTAAAGGGTGATGGAGTTCCACATTTAACACAATATGTACCACATTTAGTCTCGTTTAACACCGACTATATAGAGTTGTCCTTACTTGGGGTCCAGCGGGCCATCATATTGCATACAGTGGGCGTTGCAGACGTGGGGTGGGAATCCGCCGTAGTTAGTGCCCACCGGACTACAGAGCCGGCCTACCTCAGTGACACGGAATAATAGTAAAACCGACATTAACAGTTACATCGAAAACATATTTATGAGTCATCACTCGAAGTTGCCAGACATCTTGGAGTTTTGTTCCATAAGGTCAATCTTAACTTTGTGCCTCCGTTACTCCTTACCCGAACCGAACGTCACAAAACATTCGTTTGAATGCCAAAATAAAGGTGTAGTGGTTCTCAAGGAAATCAAACTTTCGATTTCATTAATTTGGGCTTTATAATGTTGTAATAAATTGTTCTATTTTCAACTATATTACTGTACAGTTTCTCATTATTTTAATTAATTTGTGAGAAAATTCAAATAATAAATTGTACTTCACTAAAGGACGACAAACCTTTAATTTGACACCAAAATGAATTACATGTGACGATCAGGTGAGGAGTAACGGAGGCATAAAGTTAATATTGGTATTGGGACAACGCTCTAGGTGGCGGCGTCTGGCAACTTTCCGCGATAAGAACTGTTAAGGACGGAAAATCAGGCAAAAAACTGCATATGCAATACCGTATCATTCGAGTAGTTTTCAATACATTAAAAGGTTTTCAATATGGTGGCAATTAGTTGTTAAAAGCTCGTACGCGCAACCTACACTGGTAACACACTTTTAACAAGACGAAAGACGAGCTAAGAAATCCGTATTATTAAAATAATTTCTTAATTTTTGATCTGCGATTTTCGACCCATAAAATTATTATTTTGTATACATACTTACTCTCTAGATGTGTCTTTTGGAATTAAAAAAAAACTCCACATTCGCCCCATAGACTTTTAAAGATCCAATGTTAATGTAATGGAAGTATATTTTATTTAGCTAGTCAGCTGGCTATAATGTAAATAAGTTTTAAATGTCTGGATCTATGCCTGCTACATCCACATGCGGAGAACGGGACACCGGCTAGCCTGGAATTAAAAAACTACAACCGAGATACTAGCTGTAGTATTTATAACCGAGTTCACTAGCTGTAGTAATTATAACCGAGTTCACTAGCTGTAGTATTTATAACCGAGATCACTAGCTGTAGTATTTATAACCGAGATCACTAGCTGTAGTATTTATAACCGAGTTCACTAGCTGTAGTATTTATAACCGAGATCACTAGCTGTAGTATTTATAACTGAGTTCACTAGCTGTAGTATTTATAACCGAGTTCACTAGCTGTAGTATTTATAACCGAGATCACTAGCTGTAGTATTTATAACCGAGTTCTCTAGCTGTAGTATTTATAACCGAGATCATTAGCTGTAGTATTTATAACCGAGTTCACTAGCTGTAGTATTTATAACCGAGTTCACTAGCTGTAGTATTTATAACGGAGATCACTAGCTGTAGTATTTATAACGAGTTCACTAGCTGTAGTATTTATAACCGAGTTCACTAGCTGTAGTATTTATAACCGAGATACTAGCTGTAGTATTTATAACCGAGGTCACTAGCTGTAGTATTTATAACCGAGATACTAGCTGTAGTATTAATAAACGAGATCACTAGCTGTAGTATTTATAACCGAGATCACTAGCTGTAGTATTTATAACCGAGATCACTAGCTGTAGTATTTATAACCGAGTTCACTAGCTGTAGTATTTATAACCGAGTTCACTAGCTGTAGTATTTATAACCGAGTTCACTAGCTGTAGTATTTATAACCGAGTTCACTAGCTGTAGTATTTATAACCGAGATCATTAGCTGTAGTATTTATAACCGAGATCATTAGCTGTAGTATTTATAACCGAGTTCACTAGCTGTAGTATTTATAACCGAGTTCACTAGCTGTAGTATTTATAACCGAGATCACTAGCTGTAGTATTTATAACCGAGTTCACTAGCTGTAGTATTTATAACCGAGTTCACTAGCTGTAGTATTTATAACCGAGATCATTAGCTGTAGTATTTATAACCGAGTTCACTAGCTGTAGTATTTATAACCGAGTTCACTAGCTGTAGTATTTATAACCGAGATCACTAGCTGTAGTATTTATAACCGAGTTCACTAGCTGTAGTATTTATAACCGAGTTCACTAGCTGTAGTATTTATAACGGAGATCACTAGCTGTAGTATTTATAACGAGTTCACTAGCTGTAGTATTTATAACCGAGTTCACTAGCTGTAGTATTTATAACCGAGATACTAGCTGTAGTATTTATAACCGAGTTCACTAGCTGTAGTATTTATAACCGAGATACTAGCTGTAGTATTAATAAACGAGATCACTAGCTGTAGTATTTATAACCGAGTTCACTAGCTGTAGTATTTATAACCGAGATCATTAGCTGTAGTATTTATAACCGAGTTCACTAGCTGTAGTATTTATAACCGAGTTCACTAGCTGTAGTATTTATAACGGAGATCACTAGCTGTAGTATTTATAACGAGTTCACTAGCTGTAGTATTTATAACCGAGTTCACTAGCTGTAGTATTTATAACCGAGATACTAGCTGTAGTATTTATAACCGAGGTCACTAGCTGTAGTATTTATAACCGAGATACTAGCTGTAGTATTAATAAACGAGATCACTAGCTGTAGTATTTATAACCGAGATCACTAGCTGTAGTATTTATAACCGAGATCACTAGCTGTAGTATTTATAACCGAGTTCACTAGCTGTAGTATTTATAACCGAGTTAACTAGCTGTAGTATTTATAACCGAGTTCACTAGCTGTAGTATTTATAACCGAGTTCACTAGCTGTAGTATTTATAACCGAGTTCACTAGCTGTAGTATTTATAACCGAGATCATTAGCTGTAGTATTTATAACCGAGTTCACTAGCTGTAGTATTTATAACCGAGTTCACTAGCTGTAGTATTTATAACCGAGATCACTAGCTGTAGTATTTATAACCGAGTTCACTAGCTGTAGTATTTATAACCGAGTTCACTAGCTGTAGTATTTATAACGGAGATCACTAGCTGTAGTATTTATAACGAGTTCACTAGCTGTAGTATTTATAACCGAGTTCACTAGCTGTAGTATTTATAACCGAGATACTAGCTGTAGTATTTATAACCGAGTTCACTAGCTGTAGTATTTATAACCGAGATACTAGCTGTAGTATTAATAAACGAGATCACTAGCTGTAGTATTTATAACCGAGATCACTAGCTGTAGTATTTATAACCGAGTTCACTAGCTGTAGTATTTATAACCGAGTTCACTAGCTGTAGTATTTATAACCGAGATCACTAGCTGTAGTATTTATAACCGAGTTCACTAGCTGTAGTATTTATAACCGAGTTCACTAGCTGTAGTATTTATAACGGAGATCACTAGCTGTAGTATTTATAACCGAGTTCACTAGCTGTAGTATTTATAACCGAGTTCACTAGCTGTAGTATTTATAACCGAGATACTAGCTGTAGTATTTATAACCGAGTTCACTAGCTGTAGTATTTATAACCGAGATACTAGCTGTAGTATTAATAAACGAGATCACTAGCTGTAGTATTTATAACCGAGTTCACTAGCTGTAGTATTTATAACCGAGATCACTAGCTGCAGTATTTATAACCGAGATACTAGCTGTAGTTTTTATAACCGAGATCACTAGCTGTAGTATTTATAACCGAGATCACTAGCTGTAGTATTTATAAACGAGATCACTAGCTGTAGTATTTATAACCGAGATCACTAGCTGTAGTATTTATAACTACTAGCTGTAGTATTTATAACCGAGTTCACTAGCTGTAGTATTTATAACCGAGTTCACTAGCTGTAGTATTTATAACGGAGATCACTAGCTGTAGTATTTATAACGAGTTCACTAGCTGTAGTATTTATAACCGAGTTCACTAGCTGTAGTATTTATAACCGAGATACTAGCTGTAGTATTTATAACCGAGTTCACTAGCTGTAGTATTTATAACCGAGATACTAGCTGTAGTATTAATAAACGAGATCACTAGCTGTAGTATTTATAACCGAGTTCACTAGCTGTAGTATTTATAACCGAGATACTAGCTGTAGTATTTATAACCGAGTTCACTAGCTGTAGTATTTATAACCGAGATACTAGCTGTAGTATTAATAAACGAGATCACTAGCTGTAGTATTTATAACCGAGTTCACTAGCTGTAGTATTTATAACGGAGATCACTAGCTGTAGTATTTATAACCGAGTTCACTAGCTGTAGTATTTATAACCGAGTTCACTAGCTGTAGTATTTATAACCGAGATACTAGCTGTAGTATTTATAACCGAGTTCACTAGCTGTAGTATTTATAACCGAGATACTAGCTGTAGTATTAATAAACGAGATCACTAGCTGTAGTATTTATAACCGAGTTCACTAGCTGTAGTATTTATAACCGAGATCACTAGCTGCAGTATTTATAACCGAGATACTAGCTGTAGTTTTTATAACCGAGATCACTAGCTGTAGTATTTATAACCGAGATCACTAGCTGTAGTATTTATAAACGAGATCACTAGCTGTAGTATTTATAACCGAGATCACTAGCTGTAGTATTTATAACTACTAGCTGTAGTTTTTATAACCGAGATCACTAACTGTAGTATTTATAACCGAGATCACTAGCTGTAGTATTTATAAACGAGATTACTAGCTGTAGTATTTATAACCGAGATCACTAGCTGTAGTATTTCGTATTGCTGTTAAACGTCCTTTACGAATCACGTTGCCTCTTGAGCGCTCCTTTGCTGGCAGATTACTTATTTAGTGTTGTTTAATGAGGGTGACTATAACCTGTATTCACCACGCGTCACGTCGCATCCGTGTATCGTGTCCCCGTGTCTGACACGACACCTCACACCACACACCACACACCAGGGGCGCACCACCCCGCCTCACCACGCCCTGCTGCCGTGCGACAATTAATCCACGAGTCGCAGTGGGTCACCTAGTTCCACAAATAGAGCGGCAATTCACGCGTGGCAAGGGTAACGAGCAAAACCATTATGCATTAATCAAGTGACGCGCGAGATGGGAAACTAGACCTTGCACATTTAATTATATTTATCATCCTCCAGTAATTTATTATCGATCGCTTTATGATGCAGAACTAAGAAAGCGACTATTTACTTTACCCTCGAACTGCATACACTAGTTTTCCAACGACTGCAATTTCGGATACCACAAACATGCAAAACTTCACTTTCAATATGTCTCAATTCACGAGATTGAGGTTATAAACACCGGGTCAGTTAGTTTGGTCCAAAGGGACCAAACACATACTACGTAACGCACTTAAGGGGGGGGAGGGGGTATGGCGTAGCGTTATATGGGGGAGGGGGGTTTGAATCAACGTTACGTAACTCACAAATATTAACTTTAAGAGCTGGCACACTCCCGTTTCTATTGATACTGTTATAAATCTTTCAAAATTAAAAAATATTTCCGTCACACTACTTTAATAACAGTTAAAACTAAAAATAAATAAATAACGTGTTTTGAGCAAGTTCTGCATTGCTTTACACATATTTTTTGTGTTGTTTTAGAGTGTAAAATCATGACTTAATACAGTATTGCTCAATGCCATCCACATCTTTTTCTTTGTATACATTTTGTTTGAAATAAGTTATTAACAGATGTTGTTAAAAGCAAGTCATTTAAAGTATAATGATTCATTGAAATCCATATTCCAAATTGCTGGGAAAACGATGTTTAAAAGGTTTAAGCTGTTTTAAAGCCTACTACGATTGAGTTACTTAACACATTGGGGGCGAGGGGTGGGGGGTTATGGTGCGTTACATGAAGGAGTGATCTGAAATGACGAAAAAATGCGATGCGTAATATGTGTATGGCCCCAAAGCAACTATCAATCAGCTGTCAAATAGCTGTCAGCTAGCGGAAAAGTAAAGCGCAGCGAGAGAAGAAAGACTTTTCGCTTGCTCAACAGAAAACAGCTGTTTTACGATGCATTTTTAGATCGTAAAGAAACACTTTAGGTTGTACGAAAAAACTTTTCAGTCGGTGAACAATAGTTTCTCCGTCTACCTATTTCTCCCATAAGATCAATGTTAATTTTCAAAGCCTTCCTCAACGAAATATCCGAAACCGATGATGATATATGGTTCTTTTTAAAGAGAAAAATATATACCTAACGTTTTCAGTGAGCAGAATTTCCATAGGCTAACACAAATAGGTCACCCATAAAAAATCCGTAAATACTAAATATTTTTTAACCATTTGAACATTTATTATTTGTGACATCGAAATATTGGTCACTGAAATCGCTAGGTATGTGTTTGCTCTTTAAAATGGGCCATCAATCAAATATATCCGTTAATATGTTGAAGAGGGTCGGGCTTTGAAAGTTAACATTGGCCTTATGGGGGAAGCAGGTAGAAACGCCAAACGTTTCTACAAGCGAAGCGCCTTCTTAACAAACGAGGTTGTCTCCTAAAAAACCAGTAGTAACGTTGTCGATAACATCATCACGGAGGAAATTTGTGCCTAACCGTAATACTTTATTAGAAATATAAAATTAAAATCGATAACGGCTATTGCTTTAGCAATAGGTTAAGGTTTAATAAATTACAATTAAAGTATTCGCGATTTGAACATCTCTAGAAATCGCGAAGACAACAGAAGGAACACGAGTTACAAAACCCCTCTGGCCGAAGAACACATTTCCGCGGGAGGTATCAATAACCGAAGGGTTTATCTTTCGCCAGTAAGTAGCGTCAAATAGAATTCCTGTATCATCCCGAGGCCCATTGTTGATCGTCCCCGCCTCTTCCCTGTTCGCGCCCTGGGAGTCGACCGAGACCTTCGATATTTCAACAGTCGGAGTAAGAGTAATAGAATAAAACCGGGTCGAAGAGGTCCCCTTGTGTCTTTCCTCAGCTATAAAATTATACGTTGGGATAGGAGAAAATGGCATCCCAAGGTATTTCTTACCTTTCCCGATATAAACACTCAAGGGCTTGAATTGAAAATGTAATAATTCTTTCCATTTAAAGTTGTTATTTTCAAATTAGAGAATTCCTCGAATAACGTCAAAATCTTTCAGAAATTGAAATTCAGAATCCCTTGTAAAATAATATAAATTACGAGCTTAAACCACTAATAATACGAAATTAAGCATAAACTCACAACAATTTTTCGAAGAAGGAAATGCTTTGAACCTTTTATCAAGTCGAAAGTAAAGGTAGCACTTACAAGGGAATGAACGCTTTCAGCCTTAAGAGCTCACATTTCGGTTAAAACACTTTACCGGGAACGAACGCTAACGTGGAGAACAGCGAGCCTATCATTCGATCCCTCGATTACGGGTAAGCCAACCCTTTACTTTAATTATGATAATGTGCCGCAACGAGTTAGTGATTTTATATTCATGTCGTCGAGAAGATTGAATACGCTTGAGCCATTATCAAAACAACTATTTCTAACAGTAAAAATTAAACTTGTAATTTAATATAATTCAAATTTTTAATTCAGTTACATTTTTATTAATAACAAATTGGTTATGTGTTAATGGCTTAAGCGTACACAATCCTCAAAACATCAATGAGCAAAAAACATGAGCATTGCAGTGTGCAACATATTTTTTGTAAGAACACAACCTTAAGATCAACAAAGTCACTACGACAAGAGGGGATATGGAACATAAATTTAACATAAAACACTCTTAACTTGCGTACTTATTGAGGTATTCCTATGTAGGTTATTGTTTAAAAAAACTACAGATCAAA
This sequence comes from Allygus modestus, assembly GCA_963675035.1. NCBI lineage: Eukaryota > Metazoa > Arthropoda > Insecta > Hemiptera > Cicadellidae > Allygus > Allygus modestus. The sequence goes on along the minus strand of OY776113.1, from coordinate 35,149,284 downwards.
ACAATCTAGAGCATGGTAATTGTCAATAGAAATATAGAGGCAACAACGCAGAATACCGAAAGGGAGAGGTTAAATACTAACACTAACCATTTTTAAAATACGCAGTATAGTAATTGTTATTGAAGATCATATCTAGTACATCTATTAACTGAGAACACATAAGTATTCGTGGTAAATGCGCCGCAATATCGAGGTGGTATGGGAGGAGGGGGGGGGGTAAGGTTACATCGGAATAGCTGCCAGTATTAAGCTAAGCTGATATTCATAATTGTGCTTAGTCTGCTGTAATGATCCTCTATTCAGAGTAGAACACCGTACTTGTAAATAGCATAAACAAATTGTTTAATAAGCTAGTTCTAAATAAATTACATCATTTGATGAGTAACAGTTTACAGTTTGCGTTTACAGTTTAAAATAATTACGTAGCTTAATGTCACTGAAAATAACATTACCGTTCTCAATAAAACACATTATACCTCATCCATTCACCTCTTGGCAAAATTGAAAAAGGTTTCCAAATTACTTTCTTGCACTTTAAATGGTCTTTGTTCAAAGGTCTGATCAAGAGAAAGTTGGATTGACCCACTCTGTAATTGATTTCTGGTAAGGGGGGGAATTTTAGTAGTAAAATAACAAAATTAATACATTTTTTGTTGGTCATATCATTATATTAAATAAACATAGAGATGCCTAGTTTGCGGCATTCATTTTATTTTTTTACCCTCTTTAAAATTATATGAAACTTGTTAGGGGTTGCTATTTTAAAAATAAAAACTACTCCCAGCAACCCCTATTTAGGGGTGAGGGTTGAAACCCTTAGCCACTTAAAAATACTTTGATTCTTGCCAGTAACATTTACCAAAGATTGTTTGAGTATTTATAGTCGTTCAAAAATTAAGAGGGGGGCCTTTATGGGACACCCGGTTTAGTTGATAAACAAAGCTTAATGAATCTTCTTAAATTCTAGCGAGATATCCCCTTGCAGAAAATACAATTAAAATACCTGGGAATCAAACAGTTGCATAAAACTCGCTGTTTTATCACAACTATATATACAGATATCTCGACTATATTACAGGACTGTAGATACATATATCTAGACCATATAACAGGACTGTAGATACAGATATCTGAACTATATCACAATGCTATAGATACAGATATCTGCACTATATAAGAGGACTATAAAAAGTATATCTGGACTTTATAACAGGACTATAGATACAGATATCTGGACTATATAACAGGACTACAGATATAGTTATCTGGACCGTATCTATAGTTCTGGTGTTTTATGGGGAACTTAACTCCCTCCATTAATGCAAATACGATTAAGTAGTCCTCTGGTTAAATTAAAATGGGTTATTAGATTAACATGAAATATAGTAACGGCTGGATGGATACAAACGACAGATAGACAGGGACATTTTAGACAAAAGATTAACATAGATAGATAGATAGATAGATTAACATTTTTTGACAAAAAATTAATTATTATTATTAGATTCCGCATTTTAGTAACCGGGGATTTATGGAGCTCGTGTCTATGGTACACCGTGCACTTGTCAGGGAAATGTTAAAAGTGGAGCTTTCTCTTAAATCAACATTTTAATTTTTAAAGAGTGTTTTGATTATTAAAAATCGTCGCGTTCAGTGGGCATCTTACAAAATAATCCGATAAAAGCGTTACTAAGGTTCGAAAACGTTTTCCGCAAATAAAATGTGTGGATGGATGGCGACACGGAGCAATTCCAGGCGCGCGGGGTTGTGACCGCAAGACACAGTGGCAATCTCCACCCCTAAACCCTCTCCCCCTCGCCGACCCCCCCACACCCAAACACGGAATACGCATCACTCAAACCTAACACCCACATATTTCCATGTTTTTATTAAATTTCTTTCACCCTGTTATATTCCATGTTGCCTTCACCAAATTTATTTCATGATGTGTTGTTTTTGTGGCCGCAACAAAAAGTCGCGTGACCATTTCTCAAAAAATTGCATTCGTCGGGGTTTGTCGTGTTAGTGTAATTTATGTGTGACTAACTGTATTATTTTTAAAGACAATTATTCAAGCTCTCTTTATTTTTATTTGACAAACGATTATATCGTGCTGTAACGAATTTCAAACTGCATCTTTATTGGTATTACACATTTCAAACTGTGTCATTATTGCTATTAACGAATGTTAAACTGTGTCGTCATTCCTATAATTAATTTCAAACTGTGTCTTTAATGTTATGACGAAGTTCAAACTGTGTCATTATTGATATTACCGAATTTTATCTGTGTCATTACTGCTATTAACGAATTTCATACCATGTTGTTATTGCTAAAACGAATTTCATACTGTGTCGTTATTCCTACAACGGATTTAAAACTGTGTCTTTATCGGTATAACGAATTTCATACTGTGTCATTCATTATTGCTATAAACGAATGTCAAACTATGTCGTCATTCCTATAATGAATTTCAAACGGTGTCTTTAATGTTATAACGAATTGTAAACTGTGTCATTATTGATATTAACGATTTTCATACTATGTTGTTATTGCTAAAACGAATTTCAAACTGTGTCGTTATTACTATTGACGAATATCACACTGTGTAAATAACCATAACCGATTTACGACATATGTCTTAGTTACTTTACATTTAATTTACAATAATCTTATTTTAAACACGATTTGGCGGATGTTAAAAAGTCTCAAATTCTGAATCGATTTTGGCTAATTAGGCGTGAAAGAAATTGAAATAATCTGCTGTTGATGCGCATTTAAGGATTCAATTTTTCAAATTTGTGTCACGCGCGCGCCGTCAGAGTTCTGTCCATAAGAATATGATTCGACACGATTTCACTTCAACTGAATACGCAAGTAGCTGTCAATATAGTAGATCAGTGGAGAAACAATAGATTTAGAGCTAAGGAAATACTGGAGTAGTGGTAATATAATGGTTTTACGCCAAAAAACCCACGTCCGGAAAAAAATGGCCGAGAAAACCCGTTGATTTCCCGTAAACTGAAAACCAAGTTCGAATGATCAGATTTTGGACCAACATCCAATCTTACAGCAAAACCCACATCTGGAAAAAATGGCCGATAAAACCCATCAATTTTCCGCCAACTAAAAATCCAAGTCCGAAGAATTATTTTTTTGGACCGACATTCGAACTTTGCTGTTAATAAATATTGCTTAAATTACATGTTACATAGTAAAAAGTACCATAGTCAACAATAATCAATCACAAAAGGTCCTTATTATAAGTAGTGTAAATTGGATATTTTTATGGACGCGGCTGCGGCGGTAGTACACTTTTTACCTCCTTTTGTCTACACTTTTATATCTTTAGTAAGTGTATCTTTGTGTGTGTGTGTATTAATACCCATTACAAAATGTGCATATATAAAATATTTTTTTTCAGATTTGTTATTGCTCTAGGCTACTGTAAACTCCAAAAATTCATTTGAATACATCCTTTGCTGAAATCCACGTGTTCTGGCTACTTGGGAACCCAAGCCATTTGACATATAATAAATCACACTTCCTGCTAATTACTTTCCCTACCAAATACATGTATTTATATTTGGTCTTTAACAATTCTTCTGTATAAAATCCTCCCTTTATTATATTGCCGTTTTCATCTTTCAAAATATAAGTCACCAGCTTTGTTTTCTTAACTTCTGCTACTGAAAACAATTAACTTCGGAAGTAACTCCAACGATTTATAACTCCATTGTGCACTAAACTCTCTATATAACCAATTTTTTAAAGTTCTCTGGAATCTTCCCACATTAGCCGCCTTAGTTGTAGAATATGTGCGACAGTGATTAGTGTTTAACTTATCCATTAATTTAGTAAAATGTATTAAATAACTCTTTTCCATTATCGGATTCAATATTTTTAATTCCCTTTGGTAGATTAGTCTTTATGGCTTCTGTGACTACTAATCCAGCCTTATACGTTAGCGGCGCGGCACAGGCTTTTTTTAGAAAATGTGTCTAGTTAAGTTAAAATATATTTATTCCCAGAATTCTCTCTAGCATAAATCTGCGTATTTATTAAATCTATCAGTACAGTTTCGTTTATACCCAATACTTTAACAGACCTTATAACAGAATTCTTTCTCACAGGCTTATGCAACTCATAAGCAATTTTTCCATTTTTATTCTTTCTTTCTTCAATTTTATCATCACTTTCTGTTGGAAATATTTTTCCATCAGCATCAATTAATATATCATCGGTCATTCTTGTATATACATAGTTTTTTGGTGTATATGGTCTATTATCTATATACTTAAATCCGCTCACAGATGTGGCATCGCCAACTAACAAATCAAGATTGTACGCCATCAAATCAAATAACCCGCATATTTAAATATTCTATCTGTAACACCAAACCACACAGCCTGTGACATTAAACAAATGTCATCATCATATTCCCCCTTTGGTAGATAGATTCCTTGTGAATTGTTGTTCAGCATCCCGATATTTTTCTTCTTTATCAAACATCATTACATTGTACTCTTTATCCCCCTGTTTAGTTATGCTTTTCTCACCCTTTGTTAATATTTGACCTACCACTGCTACATATGTTGTCAATACACCTTGTTGTGTATTTGTTATTTGTTTAAAGTTGGCATTACACTTATCCTCATTATTTAATGTAATAATCTGACTTTTTATAACACAATTGTTGTCATTCTCAGCAGATTTTACATTAGTTATAGGATAATCTTTAGCGTAAAGTTTTTATTGTCAAAATTCAATGTTATAGTCTGGCCCTTTGTAACACATTCTTTATCATTTATAGCATGTTTAACATTAACCAACCTTTTATAATTAAAATTCCATTCGCCTAAATTTGATTTAGGTATTTGTGAGAGACAGCATCATTATTATCCGTACCAAAAAGTAAATTTCCATTTTTTTTAGCATCCCACTTATTTTATTTGGGTTCCTTATTTTCTTTACATTCTAAAAATTCGTATTTATTTCCACCCTGTTTTAACAAACTCTCCTCATATTTTAATTTTTGATTCACAACTGCTACGTCACTTGACAAAGTTCCAGGTAAGATGTTTATTAATTGGTTATTTTTACCATAAAACGTATTATTATTTAATGTTATAGTCTGATGATTTGTAACACAATCATTATCATCAACACCGCTTTTTACACGAACTAGCCTTTTATTTCCAAAATACCAAATACCTATACTTTTGTTGGTACTTGAGATACATTTGCAGTATTACGACTTTCTTTACCTTATCCCACATTACTAATTGTATGGTGTTTAGCGTCCCAATTGTTTTCTTTTAGTTCTAAAAAATCCATATTTACTATCCCCCTGTACAAAGGCACCATCTTTCCTCATTAAAGTACGTTGTAAAATTGGGTCTTCGTCTAAATTTTCAGCACTCTTAACATTCCCAATCTTTTGTTTCTAGCATTCCAAACATTTGTCTCCGATTCTAAAAATTAATATTTATTATTGTCTTGTACAAAAGCACCATCTTATCTTATTAAACATTGCTCTAATGTCACCCAAACAACATCACCCATCGTCTAACAAATAACAAACAACAACATCACAAACAACACAGTGGCACAGTGGCAGTGTTTTTAGTGGTGTTAATAACAAATTAACATCGTCTAAACTTTCACCCCTCACCACATTCCCAATCTTTCGCTTCTTATCGTTCCACTTATTACTTTGGGATTCTAAAAATTCATATTTATTTTACTTTGTACAAAGGCATTTTACATTTTATTTTACACGTTATTATTTTTACGAAATAAGCCTATAAGACTATAAGTATACTGAAACTAAACTTAATTTACGATAAGATGACTATCTTGCAAAATACAATTTTTACCTATGACATTGTTTTCTAGGGGCGGTCCCACCCCTATTCGAATTGGTTCACTAATTATTAAACTTAAACCCACCACAACAAAAATCTGTTGAAAGGATTTTTATTCTACAGCATACGTTGATTTATTGTGAACATATCAATACGTATAATTACAACAAATAACAATCTTTTTGGTATTTAACAAAACATACATGTGTGCAAGTGCAAGTCACCGAGAAACAGCCTGACACTTGGAGGGTTACAAATTTCTTCATTATTTACCCAAGCTTAGCACCGTGGTGAACTCAACTTGACAATAGATACGAAGTGAGTTGCCGCGCGCGGTGAAAACGCTACGTGTAGAATGGCTGGGCGGGATTCCCATCGTGGGATTGACGCCGACGTCCGCGTCAGCTCCGCGCTCCCGCCTCCTGACGCGTCCTCCTGCGACGGGAATCCGCTCGTGTAGAGAAGCCAATCTAACCCAATGTTCCTGTCGAGCGCGCGGCCCCGACGCGGGAATCCAGTCGCGGTTTTCCCGCTCGTGTAGAATGGGCCTTTGTCATATATATTTTTTATATGACAAGTAATTGCAGTTTATTCTCCATTAAAGTCAATTGGTTTATCGTCTTGATCTGCAAATGTAATACTAACAACATCTAAACTTATCTTATTAAGTGGAAAATATATAATATTTCTTGGAACCTCAATAATTTTGTGTCCGGGGGAGCTTCTGGATAAAAGCTGTGTATAGTGTGTGATCTGTCAACTTTTAAATAAGATCCATTCGCAATATTACACTTTACTCTAATCACATTTATGTTATTTATGTTAATTTTATTTACAGATTTAAATACCACAACGGGCGTAGACATACCGTGGAATCCTAATAAAGCAGACCCTAAACAGGGTTTCGTAAAATCAAACACTTGGCTTGAATGTAGTGTGGCTTTCATAGTTTTACTATCGGCTAAAAGTAGAAAGTCTGGGAGTTGCTTTCTAATTTCCATCGCAAGCTCAAACACTTCGCAAGTCTCTTCCGAAATTTCTATTACATTTGGAGCTTTGTGATCGTAATAATACACAACCTCACCCTCTTCTAAAGTTAATTTGGTGTCTTTAAGTTTAATTAATTTTGGAATTATCCCTTTGAAAAATATAAGTTTTACTTTAGTCCTTTTAATTAATGCTACATTATTTTGAGTAATAACTTCAATTTTAACACCATATGCTTGGTTCAATGCATCGGCAATTACTGTCCCTTTTGGTGTTGTTATTTTCTGTACTTTATAATATGTCCAAGTATTTAGTCAATTTGGTGTCTTTAAGTTTATTTAATTTTGGAACTAGCCCCTTGAAAAATATAAGTTTTACTTTAGTACTAATTAATGCAACATTATTTTGTGTAATAACTTCAATTTTACCACCAAATGCTTGGTTTAATGCATCGACAGTTACTGTCCCTTTTGGTGTTGTTATTTTCTGTACTTTATTATGTGTCAAAGGATTTAGTGTTTTTTAACATTAAATATAGAATTATAACTTTGCAAACTACCAACCCAATTACATAATCACCATTAAGTTCCATGTGAGGAAAGAACACCGTCTTTAATTCTGGCTCTGTACCCGAAAACGTTATGGTAAATGAATCCATTTTTATAAACTAACATTTTTAGAAATGATAAACATAAAATTCCAGACATGGAACTATTTAAATCTTGTATTTGATCAGTTGTATAGTAGATTTTGGACGGTATAAAATATTCAATTACCTCTTCTTTTGGAGGTTGTATTCCGAATGGGTCAAAATAAATTACAATATTTTTATTTTTACGGTGTGCTGTCCAATGTGTACCCCTGGATGTGCTGTATAAATTAACTATTCCGCACTCTTTTACTTTTGGTTTCTGATTTTTAACTCGTTTTTTAGGTACACTCCCCGAAAGTGGGGCACGTCTTTTGATGCCTCTAACAGCTGAAAGTTGTCCATTTTTTTAATTACTAAATTTTAATCCTATTCCCATCTTTGCTTTAGCTTAATCAAATTTGTCATAGTATACGCCGCAGCCTTTTCAGCCAGATTAGCGTCTTTTACAGTAACTCTAGTCCAGGCTTGGTCAGCTAATCTCATATCTGCCTTGATCCGAGCGGTGGTGTCGGAATTAATCATGTAAAATATGGCATGCTCTTTAAAATAAGAGTCTAGCTTATTTTTGAAGGTACATTCTTGGCTAATCTTCCACGTATATTAGTGCCTGGTCCACAATAAGAATATGATGGTAAGTGTCAAAGAAAGGAAAATTTGTTTAATAGGGTATTTAACAACCCCCGACCTTTATATGGCTTTAAGAATAATCCTTTACCTTGGACCTTTCCACACTTTTTCATTTTTACTATATAAAAAATGTCATTTATTCAACAAAAGGACAAGTTTAATATAGCACATAAAGAAAATACACCAAAAGAAGTTGGGTCAATTTCCTAATAATATTCGTTGTGTTATATGTGGCCCCAGTGGAAGTGTAATTTATATATAATATCAAAATCATTAAAACAAGAAATTTATAAAAAATAAATATTTCGTCTCAGTGACGAAGTGAAATTACACACATTTGCTGACTGTGAAATCACACCAAATGACGTAGAACCACACTCAGTTGTTGTGTTTGATGATATTAATAGTCCAAATATCTCACCATTTTTCTCAATGGGCCGACATAAACACATTAATAGTTTTCATTTCTGTAAATCTTACAGCAAAGAACATATACATTTACGTGATAATGTTAATTTCCTAATATTATTTAAAAAAGACGATTTAAATCTAAAACATGTGTTTAACAACCAGGTGGGGAATGACTTTTCATTCAACTAATTTATAAATCTCTGCCACCAATGCTGGGATAGGTCTAAATAAGGCTATTTCGTAACAGACAAGGAAAGGCCAAAGAATAATGGCAAATACAGATTTATGCTTGAATTTTATGATGACCAAGGGCAAGAGTGTTGATGCAATCCAGAATAAACCTCTTGTCATCATCAAAAGAGAGTACCTTTTTATTCATCGTTAATGTTCGAAGATAGTGGTTTGAGGATTTTATTCTTGTGATATTTTCATAGTAATCTTCCCCGGTTTGTAGACAGTTTAAGTAATGTTAGTGTCATAAGAGATGTTTAACTGTAGCATTGTCAGCACCCTTTACCGTTTTAAACCTTTGCTATTATATGGTAATTTTACATACAAGAGTTGGGGACTATAACAAATAAAAAAATCAGTTAAATTGAACGGTAAAATACGACGTTGGCAATTGGTACTATAGCAATTTACAAAATATTCTTTAAACAAATTTGGAAATTATAGGTTGTATTTACTTATGCATTGGCCTAGGACAGTATCATATCCAAGATACAATCAAATCGGACAGTAAATAAAGAATCTGGCAATTGCCACTACAGTAATTGACAAAATATTGTTTAAATAATATTTGGAAATTATAGGTTGTATTTACTATAGCTTTGGACAATAACATATCTAAATTACCGACAATTGGACCATAAACACCAAAGTTAGTTTTTGTGTTTACATATACACTAAAATCTAAAGCAATAACAAATCTGAAAATTTGTATTTATTTATATTTATTACATATATGTGTATATATACAATTTTGGAATGGGTATTAAACACACACACACACACATAGATATACATACTAAAGATATAAAAGGGTAGACAAAAGGAGGTAAAAAGTGTAGTACTACCGCCGCAGCCGCGTCCATAAAAATATCCGATGCACACTACTAATAATAAGGAATATGTTGTGATTGATTACTGTTGATTATGGTACTTTTAAGCAATACTTATAAACAGCAAAGATCGAGTGTCAGTCCAACAAAAAAATTCTTCGGACTTGGTTTTTTCAGTTGGTGGAAAATCTATGGGTTTTCTTGGCCATTTTTCCGGATGTGGGTTTTGTTGTGAGATCGGGCGTTGGTCCAAAAACTGATCATTCGGACTTGGTTTTCAGCTGACGGGAAATCGATGGGTTTTCTCGGCCATTTCTTTCCGAATGCGGTTTTTTTTGGCGTAAAACCATTATATTACTACTACTTACTGGACCGATATGATATTTGATATATGTTATCTACGGATACGTTCGTTAGCAAGATTTAATAATGCGGCACAGTGTTTACATTATGTATAAGAGTTTATATATTAATAAAATTGACATAACAAAACACAAATTGAGCGAGACGTTGAAAAACGAGTAGTTAGCCAACGGTAAACAACTCGCCCGGCCCGAGTGGAACCCCGACATCCGTTTGATCAGGGCGGGAGTCGGAACGCTCTCCGAAAATGTAATAATCTCAGTTTAACGAAACCCACTTCCGATAATTTTACATGGAGCTTAATCGAATTCCAGGCTGGACGGAAAGCTATGACATATTAAATCTTCATGAAGCGATCGCGTTTGTCAGTTTCAATAAACGGCTCGAGTGGACATGCGAGGTCGTCAACGGTTAAGCAATGCCAAGTGGCGTTTTTTTGGTCATTGATCACACAACGCTAGTACTGATCACACCGTCATTATCGTCTGTCAACAATAAACCCACCGCTGAGTATTCGCATGCCTTTATTTGAACAGTTTAACTCAGAATATTCCTTTCTGTTTGAAGCCAATTTTAATAAACAGAACACTGCTATTAGACGACTTAAAACAGAGGAGTGATAAGACATGGAACTCAGTAAGTAGTAAAAAATCTTAATATTTATTAGGCCATCATATCTTTGTAAGGCTAGGATCTAAGGCACTACTGAATGTATTGTATTTTTATGCTTGTAATAATGTCAATCGATCGGGGCGTTTGGCTAAAGTGTCTTATGATTTGCACCCGTGCAAGTCCGCAGGGCCCCGCCCCAAAGGCTTTCAAAGGTTCAGTGTATATACTAAGGAATAATATAAATCGATTGAATTCTATGATTTAGCAACTGCCTATATCCGTGTTTCAAATACAACACCGGAATATCAGCAAGAACTGTTGTTACAAGCGCATAAATAACATTACCGAATATTGGAGGGGCAATACTTTATAAATACTAGGATTTTTCATCTTCGATCAAAGCCTAGGTAATTCCACCTAATACATTATTTAACATCTAGGAAAAAATCTACTCCAATTCAAACAACAGGGTGCCCTCGTACTGTTTATTGAATTATTGAACTACAAATAAAACTGGCATGATCAACTTTTTTCTTAGTAATAAATCAAGAGTAAATGTAGAATCAAAAACTCGTATTGCTTTAATTCTAGGAGCTGCAGTGCAACTGCAAACAAGGACCGACTAGACGTGATAATATAATTCCATCAGAGCTTTAGTTGGAATCTACGCTGTCTGTTCGAGCAATCAGACATCACGTCCGAACATAAAACAACATTTAGTTTTTAGAAAACACAATCTAAATATTCGGTTGTCGCTTTGTAACGTATTCCCCGTAGTTGGTTAACGTCGTCACTTCTACCGTTGTAATTCATACAGCGCTTAGCTTTAGCGAATTTCCCCTATAGGGAAGAAGCTATTACCGTAGGTCTCATGGTAAGACTTAAGCCCGAGACCATGATAACTTTTTGTTTTGAGGTCCCCAGATGACAAAAACACTATTAGTTCAAATTTATATATAGCTTTCTTAAAACCAAAATTCACGCCAAAGAAACTAATACAATGCAATATCTTCATTACAGCAGTTGCCACCCAGCACATGTCAAGTCAAAAAGTCTATCCCCAAACGTCTGTCAGTTAAAGCAAAATCATTATGTACTGATTCAAAAGATTACAATTCTTGCTTATCTAAACTAAATAATGATTTTTCCCACAGAGGTTATCCTCAAAAACTAATAAAAATCAGTTTAAAAAGCGAAAACAAACACGCTTAATACCACCAATTTTAAAGACGATCCCAAGTTTTTAACATCCTATTTCCCTGGCCTTCACCGAACAAATTCAATTATGAAAACAGGATTCGAACTTTCAAGAAACCCTTCCTTAACAGGAGATACCTTTTTCTACACCGCCTAGGATGGTTTTTAAAAGACCTCCAAATTTAAAGAACATGCTTGTAAGGCCCAAGCTTGAATATAGAAATCTCAATTTGGCCCATGGATGTGAACCATGTAATACACCGCGTTGCGGTATATGCAAGATTATGTGTAAGACAGACCGCTTTCGGATCACAGTAACGGACAAAGTTTACCCGATAGCTGGACACATGGATTCGATTCGGCACATCCAACCATGCGATTTACCAGCTAACGTGTAAACTTTGTCCTAACTCCTTACGTGTTCGGATGACAGGACATCGGTTTTCTGTCAACCATAAAGAAAAACACAAGCCGGTGGCCTTACACGCTGTTCAACATAATGCTGAGTTTGAAGATTGTTTCGATTTTAAAGCTATACACAAAATCCAAAGTGTTGAAAACAAAGAACTAAATGACATGAATTTGAGAACAGTCGAATTGGCTCACCAGTTAGTTTAAGAACGAAACAACCTCATGGACTCAATATTCGTTAATTTTATACTTTTTTGCTCCTGATTCTTTCTACAGTATCAAAATAGTTTTATTCCACGTCATATGATCTCAACCAAATAAGGAAATATCAACTGATCCATTGTTTTGATATATTATTTTTCATTCATTTTTGAGCTTGATAAAGATATTATATCGAAATATTGCAACGAAATGGTTTTAATTTCTTAAATGAATAAGTGTGTGTGCGTGTGCGTGTGCGTGTGTGTGTGTGAATGCGATAACGTGAGTAAAAAACGTCCGATTTCGATGAAATTTTGCTCAAATGTGTAAAGTGACATTTATGACTTTAAGTTCGAAAACCATAACAATCGGACTATGGGAAGGTTTTTTCATTTTCCAAAAATCTGTATTTTACATTTTTCATCCTAAAATAAAAAATAAAAAATAATTTTGGTTTGGACCATGTTATAGAGAATGGAAAAACAAATAATTTAGTATTTTGCATTATTAACCTAGGTTAAGTGATTGCGGAGAAAATAAAACAACCTGTTCATAAAATCTCCCATGTTAATCTTATGGGAAAAAGGTTTTTGGCTTTTCCCTAGTTAATTTTAATTTAAACTTCACATTAGCTTTTACCAAACTCAGCTCCACAAAACAATCATTTTTGTGTTTAAATTGTGATTCTACGTCCAACCGTTGCAGATATATTCAAAGTGCTAAACACAGTACGTTGTCCAATGTTATCCTCATGGAGGATAAATAAAATTTGATATCTCCATCATTTATGAATGTATATTGGTAAAACTTGGTATGTGGATTCACGTAGAATTGGTATATTGATATTTGCAAAAAAATGATTTTTTGTTTATTATCCTCTTAGCAGCAAACCTGCATACTCAGCCCTAATGTTATTCTTATGGAGAATAAGTAAAGTTTTATATCTACCTTAATTATGAACATAAATTAATAAAACTTACTGTGTTAGCTTCACCTGGTTGAGTTATATTGATAATTGCCCAAAAATATATTTCTTCTATTTTTTGCAGCAACCTTGCGTACTCAGCCCTATTGTTATTCTTATGGAGAATAAATAAAATGCTTTAGCTCACTTATTTATTGATGTATTTCTATGAAACTTGGTAAGTGGCTTTATGTGGTAGTGAGAAACATGCATGCATTGGAAATTCGCTGAGTACGCAGTTTTGCTGCGACTGGGGTATTTTATTATTCCTATTACTTTATCTATATTTAAAAAGGTAAGTTTGAAGTGCATGTAATCAAATGGGCAATTGGCGGTACAAAAGTTGTGGGGTTGTTAATGATAAAAAGTGTTATTTAGCATATAAAAATGTTCGTTATGATATAATTCGTTAATTCTACATGTTTAAACATTCATAAAATCCCTTAACCATTCGTGCCATTGTCGCTTAAAGTTTTAATGTTTATCTGACTGATAAAGGATTTTATTTGAACTATATCATTATATAAACTCATATCCACTATCTGTAAAAGTGCATTAGAGTAGAGGCTAACTAAAAAAGAAACGCATATTTTCACACGTTTTCCCCATAAGAATAACATGGGGTTCAGTTTTTGCACCGACACCCGAACCTACATTTTTCCAATCCCCATCCGTACTCTATATTTTTTAAATTAATTGTCAAAATCTAAAAAACGAACTTTGGTGTTTATGGTCCGATTTGTTTAAAATTTGGATATGTTATTGATCTAGGCTAGTGTATATGTACACACCATCCACATTTGACAAACTCAATATAACGGTCAAATTAAAAAATATTTTGAAAAATACTGCCAATTGCCAACTTCTTTATTTACTGTCCGATTTGATTGATTTTCGGATATGTTATAGCTCTCACATAGGTAACGTAATGGCACTACTATACTTTCCACTACCCCTATAATATAGTCGGTATTTTGTTTGTTTATTTTGCTGTAATAAAAAACTACCTAACTTTGGTGTTTATGGTCCGACTTGTCTGCAATTTGGATATGTTACTGTCTTAGGCTAATGTATGAGTAAATCCCGCCCACAATTTCCAAATTCAATACTACTGTCGGTTTAAACAATATTTTGTACATTACTATAGTGAAAATTGCCAACTTCTTTATTTACAGTCCGGTTTGATTTATTTTCGGATGTGTTATGGCCCATATCTAGGATTTGTAAAATTACCATACATTATTTCCACTACCCCTTTAATACACACGATATTTAGTTTTTGTTTGTTTATTTTGCTGTAAAAACTAACTTTGTGTGTTTATGGTTCGATTTGTCTGCAATTTGGATATTATCCTAAGCTAATGCATTAGTAAATTATACCAATCATTTCCAAATTCAATATTACTGGCAATTTAAAAAAATATTTTGTAAATTTACTGCCAACTTCTTTATTTAGTGCCCGATTTGTTTGTAACTTGGATCTGTTACTGTCCTAAGCCATTGTATAAGTAAATACAACCTTTAATTTCCAAATTAAATTCAAACAACATTTTGTAAATCACTGCCAAATACCAACTTTTAGCGAATTTCCCCTATAGGGAAGAAGCTATTACCGTAGGTCTCATGGTAAGACTTAAGCCCGAGACCATGATAACTTTTCGTTTTGAGGTCCCCAGATGCCAAAAACACCATTCGTAAGCACGATAACTCTCGTAAAAGAGGTCCGATCTTAATGAAATTTGGTACAAACGTGTAAAGTACCATTTATTTGAACGAGTTCGAAAACCAGACAAATCGCACCATCCGAAGGGGGGTTTTGGGGGGGGGGTTTGTACCCCAAAAATGTTTTTTTTGGAGTTTTCTCATGTAATAATCATTTAAATCAAATCTTAATTTATACCATTGGATTCAGCTTGAAAAAACAAACAATTTGGTATTTTGATCATTGCTCTACGTCAATTGGTTACTGAGATATTGAAAGTGCTAAACACAGTACGTTGTCCAATGTTATTCTTATGGAGAAAAAGAAACATTTTATATCTCGCTTATTTATGAACATAAACTGGCGAAATTTGGTATATGGCTTGATCTGGTTGTGGTTAATTGTTGTTTGCACATAAAAACAATTTTTCGCCTATGGTTCCTGTAGCAGCAAACCTAGGTACTTGGTCCCCATGTTATTCTTATGGAAAATACTTAAAATGTTATATATCGCTTATTTATGAATGTATATGGATGAAACTTGTTATGTGACTTCATTAAGATGAGTTCTATTGATATTTGCATAAAAACCCATTATTTTGTGTTCCTTGTTGCAGCAAACCTGCGTACTCATCCCTAATGTTATTCTAATGGAGAATAATGAATATTTTAAATATGGCTTATTTATGAATATATTTCTTATGAATTCTGGTAAGAGGCATAATGTGTTATTAAGACATATATATTCATTGGAAATTCGCTGAGTACGCAGGTTTGCTGCGACGGGGGTATTTTATTTACTGTCCGATTTGATTTATTTTCGGATGTGTTATAGCCCCCAACCATTATATCTAAAATTACCGTATATTATGACTCTTTTTTAAATTTCGAAATTATTGGTTGTATTTACTTATGCACTAGCCTAAGCCAATAACATATCCAAGTTAAAAATCGGTCCAAAAATACCAAAGTTAATTTTTGTAGCTGATTTATTTATATAAATTGTATAAAATATTTAATTTGGAAATATTATATGGTAATTTTAGATAAAATAGTTGGGGGCCATATCCGAAAATAAATCAAATCGAATGGTAAATAAATAAGTTGGCATTTTGCAGTCATTTACAAAATATTGTTTAAATTGACAGTTATATTTAATTTGTAAATTATTTTTGAAAATTAACTAGGCATTAGCTTAGAACAGTATCCAGATTGCAGACAAATCGCACCATAAACACCAAAGTTAGGTTTTGATTGCAAGAAAATAAACAAACAAAAACTAAATACGTGTGCATTAAAGGGGTAGTGGAGATAATATATGGTAATTTTACATATACTAGATATGGGCCATAACATATCCGAAAATAAATCAAACCGGACTGTAAATAAAGAAGTTGGCAATTTGCACTATAGTAATTTACAAAATATTGTTTAAACTGACAGTAGTATTGAGTTTGGAAATTGTGGGCGGTATACTTTTGCATTAGCCTAAGAGAGTATCATATCCAAATTGAAGACAAATCGGACCATAAACACCAAAGTTAGTATTTTATTACAGCAAAATAAACAAACAAAATACCGACTATATTATAGGGGGTAGCGGAAAGTATAGTAGTGTGGTTAGGTTACCTATGTGAGAGCTATAATATATCCGAAAATCAATCAAATCGAACAGTAAATAAAGAAGTTGGCAATTGGCAGTATTTTAAAACTATTTTTTAATTTGACCGTTATATTGAATTTCTCAAATGTGGATGGTGTGTACATATACACTAGCCTAGAACAATAACATATCCAAATTTTAAACAAATCGGACCATAAACACCAAAGTTACTTATTTAGATTTTGACAGTTAATTTAAATACCCCCGTCGCAGCAAACCTGCATACTCAACGAATTTCCAATGAATATATAACATAACACATTAAAACACTTAACAGGATTCATAAGAAATGTGTTCACAAACAAGCGATAGTTAAAATATTAATTATTCTCCGTAAGAATAACATGGGGACCAAGTACCTAGGTTTGCTGCTACAGGAACCATAGGCGAAAAATTGTTTTTATGTGCAAACAACAATTAACCACAACCAGATCAAGTCATATACCAAATTTCGCCAGTTTATGTTCATAAATAAGCGCGATATACAATTTTTATTTTTCTCCATAAGAATAACATTAGACAACGTACTGTGTTTAGCACTTTCAATATCTTGGTAACCAATTGACGTAGAGCAATGATCAAAATACCAAATTGTTTGTTTTTTAAGTTGAATTCAATGGTATCAAATAAAATTTGATTTAAATTCAAATTACATGTAAAAACCCCAAAAAAACACATTTTTGGGGTAAAAAACCCCCCAAAAAACCCCCTTCGGATGGTGCGATTCATCTGGTTTTCGAACTAGTTCAAATAAATGGTACTTTACACATTTATACCAAATTTCATTAAGAACGGACCTTTTTTACGAGAGTTATCGTGCTTACGGACATATATATATATATATAAATATATATATATAAATATATATATATATAAATATATATATATATAAATATATATATATATATAAATATATATATATATATATATATAAATTTGAACGAATGGTGTTTTTGGCATCTGGGGACCTCAAAATGAAAAGTTATCATGGTCTCGGGCTTAAGTCTTACCATGAGACCTACGGTAATAGCTTCTTCCCTATAGGGGAAATTCGCTAAAAAATATAGAGGATGGATGGGGATTGGAAAAATTTATTTAATATAGGCAAGGGACGGACACTAGTATAGGTGCCAAAACGGAAATTTGTATAGGCCAGGTTCGGGTGTCAGTGCACAAACTGAACCCCATGTTATTCTTATGGGGAAAACGTGTGTAAATATTGTATTTTTTCCAAAGGATGACTGTAATTTTCTGCATGCCGGCATAATGATGACCGGTGTGATTGGTCGAAATCCATAGTCTCGTACCTTATTGTGTGTATAGTTACCGTCTTGTATGTAGGTACAGTATAAGTGTGAATATATTTTGTAGTGTAGTGAGACTAATTTATTGTATGTTGTTTAGTTGTACAAAAACGTATGCTACTCGATAAATTGTTTGAAATAAATGCAAATATATTATTAAAAAATAAAATGGTCATCTTTAAAATTAAAAAGAAAACTAAATCGGTGTAAACAATTCTTGTTATTTATTATATTCTTTATTTTATTTTAACGAATCAACACATCCAGAGAAATTGCTCGCACTAAGGCCTACAAACAAATTTGAAAATAACAAATTAAATTACGTGTACTGAGGACGAGTAGCAGTCATAATCCCCGGTGGAATTTATTTTTGCAGGAATTGTAGAACAGGTTTTCCTTATTTTCTTAATCCTCGAACGTTTTCCGTGTGAGGAAGGGTACTCTCGCCTACCTGCGCAAATATAAGCCCCACTTCTGACTGTTCGGGCGTTCGGAATTAAGAAGGGTCTTATCACTAAAAACACTACAATATTCAATCGGTTTCGTTTCTGTAAGATAAACGTTTTATTTGGTCAAATGTCTTTGTTGACAATTTCTCATAACATTCTTCGTTCCGGACGTGTAGGTTTGATTTACCTTTCGAACTGTAGGCATTGTAAACCATTTATAAATAAAATAACATATTCGCGTCGTTAAAATATTGCGATTGTATGTCTAACTCTTTTCAAATAACGTTTAAAGAATCTGTTTTTTTTAATCGGTCTCCTTTAAAGTTGATTTTTAAAATATTATAGAACCACCATTACACTATCTTAAAAATATATTTTTATGATCTATTAATAATAAGAATAGCGTTTAATGTGAATACTCGTTAACAATTTGACACTAAGTATTAAGTTAATCACTGTTTTGATATTTCTAATAGCATTTTAAAACAGCGTATTATTTGAAAATTAGGGTACAGTAGTAATTGAACTAGGTAACTTTAAACCACGCTGTTCAGCGGCCTTATAGGGACCGAAGCTAAGAGTGTTTCCTTGATGTGTACCTGGACTTAAAACGATCCAATAATAACTTTAAACAATTATAATTTCTCGATATAAAGAAGTTAATATCGATTTCACCGTCAGTTATTCATTATTTGCCTCTTGGATTGAGATATGACTTAAGACAATAAGGATGCATACCTTGCCATCGTCAATTTAGATCGCTAGTTTCGTGACTAGTGCTCTCATCTATTATACTAATTCCCTAAGGAATTTCTTGTGTACAGCAAAACTGTTTTATTTATGAACTGATTTTGATTATTGAGGTGTCAAATTAAAGGGATTTCTCTGTAGAAGTCATGGAATAACTTTTGTCTCCCTCAGTTCAATGTGCTTCGCCCCATTGGGCTTTAAAGTTTCCATGTTATTATTATGAGCGATATGTTTAATAGATCAGAAACAGATGTAGTCGCAGCAGCAATTTTAATCAGCTGTTCATTCCTGAATTCTTTGTGCGAAGCACGGGTAATCAACTAGTATTATATAATTTTCATATCAAAAGAAGATAGAACACTGTCACCGTCTTAAAGTTTAAACATTTGCAATGTCTGCTCTTGTCCTTAGCCAGACAAACGGGGGAATGAATGTGTACACATATTTTTAATTTTTAAATGTAAAGTTTCTAAGTATCAAGTGCATATTTGCGTTTACTGTTGAAACTGTTTTAAACTTCAAGACCATGCAAATGGGACAGCACTAGTACCAAAACTAGTATTCTAGTAAAACCAGTAGATTGACGACCCCAAGATATGTAACTTACCGTACTGTAATAGAATTCTCGGCCCGAGGTCCAGAGAAGAAAACAGGATTAAAAAATTCCCAGATTATTTCGAGAAAACGTTCAATAATAAGACATAAATTGAATCCACGAATTCTTTTGAACACGAAAACCCTAATTTTTGAAATTATAATGACCGATTTATATATAATAACCGAACACAAACTCTAAAAAACATTCGCTGTATTTAGTGACTCTAAAACTGCTCGATTACTACAGTTCTATCCGCTATGGAAAAACGAGGCATCTAGTATCTTCGACACAACAGAAATTCCTACAACGCTCGAGAATAGACAGAGTTTAAATGTGACAAAGGGAAACATAGCGATAAAAGGTAGGGTGTACGGGAGCGGGAAAGCTGCTGGCTCGGGAAGGCAGAGATCTCGGATTAACTGCCGGATTTTGTTTTGGTAATTACTCGACGAGCGTCGATCGCGCAGACGTCACGTTTCCACCTGAACACCTCGAGTAAATGAACAGTCCGATAAACATATCACATCCGCGTTGAAACTTATAATAATCACTCGGCCGGTACACTAATCAACCTTCTAAGTAAACCGGGTATCGAGATTTGCTGGCAAAAATATAAGCGTTGTGTTGGAGAGTAACAATAGCGTGAAAATACTTTTATTCACTATACGATGAATAAATAAACCCGGCACAGTCGGCGTTATTTTTACATAACAGATTGCTCGAATATTGTACAGGTTGTTGCATACAAAAACATAATAAAACTGCTTTATTTAATCACAACAAGCGTACTGAAATATGTTTACGTAATACGTAATTAAAACTCAATCGAGTCGTTAAGTAAATACAATTTTGAAACCAGACTCATCCGTCCGAATAAATGGAGGTGATAGTGTAAATATTTGCTTAGTTGGATAATAATTAACTTTTTGAGGGGTCAGAAAAACTAGAATCCATTTCCAACTCGAATAAAAAGTTTAGAAAATTGTAAGTAAAGATTAAATTAGAAGTGATTAAGAATTTAAATACGGATGGAAGTGTGTTTAGGGGTGTGTGAGAGTGGTTACTCGTCATAATGATTGGGTTATTAAAGGTTTTATCTCCTAATATCAATTCAGATTAAAGAAGACGAATAAATTTTAATAGATTCAAAAAACTAAGTTCTTGAAAAATTCAAAAAATAATATTATGAGCGATAAACATAACAAATGAAAAAGAGGAAATGGTTGCAGTCAAACAAATTTAACGAATTAATTCTCAATATCAAAGGTTTTAATTGGACACGTCTACAAAAACAAAAACCAACTGTGTAGATTTTAGCAAGTCGATTTTAGCGAGGGATCATGTTTAATTAAGATGGCATGACACTACTAATACCGCTCCCTTTGAATTACCTTGTTCTGAGCATAGAATTGGGTTAATTAGAAAACGGGGAGTTTAGATAACTGAGCGAATAACTAACAAGAAAATGGAACTCCGTATTTACGAGCGCCCAATTAAAAAATCATAGCTCGTGAGTGGATAACTTATCAGAGTGTCCCAATCATAGCTCGTAGGTGGAGAACTTGATCAGAGTGTCCCAATCATAGCTCGTAGGTGGAGAACTTGATCAGAGTGTCCCAATCATAGCTCGTAAGTGGAGAACTTGATCAGAGTGTCCCAATCATAGCTCGTAGGTGGAGAACTTGATCAGTGTGTCCCAATCATAGCTCGTAGGTGGAGAACTTGATCAGAGTGTCCCAATCATAGCTCGTAGGTGGAGAACTTTATCAGAGTGTCCCAATCATAGCTCGTAGGTGGAGAACTTTTGGAGAACTTTATCAGAGTGTCCCAATCATAGCTCGTAGGTGGAGAACTTTATCAGTGTCCCAATCATAGCTCGTAGGTGGAGAACTTGATCAGAGTGTCCCAATCATAGCTCGTTGGTGAACTTTATCAGAGTGTCCCAATCATAGCTCGTAGGTGGAGAACTTGATCAGAGTGTCCAAAATTGGCTTCAAACAGAAAGGAATATTCTGAGTTAAACTGTTCAAATAAAGGCATCCGAATACTCAACGGTAGGTTTATTGTTGACAGACGATAATGACAGTGTGATCAGTGCAAGCATTGTGTGATCAATGACCAAACAAACGCCACTTGGCATTGCTTACCCGTTGACGACCTCGCATGTCCACTCGAGCCGTTTATTGAAACTGACGAACGCGATCGCTTCATGAAGATTTAATATGTCATAGCTTTCCGTCCAGTCTGAAATTCGATTAAGCTCCATTATCGGAAGTTGATTTGCGTAAACTGATATTTTAAAATAAGTACATCTCTGGAAAGTGATCCAATTGTTTCGCCTTGATCAAACGGGTGCCGCTTCATCACCCGAGTTGTTTACACTGGTGTCACATTTGCTGTTCTGCACGCTACGCTACTGCTGCACTTTTTCTGCGCCCCGCCCCATTTCTTTTCTGATGTTAGACGCTGTTTATAAATTTACTAAAACAATATTAGATGATTTTAAAAATGTTTAGGAAGTCTCTGAGACAGGATGAAAAAATTGCCTCAGTTATATATTTTTATAATCATGTATGATAATAACAATTTCACCTAAAAATGTACGTCAATAAGAACAGGTTTTACTATAAATGTTGATAATTTTGTAAAACCAAGCCAAACGAAATTGTTTATTGATACGTAGTGGAATTTTTTGCAAAATATGTTTAACGTATCTTACGTTTGGCGTCTGCTCCAAACAGTCACTCGGCATGGAAACTGCAACTGACCTACAAAACAGAATTGTTCATCAATAAACTGTTTTATGTAACGTGTAAACACTTAAACATAAAAACCGCCAACAGCCGCTTTCAGTTTAAACTCTACATCATAAATAAATCAAAAGCTTACCATCACCTTATCTCACTATCTGTCCTAAATATAAGTAATAAAAAACTAATTGGAAAATTGTTTTTCTTATTTTAGAACACGGCACCATAGGCGTGTGCACGGTGGGTGCCGTGGGTCTCCAAAGAGGACTTGGGGGGGGGGGGCACCAAAAGAGGAAGTTGGAGTCAGAAGAAATATCGTCGCTGACCCTAGCGCTACGGCCTATTTCAATGTTAAAACGCACAAAACATGTCTTTACTGAAAAGCATATTTTTTGTTACTGTTTGACCTATTGATTTGGAATAAATTTTGTTTGAATGTTTATAAAGTTGTGATTAGTGTTTGCTTTGAGTTTTATTTTTTAAATGACTAGGAAACACTACAGAATATGTATACAAATATAGACTTTAAAGTACTATATTTTTGGAAATGTATTATTTTATTTAGAAAATAGCGAGCAATTAACCTGCGTCTTTAAAATACCTTTAATTTGAGACATCTTTCATAATCGCATGTTGATAAATAAGCAAGATATATGGTTTTAAATTTAACATTGTTCTTATGGAGGTAAAATCCAACATGGTCGCTCTCCAACGCCCTCTTAAATCAATGTTTAGATATAACAAGAATGTTATAAATAAAAAACATAATAATGTAGTTCATACATCAGTTTTTGCTTTGATAATAAAGTAATGCTGGGAATATATTGTTACCAAAACATGAATCAATTGTCATCTATCTTGTTTCCGCTACGATCGGCATATTTCTTGGAAACCGAGTGCCGGGTACAAGTACAATACCCCTTCGCCCTTTTATTCATTGTTAGGTGGAATTTAGTAAAAAAATATATGTTATAACGGGTTGAAATTAGAGTAGAAATAGAAATCGTGTTTTATCTTCACACTGCTCTCATCTTGAAAAAAAAAACAGTCGGAAAAGATAAATCCTGAGAATTGTGAGATGATATTTTAAGGTATTTTTGGTTTATAAACAGTGCTTGGTAATATTATTGATGATTATTATTTTGTTTTAAAAACAAAGATACACACTTTCACAGAGAAATTGGAGTGACGTGCAGCCGCCCGGTCTGCGGTTATTTTTAGTAGATAGCCTAATACAAAACAAGTAACATTATGATATTTTTTAATATATCTATGCTGATACAATATTTGTTGCATTAAATCATATTAGCACTTATTTGTAGCGGAGGAGTATAAAATTAAATTAGATACGATAATTGACGTATTTCATTATTTGGAAGATAAATAAGTTCTTAGAGCAGCGAGATTTGGGGGGGGGGCCGCATGTTTCGGTTCTGGCACCCACGCTAGACGGACCCTGCGCACGCCTATGGTTGATACTTCAAATCCTTGAGCGAACATTGAACACCACTGACAAAAACTAGTTTTAATAACTTATCTTAGTATTAACGTTTCCAACATGATTACGTGACTTCGACTTGGACGAAAATGTTCCAAGTAAATAAGATTGCCATTTCTTTAAAAAACGGTGCTGGGGTCGATGTTAGATGTAATTAACGTCGATTGCCACATGATGAGACTACAATTTAAAATAACATTTTTCATATTAAAACGCAAATATTTCTATTTCATTCTTGTAATTATTTATCTCGTTTTTAAGCTGTTCTGACCAGCGTAAACGATTATGTTAATTTATCCGCTTTTTAACCCCGACAAAGATTTATCCCTCCCACAAATAACATGATATCAAATCCCCTACCATTTTACCCCCATTCCACCAAGTTGACATATTGACAAAACATTGACATGACAAATCTATTGGCATAACAATAATCAGAAAAAGTATTGCGTCATACTTTGATGCATGCTCAACCCCCTTAGATCCTGGACCACAACACGTTTCAACCGCCTTCATCCATTAAACTTTTTAAGTGAAAGATAACAACACCGTATAACGAAAGGCCCGGACACAAGCGATGGACACAGGGACAGCAGCATCTATACGATATAACTCTGCCCTCCGCTGCAGATGCTCCCATAAATCAGTTTAACCCAATAAGTGTACAATGGGATCCCTTCGCATCCGTCATTCTCTAATAGAATTCGGCCTCGCACACGCACATGCACACCTCATCATAATCGCTCCATCCGTCAATGATTCACCCGTCTATCGTCACATCCCTTCCCGGCGAGGGAGAGTTTTTATACGCAGAGTAAATAAAAATCTGCATCACCACTCATGTCGGACTCCCGTTAGGGGTTGACAGTGTCAAAACAGCTAACGATAAAATTCACTTTTGACTCATTTGTGAAATTATTAATTTTATATTCCTTATATGTAAGAGTTTATTCGGTTTGAGAAGTATGCAGACATTTTCCATTGTGTAACTTGATATGATCTATTTTGAAAATGCCTTGTTGACTCATACGATTATTCGTATCAGTTCGTGTCCCAACTTTGAACTTTTTTTAAAATATTGATAAATCTTTCGACCTCTCGGGAACGAAATATGGTGAGAGCCGCCACGACGATACATCGATACCAGGATGAGGTATACCATGGATAAAACGTTACTGTAACAAGGGGTTTTAAGTGAAACAAAAAAACAAAGTTATAAGGTTTGAGGCTCTAAGACTAATTATATCAAAGCTAAATACAGTAATAGAACAAATTAAAAACAATTTCTAAAAATAACTTTACCACCAATGTGGTAACGAATGCATGACAATATAATATACATGACAACTACTTTCCGTAACATTTCTTTTATTTAGTTTACTGTAAAAATAAATCAATCGTTTACAATAATAATAACACCCAATTTTGGTACGATTTAAATGTATCTATTATCTGCAAGCTTAGCATTTTGGAATATGACTTCTCAAGGTCATACATATTGATATTTTACATAGAATACGCCATTTTATTATGGTTTAGCTTTTCGAATCGGGCATAAATAAATCGATAACCGATTTCATACAACCCAACTTAAACGGCAGTGGAATATATGCTCAATTTACTAACCATAAAATACAATTAGCACACAATCTAAACAAATATCCGTCAAAGGAGAGGATCAAATGTAAGGGGGTGTCGTAACTGTAACAGATATAAACAGAAGTTACTCCAATTACGCAGTCGAGGAGTTGTCTGCCCTGGGGAACCTACTAATACCCCCACTTCCTCAATATAACTTACTGTAATACCCCCCCGCCACACCTAATCTGCATCTACCAATGTACCAGATTACTTGGGACCGTAACTCCGTCCTTTGATCAGATTAATAAGAAAAAATAGCCTAATGATATCAGGAATACCGTTCTACATGTACGTTTTAGTAGTCCTTGGAATTAGAAATATAAGCATTCGATTGTTTAATAATCCGAATCGACTTTAAAAGATATAATTCCGTAATCATAAGACACTAGGCACACTGCGGAAAGCGAAATTATCAAATGTAAGGGATAATTTATAATTATACAACACGATATTTTGAAATAAGTAGATTCAATTACACTTATTTACCAAACTACTCTCCATTCGTTACGTGATTTTACGGCCTTCAGTAGTCCTACTGTCAACACCTGGCGCACCGGCTAATATTGTGCTATTTGTCGAAAAAAAAGGTAATTTAATAATATATATATAACTAAATTCGAGACGGAATTTAAATACTAAAAGTGAACTATATGGGATAATTTAACACATATATGTCTTGAAAAATCCGTTATAAAATAAAAATGGACACACAGCAGAAATTAATGAAACGGACGGATAAAACGGCATTGTCGTCTTTAAATTGTACAATAGATAAATCCCGGGTCGCGAATGGAAAGGAGGGATATGAGAGGGAAGGACGGGTATGAAATAGGAAGTACTCTAGGTGTCCGCAGGGGGCCTCGCGGGGACAGCCCTATAATACAGTAAAGAGGGCTTGTTAGGCGCGTCGCGAGCGCATGAATATCAACAAAAGGCGCTTCCGATAATTGCATTACGGTGGTACAGAATGTAAATTCGCTCTCAACGTGAGGGGCAGACCACCTGCGCCGCCACAGCCCCGGGATAAGTGGCAGAGGTGCCCCACGACCCGCGGGCCGAGTGGCGAATAAATTTGCTAAGAAAACAACCCGAGGTGTTCAATGCGAGTCTCCGTCCAAAATGTTAAATCATATTATTTTTGGGAGATTGTTAATATTTTTATTTAGAAACTTCAACGACTTAAAACGGAAGTAAGAAATGTGTAAATATACAAAAAGGTTATTCGAAGATATAATAATTTTATTATTTTATATTTACAATGGTAGGAAAGCATTTTTACTGAAACTAACAGCTAGCCGAACCCTATGACTGCCCTGGCCTGATTTATGCTAAATTGATCGGTGCCCTAGCAATTTTTGCCATTTTGCAGAGGTATTTTTAACAATTCACAGTGCCTAAACTACTGTTCATAACCTAGTCATATTTATATTCGTTTTGTTCACAAAAAGAAGACGATTTTGAATAAAATAAAATAAAACAAATCCCTGTCGATGTTTTTTTTTAAATGTGAAAAACCAAAATTTTATAAAGATTTTTGAAAACATTTTCAAAAGTAGAGCCATAGCATTTTTACACTAATTTTTACAGTAATCTAAGATATACAAGATGTTGGCAATTTATTTCCCTACGTGGAAATGTCTTTGATTTATTTGAAAACATTTTACTACCTGAATTACGGAAAGAAAAACGGAAACCGGGGAAAATCGACAAACTCACGCTGTACATTTGAAAAATAAAAATAAAATCAAAAGTATAAAATAATATACTAAAACTGTTATGTTACTAAAGGTAACAATACAGTTATTGGAAATAATGCACTTTAGTACAAAGTAATAACTGTTTTGATGACTATATGTGAGTTGATAAACAAAATTTGAGTTTTTCCGAAAGCCAAAATTAGTTATTCGACGCTAGATCTAATTTGTGTGCTTTATTATAACATAATAAATGGTACGTATGTTTATAGTAAATATAATTCTGAACAAGAATATATATATATATATGTGTATAGAGAAATATGAACAAATAAAGGTATCATTAGCACATATTGATTTTTGAACCTAAATTTACACCATAGGCCTAGCCATATTTGAGAAAAACCTGCAGAGGTTACTACAAACCATAAAAGATAACCCCATCATATGCATACTCTTTTTGTTCACAAAAGAACAAAAAATTTTTATAGAATAAAATAAATAAAACGCGATTGGGTTGACTTTTAGATAAAGTCAACAAATTTAAAATTTACAAGTTTAAATAAAAACCCTCAAAATTTTCAATACGCACATTTGAACATAAATAATAATAATATTTACACATAGTAATATGGTTAAATATTACTAATAACTCACACACTACACGACAATACACTTCTTTATCACTAAAACACTAAGATGCGACAGTAAATAGGCATTATAACCTACACGCACTAACAAATCACACATTGACTTTGTCTTGACTAGCAGAAAGAATCTCCGAGTTGTTACTATTTACACGAGTCACCTGACGCTCCATACAGGAAGGCACCGCTACAAAGAGGAAGAACTTTTCTTGGCTTCAAAGAGGTATGTGATTTACGTGACGCTAAATCAATTATCGAGATATATATATATACATATATATATATGCATTAGTGATTTATAATTAGCTGAATTTTCGGCTAATGGGGCAAATGAACAACTGTCATTACAGCTGATTTAAAAAAAATATTTAGCCTTTCTGAAGTCGTATGACAAAGTTCTCATTACGAAAAGAAAGAACACTAATGCTGTTTCCAATGGTACCAACCGCTTCCTGTTTGGGCAGAAATACAGACACTACGGTTTTTATTTAAGAACACGTGTTTTACGAGATTTCGCCGCTCGCGAGTCGAAAATATTCCGCGCGCTAAATTTTGTTCAAATTATAATAGCAATTATATTGAGCTGTTACTGCTACGAGGTTCGTTTATGTATGAAAATGAAAATGTAGAATATCCTCTTTTAAAAGGTATCAATAATATTACATTTCTTGATAATTTTCAATGCGTTATAAGCAGTTGAAAAATTACTCAATTAGCCGAATGTCGGCTGTAGTACAGCCAGCGCACACATGCAATAGGGTTAAATTATGTTATTATACATTTAAAGGGTTAAATTATGTCGTTATATTGTATGCTATCAATTTTAATTTATATTAAAATAGATTATTTTCACGCTGACTCTTTTAAGCTTTGGAAAAGCGTTTTCTGAACTACCTTACATTTGATAAATTGTGAAAAAATAATAATTTGGTCATTACACGAAATAATAGCTTTAATAATAAACCTGTAGCGACGATAGTGAATAATGACCATTATAATAATTAAGAAGGTTATGCTAATTGAGTGTTATTCAATGCTAAAAAATACTGCTAACTAAAATTACGTACAGTTCCCGGGGAAGGCCTACAAAGAAATACCTTGTCCCATGATTTGGTAAACGTAAAGAAATTATGTCATCAAACGTTATGTTGGAATATATAGAATTTCCTAATCATAATATACACGTCATAGACACGTTTTAAAGTTGTTTCGATTAAAAGAAAAGTAAAATCATAAGCTACTATGGTTTATTTCTGAATATCCAAAAACAGTATGTCGTAGTATTTAAAAAATATTTGACATGACAGTAAAAACGCGTGTTTTTCTAGGCAATGCACGCATTAACGGAGAGAAAATATGACGCAAAATATCAGAGAAAACAAAACAAAAGAATACAATAAGAACGATAAATTATTAAAAACTCTGTAAGTAGTTAAACGGTGAAGTTAATCTAATGGAAGCGAACACAACAACGTTAACAACACTCCTGGCTAAAGAGAGGGAGCGTTTGAATACAAGCTCAGCTAAAATATGATGCAACTGCTTTATTGACTTGGCTTTTCAATAGAAAGTATTTACTAAAACCCGAAATAAGAACCGGGGGGACCGAGCCATGGTGAGTGATATTTGATTATTTTTCCAAGTTAAAAAACCCAATAGATAAACTTTGTATGGTTACATAATTTATAAATCTTCTAATGTTTATGTCCTGCCTAATGTAATTCTCAATGTTAGTTAACGAAGCTAATTAATCATCTGTCTATTTTAAGTCATTTTATGGTTCTGGAGTAGTTTTTCATCACGCACCCCCCCCGCCCCAAATTAGGAGCAGATTTACTTTAGATTTTGCAGCAGGTTTTTATGAATACAAATTTGATTAATGAGGATATGACCACTATATATGCCATACTCATTCAATGGATCACTGTTTTCTAGAAATCTAATGTTCATACTTTACCCTTTTTACTTTGACAAATCACACTGGTTCTTTATTCGTGGCTTTTATGGTTATTTTGTTTTTATTTGAAACTCCAAAAGCCTAAAGTTAAAATTTGTTTGTTAAAATGAGTTTTTTTTTATTTGAGTTTTCCCGAGGTTGAGATTTATAACAATAATATTTTTAGATCAAAAACCCCTTAAACTCAAAGTCTAAGCACAATCCTTCCGCTGATTCCGAGATAAATTTTGCAAACAAACAAACCAACATACCAACATTGCTCGTATTAGAGTATAGGATATTTAACAGTGGTGGCCACTTAATGTAATACCAGCCAAGGTCTTATGGTAGCAATGGTTTATTTGAGTTAAAAGGTGTAAATAAATAGTACAAATTGTTAAGTGGGATAAGTAATTATGACGAATATAAACACATTATGGATAGAACACTTCTTTAAAGTTAACCAATTATTTGAAAATATGTTTTTAACGAGTTTTATAATCTCCAAAGTTAATTACCATTGAATGACAAAATGAGCTTCAAGGCCCATGTAGGCCTACCACCTTTTAAGATGCTTTGAGTTGGCGGCTGTCCATTACAAACATACCAAATAAAAAATATACTTATAGAAACGTGATCTTTAAGGGGATTCAAAAATATACCATTGTACAAAAATAATAACATAAAATATTTAAAGTTAATATTTCAAATATTGCAATGCCATATGTTAGAATTTTAATATATAAGAAAATTTGACACCTTAAAATGCTACTGCCCTCTTTTTATGACGTATCAAAAAAATAGTGAATGTAAATCAAATCAAAATATGTTTATTTCACAAGATCATTCGTTAAACCGAGAGTTGCGATGCACTGCTTATATTCATATTTTTAATTAATCTAATAATACAATAATAATACAACGAAACCATTACTAACCTAAATACATCGTAGGCGAAATTATTCTCACAAAGTGATAGTGCACCATATTTTAAACATAACATAATTAAAATTTAGGATGATAAATTCAGTCAAAATGTTGCAAAAATAACGAAGTAGCATTTTAAATATCAAGAGGCATGTCCACTCGCATACAATCTGTGATAATGACAACCACTGTTATTTGACGAGCCACGAGGTACATATATAAACAAATGTAAGCGTTACATACAGTTTTGCCCTGGCGATATTGTATGGAACAAAACATTTCATCAGTTGACACATTATATTATACTAGGTGATCTGTACAATTTTTCATTTTACAAGTTACGAATTATTTTCAGTTTAATAATAGACCAATTTTCGATGTGAACATTTCATCGACAGAAACAACCACAGCAGTTTTAGTAGCTCTCGCCCCCACCGGTGACAAAGTGTTACAGGAAGAGAATTAACGTTCATTTAAAGTGCGGATCCGCTTGACCCTCCGGATAAATGTTGAATAGTTGCAGGGGGGGGCAAACGTCCTATCACGGTTTGACCAGAACAGCTGATCTGTCGACAAAGCCCGCCTATCTCGTCCATGCATATTTATGCAGTAGCTTTTTGGATATTAGCAGAGTAATATGGTGCGACCCCGTCGCCTAACGGTTTTATAATGTAATTACACAGAGGGGACCACCTACCCGGCACGCCCCCCCGGACACAACTAAACCCCCGTGACTCAATGGGAGATTCTTTTATAAAGCAATCGAATTTTTTTGACGATTATTAGACACACGTCGCTTACCCCCCTCCCCCACCCACCCCGAGCAGCGAGCCCGGGGATATTTTCTGCTCGGCTTTTATGGAACGGTTCATTAAATTCAAAAGAGCCCGGACTGCAGCCTTTTGAGTGACCTCGCTAATCTTTTCCACTTTGGAAATTGCCATTGAGTATCGAATCATCGAGTCGACTCGTTTCAGTAGTTCTTCTGTTTCAGTAAAGCTATGGTGAAAGCTAAATTCGAATAATATAAAGGGAACTGTGAGTCGAAACGAAACTAATCGTTACTGTAAGTCGTAAATAATCCGGCATTCATTAACTTATCTCCCCGATCGCATAGCTCTCTATGAAATTTCGAGTTCATTCGAATTTAGAAAATACTCGTTTGTTTGGTTTTTATTACAACACCACAAAGTTGTTTGAATATGTTGGCACGACAATATTCAACTCTTATGGATACATATTTTGTGGAGACACGGGGTATTCAAATTTCTCTAACAGAACCTGTGGCGTTTTAGAATAGAAACGAGTACGTCGACAAACGAGGGATTACAAAGAACGTTCCAATTTAGATTGTGGGGTTCAACTCGGCCGACTTTATTTACTTATTGATTTATTGAGTCGCACGACACGCACGCACTCTTACAGCACGAGGCTGTAATGGCAAACCAGCCGACCGCTGCGAAATCAAACTACGTTTGTTTCAATTTCCCCGATTTTATCCCAAAAGTGTTTTTCAATCGCCTACTCTTCACAGAGTACTAAGAATTATCGATGCGCTTCCGTTTAAATACTAATGATCAGATCGATCTGTGATCTTAGAAAGATCTTCAACAAAAAAGTTATATATTGAATTTGCCTTCCTACAACAAGCAATGGAAAATCCGTTCCGTACCAGGAATACATCCCAATAAAAGTCATTTCTGACCCAAATAGCACGAATAGTATACTAACTAGATAGGTTTATCTATTTATAAACATTCCTTTAACAGAGACTATTTGCAAACTAGTTTAGTGTTAACTGATTTTGAAGAACGTAAGCTTGAGGCAAGTTCTCCGTGAAGGAGCATAACTAACTGACTCATAAAAATAACTGAGTCTTAAAAAATAAAATAACAAATAACAAATAATAAAATAAAAATAACTATATGGGTAAACAATGTTCTTCTCGGCCTATACAATTTAAACCAATACGTTCATAAGGTAAAGAACGCAAGATTAAATGGTTTCCAACATGTGACGACAGCTAAAATTCTGGGGTGACCAAGTCGATGGCGGGAGACCACCAAAGAGCAAGAGCCGGTGAAGTGGTTTGCCAATGAGTTCCTTCTCGTCACTTAACTTTAGTAATTGCTCTTGGAAAATTTAGAATGAAACCAAAGAACAATCTTTCATTCATAAAGTTAATTATTAGAAAATAACTGTTTCTAAACAAAAATTGTGACTATTTGGCAAATCTATCTACTGACGGAAATCGAGGTAGACCACATTTCCAATAACGTATTCTGCGTTATGCGATACCTGCTAAAAGACTGGGTTTAACTTATTATTTTAAATGTAATTAACGAAGCTGAAAATGTTTGTTGGAAACAGAGAGGGAATATTCCGTCTGAGGAGAGCGAGTGGTTGTTGTAAAGCAGTATTTAAAGCTTTAAGCCCCTTCTCGATGTGTCGTTGCCGAACCTACAGTGAAGCAATTTGAAGCTCTTTGTGATCACTTCGCCTGACTCATTCATATTCATACACGTTTAAATAAACATATTAGGTCTCGGTCCCGCGCCAGAATACTCGTAGTACCTCTTTGAAACACTGCGTTCCTTCTCACTTGTAAATGCACTTTGGTTTTATATTATCGATTTACTGCAGGTAAATTCGAAAACCAAGATCGATTTAATTTGTTTCCTTATTAAAATCTTAGTGACCAGTCGAAATCGAGTACTCTATAAAATATTTTACGCGTAAGTGTGAACTTATAAAATGATCAACAAAGTTTTGAGACTGCTGTGTTTTATAAATTATGTGTAATTGTAACAACAAGTTGCAATTAGTTACACGCTAATATAGCTAGTACTACAACGATGTTTATAAACAAACATACTACCGCGTTACTAACCCAATTCCAATTATGGTATTTACTGTACAAATTTGGAATGATTTTTATTTTAGCGTCGAGAGTAGTAAACATGTAAATTTTCTATAATAATCAAAGTGATGTATAAGCGGCATACAAAAGTTGTAGCCACGGTGAAAATATAACTGTTGAACAGATAAATCCATTACCAGTGACGTTTTAAAACGTGTCAAAAATGTAATGCATTGAACTTTTAAACTCGACTTAATACATGGTCATAGATGAAGCGATCACATGGACTTCAGAAATCGATTGTTACGTAATGCTTATCAATGCTCTCCTCCAAATCACGCAGCGTTGTTTATGGTAACCCCCCCTCTTACACCAAAGTATTTTGAAAGACTTAATTCTGATTAAAAAAGAAAACCTATAAATATTACTATGCGTGAAAAAAAACAATTATTTATTGAAGTGAAAATTTTAAATTAAATTAAAATAATAAATAACTAACAAAATAATGAATTAACGATTACTTATTAGATGAAATTATTTTATCAGATTGATATTCAAGTTTTCTTAACATCACCTTCACTTAACATTACTAAAAAATAGATAAAAATATAATTTTTTTCAAGAGCTAAAATTGAATTTAATAATATTATCAGTTCTGTAGTACAAAGTTTATATTTTATAACCGAACGTAATCCTCACCTTAAGCGGTGACACGTTTTTCCAACTATGAATATAACAACAAGTTAGGAAATAAATTCATCGTTAAAAAATAGTGTACTTATTATTTATTAGTAAGTTTGACGCATTAGAGAAACCAAACTCGATGTAATTTAAACTCCAGGATGAAATGCTTATGGATCCGATTTTCTCCTCTCTTCTCACAAAATTCACTTCCACAGAATCGTTTGGTTTTGCAACCTTTTTCATTGGTTTACACGACATTCACCCACCGGCATGCCATCAGATGAACCGTACCAGAGAGGACAGAGTAGTCGTACCTCTCTGAGCTGTACACGACATTCACCCACCGGCATGCCACCAGATGAACCGTACCAGAGAGGACAGAGTAGTCGTACCTCTCTGAGCTGTACACGACATTCACCCACCGGCATGCCATCAGATGAACCGTACCAGAGAGGACAGAGTAGTCGTACCTCTCTGAGCTGTACACGACATTCACCCACCGGCATGCCACCAGATGAACCGTACCAGAGAGGACAGAGTAGTCGTATCTCTCTGAGCTGTACACGACATTCACCCACCGGCATGCCACCAGATGAACCGTACCAGAGAGGACAGAGTAGTCGTACCTCTCTGAGCTGTACACGACATTCACCCACCGGCATGCCACCAGATGAACCGCACCAGAGAGGACAGAGTAGTCGTACCTCTCTGAGCCGTACACGAGATTCACCCACCGGCATGCCATCAGATGAACCGCACCAGAGAGGACAGAGTAGTCGTACCTCTCTGAGCCGTACACGAGATTCACCCACCGGCATGCCATCAGATGAACCGTACCAGAGAGGACAGAGTAGTCGTACCTCTCTGAGCTGTACACGACATTCACCCACCGGCATGCCACCAGATGAACCGTACCAGAGAGGACAGAGTAGTCGTACCTCTCTGAGCTGTACACGAGATTCACCCACCGGCATGCCATCAGATGAACCGTACCAGAGAGGACAGAGTAGTCGTACCTCTCTGAGCTGTACACGACATTCACCCACCGGCATGCCACCAGATGAACCGTACCAGAGAGGACAGAGTAGTCGTACCTCTCTGAGCTGTACACGACATTCACCCACCGGCATGCCACCAGATGAACCGTGCCAGAGAGGACAGAGTAGTCGTACCTCTCTGAGCCGTACACGAGATTCACCCACCGGCATGCCACCAGATGAACCGTGCCAGAGAGGACAGAGTAGTCGTACTTCTCTGAACCGTACACGAGATTCACCCACCGGCATGCCACCAGAGGAAACGCACCACAGAGGACAGAGTAGTCGTACCTCTCTGAGCCGTACACGAAATTCACCCTCCGGCATGCCACTAAACTTTCCGCTTCCACTGAAATCAACGCACAAAATTTACAAAGAGCATGGTGTCATTCTACCGATTTTCGACTAAGAAAATTTATTTTAATTGTTGTAAAACTACTTACTAAAACAGGGAAACCACAAATTAATCACGTATAAGTCTTGCATAAGACTGTTATTCCCCGTCGTTCCCCAATTCCACAATCGCTTTATTACATCGTCGTTGAGACCCATGTCAAAGAGATTTATGGGTATCGAAACAGAGAGCTGTAAGACTGGGGTTGAAAATCATGCGCTGAAACTGTCATCACTATCAGTGTACAATGCAATACACTAAAGGCTTACATCCAGACTATAACGTACCTCAAACTCGTAGAAAATGTTCTTGTAGGTATTTTTGCATACAAATAAAAAGGTTATTCTTGTAAAATGTTGTATCTTTCGGAGCTACTTATTTTAAAGTGTTTACAATTTACGTGATGATAAAAATATAGATATATTTTTAAACCCGCTATCACAAAATCCGTATAGCAAAAGTTAGATGGAATACATGAATGACAAAGGGAAAACGGACATTTTTGACGAGCAAGCTTACGGCACGACAGGTGGTTCTTAACATTCCAGTTAACCAAAATAACAATATATAAATAACAATGTACAAAGCATTCCCCACAATGCATATGTGATCATACTAATTATGAATTAACCTAACCGATGAAAAAAATGTTGGTGGATTTTATTCAACCTATTATTTACTCTCAATTTAACTTTAGCTGAGGGTTGCATCAAGTCGAATTATACAACTCGACTTCACCAGTTACTTTTTTACATAATGCATTTCCATTTGTCAACGTAATTTTAACAATTTTTCGAAAGGAATCTCCTAGCCTACACTATACTAACATTTTAAAAGGTTTTTACTAATTACGACTGAAAAAAAAACTAGGTAATCTATAAATAACTTATCCCTGTTAAGCTGACGGGGTTGCATGACAATGGGCGCTCTGGGACGTGACGCGGTGAGCGTGACACCGGCCCGGGTGAGTAACCGATAATTAAAAATAACTGACGCATAAAGTGCACAGTTATATACATAATGACTTCATGCCAGATTAATTCTTTGCTGGGTCGTAAATATTCAGCACCACCTGACGGTCTTTTTCACATAATAAACAACGGGTTTACGTTATACCGTGTAATGTCTATTAGAACACGGTTCACCCTTTAACTTGATTAGTGATTTCTCTGACTTTCCCTGACCAAAGAAGTTAATTTTCCCTGACCTTCCCTTACCAAAGAAGTTAACTTTTTCTGACTCTCGACTTGGAATGCCCACTTTATTTCCAACAGGTAATACCAGGTATCAGGTATTTACCAACATTATTGTTTTTATCGCGGCCTCCACCTTCCCGATAGTCTTTATTATACTATTTGAATGTTAGCAAATTTCCCCTATAGGGAAGAAGCTATTACCGTCGTCGGCATGGTAAGATCTAGGCAAGGAACCATGAAAACTTTTCGTTTTGAGGTCCCCAGACCCCAAAAACACCATTCGTTCGAAACTGTATTTATATATATATATATAATTATAAATAATATATATATATATATATTTGCATATATGTGTGTGTGTGTGTGCGTCCGTGGGTACAATAACTCTCGTAAAAATGGTTCGATTTTGATGAGAATTGGTACAAACATTTAAAGCAACATTTATGACTTAAAGTTCGAAAACCAGCCAGATCGCTCCATCCAAAGGGGTATTCTGATGGGGGTTTTGTACCCCAAAAATGGGTTTTTTGAGTTGTTTATATAAAATATTTTAGTAAATCCAATTCTGGTTTTCGCCATTGTATTCAGCTTAAAAAAACAAACATTATGGTGTTTTAATCATTGCTCTACGTTAATTGGTTACCGATATATTGAAAGTACATTGTCCAATTTTATTCTTATGAAGAATAAGAATTATTGTATATCTTGCTTATTTATCAATTTATTCTGACGAAACTTAGTATATTGCTTCATATCGTTGTGATCTGTTGATATTTGCACAAAAAAATTCTTTGCTGTTCCCGTAGCAGCAAACCTGCGGCCCCCATTTTATTCTTATGGAGAATAAGTCAAATGTTATCTCCCTTAATTATGAACATAAATCAATAAAAATTGGTACGTGGCTTCACCTAGTAGTTATACAAAATGTTTCATAAAAACCCATTTGTGTCTTCCTTTTTTCAGCAAACCTGCATACTCAGCCGCCATGTTATTCTTATGGAAAATAATTAAAATGTCATAAACCGTTTATTTATGAATGTATATTGATGAAACTTGGTAAGTGGCTTTATGTTGTATTAAGATACATAAATATGCATTGGAAATTCGCTGAGTACGCAGGTTTGCTGCTACGGGGTTATTTATAGTTTGTTGTTATCCAATACATTTGTTGAATTTTACCTTTTACTTTCTCTCCTTATATGTATGGAAAAATTTTGTTTTCGTCAAACTTTTCGAATTTGAGTTGTTAGTGGAAATATTCGTTTTGGTGCTCCCTGAACCCAAAAAAGTTTTTACATGATGCCTGTCTGTTTGTCTGGACGTGTACAGACAAACACGTGGGCCCACACCAAATGGACGATTTTGATGAAATTTGGTATGTGTGTACTAATCCACGATATATCCAGGAGTTTTTTCATTTTTTGGAATTTTTGATTTTTAAGGGTAATTATCCCCCCCAAAACCGCTAAAAAATATGAAAAATCCGAATTTCTCCAAATCGGCTCTAATGATTTTGATTAAACTTTGGTGGTTTGTAGAGTTTTACGTTTTCAACAAAACGATACCACCCGCATTCCTGGAAAAATTCGGGTTCAGAAATCACAGACCTTAAAACATCCAAAATTCAGTTATTTAGATTTTTCATAAAAATAATAATTGTTAAAAAAGATTACTTATCACTATTAAAAAGAGCTCATAAAACTAAATAATTTAGTTTTTGAGTTATTATTCTACGATTGCTGGTTGCGGAGAAAATGTAAATTTTCATTTAGCGATAAACGCAGCACATTGTCTTATGTCATTCTTTTGGGGGAATACAAAACTTACTATTTCTCTCTTATTGACTGATCAATTTCGTTTAGACTTGATATGCAGGTCAAGCTAGCATTGACCAACAGAGGATATTCGAAGTATGCTGCAACTTAACCCTGGGGGGACAAGGGGGCATTTCCCCTCTCAAAACCACTTTGTGTAGCCAACGGATTCTCTATAGTGCCTCCCAAAATGGGGTTTGGGTGGATATTTCTGAAAACAACTATTTTAGACAATGTTATGTACATTCATCTATACTTTACATTCTATATTTAGTAAATTAAAAGTAATTTATTCATTGAAGTTGCGCTAAAAGGGAGAAAGTATGTGTCAGTTTCCTGATACCGTTTATTTCACTTCCTTTTCTTCGCACCATTGCAACAGATTTAACAACAATCTAATATTTGTTTATTTTTGCACAGTATTGCTTTGAGATTATAATTAAATCAAGAACTTGCCCTGACTTGTATAAAATATCAAGCATTTTTCGTGGCTTTCAGAATCTTCTAGTTTGTTCCTGACCTTCCAGAAAGTGTGAACCATGTAATAATGAGAATCCCGAATTCAAAAAGTGTAGTGTCCTGAATGTGTTTAAGGGTTCTGACATTCTCTTAATTAATTTATGTCGTGTTTACTGTTGGGCAGCGGGTCATAGACAAATATTAGGGTACACAACAAATAATAAGTTAGAATATAATGTTGTAAAATAAATTGCAAAACACAAGATTGTTAACTGAAATTATAAATCCATCTTAATTCTTTAATGTCTTCATTCATTCTCAAAATACCCTGGATATTTTCTGTGTTTCTGATATTGTATACATATTTACCCAAAAATGCAAAACCTGATTAAAAAAGTAGATGTGCTTAAAACCTCCCTTAAATATCATATCCAAGCTCTACGCTATTAGCCAAACAGCTAAGTGCGTGGCGGCAGTGTAATTCTTCATTATGTGTGCGCGGGAAAACAGCTGCGGGCACTTTGTTCACCATTATGGTCGGATTCTCTAATTACTGCATCTACATTTTTTGAGAGGGGATGGTGGTGGAAGGGGGGAGTTTAGCCGCTTTATACGACCATCGAGGTAAAACTACTGGAGAGATCGCTAAGTGAGCTAAAAACGGTCCGCGTGGGATTGTGCGGAACAGAAATGGTGGGCCACTGTGTGCTGAGAGCTGTTTCTGGCGTTGAACGCGCTGTCGTTTACACGCTCCTGGACTTCACTGCCATGTTTGAATTGTAATGAAGTTTATATATTCTTTGTGTACGTGAACTAAGGAATCCGAAAGTATCAATATTGTTTTATTTTACCGTGTTTTAATATTTTTAATAATTAAAAATCTTACGTGTTATTAAAGAGGGACATGACAAAGTTACTCAGCGAGA
Source organism: Allygus modestus (assembly GCA_963675035.1). Classification (NCBI taxonomy): domain Eukaryota; kingdom Metazoa; phylum Arthropoda; class Insecta; order Hemiptera; family Cicadellidae; genus Allygus; species Allygus modestus. Next base: position 35,109,003 of record OY776113.1, on the reverse strand, counting down.
AAGTTTTTTATTTTTAGGTTAGAAACAAACTTCCAGCGGGAAAGTTGTAGATAATTAGTTTCTCTAAAACTTTTATTTCAAACATTTTTCGGTAAAGTTGTTGGTTTGCCTACAATTCGTTTGGAAAGATGCTGAAATTTTTCGCCGCGCTCTATCCAAGACGTGCCACGCGCCGTGCCACCCTGTTAAATTCAACTCAAGTGATGCTGTGTTACAACGTGGCCTAGTTCTTTGATAAAATACATAGTTATACGACTTTTGTTTTAGTCGTCTTTTGAAGTAATCTTACAACATTCTACAATGCAACTGTAATGTGTAATGTAACAGTTCATCAGTAAATACAAATTAATTTTGAGAAAAATAATTTCATTTAATCCTATGCCTTCCAAAATGCTCTTAAAACTGACTAATGCTACGGATACATTTATACTATACCCCATTATTATTATTCTGTACTTGTATCGTCTCTTAAATAAGTCATAATCGATTGTTATCATACACTGAAGATATTTTTTTGTTATTCAATAGCGAAATGTTGTATTAATGCAACATTATGTAATCGTTCTTACTACTCTACGTGGACGGGTGAACGAACCATGTTGGTAATTAATGTTTATTAAGAATACATTTGCTATTAAAAAGTATTTGTCTTGTATGGTATTCATTCATTACCATACAATAACATTTTATGATATAGGCCAATTAACTTTCATACAATCTACAACTTTTGGCGAACGTCGAAGTTTATATGCTAAAATTCAAAGTTTCACTAGTCCAAAGAACGATATTACTGCTCATAAAAAAAACCATTCCAGTACAAAAACTTCAAAACATCATTATTGAACAACACCTAAAGCCTAGTGGATCGTACATAAATTTACATGACTGGAAATATGAAAGAATCAGCCATCGAGGAGATTATTTTACAAAACTCCCAACTTTCTGTTATTTTTACGCAACTAACCCTGATCAAATATAGTTAGTTTCGGTATTAAAAATTCGAGAAACTATTCAGGAATACGGATCAGAAGGCCATTCAACCATAAAAAATGTTCCCTGGCAGCAAATTCAATTCAAGTGAGCGCGCGTCGTGTTTTCCCCTATATCCCCCATGCTAAGCGCTGCCGCGGTAGCCCACCATTTGCGGCGCGACCTCGAACGCGGCCGGACCGAAATTTGGTTCGCTTCACCACGGGCGCGAGCGGTCCAGTAGTTTTAAGTCTTTGAATACGACATGTAGCTTACTACCAGGAAATAAACTACCAGGAAACTACCAGGAAATAATAACTGTCCTCGCATTATGTTTATGTCTTTTTCATACATCTTAGAGACTATTTGACATGTTACAATCAATAGATACAGGTTATTTGATCAAGTCACAAACGAAAAACACATTGAAATATTGCACATGGTTTTTTTTATAAACTAAGCAAACCTAAATCCCACAGTAAACAGTAGTATTGTTTTTTCATATTTCTAAATTCTAAAAGTTGGAGGAAACAAACTTAAATTAAATGTTTAAATACTGACACGCTCCCCCTCCCCAAATAAATCGGTTTAAATACCGATTCTCGATTCCTCAATTTCACAGTATTTCACAACTTAGAAAATACTACGGCAACTATTTAAAGATATATAATGAAAGAGGTAAAACGTACAAGCTAATAATATTTCCCTCTGTTTTTATCCTCGTCGACAAACCGGAATCTCTTAAATGAGGAAGTCTCAGGGGGTTTAAAAACCTATTTCACGGCGATAATTGAATGCCTTTTGGGGTTTCGAAGCCACTACAGTGTATTTTGAAGTGGAATATAACTATTTTTCGCTTTTAAATAAGCAATCGTATTTATTTTTTGTAGGAAAGAGGACTCTTACAAGTGAAAAGACGTTGTCAAGAAGTGTTGGACGAGGCCGTGTATTGCGGTGCCAGATAGACATGCACGTTTGATTTCAATCTAATTATACAGTATTGTGATGTGTGACTATCGTTATAATATTGTTTCTATACAGGCTGTAGCACTTCATCTGAATATAGTAAGCATAAATTAATTTAGAGAGGGTTAAAAGGGAGAAACTGAAATTATGTTACATTTTCTGACACCGTCTGTTGCATCCGCGATTATTTTTGTTTTACTGTGGAGAGCTATATGTAGGATGTAGGATACAGAGAAGATAAACAAGTCAAGATTGAGAAATGCCCTCAATAAGTACGTAGGAACATTCATATCAATATTTTTTTAATAAAAAAAATTAGTTTGTAATTTATAAGTAAATTTTTAATAAAGTTTAATTTGTTTGCATATCTGCGAAACGTTGAGAAATATCTTATCTTTTATGTTTGCGTTTTATACAGATTTGGACAGATACTTAAGCTCTGCTATAAAATAACAAATTAGTATAATTACTACAACGTTATAACAAATTGTAAATTATAAGCTGTTGTAAATTATAACAATGAAATGTATAAAAAACGTACTCCTTTGTTCTTTTACACCCGAGATACAAATTGACCAGACTTTTAATTAATTGATATCAACCGCTGCGAATAGGGAGATGTTCGCTATACGGACAAGACATAAACAGTACATTTGGAATCTGTGCCAAGCCAAATGAGCGTATACATCTTTTCTTTAAGCCGCAATATTACACTGTCTGGCATGTTTCCGAAACCGATTACGATAAGTCGGCATCTGAGCGGAAGTATGAGAGAACATTTAATACTACGCTCGGGTTGTAAATGTGTATACAACGCAAGTACCATTGTATAATTTTTAGAGTTGGCCTATTCGGTAGTACATACTCGGTATTAAAATAAAATATGTTTTTAGATCCCACCGTTTCAACTCTTTTACAAGGTATCGGATTTTTATCATCCAGGAAACATCGATAACACGAATTAATAATAAATATCTCAGAATATACCTCAAAATGTTAAGCAAGTCGAACAATAATAACTATATCATCGAAACAGTTTACCATTTAACATTAATTTAATTGAATTTAACGTTATAATTGTTGTTCAAATCGCAATCACACGAACGGTGAAGTTCAACACCAGACGAATTATTTTTCTGTTTATTATTTTAACTGATACACTTTTTGAGTAGCTAGAAAAATAATTAGTACGCAATTACTTGACGAGCGGACAATGTGATTTTGAAAAGTTAGCAAACCAAAGTACACCGCTAGAATTTGGGCATGTACTGTAGGATGGAGATATTTTTCTGACGTGATCTCAAACATCGGGACTGTCCCGAACACATCTGGACAGATGGGCACCTGAAGAGGGGGCTACCTGCTTCTCCCATATGACCAATGTTATTTTATTTGCAAAGTCTGTCCCTCCTCCACAGATTTCGTAAAATTATAGCTATTAAAGAGAGAACAGTTTCTTTATCGCTAATAGTTCACCCATACCAAAAACCGCAAGTATTAAATATTTTGAAATTGTATTGAACGATTAGTAAATATGATGACGACATTTTGCTTACTGAGATCACTAGGCATTTTTTGTTCTTTCAAATGAACCCCATTAATCAACGATTTAGGATAATCCGTAGCGGAGAGGCGGGCTTTCAAAATGTTAACATTGGCCTTATGGCCGGTAGAAACGCAACAAGTGTTGTGACTCGAGAGCCCCGGAAACCCCTGACGCTGTCGGTGGCTCGAACGCGACACAGACGTTGTCCTGAGCAAACAGAACGAGCGAATCGCGATTTGCACAGGGGAAGTCGGCGGGCGCGCAACGGGCGAAAAACCATTAAAACAAGAGCCGAATCGATTGAAGCTTATTGACCAAGACCGAGGCCAATCGGGGTTGAGCAAGTCGGCGGCGGCGGCGGAACCGACGGCCAGATGGCTTGTTACAACTGCTTGTTATGTAGAAAGCGTGTTCGTGTCTGTTTTGGACAACGAGGTGTCTCTGGGCGGAAGACCCCCGGTCCGCTCCACGGGCGCCTGGGGGATCGAAAATCGTTCATCGACCAGCCTCTTTATCGCGAAATTTGATTAGGTACGTTTGGCGGTTTAACATAAAAATAACACTTCTTGTCGGGTTCGGGATGGCTCGGGGAATTACCGTTGGCCCATTTAATTTATCCTAAATATGTTCTACCCTAGTTTTTGTATACATTTTTCCGTGTTGATACATTCCAACACGGTCTTGCTAAACGCGAGTACAAGAGTGCTTGTGTATCATAGGTTAACTGTTTTGTGTCTTCATCGTCCGTCATTCGTATCGTGTGTTCTTGTTTATACCCGAGTAGTAATAGGACTCATGTGACGTGACATGGGCATAAATAATCCGGACGAATCTTAGACGGATGGATCTTTTACTTGTCTACGTTACAGTTTAAAGGACAAGTTTTAGTGTAGTTAAAGTACCAAATAAGTACAATCCATCGACTACGAGGGAAAAAGGCACCACCATGTCTCACCGCATGGACAATGACGTTAGGTTTCCAAAGTTCCACAATAATTACTCGAAAATAAATTAGCAAGGCCTATGTAGATTGATTTTGTTTTATTGTTGTGTTGTAGATTAATAAAACTACAAGTTTGATTGGTTTTGGTATCAAATCTGACGGGACGTTTACACATATTCAATTGCATTAAAGTAAAATTTAATGAACGGTTTGCTAAATAAATAGGTTGTTAAGCCACCCAGTAGGGGAGTCGCCAAGATCTAGGGTACCTCACCAGCATAAAAATCCATTTGTGTATAGAATTTAAAAAGGTAAAAAAAATTACGTTTAGCCTCTTCTCAGAAACGATTTCATCGACAAATAAAATATTTCACCCTTTGTAATATCCCGTTATTGATCGTTGTTATTGTTGCTGTTGTTTTTGTTTCTGTTGTTGTTTCTGCTGGTGTTGTTGTTGTCTGATTGTCGCACTTGGGCGACATACAAGTGGTACACGCTGCACAATAAATTCAGCCATCAAGTGCATGGAATAAACGGGGTCGATTCAAACCGAAACTCATCGACATTTACGGGTACCCTCGTCACAAGTATAACACTACAACTAGAGACATGGAGAGTCCAATTATCCCATTGGAGGACCGCGTCACTGATTGGCTGCCGGTCATTGTGTCAGCACCAATAACTCGATAATGTTTCAAACATCACGTAATGAGGGAAAACAAATTAATCACGCTTCTGAACAGCACTATACAGAAGTTTTAAACGCTCTTGTTGTTAACAAAATAATTACAATACTACTTTCCAACTACTCTGTTGAATTCGTAACGGAATTAAAAACCCCCGTCGCAGCAAACCTGCATACTCAGCGAATTTCCAATGGAATTGTAGGCGCGGTGCGGGGGGCCCACGGCCCTAGGGGCCCGCGAGCCAAGGGGGCCGGGCCCTTGATCTGAGGAGCCAGCGGGCCGAGGTAAAAGCTCTGGCGGGCCCGCATTTTTGAATGAAATTGTTATATTTAATTTTGATAAATGTTAATAATTTTAGCTATTTTGAATTTATATCCTGCTGTTCGCTGTACAACTCGTCTAAAAAACACATAAAACAGCAATGTTCATTGTGCTGCCCACAATTTAAACACTGTTTTAAATTATACTATTTCAAATATTAAAGAAAACAAAACTTTTTGGTATAATTGATTAGTTGTGTATTTTTTTAGTAAAAGTATTAAGGTGGGACGTTTTAAGTTCAACTACTTACACTTTTAAAAATAATTTTAAAAACCTTTGCCCTACACGCTGGTCATCTTGGATTGATTCTTTGAAAGCTTTAAGGCATAACTAATCACGTTGACATAATGAGAGCATTAACAAAAATGTTCTTCAATTCCTTTAATTAAAGAGAGAAAACTCAAGACACCTCATAAAAAATAAACATGGAAAGCTTTGAATTTGTGTTTCAAGTAGTTTTGCATACCTACTTTAATACTTGAGCCTACGAACTTGGTTTCGTAAGTTATTAAAAGAGACGGCACAGACCTGCATAAAGCAATCAAACTATTGGCGAAATATCAAATGAGCTGATAGATATAATAAAAACAATTGTGGCACAGCAACTGTAACATCACAGCCATTGTTGCTCACCAGTTGAACCATTGTAAAAAGCAAAAGTCGCCGAAAAGTTAAAAAAACATGTTGATGAACTGGCTGAAGATAAACGTCTCACTGATCCCAACCTATCCGGGGCTTCAAGGCAGCTGTATATTTTGGGGGCCCACAAATTGACCGTAAAGACACTTGTGCGGATGACGATTTGGGCGACATTTCAAATATTATTAATTATTACTAAAAAGAGGGCTGAAACCAAGATATCGACATGTCATTTGCTCGGATGACCATATTGGCGACTTTTTAAAAATTAATATTATTAATTTTAATAGGGCTGGAACCAAGTTATCGGCAAGACACTTGCCCAGATGACCATATTACCGACATTTAAAATAAATAAAGAAATAAGCAGAAACCAAGTTATCGACATGACACTTGCCCGGATGACTATATTGGCGACTTTTTAAATAATTCAATATATAAGCAGAAACCCCAACATATCGACAAGTTACTTGCTCGAGTATCAATATGACCGACTTTAAATTAAATAATAATAACTGGGGCTACCATTTGTGCGGCAAGACATTAGTGCAAGTTCCCCTTCCCCGCCTATACTCCGCCCAATTCCCAGCTTTTTATAGCGGGAGGCGTGTTCATGGAGCGTTGTTATGGCGGAGTGAGCCGTCTATCAGTAATCAGTACTGCCAATCCGCTATAGAAAAAATTTCCCTTACTGATAAAATTTACTTTATAAAAGTAAAATTCTAGTTTTGTCTGTAATTGCTGTTAGTTTGGAACTATTAGCATATATTCACGTTATACACGTTATCGAAGCCCAAAAATCTTCTCCAGTTTATTACTGTCAGCCTCTCTTTAGTTTACGCTGAAGTACGTGTTTTTGTTGGCTTTTCAATGGTAACTGGTGCACTGATTTTCATGACACTACTTTGTTTCTTTGTTCTATACATGCGCGATAAGGTAGTAGGCTATTTTAAAATGTCCTATGAGTTTTGAAAAAGATTGGCGGCCGTAAAAACTTGTTATTTCGTGCTGTTTTGGTCATGTTTTCACAGGGAAAGAGGTTTACTGATTTCCATGAAAAAGGTTTGTCTAGTGATGTGTATTTTGAGTTATAAATTAAAAATTGTTTAAAGATAAAAGTTTACATGACTAAATAAATTCGCAGTAATTGCATGTATGCAGGGTTAGTTTTAAATAATTCCCTCCCCTACATCTTTCAAAATTTGCTAAGCTATCTACTCAGGACCACCGCAGAAAATTGTTGACCAACTTATTCTTCATTTGTATTTATTTGATATGGTTTTCCGCCATATTGGGTTGAAATAATTTTTTCCCCAATGTAAAGATGGAGTTACGGTCCATCATTTAGGAGTATCTTTTGATGGTAAATACAACTCCACAACCGGGTTTTGATAATAATAAATTATGAATTCCCAAAAGATTTGGTGATTTACAAAAGTATTAATTATGAAAATATTATTAAATGACCCAACCTTAAGTGAAACCCATATATTATAAGCATTATATGAAATAATGACCATAGACAATTACCAATGTTTGTTTATTAAAATTCGCTTCATTGTGAAAAATTCAAAACTTCCTGCCGCCATCCTGGATTCGCCCTTTTGGAATAAGAATTTTGTTTAAATGTTAAGATGGGTTGTGACCCAACATATAAATTATATTTACACGCTGAGACCACTGCCGCAATCCGTTTTAAAACAATCACCTTTTGTATTCAATTTAATTTTTGTGTTAAAATTTAAAAAAGTGACACTATTATGATAACGAAAACAGATATTTAAGAACGGATTTTGGCATTAGTTTAAGCGTGGGAAACCAGTTGTAAATGAATGGTCTCAAGTCAAATATCACACTAGGAAAAAGTTATCTTATTCCTAAATGGCGGTTTCAAGAAGGCGCTTTGATATAATTTGTTTCAAAAAGAAGCAATGACACTGAACAGTAATTGGTAGTAGTTCACTGTCATTGTTCTATGTACTGATGAGATTATCGGCATGTTTTAAGGTTGGGGTATTTAAATTATATTTAAAATTATTTCCCTAAAATAATGAAAATATTGAGATTGAGAAAGAATAATTATTGTTAGAAACGGCCCGGGGCGTTATATACACCGTAAAAAATACTTGTATATAATGGTTCACAACTTCACCTTAAAAAAAAACACATTTTAATCAAATATGGTTGATCCAATATTAGTTATAATTATATTGCACTCTTTAAAAATGCTTAAATGGCTAAATGTTTAAGAATAATGATGTTAAATTAATTGCAATGTTAAAATATCAAAATACACGATGCAGCTAATTATTTTAATCCGCCATCTTCGATTATTTTAAACTACTTCCTAGATGAGGAAATACATGGTTTGGGGATTGGAGAGTATTGAATCGGGATTTCATCTTTACTTGAAGTTTAAATGATTCAAGCAATATTAATTGTTATTATGTGTAAAAAGAGGGGAAATATGACGCGCCCCCTCAGATTTTGGCGCCCCTTCGTTCGGTACTTGTAAGGTCCACTCCTTTAGCTTACTTTGAAAAATATAGGTAATAGTTCCGTTTGGGTACTTATGCATTATACCGACCACCATCTGTAATGGCTCGCTGCGGCTTTTATGATAGGTTAGGTTACTGTAATTGTGTAGAGTACTCGTTTTTCGACAGAATTTATCAAATGTCGTGCAGCAAAACCTCTTCTTTCCTCCCTACAAATACTTCTTTCTCTATAGCCACATACATTTTTTCAAGAAATATTTTACGGGATGTAATAAACAACACGTAATATGCTAATAAAAAAGTTGTTTAGAAATATTTTGTTATGTAGAGAATCTACTTATACAGCATGCTGAGGTGGTTAGTTTATGTTATGTTAAGGTTAAGGTACTAACCACACAATGCATGATAACTAACCTAACCTAACCGCCATGTTACGAGTAATTTTGAGTGCTTGTAAGTTGTAGGCTAAATATTAAAACGTCTCTATCTTTTGTCCATGTAGTTTGCTTAGTTTGTCCCACTAGAAAAATTTCCTAAAAGGTTGGTATAGTGCATAAGTACCTCCGTTTGTTTAGTATAATTTCAATCAGGTTCTTATTTGTTAACTGAGTCATTTCGGGGCGTTGGAAAAGGAGTGGGAAATGTTTAGAATTAAAAATACTTCTCGTCACTACAGATTATTTGCGCTTTCGTCGTAGTCAATCGATTAATCATCTGTATTTCTTCCAAATTGGCAGTACCTTAAATGAGTTTCGATTGTATTAACGAAAAAAACATGTTTACAGCCAACTTGAGTTTTGTTAAAACCAATGTTGGTGTTAAAAGCAGTGAAGCAGTGCTACTTTTAATAACAAGAAAATCCTTCAATAAAGGCCTAAAAATCCCTTCTTATACTTCATCAAAACATTAATTTTTACACCAACGCATTGACTACTGAAAATTATAATAAATAACCTATAAATAAGATGTGATGACATGGTAGCCTTAAAATTCGTAATTCTGACCATTAGCCTCAAAATTATGTCTATTTAAACCATTAATTAGCGCTTTTCAATTTTGTTTTGTTTTATTCAGTAATTTTGTAATTTATACTTTTATAAAAGAATTTTGTATATGTTTTAGACGATAAAACGTCACACCCATCCCGAGTAACGCGACGGTAGTTTCGCTGTAGTGATGGGAGTATCGAATATAGAATCGAAAATTGTATTTAAATTTTCCGACTTCAATCTATTCCGGCGGTCGATTGTCACCAGTTTGTATTCGAATACGTATTAAAATACTTCGATGTATTAGAATACACTGTACTCGAATGCTTCAAAGTATTCGATTCTCCCATCACTATTTCGCGGGTAAAAAAAGAAGCAGGGTAAGGGTAAAGGGCAGTCGCGGGGAGTCACGTCGCGTCGTCCCGTCAGTGCATCCAACTGTCAGGAGTCACCAGAACGAAATTATCACTCCCTCTAACTGTTTATGCTTAGTGCCACAACTTTAGTATGCATACAGACCATTTAGAAAAATAACCTATGGTAGGCAATGCATAAATTGGATTGGCAATAAAGTATTCGCAACAAAGTAATCGCAATCGTAATAAAGTAATCGCAACACATTTAACCAGCTGCAAATTAAATAACTGCACCATTTTTATACAGTATATAACAAACATTTCTGAGCTTGAGGGGGGCGATCGCCCCCCTCGCCCCCCTTTGGATCCGCCACTGCCACAACATCCGATAGGGATAGAACTCACTGGAGACAAAGAAAGACATGTTCAACAGGTTTAACAATTTGAGTACTGATGAACATCTGCTCCACATTTTACCAACTTGGAAATATAAAATCTCGTGTATATAGTCCTCGCTATAATCTCGCTCGGAGTATAACAGGGTGGTCATTAAAGAATGTCACAAACTTCGTGGGCCAATAGTACTCATCAATTTGAACAATAATTATACTCCTAACATCTGTCGAAAAATCCTTCGTTTAGCCGCTAGCCGCCATTTTGTATTTTTTACAAAAAACATTATATCTAAAAAACTACTTTAGCTAAAATAACCAAACCTTGCACGGACGTTTATTAAACATCAAAGAAAATTTAGAAAATGTTTTGTTTGATTTGCATTTTTGTTTTCACAATGGCAGCCATTTAAAGTTTTAAAGTCAAATAATAAAAAAACTGTAAATTTTTCAAAACTTTACCTTGTAACAAAAAAAAAACATTTTAATACTAAATCCAACGGTATTTTGTTTATCGAAATCGGACCACAAATAAGCAAGAAAATTCACTTTTTCGGTTAGCCCGCAGAAGCTCCGGTCCCACCAGCAGCCCCAAGTAGCGTGGGCGGCGGCGCGCCGTCCTGCGCAACAATGAAAATCGTATTAAGAGAAACGCACTACCAATGACTACATAAACTACAATTGTAGTTTATGTAGTCATTGGCACTACTGTCCGCGAGATGAAAGATGTCTCCTGTTTTTCTGGCCTATTTTAGAAATGAAGGCGCTATTCGATACGTTGCTGAATGCCACCCTTGCACAGGTGGGAGCACCTACAATTACCGCGCGGCAACGTGCGTTCTTTGCTGTATTTCGAGACTTCTTTTTTCAGGAGATTTCGTTACTCTCGCGGACAGTACATGAATTACAATGAAAACGTTTAATAAAATACAAAATTGAAAGGATAAAAGGTAATTATTATTTACAAGATACAAAATAGAACTTTGCACAATCAGAAAAAATTTTATTATTTAATTAATTTAATAAACAATTTTTTTACATTAAAAGACAGACCTTATACCAAACATTCACAATAACTGGCTTTTAAATTTATTAAAAATAGATACTAACATGACATGACTAAAAAAGCATAAGAGCATAAACAAATTTCCCCTTTTTAGGTTTACAACATGTGCTCTACCCATTCATCCGAATACAACATCCCAGGCGTCTTACAAAAGACGAGCGCACTCGCTCAAAAATCCCAGGCAGTTCTCTTATTTCTTGGCAACAATTAAAAACTCTTTCACGTAGCTGATCAACACTCTCGATTGGAACACTGTAGACTTTGCTTTTAAGATGCCCCCAAAGGTAATAATTCCAAAGGATTTAAATCTGGGGACCGAGCAGGCCAAGGAACGGGCCCCCACGGCCGATCCAATTTTCTTGGAATTTTCTGGTCAGTTCGGCCCTTACATTTAGTTCAAAATGCGCAGGAGCACCGTCGTGCATGAACCACATGCTCGTTCGGTCTTCAAGTGGGATTTCCTCCAAAAACTCCGGCAACGTTTCCCTGATGAACTGAAGATAACTGGCTCCAGAGAGTCTATTTGGAAGAACATAAGGCCCAATCAGTCTGTCAGCGAAAATTCCCGCCCAAACATTCACAGAAAATCGTTGTTGGTGACGGCTCTCAAACGTTGCATGAGGGTTTTTCATCCGCCCAAACATGGTTATTGTGGAAATTGTTAATTCCATCCCTGGTAAATGGTGCTTCGTCCGTGAACAAAACCTTTGGAAGAAAATGCTGGTTGTTTCTCATTTTGTTCTGGAACCAAGCACACATTTCAATTCTTCTTTCACTATCCCCTGTCAGTAGGGCCTGTATCCTTTGGATAAGATAGGGGTAAAGTTGTTGGGAATGCAATATTCTCAAAACCGTTGCATGCGATCTTACTCCTACTTGTCTCGCGATTCTTCTAGAAGAGACTGTAGGATTTTCTTCGACCAAGTTTAAAACTCTTTCTTCTAATTGTGGAGTTGCAACAACAGAAGGCCTACCTTGGCCATTTAAATTAGGTTTAAAACTTCCATTTTCACTTAAACGAGCATGCAATCTCCCAAATATTTTAAAACTGGGCTGTGGTCGGTTAGGAAATGCCTACTGATAAAGACGCTCAGCTTCCCTATCATTCCCATTTGCTCTACCGTAGAAAAATGCGTGTCAGTAAGATCCCTGTTTGAGTATTCAACCATAGTCTCCTTTTATCAAAGCAATAATAACAAAAAAAGCGTTTTGAAACTAAATCTGGCAACTTCACAACCAAATCAAAACATTCTTACTTCAATTGATTGTTGACATGCAATTTAGGTTGAAAAAACATCAGCTGGTTTCCAGTTTTACCGTTTCCGGTACATTTCCCATTGTTGCGCCGCGCGCCTCGCCGCGCCGGCCGGACATCGCCGCCGCGCCATGGAGTAAACAATAAAAAGTCGCGCCGCGCGACTGTCAGCTGATAGTGATACTGGAGCTTCTACGGGCTAACCGAAAAAGTGAATTTTCTCGCTTATTTGTGGTCCGATTTTGATAAACAAAATACCGTTGGATTTAGTATTAAAATGTTTTATTTTTTTATATAAGGTAAAGTTTTGAAAAATGTACAGTTTTTTATTATTTGACTTTAAAAACTTTAAATGGCCGCCATTGTGAAAATAAAAATGATATCAAACAAAACATTTTGTAAATTTTCTTTGATGTTTAATAAACGTCCATACAAGGTTCGGTTATTTTAGCTAAAACAGTTTTTTAGATATAATTTTTTTTAAATACAAAATGGCGGCTAGTGGCTAAACGAAGGATTTTTCAACATATGTTGGGAGTATATTTATTGTTCAAATTGATGAGTACTATTGGCCCACGAAGTTTGTGACATTCTTTAACGACCACCCTGTATATAACAATAGAGAATGAATATCAGATCTTGAGCTATTCAGTTTGTGGGATTTTTTCTTTTACAACGATGGTAGCAATTAGTCTTTCTATACTTGTATACAACATGTTATAGTCGATATCAATAATTATGATAATGCACATTTCATCATTTTACTTTACAAATCAAGATTTTATATATAAATATATATACATATAGTTAGGAAGTGAACAGTATATTTAGTAAAGCAAGTATACCTTCAAAAAACATAAATACCTCAGTTGCAGCAAACCTGCGTACTCAAGGAAGTCCTAACGCATACTGTGTTCCCACGTAAAGCTATTTATCAAGTTTCATAAAAATACTCACAAATAAGCGTTATATACAATTTTAATTATCGTATATAACAATAACATTTTAGTTTTCACCATTAGATTCAACTTTAAAAAACACACAATTTGGTGTTTTGATCATTTCTCTACGTCAAATGGTTACAGAGATATTGAAAGTGCTAAACACAGTACGTTGTCCAATGTTATTCTTATGGAGAATAAGAAAAATTGTATGTCTCACTTATTTATCAAGTTTTCCTGATGAAACTTGGTATATTGCTTCATATCGTTGTGGTCTATTAATATTTGCACTAAAAAACATTTTTTGGCCGATAGTTCCCGTAGCAGCAAGCCTGCGTACTCAGCCCCCATGTTATTCATAAGGAGAATAAGTAAAATGTAATGTCTCCCTTATGAACATAATTTAATAAAACTTGGTATGTGGCTTCACTTTGATGAGTTATATTGATATTCGAATAAAAAACACTTTTTTGTTCCTTGTTGCAGCAAACCTGCGTACTCAATGTTATTCTTATGGAGAATCATTAAAATTGTATATATCGCTAATAATTTGTGAATATATGTTTATGAAACTTGTTATGCGGCTTTATGTGGTATTAAGACATATATTATACGTTGGAAATTCGCTGAGTAACCAGATTTGCTGCGACGGGGGTATTTATGATTTGAACGTTTGTTTATTTTTAAAATTTAACATTGGAGGTAATATCAAAATGATAGCCCAATTATTTGTTTGATTAAGTATTAAGAGGGAGATTTGGCCTATGCCACAGAAAAGCAGCGTTGAGATATAATATAGGCTACAAATATTGTACTTACTCATGAATTTACATCATGGTACTTACTGTTCTATTTGTATGATACACATGTCCAGTATTTCCTGTTCAGTAACAAGTTATTACCTACCTTGGCAAAATAATAATTTTGGAAAAATGAAACAGTTATTGTTATTTTATTTATCTTCGCCACTTTATTTTTTTAAATAAACAAGACAAAAACTAGATTTTCTTCTTAATGAATTTCCTATGGAAAAGTGAACTATTAGCATGACCCACACGGTGAAACGTAAGCCCGGGACCACCATAGAAGTTCCTAACGTGACCCCCTGAACACGTTTTGGGGGGTCGCTAAAACTCTATATAGACATACATACATATATATATATTTAAATATATACGTGTTAGCACTCATATTAACATTATTGCATATTAAATTATTGTGCGTAAAATGCCACAAATTTTAAGCCCTCCCTCATCATTATAGCTCAAATATTTACCGAGTTATTAAAGAAAATGTTAATTGTCTTAACACAGTATGTTGTCATATGGGGATTTTACTCTGAAATGGCTGTTTTCCATATATTGATGTAAAATAAGTCACAGCCACGTGTGCAGTTAGTTGAAATATTTAGTTTAAACGTAAGTTTATGGGAAATTCCACTTTCCCAATGTGTTGAGGGTAGTTTATGTGTTTTATGTTAAACCTGTACAAATAACACTATTTAGTTATTTTGTCCTATCATAACTTGCATATCCATATTTAGCCTATCAAAACTCTAAAATAATCTTGGAACCAGTATAATAAACATTTGTTTTTAGTTTAACTAGAGGGTAAACAAACAAACAAAACAATTTGAAAAACGTTGTCAACGTGATATTTTGTGGATTAAACTAAACTGGCAAGATGACATTTTTTGGAAAATAAATATTGCCTTAATCTCAAATTGAAAAATATGACTAACTCAGGTTTAGTTTAAACTTGAGTTGGGGGAAGCGGCCCTAGAAATATAAAGGTTTGCAATATATGTAGTTAAAACCGACATTACTGCCTTACGAAACGTATTTTAACCAACCTCTCCTAACCCACCTGTAACTTCTTAAAAAATTACCACACTTCCCTAAGCTCGACCCTATAAAGTAAGACGGTACAATGCAGGAAATATAAAATATATACATTGAATGCATTGCAATCCCAGAAAACCAAATCCAAGTTAAATGTTAGTAACATTTAATAGAATTCCCCTATTCTATTTCAACATTTGTTTTGATTTTTTGGTCACCCAGAAGTGTATATTCTCATTCTGAAACACCATCTGACAGGCACGCTATGCCAAACCAATTTACAAGTGTTATATTTTTAAAAAAATATTGTTTTAATGTAATATAGTTTAAGTTTATGAGAAGAAGCACCCTTTAACTATTTGTCCAACACAAAACAGAGTGTGTAATTTTACAATAACATAATACTCTTTTCATGTCACACCTTCTGTTAATTTGAATAACAATAATATTAATAGTTATTCTTATAATCATCGTCATCGTCATATACATTTAAAAAAATCCAAAGCATGGTCGAGTCTTTCAGACCGTTGTACTGGACCCACTTTGATATGATTTTTTTCAAACCGATAGGTAATAATGTTTAAATATTATATGTCATAAATCATCCAAAGTAACCGATTTACAATGTGGTTCGTCCCAGTGGCTCTTAAACTCTGTCAAAAATTTACGATGTGGAGGTACATACTTGTGTAATCTGTAATATTATAAAGAAGAGGTGGTGGTGGTGTCTGTCAAAAGCACTGGGTCTGTATGTCTGAGTGTCTGATGTTCCGGGTAAACGCAAAAACTACTGAACCGACTGGGCTGAAACTTTACACAGGTAGATCTTGAACCCATGAACATCCTGAACACTTACTTCATACATTCACTTCCTTAAAATTAAGGTGACCAGACGTCCCAATTTCGCCGGGACAGTCCCGCTTTTGCGAGGTATGCCCCGGCGTCCCCACGATTTCTGTGGGGACAGCCTAATGTTCCGCTTTAGCAGTTTGACATGAAGATACTCATTGATTCATAAAAACCAATATATTTTGTTTATATTTGGCATACAAACAATCACATCGACCAGCACTGTGTTGAGTTGTTCAAACACTTTGAAGCAAAACTAGTGTATCGGGACCTAACATTTTTTCTAAACTTTCAACTGATCTAGTGCACTCTCTATGCCTGGAACCTATGCACTATAAACAATTTAGGAACCGAGAACAAGTTATACTAGTTAATAATTATAAGATAGAAATGAATGTTGTTGCTAAAAATTAACGTGAATTTAGGCTGATTTCAGTTTTAAATAAGATTCAAGTTTATGAAAGTTATTCATTCCTCTGATAACTATCAGTAGTTTTGGTCGATATTTTTTTTATTATTTAAGATTTGCATATCTGATAGTGATGGTTCTGTGTTGTATAATCATTTTATGAATATGATTACAAAACCAGTTGTTACAATACTAAGTAATATTTGGGCCAAACCTGCACAAAACTCACAATTTCGTTCCCGGTATCTAATTTTGTAAAACCTTCCAGGAAGAGGCCTTCGGACTCCCCCCCCCTTTTTCAGGGGGATACCCACCCCCACACACACCGCGGTATTTTCAGTTATTTAATTTATGTCCAGCTTTAGGCATCTACAGTTCTGGTCACCTTACTTAAAATCCCCTCGGGCTACGCCCCGTGAACGTCCCTAAGTTTCAATCTTTACATTTCAGAGGAAAGTAAACATTCATAAACTGTAATGCGAACAGCTGAGGACACTTACATTTGATAGCTTAAAGAGCAGAAGCAAGATCAACAGCTGTTTCAAGCTAACTGAAATGAAAATTGCATTGACTATAGAACGGGTAAAGGAAATCCTTGTGCAAAGGACGGGACCATCAGCTAGTGTTTAATTTAGCAAATGTCTAAAAATTTCGTTGAATTTCATTTTCTACACTGTTTTTTGAAACAACATAGGATTTTTAAATTTATTACGTGATAATTTTAAATTAAAAACAAACATTCGATACATATACATAAATCATAAAATGATTATTAACACACAAGTTACAACTAATATATATTACGAACATTAGCGTTAATTAACGATTTTTAATAATTTATCAAACTCAATCTAGAATGATATTTCTTACTATATAATAAAGGAAATTTTCCATGGACACAGGAACAACTTAAGTCGGGGTTCTTGCATTCGTTTATTCAGCCCCTTGGTATTAGTTTTGCGAGGGTAATTTTTACACAACATTAATTTTTATTTCTTTAATTCTGTGTAAAGTTTGAAACTGACCAAGGATAGTTAAGTATGTCTGATAAGCATCTTTTTACACATATATATATTATTCAATGTAGTTTTTCCAAGTGCCCCGCTCGTTGAAAATACTAATATAATTTCTGAGTTCTTGTGTGCACTACTAGCATTTATTCTACAATTTAAAATTGGAGACAAGATAGCAACGCCATACATGATACAATTTTAAAACTGTGCTCACATCAGTATTCGTCGGGAATTTCGAGGGAATTTTGAAGCCGGCACGGGTATTAGTACAGCAACACCTGTGTAACCTGCATGGTGAAGCGTTCTCATACTGGGCGGGGAAGTACTTCCTCGCCCCGCTTCCCCGCGTGGACTGGTGATCATTGGTCAGGGTTCCAACAGTGGGAGGAGAGCCGCACAAGTGTCTTGCCGCACAAGTGGTAGCCACAGTTATTATTATTTAATTTAAAGTCGGTCATATTGACACTCGAGCAAGTAACTTGTCGATATGTTGGGGTTTCTGCTTATATATTGAATTATTTAAAAAGTCGCCAATATGGTCATCCGGGCAAGTGTCATCTCGATAACTTGGTTTCTGCTTATTTCTTTATTTATTTTAAATGTCGATAATATGGTCATCTGGGCAATTGTCTTGTCGATAAGTTGGTTTCAGGCCTATTTAAATTAATAATTATTAATTTAAAAAAAATCGCCAATATGGTCATCCGAGCAAATGTCATGTCGATATCTTGGTTTCAGCCCTCTTTTTAGAAATAATTAATAATATTTGAAATGTCGCCCAAATAGTCATCCGCACAAGTGTCTTTACGGGCAAATGGTAGCACCCCGTATATTTTGGTTATCAGGCCTGTAATCAATCAAATTACTTCGATATTTTAAGGAAAATGAATAAGTAATAATAATGTTGTTAGTAGTAAACATTAGGAATTCGATTGTTTAGCATAATAATACCTTTCATTCTTTGGGCATTTCGTTTTATAAGTGAATAAGCATTTCGAATCAGCAATAATGTTGTTAATAAACTTTAAGAATTAACTTATTTTCGGGCTAGTAATAATATGTTTAATTCTTTGTGCAAACATAAACCACTTTAAAACTGCAATAAGTTTTATTATTTTAATTTCCCTCAATTCTGATTAGGCCTCCATTAAATTTGAAAGTGAGCTACTTTAAAAATGTTTACACACAACTAATATTTTACCATTTTGCATAGCAATTTAAAAACAGTTGTCAGTAGTGTCAGTTAAGTTTTCGAGCAGTGTAGTGACAATTCTGTTATGTAAATTATTTTTCAAGAATGAATCAGCGTAAGTATGTGATAGTGATAAATAATGATAAATCGGGGGCTCATAATGGGATCCGTTTCAAAACCACAAGCATCGACTACAAATACTGAAGGAGAATCCCATCCATATGTTCCATCTGTCCCAATTTTGGTGTATACCAGAATTTATTTAAAATTGAAGTAGTTTGATTAGGTTACCAACAGATTGTGCTGCTGTCAACTATTTATTATAGTTATTTAAGTTAACTTTAAAAATATCTCCACCCCAGAAAGCAAGTGATAATCAACTTATGTTGGCTTTCTGACACACCAACTGTTGTATTATCCCCTCCTCGAGAGGATAAGTAACAGTTGACAGCAGTATACTCTGTTGGTGATTGGTGTAAACTACGACCTCTTTCAATCCTGACATACACAAAACTAGGGGCACATTTTACAATGGCAATGAGAATTCTACTTCAGTATTTATAGTCAATGCCGTACAACACAAGGTACAACCGTAAACGCTATATAGCGGCGATTTCACTTCAAACCGAATCTGGATTATTGTTATACATTTGGACAGGAACAGAGCGAGTTACTGACCTAGGTCCTTGACGTTATGAAGCTTTACGTTTTGACACTCGTCGATTTATTCTTAGGTATTTTATACTAAATTGAGATGGTGTAACTTTTTAAAAACATTATATCCTAAATAAAAACCTTGGCGTTACTAAATCACTCAAATTAAACAATACTGGAAATGACGTTATGTATCTGGAGGTTAGGAAACGTCCTTATTTAATGCAACCTAAAATCTAGTAGGCCTAATGGAAAGGGGAAAGGGATAGGGTGAAAACTGTACGATTATATTACATGGGGGGCCCTGAAAGTAAGTTTGCGGGGGGGCCAAAAAAACAGTTACGCCATTGAGTACACAGGTTTGTTGCAACAACGAACACAAAAAAATGGGTTTTATGCTAATATCAATATAACCCAATTGACTAGGTGAAGTCGTATTCCAGTTTTTATTCATTTATGTTCATAATTAAGGGAGGCAGCATTTAATTATTCTCCATAAGAAAAACATGGCGGCTGAGTACGCAGGTTCGCTGCAACGGGAACCTTTGACAAAAAATGTTTTTTTTAGCAAATATCAATTAGACCACAACCAGATGAAGCCGTATACCAAGTTTCGTCATTATACGCTCATAAATAAGCGAGATATAATTTTTTTTCATTTCCTCCATAAGAATATCATTAGACAACGTACTGTGTTTAGCACTTTCAATATCTCGGTAACCAATTGACGTAGAATAATGATCAAAACACCAAATTGTGTGTTTTTTAACTGGATCCATTGGTGAAAACTAAAATTTGACTATTTACAAAATTATATATAAAAAATTCAAAAAACTGATTTTTGGTGTACAAAACCCCCCCCCAAAATAGCCCTTCTAATAGAGCGATCTGGATGGTTTTCGAACTTAGTCATAAATGTTGCTTTACATGTTTATCCCAAATTTCATCAAAATCGGATCATTTTTACGAGAATTATCGTGCTCACGGGCGCGCGCGCGCGCGCGCACACACACACGTGTATACAGTTTCGAACGAATGGGCTAGGTCCTACCATGCCGACTACGGTAATAGCTTCTTCCCTATAGGGGAAATTCGCTAAAACCAATATTATCAGAGGATGTTGTTCACGTTGTTTAATTCCAGTGTATATTTTCTTAATAAAATTGTAAGATTATAGATCACTAAATAAATTTGTTTATGGAGATCCGTGTGCTCTGGCCGACAACTTGTACACACGTGTCGTTCTCGCATGTGACTTAAAACACCAATAATTTTGATGTGATTGAATATCAGTGTTGACTAATCAAAACATAAAATTCAGAATGTGCTTTATATAAAAGGGAGAATCAGCGCAAATGGAGGAATCGAGACATCGGCCGATAAACTGGGGGAAATCGGGTAAGAATAAGAGTTCCATTAAAAGACAGGGTAGCAGCTGTAGTAAGACGGGCGCGAGAAGGGTTGTGGGGGTGGGGGCAGGACACGTTTACGGAATCTATCAAAAGGGCTGAAATTAAAGGTAAACTCCGCAGCTGGCACCAGCACCTAGACGATAAACTTGCGCAAGTCACATTAACCGAGTTTCGAGGGAGCCTTACAAGACGCGCTGCAACGAGTGGAATATGCGGCTCGCCCAACGACACCTACGGGATTGGCGATCCGGCTACTTAGCGCTGCAGCGAATCGGAACTTTTTGTACGGAAACAAGGCAGCAACTTTGGTAACTCTAGCGGGTTCGACATGGCCGTCGCTGTTTACAGGTGTCGCTGTATGAGTTGTGATCACAGACCATAGAACAAAATCGATTTGGAAACCCAATTAGTTTAACATTGTAGCTGGTGAAGCCTGTTTTTGCAGGTCAACCGTCTTGGTGGTCCAAATTTACTCAGATTAAAAAATACGTTTTCCGTAAAAAAAACAACACTTTACTATAAAAATAAGTTTTTAATTACAATAAAGTCTTGTTTTTGACATAAAATGTGTGTTTTTTACAGTAAATGGTTATTGACAACCCGTGGAATTGTCATTAAGAAGGTATAAATACAAAAATATAAAAAAATTGATTACCAAGGGGGTTTACTGACAGATGGCGTTACCTGTACTATCAGTGCTATAGACAGAATATTTTTGTTTACTTTCTTATATAGTTTAAAACATTAGTTTATGGTTTCAAATATTTTGTTAAATGGGGTACTGCTAAAAATGGATTTATTAAAAAGAGAAGAATTTATCAAATATATATAAACGTCCTGGCACCTCACAAAAACTAAATCAAAACCTCTTTTTTAATTTATCTTATGTTCTTAAAGAACAAATACAAATAATAAAAGCGGTTTAATTTAGTTGATCAACTATGTAAGAAAACCACTGTATAGGTAACTGTATAGGTATCCATTAATAAAACTCAGCCAATATACGTAAGCTCATGTTTTATTTAAGCTTACCTCTTAGATGAAGTAACGCTACCTATTGAGACTATATTGAGTTATAGGCCGCCATCTTGGTGGTCCAAGGTCTTCATGTGTGCTTCACTTTCATACCCTGGATGCCCATTCCATTTCTTTTTTATGGTCTGTGGTTGTAATAAGGCTAATTATTTATGTCTTATTTTCTGAGTACATTGAGATAATCGAGTATTTTTAATGTTGAGTGATACTTCAGATAACACTATCGTGTGAGCTATTATAAAATATGAGTTAAAATATAGCGACAAAACAAAAGTGAGATAAGGTGTAGTTAAGGAAACACATACAAAAACTACTCACGGTAAACATAATTATTGAAAAACTTCATTTAAAAACTTAAAAATGCAAATAAACTTGCACACATAGCACAATAAAATTGGATAAATTAAATTAGTTATTAAACAAGAATTACTAAAACATAATGCTTCCTTCACTATTTTTGGTCTCAACAGTTTCTGAGTATACAATGTTATGTTCCCAGCTATCTAATCTCGGAGTAAATATCGTAAGGTCGTTATGCAACGAAGATTTTCTAAACCGAGGAATGTAGCGCGTTAGCAGTTTCCTCGCCGAGCTACACGGGCTACGGCGAGCACATAATAGAATTATTATTAATATTATTCTATTATGTGCTCGCTGCACGGGCTACCATTCACGCAGGGAGATCCCACAGCAATAGTACTGACGTTTTACAAGGCCACAATAGTCATCCTACTCACGCTACACCCATCATTCTTTCATACTCCCCAGGAATTGCATTAACAACCGATGGATTCATAAATATAACTACTAGGACAGGGTAGGTTTTAAGGTTGGGCAATTAAAACCTCGCATAAAATAAATTATAAATGTACCAATTAAGATCTAACCTCTGTCTTTGAATTGGTGTAACTCGAAATAAATGTAGTTAAATGTTAACCAAAGTTTGGATTGCTCTTTTCTCATTGCCAGAATTATATTCCAGTAAATTTATTTTGTGCTAGTGGCTTGTAGAGGCTGTAGCCTCTAACCTACTGGTTAAGTTTGATTAGATCTACTCTTTACTGGAAAATAGATCAATACTAATGTTTAAATTTCATACATGATTATATAGCCTAAGCATGTCATAATCACAGCTGATCATGAATTCATTTTAACATTTTGAAATAAATAGTTTTGTTTTTTACTTTAAGGATATTTTCAAGTAAGGCAAAAACAAAAATTTAGGCTCTGTGGAGATATTTCCAATCTAACTTAATATGATTGTACCAAGTTTCAGCCTTCTGGTCGTACGTTTCAGAAACCTGCGAAAAACGTAAATTTACCTATTTTTATCTAATATTGCCTTATGCAATTATATACAGGCTATTTACAAATGAATGTTGCTAACTTCGGAATACTGTTCCTCATGTCAAAAGGAACGTAAATAATCATATAACCAGGGGTATATTTCTTTTCGTTTACTGTCTGTCTTTCTATAAGTCATTTTTACTATAAAATTTATATTTTTAGAACGGCTTGACCGAATGCAACCAAACTTTGGTTAACTATACTTCTTGGTAAGTCATTTATTAGAAAAAATTTATTTTATAGTAAAAATTACACACACACACACACACAGAAAGACGGTAAACGAAAAGAATTAGACACCCGGTTATATGATGATTTACGTTCCTATTGACATAAGGAACAATATCCCGAAGATAGCAACATTAATATGGAAACACCCTGTATATTAAATGTATATAGAAAAATAACAAATAAATGTATAGTCGTGTGTTTAAAGACCACTCGCCATATACAATAATTCCATCACGTCCTATTAGTAAAAAGCCAACTTTTTTTGTTTAGCGCGGATATTCAATTTCCACCCGCGGTCCCAAGATGCCTTGTTAAATACGCCAAATCCGATTCCCTTAACTGATTTAATTTTGACTTGCAAAACAGTTAAAGCTCGGTGGCAAATTAATATTTCATTTATTTGGACAAGCGTTGACATTTTGACAGATCATATTTCTGACATCACTAGAGTGCACACTTGCAACTTCTGTGAAAGTAACTGGATCTGTAATCGCGACACTTAAGTTTAGTTAAAACTTTCACTATCTTCGGTTTAATAGACGTTCTATTAACAGTATACCTCGCTAATCGATCGTTATTGATGAGGACGTTCTATATCAGAGAAAAGTGGCTACAAGAATTGAATACACAGTATATGGTGTATTCTAAGATCTACCTTATTATTTTAAAGCTAAGAAAAACAATCTAATGGGGTTAAAAATACTTCTGGAAAGTTCCAAATAGTTTTCGAGGTGACAGAAAAAGATAAAGATGTGAACACTGACGTTACGTAATATTTTAGTATTTATAAAACCTACCCGCATTTTATAGACAAATTATACATGTAATATATGACAAGTTGAAATGAAAATTACCACTTTTGAAAAAGATAAAAACTCATTTCATAGTAGTAGGATTTTTTTATTAATAGACTATAATAACATTGTCTTTGCCCATGCAAGAGTTCTGGTCAAAGATAAATATGGTTATTAAATTTATAACGTGCGGTTCTGTAAACTTTTGAGCACACATATAATTATTCCATTCCGAGCAATTAAAAAGTCATTAAAATATATTACACATCCCGATATCATTGGGATTTATGTTAAAATATGGTTTAAAACATTCAACGAATCAACGGCTGAAAAAATTAGGATACGTATATTATATATTTTGTTTATTGTTACCAAGTAAAAATTATAACAAAAACTATTCTCCTGTAATATTTAACCGTGGCAATTGCGTCAATTTTAACCTTAAATTTAGCAGAAAACTCTCACCATTGAGCCATCGGGGGTGAACTTAACATCGAATGTGGTGGTAAAGAGTATCAATAACGGTAGGATATATCGGGGGCAATATGTGGTGTAAGCGGTAGGGGAACGGCCGGCCGACGTACTTAATCACTCGCCTGCCGAGCAAACGTTTGGACAAGGGATATATCAAAACTGACCGGGTTGTGGGCGGGGGGGAGATAGACCACAAAACGCCGTGTCTGGTTGGTGTGGTCCAACAATATCTGTGGTGGTCGACTCGTGTACAGTCGTTGCCGTTCCAACCCATTCTCCGACACCTTCATTACACGGATTCTCTTTTTATCAGTTTAATTGAAAAATCCTCTCCCCATACTTCTTATATTACACGTGCGTCTTTCTTTTCTGGCTATATTTTGGTCCAATATGCCCCGGATTCAATTCCTCCGATTACCGAAACTTGTTTATAATTCATTGTTGGTGATGATTAGTTTATGTTATTTAAAAAATTATTGCGGGAATTTTCCATCGATAAATAGTAAAAACAAAGTTTCAAGACGTTTCGGGATCTGGAATCTGATTCCGACTTCAGGTGGAAAGAAGACCTACAAGATAACACAGTCCGTCTCGTCTAAGCACTCCGCGGCCGTGTACCTTGTGTCCTAGTGTTGTCTCGTTTGGGCGTTATATTTTGTGTGTGAATTGTGATTTTGTTTTTGTTTTATTTTTTTAATTTCCATTCTCTTTATCGAATAAACTGTAATTTTTAAAATTCAGTTTTGCTTAAACATTACATAAACGATAGCCTTTTATGTCAAACTTGGCTAACATAACCGTAGATTTAATAGAAATTAAATACTTTATTATTTGACAAACCTGTTTAGATTGAACATTTTATCAATGTATGATTTTTGTAAGAAATCATCATGTAGAAGCAATCCTATAATACGAGTTATTGTATGTAAATTACAGGGGAATATTTATACTTGTAGGCTTCAGTGGTTTTCATACGCTTTCCCGACTGAATTTTATTCTAATTAACTTTTAAAAACATAACGTTTTAACTTATACACACGGTTAAATCTCATGGCTTTAAATTATAACTCAACTAACGAAAATAATTTAATTTATTTTAACCAATAGAATTATGGGCATGAGAGACTGTGATAAAATAAGTAAATAGGTTGTAGGTTTCTTTATAATAATAATCAACGATAAACATCTATACAAAAACGTCCCAGGTATTTTATTTAAAAAACATATTTTTGATTTGTAAAAATGACATAGGTAATTAATAAAAACACAGCACAAATTGAAATCTAAAAAAAGACGAAAAAACACGGCAATAGCATTGATTATACATTCCGTAGGATGTATAATCAATGGCAATAGTCACCGACAGTTTAGATAACAATTGTCGCGTAGACATCAGTGATTATTATTTGTAACTTTAAGCATTAAAGATACGACGATAGATGAAGTGCATCATATCAGGGAACGAAGGGTCGGTGGGGCAGGGGAAGGCAGCAATCGGCTGTACATTTAAGATATTGATACAACACATAAGGGCTCTTCTGACATGACATGCCCGGTCGCTAGGGGTTCCCTCCCCCAAAACCTCACTGCCGACATTAACTCGACAGCTGCCTTTTTAACGTCCACCTGTGTTATCGATTATCAATTGAACATTGGCATCCTTTACATATTTCCCTATTTTATCGATTATTGATTGAACATTGGGATCCTTTACATATTACCCTATTTTATCGATTATCGATTGAACATTGGCATCCTTTACATATTTCCCTATTTTATCGATTATCGATTGAACATTGGCATCCTTTACATATTTCCATCTATTATTGACTGACCATTGGCATCCTTTACATATTTCCCTATTTTATTGATTATTGATTGAACATTGGCATCCTTTACATGTTTCCATCTATTATTGACTGAACATTGGCATCCTTTACATATTTCCATCTATTATTGACTGAACATTGGCATCCTTTACATATTTCCCTATTTTATCGATTATCGATTGAACATTGGCATCCTTTACATATTTCCCTATTTTATCGATTATTGATTGAACATTGCGATCCTTTACATGTTTCCTTATTTTATCGATTTTCGATTGAACATTGGCATCCTTTACATATTTCCATCTATTATTGACTGAACATTGCCATCCTTTACACATTTCCTTATCTATTATTTATTGATCATTGTCATCTTTTACACATTTCGATAATGGGTTCAACTTTTTAAATCAATAGGTTTAATAAGATGCATTTTTATATTAGAGTACGAGGCACATAAGTTGGTTGAAAAGTGTACAGAACGTTGCTCGAGTGAAAACCCAGGCCGTTCATAAGCCCAATGTTAAAATTAACACTAGTCTCATGGACGGCCTGATTTTTTACTAGTGCAACGCACTGCACTATTCACTTCAAAAATTTCTTGGATACTCGTCATATTAAAAAATTACTACCCAGATGTATAGCATTTATAAGATGGATGATTGTTTACGATGTGGTCAAATATGTTCCCATTATTCTGACATAATTCAAACATATGGTAAATATGCTTTTAACACTGAGTTTTAAGCTTAGGTTCGTAAAATGGTAATAGTTCGATCGATTATTTCTTTTTCTGTCAAATAACGTGCTTCTTACTCTACGTATAGTTTTCAATCGACAGGGGAAATTCCCAATTCATGGGAATTTCGTGAAGAAATTTAGAGGAATTCACAACAGCGGATATTAGTCGAGTATTATAATATATCAAATATAATCCTGACTGCGCAATTTATCTAATAGAGGGAAAATAAAATATCGGCAATGAAAAACTTACATCAGCATAAATTACTGATGCAAGGTTCCACAAACCCAATTGACTGAGAAAAGTCAATTTTGCCCCTCCCCTAGTTTTGAATCCTAGACTCGTAGTCTGATCCATTAAAGACTGTAGAACTCCAAAGCACTCAAGGAAGGCTAGGATTTACCAATACAGACAAATAAATTCCAACGATTCAAACCATGAGCCTATGAAAATCATGATTAGCCTTTACACCAATTGACATTTGTCTGTCAAATATTCATCTTTAGTTAATTGTTTTAATTATATTATATTGTTTATGTTACTTTTGGATGATTGTTTTTATGACTTAAACTACCTTATTTTATTAATTTTTATTCTAAAATAAAAACAAAACAAAAAAATATTATTATTTTGAACAGTTTTCTATTTTATTTATTGTGTATGGGGAAAAGCTTCCGGTCGAATTATTTCCGAAGTAATGAACTTTGAAACGAAAATCTCTAAACCATAAAAGTATATTAAACACCCAAAGATCACAAGGCGGGAAAGTTTCAGTGAACGCATTGCTCTCGGTACAGTCTCGTGAAGGGCCCTTCTATCTGAGCGGTGCGAGCTTCTATCATCACAATGGTCTGTGCAACCTCCACTCATCCACTACAGGGCGAAACAGAACTCAACACACCTCAATGACCTTAAACGTTTCAATGCTTATCTATTGCAGACGATGATTTTATTTTGTCAGGTGATTATATCAACACGTATATGTTAGTCGTAAGAGTTAATCAGTTTCTCAATAGAATGCAGCACAAAATATTTTGCTCTTCGTGAATCTTCCAAGTATAACTGTGATCGTCAGGCATAGCAACATGGAAAATACAATTTGATAAATCTAAATGATCATTGTTTTAACGGAGCCAAATTTAAACACGATCGAGCTAACTTAAAAGTAATAAATAGTGGTGTATTTATCAAGGACATATAGTTGTAGGAGTACAAAAAAGGGACTGACGTTATAATTTTAAGGACTTAATCCAAACATGTTTAAAACTGATACAGGACATTCTTTTTACAATTAGACTCTACGCAATTTTAGCTTTTGCAAATCTTTCGAGTTAAATAAAATAAATAATATATATAAGGAAAACTTGATTTTTGGAATATATTTCAAATTCGTGCTCACGGTCCTGAATGACAGAGCTGAGTAAAGTAGTTAGAGAGACTGGGAGCTTTCAAAAGACGCGTGGGGCAAAGAGGTGTCCCCAAGTAGCTTAAGGTCGCAGACTGCAAGATCCCCTATCCTCTTACGTCATGTCAAAATCTGATTGGGGGAGGAGGGGCAGGAGCTCTCGTGCCAAAACACCCCTCTAAAGCGATATGTTGTTAGTTTGAAATTTACTTTACAAGAGGATGCCGGCTTTTTATTCCTTCGCATTGGCCTAAGGGGGGAAATATGTTAATAAAACCTATCCCGAGTGAGGGCGATACGTTAAAGTACGGTTGGGTAGTACTCATAAAACTATTTTCCCAGAACGAGATTCGAACCCGCGTCAATGCTGCTCCCGGGGTTAGGGGGTTGGGTCCATCGCCTCGACCGCTACGCCAATAAAGATGTATAACATGTAGTACTTAGGTAAAAATTGGAATGATACGAGATCACGAACACGTAACTGGAATTGCATCAAAATAATATTTAGAACTTTTATGTATTCGAACAACCCCAAAAGAGATAAAGTCTTCATTCGTATGTATTTTAAAGTAATAAACACGTGATTGTATTGTAACCTAAGAACATAAACATACATACTACCGCTGTACAACCAGCATGCAAATACTTTACTACTGTACTTAAAATAAAACCTTATTCTAAGAACAACGAGGCCATTTTCGATATGACAATTGTTTTTAAACCCTTTGGATGAATTCGAACAAACTCGTTTTTGAATAGATAAAAACCCCGTCAAAAAAAATGTATGTCTAATAATTTTACTGACTAAGCATATGGATGTTTAAATATGTAATACAAAATAACTAGTTTCACCATTTCAAAATTACTTATCGTACCTGTCGTTTTAAAAGTAAAAATGTAAAATTCGCGGTTCTAAGACAACTCGGTATCAAGCCGAAATCAAATTAAAGAGAGGAAAAATAATCGGCAAACCCGATGTTTGTAAATAATAGATGGAAGACGAACTTCAGCAACAAGAGAGCTTCGGAAAGTACAGAATTAGAGAAAATCAGGAGCTAGAGCGGACTTGTTAAACGAAGAGGAATGGACGACCGCTTGTTAGCCTCCGTCACTGGATCATTGTTAAGAGACAATTTTATAAGTCCTTACAGGGCAGAAGAAACTCCTCTCTTACTTAAATAGCGATGCGCTGATAGACTTGACAATCGTAAAAAATCGCCACACTATAAGTAGATTTGTTATCACAACTCCGAATCATAGTTACTTTCTATAGTTAGCGAATTAAAAATTCACGATTAATGTTAATGTTAATGCTAGACATAGTTCCGGATCTGAAACATGTATGAGATTGAAACCTTTAAAAAATGTATGGGATTGTAAAATGTTATGTCTAATAACGTGTTATCTCATTTATTTATGATTTTGTTTTTGTGAAACTTGATTAGGATGTATGTAATAGTTAGGAGTACATTATGTTTGCACTAGAAATTCTCTGAATGCGAAGATTTGCTACGACGGGGTTATTAACTAGTTCTAATGTGCATATCGGGACATAATGCAGAATATTCACATCTAGAGGTTGTAAGTGAACTATACTTGTTACACAAATAATATGTAAATATTGTTGCTAAGCCGAGTCAAGGTACACTCTTGTACATTCATGTACATTAATTTTGAGTGACGTACGAATTAAATTGAAAAATGTACAATATCAAGGACACCACGAGGAAAATATTATTACTGGACCCGTGTAAAGAAGGTTTCATCACAAATTTAGAAAAACAACTTAATAAGAAAACTTAATCGTCCTCGAATGCTGCATTAATTTTAAGGACTTATTCAAACCGAACACTGCTTAAAATGTAGGTCAAATATGTCAAACGCAAGGGGTTTAGGATCATGTGTTAGAGAAATTGTAAAAATGCGAGGTAATATAAAACACGTGTTAATTACAGTAAATAAGCTAAATCGGGGGCGAGCGATCAGTGATGCGCGAAACATAACATAACATGCTGCGATTCGTTGGCTCAATGTCCACACAAATAAACAGGCAACTCCACGAGCTTGCTCCAGTGTACGTCGATTGGCTGGTTTCTGTAGTGGATTCGGGATTGCATTATACGGTTGAATAGTTTAAAAAACTAATATTTGAACTACATTGAAAGTTGTTGTAGTACCTGAATTGTATGCATAGCAGTATTTAGCTTTTGGGTAAAACTTTTAAAAGGTTATTACTATATGAAATGCAAACTGAAATAAATAGGTTTACATTGAATGCTACGTTTTTTCGGTTATTCGGTTTGCATAGTTCCTATCGCACACAGTTTTCATGAACACCATTTTTAGAAATAGTCATCCGACTCATATATATTTATCATATTAATTTTTAAATATTAGAAGGGATCGTCGCAGGTTCGATTAAATAACAAATATTTAATCGCTTAAGTTAGATATACATAAGAGATTAAGGCAAGGTAAAACTTTTTAACAATTTTGTTGACAAGAAATTTGATTCAAATAAACATTATTACTCATTTTCAATACTTACTAATAGGAAAAACTCTGCACAAATTGCAATATATACGGACGCGAGCGTCTTAATATAGTGCATAAACAAATCGTTCTGTAGAAGAAGTGAAACAAAAGTTTTCCTGATAATGTTTGAAATGGAGATTTATGATTCTGGCGCATCTGCAATCGAGGTCGAAGGCAACGTTAGGCACGTTTGTTCACAACATTGCACAGTTCTGTGCCCTTTACTGGTGAAGTTTTTATCTTATAAACTCGTAATATTTCAAAAGCGGCACTAAAGCGTGGCTCTATAATAAGGAACCGAAATAGTCTCACTTTGTAACTTATGAGACTTCCACGCCATGTTTCATTCTTGCATGGCGAAATCTGCTAATCTCGCAGTTAATATTGGCAATTTATCAGACTACAAAGTAACATTTGAAACCCACTGAAATTATCTTTGAAACATTTATCCTGTGTTTGTCTCGTGATGTAGATAAAAACTGAAAGTTGTGCAGACAAGAACTTCGCTTGTTTTAGACGACTGATTAAATAAACTTCGGTACAATAATTTCAAATATTATAAAGACCAGTGGTTTGAAGCCTTAGTTAGGTTATGGGAACAGTGCTGAATAATTCTTGCCTCTAAGTGCGAAAAATCACGAAAATGGCATCGAAAATGTTACAAATATTAATTTTTTATTTTAAAATATAGATTATTTTAATGCAGTGTGTTTTTTTTTTGTAAACGTAAATAATTATGTATATACTAACAAGTAATTCCGACGGTTTAAGTGGTTTTTATCTGCGACGGTTTAAAACCAAAGTGTTCACATTGTTTCGATAACAACCGAGAGAGGTAAAAACGTTTTAACCGAATGATTGACTTTACACATGGTTAAAACCATAACGTTGTATTCCTAAATCGTTCTCAGAATCTATTCCACCGAAGTTCATTAAATTAGATACAGTTCAGTTCAGTTCTTTATTGAGCATGTTGACATATATACAATGCATATGCTAAGTCATACAAATATTTAATAAAAACAATGATCTCCTAAAAGTATTAACTATAATATACAATCATGCAACAATACTAAACAAATAATATATTATTCTTATTTCTATCAAAATGTAAAATCATTTAAACTGTAGCATGCCTTACTAATAAGTGTGCTCTTTAACTTGTTTCTAAACATGCCGTAATCATGCTCCTCTTTCAAACTCAGTGGCAGACTGTTAAACAATTTTACAGCTGAGTATTTTAAATGTTTTTGAAAAAACGATGTAGAGTGAGGAGGTATACCAAGAATACATCTGGGTTTACTTCTTGTTTCATAACCATGAGAAGGAAGAAAATTCTGGAATAGAGGGAAGTTCTTATGAAGAAATTACAGAGTTTCAAGAATATAGATAGAAGAAAAGGTGAGAATTTTGTTTCCAATGAAGAAGTCCGAACATGAGGTCCGCTTAGGCAGCTGAAAAATCGTTCTTATTGCCTTCTTCTGCAACCTGAATATCAACTGAGTTTTACAACTCTCACAACCCCAGACGGGTACTCCGTAAGACAGGTAAGGGTATATAATACCATAGTAGGCTGCAATGAGTAGCTCGGTGGAGGCAAAGCATGCCAACTTCCTAAGCACAAAAATTCCCTGGCTCAATCTATTGCACACATGATCAATATGTGTGGCAAAAGAGAGGTTGGAGTCAATGAATAATCCAAGGAACTTTACAACAGAAGTTGAAGATATTGCATCGTCAGCAAGATGAACACTGAATAAACTATCATGGCGGTCCCATAAAGAAAATTCCACAAGAGTGGTTTTTGAGACATTTGCTTTCAGTTGGTTCTGTCGAAGCCAATCCAGAAGAATATTTCCCTGCAAAAACGTTTTGACTTCCAGATGATTCCTAGAAGGACTAGAAAATATGAGGGAAGTATCGTCAGCATATAGGCAAATATTCGATTCTTCCACTCTTTTATGGATGTCATTGATGAACAAAAGAAACAACATAGGTCCGAGGATAGACCCTTGTGGTACGCCCCTTTTTACCACTCCTTCACCGGAAAGTATAGTACACATTGTACTTGAACGATTGATAGAGGAAACCTTCACACGCTGAGTTCTATTTGTGAGGAACGAACGAAACCATTCAAGGGCCCCACCTCTGATACCCATGCTGTACATCTTGATAAGCAAAAGCGTGGGTATCAGATGTACAAGGTCGAAAACATGATGCTCTTAGAAAATCGACTACTGCAAATAAATGGGGCGAAAAGGGCAGCGGACAAAGGTAAATCTGCGATGACACAAAGGATTGTACAGTTTAGGGGGATGGGGGGAGAGGTAAAGATATTAGTGGAGCTGGGGCATTAAATTGTCAACAGGTCCGTGGGGGAAGAATGCAATAAACAGGTGGAACGGGGAAGCGACGAATGTTGTTGCGCTCACTCTCACTACGTACTGCCCCCGAGTCCGGGGTTCATTTTGACAACAGTTAGTTATCGTCCTCGTTGTTCACGACATTACTGAGGACATTTGCCATCACCGATAAGAAACACGAGGTTTCACGACATTTCGGGATGTTGAATCTGATTCCGTCATCAGGTGCGAAGAGTACCTGAAACATAAGTTACAGCAACAATCCGGGTAGAGCTGGATAGAAATTAAAAATACCCTCGTCACAGCAAACCTGCGTACTCAGCGAATTTCCAATGCATATATATTTGTCTCACTACTACATAGAGCTACTTACCAAGTTTCACAAAAATACATTCATAAATAAGTGATATATAGCATTTTATTTATTCTCCATAAGAATAACATTAGGACTGAGTACGCAGGTTTGCTGAAACAAGGAAGATAAGAAATTATTTTTTTTAAATTATTAATATAACTCAACCAGGTGAAGCTACATACCAAGTTTTATTAATTTAGGTTCATAAGAGAGATATACAACTTTACTTATTCTCCATATGAATAACGTGAAGGCCGAGTATGCAGGTTTGCTGCTACGGGTAAAATCAACAAAAACCCTTATTTGTGCAAATATCAATATAAAACAACTAGTTGAAGCCACATACCAAGTTTCATCAACACTGTGTGATTGGGTTTGATAAATAATCGAGATAACAAATTTTATTTATCCTCCATAAGGATAACATTGGATAACGTAATGTGTTTAGCACTTTGAATATCTCTGCAACGGTTGGACGTAGAACAACAATTAAAACACCAAAATGATTGTTTTGTAGAGCTAAACTAATTGGTAAAAATAAATTTGAAGTTTTTAGTAAAATTATCTCAGGAAAATCCAAAAACCTTTTTCCCATAAGATTAACATGGGAAATTCGATGGATCGTTTTTTGACTTTTCTCTACAACCACTTAACCAAGGTTAATGATTCAAAATATCACATTATTTGTTTTTTAAGCTCTATAAAATGGCTATAACCAAAATTAAGTGTTTTTAAAATTGTAGGGGAAAAAATTCAAAAAACTGATTTTTGGAAAATTTAAAACCCCCATAAAACCCCCTTCCTATATAGTCCAATCGATCTGGTTTTCGAACTTTTCGAAGTCATAAATGTTTTTGGCATCCCAGGACCTCAAAACAAAAAGTTATCATGGTCTCGGGCTTAAGTCTTACCATGCCCCCTACGGTAATAGCTTCTTCCCTATAGGGGAAATTCGCTAAAAGCTTAAAGAAAACTGTTAAGAAGCTTGTCAAAATATGTAAATTTCTTGAAACTGTTCTAACAGTTTTCGGTATTACCTCTTTCGATCCCAATTTATTTTTGTTATTTTATAGCTATCCATTGCACCTGAAAACTTTTTCAGATTCCTGAAAGGCAGTGAATTTTGTTTTTCTCTAGTCAGTTATGGCAAATTTCCGCACTAATGTCTTAACACAATATTACCACCAGAATCAACATAGCTTACCATTCGGAACAACATAATCTTATCATCAGGACAACGATTTTCAAACAAAGTATTGCACTTGATCAATTTGTGGCAGATGAAAAATTTAAAATCGGAAATTTTCAGTCAACTTACCACCTCAAATGTACCGGATAGTAAAATGTTGCTGTTGCAGTATAAACCCAAAATCAGCCGCAGTAGTTTCAGCTTAAAAAGAAAGTTCATTTATCCCATAATACTACAGTATTACACAGTCATTCAAACCATCAATTACATATTTTTGTGTTTGGATTGTTGATAATTATTGACAGATTAAAGACTTTTTATAAATACTTTTTTGCTACATTACTGACTCTGTAAAAAAATAACTCATAAAAATGTAAATGTATTTGAGTGAACATTTTTAAAATGACTAATAATAACAAATAATGGATGGATTTAGATATGGATATTTATACATATTTTTTAGTTTTTTTAACGGAACTTTGACTCTTAGAAATAATCAAAAATTTCTAAAAGCGACATTAAATCATTTAAATATTTTCCGTTTCATATGTGGAATACTGCATTAATGTGGTATAACTATTTATGAGCTACATAATTATGGTTTATGTACGTATTTATTTATTGTTATGTTGCTGTGTTTGAGAATTGATTTATGTATTTTTATTTATGTATAAAAAGAGAAGGTATAATATTATAGAATAGTCATCAAATGTTAAAAGTTCAGTTTAGAAACAAAGAAAAGATAATTGCAATTAAGTCGTTACTGTAACACGATTGGGATTTTTTCGTTACTTCGTCCAGGCCAGACCCTGGAATCGCGTCGCGTCGATCGCTTTCAATTTACAACTCAGTCAAACGAGGCTATTTTTATCGTTTGTTTTAAAACCCGGCATTGCCTTGTTAGGAAAGAGAGGGATTGTTTGTTACTCCGAGGCTAACAGTATACAATTAATATCTACAATCCAAATAATACTGCATCGAAATGCAGTGACATCGAAATGCAGTAACATCGAAATGCTTCTTCGATTGTTATTTGTTAGTGAATTTCCTTTGGAAAGTGAACTATTAGCATGACCCGCACGGTGAAACTTAAGCCCGGGACCACCATAGAAGTTCCTAACGTGACCCCCTGAACACGTTTTGGGGGGTCGTTCAAAATGTTATATATATATATACATATATATATATGTGTGTGTGTGTGTGTGTGTGTGTGTGTGTGTGTGTGTGTGTGTGTGTGTGTGTGTGTGTGTGTGTGTGTGTTTGCACTCTAGCGGTCGCAATTTTTGTCCGATTTACTTCAAATTTATTAGGGACGTTCCTTTCTGTAATCAGTTGGACAAGTTCGTTGGGCAAAACAATCGGAAAACTCTAAACCCCTTATTTGGGGATTGATCTTTCAAATTTCGAGTTTTTGGGCCCAAAAATGGTCATAAAAGATCCAGATGTAAAATAAATGCATGTAAAAAGATGGGAATTAGGGGGGCGAAAGTTTCAAGCCCTCTCTCGTCATTCTAGCACAAATATTTACCGAGTTATTAAAGAAAATGTGTATCGACTAAACACAGTACGTTGTCTTATGGGGGTTTTACACGAGAAAAGCCTGTTATTCCTTTGTTAAGAGTACTTTTATCATCCCCAGCAACCTCACGCCTAATTTCAAGCCTGTCAGAACCTTCTCCTAACCTTATATTGGGCAAAATGTTATTCCCAGCTTTGCAAGTAAATGAAACCAGGAGTATCAGAACAGCCAAAAAATCGATGTTTTCAGATTTCAATAAAAATTGGACAAATGTATGTTGTTACACTGATTTTGAGTTTTAAAAGTTTTTATGTGGAAATTCACACCCCTGACGTCAGCGTGCTGCGTGCGAACTCGTTTTAAAATTAATTTCGTATAGGTTTAGAGAAAGAATGTGATGTTCCACAAGCTTAATTTTTCGATGGTAAATGCAACGAAAGAAAAGTAAAATAAATGTAAAAAACCTAATTCGAAACTGAATGCCACGAGAATAAGATACTTCTTCAAAACGGTCACTTGCAATATGAACTACATTTTACGATGTTAATCTAAATCAGCGGTCTTAGACTTTGGCTATCTCCTTGTGATTCGCTTTGCATTTCATTAGGAAAATGGATGAAACATTACACA
Source organism: Allygus modestus (assembly GCA_963675035.1). Classification (NCBI taxonomy): domain Eukaryota; kingdom Metazoa; phylum Arthropoda; class Insecta; order Hemiptera; family Cicadellidae; genus Allygus; species Allygus modestus. The sequence continues at coordinate 35,071,618 of OY776113.1, read as the reverse complement.
CGTTTTCACCCATTTGCAACGTTTGTTAAAAGCAGGCTTTAACCCAAACAATATGTTTGTCCGGCAGCGATATTATCGAGCCCAACCTCATAACCTGGCTGTCTCAAGCCTCGACTTCTATAATGAAAAATAATTAAATAAAAAGGTTATAAAACGCATTCGAGAAGAGTTTAAAACCCTACGGTTGACGGGGAAACAAAATCATGCTCCGTTTTCGACTTTAATTAAATTTAAACACTAGCCGATGTTTCGAAAGTAGACGAACGAAATCGGACCAAAGGCGAACGGCACATAACTCAGCGATACGACATTAACAAAAGAAAGTGCAAATGAAATCGACTGCTGCGGATGGGTAGTTGACACACATCTAGTGGCCTGCATCGCCTTAGGAACCGGTCTTGCGGCTTTCGCTTCGTGCTGGGACTGCGAGTTTCGTGCAACGACCCTGCGAGTCGCGCCGGGCTACAAGGCCAGTCTTCCGCAGGGATCACTATACTCTGTCCACATATATTCCAATATTTTCCGGCATTGTCTCCTTCTTCACCAATTCGTACAGATAGTTCATAACAAGTTTTTATAATATAACAAGAAGTAAACGTTTAAAAAACAAATAAATCCAATGCTTATTATGTAAGAATCTACTTTCGTCTCTAAGCAGACAGGTATATGTTGCTGGCTCTATTACGTTGATAAATAAATAACAACATAAAAAGATCGGATCAAAGGTATGTAATATCATTACTACCATATGTAATGATAAATAACCGAGTACCATTTTAAAAACATGTTATTAATGGCATGTTTCAACCTATGACCATTTTCAAGTCCTAACATATAAAACCTATATTAAATATGATTAAAATAAATACTAAAATATTTCTTATTGTTTGTATGAAAATATGTTCAATTTGTTCAGTTTTCTTATAAAATTCAAAAGTAGGATTATTTTATGTTAAGTGGGAGTGTCTGTTTAGTACATTATGAGGGTCCTTTTTGGAGCCTGAATAAATATCGCGTGTGCGCCTTTTGCTCCGCGGTTTAGGTTCATTTCAAAAACACCTTTTGCTCCGGGGGTAGAGCAAGGAGAAATCGGGGCGCTGTAAACGCGTCTTTTGCTCCGCGAGGGGGAGAGTGGCTGAAAACTACTGAGCGTCCGATTGTGTCCAGTTGAACCACATGAGTTTATTAGGTTATGATAAAATATTATTATTCATGATTAGTATATGCGTGAAAATTTACATATAGAGCAATTTAAAATTAGTACACTTAGTCGCTATCAAATTACTATGCATAGAAAATGTACGCTGCTAAAAATGAAATATTCTTTGCAAAACTAAGTAAGAAAAACATTTCGAGTGGTGGAAATTGTACATTGAGAATCAATTCAATTCGTTTTCATGGAATTGAAGTAATATTAGTACTAAACCAAGTTATTTGTTGGAATTTAAGGAAGTCAATGGCCGCAGATCTCGGGCAGATCGACGCTTGGGTTCCAGTGTTTTGGACACACAAGATTAGGGCTGGCCAATATACCTGAACTGAATCATTTGTATAGGTTCTCCACGGTAAGGAAGATAATCTAGAGTATTTCGGAAGAACGTTTGAGTTGACTTTTCGCCTCCAGTTAGACTTATGGTGAAAGAATTTGTGGAAGAGGGAATATTAGCTACTCTCCCCCTCGCGGAGCTAAAGAGGTGCTTCCAGCGTCCCCGATTTCTACCTGCTCTACCCCCGGAGCAAAATATGTGTTTTGAAATTACCCTAAATCGCGGAGCAAAATACGTACAGCCTAAATATCAAACTCCTCTCTTGAATCAATTATTGTGCCGTTATTGGATAACTCAATTACTTCAAGACTTTCCTCTATATCTTAATAATTATGATTATAGTTAAGTCAATTTTATTTCATGGTGGTCACATTGTTACTTCTTGCACATACTCACGGGATCTAGATTTAGATGATCTCCCTATTGACGCTGTAAAAAGTTTTGCAGTCAACAAAGTAGAAGATGAACAGCCACTTAACTTCAAGTAATCCTATTTTTTGAAATAGTAAGAAAAATGAACCAAAACTAAGATAGGAATTACATCAATGTAATATATTTATCCTGTCACCAAATGGCTCAAAATGAAGAAAATAATCAGAATCATTTTAGTATTTGTATTCATCATATGGCAACATTTTCAATGTTGTTTATATACAAGGTGTTTGGAAAAAACGTTCCAATAATTTAGGATGTTGTTGTACATGTAAAAATAAGCAAACACGTTTCCATGAAGATGTGTCCTAAAACGTATATTTTTCCGTCTATCTGTCTGTATGTGATTTTTTACATAATTCAACATAACTGTTCAACCAATTAATGTATCAACTTCAAACTTGGTACATGTATGATGACTAATAGGACCTAATTTGGTATGGAGTATTAAAAACCATACGTTTTAGGACATATGTTCATATAGAAACGTTTTTGCTAATTATGTATATGTACATTAACATACTGAATTATTGGAACTTTTTTTCGAACACCCTATATTCCATTAAACATAATTTTAAGTTATCTGAAAGTATTACCCAAACAGGGTATCAGAATCCAAACAATTTTAAGCCTCCTATCAAAGATTTCCACGGTGCGCGGAAGCAGCCGGCACAATAAATAATTGGCAATAAATCGTTTAGTCTTTTCAAGGATTCCGAATTTGAGAGAACGACCAAAAAGAATTTACAACGATGCATTTGCTGCGATTATCGAATAAAGTAAACAAATTATCGCAGCACTCGTTTGAAAAAAAAAACATTAACTAAAATTGTTCTTGTAAAAATTAATTTATAAACTAAAGCAGCTGAAACTGAAATTGAAAGCGCAGGGATCGTGTTATAATTGCATACAATCCACACCCGGAGAGCAGGCGGCTAGCTGAAAGCAGATTGTTAAATTGTGACTGTAATCGAGTATGTCTCCTTTTGCATTTTGTACTCGTCATGTTTCTGTATAAGTACGAATTACTGTTACAATGTTTTAGGATATATGAGACCTAAGTAATTCATACTGCAGTTCAGCACTTTGTGATTAAATATCCAATTAAAGTTACAGTGTTTACTATGGAGTTTCTTTTACCTTGTTAGAAGTGTTGCAAATCTATTTCTATGCAAATCACCGGCAACAAAATTGTATATTATATATGTTATGGGTAATTAATAAGAGAATTACTTTAGAGGTGTTATTGTTTGGATAACATATTTTATTTAATCGCTCGCATAGAATAAATAACGGATAACTAACACCCACCGCTCTAAAAAAAAAAAAATTACCAATTCGTAACGATTTTATAAACGTAACAACAATTTAATAAAAACAGGGATGGGATTGCATTTTGAAACAGTGGAGGGAGAGAACACATTATTAAGTTTGGCCGACCTTTGGCGAGAGAATACCTGGCTTTGAGGGGGCAAATTAAAAATAAATATTTCGAACTGGGAATCTGCGGCACAAAACTTTCCGAGTTAACAAAGAATTTTAATAAGCGAGAGTGGAGTGGGAAGTGGACGACAATCGGAGGGAAAACAAGCTAGTAAGCCAGCGGCTTGGCGCCGCGCCGACCGACGGACGGGTGAATCGATACCAACTGCCGCGTTCTGTCAAGATCATAATACAACGCCACAACAACACGTGGAGCACCGAGTAACAGAATAGATGCAATCAAGCACACGCTGCCGGAACAACACGAAAAACAAAACGGAGTTCAACAATACGATGGCAGATCAAAACACTCGACACGAACGAGTCAAAAACGAGCCTTACAAACACAGCCATACTGTGTGCAGGAATACTTGTATCAATAATGCTGCAGCGCCGACACAATACAGCAAACACGACCCGGACGACAACAAAATGAAATAGATATACAACTACTATACAACGCAATACTAAGCTGCATTATGATACCAACCGAATACAGAAAAAAAGTTCCCACAACAAATAACTGTTACACTGATCAGTAAAAAGACAAATAGAAACAAATAATACTACATCGCAAAGCTGACACAGCCGAAGTAAAACCAACACGATGATCTCCGAAACAATACATCGTAGCGATGCTTCCCAATGGAAAAATGCACAACAGGCAACACCGCAATACCTTAAAAATAAATGTACAGCAAATCGAACTTCCGAAAATCAACAATAATAAATCAAATGGAAATCCGAGCGAGAAAAATAATGGCAGAAACTTTGCAGAAAATACACTAAAACAGAAATCGCAGGGACAGAATGATAGACAAGCTGACAATCCCTATTTAAAGTATACTGAAATCAAACAAGTAAACATCTTAAACAAACTGTAGACAAATACGTCACAAATTGAAATAAAATTTCAAAATATACTAACTAAATGATCTATTCATTCTTTACAGATTAAATAGAATATACATTAGTGGGTTTTTTATCTATTCATTCTATACAACTAAAATAGATTATACATTATGGGTTATTGATCTAACGATACAATTTTTATAAATCATGAATGATTTTAACTATCAAGTTATGAGTTCAGGGAAGATTTGAAAATTTAATTTAATGATATAAGAAAAAATCAACAAAATCAATATTACTTAATTACTTTTTTCACGCCACAGCATTTATTTTTAGACCCAAAACAGATATTTATAAATTAACAAACATTTGCAAATCGAAATTACAAAGAGCAGATATACGGAAAACCACAATAATGAGAGCAAGTTAAGAGTAAAATAAATGGTTGAAAACTTGCACTAATACAGCTGCAAAGAGAATCGATGTAATAGTTTTAACTTGATAAGTTGACAAAATATCCAACCAAGTCCTTATCACCTGTCAAGTTGTGACGTCACATTGGCAATACGATGTCTTCGGAAAGGAAACTGGCATTAATCAATAGCAGGCCTCCTGTCAAACTGATAAGGCTATACAACAACACAGAGACGTCTGCACCCAAGAGAACTTGACTCCAGTTGAAACCCCGCGCTGGCCGTTAAAATACAAAATAAATATGCAAACTTATTATTTTACCCGGATGTACACCCAAAACAAATGTTTCGTATCGCAATAAGTGCATTTCTACTTCACACCTCTATGGATTGAAATACGGTGAAGGAGAAAGTACATACATAATGTTGCTCGGGATAAAAAAACGTTGGTTGGATTAAACATTTTATAAAAGATTCAAAATAATATGTCACGAGTGTCCGTACAAACCAAATCGAATTGACGAAACGAAAATGCACACATGAAAAATACGTGATTGTCACAATACCATCAAGACTCAAAATTTAATTCGGATAACACTACTACTCCCTTTTCAAACATGGTCGCTCTAGGATCTATTAGGACGATATAGTCGCAACACAATATCGTCAATGTCAAGATACAAAATGACATGTTGGATGTCAGGCTCCAATCGTTTCAAGATTTTAACAGTGTCAAGTATCGGTATAGGTTTTATTGTGGTTTTGACTTGCATCGGTTCGAGTACATCGGAGGTATTACTTATGTATTCGCGCTATGGTTCTTATTAATCTACGGCATTACGAAACATGAATTACCAGAGTTTTAATTTTAGCAGTACCTAAAGTTGTACTTTTATGCTTTGGCGAAAGCACGAGGTTCGCATGTTGACTAATAAGCCTGGCAGTAAATCTGGTAGTAAATCCACTCTTTTATTCCAAAATATTTGGAGGGTTTAAACGAGTTTGGTTCTCGCCTCCTCGCGTAAAAACTGTTGACGGTGGAACATTTTCCGCGATAATCTATTTACAGCATAACAATCCGGCGCGATGTTTTACACTTGCGCGATTTTTATGTTGGAGCAATATTGGATTATTGACTCTCAATACGAGTTTACTACTCTGGCATCTTCTTTGTTAAATTTGTTGTTTGTTGTCCAAAATTGGTCTAATGTTTCCATATTTTTCTGGCAGATGAGTACAATGAATACTTCGAGACCAGAAATAATTAAAATCAAATTCACGAACAAATCACGTTACATTAGTCCATTCATAAAAATATACGGTGTATTTTAAAATCTGGGAATATCAAACTAACAATAACAAGGTAACAATACAGTAATTGTTGTAAATATATTTATCGGCCGGAACGCCTGCATCAGACACGACGCGACGACGGAACGCATTTCCTCCCTTTGTTTGAACTCCACGTTGACCGTGATGTGGTTAACAAGGGCATTTCCGACAGGAATTAGAGCATGTGTTTATACATAAATGTAATATATTCTCCCTACAACAGGCCAATATATTACCTCTACAATAGCCTAACATATTATTAGCCTTGCAACAGTCCAATATGTTAGATGCACAACAACCCAATATACTAGTTCTACAACAGCCCATTATAATAGCTATGCAAAATTCCAATGCATTAGCTGTACAATATACGAGTATTAGCTATACAACAGCCCAATATATTAGCTGTACAACAGCCCAATATATTAGCTGTACAACAGCCCAATATATTAGCCATACAACATCCCACTATATTAGCCATACAACATCCCAATATATTAGCCATACAACAACCCAACATATTAGCTCTTCAACAGCCCCAATATATTAGCTGTAAAATATACGAGTATTAGCTATACAACAGCCCAATATATTAGCTGTAAAATATACGAGTATTAGCTATACAACAGCCCAATATATTAGCTGTACAACAGCCCAATATATTAGCTGTACAACAGCCCAATACATTAGCTGTACAACAGCCCCAATATATTAGCGCTACAACAACGCAACATATTAGCTCTTCAACAGCCCCAATATATTAGCTGTAAAATATACGAGTATTAGCTATACAACAGCCCAATATATTAGCTATACAACAGCCCAATATATTAGCTGTACAACAGCCCAATACATTAGCTGTACAACAGCCCCAATATATTAGCGCTACAACAATCCAACATATTAGCTCTTCAACAGCCCCAATATATTAGCTGTATAATATACGAGTATTAGCTATACAACAGCCCAATATATTAGCTGTACAACAGCCCAATACATTAGCTGTACAACAGCCCAATATATTAGCTGTACAACAGCCCAATATATTAGCCATACAACAGCCCAATATATTAGCGCTACAACAACCCAACATATTAGCTCTTCAACAGCCCCAATATATTAGCTGTAAAATATACGAGTATTACCTCTACAACAGCCCGATATATTAGCTCTAAAATAGCCCGTTAATACAATCTATATAAAAAGAATGATTGCACTCACGTTTTGTAATCGGAGCAGGCGAAAACTGTTGTAAAATGAATTCGAAGGTGTTAGAAATTATGCAAATAATTGACCAGGTATAGGTTATATTTCACAGTACTAAGAAATAGTGAAAATATATTGACAACAGTTTCCATAACTATTTATACACGGGCATGAAAACTGAGGATCGCATAATTTGAACTATCTAGGCCAAATGTAGCCTGGATTAGGTTAACACGACAGTACACACGGTGCGTCTAGGCAAAAAAATTACTCATCAGACTATTCTCACAGTACTCTAATTACACATCTTTACGAATCGTATTTAACTGACTGACTTAAAATTTCCCTCCCAACTTATTACTCGCGACCTTTTAATACAACATAAGTCCCCCGATTTAAGTCTCCAAGATTTCGAAATAATATCCCTAAAAACAGCTTACTAAAGATGGTAAAAAAGCGAGACTTAAAGTTTCCCTCACAAAACATTTAACACGCCCTTTTCTCCAACTGAAGTGAAAACGGACTAAAAGAAGGAATGGATTTGCCCAGAATGCCAAGAAGCACTCGCACATCCCTCGCTATCAATCAAGCCGTTCGTGCATTCTCTTCTCTCCTGACATCGGGAAATAGGTTGTGGAAAAGGTTTGATCCATCACAGACCGGACAGCATCCGGGCTCATCAGCTAACAGCGGTAGTAAGGTTGAGGATACGAGTAGCGGTAGTAGGGTTGAGGCTACGAACAGCGGTAGTAGGGTTGAGGCTACTTATAACGGTATAGGGTTGAGGCTACGTATAGCGGTAATCGTAAGGTTGAGGCACGTATAGCGGTAGTAGGGTTGAGGCTACTAAGGTAACCTTAAAACTAAAAAAAATGTTCGGCATATTACTATTTTCGTTTATAAACATTAATATATTGATGGTGGGTGGATAAACTTGATACTAAATTACCTTGAAAGAATATTATAGTTAATACAACTATATACATCTATCAATAATGAAATTAGGAATTGCGCTAAACAAATTGTATACCTTTAAATAGCATTAGGGCCACATTATGTTGTTAATTTAAATACCCCCGTAGCAGCAAACCTGCGTACTCAGCGAATTTCCAATGCATATATATGTTTCTTAATACCACATAAAGCCACATACCAAGTTTCATCAATATACATTCATAAATAAACAATTTATGACATTTTAATTATTCTCCATAAGAATAACATGGCGGCTGAGTATGCAGGTTTGCTGAAGCAAGGAACAAAAAAAAGGGGTTTTATACAAATATCAATATAACTCATGTAGGTAAAGCCACATACCAAATTTCATTAATTTATTTTCATAATGAAGGCAGATAACACGTTACTTATTCTCCATAAGAATAACATGGGGCTGAGTACGCAGGTTTGCTGCTCCAGGAGCCTTTGATAACAAATTGTTTTTTTGAGCAGATATCAATGGTTCACAACCAGATGAAGCCGTATACCAAGTTTCGTTAGTATACGTTCATAAAGAAGCGAGATATACAATTTTTATTTTCCTCCATAAGAATAACATTAGACAACGTACTGTGTTTAGCACTTTCAATATCTCGGTAACCAATTGACGTAGAGAAATGATCAAAATACCAAATTGTGTGTTTTTTTAAGCTGAATCCGATGAGAAAAACTGAAATTTGACTATTTCCAAAATTATATGTAAAAAATTCGAAAAACCCATTTTTGGGGTACAAAACCCCCCCCAAAATACCCCTTCGGATAGAGCGATCTGGCTGGTTTTCGAACTTAAAGTCATAAATGTTGCTTTACACGTTTATAACAAATTTCATCAAAATCGGATAATTTTTACGAGAGTTATCGTGCTCACGGACACACATATATATATACAGTATCGAACGAATGGTGTTTTTGGGGTCTGGGGACCTCAAAATGAAAAGTTATCATGGTCCCGGGCCTAGGTCTTACCATGCCGACTACGGTAATAGCTTCTTCCCTATAGGGGAAATTCGCTAAAACGATAAATAGAAAATAAGACAAACTCGATTTGGACAAACCAGATGAGCAAAATTCAAATTAACTTTCTTTAATAAACAAATTAAACGAATTCGAGTTTTCCTTCAACCGTGTCACTAACAAACCCCCACTGATCGAACAAATTACACGAGGAATGTTATCTGAAGTGATTGTTGCAGCCAAAAACTACAAATGGAATTTGGAAACGCTGACAATCAAATCGATCAGACAGGAATCAAGGATTCGCCGAAGGAGCAATCAATCGGCATTGTCTTGTAAAGGGATCAGTAATCCGGAGAATTCGTGGCGGGAGATTTGACGAGTAACTTCATTTGTCATTCGATAAAAGGATTTCTCACCTGACTCGTGTTGACGCCGTCGAGTGTTGTGCCACACCCTTGCAGCGGCGGGTGGCTTGCTGGGTAATTGTTGACGAGGTTAAGAACCTGTAATGTTGAAGTTGTTTGATATTATTTATCCGATACATCTACGGCACTGTGCTGTCATCGGCTTAATTTATTCCGCCTTTATTCTAATTTGTTATCTCCAAAATGATGAAAAAATGGGAATCAAAAACGAAATGCGACTGTTTGAAATTGTCATCGTCAAAAGCATTGCAATTAAAATTTCCTACGAATAGCTAACTAACTCGGAACGTTATCTTACCTTCTTAATTAAAACAACTTGATTTACCAAGTATTTAAACTAACTTTTTTAAAAAGTCTATCTCGATTAAATCGTTTAGTTTTCGCTGTAAAACAAGGATTGATTTTCGGTTGTTGACTAACAGTCTGAAATAAGTACATATCTAATTTAATATGATAAATTATATATTTTACAGTGGTGGCGATATTTATTTATTTTGTAAAAGTTCTTCCAAACAACCGAACTGTACAATAGGCGAATTTGTCTACTTACAAGCATTAATTGAAGAAGTTAAATTCTTAAACTTTTGAAACACAACTATCAATATACTGTATCACTTATTCAGAATTCCACTCTAAACACCTAACACGTTTTTAACACGTTAACTGTTGTAGAGGGAAGTACTTCACTGCAAAAAGAGCTGCCTACTACTTACAAAGCCTTCGACTGAATATTTTACGAGTCTCTTTCAACAAAATATTTTAAGTAAGATTCGTTTAGCTATGGCATAAATTGATTCAGATAACCAGTAACATTAAAGATTACAAAATTGTATAGAATAAAACAAATTTGATTTAAACTGAATACAAAGGTTACAAAATGTTATAATGAAGTAAAAGTATTAACGATAACTGAACTAAGATTTTAGAGAAAAGTCAATTAAGGATGGTTATTAGTGAAATGTAGTATTTTATTCTGCAAGATCATTTTAGATATTCGGGATTCTAATAATGTATTCCATTACTCAGTATCCCGATTACAAAAAAATGATATTCCTAGCTCGAGCTTAAATTCAAATACAAAAATATATTTAAAAAAAACTATTTTAGTGACGGCATGTATTAGGTTTTTAACATTTTATGTACTATGTACCCTAAGTTGTTATTTGTTGACTCGACCGACTAAAAAATTTATATTACTTATATGTCGACAAATAATAAAACATCGAAGAACAAAACTACAATGTAACAGTTACAGGACAAATCAGCGGATCTTCAACAAAGGCTGCATCATGGAAGTTAACCGTCATAAGTAAGATAATTACTCGAGTCATTGTAACACTAAGCCCAACAACCATCAGTCAATCTAGCCTGTCAAGTCTTATCAATTAATTACTCCCCACGGAGTTGCAGTCAGTTGCTATTCAGGAGCTCGCTAACACGGGCGACATGGTTTCTACGCTTCCTAACAACATTATGTCGGAAACTGATGGAACACGTTTGCATAGTCGACGAGAAAAGTAAACATTATATTTAATGGATAATTCAGTGCACCGCGAGCATATACCGGGTGTAAAAAAGAACCAGAACCCCTTCAATATTTGTATTTGTTAATAAACAAATATCCTTTGGTAACTTAATATTATACTTATACTTAAACTTATATTATACTTAGTAGTATATAGTAACTTAATATTGCTACATTGTTGACACTTTTCAGTGTCCCCAAAAAGTGGGGGAGTTTGAGAGCAGCCCAAATGTTTTAAAAGTAAACCCCCTTTGAGTGACCCCTCATTTTAAAAAGAAAATAGACAAATTGTGAAAACTAGAGATGGCTATCGAAAAGAAAACATAACGAAAATGGTGGCCAGTCGAAATTCATGGTAAATATACACCATCAACAGTGAATCACAGAGAAGAAAGAATAAGAGCAGTTCAACTTTAAGATGTCATGTTTACATTTAAAGTGTAGTATTTTCTCCATTGCTAGAAATGAAAAGACTGGTTTAACATATATATTTTTTATTTTGTCATGAATAATGGCTGGAATTGATGGATGGTTCCTGGTTAACTTTCTAACATGTATTTGACTAACCGTCATTTCTGTCAGGGAAGAGATAACGATATCTAGTTTTTACCATTCATGTATTTTTCAAAAGATCTTTAATTTGAGGAGTCACTCAAAAGGTGCTCACATTTAAGCATGTTGAGTTGCCGTCGAGATCCCCATTTTTGGAGACACCCAAAAATTTCAACAACGATAAAATAAACTACACTTTAAGTGACTGTCACTAACCAAAGGATATTTGTTTATTACAAAATAAATAAAAATAAATAAAATAGAGGGGGGTCCGATTTTTTTACACCCGGTATCTGTTACACAATGTCAACTACCCGAAACGGTAGTTAACCGAACCGACTGTACACATTAAAAACCGCTTATAAGACCCCAGCTCGCGTGGTCCAGAGCTGATAAACTTGTAATAAACCACAATAACGATTGTATTTGTTTAAACAGGTTTAACCTTCACCTGGTTTGACACTACTAGGATCTTTGTATTTAGTATTCATACTGTTACTACGGTATTTCATACGATTTAGTTTTCGATTACCCGAACAATTTTATTATCTTGATCCCAATTCGCTTGGATAATCCGCTCTCACATATAATACATTTTTTTAAATTATTAATAGAAATAATAAAACTGTAGTTATTTTACTATAACCTACAAAATGATATTGAATTATTTATTTTTGTTTGGTTTCATTAGGCATTAAAAGAAGATTAGTAGAGGAAATAGGCCGGTTATATCCCACTTTCGGCACTTTTTCCCATAAGAATAACATGGGGAGCCGTTTTTGGACTGACGACGCCGGCTCCCGGCCTATACAAATTTCTTTTTTAACCTAATCCAACCCTATACTATATTTTCCAATCCCCCATATTTTTAAAATGTTAAAGCAAAGACTGGTAATATATTACTTAAATTACATGTTAAATAGTCAAAAGTACCATAATCAATCACAACATGTCCTTATTACATCAAATGTATAGTAGTGTATTTCGGATCTTTTTATGGAGGTGGTGGTGGAGCAAGATTTTTTCCTCCGGCAGGAATTTCCTCCCGCGTGACAGATTGTTTAAAAATACTGTTATATTTTACATTTTATATAAAATACTCCTCTATTTTACAATTTATACAAAATACTACAAGAAAAATTTGAATAGTATATATTCGGGAGGGAGTCGGCGGGGATGATGGGGACTTTTCCCGGACCAGGATCTTTCTCACCAGGACAATATGTTGAGGTATTCGGTTTTAGGATTTTATATTTTACATAAAATATTTTTTTTAATTTTAAACCCACCCCGGTATTCTTTCCCTAAATTATTTCAATCCATCCTTTGCGGAAATCCACGAGTTCTGGCTACTTGGGAAACCAAGCCACTTGACATATCATAAATCACCTTTCCTCCTAATTACCTTCTCAACTAAATACATGTCTTTATACTTAGTCTTTAACAATTCTTCTGTATAAAATCCTCCTTTGATTATATTGCCATTTTCATCTTTCAAAATATAAGTCACCGACTTTATTTTCTTAACTTCTGATATTGTAAAAAGCTCCCCAGTCCAGTTAGGGGTATATCCTTCACTAAATACATGTTTATACTTGGAAATCATTTAGACTATCCCCCACCCTATATCTTGGTTTTTTAACTTGTACTTTAGATGCCAACCTTTCGTGTACATCTTTAGAGTTCTTAGCACTTACATGGTTAGGCTTCATCTTTATGGAACTATGTACTTTATTATTATATATCTTTATTAACTTTGGAAGTAAATCCAACCATTTGTAATTCCCCTGTGCACTAAACTCTCCATATAACCAATTCTTTAAAGTTCTCTGGAATCTTTCTACAATAACCGCTTTAATTGTAGAGTAAGTGTGATAGTGATTAATATTTAGCTTTTTCATTAGTTTGGTAGAATGTTCATAACAAATTTTTTTCCGTTATCAGATTGAATATTTTTAACTCCCTTTGGGAGAATAGTTTGTATAGCTTCTGTGACTACTAATCCAGTTTTATTCTTTAGTGGAGCAGCATAAGCTTTTTTTAGAAAATGTGTCTATTAAGTTAAAATGTAGATAGTTTATTCCCAGAATTCTCTTTGGCATAATTCTGCATATCTATTAAATCTATTTGCACAGTTTCATTTATACCCAATACTTTTTACTCGCAGGCTTATGCAACTCATAAGCGATCTTTCCCATTTTTATTCTTTATAACTTTATCACCACTTTCTGTGCTAAAAGGCTTACCATTAGCATTAACTGATACATCATCTATCATTCTTCTATATACATAGTTTTCTGGTAGGTATTCCTGTCCATCTAAAATCTTAAATCCGCTTAAAGATGTAGAGTTTGCCAATAAAAATTTATAATAATCCTTCTTATCCATAAAATCAAATTCATAAGCATCGTGTTTAATTTTTTTACTTTTATCATCAAACCTCAAAGCCTGTGACATTAAACAAAATTCCCCTTAGGTACATTTTTATATTTTTATACATTTTTCTTCTGCATCCAGCCCATCTTTATCTAATGTCATTACATTATACTGTGTATCCCCTGTTTTAATACGTTTTTCTCACCCCTTGTTAATACTTGACTAATCACCGCTACATCTTGTGAATGTATACCCGATCCAACACCTATTATTCTTTTACCATGGGCAAAATACCCACTCTTTTCTAATACTAAAATTTGACTTTTTATAACACAATCATTAGATTGAGTGGCATGTTTAACATTAGTTAACCTTTTATCATTAAAATCCCACTCGTCTGGATTTTATTTTGGTATTTGAGAGACGCATACAGCATCACCGTCATTTGTACCCTCAACTAAATTTACAATTTTATGCTTTGTACCATCCCAATTGTTTTCTTTTAATTCTTAAAATTCGTATTTACTATCACCCTGATTTAACGCGCCACCGTCATATTGTAATAATTGACTGACAACCGTCACACACCTGACAAAGTTCCAGGAAAGATGATTGTTAATTGCTTTTTTTAACATCAAATTTATTATTAGTTAATGTTATAGTCTGATTTTTTTTACACAATTATTATCATCAACACCGGGTTTAACACGAACTAGCCTTTTATTCCCAAAATCCCAAAATCCTTTACTCTTTGTTGGTACTTGAGAAACATTTAAAGCATCGCCATCTTCTTTGCCCTCTCCCAGGTTACTAATTGTATGGTGTTTAGCTCCCCAATTTTTTTCTTTTAGTTCTGAAGATTCATATTTATTATTATTATCACCCTGTACAAAAGCACCATCTTTTCTCATTAAATTCTGTTGTAAAATTGGGACTTTATCTAAATTTTCAGCAACTCTTAACATTCCCAATCTTTCGCTATTTGGCATTCCAAATATCTTTCTCCGATTCTAAAATTCATATTTATTACTGTCTTGTACAAAAGCACCATCTTTTCTGAATAAAGTATAATGTAAAGTTGGGACTTCGTCTAACTTTTCGGCATTCTTAACATTCCCAATCTTTCGCTTTTTGGCATTCCAAACATTTTTCTCCGATTCTAAAAATTCATTTTTATTATCACCCTGTACAAAGGCACCATATTTTCTTATTAAAGTCTTCTCTAATGTGGGTACATCGTCTGAACTTTCACCTCTATTCACATTCCCAATCTTCCGCTTTTTGCCATTCCAAACATCTTTCTCCGATTCTAAAAATTCATATTAATTATCACCCTGTATAAAAGCATTCTGGTTAACGTCTGGCCCTAAGTCGATACATCATCAATTAACTCCCCATCTTTAACACTACCAATTTTACAATTTAAAGCATTCCAACTATTATATTTTAATTTTAAAGTAGCTTCCTTAGATACTCTAGCTTCTGGTTTACTATATGGGTTATATACACGATAAAATCTATCTATAAACATATTTTTATTTAATAAATAATTCCACTTTCTCTCAATTCTTCTATATACGCGATAAAATTTATCTATAAACATAATTTTATTTAATAAATAATTCCACTTTCTCTCAATTCTCCTATAATAGAATCTATCTCATTTCCCACCACCGTATTCCCAGCTTTTTGACTTAACAAAAGCAGTCTTAACCTATCATCACGTTCATTAGGATCGTCCCAGTAAACATAGTCTATTTTATTACCAGTTACCTGCCTTAAACCTTCACCAACAGTCTTAAACAGGGATTTAATTATATTAAGATATTTATTGTGTTTATTACTTGACATCGCGGCGCCTGTTTTATAACCCTTTAAATGTGCATTTATAGCTTAAAAATCTCTCATAATTTTGCAAATCAGCCTGACTATAGTTTACGGGTTCTTTTAAAGTTAACAATTCCCAGTGACCCTTTGTCACTTTATAAATTTTATCTCCAACTTTAACATCATCATTGGCAATTTGAACTTCCTGATTCCCAATAAAAAAATTATTTGCTTCTCGCCTAATACCATATGTGGTGTCTGTCATACTACTTCTACTAGGATAATATCCTAAATAGTCTTATGCTAAAAGACCAAAATCTAATTTGTGCGGAGTCATCTGGGTTATTCTTGGTATTTTAGACGGGGTCTTTTCGAAAATCATTGGGAGAACTGGCCTCTCTGTAGTTTTGGTGGCTAAATTTTTTAACTCTTGCAAAGGCTCTATTAAAGGTTGGAATGTTTGGAACCTCTCTCCGGCCTCTAGGAATTTCCCCTGTTTTAAAGCTCTATATTTTTCTCTCATTTGTTTTGCAAATTCAACTAAATCTTGTTGAATATTAGTTTTCATTTTGATTTACATTTTATTTATTTCGATTGTGAAAGGATTGTACTCAAATACCTTAGCGTGTATTATTAAGCAACATGCAGATGTGTTTGAAGGGACATTTTCTGCCGTTTCAATTGCTAATTTAATATCTACAACCCCCTCTTTGACCGATTCATTCTGTCTAGAACAGTTTATTACAATTGGGGGATATTTCTTTATAAAGTCAGCTCTGTTAAACATAGGATCGGGGAGAGTGTTGTAGTAACTCTCCCTAAACCTCACAAAAATCTCATAAGCTTTAGAGGCATCTCCATTTTTAAAGTCGAGATTTAAATTACTATAACTCAAGAGTTTAAAAACCCTTGGGGATTTTTCAATTTACAGTGATCAAATTCGTCAGTACTTTTTCGAGCACTATTGTCCCTACCTGTTTGGAAACCAAATATAATATAATTAGGCTTCTCCAAATTCGAAGACGTCTCAACTGACTATGTATGTCTCTTGGTTTCGGGGTATGATGGGAGTTCGTGTAGCTCCAAACTTCTAAATGCAATTTGCAAATTTTTATTTTGCAATAACATCTTTTGTAATTGCAGCTTCTCCCCATCAGATGGCATCACATGTGGCATCACCCACTGGATCGATTTAAGTGTAATTTTGGAAATAGGATCGACCGCTAGTTGGAGCATTAACTGTTGTTAATATGCAATTTAAGTAGTTGTTGGATCTTTTCAACACCTTCTTGTTTAAAATTTACTGAAACCTTATTAAAATCCTCAAACCCACCTATTAATAGCTCTAACGGGGCACAAGTACTAATCTTGCAATTTTTATAGAACTCTTTTAAAATTGTGTCAGAATCAAATGCTACATTTTGCAATTTAGTTGTTTTATTGTAAGAGCACAATATTTTCATAAGACTGGAAATTCCTGGATTTCTTACAATGTCTATTTATTTACCAGCGACTTCTTATCTAATTTCGTCAAATAAGAATGCAAATGCATTATTTATAAAATGTCCTTTATCACGATTTTCTATTTCTCCTTTAATATACAGATAACTCCTACATGGGAGTGTTAGTAAAACTTAATTATTTATACATATTCGAATTTCATCGGAATTATTTATTGCCAAAATGTAGTGGGGAACATAGGAGTGATTTGTACTTTTAACCACACTATCGTCGAATTGGAATTTCCCTGTAACGTCTAGAAAATCTTCCATTTTTATTAATAGAAAATCTTAACTACAGTCTAATTGATCGCAGAAACCTGGCATTTTGCACACTCAGTCCGTTCTTGTAAATTCTCATATCTTTTTTACATGACAATCAATTGTAGTTCCTTCTCCATTAAAATCAATTGGCCTGTCGTGTTGATCTGCAAACGTAATGCTAAAAACATCTAAACTTCTCTTATTTACAGGGAAGTATATAATATTTCTTGGAATCTCAATAATTTTGTAGCTTGAGGAGCTTCCGGATGGAAACTGTATATGGTGTGTGATTTGTCACCATTTAAATAAGACCCATTCGCAATATTACATTTTACTCTAATCAAGTTTACATTATTTATGTTAATTTAATTTACGGATTTAAACGGATCATCGGGAGTATAAAATCCTTAAAATCCCAATAATTCAGACCCAATAAACACGGTTTTGTAAAATCAAACACATGGCCAGAATGTAATGTGGCTTTCATAGTGTTATTGTCGGCTATAAGTAAAAAGTCTGGGAGTTACTTTTGAATTTCCTTCGCAAGCTCAAACACTTCGCAAGTCCCTTCAGTAATTTTAATTACATTTGGATCTTTGTGATAGTAATAATACACGTTCTCACCCTCGTCCATAGTTAATTTGGTGTCTTTTAAGTTTATTTAATTTGGAACTAGCCCTTTGTAAAATAAAAGTTTGACTTTTGTAATAATTAATGCTTGATTATTCTGTTTTTAACTTCAACTTTCCCACTAAATGCCCCGTTTAATTAATCAATTGTGACCTTTACTTTTGGTGTTGTTACTTTTTGAATTTTTTAATATGTCAAAGTATTTAGAGGTTTTTTAACATTAAATATAGAATTATAACTTTGAAAACCTACCAACCCAATTACATAACCCCCATTTAATTCTATAGGAGGAAAGAACACAGACTTTAACTCTCACTCTGTACCCGAAAATACTATAGTAAATTAATCCATTTTTATAAACTAAATTTTTTAGAAGTGATAAACATAAAATCCCACAAAAGACTCTTTTTAAATCTTGTATATGATCAGTTGAATAGTAGACTTTAGACGGTACAAAATATTCAATTACTTCTTTTGGAGGTTGTATTCCGAATGGGTCAAAATAAATTACAATATCTTTATTTTACGGTATGCTGTTCAATGTGTGCCCCTGTCACTGTCTAAAATAATTATTCCGCACTCTTTTACTTTTGGTGTTAGATTTTTAGGTCGTTTTTTAGGTACACTCCTCGAAAGTGGGATACGTCTCTTGCGGCCTCTAACAGCTGAAAGTTGTCCATTTTTGTTATTAAATTTTTATTCCATTCCCATTTTTGATTAGTTTTCATCAAATTTGTCACGCTTAAGCCGCTGCTTTTTTGGCCGGATTGGCATCTTTTGCAGTAACTCTAGTCCAAGCCTGGTCCGCTCAACTCTATTATCTCAAATCTGCATTGTTCCGGGCGACGGTATCGGGATTATTCATGTAGAATCGGGATTATTCATGTAGAATATGTCGTGCTCTTTACAATAAGATTATAGTTTGGAGGTAAATCTCTGACTAAATTTTCACGTATCTTGGTTCCAGGACCACAATAAGAATATGAATGTTATGTGGAGGGGGAAGGGAAGGTTGTTTATCAGGGTATGTAACAAGCCACGGCGTCTATATTGTTTTAAGAATAACCCCTTACCTTGGATATTCTTACACTTTCTCTTTGCCATTTTAATTATATAAAAATTCAATTAATTCAACAAAAGAACAAATTTAAAATTATGCATAAAGAAAATACACCAAAGAAGTTGGGTCTATTTCCTAATAATATTCGCTGTCTTATAATTGGGCCTAGCGGTTCGGGGAAGACCTTTGTATTTTATAATTTAATTGTAAAAAAGGAAGGCTTAAAGTTTACAAATTTATATATAATACCAAAATCTTTAGAACAAGACAAATATAAACAAATTATTGAAATATTTCGTCTGTGTGATGAAGTCAAATTACAAACATTTACTGACTGTGAAATCACATCAAATGATGTAGAATCACACTCAGTTGTCATATTTGACGACATAAATAGTCCAAATATCACACCATGTTTCTCAATGGGTCGATATAAACACATTAATAGTTTGTATTTGTGTCAATCTTACAGCAAAGTACACAAACATTTACGTTATCTAAACAAGACGATTTAAATTTAAAACATGTGTATAACAACCATGTGGGGAATGACTTTTCATATAACCAATTTAGAAATCTCTGCCACCAATACTGGGATAGGTATAAATATGGGTTTTTCGTAACAGACAAGGAAAGAACAAAGAATAATGGGAAATGCAGATTTATGTTTGAACAATTTTATACTGACCAAGGACAAGAATGTTGATGCTATCCAGAATAAATCTCTTGTATCATCAAAAGAGAGTACCTTTTTATTTATCGTTAATGTTTGAAGATGGTGGTTTGTGGATTTAATTCTTGTAACATTCTCATATTAATCTTCCCCGGTTGCAAGACAGTTTAAGTAATGTTGGTGGTGTCTTAAGAGATGTTTAACCGTATTACAGTCAGTCCCCTTTGCCCTTTTAACCTCTAGCTCATTTTGCTTTTCTTTTTCGTATAACCATTGTAAAGGAATAAAAGAGTATAATTTTGGCCTTAAACCACGATACTCATACATAACATTACCATTTAATTTGTATTTAAACTTGCCCGTAACTTTTTTATTTTTATCAGAATATAACAAATTGTCTTTACTATATGCAGAGGTTTCGAAACAATCCAAGTCAGATTGTATTTTCTTGTAAAAGTCCTCTGTAACTATAGAATACATTAGAGAATCTGTATCTGACATTAGCAAATTTTTATTCTTAAATGTTGACATATAATTATAGTGGAAATCATACATTATTACTTTACTGATATCTAAAACGGATATTCCTAAATAAACCGGTTTATCAAACTTAAAAATTAATTAATTTAAATGTACAGCATTCAAATTGTTATCGAACTTTTTGCTACAGTCAAACCTTGGCTTTGTAACGTATTTTGTTAACTTAGACTCATCTACAAGATGTATATCACGAAATTTACGTAGGTTCATAATTGTTCGACCAAAGAGACTATTATTTAACAGTTTGTAGAAATCTTTTTCAAAATCATTTTTTGACTGTTTACGTTTTTCAATATTAAAACTAATATAGGGTGCAAGCCATTTCGATTGTCTAAATTTTAAAATTCTGTGGGATTTTTTAACAACCAATCCTAACTCTTCCTATTTTTTGAATGCTTTATTATATAAAAAAATAGTTTTGTCATTTAAATTTGGTATTAATTTTCCATTCATTTTTTCTGGGGCTAATGGGCAGTCATTGTGCAAATCATGTAAACTTTTATCGTATTATAAATAAACTTCCAAAATAAATCCAAACTTTTCATTTTTATTGTATTTATAATTTTTTTCAGTCGTCCAACGGAATCCATCCACGGGCAAAGATTCACACACTGCTGTAGAGTATAGCGAGTTAGGTCTAAGTATATTAAATAAACACTCTCTTGATTTGGGTCAATGTTCACCCATGTATTTATTATTGGCTTTAGCGTAGCGTGTGGAAATCATACTGACTCCTTCTCTGACTGCACTATCTATAAAAAAATGCATGTCAATATCACGAAATAATTGTCATTTTAAGCCGGTCATTCTAAGACATGCCTCCTTTGTTAGTCCAGGGAGTGAGTACATATGGACAGGGTCAAGCTTATAATCATTTAAAAGCTTATAATCATTTAAACATAAATCCCTAAATGTCTCAAACACATCAGCCAATAGCAACACATCTGTTTTAAGAAATAAATCGTGATATTCTTTTAAATTCTTTACATTAAAATGGGCCCATACGTTTTTAGAATGTTAATAATCTTAGGGAGAGATACATTCTTTGGTTAGACTACTGTAAAATGCCTCTATTGGTGGAAGAGACTCTGAGAATTTCTCTGGCCCTGTCATATATTCATAAGGAAATTCGCCTTTACGTTGTAGGAGTGGTTGTCTATAAATCTAAATGTATTTAAATTGGGAGCTAATTTTTTTGATGGAAGGGACAGAAAGTTGTACTAATCCAAAAATACTAAATCGACAACAGAGAACGAAATATACTTTTCCATATCTTTGGCTATGCAGTTTAATTTCCGGATATATTTCCCTAAATGTTGCATTATTAAATGACCATCATAGTTTTTAAGATTGTGGAAGAATATTGGAATTTTCTTAGTTTGTTTATGGTTTAAATTACAAGCGTTGTGTGCAGCACCTCTAAACTTACCTGTTAAATGGCAGTGGTCACGGACTTTATCACACAGTAACAGCTGGCAGCAGATGTGACAGTGGCTGTCGCTTTGGAATGATGCCTCTTGCTCTCGAGTCATGACAAGGAATATGTACTGACATTTGACTTTTAATAAAGTCATAAGGTTTAAATAACTTTTCGAAAAACACGTCAATTACATTTTCGCCACTGCAAAACTCTTCGGAAATTAATTTATCACTATGAATCTATCATTTATCACTATCAATCTATCACTACGACGAATGCAAATCCAGAAGGACTGTGGTTGTTAAGAGTTTATAAAGCATTCGAAATCTGTTTAAATGACAAAGGGAGATTTAAGTTGATATTTGTAATTTGCAAACTGTAACATATCTTTTTTAAACAGTTGGACTCTTTGAGCGTCATAATTTTTACAATATGTTATGTGACTTGCCAGCCTATCTTTAGTGTAAAAAGTCTGCATACAGAACTTGCAATAATTTTTATTATGGTCATGTTTAGTAGAATTAAACATTAACTTATCAAAGTCACGAAATAAACAATAATGGGTTGTGCGACCATCTTGTAATAGCAATAGGCCAATGTAGTATTGTTTTGTTTTGTAATTCTCAGTGGAGATATTATTTGTTCTTCAATCCCATTTACGTTTACACTTATATTATTTTGTCTTTCAAATTGATCAATGTCGGATATTTTTCCAGGATACTTTATATTTATCATATTTAATTTACTTGCATAGGGTTCATAATTGGAAACTCTTTCAGCGTGTTCTCTGTAACTTATCGGGTGTAATTCTGCTAACACTGATCATATAAAGCATTTACTATCGCTATTTTTAAGTTTAAAACTGCATGTTTCGATTTAATATATTCTAGAGTTGGGAGATATGACTTTAGGGTTAACGGTTTATATTTGTAATCATGTAATTCACAGTATTTACTGTTGTCACATATCCACCCACTGCTTTGGGTTAGGTACTTGTTTGTATAAAGACGTATCGATCTTCAAAAGTGAATTTTCAATTTGAGATTTTATTTATTTTTTCTCAATTGACAACATCGTTAAACTACGAAAACTGGCAACACATTCTTTGATAAAAGCCAATTCACCATTCTTATTATCTGTATGTTTAATAAACTTCACTCTTCTAAGAAGAATCCATTTAATTGGTAAAGGACATGACCGAAGAGTGTTTTTGTTTAGTATATCTGCTGACTCCCCCTCAAACCTAAACACATTACGGTACGGTCGTTTGTTACATCACAGGTAGTGGCGTTTCTTTTTACAGTTAACAAACTTCTTCCAAACCTTACAATTTTTGTGGTTCTCTAGCATATGCATTTTTAAATGATTGTTATTTTCAAATATTTCATGAAATTTTTTTAATTTTAGGAACAACTTTGTGAATAGTTCGATAGTGGTGTAATAAATTACTTCTTTTGGAGCAGGTCGCGGAGCAATGTGCACAGGACAACATTCTTTGTTAAAATGAAGGTGGTGATTTTAGGACTTCTATATATAACCTTTGTTGAGAATTTGGAAATTTCATATTTTTTAAATAAAAAATCTGGGTTTTAGCTCTAGAATAAGAAAAAATAACGTTTTTAGCTATAAAATAAGAAAAAATACATATTTTAGCTTTAAGAAAATTTACAAGTTTAATTACTCAAAATTATATTTTTTGTGAAATTATTTTAAATACAATTATTTTACATTTTATATAAAATCATAAAACCGAATACCTCTACATATTGTCCTGGTGAGAAAAATCCTGGTCCGGGAAAAGTCCCAATCATCCCCGCCGACTCCCTCCCGAATATATACTACTCAAATTTATCTTGTGGTATTTTATATAAAATGTAAAATAGAAGAGTATTTTATATAAAATGTAAAATATAACACTATTTTTAAAACAATCTGCCACGCGGGAGGAAAATCTTGCCGGAGGAAAAAAATCTCACTCCACCACCGTATCCTCCATAAAAATGTTGGAAATAAAACTACTATACATTTGATGTAATAAGGACATGTTGTGATTGATTATGGTACTTTTGACTATGTAACGTGTAATTTAAGTAATATATTACCACTTTTTGCTTTATCATTTTAAAAAATATGGGGGATTGGAAAAATAGTATAGGGTTGGATTAGACTAAAAAGGAAATTTGTAGAGGCCGGGAGCCGGCGTCGGTACAAAAACGGCTCCCCATGTTATTCTTATGGGAAAAAAGTGCCGAAAGTGGGATATAACCGGCCTATTTCCTCTACTAAGATTAAACAAAACAAACTTCTATTTTGATTCATTACATCTGCATCACTTATGATTAGCACAAAATTCGAAAAAAAAGCTGTGAATAAAAAGTACAATTACTAGTCACAATATTGCGCGGAGGTAGAAGTTGGTCGAAAACTGACCTAAGATAATTAAATTATAGTGATAAAACTTCCTACAATAATCCAAAAATAAATGTGACATATTCTTACAGTTACCTGACGGAGTGTTGGGATTAACCACTAGCTTGTAAACCACTCCAACCCTAATTAGATGGATGAGGAAGGCTTTAAGGATTGTCCCTTCTTCAAAAGGGGTTATCGGGGGAGTGTTGCTTTGGGGGGTGGGGGGAGTGGGGGGTCCCGAGGGATTGGTGTATTTCCCGACCTGATACGGCGTGTATAGAGGGAGGCTTGTTCTTTCACCACAGCTCTCCCTGAAAATGAAAACACCCAGTCCTCATAGACAAGGATGCGTACACAATGCCACATCGAGATATCGCCACGCTTTTATACCTCCATATTTGAAACCGAAAAAGTATTATGAAAAAATTACTGAAAGGTTTACCATTTTTGGAAATTTTTTTGTATTTATCATTATGATGTCACGAATTTAATCGTTAATTATTTAACAATACATTATGTTTGTATCGGGTGTTAACAAACTTAATCGATAATGTAAAACCTACTTAATGAACACTGATAAAGTTTCTTTAAAATATGCCAATTAAGCTTATCTAGGGTTTAAATTAAGCATTTGGTGAATTCAAAATATTTTAATGAACACTCGGGTATCTAGAATCATAAAGTAGGTGAAACACATCCGAGATGACATATCTCGTTTATAATGATAATACTCAATGCTTCAATAACATCCAGATAGCGATGTTACTTCAAATAAAAAAAACACACGTCGCTTAAGTTTTATATAGAAAATGACAAATCCGTGATTTGGATAAATTTTGACAAACAATATCCATAGTTTTTCAACGTAAAGGCAACAGACACCCAATGAATAAGATTAACAAATGTATAAACTCAAATACGTTTACAGTATTCATAAAAATTTACATTGACTTGACCCTATAAATTTGAAAACCTATCGACAGGAACCTATGAATACATTATAAACACAGTATTAGGTTTATTTTATAGTTACTTGTTTTGAATATACCCATAATTTTAGTGGGGAAACTATCTACTAATATAATAAACACATTTTTCGATGTAGACTATTTACAAAAACATTTAACCTTACCTAAAACATTAACAAATACATTTATGATTCTTGTATACAATAATCATTCTGCTGTGATTGAAAACTTTGCAAAAAACATATGTTGTGGAAGCATTGGCATCACGCCCTAACAACAAAGTCAAAGTACAACAACAACAATTATCTGGATAGAACATATTTATGTCGGTTTATAAAACTCTATAGATAAGCTATAATCTATATAATACTTAAGATATTACTTGTAACAATGGAACTCAATTTCAAACTTAAATATGCTTAATGAAATCTACAGCTTAGGGTCGAGAATATGAAAAGAGATATTTCATTTAACAGCCGATATTAAATGTCATTAACAGACGGCAATGGTCCGTGCAATTTAAACTTAGCAGAGAGTAATTAACGGAATAATAACTGAGTTATGATCAACAAGTTGTGAATGTACATCAGATGTAAAAGTAATAAATAAGTAATAATGAGGAAACGGCTATGGGTTTATTCTTGTATACATTTCATATGTTGTTAACTTTATAAAGATTGGTCCAATATGATAGCATACATCCGTCGCTTTCGTGTTCCATACTGAACTAATTTATATAAAATAGTGTAAACTACTTACAATTTATGGCAAAAATGTTGGACGGATTAAATATTCACATCAGATAAGCTGAAGTACTGTAAAACGTCACTTGATAATCTAAAAAAAACTCAGTTCAGTTTTACGCAGTAGTGCTCGCAGCATTATATCAATAACTGTTAGGGGTATGTTTCAAACTGTTGAGTGACGGGGACCTTTAAGCATTTTAACAACAAAATTGACTTCAATTAAATTAAAAAGGGTTGAAATTTGTCTACAATGGTGTTCACAAAGCCAAACAACAAGGTAGGTATATTAGTGATTACATTATCTGAACGTTTTTTATAATGATCGTATCACGATTTGACTTAGACCTTTTAACTAGAAAAATAACAGCATTTTAAAATGTAACAACATATTTAATAAAATATAGGCGATGTTATTCTAATTAAATATTGACAGATGGGGAAAAATAAAATAATCCAAATCATTTTGTTGAGTTTTATAGATTAAAAATCAATCTTCTACTGCTCTTCTTATTGATTTAGAATTTAAAATAAAACATATATCAATGAATAAATTACATTTTTATTTCGAACTTGATCAACAAATTTAATTTATTGATTGATGTAGTTTTTAGTTTTAAATTTATAATTAAGTCTATCAATATTATTTATTGATCTATAAGGGTAAAATAACCCGGTTGTCAATGGGCAATGAAATGAGTAATAAACGCTACATAAATTGGATAACAGGGTATTAAGTTTTATTTTTTCGTACGAATAAAATTTTACTAAACAGGACCTGACTATATAGCTACTATCATTTTTGATACGAAAATTCAGCGGTTAATTTGTATCAAAAGTTGACTCTATATCCGAATATTTCGAATGGAAAATGTATATGCAAAAAACTAGTGAGACATTATAAAAAAAGCTTACACTAACAGATGCAAAAGAAGATCGAAGTGGTAGAACGACCAAAAATGTTTTTTATGATAAGATTTTATAAAACACTTTCGTCATTTAATCCTAAAGCAGCGGAAGACAATAACTGGGGATCACGGAGGGAGGAGCTGTTGTTGAATCTTTATACGAGCGCTCGTGGTTTAAGTGAGTTCTGGTGTATACTTTGTCGTAAATATGGTCTATGTGACCTCCCATTATTCACTCAGATAATCTTTCGTTTAAAAGTATTCGAAACTGACTAAAAATTTAAGTAGAAGAGGGAGATACATGGCAAATGGTAAATCATGAAACAATTATAACGTCAACAACGAGTTTTTTCATAATATTTTCACTTTTCAATAAGGTTTACAGAAACATTAATGCGGTTTGTTATATATTTAACGGGTGTCTAACCTGAAAATTTTAAGAAATTAATTACGCTTTATAAATTAAATATATTTCGTGTAAAGTAAGTATGCAACATTTACTCGAGTTGAGAAATCGCCTAAAAATAAAATAGCAATGTAAACAAATAATCACGTATTTGAGAAAAGTAATTCCAAGTATGAGCTAGTGTTCTCTAATCCCCTTCCACAGTTGTTACTATAATATTGATAGGGCTACTCTTAAGTTAAAGCAAATAAATATATTATTACTAAGTAAATAATAATATTTGTACAATGAATTCGTAATGCTATGTTTCACTATGGATTTTTTAGGAATTTTCTATTACACACAATTAACCTAAGAGTATGGTAATTTATATAAATTAGTCTGACATATTGGAAAATAATTGGGAAATATAATTAACGAGAAAGTGGAAAGTCTGAGCAATAAAGACCGTGTCTTTTACACAAGGGAGGTTTCGGTTTCGAGGTAACGCAGAGAGGGAGTAACAAGTGTTATAGCGTCATAATGAACAGGCCCTAATGAACGATCCCACCGAGTAGCGCCTTTCATGTCAAGAGTCGTCTCTGCTCCACGCGCAAACTGCCACCCGTGTCCTTATAACTTATCTGCAAACTGCCAACCCTGTCCTTACGGCTTCGGAGTGAACTGACATCCGTGTCCTTCTAACTTATCTGCAAACTGCCAACCCTGTCCTTACAGCTTCGGAGTGAACTGACATCCGTGTCCTTCTAACTTATCTGCAAACTGCCAACCCTGTCCTTACAGCTTCGGAGTGAACTGACATCCGTGTCCTTCTAACTTATTTGCAAATGTCCAACCCTGTCCTTCTAGCTTCACAGCAAACTGGCATCCGTGTCTCTCAAACTAACTCCCAACCCTGTCCTTCTAGCTTCGCAGCAAACTGCCATTCGTGTACCTCTATTTATCTGCAAATGTCCGACCCTTTTCTTCTAGCTTCGCTGCAAACTGCCAACCATCTCACTCATTGCACGCTGCAAACTATCTCACTCACTGCACGCTGCAAACTGACATCCGTGTCCTTCTAATTTCTCTGCAAACTGCAGACCTCATCCTTCAAGCTTCAGCAAACTACAATCCATGTCCCTCTAACTTACTTGCAAGCTATCAACCATGTTCTTCTAGCTACCCAGCAAACTGCCAACTGTACCCTTAAGCTACTCGGCATAATACAACCATTAAAATTGTATGATTATAATTATTAGAATTTATTTCATAATGACCTTACTAGTAACTTTAACACGCTATGTTATAGTTAAAACATGATAATTACTTTTCTAGCTCCTCTTGTTCAACCGTAATGTTTCACAATCTATATACACATTTCATACTCTTGTAAAAATGTAAAATGTTAACAATTTCAAATAATTACACGTGTTTGAAATTAAATTTGTATAAATTATGGCGACATATCTTCGTAGAAAGGGAGGGGGAGGAGAGGGAGAGAGGGAGGGAGAGGAAACACATTCATACTATACATATGGTGTAATAAGCGTCACATTATAACCCATCACTCGGTAATCTGGGCTTATATTCATATCAAGCTGCCCCAGACAAATCTATGCACAATGCCCGCTGAGTTATATGAACGTACACGTAAACAATTCACAGTTGAGATTTATTTGTTTCATAAGCCATTGTACGTAATACAGTTTAGGATGAATATAAAATAAGGGTTAGGTCTACTTCACTGCTTTACAGACTAACACAATAATTTAAATATTCAAATGAAAATAGTTGATTAGTGAATTTGTTGAATCCTTTATTTTGTTACCGACAGATGCGGTTAATATTAAGAAATTAACTGTGGTATATTTTTACATCTACATTAAAATACATTTTCCTAACAGAAGTACTGAAAATAAAATAAAAATACAAGTTTAAGATGTAATAGTCTTAATCATAAAAACTTGCAAAAGATAACTATATTGTTTTTTTTCGGTTTCGGGCAGAGTTCAAGACAACAGACACTTGTAGTGAGTTCGAATACAAATTGGTAGAATTCCCATGTTAGAATTGTTCAGCTATAGCACTGTAATTAATGTGCAGTAAGTAACACATACAACTGATTAATAGTTAGACGCACAGGCATAAAACCGTTCTGTAAAATCACAGGTAAAAAAAGCCGCCAACTTAATACTGAATTAAAATCATCTCGGTATTTAGGGACAAAATCTTGAATTTATCAAGTGTGCAAAATAAGTCACTTAATTATATTAATTATTTTTGCGATTTAATCTTTCCTTGAAAAAGATTGCATCGCGTTGATAGTCATAGATAATTAATATATGAATTTCAAAAAATATGCTACAACATACTTTGTTCAATCTAAAACGCAGGCTGAAATAGGCTTAGAAAACTCCCGTCTGACAAAGCAAAGTTTGTATCTTATAATTCTGCTTCCATTAACTTAAAAGCCAGCGACATTAAAACAGGTAACAGGTGACTGTGGATAAGTGCTTTAACATTATAAGTAGTACCATTGAATATATTTGAGTACACTGCACACTTTATAAACAGCTGTTTATTTGATAACGTTTTATTAGTTTATTAGTAACAACCTTTATTTATAAAATTGTCTTAGAGCAAACATTTCATGTTGTGCAACTGATTGTGGTTACAAAAATTATAAATAAATATGAGTTTCATCTTATGGTTTAAACCCCATGGAATTCTTGCTCTCATACCTGATAAATCAATTTTCTTTTTTTAACTAGGAGTTGCCATGAGAACAAATAGTACAGTATTGCATTATTGGTAACTAATTAATTATTTGTAATTCAGAAGAATGTTTCGTTAAAACTAGTGATGATATAAACTTGCAAGTTTCCTATATTAACAATTTGTGAGAGTGGAAAACGCCTCAAAGATTTTATATACAATCCTTCTCTAAAAAATAAATTCATATTTGATAATTTATTTCTATATAATAATGAATGCCGAATTTTGTATGAAAAATACTATACTTAGAACCAGGTATAACTAAGACTACCCAAACTCAATAGGTATATATTTTATAAAAATTAGAGTTTCGAACTAAATATTTAATTCCTGTCCATTCAAAGCTATAATTTTAAAGAAAGGATAATTTTAAATATTTAATAAAAGTAGAAACAATTTAAATTATTTCAAATTGATTCAATAATACAACAAGAATTTTATTCAAATATTCATAAAGAAACGCCGTTGCGCAAATTGAATCCAATATCTTTGAATAACTTGAGTCAAATTAAATACATTGTGAAACATTTTAAAGCTAATATACTTAATTTAACAAATAAACTTAATTTAACAAGCTTTATTAGTTCAATATTTAGTTAAATCGCTTTACAATAATATTGTGGTATTTCATAAAATAAGCAAATTTGAGAAACGCTTGTGCTCTAATGAAACAACAATTAGTCGGTGAAACTCGCAATGAAATTGTAACATATTTTAATGCAGTATGACTGCTCTTTTGCTCGCTGTCATACATTTTTAAATTCAAATTTGAATTTAATTTATTCTTCAACAGTTATCGAAATTCACACCCACGATTGTTTTAGGTATCTAATTGTTTAGAGGCTTTTCAGGTCTAGTAAGCACCACGTACAATATAATTAGTTAGGGTATAATGATGCAGAATAAATCACGCATTTTTAGTTTAACCTCAACACCAAGTAACGCTACTGAACCAACACAAGGCCAAGCTGTCGATCCACATCTTTCGTGAGTGAGGCCAAAGCACTGTATACTCCTGCAAGTTTAAACGAAGAGACTTGCACTGAATTTCAACATCGGTGCGCAATCAAGACCACAACAAAATTACATTTCAATTTTTCTTTACGGTACTGCTCCTGAATTGTTTCCCAAAATGGACAGCTTTAATTTCTGACATTCATTAGTAAAGGTTCTTATGAATGGCAGTTTTAAGCATTTCACTCGTTTTTGCAGGGATACCATCTGAGATCTATAAACTAGATGAAATTCTTCGTTTAAAATATTTTATGCATCGTCATTCGTTTCATTTACCACAAAACTTGAAAATAGGAGTACGATAGATTACATAAGTAATAATATGAGTTAAGTCTTAACTTGCTCGGTCTGAGAATCAAAAGTAATCCAAGTATGCAATTAAGAAACGACGTTATATAAATTCGAGTCATAAAAGCGAACAAAAAAAATTAAATTTGAATACATTTATGCTGCACAAGTCAGTAAAACGACGCACTTAACATAAAGTAAAAACCACATAACATACAAAATATGTTATTTAACAAATTATTGCTGGACATATTTTCCGTCACTTATTAGTAAAAACAAATTTTCACGACGTTTCGGGATATGGAATCAGATCCCGTCTCCAGGTAGAAAGGATACCTACACCATATAAAAATTATAGGTATCCTTTCCACCTGAAGTCAGGATCAGATTCCAGATCTCGAAATGTCATGAAAACCTTTTTACTAACAAGTGAGGGAAAATGTCTGCTATAATTTCTTAAACAATATAAACTGACCATAAAAACCAAAGAGTTTTATACAAAGAATACAAAACATATTTCACAATTTGAACGTTCCCTTCTTCGCGTCAAATCAAATTCTTCTCGACAAGATAAAGTTTTAACACAAGGGAGCACTGTTTCGCCCCAAAAAGAAGTGTATCGACTTTCTATGAGAGTGCACATCTTTCCATTATATTATACGGTCTCTTATCCTCATGTGTCTTGTGAATAACAATGAAGGCTTTCTGAAAAAGTACGATCAAAAAGCCAGATTATTTTATGTTACATAAGACGGCTACTGTAAAGAGGCCCACCAAAGAACTAGTCATGTCATTTCGATCAAGACAAAGAAATCAGAATAAACAGAACATTTAATTTAATTTTAATGATCATAAGGAAGTGAAAGTTACAAGCTATGAATATAACATCGGCAATAGTAATGGATTGATTACATGCTGCACTATGTGATTTGTCTTACTATTTGGCAATACACTTCCAACACGTTTCCTGTCTAATATCTGGCCGGTTGTATCCAGCACAATTTACATTTATGTTTTACTTTACAACAACACAATGGGTGAGACGTCTATTCTGCTGCTTATACAACAGATGTACAGGTCTTGTAGAATGTGCGTATCTGTATTAAATACATATATTACTCTACTGCACAGGATAAGAATGTAGGGTTTAATAGTACAAAACCTAATACAAGGACTAAGAATAGAATTATAGAATTTCGACAATTTGGGTACTAATGCGGGATGGCACCGTTAGTTAATATGTTAATTATATTGAGACTATAAACTTATTTAGTCGAATTTGGAATTATATTAATAGTGGGTATTAGTAGGGGGCATTGGATGGTTCAGAACCAGCAAAGGCGCGGTGAGGAGCAAGTGAGGAGCCCCCCCCCCCGGTGACGTCAGCCCCCCCCCCGTGACGTCAGCCCCCCCCCTCACGTGACCCATTAACCTAACTTAAACCTGGCGCCTGGCGTGAGGAGCAAGTGAGGAGCCCCCAGCTGGCAGCACGCAAGTGAGGAGCCCCTGGTGACGTCATCACCCGGAATCAGCATGTAGGTGAGGAGCAAGTGAGGAGCCCCCAGCTGGCAGCACGCAAGTGAGGAGCCCCTGGTGACGTAATCACCCGGAATCAGCATGTAGGTGAGGAGCAAGTGAGGAGCCCCAGCTGGCAGCACGCAAGTGAGGAGCCCCTGGTGACGTAATCACCCGGAATCAGCATGTAGGTGAGGAGCAAGTGAGGAGCCCCCAGCTGGCAGCACGCAAGTGAGGAGCCCCTGGTGACGTCATCACCCGGAATCAGCATGTAGGTGAGGAGCAAGTGAGGAGCCCCCAGCTGGCAGCACGCAAGTGAGGAGCCCCTGGTGACGTCATCACCCGGAATCAGCATGTAGGTGAGGAGCAAGTGAGGAGCCCCCAGCTGGCAGCACGCAAGTGAGGAGCCCCTGGTGACGTCATCACCCGGAATCAGCATGTAGGTGAGGAGCAAGTGAGGAGCCCCCAGCTGGCAGCACGCAAGTGAGGAGCCCCTGGTGACGTAATCACCCGGAATCAGCATGTAGGTGAGGAGCAAGTGAGGAGCCCCCAGCTGGCAGCACGCAAGTGAGGAGCCCCTGGTGACGTCATCACCCGGACGGGCCCGCTATTAATTTTCAAACGCGTTTTCCTCATGGGATCTCGGCTGCTTGCCGACCGAATTTGATGTGACTTCGTTACACGTTGTATGCCGGCTTGACTAAACCAAACTGCGAGTGGCTCCGTGGAGTCACGTGTCGAGGCGCGTGCTAGGGCCTACGTGACTGTCCCAGCCTGTTTACTCATTAGCGGCCTTCAAGACCCCTTCGTTCTAGAAGGTTCCGGCAAGTGCGTCGCATGAGGCCTCCTCCTGACTGGAGTGCTATGTATGAGCATGTCACGTGTCGAGGCGCGTGCCAGGGCCTACGTGACTGTCCCAGCCTGTTTACTCATCAGCGGTTCCGGGAACTGTTTACCGCTTACATTCCACGGCGTCATCAACCGGTCTATTTAAGTGCGTTACTTTCCCAAGCTACTTCAGTATCTAGTGGCAACTCGTCTTGTGAGGAGCTAGGTGTTTTCGCTGCGAGTATTTGTGTGACTGTGCAGAGCCTTGTCTTTGGATATCTTAAAATGTAAGTAACATGTAATTTACTTTTTCATCAACTAGTTTTCGATGCTCTAAAACCTAATTAGTTAACATTAATATTTCATCTTTTACATATCCCAGTACACGGGGTCTTGTCGTTTCCATTCAGATGGAGATGAGTGGAATTGTAATGACCTTGAAACAGTCGTGTTTTATAACGATTAAAATTAATAAGCCGAACCTAAAAAACAAAATAGATTCACTACCACTCTTTTTTATTTTAAAAAGTTTGAGCAAAATAAAAGTAGTTTCTTTTGTTTTGTTTTTACTTTCCAATCGAAATGTTGAGGGCAACTGCGCCTTTGTGACGGATGGAGAGTACAGATACCCGATGTTGCAGATGGCTGTTCATCTGTGTGAGGTTTGCGGGCGCAGTTTCGGGGTTGCAAGAAACCTGACCCGCCACGTAGCATCTGCCCACAACGATCGCCATTACGATTGTCACGTCTGCGGCAGACGCTTCGGGCGAAGCGACAACTTGCGACGCCACCTCGCTGCAGTTCATCCTCCCACTCCTCACGACCAAGCGCCAGGTACAGTTTTAGTTTAAATAAGAAGCCACCAGTAGATTTATTAAGTATGCTATTTCCTGGTGTCCTCACCCATGATGTCACGACAAGCCCGTGGACTTTGATAACTAATGACTTGTTTTTATGAGAGAGTAAACGGCCCTGACTGGGTAAACTGACAATTAAGACGAGAAAACAGACTCGAGAGGTAAACAAGAGGTTGCCAGCCCTCTGCATGTTCCTCACCGCCATCTCCTCATCATTGTATTTAACAGGCTTGGGTAACTGGCGATTGAGATGAGGGAACAGACTCTAGGGGAAAACAAGAGGTCGCCAGTCCACTGTATAGTTCCTCATCCTTGTGTTTATAGGGTAACTAATAGGACTTGTTTTCCTGTTCGCAAACCATCCGTGCCCGTTGTGCTCCGTCGCCCTGGCGGGTCCCGAGGATCTTCGCCACCATATGGAAGCGGTCCACGGTGCGAGCCCGTCTGCTTCAACTTCCTCCTCCTCCTCCGCAACGCCACCCTTCAGAGACCCACGGCCCGAGTGCGACGCGTGCGGGCGGCGATTCTCCCGTGAGGACCTGCTCCGGCGTCACGTGCAGCTGGTGCACGCCAACGAGGTCCGCTGTCCCGATTGCGGCGCCCTTTTCCGCAGGGCAGCGTACCTCCAGCGGCACATGGAGAGCGTCCACCGCGGCATGAGGTTCACGTGCGCCTACTGCGACCGAGGCTTCACCCGGCGCTACAACCGGGACCAGCACGAGGCCCACAACTGCCCCGTCGTGAGGAACCTCGTTGTGGACGAGATGCCGCGCCTGCCCGTTCTGTCACCCGAGCCCCGGCCCAGCCGCGAGCCCCAGCCCGGACCCAGCCGCGAGCCTCAGCCCGGACCCAGCCGCGAGCCCCAGCCCGGACCTAGCCGCGAGCCCCAGCCCGGACCAAGCACGGCACCTGATGGGATGGTGGGTGGTGGCGGACTACCCACGTTCCGCACCATTCAACGAGGGTTCCGCGGACGCCTCCTGACCTTCGGCCTGTCCCGGCCCATGGAGGACTTCTTGACCGTGGAGGACGCGCTGGTGCTGCTGTTCGACAGCGTCCTGGAACTGTTGGCTGACGTCAGGACCCGACACCCAAACACCAAGGTCAACATGTTCCTGGAGTGTGAATTCGCCAACGTTCACGGAGCCACCTGTCTGCGGGCCTTCAAGACGAAGAACGTGCCTCTCACCGCCGCGTCCAACTTGGAGGACTTCCTATCGGCTTCCTTCCACAAGCTGGAGGAAGAGAAGGAGCAGTGCCTGCTAGTGGGCAGCGGGTGGAGCTATCTCCGGATACGGGACCTGGAGATCCGCGTCAACCTCTACACCCCGTTGGGAGAACGCGGAGCCCGGTTCATCCTGCTTCCCAGGACCATCTGCGACACGCATGCCGTCATCAACGTGCGCAACCTCGATGACATGTGCTTTGCGTATGCCATCCTGGCCAAGTTCGTCGCGCAACACCCGGAGAGGCCCACATCGTACACACCGGACGTCATGGCACGCTACGACTGGGTCGGCCTACGCTTCCCCGTGGCTGTGAAGGACATTAAGGTCTTCGAGAGGAGGAACGCCATCAGCGTCAACGTGTACGGGATCGAGCGTGCTATGGTGGGGAGACGCACTGACGGATCGCCAAAGTTCCAGGACCGCGTGTTCCCGCTGAAGATCTGCAAGCGGGAGTTGGAGGATCACCGGGACTTGCTGTACGTGACCACCGGCGGGGACAGTCACTACGCCTACATCGCAAACATGAGTAGGCTAGTGCGAGCCCAGCTGACGTCCCGCGAAAGCGCTATCTACGTGTGTAAGCGATGCTTCGCTTACTTCGACAACCGGCCCAACAAGCTGCAACTGTCCGGTGCCGAGCGTCTGGAGGAGCACATGCGATACTGCACCGCCAAGGCTCCCCTCCGCTTGGACTTACCGAAGAAGCAGCAGATCCGCTTCGCCCACCCCGAGTACACTCGGCGCGAGCGCTTTTGCGTTTATGCCGACTTTGAGTGTGCTCTGCAGCCCGTCGCCGCTGACCCTGCGGAAGCGCCGCCTGGCACGAGGCCCCTGCAACTGCACGTCCCGTACGCCTTCGCTTACCAGATCGTGGACTCGCTCGGCCTGGAGGAGTTCGAGCCCCGCGTCTACTTCGGGGCAGACGCGTCCAAGGTCTTCATGGAGAGGCTCAAGATGGACGTGCTGGCGCTGTGGGAGTTCCTATTCAGCATGAGAGCTCTGCACCCTTCTCTGACCCGGCAGGAGATGGACGAGTACCTGGCAGCGACTCACTGCTACCTCTGCGGGAAGGAGTTCACGGACCAGGACGTCAAGGTGCGGGACCACAATCACGCCCCGCCCTACGAGTTCCGAGGAGCCGCTCATCGCTCGTGCAACCTCAGGTACCGGGAGCAGCGACACATCAACTGCTACTTCCACAACCTGTCCAACTACGACGCCCACTTCGTAGTGCGCGAGCTGGCCATCGACCCCGGCGACGTGGACGTGTTGGCCCACACGGAGGAGCGGTACATCGCTTTTACCAAGCGATTCCACTTTGGTCAGCCCGGGGACAACCAACGACAGAGCAGTTTCGCGGTGCGCTTCCTGGACACCTACAGGTTCCTGTCCATGAGCCTGGCCAACCTGGCGGCGGGACTCCCCACGGAAAGGATGCGTGAGACGAGGAAGCGCTTCCCCGACGACCGGCTGTTCGACCTGGTGCGCAGGAAGGGCGTGTTCCCCTACGACTTCGTGACGTCCTACGACACGCTGTACAGGACCAGGGAGTTGCCGCCCAAGGAGGCGTTCAGGAACTCCATGACCCTGGAGGACATCAAGGACGAGGAGTACGAGCACGCCCTCAACGTGTGGCGAGCCTTTGAGTGTCACAACCTCAAGGACTATGCGGACAAGTATCTGCGATGTGACATCGCCCTGCTCACCGATGTCTTTGAGCAGTTCCGCGACACCTCGTTGGCAGAGTACGGGCTGGACCCCGCCCACTATTACACCTTGCCGTCCTACGCCTGGGATGTAATGCTCAAGACCTGCGGTGTGGAGCTGGACACGCTGCAGGACTTTGACATGTACCTGTTCGTGGAGCAGGGGATCCGGGGAGGCATCTCTCAGGCCATCACCCGCTACGCCAAGGCCAACCACGACAGGTGCCCGGACTATCGCCCGGACGAGCCCACGCGCTTCCTCCTGTACCTGGACGCCAACAACCTCTACGGCTGGGCCATGTCCCAGCGCCTGCCGACCGGAGACTTCGAGTGGCTCAGCCGAGAGGAAATCCAGGCGTTGGACGTCGCGGCGCTGGACGCAGAGGCCGATCGAGGCTACATCTTGGAGGTGGACCTCCACTACCCCGCGCGCCTACACGACCTGCACAAGGACCTTCCCTACTGCTGCGAGACGAAGCGCCCGCCAACAGGGAAGTTCCCCAAACTGTTGACGACCCTGGACGACAAGACGCACTACATCTGTCACTACAGGGTCTTGCAGCAGGCGCTGCAAAACGGATTGGAGCTGGTCGCGGTGCATCGGGCGATCTCCTTTCGCCAGTCGCGGTGGTTGGAACCGTACATCCTGATGAACACGGAGCTGCGGAAGAGGGCCAGGACGAAGTTCGAACAGGACTTCTTCAAGCTCATGAACAACGCAGTCTTCGGCAAGACCATCGAGAATGTACGGAAGCGCCTCAACGTGAAGCTGGTGTGCACCCCGGAGAGGTTTTCCAAGTACGTCGCCAGATCCAACTTCCTGGACCGGACGTACTACACGGAGGACGTGGCCCTGGTGCATCTGTCCAAGGTC
Organism: Allygus modestus; assembly: GCA_963675035.1. Classification (NCBI taxonomy): domain Eukaryota; kingdom Metazoa; phylum Arthropoda; class Insecta; order Hemiptera; family Cicadellidae; genus Allygus; species Allygus modestus. Next base: position 35,033,105 of record OY776113.1, on the reverse strand, counting down.
AACATCGTGTTGGACAAGCCCGTCTACGTAGGCATGACAGTCCTGGAGCTGAGCAAGTGGCTCATGTACGAGTTCCTGCGCAAGATGAAGGAGCGCTACGGTGACCGCCTCACGGTAGACTACATGGACACGGACAGCTTCGTCTTTGACATCGTGTCCCAGGACGTCTACGCAGAGATGAAGGAACACCTGGACGACTTCGACACCAGCGGCTATCCGAGGTCCCACCCCTGCTACAGCCCCGTCAACGCCAAGGTCATTGGAAAGTTTAAGGACGAGTGCAACGGCCTGTCCTTATTCGAGTACCTCGGCCTGCGGTCCAAATTATACTTTATGGACATCGAGGACGCGGCGACAGGCGGCAGCAAGGCTCTCAAGCGGGCCAAGGGGGTGGCAAAGGGCGTTGTCAAGAACGTCCTCACCCCCGACGACTACAGAGAGTGCCTGTTTGACGGGGTCCAAAAGCGCACCACCAACGTCCGCTTCCAGTCTCACTTGCACCGGGTCTACACCGTGGAAGTGGACAAGCTGAGCCTCAGCCCGACTGACGACAAGCGGTGTGTCCTCCCCGACGGCATCCACACTCTGCCGTGGGGACACAAGGACGTCCCGCCACTACCGCCAGCCAGGAGAGGAGGAGATCGACCTCAGCGGATGGAGGTGGACGGTGAGGAGGAGGAGGAGCGCCAGGACGAAGACGAGGAAGAGGAATTCCCTGTTTAGATTTAATATTAATTTTAAGAAAAATTTGTAAATAGTATTTGTAGAAAATATAATAGCTTTATGTACAGCATGAACCCGAGTTGTTTATTTCCTCCCTTTGCTCACTCAAAAGTCACAAGCCGTTAGGCTCGGAAAGGCGTTATGGGCCGTTTGGCCCGAGCCGTGCAGCTTAAAAAGCCCCCGCCAACCGAGAGCGATTGGCGGCGCGTGTCGGGGGGACGGCCCTGAAGGAGTTGCCCAGGAAGGAATTACTCAGCGGTCTGCTGACGCTCGAGGTTGCACCCTCGAATTGCTCAGCGGTTTGCTGATGTCCGAGGGGTCTCGTGGCGCGCCCTCTTTGGCGGCCTTCACTGCCGCTTGGCGGGGGCTCAGCCAGTGACACGCGCCGCTGGTATATAAACCTGAGGTCCAGCCCCGCTGCCTCAGTTTTGATAATTTTTAAAATTTAGTAAGGAGAAAGGAGAAATGAAAACACAAGCTTTATCATTATGAGGCATATATTGTACAGTAATAAGGTTACATACACATACTACAAAAACCTTACAAACTAGTTTTAAGCGAATATGGAGTGAAAGAGCCTGCGGACGAGAGCGTCGTTGGCGGCGGGAGCGGCAGGGTCGAAGAGCTGGACGTAGTCGCTGAGTGACGTGCGGAGAACAGCCCGGCAGTACAGGTAAGTGAGGCAGTAGTAGCCGCAAACAGAGGTATCGTAGCCTTGGAGCCGATACCTGTTGTAGACGTAGTGGCGGTGATGAGGATTGCGCCTCAGGAACATTTGAAAGTCGGCCTGGTATGGCGGCCTTCCGTAGCTGTCCAGGTACTCGAGTCTGTCCTCTTCCGAGCAGTAAAACGCCACCCAGTGTTCGCCTCCCTCGGTGTGTGCTACCGTGTTGGACACGATGGCGGTGAGAGGCTTGACCGGCACGTCCGGTAGTTGGTCAGAGGCGTAGACCGCAACGTTCCTCAGTCCGGGGATCTTCGCCAGGCATTCTCTGATCTGGACGGTATTCATCGTGGGCGGAAGCAGCACAGGCAGCTCGAGGTGGACGAGTCCAGTGTGTCGTTAGCCACGAGCCAGTCCCGCAATACTATGCAGTTATGAAGGGCGCAACGGTTGTGGGAGCTCTTATGGTGGCGACAGCGCAGGGTCCGGTAGGTGGGTGGACCGTTGAGCGACCCACAGCCCAGATCCTCCATGTCCTGAGCGGTGGTGGCGGCGGGCTCGGTTATGAGGTGGCGTTGTACAAAGTCCCTCTTCTGCGATCCTTTGACGTAGACCAGGGGACGGTGGATGAGGCAGGAGCGCAGCTTGTCCAGCAGGGCGACGTACGCGATGTCCCCCTGGTCCCACTCCAAGCCGTGGCAGTGGCGAGTGACCCAGACGCTCTCGCGCTGTTTCTCGGAAGTCAGGAGGTCCTTACTGAAGGGCGGGCGGGCGATGTGATGTAGGAGCAGCGTGCCGGTAGTCACGTCCACCACGCAAACCTCTTTCAGTAGAAAGTCATTATCACTGTCTTTAAAACACTGCATATCCATCACCACGCTTCCGTGATGACAGCGCGCTGGCGGCGGCTCGTTGTAGATCGGTGGCGGCACGTCCATCCCGTACGGCTGACTGAACTCGACTGAGCGCTGGCGGGAGCGCGCCTAGCGGGTTAACCTTGGGTGCGCGCGCCGCCATCACCTAACGGTCCGCGGTGACCTTGAGCGCGCGGCAACTCGTTTACCCGCCAAAACCTAACGGTCCGCGCGCGGTGACCTTGAGCGCGCGGCAACTCGTTTACCCGCCAAAGTCGACTGTGACGTTGCGATGACGGTCCACCTCCACGACGTTGTCTAACTCGGCGTACACTATGCAGTTGAACGCCTCCGCCAAGGCTTCGGAGAACCCAATCTCTATGCGCAGGTTACCGTTGCGCACCAGGTTCCAGTGGCTGGATTGAGAGGCTGCCATATCGGGCGTCAGATCAAACGCCATCAGGCAGTATCCGTAGGGGTATTCGTTGCGACTGACTTCGTTACCGCAGTCTGAGAAATTGATGCCGGTGCCGGTGTACAGCGTGTGGTAGGCGAGCACGCACAACTCCTTACCGAACGTGTAATCCGGTTGAAGCGGCTTACATGGCACTTGCTCACCGTCTATGTACAGCGCGAAGAAGTTCACGTGGCTGTGGGTGAAGTTGAACGGGTTCTTCTTGTAGTCCCCGTTGAACGCCTGATTGCTGACCAGGCCAACTATAACGCGTTTCGGCAGTTGTCCCAGAAACACACTGTCCAGAGTCTTGCTGCTGATACCGGAGGGTAGCGTGAAGGATTTGACTTCCACGCGCGTAATGGGATATTTGGCTGTACCCGACTCCAGCGTCCTGCTGTGAGCCAACAGCACGCTCGGGTTGATCTTACAGCGGCGCATAAACAGGTTGACTTCGGCGATGTCCACTTTGTAGTCTGTCACGGTTTTGGACATGATGGAGAATGAGTTCTTTGACCTGATCAGGCGAAAGCGCATCTCCACGCCGTTTAACATGAACTTCTCCTGGTTGCACAGGTCGACTTGCAGATGTCCGACCATGTCCGCGTACCGGCTGGCCTTGACAAACTCCCTCCGGTTCTTGAGCCCGGCATTATCCTCCTCAGTATTGTCCATGTACCCGGCATAGTCCTCGTAGAACAACTCCGCGGTGAGGTGCGATGTCTTGGCATCACCGCCATAGGACAACAGGTTCTCCAGGTAGGCGCGATAGGCATACGTGTTGTTCTGAGGAGACACCAGTTTGTTGTTCAGATACAGGTCCACTTGACTGAACAGCGAGTGCAGCCAGTTGTTAATCGGACCCACCTCTTTTATCGCTTGATCACCCGTTACAGCGCCTCCGTTAGCCGTTCTAATGGTAGCCTTCACATGCAGTAGCGTCTGTGACAGATCCGTGTACTCGTCCCCGTGACCCGGAACTATGAACTCCACGGGCGAGTCGTCTGTCAGGGAGGAGATGGGCTTGTACTGCACCCATTTACCGCTCTCTATACTGGTCTGCGTGGGCGGTAGCGAGAACAGGTCCAACTCGGTCTTGACACACTCGCACGACTTCTGATGTAGAAACGCCATTATCCAAAAATGTCCTTCACGGTACTCTCACTCTTCTTGCTTCTCCTCTTCTTAGCGACACACACGTTTTGCGGGCTTCCTCTTGGGCGCAGCGCTCTTCTTCCTCGCTCCGAGGAGTTTCGCCAGAGACTGAGGAGTAACCTGCTGTACACGCCTCCTCTTATAGGCGCCACCACCGCTCAGCACGCGATCCAGTTTTTCATCGGCCTTACGTTTCAGCGACCCGGTAAACTGTCTGAGCCGGGTGTTGGCCGCGACTCGGGGGTCGGCTGTGCCCGCCGCCACGTCGCCCAAGAAGCCCACACCGGACCTCAGCGCCTCCTTGCCCAGCGCCGATGCGCCGGATCTGATCAAAGGGACCACTGTACGCATCAGCCCGCCTAGGAAACTGCCGATGCCGTGTCCGCGTTGGAAAGCGGCTCCTCTGAATACGGAGGATACGCCATGGCCCGCCTGCTGGTGGCGGTAATACGCCAGATAGGGATCGCTCGGATTCATTGCCGCTGCCTCTCTTTCCTGAAATGAAGCTTCATGCACGTGGTCCCGAAGTGGAATGGCAGGTGTCGCCCTTGGCTGTCCCTTAAATCGATTTCCACGCTCTCGAATGAGGTTTTAATCACCGGCACGTAGTGCGGGTCTATTATGTACACTGTCGTGTTGGCACCGTACGTGTAATTCCTGATGTCGATGTTGAGGATCTTCAGTAGTGGCGCCACAGCGTCGCCCACCAGTTGGGGTTCCACCAGGTCGCAATACACGTACATGTGTGATGGCAGACCGGCGAAGAGGTTAGCCGGCCTCACGGACCTGTGACGCTTGACGATATCCGTATCCACCTCGTAGCCAAACTGTAGCGCCAAACTGGGGCTCAGTTTGAGGCTCTGAACGGCTGAAGACGTCGACATCAATTCCACCCTGGAGGACCTCTCGTCATACGAGAAGGCGCACAGGTTACTCTTCATTTGAGGGTGGTTGTTGATTGCGTGCACGAGTTCCTCGGTACTACTGTAATTGCCCGGCTCCACTTTGATTAACAACTTGTCCACCACGGCCAACCCGCCTTTCGAGTCCCTCATTCCCAGCACTAGTTTGATGTAGGTTCCCTCACCGACGGTCAGAAAAGAGAAGGGGTAGTGCGCCTCCGCCAGAGCGACCTCCCACTCGCCGTCTGACAGATCAACGGTCGAGGGTAGATGGGTCGTGTAGTTTGTCACCATGTTGTTGGGATAGTAATTCATTGAACTGTTACTGGGCAACGTCAGGTAAAACTGGTCGTGTCTCGTCATCGCAGCTGTTGCACGTCCGCTGCGGGTACCCAAGAGTTGAAGTCCTCTCCGTAACCGGCCCACTTGACTAGGTAGCGCTTACTGGAGCCTCGCCCTTTAGTGTCCAGTATTTTATCTATTTGGTACAGGCGATCCGGGGCGATCGTCACCTTTTGCATCTCGTGCTCGTAGAAGCGCCCTTCCAGCGGCGTCCCGTTCAGGTCGCGCAACACGTACAATGGCAGAGGATGCGACCCGTATACGTGATCCACCACGAACAGCTCCTTACTCCAATTGGTCTCGTAACCTTTGGCGAACGTGCCCTTCTCCTTGGCTATGCGCACCGTGTCGCCCGGCTCGAACCTGGGCTTGTGTCGCCGGATCGCCTTTCCATACATGTGACGCCACACCTTGTACACAGTTTGACCATCGCCGCTGTCCGCGTCCACGGGTCGTAGGCCACCACCCAGGCTCCTGTGCGGACTGCGGTTGTAGGCGTCCACAAGCCTGTCCAACACGTCCACGTAGCGATACGTGTTCTTGTAGGTCAGGTAGCGCCACATGCGGGTCTTGAGCGTGCGGTTGACTCGCTCCACCACCGCCGCCTTCACGTCGGGGTTCTGCGTGGTGAAGTAGTTGACACCGTGACTCTTGAACACTCGCTTGGTCGCGGCCCCGGTGAACTCCGTCCCCTTGTCGGTCTGTAGGCAGCGGGGAGTCGCCTCAGCGAATATCCTCTCGAACGCAGCAGCCACCTCAGGCCCGCTTTTCCTCTTCAGTGGTACCGCGAACAGCCGCTTACTGAATACGTCTATCACAGTCAGCAGGTAGTTGACTCCGTCGTTGTACCGGCTCAGGCCGCGCATGTCGTTCAGGTCCGCCTGCCACAGCTCCCGGGGCCCGAACACGGCGTAGCGGTTGCGGGGAAACCGCTTGCGCGCAGGCTTGTGCAGCGTGTAGGTGTCCTGGGCGCGCAGCCAGTCGGCTACCCGACGTTTCGGTAGGCGCGCGGCTCTGGCCAGGGCGGCCACCCCGCCGAGGGAACCGGGCTGGCTCGGGTCGTAGTATAGCTTCTCCATTACGGTGTGAACGGCTCCCAGTTGTCCAATGACGATTCCCGGTCGGGTTCCTCGGTTATTATCCTTCTTCGGGCCGCTGGAGGTCGCGGTCTCAGGCGGTCCAGTATCGGCGTCAACCTCGGTGAGAGGGGTGTCGACGAGGCTGTCGTCGTGTCTCCCCAGGGGCTCGATGCCGAGTCCAGTCCCACGCCTAAGTAACGCAACGCCGTGGGATTGCCCACGTATTCTTTGGGCACGTTCATGTCCTTCAAGGCGGCCATCACTTGATGCCAGCCGGTAGGCAATCGGTCCGCCCTTCGCGCTCTCACTATGCTGTGCGCGATGTCCACTATATTGGAATCGGGGATCTTCACCTTGTCCACGTACACCGCCCCACTGGCGTCCCAGGAGATGGGGCTGCCTTGCCGGGTCATGAATCGCAACAAGTTGCGCGCCACCGACCTGTAGATTTTTGAGAACGATTCCACAATGTCCTCCTCCGCCGAGGCGCTAGACTCGTGCTTCATCTGACTCGGACCTCCCGCCGCTTCCTCCTCCCTCTCCTCACCCTCGATGATTGACAGACCTATGGGTTGACGTTTAGCCGCGGAAAAGTGCAGGAACCGCTGTAACACCTGCTGATATTGTTTCCATTTCTCCGTATCGTCCAGCCGTTTGTCGCTCAATATGCGATGCATCTCAGCGTCCAGGCTGGCTGGCTTATTGGCGCTACCTGCTCCTCCTCTTGGTCCCGACCCTGGTCCCGGTCCTTCTCGCAATCTCTCGATGAGCTCCTGCGGTACAACCACCATTTTCCTAGCGTACTCCATGTCCGATTAGCTTCTGCGCTAGAACGGGCAGAACAGCGTTCAACAGCAGAGGTAGGAAGATCCCTCCGCCCCGTTGGACAAGGTAGTGTCGCTTCTTGGCCCAACCCTCGCCGCGTTTCACCAGCCGTCTGAGCGCCTGTTTGTGTTTGCTCAATTTGCGTTTGAGACAGGGGGAAAGCGGTACGTTTCCGCGTAGCACGTTATACGCGCACTCGCACAATGACTTGATGCGACTCTTGTCGCACGCTTTTAACAGGGCCTTGCGTTCTTTGGGCGTAGCGTGTATTAGGGCCCTCAACAGCGCCGCGTCCTTCTTCACGCGGTGTGACATGATGACTGACGCTGGCGCGCGCTCGGCCTATTTATCACTTCTTCTTGGGCAGGTACACGTAGTTCACCGGGTCGTCTGGGAAAATGGTTGAACGTACGCGCATCTCTTCAGGCGTGGACTGTTTCAAGTCTATGAGCAGGTAGGCGTGCGGATCACGCGTGGCGTCCGCGTAAGCCTCCTCCACGAATTTGGGGTTTTCCGGGTATACTTGGCGAGCCAAGTGTTTGATCTGAGCGCGATCCCTGGGATTCTTGAAGCACACTATGTAGTGGGCGTTCAGCGATATGTCGCGCTGGCCCCTGCCCTGGTGAAACAGGTTTTGCGTGATGAAGAACACGCTCATGTTGCGGTGGTGCGAGCCCTTGGTGAACAGGTCCGCCACGCCGGAGCCAGCCTCGCGCATCATGTCATCGACGATGACCAGGGCGGGCTCGCTACCGTCATAGTCGTCCAGGTCCGGCAGGCCGGCTACGTAGCGCACGGCAGAGTCCGCACGGCTCTTGCCACCACCGCTGCCATAGTGCCAAGTGATGCGGGCGAACCGCGTATCGCACATGCGGTCGGCGTGCTCTATGAAGCGAGCCACGAAGTGCGACTTGCCGCTGCCCGAAGGCCCGGCCACGATGGCGGTGAACGGGTGTTTCCACCTCAAGTCCATGGCGTCTACTGACTGCCGTGCACCGCCACCTCGGCTCTTGTAACTAAAGGTTCTTTTCTTGCACAAGTGGATTGTTCTAGAAGCGTCTCGGTTATCAACTGCTTAGTGGAAGTTTCCACGCTCAATTCCAGGAAGGCTGACGTAATGGAAAGCTTTACTGCGTAAACAAGTGGATTGTTCTAGAAGCATCTCGGTTATTAACTGCTTAGTGGAATTTTCCACGCTCTCTCGTTTACTGGGTAGCGCGCTTGGAGTGCGCACTCCTCTTGGTTTTCCCTGAGATGATGCAATCGGTCTTTCGCCAAGTGGGTAGAGGAGTAGCGGTCCTAGTGATCCCGTCGTATCTTGACTCTCCCGTCTCGCTATTTGCCAGCCATAGGTTTTGCAATCTGGATAGCAGGTCCTCTAGACATATGCAGATTTCATCGTTTCGCTCCTCGTCCAAGTACAAGCCGCAGCTGAACGTGGGGCGACCTCCTTTGAACACATTCATCTTCAACAGTACGTTACCGCTGTTAGTAGGGTTCTTCACAGTGTACTGATATCCGCCAGCGGACCAGCACAGTGTCGGGGAATCGATAGGCACTTCCTTCCTCTTTACAGTCCACCCATCGAGCTTTTTCTTCTTTGACGCACATCCCTGCTGAACTGGCGGTGCGTTGGCGTTCTCATCGTTCATTGCGTTCAGCTCCTCTAGGAAGGAGCGGATCGTTTGGTCCACTTCGGCTGCGCTGACTCCGCTTCCGTTCATGGTGACGTCTCGAACAACACTGAGGTCGCGCGCGCGCGGCTCTGCCTCGGTTTTATAGCAGAGTCGTGCGCTCCAGCGAACCTTCTAGAAGCTTCTTTATAGCCGAGTCGTGCGCTCCAGCGAACCTTCTAGAAGCTTCCAGAAACGTGACGCTCCTCACCTGCATGATGTTCCGGTGAGTCCTCACTCCACCCCGGGTGATGACGTCACCAGGGGCTCCTCACTTGCGTGCTGCCAGCTGGGGGCTCCTCACTTGCTCCTCACCTACATGCTGATTCCGGGTGATGACGTCACCAGGGGCTCCTCACCTACATGCTGATTCCGGGTGATGACGTCACCAGGGGCTCCTCACTTGCGTGCTGCCAGCTGGGGGCTCCTCACTTGCTCCTCACCTACATGCTGATTCCGGGTGATGACGTCACCAGGGGCTCCTCACTTGCGTGCTGCCAGCTGGGGGCTCCTCACTTGCTCCTCACCTACATGCTGATTCCGGGTGATGACGTCACCAGGGGCTCCTCACTTGCGTGCTGCCAGCTGGGGGCTCCTCACTTGCTCCTCACCTACATGCTGATTCCGGGTCATGACGTCACCAGGGGCTCCTCAGGCTCCTCACGCCAGGTGCCAGGTTTAAGTTAGGTTAATGGGTCACGTGATGGGGGGGGCTGACGTCACGGGGGGGGGGCTGACGTCACCGGGGGGGGGGGGGGCTCCTCACTTGCTCCTCACCGCGCCTTTGCTGGTTCTGAACCATCCAATGCCCCCTACTGGTATTCCATATTTGCATATGGGTGTCCACGTACATGTTACACTTACCGCTCGCCTATGTTTATATACAATATCCATATATTTACAACACATATATACCTATAGTGTAATCTGTCCTGTTTACATGTTTCCGCTACTTTTTTGTATAAAAGAAATGTACTCTGTTAGCCATTTATTGGGAAATTGTATTAAACCTACTAACGAAAGATTCGGTATATGGTTTTTATTAGAAAATCTACGTAATAATAACCTTCTTACAGACATAGGTAATATAAACTATTGCGAGGGCGAACCAAAATTAAATAACTTAACATCTATAACGGATGCGTTTTGTGATAACATAATGTTAGTTAAGATAACCAATGTTACGGATTGTGATGGGGACGTTCGGAATAAATTTAAAGTTAAGAAGGAAATATGTGGCTCGTTTAATAGCTACTTACGAGGAATATTTAAAAAGTTCTCTTTAGCTCGACATGGTGTTGTGGCCAAACTACCATTCTCCTTGGAGAGGTCCTCTGGGGTCCAAAGCGAGGGTGTGTTACAAATAATAAAGAAAGATATTGACCAAATTAAACAAAAGTATGATGATCCTATAGCAATTCCCTATAAAATAGAGCTTGCATAAAATAGAGAATTAATGTAAATAGCAGGGTAAAAATATATAATAAATTTATATGCCAGATTACAAGCCCTGGAGTAATTAAAAGTATAGGAAACCATATAATAAACTTTGTAAACTGTCCAGATGCGAGACTAAAAGAAACGTTCTCGTCTAAACTAGCTAGAGAGAATGGAATAACAAGGTTAGAGGCAACAATCTATAACTATTGTAGAGGTTTTGGTAAAGGGTTTGAACCTTTAAGAGATTGTTTAAGTCTAATAGAAGACAACAAACGGTACTTTAAAAATGCTCCATTCTATGCTGTACCTCTGCATAAGATGTGGGTGAAAGTTGCCAATCAATTACAAAACAGTTGTTGTTTAGTGTTTAACGATTTATTACAATACGCATATTGGGGTAATAGTAATACGAAGAAGATAACTGGAGTACAACTAAAACTGCCAAAAGATAGTACACAAAGGGAAAAGTTAATAAAGTATGCTCTATCTGCATTTAGCTTTAACTGTTTACCAACTAACTATGTAGAGGTAATAGAGGAGTTTCCTGATGCCATAAGTGTAAAGCATAAGTGTTACATCAAATCTGGGGGCACATGTTTTACAAAATCAAATACACCTTTCTCCACTATACCTAAACACATCAATTTAGAAGAATTAGGCTTAGTGGAAAGTCTTAACCTTACTCCCTACGTTTTAAGAAGCCGGACCAATAAACTGTACCCATACACTATTAAAGAAATAGAGCCACTTTCCAAGCCTTTCTTAGAGAGTTGTTCCAAAAAGAGGAAATTGGAATTAGAAGACATTGACAGTAATAAGCGTAAATTGGAATATGTGGAAAATACTGTTGCAGAGGAATACAAAGCACAGTTGGCTAAAGAACAAGAAAGAAGGGAAAGAGAGGATAAATTAAAAGATTACTTCCTGCGACGTTGGGAGGATCTAGAGCATTATGGACATTATATGGTGTATGCGTTTGTAGTAAACAACAAGTTTGTGGGAGTGTTGGCAGAAAAGGATGGACGGAGGGGTGTATACTATGTTAAAGGTGTCTGTAAAACTGTATTTATAGAGATAAATAAGAATAGGCAAGGTTATAGCGTGTTGCCATACAGTGGTGATTTGGACATTATTTATCTACCTACCAACGAGCCACTTGCAAGCTTTAACACTAACGGAACCGCAACATTTTATGGCAATTCCTTTCCAAAAATAGAAAACCTAAGTTTCCGTAACAATGAGTGGGATGTTGGACAAGAAGACATAGAGATGCAAGATATTAAAGGCAATGTTAAATTTAAAGAATGTAGTAGACTGGAGGATTTGGAATATGGTGCGGAATTATTAATAAGCGCTATTAAACAAGTCCAACATAGGGGTAGAAAAAGATATATTGTACAGTTTGAAAATATTCGTAACCTTTATGTCTCCAACCACTGGCTGGAAAGGGAGCTAGAATGTGGGAAGTTTGATTTTAACTACAAAATTAAAATTAAGTTGGATAAAATAAAGACTACTCCAAACAAGCACAAAGAAAGATTAGTGTTTTGTGTTTAGTTGTTTTGGGTTTTAAAAATTTATTTTTTGCTATCGCATTGGCTTAAAACATATCCAAAATTTAGGCAGTTCTGACCATAAATATTTTGTAGATATATATTACTTATCAGCTGGATGTATATAATAAGCTTGTATTTATTTTTTTTAATCCAACCGTAATAGTGAATTTGGAAATGGGGTATTTACTTATGCAATGGCCAGTAATATATTGCAGTCATATCCAAAGTTTGGTTACGACAAAACAGCACTAAAAGGGAAAAAATATACGGTAAATTTAGATATAAGGGGATATAACAAGTCGAAAAGTAAATAAAGGAGTTATTGGTAGTAATTTACAAAATATAGTTTTGTAAAAACACAAATACCAATGTTAGTTTTTAGGTTGCGGCAAAACTAACAACACATCAACTGTATTATAGGTGGAAATAATATTTTAATTTTAGATATAATAGTTGGGGGCTATAACATGTCCAAAAATAAATCGGACAATAAATGCTTAGGGCAATATCCAAAGTGTAGGCAAATCGGACAATAAACAGCAAAGTCAGTTTTGGGATTACAGCAAAATAAACAAACAAAAAAGACAAAATACTGTATTATAGGGGGTAGTGGAACGTGTGGTAGTGTGGTCTTGTTACCTATATAAGAGCTATAACATATCCGAAAATATATCAGACAGTAAATAAAGAAGTTTGAAATTGTTAGTATATTTTTCAAAATATTTTTTAAATTTGACCATTATAGTTAATTTGTCAAATGTGGATGGTACATATACACTAGCCTAGAATAATGACATATATAAATTTTAAACAAATCAGACCATAAATAAAGAAGTTGCCAATTGGCTGTATTTTTCCAAATTTTTTAAAATTTAACCGCAATATTTGTAAAATGTGGATGGTGCATATACACTAGCCTACAACAATAACATATCCAAATTTTAAACAAATCGGACAGTAAATAAAGAAGTTGGCAATTGGCAGTATTTTTCAAAAATATTTTTTAATTTGACCGTAATAGTGAATTTGGGAAATGTAAGTGGAATTTATTAAAACACTTGCCTAGGACAATAACATATCTAAATTTTAAACAAATCGGACAGTAAATAAAGAAGTTGGCAATTGGCAGTATTTTTCAAAAATATTTTTTAATTTGACCGTAATAGTGAATTTGGGATATGTAAGTGAAATTTATTAAAACACTTGCCTAGGTCAATAACATATCCAAATTTGAAATAAATCGGGCAGTAAATAAAGAAGTTGGCAATTGGCAGTATTTTTCAAAAATATTTTTTAATTTCACCGTAATAGTGAATTTGGGATATGTAAGTGGAATTTATTAAACCACTTGCCTAGGACAATAACATATCCAAATTGAAGACAAATCGGACAGTTAATAAAGAAGGTGGCAATTGGCACTATAGTATTTTTCAAAAAATATTTTTTAATTTGACCGTTATTGTGAATTTGGGAAATGTAAGTGGAATTTATTAAAACATTTGCCTAGGACAATAACATATCCAAATTGCAGACAAATCGGACCATAAACACTAAAGATAGTTTTTTAGCCTGAATTTGAAAATTAATTTTAAAAAATATAGAGGAGGGATGGGGATTGGGAAAATATATTTAATATAGGCAAGGGTTGGACATTAGTACAGGCTAACAAGGAAACTTGTGTAGGGTAGGATCGGGCAAGTGTTCAAAAACTGATCCCCATAAGAATAACATGGGAAAAAAGCGCCGATTGTGGCTTCTCTTTGCCATTTCACCACTACTGGCAATATAACAGGCATTGTATGCATCGTACGATTATAGCTCTATAGAAGTTTTTGTATTTGTACGTGTATGATACAATCCTTGATGCTGCCCCAATAGTAAATTACTTTTAATAGTTTTTAGCGAATTTCCCCTATAGGGAAGAAGCTATTACCGTAGGTGGCATGGTAAGACTTAAGCCCGAGACCATGATAAATTTTCGTTTTGAGGTCCCCAGATGCCAAAAACATCGTTCAAATTTATATATATATATATATATATATATATGTATATATATGTATATATATATATGTGTGTGTGTGTGTGTGTGTGTGTGTGTGTGTGTGTGTGTGTGTGTGTGTGTCCGTTACCGCGATAACTTTTGAAAGAAACACTCGATTTTGATGAAATTTGGCACAAATGTGGAGAGTAGCATTTATGACTTTTAAGTTCGAAAACCAGATCGATCGCACTATGGCAAGGGGGTTTTATGGGGGTTTACAATTTTCCAAAAATAGGTTTTTCGCAAATTTGACCCCAAAATGTTAAAAACACTCAATTTTGGTTATAGCCATTTTATAGAGCTTAAAAAAACAAATAATTTAGTATTTTGAATCATTAACCTAGGTTAAGTGGTTGCGGAGAAAATCCAAAAAAACCTGTCCCATGTTAATCTTATGGGAAAAAGGTTTTTAGATTTTTCTCAGATAGTTTTACTAAAAACTTCACATTTCTGTTTATTATTGTGTTTAGCTCAACAAAACAAACATTTTGGTGTTTTAATCGTTGTTCTACGTCCAACCATTGCAGAGATATTCAAAGTGCTAAACACAGTACGTTGTCCAATGTTATCCTTATGGAGAATAAATAAAATTCTATATCTCGATTATTTATGAATGTGTATTGATGAAACTTGGTATGTAGCTTCAACTAGTTGTGGTACATTGATATTAGCACAAAAAACAAGTTTTTTGTTGATAGTCCCCGTAGCAGCAAACCTGCATACTCGGCCCCCATGTTATTCATATGGAGAATAAGTAAAGTTGTATATCTCCCTTAATTATGAACCTACATTAAGAGAACTTGGTATGTAGCTTCACCTGGTTGAGTTGTATTGATAATTGCAAAAAAAACACATTACTTATCTTCCTCGTTGCAGCAAACCTGCGTCCTCAACCCGGTCACCACCGAGATCGTCATGTCCGAGTTCGTCACATCTATGACAATCAATGAGCCGTACTAATTAGGGTCGGCTGTCTACCTGCCCCGCCGGGTATGTCATGCCTCCTCCGTCCTAGTCACAGATCACAAGAGAACGGTCAAATACAGTTCTGAATCTTTACGCTCAAAGTTTACTGATGTTGGTTCTTCATGTAGCTAAAAATTATACAAACTAACTCGTGACAAAATTGATGACAAAATTGAAGTCTTACGACTACTTCAAGGGCTTGGTATTCGTGCGGATAAAATAAATACAATAGTACAGCTGTCAGTTTAAATTTACCAAAGTTGTAGTAGTTTTGATATGATATTTTCGCAATTACTTACTTAAAAATATGTTAATTACATTCTTACAATTTAAGAATTTAATAAATATAACAACCAAATCCTATCATGGATAAAAGTTTAATTGAACTTATATTTAACACTTTTAATATTACTCGTCGAAATGTACAGGCTAGTTGTAATTTTCAGCTACATGAAGAACCAACATCAGTAAACTCTGAGCGTAAAGATTCAGTACGGTATTTGACCGTTCTCTTGTGATCTGTGACTAGGATAAGTTGTTCCCGTTCGGGCGGAGGAGGCATGACATACCCGGCGGGGCAGGTAGACGGCCGACCCTAATTAGTACGGCTCATTGATTTTCGTAGATGTGACGAACTCGGACATGACGATCTCGGTGGACACGCTCAACCCTAATGTTATTTTTATGGAGAATAAATAAAATGCTATATATCACTTATTTATGGATGTATTTTTGTGAAACTTGGTAAATAGCTCTATGTAGTAGTGAGTCACATATATATGCATTGGAAATTCGCTGAGTACGCAGGTTTGCTGCGACGGGGGTATTATTATTTTTAGTTAAGTACTGGGTAACGTATCATAAAAAATACACGTACTCTTTCTTCATATTTTGCTATTGTTAAAGACTTTAGCTATATCCGAACATATTTATTTGTCTAACAAGTGTGCAGCTATACCGACTGGTGGATATTTATATAAACTAGTTTATAGTCGACGCTCATCATTTTTAATATTTTAAATAACTAAAGTAATGTTTAAACAAGCTATAATTACCTCAGTCGCCACCACTATATTAAAAACATATCCACTTTTTAACATTTTCAGATGTTATCGTAATATCTAACTTTTAGTCGTACTCAAAAATTTAACAAAATCGAATCGATAACTCGATTGAAACACAATAATGCCAATACGCATCCCTCCAAACAACCTATGCCGAAACCGGCTGAGTCGGTGTAGCATGCACGGATGGGACCATGATAGGAGTGGTGCGCGTCCCTTTTGTGCATGCGACCCTCCATGCTCAAAACGGGCGCTACCCCGGCGGACTGGAACTATGTAGGGATTAGGGATTGGCGCGCGTCCCGTCTTTGCATGCGACCCTCTATGCTCGGAACGGTCTTCAATAAAGTCGAAACTTCGCACCTCCGGCGGGGCCCAACAAGGGCTCAAAGAGTCACGCCTTACTGGTTTTAAATCTACATTTAAAAGGCGTTCATTATAATTTTTATAATCTTGAATGTAGAATGCATTAGTCATGCTGAGTAGTTTTGCAAGTAGTGGGGGTTTGCCGGTGCTGGCTCACTTGATTAATTGCTTCCGGAAGCGCTGCGTCATTAAATACGTCATCTGAGGCTGAGCCAGTGACGTAGGCGGTTTTGTGACGTAATGAGTGAAAGGTTAAAGTTCAAGGTCACGGGGAGGTAATTTTAAAAAAGTACTACCTCGCACGCGTAAAATCCGATTGTGATTCGATAGTTAATCGATAATAAATATCGAATAAATATCGAATGAAACAATCGAATGATACGAGTGCGAGGTAGTACTATTACAAATATTACTTTATTTACAATAATTCATGTTTACAATAGTTCCCCGTTGTTCGTTGTCATCGATGTTGTTGATCCGGACGAGTTGCGGCCATCACTTCGCTTTCTGAAGAAAGACGGTAGATACTTCGATCCCTGCGCAGAGTCCATGTTGTGTTTTTGACAACTATCTGTTCTGTTAGGTGTTTGCATTTCATTGCTGTCAGGAGGAAAGAATACGTGACGGCAATGAAATAGAAACATCTATCAGACCTTGAGTGAAATGATATTGTTATTTTGTGAAGAGCGTCTCGGAGAGCTCGATGTTCACCGGTCGAGAGCCGGAGGTGTACTGACTATTCGCTAGCTAGCGTTTTTGGTATCAAACAAAATGGTGGGGGTAAAAGTGTAGTAGAACGAAGCAGATGGTGGACAGCAGATGGGCGGCGGCAGGTGGCAGGCGGCAGGTGGCAGGCGGCAGGTGGCAAGTGTGCGGCAGATGGTAGTCCCCCACTACACCAGTCCCCCACTACACCAGTCTCCCCACCAAGTTTTACATCGCACAATAACTAGTTTACATGTGTTAGTTAGGGTTTAGCTCTTAGACTGTCAAGACCTTACCTCCGTAACTAAAAACCTCAATAATGTTTGCGCTTCAACGCTGTATAAGTATAACAGCTACTATGATCTAAACCGGTGCATGTATTCATATGGTTCTTTTTGCGTAGCAAACAACTGGTTAAAAGTGTTTCAACCTCAATTATTCTTCGACGAAACCGCTCATTGTCCACTAAAAGTGTAGACCTTCTGTCTTCATCGTCAGGGAAGTAGAAAGTAGTGTCAAGGGGACTACTGAAGGTCACCTTCCTCATGTTCCTGTAAAACTGCGACATTTTTCAGACCGTCTAGGTAGATGTTTATACGACAAGAGCTGGAAGAATAATGATGTAGCGTTATCGTGTATAATAGGCATCTACCCCCACCACAACGTTACCTTGTCCTTCAAACCATCGTTTTTACGCCACGGATGCTATACTGTTGGTTAGATTTAAATTTAAATTGCACCTACTTGTTCGCCTTGTCAAGCTGCGTAATTGAAGTACCCACATGTTAGACCTTGAACCAAAAACAAAGAAGTTATTTAGGTCTATCCTTGAAAATAGTTGTTTTTTCGCTGTTGCTGCTATACCCTTTGTTGGATCTGAATTCTGTTTGCACCAACTTGTTCGTCTGATCAATCCGCGTAATTTGAGTACCCACTTAATATATTTTAAACCGTAAATAAAGAAGTTATTTAGGCTTGCCCTTGAAAATAGTTGTTTTTCGCTGTCGCTGCTATACCCTTTGTCGGATCTGAATTCTGTTTGCGCCAACTTGTTCGTCTGATCAATCCGCGTAATTTGAGTACCCACATGACATACTTTGCACAAACTGTGTACCCCCCCCCTTTTTTGGGTCATGTTCAAGGTCAAGGTCAAGGTCAAGGACCTTGGGACTTAGAAATTTTCACAAAGTGGGCTGCACACAAACATAAGACTAATAGTCTCCTGCCTATGTACAGGCCAAGTCCCTAACTTGAAATGCTTAGGGTGGTCCTGAAAAGGACCGTTTGTGTTTGAAGGAGATGGTGGATAAGGAGCGGTGAGCGGTAGTCAGTGTTTATTTTTCCTTTGTAACCCACTTTACTTGTCCCTTCTGCCGTACTAAAATCAAGTCGCACTTGGTCTCAGGAGGTGGCAGAGTGGACCTTGGAAGGTGGACCTTGACGTAACGGCCGCCGCCAAAGAGGTGTTGGAGTAGGTACTCATCATCGCTGATCTTCCCCACAAGTAGATACTCCACGTTTAATTTCAACTGCGCAAACTTGACGGCGACAGACTCCAGCGGCGTTACCAACTCGGTAAGTTTCACCGTAGCCGTCCTCTTCATTATCTCCTCAACAGTTGGTGGCGGCGATGAAGGTCGAAGCGATGAAGGGCGAGGTGATAGCGATGGTGAAGATGCAGTGGACGTCGAAGGCCGTTGGTCGAAGTAAAGTGGGTGGTTTCGAAAATTCTTCCGTATGCAAGATTTAAAAGAACTAGGTCTTTTGAATCCGCTCCTTTTTTCCGAAGACTTCTTCAAAGTCTCCTTCAAACGTTGCAGTTTCTCGGGTGTAATGGGAGAAGACATAGCGCAGAGGTGTATTCAGTTCGCAAGGCAAAGCTGGAATGAGGTACCAGACGGAGCAAAGCGGGTCGCCAAGTGTAACCGTGACATTTCCATATACGGGTAGAAAGCTAAAAACCGGTCTACATCCGGTTCCCCTTCCCCCGTGACGACACAACCTCCCCCCCCCCTTTTTGGGTCATGTTCAAGGTCACCCCCCCCCTTTTTGGGTCATGTTCAAGGTCACCCCCCCCGTGACGTAACATCCCCCCCCCCGTGACGTAACATCCCCCCTTCCGCTTCGGTGACGTCACTTTGCCTTTATAAGCGGGAGCAGTCCGCAGTCTCGTCGCAGTAGCTTGCCGCCCGCTGTTTGGGTATACGTCCCAGTGGGTTGCACTCTGCTGCAGCGTAGGTCTGTTAAGTGTGCGTTGGGCCCGACGCGCAATTAAGAGATCCGCGCCCTTGCATGTTTAGTTAGTTTGTTAAGCATGTTAGATAACGCTTGTAGTTTGCTGCTAGATAATGTAGTTAGTCTAATATATGTTAGTGTTTGGTATCGGTTTGAAGTGTCTTATTTACTAATGAAATATGTACTCCCGGCCCTACAGGTCCCTCAACAACCTTGGTCAAAACTTGGGTTCGCAGCAGCCTGACGCCGGGTGTTTGGGTCTACGTCCCACCGGGTTTCAGTGATACTGTTGACCTTTGCAAAACCGACCTTGGTTGTTCTTGTAAAAGTAACGTTAACTGATTAATTTTGTTTACATAGTTGATGGTAAAGTCTTTATTTTCAAAGTAATGTATCTTGCTTCTCATCCTTTTCCTAACCCCTCTAAGGTATGGCGCGCAAACCGACCTTGTGTCAATACGGCGCGTAAACCGGTTGACATTTCCCATCTTAGCCTGAGAAAACTGTGTAAAATATAAAGTCAGTCTCTTGTTTAAAATCAGTCTCTTGTTTGTTGTCTTTTGTCCCCTTCCCAAATACAGAGCGGGGAATAGAGCAGTATGTTATGCTCTATTCCCCGCTTTGGCTTCATGTTCAGATGACCTTGGGACTTAGAAAATTCACGTACAAAGCGGGGAATAGATCGGTTTGTGGTCCAAGTGAGAATCAATTACTGATCTATTCCCCGTTTCAATAATATGACCAAACGACCTTGACCCACTTCGGGACTTAGAAAATCCTCGTATTGTAATATCCCCCCCCCCCTTTGACGTAACATCCCCCCTTCCGCTTTGGTGACGTCACTTTGCCTTTATAAGCGGGAGCAGTCCGCAGTCTCGTCGCAGTAGCTTGCCGCCCGCTGTTTGGGTATACGTCCCAGTGGGTTGCACTCTGCTGCAGCGTAGGTCTGTTAAGTGTGCGTTGGGCCCGACGCGCAATTAAGAGATCCGCGCCCTTGCATGTTTAGTTAGTTTGTTAAGCATGTTAGATAACGCTTGTAGTTTGCTGCTAGGTAATGTAGTTAGTCTAATATATGTTAATGTTTGGTATCGGTTTGAAGTGTCTTATTTACTAATGAAATATGTACTCCCGGCCCTACAGGTCCCTCAACAACCTTGGTCAAAACTTGGGTTCGCAGCAGCCTGACGCCGGGTGTTTGGGTCTACGTCCCACCGGGTTTCAGTGATACTGTTGACCTTTGCAAAACCGATCTTGGCTGTTCTTGTAAAAGTAACGTTAACTGATTAATTTTTGTTTACATAGTTGCTGGCAAAGTCTTTATTTTCAAAGTAATGTATCTTGCTTCTCATCCTTTTCCTAACCCCTCTAAGGTATGGCGCGCAAACCGACCTTGTGTCAATACGGCGCGTAAACCGGTTGACATTACCCATCTTAGCCTGAGAAAACCTTGTAAAATATAAAGTCAGTCTCTTGTTTAAAATCAGTCTCTTGTTTGTTGTCTTTTGTCCCCTTCCCAAATACAGAGCGGGGAATAGAGCAGTATGTTATGCTCTATTCCCCTCTTTGGCTTCATGTTCAGATGACCTTGGGACTTAGAAAATTCACGTACAAAGCGGGGAATAGATCGGTTTGTGGTCCAAGTGAGAATCACTTACTGCTCTATTTCCCGTTTTAATAATATGATCAAACGACCTTGACCCACTTCGGGACTTAGAAAATCCCCGTATTGTAATATATATTTACTCGTTACAACATTATTACCCCCCCCCTCCCCCCACCGTATAACACTTGCACTCCCCACCACTATCAGTATGTATAAAAGAGGGTCCCCCAGCACTAGTAAAATCATTCTTCCTCTTGTGCTGTTATACCTCACACCATGGCACACATTAGGAAGCAGACACAACCTCTCAAATTGAAACCTTCTGCTTCGTCTTCGCCCGCCTCTACCACTCCGTCTTCTGCGGTTCCATCCATCCTTCGGACAGCCCTGATGTTAGCTAACATCGTCCCGGAGAACTGTCCACCACTACCTGCTGCGTCAACGACTTACACAAGTCCTTCACCTCTTCCGTCAACTTCTCGTGCTGTTTCTCCAAGTCCTTCACCTCTTCCGTCAACTTCTCGTGCTGTTTCTCCAAGTCCTTTGTCAACGTCTCGTGCTGTTTCTCCAAGTCCTTCTACATCTTCAAGTTGTTCTACATGTTCATCAAAATCTTCCAAATCGTCTGCTTCTTCATCCTCATCAACATCAAGTTCGAGACCAAGCCAACCAGCCACCCAATCATCTTCTCCAACCAGACCTTCAGTAATCTGCACATATACTTCATCTCCTTCAGAGAAATTTAAACAACTTAAATCTGTACAAAGGATGTGCATGCTTCCTGCACAACAATGTAATTATATATTCAAAAAAGGTGCTAAGAAAGGTGAACGCTGTGTTAAACGTTGTATTTTAAATGAAGAAACGTGCAGTCTTCATTTAAAATTAAACCATGGCGCATCTCCTTCTTCACCACGTGCAACAGTGGTGCCAATTAAAATTCGAATTAACAGGCTTTGTAAAAACAAACGCTACTTCTTTGTTAAAATAAAGGACTTTGCAAAGGTGTTGGTTCAATGTGAAGGTAAACTGTACTATGTAGAGTTACCTAGAGCCATGGACCTCCACGTCAAAAAACCTACCCACAAGGACTATTTAATTCGAAATGATACAGGTATCACTGTGTGGAAATCATTAAAATAATAATATAAATAAAAAGACCAAAAGTTTATTCCAAATTAAATAAAGCATTTTTTCCAAATTAAAAAAAAAGTGTGGACAACCTATTTACAATTTGTAGCATATGCTGCAGAGTGTAAATAAGTTGTCCACACTTTTTTTTGCAATGTTACAACGACCTTGACCTAGATAACGGACTTGGATAATTTACACTAAGTCAAAGATAAACTTAAAAGGAAAAAGGAGAAATATTATACTAAAGTCATTATTCAACAGTAAAGAGGGGAGGGGGTAAGCGGGTATTTAAGCGAGCGATTCGGAATATAATTATTAGTTGTATCATCATGAGCGTCAACAGCAACACATGGGGAAAGGAAATTAACGAAGAGGAGTTGTACGCAATTGCTGAGGCTGCAGAAATGACTGAAGTTTTTAAGATTAATAAGGTTGCGGAGAATGATGCTCAGTCACATCCGCAACAAACTACATCATCGATGCAGTCTACAACGCAGCAACCAAGACCCTATCATGTTATCCTGGAGGAGTATAATGAGGCAATGAGGTACGCCTTTACAAAGTGGTGTGCACAACCGCGTTCTCCTGAACAATGGGAGGAGCACGATGCAGACTTTCGCCTGGTTGGAGACTTAGAACTTGAGCTTCAAAGAGCAAAGGTTGCTCAATAGTGAGAAGATTTATTGTTTACTTTAGAATACAGAGCGGGGAATAGATCAGTTTGCGGTCCAAGTGAGAACCACTTACTGCTCTATTCCCCGTTTTGGTAATTTGTTCAGATGACCTTGGGACTTAGAAAATTTTTGTTTGGTAAAAAACAACATTAAAATATATATATATATATATATATATATATCTCCTCCCTAAAACTTGCACTCCCCACCACTTCCATTGGGTATAAAAGAGACACCTTATCGATGATAAAATCAGTCTGCTGCTTGTGTTCGTTCACCTCAGACACCATGGAGCACATCAGAAAACCAACTTCTGCCACCTCTTCTTGTACTGTTTCATCCTCTGCTGTCCCATCGATACTTGTCCAGGCTATGATTTTATCTCACATTCTTCCAGAAACAGGTAGTACGTCACCAAACTCCAACTCGAGATCTCTCAAAGCCAAAAGAAGCAATGCTAGTTCTCGGAAATTGAGAGCGAGAATCGCTGACCGATATAAAATATTAAAAACCATATTACCATCCTCCAATCCGTATGATTCTAAATTATCCACTATAAAAAATACAATAAAGTACATTGCAAACCTTCAATCGCAGCTCCAAGATCCGCTTTCAATTCGCGAAGAAATCTCGAATACCCCTCTACCTTTTGAAGCAGTTTTCCTTAAAGAGGATGAGTTGGCGGATGAACATTTCTTCGCTGAAAACCCTTCAGCCTACAAACAAATCTTCCTCATGGATGAAGATCAGGATGCGTAAGCTTAACAAATTAAAGACTTTTAAAATACAAAGCGGGGAATAGATCAGTTTGCGGACAAAGTGAGATCCGCTTACTGCTCTATTCCCCGTTTTGGCAACAGGATCAAACGACCTTGAGGACTTAGAAAATAATCAATTGGTACAAAAAGAAAAATATTAAAAATCATTATTATTTCTTTACAACAAAATCCCTTCCCTAACCCTATTACTCCCACCACCTACAGCGAGTATAAAGGGGGTCTCCATTGCCGGTAAAGATCATTCTGCTGAAAATGACTGCATCGGCTCCTTCTATCTCTGTAGCAACTCTAGTAGTTAGCAGAAGAGTTGAAAACATCGATCAGCTGCTTGCTGTAAGAAGATTACTGCACAAGTATCTTGTCATAGAGGTTGGTTGTGAACTGTACATGTGGAGGCCAACAGGTGAAGTGTATAGTAATGAAAATGAAGCATACAAAACAAACGATAGTAAGAAGTTATTTAAAATTTTTGCTAATATGGTTAGGTTAATCGAAAAGGGATGGATAATCAACATAACGTTCTATATCAAACCAAACCTTTAACTGAATCAAAAAAAAGGAAAAAATTTAAATACAGAGCGGGGAATAGATCAGTTTGCGGTTAAAGTGAGAATCGCCTACTGCTCTATTCCCCGTTTTGGTAATATAATCAGACGGCCTTGACCCACTTACATGATGGGTATTAAAGCGCGATGTTGCAGAGACCGATTATTACAAGAGGGGTTTGTTTTGTGTCTTTATTACACTACACGTTAGGTTAGCGACTTTTTCCCAAACAAGACATTGAACCAGCTATATTCATTGTAAAAGGGTGGGGGTAAACATATATATATATATAAGGCAGTCGGCTTCGGAGTATAGTTATTGTTCAGCTATGGATAGCCCAGGAGGATCGTCTAACTTCGATGTTAAAGGAAAGGAGGAGAATGATAGAGAGAAAAGAAGGTGTGCTAGAGAGAGAAAAAGGATTGCAATATTGAATGAAGCCTATAATTTATTACGAACAAAATTACCTTTTCTCGAACCGAACGCTTCAAGACTTTCTACTATAAAACACGCCATAAAATATATTGATATGTTGGAAATGTTATCACAAAATACATCGTTTCAACTGCCTGAAGAATTGCTAACGATGGAAATTGATCAACTTTCTTCAACTAACTAAGAGACTTTGGAAATACTGAACAGCGGAAGACAGAACGGGGAATAGATCAGTTTGAGGTTAAAGTAAGAATCACTTACTGCTCTATTCCCCGTTCTGGTAATAGGTTAAGGCGACCTTGACCTACTTACAGGACTTAATCATTTGTGTTACAATAATACCTCTTCCCTATTACTTTTTCCTACCACTTGCACTTTCATCACTTACCCCCACCACCACCGGAATCGGGGTATAAAAGGTGGTTTTGTATTAGTGGTAACATCAGTCTGCTACTTGGAATCATGTCGCCCAGAGATAACATTTTCCCTTCTAAGAAGACTATACTGGAAATGATTAAAAATATTCCAGTAAATATAAACGAAGATGAAGACGAAGACGATTCAGAGATGGAAGATGAACTGTTTAGTGATCTTGAACTACTAAGTGAGTTTGCTAGCAGTGAACCATATGCTGGAGAGATGGAGCTGTTGGAGTTGTTGACTGACGACGACGACGATGATGATAATGAACCAGAATGTCATCATCAGTTGCTCTGTTTGGAGGAAATGGACCTTGTTGATAGTGGAACCCCTCCAAGCAGTATTAATATCGATGACGTAGTTTTAGATCCGGTCACAGGGAACTTTTGTGTTCGTCGTCGGTTATTTAGTGATATGAGCTCATCGGAAGAATCTGAATAAATTTTTGTTGTCTTCAAATAGTTTACTTTAAATACAAAGCGGGGAATAGATCAGTTTGTGGTTATAGTGAGAATCACTTACTGCTCTATTCCCCGTTTTGGCAAATTTGTTCAATGACCTTGACCTAAATACAGAAATTTGTAGCCTCCAGCTACAATAGTAAATATAAAATGCAAAAACAAAAACAAATAGTAAACTTAACGTACCCCCACCACTTTTGCTAGGGTATAAATAGAAGGGCATTTGCAGTGTTGTTCATTATTGCCTTGACCCTTGTGGAGATCGCACCTACATTATGCATCGCTGCGATATTTGCAAGTCTTCATTTAAGGATGAATTTATTTTAATGATTCATAAAGAATTAAAACATAACAACAACCAAGATGAAAAGTATGAAGAAGAAGAATTGAAAGAAATAGATCGAATGTTAGCTCAACACCAACATTCCAGACCAAGTGTTATTCAATATGCATCATCATCATCGACTTCTACGCCTGCTATGTCTACACTTCACCGTCCTTCAACATCATCATCTGCATCGACTTCTACGCCTGCTCTGTCTACACTACATCGTCCTTCAACATCATCAGCTGCATCGACTTCTACGCATGCTCTGTCTACACTTCACCGTCCTTCAGCATCAACAGCAGTAAATGTAAAACTACATGCCCGAGCACTTCCGGGTAATGTAGTAACCCACTTCAAAATTGACAACGCAAAATTACAACTCGAAGAATTTTTAAATAACGCAAAAGGATTGGTAATCAGCACTTTGCAAAATGAATTAAAAAGATTAAATTTTATCAAATTTGGACTATTAATGGATGCTTTATTTACAAACATTCAAAATGAAACTTCACCGAGAGGGTTTTTAACAAAAAACCGAACTATTATGTTTTCGTCAGATATTGATTCAATCGTATCTGAATGTTTTGAAGAGCTAATGACAAAAATACAAGAACATGAAGGAAGAGGCTCAGGATGGAGTTTGTTAAGCATCACAGGGCTAGACTTAAGAGTACACAAACACGGTTATGGAATTCGTGGCAGTAGCTATATCCCTTTACCAAAAAAGATTAGTGATACCAAATCCTGCATCAATGTACAAAATCAAGATACTGAATGTTTTAAATATGCCATGTTGGTCAAATATGTAACAGACAATCCGATAAGACCAAGTCACAAATATGAAGAAGTACAACATAGATATAATTTTCAAGGGATGACTTACCCTGTTGCTATAACAGACGTTTTAAAATTTGAAAAACAAAATCCTTCAGCTTCTATCAACCTATTTGGATTGGATTCGTCAAACAATGTGTACCCCTTGCGTATAACACCAAATGAGCGCAGAGATCATACCGATTTGTTATTGATAACTAAAGGTGATATTTCACACTTTGTGTATATCAAACAATTTGAAAGTCTTGTTTCTAAACAATTATCCAAACATGAAAAAAAGATGACAATTTGCAAAAGATGTTTTTGTCACGTAAACAAAGAACTAAGAAGGGGAGGATCAGATTGGCTTGTAGAACACCAACGGCTATGTAATGAAAACTATGAAGTAAGAATTAAATTGCCGCATCCTAGCAGAGCTCAGATAAAATTTGACAAAGTAATCCAACAATACCGTTTACCTGTTGTTGTGTATGCTGATTTTGAGGCGTCTTTACTTCCGCTCGAACATCAAGAAGAAAACGTAACAAGAAGAAGCAAATACCAGCAGCACACACCAAACAGCTACTGTTTGATGATAAAATCAACACTGTCTGAAGAACATTTGCGAAGATATGAATTAACAACAACACCGAAGATATATCGCGGTGAAGAAGCAGCTCGAAACTTCGTCGATGACTTATATATCATAGCTGGGAAAGTTGAAGAAATGTACAGAAATGTGGTACCGATGATTCCTATGAATGAAGATGAAATTCAACGACACGACTCAGCAACAACATGTTATTTGTGTATTAACACTTTTACACTGACCAACAGTAAAGTGCGAGACCATGACCATCTAACAGGAGCTTACAGAGGTGCAGCCTGTAACTCTTGCAATTTAAACTATAAACTTCCAAACTTTATCCCCGTTGTTTTACATAATCTTAGTGGATACGACTCCCACTTTATAATCCCAGAATTGGGCAGAGATAATGGAGAAATAGATGTCTTGGCAACAACCATGGAAAAATTTATAAGCTTCTCTAAAAAAGTTGGGAAAATAAAACTAAGATTTGTTGATTCATTCAGATTTATGCCTTTTAGCCTTGCAAAATTAACTAAAAATTTAAGAAGACAAGATTTGATTGAAACAAGTAAAATTGTGCCTAATGATAAAATGGATTTAGCTCTTCGAAAAGGAGTCTTCCCCTATGATTACATTGACGGACTGAATAGATTTGATGAAACATCACTTCCTACACCAGATAAATTCAAAAACAAACTTAATGATGAAGAAATAGAACCTGAAGATTATCAACATGCACTTCGAGTATGGAACGAGATGAATATGGAGACCTTAGGGGATTACTCAGACTTTTATGTCAAACTAGATGTGACCCTTCTTTGTGATGTGATTGAAGAATTTCGAAACACCTGTTTTGCCGCATATGGATTGGACCCTTTACATTCGTATACTTCTCCAGGATTAGCTTGGCAAGCTATGTTAAAAGAAACAAAATGCAAACTCCAACTTTTAACAGATATTGACATGGTTTTAATGATTGAAGCAGGTGTAAGAGGTGGATTGGTTCAAAGTGTTACCAGACATGTTAAGGCCAACAACAAATACCTTCCTAATTACGACGAAACTAAACCAACAACCTATTTGGGATATTTCGATGCAAACAACTTATACGGATGGGCTATGTCAAACCCACTTCCATATGATAATTTCAAATGGGTTAACCCCGACTCTATTGGCGATATTTCACAAATTCCAAAACATGGTGACACTGGATATATTTTAGATTGCGATTTTGAATACCCGGAACATTTACACGATCTCCATTACGACCTCCCACTCCTCGCTAAAACAGAAGTTTCTCCAACTGGAAAACACCCTAAATTAATGATGACTCTAAATAATAAACAGCGCTACGTGGCTCACTTTTGGGTAGTCCAACAAGCCATCGAATTAGGACTACGTATTACAAAAATTAATAGAGTTTTGGAATTTTCTCAGTCATGTTGGTTAAAACCTTACATTGATTCAAACACCACCAGAAGAGCAGCCGCTACATCAGAATTTCAAAAAGACTTTTTTAAATTAATGAATAATGCGATATTTGGAAAAACATTGGAAAACAAAAGAAGACACAAAAATGTTAAACTTGTTACTGACGCAAAAAAGCTACAGAAACTCGTACAGCAGCCAAACTTTGGAACATCTATAATTATTAATGAAAGACTTGTAGCAGTGTCTATGAAGAAGACGAGTGTGAAGATGGATCGTCCTTTATATATAGGTATGTCAATCTTGGACATCTCAAAAACACACATGTACGATTTTCATTATAACAAAATGGTTGCCTTCTATGGAAGAGAGAACATTGGCATTAGCTACATGGATACAGACGCTTTTGTGTATTGGATTATTACAAATGATATGTATCAAGATCTTCGTACATTTGTTTACAAAAACGAATTCGATTTTTCTGACTACCCAAAGACCCATCCTAACTACGACCAAGACAAAAACAAAAAAGTACTGGGCAAATTTAAAGATGAAGCAAATGGAGTTCTACTTGAAGAGATTGTTGCACTTATGTCAAAACTGTATTCCTTAAAACTATATGATGAAAAAGAAGACGAGAAGAATAGCTATATTAAGAAAGCTAAAGGTGTAAAAAAATTATATTTAGAAAAGGAAGTTATTTTTGATCAATACAAGCAATGTTTATTTGAAGATAAAGTCATTACAGCTAAATTCAATACAATTAGAAGTTTTAACCATCAGATATACAGCCTAACAGAAGTTAAAAAAGCACTTTCTTCCAATGATGATAAACGACACATTCTTCCAGACAACATCCACACTTTACCATTCGGCCACTACTCCCTCAACCCTATTGACGAGTAACCTTTTCATCGTCCTAGATCCTTTATCCTTTTCCTTTCCGTAAAAAAGGGGAAACACAGCAATGTTAAGCTGTGTTTCCCCTTTTTTACACAAGTTTTGAATGACCTTGAACTATATGTATATATAAGGAGATTTATACCAACGAATATTTAATACCATATCAGCTGCCTTCGTGAAACCATCATGTCAGACCTGAAGGAGAAGATTATTAATGAACTACACAAACCTGCAAGAATAAAGTTTCCAAGAAGAAATACTGTTATAAAAGGGATAAATGATCTATATCAAGCGGATCTAATTGAAATGCGACCGCATAGCAGAATAAACAAAGGATTTAAATATATACTCACAATTATTAATTGTTTTACAAAAGTTGCAGACGCTTTGCCTCTAAAGGACAAGACTGGTAAAAGTGTAACAGAAGCCATGGAAATAGCCATAAAAAGAGATAAAAACAAAATTAAACATTTACAAACTGATGATGGAACAGAATACTTTAATACAAACTTTGCACAGTTAATGAATAAATATAAAATAAATCATTATTCTACAAATTCAGAGAAAAAAGCAGCTATTGTAGAAAGATTCAATAGAACCTTGAAAGGAGCACTGTATAAACAATTTTCAAAAAGAGGTTCTTACGTATGGTATGATGTTTTACCACAATTAATAAATGATTATAACAACAGGTTTCATAGAACTATTGGTATGAAACCTAACAAAGTAAATAGAAGAAATGCAAAAGATGTATTAAAACGCATAAAGAAAAATACAAAGCCTAAAGTAGAAAAAATGCAGCCAAGAAAATTTAATGTAAGTGATAAAGTACGGATTAGTAAATATAAGGGAGTGTTTACCAAGAAATACCTTCCCAATTGGACGAATGAAGTTTTTACAGTGTATAAAGTGCAACCGACTGTACCTGAAACGTATATTCTAAAAGATAACAAAGGAGATTTGTTGCAAGGTGCATTTTATGGACATGAAATGTTAAAGTCAACAGTAGGTGATGTATATCTTGTTGAAAAAGTGTTACAAAGAAAAAAGGACGCAGTTAAAGTGCGGTGGTTAGGGTTTAACAAAACTGAGGATTCATGGATACCTATAAAGGACTTGGTTTAATGCAAGCAACTCATTTCATCGTTAACCTTTGAGCAGGATGGAGATTATTCACCATAAAGATCGATTCAATATTAATAACATAGATGATTTAACTGTGGATAACGTTAAAATCAACAATGGTAAACACGGCAGTTTACTTCCAAACACTGTTCGATGTATAGTAAGTGGCCCCTCAAACTGCGGAAAGACCAATGTTGTCTTTAATTTGATCACTAATCCGCAGGGATTAAGGTTTAATAACCTATATATTTTTTCAAAGTCTCTACATCAACCAAAGTATCAATTGCTGGATAAAATCCTATCTGATGTGTCTGATGTTAATTTTTACAAATTTAACGCTAGTGATAGCATTATGCAACCAAACGAAGCGAAACCGTATTCTGTATTTATATTTGACGATGTATCTTGTGAAAATCAGGATACTATTAGAAACTACTTTGCCATGGGAAGACATAATAACATCGACAGCATATATATAGGACAAACTTATAGCAAAATCCCAAAACAACTTATCAGAGATAATGCAAATATTCTAATTGTATTCAAACAAGATGATACTAACCTAAAACATATATATAACGACCATGTGAATGCGGATATGCCATTTGAAAAGTTTAAAGAGCTTTGCGGAAAAGCATGGGCGGAAAATTATGGATTTTTGGTTATTATGAAAGATCAAGCTATAAAAGATGGTCGTTATAGAATAGGTTTTGATAAATTCGTTTTAATACACTGATTAGCGGTATTACTGTACAAGTCGTCAAGGTGTGAAGATGGTTAACCAGGAAAAGCTATTAAAGGAAATAAAATCACTTAGTGATTCTATTAGACAAAAAAACCGAGCTTTAAAATCAGGTATAAATGAAAGAGAGCAATTTTTAGAAACAACATTCAAACCTGTTACTGAACCTTTAAAGCGATTAGCACAAAATATGGAAAAACCTTCAATTCGCTTCGAAGGAGACAAAATGCTACCAATTTCCAAATATGAAGAAGAATTTCAAAATGATGAAAGTTCTGACCAGTTACAAACATCTGAAGAAAGCGACGAGTATGAAGAAAGCGGAGATATAGGAGATTTAAGGGAAAAGAACATTGCAGGAGATACAAGTACAGAAGATACAAGTGCGGAAGATACAAGAGCAGAAGAAGAGGATATCAACCCATCCAACTTAAGCAAATTAGGCACAGATATTATGTTTAAAGGAACACTTGGAAGAAAATATACATTAAAAATGTTACATGGCACACATGCTAATCGAAATTATCATACATATGGAGCTAGAATAGAGGATAAAGGATTAATGATTGGAGATAGAAAGTTAGATATAAACGAAAATGATGATATAGTTATTGGTGATAAGAAATATAAAGGTACAACAGGTTTGTTTGAACTCATCTTTAAAAATAATCCTGGTAAATATACTAAAAAGGATTTACAATTGTTTAAAAATATACTAGAGTATACAAATGCACATAGAAAAAAATATTCCAAAGACCTATCTATTCATAGAAACAGGTCAATAAAATACACAAACATTATATCTAGTCTTTTCCCCTCGAAATCAAATAAAGCTCCAATTAAAAGAAGAGCTTTATCTTCTGCTGAATTAAATGTTTTGCATAAAAAAAGAAAAACAACTGATCCTACTACATCTGGAAGGGGATTATTAAAAAATTTGTATAAAACCAATATAATATATTACAACGATATAAATAAGTTAGTTGATCGAATGAGGTTATTACATGAAGCTATGGAAGCCGGGCACACTGGTTTAGAAAACGAATGGGTAGCTTTGGTTGATGAACTGCGAAAACGAGAAATAATTGTTCAGTAGACGTATATATATATATATATATATATATATATATATATATATATATATATATATATATATATAGTAAGAACCTAAACGATAGCGATTCAGTTACATCATGAGTGTGGACAAGTTTGGACGGTATTCCGAGTTTGGAGTAAAATCTGGATATAGTGAAAAAAGAGCTGGGTTTCCGTTAACACCTGATGGTAATTATAATTTTGAAGGAAAAGTAATTCAAAATGTTGGTGATCCGCTTTTGTCTTCTGATGCGGTTACGGTACAATATATGGATAAAAGAACCCCGATTGTACACGAAGACCATTGGGGATTTTCCGGTAAAAGGTTAAGCAATATAAAACATCCCATTTATGATGGTGAAGCAGTAAATTTAGCGACTTTAAAATTGTTAACGATTTACAAAAAGAATGAAACTGATACAAGCTATGATGTAAAAAAATTAAAATTGTCAAATGTAGGTGATTGTGAGCAGGATGGAGACGCTGTAAATAAGAAAATATTTGATATAGTACACAAGAAATGGACTACAGAATATGAAAAACATATGGAAAGGTTTGGTGCAGCTTTATTTAATTATATCCATCGGGCTTCAGGAAGAGCTGTAGCTTCAGATGTTGACAGCCACAATTATTTAGACTGGAAAAAGATACACAATCCAGAAAAACCTAATCAATTAGATAAACCGTCTGAGCCTTCTAAAGTCAAGACATTAGGAAAGGGGGATAAAGTGAATGTGATTAATGAACCAACAGAAAACGATGAAGATTATATAAGAGAAAAAAGAATTTAAATACCCATGATAAGGGATAAAGCATCAGTCATATTCGAGAGATAATACAGAGAGGATGATGGAATCCAATATTACTGCGTGGAGTTTAATATCTCAAGAGTCGAGATTTCCCCAAGGAGTGCTGACAGATGGTTTTGTTCAACGGTTTGATAGATATATGGATTGGGAACAACTTTCCATACACTACCTCTTCACAATGACTATGTTAAGAATTTATTTTCACAGAGTTAACTGGATTCATATTTTACAAAGACAACAGTTTTCAGAAGACTTCCTTGTAGAGATGACATCAAATTTTAATAACTGTTGGGAAGTAATAAGTAAATATCAAAATCTCTCTGAAAATTACATTGACAATTTTAAAGATAAACTAGACTGGAATGTGTTATTTAATTACCAACGATTAAGTGGCAAGTTTCTAAGGGAACATGACAACTATTTAGATTTTATTCATTTTACCGAAAACAACGATACCATCACCAGCGGAGAAACATTTAAAACATCTTCAATTACACCTTATTTCTATTATTACTACTTTTATTTATTATGTCTACATTTAATTAATTAATCCATTTCTATATAATAAATGGATTTTAAACAGTATATATAATACAAGAAGCCAAGACTAATATTACATTCATTGTAAAACATTTATAGAGTGCACCTACTGATTGTAAGTTTGGCTATAAATAGTCATGCCGAGGGCTAAACGCATCAGTCATAATCGAGAGAGATTACAGAGAGGAAGGGGAATAGCATCAACAGCATTTTCTCTATTAAGTAAACCGGTTGGAGCTATAGTTAACAAGGCGATTGATTTATTACCTGTGGAATTACATTTACCTGGAGGATATCAATATTGTGGTCCTGGAACCAAATTAGAGAAACGGCTTGCTAGAGGAGATCCTGGAATAAATAAGCTTGATCAGGCCTGTAAACAGCACGATATAGCGTATTCCAAATTTGGTGATACAAAAAATAGATCAATAGCGGATAGAGCACTTTCTGAGAAAGCTTGGCAAAGAGTAAAATCTAGTGACGCG
Source organism: Allygus modestus (assembly GCA_963675035.1). Taxonomy (NCBI): domain Eukaryota; kingdom Metazoa; phylum Arthropoda; class Insecta; order Hemiptera; family Cicadellidae; genus Allygus; species Allygus modestus. The sequence goes on along the minus strand of OY776113.1, from coordinate 34,999,152 downwards.
AGTATTGGTGAAAAAGCAGCGTCTTTAGCAGTAACAGCAGCAATGAAAGCAAAAACTACGTTTGGAGGAGGAAAGAGAAGAAGGCGTGGGAAAAGACCCGCTAAGAAACAAGGAGGTAATATCAGAAGAAAACGTCGATCTACTAGTGGTAAAGGTAAAAAGAAACCAACAATATGGTCAATGATAAAAAAGGGAGGAGGACTATACCTAAGACCGTATCGTGTGTATTAAATAAGAAAGAGCAATTAATAATTAAAAACAAAGAATTAACCAATGAAGAACTGATTACATATGCTTCTTGTTTGAAAATCCCATTTTTTAGAGGAGTATTTATGAAAGATGAATTACCGGTTAAAATGTGGAAAAATGAGACTGGTATAGTAAATTTGGATAATAGTGAAGGATTAGGCACTCATTGGGTGTGTTACAAGAAACTTGGTGAAACGATTTATTATTTCGACAGTTTTGGAAACCTTCCACCACCGAAAGAACTTCAACAATACTTTCGTGCGGCAGAAAATGTTTTTTACAATTATACAAGAAAACAACCTGATGATACATCCATTTGCGGTCATTTATGTTTAGACTTTTTAGCTAAAAGTGTTAGTCAACTTTAAGATGTCTTCGTATACAGTGTCATTAACCGGTAACTCATGTACTTTGCGCAGTATTCTGTTTCCAGCGCTACGTTTGCAAAAAGGAAGACTATGGGAAGCCGCATTATTGGATTTAACAACATATAACTCTATTCCAAACGTTAGTGAAGGAATTAATAACAAAATACATTATTACAAGACAAAAGATAATAAAGGAAAATATTCAGCTTTGGAAGAATTCAGTTTACCAACAGGAGCTTATGAAATTGATAATATAAATGAAGTTATACAAAAACATATGGGAAAAGAAAATATAACGATAAAAGGCAATAACAATACAATGAAAGCCGAAATTACTTCTAAGTATTATATTGATTTTGGCCAAGAACGTTCAATTGGTAGTTTATTGGGGTTTTCTAAGGAAACAAAGGTATTAGAACCTAATACAACTCATTCTGGGAATAGAACTGTGACGATCATCAAAGTAAACAGCATAGACATTACATGTAACATTATACAAGGATCCTACAGAGATGGAGAAAATCGGCATATATTACACACATTCTACCCATCAGTCGCACCGGGTTTCAAGATAGTAGAAAAGCCTCAAAACCTTGTGTACCTACCGTTAAACACCAGTTTCATTTCAGACATCGTGCTGAACATAGTGGATCAAGACGGAAACCTTATTGACTTTCGAGGAGAAGCTATTACTGTAAGAATACATATAAAATCATCCGCTTAGATAATGGGGTTATCATTTAAAAAGAGAGAGCCAACCAGCAAAGAGGTCAGTAGCTCATCAGCTGTAGAAGGATTAACAAGTGACAACATTCGTTTTCTAGAAGAAATTGGATTAAAGGTCATTAACAATGGATATACTGGATATAGCGCAGGGCCCAACATTCGACGAGACCTTATGGGAAAAGGAATATCACACGCACAACCCTTACGCTTCGTCCAAATTAAACAATAACGATGAAATTAGGATTCCTATACAACAACAAGACATTTATACTCTTCCATGCGAAAGTTATTTATATATTGAAGGAAAAGTAACAAAAGCTGACGGTACTGTTGGAACCACTGTTCCGTTCATAAATAATCCTATGGCATTTTTGTTTGACGAGATTAGATATGAAATTTCAGGAGTTACAGTCGATTCAACAAAAAAGGTTGGAATTTCCAGTACATTAAAAGGATTAGCGTCTTTAACACCAAATGAGAAGAATCTGTTAGCTGTTGCAGGATGGGTTGCACCAGACAAAAGTATAATTACTCCTGACGCTTCGGGAAACTTTGATTTTTACGTACCTTTAAGATTACTTTTAGGATTTGCTGAAGATTACAGAAGAATAATAATAAATGTAAAACAAGAACTAGTTTTATTAAGGTCATCAAACGATAATGATATTATTAAAGCATCTGCTGGAACAACTGAAGCCAATTTAGACTGGAAACTAACATTAGACAAGATTGTTTGGAGAGTACCACATGTGCGACTAAATGATGAACACAGGATTACATTATTAAGAAAGTTAAAATCAGATCGAGACATTGTAATACCATTCAGAAGCTGGGAGTTTCATGAATACCCCGTTTTACCTTCAACACAACGGCATACATGGACTGTAAAAACTTCTACTCATTTGGAAAAAGCGAGATATGTAATCTTTGGATTACAAACAAAGAAAAAAAGTATATTAACTGAAAATGCTGGTGAATTTGACCATTGTAAATTAACAAACTGTAAAGTGTTCCTGAATTCACAATTCTTTCCCTACGACAACTTTAATATCTCTTTTGATAAAAAAAGGTACAGTGTTTTATACGATATGTACGCTAGGTTCCAAAATTCATATTACGGCAAAACAAACACACCTCTACTATCTCCCGTACAGTTTGAATCGAAAGCTCCGATTGTTGTAATTGATTGCTCCAAACAAAACGAATCTGTAAAATCGTCTAGTGTTGATATAAAGATAGAAATGGAATTTCAAGAAAACGTACCTGCAAATACATCTGCGTATTGTTTAATTTTGCACGATAAAATTGTTACATACACACCGTTGACTGGTATCGTAAAGACGGTATTGTAAAACGTTGTACCACCACCGGCACCGCCACTGTCGCTAACCTATAAATAGCGGAGCAACAATGCAGGTCTTCAGTTGATCGTCTATCGTCGCATGGGCAACATCTTCTACAAAATGAGTTCTCCATCTGTTGTACAAGGTGATGCAGAAATAGCACCGTTATTGGAACGTGATAATACCAGCGAAGCAGAAATTATCAAGGAAATAACTGCATTTTTAAAGTTTGGTAAAAGAGATAGAGAGGAGGAAAGTAATGCAGACCCATCAAAGGTAGTACCAAAAAGGAAGAAGAAAGTTGAAGAAAATATTCCTCCTCACATTTTAACTGAAGTGTTTTTGCGAATCTTTTACCCCATCTCAGCATGCATCAGTAAAAGTGTATCAGTTGGATTGATAAAGTCATTGGATTATTCCCCTACAGTAATTTTACACCATGGAACAAAAAAGGTTTTATTTTCGCAAAATGCTTGGGAGTCATTTTTGAAACATGTACATTTAATAGAATGTTATTTAACTAACAGTTTGTGTGGAAGAAAAACACATATTCGACTTTTGGATTGTGACAATGAAATCGATATTGTTAAACATCGCGGACAACTACAAGTGCGAATTAGAGACTTGACTCAACATGAAAATAAGATTCTACTGTCACGTGAAGAATTCTACGTTTTAAACTACGCAACAGAACCTATTACAAGGTACATGAGACAGTTGGTATTTGCAAGCGCTATTATTAAAGAATATTTGGTCGATACTTTGGAAAAACAACCTGATAGCACCATCGTGTACGGACCTGTGGATACATCTATTTTTAATAGAATACCTCATGAAGTTTGCATGTGGAGAAAGTTAAAGGATTTTGAACCACTTGTAGAAATCGCTACAGAAGATACAGAAGAAACAACAGAGGAAGAAGAAACGGAGAAAAAAGAAGATGAAGAAAACGAAACACGAGAAGAGGAAGTTAAAAAAGACTAAAGTTTAACTTAGTAAAGAAGAACACACGTGGGGTAGGCCTATTGGGGACGGTGCCCACGTTAAATATACACCAACGCGCCTGCAACTGTACGGCCTGGTATTTAACCTACCGTGGTGTGGAAAACAGTTTAGTTGATCGTTAGGTGTCATGATGAGCGGAGGGGATGAAGAAGTGAGTGTAAAGCCTTGTGTAATAGAATTTCAAGCATTTCGAAATAATGATGATAGGTTTATTATCAAGGAATTAGTAATTTTAGACTTGCTTACATTTGTAGTTTACCCATTCACGTTTGAAGCTCCTTTTTCTTTTAACAACCTTAACGCCAAAGCAAAAAGTACAAACAAATGGATAACAAACTACTTTCATCACATACATTGGTATGAAGGATTTATAAGCTACAGTAATCTGCACAGTATTATGTTTAACTTTTGCAAACAATATTCACATATATACACAAGAGGATTAGAAAAAAGGAACTGGATACAAAAGTACACGCACGGTGATGTTTTCGATATAACTATCGGTAAGGACTTTAACATTAATCTCGGTAATATTTGTGTTGCTGCAAAAGATCCTAAACACGGACAATCAAACTGCGCATTGCACAACGCATATCGTTTGGCTGCTTACTTGGAACAAACGCAGAAATGTGGTGGGGGTAGCAAAGAACCGGAATGTGGTGGGGGTAGCGGGGCCTATAAATACGAGGATCCAACACCGCTCCGGCACGAGTATTATTCGAGACTCCGAAGAGGCAACATCACAGAAGACATCGCAACCACCACTGACGAAGATGGCATCACAACAGTTTCTACAAACACTGGTTGATCAATTCAACACTCATTCAAAATCCGACCTTCTGCTAACTAAAAAGTGTTCAGAATTAAAAGAACAAAAACACTACATTATTCATAACATCAAGAAAGTGGAAACCACACATGGAGAAGCAATTCTAGTTTCATTGAGCGAAGCACCTTTAACTTCAGGAGATGAGCCGAAGTTTCAAGTATTTCTTCCAAAACGATTTGTTCAACTGCTACAGAATGAAGATTTGCGAGATATTCAACCGGGGACGTTGTATTTGGTATCACACGGTGTAAGCGGCAACAACTCAACGGAACTCACTCTGCACATCATGCATCCTTGTACATAATGTCTCTGTTTGTATTTCTCTGTTTGTATTTTATTGTTTGTATTTCTAGTCATCAATGTTAAACTTAAGTTTATTGTATTGTAAAATGTTTGTTTAATAAAGAAAAGAAAAATAAAAAAAATAAAAAAATATGAAAAAAATAAAGAAAACAGCAACACAGCAGTATATTATTTTATATACTGCTGTGTTGCTTTTTTTTAAAATTCGAATGGGTGACCTTGAACTTTCATTCAGGGTTAACTTATGAAGAGGTATAAAAGAGAGGGAGCAGTGAAGTTAGTCTCAGTCTTGTCTAACACACGCTGCAGCTAACATGTCGGTGCCACCTATGAACAATTTATTTTTCGATAACAATTTGAAGACATATTGTTGCGAGTTACAATGTTTTAAAATACCAGGCGATCAAGTTGACGGGAAAGCTTGTCGTAAGTGCAAGTGTTTTAGCTATTGCATATGTAGATGTAAAACGTATCAAATGAACCGACAAGATAAAATACAAGAATTACGCCGAAGGATTGCATTACTGTGGCGGCGAATGTAGTAGCAACCATCTGCCTCGCACCAGCTGCCACCTGCCGCCTGCCATCTGCCGCCCGCCATCTGCTCCGCCCCACCACACTTTTACCCCCACCATTTTGTTTGATACCAAAACGCTAGCTAGCGAATAGTCAGTACACCTCCGGCTCTCGACTGGTGAACATCGAGTGCTCTTCACAAACGTAAAACATTATATTAAAATGTCCATTAAAATTAGGTGTATTCATTATGACTCTATTCATCTTGCGACTTACCAAGACCTCGAGGTGTTTAGTGAAGAGTTAAGACTTCTTATTGCGTCCGGTTACGATTTATCTTTGGAACTTTACGCATCAAAAAACAACATGGACTCTGCGCAGGGATCGAAGTATCTACCGTCTTTCTTCAGAAAGCGAAGTGATGGCCGCAACTCGTCCGGATCAACAACATCGATGACAACGAACAACGGGGAACTATTGTAAACATGAATTATTGTAAATAAAGTAATATTTGTAATAGTACTACCTCGCACTCGTATCATTCGATTGTTTCATTCGATATTTATTCGATATTTATTATCGATTAACTATCGAATCACAATCGGATTTTACGCGTGCGAGGTAGTACTTTTTTAAAATTACCTCCCCGTGACCTTGAACTTTAACCTTTCACTCATTACGTCACAAAACCGCCTACGTCACTGGCTCAGCCTCAGATGACGTATTTAATGACGCAGCGCTTCCGGAAGCAATTAATCAAGTGAGCCAGCACCGGCAAACCCCCACTACTTTTGCATTAATTTGTTTAGATAAAACAAATACTGTTTTAGTTTTTAACACGTAATCAAAACGAAAGGGAATTTAGGAAAGACAGTTATATAATATAGTACAAGGAGAAAGAAATTAGCATTTAAAGTGTCTAAAAGTAGCCTAGGTCTAACTGCTTATAAAGTTTTGATCGTTTGCATACATGTGGCGATTTTTTGTAACTTAAATTTCTTAGGGCTACTATTTTAACTAAGCTGAAATTCTTTTAAAGTGACAAACTCATTTGTCATTACAAATAATTTTAAAATTATAGTATACGTTTTAATTGAATATTTAGTTCTTACACTACTGAAGCGTTCACAGTTAAGTAGAATACAGCACGATTAATTTACAATTTGAATGATGTAATTCCGTAATACACAAACGGACAATATCTTTGTATGTTTTATTACAAAACAATCAATGCAATATTGTATTGGTTAAAAGGTTAAATCTGTCATTTAACGGCATTAAATAACGATTGTTTCCTGTATTGAGAAACTGCATACTTATAAGGAGTTAGGTTATAACCTCAGTGTAAGTATTGAGATTAACTTTGTGATTGTGAGTGGTTCAAATACTTGATTAGGTGATTATTTATTTTGTATCGTATCCGGGGGACCGATCTTTGCTCGGGGAAGGTCAGTCTGTTGAGATGACCTGGAGGAATTTTTCCCCATGTTCCCCTATACTGATGAGCAGAGTTTCTTAGCTCATTTGCCTTTTTAACTTCCGTTTTTATTATAGCTCAAGGTCCCTTCAGGTGATATTTTGATTATACATACACAATTGATTCATTTTGAATTTGACCACTCTATATGTAATCTTCATTCAATTGTTTCAGTAATTTTTATTAGAAAACCATAAGTAATATATATACCACTCTGACAGTATGCTACTCTGATTGGTTGTAAACAGCTTTTATGATTATTTTTTAATTTTACACTTCATAACCCCATTTTTAATTTGTTTACCTATTTACATTGTTTCCATTAATTTAATTTTCTTATTAATTACTTCTGGGTTATAAATAAGTTGCAGGCATATCTCCTCCCTAGGAAAAATATAATTTTGCGAAACGAACCAATTTGAATATGTAAAAAGGAACATTCGGGTTATGAATGTTAAAATAAAACAAAATAATCCTGACTCTTGTTTATAAACAACCAGTGAAATGGTCAAAACCAAAATTGAATTTTGAAAATTATAGGCTAACAGAATACGACAAACTTATTTTTGAAATTTTGCAAACCCCTTTTCACGGTAAAAACAGTCTCATAATATTAAGATAGAGGAGGCCAGCTTTTGTACGGGCTGTGATGACTATACTCCAAGTTTGAAACATCACTGATGGCAGTGAAGGAGTAATCGTCTAATACAATAATAATAAATGCCATTAAGATGGAAATAAAAAATGTGACGGCCGATGGAGTAAAGTTTTAAATTATTTTATAAGAGGTAATATGACAGTTTTTTTTTGTTTGAGGGTGTTAGTTATCTTAACATAAAATATTACCATAATTCGAGCAATAATGAGTACAATTTGAAGCAAGAAACTAACAAAAATTCAAATTAGTCTTGTCAGTTCGTTACAATCATACTTTAGGAAGAGAAAGATAGGACTCAGGCCTACATTACCTGGTTATAAATTTAATTCTTTATAAATTTAATTTTCAATTATTGGAAAGGACGCGTTAGCCCCACAAGTACAGGCAAAGGCATAGCAGTTTCAAAAGAAACCACTGAAGTGTGACAAACGCGGCTGACCGGACTCAGGTAGGCGCCCATACTGAGACCTGACGCTTTCGCTCACACGCCACTTTGTGCATGCTACAGCGGCTTCTACGCTGTAAAAATACAAAAATGCAAATTTATAGGTGCAGGGGGTACGTAGGAGCACATAAAGCTAAAACCTATTTGCAACGTTGCCAAACAAATTAGTTAAATTAGTTGCCGCTGGGAACAAAGGCATACGAATCCGGTGGCGGGTTTGCATGTATTGGCGGCCGGAAACGGGAGTGTTGACGGGCTAAATATTAGGTCGGGTAATCAAACCCCGCACCTGCGGATAGGATTATCGACTTCGGAATGCTTTCGAGATTATTTTAGGCGAAAGTTTTCACAGGGGATCTCAAGTAAGTAATTTCCATTACACGATTTCCAGTGCTGAGGAGTACAAACCCGGATTCGAGGATAGATCAACATTCTTACGCAGTGTAATCGCTAAATTATCTTGGTTCAACGCTATTCTCGCCTTCGTAGTATTACTAACCTCTTGTATATATGTAGGATACACTTAATTAGCAAGTTGTAAAGTTGTGGTAACATAAAGGTTTGAATGTCACATGAAACATGTCACAAGTTCTGACAAGAGGAATAACTGTAAAAAATAAGAATATTCTCACGTCTAGGTTGTACATTGCATAAACCTGTTACAAGACGCGAGAATGATAATAATGTTTCAATTATTTGGCAACACCCACCTTAATATTTAAACAAATTATTCAATTTAACATAATTCACACATTGATAATTCAAAAATAATTTGTAACCTAGCCCACCAAAGAACTAGTCATGTCGTTTCGATCAAGACAAAGAAATCAGAATAAACAGAACATTTACAACTCTAGGTAGTACGTACAAGACGTGTACCGTACAGTAGGTAGTACATGTTACAAGACGCGAGGAATAAGTGTCAGAACAAACAAAGGACATTCACTAGTACTTAGTACTATACAGACACATGTTACAAGACGCGAGGAATAAATGAAAGACCGTCAAAACAAACAAAGAACAATAGTCTAGGTAGAACAGTCCAGAAACATGTTACAAGTAAAAGTCAGAACAAATATAGGGCATTCACAACTCTAGGTATAACTATACAGAAACAAAGTACAAGACGCGAGGAATAGGCTAAATGTCAGAATGCCAAACGCAGAACATTCACAAGTCTAGGTAGTACTATGCAGAAACTTGTTACAAGATGCGAATAATAAATACCAGACTTTCAGATGTCTAGGCAGTACTAAACGGACACATGTTATAAGACGCGAGTAATAATTGTCAGAAAGTCAGAACAAACAAAGAACATTCACAAGTCTAGGTAGTACTAAACAGAAAGTTACAAGAGGCGAGTGGTGTTTCGTGTCAGTCGTTACAGGGTAAATGTTAAGTGACCTTTGCGTTTGCCACGACTCGCACCTCGGCCATCCGCGCTGTCAGTGAACTCGGAACTGAACCAAGCTCTGGCGTGCAATCCTCCTCGCGCCTGGTGCACCATCGGAACGGAAACAATCATCTCGCGCACCCGGCATCGAGTAAAAATAACCCTGCATTAGTTGTGCTAACATTTATCTGAATAAAATATAATTTATTTTCTGTATCTACGTCAATGGCATTTTTTAACGTTTTGTTAGGGAACGGTCCAAACCCTGGTATTGTATATAACCCTGGTATACCCTGGTATATAAGGTCGACCTGTTCTTATAAAGCATCAATGACAAATGAAAGCTGGGTCCAGTTTCGAACCTTTTCAAAATTTTGCGATTTTTATCAGGACCAGGAATGATCAATCTCAATTATAGTTTCAAGCAAGACCTGATAACTAATTGGGCGTATTCTGCTTAGAAAGAAAGCTAAGAAGGTTTTTTTTCTAGAAATGTTTTCAAGCATTTTTAAGAATTTAGAGGAATCCATACATATATGACAGGTGTTACTTAATTTCTCATTTGATCAACAAGGATTGAAACTTAAAAAAAAAACTGAACTGAATCATCACAACAGATGGGATTTTTTGTGGTCGGTGTTCGAGATGAAAGTACTAAATGTTTCTAAGTCGTTTTACAGATAGCAGCAATGAAAAATATTATATTAAAATAGAATCTATCACTTTTTCTATTTTTCTATTTAAAAAAAAATTTGAATGATAATAATAATGCAAATAAAAGGAACCACCACACATTTGACATCAAATTTAGCACATATCATTACTCACTCATCCCATTTGTCATTGGGGTTGTAAGTACTGAGTTAATGGGTTTAAAGTTTCAAAATCACAACTTATTACGGTCTTCAAAGTTAAATATTTTAAAATAAACAAAATATAATTTCGAAATTATGACAAATAACTGAGTAGTTTAAAATCGTCTAATAAATCAATGGTTCTGTTTTATTACTTATACAATTTTTTTCATTTTTTAAAATTTATAATTTTGATTTGTATACCTTGTTGGAGGGCATTTTACAGTTATTTTCGTGTATTGTAAACTTTCCGCTTTTTACAGGCTTTAGCTTCAAAAGGCCAAAAAATACTACCGAAATGCTGAAATAGACCCAAATAGAGCTTTGAATGAGTTACCTGTATAAAGTTTGAAGTGCATGAAGTTTTTGCGATATGATTGGTAAAAGGTACTATATATATACATGTAGAAAATCCATCATTTAAATTGTCCATAATTTAATCTGACAATCAACGCAGTAAGGTTGGCAACAGTTGCCACTGGACACCCTTTACATATCCGCCCTCATTTTCGTATTTACGGAACACACTGTAGACAAGAGACATATAGCCATGTCAATGGACACCGTTATTAATTACAACGATGGAATCCAACATTGACATGCTCAATAAATTCACACAATGATTTATTACCCTCAGCAACGCATCACTCTGCACTTAAGTGGATTTAAACACTGTGAACAATGCTTTTCCAGCCACAACTTATTTGTATAGCTGTTAACATTTTTGTTAGAAAGTCGCTCTTTGTGAAGGTTTTTTTGACAATTTTGTTAGAGATCCCTTTCTATTATTGTCAAAATGTAAAATAAAATAATTTCAAAAAAATTCGTAAACAATAGTTTTATAATTTTTTGATCATAAAATAATCTGGGATCACGATAGCAGAAACTATGGATAAAATTAAAATGTACGATGAATGGGAGAGACTGTATAAAATGTAAAGTTTAAGGAGGACTTTTATTCATAAACGCATAGTAAACTTTCAAAGCCATATTGAATATTCAAGTGATTCTTGTTAGAAATAGCTCGGTTTTGACAAAATAATACCCTACTTAATTCATTGTAACATTCTTTATAACTTATTCATTGAAGGACAAAAACAAAGTCAAGTCAATTCTAAGTTTGTTGATGTCGTAACTAAAAGAGAGACGTACAGAAGAACTATATATCACTCCAGCAGATAACGTTAAACCACCTTCAACAGCAGCACGACGCCTCCTAAACGCGGAGGACGTGTAGGTATCACTCCAGCAGATAACGTTAAACCACCTTCAACAGCAGCACGACGCCCCCTAAACGCGGAGGACGTGTAGGTAACTGCGGATCTCTATATTCCGCTAATTGCGTCGGGGGTGCTGTGTAACCGCATCTATCACTCCGACAGTTAACGTTAAACCACCTTCAACAGCGTCACGACGCCCCCTAAACGCGGAGGGCGTGTAGGTAACTGCAGATCTCTATATTCCGCTAATTGCGTCGGGGGTGCTGTGTAACCGCATCTATCACTCCGACAGTTAACGTTAAACCACCTTCAACAGCGTCACGCCGCCCCCTAAACGCGGAGGGCGTGTAGGTAACTGCGGATCTCTATATTCCGCTAATTGCGTCGGGGGTGCTGTGTAACCGCATCTATCACTCCGACAGTTAACGTTAAACCACCTTCAACAGCGTCACGCCGCCCCCTAAACGTGGAGGGCGTGTAGGTAACTGCGGATCTCTATATTCCGCTAATTGCGTCGGGGGTGCTGTGTAACCGTATCTATCACTCCGACAGTTAACGTTAAACCACCTTCAACAGCATCATGACGCCCCCTAAACGCGGAGGGCGTGTAGGTCACTGCGGATCTCTATATTCCACTAACTGCGTCGGGGGTGCTGTGTAACCGCATCTATCACTCCGACAGTTAACGTTAAACCACCTTCAACAGCGTCATGACGCCCCCTAAACGCGGAGGGCGTGTAGGTCACTGCGGATCTCTATATTCCGCTAATTGCGTCGGGGGTGCTGTGTAACCGCATCTATCACTCCGACAGTTAACGTTAAACCACCTTCAACAGCGTCATGACGCCCCCTAAACGCGGAGGACGTGTAGGTAACTGCGGATCTCTATATTCCGCTAATTGCGTCGGGGGTGCTGTGTAACCGCATCTATCACTCCAACAGTTAACGTTAAACCACCTTCAACAGCGTCATGACGCCCCCTAAACGCGGAGGACGTGTAGGTAACTGCGGATCTCTATATTCCGCTAATTGCGTCGGGGGTGCTGTGTAACCGCATCTATCACTCCGACAGTTAACGTTAAACCACCTTCAACAGCGTCATGACGCCCCCTAAACGCGGAGGACGTGTAGGTAACTGCGGATCTCTATATTCCACTAACTGCGTCGGGGGTGCTGTGTAACCGCATCTATCACTCCGACAGTTAACGTTAAACCACCTTCAACAGCATCATGACGCCCCCTAAACGCGGAGGGCGTGTAGGTCACTGCGGATCTCTATATTCCACTAACTGCGTCGGGGGTGCTGTGTAACCGCATCTATCACTCCGACAGTTAACGTTAAACCACCTTCAACAGCGTCATGACGCCCCCTAAACGCGGAGGGCGTGTAGGTCACTGCGGATCTCTATATTCCGCTAATTGCGTCGGGGGTGCTGTGTAACCGCATCTATCACTCCGACAGTTAACGTTAAACCACCTTCAACAGCGTCATGACGCCCCCTAAACGCGGAGGACGTGTAGGTAACTGCGGATCTCTATATTCCGCTAATTGCGTCGGGGGTGCTGTGTAACCGCATCTATCACTCCGACAGTTAACGTTAAACCACCTTCAACAGCGTCATGACGCCCCCTAAACGCGGAGGACGTGTAGGTAACTGCGGATCTCTATATTCCGCTAATTGCGAAGGAGTTGCTATTTAGCTCGCGTTCATTTTATCCATCAGCTGATTGGAGTCGTTCAGACTCGTTAGGCCGCTGTCACGGTGCTTCTCGCGGTATTCGGCGATTCAATTTAAAAAGCGATTCGTTAAGTATCACTATTTAAGACGGCGACAGACATTCGTACGTATTGCGAGTCGAATATGAAGTGTGGCATGGGTGAGATTTCTAGTGTAGCCTTGTTACCAAATAACACTTTATTAATCTAGAAATATAAATTTATAGCCCGATGACTGATGACGATTACTGCAGTTTAACATGGAATCCGAACCTCTAACCATTACACCAAGTTTAAGTCTCATGATAGTGGGGACTGACCTTTCGATTTACCAACCGTACATGCTGTAGACTCAACTATAGTAAAATTAGTAGTTAACTGTATCGGTATGCCCCTGTCAAAATTATACTAGTATATTGAAGTTTATTCGACTGTTAAAATATCTAGTGTCAATATGAAATAGATATTAAATCCATTTGTCGGATTGGCTGTTGATGGGTCATTCGTTGTCCTGCTATTAACAAAGTAACTACATTGGCAATAATTAACAACATTATATATATATATATATAAATATAAAAATATATACATATATTATATCCATTAACTTATTATTGTTCATTAACATAATACACGTATGAACATTATTTATTTATTTTTTTACAAAATTTGCTCACGACGACGCTTTGTCACCAGACCAGCTTTAGTGTTCGTCAAACTAACCATGTAAAGTCGGTTATAGTGTTCAGTAATGGATGTTTAGAAGTTGATTAGAGTTCCGTGGGGCATATAGTCTGCCTTTAACTACCCAGCATTACTATAGCTCTAAACTAAACAATTCATATATTAAAATTATATTGCTGTTATTAGTTTACTATTATTGTAAATAGTTAAAATGTTATAAATAACAAAAACTACTTATGCTTAATGCAACTGAAAATCATACGCTAAATAATTTAATTTAGAACACTCGATGGTTCGAAATGTTTTGCGACAAAAAATTACAAAGCAGAACATAATGTACAATAGCCTAAGGTAACCTGCATTATTCGCGGTCCAGTAGTGTTAATTGTTTATGTTAACTTTTTGAGACATGAAATATACCTAATTCTATGCAAAAAGTCTGATTTGTGTAATATAACGTGTAACGAATACTGTGTATTAAGACTATTTTTTTCTGTCGGCTAATTGTTATTATTTTCGCTTAGTTTTAAGAGTAAACCTATTCAATAGTAAAATATCTGCTCAAGTCAGCGTTGATTTTTATAAAATAAATCTATAACGAAAAAACATGACTCTAAAGAGACCATGACGGGGTTTTTGTTTCTAGTTATAAGCATGTTAACTTTTTTGATATAATAATAAAGAGGCTACAATACTGGTTTAACCATTTAATAGTGATCACAGTTTTTCTTTTGTTTTGCCTGTTTTTGTTTTTAAATTGAAAAGTAGTTTCTAAAGTACACATTAAGATGCCAACTCAGCAGACGGCTACATTAGCCAATGCTTTAGTGTGTTATAGATTTCAGTTTCCTATGTGGAGTGTAACAATTGTAACAAATTACACTGTTTTCAATAAAGCACTTTTTCTCTTTTAATTTTCATTTCAATAATACTCTAAATCAATTATATTTTATGAATTAATTAAATATTAGTCTCTGCATGTTTAAAGATACGTCAATTTTTGATGGAATATATTTTAAATACTGCATTAATTCCAAAAATTATTTCATGGGCTTTAACATAACTGTGTATACTGTATTGTCTCAATATCTTTAATTTAAGGAAATTAGTCTAACAGCCTGTACAACACGCCGGTCCATATCAGACCCGCTGCTCGCTGCTCGTTGGGACGAGATGAATGGATGAATGTCAGGAAGATTCCTCACGGATCTATTCATTGATTCACTTGTTTGATGTTAAAGAGTCTTCAAGTCTAGCTTAACTTCAGTGTTTTAACTACTAGTTTGACAAAACATTCAGACGCATAGCATTTCCACTTAATGTACTTTAGAAACTCGAATAAAATCACTCGATATATCAGTTACAGGTCGACTTCAGTTTTCAAAAAATATCTATGTTTGATTTTAGCACTTTGTCACCACTGGGTTGCCAGAGGCATATTAGCCAGGCGACGGGTAATTGAGATACGAACACGCTCATAGCCAATGTTAACTTTCAAAGCCCGTCCCTCCTCAACGCATTAGGCCTCGGCTACGATACAAGCGACGAACGACGAGCGACTTCGGCCGAAGTCGCTGAGCGATTTGGCTGGCTACGATACCAGCGAAATACTGAGCGACACATCGTACTGAACGCGTGGTAGGAACGCAGTTTCAAATATGATGTCCGACGAAGAGGTTGTTAAACTCATTGAGCCAAAAGGGAGAAAATATTTGACAGTTTCCTCTGATCCTAATACTCTTGTTATCTGAAATTTATCTTGTTACTTCCGTTTCCAAACAACACATTCTTTATAGCATTATCTGTAGTGGGATTCATCTAGATAATTTAGAAACGAATAATCTAGACCGAACTGTACTGTCACACAAAATAATTAAAACAATATGGCTGAATATGGCCTGAAAGGTCAACAGTGGTTCCAACTTCATCCAAAAGCTTGTTTGATATTGTAGCATTTTTGTAATTATTGTGGAGTTCATTTCACAAACATGGCCTCATCTGTACCTCGCTAATTAAAATTTCAGTTAGAGTATCCGTTAATTTGCGCTCTCCTCGTGGTTTCTTCACTTTTGGAATAGTAGAACCATCCGCATCAGTAGACATATTGCACTAAACTGAAAGGGGAGTCGTGAGCGACTTCAGCGAGAGTAAAACATTTACTGGCGGGGTTCTGCGACGCAGAGCGATAATAAAAAAAGTCGCTTATCGCATATCGCTTGTAGCTTACATTGTACCCACCTGCTCTCAATTTACATGGTATCTTATGCAGCCAGAAAAGTGACCGATGTCGCTCACGTCGCTATCGTTGATTCATGGCTATTTTTTTTTAAATTACCTTGCGATTTCAGTGAGAAAAGTTTCAATACATCACAAATAATAATTGTTCAAACAAATTCTAAAAAAGTATACATTTACGATTTGTTATGGTTAACCTATTCGTGATACCCTATCGAAATTATCACGGAAATCGCTAAGTTTTTTTACCAATATGAAATGAATCATAAATCAACGATATAGATTATCCGTTCAGGAGGGACGGACTTTGAAAGTTAACTTGAGAAGCAGGTTAGAAGAAGAGGACTGGAGCCCCCTCTTAAAAATGCAAACTAAACATGCATGAGTTGTTTAACTGATAGCTGCTACTATCTACGCCAGAATATCATCCCAGGCTAGCCCCGACGCGACGCGACGTTTGTTGTTAGATAATCCATTGTCTGACGTAGGGCGGTTTAGTGATGATACATTCTCATCTGACTCCAACACTCTCGTATATGAAGACTAAAACAATTACAAAACACAATTGCTCTTTTGTAAATTTGGGTTTTAAGAAGTACAAGAGTCATAGAAAAATTCACGGCATGCGTAAAAAGTAATAATATTATTTTTAGCTATGTTTAGGTCTTTGCAATTTTCATTTCTCTAATTTACAGTAATATTAAATAATATATTTTATAAAATAATATCCTTCTATTTGCTAAAAAGGGTCTAATCGTATTGGCTGATCCTATTACTATAGTATCAGGAGGTAACATGGTAGCTTAAACGTATACTTAGACGTTGCTAAAGTATACGGTAGACCCTACTGGCACGACGTTGGACGCCACTAACACAGTACAGTCTTGATGTTGGATACCCCTACCATAAATGGTGGACATTACTGATCTATATTGTTAATACGCCACATGTAAACCTTGTACACAATAAGGATTTTTTGTTTTAAGATTCACCCCCACATATTATATCCTAAAATGCACGTCTAGGTGTGCAGATGTGCAAAGTGGCTTTAGATTTTTGATTTAAGCCTCAGGGCTCTACCCCACGGGACTTCCAAGTCCCCATATTATTCATATGGAGGAAATTTTTATATGGTTTATATCACATGTGTTTTTGCTTAATTCAATCCAATTACATAAACAGCTGTTATAGGGATTGTATCTAACTAAAGACTGTCATTGTGTTGTTTTTTATTTAACTATTTACTATTCTCGCTTCCCAAAACGGGATGCGCACGCTGCGCATAGGGAATACTAGTATAGAAGTTAAACTCGACCTAAATACACGTTGGACGCTATTGCATAGACTTTGTACGCTATTACATAGACTTTGGGCGCTATCGCACAGAAGTTGGACGCTACTACAAAGTCGTTAGACATAGTATTCGTTGTGCGCTATCTCATACCCGTTGAACGCTACTAATAACACGTTGAGCACTATTACACTACATAGACGTTAGGCACTATCACAAAGACGTTGGATACTATCACAAAGACGTTAAACGCTACTAATAACACGTTGAGCACTATTACACTACATAGACGTTAGGCACTATCACAAAGACGTTGGATACTATCACAAAGACGTTAAACGCTACTAATAACACGTTGAGCACTATTACACTACATAGACGTTAGGCACTATCACAAAGACGTTGGATACTATCACAAAGACGTTAAACGCTACTAATAACACGTTGAGCACTATTACACTACATAGACGTTAGGCGCTATCACAAAGACGTTGGACACTATCACAATGACGTTAAACGCTACTAATACCACGTTGAGCACTATTACACTACATAGACGTTAGGCACTATCACAAAGACGTTGGACGCTATCACAAAGACGTTGGTCATACCGTAGCCGTTGGACTCAATGACCACGGAAAGTGGACGTTGTGAATGAGAGGCACCTGCTCGGAATTCACGGGCTGCACTAGTCGAACTTGCAATTACGGACAGAGACCGCAAACTAACGATGTCTCTCCACCCTGACTTCCCCGTCCTATAATTAAATCCACTAATTGAAATTAAATTAAACACGCTCCTGGACACCAATCTTCCCCTCTATTCTAAATTATTCAAACTAATGCATTAAAATTCACTCATACATTACATAGGTACTATAAAGTTTTGCTAGGGTTTTAGAATTTTCATGACTCCTTTAAAATTATTAACTAATTTACTCAATGCTGTTTAGTTAATATTCGTAGTGAATATGTAATATAGAGATTTAAAAATATTAAACTGCTAAGCTAAATATACCCCATTTTTAGCTATAAATACCTAAAACTAAAGCGATGCGTTATACAATGTATATCTTCATCAAGCTTTGACTTCTGTCTGAATGTCCGTTAGTGTTAATACTATAGCCTGGTTTCTCGCAGAAATGGTTAAGAAAAAAGTCACAAAACCTGGTATAACCATTGAACTAGGAGCTAGTAGCCTTAAATTGTTTCATTTTGGCTGGTAAAGTTTTATTTTAAAGTGGGGCAGTCAAAATAATATTAATTATTAATATCTAAAAAACTTCAGATTTTAAATCTTTTTAAAACTCTTACTTTATTATTTTTAAAACTGAGACTATTAAATAACAAAAATACCCCCGTAGCAGCAAACCTGCGTCCTCAGCGAATTTCCAATGCATATATATGCCCTAATACCACATAAAGTTAAATCTTACTAAGTTCACAAATAAACGATGTATAACATTTTAATTATTCTCCATAAGAATAACGTGGGAGCTGAGTACGCAGGTTTGCTGCAACAAGTGACACAAAATATGGGTTTTTATGCAAATATGAATGTAACTCAACTAGGTGAAGTCACATACCAAGTTTTATTAAATTATATTCATAATTAAGGGATATATAACATTTGAATTATTCTCCATAAGAATAACATGGGAGCTAAGTTCGCAGGTTTGCTGCAACAAGATTATTTTGGGACACAAAATATGGGTTTTTATGCAAATATGAATATAACTCAACTAGATAAAGCCACATACCAAGTTCCACCAATATACATTCATAAATAAGCGACATATGCCAATTTAATTATTCTCCATAAGAATAACATGAGGGTTGAGTACGCAGGTTTGCTGCTACAGGAAATATCTGATAAAAATTTTTTGTGTGCAAATAACAATATAATACAACCAGATGAAGCCATGTACCAAGTTTGGTCGGTATACATTCATAAATAAGCGAGATATAAAATTGCTTTTATTCTCCATAAGAATAACATTGGACAACGCACTGTGTTTAGCACTTTCAATATCTCTGGAACCAATTGACGTAGAGCAATGATCAACACACCAAATTGTGTGTTTTTGTACGCTGAATCCAAATGATGAAAATTAAAATTTGACTTTTTTAAGATTATATGTAAAAAACTCAAAAAACCCATTTGAGAGGTACAAACCCCCCAAAAATACCCCTTCGGTTACTAAAAGTTACTAAAAGTATATATTTTTTTGTTATAGCGTCAGAAACAAACTTCAAAGGGCAAAGTTGTAGCTAAAGATGTGATCTATAATCTGTCATCAAGCAATTTACGATAACAGTAGCGCAGACCTGGCGTGGTCGCTCCGTCCCTCTGCTGATCTCGTCAGCTTAATAATTTCCAGTAGACGAGCATTGCATATGGCTAGTTAATTTATATTTTTGTTCCTATTGAAATTATTGAATGACTAATTAGTTAACATACAAATCATTATATCTTTAAAAAATTAAGAAAAAGTTTACTAACGTTAAATAAGTACTGTTTTTCTTAAATAAGTATTTTGAACAAAAATTTATGTCATTTTACTACATATAAAAAGTTATAATTGTACTGATTTATTTTATTTAAGTTAAAATTCGTATAGCTCTCACAGCTAAATAAATTACAAATTCAAAACATGGTGAAATTTTTGCGTTTATTGCTACTTTTTACTTTGAGAATAAATCCTTATAAAATTAGTTTGATTTTATAGTAAATAGTACATTACCCTTAATATATGTGGACATAAAACAAACAATCTAATAATTACCATGTCGGTAAACCTTTATTTACAGAATGAATACTAAACTGAAGGATTTTAATATACTGTATACAATTATTTTATGTTACCATACCGATGTTCCAATACATTTTCATGTGATATAAAGGTAAAACCATAACATCTATGTGGTTTTAAATAATGATTTTTTTTAAAGAAAATGCAATTAAAGTAAAATATTATCGGATGTCAAACACTAAAGTTTAAGTTTGGAGGACACGCTTATGCTGCTGGAAACAAGAGGTTGTGATTTTCAAGTATTTTGTGTTATTATTTACGTTAGAGTATAGATATTTAACAAATATCTGCCTGAGACCGTGTTTTCACGATTTCAAACTTGTTAATACTTATTAATTGATTGCAATTAAGTTAGAATTTTACCAAATAAAAAAACGTAATTTTAAAGGTATAAAAAAAAAGAATGGCAAAAGTTAGAGCAGTTATCATGAACAGGATTGAAATAGAGACCTCTAACTCTTACATTTATTCTTATTTTACAAATAATACTATTAAAATTAAGCATTACTCAATGTGACTTTACTTTTAAACATTTTGAGTAACCCCACAAAAACCACATTTCGCTATTTTTCTACGTTTGCATATAACTTTAAAATGAGGGTCACTCAAAGGAGCTTTTCATTTAAAATTTGCCGCCGAAATACCCTGTTTTCAGGGCCACCAAGATGGGTGGGGGGATCGGCGCAATTCGCTCCAGGTCCCCACCCAAAATAAATAATTAGGGACTCTGCGGCCCCCACAGAAAGTATGCCTCGCTGCAGCAATGCATGCTTTGTGGGTGGGGTAAAATCATGATAATGCCCAAAAAGTATAGTGTTACCTTCTGTGAAAGGCATGCAGAGTCTTAATTGATTTGCATAACCCGTTCAAAAGTTTTAAAGATGTAACTTTATTCTCCTGCATTCTTGGTTTGGAAATAATTAATCAGCTGTCATCTTTAACAAGATTGAAATGAAGACCTCTAACTTTCAAAATTATCCTTATTTTGTAGACAATTTAAAATGAAGCATCACTCAATGGGAATTTAAAACATTTTGAGTAACCCCACAAAAACCACACTATGGGGATTTGGGAAAAAAAAAATAATAGCCAAAAAGATCATTGTTACATACCCTAAAGATGTACTA
This sequence comes from Allygus modestus, assembly GCA_963675035.1. Classification (NCBI taxonomy): domain Eukaryota; kingdom Metazoa; phylum Arthropoda; class Insecta; order Hemiptera; family Cicadellidae; genus Allygus; species Allygus modestus. Next base: position 34,977,900 of record OY776113.1, on the reverse strand, counting down.
AGTTTGGTTTTTCTAAAATAATAAGTTAAAAAGTCAAAGGGGTATATATTATAACTCTATCCAACCCTGTATATGATGTATTGTGGAAAAAGCACAGACAGACAAACGGAAAACCGTCTTGATTGCAACTCTGATCTCAAAAACGCAACCAAAATATCCTTCAAATGTTGAAAAACTAATTACTGGGTTAAAAATAAGTACGGGACAGGTCTTATCCCGGGGAAAAATAGGATCATGTAAAAAAAACTAAAACGAAAAGTTAAAAAATTAACATAAGGGCTTATGGAGTCATAATCAACCAGGGAACTGTAGAAGGTGAGCACTTTTTCGCCTACGCTGACGGTCAAAGATCGCTAATATCGTTTGTTACGACTATTAAGATATCGAACAATTTCATCAACCGATTGTTTGTTTGTTTGTTTTATCGAATGAATTTATAATCGTTGCTCACTGTTCGATGAATTGTAACTTTCAGGATTATCGGCAAGCTACGATAGTGCATACGACGTCAGTTAGATCCACGATCGTGCGGTCCCGGGTTTAAATCCCACTTTTGATGATTACTTTTTGATATCTTATTTTTTTTGTATTTTACTTTGATTTGTTCGAGAGTAAATTTTACTTTTGTTGTTTTATATTTTAGGTACACAATTTCCGTTTATTTTACTTTAATTTATTTATACTAATACATTTATTTGTAAATCTGTTGCACAACGAACAGCCACCATACAGCGCTCTGCGTACTAAGGTCAAAGGTTAGGTTACTATAATTCTGACGTGATCTGCATCCTAGTAGACATTTTTTCACGCAAATCCATTTGTAGAACTTGCTGGTCTGTGTAAAATAAAGCAATGTTGTTTGTCCGTTTATAACATTTTTTAAACTTGTCCAATTTGTTGGTCCAGTAAATCTTGAACTAACATGCTTCATGGGTCAATACAATTGTTGTCGTAATATAAAATGGAACCTGGGGGCCAAGCTTTGCTCGGGGAAGGCCAGTCAATTTGTTTAGATGACTTGGAGTAATATTTCACCACTTCCTTCAACTGATTATCAGATTTTTATAGTTCATTTGCTTCTTTTCTGCATTTTTAAGGTTACCTCAGTTGTGATTTATAGCTCTATGTCCCTTTGATTTATTTCGGATATGACCTATATTTATATATGCATCTTTCACTCAACAGATCCAATTTAACATTGTATCCTCAACTTTTGATTTATCTTATATCTGCTTGAATTTTAATCGAATCACCACATATGCTTTTCCACCACAAAACAAGTCGTAGTCAAATCGTTCGATGAAACGAAGAAGCAACCGGTTGGTAAATGTTTCGATATCGAACCGATATTGGACCTTTATTGTAGGCGAAAAATTGCTCACCGAAGTAATATTCGTGTTAATTATAATTTTGTTAACATGTGGTTTCCTGAAAGCAGTAACTAAAACTGTTGAGTGAAAGATGCATATATATATAGGTCATATCCGAAATAAATCAAAGGGGCATAGAGCTATAAATAACAACTGAGGTAACCTTAAAATGCAGAAAAGAGGCAAATGAGCTATAAAAATCTGATAATCAGTTGGAGGAAGTGGTGAAATATTACTCCAAGTCATCTAAACAAATTGACTGGCCTTCCCCGAGCAAATCTTGGCACCCAGGTTCTATTTTATATTACGTCAATAATTGTATTGACCCATTACCAGCTTGTTCGTTTAAGATTTATTGGACCAACAAATTGAACAAGTTTATAAAATGTTATAAACGGACCAACAACATTGCTTTGTTTTACCCGGACCCGTAGGTTCTATATATTGGTAGATATATAAATGATGTAGACAAATATAGTTTTTTAAGCTTATAAAAAATTCACCTTACATTTTTATACTTGTCTATCTTTTATACCACGACCTTAATCGTATGGGCCCTCATGGACCAGCATGTTAGTTCAAGCTTTACAGGACCAACAACATCTGCTGTTATACAAATATATATATATATATATATATATATATATATATATATATATACAGTTTTGAACTAATGGTGTTTTTGGCATCTGGGGACCTCAAAACGAAAAGTTGTCATGGTCCCGGGCCTAGGTCTTACCATGCCGACTACGGTAATAGCTTCTTCCCTATAGGGGAAATTCGCTAATCTGAAAAAAATCACTAGCGCCGGTGTATGCGACAACTCTCAAAACCCTAATATACTGATCTAGGTAAATCGACTTTAATAAACAAAACCTTAAACACGATTGTGAATATTTGGTTATATTTCGCTTCTCACAGATTTGCCGTGGCCTACTTCTGCGCCAATCATTCGCCTAGCTGCAATAACGGATCGCCGTTCCGTCGCATGATAAATCATTTTAATAATTGTCGGTAAATTCGTCGGCTAACAATTTCCCTCTATCTGCATTGTGAACGACAGGGACAGCGGGTGATGGAGATTAATGAATATAATCTAGCAATAACCACGCCGGCCGCCGAGTGCCGCGTGCGTTGCCCCCCTTTCCCCAAACACGGAACTTCATGCGCGCCCACTTCTTACCGCGTATCCGCTGACAAACCTGCATACACTAGTTTATAAATAACAAATTCATAGTCTCATTTTAACATCCGGTGGTAAATTACTTCTAGTATCTAGATCTGCTTCTTGGCGGATACCTAGTTATATTATACAACCTGGTATCAATTAATAAAACACCCTCTCGGGACGACACAGATTCCAGATCCCGAAACATCGTGAAACACTATGTCTAGTGACAGCAAATGTCTTCACTGACTTGCGGACACAATAAACACCCACATCGCTAACAAATAAGCTTAATAATATAAAAGTTTAAAATACACATTATTACAACATTGCGAATAAAGTAGAAACAACAAAGTTAACGAAATCGTTAATTTATAGTAAGAGAAAATATAAACAATAAAATACTGAGGATTGACAGCAACTAAATTTGCATACTTTAAAACATATTTTCAAAATAAAATGTTACAGAGTAGGATAATTTTCTAAACAAATAGCTTTCAGTGTAAATGCGCCTACAGTGCTCGTGATTAAATGATTTGAAATAATGTTCTAACTTTTTCAGAAAAGGTGTCAATAAAGAAAGATATGTGATTTATGAAGTTTTTATGCATGATTTTTTACTTTTGCTGAGAACCAATCTTGGGCTACCCTAGTCTATCCAAGATAGGTTTTACGGATGTTTTAGTAACTTCTCAAGCTTATAAGAAAAGGAAATCTTGTCATTTTGTAACTTTTAAATAGCCGAACTGGTGAAAATCGGGGTTCGTATGTGTGTAATTTCATATTTTTTACACACAGCCCTTTTCCTAATCCAAACACTTACAAATTTGATACTTCAAACTATTTTACTTAGAAGCCAAAGCCATAAAATGAGATTGAATATTCGTCTTAAATTTTTTCGAGTAAATAGCCTAGCGAACAAAAATATTTTAAGAAAGAATAAACTTACCACAACTGCTTATAATAACAAGAGAATCCAACCTGGAACACAAAAACAACATTACACTTTCTGACTAAAACTAACAAATAATAAATTACAATTCCGTAGTAAAGAACAGGAAAATAAATACGTAGGCTAAACAACTTTATCGACGTTTTCCCAAATTTACTAAAGTTTTGAAACAATATCACAATTATTAGAGTGATTAATTCATTAATATTTAAAAAAATAAATACATTTTACAAACACAAATTTTAATTTTATGATTTTTAAATTTGTGTTCAGTAGGATATAGTGCTGTTGAGCATTGAGTATACTTCATTAGGCTGCAGTCGTATCAATTGATTAATGAGAATGCATTTTTCATTACCTAACAACGGTTCGATGTTAACTCTTTTATTGCATTACCAATTTAAAATGCCCATGGAGAAAAAATCACTCATCGCTAATAGGGTCCTAATCATCGTTCATACAGGTTATACAGGGACAGTAATACAGTAGCGAAAAATATGCAGACACGGGTATAAATTATGTTACAAGCAGAAACTCCTCTTACAAACAAACAGACTATTTCGAAAAAAGGGCAAGTAGCTATAATTATTCGGGAAAACTGGCTTTCGTTCAAGTAAATGGAGTTCTCAAATCGGTTACGGTTGCAATCACCCTTGTTTCGCAGAGAGACATATTTATATGCGAGGTATAATAGTAACAGAAAGTAATCACTGAGCTCCAGAAACAACGCTTTCCACAGATGAGAACGAGAGTCTTCAAGGAAAGGTTTCATCAAAAACACATATATCACATTCGGCGAGGGAGGGATTTTATCAAAGGTAGCTCGGGGCGTTATCAAAACACTTGGTGCACTTGAATCCCCCCTCTCTCATACCTAGCCCTGAAATTACAATGATACACTCGGTTCAAGAGCGCAAATCGTCGTTAGGTAATGCAGAGTATAATAACTACCCCAGCCGGTTATACAGAATAATATCCCGTTCGACCATTTAATTACACAATCTTTAACTTGAAATGTAAAAAAATACGTTTTGTGGAGGAATGTAAGAATTAAATTACTACCTTAATTAAAAATATTAGTATAACAATTTATTTTAATGCCCTCCCCCATTACAAAACATCTTGAATTCATTCACAACCTATTGTCATTGTAACAAACACAATGCGACGAAGAAAGCACGGTTTCATGACTACTGAAGGTGCTTTCAGACGACGAAAGCTTAATGCAATCCGTATTCAAACAAAAGAACATCAACTAAATTTGTATTACAGTTTCTAACTTTAAATTTTATTCCCATGTTATACATTACTTTGTTCGTAAAAATAAACATTTTGGGTTTGAAAGGCGAAATTTGCAATAAATATTTATTTATTTAATGAAAAGTAATTTATTTAACGATTTAAATTATAGTTTGTGAATCATATATGGTGTAAGGTTATGGTAATACTGCAAAAGTAATTATTAATATCATCGTTACATTGTTGAATATATAATTTTTAAACCCCGGATTCCAGTGGTCTTAGCGACTCGGAAATCCTATACTCTAATACAAGCTATGTCTGTTTGTTTGTTTGTTTGACAAATTTATCTCGAGATCCAGCGGAAGGATTTTGCTGAAAGTTTGGGATTAGGCGCTTTTGGATCTAAAAAATCGTTTGGTGAAAACCACTTCCTCAGGGAAACTCGTATTTTTCTAAACAACTCATTTTAAAATTGAAAATTTTAACATTGGGCTTATGGAGTTTAAAATCATAACACAAGTTGCTATGAATAACAAACACTCCGTGGCAGCAAACCTGCGTACTCAGCAAATTTCCAATGCATATATATTTAACTTAATACTACATAAAGCCAAATACCAAGTTTCATCAATATACATTGATAAATAAACGATTTATGACATTTTTATTATTCTCCATAAGAATAACATGGCGGCTGAGTACGCAGGTTTGCTGAAGCAAGAAACACAAAAAATGGGGTTTTATACAAATATCAATATAACTCAAGTAGGAAAAGCCACATACCAAATTTTATTAATTTATGTTCATTAAGATAAATAAAGATTTATGTTCATTAAGAATACGTTTCCTTATTCTCCATAAGATTAACATGTGGGATGAGTACACAGGGTTGCCGCTACGGGAACTATCGGCCAAAAAAATGTTTTTTAGAGCAAATATCAATAGACCACAATGATATGAAGCAATCTACCAAGTTTCATCAGGATAAGTTGATAAATAAGCGAGATATACAATTTTTCTTATTCTCCATAAGAATAACATTGGACAACGTACTGTGTTTAGCATTCAATATCTCTGTAACCATTTGACGTAGAGCAATGATCAAAACACTAAATTGTGCGTATTTTTAAGCTGATTCTAATGGAAAAAACTAAAATTTGACTTTTCCAAAAATTATAAGTAAAAAACTCAAAAACCATTCTTGGGGTACAAAACTCCCCCAAAATACCCCTTCGGATAGGTCGATATATCTGGTTTTCGAACCTAAGTCATAAATGCTGCTTTACACGTTTATACCAAATTTCGTCAAAATCGGATTATTTTTACGAGAGTTATCGTGCTCACGGTCACACACATATATATACAGTTTTGAACGAATGGTGTTTTTGGCAACTGGGGACCTCAAAACGAAAAGTTATCATGGTCCCGGGCCTAGGTCTTACCATGCCGACTACGGTAATAGCTTCTTCCTTGTAGGTAAACAGCCGTTTATCATTATGGAAATAAAAAACCTACTTGAATGGCAACTCTCATGATGGAAATAAAAAAACTACTTGAATGGCAACTCAAAACTCTTTTTTCGATAGGCGAATGAGCGAAGCGAACGAGCTCATATTGAAAATGAACGAGTATTTGAAATAAAACAAATTCAATGCCTCTTCTGCGGAATCACAGAGCATGGTTCGGTCCCCCGGTACTAATCTTAAAATGTGTTCCACGAAAAGCATAGGTGTTTGCCGAAAAGACAAATAATAGCAAATTTTATGAAATTCCTAAATAAATAAGGTAAGGAGTTTCGTCAACGTTGGGATATTTCCTTCGCAAAGGTTGTCGGGAGCCCCCCCCCCCCCCCGGGTGTTCTGGCTGACTTACAGTCGCTGGCTTCACGTAAGACACAATTTGGCATCATTTCAGCCGCACCTCGTTTTTGGGGGATTTCCTCGCAGTAATAAATTGTCATATAATACCTACATCCTGAAGAAGAAGACATATATCTGAAAAGTTATACTTTATCATTTATAGACAGGCGCTCTGACAAAACCAAAAACAAGCTAGTCTCGACCTTGCACGCCTTCATAGATTTTAACTTATAGGTTTTATTTATTTAGCAGATCTGTTTTTTCCTCATAAACAACCATAAATCCGTGTTCGTTGTCAATTATCAGTAGATAAACACAGCGTGAATTATTGTGCGTGGAATGTCAACCTATTGAAAGGTAAAGATTGCAAATTTTTTAAATCGGTAAAAAATAAAAGGTGTTAAAAATCCGGAGCAGAAAAAATTAATAAAAAAACACCAACAAACCCAATTAAAAGCAGCTCTTTCCGTCCGTAGAAATCAAAATAAAGTTTACAAAGTTAATTTATGAGGGGGTTAAGAATGTTCTAAATATGTATAGATTACAAATCATTTGTGTAGTATTGTGGGTGGAAAACTTTAGTCAAATTATAACATGGACACATTTATACCCATCAATAACATTTTTAACTAAATATTTAACTAATAATAACTAATCAAAATGAGGGCCAAGTTATTATTTTTGTTTTCGATGAAGAATATTAAAAACATGATTTATCTATTTTAAACAGTCTGTTTGAAGTAATACTAGTTTTAAATAGAAATGTCTCTATCAAAATTTTGTTAGTTTCAAATCGAAACTGATTATTTCCAAGTAAATCACTGAGGGAGTGTGTCGAGTAATAATTCCAAGCTAGAAGGATCCAGTAATAAGTATATAAAAGTCTTTAAAATAAATCAGGCCTGATTAGATCGTCATGGAAATTTAATAACAAATCTTAATAATGTTTTAAAAAGAACTGGTAAATAGGATATATCGTACGAAAAGAACCGGGAAATGACAAATGATTATGTAATGAAACGAGTCCAGTCATTGCTGGATTCACGGTAACATTGCCGGATTGTCTACAGTAATAGTTGTTGGATCATGGAAACAATGCCGGATTGCCTGTAGTAATAACTGAATGTCGGACTGCCTATAGTAATAATTGAATTCACGGTAACAATGCCGGATTGCCTGTAGTAATAATTGAACTCACGGTAACAATGCCGGATTGCCTGTAGTAATAATTGAATTCACGGTAACAATGCCGGATTGCCTGTAGTAATAATTGAATTCACGGTAACAATGCCGGATTGCCTGTAGTAATAACTGAATTCACGGTAACAATGCCGGATTGTCTACAGTAATAGTTGTTGGATCATGGAAACAATGCCGGATTGCCTGTAGTAATAATTGAATACACGGTAAAAATGCCGGATTGCCTATAGTAATAATTGAATTCACGGTAACAATGCCGGATTGCCAATAATAATAATTGAATTCACGGTAACAATGCCGGATTGTCTGTAGTAATAATTTAATTCACGGTAACAATGCCGGATTACCTGTAGTAATAACTGAATTCACGGTAACAATGCCAGATTGCCTGTAGTAATAATTGAATTCACGGTAACAATGCCGGATTGCCAATAGTAATAATTGAATTCACGGTAACAATGCCGGATTGCCTTTAGTAACAACTGAATTCACGGTAACAATGCCGGATTGTCTACAGTAATAGTTGTTGGATCATGGAAACAATGCCGGATTGCCTATAGTAATAATTGAATTCACGGTAACAATGCCGGATTGCCAATAGTAATAATTGAATTCACGGTAACAATGCCGGATTGCCTGTAGTAATAATTCAATTCACGGTAACAATGCCGGATTGCCTGTAGTAATAATTGAATTCACGGTAACAATGCCGGATTGTCTACAGTAATAGATGGAATCTCAAACTCGGTGTCGGGAATACCCGGCTAAAAGTCGGGGCCATGTTTCGGTCGACTTTAATTAATTGTGAGACCTAATCAGTTACTGCGGTCTGAGGGCAGAGATTCCATTTACGCTGGCGTTCTCTGGAACTGAAGCGAAGGGTGGGGTCAGATTAACACAACCGAGTAGTCCCGAACCTTAGTAACTCCATAAATATACAAACACTTCTGACAAAGTGAGATTGTAAGTAAAGGAAGTAGTTGAGGAGAGTAGTTGCGTATATGCGAAAAGTTATTAACATAATTCTGCCTCATGTCGTACGCTTTTGAAATAAAATATTTGACACGAATGCAATTTGCTACCCTCCTACAATTTAGTCTTGCCTTGTTATGAGAGAAGCCTGGTGATTGAGAAAAACAACATCCTCAGTATCCCCTGCGCTCATTTTGAAGATACCTTCCGTCAAAATAACTATATATCAATTTTCCTTGATAAGAAAATTAGAACATGTAAATGTAAAATAAAAAACGAGTTCGCACGCAGCACGCTGACGTGAGGGAAGTGAATTTCCACATAAAAACTATAAAACTCAAAATCAGCTAAAAACATACATTTATTCCAATTTTTATTCAAATCTGAAAATATTGATTTTTTGGCTGTTCTGATGCTCCTGGTTCTATTTACCTGCAATGCTGGAAATACAATTTTGCGCATTATAAGGTTAGGAGAAGGTCCAGTCAGGCATTAAAGTAGGCGTGAGGTTGTTGGGGATGGTAAAAGTACACCAACAAATGAATAACAGGCTTTTCTAATGTCAAACGCCCTAAGACAACGTACTGTGTTTGGTTGATACACATTTTCTTTAATAACTCGGTAAATATTTGTGCTAGAATGACGAGAGAGGGCTTAAAACTTTCGCCCCTCTAATTCCCATCTTTTTACATGCATTTATTTTACATCTGGGGCTTTTATGACCATTTTTGGGCCCAAAAACTCGAAATTTGAAAGATCAATCCCCAAATAAGGGGTTTAGAGTTTTCCGATTGTTTTGCCCAACGAACTTGTCCAACTGATTACAGAAAGGAACGTCCCTAATAAATTTGAAGTAAATCGGACAAAAATTGCGACCGCTAGAGTGCAAACACATTATATATATATATATATATATATATATATATATATATATATATATATATATACATACATACATACATATATACAATTTTGAACGACCCCCCAAAACGTGTTCAGGAGGTCACGTTAGGAACATCTATGGTGGTCCCGGGCTTAAGTTTCACCGTGCGGGTCATGCTAATAGTTCACTTTCCAAAGGAAATTCACTAATAAAGAAAAGTATATGAGAATTAATGTTGAAACTTTTCAACTAAAAGTTTTTCAAACAAGTAAAAACCATCTCACTAAGAAAATAAAACTAGTAATATTAATCGAGAGAAGTAATTTAATCGATGAATTGTTGCCGCCTGTCGAATTTATTTAGGGATCCACATGAACAAAATCGTGAATTAATGTACGCTAGTCTCAAAAAAATCCCTCATTACGTCGGTTATTTTTCCTCGGATAAAAGAGATAAATGTTCGGGAAGGCCTGTGGCGTATGTGGGCGCTTTGCTGGGCCTCGGCGTTTGATGTGTGATCAGCAAATGGCGTCATTACGAGTTCTCTATTCGGGCAAGATTGCCCTCCGCCCGATAAATGGCGGCCGTAGCCGTAACGCACCTCAGCGAATAGTAAACATACTCCGCTATTTATCATTTCGTTTGTGCCTTATTGCGTAATACAAACTTAGTTTTCTTTAAACGATGATATTTTTCATGGTTAAAGGTTTAGGAAGTCACATTCCTCTATACAAACAATCCGCTCTTGACATGTTTCCCGGTAATATTTATTTACTATTTGACCAATTTCATTCGATTAAGTTTGTTTAGACTGAATAAAATGTCGGATTTTTTATAAAGAAAATTATTATGAATAAATAATAAAATGACTTATGTTCTTATGTTCTTTATTATATCAAATTTGTTTGGTTTACAACAAATCACGGGCAAAAACGTGTTTGGAATCAGAAACTTAAAATTTCGAAACATATTTCGTAATTAAATCTTCATTATAAACAAGATCGTGTTTTTAGTTTGACATTGTTCTTTCGAAAGAATGTATCCAACCTTGTTGTTTTCATTTTTTCTTCTTTAAATATTTTTTGTTTTAATATGAAAGTGTACAAAATTCATTTCTATTTACACAAGTCTGATTTACAATAGCAGGACTGTTACTCGGACTGTGGGCAATAGAATAACTATAAAAAGTATAATATACTAATACGTTAGCTACGTCTGAGAATTGTAAACGATAAATGAAACGTTTTTCATGGAACATCGATTAATGGGGGTCTATGAGGTACTTTGATATCCTAGTTTAACATTGGTTTAAAATAAAAAAATAAAATAAAATTTTTTCAAGCATTACTATTGTCAAAAAACAACTTAAATTAAACATAGATAATATATTATCACACAAAAAGCGTAATATAACACCCTTAATTAAGTTATAACTGGGGATTATTACAACTATGGGCATCAACATTCAATTGTTAAATGAGAAAAGACCAGTATGTTTATGAGATATATATTTCACTCGTATCCTTGATAATTTGAATACAATACCCAAACATTAATTAAATACATTAAATACCCCCGTCGCAGCAAACTTGCGTACTCAGCGAATTTCCAATGCATAGTATGTCTTAGTACCACATAAAGCCGCATACCAAGTTTCATTAAAATATATTCACAGATAAGCGATATATAAAATTTTAATTATTCTCCATAAGAATAACATTAGGGATGAGTACGTAGGTTTGCTGAAACAAGGAACACAAACAATAAGTGTTAATGAAATTATAAATAGAATTAAACTAGGTCAAACCACATACCAAGTTTCATCAATATTCATTCATAAAAATAACATGGGGGCTGAGTAAGCAGGTATGCTGCAACAAGGAAGACAAAATACGGGTTTTCACGTAAAAATCATTATAACTCAACTAGGTGAAGCCACATACCAAGTTTCATCAGTATACAGTCATAAATTAGCGATATAAACCATTTTTTGATTATTCTCCCAAAGAATAACATGGGGGATGGTAAGCAGGTTTGCTGCAACAAGGAACGCAAAATAATGGGTTTTATGCAAATATCAATAGAGCTTATCTAAGTGAAGTCACACACCATAAATAAGCGCTATATATATCATTTGAATTATTCTCCATAAGAATTACATAGGGACCGAGTACCTAGGTTTGCTGCTACGGGAACCATAGGCGAAAAATTGTTTTTTGTAAAACAACAATGAACCACAACCAGATGAAGCCATATACCAAATTTCGTCATTTTATGTTCATAAATAAGCGGCGTATGAAATTTTTCTACGCCGAAATAACATTAGACAACGTACTGTGTATAGCACTTTCAATATCTCACTAACCAATTGATGTAGGGCATTGATCAAAATACCAAATTGTTTGGTTTTTAAGGTGAATTCAATGGTAAACATTAAAATTCGATTAAAATAAAAATTACATGAAAAAACCAAAAAAGATGCAAAAAGCCCATTTTTGAGGTACAAAACCCCCCTTCGGATGGTGCGCTTTGTCTGGTTTTCGAACTCGTTCAAATAAATGGTACTTTACACATTTGAGCCAAATTTCATTAAGATCAGACCTTTTTTACGAGTTATCGTGCTTACGGTCACATATATATATATAAATATATACAAATTTGAACGAATGGTGTTTTTGGCATCTGGGGACCTCGAAACGAAAAGTTATCATGGTCTTGGGCTTAAGTCTTACCACGCCACCTACGGTAATAGCTTCTTCTCTATAGGGGAAATTCGCTAAAAGAGGTTTAGTTCAATAACTAAGGGAACGATGATTATCAACGAGTTTTTAACTTAAAAATATAAATGCCGCACTGAAAAACTGAGTTTAACCGAGTCTGGGTTAAAATCTATTGGGTTAGAAGTAACAAATTGTTTTTGCTAGCAACCAGTGCCGCATGGTCATTAGTAACTAACTTAAGTTAGTCTAAGTATCCTATACTCTTATATGAGCAATGTTTGCTTGATTGGTTGGTTGGTTGCATAATTATCTCGAAAACGGCTCGGAGGATTTCCTTCAAGTTTTGGAAATATCTAAGTTCTGGCATAAAAATATTTTCTAGACAGGTCTCATCCCCAGTAAAAATCAAATAATGTTAAAAAACAAAAATGAAAAGTTAAAAAAAATTAACATTGGGCTTATGGAGTTAAAAAAGAAAACAAAAGAATTGGAACAGCTGTTCATAATCAACCAGGGAACTGTCAAAGTAATACTCGTGTTGTTTATAATTGTTAACATGTGGTTTCCTGAGAGCAGTGACTAAAACTTTTAAGTGAAGATTGCATATAGGAGTGGTCATATCCAAATTAAAGCTACGGGACACTGAGCTATAAATAACAACTGGAGTGACCTTAAAAATGCAGGAAAGAGGCAAATGAGCTATAAAAATATGATAATCAGTTGGGGGAAGTGGTGAAATATTACTCCCAGTCATCTAAACAAACTGACTGGCCATCCCCCGAGCAAAGCTCGGCCCCCAGGTACTATACGGTTATTTGTAATCGAGTGGTTTGTTACTGATAACTAATTGTTTATTTGACCTACTAATTCCGGCTAAACATAACCTTACATCATGATAAACACCATCCAAGTGTCCTCTGGGTTAATTTTTACTGAGAAGAAGTAGTTGCCAATAACCCATGGATTTTTAATATTTGACCTTGAACTCGGTGAAAATTTAACTAACACATCGGTGGAAACTAACCTGTGGTAATGTGATGGGTCGTTCACAACCGTCTTAGCTAGGTTAGCAGCATGGTTAAACTACTTTTATCTTACTTTGTGATGTTGGCAACAACTGTTTCTCTGCAGAGGGATCAGATCAGAGCAAAAGTCAGCAGCGAGTGCGTCGTAGAATACACGCAGGTCAGAGGTTATAAGTTAAAACACCTCATGTCTCGTGTTTTTAACTTTGACTATGTTCTTCTTCAGTGATTATGAAGATGTGAGGAACCTTCTGACCAACTGGGGTCTGGGCTCATATATTTCATCATTTGAAGGTACGTAGATTATGGCCTTCTTAATTCTGTTGTTTCAGGTTGGGAATTCAACGTTTAATGTCGGTCTACTGATTATGGTGTTAGTTTAGATTTATTAATTCAGCTCTATTTGAAAATTAACTAAAATGCAGTTATTAAAATAAATATCAATTAAGTTGTTAAGAATGTTTTATCTTAGGTTAGGTTAGGTAGGTAGGCGAATTCCCCTTTAGGACTAAGGTAGGGCATCCGATTTCCCACTTTAGGATCATTCTTAAAAACCTCATTAATACTTGTTTTAAAAACTGTTGTTTACCTAAATTTTCCATAGAATTAGATTGATAAAACTAGATTGAAACCATAATCAGCAGACCAACGTAAAATGTTGAATTCCTAATCTGAGACACCACAATTAAGAAAGTCTTTATCAGCGTAAATTAAAATTATGAAATATATGGGCCAAGGGTCCCAGTTGGTCAGAAGATTCCACATATCTCCATGCTCATCGAAGTAGAACATGGTAAAAGTTAAAACCACGAGGCGTGAAGTGTTCTAACTTTTAACCCAGCTGCTCAGTTAAAATTACCTACTTGCTGGGTTAAAGTGACCCTGCTGATCGGTTGGTGTAACCCATTAACTTGGTTAGAGTAACCCGTTAGCTCAGTTAAAGTAACCTAGAAGATTAGTCAAAGTAACCTAGAAGATTAGTCAAAGTAACCTAGCTGCTAGGTTAAAACAACCAACTCGATCAGTTAAATCAACTAAAAATCTACTCGGTAATTTATGACCTACAGTACTTGGTCAATGATTTTACCTACTTAGTCGGTCATTATTAACCCAAAATCACTGACCCATTTCACAGGGTTACTGGTAACCAACCAACTCGGTCGGTGCTGAGTTGACCCTACAACTAAGTAAATATCAACCTTTTTCTCAGTTAAGAACCTTTTGGGTTTTTCAGTGCGGGTACAGAATAAATTTGACACGGTAGAACACAACTTAAAAACACTATTCCATCACACTTATTGCTAAGACAGGTGTACCCCAGGGATCAGTTATTGTCCAAATGTTATTTTGATATTCATTAATGACATTAGTAACAGCTTAACAAAAGGTCACCTATGTTTGTTTGCAGATGATTAAATCTCTTGTTGTCTTCTCCTCTCAACGGTCTCAACTTGATAGGGCATAACTCTGCTAAAGTGGCTTTCAAATTATTTTCTTTGTGTTAATATTCTCAAAACAAAACTAGTGGATTTTCACCTACATCATTTTCAGATTTACATAAGACTCCTATGTTTTTGATTGGCGAGGAGGAAATAAGTTCCGATGAAAGTGTCGACTATTGAACTTACTATTGACGCCAAACTTGGCTTTTATAATTTAATTGGCAAGATTATAACAGATAAGCCTATTTTTATTATAAAAGAGTAAAATAAGGAATGTTTCTGTTAAGGACGCTATCTAGTTTAGCTGATCATATATAATGTTCTGTTAATGGTTTATCATGGATGTATTTATCCTCATTTGACATTCTATGTTGTTGCTTGGGGATTTAAAGTTCCAAACCTGTTTACATTTTCCTTTTCATTTACCCTCCTTTTATTATATGTGTATGAAAGTGTATAACTTTTACATCAATATTGAATCTGATTTGATTCGAAAGAGAACCCTCTAAAATAAGAGCTGTTCGTAGTATTGTTTTACGTATGTACTTCTGCATGTAACACTACTAGTAAATGGTACTGTCCGTTGAAAAAAGAGATTTCGTGAGTAATATCAACTGTTTGCATTTATTTTAAATTTTAGACTGTTTAATATATATTCTTTTTAAAAGTCAAACGAAACGAACAAAAGGAACTTAAACATTTTTGAAATATTAACTATTTGAAAACTTCATAGTCCGACTGACTGAAATGTCCTCCTAGTCTCCCAATGTCACGCGACCATCATACAAGATACGGTAACAGAAAATATATCTCTGTTAGTGGAAATAGTCTTACATAGGACACTTCATATTAAGGGCCCGATGCCTGGATATAAAGTATAAGCATTTGTATTTGTCATTAGTTTACCATCCCTTTTATAACAAGCTGGCAGTGTACAGCCGTCACACGTGATAACACAGGGGTTTCGTTAATAAATATTCTCAGCAAAGTCAAAATAAGAGTAGCAAGTAAAAAACTCGCCAGAAAAACGATAAACTATTAATAGACCGATCGCTTGTCAGTAGTCTAAACTGACGCCAACGAGGATGACGCATTGCGGAATATTATCAAATTGAAAGACCCGGATCTATTAAACCTCGAGGTAAAAATTTTATTACTGGTCACGTTTAAGGGCAGAGAAATGGTGGGCCGAAGGATAGCGAATCGGAGGTCCACCTGCCACGATGCGGGGTCATCGGCCTTGGCGCGGCGGAGCGGTTAGCCGCTCAGGCTGCCACCTCCATCTCCATGGCAGCACCGCTTCCATGTCGGCGATTTAAATCTCTTTTCTCTGACTTTACCCCCTTTTGAAGGGTTTCTAGTCCTCTCGAAGAATGTTATCCCTTTAAAGAAATGTTCAAACCTGCGATGGATCAAAACGAGGATCCATAAATGGGATAAGAAGGATAACACTCAATATTTATTGGTTGTCTAGGAAGGTTTTGAAAGATATCCAGTCCTCTCGAGGCACAATTTGATCCCTTTAAAAAGATTTTGAAACCTGTGATGGATCAAAATAAGGACTACAGTATGGAATAAGAAGGATAATACTCAATATTTGTTAGTTTTATAGGAGGCTTTTGAAGGATATCTTGCCCTATCGAGGCATTATATCCCTTTATAGAGATTATGAAACCTGCGATGGGTCAAAACAAAGATTCATAGACGGGATAAGAAGGGTATATTTTATTGGCTTCCTAGTTTTTTTAGGATATCTAGCCCTGGCAAGGCATTTTATCCCTTTAAAGAGATTTTCGAACCTGTAATGGATCAAACAAAAATTCAGACATGGGTTTAGGACAAAACTCTATATTTTTGTTTTCTAGGAAGTTTCTGATAATAATTTCTTAATTCGTCTTAAAAAATCTTGTCGCCCTAACAAACAAACAGTATGATACAGGGATATAATGCAATGTTTCATTGTGAGCGATTCTTATTCCTTCTTTTCAGGCTGGTTTTCATCCACGATGGCTTTAAAATAGCGGGCAATTAAGTTGACAGTTGGGATGAAATAAATAGCATTGTTTTATGCTGTCACTGTTTCCATTTTGAAAAAAAATATATAAAATAGACAATATAGAATATAGAAAATATAGAATATAGAACAAAGAAAAATATCACTCGAATGTTATTCCGATCAGCTGGTGTGGAGTTTTGGCAATGCAGAACGTCTACTATTGGCTGATCTTGGTTGTTAGCCCGGCAAACCACGCCCTCAAATGGCAATTTAATTGTCCGCTAGGAATTATAGGGTTAGCTAGGAAAAGAAGAGAACACCAATACACATGTTTTACAGCGTAAAATCTACCTTATATTGATTACTCCTACTTGAATAACAATTTGAGGCCGAGTTGTAAACTTTGTTGTTAAAACACATGTGCACAGATCATCTTGATTGGTATTAAAGTAGCAAACTACTTGATAACTATCAGTACGTATGATCTTTGTTAAAACTACTCAACATTCGAAGGGTACTTCACATTTTCACCGTCACCTGCACTGTCATACTCTATCTGATTTTGGAATTTTGGACTCCTCTCAATATAGTATTTGAGTAAATAGTACGAACGGAGTGATACGAGATCGAAATTATATATGGAAATGATAAATGCTACATCCATTACTGTTTTAACTTTTTATGTAATGAGGATTATGTTTATCTCACAGCGGATGGCGTTTTAATATTAAATTCTAACTTATTCCATTATTAGATTTTAATGTCGATAAACGTTTTAACGACACAGTATTAACATATTATCGACAGCGTATAGTGGCAACAAAGATGTTTACACTACTGAAACATTACAAGATTAATTTTGAAAATGACAGGCTACTAATTCGATAATGTTGCGAATATCAGTTTAATGGCATAGTACCAGCCCGGCGGATATCCATTGTAAAATAACAATACAGTCGTAAATAAGTAACGACTTTGTAACTGAATATAGGTACACTCTTTATTTTGCTTTATTATTGAATTTAAAAAATTGCCAAAATACCCAATCCTATTTACAAACGCCCCACACAATGCAAGAATATTATAAAATATATGATTTTAAGTACAAGATAATTACACTACCATACACAACTTGTACTTCAATGAAATTTAGTAAAGCATGTCAATAATAGTTTTTATGAATATAAAACGTAATTGAATCCACTGTTAAATAGAGTAAACAGTGTGATAAAAGACTAAAATTAGATGTGCACGTTTCGGCAAATTGGTGCAGGTGTTTTCAAATGTATGCACTCATAATTAGGGTATTTATAGATAAAATAATGGCTCGATGATACCGTTAGATTTATTCAACATGATATTTTCTTTACAAATTTTAATTTTCTCTAACGTTAATATACTTTAGACTGCAAAAATGCCCATTTACAATACATTTTTCATTTCTAGAAAAATCTTAGCTTTAGATCTAGTATCATAAAAATAATATTAATCTACAATGAATGAACTAATGAGTGTATGATTGTACAAATACATTTGAAACCCAGAGAATTAATCTAAACAATGCCCGATATTGCCAGTCGATGCATAAAAGTGGTCAAAATGTGGGGCACCGCCGCGGCCGCGGAGCTGTTTTATGGCCAAGGTGGGGGGAAAACACTCGTAATTCTCGCAACAGGTTTTGTGGTTACAGAATATTCTATCGAGACCTACAAAATAAAAGCGGTTGATCGACTACTTGGTTATTAGTTCTGATTGTTTTTCATATAACAAACGTATGGGTTATTATAAAAATGGGTTTTAAACTAAGCTCAATTTTCCACCGAAATACTAAAATGAGGGGTTAACAAATTTACTAAAAATATGTATGGGTTGAACAATTAATGAACATTCCATTGGAGCAGAAAGGTGATGAGCTTAATAATTTGATGGAATTCATTGAACATGTTTATGCTTAATGGCTTACTGATGGAATGCATTGCACATGTATAGGCTTAATGGCTTATTGATGGAATGCATTGCACGTGTATAGGCTTAATGGCTTACTGATGGAATGCATTGCACGTGTATAGGCTTAATGGCTTACTGATGGAATGCATTGCACGTGTATAGGCTTAATGGCTTACTGATGGAATGCATTGCACGTGTATAGGCTTAATGGCTTACTGATGGAATGCATTGCACGTGTATAGGCTTAATGGCTTACTGATGGAATGCATTGCACGTGTATAGGCTTAATGGCTTACTGATGGAATGCACTGCACGTGTATAGGCTTAATGGCTTACTGATGGAATGCATTGCACGTGTATAGGCTTAATGGCTTACTGATGGAATGAATTGCACATGTATAGGCTTAATGGCTTACTGATGGAATGCACTGCACTTGTATAGGCTTAATGGCTTACTGATGGAATGCACTGCACATGTATAGAGATAATGGCTTGTACTGTTGGAATGCATTGGACATGTTTAGGCTTTATAGCTTATGATGGAATGCATTGCACAGGCTTAATGGCTTATAATGATGGAATTCATTGCACATGTGAGTTAATGGCATACTGATGGAATTCATTGCACATGTGGGTTATTGGATTTACTGATGGAATGCTTTTGCACAAACATAGGCATTATGGCTTATGATGGAATGCATTGCTGATGTAGGGTTAATGGATTACTGATGGAATGAATTGCACATGTATAGGCTTAATTTAATGGCTACTGGTGGAATGCTTTGCACATATGTATACTTTATGGCTTACCGGTGGAATGCATTGCACATGTAGGCTTCATGTGGCTAACGGGTAATTTTCATAGCAGGTTAGGACTATAAATGAGTATTCTATGGTTCACAATTGAAATAAACATGTTTTTAATACTGTATTAAAATTGCCCCGATAAGTGATCTGATTTTCTCAAATAAAAAGTAATATTTTCAAATTTTTTCAATTATACTGTGTGTCAAAAAAGAATTGGACAAATAAGTTAATAAGTTTTTCGTAGCACTTTACTTTTTAAGTGTTTTGGAAAGTACTTTGTACTTTGAAAAAACTAATTTAATCTTTTCGGACTCATTTAGACCATTTCATACATGACCTACATGATTATGGTGCAAAACTCATAAAATTTAATTTAATGTCATTAGACAAATTCAGCCGATGCATTGTTGTTAAAACTCAAACTTGCTACTCAAACTTAAATCCTTAAAACATGACCTACAGTAAATAAGGCACTTTGAACGCACACACCTCCGTACTCCGGCCCACGATCTACGGAAAAAACCACGTGATTTAGAATGGGTCTCTGATAAAGATTACCATATGTTAATAAATCCAATATTTCCGATCTTTAAGAACTAAGATTAAGAATTAACGTAGCCGTCGACGCATAATTAGTGATAAGATGCGCCATAGACTCTGGTTAGAGTTGGATAACCGAACTGCCTCTATATTTTTAACAACTTTGAGAACCGTGTGTTCACCACAAAATATAATATTCAATACAACTTGAGAAACCGAGTATCATTAGTAGCTAAAGACATTTTATATTTGTGTGCCATTAAAGTATTTACACTTCAACAAAGCTGTTAGGTTGTTTTAGGGCACCCGGTGTAACGTTTTAATAGGTAACGACTTGTTTATTAATTTAATTTTTTCAAACAAATTAAATAGCCAATTGAATAACTGGGCATCTCGCTAGCCTAACGGTTAGCGTCTTGGACTTCAGTTCAAGGGGTCACATGTTCAAATCCCGGGGTGTCCGCACAAATTTGAGGGGTTTGTACAGCTTTCTTAAAAGCGTTTGTGTGCTCCATTAACGAAAAATGCCATTGGTGTTGAAATACCTATAGAAAAAAACTGTTCTCATCTGTTGTAATAAATTGTGTGTATAAGACGGCTAAATAAATAACATGTATGTTATGTTGGCACCCGACTTGTACGGATGAAATGAACATACATACAAGCTACATACATACAAGCTTATATATTCAATATATTACATACTATGAAGTAACTGAAAAATCACAACCTGAAACAACCAGGTGTTAAAACTCCCATGGATCAACCACGATAGCATTTTAATGTACCGAAAACAACAAGGATTTATAGGCGAAACAAAAGCGCGAGTGCCATGCACTTAACGCGGCCAACATGTGTTACCCGATTACCATTCAGGCCAACCCAACGGAGCTTAAACAATACGCGTTGGTTGTTGGGCTAGCGTCGTCTGCCAGAGATTCGCGTTTGGGGTCATACCGATGTTACGTAACGCATAAGGGGAGACCAGTTACACTGTGTTATTGATGAGGGGACAGTTATTTCGCTCTTCGTAAGCGTCCCGTGAGACAATTTTTTCAAATTCACACTAGAAAAAATCTGAGTGGTTTAAATTTGTAATTTCTTCCTGTCGATTCTTTCAAGGAATTCTCCTAGGCACAAAATCTAAGTCTTTAAAATATTTATACTTTGCATCCTACATAACAGGCAAATGTTTTATATAGTTATACAAAATTGGTAGAGGAAGATCTACTAATGTTATTATTCGATCTTACCGTATTCCTCTTTAAAATCATAACTGGTTTGATTACGTCATCTGTTTCTTTGCAAAAGCCATCGATCGAGTGGAAACTATTTTCAAATATTAAAATATTATGAATATATTAGGTTTTTATTTTAATGTTGATTAATCTGTAACATGTCAAATACGTTAATCCCGAAGCTATACATAATTTATTTTAAGAAGAGATCGTATTGCTTTCAACAAACCCTTTTACATAAAAACCTAAAAATACATGATGTTTACAACAAGAATCTAATTGCGTTACGCAGCGAAAGAACAGCTTTAGCGTTACGTTGCCTAACATGAGGAGAGGAGAGCTTTAGTGTTACATGAAGAAAAAAGGATTTCACGTTACGGAGCGTCACATGACGATAGTAAGGATAGCTTTAGCGTTACATAAGGAAAGGCGAGCTTTAGCGATACGAGGCGTTACACGAGGAAAGAAATGGGGTTAAAACCACTAAAAATGCAACAAATACATGTCTTGTCTACTGGAGAGATTTCTGTCTGAATGGTAGATTAAATCTCCCCTGTACAGGCCGTGTTGCTCAGGCAGCTCATGAACAACCGATTAAAGGTGAGGTCTTGATGAATCAAAACGCTGATTGAAAAGCAATTTGTCTAATTATCGGCCGCCGGGCCATAATTGACCGTAGAGTTTGCCGGGGAAATATTTACAATCAACTAGTGGAGTTTACATAGCGATCGCATTAAGAGATAGCACTTTGGAATAACTCCGAATTACTTAACCATTTTTATACGTGATAGTAGATTATTATCTGTTTTTATAATAATTGCATCGTGCAACTAAAGATCGTATTGTGAACAATTTATTTTTACTTTTAAAATTTAAAACGAATTTATGACGGAAAATAGTAGCCTACAAAGGGTGTATAGAGGTTTACGGATATCTAGACTATTTTTTGAAAGGTGTAACGACATACAGTATCATGAAATATATTTTTCATTGTTGGAATTTATTTTCATTTTCAGATTTATTTATGTAGGGTTTTATATTTATAATATCTATTTTGTATTGTCTTCGCATTTTATCTCTCGCAGAACTAACTTATAATTTTCCGTCGTCTACGCACGGACGTTTAACAGGTAAAACAGATAGATGTTGGGGTAGGTCGGAAAAGGTTAGGGGCCATCCAACCGGATGTCATAACCCGAGATTAAGTTCAATGGATTATCTCATCAACATTGTTTCGAGGATGGATGACTGGAGGGTGTGACACTTCGTGAAAACGGGGAAATTAGAGAGACATATAAAAGTTACTCATAGCTTGATTGAAAATGGAAAAACTATTTAAGAGTTGTACACGTTACCGTTTTTGGATCACAATATCTGTCAATCAATTGTTCAAAACAGACACGGCACTAATGAAGTGTAAATGAATATTTTAGAGGCACCGTTGATGCCAGTACAATATAAGTCAATCAAAAAGTGATGGAAGGAACGGAAGTGGGTTTACATTAACATAATTGCGTGGCTATAGAACTGATAATTGAGAACAAAATTAAAATTCCACTGCTAAAGCCAGTATCTGGGCTGCGTAGCTGGAATATTAAAAGTTGTATCGGAACCGTAATATAATGTATGTACCAGATTCAGTGTTCGTACATTTTGTCTAATTAAGTTACGACATTTGGTTACTGAGTTATAGTGTATTTTACGCTTGTAGGCCATGACGGCCATTTTAGGCTTTAAGAGAACATTTAATCAAACCGTTTCATAGTGACCACCTATGGTGTCAAGGGAAACATGCTCGTCCTAATTCAACATTTTAAGCTGTATAGAAATTAAAACAAACATCAGTTTACTTTCTTAGTGAGTAAATGAGATAACCGACCCTGCTGCGTTTATCTAGTGTTGACACTCGGATGATATATCGATTTATTATCGGATGATATCGATTTTTTATAGGATGATATAAATTTACTATCGGCTGATTTACTTCTTACTGAGTGACAGCCGGGTAACATCGCTAACCTACACTTAACTGAATTATTAATCACTTTATTGGTGAAATAACCGAATACTAATTGCGAAACGATCAACGCTGGATGGACCATTACTATGTATAGTTCACCCAGGTCTACATGATCTAATCCGGTTATTACTGTCAAGTTAAATCTGAGACGGGTCTGTTGATTGTAAACTTTTAACCACCCTCTTAACCACCGTGCTAACGTTACATTACGCACCTAAGGGGAATGGGGGTATGTCCGGCGTTAAACAGCCGGAAAAGGAGGAGAGGAGTTGCAAATAATAAATACCGTTAAGTTATATGATGTGACTGTCATCTTACAAACTCACGACAAAACTAATAAAACCAAATCAAATCAAATAAATAACTATACTCGATGAATGAGATAAATTGTCTTTCTTTTTATTACCGACTGCAACCTACTAATCTTTAATTTAGGTAATTCGCCCATGGGGTTAGAACCTCCGAAAGTGTTGGGACGTACAATTGACTGTGAGCCCGAGATGAACCACACGCCATACTTATCGAGATAGATTTAAATATGATTAAATTTGTGTTTCTGCCATCAAGTTATGCTACTCTTGCGCGATCGGACAGTTAAGTGGATGACAAGACCCAAGGTTAGGACTGATGGACAGTTAAGTGGCTGACAGAACCCAAGGTTAGGACCGATGGACAGTTAAGTGGCTGACAAGACCCAAGGTTAGGACTGATGGACAGTTAAGTGGCTGACAGAACCCAAGGTTAGGACCGATGGACAGTTAAGTGGCTGACAAGACCCAAGGTTAGGACTGATGAACAGTTAAGTGGCTGACAAGACCCAAGGTTAGGACTGATGTACAGTTAAGTGGCTGACAAGAACCAAGGTTAGGACTGATGGACAGTTAAGTGCCTGACAGAACCCAAGGTTAGGACTGATGGACAGTTAAGTGGCTGACAGAACCCAAGGTTAGGACTGATGGACAGTTAAGTGGCTGACAAGTTCCAAGGTTAGGACTGATGGACAGTTAAGTGGCTGACAAGACCCAAGGTTAGGACTGATGGACAGTTAAGTGCCTGACAGAACCCAAGGTTAGGACTGATGGGATCCTCTAAATTAGAAAGAATAATTTCTGACTCACCTACCAAACGTATCACCGAAGTCTGACTTAAAAGAATGTAACATGATTACTGATTCACGCACCACCCTGACAAATTCGCTGTAAATGTCAACGGTTTTTATACATGTTTTTACAGTTATTCGATCAACAATATACGGGTCCACGGATAGCATCGCACATTAGCGGTTATATCGCGGTTATACTATCAGTAAAAGGCCCTATAAAGTATCGTACTCGTAACCACGAGCCACCATAGTTAACAACATGGTAACCTACACATGGGAATATTGGGAATCCATAATTACAATATAGTGTAAAATATGGCTTTGGCGACGCACATCTACATAACTGATAAACGGTCAACACATTTATTTCGAATTTTTTACGCACTTAGTAAGTAGGCCTATAAGAGAACTCTTAATGTCATAGACTGGTTGACAAAAGTGTACACCCTTTTCCAGATTGTAAACGTAAAACATTTAAGTGTCATTTTTTAAATTAGGAAACTAGAAACCTAACTACAAAACAGTGGTCGTGGTCACAAAACAGTGGTCGTGGTCATGGACTTGCGTAGGCCATTTTTAACACACTTAAACGGTTATCCATAAACTATTTACTTACTAAATAACGTCTGTCCGTTCCTTTAGTAAGTAAATCGTATATGGATAAGCTCGCTCAGTTCTCGAGCGTGAATTGAGCGAGATAGACTGTATGTACAGTCAACTCAGTCTAGGTTTTTTTGTGTTAATGGGCCGTTTAGTCCAATAAGAAACTTTTAAAATTGCAATATCAATTCAGGCAAACCCCTCCTAATTGAGATGGATTCGTTATGGAAACAACCGGTGAGAATCGCAGTTTGATTGAAAGACAGACGCGAAATAAGGTTGTGATATCGCAGAAATAACTCATACAGCTTGCCAAACACAGTCCATCCGTTACTGGATACTAATATTATGTTTGTTCTTAGTCGGAATCTACTCGCTGATCGATGCACACTGAGTCTGCTATGATTTTGATAGTCAACAAGTTCTATTTCTAAAAGACATGTTTTTAGGTGAGGTTTCTTCACTGTAATTATTCTTTATGGACAGCACCTCACCTCATTTTTTTCTCTCTCCGGGACTCGTCAGAAGTTACAAAAACACACGACACACACACAAAACACAAACAATCGTCCCGAATTCAAAGCCGACGTTTCGCGGGACCGGGAGTAACAAAAACGTCCCGCTTCTTCAGGGTTACCGACTTCCAGGGATTGTTTGTGTTTTGTGTGTGTGTCGTGTGTTTTTGTAACTTCTGACGAGTCCCGGAGAGTGACAAAATAAGGTGACTGCTGTCCATACAGAATAGCTTAAATTGCAGTCAACAGGTTGCAGGAGTTTTAAATTATTTTAAATAATTGGGAGCTAGCAGAACATATTATCGCGTGTTTTATTGGGCATTCTTCCCGCACGTTTCATTGCACGCAAGCACGTAGATGCTGTGACGTTTTCGTCCGACATAGCCTAAAATGTTAACAATAAATACTACTTCGGTCTCCGACTCGGAAAATGTAATTTTACTTTTCTGGATATAATGAATAAGTACATACAACAGCGGATGAATAATTAAGAAAATACGCAAGACAGATGTTAATTAAACACATTTCCCCGAAGACGACTTGCTGCACTGCTTTGACTAAGGTGTCTCACTAATAATACTTTCAGTTCTCCTTTACAGAGCGTTTCCTCTCACATAACCTATTTCGATGCGATTTAACTTTTCTCCTGAGGGAGAAGTTAATTTGGAATAATTTTATCTTACTTTTGAATGACATGCTTTTCTTTGGTTAGGTGAAATTATTATTTCGTTTTAATTGGGCTACTCTCACCTTAGTTTAATCCTGGGGACCTTTGTCAGATGTTGATAAACACAAACAAAGAAGACAAAAGACGAACACACCCGACTTTGATGTTTTCCAACACGCGCCTCACCGGCCTCACCCGTGTGGTGCGGCGTGCGTGGCGCTGTGCGGTGTGCGGTCCACAACTTTGACCCAGCGTCCTGCCAGAGTGCGTGAGGCGCGCGTAGGAAAAAAAACAAAGTCAGCATACTTTGTGTTTGAGGCATGATATACTGCAATTTGAGTTATTTTTATTTCGTTAAATCGACAACAAGTAAGAAAAAAAATAAAATTTCCTACTATATGTTAGGGTAGAATTAGTACAAAATTTACTGTACTCCCAATATTTGTATATCCCAATCCCTATGAAAACCTACACCTGGTGGTAAACAGTACTTACTTTTACTTATTAATAATCAAGAAAGCCGTAAATTTTAACAAAATACTAGATAAATTATTAGAAGGCAATAAATAACTGATGCAAAACTGCAAAACAACCAAAGACGTCGGTACATAGGTAAGTGATTGCATTAGTGTAAACCAGCTGTCACTACTAGATCGATGCCCGAGGCCGCAGTTCCAACAGAAGACATCGAACACTGACTCTAACAGAGGTCGAACAATCAAATATTCTCGTAGCAGCAAACCTGCGTACTCAGCGAATTGCCAATGCATATATATATATATATATATATATATATATATATGTATCTTAATACCACAAAAAGCCACATACCAAGTTTCATCAATATACATTCATAAATAATCGATTTATGACATTTTTATTATTCTCCATAAGAATAACATGGCGGCTGAGTACGCAGGTTTGCTGAAGCAAGAAACACAAAAATGGGGTTTTATAGAAATATCAATATAACTCAAGTAGGTAAAGCCACATACCAAATATTATTAATTTATGTTCATAATTAAAGGAGATAACACGTTACTTATTCTCCATAAGAATAACATGGGGCTGAGTACGCAGGTTTGCTGCTTCGGGAACTATCGGCCAAAAAATGTTTTTTAGTGCAAATATCAATGGACCACAATGATATGAAGCAATATACCAAGTTTCATTAGGATAAGTTGATAAATAAGCAAGATATACTATTTTTATTATTCTCCATAAGAATAACATTAATTGGACAACGTACTGTGTTTAGCACTTTCAATATCTCTGTAACCATTTGACGTAGAGCAATGATTAAAACACTAAATTTTGCGTCTTTTTAAGCTGATTCCAATGGAAAAACTAAAATTTGACTTTTTCAAAAATTATATGTAAAAAACTAAAAAAAAAATGTTTGGGGTACAAAACCCCCCCAAAATACCCCTTCGGATAGGTTGATCCGTCTGGATTTCAAACTTAAGAGTCATAAATGCTGCTTTACACGTTTATACCAAATTTCGTCAAAATCGGATAATTTTTAAGAGATATATCGTGCTCACGGACACACACACACACACACACACACACACACATACAGTTTTGAATGAATGGTGTTTTTGGCATCTGGGGACCTAAAAACGAAAAGTTATCATGATCCCAGGCCTAGGTCTTACAATGGTGACCACCGGTAGTAGCTTCTTCCCGAAAGGGGAAATTCGCAAAAAGGGGTGAAAGGGGAAATTCGCAAAAAGGGGTATAAGCAAATAAGCCGTAGCCCTCTCAAGTAAGGATTTCCAAGTTGTTTCGTAAACTACATTCCATTTATAAGTAAACTACGGAACTAGTCCGTAATACGTTTCTTTGATCAACGATTAATCGAAATGGTAAATACTATTATTTTAGGTGGAAATTAATTAAAAAATACGATAGAATTAAATTTAAATTTAGCGTTAATCTTTTGTTTGGTTTAATGTTTCGGTGTTTTTCGGTTTTTATTTGAATAAGTTTTAAAATAAATGTTCGGTTTTGGTGATTAAAATAAATGCGTAACAAAATGCATTGTTGCGTGTAACTTATAGAAATGTATTGTTACATTATTAAAAGTGGATAATGTTATTGCATAAATTAATATTATGTTAATCCAATAAAAATTATATTAATCAACATTAAAGACTATGTAAAAAGGATATTTATAAACTAGACTAACTAGACAAATAAGTCAACAAAAGCCAATAACTCATACAGGCCTTAATGCACCCCTTACCCTAATCCTTAATGCACCAGAATTCTAAGTTGTCTTTCAGGGTTTGTTGTATCAGTTACCACTAGAGTTAGCATTTCATCTTCTGAAATGTTACTTATCAGGATTGCAAAATACAGTCCCAATTAGTACAAATTACGAAAGTCCAAAAAGGTTTGATCCCCTCATTAGGATAATGGGCATTCTACATCAGTTTGATGAATTTACAAGTGCGTTTCCTACCTGAGGGTAGATCAGAATTTGGAAAACTTAGTTTCTATAACATGTTAATAGCCGCTTCTCTGAACAGCCTATCCAAATGTTAAAACATGTAATGCGTAAAGTAAAAAATACTAGATTTTACAACGAGTCTTATTATTGATGTTCTCCCGAACGATAACGATCTCGAGAAGACCGAATAAAGGCTCTGTCACCAGCACCACCACCGAGAAATCAATTTTGTTACAAGCCCTGATCACTATCATACGTGTCATTTTTAACATAAAGAATATTTTTACATTCATAATTCGAAAAATCAAATCTCTGCAGAGTGTTTCATAACATCGTTTAAAAACATTCATGTGTTTTTCTGCCACTTAAAATTCTAATATGATACTTCACAGATAGTGAGCGTGTACTTCGAAGAAAATACACGGACTGACTGTTTGAACTCATTCCTCACGCACAGGCTTTGCCTATGTGGGGAATATTTCCAAGGAAATTCATGTTATGTTCTATACTTTGTTTGTTTGTTTTAATGGAAATAAAAGATATTGACTGATTGATTGATTGATTGACTTCCGAATATAAATTTACTGTCCGGTCGTGCAAAGTTAAACTATTCCGACACTTTTTACTCTCGTGCGATTCTATGTAACAATTAAAACGTTACAATAACAAACCACCGTCACAGAATACACGCGATGTTTCCTTTGACCCGGTTATATAGACATGAACGATCCTGTTTACGTGTGTATGCATGTCCCACTGACAAACTCACAGGTAACACTGTGATGACAGCGCTGGGTTTTGTCGAGGGCACAATGTCAATTAAACACCAGCGAACGTTTTGAAGATCATTTGGGTTTTTATCGTTTAAACTCTGATGCTGCAGTAATATTGCAACCCGATGGTGACTGCAGTGTTGGGTTATTTATGGAAAACAAAAGGTATGCATCATTTATACGTTACTGTTACAACTTTGAGGTAATTTGTTATAAGAGATTAATATAGATTTATATTTCTCCCCATTTTGAGTTATATTTTTAAGGGCAGTTTGGATGCTTAATTGACATATAATAAATTCTATGCTTATTGAAAACTTCTCTTAAAGTGCTTTTAACGTTTTTAACGATAGCAACGATTATACATTTTTTAATGATCTTTAAGCGCATTCCTCGGACAATTATCGAATTTATCTCTTAATCTACCAGGACTACAATGAAGGACATATTCGGATGAAGTAAGCGAAGTACAAGTATTGTCACCGTACTCTCCGTCGTTGATGTCCGCAAGTTCAATCCCAAAACGTTGATGAATATTTGCAGTTTCAGTTTGGAAATAGTCGCTTAAAACGCTTAGCATAACAGCGTTAAGTCATAACAATGCCAAACACGATTAAAAACATCAGTACATCCTCCTGACATGACGCGTTGCTTGTATTGGTAGATTCGTAGCATTTTCGATAACTCTATTCTTTGGACACGATATTTGAGGGTTTTTTGAATAATAACATACATTAAACTGTAATTACTAAATAATCCTGCCATTAGTTGCGGCTTAGCAACCGTACTATATAAATTATAAAATGTCATTAACAAAAACTCGTGAATATTTGAGTGAGTTTACGTATTAATTTTAGAGAGATGTGCTATTTTCTCCCAGCGGTTGAGAGATCGAATGATAATCCCTAATAAATTTCCCGCGATCCCACGTCACTTGTTTTTAGTGTTTTTTTTTCAAGCCTATCTTCTATAAATTGAGGCAACTTATGTAAATTAATAGTGTTATGACCCTAAAGTAGTCAAATAATGTCATTATTCTACCAAACCTTTGGGAATTTACAGTGCTCCTACTTCGAGCTTGTATTTGGCTAACCCTATTCAATTAAATAAGACAGTATTTTCATTTAATATGCGAAAAAATACAGTAGTCTAATAAAAATATACAATACTTGGTTTGTGAAATAAAACAAAATTAAGTGATAATGTAATAATTAAGTCATTATGTGATAATGATTCTTTCGCTATTCTATATTTAGTTCGAGTCTATCTCAAAATTTCAACTTTAGCACACATTAAAGGGTAAAGGACATTTTAAGGCTACAGATTTTATGCCTCAGCGATGCCATTAACGCTCCGTTTACTCTGTTGTTGTTTTGCCCTTAATTGAAACTTGTACTAATTAAAAGATAGATTATACCAGAATCTAATACACAGGAACTACAATACTCTAAACTTTTTGAACACGATCACACAACTTATTCACTGCGTGTTTACAAGTAAATAGAGTTTTACAATTTAAAATTCGTATAGAGCTGAGCTGAGGGTTTTGCAAGTATTAAACAAAACCCTCCGACTTTGAAAACATTTAAACAGTAATCTAATATCCTTAAATATCTACTAGTAACAACTATAACATAAAATACCCCGACATCACGTAAAAATCACTTTTTTGGGTTCAGGGAGCGCCAAAATGAATATTTCCACTACCAACTCAAATTCGAAAATTTTGACGAAAATAATACTTTCTCCATATATACTATGTTTAGGGGGAGAAAATGAAATAGGGAATTAAGTTGAAATAATCGAAGAGGAAATTAATAGAGTTTTAAGATTAAGTGCATAATCTGTAACATTTTACACACCGATAGGGAGCTAATTGAAACAGGGTAGTTTGATAACAGCTTACATTTCCACCGAAATTAACATCAGTATCACACCTATTTATCAGTATTTATCACTTGTTCCACGAACATCAAGAGCATTTGAGCCTTTAACTTTATTACACGTAGAAATATGCGGGACCGACCCGCTAAACATGCACTATAATTAAACGTTTAAAACACGTGAACAATTTATAACCCACGGCGCTAATTAAGGGTTAATTTAACGTTTTAGAGTATTCAAAGAAGGTATTCTATGATGAGTGGAAACCCTCTGAAAGATTTACAATAAATCATATATACCCTAATACAAGCAATGCCTGTTTGTTTGCAAAATTTAACTCGGAATCCAGCGTAACCGTTTTGTTAAAATTTTTGAATCACGGGCTTAAAAATCGATTGGTAAAAACCTAAATCCCGGAAAAATTCATATTTTGTTAAGTCTCATTTGAAAATTTTACCATTGCGCTTATACAGTTTCTAATCATAACAAAATAATCATGTAACAGCTGTGAATAAATCAACCAGTGTACTGTCAAAGTAGCACTTACACAAGGTAAAATAATAACAAATAATTTCTTGAAAACAGTGACCAGAATCACTGAATAAAAACTACATAGTGTACATATCTTTTTCATCCACGAAACATATCGAATTCCACCGAGTATGGCTCGGTCTCCACGTTATTAAAGGATTAATAACTAAAGTAGTAATAATGATGTAAAGAAACAAAAACGGGTCAGTTGGAAATTTGTAGAAATTGAGCAAGATAGATTCGGATCTAACAAGTTTTCCAAAACTGACGACTGTATATAGTTTATTTGTAAACAAACAAAAACTATAACGAAAATCAATGATCGTTAAGAGAAAATATAAGAGGACCTTATCTGTAAAAGTGGAAAACGTTTCGATAAAATGTCAAATTTCTGAATTTTACTTAGCAACTGTAAGAGCTGCTCCATCAAATTGCACAGTTGTTTATTTGCTCTGTCGATTGGCTAGCCTTGCTGCCGTTGATTGGTGTTGACCAGGTAATACAGCACGCTGCGACGGCTTAATTAGGTTAGTTATATAATTTGATGAACATACTCGTGTTGTCATAGATTACGCACTCGTTCAAAATGTAATGGCTCCTCCCTTAACCGCCCGTGCGCTGGTTACGGTCAGTTACGCAAAAATGTTGTCAACCTTTGTGATCGAATTATTCATAAGCGCAATTTGAAAATTTCGACTAGGGTAGAAAATTGATCCTGATTGTAATTATAAATACTTTTTATGCGTTACAATAAATAATATGCTCGCCCGCCAACTATTGGGGGAGGGGGGAAACTGTGACCCCTGGCAACCCCCAAATAACGCCGTTGGTACATTTATAACCACCGATTACAAATTAATTGTATTGTTGTAACCACTAATATTACTAAACGAAAAACTACGAATAAATAGAATGTATACTTTGAAAATTGGTCAGATTTGACGCTTGGAAACGACTTTGTAATTCAATTGTCCAGGAAGGAGTCTTTAGATATCGTCCACAACCCGTTACAATGCAAGCTAGACCACGGCTAGTGCGCCAAGTAAATATAACATCGCCGCGGCCGCGTAGCGGTTGTCTTTGATGGTTTTTGCCGCCCCACGCGGCCGCGGAGCTCAGTTTTTGCCGCTGAAGTGGCCACATGTCCACACCACCGCACATTAACTCCGCAACCCGCAATATCAACATCAACGGATGATTCTGCTGTCAGTTGTGCTGCCACTTCCCTGATTGGCCACGCTTTCCACAACGGTGTTTCAACTTTCACTAGAGTCAGTTGGGTCAAAAAATATGTTGCATCAATAAATATTATAAATATTTATATGTATTTTTAAAGCGGTTAGCAGCCTCTTTTATCCTTACTTTAACCGTCCACACAAACTGCAGATCTGTGAGTGTAACGTATCCAGCAAAGGGGTAAGCTGTTATAGTACGAGTTGAACAGTGCCCACTCAACTGATTCGAACCCACGACCCACGACCATGGTTTCGAAGCCCGTCGCCCTGATCACAACGCCAACAACTCAAACATCAAAACATATTTTTATATTCAATTTTCAAATTTTGCTTATTACATACATATACCAAAATAAAGGGGTCTTCAGCTCAAAATATGCTAAGCTAAGCAAATATTAGTTTATACATTATACTAAGCTCAAAATATGCTAAGCTAAGCAAATATTAGTTTATACATTATACTAAGATCAAAATATGCTAAGCTAAGCAAATATTAGTTTATACATTATACTAAGCTCAAAATATGCTAAGCTAAGCAAATATTAGTTTATACATTATACTAAGCTCAAAATATGCTAAGCTACGCAAATATTAGTTTATACATTATACTAATATTATTATTGTATTCTTATGTATGTAGAATTACTTTTTAACAACAAGATTTATCAGTGTCAATTTATTCCATAGTAATTTTAACTAAAAATAACAACCTCAATAGTTGTCAACTGTTAATTAACTTATCTTTTTATCAGTTGTATTTGGTTGGTATATTCAGGAAGTTAAAAAAATACACTATGTACATTTTGTCTATACTTTTTATTTAACAAGTTATTTTATGCAGTAAAGAATTAATTTTCTATACTCCGCTTATTCATGATGGTTCTAGGAAGCATTGATTCTGCTCGGCTTGCTTTCATAAAAGGCACCGGTGCATCAAGTCTGATAATCGAATAAATAATTAAGCACAGATATCAAATATCTTCCACGGAGATCTAGGTTGAACTAGCTAGACTTACGGAGTACTTTCTCAACTATATCGATAACTATAATTTAATTAGTTGGAGGGTTACAAGTATAGATATAGAATGCTAAACTCTTACGTAACCAATCCACCAATCATCGCCACAGAATACACATAGCCAGGTGCCAATCCACCAATCATCACCACAGAATACACATAGCCAGGTACCAATCCACCAATCATCGCCAAAGAATACACATAGCCAGGTACCAATCCACCAATCATCACCACAGAATACACATAGCCAGGTATCAATCCACCAATCATCGCCACAGAATACACATAGCCAGGTATCAATCCACCAATCATCGCCACAGAATACACATAGCCAGGTACCAATCCACCAATCATCACCACAGAATACACATAGCCAGGTACCAATCCACCAATCATCGCCAAAGAATACACATAGCCAGGTACCAATCCACCAATCATCACCACAGAATACACATAGCCAGGTATCAATCCACCAATCATCGCCACAGAATACACATAGCCAGGTACCAATCCACCAATCATCGCCACAGAATACACATAGCCAGGTATCAATCCACCAATCATCGCCACAGAATACACATAGCCAGGTACTACCAATCCACCAATCATCACCACAGAATACACATAGCCAGGTATCAATCCACCAATCATCGCCACAGAATACACATAGCCAGGTACCAATCCACCAATCATCACCACAGAATACACATAGCCAGGTATCAATCCACCAATCATCGCCACAGAATACACATAGCCAGGTACCAATCCACCAATCATCACCACAGAATACACATAGCCAGGTATCAATCCACCAATCATCGCCACAGAATACACATAGCCAGGTATAAAATCACCCAATGTCCTAGTATGATACAGCCGGTGTCTTAGTTTTCAAACGGGAAAGTAGAAAACCATCACCTACTCAGTATCGTCTAAAAAGGTCTGTCGCCTTCTTGACTTTCCTATTTCTAACTAGTTTTGTTTCCAAGTAATACTTTAATGAGTTTTTAGCTAAAAAAATTCCCTATTGGTAAACAAACTCGTCCTTGCGATTTATTAGACAGGTCGAGATCTTTTTGTACGTGCATTTCAAAACGGGTCCACACATAAGCTCCGGACGCATGACGAAAAAGGGGAAAATGTGGGCTACAAAAGTGTGTTTGCATCGGCAAGTGCTTTTACTGAGCTACAAAGTTAACAGTCCGAAATAACTCCGCCAACTTAACCTCTTTTCGACAACAGGATTAAATTACCGATCGCTATTTCTATCTATCGGGTGCTATCGGGTGGTAATGTAACAAGAACATGGAGGTTTCCCATAGGGAACAAAGTACTTCGAGTTTAAATAGAGGAAAGTTTTCGAAATGGTGACTGTTCGGGTTCTCTATTGTGTGGAACACTGCGCCCCGAGTTAGTTTTCAAGTTGCAGTTATGGTGTGTATGTCACCGAACGAGTGTGTTGGAGTTAAAAAAAGTAGCCTATAAGCTGCTTTGTCATATTTCAGCATTTCGGGTAACCGAAAGGTTCCGACGGTTCATAAGAGTCACTATAATAAATGCGATTAACATTTTAAAGAAACAATAATAAACAAGTATTCGATACGAAGAATCGTTATAAGTACACATATGGTACGCCTATACAACAAAAGTGTAATATTTGTGCGACCTATACGTGTTTATAAAGAGGGAAAAGAGCTGATGTGTTAGATGAAGGATAACTTGAATAAGAATACCGATTGTTAACGCATACTTGAGATCCTATATATAAATACACAGTTGAAACGCTAAGTTCTCTGTGACTACTGAACAGATTTAAAAGATTTGTGTCAAATTAAAGAGGATGATGCGTAGATTCGCCGAATTTCCTTAGAATCCACGTTTGTTTTTAGGGCTATGACCCACAACCCTTCAAACGTCGCAATGATAATCTTATGGAATAACAGTAACCATCGAAATTAAGCACTTGACAGCTGTTGAAGGTAATACAACACTGTACATGAGCAAGATCAGCTGTTTTAAGCAAAATACTGGAATGGCATCATAATTTAAACTGCTCGAATTCCAGCAGCTGGATTAGCTAGTTAAATTAATAAAATTGAACAAGAAATTTTTGTTAGACTATATGCTATATAAGTATTTTTGTGAGACTTTGTTGCACCGACGATTTACAATCGTTATAGTAATTATTCTATAGAAGGTTACACTTAAGTCAAATATACTGAACATCTGTATCTCACTTCCACTTGGTTGATAGCCCGGAAAACCACGCCCTCAACTGGCAACTTAATTGTCCGATATTATAGTTCGAACCATAACTAAAATTTTAGTTGCATCGGTTAGGGATCGATATGAGAAACCTCGGATTAACAAGAACGGGCGTACTAACCACAACACTACCGAGACAATCGATGGTTCGTCTAGATTCATCTGCATCGAGGTAGTACGCACTTGCGGAAATATATAAAACTGTGTTTCAACAGCAAACGTTACGTTTTAGGATTTAGCGACAGTAAACCTAGGCAGGAAATTGTTGAGGTTAACGGGCGGTTAGAATAGCGAGAAGCGGAGCGAATGGACCGCAGGGTTTGTCCATTCCGGAAATCAAAGCGTGAGTATTGACGAGGAAAGGCGTTATAGGTCTAGCAGGCGGATAAGGATATTAGCCATTGCAACGGCGAGCTATCTGCACGAGGCTGAAGTAGGAGTGGCCATAGTTGAGGAAACAACTGTTAGGAGAAACTAGACGTGAGAATAGAAATGGACGGCGGCTATTGCTAACCAGACATTGCAAACGGGGAGTTTTAATTTTTAGTTAATAGTAAGAATTATTTAATCAGTATCGTATTGCAACATTTAAAATTAAATATATACTTATACTTCACCTACAAAAAAGACTGTCACAAGCCCAATGAGAGAATGGCAAATGTGACTGAACGAATTAAATTGCTTTGTACCATTTTTATTTATATTTACCGACATCGATGTCAGTACAGTTTAAGTTAAGGATTATTTTATAGTTTGCTAAGACGCAAACAAATATATCCAATTTAATTGTAATAGTACGTATCATACTAATCAGGAAATTGATTATATAAAGTAACAAAAAGTAACTTTATTTTGATGTGGCCAATTTATATAGATTATGATGAACTGTAACTAAACTTTGATTATTATAAAACCTTGTAAAGACTATTTACTGAAAACAAAAATTGGGTACGATTTGCTTAATATTACGGAATCGAACTGTCTTCACAGCAGACAATGTTAATGGAATTTGTCGTAAACTTTACAAAAGTCGGATTTTGATTCCGAATTAAATGATACTTAACGAATTGTAAAACTGTTGCACAGCCTGGTTACTCGGTATCTTTGATTTGAAAATAGACAAAATGTAAGCAGCAACCACGCTACGTTTCAGAAATATTTATGCTTGGATAAGGGTAAATCTGAAACATTCTCACCACGTTAAAATCCGGAAATGCAACTACCAGAAAAAGCCACACATCCTTAGGCAGAGTAAGGGGTTGCCATACGAATGAAATGCTGAAGGGGTGGCGGAGGAGTGAGGTAGTGGAGATTGGAATTGGCGGAGGAATGGAGTGGTGGAGTGGCATATTTGGGGGGTTGGCATAGGAATTAAATGCTGAAGAGGTGGTGGAGGATAGGTTGGTTATCGGGGAATGGAAGCAGCGTGGGAATGGAATGGTGGTGTAGTAGAGTTAGGGGATGACATAGAAATGAAATGCTGAAGGAGTGGCGGAGGAGTGGGAGAGTGGTAGAGTGGAGTGGTTGGCAGATGTAAACGGCGACAGATGGAAGTGCCTCAACTTTAGAGTATTGAGCTGCAAGGAGTTGCGAACGGAGGAAGGAAATCCTCGACGCGGCAGAGGTTGAGAGTGGCCTCACTGTGACTATTGAGCCGAGAAGTGATTCGTCAGGCTTAAGCCGAGATCCGAGCTCCGCGATGACAGCTCAGATCGGTTGTTTATGCCTGCCTGATGAGTCTTATTATTTTAGCTGTCACGCCGTTTCAACGCCCGGATTTGGCATTCAATCAACAAATCGCAATCGTGAGAAATCCTTCATAAACAAACTGTCACACCAATTTTACACATACTAAACACATTTCCCTACTTGAACATAATATGTGATCCATCTGGATTATAAAATTTAATGCACTTTTTCTAGACGTTTCTGACTGAAAAAATATCGAAGT
Source organism: Allygus modestus (assembly GCA_963675035.1). Classification (NCBI taxonomy): domain Eukaryota; kingdom Metazoa; phylum Arthropoda; class Insecta; order Hemiptera; family Cicadellidae; genus Allygus; species Allygus modestus. Next base: position 34,939,523 of record OY776113.1, on the reverse strand, counting down.
GCTATAGATTTGTTATGATTTGATTATGTCTTAAAGATATTAAATAGTTGACGATGAGAAGGTGTATAAAGTTAGCTATTTTAACATGGGAAAGATAAACCTTATCGATTATTATAAGCTTGGTGACTACATATTAACTGTTTTTTTTCGGATTATTCAATCATTATTAGCAATCTGACTTGAGTTTTTACCATGCCACTCAGTCGATCTTAAAACTTTAAATACAAAATTAATAATACAATAAAATAATTGTTGTATGTCGTAAACTAAATGCGAGTTGCGCTACGACACAGAAGAATTAATTATTTCTTCTCTGTGGCTACGATTCAAAATATAATTGATTAAATAACTGGATTGATAAAATTAAAATCACTCACAAAACATGAAAATCCCTGGACAATATCCGCTTGCATAGCAATTCTATAACCATACGAAAGAAAGGAATATGGAAGTAAATTTGATCGATAGCTGAATGAAGGAATCATTGCCAATGTTAACAGCGAGTACAATACGTGTGCACAAAGCCAGGGCGAACTTAACTTCCTTGTTGACAAACAGACTACCAGTGGGAGCATCCGAGTAGGCTGGATGAGGAGCGCGTTATATTATGTGCAGAGCGGCGAAGAAGAGAGAGGGTGGTCAAGAAGCAAAACTAACCAAAGACCAAATAGAAAATATCGCATCTCTAACTAGTTCATCCCTAATAAATCAAGAACTGCGTACCTGTCCCATGAAAGGTAAACCCGATTGGTTTGTAGCCCAAAAAATAGTTATTAAAATTGCAAAATATTCAATAATCGGGGAAAATTGAAGTAAAGTGAGGCTGTTAAAGCGTTTCTTGTAACATTCTGTTTTAAATGATGTTCTCAAATTTAGTTAGTCTATAATCATCTCTAACGAGTATGAGACGCTATAGAGCTGGTGTTTTATCTACAACTGTTTCTCAACCTAAATGCAAAATAGTTTGTATATGTTTTCGTTTCCTGTACAATAGGACATAAGCCTATTAATTGGGACGTTGCTATTAACTGGCTTGTTGCCTCGGTTTATCCAGAATTACTGTAATAACCTAGTATTAAGCATTACTTCAAAAGCTTTAAGCATAGTGTGTTTGTAGCGACTTCAGGTCGAGTGCCACTTCCATCGGGCAAGAGGACTTCTATCTACTTCTCGAACGGAACACACCTTTATTTATAGGATATATCAAACTAAATTTTCTCCTATTTTATTGAGATTTGTTTTTAAAAGTTACGTTTTAAAAATGGACGCTATATCCGTGGTAGTTTGTTTTCCAAAAACACAACAGGTAGAGAGCTGAAAAAGTTATTCGTATAGCGAATATTCACAAAGCTTTCGAGGCATCACGCAAGCATAACAGTGAAGACGCCGCGCCGGCGCCGGTAACGGGTTCGATTCCCGTTATAATCGTATGACGTTACAAAGATATGACTCTAACTGAAAATAATGGAACAAAATACAGAAACAAAAAAGCTTTCTACAATGCACGTTCGATCATTTTACAACGTCAGGGTTTCTTGACATTATAATAGTGACTGCAGTTCTCATTAACAAGGCCGACGAACTACACAAGGATGCGTAATAAAGTTTATTAACCATGAATGTCACACATCTAGATAGTCTATTCATTGCGGTTTTTAAATAGTTAAAATAATTAAAGAGAGCAATTTTAGAACACGGTCATAAACATCATTTGCTATCCGATATAAACACATAGTACATGTACACATAATAACAAACAACGGTTAAGATAATGTAATATAAATACATTATCTGTTACCGTTATGCATTAAAAACTTAATTGCACTTAAAATAGCGTCAGGCGAAACATCTCATTTGTTAAAGCTTGACAAATTAGTCTTTGCAGGTGTAATTGATCATTAACAGTCAGATAAACGGAAAGAAGAGATTGAGGACAAATGACGGTTAAGAGCTAATGCCTTGAAAGAGCTAATGATTTGTTTTGCAACTGATTACAAGCCCTCCTAAACACAGTCATTTTCATGTGATTTTTGTTGTTATTTTTACACCTTACAAAGTAAGTATGTACCTATAATAAAAAAGAAAGATACATTTTAATGAACACTTCATTTGGTTACTTTTTACCTATCTTGAAACGGAGGTAGAGACGCTTTTCATAGTAAATTTGGTTTCAAGAATTTGGATTGTCTAATATTTCTATTGTAGGGGTACAGATTGCTAGCAGTGAGTGAGGGCGATCGAGCCAACTACACATTAGCCATAATATACATTATTATTATTGCTTGTTAGGTGACGCGTGCTCGGTATTGAATATTGTTGGCAATTTATTATTAGTATTAACATATTTATTTTTTAATAATCCTGCAGTTATAATGTACCATTGTATTGCTGTTGATTGTTAAAATTATTGTTCATTCTAGCATTACAGCGATGTGTAATTCTTCAAGCTGTACGCCTTTACATGTAATTAATATTTGATAAATTAAATGTAATGCTTTTCCCGTTGAAAAAGTTTCGAATTCCGATAGGTATGACCATAAACAAATAAACTGTAGCCAGTATAAATATATAGTATTATTTATAGCCGATAGCATTTGAAAAGGTACACATAGACATGTAAAATTTAAAATGAGTGCAATAAAATAATCGGTTACTATGCGAGACAGGAAAAGGAAATATAATGGTAATTTAATCAAAGAGAAGGTGGAGTGGTGTTTCGAGTATTGATATGCCTCGTGGATCGGAGGGCAACTGTTGCGCTGTATAAAGAGAAGCATATTTGTGCCGAAGCCTCAGGCGTGTGCGTGCAGCATTCAACTATTCAACCGTCGCCTCAGCACTGCGCCCTCAGACACGAACGTGACGTCGTTTGTAAATCATGTTTCAACAGCGTTCGGTTCACCTGTTGATGAGTTCGGTGAACCGCGGCTCGCTGATTGTTACATGTCGATCAACAAGTGTCGGATGTATATAGTACTGATTCGGTACCTTTGACTGTGGAAATACTCACTGTTTAAGAGGGGCTCGTCACGAAACATTTTGCGTTTCTACCTGTTCCCCCATAAGACCAGTGTTGACTTAAGCCCGCCCCTCCTCAACGGATTATCAGATATCGTTGACGTATGGCTCATTTTAAAGAGCAAAAAAATACCTAGCGACTTCAGTGAGCAGAATTTTGAAATCACAAATAGTTAAACCGAAAAATCGGGAATATAAAAAATTTTGGAATTCTTTTGAACGTTTATTATTTACGATATCAAAATTCTACTCAGTGAAATCGCTAGGTTTTTTTGGCAATAAAATGAGTTAAAAATCAACAATCTCGGATATCCGTTGAGGAGTTGAAATCGAGTTTTTAACGGCATTCGTTTAATAACTTGCTGTTAATTTTTACAGTTCAAGAAAATCTAAAATAAATTGAATCTGCTGAGAAAATATCAAGTTTGAACGGAGTGGCTACAGCTGATAGGCTACATCCAATCCGGGGGATGAGGGACCAGCAACTGCGCAACATCAAGTTTGAACGGAGTGGCTACAGCTGATAGGCTACATCCAATCCGGGGGATGAGGGACCAGCAACTGCGCAACATCAAGTTTGAACGGAGTGGCTACAGCTGATAGGCTACATCCAATCCGAGGGATGAGGGACCAGCAACTGCGCAACATCAAGTTTGAACGGAGTGGCAACAGCTGATAGGCTACATCCAATCCGGGGGATGAGGGACCAACGGCAACGGCAGCAACTGCGCAACATCAAGTTTGAACGGAGTGGCTACAGCTGATAGGCTACATCCAATCCGGGGGATGAGGGACCAGCAACTGCGCAACATCAAGTTTGAACGGAGTGGCTACAGCTGATAGGCTACATCCAATCCGGGGGATGAGGGACCAGCAACTGCGCAACATCAAGTTTGAACGGAGTGGCTACAGCTGATAGGCTACATCCAATCCGGGGGATGAGGGACCAACGGCAACGGCAGCAACTGCGCAACATCAAGTTTGAACGGAGTGGCTACAGCTGATAGGCTACATCCAATCCGGGGGATGAGGGACCAGCAACTGCGCAACATCAAGTTTGAACGGAGTGGCTACAGCTGATAGGCTACATCCAATCCGGGGGATGAGGGACCAGCAACTGCGCAACCTGCGTTCTTAAAAAAGAAGGATACAATTAATACATTTGCCTCGTTCCGGTTTTTGATTAGGCAACATTTTTTAAAGAACAGTCCTCCCTTATTATTTACTATCCTATTTTGGCAAACAAATGTTAGGTGGTTGTAACTTATAATAAATTTTACTAGAAATGAATATTGTAAATTGTATATATAAATTTATCATGTTGATTAACATAATATTACAGATTATTCCTATTTAAATATCCGTAAAAAACCAACAATAATTGCTCACTCACTAGTATCTTACTAAGCCCCAAAACACAGAGTTAGAAAACTCGGCATTTGAAATTTCATTTAGCTTTGTGAAAAAGTCCAATTTCCCCTATAGAGAAGATTTTTTCAAAAATGGTCAAGCAACCAGCTTTGGACCACTCTATATGGATTGACCCTTATAGGGAAGACGCTATTACCGTAGTCCGGCATGGTAAGACCTAGGCACGGGACCACGATAACTTTTCGTTTTGAGGTCCCCAGATGCCAAAAACACCACTCGTTCAAAACTGTAAATATATACGTATGTGTCTGTGAGTACGACAAATCTCGTAAAAATGGTCCGATTTTGATGAAATTTCGTAAAAACGTGTAAAGCAACATTTATTACTTTTAAGTTCGAACACCAGACCTATCTAAAGGGGTATTTTGGGAGGGGTTTTGTACCCCAAAATGGGGTTTATGAATTTTTACATCTAATCTTTTGAAAAAATAAAATTTTAGTTTTAACCATTGGATCCAGCTTTAAAAAACACACAATTTGGTGTTTTGATCATTGATCTACGAAAATTGGTTCCAAAGATATTAAAAGTACTAAACACAGTGCGTTGTCCAATGTTTTTCTTATAGATAATGAGAACAAATTTATATCTCGCTTATTTATGATCGTACACCGACGAAAATTGGTATACGACTCATTTAGTTGTGGTCTATTGTTATTTGCACAAACAAATTGTTACTCATGGTTCCCGTAACAGAAAACATGCGTACTCAGTCCCCATGTTATTATTTTTATGGAGAAAAAGGAAAATATTATGGCACCCTTAATTATGAACATAAATTAATATTGAGTTCTACTGATATCGACATAAAAACACATATTTCGGTTCCTTGCTGCAGAAAACCTGCGTACTTAGCCCCGATGTTATTCTTATGGAGAATAATTAAAATGTTATATAGGCTATTCCTTATTTACGAATGTATATTATTGAAACTTAAGTAACCGGTTTTATGCGCTATTAAGACGAGCTAAGATCGATATATATATATATATATATATATATATATATACGAGCCTAAACAAAAATTAGGAATGTTGTATTGGAAATTCGCTGAGTACGCAGGTTGCTGCGACGGGGGTATTTAAACCCTATTTCCACTGGCCTATAAGCAAGAATCATAATGGCTCCCCGGTTACTGATTTTTTCACTGTCTAATCGGGCCCGATAACAAAGACCGGTGTATCTGACATGCTCTGCACTAAGATTTATTTTATTACGTCCTGAGCGTTGACAAAGAAGTATGCTGACACGGTCTACAAATTATTAACAATCGTAAACTTCAGCCATTATAGAAAACTGTTAGTTGAGGTAGACGTTTACTAGTAATAACTGTACTTCTGTACTTTATTATTATAGTACTACTGAGAAAAAGAGAAAATATTCGATCAATTAAATTTGTTCATTAATTGTGCAATAGGAACAAATATTCAGGGTGTCCCGTGAGAGCATGGCACAAATGCAGGATTTGTCAGAGCTCATCAACATGGGCAAAATACTTCATATAAAACTTGTTCTAAATCGCTTTGTTTTCCGCCTGTCTGCCTGTTTGTGATATTTAATCAATAAAGCACATCTTAGATGCTAACTTAAAGGGCAATTTGGTATTGAATTTATGGCGTTTATTAGAATTAACAGTTTAAAAACTGTGACCAATTTAATTATTTTAAGCTTAATTTTGAAAACGCCAAATCATTAATTATTTGACCTGTGCATAAAAAAACATTTTAAGCAAAAACAAAAAGAACGGTATACAGAATCTAAATATCACACACAACCCATAGCTGAGCAATTGCAGTTATTATGAGTGAAATCGTGGTAATTCTGGCAAATTATCATTAGAACCCGCCGCGCCCTACCTCGCTGACATCAAGTGGTTAACCGCGTACACAATATCTGGCAGATTAGAACAGACAACGGAATCCTGCTTTACTGGCAGATTAGAACAGACAACGGAATCCTGCTTTACTGGCAGATTAGAACAGACAACGGAATCCTGCTTTACTGGCAGATTAGAACAGACAACGGAATCCTGCTTTACTGGCAGATTAGAACAGACAACGGAATCCTGCTTTACTGGCAGATGAGAACAGACAACGGAATCCTGTTTTGCTGAGGTCAGGATACATTAGCTAGTATCATTAGAACCCGCGCCGCGCCCTACCTCACCGGCATCAAGTGGTTAACCGCGGACACAATATCTGGCAGATTAGAACAGACAATGGAATCCTGCTTTGCTGAGGTCAGGATACATTAGCTAGTATCATTAGAATCCGCGCCGCGCCCTACCTCACCGGCATCAAGTGGTTAACCGCGGACACAATATCTGGCAGATTAGAACAGACAACGGAATCCTGCTTTGCTGAGGTCAGGATACATTAGCTAGTATCATTAGAACCCGCGCCGCGCCCTACCTCGCTGACATCAAGTGGTTAACCGCGGACACAATATCTGGCAGATTAGAACAGACAATGGAATCCTGCTTTGCTGAGGTCAGGATACATTAGCTAGTATCATTAGAACCCGCGCCGCGCCCTACCTCGCTGACATCAAGTGGTTAACCGCGGACACAATATCTGGCAGATTAGAACAGACAATGGAATCCTGCTTTGCTGAGGTCAGGATACATTAGCTAGTATCATTAGAACCCGCGCCGCGCCCTACCTCGCTGACATCAAGTGGTTAACCGCGGACGCAATATCTGGCAGATTAGAACAGACAACGGAATCCTGCTTTGCTGAGGTCAGGATACATTAGCTAGTATCATTAGAACCCGCGCCGCGCCCTACCTCGCTGACATCAAGTGGTTAACCGCGGACACAATATCTGGCAGATTAGAACAGACAATGGAATCCTGCTTTGCTGAGGTCAGGATACATTAGCTAGTATCATTAGAACCCGCGCCGCGCCCTACCTCGCTGACATCAAGTGGTTAACCGCGGACACAATATCTGGCAGATTAGAACAGACAACGGAATCCTGCTTTGTTGAGGTCGGGATAAATTAGATGGTAGACCTATCATTAGAACCCGCACCGCGCCCTACCTCTCCTACATCAAATGGTTAACCGCGCACACAATATCTGGCAGATTAGAACAGACAGCAGAATCCTGCTTCTGTATGTCGTGTAATTAATGTTGCCTCAACATCGGGTTATACCAATGTTAGGAATAATATTCCGCGGTCATTTCCTAAGTTCGGTTAGCGGTAATTTCCACATGAATTGTTTTTACGTCAAATCGAGTTTTATTAATTATGTGTTTTATTTTCAACCGAACCGGTAAATTATTTGTTTAACATCATTTTGACTTGGTTTGAACTTTGAACAACCAGATTAGAAAATCATACTATTTGTTTTTGCGACATCCTCCCCTTGACATAAAGTATAGGTCTACATTCGAATAGGGTAATATAACAAATACTGCCAATGTCCGACGATATTAAAAATTAGTAACCTCTTAAACTATTGTAAGCAAACAAATTAACAACAGATAATTATGAAAGGTAAAACTAACACTATTTCGAATTTCCGCTTTATTTATTTTAGTATTGATATTTTTGTTTACATAATTTAAAATCGACATTAAACGAGTCAATAGAACACCGAATATAAATATTAAATTACACGCTATATTGTTTTTGTCAAATGCACCTACAATGTTTCCAAAACGGTTTACCTTGTTTCAACTGGCGTTTCCGTCCGCATCCACGAATGTGCTGGTAATTCGTTTTAGGAGGGTGCAACTCTCAAACGCCTCATGTCTACGTTTATGAAAGAAAAAAGTTAATTTTACAAGTATAGCTAAGGACAATCCACGACGCCATTAAAAAGCGTGAAAAGCAACAGAGAGTCGATGTCTTCTTCGGGGTTCAGGTACTTGGGTCATCGTTGATTAGATCTCGTTTAAAGCGATAGTCATTGCAAAACCGAAGAAATTGATGACTGGTTTTGACCGTCTTCGAGCTGTGATTTTAGAGGGGTAATTTTAAACATTCACACTATTTGGTTCAAAATGCAAAGAATAATCTACACGGAAATATTTTTACGAATCGCATGTGGGGTGGAAAAGTAGTTAACTTTATACGGAGAATATTTTCGAGTAAAAATTGTTTTAAATACTTCATGGTATCCCATTCCTCGCACACGCGCAGTTACACAACCGATATATAACGAAAATGTCACACAGTATTTAGTGTTTCCATGTAATCATTAAAGAAATAAATATCTATAAGAATAACTGGTACTTCGAAGTCTGATGGGGTGGATTTATAAGGTTTTTTTTAAAACTTGAATGGGTCTACGTATAACCAGATATTAAAGCGTCCTTTATCCTAAAGTTAAGCTCGGTCTGTTAAGAGGTTGTTGTGGGATTACAGACATACAGCGCCCACTTTATAACAGTAAATGGATTGTTTATCCAAACAAAAATAATGTTACGTTAGAAGAATATTACGCACAGTATAATTTCTCTTTGAAGAATTTATAGTTATAAACTTTTCATATAAAACAAGACTGCCGTTATTAAATGTTGAAATGCCTTAGGCTATGAAAGAAGGCAACACATAATGTGTCGCAACAAAAACAAGTTATATCGCCCCGTCCTACTGCCTCAGCAGTTATAAAGTTAAGACTAAAATACATTACTCGAACGCTTGTGTTCTTTGTAAGGACTATGCAAGTTACGGCGTTCGAGTTTCGCTGAGGGATAATGTGTCGCATTTCTGTGTACATATTCACATATTCACTACACCCAGTTCTTCCAATTTTTTCGAAATTAAAAATCGCTCGTCATAAAAAAAAACTTGATTAAAAATATGCGCATCTACAATCGATCATTGGAGTGTGTTTGTAACATATTCGTGAACGAGTGAGTGAAATATTTTAGAAAAAATACCCATTCGCAAAACAGGCTCGATGTTGTTAAGTTTTAAGTGTTAATGCGGATGACGTTTAAAAGGTCTCTGGAGTCGTCATTAACGCCCATCATAAACAATACAAAATTTAAATAAACAGATGAAATGTTATTTATATTGAAAATATTGTCTCATTTTTGTCGCAGGCTGTGTACTGAAAGTGTGAAGTTAACTGGTCTTTCCTTGTTCTCAGGCCGTCATTTAAATACATCCTACAAAACAGGCCTAATGTTATTTAAAACTTGAAATTTAACTAATAACCTGTTTTAGAATAAAATAAAATTAAGAAAGCAAAAATATTTAAATTATAATCGTATAACTTAATACAAAATCCTATAAAGAATATTAACATACGAAGACGCTATAATGTTTAATAATTCGTAAATATAGATATTGCATTAAATACTTTAAAAACACCCTGTCACTGGATGCCGGCTAACGTTTTAGCCGTTGAGTGTATCTAGAGAATCCGAGGCTTTCCTTACTTTTTAAATTACATCCCTGACTTTTCTAGGGTAATTATAAACCATGTTTCACCCTGTCACTGGATGCCGGCTAACGTTTTAGCCGTTGAGTGTATCTAGAGAATCCGAGGCTTTCCTTACTTTTTAAATTACATCCCTGACTTTTCTAGGGTAAGTATAAACCATGTTTTTCCGCTCAATGTTTATGGCGAAACCGTCGATCATTCATTGGTTATTTGACATAAATTGTTTTAGCATCCTCCTAAAATTTGAAAAGTAGCTCAACACGAGACCTAGTTAAGTAACAAGGCACGTGCCTATGGCGCACTATTGTATATGGAGACAATAGCGCGCCAGCTCACGGCGACACGGCGTACAAAATGCGCACCTATCAAAACCGTTATGCCCTATCGAACTAGGCCGATTGCCTGGATATCTGACCTTAAATATTAAATTGGAAAGGCGCTATAAACTTTGTTTTTTATTCTTAGAAAGAAAACTGGTATGTCTTTGGGAGAAGGTAGCCAAGGCAGGATGGGAAGTCTTTACTAGCTCGAGTAGATTAGTTTTTATTCGTTTTCAAAAATAATTCAACCCATAAAATCTTTCCGTAAACACACGAAGGATTTAAATAAGGTCGTATCGTTACTTTGAAAAAACTACTATTAATACTCTCAAGTATGCAAGAAAGTAGATTTCAACATTTATTCTCATCTCGACACTGAATGTTGAGTGACCTAGATTCATTCATAACCTATAAATATGTATATATTATTCAATTTAATATATTTATAGACTATTTTCAGTGAAAATCGACAGATCCGTTAAATACTTGAATTGGATTGCATTGCAATATTGATAGACCCGTGGAAGTTATTTGTCATCACTTGTGTTCACTGAAAACTTCCAAGCTTCTAATAACAATCCAATATTATAAAAGAGAATGTGAGGAATGATAGGAATGATATTCTGGTCTGTTATAGTATCAATTATAATTATAAACATGTGTGGTGAGGCTTGAAGTAAACAGTAACTTCAATTTAAAGCGGTTTCCTATTATGTACACCTCTACAGAGCATTGATAAAACGAGACAATTAAATAGATTGTTATTCTGTATTCTATGAAGACTCAACTATCGACAACGACAATAAACATCGACAATTAGTTTATTTTCTTCGTGTGATGAAATATAAGAACGGAGTTAGTTCAAATAGAAATTCCGTTTTATATATGGCAAATTGTTTACATTTCTTCTTCCATTTCTAGGATAGGTGAAAACCTTAAAATGCTGGCCTCTTTTAAATTTAAATTCTTAAAGTTATTTTATCGCTCTTTAATACGTATGTACAGTCTGTCAATATTTTAACACCAGTGAGGCTAAAAATCAGAACATTTGTTGCTGTTAACAATAGGTTAATCCCATCGTTGTACATACATAGTAAGCAACCGTTCGAGGAGGGGATGGTTGGGGTTTAACCCTTGGATGTTTTATTACGATATACATCGACAAGTCGTGTAGAAAACAACTAAGGTTCACTTCCAGTTCAGAATTTATCGTAGAAATGGAAAATTCTAAGTTTATTTTTTTAATCGGCACAACAGTTTAGAGAGGGAAATATAATTCATTTCACTTTCCTCATTGGCATTTTCCCTACTTAACATGTCATTCGTAGTTTAAGCAGTCAAACTAAGGCTAAAGTTCGATTAGGTTTGTGTAGACTATCCTTTGTGTCAACGTCCCCATGAATAACGGGGTCTAAGCAACACAGAAGTTCCAAACTAACTTTGTCTGTTGTATCTCATTTTAATAACTGTCGTAATTTTATAATATTTATGCCAGCATAGTTAATTATGATATTTCAATAGACCGCATTTTAAATAAAAATCACGTATTCATTTGTTCATTCAGAGGTATACAATTTCTAGCCCAATACGCTTGGACTTACTTGCGGGACAGCCACCGCTTGAACCCCTTTAAGGGTCACCATGCGGCATAAATAATACTAACAAAAAACAAAAAACTCCAGAACACACATTCATACCACATTCACATTCATAGCACATTCTTACCAGCATTTCACACATAAATGCCGAGAGACAGAGAAAACTAATCGTAAGATGACGTAATGTGAACCCGGCGAACGAGGAAACAAGACGAGCAGATCCGAGCAAAGGCGGCCGAGATTAAAGAAAATGAATATGGGTTTGATAAAGGTGAAACACAATATGTCGAGCCTGGTTCTGTTCGACATTCCAGCTGCGTTTCCGACAGATGAAATTAAGAAACATCAAATTAAATAATATAAAAATATTAAAATATAATTTTTGATAAATATAAGCCCAGTTTAAGGTCGCGTGTAATAGGTGTAATTAAAAAGGCCACTTCATAATTAACAGAGCAATGCCGTTTTTAGATGTATAATGGACGTAAATACAGTACATTCAACTAAAAAAGGAACGCAATGTGTAAAGCAGTAAATCGATTTATTACATCAAACCGGAAAAAGAAAGAACAGCAACGATTCCTTAACCATTAGTCTTACTGCTGTCAGGAGCTCTCCATTCCTATCACCTTGTCCAAACTTAAGTTCATTTTTCGTAGTATCGATATCGGGACTTTTTTCTTTTTGACATAAAGAAAAAATGAGTTATTATGAGTTCCGGAAATTTATGAGTTCCGGCTGGACTCATAAATCTATGAGTTGCGTTTATTTCTGTTCGTGTGTTCTGTTTCCATTAACAGCTTCAAACTAAATCGGAATAAGCTCTTTGGTTGATTGAAGTATAAACATTCGTAAAAGTTGTGCTTTCTCCATATAATCTAAACATTTTCATATGTTAAAATAAGTAATTTATTCCTTCGTAAGATAAAGCGAACTGCTTTTACTGACCAGATAAAACAAGCTCGAACCTACGGCAAAACGAAATTCCCAATACAGCACCGAGTAAATTCAAAACAATTACCAAACAAGACTTTTAATATCGAGAGACTTATAAGTGTACTCGAAATATACAATTTAGTGGAACAAATCTCTTACATGTAAGGTCTTTCACAGTACTTCACAAAAACGACACGGCACTTTAAAATACCCCGTCGCAGTAAACCTCAGCCTCAGCGAATTTCCAATGCATAATATATGACTTAATACCGCATTAAGCCGCATACTAAGTTTCATAAACATATATTCACAAAAAAGCGATATATACGTATTTGAATTATTCTCCATAAGAATAACATTGGAGATGAGTACGCAGGTTTGCTGAAAAAAGGAACAAAAAATATGGGTTTTCATGTAAATATCAATATCACTCAACTAGGTGAAGCCACATACAAAGTTTCATCAATATAAATTCATAAATAAGCGATATATACCATTTTGATTATCCTCCATAAGAATTACATGGAGGATAAGTACGCAGGTTTGCTGGAAAAAACCCACAAAAATGGGTTTTTATGCAAATATCAATATAACTCAACAAGGTGAAGCCACATACCAAGTTTTATTAATTTATGTTCATAATTAAGAGAGGCATTACATTTTACTTACTCTTCATTAGAATAACATGGGGACGGAGTACGCAGGTTTGCTGCTACGGGAAATATCGGTTAAAAATTGATTTTTTTGGTGCAAATAGCAATAGACCACAACCAGATGAAGCCGTATACCAAGTTTCGTTTGTATACGTTGATAAATAAGCGAGATATAATTCTTTTCTTATTCTCCATAAGAGTAGCATTGGACAACGTACTGTGTTAAGCACTTTCAATATCTCTGTAACCAATTGACGTAGAGAAATTATCAAAACACCAAATTGTGTGTTTTTTTTTAACTTTAATCAAATGGTTAAAAATTTGACTTTTTAAAATATTACATGTAAAAACTTAAAAAAACATTCTTGGGGTACAAAACCCCCCAAAAATACCACTTCGGATGGATCGATCTGTCTGGTTTTCGAACTTAAGTCATAAATGTTGCTTTACACGTTTGTACCAAATTTCATTAAAATCGGACCATTTTTGCGAGAGTTATCGCACCCACGGACACTTGTATATATACACACACACACACACACACACACACACACACACACACACACACACATATATATATACAAATATCTTATAATATATATGTATACAGTTTCGAACGAATAGTGTTTTTGGGGTCTGGGGACCTCAAAACGAAAAGTTATCATGGTCCCGGGCCTAGGTGTTACCATGCCGACTACGGTAATAGCTTCTTCCCTATAGGGGAAATGCGCTAAAACGCTTCGGGGTGGACCCCGAAACCTCTCATACCTTGAAACGAGGACTATTTTAACTCACTTACATGTTGCGCACCTCTGTTTTACGTTATGCCTGAAAATCTGTCTTAAAGTACGAGTTGAGTTTTTAAGATTAAGCACAGATCCCAACAAAAATTTTAAAGTGGTTTTAATCACAAAATATATCGTATCCATACCGGCTTGATATATATATATAGGGAATTTTTATTTTGGACCCGCCAAAGAGGAATGGAAGGAAATGACTATATGCTCAAATATTGTTGAACACTTAAGTCACACGTTAGTTCCATATTATATAAAAAATTGCAGCCCTTAGTTGTTTACCACTACAGGTTTTGTAAATATAATGATGTAAACAGCATCATTTGACCCTTCAATTACCATTTATGGAAGTCAAACTTAGTAGTTAATAATAATCACTCCATAAAGTGAATTAATAGATATATCGAAAGAACATTTATAATAAGACGTTTTGGGATTATTTGAGACTGACCTAAGCGAATTAAGCTTGAGGTTTTAACAGATTGCAGCCTTTTAAAACTGAACTAGTTGTTGCCCGACGGATACAGCTCCCTCCATTCGTGGTGTGTGGAGCGCTAGGCAGATGGTGTGAAACATGTATAAAATGTACTTTTTAAACTTCTATTTCCTTCCAATTATTTTTCTTGTAGCAAATTTTAAGAATAAAAAATGGTTTCAACAATCAGTGAAATTAACTAATATTTTATGTAGCATACAATTTTGCTTCTTATAATTTTATGCTAGTCTTGATTTCCAAATAGTAAATATGATACTGCACGGAACAGGCAATTTCCATCGCCTACAATGGCCACAATCTTTTTCTCACTGGTAGATGTCATTTTTTTTTTCAACGAAATAAATCAAGTAATAAGGCCTAAAACTACTTACACTACTTGTACGCGAAAATATTTTACTAAAACATTTGAATTCCAAGCAAGTTAAACTGTTAAACTGTGTTTGACTCAGCGTCCCAATTTCGGAAACCGCTGAAAGACAGTAAGTTTACTTATTACCGGAAACCGGAAGAGGCGTCAGTGTGTAATGCAGAGTGGTGGAAAAAGTGTCAATGATGAAAGTACAGAATATTACTATTTACAATTTTATTAAATACCTTTGGATGTTCCAATGTGTAAGTTCCAGTGTGTAAGTTTAAATAAATAACATACCCAAATGTCAAGAACAAAAATATATTTCACAGAAAATACAATGATTTTAGTTAGAGCGTTTGTCAAAGTATTCCTTAAAAACAATAATGCTGCATCCTTACTATGCATACACAGATACTCTTTAGTATTTTATAAACATAACAATTTAATTCTTTACTTAGGCCTTAGTAGTCTAATGAAAGCGTTCTATTAGGTTCAAAAACATTAGGAATAAGTAGGCCTAAAACTATCAATTTGTATTGGATAAATGGTTTTAAAATGTTCAAGACATAAGCCCTTCGAGAATTTGCAAAGGCCTATAGATATTGTAATCCCTATAGTTGACATAAAATAAATATCGGTGTTTAGTAAAACAGAGCTTAGTGACACCGTTTATGACCACGTTACAAAATGTTTGACGGCACCGGTTGGATTCGAACCCGTCTCATCTGATTTGTAGACCGGCGCGCTATCGACTGATCAACGAAAGCTGATGTTTGGAGCGGCAAAGTAAAGCATTACGACGTGGCATCGGAACAATTGACTGTACTTGCTGAGTGGAATAAATCTATTTATTTAGATTATTTCCTCACACGCACAGGGTTGGGAGCACACGTTGTATTAAAACCGGTGCATTAGTTCCTTAATATGCTCAGAAATGGTATTTAATATGAATGTAAACCATTTATTTAAACTGACCCTTTACAATTTACCATTTCACTAATCATTTATACCATTAATGTTACTGCAATCTGCTGTTTTACATAATTAAGTAACTTTAGGTATAGTACTAAACAATTTAACAATCAAAACTTATTTATTTTTTAATTCACCAACTATAAAACTGTTTAGTTTAAATTAATATGAAACTGTATCATTTTGTCTTTACATTTAAAGGATAATACATAATAACTGTGTACGTTTTTAGGTACAGGCCATGATAAACCAAATGCTTCTTGAGCGTTTGCTCTTCTTCTGTTGTTAGACAAAAAACCTCGCGTCTTTACAATTATTAGCTGATTGAAGGACTGTAAAATAAAATCATTGGAAAGGTTTGGAAATGTCGATTTTTAAAATTTAAGAATGTAAGATAACGTAAAAGTAAATAAAACCTGCTAATATAGAAAAGTTTAGCTTTATTTGGTGCAAACTGCATGTACATCGCTCCAGTGGAAGTCTCAGACGAACTGTCCAAAGGATTGAAAAAGTTGACTTTTCCCCCATTTTAAATCTCCATAAGAAAAGTTTATTTTTAATTTTTGACCCATTTAACGTAAATATTTTCAAAATACAAATAAAACCTGACCAAATAAAATAGGACCAAAAACCTTTGTTTTGGTACAACCCGCATGTAAATCGGTCCAGTGGAAGTCTCAGACAAACTGTCCAAAGGAACTGTGGGGGAAGGATGACTTTTCCCCCATGAGAAATCTCCATAAGAAAAGTTTATTTTTCATTTTTAACCCATTTAACGTAAATATTTTCAAAATTAAAATAAAACCTGATAATATAGGATCGAAAACCTTTGTTTTGGTACAACCCGCATTTAAATCGGCCCAATAGAAGTCTCAGACGAACTGTCCAAAGGAGTTTTCCTTACGGCTTTAAATATACAGATTTGGTCTGAAAATAATGATTTTGAAATGTTAAAGTGACCGAAACGTGTAAGATAAAATAAGGTTTGTGCATTTATAATTACTTATTCTAAGGTTTTTCTGCTTGTAAGTTTTTCATATGGTTCTAATTATCCGTATTCTATATATCAAGCCATCTGAAATTCAGTTTGTAAATGGTTACTAAAATAAACAGATAAAGATGAAACACGTTTAATTCGTACCGCTTACGTCGTCGGTCCCACGCTACTCGCAAAAAAACCTGAATGGTTTGGCAATAAATGTTACGTTAATAAATTTACGATATTGTACGTTTTTTCTTACTTTAGGTAACGAAATTAGATAAAAATAAAGATTTTTTATATGGTGATTTAGTACGCGAAATAAAGACAAATGCAAGCTGCGATATTGAAATTTACGATGCAATTTTTATTTACCGAGACAGATATTTGTGCCTTTTATAAAATTCCATAGCCAAACCGATTTTATTTGTAAAAGAAAATTATTAAATTTCGATAAATAAACCGCATTAAGTACAAAACGCCAACATTTTAGCAGAAACTGCACGTCATTGCACGGTCTATTGTTATCCGAACTACGGGGAACAAACTTATTTAAAGTTCAGTAAATTGAACCCTCGTAAAACACTATGAACACAGAAGCAGTCGAAACTAAATTTTCGCAGTCATATTTCTGAGGGTCAGAGTTGGAGAGAAAATTCACATTATGTGCCTCTTTATTTAACTTTGTGTATATCAAAGTTTTAATTAGTGTAGAGTGTGCCCGGTTGAACGCCCCCCCCAGTAAGCACAATTAACCACATTATTTATGTGTTTCATCGTCCCTTTATAATTTCTCTAACAATTAAAATGGTTTTGGTACCTCCCTAATATAGTATCTTAGGGACCTAATAGATTCAATTTTCGATTTGTTAATATCAACAATTACTTTTATTTTTAAATATTTATATTTTATTATATTGTTGCATTTGTAAAAATAAGCTGACTCATACTCTTAAACTCTTGTCCCTAGCTTAATCAAAAAATGTGAATTAAGCAGGTTATCTTTTATATAAATAAAGCAGAGTTCTTGTCTGTGTGTGAATCGCCGTACGGCTAAAATACAAGGAGTTAAGGCATGACATTTTCAGGGTAGGTTCCTATAGGTTACAGCTGTTGTACCTGACTCTCAGTTTCCTCTAAATCCTCTAGGGCCTAATTCACATTTTTTGATTAAGCTAGGGACAAGAGAATTTGTATGAGTCAGCTTATTTTTACAAATGCAACAATATAATAAAATAGAAATATTTTATTGCCCCGTGGGACATCCGAAATTCCTATGTTAATCAAATGAGATCATACGGTTACAGTTTTCTGCTATTTATTTAATGTTATTCAAATAAACAGCTGACATTATTAATTTATACCGGGTGAAACTGGTATAATCAGCTAGTTAAAAATAATACTGATTATTTTATGCTTGTACGTAAACGGGTCTTTAAACTTATATATAATTTGTTTCAATTAAATTTTTAAGTTTCAACATTTTAGTTATAGATCATGTTGGTTATCAAATATTTGGAATAATTCCTGACGTGTAAATTATTATAACTATATAAGTATTTTTTCTGAATTGCTATCACATTTTAAACCTCTAAAATGTTTATAAATTACTAAACTACTTACATAATATAAATAATTTTAGTAATTCGGTGTAATTACCTCTGTTAACTGAGAATCCATGCATTACCTGAAAAAACATACATTTTAAATTTTATAAAAAATACATACCAAAGAGAACCGAGTTAATTAAGTTTATCCAAACCGAGTTAGGAATAACCAAAATTGTTGTGTGTCTCTTTGTTTAACAAGGCTAAATACGTCCATTTTGATGAAATACATTACTATAGAATCCGTATTAACCAAATAACTGGTAAATTACAAGATTACACAGTATCAATAACAAATAAGTTTAATAGGGCACTTAATAGGGAGCTCCAGTCCCCAGCTTCTAACCTCGTCTCTCACAAGACGTATATTAACTTATAGGATATATTAACCAAATATACATGGTTGTGGGGTTTCAACAGATGTCCTTTCTCGACGGATTATCTAAAATTGTTGATTTATGGTTTATTTAAACTAATTTTAAAAAAATCCTAGCGATTTCAGTTAGCAGAATCTATATATCACGAATAGTTCACCCATCAAGCAATGGTATATACTGAATATTTTGGAATTTTATAAAATAGTTATTATTTGTGCTATCCAAATTTTACTTCCTGAAATCGCTAGATCTTTTCTTTAAAATAAGATATGACTCAATGATATCGAATACTCTGTTGAGGAGTAACGGGCTTTGAAAGTTAACATTTGCTTTATGGGAGTAGAGGGTAGAAACACCATAGATTCATGGCAGAAGCCCTGTCTTAATTCTGTCATTCACCAAGGATTTTACAAGACCGATCTACGTTCTTGAAACGATGATAACACCGCATTTCGCAGTGAAAATCGGGCTGAAAACTCAAATTTTGAATATCGAACAAAGAACAGAGGAATCGGAGGAAAGGAGCGGTCCAACGTGGGCTGTCAATTATCAGCGTGGCCAATCGCGATGTTCTACCTGGGATCATGGAAGAATAAAAACCCAAACCAGGCATGAACGAACAAAAACCATGGTAAAACAGGATCGGTGAACTGGCGAGGTCGCAGGGCCTCCGGAATTCCAAAATATGAACCGGATGACGACGAGGAGGATTATCGCTGTTTTTATTCCTTAAATTGTAGATTTTACCAATCAATTTTTATTTAATGGTCGACAAAATAAAACGTACAACACAAAGGACAAAAGGTACGGAACGTGACGGAAGTACTATATTTAACGATTTATATTTTAATGACAAATAATGGTAAATGTAATAAACACAATACAAAGCCTTCGATTACGACTTGCAATGTTTTGTATAACGCCGCGCCATAATAATCCATCTGTATTTCCGAGGGTTTCTGTTTATTTCAGTTTGGTTTGGTTTAGTATTGGTATAGATTAAACTAAATTGCGAGTTAAAACAAATTGATTTGATTTTGCAAAAATTATAAAGGAAATGTTGTGATTTTTCAAGCTGTTGGTTATGATTAGTAATATTTCATGTTTTATCAGACAAATCTCAGTTTAAAATATGACAGGAAAAAGGACATAAAAATGGGGAAACATAAGGTGGCATATGGTATTTTGATGGTGAACGCCGGAAATCTTAAATTATTTAAAAAAATCCCTGACCATTGCAAGGTTTACATAATTTATAAATCTAGTATCTAGTTTCTAGTTGAGTTTAGTTATTTGGTTCTCGGGAAAAGATATTCTATTTTATGTCTGTCAACGCCAATTGTCAGTTTTGGCATTTTGGTAGTGAACGATCTAAACGATGTTAGTCGTAAAAGTGTAATATACCTTATTCTTATTAAATTTGTTTACAACATAATTTACTAACAGTAACTGGGGGGCCGAGCTTTGCTCGGGGGAAGGCCAGTCCGTTTGTTCAGATGACTTGGAGTAATATTTCACCACTTCCCCCTACTGATAATCAGATTTGTATAGCTCATTTGCCTCTTTTCTACATTTTTAAGGTCACTCCAGTTGTTATTTATAGCTCAATGTCCATTTTATTTATTTTAATTCTCTATATATGTAATCTTCATTCACATATTTTAATCGCTGCTCTCAGGAAACCACATGTTAATAATCATAAACAACATGAGTATTACTTTGACAGTTCCCTGGTTGATTATGAACAGCTGTTACAATTCTTTTGTTTTGATTTGAAACTCCATAAGCCCAATGTTAATTTTTTTAACTTTTCAATTTCGTTTTTTAACATTATTTAATTTTTACTGGGGATGAGACCTGTCTAGAACATATTTTTATACCAGAACTTAGTTATTTACAAAATTTGAAGGAAATCCTGGGAGCCGTTTTCGAGATAATTGTGCAGCCAACCAACCAATCAAGCAAACATTGCTCATATAAGAGTATAGGATAGCATCTGACTGAACATCTAGGAGCGTCTTCGCATATGTACATGTACACATATATTGATTTTGAATTTAACAAATTCCACAATTACTATTTATTATTTCCCCATAACAGAAAGGGCAGTTTCAAGATCTCAGAACCGTTCTAGTCTGTTAAGCATTATTCGAGGAAACACCATGAACATTTGTACGTGATTATCTCATTTTATTTACGTTCATAACAAACAACAAAGTGATGAATTCTGTGTTAGAACCGACGGACAAACACCATCTCATCTTAAACACACGTTTAAGGAATCAGCTGATAAAATAAGATGCTTGAACATTAAAGACCCATAGGGCGGGTACTAAAAACTCAATACTTTCAAAATGAAAAATGCATACCTTAGGTGTAAGAGCTTGACAAAATATAGTTCTATAAAAGAATACATTAAGAGAGGGAAACATGCCAGAAAATCAAGAAATAGTAATTAAGATGTAAGAAGAACGAATTAAAAAACGACTAAATAAACAAATTAACACCGACCAACCGGAGGACAATTCCTCACCGCAAGCGAATATAAATGCGTCGATTTGTATGTCGAACTATGAATGCCTGCGTCTCGGTTCTGAAAGGCACTCATTTACTTCCCGAGCCGATTCAGTCTTATAAAAGTGCCATTCGTCGGGCCAGTCTGCACCGAGTGGATTGTTTATGTCTTTTTCAGAACCGCCGATACAACATCGGGAAATCGCTATATCGCCATGCCTCTGTACTGTGCACATCTCGACTACACAGCTACACCCTGTAACGTGCACATCTCGTTTATACAGCTACATCTCTGTACCGTGCACATCTCGTCCACACAACTACACCTCTGTAGCGTGCACATCTCGTCCATACAGCTATAGCTCTGTACCGTGCACATCTCGTCCACACATCTATACCTCTGTAGCGTGCACATCTCGTCCATACAGCTATAGCTCTGTGCCGTGCACATCTCGTCCACACAACTACACCTCTGTACCTTGAACATCTCGTCCACACATCTATCCCTCTGTAGCGTGCACATCTCGTCCATACAGCTATAGCTCTGTACGTGCACATCTCGTCCATACAGTTATAGCTGTGTACTTTTGTTTTATGTATGGCAGTACACATCTCGTCAACACAGCTACACCTCTGTACGGTGTACATTTCATACATACCGCTACACCTCTGTACCGGGACATCTCGTCGTTCTCGCTATCTTCGGAAACATCGACTCTTATTCTATTATTATTGATGACGATGATCCTTTCGCTGGGAACTGAACAACCGTTGCTTACATTGTGAGCTTATTGATTCACGCAGAATTTACATCTTTGTAATAACGCTACTGAACATTGACAGTTGATTTTAAAAGGGTTGTCTGCAAAGTGAGGTTAGGTTGTTCGATATACCGGTTAGTGCTTCAGTGCAACTCTCATCACCGGTGAAAATAACAACGAATTTGACATGTCGGTTGTTAGGACTGTCTAGAAAAAAAAGGATTAGATATTATTGAAAACAGTCCTCCAAACGAAGAATTACAATAGCAATAAGTATGGATGTAATATATGCAAAAAAGCTCCAGCAAACAAATATTGATAGCTACAAAGTTTTAGTAATAGAAAAACTGTTATATTTTCTTTAAACATCTTGGTGTTTTACTAGCACAGAATAGACAGTTCCTCAGATGCCGAGAAATATTTCAGCATTTCTATAAGAACTAATAAAATACAAATGTTTAATAAGAACTTAGAGCTATTTTTTTTTTATATTGCTCAATGGCACATGAGCTAAATACAACGAAGACTTTCCATTCTATCGAAGAAAAGACTGCAGAAATTTCACTACTGCTCATTAATTGTGAACGAAGTCTACCCCCACACAAGCGAGACCCGCGTGAAGCATAATTGCTGCCGACAAACTTGTTAGGCCTACCTATATCCGCCGATATCGTTCAGTGTTTAATCGAAGTTTGCGTATTTTTTTACTTTATAACCTGCATTGAATGATAGCGCATCCACACTTTCTAGAACATGTAGCGATTTCACGTACTGAGCGAGTTCAGATACAACTTCTCAATTTCTAATGAGCACACGAGTGGTACGACCAGGCGTCGGGATTTAGCCGTGCGCCCAAGTGGGACGAGACGTCGGGATTTAGCCCTGCGCCCCAGTAGGACCATTCGTCGGGATTTAGCCTAGCGTCCAAGTGGTACCAGGCGTTGAGACCTAGCCGAGCATACGGCCGGCATACGGTGGGTGATTTTGCACGTTAGTCTAGGCAAAATTTAGAAAATAAGTTAACCAAATATGAAAATTAAAAATGTAATGGCTTTTCTAATAAATTCAGTAGAATGTAAAAATATTAGTTTTTACACTTCATTACACAATGACAACATTTTTAAGGCACAGAGTCCAGTTTTCGACCAGTCATTTACCTTTTCTTGGATAACTTTGGAAGACCACCAACCTTAGAAGAGAATATAAACCCAACATAGGGGAATTATACAGCAGATTTCTTGAGACACAATTGTGTACATATTATGTTTAGCAAATATTAAAATTAGAGAAAATGTCACTACTTCAAAACACGCACACTTAAAAATGTAGGTTAGATGCGCCGCGAAGACCCAAAATGTAACGGTTCCGACTTAATGCGAGTAACAATCGCCCACTCTTCACTAAGTGAATATAATTCAGTTCCACCGTTGCTATCCCTCCCGAGGAGGCTGTAAAGCATTAAGGTAGAAAAGCAATTTTTCGGCTCAGAGGGCTTGCGGGCCATTGACGGGGCAGCGAAAGGGCCAAACGAGCTCCCCTCAAAATCGCTTTTCAATTACACTTGTAATCTACTGAGTTTATTCGGGGCGGATTTACGAAATACGGCCATCGATTTGACTACACAGGTTTGAAAAAATAAAATCAACCTGTTCGGGATCATTCTTTGACAACATCATAAACTGATTGATTCAGAGGGATTACATTTTATTGAAGAAATTGAATGAAGTTATCGATGACAGGAGAACACAACATCTTTACGATTACCTTTTTTATGATTCAAAATGTCGAACTCTTTGTCAATTAACGATATTTACTAAATAAGTATTCACGGCATGAAATATGCATGTTTAATACTAAAACACACAACATAACCGCAAATTTACTAAACTACACATTTGCATGTACATTTTAATATTTGTAATTCAAATAAATATGAATAAATATTTGTCCTCAAATTTATTATTACTCCAAGATGGAGATTTGGTAGCCGTAGGACCATTATTAAGTAGGACCTAAAGTCAACTAAGCTTAAGTCTAAATTGAAAAAGGTTTGTAAATGGTTTGAAAAGTCAACGTTTAAATATGATTCAATGTTGATGAAAAACATTGTAAAAGGATTTACAAACGAAACTAAATCTTTTGGATTGAAGTATGACTTGGAATTTAGCCTGGGTAACTTCTTCCCAAACAGATGATAATAGTCGTTCGGGCACAGAAATCTGGAAGTTTAAAGGACAAAGTTGAAAAAAATACATCGCTAAGGAAAGATTCTTTAAAGGTTAAGGCGAGTCATCCCATGCTTCCAATGAATTCAAATTGTAACAATAACAATAACGTTTATATTAATCACATATTTGCTACAGGAAATAAATTTTATAAATGGAACAAGTTACACTCATATATCATAAATCGCATAAAAACGATATTATGTCAAAACAATGAGAAACGTCAACAAACTGGAAACTGGGTAAAGATCACCGAGAGAATTTTCCTGAGTAAACAGGAAATGGAGTAATTCTGGTCCTCCCGAGTTGCGAAAGTTGCGGGGGAGTTGCACAGTTACTGGGGCGAGGCAATATTCCGAACCTATTTATCATTGCGTATGCAATTAGAGAATAGACGGGTCGTAGTATATCTCCTGTCAGTTTGCGTGAAAGGGGGGAAGGCTCCCTGAGCCCGCCGCACTCGATTTGACACAATTCCGAGTTTATTGGTTTGATATTAACTGTGGATTTGAAAATCGGTAACTAATTATCGCTCCGTCAAATATTTATCTTCTGTATACATTTTTTAGTTTAACGTGATCGGATATTCGATTGGCATTACATCAGGCGCACTACCCGGTCTCGTAGGGGCAAATATATTGAATTAGAGAAGGACTTCCGAAGGAAAACGTTGGCTGGGTAAAAAATAAAATTTTTATAAGAATAATTTGATTCCACATTGACAACAAGTATACAAATTTTTATTGCTAGGCAAACTAATAAGCCAAGCCCAAAACCCCAACAAAATTAGATTAACAACTAAACGCTTAAAAGTTAATTTATAACCTGATAATAATAAGAAAAACTCATTAAGACAGCTGTGTTACAAATAACATCATCAGATGTAATAATGAGTTGTTTTTAAGATTTTTTTTGTTTAACAGGATAAAATAAGTTACGTCTCACCAACACTACAAAATATATTTACACTTAAGCTGTACATACAAGACGATAAGTATACATAAAGTACAGGGTGTTTTTTTTTTTAAAACGTAACCCAATGTTAAAGGACTGAAAATCACTGTTTGGGGACAAAATAAGTTCATAAGGTGGCAGCCCTGTTTCATTTACTTCAATGTTTATCAGCTGATATGCAGTGTTGTATTTTTGTTTACATAATTTAGGGTTACTGCGAAGTTATTGTGAGTAACATACAAAATGGTTTTTTCCCCAAGCTCAGAGGTTGTGTATGGTAGAGGAGTATATTCAAACTAAATCATTCGTTTTATGTCAAGAGAGGGTTTCGTCTACGTTTCCCGATGTGAGTATACCTAAAAAATCAAGCATTTATAGACTCATTAAAAAATTTAAGGAAACTGGATCTGTAGGAAGCAAAAAACACAACAGAAAAAGAACAGTCCTTAGTGAGGAAACTTGAGAAGATGTTAGGAGTATTTTTTAAAACTCACCGAACAAATCGTTGAGAAAGCTATATAGCGCTTTTAAATCCACAAAATTATTAGGTTTGACTCCTTACAATATTAATAAATCTCATAAAATTGGCCCCAAAAATGTACCTGATAGACTTCGCTACTGCCAATGGCTCAAGTGGTTCACGCGCAACTCTGTAACAGTTTTGGACAAAGTGTTTTTTTCCTGATGAAGTTTGGTGTCATCTGAGTCGCTACGTAAACATTCAAAACAATCGTTATTGGAGCACTCAAAACCCTCAAGTTGTACACCAACAACCTTTACATAGTCAAAAGATTGGAATATGGTGTGCAATCTCTCGAAAACGGATTATAGGACCAATATTTTTCGACTCTACATTTAATTATGGCCTTTATCAAGATATTATGCACGAGTTTGTGGCTTTATTGGATGAATACGAAAGGTACTGTTGGTTTCAACAAGATGGAGCAACGTGCCATTCATCATATGAAACTACGGATCTATTAAAGAGATTTTTTGGAGACAGACTCATTGGCAAGGGGCTGTATCCACCAAGACCCCTAGATTTGAGCCCACCAGATTGTTTCCTGTGGGGATATTTAAAAAGTAAGGCATTTGCAAACAACCCGCAGAACATCCAGTAGCTGAAAACAAACATTAAAGATGTGGTAGGAGAAATTGAAAGAGCTACTTTGAAAAAAATATTCAGAAATTTGAAGAAGAGGGCTCAACTTTGTATAAATCATAATGGTGGTTTATTTGAACACTTAATGTAGGTTAAAATTTGGTAAAATGTAAATAATATACTGCACAAAATGTAAATACCAATAAATAAATTTGTATTTATTCCAAATACTTGTAGTTTTTTATTTTAAATATGGGTTGCGTTTAAAAAACACCCTGTATAATACAAGGCGATCGATTTCGACCAGTCACACTGGTCATCATCAGGCCCAGTCAAAGGATGACCTAACGACCAAAAGCTTTTATTTCACGCACTGATGACAATGGGTTATAATTAGAGATTATGATGCTAAAAGGAGAAATGTCTCGGTAAAAGGATTTATGATTTGCAATTAGTTTAAGTGGCATTGCCTTTCCCTGTTACCTTTTAGGTCCCTCGTAGTTTGGATCTATGACGGCTGTCAGTTATATCGTATGTAGATAGTCCAGCGACCAAAGAATAAAACTACAGTCGTGTGTCATCATCATCATCATCATTCATCATCATTCATTACGGATAAGGAAACCCCAGCATAGCTGCTAGTCACATCTTCAACAAGCGGGAATATTGCGCAGGTTACCGGAATGATAGGATATAGCAGGAAAGGAAAGGGTGGGATGGGACGGCAGCCAAATCGACCTTTCAGAGGGCCAACTCCCGTGCCCCTGTGACAGCTGGGATGAGGCTCTCAAACAGGGGACCCGCATTCTGCCCTCCAACTGGTCAACTCAACTGAAAGGGTATCCATGTACAACAGCCATGGACCATCCAATTTCAGGTTGGCAGGTGGGGGACCAAACCCGGAGATTCTGTCCCTAGCCGCTGCAAAAGGAGCGACCAAAGGTGAAAGGGAAGTTTGTCATGATGGACAGCCAAAAGAATTACCATATGTAATGACAACTTCAATTGCTGTACCCAATGTCAGCCTCAACACTGGTAGAGACCAGTTTTGAGGTAGTCCTGGGACCAGTCGTGTGTCAATAGTATATTCTCGATTCTTTATGAATCGTTTATTAAAATGCAGCAACACTCTTTCAGTTTGGTATAATATGTGTAGGTTTAGAAGGCTAGAAAGATTGCAGGGTCTGTCTACCTAACCGAATCTCTATGCATCCTATCCATTATTATTAATTTGCAATTTAATACATGTTGTATTATCTACCTGAAGATAAACTAAAAAGTGCTTAATAAGTTTTTTGTTTAACAATTTCAACCCAAGCTGGTATATTTGTTTTGAGACTTTTAATCATTAGATCGCAAAGAAGATAGCTCGTGGGATACACTCTTATTCCGACCCATAGAGAAGTAGTACCACTGGTAAAATAAACAATGCAATAAATAAAAGCTAGTCTCAATTCGAAGATTTAAAATATCTACCCACTGATCTACCTTGATATCCAAGTGGCTGCCGAAATCGAAAAGTTAGACAGTCATCCTACTCGTGGGAATGCGTACGATAAATTCATAAACCATACGTTAGGAACATTGAGCACTGAAATTAGTTTCCACGTGCCAGGGAACTTGTCACCAACGAGGCGAATACGAGCGAGGGATTGGCGTTCCACACTTGGTTTCCCAACTTGAACCGAGTTTCCGTGTCATGTTATACAAAACTGCGCCGCGATGTGGGAGATTACGTTCGTTATAAGAAACCCGTTGTGATAACTAGCAATTTAGCTTTACAATTTTCAAATGCAATATATTTCGCGATTTTAAATACGATTGCCGATGTTTAAAACGTTAAAAGCGAAAATAAAGTAGCATAGTAAAAACAAGTATTAATCAACTAAGTTTGTTTAAGAGGTGTATTTTCTGTAACGAGTTTTATACCCGTTGTTCATACGGGGTACCCCACTAAACTAGTATACCCACGGTTTTTGAATTCCGATTGTGTATCAAAGTGCCAGATTTGTGTCTAAATATATTTTCTTTCTTGTCCAAATAAATATCTGACACTGGTTGTTTTACTTTGCTGTGGAAAAGTCTCAGGTCTAAAGCGTGCCAACTCTCCAGGATCAAGGATTTTAATAATTTTAACGAATTGATAACAATTAAAGGGAAATGACAAACAAATAAGTAAACCTAATTATGACTTGGTTACAAAATCTAAATTGGTTTTATATAACAAAATGCTATTATAAAAGACTAAATTTCTCAGTCAAGGTTTTTTGTTTTTTTAAGTCAGATAATACAAATTGATAATTCCTATAGCGTATATTTGAACGAAAAGCCAATGATAACAATCAACCCTTGAAAATTAAATACGCTGTGGTGTTGTTTGAATACAAAAAATAAAAGATGATGTTATTGTAATGATTTAGCCTTAACAATATATTCCTTTCTATTTAATATGACGTTTAATTTGCTGCACTCTGGGATACACTCGTTATAAACCCACATCATAATCAATGCTCAGATTCATAATGAAAATTATGGGCAGGCCGCCGTCTCAGTATGAACATGTATTCTTGTTGGTAAACTTTTTCATTATAATCAGCTATTTTACAATACAATTCATAACAATTAATTTCCAATGTTAATCTTCGAACTTTAAGGGAAAGCTCTATCTTTAAGGCGGCCCTTTTATTAAATTCGTTCTTTATGAAATTTAGGCGGAAACAACTCCAGACTGAGACCTACCAAATCACACAAAAAAATCATATTGAAACTGTACGAGGAGTTCCAGTCACAAAAACTTTGGCGTGTCTTAATCATGCAGATAGGAATTTTTTCTTTAAACATGCCACTTTATTACAGACACAAACGTTTAAAGCCTGAACAAGGTTGTGATTGTGAATGGGTGGGTATTCAACAAAACTTTAAATGCAATACTATAGAATGAATATTCAGTAAGTATTGTAATATCATGCCTGCATTTGTGGTTAAAAATACCTGTAATACGAGCTTGAAAACTGGTCGCTTAAAATGTACTAACAAATTTAAAATTCACCAGTATGTGATTTAATATTTCTATTAGATGAGGGCTTTCGAAAGGGAGGCCATAATCGTCAGGTCCTCCACAATATCGAAAGGCCTCATCCACTAAAATGATTAAAATGCATATTGGTGTTGGTTGATTTTAAATTTGTTAGATCATCGATTCAAAATATTTACAAGGATGTGCAATGTTTTACTTATTGAAATTTGATCCAAACTGGCTACAATGTTTATATGACAATTTTAAAAATCGAGTATAAGTATGAGATCAGAATACAATTCTCTACAAAGAGGAACAATAAGTGACGGTGTCACTGGAGTTGTAGGCAGGTAGCTAGAGCTTCGGACTCAAAGACCGCGGCGGCGGTCAACCGTGCACTGTGAAGAAAGCACACCTGGTTTCCTGATTAAACCGAACAAAAACGCTTCTCCGGTGCTGCCGATGCGGTTCTACAGGTGCGGGCCGCTGGATGTCGACTTGGCAAAGACTCAGGACATCGAGACACGGGCTATGTTGACAGGGTGAAATGTTGAGCGTTCTGCTGTAATGGTTGGAGCGCGTGACTTAGGTCTGCAAGAGCGGGTTCGATCCCTGTCAATCACGTACAGAGTCTTCATCACCGGAAGTTGCCATACGCCATCTTAAGAGTTTTGCTCCATGAGTAGGGTTCCAGACGACCGGGTTTAGCCCGGACAGTCCAGATTTCGAGGCCCTGTCCGGTGTCCAGTCCGGGGTTGCTACTTCTCCGGGGTGTAAAATTGTTCAAAAAACAAATTTTGTCTCGGAAAAGTTACTTTAGTTTATTAATATTACATCCGGAACCGCATGTTGTATCTCAAATCTTTTAGTTTTCCTGGTGAACGACGAAGAAAATTTGACATAAAAAAGTAAAAAAAGTTGGCAAACCCGCAGATACCAGACGGTTTGTCCCTAGTAAGGTGCGTAATAACTAAATGCTGTATTTTCTGGCACCGAAATGTAACATAAAATAAGTTAAACTTGTATTAATTACTTTGTATTTGACTTGTATTATCTATTTTGCTGCACTATTGAGCGACTAGGCATATGTTGATCGACCGTACCTCCAACTGTCATGGGTTGGCCTCATAAATATCTGGTAACCTTAACCATAAGGCCAATTTTAACGGTAATTAGTAACGGCTTTCCGATGGTGAAACAAATGCCGCCGCTATAAAGCAAGGAATGTTCCTTTGTCTGACCTCTAGGAAACGGTGGTAGCTAGCGGCACAACATTAAAGTGAAAGTGGTGAAAATATATATGCAATAAATTGTGATTTATTTACGCCAGTATACTCTTAACAATATACCTTTCACATTAAGATATCTTAGTAGTTTGAAATTGATTAAAAATCCACCCTATACACTAGGTTTGAACAGTATGATTATAACATATCGATAATGTAATACATTATTTTAATTATATATAAACAACTTTTTTATACTAAACCATACTGCATTATTTAACAATAAAACTATGGTTGAGTGGTGCAAATTAACATTACAGCCAACAGTTTGTTTAAAGGTGGCGAATAAGTTCCAATCGATGAAAATATTTTGAAGTAACTTGTAACTAAGGAAAAGGAAACTACCAAGGACTAAGGTACTGATTTAGTAGTTTTTTTTTTAAGTAAGTGAGGAGACAAATTTCAACCTATACATTACGAGCCTTAAAATTACAAACAGTTATATTACAAAAGTTGTAAAACGAATGTATTTAATTTGTAATTCAAATTATAAACTAAATTTAAACATTATAAGTTCTTATAATAGTTTAAATCGGTCGTGTTATATTTAGGCTTATATACTGTATCGGACTAACTCTAAAATTCCAAATAGACAAATGTCATTACAATTTCTTTAAACTGTTTTCCTAATCCATGATTTGTTTGTTGCTTTCTTCATACAACTTGCAAAGGGCTTTAGAAAGCCTTTGTAAATAAAGTAGTAAAAACAATCTAAGTGTTAAATTTAAAAATCTCGGTAATCTCGGACCATTCCAGGGAAATAAAGAGTCGAATCTATAGTGTAGGATAATAATAGTGTAGTGTCTTGTTTACAATACAGTGTGTTTATAAATGCATCCGGTTTTAATGGCAGGTATCTCACTTATTTCTTATCCCACGCTAATTATTTAAACATGTGATTAAAGAGCATGTTTTCAAGTTTTATAACCAGCTGTTCAATACTCATTGTTGTCATTTCACAGGTTATGTAGTTTTTTTTACAAAATGATTACAGTTCAAGAAAAAACATTTTGTGTTTTTAATTATGACTTAAGATAACTGTTCAGCGTGAGTTTCGCAGGCATTTTAGGAAGAATCCTCCAACACGCCAAAGCATCTTACGGTGGTAACGTCAGTTCAAAAACACTGGAAGTGTGCTGAAACGTAAAAGCAGTGGTCGCCCGAGGGTACCACTTGAAACAGTGGCTAGGGTTAGACAGTGCTTCGAGCAAAGGCCTCAACAGTCCTTAAGACAGTGCAGGTCGTGAACTTGGCTTGCCAAAATCTACAGTGTGGAAGGTTTTACGATTGTCATTAAAACCATAAAGACTGCAACTACTTCAAAATTTAAAACAAGGGGATTTTGAAAAACGCAAAGAGATGTGTGACAATCTAAAGGACCATTTGGAAGATAATAATTTTTCCAGTAATCTCGTATTTAGTGATGAAGCTACCTTTCATTTGAATGGAAAAGTAAACAAGCATAATTTCCGTATTTGGACATCAGAGCCTCCGCATTCTTTTGAAGAACAAGAGAGGGATTCACCAAAATGTAATGTCTTCTGTGCGGTATCAAAAACCAAAGTGTATGGCCCATTTTTTTCTTTGCGGAAAAAAACCGTTACTTGAATTGCCTATCTTGACATGTTGGAGTAGTGGTTGTTTCCTCAGTTAGAAGAAGACTTAGAAGACTTGGTATTTCAGCAGGACGGGGCTCCACCTCACTGGCACTGTGAAGTTCGTAACTTCTTAAACGAGAAGCTACCTCAAGAGGTGGATTGGCAGACGTACAGTAAATGACTTGGCCCTTCTCAAATGGCCTCCTCGATCTCCTGACCTTAGGGTGTGCGATTTTTTTCTTTGGGGCTATGTAAAGGACAAAGTTTATACACCGCCAATGCCTCAAACGCTTCAAGAGCTACGTGAACGCATTTGCATCGCCGTAGATTCAATCAACCTCCCGATGCTAGCCGGTGTATGGGACAATTTACAACATCGATTGGAAACTTGTTCCATGGCTAATGGACGGCACATTGAGCACTTGTAGGGGTACCTAAGAAAAATTTAAGAAGTCTTCTTTCTACTGATGCAGTTTTTATCAATATTTGTTCAGTATTAAGGTCAATAAAAAGTTTTAAAACCTGATGAATCATTTACAAACACCCTGTATAATAGCCAAATCACCCTAGTTCAAATCAAATGATGTCAAAAAAAACAATAGCGATTGCGTACTAAAAATAGTATAGAATAACCATACGATATTATCGCATTACTACGATCCGATAAACGCATCTTGCTACGGAGGAATATCGAACGTGCCGATACAAAATGTATTGGTTATTTAGTAAAATAACTACAAATTATTTTACCATCGCATGTATTAAAAACATGATTGGGCATTTTACTCGTCCGACTTAAATAAGATTTCTATTGCGGAAGGATCAGATGCTGGTTCTTGTCACATAAATCACTCGATGAAAGCGATAAAAAGGAAAGTATCGAACGATGATCCGTTCACGTAACACGGAACTTGCCTTTAAGGGGTAAGGGGGGACGAAGCGAGCGACTCGCAGTGCGTGGGCTTTGCTTCTACTCTTAATCCGTGGGCGGAATATCCGCAAACACAGCGATTTCTCACGATCTCCGCTTCCGCCGCTTCTGCATTATAGCCTGTAAATCGAGTAAATTATGGTTTATCATTTTCTTCCATCAAAAATGTCAAGAAAATAACCTATACAGTGCTATACCACGAAGTAAAATAACAATTTGCATCGTGTTTTCCTACTCCACTCGAATCAAACCATCAGAATATTGAGTAGTTGGGAACCTCGTTTAAACTTAAATTATTATAAACTCAAAGCTGCCGGTTAAGAAGCTTGAAGATGTTAAACCCCCGCAAAATACCGCGCTAAAACCGGCCCGCGCGGGAGCATATACTGACCTTATTTCTCAATGGATAACAAACAACTATACACCTAATTAAAGAGAAAAATATTTGCCACTAATCTTGCTTTAAATTTTTTCGATATAATACAAAATAAAAGTGTACTTAGCCTTCGAATTTGACCAATTTCGTTACTTAATAACTCATTAAATACTAAGCTAATTAAAATGTTTAAAAGCAATCTGAGAGTTGAATTGTATGGTCCTTAATATGCTATGTGATGTTCTAAAGTCAAAACGTAGCCGTGATATGCTCCCGCGTGAAAGTATGCACGCGCTGATAACAGCAATCCAAGCGGCGCGGATCGGAAACTTCCCGTGGCGGAGGGATACAACTACATTATCAATGGAAGCGGCACTGGCTCAGCCATTGAATATATTAGTGACAGTACACGTGAACTTGGTTTTGGAAACATTCATCATAATTATGTAAAAAATCATTACTTGATTTAATATTCTAACCCTTCCAATAAGATATTATATCAGTGAAATTAGAATGGCATGATTAAGTCAAAAAGTTTAATAAAACTATCCGCGTATATCACGATACACAACGGCCAATACTATTTGATGTCGATACGTAGGCCTATCATGTCGCCGCGCCGTATCGCGATAACGCGACCGTATCGCTCATCACTACCCTGGTGCCGGCACGTCGCGCGTCGTGGCGCCCGGCGTCTTCAGCGCCAGATATTTTGCTCTGGTCCTCACAAACAGACGACAGTGCTATTTTATTTATTCAGACGGAAAATATTCACTTTAATTTTCAAAAGTTAATGTTTTAGATTATGAAAAGATTAATTCGTTGTCATCCTATTAACGCATTTCACATATCCAGGTAGAACTCAACAAAATCAATTGGAATTTATTTTAATTTTACCCAAATTATATATTTTAATTACTACCGGATTATTGACTTAAACAAGCAGAATAGAAAAAAATTATATTTTAAGGACTAAGACCCATATTGCATCAAGAATTACTGGACTGCAAAAAAACAAAACAAATAAAAATATTTAACAATACAGAATGTTCATTTATTTTGCAAGTTTTAATTTACACAGCGACGTTCTCTCGTCTATCCTCTAGCTTCGAAGTAATCAACATTTAATCCACAATATGAAAACCGTTGATTAAAAATGATAAACGGTGACGTTGCTCGTCGTTGATTCCACACGCCCGTCCTTAACGTATTGATTATACGTAAAATCAATGCTTTACGTGTTGCGCGAACGACCACTAGTAACCTTGACAGTGAGGTTTAGTGTTTAAACTATGCAGGGGGCCTATGAAAGAATAGAATATACTAGTAGGTTTTTCGTACTAGATTTAAAAACTAACTGATACAAAGGGTAACTAATATGTGATACAGACAATAAAAATGTCTCTGTTTTACATGATTTACTACTTACCATCTGTTAATAGAAATAGCTATCTGTTTATCTGTCCTCGTCTGTTTTGGTTTATCTTTCGATATCTGATTTCTTGATACCCTACATCATTTCCAACTAATGCGAACTGCCGTCTGCTTGGTATTATATCTAATCTGATGACACCTATATGCCACTATTCGGGTAATAAATTCGTTCAGCATTACCACATTTGAAACAGGCATTGCAAACGAATACTCGGCAGTTGTGATATTCCATGCCATCTCGAAAAAGTAATCAGGTTATCTGATATAAAGTGGTTGCAACTAATATGGGAATAACTAGTATCCAACATGGCTCATCCCTAATCCCATGCAGGCTCGTGGGAGGGGCGCGGCAGGCGTGTAGTCTAGTCTATCTGTATGCGGCCGAGGCCTTCCTGCTTCAACTGCGTTAACCAACCGACACGTGAATCGAATTGCGCTTCACCCCGACGCGACGTCTTCGGCACAGAGACAATCAAATAACGTTCTGCAAGCACTGCGCCAGTTGCTCCCCATAAACATGAGATTATATTAGGGAGAAGTTTATCCGAATATGACTTAAATGTATTAGGCTTAAAAGCGTACAAAATTAGAATGTGTTCAAGATTGCCGATACGTGCAGAGGTCCTGTAGAGGTTAAATTCGTTTTTACAGTGACAATTCTGAAAATAATATATTAATTTATCCTCTTCATTTACGATGGTATCATAAAAACTAATTATTTGTATTCTGTAACTGATTTAACTCGGAAATATATTAAAATAATGACGATGTGCTACTTATTTTAAAGGCTTATCAATCAACTATAACAACTTTACCTTTCGAATACGCAGTGTGTCCGTTAAACTATTTTCGTACAATTCCCTGACTTTTCCGGTATTCCAGTTGTTTAACTAACAAAATAATTTTTTTTTAATTAATCAACAAACTTTAACTTCAGTTTTTACTCAAAATCCCCTAGTTTATTTGAATTTTAACTCGAGGTTAAATGAATACAAGTTATGACCTTAATTATTTATCAGTAAAAGATCATTTTTAAATGCTGAAGCATATCGGAAAGCACAAAAAATCAGGGATAAGGTAGTTCTTGAAAATTCTCTGACATTCCCAGATTTTTTAATTCTCCCAAAAACCTTCTGATTTTTTCAGTTTCCTAAAGAGTGGAGTTTTAATCAGTTTGCGTTACGAAAACTAAATTAGACTGTCCATACCAAAAAAAACCGCATTACCATGCTCGACCATAATCCCCTCACACTGAAGTGTGTTATAGGTAATATCTGGATGAGCCTCAACGAATAAACAGTAATATCTTCTGTCTTCACTTGCAAAATATCACAAAATCAAAATTGCACTCGTTTAATATTTTTAACTATAATCGGTAACCTATGGACGACGTATATCGAGTTGAAATATGTTTTGACGTATTTATCAATTTACCACACACCGGATCAACTTCTTATCCGCCATGAGTCATGACCGGAGAGGCCAGCCATGGCAACCCTGATGCATCGGTTCAGCGATCACAGTAGAGAAATAGAGGGCCTACGTATATCCAACAAGCATTACGGGCAGTGAAGCCAATTCCCTACCGCTCTTGTGGGCAAGTCCCGGAACTGCTGCACACAGCGGCAGAAATCCTTGTTCAAATATACGATGATTAGACACACTTATAGTAGGCTTAAAATTACCAAACTTGGCACAGAGAATATTTTTTAGTGCTCCTCACTAAAATTAAGCTTAAAAATTTAAAATATATTCTATTGAATTTGTAATAACTTATAATATTTGAAGAAATGATTAAATTAAGTATGAAAACATGAAAAAGTGAGTAATCGAGGAATTTTTGTATTGTTTGGTTAGGAAAGTTTTGTTGGCGACAAAGTTTGAGAGCTTGAGTTAAATCATAACATATATTTTTTCGAAAAATTTAGATCAATGTCTAAGGAAATAAATCAGGTTGAAGAGGTATCAAAATTTGTGTTGCGGCGACGCTCGGGCGCTGCCACTACGAGCAGCCGCGTGTCGCCTCTGCCCGTGTTTCTCGACCTAAACACAACAAACACAATGACAATGTGCTGTCTCTGGCATTCATCAGTGTAGTTGATTAGTATAAGGACTGTTGTATGAATGATTGACGTTGACGTAATGTTTATTCCTTACGAATGGGTTTATTTATCCCTCTTGTACTGGTCTGTAGGACAAGAAATGTCTTCGGGAATATTGTACATCCGAAAAGAACATTTGTGTTAGAGTTTTCAAGCAAGATTAGAGAATTACACATTTTAAGACAAAGACATATGCGTTACGCACTATGTGTATGACCTACCGGGGGAGGGAACAGGGTGACTTATAACCCCTAGGACCGTGCTCTCAACTTGCCACAATGTGAGGCGCTTCAATAAGGGTGTATGACCTACCGGGGGAGGGAACAGGGTGACTTATAACCTCTAGGACCGTGCTCTCAACTTGACACAATGTGAGGCGCTTCAATAAGGGTGTATGACCTACCGGGGGAGGGAACAGGGTGACTTATAACCCCTAAGACCGTGCTCTCAACTTGCCACAATGTGAGGCGCTTCAATAAGGGTGTATGACCTACCGGGGGAGGGAACAGGGTGACTTATAACCCCTAGGACCGTGCTCTCAACTTGCCACAATGTGAGGCGCTTCAATAAGGGTGTATGACCTACCGGGGGAGGGAACAGGGTGACTTAACACCTCTAGGATCGTGCTCTCAACTTGCCACAATGTGAGGCGCTTCAATAAGGGTGTATGACCTACCGGGGGAGGGAACAGGGTGACTTATAACCCCTAGGACCGTGCTCTCAACTTGCCACAATGTGAGGCGCTTCAATAAGGGTGTATGACCTACCGGGGGAGGGAACAGGGTGACTTATAGCCCCTAGGACCGTGCTCTCAACTTGCCACAATGTGAGGCGCTTCAATAAGGGTGTATGACCTACCGGGGGAGGGAACAGGGTGACTTATAACCTCTAGGACCGTGCTCTCAACTTGCCACAATGTGAGGCGCTTCAATAAGGGTGTATGACCTACCGGGGGAGGGAACAGGGTGACTTGTAACCTCTAGGACCGTGCTCTCAACTTGCCACAATGTGAGGCGCTTCAATAAGGGTGTATGACCTACCGGGGGAGGGAACAGGGTGACTTATAACCCCTAGGACCGTGCTCTCAACTTGCCACAATGTGAGGCGCTTCAATAAGGGTGTATGACCTACCGGGGGAGGGAACAGGGTGACTTAACACCTCTAGGATCGTGCTCTCAACTTGCCACAATGTGAGGCGCTTCAATAAGTGTGTATGACCTACCGGGGGAGAAAACAGGGTGACTTATAACCTCTAGGACCGTGCTCTCAACTTGCCACAATGTGAGGCGCTTCGATAAGGGTGTATGACCTACCGGGGAGGGAAGAGGGTGACTTATAACCCCTAGGACCGTGCTCTCAACTTGCCACAATGTGAGGCGCTTCAATAAGGGTGTATGACCTACCGGGGGAGGGAACAGGGTGACTTATAACCTCTAGGACCGTGCTCTCAACTTGACACAATGTGAGGCGCTTCAATAAGGGTGTATGACCTACCGAGGGAGGGAACAGGGTGACTTATAACCCCTAAGACCGTGCTCTCAACTTGCCACAATGTGAGGCGCTTCAATAAGGGTGTATGACCTACCGAGGGAGGGAACAGGGTGACTTATAACCTCTAGGACCGTGCTCTCAACTTGCCACAATGTGAGGCGCTTCAATAAGGGTGTATGACCTACCGGGGGAGGGAACAGGGTGACTTATAACCCCTAGGACCGTGCTCTCAACTTGCCACAATGTGAGGCGCTTCAATAAGGGTGTATGACCTACCGGGGGAGGGAACAGGGTGACTTATAGCCCCTAGGACCGTGCTCTCAACTTGCCACAATGTGAGGCGCTTCAATAAGGGTGTATGACCTACCGGGGGAGGGAACAGGGTGACTTATAACCTCTAGGACCGTGCTCTCAACTTGCCACAATGTGAGGCGCTTCAATAAGGGTGTATGACCTACCGGGGGAGGGAACAGGGTGACTTATAACATCTAGGACCGTGCTCTCAACTTGCCACAATGTGAGGCGCTTCAATAAGGGTGTATGACCTACCGGGGGAGGGAACAGGGTGACTTATAACCCCTAGGACCGTGCTCTCAACTTGCCACAATGTGAGGCGCTTCAATAAGGGTGTATGACCTACCGGGGGAGGGAACAGGGTGACTTAACACCTCTAGGATCGTGCTCTCAACTTGCCACAATGTGAGGCGCTTCAATAAGGGTGTATGACCTACCGGGGGAGGGAACAGGGTGACTTATAACCTCTAGGACCGTGCTCTCAACTTGCCACAATGTGAGGCGCTTCGATAAGGGTGTATGACCTACCGGGGGAGGGAACAGGGTGACTTATAACCCCTAGGACCGTGCTCTCAACTTGCCACAATGTGAGGCGCTTCAATAAGGGTGTATGACCTACCGGGGGAGGGAACAGGGTGACTTAACCTCTAGGACCGTGCTCTCAACTTGCCACAATGTGAGGCGCTTCAATAAGGGTGTATGACCTACCGGGGGAGGGAACAGGGTGACTTATAACCTCTAGGACCGTGCTCTCAACTTACCACAATGTGAGCGCTTCAATAAGGGTGTATGACCTACCGGGGGAGGGAACAGGGTGTCTTATAACCCCTAGGACCGTGCTCTCAACTTGCCACAATGTGAGGCGCTTCAATAAGGGTGTATGACCTACCGGGGGAGGGAACAGGGTGACTTATAACCTCTAGGACCGTGCTCTCAACTTGCCACAATGTGAGGCGCTTCAATAAGGGTGTATGACCTACCGGGGGAGGGAACAGGGTGACTTAACACCTCTAGGATCGTGCTCTCAACTTGCCACAATGTGAGGCGCTTCAATAAGGGTGTATGACCTACCGGGGGAGGGAACAGGGTGACTTATAACCTCTAGGACCGTGCTCTCAACTTGCCACAATGTGAGGCGCTTCGATAAGGGTGTATGACCTACCGGGGGAGGGAACAGGGTGACTTATAACCCCTAGGACCGTGCTCTCAACTTGCCACAATGTGAGGCGCTTCAATAAGGGTGTATGACCTACCGGGGGAGGGAACAGGGTGACTTAACCTCTAGGACCGTGCTCTCAACTTGCCACAATGTGAGGCGCTTCAATAAGGGTGTATGACCTACCGGGGGAGGGAACAGGGTGACTTATAACCTCTAGGACCGTGCTCTCAACTTGCCACAATGTGAGGCGCTTCAATAAGGGTGTATGACCTACCGGGGGAGGGAACAGGGTGACTTATAACCCCTAGGACCGTGCTCTCAACTTGCCACAATGTGAGGCGCTTCAATAAGGGTGTATGACCTACCGGGGGAGGGAACAAGGTGACTTATAACCTCTAGGACCGTGCTCTCTGCTTGCCACAATGTGAGGCGCTTCAATAAGGGTGTATGACCTACTGGGGGAGGGAACAGGGTGACTTATAACCCCTAGGACCGTGCTCTCAACTTGCCACAATGTGAGGCGCTTCAATAAGGGTGTATGACCTACCGGGGGAGGGAACAGGGTGACTTATAACCTCTGGGACCGTGCTCTCAACTTGCCACAATGTGAGGCGCTTCAATAAGGGTGTATGACCTACCGGGGGAGGGAACAGGGTGACTTATAACCCCTAGGACCGTGCTCTCAACTTGCCACAATGTGAGGCGCTTCAATAAGGGTGTATGACCTACCGAGGGAGGGAACAGGGTGACTTATAACCTCTAGGACCGTGCTCTCAACTTGCCACAATGTGAGGCGCTTCAATAAGGGTGTATGACCTACCGGGGGAGGGAACAGGGTGACTTATAACCTCTAGGACCGTGCTCTCAACTTGCCACAATGTGAGGCGCTTCAATAAGGGTGTATGACCTACCGGGGGAGGGAACAGGGTGACTTTTAACCCCTAGGACCGTGCTCTCAACTTGCCACAATGTGAGGCGCTTCAATAAGGCTTAACGTCCATAAACTTGTTACAAACAAGCCTCTCTCGCTTTATCAAATTCCTGTCACGGAAAATTAGGTTGATCCCCCTTATTGACGTCGCGTACTGATATAACTTAGAGTGAATTTCATGAACAGAAGTTTTACGTCTCAAATAAAGAAATTCTATTTACAACTATACTTTGATACACTTCTGACATATATTTACATATTCATAAAAAGTTACTTAAGCTTAGAAATACTTATGAATACAATGTTTAAAGACGGCTCAGTAAGTTAAAACGCATGTTCTCCAAAGGAATTATTTAAAAATTGTTCCCTAGTAACATATTGTAAAACAAATATTCTGGCTTACATGTGTTTTATTTAAAACATATATTGTGTTTGTCTTTTTCCATTTTCATATACAAGTGCTTAAAAAACACATTACTACTTTAAAAAACACTAAACAGGCTGGTTAAATCTGTGTCGTATACGATGCGGATCAAAACACAGAAAAGATTCCTCGTATAACAATGCTAGTAAATGTATTTTTGTTTTAACATACGTAAGTACGGTAAACTACTAGTACAACGTGAAATCTTACTTAGTATAACGCGAAATCGTACTTAGTTCAGTAAACTACTTAGTACAACGCAATATCACACTTAGGCCTAGATCTTGGTTAAAATATTTTTAAAAAACTTTCTAAATCAGATTAACTAATATCGAATAATTGTTCGGCACGATTGTAGAAGTAATGCCGGCGCACTCAAAGGCTTAAGTCAATATTTTCGCGGCAAAACCTGTTTAAGACGGACACCGGCAAACTCGGGAATAATCCACTTGGTTAATTTTCATCGTACCTTTATCTATCACTTTCTCTTTGAAGGAAATCGCATCAAAACTTTCCTCCACTGAAATATTCGTCGGCCTAATTGTATTTGTGATTAGAGAATTAGTTTTTGATGACACGCAATGGCGTAAACAAAACTTTTTGGGCTTGTTTGAACCGTTGTTGGTGAGTCATAACTTAAAACTAAAATTATCAAAACAATATTACAGGCAGGATGATTAA
This sequence comes from Allygus modestus, assembly GCA_963675035.1. NCBI lineage: Eukaryota > Metazoa > Arthropoda > Insecta > Hemiptera > Cicadellidae > Allygus > Allygus modestus. The sequence goes on along the minus strand of OY776113.1, from coordinate 34,897,309 downwards.
GTTACAAAAGAATTTGGTACAGAGTTACAAAACCAACCAGTCTGTCATCGTTACACAAAACAAATAGAATTTTAACGATATATAGTTATCTATGGTTAATTACCATTTACAAATTATGAATTAAGAACTAACCGTTAAGAAAAAAACAGCTTTCTACGAGTTCTCAGTATTGGTAATTATTATACAAGCTTAACGAAATAAGTATTACAATACTATTAACGTGCTTACACTTTACTTGTACACGTTAACACCATGAATCTACACAGTGTATTTACAGTTTTTCTATTTGAATTTAGTACATATATTTTAAGAGTATAAAGGCATATTTTATTAAATCGGGCGCCTTCTTACAACTATTCCATAAAGCGTATTCCAGGCTACGTATATTGCATGTTAGCGATTCTATGGAAAGCAATTATGTTTATTAAATCTATATCTATAAAATAAGAAAACCCGATAATCTCCCAGGCCAATCGTCTACACCTAATTCTACGAAATTTGGCACGGATACTCTTTCCATAACGTTGCCACTATTATAAGAAGGGATTTTAAGAAATGTCCAAAGTGCTCCTCCCCACGGGTGGTAAAAGTTCAAGTCCTGTGTTATTCTTATGGGCATTCACATTAGTTTGAGCTGGTGTGAATTCAAACGGCTGATCATGATTCGTACCAGTTCCACGGGTTAACCACAGAATGCAGCACACTCAACTGTTGTGAAACCGGGTACAATGGCAGCTAGTTTACATAGGTATAAAAAATATATCGAACAAGTTTAAATTTGTTTAGTGTGTTAAAAACCAAGACTACTTAAAGATTTGTAAAACATATACATCATATTCAAGCATTACAGATTTGTAAAACATATACATCATATTCAAGCATTAAAGATTTGTAAAACATATACATCATATTCAAGCATTACAGATTTGTAAAACATATACATCATATTCAAGATTAAGGATGCAAAGTCAATTATTGTTGAGGTTGAAACCACTTAAATAACCACTTTTTGTGGAAACAGGAGAGTGGAACATATTTAAACTATATTCGGTTTGTTTTCCATATATACTTTAAACAGGATAAATAAAATAGTCTTACAACACTATAAAGTATATTTACACTTATACTGTACTTACATACAAGACGGGTAAAATATACATAAAAGATGGTACAAGGCGATCGATTTAAACTAGTTACACCGGTCATCATCAGGCCAAATCAGAGAATGTTCTCAGATGGGGCCTCCTGATGATGATGACCGGTGTAACTGGTTGAAATCGATCGCCTTGTACCATCTTTTATGTATATTTTACCCGTCTTGTATGTAAGTACAGTATAAGTGTAAATATACTTTGTAGTGTTGTAAGACATATTTTATTTACCCTGTTTATTTGTAACAACACGTATCATGCTACTAAAGACATTATATACTTATACTACTATACTATAAGTATATTATATTATTATATACAATATTATTATACTTTATATGTTTTAAAACAATTTAGTTATAAAAATCGGGCTGGTTAGTCCTAAGCTTATGGTATTTCGATTTAAGGGTCAGGGGATTTAAGGGTCAGGGGTTTTAAGGGTCAGGGGATTTAAGGTTCAGTCGATAGCAGAAGGAGTTTCCTTGCTGCGAAACGTAGAGTGGTTTTGAACACTGGAAGCAACAGGAAAACAAACCCATCGCTCTCATGAGTGATAAAAACACAGTACGAGTGTATACGGTAACTCGCTTCGCTCGCTGAGAGCTTCGCCCCCAGACCTCCGCTTGGGGTCGATCCAGTTGTTACTATAACTTAATGTCCCTTCATAATTTGTTTATATAGTATACTATTTTGATCCATTTAAGAGTATCCACTCTAGATGTTATCTTTGTTCAACTGTCCCATCATTTATCACTCTCCCACGTGAAAGTTACATTGACAGTTTACTGGATATTTTGCTTCAGCCGTTATGATTCTTTTGTTTTAATTTGAAACTCCTTAAGCCCAAAGTTAAATTTCAGTTTTCAAGGTAAAAATCAGAGACTTGAAAATTGAAACTTTTGACAACTTTCCCAGGAGTTTCTAGGTACAAGCTACCTGCATGCAAAATTTCACGTTTCTACCTCATCTAGAAGTAGTCTAGAATTAGTATACGTGAGTAATTTAAACATCGGGTTGTATAGTTATTTAGATAGACTATCGATTTCAAAGCTACACTAAAACACAACCTGATAATGTTCCAAATTACAGTCGAGTTCTTCATACTCCCGGCCGGCTGATACTGCGGCGCTTCGGCACAAGGTGAGGTAAACCCGACTGTAGTGTGGCCTTTGGCGAGAGTGTCACTTTTTCACCGCGACGGCCGCCCACTGACCGCCACTTTGCCGCACTTAGGAAATGAGTTTCATGCGTGTCCCAGTCCCATAAAGGCATGCCTCTACTTCGTGTATATGATAATGCGCCAGTCCAAAAAAATACTTTATGCACCCATGCTGAGATAGTCATCTATATAGCCGGTGACCGTTTTTAATTGGAAATTATGGATTGCATCAGTTTCTTTTCACGCTGTTACTACTATGCCTGTCCCACTACAGAATACAGTATTCTCCCACTGTTGGGATAGTATTGACCCTATTATTTCTTGTTTGCTCGCATCAACGTCAGCGCCATTTTTTAAGTGAAGAAAGTTGGCTCAAAACCCCGATGGTTTCATTACTATCGAAGATTGTAATTTTCTTCACAGAACAGTTAAACATTTAAGTCTGATAGAGTATTAAAACAAATCCGCTCAAACGACTTCGCTACCCCAACTTTCATACAGTAACACAATTATGTTTGTAATTAACTATCTCGGTATATAACTTTCCGAATACAATATACAACTTTTATGGTTTCAGCTCTCCCTTATCACTAATATCAAATGTATTTAAAACTAAAATAAATATTAATCGATAGAGAGAATTGAGAGAAAACTTAAAAAATAAAAAAACAAAATATTTGAAAAGCGAACAAACGAATCCGTTATCACTATACGGAAAAGGAACTGTATGCAAACCGAAACAATAATAGAGTAAAATAAGAGTTCTCAGTAAGATTCAATTTCTCAATAAATCCGAGCGTCTTTCAATGCAATTCCATTTTAACGGAGAAACGCCGAGATAAAATACCTGTCTGAAAACAATTGTGAGGGAAGCCAGCTCGCAGCTCGCGAGTTTGTCACTGCGCGAGTCTTGTTCAAAAATCTGGTTCAAGCAATCCCGAAGAACCGAGGACACGTTCCCTTAAACTGACAGTTAAACATATTTACAGCTACGATATTGTATCCATGTGATAGTAACTGTATCAGGAAACTGCCACATACTTTCTCACGTTTAGGCAAATTTTAATCAATAAATTACTTCAGATTTACTAAATATAGAACATAAAGTATCGTAGCATGTATAGAAAATCGTCTTATGACTCTACAGGAAAAGGCTTTCTTATAAACTATTATAAATAAATATTCACCCAAATCCCCATGATTCCCCAAAAGATTATACGGTAACATCGGACAACGTACTGAGTTTAACAGCTAAATAAAAATAACAATTTTCTCCATAACGTTTAGTCTTGGCATAGTAAGTGAATTTTATTTAAATTTTTATTATTTAATTTTGTTTACGTAGAACCAACGTTAAGACAATGAATAAATTATAAGGTATATGTTTGAATATGGCAGAACAACAAATTCATCTCGAGAATGAGCCGACGGCATCGCGGGGAATCAAGGGTATCTAATAACAGAAAGGATTCTAATAAATGAACAGAGAGGAAATCCTTATGAAAGGAGATGAAAAGGGATGATGCGACAGGTGGCGACTAGGCTAACAGCCCAGAGCCCGCCCCTGGCCCGCCTAAACGAGTTAAAATGTTGTTAAACATATTGCTAGAATACTACAGCGAACCGTTGGTAGGGTAGGAACTATATTGCTGTGATGGATTTAATACCATGAACCGATGCATGATGCGATTTTATGGCAGTTAAGCTCGAAGCGAAATAGTAGAAACAGTTTCGATGCTCGGTTGGCCCGTTAGCGAATTCAACGTCGAAACCTTAAACGCAAGAAGCCTGATGCAGAAGACTCAAAGGAAAAAACATGTATAGTAAAGTAAGTCTGTAGATCTTAAATCAATTTAATGGAACATTTAACAGCAGATAATAGTAACAAAACACGTTCAGAAGCTATAGAACAGCGCGTTTTTAAGCTAACTTCTAGAATTGCATCACAATATAAGCTAACCTAATAGGACTGAATGAGCTGGCTAATCAGAAAATAAATGTTTGCTCGAATTCGAGCAACTGTATTCGCTTGTATTCTTAAATAATATTTCTTAGATATGAGGAATATGCCCTTACAAACAATTTATTTATTACATTGATTATTAGAAGAAAAAAACTGGAAGTACGAAAACTAACAGTACTTAATACATGTAATAAAATGTAATGAAGCCTGAAACTGTATGTTATAATTTGAAACAAATCAATAAAAACAAAATAAGAGAACAACAAAGGAACTTATTAAATAAAAAAGAGTTAAAAGAACAAAACATAGTTGTTGTTACTCTTGCAAGGACATAACAAGCGATAACGAGTACTGTCTTCTTTCTTCTCTTTGTACCGAAGAAATGGAGATACAAGTTGATGGCTACATTCTGTAGTATCTATCTCACATTTATTTTGCCCAGTCAAAGAAGGGCAAACCTGTTACCTGTTACCTGGCCCTGAAATCTACCAGTGTTGTAAATTATTCCTATGAAGCAGAATTGTTGGCAGATGGTATAACATATTCAGAAATGTCTTTTTACCAAGTTCCCGGTTTTGCTCCACGTGCTTCTTCTCACCCCCAAAAAATCATAAAATAAAAGCTTTTACAAAACTTTTGGTTTTATATCTCTCACTATAAATCAAATAAAATTAAACTCGGTATTGTCTTGTTCCTTAATAAAATGTTGATAACAACTGTTGAGTAGACTCTTGTGGCCAACCCACTCAATCTCTCACAAGTTTAACAAAAACGACCAATTTCATAAATTTGTTTGGGGGGGAATTTTAGTTTTGTTATAACGTTAATAAACGTTAAAATATTGGAATGGTCCTCGGGAAAAAAGGAGGCAAGTCAATTTGTTCTAATTTTTCAGGAACGAAGTTTTTAACCTCAAACCTTTTCTACCAAATTTAATTTTTAGTCAATCCTTTTGAAATTGTTGCTTATTATACTTAATACACTAACAGGTTTTTACGTGAACTTATATTAAGAAATAATATATAAATATCACTATAGTAACTTCAATTTTTTTATGGAAAAAGGGTGCAAGTCATAAATGGGGGAAAGTCACGACACGTGTCTTGGTTTTCTCAAACTAAGGCCGAGTTCCTGTTCAAAATTTCACCCATATGAATAACGTGGGGAAATTTGAGGACTTTATAATTTATATCATTAAACAAACTTAAAGGGAGAAAATGATAAATCTGACAATTGGGGAATATCGGAGTGTTTCAGCTACAAATTGGTACAAATTCCATGACCACACACGTTGCCTGGTTTTCTCAAACTAAGGCCAAGTTCAATATAAAAACAACATTATAAAAACATTATAAACACATTATAAAACTATCAATATAAAAAACCAAATATACTCAGAGCTAATTACTAATATTTATTATATTAGCTAAGGGGCAATTAAAATGTGCACGTTTTAAAGATAGGCACGTAGTCTTTGGTATCTAACCTTTCTTTGGCTACAAATGTGGCAGGTTGGTTAGGTTGAAACCTAGTTTTAAAATATACTTCATATTAGGTTATCTAAAGTAATATATTAGGAATGAAATTGTTATTTTGGATGCTTTGGGATGAACAAAGGTTTGTTACACCAGGGTAACACCGCAAGCAGATCGTGTTTTGGGGTGAATAAAAGCGTGTTACCCCAGTGTAACACTATGCAGCATGAGAGTAAATCATAAATTACTGAATTTTTACCCTCACTCCAATTATTTTCTGTTTATTTTAAATTATATATTGCAACATTTAGCTGATAAAACCCCCAATACCATTTTCATCGAAATCAGCATCAAAGCAAGTGCTGACGAGGTGGGTGTGTAATGTGTGTCAGACACCACTGTGCTATCAAAGCAACAAAAAACTGTTTCAGGGATTTCCACAAAAAAAAAGTGAAACCAAAACGAAAAACAAGACTGATGATGACTGTAGTTTTAAAAAACAGTCTGATGACTGAAAATAAGACTGTTGTGTTTTTTAAAATCCTAAAGTCTTTCCATTCTTATACAGTTTGTATAAATCCTTTTTCATTGTTAATACTTTTAATCTTTATTAATAGTTTACTGTTTTTAAGCAAATTTTACCAATAAATGGTTATTTGTTCAGTTACAATTGTTATTACACAATCTTATCCCTCAAAAAACTATTTTTCAATGCATTTTTAGCATTTAGTGTTTCAATAAATAGTTCGGGTTCTCCACGGCGTTGCAAATATGTAACACCATCTTATCAGGAAATGATAAGGGAAATCAATTTAAAATATGCTTCTTTTTACAAGTTAAAGAGTATACAATCATAATTCAATTAAATAATATCAAATTAACTAGGTAACACTTGTGTGCAGCTTGGGGTCACCAAAGGGTCAATTTTACGTGCAGGAAAGAGTTAAACAATTCACTACAGCACACAAAGCACTAACATAACCTCATTAACAGGAATTATACTACACAACTGAAAATAACACACGAAAGTGTAACAAAAACAACGGCTGTGATCAGTGCTGCCAACTGACTATACCCTTATTCCCCTAGTTACACGTTGACTTCCCTCCTTTTTCCCGTGGACGGCATATTTTTAAACCGCTGTAAATCTGAGACTATCCCCTTTCCTTCCATGACACAAAAACAGATAAAAACAGCTTGTTGAGACCTATCCACAACTGTAATAACGTGAAAGTTGTTTATTCTTCACTTACCTCCTTTTTTCCTTGGACCCTTCCTGGAAAATACTTTGTTTAAGGTGTATAACATTTCTTCCTAAACATATTAAAATACATAAGTAAAGGATTATTTTAAAATTGTGTAGGAAAATCTATAGTTAACCGATAAAGCGCTGTGATACTGGCGCCCTATCACGGCCCCATACCAACGATTTGGGGGATATTTCATGCGGCCTGAAAAACCAGATTACGTTAGAGTAAATGGTTTGAAATCTTCAGATCAATAAACAAAATCTGAAACTGGTAAACATTTTGGTGTAGTCTGTTTCCGCCTTCAATATTAATATAATACATTTAACTTGACACAGGTCTTGACGCAGGTCTTAATAATAAATTATAAAACCGTAACTATTTCATAAGACTCTTAACATGAACGAATATTTTAAGAAAACTCGCTAACTTTTGTTAAGAAAAATTATTTTTATCCTGTACTCATACAAAAAAAGACAGTTCTTAATTGAAGTCTAGACACTAAAATATTCTGCGATTTGTATTATTCTGCATGAACGAATTTCTCCTGTCTGAAGGACTCGACAATTGGACAAAGATAACAAGACGATCCCCTGCAGAAAGTCTGCGTGAACATAAATATCAACATTTCTTTTATCAAATTGTATTTTGTTTTCAGCATTTAAATATTACCCCCGTCGTAGCAAACCTGCTACTGAGCGAATTCCCAATGCAAAGGCCTATTTATGTACCATACTACCACATGAAGCCAATTAGATTCCTTAAAATATTATTCATTAGTAAGCTAGTCACACAATTTAATTTAATTAAATTAATTAAATTTAATTAAATTAAATTAAATTAATTAATTAATTAAATTTTTTTTAAATTTAATTTTAAATTTAATTTAAATTGGATTAAGACTCACTATGAGTATTATGAGAGACGTTTCATTTTAGATGTAACGGACATTTGGTCACCCTAACGTGAGAGCACCGAACACCTGCAATGTTCAACGGGTGTTTTGAGAGACGATTGTGTTTTTATGTGACGGACATTTGGTCACCTTAACGTGAGAGCATCAAACACCTGCAATGTGCAACGAGTGTTTCCCTTTAATCCGCCCTTTGTATGGCAACCCAACCCCATTTCCGTTTAAATATATTCTTTCTGAGACCGAAATCATTCGTTACAAAAGTTCGCGCTCTCGGTGACAATAAATATCTCCCTCCAGATCTTTCCCCACTGCCTTTATCAAGAGTTCCGTTCTGTATAAATTACAAGTTTCACCCGATATATCGAACAATTTAAACTTTCCGTTTTGAAGGAGTGGAACTTTTTATCTTATTATCACACGAATACAATAGTATATAGTGAGATTTATTTTAGTTCTTTTTCAAACATTTGCATTAGTGCTGGCCGCGGGAATATTGACCACATGTAGAGTTCGGCAGTTTAGCAAGCTCGAACGAAATGTTAGAATGTGTTATCGACACATAACAACTCCAGGTGAGGCAACATCGAGTAAAATATCCTTCTAAAAATGTATTTGCTGTTTAAATTATTATCATGTATTATTATTCCTCAGTATTTTTAGAAATAATTGGGATGGCAAAATACTGAATTAAATTCGTTACTGGTAATGAGTTTATGTTATTTAAGAAATTATTGTGGACATTTTCCATCACAAAATGAGAAGACAATTGAACGCCTGGCTTTTGTGTTTGGTTTGATATGGTCTTTAATTACTTTTATTTTGAATGCTTTTATTGTTCTCTGTTTTAGTTGTTTTGCGCTTTTTCCTGACTGGATTGTGCCACTAATCTTGTTATAGGTGTCCTTCTCACCTGAAGAACAGACTCCATATCCCGAAACGTCGTGCATTTTTTTCATTTACTGATGGCAAATGTCCGCAATAATTTTGTAAATAACTGTTATTCAGGTTGTCATATCAGATATATTGAAGCCCTCAAGCGTGTTCGCAAACTGATTATATAGGCATGACTTCGGTATGTTTGTGACGCTTAAAAGTTTTAAATGGTAGATTCAACTAGACAGGGTGAAACAGAAAAATCACACCGCGTTTCGGTATCTGATAACAACCGAAGTTCCTGACGTGCATTTCCGGTTTTCATGACAAATGAAACCGTGATGATTGTGTTAGTTTTGTCGTCACGTCGCCGGGCCGCTCCCTCTGTGCCTCTGGTGAACGGATTGATATCATACAAAAAAAATGTTTGGTTCTATGACATATACCGCGTTTAGGAGACCATATGTAAAAACTTAAATACCGCATTTTCAGAAAATTATTGCCACAGTACCGCAAAAACACCGAACTGTTAAAGTGCTATTAATTAAACATTACTAAGTTTGTATTGTGAGTCGTATTAATCGAGTTACTAAAAAATGTTATGGAGATATCGCATTTTTTAATAATTACGAAGCTTGTAGAGTCTTTCATTACAAATATATATTATTTCGGTGTAGTCTTAACTCTCAAACCCGTCTTAATACAAATTTAATTTTACAATAAAGTATAAAACAAGAATGGGGAGTAGATCGCAGAGTGGTATTTGTTCCAATCGATGCCCCCTTAAAGCGCTTCGAGTTCGGCAAAATACAAAGTGTGCAGCTGTTTACTGCTAAACCCGTTTAGTAATTGCTTTCGAGTAATGAAAGGTGCTCCTAGGTTTTAATTACGGTCCGATGTGAAGGGCGCGGCGTTGTTCAAATAGTGATATGCAACTGAAATGGTGAACTATGTGACCGAGTTTTATGCGACTTTAATTTTTAGTTGTATACAGTCTAAAATTACTTTCTTCGTCATAACGCAACCGAGGAAAACAGTTCGAATACCGGTGTGACTAAAATTGGGTTTTGTGAGCTAACAAAACGACTACTTTTCTAGGAATCGGTTGGGGAAACGTTTGAATCGTGGGTCTTGTGGGCTAACAAAACGACCACTTTTCTAGGAATCGGTTGGGGAAACGTTTGAATCGTGAGTCTTGTGGGCTAACAAAACGACTACTTTTCTAGGAATCGGTTGGGGAAACGTTTGAATCGTGGGTCTTGTGGGCTAACAAAACGACCACTTTTCTAGGAATCGGTTGGGGAAACGTTTGAATCGTGGGTCTTGTGGGCTAACAAAACGACTACTTTTCTAGGAATCGGTTGGGGAAACGTTTGAATCGTGGGTCTTGTGGGCTAACAAAACGACTACTTTTCTAGGAATCGGTTGGGGAAACGTTTGAATCGTGGGTCTTGTGGGCTAACAAAACGACCACTTTTCTAGGAATCGGTTGGGGAAACGTTTGAATCGTGGGTCTTGTGGGCTAACAAAACGACCACTTTTCTAGGAATCGGTTGGGGAAACGTTTGAATCGTGGGTCTTGTGGGCTAACAAAACGACCACTTTTCTAGGAATCGGTTGGGGAAACGTTTGAATCGTGGGTCTTGTGGGCTAACAAAACGACCACTTTTCTAGGAATCGGTTGGGGAAACGTTTGAATCGTGGGTCTTGTGGGCTAACAAAACGACCACTTTTCTAGGAATCGGTTGGGGAAACGTTTGAATCGTGGGTCTTGTGGGCTAACAAAACGACCACTTTTCTAGGAATCGGTTGGGGAAACGTTTGAATCGGTTTGAATAACTTTTGAATCAGTTTACAAAACGTTTACAATTAGTTTGTATAACATTTAAATCTGATTTGACAAAATCAACACGCACGTAAGTTGACAGATCGTTTCCACTATCCCGATGGGACATAGGTGTAAATACGTTTTAAAATTCACGTTCGTACAATTTGCCTACCGTTTTCGTTAGTTGTGATGGTTGTAAGGAACTGTAAATTATTTTCAAGAATTTATGTTCCTTATGGCTTCACACTTTGATTTAAAACATGTAGTCATGATTTTGAATGGAGAGATGATCTGATACTTCGGTCTCGCAATTCCTGAAGAACCGACTACAATACGAGTTGGCCTAATCTCCTCTGTAAGCATCAGACAGACTTGTAACATGATTACCAAAATCGATGAAGAATTCATATAATTAACAGGGGTGAATGAGCAGAAGAAAATGATTCAACGACTACTACTGTATAATCATTTCCTACTAGTAACTAAATTATGGGCCTCTTTTAGCGGCTTGAATTTGAAAATTGTACTTAAAATACGTCCTTTTAAAAAAATGTGTGTTGACAAAAGTTCATTAGCCTCAGTTTACGAACATCGACCCGTGTTTAGACATTTTCTATAAAAAGCCAACAAGCAAGACCTAATTTGAAGTAAATATATAAAAACCCCTTATCTAACGGAGTTCGGCACGAATCGAAACTATTAATGGAACAGACAAACGGAGTTCGGCACGAATCGAAACTATTAATGGAACAGACAAACGATATTAAAATGTTCGACGATTGTTTTTAATAAAGTAGGACGAAAAGGTTGACGGGTTGACAATCAAGGCGGGAACAAGGTCTGGGGATACACGGGTTGGCACTCTGCCGCGCTGGTCGTATAGAGTACACCCTACATGCATTAGCAGAAATGTCGCTATGTCACGACTGATACCTAGCCGTGTCAAAACTTTCATTATATTCTAGCCCGAGTTTCTCAGTTAAGTGTTCGAGTTTATAACACGCGCCCTTTAACAATCCCTTTGTGCGATTTACTTTACACACCGTATTCCAAGTCAATAAATAAATTACGTTAGCGGAACTAAATTACTAAGTTCTTTGTAGTTTGTATTTTAACTAAGTATAAATTTCCTTAAGAGGGGGGACCAGTCCTCTGTGTCTAACTGCTTCTCCCATAAGACGAATCTTAACTTTCAAACTCTGTCCCTCTTTAACCGATTATCCGAAATTGATGAATAATGGTATGATAATGGTGAATAATCGATGATATGGTTAATTTTAAAGATATCAAATATAGCTAGCGATATCAGTGAGCAAAATTTCGATATCACAAAATAGTTCACCCATAAAATCCGTAAATACTGAATGTTTAGGAAATTATGATCCATTATTATTGAAAACAAAATTTCTCTCAATGAAATCGTTAGGTATATATTTGCTCTCTAAAATGAGCCATAAATCAAAGATATTAGATAATACGTCGAGGCCTTATGGGGAAGCAGGTAGAAACGCGAAAAGTTTTGCGACAGGTGCGCTTTTTTAAATACATACTTTCAATTTTAAAAACGACGCAGAATGATACTTTACAATTAAGGAGATCGGTTGGTTACAAACTGATTTCCGACAACGACCGGCCACTAAGTACAAAGTTGGAGAAAAATTTACTATCTCAAATTGTAGGGAAATGCCTCTCTTAAAACCACGATTGTGACAATTGCAAAATACAAACTACAAAATTACAATTCCTGATGATTAACATAGGGGAATGTTTTGAAATATTAACATTTTGATCATCTCTAATAAATAGATGTAGTATTATTATATAAACATAATTTTCAAAATCTACGATAAAACATTAGTGAGCGCAAGACCCCAACTAGTGCGAGTACGATTAAGTGAAGGGGCCTGACAAAGACAGGCCTGATGGGCCAGAAACCTTAAGTGACTCGATCAATCTGACATTTGCATCAATACGATTCCTCGGTAAAGGCGACTGCCTTCGTCACGCCACGCCAGATGCCTTTTCAATCTCTTTTAAAGGTAAATTCGGAAAGTTTCACATTTTCAGTACGGCGAATTTTTTTCTTTGAGGGTCGGTCGCATATTATTTATTACATGTTTACAACTATAGAGGGAAATAAACATTCGTTTTTGAGGAAGAGAAAATTCATTAGTGAACAAAATATTAGTGATACAAATTGTTATTTATGTTGGTTTTGTAAATCTCTAAAGCCAAATATATTTTTCATTCAGTAGTGCCGCTGGATGTACAGTTTTTGACCTAGGTCTAGCTTTTTAACGGCCTCTTTGTGAAACGGCTGTGATTGTCTTTAAAAAACTATATAATAACACTCTTAACTGTGGTTCTTCCTTTTGTTTGTAAACAGAATAAATGAGTCCAAGGAGAGAAAAGTTGTAACTAAATACTCTTTCGCATAAAACGTAGTTGGTAGGGCTTAAATCCGAATTTCAGACTTGTTGTTGACACAAACATGAAAGAAGTAATGTATTCAAACCCAGAAGAAAGACAACCGAGCCATTAAAACTAAAACTATTTATTGTCAATAGCATTATTATACCGAGTTATGGGAGGGAAAGAATAGAGTCAAACGACAATCGAAAGAATCCCTTTCAAGTCGAGTATTTGGTAACCAATCACACAATCTTTGTGTCTAACCTTGGGGCTGCTCCTTTATTGCATAACTTATTATTTATACGGTGTGCCCTTTGGCAAGTTGTACGTAGCGATTCAGTTCAAGACTATTATTATAACCGATATTCCACAGCGATGCATCATCACTACTACTGCTGTAGATGCACCTCTACTATCTATATGATGCATCATTATAAACCTATTGGTAAACGTTTTCAAGAAATCAATTTCATGATTCTCTCGGAAATGTATTGCGATCTCTATCTCGGGATGGTGGTCAGGGTTGTCAAAGAGCACAATTAACGCGATATTTAATAAGGAATCAGATATTTGTGTACGGCCGATGTGTAAGAAAAACCCGTCCAAAGAGATCCGACCCCAAGGACTTAAAACCATCAACGAAAATTGTATTAAATAATTGCGTGGATCATTCAATCTGTTGATAAATTACACAGCACAGTAGCAAGAACAGTTGTGACAATCGTAAAGCAAATATAAAGAATACCGGTTTGACAACACAACACAAAGTTAACAACATATAATATCTTAAAAATCTCGTAACACGGGGAAACATTTCCTCGAACTGGAGCAACAGGTTTCATAACAGTACACGCTGCAGGGCGTAACAACCCCGACATCTGTGCAGGAGGAGGCGGTAGGTACTTTCTAAGGACATTCTCACACACGCCGCGCCGATCTGCAATAAGCCGCGACACCTGTCCTCTATGGGCCTAAGAAGGTGACCTGTTTCTCAGTGGCACTGTTTTGCTGCATTTGTGCTGTTATTTGTACAGCTTATCCATTTCACTTTGTAATATTTCATAAGAAAAGTAAATAGTAAAAATTCAAGATAAAAACTTAAAATATGTTAACGTTTACACTGTACTCACATTCAACATAACCTACATAACATATAGTGAGAGGCAATCGATTTCAACCAGTCACATCGATTATCGTCAGGCCCAATGAGAAAATATTCAAAGCCTTGTACCATCCTTTATGAATATCTACCGTCTTTTATTTGAGTACATATAAGTTTAAATATATTTTAATGTAACGTGAGACTTTTGTATTACATCTTGTAACTACACAAAGACGGAACATGCTAATACAATTATGTTTGAGGAAATAGGGCAGTTTGATTTTAATTTTAAGAAGATTTAAGTCAACTCTGGCCCTCTTTCATGTGCAGAAGCATTAAAAATGAGCAATTAACATTCCTAAATTTTAAATTCTTCCAGGCATCTTACTTCTTTACATAAAAGCAAGAAATGTTGTTTTTATGTGTACGTTGCACATCTGTGTAAACTGTGTGGGTATGTTATACATAAATGTATAAATTAATTACAATGTAACTGTGTAGCAAATATAAATGTCACGCAAATACTTAAAAGTATAGGCCGATGTAAGCAAACCCCTTCATACGTATACGATCCCTCCATTCCATATACAATAAAAAATAAATCTTCGCTTACAAATCTAACACAGTGATAGTTACATTGGTTAAAAGCTGTTATCGTCCAAATAAACATGTTTATCCTAAACTAGGCGAATTTTACAAAATAACGAATAACTTTTTAATATTTTAGAACATTACAATACTCAGAAAAGTTACATAATTTAATTCACCACGTTAATAAGCTACTATATAACCGTGTACATAATTTAAAATTAAAAAGTATAACGTGTTTCAGAAACCTGTGGACTAGTAAACAGAAATGTATGCCTTTAAACGTGTATTTTAATTATGTTAAAAGTAAATAGAATGACATGGAACAATGACAATGCAGGAAAGACAAATGCAAACCCTGAGAACAAAGACTCCTCTCAAGCTAAAGTGCACTTAATCAAATAACGTAAAGGAAGCTAAATTCATATAAAATGCTTTGTGGCCCAGTCCACTTTGGTAGTTAAGCCTGCTCAACTGAATTGCGTTACCGTCAAGAAGGTTATTCCAGTACTAGTAAAATCCTAATCTGACAATACATGTTCTCTACAAACTAACTTAAGCTATTACTTTATTGAAACTTGTTGCCCATCTCAACGGCTTTACGGCGAACGCACATATGCGCTATGAAACGAAGTTTCCCTGGAATCCTTTGATCTAAATGCATACATGCTAATTTGTATTCAATAGAAGAAAATAATTTAAACGTTTTGAGTAGTGATACTATTGTGAACTCGAGTGTGGAAATATTCAATAGATACTGCATCGAGTGTTTTCATACAGATTTTTCATGAGTAATAGTTGTTACCTAACCGTATATGCGAAATGGTGGAATTCAGATTGAAGCTAATTGTTATTCTGTTCAATTTACTGTCGGTATGTGGTAACGTAACGTGGTCGGATAGTCCGACGTATACCGGTTGTACGACCACTTACAAACGAGCAGAGGTGAATAATTATATATTTTCTGGATGAATAAATACACGAGTAGTTTTAAATCATGTCTTCCGTTTTCATAATATTTTCTTCTCACTACTTACGGTATGTGATGAATTACGGCCAAACATGATGTAACATTCGCTTAGAGGTTTAACGTTCAAAACGCCCCACATGAAAGACGCCGCCTAACTGCCTAGCGTTGATAATGATAATAATAAACTGACGATACGTTCTAACTTGAGTCTCCATGAACGGATGAACGGATGTAGCTCTGAAAATGTAATTTGACAATAAAGAGATATTTTATTTTATTACATTAAAACAAACCTTTCGAGCTGTCTTAATAACAAACGGAAGATTGTATAAACACTTAAAATACCGTTTGTATTAAAACACATTTGATTTTCTTTGTTTACGATTTTTAATTTCTAATATGGCGTCTAGAGTGTTTAAAAGACATTAGACATTTTGAAAACTGAAGATAAAAAATTTATTGGAATTTAAAATTAAATCTGCATCAGAATGATAAGAATTGAAACAACATTATTTACTTCGTTTATTTTTTTGTGAATCCAAAGTACACATCTCGTAGCCTTATTTTGCTTCAACGAGCTATTGTACCATCATCCAAAACTGGAATAGAACCGAAAGTGGCCTACAAGGACAGAGATGCCTAGGGAGTGGCTCGCACCTCCTCACTCTCGGAATACATCATTATAATGTGTGCTGAATTTATTAAAAATTTATTCGAAGGGAAACAAATTCTGAAACGACGAAAATAATTTATAAGTTATTCGTTATTTTATAAACATAACACTAGAAATATGATTAACTTCATCGAGGTCGAAATAAAAGTGAAATATATTTGGGATGAAACCCGATTCAAAACGAGAGAAAGCGATGAAAGCGCGATTTTATAAAGGGGTGGGGGGGAGGAAGAGGGAGGTTCAAAAAGCTGATCCATCGGTCGTGGGGTCGGAGGGCAGAGAAAGTGTGACGAAGAACCAACGGGTCGATCGAGTTTTGCGCTGTTAAATGCAGACTACCGCGACGGGCAAAACATGGTAAAAGCGTCAGACACTTTGTCTGTTACTTGACAAATTTTGAAACGCGGTCAAAAGATTCTCGTCAAAACCTTTAGCGTGGGTGGGACTCGTTCAAACTGGTAAATGTTCATATTAGTAACCTACTGGTAAATCTTCAAACCGGTCTGTGATGCGAGTCGGTCAAACCAGTAGTGTTGGGCACCAAACCGTCTGTGTAGTCATCGCGACCGCTATTTCACTTAATCTGGTCGCATTAATTTCCTAGACTACACGGAATCACCCTAGACATCATGCGCTCTTGGAAAAGGAATATTTATAATTGTTATTCTTGTTTTAATTTGATTATTTTATTTTAATTTTATAAGTTATTGTGCATCGATTAAACAAAGGGTGCAAGAGGAAGGTGCAGGTCTTAGGCCCTTCGAGACAGTAACTTAAATTTACAGAGATACCCCAATATTTTACGCACCGTACGCAGATAAATTATTTTTTAAATAACTCGGGTTCGGTCTACCAACAAATATATAGCCGCGGCTGTTAAGTTAGGTTACTCTACTTATGAACAACTTATTTCCGATTTAACGATCAATTTAAATTTCATTCTGTGTCCTAAGTGCTGTAAAGGATTTTTCAACGTTTTTCCTGCTTGTCTTGTAATAAAACTAGACATTTTTCGCGTCCAAAATTAAAACACTCTTATCCAAACTCTAGATATCCAACAAAGTATTTGGTGACCTTTTATTTGGATTGACACAATAGTTTCCTAAATCTCTGATTCCTGTTAGTAAAATAATCCAACAATCGTGTCACGGCCGCTATTTGTTGAACCGTCCCGGATCAAAAGTTACCATTTTGAAAAATGTGTACTTCGGTCAAACCGGTAACGTTTTCCAATAGTAATGGATGATTATCTTTTACAATTGTACTAAGGTCGATGGTCCATCGACTACGGACTCTATAAAAATAATAAAAATAAGTCTGGAAGAAAAATAAATAGAAATACAATTACCATGGCCTATAGCTCTAGCCGCTGTGGAGCTCTCTCAATGGAAGCACGTTACGCGAGAGTTGTTATGCCGACCGGGCGGTGAAGCTCCTATTAAAATTCACAATAGGCCGCGGCGCCGCGCGCCGT
Source organism: Allygus modestus (assembly GCA_963675035.1). Lineage (NCBI taxonomy): Eukaryota > Metazoa > Arthropoda > Insecta > Hemiptera > Cicadellidae > Allygus > Allygus modestus. The sequence continues at coordinate 34,879,478 of OY776113.1, read as the reverse complement.
CGCGGCGTATGAGGCATCTACTGCGTTCCTGCCTAACTAATGAGGTACTCCCCCTCATACCTCATACCTCGTACTCACTACTCGCACTCCTTCTGATAGACGTGAAACAGCTAATTGTTAAATTCCTGTTCTCTTTAAGAGGTTGGTCGCCAATATTGGGGGAAATGTGCTTCCTGGAATGTGAGTTACGGGTTGTACGCTTTAACAAAATCTCAACGATCACACAATATAAATGAGACTCGAAGTTATTAGCTATACAGTTGAAAATTTATACAGCATTTTTACTGAAAGTTTAGCACCTAAGTAATGTTCAATTCGGACGAATTCGTGTGGTTGATGAAAAATAACTCTTAACCAAGTTGAATAGTTACTAGACCGGTCGTATATTTGAATGATCGAAGTTTTTTGTTTGGCATCATCAGCTAAATTAGTATGTTAAAAATAGAATGAATAACACCACACTGATGACCTCTTAAAAGAAAATTATTAAGATTGAGGGGGTGAGAGAAGGGGTTTGCTATGTGCATGCATGTTACTGTTTCATACAAGGTGTTGTGTAGAGGGTGTTGGACCTTCGGGGAACATTGGTGACGAAGTGATTGTGGAGGGGATGAAAGAAGGAAGCTTTCTGAGTGCGTGCATGTTGCAATACAAGGTGCTTTGTAGGGGATGTTGGAACTTCGGAGGGGGAACATTAGTGACAAGGTGATTGTAGAGGGGGTGGGAGAAGGGGGTTGCTGTGTAAGTGTCTGTTCCTGTCCAATCCAAGGTGTTTTGATCTTAAGACTCGGGGGGCATTAGTGACGAAGTGATTGTAGAGGGGGTGAGAGAAGAATGCTTGCCGTGTGCGTGTATGTTCCTGTCCAATACAAGGTGTTTTCTAGGGGATATTAAGACCAGCGAGAGAGCTCGCGCCCATAGAAGGGATAAACCAAAATTCGGTCCGGCCGGGCTCAAGGTCACATCTCAAAAGTGTAGGACTCGTCGCAGCGCTCAGTACAGCGTCTTATGGGTTATTGGCGACGCGTGCTCAGTTAAAAGAGGTTTACGGCGCGAGGAATTTTTTAAATTGTAAAATGGTTTTTAGAATCGCAGTACTAAATAAATTATTTACCTTTTGGTATTAAATTCAAATGTATTTAACCTCTAATTATGACGTTAAAACACATATAATTTTCAATATTAGTATACAAATCTTGATAATCACGTACTTTTTCTTAATTTTTATCGAACAAAATTAATTTACGACTCAATGGCTGCTATATTTGCTTTACTCGATACATTCCTCAATTTTTGGCAAGAAACCAAATTATATAACACCTTGTTTGTAAGGCTCTTGGAGAGGCTTAGTTTTGACTTTTTACATAAAAACATTGATCATATATTATTTTATTTATATTTTCGGTATAAATGTTTATTAACAACTAAGTATCCTTCGTATTCAAGTTCCTTGATATGTTCCTCTACTTTTAAAACCAAACATATTTTTATAGGATTGGTTATACAGTATTGCTGAAATAGAGGATTAGTTTTGGGTTTTTATATAAAAACATTTATTTATTAATTATTTTAATTTCATTTTTAGCTACAACAATTGATTTGCGATTAAGAAAGCCTTCGTATTTGGAGGGGAAAATGTTTTAGTAACAGATAGTTTAAAAGGAGGTGGGTTTTGTTTATATAAAAAGGCATCGTTATGTTTTCTTACTAACCTATTTTTATTTCATTATTGATTAAATCAAGTTTTTGCTTCAGGAGTAAAATATAATCACTAATCAGATATGTTTATCTTACCATATAATGTTTTATTCATTCCAACAAATAAGTCTCTTATTATTTACTGCCTAATTTACTTACTTACATATAAAATTATAAGATTCCTCATGAGCCTAAATACATGTCGATCACTGAATTTTCTATAACAATTGAAAGCTATGTTAAAAAACGGTAATCTCAATACAATATAGAGTTAAAAGTACATAATACATATTTTCTAGGTGAAGATCTAAGTAAAATGAGGAGCATTTAACTATGCTGGATGTGGTTGAACAGCGTGGAGCCGTGGTCCGCGACGGGCGGCGCCGGCGGGCGGCACGCGTGGAACTGGACATAGCGGTTATTTACATCGGATTATTGAACAAACTATAAGTTCTATCGAAAACTGTTTTGAATAAAAATGTAAGATCATCTAATTGTGGCAAAAACTTTCTCGGGATGATTGTTTCTACCTCAAAATAAAAAAAGTTCACCTTACTGACTTTTTTATGCTGTTATAACTTTCAAATATTTTCATTATTAAAAATTACACATAATTTTAAACTATAATATATTTATACTGTTGGATGCGGAAATTCATGCAGAAAAGGAATATATAAGTATCACTGTAGTTTTATTATTATTATTACGATGTACAGGAGCGTGTAAATAACAACGCGCTCACCGCTCGGGATTACTCAGTTTTGCCGAGTCCTCCACTTTTGGACCAGCCTGACAATGCGCGGACCGTTTTCTGTCCATTTGGCGAGCTCTCCATGGTTTCTACCTCGCTGGTCAAAACTTGGGAGGGAGGATTAGTGACGAGGTGATCGTGGAGGGGGTGAGATATGAATGCTTGCTGTGTGCGTGAATGTTCTTGTCCAATACAAGATGTTGTGTAGAGGGTGTTAGAACTTCGGGGGGCATTAGTGACGAGGTGATTGTGGAGGGGGTGAGAGATGTATCCTTGCTGTGTGCGTGTATGTTCTTGTCCAATACAAGATGTTGTGTAGAGGGTGTTGGAACTTCGGGAGGCATTAGTGACGAGGTGATTGTGAGGGGGTGAGAGATGTATGCTTGCTGTGTGCGTGTATGTTCTTGTCCAATACAAGATGTTGTGTAGAGGGTGTTAGAACTTCGGGGGGGCATTAGTGACGAGGTGATTGTGGAGGGGGTGAGAGATGAATGCTTGCTGTGTGCGTGTATGTTCTTGTCCAAAACAAGATGTTGTGTAGAGGGTGTTAGAACTTCGGGGGGCATTAGTGACGAGGTGATTGTGAAGGGAGTGAGAGATGAATGCTTGCTGTGTGCGTGAATGTTCTTGTCCAATACAAGATATTGTGTAGAGGGTGTTAGAACTTCGGGGGGCATTAGTGACGAGGTGATTGTGAAGGGGGTGAGAGATGAATGTTTGCTGTGTGCGTGAATGATCTTGTCCAATACAAGATGTTGTGTAGAGGGTGATAGAACTTCGGGGGGCATTAGTGACGAGGTGATTGTGGAGGGGGTGAGAGATGAATGCTTGCTGTGTGTGTGTATGTTCTTGTCCAATACAAGACGTTGTATAGAGGGTGTTAGAACTTGGGGAGGCATTAGTGACGAGGTGATTGTGAAGGGGGTGAAAGATGAATGGTTGCTGTGTGCGTGAATGTTCTTGTCCAATACAAGATATTGTGTAGAGGGTGTTAGAAACTTCGGGGGGCATTAGTGACGAGGTGATTGTGAAGGGGGTGAGAGATGAATGCTTGCTGTGTGCGTGAATGTTCTTGTCCAATACAAGATATTGTGTAGAGGGTGATAGAACTTCGGGGGGCATTAGTGACGAGGTGATTGTGAAGGGGGTGAGAGATGAATGCTTGCTGTGTGCGTGAATGTTCTTGTCCAATACAAGATATTGTGTAGAGGGTGATAGAACTTCGGGGGGCATTAGTGACGAGGTGATTGTGGAGGGGGTGAGAGATGAATGCTTGCTGTGTGCGTGTATGTTCTTGTCCAATACAAGATGTTGTGTAGAGGGTGATAGAACTTCGGGAGGCATTAGTGACGAGGTGATTGTGAAGGGGGTGAGAGATGAATGCTTGCTGTGTGCGTGTATGTTCTTGTCCAATACAAGACGTTGTGTAGAGGGCGGTAGAACTTCGGGGGGCATTAGTGACGAGGTGATTGTGGAGGGGGTGAGAGATTAATACTTGCTGTGTGCGTGTATGTTCTTGTCCAATACAAGATGTTGTGTAGAGGGTGTTATAACTTCGGGGGGCATTAGTGACGAGGTGATTGTGAAGGGGGTGAGAGATGAATGCTTGCTGTGTGCGTGTATGTTCTTGTCCAATACAAGATGTTGTGTAGAGGGTGATAGAACTTCGGGGGGCATTAGTGACGAGGTGATTGTGGAGGGGGTGAGAGATTAATGCTTGCTGTGTGCGTGTATGTTCTTGTCTAATACAAGATGTTGTGTAGAGGGTGTTAGAACTTCGGCGGGCATTAGTGACGAGGTGATTGTGGAGGGGGTAAGAGATTAATGCTTGCTGTGTGCGTGCATGTTCTTGTCCAATACAAGATGTTGTGTAGAGGGTGTTAGAACTTCGGGGGGCATTAGTGACGAGGTGATTGTGGAGGGGGTGAGAGATGAATGCTTGCTGTGTGCGTGTATGTTCTTGTCCAATGCAAGATTTTGTGTAGAGGGTGTTAGAACTTCGGGGAACATTAGTGACGAGGTGATTGTGAAGGGGGTGAGAGATGAATGCTTGCTGTGTGTGTGAATGTTCTTGTCCAATACAAGATGTCGTGTAGAGGGTGTTAGAACTTCGGGGGGCATTAGTAACGAGGTGATTGTGGAGGGGGTGAGAGATGAATGCTTGCTGTGTGCGTGTATGTTCTTGTCCAATACAAGATGTTGTGTAGAGGGTGTTAGAACTTCGGGGGGCATTAGTGACGAGGTGATTGTGAAGGGGGTGAGAGATGAATGCTTGCTGTGTGCGTGTATGTTCTTGTCCAATACAAGATGTTGTGTAGAGGGTGTTAGAACTTCGGGGGGCATTAGTGACGAGGTGATTGTGGAGGGGGTGAGAGATTAATGCTTGCTGTGTGCGTGAATGTTCTTGTCCAATACAAGATGTTGTGTAGAGGGTGTTAGAACTTCGGGGGGCATTAGTGACGAGGTGATTGTGGAGGGGGTGAGAGATGAATGCTTGCTGTGTGCGTGAATGTTCTTGTCCAAAACAAGATGTTGTGTAGAGGGTGTTAGAACTTCGGTTCGGTATAAGGTTTGTGTGATCCTTATATAACTTTACTTCCCAAGAAAAACAACTTAGATTAAATACAAATTTAATCTGTTGTAATATGTTGTTGTTTAATCTGTTGTTCACACTTGTGGGAAACAAATTTGTACTATTCTTACCAGGTGCAATAGTTGTTGAAGAGATACGAATAACGATAAGAAGTGACCTACAATAAACCTAATAATAAGTGACTACTCGAACAAAAACTACACGATACCGGTTCGAAGAAAACTCCTTCAATTCATAAGATTAAATTTGAACTGTAAAGTAGTTCAACTTAAGGAAAACCAGAAAATCGAGTGTCACCTAGGTGCCGGTAGCCTTCATTACTTAGCTGGTACAGTATGGCACTTTACGATATATAAATACTAGACTGGCCGGACCTCCTTTGAAGAGACCATTAAAGGAGCCGGGGTTGTTTACTAGGAGGGCGGGTGCGGAGTGATTGGGAGGTGCGTGTGCGCGTGTATTTACACGAGTGTGTTTCAGTGAAAGACCTGCTTTTGATCGTTTAGAGATCTGGGCAAAAGATACTACACTGCCCTCCCTTCACGAGCCGATCAAAGAATTAACTACTCGCCTTGGTCAACACGAAACGTGCAACGGGTTCAACGAAAGTTTGGCGTTTTAGTTTTGGTCCAGACTTGGTTTTTTAACTGTGAAGTTTTTTAATGAGGCACATATTTGCAAAAATCGTATTGACCCGTAACGCTAATATTTTTGGCAGCATTGTCTGCTCGTAACGACTAATAAATAGTAGAATTTTACTCGGGGCACTGCACGAAAATACACTCGGACCTGTGGCTTTGTTAGGCGTTAGCTCGCAACAAGACTGGAATATACACAGATGTACAAACTTAGCACCTCAATTCATTTCAGCGAATTTCCCCTATAGGGAAGAACCTTGATAACTTTTTGTTTTGGATCCCGCGGGTGTTAAAAACACCATCCGTTCGTATATTTGTTTATGCACATGTTTTAACGCGATTACTATTGAAAGAGTCGTCTGATTCGATTAAATATGGCTCGAGTATGGAAAGTAACATTTACGCAGTTTGAAAAACGGAGATAAACAATGGTAAAACGATGTTATGAGAGCTTGAAAATTCTTTAAAATAATAATTATATGTATTCATTCTAAAATAAAAACACAACAGAAATTTCATAATTTTAATCATTAGGTTCAGCAGTTACGGAGAAAATAAAAAGCGTAAACATATTGTCCCAATGTTATAATTTGATGAGTAATAAGTATCTACCTTTTTCAGTCAACTTAATTTAAAAAGAACTCATTTTTGTTTTCAACAATAAATCTAGATATTAACACAAACATTTTGGTCTTTGAATTTTTTGTTTCACATCAATACGTTAAAGAAACATTTAGAGTTCTAAACGCAGTACATTGTTTAATGTTATTACAATGGAGAATAAATATATAACGTTATATCTACCTTCTTTATGGCTGTATTTTGTTAAAACTTGGTTATTTGCTATATGCTCGGTATTGGTCTAAGGGTAGTTTCATAAACCCCTCGAGTTTTAGGCCTTGTTGAAGCAAACATACTTACTCCGCATTTTTTATTCTTATGGACAATAAATTATGGTTTTATGTAATATTATGATAAAGCTTGGTAAGTGTTGCATCATGCTATAGTTGAGTTTAATTTATACATTTACATTTGAAACTCGATGAGTACGCAGGTTTTCTGTGTACTAATACAGGGGTATTAAATATGGACTATTGTTCTTATTCGTGTTACGGGCTTATACATGGGCTTCCATGAAAACGATCCAACCAGCAAACCAACCTTGAACTGTATTGATTAGACAAAACCTTTCACCAAAAAATAACTTAAAGTTCAGGAGAACTACTGCATATTGATTTGTCCCAGAAAGTTTTCCAGTGATTTCTTGATTCTTATACTGTACTGTATTTCAATTCTCGCCGGGAATAAATCAAAAGCAACTTTAAGTCGAATTTGTTATGGTTTGCATAATAAAAGCAACAAATGGAGAATGCAATTTTAAACTTTGAAGAATATAAAAAAGCCGTAAAATATTAAAGACAAATTTCTAGTTTTGAAATAAACTATTTAAAATACAGACAATATCTTTGATTTGGTAATAGATGAATAGTAATTCCAGCTAAATAAAGACATTCCTACAATAGCTTGAGGGATAAAATAATTCATTATTAATCCGACAACCACGGCAAACAGAGAAAGCGGGGCTCATAATGCCGGCATAATAACTCAAGTGAACTCACAATTTCATCTACTTATCTTAAAAGCTACGGTATTAACAAACCGAAGTTACAAATATTCAAAATTAGTGCGTTGTAATGCGGTAACAAAGTCCCCAGCTCGTTCTCTGTTGTGACTAGTCTGATATACTCTGTTGATCTTCCATATCTGAGGAAGCATCTGATGTATTCGCAAACCGAAGTTACAGCTATTCACAATTAGTGCGTTGTAATCTGATAACAAAGTCCCCAGCTCGTTCTCTGTTGTGACTAGTCTGATATACTCTGTTGATCTTCCATATCTGAGGAAGCATCTGATGTATTGGCAAACCGAAGTTACAGCTATTCACAATTAGTGGGTTGTAATGTGATAACAAAGTCCCCAGCTCGTTTTCTGTTGTAACTACCGTGTGTACTCTGATATACTCTGTTGATCTTCCATTTCTGAGGAAGCATCTGATGTATTGGCAAACCGAAGTTACAGCTATTCACAATTAGTGCGTTGTAATGTGATAACAAAGTCCCCAGCTCGTTCTATGTTGTAACTAGTCTGATATACTCTGTTGATCTTCAATTTCTGATGAGGCATCTGATGTATTGGCAAACCGAAGTTACAGCTATTCACAATTAGTGCGTTGTAATGTGATAACAAAGTCCCCAGCTCGTTCTCTGTTGTGACTAGTCTGATATACTCTGTTGATCTTCCATTTCTGAGGAGGCATCTGATGTATTGGCAAACCGAAGTTACAGATATTCACAATTAGTGCGTTGTAATGTGATAACAAAGTCCCCAGCTCGTTCTCTGTTGTGACTAGTCTGATATACTCTGTTGATCTTCCATTTCTGAGGAGGCATCTGATGTATTGGCAAACCGAAGTTACAGCTATTCACAATTAGTGCGTTGTAATGTGATAACAAAGTCCCCAGCTCGTTCTCTGTTGTAACTACCGTGTGTACTCTGATATACTCTGTTGATCTTCCATTTCTGAGGAGGCATCTGATGTATTGGCAAACCGAAGTTACAGCTATTCACAATTAGTATGTTGTAATGTGATAACAAAGTCCCCAGCTCGTTCTCTGTTGTAACTACCGTGTGTACTCTGATATACTCTGTTGATCTTCCATATCTGAGGAAGCATCTGATGTATTGGCAAACCGAAGTTACAGCTATTCACAATTAGTGCGTTGTAATGTGATAACAAAGTCCCCAGCTCGTTCTCTGTTGTAACTACCGTGTGTACTCTGATATACTCTGTTGATCTTCCATATCTGAGGAAGCATCTGATGTATAGGCAAACCGAAGTTACAGCTATTCACAATTAGTGAGTTGTAATGTGATAACAAAGTCCCCAGCTCGTTCTCTGTTGTAACTACCGTGTGTACTATGATATACTCTTTTGATCTTCCATTTCTGAGGAGGCATCTGATGTATTGGCAAACCGAAGTTACAGCTATTCACAATTAGTGCGTTGTAATGTGATAACAAAGTCCCCAGCTCGTTCTCTGTTGTAACTAGTCTGATATACTCTGTTGATCTTCCATATCTGAGGAAGCATCTGATGTATTGGCAAACCGAAGTTACAGCTATTCACAAGTAGTGCGTTGTAATGTGATAACAAAGTCCCCAGCTCGTTCTCTGTTGTAACTACCGTGTGTACTCTGATATACTCTGTTGATCTTCCATATCTGAGGAAGCATCTGATGTATTGGCAAACCGAAGTTACAGCTATTCTCAATTAGTGCGTTGTAATGTGATAACAAAGTCCCCAGCTCGTTCTCTGTTGTAACTACCGTGTGTACTCTGATATACTCTGTTGATCTTCCATATCTGAGGAAGCATCTGATGTATTGGCAAACCGAAGTTACAGCTATTCACAATTAGTGCGTTGTAATGTGATAACAAAGTCCCCAGCTCGTTCTCTGTTGTAACTACCGTGTGTACTCTGATATACTCTGTTGATCTTCCATATCTGAGGAAGCATCTGATGTATTGGCAAACCGAAGTTACAGCTATTCACAATTAGTGCGTTGTAATGTGATAACAAAGTCCCCAGCTCGTTCTCTGTTGTAACTACCGTGTGTACTCTGATATACTCTATTGATCTTCCATATCTGAGGAAGCATCTGATGTATTGGCAAACCTATGTTACAGCTATTCACAATTAGTGCGTTGTAATGTGATAACAAAGTCCCCAGCTCGTTCTCTGTTGTAACTACCGTGTGTACTATGATATACTCTGTTGATCTTCCATTTCTGAGGAGGCATCTGATGTATTGGCAAACCGAAGTTACAGCTATTCACAATTAGTGCGTTGTAATGTGATAACAAAGTCCCCAGCTCGTTTTCTGTTGTAACTAGTCTGATATACTCTGTTGATCTTTCATATCTGAGGAAGCATCTGATGTATTGGCAAACCGAAGTTACAGCTATTCACAATTAGTGCGTTGTAATGTGATAACAAAGTCCCCAGCTCGTTCTGTGTTGTAACTACCGTGTGTACTCTGATATACTCTGTTGATCATCTGAGGAAGCATCTGATGTATTGGCAAACCGAAGTTACAGCTATTCACAATTAGTGCGTTGTAATGTGATAACAAAGTCCCCAGCTCGTTCTCTGTTGTGGTACTCTGATATACTCTGTTGATCTTCCATATCTGAGGAGGCATCTGATGTATTGGCAAACCGAAGTTACAGCTATTCACAATTAGTGCGCTGTAATGTGATAACAAAGTCCCCAGCTCGTTCTCTGTTGTAACTACCGTGTGTACTCTGATATACTCTGTTGATCTTCCATTTCTGAGGAAGCATCTGATGTATTGGCAAACCGAAGTTACAGCTATTCACAATTAGTGCGTTGTAATGTGAAAACAAAGTCCCCAGCTCGTTCTCTGTTGTAACTACCGTGTGTATTCTGATGTACTCTGTTGATCTTCCATATCTGATGAAGCATCTGATGTATTGGCAAACCGAAGTTACAGCTATTCACAATTAGTGCGTTGTAATGTGATAACAAAGTCCCCAGCTCGTTCTCTGTTGTAACTACCGTGTGTACTCTGATATACTCTGTTGATCTTCCATATCTGATGAAGCATCTGATGTATTGGCAAACCGAAGTTACAGCTATTCACAATTAGTGCGTTGTAATGTGAAAACAAAGTCCCCAGCTCGTTCTCTGTTGTAACTACCGTGTGTACTCTGATATACTCTGTTGATCTTCCATATCTGATGAAGCATCTGATGTATTGGCAAACCGAAGTTACAGCTATTCACAATTAGTGCGTTGTAATGTGATAACAAAGTCCCCAGCTCGTTCTCTGTTGTAACTACCGTGTGTACTCTGATATACTCTGTTGATCTTCCATTTCTGAGGAAGCATCTGATGTATTGGCAAACCGAAGTTACATCTATTCACAATTAGTGCGTTGTAATGTGATAACAAAGTCCCCAGCTCGTTCTCTGTTGTAACTAGCGTGTGTACTCTGATATACTCTGTTGATCTTCCATATCTGAGAAAGCGTGTCGTATTACTGTTGCTCAAATTAGATACTGGCTAAACATTATCTTAACTGTTTACCCCCGGTTGGATGGTTCTCTAGTTGGCGTTGGAGTTGGTTAAAACAATGAGTGCACACTTGAGCATCGCAGTAACGTGTTTCCTGCATAATTGTATATTTCAGTTACAAGGGTTTAGCGATATACGATGCTTAGCTTACAGCCATATGAATACTATACTCTGAAATGAATTCCCATAAAACGATTACTTCGATAGAATATTAATTTGGTACCGATAACATTAGTATTATCAAATTTAGGTTTTTTATATTAATATCTAACGGACTCACGAATTTGTTTAACGTAAAACAATATTATCCAAGGTATAGCAATATTGTTGGTGTAAAGTCAACTAGCTGTTTATAGTGTTATTAAATAAACAATCTTATGTCTGTACATCGTTAACTATTTTCTAGTAACATAAATTGGCCTATTAATATGAACCAGTTCAAAAGCAATTGATTACCTCCGTCATCGAGGGAAGGGGCAACGCAGGGTGCTGGTAATTTACATACCTGAAAACAAAACATTTGATTAGTCGAAATATCGCTATGTAAAAATAATACAAACAAGCTATTCGTCACGACTTTTCCCACGAATGCTAAAGGTAGACCAAAACATTAAATGTAAAAGAAAAAATGTACCCACGAATGCTAAAGGTAGACTAAAATATTAAATGTAAAAGCAAAAATTTACCGATATGACTAGTAAATTTTCCTCATTCGTTTTTACACAATATGCAAGTTAATTCACTTCAAAAGGCTTGCCATAACCATACTGTTTGTGTGGTTAAAGTTATAACTGATTCACCTAAAAGGGTCTAAGATGTCATTCAAGAAATATAATTCCCCGTCCTAACACAAAAGTGATGAACCAAAACCCTTTTCCTTAGCATATGACAACGTGTTGTTACTTATTTTATGTAACAACTTACGGGATGTAATAAAAGACGTCTTACAACATTTACAAATGTATTTACACTTATCCTGTATTCACATAACAGACGGTAAACATATATAACAAAGTCCCCAGCTCGTTCTCTGTTGTAACTACCGTGTGTACTCTGATATACTCTGTTGATCTTCCATTTCTGAGGAGGCATCTGATGTATTGGCAAACCGAAGTGACAGCTATTCACAATTAGTGCGTTGTAATGTGATAACAAAGTCCCCAGCTCGTTCTCTGTTGTAACTACCGTGTGTACTCTGATATACTCTGTTGATCTTCCATATCTGAGGAAGCATCTGATGTATTGGCAAACCGAAGTTACAGCTATTCACAATTAGTGCGTTGTAATGCGGTAACAAAGTCCCCAGCTCGTTCTCTGTTGTGACTAGTCTGATATACTCTGTTGATCTTCCATTTCTGAGGAGGCATATGATGTATTGGCAAACCGAAGTTACAGCTATTCACAATTAGTGCGCTGTAATGTGATAACAAAGTCCCTAGCTCGTTCTCTGTTGTAACTACCGTGTGTACTCTGATATACTCTGTTGATCTTCCATATCTGAGGAAGCATCTGATGTATTGGCAAACCGAAGTTACAGCTATTCACAATTAGTGCGTTGTAATGCGGTAACAAAGTCCCCAGCTCGTTCTCTGTTGTGACTAGTCTGATATACTCTGTTGATCTTCCATTTCTGAGGAGGCATCTGATGTATTGGCAAACCGAAGTTACAGCTATTCACAATTAGTGCGCTGTAATGTGATAACAAAGTCCCCAGCTCGTTCTCTGTTGTAACTACCGTGTGTACTCTGTTATACTCTGTTGATCTTCCATATCTGAGGAAGCATCTGATGTATTGGCAAACCGAAGTTACAGCTATTCACAATTAGTGCGTTGTAATGTGATAACAAAGTCCCCAGCTCGTTCTCTGTTGTAACTACCGTGTGTACTCTGATATACTCTGTTGATCTTCCATATCTGAGGAAGCATCTGATGTATTGGTAAACCGAAGTTACAGCTATTCACAATTAGTGCGTTGTAATGTGATAACAAAGTCCCCAGCTCGTTCTCTGTTGTAACTACCGTGTGTACTCTGATATACTCTGTTGATCTTCCATATCTGAGGAAGCATCTGATGTATTGGCAAACCGAAGTTACAGCTATTCACAATTAGTGCGTTGTAATGTGATAACAAAGTCCCCAGCTCGTTCTCTGTTGTAACTACCGTGTGTACTCTGATATACTCTGTTGATCTTCCATATCTGAGGAAGCATCTGATGTATTGGCAAACCGAAGTTACAGCTATTCACAATTAGTGCGTTGTAATGTGATAACAAAGTCCCCAGCTCGTTCTCTGTTGTAACTACCGTGTGTACTCTGATATACTCTGTTGATCTTCCATATCTGAGGAAGCATCTGATGTATTGGCAAACCGAAGTTACAGCTATTCACAATTAGTGCGTTGTAATGTGATAACAAAGTCCCCAGCTCGTACAAGGCCTGATGATGACCGGTGTGACTGGTTGAAATCGATAGCCTTGTACCAAATGTTATATATTTTTATTGCCTGTTATGTCAATACAGCATAAGTGTAAATAAATTTTTAAGTGTTGTAAGACGCCTTTTATAACATCCTGTAAACCAAAATATAAAAGAAACATTACCTGAACTGAAATTTGTCAGAACTTGTTTGATTGAATATGCATGTTATTTAGAAGTGATTCAGTGAAAAATAACTTAAAATATTTCCATCGCTTGCTAAACCTGCCAAAATTCTAAACTTAATCTAAAAAATCTACTTGAACAGACATGTTAGCTTTTTACATTTCATTCGTTGTTAAATTAACTTGTATTTAAAGAACATTCATTAAAACTCGTCGAGTGGTTGTCTTAAAATATCAAGGTCACTTAAATAATTTAATATTAAATAGAATTGATGTAGTCCGCCCTAATTAATTTACTGCATTCGGTTTTAAAGAAAAATAATAATGTGTCTAGAAAAGCTGTTTTCAACAGGATATGTATATATTATTATATTTTCTGTTGAACTTTTTTTACCCTTATATAATAATACCCGGTATCCATAAATGAACCTCGGGGGTTTAAAAAAAATCATCAATTTATATTTAGAACGGCGTCGTATACAAGTACATATTCTAGAAGGCCTGTTTCTCAAGGTTTTGAGCCTCTTAGCTACTGATGGATACTGTCGTCAGATAGGGCATTATCGTGACACAAATAATCCAATCATAAGGATCCATTGATCCATTAAACCAGGCCAAACGTTGATCTTCATGGAGCCTCTTAGCTACTGACGGATACTGTCATCAGATCGGGCATTATCGTGACACAAATAATCCAATCATAAGGATCCATTAAACCAGGCCAAACGTTGGGGTCTGGGCCGATTACATATCAAATAGATGGTACATCGACCCTTAAATAAAATAAATGAAATAACATAAACGATCGATGGACCATCAGTCGTTTAGGAAATGTAATTTAATAAAAAATATAAACGGTTCTATGGGCCATCGACCCTCTATCCATAAAATAACAAAAGACATAGGGTCGATTACACATCAAATAGATGGTACATCGACCCCTAAACCAAAGTTATTTATAATAATGTTTTAACGGGTCGTTGTACCATCTATTTTATGTGTAATCGACCATACACTTTATATTATTAGATTGTTAAACGCATGGTTCGATTACACATCATATAGATGGTACATCGACCCCCAAATGAAACATATTTAAATTAAGGTTTTAAAGGGTCGATGGACCATCTATTTGATGTGTAATCGACCCTTTACTTATTTTTTAATATAATATTAATATTTATAATTTTGGGGCCGATGGTACATCGGGCCTTATTTTATTTCATTAGAGAAATATATAAACTGGGTCGATGGTCCATCGACCCCTTCTGGAAACAAAACTAAATTTGTATAAATGGTTCGATGGGCCACAGACCCTTCCTCAGATATTTAAATTTCTTTCAATATATCAGAGGGTCGATGGACCATCTATATGATGTGTAATCGAGCTTCCCCCAAACTTTGATCTTCGTGGAGCCTCTTAGCTACTGACGGATACTGTCGTCAGATTGGATTGACACAAATAATCCAATCATAAGGATACATTAAACCAGGCCAAACGTTAATCTTCGTGGAGCCTCTTAGCTACTGACGGATACTGTCGTCAGATTGGATTGACACAAATAATCCAATCATAAGGATCCATTAAACCAGGCCAAACGTTAATCTTCATGGAGCCTCTTAGCTACTGACGGATCCTGTCGTCAGATAGGGCATTATCGTGACACAAATAATCCAGTCATAAGGATCCATTAAACTAAGCCAAACGTTGATCTTCGTGGAGCCTCTTAGGTACTGACGGATACTGTCGTCAGATAGGGCATTATCGTGACACAAATAATCCAATCATAAGGATCCATTAAACCAGGCCAAACGTTGATCTTCGTGGAGCCTCTTAGCTACTGACGGATACTGTCGTCAGATTGGATTGACACAAATAATCCAATCATAAGGATCCATTAAACCAGGCCAAACGTTGATCTTCGTGGAGCCTCTTAGCTACTGACGGATACTGTCGTCAGATTGGATTGACACAAATAATCCAATCATAAGGATCCATTAAACCAGGCCAAACGTTAATCTTCGTGGAGCCTCTTAGCTACTGACGGATACTGTCGTCAGATAGGGCATTATCGTGACACAAATAATCCAATCATAAGGATCCATTAAACCAGGCCAAACGTTAATCTTCGTGGAGCCTCTTAGCTACTGACGGATACTGTCGTCAGATAGGGCATTATCGTGACACAAATAATCCAATCATAAGGATCCATTAAACCAGGCCAAACGTTAATCTTTGTCGAGCCTCTTAGCTACTGACGGATACTGTCGTCAGATAGAGCATTATCGTGACACAAATAATCCAATCATAAGGATCCATTAAACCAGGCCAAACGTTAATCTTCGTGGAGCCTCTTAGCTACTGACGGATACTGTCGTCAGATAGGGCATTATCGTGACACAAATAATCCAATCATAAGGATCCATTAAACCAGGCCAAACGTTAATCTTCGTCGAGCCTCTTAGCTACTGACGGATACTGTCGTCAGATAGGGCATTATCGTGACACAAATAATCCAATCATAAGGATCCATTAAACCAGGCCAAACGTTAATCTTCGTCGAGCCTCTTAGCTACTGACGGATACTGTCGTCAGATAGGGCATTATCGTGACACGAATAAGACAATCATAAGGATCCATTAAACCAGGCCAAACGTTAATCTTCGTGGAGCCTCTTAGCTACCGACGGATACTGTCGTCACATAGGGTATTATCGTGACACAAATAATCCAATCATAAGGATCCATTAAACCAGGCCAACCGTTAATCTTCGTCGAGCCTCTTAGCTACTGACGGATACTGTCGTCAGATAGGGCATTATCGTGACACAAATAATCCAATCATAAGGATCCATTAAACCAGGCCAAACGTTAATCTTCGTGGAGCCTCTTAGCTACTGACGGATACTGTCGTCAGATAGAGCATTATCATGACACAAATTACCACGTTCTTTAACAACAGGATTACTCCCAAGAAGCCAAATTTCTCGTCGGACTTTCTGTTGTGGTGTCGCTTTTTTTGCTGCAAACACACGCGTGAAGACGGCTACAAAGTATTACGTCACACAGGACGGCAGTGACATAGTTGTAAAAACATGAAATATCCTAAAATAAAACATTTACAGTTACTTTGTAGAGTACAAAGTTTACTCTACTAAATCCTAATGTAGTTTTGTAAATCCTAAACTAATTTTGTGGGCACCCGGAAATTTTTTATATTTACGAACGATAACAGTGTGATCATTTAAAAATTATTTTACACAGCAAAATTACAAATATTGGAGGAAAAAATACCCCCGTCGCAGCAAACCTGCATACTCAGCGAATTTCCAATGGAGATATAAATGTATTAATACTACATAAAGCCACTTACCAAGTTTCATAATAATATATTCACAAATAAGCGATATATACAATTTTAATTATTCTCCATAAGAATAACATTGGGGCTGAGTACGCAGGTACTCGTCATCAATGAACACAAAAAATGGGTTTTCGTTCTATTAAGAATATAAATCAACTAGGTGAAGTCATATACCAGTTTTTATTCATTTATGTTTATAATTAAGGGAGACATAGGATTTAGTTATTATCCATAATAATAACATATACGTTATTCTTATACGCAGGTACGCAGGTTTGCTGCTACGGGAGCCTTTGGCCAGTATACGTTCATAAATAAGCAAGTTATAAATTTTGTCTTTTCCTCCATAAGAATAACATTAGACAACGTACTGTGTTAAGCACTTTCAATATCTCGGTAACCAATTGGCGTAGAGAAATTATCAAAATACTAAATTGTGTTTTTTAAGCTGAATCCAATGGTGAAACCCAAAATTTGACTATTTTCAAAATTATATGTAAAAAATCAAAAAAATCATTTTTTGGGTACAAAACCCCCCCAAAATACCCCTTCGGATGGAGCGATCTGGCTAATTTTCGAACTTATAGTCATATATGTTGCTTTACACGTTTATACCAAATTTCATCAAAATCGGATCATTTTTACGAGAGTTATCGTGCTCACGGACATATATATATATATATATATATATATATATATATATATATATATATATATATATATATATATATATATATACAGTTTCGAACTAATGGTGTTTTTGGGGCCTGGGGACCTCAAAACGAAAAGTTATCATGGTCCCGGGCCTAGGTCTTGCCATGCTGACTACGGTAATAACTTCTTCCCTACAGGGGAAATTCGCTAAAAACAAATATACAATACTCATAAAACATCGACACCACCGTACAAAAAGACTCGAGATAATTCATTATGGAGATGTTTCTAACAAATGCGATGGTAAATAAAGATGAATCGCGGTTTGGGTCGTAAATCACAGCGACGTACGAGATGGAATACTTAGTTACAAATAGTACGGTAGGTCAAACCCGAGACGGGTGGACATTAGTCAGGAGATGCCCACGGGAAATCGTCCGAGGAGACCATCGTTTGCATCTGTCATCCTCTGGACTGCTGACTTACCCTCCCCCCACAACTAAAACCACCACTTGCCACAGAGGGTTGCTGCAGAGTCGCGAACAGCTGGAGTTCTGTGAGCAACTCTGTGTTTTTGAGAGCCAAAGACAGTAAATGCTTCGAGCAAAATTAAATTACTTGCCTTGGTTCCGAATGTTTTGGTAGCCGTTTAAGTACAGCTAATCACAACGATTTGATCAAAACACCTCCCATACGTAAATTTATATTTGAATAAAATAATAATACACCCGTCGCAGCAAACCTGCATACTCAGCGAATTTCCAATGGAGATATAAATGTCTTAATACTACATAAATCCACTTACCAAGTTTCATAAAAATATATTCACAAATAAGCGATATATACAATTTTAATTATTCTCCATAAGAATAACATTGGGGCTGAGTACGCAGGTTTGCTGCAACAAGGAACACAAAAAATGGGTTTTTATGCTAATGTCAATATAACTCAACTAGGTGAAGTCGTATACCAGTTTTTATTCATTTATGTTTATAATTAAGGGAGACAGAGCATTTAATTATTATCCATAAGAATAACATGGGGGCTGAGTACGCAGGTTTGCTGCTACGGGAGGATTATGCAAAAACAATTTTTTTGAGCAAATATCAATAGACCTCAACGAGATGAAGCTGTATACCAAGTTTCGTCAGTATACGTTCATAAATAAGGGAGATAAAAAAATTTTTTTTCCTCCATAAGAATAACATTAGACAACGTACTGTGTTTAGCACTTTCAATATCTCGGTAACCAATTGACGTAGAGGAATGATCGAAATACCAAATTGTGTGTTTTTTTAAGCTGAATCGAATGGTCAAAACTAAAATTTGACCTTTTCAAAAATTATATGTAAAAATTCAAAAAACCCATTTTTGGGGTACAAAACCCCCCCAAAATACCCCTTCGGATGGGTCGATCTGTCTGGGTTTCGAACTTAAAGTCATAAATGATGCTTTACATATTTATACCGAATTTCGTCAAAATCGGATCATTTTTACGAGAGTTATCGTGCTCACGGACACACACAGACACACACACACACATATATATATACAGTATCGAACGAATGGTGTTTTTGGGGTCTGGGGACCTCAAAACGAAAAGTTATCTTGGTCCCGGGCCTAGGTCTTGCCATGCTGACTACGGTAATAACTTCTTCCCTACAGAGGAAATTTGCTAAAACGGAAACTTTCGAAGTGAACATTTTTGTGTCTTAATGTTAATGTTGTACATTTTAAGTTTTCCCAACAATCTCAAAACGTGATGACAGGTATTTTTAAGGCAAGCATTCTAGAATACATGCTGTTTAAGGGTGTCATGAAAGCTCACTTCTAAACTGCCTTAAATATTTATAATTTTCCAAATGCCTTGCCGATCTTGATGAACATTTATTATTATTTTATCAACATTTACCTAAAAGGTATTAACACTACTACATCAAGTGTTAAAGGGTGGAGAAATAAATTCAATATAATAAAAAATATTTCTTAAAAAACACAATGCTTTAAACAACAAGTTAGTAAAAACTTAACACCGGAACTAAAAAAGAAAAACTAACATCGGAAGAAAAATGTCAAGCTTATTTTAACTTGAGAGGTTATTAAAGTGACGTTTTAATTATTCTTACGAAGTTCGAATTAATCTTACATTTTGCGTTTGTGTCACAACGCTTAACAAACTCGTTTACAATTATAAAAAATCAAAAACAATTGGTATAGATTGGTCAAACATACACTTGACGCGCGTGAACGTATAAGCGTGTGGCGTGTGAGCGTATACGCGTGTCAGCGGTTGATATTTAGCGGAACATTCTCAATTGCCTTGCCTAGTCGTTACAAACTTGTATGAGAAAACTTTTGCTTGATTGTGTGATAACAACAATTAACCGTCAAGGCATTTCGCAATCCATCTATGACAGAACTAAACAATAAATAGTAAATATCGAATTAAATTAGTAGGTTGGTCACCCAATTGGCGACCCGATTTGGGTCATACCTTTAATTCTTACAATACACAGTACGAAGTCCTGTGCTTCCTTATGGTTGTGCTTCTTATTTGCACAGTACGAAGTCGAGTGAAAGATACAACAAACCAAGACCAACGTATTTTAAAAGGATTTAAAATTAAAAAGCCTATAACTGGAATCTTAACAGTTGAGTGAACAAAAGTTAAAAGGCTATTTAAACAACGCGACTGTGGTTTCGGAAAAAGTGGAAACAAATCTGAAACCATTCCGGAATAAACCTCGAGAAAATTATTACGTCTTGAAAGAAATTATTTAGGAAATATGAAGTCCAGAGGTCTCCAGAAATTGCTTAGTGTATTACAAAGAATATGAATAACGCGAGGGCAATATTGACGACAAAAATGAGCTTATTACGTCGGGGGAGGGCCTTGGTGAGCAGGGGAGGAGGGAGCTTTTTAAAGTATCGGCTGCAGCCAACGTTGTCCGAGTGTGGACTATATCGGCAAAACGAGCCTTAAATCATCCAAAAATATACCGTTTCTCAATACTTACTCGTTCGCAGTGGCGTTTCGTCTGGAAATCTAATAATGTGATTACAATTTCTTGGTTCCTAAAATAAAATGTAATTATTTCCAGTTTTACAGTAATACAGTTACGAGACAGAAAGTAAACTGCGGCAGAGTATGCTACAAACTCTAGGCAGATGTGACAACGGATGCTGTTTAGAACGTGTACTGTATTACAGTATTTAATCGATCAGGAAAGTATTTTCAAAAAGTTTAAATAAAAAACCGAGTTGAAATTAATGAAAAAACAATTTATAATATTTTGGGCTTTATAAATATGTTAGTCCTCATAACGCGACATAAAAGATATATAATTTAACTATTCTTACTGTGAACATCACTCCAAAATTTACGACTGATATAAAATCGAGGTCAATGTCCAATACATTTATTTCTGGACCATAAGTGTAAGAGCCAGTCGGATCTAGGGAGATGGGTTCTTTATCAGTTTTATACCTCTTCCCTTTCATTTTTTATTCAAACGAAAGGAATGTAGGTCACCGTTTTGGAATTTCTTTATACAGTTAGTTTTCTTCAAAGCCATTTCATTGTTTACATTCAAATATTTTCAAAGATGAAAATTGATTGAAGTTGATTTTTCAATGCAAAATTTGTTTATCATGTTTTTACATGTTCGTCGAAACATCATGTGCGGTTCAAAATAGCATTATAATACATTATTCAAGATGAATCTATTGAAGATATATATTTCTTCATGATGTTCTTCAGTGGTGGCATTTTGAAATTATATCTTATTATGATAGTTTTCGGATCCCGTGTTTTTAACAGTTATATGCCAATAGTTTATGAAGAGGTTATTTCTCATTATCTCATCCATACGTCCAGTCTCTTTGTCTCAAACAGTGGTTTTATCTATGCCTAAAAAACAGTAGCACTAAACCTACGTGTACTCAGAAAAGAAAGTTTGATTAGGGGTCGCTTTCGCAAGATTGTTTAAAACCTCTCGGGTTCTGAACAGAAATTATGGGCTCCTTACTTTAGAAACAA
Organism: Allygus modestus; assembly: GCA_963675035.1. Taxonomy (NCBI): domain Eukaryota; kingdom Metazoa; phylum Arthropoda; class Insecta; order Hemiptera; family Cicadellidae; genus Allygus; species Allygus modestus. The sequence continues at coordinate 34,857,983 of OY776113.1, read as the reverse complement.
ACAACATAAAAGGGGCAAACGATCAGCGTCCTACGCATATGCATAGCACCCCAACATTGTACTACGCAGGTGGATAGTACCCCAACAGTGTCCTCCGCAGGTGCATAGCACCACAACAGTATACTACACAGGTGGATAGGACCCCAACAGGGTACTACGCAGGTGGATAGCACCTCAACAGTATACTACGCAGGTGGATAGAACCCCAAACGAGTCATACGCAGGTGGATAGCACCCAAACAGTGTCCTACGCAGGTGGATAGCACCTCAACAGTGTCCTACATAGGTGGATAGGACCCCAACAGGGTACTACGCAGGTGGATAGCACCTCAACAGTATACTACGCAGGTGGATAGAACCCCAAAAGAGTCATACGCAGGTGGATAGCACCCAAACAGTGTCCTACGCAGGTGGATAACACCTCAACAGTGTCCTACACAGGTGGATAGCACCCAACCGTGTCCTACGTCGGTTAATAGCACCCAAACATTGTACTACGCAGGTGGATAGCACCTCAACAGTGTCCTCCGCAGGTGCACAGCACCTCAACAGTATACTACACAGGTGGATAGGACCCCAACAGGGTACTACGCAGGTGGATAGCACCTCAACAGTATACTACGCAGGTGAATAGAACCCCAAAAGAGTCATACGCAGGTGGATAGCACCCAAACAGTGTCCTACGCAGGTGGATAGCACCTCAACAGTGTCCTACACAGGTGGATAGCACCTCAACAGTGTCCTACGCAGGTGGATAGCACCTCAACAGTGTCCTACACAGGTGGATAGCACCCAACCGTGTCCTACGCCGGTTAATAGCACCCAAACAGTGTCCTACGCAGGTGGATAGCACCTCAACAATGTCCTACACAGGTGGATAGCACCCAACCGTGTCCTACGCCGGTTAATAGCACCCAAACATTGTACTACGCAGGTGGATAGCACCTCAACAGTGTCCTCCGCAGGTGCATAGTACCTGAACAGTATACTACACAGGTGGATAGGACCCCAACAGGGTACTACGCAGGTGGATAGCACCTCAACAGTATACTACGCAGGTGGATAGAACCCCAAAAGAGTCATACGCAGGTGGATAGCACCTCAACAGTGTCCTACGCAGGTAGATAGCACCTCAACAGTGTCCTACACAGGTGGATAGCACCTCAACAGTGTCCTACGCAGGTGGATAGCACCTCAACAGTGTCCTACACAGGTGGATAGCACCCAACCGTGTCCTACGCCGGTTAATAGCACCCAAACAGTGTCCTACGCAGGTGGATAGCACCTCAAAAGTGTCCTACACAGGTGGATAGCACCCAACCGTGTCCTACGCCGGTTAATAGAACCCAAACAGTGTCCTACGCAGGTGGATAGCACCTCAAAAGTGTCCTACACAGGTGGATAGCACCCAACCGTGTCCTACGCCGATTAATAGCACCCAAACAGTGTCCTACGCAGGTGGATAGCACCTCAAAAGTGTCCTACACAGGTGGATAGCACCCAACCGTGTCCTACGCCGATTAATAGCACCCAAACATTGTACTACGCAGGTGGATAGCACCCAAACAGTGTCCTACTTAAAAACGTTGCAAGCCCGGAATCCTGCTCCTAAAAAAATAATATTGAAAAGGTTTGTAAACATTATTTTCACATGTAGTATACCTAATAAGGTTACGCGTAATTTACAAAGAATAACTTCGATAAATAATCAAAGCAAATCACTTTTAATGTTGAAAGCCCGGAATCCTGATCCTGAAAAATTAATATTCAAAAGGTTTCAGAACAACATTTTCACATGTAATATAACAAGAGGAGCAAATATTAAAACTGTCGTTGGAAACGAGTCGCTTAAAATCTCAACCCTCAAGTTGACTTTGACGTGGATTTCATTCAATTTAAGTGAGTGGTGCCCTGACCGCAATTGGAACAATGTTCCGCCAGATTATCCTGTGTGATTGTCATCTTTTGAAGTTTTACGGTACATTTCCACCACTCAAGAGCGACTTAGGCACTAGAGGTGTACCATCAGTACAAAGCTCAATTGAGTTGGGAGATGTCCACCTGCCATTGATTTATAGCTCGTCTGAAGCGCGAGAGGCGCGCCTGCCATCGGTTTATGGTTCGACTGAGGCGCGAGAGGCGAACCTGCCATTGGTTTATAGATCGATTGAGGCGCGAGAGCGTATTTTTCGAACAAACACATTTGTTGTCTGTTATGGTAAAGGACTTCATATGATGCACAACACAATTTGTGGGAAAGTATTTCATTGGAATAATAATACTTCTCTACTTTGATGTACAATCAATAAGACTAATAAGAAACACTAGAGACCGCTCAATGGTCGAAATTCGACCAGATATTATTTTACGAATATTAAAAAAGTGTAATATCTATAATTAATCTATAAGATCAGGTAATAGCCATACACACCCAACCCCAAAATTGTTTACACTCGACACATCCCCTAATAGTACCAAATAAGAGTGTCACGTTCCATAACTATACGATTCCGCATATCCTAGAAATCAGTACCACAAAAATGTCCTTAGCCGATTAATATATAGATTTAATTAACGATCTAAAATTTCACCTCATTGTAGTGCACAAACATCAATAGTTAAGTTTTCAAAGTTTTACCTTCCAAAACATACGTCCAAACGAGCTTAACAGAAGATCTTCGTCGACATAAGAGGCTTTCTCGGAAAGGCGGCTAAAACCCCTGTTTATTTTGTTATGTTTTTTACACTTGTATCCTTGTTTCGGTTGCCACATTCGACGTATTTGCTATAAGTGCGTTAAAGACGTAGGGACTGAATACATAGTTGTGTGTGAGAAGTATCATCAGCTGTGTTACCTAGCTGTGTCTAGAAATCCAGAATTTAAATACGGGGAATTAACTGAAAATGTGAGTAATCACGTAGGTAACGTTAGAGACAACAGTCTGTATTTAGTCAATATTAATACCTTACATTTTAACCATTACATTAAAAAAATATATAAAAAAAACGGTTTGGAAATGTTTTATTTTTAAAACATTTTCAAATATGTTTTAAAAATAAAAAAAGGTAAATTTCCAGCAGTTTTCAAGTTTAAGTAAATTAAATTTAGTTATATCTCAGTTCCGATTATACACAATTAGTGATTAAACTACAGTCAGTTACACTTAAAATATATATTAATAAAATTATAAATAAAAAAACATTATCGAAACATTGAAATATTAAAATAATTCTTCACGAAACTATTATTGAGAAAGCTTTAGTACCCCGAAGTAACCTCAAAAAATGTACAACTAAACTTAAAAAAATACGCGATTTTGTCGCTCTCCATAAACGAGTCCGTAAGGCCATTACCATTAAAACACCATTAAAACGGGGAAACAAACAGGCGCGTGTTCCGGTGTTGTGAATTTAATTAATACAGGGAAGTGACAGCGACGGACGCTAGAAAGTTTTTCACAGCAGCAGCTGTTAGCTCATTATCAGTCGCCCGGACACTGAGTTCATTTGTTTGCAAACATTGTCGAAAATTGTATTTAAAGACTTTCAACTAGATGTTCTTTTAATTTTGTTATACAGTAAAAAAAGTAAAAATATATTTGATTAATGAAACGTTTAGTGTGGGTTTAGTTACGAAATAATCGTAAAGGTCGTTTGTATGAAATATAATGTATTTAGTTTATAATCGCGAGTAGGGGGCAATATTGCCCCCTACTATCGCGTTCAGTGTTTGTTTCCAAATATTTATATCCAAACGAAGTTGAGTTATGTTATGTAAACTTATTTCACATGTCATACATTCAAGAGGGGGCTCCCTCACGAAACTATTCGTGTTTAAACCCATAAGTTCAATGCTAAATTTTAAAACCCATCGATCCTCAACAGATAATGCGATATTGTTGATTCATGGCTCATTTTAATGAGCAGGGTAATACCTTATCAGCTGAAGAATGACAAATAACAATTAGCAATAAAAAACAAAAGGACAGTATACGTACGTCGCAGTCGGTTACTAATTGTTTACGGACCTCCCATTTAAACTTTAAACGTTATAAACCAGACTCGCATACAGTAATCATTAACACCAAGTAACGAAAGTCAACCTAATTTTTCTAAGGGCTACATTTAACAATATGTTTTCCGTCATCTTAAATTTAATAGACGAAACACTAACGTTGGGAAACTCGCACGCGAGAATTATTTTTTTCTTTTAGCCGAGAAAGCTTTCCTTCTCTGGTTGTTTCTGGAACACGTTCAGGCCAAAATATTACACCAATCGTGGGGCGCCGCCCACAGCAATGGTGAAAAATTATGATTTATACGCGAGCCGTTGTTTTGCCGTGGGAGGGGGGGAAGGGAAAACACGAAACTACAAGGGGGATAACAGATGTATCGAATTGTTTTTAATAGGATATAATCCTAGGAATAAATACGTTAACGTGAAAAATTGCTCATTGAGAATAATAAGAACTCAATAAAAGAGATTAACAAAAAAATGCATGACAAGCGAACTATGTATGAATACAAAAATAATTCATTTAGGCTGCCTAAGAGAATCAATTTAATATGAGGTCCGAAATGTACTGCCGTTAAACTACCTTGCCTCCGTAGAAAATTTATAATTTTTGAGAATGTAAATTATTTGGAAAAATTAGGAAAATGACTTTTCTCCTTACTTCATTATTTCTTCTCATCTCACTTCGTCTTTAAGTTTCTTTGGCATAATACTTTCAATACGGTTTCCAACCTTAATTACATTAAAAGAAAGAAAATTAAATGGAGTGCTTAGATCTAAAAGTCGATACTTCTAATGTAGGGTGAGGTGACCAAACGTCCCGTAAAATGGGATTGTCCCGTTTTTCACGATTGTACCCGGAGTCCCGAAAAAGTCTCTTGGGACACCTAAATGTCCCGTATTTACGTTGAGAACCAATAAACTTATTTCAAAATCACTAAAACGTGTTTATTAGTAGATAAAGATAAGAAACCCACTTCAGTGTCGCGAAAAATGTTTTTTTTAACTCATATCAGGCCAGAACAGCACTAAGAATTTTTGAAGATATGCCAGCATGTGATTGCAATCCCTGCCCATAATTGTAATACAGAAAGATTCTTTTCGCTTATATAGTCATTCAATGAATGGATGACAGGAACAAGATGGCAGAGGAGACCCTTTCTGCAATCCTGCAAGTACTCTACAATTTCAGAATGGACTGTTCTAGTTTTTACAACTTTATATTGGATAAGAATGAGGTTTTAAAAATGGCTGGAACGAAAGAAAAATATCCCCAATTCAAGTCCTAGACATTTTCAACATAATTGACTAACGATTTCAGCTATCTTGATTAATTATGTTTTGAATTATGTATTAATAAATAAGTAGGCCCCTCTCTATTCACTCACTGCAAAATTATTGTTTTAACTTATTAGATCCCTCAGAATTTAAATTAAATTACAAAAGCAAAGGTAAATTGAAAAACAATTACAGGTCTCAAAATATCTAAAAAGAGCATGTTTAAATGATTACGTCCCGAGGGAGGCCCCTCGGACTCCCCTTTAGCTGGAGGGTATCGCCCCCCCCCCAAGCCCTCTTTGGGCGTGTCGCGTTTTTCAAGTTTATGATTTGGTCACCCTTTTCTAATGTTATTTATTTTCATTAACATTAAACTTATAGAATAAATATTATAAAATTAATAGACCAAAAATAAACATAATTCTTATAAAGTTAATGCAAATATGAATGTTCAAAAATAGACTAGATTACAGGGTAAACAAAGCTTGAAATAAAGTTTAGTCAGCGTCAACATAACCAGATCAGCTGGTACTAGCCACACAGCTGATCAACAATCGCTACTCTCCTGCCGAGCCGAGCCGGCTGCTATTCGAGAGACAAGCATTTCAGTTTAAATGTATTTAAGCTGTCATTACAAATATCGACATGTTGTGAAACTAAGTTGGTTATAGGTTCTCATCATAGGAAGCAGGTGAATAAACTAACACATTAGTGCGAGCAAACGGGATGTTAAATAAGTGTGACAAACGGTTGTGGAACTGAGGAACATAAAATGTGAGTTGTTCTAGTGAAGTAGGATCGTTAATTTTACCTCTGATTAGTTTGAAAAGGTGCAAAAGTTGAATTAATTTACGTCTCGATGCAAGGGTATGAAATTCAAATGTATTTAATAAATGCTCATATGGAATCATATTTGAGTAAATTCCAGCAAATTTGTAATATAAAAATCTAAAAACCTATTTTGAATTGACTCGATATCTACTTATATAAAGCTAGACGGGTTCACTCACTCACTCACTGACATAAACTATGAGGCACTTCCCGTAATCTAAACCCCCTCGACCCCATACCTGAATTAAAGCTCTTGACGAGAAACTCCCAGAACAATTACCAAAAGTTAACATTTTTGAGTTTTTGGGGCATTTTTGGGGCGGGGAAAATTCCACTTTTTCAATTTTTCCACTTTGAGCGCGTTTTGTACCGAAACGGTGAGAGATGGCAAAAAATGTTAAATACAAAAGTTGTAGAAAATTTAATTTCCAACCAACAATTCCTCGTCAGATTTAAGATCCGATCATCCGTTTAGCCGCTATTCATCGGAGAAGAAGTAATTTTGAGTATTTTGGCCCATTTAAATGTGTACAGTTTTTGAAAGCCGATTAATGAAAGCACACTATCTTTGGCTAATACCACATGTTTGTATCAGCTGATTAAAAAAAAAAAACTAACCGTGTAGGCGATACTAATTTGCTCACATGAGGTTTATATAAATCAGCTGTTACAAAACAAGGTGAGCACATTATCGCCTACACGGGAGGTCCAATATCGCTAATATCGTTTGTTACGATAGTGGAAAATGTAACCAACCGATTGTTTGTTTTATCGAATTAATTTAGCCCAGTGGATATGTTGTCAGATGATTCAAGATCATGTGGTTTGAATCCTACTTTTGATGCTTACTTTTTGTGGCTGCAATTTGTTTCGGTCTAATTTGACTTTTTTGTTTTTACAAATTCATTTATTATAATTATGTTGCACAACGAACAGCCACTATACATCGCTCTGCGGAGTTAGGTTAGGTTAGGTTACTATAATTTTGTCGTGAACTGAAGTCTAATTTGTTGTTTTTTTACACGTAAATCTATTTGTAGAACTCCAATTTAACATTGTAACCACAACTTTTTATTTAAATCTGATTGACTTTGATTGAGTGAGCACTTTATTTTTCACTTTTATTCACCTCGAAACAACCATCGTAATCGAGAGTTCATTCGATAAAACTAACAAGCAGCCGGTTGGTCAAATGTTTCGATATCGAACCGATATGGGACCGCCTGTGTAGGTGTTAATGTGCTCACCAAAGGTAATTTTTGTGTAGTTTTTCTTTGGTTAATGAACTACAATACTTGAGTTTGATTTAAACTTGAGTTGACTGAGGAATGCAAGTGAGCGAAACGAACTCCAGAAGGGGGTTTGGGGGCGAAGCCCCCGACGGCGGTAAGCCTAGTTTGATATATGCACATTATAGTGAGGCGACCAAACCGCTGCCGCATATTACAAGTTCGATTGAACCAAAGTAAAATAAAGAGTTTTAAAAGACAACAATGGCTGAAATTTGGACCCTTCTCTCAGTAAAACCCCAAAATTACGAAATGCTACTGTACAACATCATACATATAGATGTTGATTTTTTCCACGTTTTCGACCAAGTAGCTTAGTACCTACCGGTGTCATTCAGTTCAGCACAGAATTATTCATACGGAGCATCATAAAAAAATAAAAACTCCATTTATTTCCAGCTTTTCACAGAGTACATGTTTTCAAAACAACCCGTTTCTTTAATTATAACTTTTAAAATACAATCAAATGAAAAATTAACAAGGTCCGATTGTGGCAAACCTTAGCTAGTAAACACGCCAAACTCGCAGAGTTTTAGATTTAAAGTAAGTCAGGACGTGTAATGTGGCTGAAAGTGCTGTTGTTACGTGCCCTAGTATCGGCGTTACATAAAACCCGCGGCGCGTAAACATAAAACAGGTACAAAATACTGAAAGTGATAAACAGGTTATAGGGCGTATTTCTCGACTAGAAATCAACAACTCTGCAAAGTCGAAGCCGGATCCATTTTAGATTAGTTAAAAACTTACTTAAAGAGAATTAATCAAATGATAAAAGCATTATAAAATGGAACATTAACGAGTACGGATTATAACAACCGACATCGAGGATAAAAGCGTAACAAAATCTGTCAGTAAAACCATAAAAGCCCAGTTAACATTGGTTGTTTAAAACCACAATGTGATATTGACGACGTATTAAATGGCTGAATAAAGCCGGTCTTCTTTTAGCGACTGAAGTCGTTCCATCCTAGTGTCTTACCCCGCTTTTACTTTAAAGGCAATGCTTTTCCAACCGGAATACCGGCAGTAAAATCAGTGCGTATTTAATGGATACTGGTAAAACGTTGAACAACACTACTGATATTAAGTTAAAAATTGAACAATATAGTTGGTGAGTCCATTTAAGAGGTTATAATTAATTTGACCGTACTTAATTATCTTGGTACAAAAACCATTCGGTAAAAATCCCCGACGATTCTACGTTTTCATCGATTTTTTGGAACTGACAACTATATTTACGCAGGGCATAGTCCCTGAGTAATTAAGTAAGTTTTGTAAACGATATGTCGTTGTTGTGCAGAAATAACGCTAACCTTAGCAGCGTTTTAGACATAACACATATTTATAGAATTTTCTGAGGATCTTACCCCCTCTCTTTTAAGAATTACATTTTTACATTCAACTTTTCTTTATACAAATTTTTTAAACTATATAGTGTACATACAAAAAAAACAACTACAGAATTCCAAAGTTTGATAGATAACCCGGAAAAATTAGCACCGACGAGAAAATAATAAGGAGTAATAAAACTTTAATAATAATTGCCACTATGCAAAAATGGTACAGTGTGGCGTTCGTCAGTACATCAAAGTAATATCAAACATGATTCTTTCATATCGATTGTTCTTAAATCAATAGCCTTGAGCATGTTATAAGTACGTTGACTGCCTTTATGTGACAAAATAAGTACTGTATAAATATACTTTACATTGTTATAAGACATGTTTATTTAGCACGACATACGTCAATATTACAAAAGTTGTCAACTAATAATACAAATTAGTAAATGGCCGATGACGTACTCTTGCAATATATCCTCTTTTTAAGGTATACATTTTAATAGATTTGTATCTCGAAAAGTGAATGTTAACTTCTGGTCTTCTAGTCCAGTAATAAACACCCTATACACCCGACCCTCAGTTTCCAAGCATCAGCCAAAGGTTACGATATCAAATATATTTCGGAGATCAAAGAAGACACAAGCTGCAGAATTCGTTTGATCAAGCTCCTTCGCATTGGGATTAATGAAGGCACCAACTGCGGATTCGTTTGATCAAGCTCCTTCGCACTGGGATTAATGAAGGCACCAACTACGGATTCGTTTGATCAAGCTCCTTCGCATTGGGATCAATGAAGGCACCAACTGCGGATTCGTTTGATCAAGCTCCTTCGCAGTGGGATTAATGAAGGCACCAACTGCGGATTCGTTTGATCAAGCTCCTTCGCAGTGGGATTAATGAAGGCACCAATTGCGGATTCGTTTGATCAGGCTCCTTCGCATTGGGATTAATGAAGGCACCAACTGCGGATTCGTTTGATCAAGCTCCTTCGCATTGGGATTAATGAAGGCACCAACTGCGGATTCGTTTGATCAAGCTCCTTCGCATTGGGATCAATGAAGGCACCAACTGCGGATTCGTTTGATCAAGCTCCTTCGCAGTGGGATTAATGAAGGCACCAACTGCGGATTCGTTTGATCAAGCTCCTTCGCACTGGGATTAATAAAGGCACCAACTGCGGATTCGTTTGATCAAGCTCCTTCGCATTGGGATTAATGAAGGCACCAACTGCGGATTCGTTTGATCAAGCTCCTTCGCATTGGGATTAATGAAGGCACCAACTGCGGATTCGTTTGATCAAGCTCCTTCGCATTGGGATTAATGAAGGCACCAACTGCGGATTCGTTTGATCAAGCTCCTTCGCATTGGGATTAATGAAGGCACCAACTGCGGATTCGTTCTTTAAAAAGCCAACTGATCTGAAAACAAAAGATTTAACTTTGTGCTAACAAAATAAATAACGAAACAGAGAGAAGAGTTTGGAATCAATTAGGACAACTGTAGTAGTGATTACCGAACAAACACAATTAACTGCCGCCAGTCAACAGCGTAATACGTGTCGACGAGGGAAAATAACTAACACATTTACAAACTATACATTTGTATACAAACATTTGTGTTTACAAACTTAACTATTATCGATATTAATGGTACTGTAGAGTACGAAAAAATGTAAATTTAATTGACTATGATAAACTTCGTTTACAGATTTGTTCTATAGATTATTAATTTACACCTGATTTTAAAGGCTGAAATAAATAAAGACGTTAAAATTATTAAACACCAAGTGCCTTATTCATAAACTATATGTTAACACGTAACGGGCCCAAACCACCACACCATAACTCTTGACTCCACAGAAGAGTTGGAAAAAGGAGAGAGAGTATGGAGTGTGAAGCGCGTTTCAATATGTGGCCAATTGGTCTTTAGACGAATTTTTGTTCCATGAGCTGGACTGCTGGCCCCAACAACGACTTCTCTATTTTAACCGCGCTTTCTGCCGTCTAATGGACAGGGAGCGTTGCATTATTATTCAGCTCTACTGTACACATGAGCACTACTCGACCACATAAGATCACGATATTCAGCATTTGATTAGGCTCCATATAAATCTATTGATAGCAGAGCTTTAGCGTTTGCCTCAGGCTGATCCGGAGAGATTGTGCGATGACGTTCCGATTGTTACCTCCAGTGTTTAGGTTCTTGAAATTAAGAGAATGATCGGGGGTTACCTGGAGTTACTGGATGTTTACGTTGTGCTTAAGATTGGGCTCCAGTCACGAAACATTTCGCGTTTCAACCTACATAAAGTTTCAGTCTAATATTTGCAATACAAATATACTATAACACGACTGTGAGTGTGAAACTAATTATCAAGTAGGAGATAAGCAGGGCCGGCGAGAACAGCTAGTCCCAGCGGTTATCAGCCCCTGGCAGGCAGAGGCGGAGGCCCGAGTGCCGTATACCTGTTTTTCGAGGCTTGACTGAGGATCCCAGGATTAATGAGGGCTAGGGAGGGGACCCCGAGTCAAGCATCGTCAAAATGTTTTACAACCCACCCTTGATCTGTCTACCCTGGGATCTTCAGTCCTACAATCGCTTTCCCCATAAGGCTATGTTAACTTTCAAAACCCGTCCGTCCACAACGGATTATCTGATATCGCTGATTAATTGTATCATTTCATAGAGAGAAACAAATCTAGCGATTTCACTGATAAAACTTTCGATATTACAAATTAAAAATTGATAAATAAAATTCCAAAATATTAAATATTTTGAAATTATTCTCACTGAAATTGCTTGGTATTTGGTTGGTCTATAAAATAAGCCGTAAATAAAAGGTTTTGGAGAATTCACCGAGAAGGGACGGGATTTAAAAGTTAACATTGGTCTTATGGGAGAACCAGGTGGCTGGAGGCTCCTCTTAAGTGGTACATTATCAAATTATTTATTTAGCTTGAAGTTGTTGCTAGCAACTTGTATGCTGATGAGCTCGGGATTGCATTTTTATTTAAAAATAAAAATCTTTGAGGAATGCGAGGTAAGACGTGACTACGTTCTGTGACGTAGGATGGTTGGGACACGATGGAAAATCAGCAAAGATGGCATTTCTGAACTAAGTAAAAGGAATGTATGCTGCGTAAACGTTTAAAAGGAGAGGAGCGAGACCTAAGCCCGGCGAAGGTCTGTCATTGAGATGGATATCTGTATTCGCTTTTCTTGCGACAAAGGTAAACTTTTATTACTTAACATCGAGTTCAGAGTCGGAAAAGGAGTAACAGAATGAAATTGTAAAACTTAAAGGTAAGATCTTTATTTCTAGGCAATGTCAAAATGGGTATCCAGCGACCTAATGTACAAAATAAAGTCAGTGTTTAAACACGATAACTTACATGTAAACGATGAATTTAATATTAAAATCGTTAAATGTCGAGGTTTAAACATTTATAATCATAAATTAACCTCACGAGCAGCAATTTCAATGCAAAATTTAACAGCGATCTGATAGTGCCTTGATTGATGAAAAACACGCGCCGTCCTTCATGAAACACATGCAAGTTCAACGTTAATCTTCCAAAATGTCCTGTAAAAATATCACAATAGCTTTCTAAAGGGCTCAAAATCGCTAAACGAACGGTAACAGTTACTACGGTAGGTCGAAGCGACGGACTGTGGACTTAAGCAGCGGCCCTGCCGTAGGTTGGAATCTCAGTACTTACAAGTACTAGCAAGTATTACTGACACACAGAAAATCAACAATACTAAGTGACTGAATAGGAAAATTTGTGAGTCGTTGGCGTAGTGGTCAAGGCGACAGACTCCGGAACCATGGCAGAAGGTCTGAATCTCAGTCCTGGCATGTAAATTTGATCAGTACTGTACAACTCGCACTGTAACGGGCCATCCCTTGCTTTGCTGGATAAGTTTCACTCACAGATCAGCAGTCGATGTAGACGGGCAGAGTAGTGCAAAAAGAGGCTGCCAAGCTCTTTAAAAATCGGATCAAACATTTAAACTAAAACTTTGTAAGTCGAATAATTTCTACAGAACCGAAGAAATCGAGCGGACAGGGTTAGGAAAAAGATTGCCGACGACTAGATACTGTCAGGTGACACATGCGCACTACCAACCTGTATTCCCGCGCTTCTGACCACTATTTCCTAAGTTATTCCTGGATTGTCTTTGCCTGCAGGCCGTCATTACACCAGTTTGGAAATGCCACGTTGACGAACAGAAGTAGATCAAAGGTGACTAACTTCCTACGTCATGCGGGATGGCTGTCTGAGGCCACAGCAAAGGGGCTCTGGGGAAAGCGGAGCCCAGACGTCCAATAGATCCCTCAACTACTTCCGTGGTGTCTAGCTTTTACGCGCAATGTTCAGTCGTAGGAAAGCGGCCTCTGATTGTTCTTTCTCTATGCCGCGTCACATTTGAAGTAGAAAATTCCAAGATCACAGTCACCTCGTCCGCAGTTTAGTCACAGTAATTGCTGTTGACTCACGACACGAACCGAGGCCGCATCATTCTCTCTCTATGGAGTGACTCATTCCTGATACAAAGTGTCATTCGTGTAGAAGCGCTAGGACATTACTGCTACCGGTGGCGAATCGTTTAGCTCCCGACTAGAAAGTCTAACTACTGCAGTCACTTCTAAAGAGTTTTTGACTACTCGTATTATTCCAGCGGGCAAGAGAGTTGACAGTACAGGCCTATCAACCTACAACAGCCAATAGTAGACGTGCTCCATTGCCATATTGCAAACCAGCTGATTGGAATATTTGTATATTTGAGTGATATTTGTATATGGAAAATGGCAACGGTGACAGCGTAGGGCCATATTATTGGCTGGAGCCCAACTGCCAACTCTCTTGTCCGCTGGAATAGTAAACTACTACATATTAAGAGGAGTCCAAAAAAAAATCTTTCTTGAGCGGTTAAGTTTAACACGAATACAACCTCAAATGGTTTGAATCAGCCACTTTTGAGTAGAAATTCACTAGCTAAAATAGGATAAACAAAAGGTAGGATGAGACTTACTTTTTCAAAGCGGGTACATTAAATGTAGAGAATGTATTCTTCCGGGCCGCGCAGCCTCTCCCCTCGCCGGCGCGGCGCTCCAGCATTTATCATTCAGCGTTCCGGTAAATCTATTAGACAACTGAGACTTCTTCGATACGGAGTTCTTTCTCACGCAAGAGAGCCGCCAGTTTTCCTCTTGATATTTCAATATTTTCATAATAAATCTCTGTTTAAGACAAATCTTTCGTTGTCCTGGTTGTGCATTAAAAAGAAAATAACTCTATTCGAAACTCAGAAATTATAACAATTCCTTAAGTGACTCTGAAATTATGGTATCTTTATACGAGCAGTGCTAATAAAATATTAGTAATGTCATATACATTCGGTATTGAGAGAACATTATTACCCCGTATGTTTCTAATACGGTATATGCCAGTTTAGATTCAACAAATATTTCCTTTAAGGGCTTAATTTCCTGAGTCTTTCAAAATTGGTGCTCCCGTTTTCCCGGTACCACCTCGTTTGATTTATTCCAAATTTTCAGGACTTGAAGGCGCGTGTATTGAAATAATATACGCGACCTTAAATCGATAAATATAATCCAAAGATATATATCGATATACCGGGTGCCCCATAAAGGTCCCCCCTCTTAATTTTTTACAGGACTCGACAGTAAATTTTCTAAAAATCTTTGGTAAATGTCACTAGCATAAGTCAAAAGTATTTTATAAGTGGTTAAGGGTTTCAGCCCTCACCCCTGAATAGGGATTGCTAGGGGTAGTTTTTATTTTTAAATAGCAACCCCTAAGAAGTTGCATATAATTTTTAAAACGTTAATAAAAGAAAATGAATGCCGCAAACTAGACCTCTCTATGTTTATTTAATTTAATGTTAAAGCCAGCCAAAAATGTATTGATTTTCTTATTTTAACTGCTAAGATTCGCCTCCTTATCGGAAATCAGATACAAAGACAACTTTCCCTTGATTTAACCTTTGAACAAAGACCATTTAAAGTGCAATAAAATCAATTTAAAACCTTTATTTTTGCCTAGGACTCAATACCTTTCGGCAAAAAAAAGGAAGTTTAAAATTGCTTTCTTGCACTTTAAATGGTCTTTGTTAAAAGTTCTGATCAAGGGAAAGTAGAATTTGCCCACTTTGTATCTGATTTCTGGTAAGGAGTCGAATCTTAGCAGTTTAAATAACAAAAACAATACACTTTTGGGTGGCCATAACATTAGATTAAATAAACACAGAGAGGTCTAGTTTGCGGCATTCATTTTAACTTTTATCCTCTTTAAAATGATATGCAACTTGTTAGGGGTTGCTATTTAAACATAAAAATTACCCCTGGCAACCCCTATTTAGGAATGAGGGTTAATACCCTTAACCACTTAAAAAAATACTTTGACTTATGCTAGTAACATTTACTAAAGATCGTTTGAAAATTTACAGACGTTCAAAAATTAAGAGGGGGGGGCCTATATGGGACAACCGGTGTATGTCTTATTTAACCCAAAGTACATACACGTCGTTGTTTCTCTTTAATTAAATTATCCTTGTAGAAATTCAAAACAAAGTTTAAGGCAGAAAACTAAAGTAACTTACTACTCGTATATTAACGTTGTCTTCAATACGTAGAAAACCAAGATCAAAACTAGAATTGTCCCTTCAGACAGATATAAATTGGATAATGTTACTCGATTATAGAGTAGTACCTGGGGGGCTGAGCTTTGCTTGGGGGAAGGCCAGCCAGTTTGTTTAGATGACTTGGAGTAATATCTCACCACTTCCCCCTACTGATAATCGGATTTGTATAACTCATTTGCCTCTTTTCTAAATTTGTAAGGTCACTCCAGTTGTTATTTATAGCTCAATGTCCCTTTGATTTATTTTACTGCTCTATATATGTAATCTTCACTCGAATCTTTTAATCTTTGCTCTCAGGAAACCAGATGTTAATAATCATAAACTACATGAGTATTTGACAGTTCATTGATTGATTATAAACAGCTGTTACAATTATTTTGTTTTGATTTTAAACTTCCTAAGCCCAATGTTATTTTTGTTAACTTTTCATTTTCGTTTTTTTTTACATTATTTGATTTTTTCTGGGGATGAGACCTGTCTAGAACTTATTTTTATCCCAGATTTTAGCTATTTCCAACATTTGAAGGAAATCGTTGGTGCCGTTTTTGAGATCAGTGTCGCAAGCAAGCAAGCAAGCAAGCAAGTACGGGCGCACGCACGCAAACCTAACTCATATTAGAGTATAGGATTTTGGCAAAGATAAGAATAAAGTGAGAGGTCCCCCTAATAACTGAGGATATTGGGTGATGCACTTAGGTAATTAGGCAATCAGACAATTCTAAGCCAGCACATAGTTACTACTCATGACATACGTGATTATATATAATTACCAATCAACCAATATTCAGATCTAAAAGCCAAATTTTAATTGCTGTACGATATTTATGGATTGTATTTATGGATAGAAAAAGTTACAATGAGCTGTAAACCTCTCTCCTAGTTCGTAACATTTCTTTGTCGATAAAATAAAGTAGTATTTGTTGCACTGAAACAGAAACAAAAACTTAGTAAAAAAGTTATTCCAATATGAACCCTATAAGAATATAATTTGTAAAATCTTTTTCCGGTAAAATAATGAAGTTTCATCAATTAAATCGGTTGTTGTTTAAGTTCATAGATCCCACGTATAGAAAATGCAATACCTTTATTAACACTTCAAATATCATTAACGAGGAATTAGCAGCAAATATATTCCTACGTAAATGGATCTTCTCCATACTTAATCACAACACGTAAATTAATATTAAAATTAACACCCGAACAATTAATCTCAATAATCGGACTATAATCCCTTCTCGCATATTCTGAAGGTATTTCGGTACTAAACTAAAACTACTTACGACTACCAATGGCAGATGGGCAAGTGGCTTAGTACAAATAAGATCAAAGGATAGAAGTCAAAAGTAACTTTAAAGGCGGCCACACACTATCGGACTTTTGCCCGAACCAGACATCGAACAAGACGTCGGACTGGTGCTTTTGCTAGAAACAGTGATAGATATTTGATTTGTTAACAGATAAATCTGCTAAACTAGTTTAACCTAAATAAAATTAATAATGTTAGTAAAATCAATTCATATGCAACTATAAATTAATCTTTACTACATAACCCCAGCCCCCTACCAACCTACCTAAACCCCACAAGTACATGGCCGACCTGCACAACGGCAACTAAAATGGTCCCCACCGTTTTTACCCCGCTCGGTGTTTTCGCGCTCAATCTGTCCGATCCGATGTCTTGATCGGGAAGAAGTTCGGAGTGAATTTAGCTACCTTCAAGCCCTACTCCCTGCTCCCCGCTCGGTCCGATGTCTTGTTCGATGTTTGGTTCGGGCAAAAGTCCGATAGTGTGTGGCCGCCTTTAAGGGTGAAAACACACAGACAGCGTGGCGTAGCGTCGCGTGGCGTGGTCGAAGCGTGGACCTCGCACACAGACAGCGTGCAGCAGCGTCAAGGAAGAGCGTCAAACACTTTGCAATATGGGTTTTCAAAGTATACTAAAATTTTTATCACTGAAATTTGTATTTAAAAATGAAAATGTCGCGTGGACCAGATAAATGGGAGTAGACCAGGTAGCCGTTTTAGAGAAATTTCGATTTGTCATGTTTTGTAGCCGTTTTGGGGGATAATTACCCTTTAAAATCAAACGAAAAATTAAAAAGTCCTTGAGATACTTACTGTACATCAAATTTGATACCAATCGGCAGATTCGTGTGGTCTCTAGGTATGTACACAGACAGACACACGTCACCTCGAAAACACTGTTTTGGGTTCAGGGAGCCTCAAAATAAATATTTCTATCAATAACTCAAATTCTAAAATTTTTCCAAAAACAATACTTTCTCCATATACTATGTATAAAGGGAGAAAGTCAAAATTCAGACGACATATTTGACACTTTATTTTGAGTATTTTATGAACAAACACAGTAGTAATACATTTAAAATGGATGATTATAATGTTATAAACAGTTTAATAATTAATCAAGTAAACATGTTCTACTTGGCAACTCAACAATACAACTGATGAGTATAAAAATCTAGGTTTAAAATTACAATCAAATCTTTCATGATCTTCTCACATCCAATAAAATTTTCAAAATAAAAATCAGTTCAGGATTTTTTTGATAAAATGTCTTTCTAAATGTTGCATTTTATACATATATAAAATGGTACATTATGCATATATATCCATTCAAATATCTCATCTGATGGACTAATTATATGGGGTTCAAGCTCAAATGCAAACATTTGTTTTTAAATGCAAAAGTAACTTATAAGAACTTTTTGTCAAGACTCAGGAAGAACATCATGCAAAACACTATTTATTTAAACAATTCAATATTTTATCATTAAGGTCAATTTGGATTTTACAAGCAGCAACTTGTGTATTATTTGAACCTTGAAGAAGACAAATTCATAATTATGACACGGAAAATATCAACCTTGCCACATTCAAATTTAACATTATATCTTAAGATTGTTTAAATTAAAGCAAGAACGAATACATAACATTAATGCTAAAATAGTTCGTAATTCTGATCAAAATTCTATTAATTGTTATTATAAATACACCCTGTTAATTTAATATAGACTTATCCATACATTATATTATGGCAGTTTAGACTTATTCAAATTAAGAAATAAATTGATAAAGTGGGTAAACACTTCAGTAATCAGTTGTTCGTCATCCATCTGACGCGACGCCACGCTCAAGAACGACTTGAAAAACAGATCAGTTTGTTCTTGGTGGAAACGCGACGCCACGCCACGCCACGCTGTGTGTTTTTACCCTTAGGCGGTTTACACACTGAGGTGGCGTGGCATGCAGCGAGCTGCAAGTGGCAAGTGGCAGAATGCCACGCAAAAACCAACCAATGCTTTTAAATGGGACCTTTCACACTGAAGTAGCAGTGGAGTGGCGCATCTTCAGTGCCTCTCGCTGCGCCACGCAGCTGCCACTGGAACACCGATCGGCCGATGTTTGGCGATGCATGCCACGCGCATCTCGAGTTAGCGCATGCGCAGATACCACTCTCAGACCTACCTGTCAATGCGTAATAGGCTAGTATCAATTAATTGGTGTTTTACCTGGGACAAAATAGTGCTACAAGTTTTTGTTTAAACTTTTGTTTTATTGTTTTCTTTCATTTTTTATTTTTAGTGAATTTCCTATGGAAAAGTGAACTATTAGCATGACCCGCATGCACGGTGAAATTTAAGTCCGGGACCACCATAGACGTTCCTAACGTGACCCCCTAAACACGTTTTGAGGGGTCGCTAACAACTTTATATATATACCAATTAAAGTAAATTGGACAAAAATTGCGACCGCTAGAGCGCGAACACATGCACGCACGCACGCGCGAACACACGCACGCGCGCACGCGCACACACACACACACAACGTAAAATCCCCATAAGACAACGAATTGTGTTAAGTAAATTTACATTTACTTTAATAACTCGGCAAATATTTGTGCTAGATTGATGAGAGAGGGCTTAACATTTTCGGCATTTTAGTTCAAATAGTTTAATATGCAATCATTTTACATTCGGGGTTTTTCTGACCCTTTTTGGGCCCAAAAACTCAAAATTTGAAAATATTAAAATCCCCAAAAAACTGGGTTGGAGTTGTTCTATTATTTTGCCCAACCAACTTGTCCAACTGTTTACAGAAAGGAAGGTTCCTCCCAATTAAAGTAAATCGGACAAAAATTGAGACCGCTAGAGTGCGAACATATATATATATAATATATAACATTTGTATAATTTTTTGTTTAAACTTTTGTTTTATTGTGTTCTTTCATTTTTTATTTTTAGTGAATTTCCTATGGAAAAGTGAACTATTAGTATGAACCGCATGCACGGTGAAACTTAAGCCCGGGACCACCATAGAAGTTCCTAACGTGACGTGAAGTTTCTAAACACGTTTTGAGGGGTCCCAAGCAACTTTATATATACACCAATTAAAGTAAATCAAATATATATATATATATATATATATAAATCGGAAAATGTGAATTAAAGTAAGTTGTTAATATAGTTTAAATTACTAATTAGGTATCAAATAATTTAAAACTATGTTTATTTAGTTACTTTAGGTTACAGAAGTGTGATAAATCTACAAATTTTACCTTCCAACTCCCTCGAAATACGCTATTTTACGCATTTAACAATCCACCAACATTTAACAATCTACGTGGCTGGCGTGGTATAGTCGCGTGGCGCCATTCCAGGGTGTAAGCTCCTTGCATCGTACTCGCGGTGATTTTATAATTAGTGATTTTTGACCTGCTTTCCCCATAAGACAATGTTAACTTTCAAAGCACGTCCCTCCTCAACGGATTACTCGAAATCGTTGATTCGTGGGTCGATTTAAAGACCAAAAATATACCTAGCTATTTCAGTATGTTGAGCAGAATACTGATAACACGAATAACAATCGTTCAGTAAAATTCCGAAATAAACTACAAGCTATTCACGCCCAAAAATATATAGCGAATCTTAACGAATCTTAAATCTTTTTTGTAGTATTTGTAACGGTGTTAATTTATTCACTTATAGAACAACGTTTAAACAATGTGAACACTCGGAAAAGTTAAAGGTTCTAAAAAAAACTGGGAAACATGATGTAGACATTTAGCAGGTGCAATCTTAAGTAATATTTAGTTGTCGAGACGCCAGCAGCCAGCGCGGAGCCTGCGAGGGCTCACTTCATCATGGCTCTTATTTATGATCAGGGTTGACGCGGAACAATAGAACACACACAACACACGTGCACAGCAAAGACACACGTCTCCGACTCGTGTCCTACATCATCATCCTACTCGTGTTCGCTACTTTAATTAGTCACTTTGTCGCAAATGACTTCTTGACAAATTTAATTGTTAACATTCACGTTCCCGGCTTATTTGTATCTTTCCACTTGTGATGACGAGTTAGCTAAATTATTGTCGATATAAAATATACCAATTACTGTAATTGATTTAGCTATCGGTACTAATATCAGTACCTTGGTAACAACTTTACATGTGACTTCTATGATATTATCGCAGTTTCCAAATGGTGAAAAACTTCCACGACTGTTGTGTAAAAAATATTGCAATTGAATAGGTCACAAAATAACTTTAGGCTACTTGGAGTAACATATGGTCTCAATGAAATAATAACCGCTTAATATCATAAAAAATGTTGTTGGAGAATTAAAACCTAATCTTTAATCGATGACGAAAAATGGGCGAAAAATAGAGTGCTACTTTGACACAGAATAATCCAAATACTTGTGTGATCTCCCTGTGCATGGTGAATCAGCGCCATCGAGGCTGTGTATCCCTGTCGAGCGCTTATCGAGGGAATGCGGCGGCACGGATATGAAATTACGTGTAATTTGCAATTATACTTTTTATAGCTATAATATTTCGATATATTAAAATAAATCAAATAATTGCTTAGGCCTAAATCTGTTTTAAGCAACCTGAAGGTTAAATTTCCAACAAACCTAAAAATCTGAAAGTTGTGTTGTGGTTATCAAACAAATACAGCATATCTAAAAAGTTGCATTAAAGTATACTCATTTAAAGCAAGATACAGTACACAAGTTTATTGTCCACAGTAAAAACACTATCGGTGGATTACGCAGTTTGCTGCACCCGCAAAAACTACGAAAATGGCGGTTTTATCCAAATAGCACCAGATCACAACCAAATGAAGCCACATATCAAGTTTCATCAATGTACGGTCTTTAATAAGCGGCATAATAACATTTGACTTATTCCCCATAAGAATAACATTGAGGAACGCGCTGTGTTAAGCACTGACCAACTAAGATAATAGCTTTTCCCTATAGTGAAGATTTGCTATACGGTTTTGGTTACAGGATCATGTGGTATTGTTATATTCCTAACAAAGAAGTTAAGGTCATTATATTACATAGATTCTTTGTATCTATTTAGCAATTATATCTCCATCACATATCAAAGAATGCATGCATGAGTATATTTCTGCTTATTGTATTACGAATAATTAGTATCATGGCTAATTACTTTACGTAAGAGAAGTTAAGAGAAAAGTAATGTCGGAGTTGTAAAAGATTAAAGAGGAGTTGAGAAGTGTAGAGAACAGCGAACTTTGATGGATTGGGCAAGCGGGTCGGGTTCGGGGGGGGGGAAGTTGGGCCCTTAAAAGGCAGATTTCAACATTCCAGCTTTTGACACGGCTGACAATCACTCCACATTTCGATTAAACGGGGTTCTGGATTCTCTGTTCGAGTGGTGCACTCGAGGTATTTAAGTGCACGGTATCGTTTAAGCCCTAAATAAGAGCGGATACACAGAAAAGCCGAATATATGGAGCACTTTACTAAGACTTATTCTGAAAAATACACACAACAATTTAAAACATCCATTGGATTTCATACAGCCAAGCAAAACTAGTGATTCAACTGCTTATACCACAACATTAAACAATATTTTTTCACTAAGGATTTTTGATAATAAAAGACTTGGGATTCTCAAATTGTAGGGGTTTAGTTAAAAAAATATGTGCTTTGTACATAGTTTTGACTCCTACAGAATTTGTTAACAAAGTTTATATTTTGTGATCTCTACGACTGACATATTTATAAAGTGTGTCTTAAATAACTATGACAAATATTCATCGTTTATAGGAAGTTACCGTAATTTACCCCCTAATGTTTATTTTTGACCTAGCAACCCCATTACTTTCTAAACACCCTATACAGCATTTGTAATACGTTAGTTGTCGAAAAAACCAAAAGTTGTTTTTTCCACAATTTATCACTCTTAAACAAATTCGTTTTCCAAAATGTGACAGGAGAAGCCACTCCCGCACGTGCCGCATGGAGCGAGTCAATTTCTCTAAAACGTCGCCGACGAGAAAGTCTCGAGTTGTCACTGCCACTTAAGGAGGGAGCAGAACACACCACCACACGCGCACGCATTCAGCGCCTGTTCCGGGCACCCGAAGCCTCCCACAACAAGACCAGGAAAGGTTTTAAGACACGCCGCTACCGTGCACAAACTATCTTTACATAAAAGCTGCTTCTTAAGCCCCTGTTTTAAAATAGATTTTATTTAACCGGCACCGGTGTCCAGGCTTCCCCTAACTATTTTACAAGACGATCTTTTCGGCACCTTCGAGTTTTCATAACCGCATTAAAAACTGAAAGAGCTCAGCGTTGTTCGCTGAGCGTTTACAACGCGACGACGTCAACAGCGCCCCAGCCCGGTGAAACGCAGATACGGACGTGGAAAGATTTAGTAGATTATAAGTATGTCATTTCGATTTAGAGGATATTTCTACTCGATTTTCCTATTCATATATTCATATATTCATTCCTATTCATATATGGAATGTTAGTGTTGGAAAACCAATAATTGCTTATGCGTTTCTCCTTTATAAGGTAAACTGAGGCTGACGTGTTTATCTCAATCTGACACGAGCTATTGTGGAGTCATGCTCTCTTAGTGCCTGGCGCGCCATTCTATCGGATACAAAAATTAGCTTGTGGGTCAGGCACAAGGTGGAAATGGTTTTACTATAAAATACTTGGCCAGTGGGAGGGGGGGTGTTGTATCTCCCCTCTAAAAATACAAATTATAAATGTGATCCCACGGTTCACGACCTTTCACGTACTCTACTTTTCGTTTTCCCCCAATTCCCAACTTCTTAATTATTTAAGCTGCAGAATCATTAATCTTTAGTTTGTAACTTAAAAAGACGAATATTGATGGTTATAACTGAGTAGTTTTTCGTTATATTTACTTTTAATATGAAACATAGTTAAGGACACGATACTTACCATATTTATTAATGAAACAAAAGCGTAACTGATTTGTTACGGATCAGCACACTTAGCTTGAAAATGCTCCCACTGATAACATAAACTGATAACTAAACCCGTAAACCTAGCTCAGGAGGATGGGGAGAAGGTTATTGTAAGTGTCGGCTTTACAAGAATATAGCCTCTACGAAAAAATGATATCCTTACAACGTAAGAGTTTGTATATAACATTCTTTTATTTTAAAATAAACATTCTTCAAACATTCTTAGCTGGAGTAAACTTTCCAAGGATATCTGCCGCTTTACAGCAAGGAAAGTCTTTGCAAAATCCTCCAAGTTTGAACTTATTGGCAGCACAGTCTAAGGTATTAGTAGATTGCTTTATAGCGAGGTCGGAATCTGTTGTTCGAAATCACGGAGACAGTGATCAGACAATTCGATCGCATTATATGAAATGCATTTTGCCGCGTTGTGCCTTTGTTATGCCGGCTAGACCGCTGTTTCATTGGGCATCAGGCGATCACATGTTCATGACACGGCTACGACCGACAAAACACTAAACACCCTCGGACGATCGATTTATAGGATAAATATTAACGCCCCTTTCCAAAATGTGCTCTACTCACCACGTTAAAACATAATGTAGTCGTATTTTTAAATAATTCAACCGGTATAATATATAGCTAAAGTAGGTCGTGGGTCTTCAAATAGCTCAATTATTTGTATAGACAAATTACTAACTACCAATTAAGCTTCCAATATTATTCCACACGTGGTTGTAAAAGGGAAACAAGATACATTTAAACAATTATATCGCTTTTGCATCGTATTCGTCTTTCATTATGACCAAATTTGTGTCAGCGTCTGATACAACGATAAGCGATTACCGATCCGCGCTGTGAAGACCTCCACAGTTACACAAGCTTGTACGAAGTTACTGTGATGACTATTTCAACATGGAGTCGAATATTTGAAACCGTTATAAAGTTAGTGAAAATGTGTATCCCAAAAGAATCAAGTACTGACTCGACATAAACGTAATTCCTCCGCCAAACAAACTAACTAAACAATACTCTCTCCATATGTATAGGGGGAGAAAGTAAAGTCGTCAGGAAGAAACAACATTTGAAATATGGACGTTCATCGGAGCCAAACAAATGTAAAAGCTCTCCGTTGTAATACTGCTGTCTGTTCAAAACCGCGACCGACAACCCGTTGTGCAAACAAAACATTCGAGAAACAAATGAGTGGAATATATCTAACGGAGCGATCATTGAAACCTTTTAACGAACTGAACCCGAAATGTATGAATTTTGTATTTTAAAGGAACTGTTGTTTGTAACTTCATAGAATGACAAAATGCAATCTAATATTTTGAAATAGTAAATCCGATAGGATTTATTGCTCGAATGAATTAATGAATACATTGTAACTTTGAAGAGGAACAAAAATTATTGTGGTAATATAATGCAGGCTGTTTACAATGTTTTGCAACTTAATTTTAACTCAAAACGGAGTAATATACCTCCACTTCTCAGACTACAGTTCATTAAAGAACTTAGAAAAACTGTACAGCACACAGTTGGACGGTTGGGACTGGTATGCTCACAATTGCTGACTGCTATGCTCGCAATTGCTAAGTTACTGACCTACATAATATCGGGAGTTTGTCAAAGTCAACGTTACAAAACTCAACTAAAATTATACTCGAAGATAGAATCAAAACGCAGTTTAATTCAGCTACAAATTCCCGTTATAAAAAAAGTATTACTATTTTTTGTGTTGTTATAATTACGGGATGTAAATAACAATTTCTTACAACACTTGTTGAAACTGGCGTGACTGTCTGTCTGCTTCTGCGATGATAAACAACATGATTTGTTTCTTTAAGATAGTTTATGTTTCTTTAGTTTTTCTTTTTCTTTCGCTATTTTCAAATGTCAACTTGACAACGTCACAATGAGCGGTTAGAGAGAAAGAAAAGGAAATCTAATAGGGACAAAAAGTTCAATTCCGAATTCAAAGGAAACAGAAGTTGAGATCGTATTATTGGTATCTACGATTCTTAAGACGATTTTGTTTCAAAATAAGATTTAGATTAGAATAATACTGAGATTTGTACAGCATGATTGATTATTTCGATAAATATTCACATAAAGATAGCACCCTGTTGTAAGAGCGATAGTGGAAGCGTTAACTTGATGGGCGTGGGGGGAGGAGGGGGGTGAAACGTTTATGGCCAGTAAATGCGAGCAATGCTTGTAAACAGAGCTCGTTATCGGAGTGGCGTAAGAGCAAGATGCACACTTTTGGGTCGAAAGCAATAATTTCAAGCGCAGTGCCCCCTCTTCCCGCTAAAGTTTGATTTATCGCCTCACCGTTCCAAGTTTTCAAGAAAGATAATCAATATCCATAATATTTTCTTCGCATGTGGACTTGAGAGAATTTCCAGTTATCGTGAGTGTCACATTTCACATTTTTCCTAAATCAATCTATGGTTGATATACATACATGGAAGGTACAAAATTTTCGATTCTGGTCATCCAGTTCAAGGAATGCAACGAGAGCTCGTGATTCATGCATGATTCCGGGTTCTATACGTCAACATTCCAGGTAAACTCACGTGGTAATTGTTATACAGGGTGTAAAAATAGTCCGGACACCCTCTGTAATTTGTATTTATTAAAATAAACTAATATCCTTTGGGTAGTAGTACGAGTATGTCCTTAAGGTGTAGTATATTTTGGCAATGTTGCAATTTTTGAGTATGCTTGGGCAATTGCGGCAGCTCAATATATTAAAATCCAAGCCCCCTTTGAATTACCCCTGGTTTTAAAGAGATTTAAAATATATTTTAAATGTATTTTATTAAATATAATTGATCAAATATATTGTGTAATGTATTGAAATATATGTCTTACAATATATTTATGCGAATATATTTATGAATAAATTAGTAATGTAAAATCCAATACATCCGAAATATATTTCGGACAAATATATTTTAAAATACATATATTAAAATATACAATTTAAAACCAGGTTTACATACCTTTTCCGTCCAAACAGTTCAAAAATATATGCTGCCACCTACTATGACGACATGTTTCGGAATCTAGAATTCCATCTTCCGGTCATACCAAAAACGTCCGTAATTCATACAGATTTTCGTCAAAATTTAAAATTGTTTGTTGTTAAACATTAATACAGTTCAACATAACACCACAACACGACATTAAACACATATTTCGCACAAATATGGAAGATGGAATTCTAGATTTCGAAACATGTCGTCATAGTATGTGGCAGCATATATCTTTGAACTGTTTGGACGGAAAAGGTATGTAAACCTGGTTTTAAATTCTAAACAACAGTTCAGGAGGCATTTTCAAAATGAATAAATTAAAATATATTGCCGGTAAATTTATTTAATTTAATATATTATTTAATGTATTTTGAATACAACTCTAGAAATATATTCATCATTATATATTTTTAAATATATTTCAAATATAAAACAGGTATACTCAATTTATATTAGGCTAAATATATTTTTAAATACATTTTTTGAAATATATTGTGATGCATTTTAAGATATATTTTGTAAAATATATAGCATACAATTTGTGTAATATATGTGAAATGTGATCAAACATACATTGTACCATATTTGTATTATAAATTGACTACTAAAACTGTAATAATAATTAATGCAACAAACAAACAGAATTTGATTCGTGGTCAAACAAATGTATTAAGGCTTCTTAGTTACTGTATATGGTAAATACAGTACAAATAATATATCTCAGTTTACAGCACAACAAATAGTGTAATTTTAACTATATTTACATGATAAGATAAAACTACTTAACTATTTATTTTGTTATTTAGTTGACACGGGTGATACTTGGAACGAAATTGAGATCAGCATGAATTCGGATTTGCAACCGCTGAGATGGTGGTTTACAGAAAATAATATGACTTCAAGCCCTAGTAAAACTAAATATATAAATTTTACCTTAAGGGGGGTTATTCAATTTGCCGGGGTAATAAATTACAAATGCATTCAGTGTGTTTCGAGTAACAGTAATTGTTTAATAAAGTGTAATGTACTAGAGTACAAAGAAACAATCAAATATTTGGGAAAAGTCCTGGATAAAAACTTAAATTGGAAAGTGCACATATCAGAAATTAAACAGAAAAGTATGAATTTGTTAAGATTCTTTTATTATTTACGTTCTTGCTGTGATAGTGAACTTCTGAGAACATTATATTTTTCTTTAGTCCACAGTAGGCTAGATTATGGTATATTATGTTGGGCAGGAACTTATTTGACGAACCTTAGACCTGTAATTCCGATTCAAAAACAACGCGTTCGAAAAATTTTAGGAACAAAATCGGGATGAACCATCCTGTCTCTTATTTAGTTCATTAAAAATTTCACCTCTTCGATATATATATATATATATACGATATATATATACGATATATATATATATATATATGATATATATATACGGTATATATATATATATAGTTTTGAAATTGTTTTACTTGAGATCAAATACTTGCAAACAGGATAATGAATATAAATCAAAATTAAGGAATTCAGAAGACTATTATGTCCCAAGACCTACCTGTACGTTTTTCACAATGACGGATAGCTTCTTAGCCCCTAAAATATTTAATAAACTTCCTCATGATATAAAAATGGAAATTAGTTTTAAACTGTTTTTAAGAAATTTGCGAGAGTGGTTATTTAGTTTAGATGACATAGAGGATACCATTTTCAGTATACAGGTCTAGGTTAAGATTATACCTGTATCAGCAAAACAAGCCAGAAATCAGAAATCAGATCTTTATTGCCATTCGACTTTTACAAGCATTGATAAACGTCATTTACAAAAATAATGTGACATAGAAAATATAACTAATTTATAGCACAATGTTCAAAACATTCATAATTATATACGTCAACGGTAAAAAACAATTACTTCTTGTCAATAAAATGCTCAGACAGACTGTAGTATTCCTTAGCAACCAAAAAGGATCTCAGCCTCCTCCTAAACTTGCCCACATCAGTTACTGCCATGAGATCAAATGGGAGGGAATTTTATAATTTAATGCCTGCATACAAAGTCTGGTTTTTGAAAAAGGTAGTGTTGTGACGGGGAATTGCCAGGGATCCAGCATTACGAAAATTAAACCTAGAAATGTGCCCCATCTGAAAAAAAATGTTTGTTTTTAACCAAAAACAAGTTCGCACGCAGCACGCTGACGTGAGGAAAGTGAATTTCCACATAACAACTTTTAAAACTCAAAATCAGTGTAAAAACATGAAATCTGAAAACATAGATTTTTTGGCTGTTCTGATGCTTCTGGTTTCATTTACCTGCAAAGCTGGGAATACAATTTTGCGCATTATAATATTAGGAGAAGGTCCAGTCAGGCTTGAAAGTAGGCGTGAGGTTGCTGGGGATGATAAAAGCACTCTAACAAAGGAGTAGCAGGTTTTTCTAGTGTAAAAACCCCATAAGACAACTGTGTTTAGTCTATACACATTTTATTTAATAACTCGGTAAATATTTATGCTAGAATGACGAGAGAGGGCTTACAAATTTCGCCTTACTAATTCCCAGCTTTTTGCATGCTTTAACTTTTACATCCGGGGCTTTTCTGACCCTTTTGGGCCCAAAAACTTGAAATTTGAAAGATTAATCCCCAAAAAAGGGGTTTGGAGTTTTCCGATTGTTTTGCCCAACGAACTTGTCCAACCGATTACAGAAAGGAACGTCCCTACCAAATTTGAAGTTAATCGGACAAAACATGCGACCGCTAGAGTGCAAACACACACATATACATATATATATATATATATATATAAAATTTTGAACGACCCCCCAAAACGTGTCCAGGGGGTCACGTTAGGAACTTCTATAGTGGTCCCGGGCTTCAGTTTCACCGTGCGAGTCATGCTAATAGTTCACTTTCCAAAGGAAATTCACTAATGAAAGAGTTTCAAAAATATAAATACAGGGAAAAGTCAGTAAGTTATTTTCAGAAAAAAAAACACCTCTGCACGACCCAAGCCAAAAATTCAGTCGTATTGCAGTCATTACTCTTTTATTGGTTCGTTAGTTAAATTAGGTATGTTTCTATTGTTAATTTAGCATTAATAATTCATTTTGTGTTTAATTATATAAGCTTATTATTATTTTGTTAACATATATTTACCAACTAGTTGTAATATGCCATTATATCTATTTTAGTTATAAAGTATGGAATGGTATTTGTATTTATGTATATAGGGATTTAGAGTGTAACTGTGTGAATGGTACAATATAACTTTAGGCTCTTTTAACAAGATTGAATGTAATTAGTATATATTAATTGATTTAGAATAATTTTATAAAGCTCATGAGTTTGGAATAATTCTAATTAGGTAATAACTATTTAAATTTTAAGTACAGGGTGTTTCAAAAAGAATCATCCGATTTAGAAAAATCATAGCTATTTATCTGTGAATCCGATGTGCTCGAACAATGTACTGTTAGAAAGAGGAAGCTCTGGAGTTTAACGTCGTTTCCGCCAGGTAGCAGTAGCGCGCTTCTGTCAACGCCCAGCTCAGTAGTTGTCAAAATGGCGTCTGCACAACAGAAAGCGTTTTGTGTTATACGGTTTGCTAGATGCGAGTCTGTGATTTCCGTGCAACGTGAATTTCGTACCACATATGGTGTTGATCCTCCTACAGCCCAGAGCATAAGAAGATGGTATAAGCAATTTAGTGATACAGGCTGTCTCTGTAAAGGCAAATCATCAGGTCGTCCCCGTGTGTCCAATGAAGACGTGGAGCGCATCCGCCAGAGTTTCACCCGTAGCCCGCAAAAATCCACTCGCCGTGCTAGTAGGGAACTTAACATTCCTTCGACATCTGTATGGCGTGTTTTGCGCCGCCGTTTGCGTTTTAAACCGTACAGGATTCAATTACTACAAGCTTTGCATGAAGGTGACAAAGTACGACGTGTTCAGTTTTGTGAGTTTATCCAAAGCCAGATGGCAGTAGATGATGAGGAAAATGATGATCGAGATTTGGTATGACGCATAGTGTTTAGTGACGAGGCAACTTTCCATTTGAGTGGAAAAGTTAACCGCCACAATGTGAGAATATGGGGGACCGAGCAACCACACCAAATTGTACAGCATGAGCGAGATTCCCCAAAAGTTAATGTTTTTTGTGCAATCTCACGGAATAAAGTGTATGGTCCCTTTTTCTTTGCTGAGAACACTGTTACGGGAATAACATATCTCGATATGTTAGAAAACTATCTCTTCCCTCAATTGGAAACAGATTCTGATGACTTCATATACCAACAGGACGGTGCCCCACCACACTGGAATCTTCATGTGAGAGAGTTTTTAAATGGTAGGCTTCCTCAAAGATGGTCACCGGACCTTACTGTTTGTGATTTCTTTTTGTGGGGGTTTGTAAAAGACAATGTTTATATCCCTCCCCTTCCAACAACATTGGTTGAACTGAAGAACCGCATTAGAGCAGCCATCGAATCCATCACTCAAGATATGCTAGCTAAGGTGTGGGACGAATTTGAATATCGTATAGACATATGCTGTGCATCTAAAGGGGGCCATACTGAGCACCTGTAAATGGTATGTAAAACAACTTTATTAGTTGTCCTTTAATATGAAATTAACCTCATGTCCATATGATCATTAGTTTTGAAATTATAAACCTTTAAAATCGGATTATTCTTTTTGAAACACCCTGTATTGTCTAACCGCTTAATCAATTTTTTAGTTAGTGTCATGAACCTCCACTCAGACAATGCCTTGGAGGTCGTTTTCTCAAGACAGCAGAAAACAAAATACAATGCAAAAATTGTTATTAATAAATAAATTGATTTATCTGAGGTAAGGTCAGCTTGGATATGAAGATTGTATTTGTTGTATATTCTACCTTATGTATTGTTGTTTACGTTGTAAAAAATTATATATTCTGTTTTCAGGAAAAATAAAGAATTTAGTATTTAGTATTTACAAAAGATAACTGTACCGGTATTTACAAAGAAACTTCATACTAATTTGGGGGTACGCATGTAAATGATTGATCTTTCATTCCATTAATATTAACGTGCACAATTAGTTTTTCAATTGTTTTTGCTTCAATAGCAGCAACAGGGCGCATATGACAATCTTCCACCCACAATGTGATTAATTTTAACTGTTGGTGGTATATTTGGAAGCAATGGCGAGATGGTTTTACTGAAGTAATAGCCAAGTGCATAACAATTACTATTAACACCAACAACAT
This sequence comes from Allygus modestus, assembly GCA_963675035.1. Taxonomy (NCBI): domain Eukaryota; kingdom Metazoa; phylum Arthropoda; class Insecta; order Hemiptera; family Cicadellidae; genus Allygus; species Allygus modestus. The sequence goes on along the minus strand of OY776113.1, from coordinate 34,825,991 downwards.
ACCTTTCAATTTGGAAAACTTCTTTGCTATCTAATAGCAGTAAAGCTTTGCAACTCTTGTGTAACAGGATATAAACTCTGGTGTGATTTAAACTAGTCCGGTGTGAACAGACCTCCAGGGTTTGCCAATGTGACCGTTAGACTTACTCACTGTACTTTAATCCACATCCATACAATCTAGGCTATGTTGTATGTAAACTTTGTGTCAAGTTCTGCATTTGTCGAGTAGATTCACTTAAAAGAATAAAGCGAAAGTATTATCCAATCTTAGAAGAATAAAACAAAAGTATATAGTACAAGTAGTCGAGTAGGTACAGACTATTTGTAATTTGTATATCTCAGTCCATCCTACAATTCTCATGAGTCAGAATGGCCGTGGGGGTTAAGGCGAGTGTACAGAAACTCAAAGGTCATAGATTGGAGACCCTACCGGGACTTTGCAACTAAATTCCTTTTTTTAAATTTATATTATTGGTTTACCAAACAATTCAATTGGAGAAATCATGTTTTTTAGATTAAAATAAGCATTTAAATACCAAAATTATAAACTGATATATTATTGAAAATACACTAGAAATATATTACAGAATATATTTCAAGTATATTAAAGAATATATTTGAAATATATTTCTAATATGACCTTAAATATATTTTTATGCATTCTATGAATATATAATTATATATTTCTCAGTCCCATAATTTGTATATTTTAATAAACAGGATAAATAAAATACGTCTTACATCACTGTAAAGTATATTTACACTTATACTGTACTTACATACAAGACGGTAAAATATACTGTACACAAAAGATGGTACAAGGAGATCGATTTCAACCAGTTACACCGGTCATCATCAGGCCCAATCAGAGAATGACAGAAACAAGATGGCGAACAGCTTATATACTATTGGCTACCGGAAGTTCCGGAAACAAGTTGCGATAAGTACCACCAGAGTCAAAGTTGACCTGTTCATTGATCAATTTATCCCAATCCTTAAATTTTTCCTTAAAAATTAACAATTCTTCCCATGCATTCATTACATTTCCTTTCTTACAAATATGGAGAATATTCAAATTGTCTTCAATTGTTCCCAATGAGCGGCCATTTTCCAGGAGGTGTTTTGCGACATTCGATCTTTCCGGTTTTTGGTTCTTCCATGCTGAAACATGATCCTTGTGTCTTTTTACAAAATTAACAGTTTGACCAACATAACAATTATCACAATCATTAAAACTGATTTTATATACACCGGGCTTATCAAACTTATCACAATCTTCTATGTTCGGATGCAGAATTTTACTCATGGTGTTTTGTGTCTTGAAGGCTACGGATACTCCATACTTCTTAAATCGATTTGTAATATTCTGTGTTTTATCGCCAGTGAAGTTAAATGCAACATATCTCGTACTCTCCTTCTCCCGTTCGTTGCTCAGAGTTGTTATATTTCGGAGCCGTTCTTGGTTCTTCATCTTTTTCAATATCTTCGCCCCCATTTCATCAATGAGTGTAGATTGGTTGGCTCAAGCTATAGATTTGATTGTAGCTATTTCCTTTCTTCTGCTTGTTTCACTTAATGGGATCTTGTAGGCTCTGTGCAGCATTGAACGAAAAGAAGCGGTCTTGTGGCTTGATGGATGTATGGACCTGCTGTTGATGGTTGTATTCGTTTGTGCTGGCTTACTGTAGATTTCGAATTCCAGCTTCTCTTCTCTTCTCATTAGTGTTAAATCCAACCAAACGAGTACAAACATCAAAAGCATTTTTTTACTCAAGTTAACGTATTCACGTACACATATATATATATTCGTAAACGTACGTGTGTATTTATATATACAGTATATAAATAAATTTGAACGAATAGTGTTTTTGTCTTGTGGGGACCTCAAAACAAAAAGTTATAAAGGTCTCGGGCATAAGTGTTACCATGAGACCTACGGTAATAGCTTCTTCCCTATAGGGGAAATTCGCTAAAAGAAATATCGAATCGTAAAAACTAGAGATTGCTCTCTTTTCCCTACTAAAAATTATAGCCAAAGTTAATTTCAAAAGTTAATCAGCAACAATCACGTCGTATTTCATGTCAAAATGAAAAAAAAAAAATATATATATATATTTTGAACCAGTAATTTCATTTTTAGAAACAAAAAAGCAAACTTTAATTATAAACATGCAAGTTTGAACTTATCAACTGCGCTCATTCATTCTTTTCTATGGATCAGTGGTAAACTTTGAACATGAGTTTTTGACTGGTTACCAAGTTTGTTAGGGAAGAGACAGCGATCTCTAGTTTTCACCATTCGACTGTTTTATTTTTATTTTTTTATCTATTTAAAATGAGGAGTCATTCAAAGGGGTTTATACAGTAGAACCTTACCAATTCGAACCTCACCTATTCAAACCTCGATAATTCGAAAACCTCTATAATTAGTAACTTTCTGTTCCCTTCAGACAACCTTTAATATTTGAAAAATAATATACCGATAATTAGAAGTTATTTTAACGCATAATGTACCCTCTAAAAATCTAATATGTTTATATTCGGGCCTCTAAAATTTGAATTTTGTTGCTGTATTCGAAAAGTTACCTCTAAAATTCGAGTCAACCTCTATAGTACGAACTGAAGTACCGTATGTCTCACGGTAACTGTAAGTTTCTGAAATTCGAATCAAGCGCAAAAAACAATCCTGTTGAAACAGAAACTAATGCGTAAACGTAAACTCAGTTTCCTCCAGAACTGAATTTATTGATGTTTGTTTTATTTGCCTCTTTAATTCGAATTTAATTCACATTAACCTCTATAATTCAAACTCACGATGTTTCAAACTTCCTTTAATTTGAAATAAATTGGCTGTCCCATGATTGTCGAATAAGTGAGGTTCTACTGTATTTAACCATTTTGAGTTAAAATCACTAGCCCAAGCACACTCAAACATATCAACATTGTCGAAATATACTACACCTTAAGTTACTATCACTACCCAAAGGATAATTGTTTAATTTGTAAATAGAGGGGGTCCGGACTTTTTATACACTAGTTATTGGCGTGATAATAATACACCTATAACATCTTACAATTTAAATAAAAGTATTGTTTTACAAAAATTATAACTTTTTATTTAGTGGCATTAAATTTTAATGTTATTTCACACCTTTGCATTACAATGTTATCCAATCCACAAAATGTTTTCGTATGCTGGACTACTTACGGTCACTTTGAACATTTGCCAAGCTCAGGAATAAAGAAAATGTTAATGAACTTGATTTTTCTCCCTGGATGAAACATATTATAATATTTTCAACTTAATGCTGATATTTAAAATTAGTTTTTTTCCTTCTGTGAGGTATACCTTTTATAAAATAGGAGCTTGGTGGCGTTTATGGGGGGAGGGGGTTTGCATCACAGGTACACCGTATTTGATGAGTCCATTTAACTTTGGCACTATGCTACCAGCCAATTATACGCCAAGGGCATTTTGTATTTAACGTTGTTAGAGAACAACGATCCGAATCTCTCAAAGAGTATGTAGCTACTATATGATTGACAATAAAGTTAATAGATATAACTAATATAATTTTGAAATGCGTAGTTTTCTCAGTTCAAAATTTAAAGGTGTTAGTAGTAAAAAAACTGACATTTAGAATATCAATGTAGTTGTAACAACTCTTCAATGTAATTAAATTCAGAGCTGTCAAAAATCCCTGAGGTCTCTGGTTCCTTTGCCTTAACATTTAAAATGTTTAACGGATATGAGTTATTTAATAATAATATTTAATAATCTGATCACATGATTATTTAAACTACGGTTTATTGAAAAGTTCCTCTAGTCCACCTGAGAATGACAGCGGGTTCTCCATATAAAGAATAGCCAAATTACCAAGAATTTCCCAGGATATGATCATCAACGGTAGTAATATTTGTGCCTTTGTTATGAGAAAATAATTGTGGATGTATAAAGATTTATTAAGTCTGCCCAATCACTTATTAATGAAAAACATAACTCATACAGTTTTAAATTACACTATGCGTATTACACTATGCAGAGCACAGTAATACGAACACAACGTAACTGAAGTTATGATAGTAATCACCATTTGGTAAGTTTAAATAAAAAATAAGGTGTGTTTGTCTCTATATGACATCAAAAACCTAAATGTTGCTTTATAACTAAGTCTGTTATCAATAATAATCCCTGAATATTATCACAAATTTCAGTACTATACAATCAAAACAACCCAATGAATATTGTGAGGTATTCTCATTTGGAGTACTCGACATTCAGAGATCTTGTTTAATTTAAATTTCGCTAATATTACATACAATCTGAAATTTTAACCAGGAATCCCCAGTAGTACTAGAAACCAAGTTCTATAACAGCGATTGACAAATATACGTCCAGACCCCGCGTCTGCATTTCGTAAAGTTTCCCTGATCGATACCCGCTTCGCTAATGTCGTGGTCGCTGACCATCGAGAGCGCACCGCTAACATCACCGACTATCGAGAACGCTTCGCTAACATCAGCAGCTATCGAGAACATATCGCTAACATGGCCGACTACCGAGAACGCTTCGCTAACATCAGCAATTATCGAGAACATATCGCTAACATCGCCGACTATCGAGAACGTTTCGCTAACATCAGCAGCTATCGAGAACATATCGCTAAAATAGCTGAATATCAAGAACGCTTCGTTAACATCAGCAGCTATCGAGAACATATCGCTAACATGGCCGACTACCGAGAACGCTTCGCTAACATCAGCAGCTATCGAGAACATATCGCTAAAATAGCTGAATATCAAGAACGCTTCGTTAACATCAGCAGCTATCGAGAACATATCGCTAACATCGCCGACTATCGAGAACGCTTCGCTAACATCAGCAGCTATCGAGAACATATCGCTAACATGGCTGACTATCGAGAACGCTTCGCTAACATCAGCAATTATCGAGAACATATCGCTAACATCGCCGACTATCGAGAACGTTTCGCTAACATCAGCAGCTATCGAGAACATATCGCTAAAATAGCTGAATATCAAGAACGCTTCGTTAACATCAGCAGCTATCGAGAACATATCGCTAACATCGCCGACTATTGAGAACGCTTCGCTAACATCAGCAGCTATCTAGAACATATCGCTAACATCGCCGACTATCAAGAACGTTTCGCTAACATCAGCAGCTATCGAGAACATATCGCTAAAATAGCTGAATATCAAGAACGCTTCGTTAACATCAGCAGCTATCGAGAACATATCGCTAACATCGCCGACTATCGAGAACGCTTCGCTAACATCAGCAGCTATCGAGAACATATCGCTAACATGGCTGACTATCGAGAACGCTTCGCTAACATCAGCAATTATCGAGAACATATCGCTAACATCGCCGACTATCGAGAACGTTTCGCTAACATCAGCAGCTATCGAGAACATATCGCTAACATAGCTGAATATCGAGAACGCTTCGTTAACATCAGCAGCTATCGAGAACATATCGCTAACATCGCCAACTACCGAGAACGCTTCGCTAACATCAGCAGCTATCGAGAACATATCGCTAACATCGCCGACTATCGAGAACGCTTCGCTAACATCAGCAGCTATCGAGAACATATCGCTAACATCGCCGACTATCGAGAACGCTTCGCTAACATCAGCAGCTATCGAGAACATATCGCTAACATCGCCGACTATCGAGAACGCTTCGCTAACGTCAGCAGCTATCGAGAACATATCGCTAACATCGCCGACTATCGAGAACGCTTCGCTAACATCAGCAGCTATCGAGAACATATCGCTAACATCGCCGACTATCGAGAACGCTTCGCTAACATCAGCAGCTATCGAGATCATATCGCTAACATCGCCGACTATCAAGAACGCCTCGTTAACATCAGCAGCTATCGAGAACATATCGCTAACATCGCCGCCTACCGAGAACGGATCGCTAACGTCGGTTTTCCTGGCAGTTCTGTGTGAAGAGTAAAAATATGGAATGAAAATTATAATCATAAAGACGTTTGCAATACAATAAATTATTAATTTTGACCAGTCATTATTGCAAACAGAATCATGGTCATTTAACTCCGGTGTTTTAAAAATTACTCTGTAAAATGACTTGGGATGAGGTAAAATGCTCCAAGGATTTAAAACTCAGATACCAAGAAGATGTTTACGTTTATTTAACAATACTTAGTACTTTTATTTGGATAAAAATTCTTATTATTTCGCAAAGTCACTCAAAAAAACAGAATGAACAACTGTCTTAATTTAATTTAATTTTGTACGATTAAAGTATATGTTTTCTATGTCAACTATAGGTGAAGTTACCGATGCTTGAGGATACCAATTTTCCAATACTAAATGTGAACTTTGATAGTTTAAAGAAACGCAACTGACAACATTAACTTGTATTTAGATGAAGGAAACCGTACGAGTACCCGACTTCCATTCAGCACTTTAAAGTTTAAACAACACTAACCGGAGCGTTCTATTATGTAGCTTTTAATGAAATATAAACCGCAGCTGAACCCGTAATGCAGCGGACTGGTTGTAAAAATAATAGAAAATATAAAGTTCAGCCGTAAAGCTTTCTTCGTCTCGGACGTAACTTAAGTTTTCATTTTACGCCAACATTATTAAAACTAAGAAAAACAATCGAAACAATTTTGTTTACATGATAAAAACATTATCAGACGCGAATATTGTATTTTTTAAATTTTCAACAAGAGCCATCGAATTATTTTCATGCCAAAAATTCACATTTTACGTAACGCAATTAACGGGGGGAGGGGGTACGGCATAACGTTACCCTGCGTTATTTGGGGGAGGGGGCTGGATCAGCGTTACGTAACTCAGACATATTACGTTCATTACCTTATGTATTGTTGTTTACGTTGTAAAAATTATGTATTCTGTGTTGAGAAAATAAAGATTATTATTATTACTATTTACATATAAAATATACTATTTGAGTTAAAATTAAACTTCAGTTTCATTAGATGATATCGTATTTTTTGAATATTCATTACGTATTTATGTGTTTTTGTTTGTTATTTGTTAAACAAATTTTGTTTTGAATTCATTACAGTTAATACTTTTAATTTTAGCTGGGATAGTTTATTTTATTGTCTAAATCTCAAACATGTTATTTAATTAAAACCATAGAGTACATGTTACTTTTATTTTGTCGTTTACCTCAAACCTTATCATTATCGTTTTAATGTGTTGAGCTTTTTCTTTTGAGATTGCCATAGCGTAATATAATTTGTCAGTTTAAAGAACAGGTATTTTATTATGTAATAACTTGTTATAAATGGTATGACAGATTTGTTTTAGAAATTAGAAACAATATTTCATTGCAGTTCTTGCAAAATTGTGATTTTACACGACTTAAGCATTTCAACATTTACCATGATTATGTTACGCAACATATGAGAGGATGGGGGGGAGGTATGCTCAGATTTTGCGGTCTGTTATGTGGGAGAGGATGTGGGTTTAAATTACGACAAAAATGCTTTACGTTCCCCCAAAGCCTTATATTTCAAGAGGAAATGCAAGCGAAACTATAACATTATAGTCTTACGAACAAATATAATATGTAGTAAGATTTAAACGATGTATTTAGACTATCATGGGATAATCGGGCATTCGGCATTACTGAAGTGGAGGTAGTCAATTACAGCGGAGTCGCAGTTAGCCGTATCGCGTTCGGTGGTTGGTTTCCCACTACGGCGGTATTACAATCATTTGTTCCCCTCGAAAAACAATATCACCCACTTCCCTCTAATGAAAACTGTTTCCTCAGGGGGCCGTTGTATTGTGGTACTTCAGACCGAGCCCGAGAAACCAATCGACACATCAACTACGGCGCCGCTGGCAGAATCAATTGCACCACTTTAAAAATAAATAGATTACCTTAAGCTGTCGGGAATAATAATTTTACTTAAAATATAAAATATTAAAGCAGTTTTAAAATAAAAACTTGTATTTGTATCATTTATTTTTTCGAAATAGAGATATTGGTACCGCTGTATTCCAAAAGAAAGGAATGATTTGGACCTTGTCAAAACACGGTTTAAAACATTTAGTTTTAATGTGAAAATCCAGCCATTTCAAAATTAACATAATTATTTTTTTTAGATTGAATAACCTTCAAAAGCCTGACATCCGAAATTATATTTTAATCTTCATCCAATCACATTCAATTACATGACTTGGGCCAATTGTTGATATATTGACCTTTTCTACTCATTAACTTATTTTTGGAATTATATAAGGCGAATCAATTTTAAAACAAACTATATCCATTTATAATAGGGGGAAAATCACATTTTCCTATAACTCATTTTTGAATCGCATTCGAGCAATTAATAGAAGAGAGAAAAATAATCTTTGTTATTCAAAACCCAAACTTCAACAGTAAAGTATTATGTTTTTAACTAGGAAAACTACAGAAATTAAATTTTTTTTGTTGATACTAGAACACATAGAAAAATGTTTAGTGTATGTTCTGGAATGGGAGGTTTTGCCTCAGTTCAAATATCGTCTTAAAAGTCCGTGATCGCAGAGAAAGAGTAATTTCACCAAGGGCGTGTACTAGAACTAAATGTAAGAACCAATGCGGTCGAGGTCCAATTATGATAAACCGGTGATTGAAGAAATGCAGTCCTCTTGTTGCGGATAGTTGTAGAAGTGTATGTTCTAAGCGAGGTTTTGCCACACTAAGGCCGGACGGGAAAGGCTTTCCCACCTATCTATCAACCGATAGTGTAATGTTAACAGTGTTTACCGAGTATATTCATCTTGAAGATTCTTTTCTCACTAACAATAATATCATTTTTAAATTGAAAAACATCAATAATCTTTTTTTGTTGGGGACGATATTTTTGTTTATAATAATATCTTGATAAGGTCCCAGTTAAATAATGCCAGCTGATTTTGTACAACTGGATTTAGAAATGCCGTATCTATGAGTAATCTAAATATTTTAAACTAAGTACATTTTTTCTTGTTAAGTTTTTCCAATATTCATTTTTAAGAGAGCGGGAATTTTGGATTGGAACTGTGTTTACTACTAAAGTTTGGTATTACAAAAATCTATACTAATTAACAATTTTTCAATTTAAAATTAGGAAAGTGCTATTTCACAAATCAATCAGCAAACTGATTCTATTAATTCAATTTTTCAGCTATATTTTACGCAAATTATTTTGGTTTTCACTAATATTTAGCACAATTCGTGTTTACAAACAACAAAATCCAGGTTACTGGTAAAAGAAGCATTTCATGGCTCTCTCGTGGATTGTAAACTTTTTGCTTTGACAAATCCTATTTATCTTGTAACTTCAGTTAACAGTTATTTTCAAGTTACCCCCCTACCAAGTTAGCTCCCGTAAGAGAAAATTCCTAAAAACGTTTTGTCGTAACGTAAATATTGATGTAAAAACTAAAAAATGCATTATCTTCCTTTAAGTGATCAATTTTTGTAGAAAATTCAATATTCAGAGAATGTTGATAAAAAAACATCTTTCTGGAATTGTTGTTTTTAACAGTATAACATTTTTAACTGTAAACTCTGTAAAAATATGTAGCCCAGCAATTGAAAAATGTATTAAATAATCAAAACGTAAAAACACATACTTTAATAAGGACCAAAGCACCCGTTGATGAAATTATAAATCGATTCTCAGTTTGTATACATCTCAAAATAAACCACAATTTGTTTGAACGAGACACTTGAAATGGAACGCTTGCTTTATAATATTTTACGAACACAATTTAAAAACCAATAACTATATAATAAATAAGTATATTATTATACCAACAAATAAAGGCAACAAAATAAAAAAGAGAAATAAAATGTGGCAGTCGTGTTAGTGATGAGCAAATTCGTTTGTGATGTGATATGTACCGAATGATTCTGATTACATTGCATTCATCTATGCTAAAACAGCGAAAATCGATCATTGATCGAATTCAAAACAGGGAAAATAAAGACAAGTTGTCGATTGTGTGTACTCATTGGTTAAAAGCATTGATACAGCAATTAAAAAAGTCGCTGTATTAAATGTAAAACCAAAGAAACAATAATAAACATTTTTTTTTATCTATACAAAAAAGTACAATAAATTAAAACGACCGACTTAATAGACTCAAGGGGAATCTTACGTAAAAATATTATGCGATACAGAAGTGAGATATCAGAAACATGTTGTGAGTTATAATTTTACATACAACAATTACGGAAGACATAGATAGTTGAACGATTTAATACTAAAACGACAATGCTGCAAATAGTTGGACGATCCAATACTACAACGACAATACCATAAATCTTTGAACGATAAATGCTGAAACAAAAATACTATAGAAAGTTTAACGATCCAATACCAAAACGACAATACAATGGTGGAATTAATTAATATTAAAACGACAATACCATAAATAGGTGTACGATCAAATACTAAAACGACAATATAAACTCTTATAATGCAGATCTTGGTACTTGAAACACCTGGTGAAAAGTTACATCGCATCGCTATGATTGTTATCACAACCCAGGAGAGCGAGAAAGAATGTCCACACTCAGGATACAGCGCGTATTATTTATATCTGCATACACGTACACGTTTCTGCACCTATTTTCTTCAAGTCCTACATACATTTATACTTAATTTTTCACTTCCAACATAGTTTGAGTTTATACGGTTGCGGATTATTATAAAAGTAATCGAAGTAACACGCAAGTAGACTGATGAAGCGGAGTCTGGCTTTTATGTATAAGCCCGACTGCATTCAGATCTCCGTAAAAAATCCAGGGTACGTTTCAACCTATATAAAGATCATTCGAAACTCAGTTATTAAATTAAAAAGGAAGTAACGAATAAAAGCACGAGGCACCCCTTTCACCATAATAGAAGAGGGGGCGAGGGAGGAGCACCGACCATCAATGGGGGCACTTGACTGATAATACAGCCTGCAATGGCGCCCTTAATTACGATCACTGGATACTCTACCTCAACTCGCCCTCCGCCCTTACACCTTCGACCTAACATTTCTTTGGTACAGAGAATATAGAAAAACCTCTCCTTTATTCGAATCGCATTAAAATAGTTATTTCTAGTAAAGAAAAACTACATTAAGTGAGAAAATATATGTAGTGTACACAACTACAACGTTTCCGGAATCTGAAAGCATCAGTTTAGTGACATTTTTGAGAAAACGTATTAATTTGGTTATTTAGAAGACAATAGTCGCCAACGAATCGATTCGTGAATAAATCAGAGAACTGTAAAATAATCAATCGTATTCAAAACATATACAAGAAGACAACATATCCCCTTTACAGCAAACCTGCATACCTGCCAAATTTATTTCGGAGTTTAATTGAAAAGGGGGTAATCTTTTGCAGAAACTTAGTACATTTGACATGTTTGTACAAATTTTCAGAAATTTAAAAACAGAGGCAATACAAGACATATTTATTTATTCAAATAGTTTTTTAATTAAATATTTTTAAAAAGACTGTTCAATATGTTTGCATATTGTCTGCTTTATAATGTTGCATTTGTTATGTTTATATTCCATATACACACGTCATGTACCCCACTCTAGTGGTATAAAACACTGTACTGCAAACCTCCTCTTCAGTTGATGGACTCACCTTGTTAATAAACCGTCTACGGGAAAAACCTAATTCACACAACTGTGCCAAATGTAATCAATATTTGACCTTTTATACTAAAGTCATTATACGACAGGAAAAAAACAAATAAACGCACCACCACTGCATAAACAAGGAATTGGTTTGGACTCATACTCCTTCATGTTTGTGCTTTTTCAATTGATTGCTGGTCTCCTTCATGTCGTTTAATTGTACTCACTGACCAAAAAAAAAAAACGTTTTCCAACGTTCAATAAGGAAAACGAGAAAAGAAATTGCAAAAAATCAACATAGGCTATTTTCTCTCATCAAGTATTTGTAAGACTTCTCAAAAGTGGAAACTGGGACCAAAATCCAGAGTTATTTTTTACTATAAGATTATTTTATTTAGAAAAAAACTATTTAAAATGTGTCTAACTCAGTCACAATACAGTGAAAGATCACAGCCGCGCAAACTCCTTTTTAGATTGTCGGGAGAAAGGGGGATTATGGGGAAGGGGCCGTGGGGGGTTTCCAAATTAACAAAATTAGGTAATACTGCGGTAACCAATCCGTGGTTTTATTTAGTTTTAAATTTATTCATGCTATTTGCCTCCTGGATTGATTGTATGACTTAAAAAATAAGGTTACATACCTTGTATGGTTGATTGATGACGAAAAGGTATGTAACCTTATTTGTTTTAAGTTAGTTTGAAAGATATCTAACAATGTATATAATAAATATATATTTTATAATTTTAAATATTTGTACGAGGGAACAAAATAAGACTAACCATTTACATCTATCCGAAATTACAATTTAAAACCGAGTGTTTGAGAAAATAAAAGAGAAGAAAGCGCCGACAAATAGTTGCCCAAAATTAGGGATTTCAAAAAGATGATGGGGTACACCACTAGGACATTCCCTCATAATTGACCCTCCGTTCGATTGTTTTCGCGGCGGTATCACGTGATTCTCCGCGCCTGTCAACCCCGACCGGGTAATTTAGAATTTTCCACTGAAATCGAAAATGAGCCGGTGCATGTCGTTTTGTAAACGGACAGTGTAGAACCGATGTTTACACAAAAGAGCGGCTCTCTCTTTCTCCTGATTAACAACCCACTAACACATCCACTGGCCGTTCGCCGTTATAACGGGATAAATTAGTCCATAAAAGGGATTACCTTTCATTATATCCTCTTTGGCGAGACATATGTTTCGAATAAAACGGCGATTAAACGAAATCTCATTGCACGTATTTACATAACTGAGTCGCTTGTTCAACAAGTTTTGTTGTAGAATTATCGTCGATAAACAATACATTCTGCGATTAGTTATTTTGAATCGTTTCGATGCTATTGACACTTTACTGGAGAAGATGTTTATTCTACATATTAAAATATTGCTTTCATCTCACTGTATTGAAAGTAGCTATTTTTAGTATCTAATGTGACTACCGAAAGTGATACTTTCTCACTCTAGATCCAAAACAGCTGGAGATTTTTCCCGCGATGAGATCAGCTGATCGTATTAATTTAATTAGCACTATATATTCCAGCGAGGTTAATACATCTAGAGGTCTCGTCTGGGGTAAAAAGTGAAGCCAACTTGCTGACCGTCACTTTCCTCAGGTAACCAACCAAATCCTCTATTCACAAGTTAAATATTTGTCAGCTGACAAAAATGTAACTTGTGAATAGCGGATTTGATTGGTTACCATCTCGGTTGCCATAGAAGCACAGTTGACAGAGGGGTAAAATGGTGGTTGACTACGTAGCCTATACTTTATTTACACGAGACAAAACTTCTAGAATACTAACCTTGTTGGTATAAAAGTAAATACAATGCAGCATTCGAGAAATCAGCAGGATTCGTTCAGCCAATTTTACTTCTCAGCGTTCTCGAGGGCAACGTACTTCTCAGTCAACGTCATTATAACTTGTCAACGCCTAATATCAGTTGAAACACAACGGGCGGGTGGGCTTAGAGCGAGGGCGAGTTGCTTGATTGATCGCGAGGGCTGGAAGGGTTTTGAAGGGTAAACCGTGTAGCGAGCACTCGCACCGCGGTAATGTGATGGATGCGGTAACTGATGGACATCGAAACTCGGGTGGTCATCTGTAATGTCGACCTGGAGTCGGTGGATAACATGACTGCTACGTCGGTGCCACTCTGCACAACACTGGATTGCACTAATGCGGCCGGCTATAACCATATATGTACTGATTCCCGAAACAGGTCCCGAACACGAATAACGCATCAGGTTGTAAGTTCGTCGAATCATTTTCGAAAAATAGTGATTTTGGGAAGTAAACTTCAATGGTACGACTCTTAAGTGGATACAAATTTAGGCGATTTGGTGTTTCTACCTGTTTCCCCATAAGGCCAATGGTTAACTTGTTAAAGTCCTCCCTCTTTAACGGATTACATGAAAAAGTTGATTAATGGCTCATTTATTTAAAAATCATTATTTATCATTATTTAATTAATTATCATTATTTAAAAAATTAAAAAATAAATAGCGAGATCAGTGCAAAAAAAGTCGATTAAAAAAATCGTTAAATAAAATTACAAAATGCAAAACTTACGATTTGTGTAAGTGAACATTTATGATAGGTCTCTCGAAATCCTGCTCACTGATATCGCTAAAACGATAAATCAAAGATTTCGGCTGATCCTTTGAGGAGGGATGGGCTTCAGAAGTTAATAATGTACTGTATTGGCCATATGGAAGAACCAGGTAGAAGCAGAGGACTGTAGCCCCCTCTACAATCACCGTTCTAAAGAACTACAATCAGTTGCACCACTACTCATTGGAGTATAGCGATTCAATACGTATAGTGATTCAGAACGGAATTTTGATCTATTATAGAATAGAACTAGTCCTTAAAGAAGGGATCCAGACGGGAGAATTCGGAGTCAGGTGAAAAGTCGACTCACATCAGTAGGGTCAAGTAGTGTCGGTAAGTGGCACAATCCGAGAGTGGACAACGCGAGAGGTAATATACACTAAGAGGTCATTGCCTGATATCTTAAGAGGTCATGTGTTGATATCTTAATTGGCTGAGGTAAGAGCATCGAGGGTAAGGTATCGCCAGGTAATATTTGGATTTCGTTTTATGTCAGTAAAGAAAAATGCCCCCGTCGCAGCAAAGCTGCATACTCAGCAAATTTCCAATGGAGATATAAATGTCTTAATACTACATAAAACCACTTACCAAGTTTAATAAAAATATATTCACAACCAAGCGATATATGCAATTTTAATTATTCTCCATAAGAATAACATTTGGGCTGAGTAAGCAGGTTTGCTGCAACAAGGAACACAATAAATGGGTTTTTACGCTAATGTCAATAGAACTTAACTAGGTGAAGTCGTATACCAGTTTTTATTCACTTATGTTCATTATTAAGAGAGACATAGCATTTAATTATTCTCCATAAGAATAACATGGGGTTGAGTACGCAGGTTTGCTGTTACGGGAGCCTTTGGCAAAAAATATTTTTTTTGAGACCACAATCAACAGATCACAACCAGATGAAGCCGTATACCAAGTTTCCTCAGTATACGTTCATAAATAAGCAAGATATAAAATTCGTCTTTTCCTCCATAAGAATAACATTAGACAACGTACTGTGTTTATTACTTTCAATATCTCGGTAACAAACTGACGTAGAGGAATGATCAAAATACCAAATTGTGTGTTTTTTAAGCTGAATCCAATGGTGAAAACTAATATCTGACTATTTCAAAAATTATATGTAAAAAGTTCAAAAACCCCATTTTTTGGGTACAAAACCCCCCAAAATACCCCTTCGGATGGAGCGATCTGGCTGTTTTCGAACTTGTCATAATTGTTGCTTTACACATTCGTTAATATCAAATTTCATCAAAATCGGATCATTTGTATGAGAGTTATCGTGCTCACGGACGGACGGACGCACGCACGCACACGCGCACGCGCGCGCACACACACACACACACACACACACACACACACACACACACACACACACACACACACACACACACACAGAGTTTCGATCGAATGGTGTGTCTAGGGACCTCAAAACGAAAAGTTATCATGGTCCCGGGCCTAGGTCTTACCATGCCGACTACGGTAATAGCTTCTTCCCTATAGGGGAAATTCGCTAAAAGTACTTTCACCACAATGTCTGTCCGGTTAGTGAAGATTGTTACAATGTCGCCAATCTCAGTTGTTTAATAAAATGGGAGCATTTCTTGAACATGCCTCGGTTGCATCTAATACATCCCCGGGTGCTAGTTAGATGGTGCGGCGCGGCAGAGTTATTTCTTGTCAAGAGTTTGTTCACTATGGTGTTCGTTTGTTCCTCCTCACAATGACGTTTTGTAAAAAATACAAATAACATGGTTCACACATTTATTTGGATAATGATTTATCTGACTTCCCCTGACCAAAAATTTGATGTTCCCTGACTTTCTCTGACCAAAAGTTAATTTTCCGACTCGCGATTCAGAATGACTCGCACTTTTTTCATAAGTTTTGATTTTTGCACAGTAGCGCTTTGCGTTTATGATTCAACTCAATTGTCCCCCCTGACTTGTATAAAATAGAAAGCATTTTCCCTGACTTTCGGCATTTTTCCAACTTTTTCCCAAACCTTCCCTGACATATTTCAAATTCCCTGACTTAATTCTTTTCCCCTAACTTTCCCAGACATTTTTCAAATTTCCTGACTTTCCCTGATTCTCCAATTGTGAATCATGAATAAAAAGCAAAACATGATTTTAAACATTTTATATTAATATGGCTTGCGAACGCATTTACTGCCGAGACATCTGGTGGGAAAGTGTTTGTATTATTTATCGCTGATATGTTTAGACAAAAATAGTAACAGTTTAAAAAAGGTAAAAACTGTGGGATCCGTCTTATGTACTGACCTTAAAAATCAGTGTATTAAATGGAAGAAAACCCATTTTTCCTCGCAAAACCGACTATCTACATTTGCTATAGAGAACAAGAGCTAAATAAAAAAGGTAAACTGCACAGCACGATGTTCAAACCAAAACTCACAATTTAAACTCATAAAAAACTCATTTAAAATAACTATTTGACGTTTGAAACAGTTAAAGCGTGTCCCACCCGGTTGTTATTGAAATAAGGACGTGGCAAAACAGGCACAGCAGGCGTAAGCAGCGTAACACACGAAGCGGCGCGATGCGATGAGCAACACAAGCAACACTGTACCCGGATATCCAACGTGGCAATGACAGGCACAGCTAGCGTAGGCAGCGTAACGTGCGGCGCGGCGCGACACGATGAGCAACACGAACAAAACTGCACCCGGATATAGAACGTTTGGCAATGACGGGCACAGCTAGCGTAGGCAGCGTAACGTGCGGCGCGGCGCGACACGACACGATGAGCAACACGAACAACACTGCACCCGGATATTGAACGTATGGCAATGACGGGCACAGCTAGCGTAGGCAGCGTAACGTGCGGCGCGGCGCGACACGACACGATGAGCAACACGAACAACACTGCACCCGGATATAGAACGTATGGCAATGACGGGCACAGCTAGCGTAGGCAGCGTAACGTGCGGCGCGGCACGACACGACGAGCAACACGAACAACACTGCACCCGGATATTGAACGTATGGCAATGACGGGCACAGCTAGCGTAGGCAGCGTAACGTGCGGCGCGGCGCGACACGACACGATGAGCAACACGAACAACACTGCACCCGGATATTGAACGTATGGCAATGACGGGCACAGCTAGCGTATGCAGCGTAACGTGCGGCACGGCGCGACACGATGAGCAACACGAGCAACACTGTACCCGGATATTGAACTCAATGTCATTTAGATCCACGTCTCATATCATCCGAACACCCGAATGCATTTAATAACAAACAATCTAATTCTGAAAAACATTTGTACCAGTCATTGATATAACAGTAATATAAAGCTAATATTTATAATTCCAAAATAACTTACCTGTACATTTTGAAAATGCTAAGGCCGTGCAATACTAATTTGTAAGCTATGGAATATGTTGTAATCGAATAAAGGTGCGTTTAGACTTGGCAAAAAAAGTTTAAAACCGACAAATGGTTTGCAGGATTACTCTTTACAGCTGTTACATAAACCCTTTAATTTAAGTTAAAGTATAATATTTAAGAGGAAAATATTATATACAAATGTATTCTTTTACTTTTTTAATTTATTTAACTGAGTCGCATTTACAAGCCCTTTTAAAGGTACAAAAAAGAGCTTTTTCAAACTCCAACAACTTAAAACGGAAACATTATTTTGAAATTTCAAAAAAGAGCGTGAGTAGAATTAACTTGATTCTATCATATCCCGTTTACATTAAATCTAATATATATACAGCTGCATGTGTAACTGACTCACTGAGGTATACGAATTCTAACCCACTTCTAGATGAGCTAGGGACGTGAAATTTGGCATGCAGGTAGATTTTACCTTTTAACCCCCAGAAAAATTACCAAAACTTACAATTTTTAATTATAAAACCTTTAAAAAAGTACTTTAAAATCTATTAGTTACGTAGACTACGTTACCGACATGCATTATTTTGATATTGTAAACATTTTTGCTAATGCAGTTTACAAAAATCTAAATAGGCTTTCTCGTGTAAGCGTTATGTGGTAATCCAGTCACAAAAAATGTGTTTCTTATTATATATTAATAATTTTAAACTTAACTAAATATTTTTTACATATACTCACGATTGCTTAATGCTAAACATCTAAACATATAAGTTTAGGTTCTCGCTGGTAAGACAACTTTGTGTTTCAACCACACCTTTTGATGATTCATTATACAATTTCCGTTGAATCCTTCGGTGTATTGTCCAGTTTTTATGTATTTTTGGTAGCAATAACATTTTCTTGCGTTGCCCGTGGATCAGTTTACTAGGCTTTGCGTTATTCTCAGCTTGCTTCTTTTAGCAACTACGCGCAGTGCATGGCGAATTCTGCTTGTGCTAGGGGGTGGTGAGTGGTGCCATAAATTAAACATACTCCTTAGGGAGATGCTTAATCTATCTACAGTTGTGCGTATGTGCCACTGACGAGATTCTCGTAGCTTGCGACCGGTTGTATACGAGCTCGGTGTAACTGACTCAGGTATACGAATTATACCTCACTTCTAGATGAACTAACTAGGAACGTGACATTTTGTACACTTTTGCCTTGGACACTTATGGTTGAGCTAGGAATGTGACTTGTGGCATACAGTGTAGCTTGTAACTATAAACCATCGGGAAAATCGCAAAAACACGCAATGTTTAATTATTAACTTTGACAAAAATATAAAAATCTATGAGTACGTAAACTACGTTATTTAAATGCTTTATTTGGATTTCAAAATGTTTTCGGAAATATCGGTAATGTAGTATGCAGATTATGCTGTAGTAACATTTTAACTCTTTTAATATTAAACCTATTATTTTTCTATTAAATATATTTATTTTTAAACATTTCAAAAGAATTGGTAGTCACTAAACTATGTTCTAACTTAACTATGTTCAACTGATGGTTTTATCCTTTAAGACTATTAATTCTATTTCATTATATATTCTATTCTATTTTCATTATTCACAAGCCCTTAATAATATATGGGTGCATATACCTATACACACAATACGTCTGCATGTCAGGGCCAACAGCAGTCATAGAAACAATTTTATTTATTATAACCCATAAGAAATGTCTAAATTGTTGTGGATTTTTTTGTCTTTTGGTCATAACAGGTGGGAAAAGCCCCACTTGAATTAGGTTATATTTTTTACAGATTACTTTTATTCGGCACGAACATAATATTTCATGTTATTATAGTGTTTTTTCCCTTTAACAACACAAATTTTGTCAAATAAGGACAGTTAAAAGTAAGGATTTAAATTATTTCACGCACCTGCATAGTGTCTGGCGGCGTAAAAAATTGCATACGATGTAGCCTTAAACTATACCTGGAATATCATAATTTCATTTCCGATTTATGAATACTATGACCTATACGTAGTATGCAGCATGCATATGAACAATTTTTATGATTTAACCCTCTATAAGAAAGCTAAGCCTTAAAATTTGTGTACTTTTAATATATTTACCTTATTAAATAGATCCTTGAGGAACTCTGTATATTATTTATTCAATTTGTATGAGATTTTTAAAATGTTTACTGGTTATTTCTTTCTTTCTTTGTTTTATTTCCACATATCCTGCATGATTTTCAGGATTGGTTTTGACCGAATTTAGAGAATTTTCAAGGTTTCAGGTTCTGAAATCGTGTTCTACTTCAATATTGTTCTGAGAGGCCTAATTTTTTGCACATAATATTTGCAGATTTCACTATATGAACTACAGATTAAAGGTTTTTGTACGATTTTTTTAATTACGTATATAAACTACAACTTATCGATGGTTACCACATTTCCTAGGTTTTTAGTTTTTTGTGATGATTTTAACCCTTGGAACTTAAAAAAAATATATTTTATAAATCTTGTTTGACAGAAGAAGAGTTATATTTTGGTATAACTAGATTTTTCAAATTTTGGCATATTTTCCACACTTTGTGGTGGTATTTTATTTTGTATCATGTTAATATAATTGATGAAGACCTAATATTGGGCACAAAGTATGTCTATAAAATATGTCTTAGTAAATAACAGCAGTAATTTGACCAGTCTTGATTACCACCATTTATACTTGAGCTATGAACTTGATATTTAGCATGGTGGTGTTTTTCACCTATTAACCCCAGAGAAAATTTCCAAATTTTACTTTAGTCAGTTTAAATTCCCTAAATAAAAATTAATAATGGCAAATCAAAAAATTAAATTAAAAAAGCGTCGTTTTATTTGAGTTCTAGCGGCCAAACAGATTGTCCTATAAAAAACGGAGACTACCACGTTCCACGGATTTTAGGCGATCTACAATTTCTTTTCCTATGACTTTTTGCCGTATACCCTTAACCCTTAGATAGCGCTATATTTGTTAAATTTCAAGATTTTTACGTGGTTTTCAATGGCTTGCCGTTCTAATACAGAACTTAGAGGCCTAGTATTTGGCACATAGTATTCCTATATTACAATTAATTAGTATTTAGAACCAGTCATACGCCCAGATTATATCACTTAAACACCCGAAAGAAAAAAAAGACTTTGAACTTTTGTAAATTTATTTGTGTTTTTAGATGTATTTTTTATGTAGCGCTCCAGCAAGGGTAAAAACCCTTATAAATAATGTTATATTTATTGCAGAATGCTTATTGTTGACCAAATACATAGCAATTTAGGTTGTTAACTTTGTTTTTTCCCCCCTTATAAGGTTTAGGCGACGTCCTAGAAAGGCTATATCACAAAATCCAGTGTAGGGTTTCAATTTTCTTTCTAAGGTAATAAATGGAGACTTAAAATTTAACATACAATATGACCTGGGGGCGAAGCCCCCCACAGGGGTCTGGGGGCGGAGCCCCCAGCGAGCGAAGCGAGTCGTTATATATAATTTTGTAAGCGAAATTGTTAAGCCAAATCGTTTAGGCTAATCGCAGGATAATGGGAGAGGGCTCAAATTAAAGGTCTTCTTTATTCCAGGGACTCGGGAAAAATAGCATTATTTCCAAAATAATGCCAGCAAACGAGAAACAACGTAAATCATCCCCTTAAAGAAAAGCTTGGGGATTTAAAAACGTCTGCTTTGTTTACATGAAAACATCAGAAGTCTCTACTTTGTTAACGAATTGACACGTGTTCATACTTACACTGTTTTTACTCAGAATTTAAATAGTTATGAGATCGGAGTGTTGTAGCAAGGTTAGTGTCTATGGTTCTTTTAAGCCACTAGTTGATAACATAATTATCATAGCAACAAACAGGAATCATAATTATCATGGCCGCAAACAGGAATCCTGCGGACCTCCGCACCGCTCCTTTTCCTTATCTTAATAATGTATTTTTGCGCAGCGCCGGCGCCGCAGGTTTTTCTGTACGGTAGACCGGAGCCTTAAACATATTGCTATCACACATAAGAATCAGATATAGGTTGCATGATCTTTAAAATCGTAGACCGGAACCTTAAACATATTGCTATCACACATAAGAATCAGATATGGGTTGCATGATCTTTAAAATCGTAGACCGGAGCCTTAAACATATTGCTATCACACATAAGAATCAGATATGGGTTGCATGATCTTTAAAATCGTAGACCGGAGCCTTAAACATATTGCTATCACACATAAGAATCAGATATGGGTTGCATGATCTTTAAAATCGTAGACCAGAGCCTTAAACATATTGCTATCACACATAAGAATCAGATATGGGTTGCATGATCTTTAAAATCGTAGACCGGAGCCTTAAACATATTGCTATCACACATAAGAATCAGATATAGGTTGCATGATCTTTAAAATCGTAGACCGGAGCCTTAAACATATTGCTATCACACATAAGAATCAGATATGGGTTGCATGATCTTTAAAATCGTTATATCTTATTTTACGGTATAACATTAAGTATGTTTTGTTCCCTGGGTACCAAACGCGATTGTTTTTAATTGCGAGGTTTAGCTTTGAAAATATAAAATGTGAGAGCAATTTTTAAATTTTAAAACTAAAAAATTAAATTCAATGCTATACATTAGAATATAACATTAATTAGATTCATGCCAAGGTCCAAATAAAAATACCAATAGGTTTTCTTAAACATTGTGTCGATTGACAGGAACTAATCATTTACTAGAACACGTCTTATTGCAATGAGAGGGATCGGCACCAGAAGTTTGTCAATTAATTTCAGACACACGCTGAGTATACGGAATCATAGAGTTGGAGTTAGTTAGAAACGGTGACGTATCGGAACTAATATCAAACGTGATATGTAACATGATTATGAATGCGTTTTCCAAGCAGCAAGGCCGGAAATTATCCTCGGGAATAGAATAAGGAGCAGGAGCAGGTGCGGCCCACTCCGGTAATCTCGGTCTGGAGTCTGTAATATCGCAGAGCTGGACCGGGATATGCAGGAATGACTGATGCAAAACGCGGCTAGTTTGTGGAAATAGGTAAATAGGATTTAATATTATGGTGTCCATTTGACACTTTCCACCATTTTGCCCTCGTGTTCTCTGGGTTACGCCTGACAAACCAGGACATGGTAGTTAGACTACCGAGCCAAATAATTGGTGTACGTTATGTTGGCCACTTAATTTAAAATCAATGTCATTATATCTAATGATAACGTTCGAATATATAGGTGTAACATAGTATAATAGTAGAATATATTATAACGATAGTTAGTTATCATGACATTGATTTTAATTTAAGTGGCCAACAAAATGTACAATTTTGCTTGGTAGTCTATCTACCAATGTTGTCATTATGGCGGCCCTGAAAATTACCGTTTGAAGTGTTATCGGTTGCCCCCATTGACGAATCATGAAACAGGATAGGTCTAGCTACCAATGTCGTTATTTTTCAGGAGCAACCCAGGGAGCAAAAGGGAAAAATTGTGGCAAGCGTTAAATGGACGCAAATAGGACAAGAGTAGGGATCTTTAACAGGTTCTGCCGGCAGAGGGGGCGGAGGGGGAAAATTTGCATAACCCCAGCCCCTCACCACAACCACCACCCGGAATTTTTTTCGCGGATTTTCTTGCGATTTTATTTTTCACAGATTTTTTCGCGGTTTTTTAAAAAATTGTTTACGAATTTGTTTCAACCCCCCACCCCCTATGGTAGGTTTCGTCTTTAGTATAAAACAACCTGTAACCTGTTAAAACAACACTCTGGGATTGGTCGATATAAAACGCTCTCCGACTGGTCAAAATTACTCACACTGCTCTTTAATTGGTCGGCTGAGAGAAGAAGTGCATGTAGCAAATACTAAACCTACAGGCTGAGGAATGCAGCGTCATTCTGTCCCCTGCCGCCGTTTTGGATAAACCTCCCTGCGCTTCTCGTGTTTGTGAATCATGTCTTGCATTACAGCGTCGTGTTTAAAAATCGAAACGTTACTGTACTACTTAATAGTGAAACTAAACCGTGGTTATGTGCTAAGGAGGTAGCTGATATTTCGGAATATGTAGAATCGAAAAAGACAGTAAGAGATCATGTATGAACAAAACACAAAATACATTACAAAGATTTCAAGAAAGGCGAATCGACCATAATGTCATACCATAATGTCCACAACTATTCTTATAAATGAACCCGGATTACATTCAATAGTTATGAAGTCTAAAATGAAATTAACAGAACACTTCCAGGACCGGATTACAGAAGACATCCTACCGTCCATACGAAAGCATGGAGAGTACAAACTTATAAATAAAAATCAACTTCCTCAGAACGAAAACGCTCAGCTCACACAGTTGTTCACAACCTCAATCGAAAACAATCGACAATAAACCAAATTGATAAAATCAATTTCAGGCTAAAAACCAATCCATGAATCAGTTGTAACTATACATAAAACAACACTCTTACCCCTCACAATTTTTAAAAATTGTAAAGCACAATATGAATGAAACTTCAACGAACATAATCTAATTACAGTAGTGAAGAGTTATCTGCCGAGAAGATCGTCTCAGATAATTCACTGAGCAGATACGAATTCGCATCGTACCATCAGTTCGACTAGTGCTGTCGCAGAGTACACTCAAATATGCCAAGTGCAGCCGACGTGGATCATTCCTTATGTTGTAGAAAGAGTTGGAAGCAATGGAAGACAGTGCCATGTACCTTCCTCCCCAAACTCCAGAACCACAATCACCAACACCATCAGTACCATCATCACTACCACAATAAGTCTCCACCACTGTACCATCATCGATACAGTCAACTTGCGAGTGTCCGCACTGCGGGAGGTCATTCACGACGCAGGGTGGACTTCGTCGCCATCAACGATACCACTGTCCCGATGTTGTAAACGAGCGAATAAACCATCATTTCTCGCAACCGAGACCACTGCCAACACAAATCTCCGCAAGGAGAGGTCTGCAGAACTTCAGCACCACCTGTGTCGGTAGCAGTTTCATAAACGACAACATCAGTGGAAGTGACTATGGTGATCCTCTGGAGTTACCTGAAGACATCGGGCTTGTGATAAAGAATTCGAACGTTTCACCATCCGTCAGTTGAACCGATTTCGGTTATCAATATACAGTACAGAATCCCGCTAATCGGGGTAATGTGTTCTTGAACATCCAATTATACCACAGAAGTCATCACACACATAGTTGCGATTTATATTTGGACGAAAATAAAGACTATGAAATATACATCATGCTTATGAACATCGTAACGCGGTTGGAAAACTTGTGGGTGGACCGATATTCCGGAGTACCTAGAGTCACCGGTTTGAACAGGCAGTGATGCCAATAGCGGATAGGTGTAAAAACGATTGTAATGAATGTAGCACAACGGAAATCGACGGGAAACGCAGAACGGCAGTGACAACAGTGAGCAGCATCGGCGTTGTCGCCAATTATGATTGCGTCACACCTGAGGGATATTTGTAGGTGTGAAACAAACAAAATTGTGCTTGGAACATTCAAGAAGGAATTAATCAACCAGTTTGAAGTGTGCCATTGATATTTTCAATATTAATACTTATAGCCACATTTACATCGACCGAGCATCATGCTTCACCAAACCAAAATCTCATCTAGACCTTCTATTAACATCAAGATGACGAGCAGCAACGCTTTCGTCCCAGAGTTTGCAACCATGTCCTTAGCAACACCGACATCGAGCGCTACAACAATGGGTTTGGAGATCGATTTCGCTTGCTGAAGCACAGGCCAAGGGGTTCAAATAGCGGATTCAAACAGTTTTTGTAAATATGTCAAGAAAGTCTTGAAGAATGGAGAATATGTAAATACCTTTGTAAATGTTGATAGTTTTCGTATTCAATACTTATAGCCACGTTCAGAACATAACCACTGTGTTAATCATTACACTCAACTCCAACCTCATTTAGTTGTATGTTTATGATTTAAGTTTACTAAACTAGTTTAGAATGCCAGTAATGATAGGAAAAGAATCCAGACTCTTATTAAACAGATTTGATCCTCAAAGAGCCGCACAAAGTCCGTCATATTCATGTCGTAGTGAGTGCGAAAGTACAGGTATACAATATATTATTGACCACAGACCAGAGTGTTGTCACTTTGAAGGCAATAATCACTGGAGAAGTAACGACCAGTGTAGCGTCTCAGGAATGCTCGATAGAACTATAGAGAATGATGTTGACAAATACAGACAAAGAATTCATTTCCCCCCCCACCGACGTGTAACACATTTTAAGGATTGCGCTTGAACAAGGGTGAGGACGCAGCCAAATAATCTCTATAGTAAGAGGGGAGGTCCGGTCTGGACGTCCCTTTGAATTATCAATCTCATACAGTATACAAAAATGAATCTGGTTTGGGTCACACCATATTTCATATGGCATTCATCTACCGCATAGATACCGATAGTGGCAACATTAGTACTACTACTAGCAGTGGTCATCGACGCATCAATCACTCTTCATGATTCAGTCATAATGTGCATTATGGTGTACGTAACAATTGGTACTAACAGCGATTGAAATAAACTGAACGCATGTGTTGTGATACGGCTTGTCACGACGGATGTTCATTTATTATGACAGGTTAGATTTATCATTCTATCATTCAACATCAATTGAAATTTTATGCGTAATCTCAATTTCATCTGTTGTGATTTGAGTCCACGTGAACTATTGTACATCTTCACGCGGTTGGTAAGTGTAATGATTATTTAGTTTTGCATTCAACTTAAAGAACTTTTTATCTTTTTGTTTTCTTCATGATGCTGACGATTCAAATGGATTTCGCTCTCGAAAAACACGACTCTCGTTACTTCTAGCTTGACTGCGAACCTTTCCCATATGGTAATTCCTTTAAAACGTAACTTGTTCGTTGACGCATCAATCACTCTTCTTGTTTCAGTCACAATGTGCATTATGTTTCAAACAAGCCTTAAATAAAGCAAAGGAAGAAGGATTTGAAACGTGCTACTTAAGAGAACATGTTCCCAACGGTATAAGTATTGTAAATAAATCAATCGTTAGTTGCATTGTAACGCGTTTAGTAATCAGCCCGTACTTTTGATATTTGTGCACGCATATAACAATTCCAAGTAATTGGGGTTTGAAGAACTTTGTACGCAGTTACCTGAAACTTTACTATTAACGTTAGGATAGGAAATTTGAATGTATTCATTACCTAACCTAACGACGTGATATGACTGATGATGTTTCCTATTTCTGTGCGCCGACATAAAGGGTACAGATTTTTTAAATATTCATAAACTAACCTAACAAATCAATGAGAAGAAAAGTGTAATGCTTTAAATATAATCAGCGAAGGGGGATGTATCGATACATCCCCCTGAACTTACAATTTCAGTCAAGCTTCATAAATTAATCTAGATTGATATCTCTTATTTTGCGTACCATGAAACCAGAAGCTAAAGCTTTCAAAAGACGGGGTTGCTACATAAAGCAATAAAAAAGTTGAATATGTAAAGAATAATACATCTAACCTGTTTTGACTAGACGTATCACAACACGTGTGCAGTTTATTTCAAGCGTTATAAGTACCAACCGTCAAGTACACCAAAACGGATATTGAGACTGAAGCAAGAAGAGTCATCGATACATCAATGAACAAATTACATTTACCGTATCAACATACGAGAAAGCGAATTCCATATGCAACGACAGCATCATGAATAAAACAAAAATACAAAAGTCCGTTAGGTTGAATGCAAAACTAAACACTCATTACACTTACGAACAGCGTGAGGGTGTACACGAGTTAACGTGGACTCAAATCACAACAGATGAAATGACATTACGCCTATAATTGTAATTGATGTTGAATGAGAAAATGAGTCATCTAACCTACTGGGACAAGACGTAGAACAACACATGTTCGCAGTTCACTTCAATCATAGACAGTTAGGACCTCCCTTCTTACTATGGAGATTTTTTGGCTGCGTCCTCACCCTTGCTCAAGCGAAATTTTGAAAATATGTTACACGTCGCTAGGGAAAATATAAATTCTATGTCAGTTATTGTCAACTTTCTTATCTAAAGTTCTCTCGAAGATTCCTGAAACGCTACACTCGTCGCTACTTGTACAACGAGCATTGCCTTCAAAGTGAAAACACTTTGGTCTACGGTCAATACTGTCTTGTATAGCTGTACTATCGCACTCACTACGACATGAAGATGATGGACTTTGTGCAGCTCTTTGACGAATGTTCTAGGAGTCAAACGATGCACTGATCAGAAGACTCTTTGTACAGATGTATACCTATTGATTTATGTTTGTTAGCAATTACAATTGAGTTTTCTCTAAATGAACTAGGTGATTAATCAACAACTATTATGTTTATTTTTTCCGTCTTCCTTTAGTAATTCCTTTAGTATTTAGTGTACAGATTCAGATTTAATGAACACATATTTTTGTTGAGGGTCTCGTTTTTTCATATCGCTACTGACAAACTGAAGTAATTTATCACACGTAAGTAATAAACATACAACTAAAACAAGTTAAGGGTTGATTGTAATGATTAACACAAAGGTTATGTCCTGAATATAGCTATTGCTTACGAAAACTATCGAAATGTACAAAGGTATTTACATATTCCTCTTTGTTTTACATAGTAACCAATCTTATGAAAGCTGTGAATTCTGGTTTAAAATAACGCAAAATAAGTGAGTACTATCTAGATTCATTGATGTGGGTAGACTGATATTGGAAGATAAAGGGGGGGTGTATCGATACATCCCCCTTCGCTGATAATATTAAAAAGCTTTACACTTCTCCTCTCACAGATTTGATAAACAAATTTGTTTCATAAGGCTGGAATTTTCCCCTAATATTCGATGACTACTACTACTACTAATAGTACTAATGTTGCTACTATCGGTATCGATGCAGTATAATGAATGCCGTATGAAATATGGTGTGACCCAAACCTGGTTCATTGATGTATACAATATGAGATTGATGATTCAAAGGGAGGTCCAGATCGGACCTCCCTTCTTCCTATGGAGATTTATTTGGCTGCGTCCTCACCCTTGTTCAAGCGCACTTTTGAAAATGTGTTACACGTCCCTTGAGGAAAAATGAATTCTCTCTCAGTTATTGTAAACATCCTTATCTATAGTTCTACTGAGGATTCCTGAGACGCTACAGTCGTCACTACGTGGACAACGAGCATTGCCTTCAAAGTGACAACACTCTGGTCTGCGGTCAATACTGTATTGTATACCTGTACTATTGCACTCACTACGACATGAAGATGATGGACTTTGTGCATCTCTTTGACGAACAAATCTGTTTAATAAGAGTCTGGATTCTTTTCCTATCATTACTGACATTCTAAACTAGTTTAGTAAACTTAAATCATAAACATACAACTAAAGGAGGTTGGAGTTGAGTGTAATGATTAACACAGTGGTTATGTTCTGAACGTGGCTATAAGTATTGAATACGAAAACTATCAACATTTACAAAGGTATTTACATATTCTCCATTCTTCAAGTCTTGCTTTACATATTTATATAAACTCTCAACGGTTTGAATCTGCTACTTGAACCCCTTGAACTGTGCTTCACCAAGCGAAGTCAATCCCTAAACCCATTATTGTAGCGCTCGATGTCGGTAAGGACATGGTTGCAAACTCTGGGACGAAAGCGTTGCTGCTCGACATCTTGATGTTAATAGAAGGTCTAGACGAGATTTTAGTCCGGTGAAGCATGATGCTCGGTCGATGTGAATGTGGCTATAAGTATTAATATTGAAAATATCAATGGCACACTTCAAACTAGTTATTAATTCCTTCTTGAATGTTCCAAGCACAATTTTGTTTGTTTCACACCTACAAATCACCCTCAGGTGTGACGCAATCATAATTGGCGACAACGCCGATGCTGCTCACTGTTGTCACTGCCGTTCTGCGTTTCCTGTCGATTTTCGTTGTGCTACATTCATTACAATCGGTTTTACACCTCTCCGCTATCGGCATCACTGCCTGTTCAAAACGGTTACTCTAGGTACTCCGGAATATCGGTCCACCCACAAGTTTTCCAACCGCGTTACGATGTTCAGAAGCATGATGTATATTTCATAGTCTTTATTTTCGTCCAAATATAAATCGCAACTATGTGTGTGATGACTTCTGTGGTATAATTGGATGTTCAAGAACACATTGCCCCGATTGGCGGGATTCTGTACTGTATATTGATAACCGAAATCGGTCCAACTGATGGTGAAACGTTCGAATTCTTTATCACAGGCCCGATGTCTCCAGGTAACTCTAGAGGATCACCATAGTCACTTCCACTGATGTTGTCGTTTATGAAACTGGTACCGACACAGGTGGTGCTGAAGTTCTGCAGACCTCTCCTTGCGGAGATTTGTGTTGGCAGTGGTCTCGGTTGCGAGAAATGATGGTTTCTTCGCTACAAAATTGTGAGAGCTAAGAATGTTGTTATATGTAGAGTTATAGTGCATACCACAAATGTTCATATATTCTTTGGCTTTGTTCAAGATAACTCCGTTCGGAACATTCTCTATCATGAAATAAACGTCGAAAACTTCATACTTCGCTTTACTTAAAGCCTTGTTAAAGTTTATTTTCTCAATACGGATCCACGTATATTCACTTACTCTGTAATCCTTCAGTAGTGATTCTTTTATTAACACACAGAAAACATATTTTTAAGTTCATCGTCGTTAGGGAAGACTGCCACTTTGGGCGCTTGGTCACGCAACAACTGATTCATGGATTGGTTTTCAGCTTCAAAATGATTTTTCATCTTGGTTAATTGTCGACTGTTTTCGACTGAGTTTGCGAACAACTGTGTGAGCTGGGCGTTTTTGTTCTGAAGAAGTTGATTTTCATTTATAAGTTTGTACTCTCCATGCTTTCGTATGGACGGTAGGATGTCTTCTGTTATCCAGTCCTGGAAGTGTTCTGTTGATTTCATTTTAGACTTCATGACTATTGAATGTAAACCGGGATCATTTATAAGTATAGTTTGTGGATATATAAATGACATTATGGTCGATTCGCCTTTCATGAAATCTTTGTTATTTATTTTGTTTTTCGTTCTTGCATGATCTCTTACTGCCTTTATCGATTAATCATATTCCAAAATATAAGCTATCCCCTTAGCACATGACCACGGATTAGTTTCACTATTAAGTAGTACAGTGGTTTCGATTTTTAAACTCGACGCTGTAATGCAAGACATGACTCACAAACACGAGAAGCGCAGGGAGGTTTATCCAAAATGGCGGCAGGGGACAGAATGACGCTGCAATCCTCAGCCTGTAGGTTTAGTATTTGCTACATGCACTTCTTCTCTCAGCCGACCAATTAAAGAGCAGAGTGTGTAATTTTGACCAATCGGAGAGCGGTTTATTTTCACAAATGCCAGAGTGATGTTTTAAGAGGTATTAACATACGAAACCTACCATAGATGCGGGGGTTTGCAAATGATGCGGGGGGGTGCTAACAAATTAATACAATCGCGAAGAAAATCCGCCAACAAAATTTCGGGGGGGGGGGGCAAAATGGTGGAGACAAAACCGGGGGGGCGGTGGCAGTGGAGGGGGGTTATGAAAAGTTTCCCCCGCCGCACCCGGCTCTGGCATAACCGGCCAAAGACCCTTACTGCCCATTCGCCATTTATTATGAACTCATTCAATTTGTAAGGTGGAAATATTTTCGAAACCGAAATGGGGTACTATGACAACCGAGGAAGGTAGAAAAAAGTGAGGCGAAAAGAAGCTATTAAAGATGGTCAAGGATTTAACTTAATTTAAACGACAATATTGATAAATACGAGGTTGTATTAGTTGGTAGACGGACTTAAGGTCCCCGGGTTAAAATTGTCCTGAGAATTGTTTACCTGTTTCGGCGACGTTTAATCATATAAATCAGGCGCACCATATCATAAATAAGGTGGGGGTTATAAACACGGATGACCGAATGAAAGTTCAAAATAAGTAGTTTACAGAAAAACGCGATACGGTACATGGAAATGGAGCGACAGCTTAGGAAACGAACATTTAATATCACAAGTAGTTGAAAATCGAGGCTGGTAAAAAAGGTAAATATAGGAATTCGGTCGCTAATGAGTTGGCGGTCGGTAAATCGTCTGTGACTAAAATTTGTGACGCGCGTCGGACGTTGTTTACGGTTAGTGCGTATTGTATCGGAGCGGGAAACAGCTATTAACAGGGGTAACTGATTAAATACGCTGTGCTAATTCACAACAGGACATTCATTCCGGGCCGAAGTTGGCGAAAGGATCAATTAACTGTTGAAACACCGATAATTACACACCGTTCATCGGTCGGGTCGCTAACAGATACCTAGTTAAAAAATAACACGAGGTGCGATTTCAGTACAATATCTATCCTAGGTTATCCAACAGAGCGATGGTTGCGCTAAAATATTCTACGTACTAATAATGGAGTTTACAAATCTATTTAAAACATTTTATATTAACAAAGATTAAATGAGGGACCACTAAACCATAGATTTCTAAGTTGGAAAAAAACGAATTAATTCGTAAAATAAATATAAAAATTAAGAAGCATGTTTTATGGTAAATAATCAATTATAAACAACATATGTTCCCTATTTGATTTATGGAATTATTTTTTTAAAATATATATCCTTTATGTAATACTTGAATAGAACATTTCTCATGGAAATTGTACTTACATTTAATATTATATTATATTTAATGAATATTTCAAAATGGAATTGATTATGTTATACAGCTACGGGATGGCTTAAGTTACCAAAATATGTAAGAATGTTGGAAAGAATATCCAACGATCTTTTACTAATTAGAAGCATGCATATTAATAAAGACATCATAAATTACCACCCTAAGTTAGTGAAATATAATGAAACGATCAGATATGACAAAAGACAAATATTAATGAATAGTAAAGTTATTGATGTTAAAATTTTGTAAATTATTTAATTATACCTCAAATATTGTTTTATTATAATTTAATTATTAACATTGAACTAAAATGTGCATTCTAATCTATAAAAGGATGATTTATTTTTCATTTAATTCTATCTTAAAGTTTTTTAATTTTGTTCTAAAAATCCCTATTAATAATCCCTATTAATAATTTTTAGGATACATGGAATTCATGTTAGATTGAAACTACACTGCACTACAATCTTAATATATGGAATCGACCATTTTGGAACATGCTTTATCAACTCCCTCAATCTAGAAATAAAGGGGTAAAGGATTTTCCGTTCCTAACTCATGCATAAAATCGCGAACCAAGACCCTTCTCACGCTTTAAACCTCAGAGAAAAAGGACTAGGTCGCAGCATTGTCAAGGCCGGGCTTCTATGCGCGCACAAAGAGCGGGCGGCTAGCTTTATGAGGGCAAACCAGGGAGCAAGGAATACCATAAAGTGGCAATCCCTATCCTTTACACATCAGAGGTGCTGAAGCCACCCTTCTGTGTTAGCAGAGGTGCAACAGGCAGCTCCACTGTCCGCCGCGACCACAATTTTTAATTTGCCGCGATTCATTAACACCGTTGAATCGACCACTTAGAGTTGAGATAAAATTCTGAAATTTTGAGATATTAAATAATACTATATCACCCTAGTAATGGTGTTTTAGAAATATGCAAATTGAAATTGGAGCAATTAAAAAAAATATAAATATGTAGTAAAACAAGTTTTCGTAAAATTTGGGACATGAAAAAGTTGGTCGGCTGGTAAGTTTTTTATTTTTTGGTCAGGTGATTTTGGTCAGCGAGAAAAATGTTTGAAATGAACCAAATTTTAACGTTTACATTTAAAATTTTGTTGTAAAACCTTTAGTTTAGCCTGCAGGCAGCTGTAAAGTGAGAAGTTAATTTTCCACCGAACGGCCCCGAACCCGGCCGCCGCGCCGACGTACATCGCACAGCGTGGAGTGGGAACTAATCTGATTACATTCCATATCCACATTTTTCGTTCTATAAAGGCATTTTTCAAATTTTTAAACATAGTTATTGATATTTTGGAAAACTAAACCATCATTGAAGTTCAAATCAATCAATAATAAATGTTTCTTAGGTAAACAAATAAATACGCAGTTTTGCAAGCGAATTATACTTTAATGTGAATTGTCTAAAGATAACAACAATAATAGAGTGAATTCAATAGTAATGAATTTATTCAAGTAATAATAATAAACTAACTAATATACAAATGTAAAAATAATTGGAAAGCAAATTAGAATAAATCTACTGGCCTAAACATGTAATTGTTTGGTTAAGTGGCTTCTTACTTTTTCCTTGTGAATTTGTTCACTATACAATTTACTGTAGTGGTGAAGCCGCACAGTGAAATACTTTTTGCTTATAGCCTTTATTAAGAAAACAAAATGGTTTTGATCAGGGTCTTGTTTTGAGAAGTGATCATCATCTTTAAAAATGTCAGAAAGCCTAGAATGACAGTCCTGACGCTCGCTACTAGGGTGACTAGTCGCCGTATCCCCTCCACCAGAGGTCCCGGTGTTTCAAAGTCGGCGTCAGTCCGCGTGCCACATGCCACTCTATGGTATTCCTTGCTCGCTGGGGCAAACCTTGTTATAAAGCATCTTTTCTCAACTTTCCGCTCAACCTCCTTTACGCCTAAAACATGTTTTTCGTCCGAACGTTTTCGATAAGGTCGAAGAGTGCCTACTGAAATAAGCCAAGTTTTAGGCAGCAAGTTTCACGAAATTGTAACGACTTTGATAATCACGTTATTTGGACAAAAACAGATTAAAGACTCTTGTAATCTTTACTCACATACTATTGGTACGATTAATAGGCTGATGGTGCACAGTTCTTCTCAAAAAGTAAGAACATGTTAATATATAATTGCGTAAGGAAAAAATAAGAAAACAAGTAAACGACTGACTTTTTGCAGGTTTCTGAGGCTATCGCACGATATAGACGGCTGAAACTTGGAACATTCAGGGACAATGTTATGGGGAAGATCTCTGTGGAGCCCGATTTTGTTTGTTTCCCTATTATCCCTTAAACTAGACCTTACAGTACCATCAAATTCAAAATTTAAAATTAACTAATAATCAACTGTGATTATGGTTTCGCTTTTTTAAATATTAGATGTTAAAAGTAAATAGAATATCAACATACACAAAAACCAAATCTCTACTATCTTCTATAATTGTTAACCCTGATTCTCATAGCGAGTTTAAGTTTAATGATTCATTTTAAATATTAAAATAAACTTTTAGTCGAAAAACGGACCAATAAAAAAAGGTTTTAAAAACACAGTGGAATACGAAATATTTGATAAACGCATATATTGGTACAATTTGTACCCTGATGAAACAAGCGAAAAACAAGGACCCTTTTAGGAGGACTTTAAAGGATTATTATAGAGATGTAAAAATGGGATTACACAGATTAGTAAACGTGTTATTAAGTATTAAGTGTTATTAAGAAAAAATATATGTTATATCTCAAAACTTTACCATATTTTTCTATAAATCATCTAACGAAACCTACACACCACAGCACCCAAAGTACTCATCTTGAATCGCTACTGCATTTAAAATGTAAAAGGGAGTGCAGGCAGCCAAAAGATAATTTCCCAAAGTGGAGAGGGAATTTATTTTCTCATGCACTCCTGGGGCCCGCGACGCTCTGGTGCTGTCTACATACCAAGCACCAACTCTGAATGATTCTACATTCTATTAATGTGTTCTGTAAATAGAGTACATGATAATTTAAAAGATAATTGGGACTAGAGTAAAATCTCTTCTGCACTTCCGGTTCACTGTCGTAATACACACCTGAAACACGTAACACGGTGACAAAAATTGGGAAACATAAACATCCATATTTCTTAACTACGAAGAAGTTACATCGAATTTTCACTTTAAGATTACCTTCGTGACTGAAATCATTAGTACGGTTTTGATATATAATGCTTCATGCGGGTACGCGTTTGAGGATATCAGTGGTCTATCAGTAGCGTTTTCTAAATCCTAGTTTTTATTAACTTAATTTGTTTAGCCAGAAATGTAAAAGAAACGTCGAATTTTTCTTTAACGGAAGAAACAAATAAAAACGGGCAAAATTACTGTAGGCCTAATGATAGAATTTAAGATCAAATACACTGAGGCGGAAAGGACATCTAAATTAAACAATCGAGATATAAAAATTAACGGTGTTCCAAAATAAGGCTCAGTAACTAGAATGTAAAATTCGTGTAATCCATAAATACAGTAAAACTAATTAACTGTACACCTAATACACAAGTGTTTGACATGTTTACTCGATCGAGAATAAACTACATTTGTTTGATAGGAAAGATAATTTTGAAATAACAAAGACCATAACATAAATAACCAACCTACGTACACAATATTATCTAAATAATTTCTTGCTTTTGTTCCAGCAATTTCGTATAACCTAAAGTTTTTCGACCATTCGAACTATTAGTTTTTAAAGATAACATTCTTATCACATAAAACACGACTTAGGATTGTTCTCAAACATTTAGAAATTAAATTCGAGGTACTTCATAAGCTAATTGAGTTAACAATCGCTTCAAACTCTGGCCTACGCGTTTGTGGGGGAAACCATTAAATTGTGTCGATGTTGCTAGAATTCACAAAATACGTTCGTTGGCATTAACTGGAATCATCACTGATTTAATAACAAATGGTGTGAAGTGTTCACGGATTATGGAGACCAGTGTATCGGTATCATTTTGCTCATCAAAGCGATACTTTAATCTACGCTGCACATTTAATCAGAGTATATTTTTATTAATTTGGCCTAGACGATGTTGTAATTGAGTTAAATCTAGGTTAATACTGTTTTCACTAAAGCGTAGTAAGTAGCAATATTTTACATATATATTGTTGTTATTGACACGAAAACATAGATAACATGTTAAGTAATCACAGAGATTAGTACTTCGAAACATGAAAATATTCTTAGTAATTTGTTTTGCACAACACGTATTATGTCTAGGGAGTAAGTTATCGATATTTTTGTATGATCCTTTAATGTAAAAAACTGTTCCGTAACGTTCGACTATTTGCTAATCTATATCCGTGTGGTAATGTGCGATCAAAATGGTTGTAAGCCCCTACACTTAAAAAGTTCAACTTTGTCGGCCAAGGCCCACTACAAACACGAGTAACTCGGTGAAAATTTTGAGTAAAAGAGAATTTCAGAACAGTGATGTAAAGTGAACTCTTTTACTGTTTAAGAGGCTTCCCTATGGTACTTCCCCATGGGGTACGGGAAAGCTGACACTTATCGTTGGACACATACATTAAACGTCAGATTTCATGCATACTCGTACAAAGTTTTGCGTAGGAGTTTTAAAAGTAGAGTAATATATTTTTCTGAAACCTGTTCAAAAATGTACCGATTGAATTATATTTTCACTGACTTCTCCCATAAAAAGTCAAATACCTCCGTTGCAGGAAACCTGCGTACTCAGCGAATTTCCAATGCATAATATATGTCTTAACACCACATAAAGACGCATACCAAGTTTCATAAACATTCATTCACAAATAAGCGATTTATACAATTTTAATTAATCTCCATAAGAATAACAATGGGGATGAGTAGGTAGGTTTGCTGAAACAAGGAACACACAATATGGGTTTTCATGCAAATTACAATATAAATCACCTAGGTAAAACCACATACCAAGTCTCATCAATATACATTCATAAATAAGTGATATATGGCATTTTGATTTGTCTCTATAAGAATAACATGGGGGATGAGTACGCAGGTTTGCTGCAACAAGGAACACAAAAATGGTGTTTTATGCAAATATCAATCTAACTTAACAAGGTGAAGCCACATACCAAGTTTTATTAAATTATGCTCATAATTAAGGGAGACATTACATTTTACTTATTCTCCATAAGAATAAAATGGGGGCTGAGTACGCAGATTTCCTGCTACGGGAATAATCGGTAAAAATTGTTTTTTTTAGAAATAACAATAGACCACAACGAGATGAAGCCGTATACCAAGTTTCATTAGTATCCGTTCATAAATAAGCGAGATATAAAATTGTTCTTCCTATCCATAAGAATAACATTGGACAACGTACTGTGGTTAACACTTTTAATATTTCTGTAACCATTTAACATAGAGAAAAGAGCAAAACACCAAATTTTGTGTTTTTTTAAGCTGAATATAATGGTGAAAACTAAAATTAGACCATTTAAAATATTACATGTAAAAGTTCCAAAAAAAAACATTTTTGGGGTACAAAACCCCGCCAAAATACCACTTTGGATGGGGCGATCTGTCTGGTTTTCGAACTTAAAAGTCATAAATGCTGCTTTACACGTTTGTACCAAATTTCATCAAAATCGCACCATTTTTACGAGAGTTATCGTAGCCACGGACACATATAAATACATATATGTACAGTTTCGAACGAATGGTGTTTTTGGGGTCTGGGGACCACAATAAGAAAAGTTATCATGGTCCCGGGTCTAGGTCTTACCATGCCGACTACGGTAATAGCTTCTTCCCTATAGGGGAAATTCGCTAAAAATTATCCCAAGTTATGTATAATTTGTAAAGAGAACAATTAGGAGCATTTTGTTGCAAATTCTATACCCCAAAGTTTTTTAATCGGCAACAAGATTGCTGTATAGCAATGATACAGACGTTCCAAGTTTGAGGTACGGCCCGGCCGATAACTAAATCTGCTGGAATGGAGATTTCTGAGTCTATTCGTTGATAATAACTTCATCTTATCTAATAGCAACACCAGGCAAGCTTGCAGGTAATGGAATAATTGAAGTGTCCGTGATCTGCTATAAATGTCCGTCCTGAAGAAGTAATCGCAAACTTTAAGTGAACAAAGCTGATTCCTACTTCTTCCAGATTCAAGGACAACCGATAACAAATGTTGCATTTTCGTTGTACGGACATTAAAAGGAATGACACTACGTAGAATTGATAACGATGACTTTTTTGGACAATGGGAATGGAACAAACTTTCGACAAAGATTCCATTCCCATCAAATTTCGAGTTTACCAAAATTCTAGATCATCGAAAAACCCGGAACATGCCAATAAGAAACCCTACATATTATTGAAGCTCAAAAGAAGCGAGTAAATAGGACCACATGTAAAATTTGATTTTGTACCTAGCTGAGTGTTATTCTTATTAATCTATTTATAAGTATCATGCTTTGTATTTTGGTTTAGCCTATTCTTCACTAAGTGACCATACACATCCACCATTTTTAAGTGATTTGTTTTAATACTTAGTATAATTGTTTTCAGTTAGTTGTTATTACTGTAAATAAATACTAAGCAAAAAAACTTACGTTACATTCAACAAATTACATGTCATGAAATAATCCTTGTTTAATATAAACGGTTACTATGGATACTATATTGGCTTGGTTTATATTTACATTACTGTAAATATTACGCACGAAATAATGTAAATGCAAAGTGATCATAATTTTCCTTACTTCTTTATTTACTATTGGAACTTAAATACGTGAGACGGTGTTTAGTTTTCCACTCGTACGTTAGAGTTTTAAATTTAATTTTAAACATGTTTACCTTTGGTCTTTTTATATGTGGTTTTTATGGTTTTATTTGTATTTTTCTAATAGCATGGTTTTACGTTAGATTTAAACATATTTAATATCATTATTTTTAAATGGGATATTCTAGTTTTGAAGTTATGTAGGACCTTTACGCTCCATTTAAAACAATTAGCCTTGTGTTGCGATTATGTTTAGTAACTACTTTTCAAAGCATTTGTTATGAACTTTTGGTATTGTATTTTCAAAGATATTGTACTGTACAGGACTGCGTATTTTACAGCTTAACTCATGAAAGTCTTTATAATAGTAAAACAAATACCCATTATAATTTAAAGTTAAAATTAATCTCTGATGACAATTACATAAATGTGTCACCGAACTGGATAGAGATGGGTAAATAGTTGTTTTTCTCCGAAATGTTTTATTTTGATTCCTTATATAACCCGTTTTTAGACACTATGGGAACATTGTACAATTGTACAGTGATAAGGTGTTTTTAGCTACTTCAATATGGACCAATCGGCATGAGACCAATGATAACTTGAAAAGTCCGTCCCTCTTCAACCGATTATCCGAAATCGTTGCTTTATGTTTAATTTCAATGATTAAAAAATCTATCGATTTCAGTGAGAATAATTTCGATATCACAAATAGTTTCCGATAAAAAAATTAAAATAATGCTCACTGAAATCTCTAGGTATTTTTTGTTCTTTAAAAATAGCTATAAATCAACAATTTTGGATAATCCGTTGTGGAGAGTTGAGCTTTGAAAGTTAACATTGTCTTGTGGGGGAAGCAAGTAAAAAGCGAAATATTTCGTGGCTGAAGCCCCCTCTTCGGTCGAGAGGGAGCAGTTCGCTACCCCACTGACGGATGGTACGCCTTGTAGTGCAATTATACGCGATATTTTTCTCGCACGGCTCCGCCCGCTCCGAGATGACAATATCCTCCACATAACTCAACCTCGCGCCGTTCAACTTTTGATTGTGCTTTCCATTAAAGTGAAATTACAAAACTTTCTTCATTATTACGGCATCTCCATCATTTATGCGACCTAAATTTTCTTCGCGAACTGAGTTGAAATTTACCGCTCGAGTAACGTTTTAAAAATATATTGTTATGATTAACTGACTACAATGAGGTAAACACATATCTGAAATTCGCGGTCATTAGGGAGATAGTTGAAAAGCGGAAGGCGTAAAAATCTAAATTGCAAACTAGCTTCATCGTCCTTTTTTTATTTCGTATAAATGTTGGAAGCTTCTTTACGACGAACAAGTAATTCATAAAACTCTCACTTTAAAACCACCAAGCTAAATTAACCTAATAAGTTCAATTACTTAAAGATGAATTTAACTTCCTCGTATTTTATTGTATATGTTTAATTCAATACCAAAACCCCCTACTGGACTTCATTTGCTCAAACTTCCAAGTTTCTAAAATTATGAAATTTTAAAATCAAACTATTTTAAGAAATTGAACCCCATTAGACCTTTGTAACTGTGGTGCTCACTTAGCCCCGCCGTATCATTCGAAGCCTGTCTAATGCACAATTCACTCCTCCTTGTCGTCATCTTGAGATAATTTTCACCCAACTTTGCCATTTATAAGTTAGAAACTAATGCAAGGCACTAGACCAATACTTTGAAAGTTGGGCCGAGTGAAAACGCTTGTCAGCTGCAGATCCCGGACTCTTCCTTCCACCGCGAGTCTTTCAAACTGAGATTTCAAATTACTTCGGGTTTCTTTATCTTTTTATAATATGTATTACGAATATACTAAAAATTGCTAAACTTAGGGAGTCAACTCTTTAAAGAGGATGAGGAGTGTCTAAAACCTGTCTATAAAATTTATTGAAAACTTCCAGCACGCTCTTTAGTCGGTTCTTTTACTAAAACGTTAAAATAATTAAAACAAAAACTAAAAATACTTACAAGTAAAGCGATTTAACTGAGGTTTGAAAATAACAGAGAAAATTAAATAAAAGATTTTAATCAAATTATTTGCAAATATAAAATAGTATTGGTGCTTGGCGTATGCGAAGTATCTCCGGTTCTAAAATACTTTCCAGGTAGAGAGTCGAAAATGTCAAATGCGACTGGAATATTGGCGAAGCCATTTTAATTAAATGGCCACCGAACAGCCACATGACAGAAGACACAATTAAATTAACAACAAAGCCGAGAGAACAAAGCACGGAGTCGCCAGTAAGACATTGATTGTTAGTTGGAAGTGGTTAGCTAATTAAAGCCTCTTCGAGTTGTCGGCTTCAACGAGCGCAAACAACTTTTTATTAATCATTCAAGTATCAAACAGATTTTTTTCGATGAAATCCCGCAAGTTACTTTGACGCAGGGCCAGGTACCTGGCCCTGCTTTGACGCGAGCAATGCAGAAAACCCCTTATCCTAATTACTTGAGTTATTTTTGACCCGTTACAAAAGTGTTTCAGAACATTCTCAGAATAAAAATAAATCAATTTAATATTTCAAACGTGTTTAAAAAATCGGTGGTTGTCCAGTTGTAATAATCAAATATACCAAATAATGTATAATTCCTAAAAACACATCCTTTACGTGTCTGATTTTTCAAATCAAACAACTGCATAAGATAACATAGAGAATAGACCCAGCGTAGGATAGGTATAAGATCCGTCAGCAAACTGGATTGTTTTATCACAGAAGCAAATTACGTTAGATATTATCAAGCCGATCTTCTCTGGTTTGCAATAAAGTTCTACCGAGGGAGTGTGAGCGAATCAATTGACGGCTGCTTATGGTCACGCCAGAACCTCCTTCGCGCCGGGTCTAATGGGCCGTGTGGGAGGCCCATTATCCGACGTGAACTTTGGCCGCATACATTCAATGCACGAGTGCCGCTGCCGCTTTGTTAAAGACGAGCGTGTCAGTGACTTGTGACCTTGTCCGTTACTGAACAGGTAAATGTGCCACTCGAGCTGGCAACCGATTATAAAAAACAAAATTCGATATTAGAGTGTTTTTTGTATTTGTTTATAAAATGCGGTGTCATGTTTCAACGCAGATAGAAGAAAATATAAGACAGCTCGTGGACAAGCAATGAGAAACCCGTCCCCAGATTTTGGACTGGTAATCAGGAAAACCGTCCACAGCTCTTGGACTGGTAATCAGGAAAACCGTCCACAGCTCTTGGACTGGTAATCAGGAAAACCGTCCCCAGCTCTTGGACTGGTAATCAGGAAAACCGTCCACAGCTCTTGGACTGGTAATCAGGAAAACCGTCCCCTGCTCTTGGACTGGTAATCAGGAAAACCGTCCACAGCTCTTGGACTGGTAATCAGGAAAACCGTCCCCCAATCAGGAAAACCGTCCCCAGCTCTTGGACTGGTAATCAGGAAAACCGTCCAGAGCTCTTGGATTCACAATCACAAGATGTAATCATTTGTTCATGAGGCTTTTTTTGCTAACACCACAGTTTTAAGTGTCCTAAATCCTAACAAATATTTAACTAAATTTAACGAAATTAAGAAGTTTACTTGGTAAGTGTATCTCGTAAGCTTGACGTTCAGCGTCTAGAACGGTTCAAAGGGTCACGAGGTCGTTACAAATAGAGACGATCGAAAAGTTTGGACTGCTTTTCGTTAAAAGAGTTTATATTTTCTCTCCATAAAAAGCTTCTGGTGTTGGAAAAAAATAAAAATCTATCTATTTCCTTATTAATAACAAGTGATTTTTGTAATCAGTTTAATGAGTTTAATGTAATCAGCTGTTTACGAGCAAGACGTCAGTTTGGACCTCTATATTCGAAAAGGAATGTGAAATTGTGGTAACAACTTTTACGCGTCAAGAGAGAAGGCTCAAACGATTTGTCTCTTTTCTCCTTGAAAAGTTTAAAGCTAAGCAAAGAGTAAATTCATCCTCATAGCAATCTCAATTTCATATTTCTGAGGTCATTTTATCTAGAGGTATATTTTTAAGTACAAAACTAATGAACACAGCTAAAAATAATAATAATGATATAACAATAATCAGATAACAATGATAAGGTAATAATAATCATATAATAATATTAGTAATAATAATTAAAATTCCGTTTAGGTAATTCTGCAAATTAATTGTTAGCCTTAAAAACTATCAATTCGGAATAAATTAAATAAATACTGATAAAACCTTAGCTGAATACACAAATTCAACAAATCTGATCATTTTTTACAAGAAGACCCGAGAACACTAAGGGATGTATATCGAATGTGTTAGGCTCCTCCAGTGATTTTTTCACCGTAAAACTGACTTTTTGGGGTTGTTTTAACAACAGGGTTTGACAATCTCGAACATAAATAAATAAATTTGTAATTACAGCACTTTAGTTTTGAAGAATTTACTTCTCATTTTTAAATCTTAACAATATCGAAATATCACACCTTTTCAACAACATTAAAATACATCCATGTAGCAAAAACGTACTGCTCTTACATTTCATAATGTTAAATATTGAATTATCTTAACTTTTTTCGAGACAGCGAAATTAGATGTTACCTGAAACAGATAGCAAAATAAATAACAACAGTTGACGGTGGACAATTCCACTGGCAATGGAAGCGTTTTCTATGTTAAATGAGAGTACAGTTGGTTTGATATTAAACATTCAGTAACCACATAAACGAGCTGATTATGCGAATAAAGGAAAGTAAATAACAATATTAAAGCAATTCTATAGATTAAAAGCTATTTATAATCGAAGCCACTCCTGATTTTTTTTATTATTTTACCGAAAAGTAGTAACCCACTGAACTCACATGAAATACCTAACCGAAATGCACTGTTCATTACAATTGATATTCGAATAGTGGCTCGCCCCCTACACCAAAACATTACACCGGTTTCGTTTGCGGCGAGCTAGGAGGATCAACTCTTCAATACGTTATGTTGCCGTACCTAAAATGGAAATATTTCTTAGATCATTAAATTTATCGTCAAGTGAATTGTTAAGTGTCAAAAGCCTGGACTTATTCCTTCGCTTTGAAAAAAATTATATGACCAATTTAAAGCCGGTTACTGACACGGCGAGCAAAATTCAAAGACTAAGTTACCTCTAAACATGTATTAAAACACAAACGTCTTATCAAATTGAAATATTTAATCCCAATGAAACAACTAATCGTATTCAACACATAACCACGTGCAAAGGCCTTGTATCAAACTCCTAGCACTTAATTTAAATGTCTAATAAAATGTAGGCATTTACTACGTTTAGCAAACTACGTTGCTATAAAGTTATTACCTTACAATCCCGTAAGGTAGTCGTATTTACATACGATATTGACCAAGAGTGGTTGTTAAATGTGGTTGCTTTGAACAGACAATTATTATTATTTCGGTTACAAAATTCTGCTTTTACTAGTACAATAGTTTGCGATAT
The DNA here is from genome assembly GCA_963675035.1 of Allygus modestus. Classification (NCBI taxonomy): domain Eukaryota; kingdom Metazoa; phylum Arthropoda; class Insecta; order Hemiptera; family Cicadellidae; genus Allygus; species Allygus modestus. Next base: position 34,781,274 of record OY776113.1, on the reverse strand, counting down.
TAAAATCTAACCGAGCATATCGCAAGAGGTACACACACAGGTGCCGCAAAAGGTACACACACAGGTGCCGCAAAAGGTACACACACGTGCCACAAGAGGTACACACACAGGTGCCACAAGAGGTACACACACAGGTGCCGCAAAAGGTACACACACAGGTGTCACAAGAGGTACACACACAGGTGCCGCAAAAGGTACACACACAGGTGCCACAAGAGGTACACACACAGGTGCCACAAGAGGTACACACACAGGTGCCGCATCTGCATTAAACAGGGGTATATAATGTATGATATATGTACGAATCGCGAAAAAATATTTAAATTATCCAATTAAACACATTCATTTGACTATTTCTCTGAACACTTTAGGATCAGAAAAATCTAAATATTTTAGGCCCAATTGCAGACATAAACCACATTCTTCATACTATGCATAATACAATATTACCACTAAACATGTATCAATAAAAACCCATTGACATCTATAATAAGATTTATTTTTTTATTTTTCAAACATTCACGACCTGTTTATGTCTACAGATTGTACCCAATTATATAAGATTCCATTTAACTTTGGCAATAGATAAAAGAGCATATACAAATCGGGTTTCTTTTCTTTTTGAAGTTTCAAACAGTTCTACCATTTTGGATACATTTTTGTCAACAAATTATTATTACCAACCGAAAAGTGAAATAAATGAATTTGTAAACCATTTGAAATTCCAATAATCCGGCTTCAACTGCATAGTGGTGCTACCTATTGAAAACACGAGAAACTGCCAGGAAGCCTAGGAGGCCGCATCGAAAAGCACTCGCCGAAGTAGGCGAATAAGGTAAAGGAATCTCCACGGATAGTGGTGCTACCTATTGAAAACACGAGAAACTGCCAGGAGGCCTAGGAGGCCGCATCGAAAAGCACTCGCCGAAGTAGGCGAATAAGGTAAAGGAATCTCCACGGATAGTGGTGCTACCTATTGAAAACACGAGAAACTGCCAGGAGGCCTAGGAGGCCGCATCGAAAAGCACTCGCCGAAGTAGGCGAATAAGGTAAAGGAATCTCCACGGATAGTGGTGCTACCTATTGAAAACACGAGAAACTGCCAGGAGGCCTAGGAGGCCGCATCGAAAAGCACTCGCCGAAGTAGGCGAATAAGGTAAAGGAATCTCCACGGTATGTTCATACTTTTTATCTATATTTACCTAAAATAGGAAAGTAAAATCTAAACTAACGTTTCTTGTTGTCTGATTCCGTAGGTAATATGCTAGATTTTGTTATTAGTACCGTAGCACATTCGTTCCAGATGTATACAATTGTTACCCCAGGCGAGCAACCCTGAGCGACTGCTGGCCAATGACAAGACACCCGGTCCGAGCACTATAATCTATACTATAACCATGATTTATCAGCCCCTAAAGTAAATACCTACACGGTTTACTGCCACGATAAATTAATGTATAAAAGTCCTCGCACTATTTTAAACAATGCCCACCCAAACATTCATATAGTTTGCACTCAATTTACATAGTAATCGTAATACAGGAAATACTTATATCCATCAGTCACAATTAAAAAAACTTTCGAACGCTCTTTGTGAAAACCTTTTGATTCAAGCACCTAAATGTATCGTAGATGTTCGAGGCGAATAAATCAATAGCGGGTCAATCGAACTAGCATAAAGAGCGGGCTAATCATTATCACAGGTGAAGCGGCCGGGAAGTGACCAGTTAGCCTTTGTATGGTGGCATTTAGAAATAACGTCCACTCAAACGTTTGAGGGCTTATTCAAAGAGCCTACTGCAGCTTTGCAGACCAACCTCGGCAGCGAATCACCATCGCCGGGCGCCGAGTGCGACGCGACTATCAAGATATATTGCCACTCAAACTAGTTCAAACTAATCTCATTTGATTTGTGATGTGAGTTTAATTTCCAATTGCATAGATTTCCGCGAGTAATTGCGTTAAAAATAAATTCAAAATAATTAAAAAACCATCCGTGTGCACGAATAATATGTGGTTGGTTAAAAATAACATTTGATATGATGAAAATAAGTTTTACAGAACATAAATCTTTATTAAACCAATTATTTGTAAAAAGGAATAATTATAATCTGGGAAATTTATTTATATAGAATAGTCGAGAAACAATTTACTGAAGTACAAAATATATTAATTCATCCATGATAGTTAAACCGTTACAATTGATTATGTAATGATTGGTATAAACAATTTTAAGTGAAACTAAGTAACGTTCTGCACTAGTAGAGTAGCAGAAAAATAAAAATCTATGTATGGTAAAAAACGCAAAAAATAAAATAATATGTGGATAATTGAAGATATTTTGGTAGCAAGTTTCACATAAAATAACCTTCTAGGGATTAATTAAATATATACTGGTAGTAGGCGTCCAGCCTCTGATTATGAGAACCACATTGAATAACCTCACACATAAATAACAAAATCTAACGACATGAATGAATGCATACGGAGGGGCGCCTCGTATGCAGCGTAGAATTAGAAATTAGCACTCTAAGTTTCAACAAAATTAGCCGTCGGCACGGGGCGGGGACGCGTCAGCATAACCTGTTTATAATTACCTGACAATGTTTGCTCTTGGCGAATGAGGCTTTATTTTACCACGAGGGTACTTTTGGTAGTCATTTTCGATTGTTTAATATCTCGTAATATTTCATTTGTTTTTCCCATTTTAGTTTTTGGGTATGCGAAATAGTTTGGTTTTAATGCCGCACAGAGTTTTAAGGTTAAACGAATAAAATAATATTACAATATTGCCATCATACACTTAATTACCATTATTTAGCAAAACTATTATATATCGTAATCAAACCGATCTTAAAAAATAGTAGAAATAATATTTTAACTAAAATAAAACTATTAGTGGATAAGTGTGTATGTGTGAAAACAGTAAAAATGCAAGAAACATTTTCAAAGCGAAATATAGCTTTAGGGTCCTTTTGCAATAAACAGCCCGGAAAGGTTTTATTTGACCAAAAACAGAATAGTGTAATGGGCGAATCGTTGTGGCGGAAAGTTAATTTATTTCTTCTGCTAAATAACAACAGGTCGACTGGCATGTCGTTAAACAACGAAGAACGTTGGACTTACTACAGGTTCGATGAGATTGTTTATTACACAGTTAACTAATCAAGACTCAGTTTAAAATGACAAATATTAAAATGACATCACACAGGTAATAGACTTTTCCATCACAAATACAACTGACCTGAATGACAAAGCCGTCCGACAGGCTATGAATAAATTAGAACAGTATGAAATACATTGCACTTTCAAAACGAATTAAATTTATTTTTATGAAAAGGGGTTTGGGTGCAATATTGACATTAATTACAATCAAACTTCGACAGACATTTAAGAGTTACTTGAGGTAAACAATGTTAACTACATTCCGTGTTCCCTGTAAGGATTCGAACACTTTCCTCCACTGTCCTTAGAGCATGAGCCAACATAATTTATGCATAACCTCTAAAAGGCTATCAATGACCCCTCCTGTCACCCCCAATAGCACTGAGAAGGACCCATTTACAACTATCGGAGTATCCGTCTAGAAGCTATGTAAGTTAAAAGGAAACATTGGTCTTGCAGCCTAGCCTATGCAAATAAAATAATACAAGATAAGTTTTTTTTTGTTTGTTCTTGAAAGAAAAATATTATTGCTATTACGGAAATCGACATCAGAATGAAATATGACACATAAATGAAGGAGAGAAAAGTATGAAAATATTATGATTAATAAAGACATTTAGAATGGCAATGTTTATCGAAAACAGGTAAAAATCGGTCACTTAACATAATTCCATTCGGGTGGACATGACATTGACTTAAGATTACACTAGTAAAGTTTTACCTAATACAAACCTTTTTCTCGTTGATCTGTGTAGCAGTGATTTAGACTATTTAAAATCATCACGTAATTAGGACTGGGCCACATAGTCGGTCATAGCTCCGGTGTTATTCTTATGGAAATTGATTTAGTTAAAGATCATCACCACGGAAACCGTAACTGAAATATAAATCGTTTTAACTTCTGGCTTTATACGAAGAACACCGTGCGTAGAACGGGTCCCCAGCTAGTAATCTAAAACAATGGATAAGACATATGAATTTATATTTGTGTCTAGAACAGTAACGTTTTGCTAAATAAGCGTTTCTTCAGAAAACACCGAAAGAAACGTAACCAGACGAGTCGCATACATTATTCAGGATGAAAAGGTTAACTTGACGTGACAAATATGATAACATCAGGAACACCTAAATCTCGACCTGTACCTAGTGTTTCGTGCGGCTCGTAGCATGAGATGCTACGATTATATGTACTAGGATTATATTTAAGCTGGAAACACGAATTTTTGGATGCGATAATACATAGTAAAATTAATAAATACATTTTTTTGTAATGGCGGATAACGCTTAGAGAAGCAGTCAAAGAGGGTGAATAATTTTGCCCCTATGAAATAAATACAATCTATTTCGGTAAAGTTTTTTTACGAGCTGATTTATCATTTCTTTGTTTAAAATTCATTGTTGGTGATGGTGAGTTTACGTTGTTTAAGAGATTATTGCGGACATTTTCCACTACTGATTATGATTATCATAATTTACGTATATTCGTCATAATTGTATATAGCACGCACGCTGTGTCCGAAAATATTTGACACTGAATTGAAATCATACACAGCTGTTAGCCCCCCCCCAAGTAAATCAACGGACTCGGTTGCCACTTATCTACTATCACTATTATAAATTAAAATTGCAAAATATTTTCCGACAGCCTTTCTTACAACTACGACAGAGGCAATTAGATAATAATGTAAGTTGACTTAGGATTTCCTTAAATCTAAATTAGAGGTTACGTAAACGGTGAAGTTGCATGCTAATACAAATTATTTATGAAATTAATTTTTACATGTATTACTGAACAAACAAAAATTGTCCACTTAAAAAAATACGCTGTTCCCATAAACATTTCCCCACATACTCAAAACATCAATCCTGTTAAAACCGCACCCTCATTCGATCGAGAACCTGCAGATGAATACATAATAATCGAAAGGCTTGGCCAAATAATAATTGATCCTTGGTATTTTACTTACTAGTGTAATTTAAATTTAAAGTTAAGTAATCGATAAGGTGTATAATTAGTTAGCAAAGAAAGTTAGTAATCGATAAGACCACCATTAGAAGATGATTAACAAAACAAAGACTAAAAAGTTGTGGTCAGGATCCGTATATGTCGTAAAAGAAAAGTTACCCCGACTTAACTTTAAAATTCTACATTACGTCGCGTTGGTTAGATTTTAAAATGTTAGCACAAAAAATCCGAATTAGAAACAAAAAACCGAAACATCACATAACCCCAAAAAACTAATTAAAATCTTAGCCCAATCTTTAGAAGTATCCGTAATGTTTTTGATGCCGAGAGTCATTAAAATCACAACAAGATAGGATAACTCTAGTTAATGGTAACCGTATGGATAAAATATAGTTAATCGCGTAACGATCAGTCCGGTCAAAACTAAAGAACAGTCCCCTAACCGTACCATAAACTGCTGAGTTGAAATATAAAAAAACTGCATAACATTCTCCTCTCCAGCCGTGGCGATTTCGGGTAGCCTTACAGAAAAGAACCAGGCACATATCGGATTCTGACATTGGTAATAAAATAAGAACGTCATACGATAAGAGAAAAGCATCTGTTAATATATACACATTAGTTATGGCATGTATAACATTTTGGTGAAATCTACTACAGAACAAACGTCTCATATAGAAAGGTACAGAGAGAGATTTGTAAGCACGGTTCCATCGTAAATATAATTTTCATCCACTGTTTAACAAAACTTTAAAGCGACATAAACCTTAAAAAACACGTGAAGTTTCATTAAATAAAGTGCAAGAAGACGATTCTGTTTTAACTCGTCCTTCACCAGTTATTTATTCTTCTAAGTATTTTCAACGGTATTAATAAAATTAATTACGCTAAAATGTTGTCAAAACAAATTAGTATTTATGAAAACGAATTGATTTGTCGTAATTATACAAAGAAATATTTCATACATTTGGGCTTTGTTCTTGAGGTTGTCAGTTTCCAGTTCTACGGTTTATCCGAGACTTAACCATGAGGAAAAAGAGACCCAAATTATGATGATAAATGAAGTCCTAGGAAAACACTACGTTACATTTATCAATTTATTAAGACCATGTCCCCAAACGTTTATTTTTATTTTTATTTTATAGTCCATGGCTAAGCTTCATAAATATGTTCTTTCCCGGGATATGGTCACGACTTAAAATCACATATTGCCTTATGCTGTGAGATGTGTTCAGTATTTTAACTCATATTATACTCAAAGGTCAGCGATAAGCAATCGGTTGAACCGTTTTGTAAATACTGTATCATTTACTTCCATCCACTCACATTTCTCATAAATCTTATACGAAGTAAACATATCGTACGACCTAACAAAATATTCGTATACGGGATAACAAAATTCAAACTAAAATAAAATCATAAACCTTTACAATAGGCAATGAAAACATTCGCTGGATATAAATTAGGTTTTTCTTTACTTTAGGGAAACAAAATTAACTTCGAAATTAAACTCGCATAAATTCAACAAAATTCAAGTGACACGATGTTTGTAGACATCGTATTCGTTGAAACAAAGTTTTCGTCGTTAAAACATAGCGTCTCATATCGAATTGTCGGTAGCTGTTCCTTAGAGAATAACAGTAATTGCCTTTCTTTTCATACGTTTTATTACAGACAGATAGTTACTTGGAAATAAAATTGAATTGAAAAATTGGATATCTTAATATTGTTACATGTTGTTTCTAGAAATAATCAAAGTTAGTCGTTGTTATTTTAGAGTGGTATTTAAATATTATATTTATATTTTTACAAATTTGTCGAACACTCAGATAATTATTGAATGTTCAGGTCGTTCAGTGGAACTAAATCTTTGGCCAGAATAACGACACCGCTATTTCCTTGGTAGCTAACGTAAGCACTTTACACTTAAATTGCTCATATTTCTTCCCAAAGCCTCTAAGGATGCACGACCTCACACTGTTTACACTATTTCTAGCGCTGGAGATCTTTACTCGATCGATAATAACCATACCGCTGTGTTATTTAATCAATTATTGCGGTCATTTACCATCACTGATTAGTAAAACTACGTTTCACCACTAGTCTAATTAGCATATCGCTAGCTACCCTTCTACGTCATTCTATTGGGGGAAGTATAGCGAGAAATTATCCTTCGCTGATCAACAAGCTTGAGAAGACCTTTCAAAATTAACATTATTAAGAACATTTTTTGTAAGACAAAACCCAGCATTATAAAATTGTAAACAAATCGGAAAAAGATATTATTTTTTTAGTTCACGGAACGAGATATTTTTTAAGGTATGCCTAATCGAAACATTTTACATAATACGACGCTCGAATCAATCGTTTTCCGAAGTCCGGTACAGGTGGAGAGAAAGGAACTGATACTTTATAAAAGAGAAGAGAGAAAAGACGATTCACAAAAAAACACAAGTCTATGAAGGGCCACTGATCGGCGGGGTTGAATAATACATGCGAGTCCCCGGCGCGCTCGACGATACGGCCCTTCGGACCTCACTGCGCCCTTACACGACTAATTGGCTTCCGACCTTTCCTCCCTTAAAGTAACTTGGTTAGAAATGTCTCCGTACTTGGGTGCATTTAATTAATAATTTGAAAGTTGTTTTAACTAGGTAACAATATATTTTATTAAAAGTTAAGAGTTTTTAATCTAACGCGTTTAACATATATATAATCTCTTAAACATATTACAAATTAAAGTTTGAACACAAATATATTACATAAATATTACTTACGACAACATATTAAAGCTAGATATTCTATCTTTAAATAACACCGATATTGTTTTATTTGTAATGTGAAACAAAAAACATTAACTACATCGAATAAAGCAAGATTATTAAATATATTACCTGAGTACGAGTATAATATGGTTTATTTGTCAAACTCAAACGGCAATAGCTAAAACTAGTTATAACTTAGTGAGTGACAGACAGACTTCGGATCGATTTAAAAACACAGGTGGTATGTACATGGTATGCGACGGAATCCGATGTATAATAAAATATCAGAATAAATATGCTCACTAATTTTCAACGAATGTGTCTTAGGAGATAATTAATATATTGCATTACTGACGTGTCATCTCTACATACTATGAGAGTACAATACACACAATCCTGTATTTTATTCATATAATAACAGAAGGATTAACAATTTTAACTTTTAACTCTTTGCAACAACGAACTTAAATAATAAACGAAGACTACGGGCCTTAAATTTCGCTAATTTACAGCCAGGATATTTTATCAAAATAATATGCACTACGAGTAAATAACAAGTACATAAAATGTTTCCAACACGGATTCAGAGGGTGTATTCAGTGACTTCTGCAGTAACATTTCAATTAGTCAGGGATTCACTGTTGAAGCCAACGCCTGAAGCATTTCGCTCTCGCTCTGCCTCGCCCTCTATCTCTCTATCCTCTCGCCCTCTCACTCACTATCTCTTGCTCTCACCCTCTACCTCTCCATCCTCTCCCTCTCTCTCGCTCTCACCCTCTACCTCCACATCACCTCTCTCTCTCTCTCTACACGTAGCTCTCTACCTGCCTCATATCCTCTCACTCTCACTCACTCCCTCTCGCACCCTCTCTCTCGCTCTCGCCCTCTACCTCCCCATCATCTCTCTCTACACCTAGCTCTCTACCTGCTTCATATCCTCTCACTCTCACTCTCTCCCTCTCTCTACCTAGCTGTCGATGTTTCAATAGTGTAACCTGTGACACCTAGTGGTTCTGCCACCACCGCCTGTGACGCTCATTAGTCCACTGTGTCGTTAAGTCTAATTCAACTCGGTATTTTAATTGCAACATAAGTTGTTTTAGGACAAATTTACTTACTTTTATTAGTTTAGTTAGATGACTGTGATTATTCTGTGGGACTGAAAAAAAAACATGTATATCAATGTTTGTTTTTGGGGGACTGTTATATTTATTTTGTTGTCATAAAATTAAAATATTCAAAAGTTGTTTTTTTAACATCGTCACAACAATTATAGTTAGTGTAGCCAGGTGAACATTCTACGTCTGTAGTTGAAATGTCACACTCTTAAGTACTCCGCTACGTTAGCAACTGAAATTATATGCCTAAAAGAACTGAAATCCGTTAAAAGGTTTATTTTGTGACAGTGGCTTAAACTCCATGGATGTCTTGCTCTCCTCTAAAATTGATGCAAATGGTTTCCCTTGTTAAACGCCTAACGAATTTAAAAGTTCTCAACTTAAACGACCGCGTTGTTTTGTTTATTGTTACGAATTTAGTTTGAGGGGTTTTAAGGTTTAAATACGTTTTAACTACATCGCGTTCAACCACGTTCCTAAATTTAAAAATTATAAACAGAGGATATAACAAGTGATGACACTTCTCAGTGAATTTGCATTTACTCCGTACCAACATAAACGACCAACCAACGGTCAACGGTCTCTGTACCGACAGTCAATAAAAACCGAAAAGGTGATGCGAGGCAATCGATTTCCATATAGGTCACGCCGATCATCAAGCCCTAACGAAGTTGATTTTCTGGTACTATCTTGGATATATATTTCTAGACCATCGAGGGAGCACGGTTTAAGGCGGTCCCACACTTTTCGCGAACAAGCCTGAACATTCGGCCGAACATTCTCCCGAATGTTCACTGAACATTCTGACCCGCATGTTACCGAAGTTATTCAAAAATTCGTGCAGCTCCCACACTTCCTGCGAATACTCCGAACATTCGGAGTTCGGCCGTATGTTCGGGCGTGTTCGCGAGAAGTGTGGGACCGCCTTTAGGTATAAACAACTCACCATGAAAGTATACAGTACTTATCTCTGTTTAGTGTATGATTTGGTACACCCCATAGTGTAGTTGTAAAAACGCACAGACCGTGCTGATGAAAATGTTGTCTAAAATATAAACTTTACAGTAGCTACAAATGTGTTGAATGTGTTCAAAATCAATATAAAACAACTGTAAATATACACATTATACAAAATCATGCAGTTTGAAGGAACTAATGCCGAAATAAATACATGTTCAATACCTAATAAGACATGTTCCTGCAGTTAATACCCCTACAGGCAAAGCGCGATTGCGGACAGGGGCGAGACAGTGAACTCGGCTTTCTCCTGGGCCGATTACCGTCAGCGGCTCTCCCATCGCGGGTGATGAGGGCGAGCGGTTGTTCGTGTTGAGCAGTTGTTCGTGTTAACTCGAAAACTGATTATCGCCGATGATTTATTTGGGAAAAGAGAGGTCGGTGAAATGTCGGATGATTGGCAAAAAACTGTCGTGACGATCCCGATAGCCTCGCTGCTCTCGGCATTCAGTAGCAGGAGCACCGGGAACTACCGCTACCGCTACTCGCAAATGTCAGCTCACACCGCAATAGCGGGGCTCCACCAGGAAAAAGGGGCTGAAAAGATCCGGGCGATTCCGCTGTTTGTATCTCCACTGACATAACTGGGCTCGCATGGTATTGGAATAGGCGACTTTTTCCAACGATCGCCGTCACAGAAAAGAAAGAGACGGAGGTAGCTTGAATGTAGTAGGAAATAGGTGTTTTGTGGACTGTAGTGTGAGAGGCCAGGGAGGTCTGAACAGGATGAACGTTGTATTTATACTTAAATGGCATCGAGCTGTCATTCTCCTGTAAGCTATCTGACCACTCATTCTCAGACCCCTGTACAGTATTCAAGTTAGCATGATCACTTCTTTGAAACTCAAAAACCGCTTCAAGCCGACGGTCAACAGGCTTAAACCATTCGACACCCAATTTAAAATAGCGGCAAATTTGTGATGATAAACTTAACTAATTATTGGGGTATTTATAGTAATTTTGTACCAATTGAGCGTCCGTGTTGAAAACGTTAAAGCAATACTGTACATCATAGATGAAATTTGGGGTTGGCAAGGGGGACAGTTGCCCCCACAATTATTTGAAGGGAATATTATTGCAATATATGACAAGTCACAATAATCCCGATCACAAACATTTTTGCCACTCCAATCAAAATACTAAAATTACGCTTATGCTGTACATATAACAATTTTTCGGCTTTCGTTTAAAAACAAAGTTTTTAAACATAAATAAATAAAAGACAAACTGAAAACGACTGAATCGAAATACATATTTAAACATAAATGTAAATGTGTATTTTAATTCATTCAGTAATTTCAGTTTGTGTTTTATTTATTATTATTTTGTATTTATTTATACAAGAATTCACCATATTCACAACGGAAATAATCTTATTTTTGTTTGCTCAAGTTTATAAGACCACGCCAGCTATGAAGGTTCAACGCGTTCCAAATGTCTTTTAACTGCCGACATTTAAATAATACAAACGTATTTATTCTAGTGCTAGTAAACCCAGAAGATCTACTATTAATTAAAATTCACTGATACTACTTCACATATATCGTTGCTTAAATAACTGTGAGCACGTAAACATATACTTTTAGCGAATTTCCCCTATAGGGAAGAAGCTATTACCGTAGTCGGCATGGTAAGACCTAGGCCCGGGACCATGGTAACTTTTCGTTTTGAGGTCCCCAGACCCCAAAAACACCATTCGTTCGAAACTGTATATACATACATACATATATATATATATATATATATATATATATATATATATATATATATATATATATGTCCGTGGATGCGATAACTCTCGTAAAAAAGGTCCGATTTTGATGAAATTTGGTACAAACGTGTAAAGCAGCATTTATGACTAAGTTCGAAAACCAGACGGATCGAGCTATCCGAAGGGGCATTTTGGGGGGGGTTTTGTACCCCAAAAATGGGTTTTTTGAGTTTTTTACATACAATTTTTGAAAAAAATAAAATTTTATTTTTTCCACTGAAATCAGCTTAAAAAGACGCACAATTTGATGTTTTAATCATTGCTCTACGTCAATTAGTTACTGAGATATTGAAAGTGCTAAACACAGTACGTTGTCTAATGTTATTCTTATGGAGGATAAGAAAAATTGTATATCTCGCTTATTTATCAACTTATCCTGACGAAACTTGGTATATTGCTTCATTTCATTGTGGTCTATTGATATTTGCACAAAACCCCATTTTTTGGCCGATAGTTCCCGTAGCAGCAAACCTGCATACTCAGCCCCATGTTATTCTTATGGAGAATAATTGACGTGTTATCTCCTTTAATTATGAACATAAATTAATAGAACTTGGTATGTGGCTTTACCTAGTTGAGTTATATTGATATTTGTACAAAAGCCCATTTTTAGTGTTCCTTATTTCAGCAAACCTGCATACTCAGCCGCTATGTTATTCTTAGGGAGAATAATTAAAATGTCATAAATCGTTTATTTATGAATGTATATTGATGAAACTTGGTATGTGGCTTTATGTGGTATTAATATAAATTAATATGCATTGGAAATTCGCTGAGTATGCAGGTTTGCTGCTACGGGGGTATTTATCTCTTGTTTTGTTCAAAGAGTGTAATTATATTTTACAATAATTTATTGTTTTTTGGAAATTAATAGGCCTTCTGGGTTTAGCAGTTGAATAAATAAGCTCGTTGTATTAACAATTTGGTTCGTAAATTTTTAAAAAATATTGTAAAATATACTAACACTCTTTGGATAAAACAAGAGAAAAAAAGATTTACATGAAGTAAAGAGATTTGTAATCAAACTGATTACTACCGCTGCAATTCCTAGCGAACGAAAGTTAAAAAAAAAACAAATTCATAATCCTCAAACACATATTTAACTTGATGCAAACTGAGAAGCGTTTGGAAAGGTTTTCAGGACAAAAACTGTTCATGTTTTGCCATGTGGTGCAAGATTTAAAACGCGTCTTTGTTACAAGATACGCGGAGACGAAACAAGGCGACATACAGTGCGTTGCACGAGTGAAAAACCAGGCCATCCATAAGACTTGTGTTAATTTTAACATTGGGCTTATGGACAGCCTGGTTTTATAGCGTTTCTTCGACGTTGGAACACCACTTGGGAGTGTGAATCTCGGACTTACTCGTTCCCTCTCCCAGTCTAGTTTGCATTTTGGCTAATATTACATACTGTGACTATATTCTAGAAGTATTACGGTGACTATATTCGTTTTCAACATAGTACTCAATGTTAGAGAAAAATCACCGCGGGGAAAACCCGAGGGCATAACAAATTTTCAGATCTGGTAAAAAAAATATATATATAAATAAAAACGACCGACCGGAGGTGTATGTTTATTACATTCTTGGCAGGACTTATCTGTAATTTTTTTTACAATATCAAAGCGGTAGTTAATACATGAAAAATACCAATTAAATTAACAAAATATTTTATCTTGCAACAACATTTTGTTCATTAAGGTAAGTGTACTGTAAAGCTGTTTTTACGTAATCCGGCTTACGCACTATATGCAGAAAGTATAGTTCTATTACAAAATTTTAAATTAATTGTTGGAAATTTTCGTTTCAGTTGACTTTTTTAAAATACCAATTTTACAGGAAATTAACATATGTTGTCTTCTAAATGAAAGTCAACTTTTGAAATATAAAATGAACCAACTTTATTTCATTACTAGTTTATCGATAGTAACTAAGTTAAAGAGGTTTGTTATTTAAGAGTTTAGAGAAACCCTTTTAACGTTAATTAGACTAACTCAGCTGGGCAACTTTTTCCTTATCGCACTGTAATTGGTGCGAAAAGGAGTGCGATTATAGCTAATGAACCATATGGCTTTTAATGCGACTTTTATGAAGTTTTAAGTGGTATAAAATGAACGGGAGGCAAAAAAATTATGTTAACTGATGATTAGCATAAAGCAGGACGCAATGAGATTATAATTAATTCTGAAAAATGTCTAGGTAGTAAATTATTGAATTAATTTAAAATAATACACGTAAATCCGAAATAATTAACATTATACAATTAAATATAGAGAAATCGTTATAAATACCCCCGTAGCAGCAAACCTGCATACACAGCGATTTTCCAATGCATATAAATGTATTTTAATACCACTTAAAGCCACATACCAAGTTTAATCAATATACATTCTAAATAATTGATTTATGACATCTTAATTATTCTTCATAAGAATAACATGGCGTCTGAGGACGCAGGTTTGCTGAAACAAGGTCCCCAAAAAATGGGTTTTTATTCAAAATTGTTTATAACTCAACTGGGTGATGACACATACCAAATTGTATTAATTTATGTTCATTATTAAGGCGGATAACATTTTACTTATTCTCCATAAGAATAACATGAAGGCTGAGTACGCAGGTTTGCAGCTATGGGATCTATCGGCAAAAAAATCTTTTTTCATGCAAATATTAATTGACCACAACAGTATGAAGCAATATATTAAGTTTCGTCAGGATAAGTTGATAAATAAGCAAGATATGCAATTTTTCTTATTACCCATAAGGATAACATTGGACAACGTACTGTGTTTAGCACTTTCAATATCTCTCTAACCAATTGACGTAGAGCAATGATCAAAACACCAAATTGTTTGTTTTTTTAAGCTGAATTTAATGGTTAAAACTAAAATTGGATTTACTAAACTATTATATGTAACAAACTAAAAAAAAACATTTTTAGGGTACAAAACCCTCCCAAAAAAACCCTTTGGATAGAGTGATCTGGCTGGTTTTCGAACTTAGTTATAAAAGCTGCTTTACATGTTTGTAGCAAATTTCGTAAAATTCTGACCATTTTTACGAGAGTTATCGTACCCACGGACACACACACACACACACACACACACACACACACAAATATATATATATATATATATATATATATATATATATATATATATATATATATACAGTTTTGAACGAATGGTGTTTTTGGCATCTGGGGACCTCAAAACGAAAAGTTATAATGGTCCCGCGCCTAGGTTTTACCATGCCGACTACGGTAATAACTTCTTCTCTATAGGGGGACATTCGCTAAAAGTCCTTCAGTATATAATCCACTATACATCATCAAAGGGCAATGCCCAACCTACATTTTGCAAGAGTTCTTTGCTTCAGAGACGAATCCATTTTTGTTTCTTTTTAAATCTGCTGTTTGAATAAAATCTTATATTTTAAGGACTGCAAGATATTTTCGACGAAGGACAAAACTAACACTGCAGCAGCAACCAGGTTTTTTATGCACTCGCTGAGTTTATACGTTGTAGTTCATATCGCGTTTGGTAATAACTATTGTCATATGTTTTATAACAACCATCCCCTCAGAAAACTGAGCTTCCTAATGGGCTTTACGGAGACACATTTTTCCTAGGGTCACGCCATTTTGAGACGGGGTCTATGAGAGAATTGGAGTACACAGATGGCATATACTTACGGTAACGCAGGTGATAGCCGCTAAAATAACAGTTCAGGTCTTATCCAACAACAAGTAAATTATTTGGAGAAGCTAGGCGTTACTTTTCTAAAATCGATATAAGTGAAATAAAAATACAGTGTAATACGCTGTGCCGCTAAACTAAAATGTATAATAAAGAGGAAACGAAAACACGAATTATTATAGTATCGTATTAAAATATATACATTATGCATTTATGAGATACTTCGTATTTAAGTAAGATTTAAAACAACGGGAGTTTCTGTGCTAGTAAATTAATGTAAAAAGAAGCTATACAAAAATTGCTTAAGATTTTATGCTATAATTTTGAAAACGTTTGGAAGACTGAAAGCTTCTAAAGACAAAAATGTGAAACGTCAATGCTGGTCATACACCACCAATCGAATATATTATTTACTTCGTCATAAAACGTCCCGGAACATCTGGCTCCCACTGTTGAATTCCTTGAGCCATAAAACAAGGAGCCATACAACCGTCACAATACTTGAATTACATTTTTCAATTTCAGTTTAATAAAATTAAAAAACATATATTTTTGTTACATGTACACTGGTAACGCCAAAATTCAAATTACTCACAGAGTATTCCCTTTGTACAGTGTACTGGGACAAGACAAATTTATTTTTCTTTCTTAAGCTTTGACATAGGGGGGTAAAACGTATTTAAGTCCTTCTGTCAACTTTATTTAAATGTTATTCAACATAGTTTTTTTTAGTTCAATTGGGAATTCAAGGGTATTATGTAATAAACTATCTAAAGCAAAACCTCGTCAATATTAAAATTATAAATCAGAAAGCCTAAAGCCTCTCTGTCCTTTTAACAAAAAAGTCATAAAATGTCAATAATTGTCCATATCACTGCCTATCTTCACGAGATCACGATTTATATCTTAAGTCAACTAACTTACTGTGATTTTTAAGCAATAAATCTAAATTAATTAAAAATAATTTATATATTTTAAAACGTTGTTGTCAGCAGTAAATATAAATATTACGACCTACTATCAGTTTTACCATTAGTATAAACGTTCTTAACTAAGTTGATCCGTATAGCGAGCTATTGACTAAAATTATAAATTAACTTCCCCAATAAAATAGTTAAAGACGAATGAGCAATACAAATAAAACGAAAGCCTTTAATTTATACGGACCCTGAAAACTTTAAAGAACAGCGAAAGTTATTTTGTATATTTTTACATACTGGTTAAGTAAACGGATTCGTGAATAGAGGATTCAAATGATTGGTTGTTATTTTAATCAACGTGTATTCAGCCCACATGAGCACAAGATGTCAAGCAGTATGTCACAAATGCAGACGCAAATTACAGAGGGAATGGCATAAACGAGCTGAGATTAGAGGGAGTGGTATTAGCAGGATAAATAAGAACAGCTAGGGAGCAAGAATGATCAGAAATAGCTACCTTAATAATGGTATGTTGTCGATATGAACGCAAACGGAAGTACAATAAATACTGTACTGTATTTTGTATATAAATATAATGACTCCTGGTCCGTTCTTCCACGCTATATTTGCAGGCACAACGAAATCATATCTTACGTTAAACCATAAGCTGGTTCCTTCGATTCATACTTATCTGAGGATTACCGCGAACGGACCAACGGCGCAAATACAGTACTCAGGGAGGGGAAATAAAGAAAGATCGGTTTGGTTTATAAGCCATAAGCAATACGACGGTTACGCATTTGATTAAAATCCTAAAGCGTAATGTAATTTGCCATCTTTTTAGATTGTGTTGTGAAGAAATAGGATTCTCTGTAAAGCAACCACTCGGTTGATACAGAGTGCTGACTAGGACGGAGCGACGAGGGCAGCAATCCCGGGAGTACACTGAGCTGACTAGGACGGAGCGACGAGGGCAGCAATCCCGGGAGTACACTATGCTGACTAGGACGGAGCGACGAGGGCAGCAATGCCGGGTGTACACTGTGCTGACTAGGATGGATCGATGAGGGCAGCAATCCCGGGTGTACACTATGCTGACTAGGACGGAGCGACGAGGGCAGCGATGCCGGGTGTACACTATGCTGACTAGGACGGAGCGACGAGGGCAGCAATTCCGGGAATACACTGTGCTGACCAGGACGGAGCGACGAGGGCAGCAATCCCGGGTGTACACTATGCTGACTAGGACGGAGCGACGAGGGCAGCAATGCCGGGTGTACACTGTGCTGACTAGGACGGAGCGACGAGGGCAGCAATCCCGGGAGTACACTGTGCTAACTAGGACGGAGCGACGAGGGCAGCAATCCCGGGTGTACACTATGCTGACTAGGACGGAGCGACGAGGGCAGCAATGCCGGGTGTACCCTATGCTGACTAGGATGGATCGACGAGGGCAGCAATGCCGGGAGTACAATATGCTGACTAGGACGGATCGACGAGGGCAGCAATGCCGGGTGTACACTATGCTGACTAGGACGGAGCGACGAGGGCAGCAATGCCGGGTGTACCCTATGCTGACTAGGACGGATCGATGAGGGCAGCAATGCCCGGGTGTACACTATGCTGACTAGGACGGATCGACTAGGGCAGCAATCCCGGGTGTACACTATGCTGACTAGGACGGAGCGACGAGGGCAGCAATCCCGGGAGTACACTATGCTGACTAGGACGGAGCGACGAGGGCAGCAATCCCGGGTGTACACTGTTCTGACTAGGATGGATCAACGAGGGCAGCAATGCCGGGTGTACACTATGCTGACTAGGACGGATCGACGAGGGTAGCAATCCCGGGTGTACACTATGCTGACTAGGACGGATCGACGAGGGTAGCAATCCCGGGTGTACACTATGCTGACTAGGACGGAGCGACGAGGGCAGCAATCCCGGGAGTACACTATGCTGACTAGGACGAAGCGACGAGTGCAGCAATCCCGGGTGTACACTGTACTGACTAGGATGGATCAACGAGGGTAGCAATCCCGGGTGTACACTATGCTGACTAGGACGGAGCGACGAGGGCAGCAATCCCGGGTGTACACTATGCTGACTAGGACGGAGCGACGAGGGCAGCAATCCCGGGTGTACACTATGCTTACTAGGACGGAGCGACGAGGGCAGCAATCCCGGGTGTACACTGTTCTGACTAGGATGGATCAACGAGGGTAGCAATCCCTGGTGTACACTATGCTGACTAGGACGGAGTGACGAGGGCAGCAATCCCGGGAGTACACTATGAGATTTTACCGCTTCAGAGTTACCTACAAGCCTGCTGATTACCAGATTTCAGTTATAGAGCGCGGGCGAGAAAAATGTTTATAAAACTAATTAGCTGACTAGAATAGTTTGTACACAAAGATTTTGCAAAAAACCACATTAAGTCTCTTACCAGACTTTACACAAATATAGTCATAATTGACTGAAATATAAAATGTTTCATCCTCCTTAACAATAATTGCCCCCTACAAAGTAAACCTGCGTGATCAGGGAAAGTCTTGTTCAAAATTAAAAAGTGAGACCGATATTTGGCCGTCACTACCCGTCCCTCCGCGGAAGTCGCCAGAGAGTGGGTGGCGTTCCCCAACTGTAGGGCCGGCACTCGACACTGTGGAGCACGGATATCACAACCAGAGTAGTTCGAAAAAAGGCGTCAGGCGTTTTGAAAAAAAAAGTTAAGATGATCTACAAGCTAAACGTCTTTTGTGCTACTTTTTCTTGAAAAACTTCGGTTTATCTTACCATCAGTAAACAACTTTAACTTGTGCACTGATCCAGCTTCTTCACTTTATAGCTCTGTATAACTTATACAGGAGGGGCGATAAAACATTACACAAGTACACGGCGACAGAGAAGGCTATATGTTTAATATGATTCCTATATTATCTGATTGTTTTAAACCATTTAGTTCTAGATTATGAAGATAAGTGGCATTTTAAGTGTAGAGTAGGTTTTTTTATAAATCGGTTTTATTTCCAAAATTATACCGTTCCAGAAAACTTGGAAACTCCTACAATTATCTTGTGATTACAAATTGTAACGATGTAGGCCTAATATACAAACAAATATATTTTCAAAGATACTCGGATTGAAAGCAAGTTCCAAATTACACAAATTAACGAGCGATGTACAACTTTAAACCCCGAGGAGAAATAAATTCAACCGCCGCACTACCCGAACATCCAACATGGGACGGGGAGAAATACGCTCTACAGCCGCACTCCCCACACATACGCCACGGGCCGAGGGGAAATACATTTTACAGCCGCACTCCCCAAGCATACACCGCATTCCCAGAACATACGACGCGGGCCGAGGAAAAATACATTCTACAGCCGCACTCCCCACACATACGCCACGGGCCGAGGGGAAATACATTCTACAGCCGCACTCCCCAAGAATACGCCGCATTCCCAGAACATACACCGCGGGCCGAGGAAAAATACATTCTACAGCCGCACTCCCCACACATACGCCACGGGCCGAGGGGAAATACATTCTACAGCCGCACTCCCCAAGCATACGCCACGGGCCGAGGGGAAATACATTCTACAGCCGCACTCCCCAAGCATACGCCACGGGCCGAGGGGAAATACATTCTACAGCCGCACTCCCCACACATACGCCACGGGCCGAGGGGAAATACATTCTACAGCCGCACTCCCCACACATACGCCACGGGCCGAGGGGAAATACATTCTACAGCCGCACTCCCCAAGCACACGCCGCATTCCCAGAACATACGCCGCGGGCCGAGGAAAAATACATTCTACAGCCGCACTCCCCAAACATACCCCGCGGGCCGAGGGGAAATACACTACATCCGCACTCCCCAAGCATACGCTACGGGCCGAGAGGAAATACTATTTTCCCTCGGCCCGAACGTACGCTATGGGCCGAGGGGAAATACACTACATCCGCACTCCCGAACGTACGCTACGGGCCGAGAGGAAATACATTCTACAGCTGCACTCCCCAAACATACCCCGCGGGCCGAGGGAAAATACATACTACAGCCGCACTCCCAAACGTACGCTATGGGCCGAGGGGAAATACATTCTACAGCTGCACTCCCCAAACATACCCCGCGGGCCGAGGGAAAATACATACTACAGCCGCACTCCCAAACGTACGCTATGGGCCGAGGGGAAATACACTACATCCGCACTCCCGAACGTACGCTACGGGCCGAGAGGAAATACATTCTACAGCTGCACTCCCCGAACATACGCCGCGGGCCGAGGATATATACATTCTACAGCCGCACTCCCCAAACATACGCCGCGGGCCGAGGAGAAATACATACTACAGAGTGCGGCTGTAGAATGTATATACCCCCGGACCGCGGCGTATGTTCGGGGAGTGCGGCTGTAGAATGTATTTCCCCTCGGCCCATAGCGTACGTTCGGGAGTGCGGCTGTAGTATGTATTTTCCCTCGGCCCGCGGGGTATGTTTGGGGAGTGCGGCTGTAGAATGTCTTTTTCCTCGGCCCGCGGCGTACATTCTACAGCCCACTCCCCGAACATACGGTGCGCGTCGAAGGCTTTAGGCAGACAATTAACATTAGCATTAGCCTCGCCTGACTATAATAATCTGCTATTGATTTCCATGTACTCTAGACTAATCTTTAGTAAGCAGCTTAAGCTCATATCCGATAAAACTGCAATGCAACTCCGGTGTTTCGTTTCTCTTTAATTTATTTGCAAATCGCATTAGATCGATTATTAGCTTATTCCCGGTTGCCATGGAAATCGTAGCCACTGTAGTAACGGTAGGTTCTAATTTAATACTTTTACAGTAACAAATTTATTTTAATCGTCAGCAGGTTTTCCAGTTAACACTGCGCTAGTTAAAATTGTGTTGTGTCTCGAACAATAGCTACCTTAGATTTAGTCTGTGAAAAGGTTAATAATATTAATACTTTAATCCATCATATTATATACGAACTAGAAAATTAATGTTTAATGAGATGAAGGAGGTTTTACACAAATGTAGTTATAAGCAGCTCAATATTTCTTTCGATACTCTAAATATCTTTAGCAACATTCATTTTTGAAACTCATATTAGCACTGCATTTATTTGTTTAGTGAACTTGAATAGTTATGATTTATTTAACAATCACTACTAGTATTTCAAATGTAAATAAACTGCAATATAATTTTGCTCAGCACTAAAAAAATGAAATTGTGGGCTCAGAGGTCTTCAAGGGAAGAAAGATGAAAAGAACAACCCCCGGACGCGGGTGCAATAGACTGCGAAAATTGATAAAATCGAGGCCATAAAGAAAACAATCAGCTTCAGCGGTCGTCCGCTGCATTTCGTCTACAAAATGACCCACTTTTCCAAGTACTGAAGTGGCTACATGTCATTGATGTAATACTTTAGCTACACAAACGTACAAAAACAAGAAATATAACTTTTTACAATAATTTTATGCACACAAAATTTTTAAGTATTCTAAGGTTTCACCATTCGGTATTATTTATTAAACATGTAGCAGCACAGTTTTGTTAAAAGGACAAATTCGCTTTTCAATTAAATTTACCCCTTTAAGACAGTTTTTTTCTTTCTTGTTCATTACCTGTGAAATAAATTGTTAAAATACCGGACAAAATTGTTGTTTAATACATTACTGCATTACTGCTATAAAGTTCAGAATTCCAATAACCTTAAATTAGAAAGCCCGTATAATTCAATAATCAATAATCAATAATCAACGTTTATTGTCAGACAGCACTACAATCATGCAAAAGACATGGTCAGGCAATATACATGCAAATGTTCAGAATTTAGTTATAGTATAAAACAAGAAATAACAATAACAAAAAGCAATAAAAACAAGCAGTAGGCCAAGGTAATAGAATAATAACCTAAATACATGCATAACAATCCATAAGTCCAAATGAGCAATTACAGTCAACAGTCGGCATTACAATTTCAAAAAAGAGTAGACAAGCACTCTACGATTAGAAACAAAATTGTGAAATTCAAACTTAGGTCAAACATACGTAATAAAAAAATTTAAAAAATACAGGTCATTAAAAATAAAAATAAAATGGTACATGCAAAATCCTTAAGCGTAAGTACTGAACAATGAAAACATCTGATTTGGCAAGGTTTCAAAATTGGCTAAGCTCTAATACTTATTTTTCCTTATACAGTATCAGACTCAAAAAACTCTCTTATATCATAAAATGGATTCTGAGTTAGCCAATCATAGATCTTATTTTTAAAAGAACGAAAAGGTAGCAGCTTTGTGTTAACATGCAGCTTGTTAAATAATTTAAGACATAAAATAGGGTACCTATTGGCACAAACACTTAATCTACTATATGGCAATTGGTTGATTCAAGCCAGACAAAAATAACAGCCGCCTTTATTTAATATACTCAATGTTAAATAGTTTGATCGAACAACCTTTTTTCATGGTTGCTAAACAACTTTTATCGTCGATTTAAATCAAAAACGTAACTGGACATAGAACATTTTTAATGTGACATCGTATACTGTATTAATGTATGTAAATAGTTTGTGGTCATCCGCATATTAAGTAACGCACTTGGGGGGGTATATGGTGTATCGTTATGTGGGGGAGGGGGGTTTGGATCAACGTTACGTAACTAAACGACCGTAGCATCCATTAACGACTTTTAAATCACATATATTTAACTTTTGTAAGAAATTTTAAAAACTTAAGTTAAAATATAAGTTACTTTTTTAAATCATATCCAGCTAATATTTGTTATCCTAACTCGATAGCAGATAATAATACGATTGTGTTAATATACTGGTGGTCCAACACTATAGAATAAAGCAGAAGGAGCTAAAAGTATGATAAGTTAGTTAAAAGTCCAAATAAAGCTGCAGAACCGTTATTGGCTTAAACTGACAAACCTTTTCGCAAACAAACCATACTGTATTTGCAAACCTGATTCCGAACGGACAAAAAATCATATCCGTAGACAAATATTCCATCACTGATGTTATGAAGTTTTGCGACTTACAGCTGGTGCCCGTAGAAATTCCTCGCATACAATTTTAGAGTTGAGTAATCAACACTACCCACTAGAAAAAAATTAACCAACAATGAAACATTTGTTGATTTTTATCATCAGACAATGTGACTCACCATTTCACTTCGTTACTCTCTATAACACTCTTTATAACTTTTGGCGATTTTTGAGACGGTAAATAATCTTTGACGACGATTTTTTGGTAAGGCAGCCCAAGACTCCAACCTCTCCTTTTGGTTGGCTTTGACTACGATTTCGGTCAGCAGAAGAGAAAACCAGAACATAAAAGTCGAGGGGTTAAGGGCCGCCGGGGGAGGGATATATGCCAGGAGCCGTGGGACGTGAAATACATTGTGGGCGATCGCTCGAACTCGAATTCTGGCGGGATGAGTACCTCCAATCACACATAAGGGTCGCGAGCACTTCAAATGTGCAAACAAATTACCAACCAATAAGTCTATACGAAACTATTCGATCTGAAGCACTAAGCAATTTTACCTTTTACCTTTTACTCGTGCACTACATGAACATATTCCAACTCATTTTATATACGATCGATCTTTGTTGGGATTCATTGCACCTGAAGACCGGATTAGACTCCACTTCCTGAAACGTCGTCACAGTTTGTTTATCTATAACCGGCAATGGCGATTGTCCGCACTCAGTTCTTGAAATAACGATCGATATTTGTTATGCGACCAACAAATTATGCTATGATAGTAGATATTAAAATTAAAATTTACAAGCAAAATTATTGCAGAAACTAATTAGGGATTTGAAATGGTAGGGATGGAAAAGCACGTCAATTACTAAAGTAAACTAAGCCCTAACAATAAAGTGAAATAAAAGTTGATATTGAACTTAAGGACTATTAGGAAACATGTAACAACCAAAGACTTAAAACTACTGGACCGCTCGCGCCCGTGGTGAAGCGAACCAAATTTCGGTCCGGCCGCGTTCGAGGTCGCGCCGCAAATGGTGGGCTACCGCGGCAGCGCTTAGCATGGGGGATATAGGGAAAAACACGACGCGCGCTCACTTGAATTGAATTTGCAGCCAGGGAACATTTTTTATGGTTGAATGGCCTTCTGATCCGTATTCCTGAATAGTTTCTCGAAATTTTAATACCGAAAGTAAATATATTCGACCAGGGTTAGTTGCGTAAAAATAACAGAAATTTGGGAGTTTTGTAAAATAATCTCCTTGATGGCTGATTCTTTCATATTTCCAGTCATATAAATTTATGTACGATCCACTAGGTTTTAGGTGTTGTTCAATAATGATGTTTTGAAGTTTTTGGTACTGGAATGAATTTTTTATGAGCAGTAATATCGTTCTTTGGACTAGTGAAACTTTGAATTTTAGCACATAAACTTCGACGTTCGCCAAAAGTTGTAGATTGTATGAAAGTTAATTGGCCTATATCATAAAATTTTGTTGATGAATGAATACCAAGACAAATACTTTTTAATAGCAAATGTATTCTTAATAAACATTAATTACCAACATGGTTCGTTCACCCGTCCACGTATAGTATTAAGAACGATTACATAATGTTGCATTAATACAACATTTCGCTATTGAATAACAAAAAATTATCTTCAGTGTTGATAACAATTGATTATGATTTATTTAAGAGACGATGCAAGTACAGTATAATAATAATGGGGTATAGTATAAATGTATCCTTAGCATTAGTCAGTTTTAAGAGTATTTTGGAAGGCATAGGATTAAATGAAATGATTTTTCTCAAAATTAATTTTTATTTACTGATTAAATGTTACATTACACATTACAGTTGAATTGTAGAATGTTGTAAGATTACTTAGCAAAATACGACTAAAAGAAAAGTCGTATAACTATGTATTTTATCAAAAAACTAGGCCATGTTGTAACACAGCATCACTGAGTTGAATTTAACAGCGCGGCACGGCGCGGCGCGGCGCGTGGCACGTCTTGGATAGAGCGCGGCGAAAGGTTTCAGCATCTTTCCAAACGAATTGTAGGCAAACCAACAACTTTACCGAAAAATGTTTGAAATAAAAGTTCTATAGAAACTAATTATCTACAACTTTCCCGCTGGAAGTTTGTTTCTAACCTAAAAATAAAAAACTTCCTCGCTGAGTAACTTTTTCATGTCCCTCTTTAATAACACGTAACAGTTTTTAATTATTAAAAATATTAAAAAACGGTAAAGTAAAACAATATTTATACTATCGGATTCCGTAGTTCACGTACACAAAGGATATATAAATTTCATTACAATTCAAACATGGCAGTGAAGTCCAGGAGCGTGTAAACGACAGCGCGTTCAACGCCAGAAACAGCTCTGAGCACACAGTGGCCCACCATTTCTGTTCCGCACAGACCTACGCGGACCGTTTTTAGCTCACTTGGCGATCTCTCCAGTAGTTTTACCTCGATGGTAACAACCAAATAGTGAAAACAACTGTAAGTTTATTTTAATAAAGTAATATAAATCGTAATTTATCACTGAAAATAGTTTTATAAATAGGGGTTTCAATCCCGGGATTCCGCTCGACTTTTGGTACCCACAAATCCCGGGATAATAGGCCGTTCATCCCGGGATTTACGGGATTGTAACAACTATAAGTTTCCAATTTTTTATGTCATAATACAATTATTACTTTATACTTGGTTTCCCAATCATTTGTTGAAAAAGAGATCTTCAATGATTATTTTGTGTCTATTGTAGATTTCTGGTGATTGTGTATGAACGAAAGTGACTTGACGTGGCACGGTACGCAAAGCCGCCGCACCTTATCACGATAGTTTTCGCCGAAATGCATTCGCACAAGAATTCCGTTTGCCACGCGCTCCTTTCCCACGGTAATGTAACAGACAGGAGATCTTTATTTTTGACTTCCCCCCAGACAGATTTTTCGTGTTTACATTCAAATACCTTGCTTTGCCATTGCCAAATGTCATACTACACATTAAGTACAGTAGTTATTTTACAGTGCTCATCGTGTGCTGTTCGATTCAGTACAGTGTTTTCTTTTCTTTTTATCTTTTTTCCGTAGTTTAGTCGCAATGTTTAGTGTTATTTTGAGAAACTTAGTTTCATAGTTGAGTAATGAGGGCATGTTTCTCATCAGTGTTCTGGGTATTGCATTGGATAAGAAAAAAAGGAGTATAACGTATTTTTGAATTTGAAACTCTATGAGTGGATAAGAATTGTATAATTTTAAGTGCAAGGGTTTCACACGATTTATGATGTGGGGCGACTACCGACCTATGAATACTGTAACAAAGTGTATTTGTTTATTTTGTTTAATTGTCTTCCAACGGCTTGGCAATTAATTAAAATAATAATTTAGATTAGTAATAGAAATTAGTATTAAAAAGTCAACCATTATCCTTGCGCTTTCTCGGGAGTGTCATGGCGAGTCTCAAGGTGGGGTTGGACTTCGCTGTGTGAAGGGACATTCATTACATCCTCTTGCGTTTCTACCGTATGCTGAGGTAAATGAAATAATTACATTTCTAAATGGTCTTTAAGTTTATAAACATAAGTTGATGTCGACTATTGCTGTAAAAGTTTAACAACAATAAAATTGTATTTATTTTTATATTAAGGGGTTAGTTCCGCCACTAAGCCATGAGATATTTAAATAAAAATTGTATGACAACATTTTAAATTTGTGATTACGTTATTTACATATAAATAAACCTACCTTATATAACTGTTTTACGTGTATTTTATTTTTATCATCAGCCGGTGCAAGAAATGTGCATCGTTACCTGAAATAACAAAAAAAGTATTATTAAGTAAAAATTCAGATAATATTCACATAATAATTGACATTATAACAAAAAAAACTATATTACCCTAAAAAGATAAAAATTAAGATTTTTAGGAGTAAGAAGGGGCTCCAGTCTCGTAACATTTCATGTTTCTACCTACTCGTCCCATAAGGTCAAAATTAAATAAATTCCGTTCCTTCTATAACGAATTACAGTATTTGAAATAGTTGTTTGTGCTTATCTACACGAGTGACATTTTTTAACGGTTTGATAGGGAACGGTCCAAACCCTAGTCTTGTTACTATCTAAGGTCGACCTTATAAATCGTTGATTTATTGTTAAGAGAAAACAAAATATCTAGCGAGTTTCAGTAAGCTGAATTTTGATATTTTGATTTTCAGTAAGCAGAATAAGAGTCTTTTAATAAAATTCCAAGATATTCTATTGTCTACGGGTTAACTATTTGCAGTATCAGAATTCTGCTCAGTGAAATCGCTAGGTATACATTTGCTAGGAAATGTAAAAGTTAACATTGATCTTAGGGAAGAAACAGATAAAGCAGGTGACTGGAGCTTCGTCTTAAGGCGTCTTTGAAAACAAATGTTCCACGAGAATGACCTCCCGTTTTTGTGCATTTTGATGTTTCTACAAGATTTTATATCAATGACGTAACTTTGTTTTAAAATCTGTCATCCGATCAAATCTAAAGGATCAAAAGTATCCTTTTAGCGAATTTCCCCTATAGGGAAGAAGCTATTACCGTAGGTCTCATGGTAAGACTTAAGCCCGAGACCATAACTTTTCATTTCGAGGTCCCCAGATGCCAAAAACACCATTCGTTCAAATTTATATGTGTGTGTGTGTGTGTGTGTGTGTGTGTGTGTGTGTGTGTGTGTGTGTGTGTGTGTGTGTGTGTGTGTGTGTCCGTAAGCACGATAACTCTCGAAAAAAAGGTCCGATCTTAATGAAATTTGGTACCAATGTGTAAAGTACCATTTATTTGAACGAGTTCGAAAACCAGATGAATCGCACCATCCGAAGAGGGGTTTTGGGGGGTTTTGTACCCCAAAAATGTGTTTTTTGGGGTTTTCACTTGTAATTTTAATTTAAATCAAATTTTAATTTACACCATAGAATTCAGCTTAAAAAAATTTGGTATTTTGATCATTGCTCTACGTCAATTGGTTACCGAGATATTGAAAGTGCTAAACACAGTACATTGTCTAATGTTATTCTTATGGAGAAAAAGAAAAATGGTATATCTCGATTATTTATGAACATAAACTGAAAAAATTTGGTATATGACTTCATCTGGTTGTGGTTTATTGTTGTTTGCACACAAAATTTTTTTCGCCTATGGTTCCCGTTGCAGAAAACCTAGGTACTCGGTCCCCATGTTATTATTATGGAAAATAATAAAAATGTTATATATCGCTTATTTATGAATGTATATGGATGAAACTTGGTATGTGACTTCACTTAGATGAGTTCTATTGATATTTGCATAAAACCCCATTATTTTGTATTCCTTTTTGCAGCAAACCTGCGTACTCATCCCCAACGTTTTTCTTATGGAGAATAATTAATATTTTAAATATCGCTTGTTTGTGGATATATTTCTTATGAATTCTGTTAAGTGGCTTAATGTGTTATGTTATATATTCATTGGAAATTCGCTGAGTATGCAGGTTTGCTGCAACGGGGGTATTATAATACAGGACTAGCTACAATCTTCCACGCTAAAATGCAAAGAGTGAAAAAAACTGTTTATTTGATAGAATGAATTAGGTGTTTACTCCAAAAGAATGAATATCCACTCTCAAAAAATGGAAAAACGTCATCTTTTTAAAAAGAGTGAAAATTTCGTTAGTTTAAAGATGAGTTTTTCATTAGAAGAGTATCAAATCGTCCTTTGAAAGAGTGACATCCAATGGTTCGTTCGAGTGCATTTCGTGGGAGTGGTGGAACCTCTGAGCAGGAATAACAAGAGTTCCTCCATGTTGGTTTTGTGATGTTAGGTCTTGGTGAAGACCAAATGATTCCAAGGCAAGTTAATGGAAACCAATTGTTTTAAAGTTATTTTCACTAGCTTTTAGTTTGTCTGATATATTCAACGGTGCTATATTCTGATTCAGTGTCAGTTCTAGTTAAATGTATGATTACTTTTCAGATCCATAGTAAAGTACTAATTTAAGTTAGGTTAATATTTTAGGTTAAGAAGTAAAATTATAATTTATCTCAAACTAACACTTATATAAATTCTAAGTTATTTATACATTAGCCTATGACATTCCTTAATATAGTTTACATTCGCCTGGCAAGCAGTAGGTTACAAGTAGAAACCTTGATATACCAGAAGTCGATAGTTGACGTTTGTTAGCGTCGACCATTATACTATGTAACTTATTTTGAATTATAATAAGGCACCGTTAGATATATCAGTTAAGCTAATAACTAATAATTATATTAACTATAAAACAATCGTTTTTAATTAACTTCCCTAAATTCCTAACCAAAAAACCTGACCTAACCTAAAATATATGATTGCCTATCTGTTCACTTATGCAAATGAGTGAGTTTAATGAACTTCACTCTTCTGTAGGATGACAAGACCGCATTTCATTCTTTCAAGGACTGTATTCCACTCTTTCAAGGAGTGCTTTCCACTCTTTCAACGAGTGCGTTCCACTCTTTCAACGAGTTCATTCCACTCTTTTAACGAGTGCATTCGGTTGTATCCCACTTGCGGTCAGTCCTATTTGCGGTCAAGGGCAAAATCGTCCAGTTTGCGGTCACCCCAAAAATGTCGTGGGCTAATCAACTTATATTTGTCCAATTTGCGGTCACACATTTGAACACCATATAGTGAGCCTCTCAAAAATGGAGCCAAAGGGATGACGCATACAACAGGTATGTACACATGTAGGGGTAAGTGACTAGAAACCATGTCCCGCAGAACAAGCGGGCCAGGGGGATGGGAGGATGCCGCATACAACAGGTATGTACACCTGAATAGGGGTGGGTGACTCTTATAATATTATCAGACTTGATTTGTAAGTTGATAAAAATCTGTCTGATAATATAAAAGTGGCTTTGTATACAACTGCGAACTTGAAGATATGAGTCTCAGAATTTATACAACATTTTGAGTCCTTGCTGCTCTATATATAACTAGACTTGATTTGTGATTATGTTAAAATCATTCTGTTATATATATTTAGTGGCTAGGTATTCTAAGAACGGGAAGAAGAAGTAATTAACTATCTCTCAAGATGTGACTGGAAACCCTTCCACCTCCAGAACCTTGATCATCCCTTATAAAATTACACTTGACCGCAAATAGGACTGACCGCAAATAGGACCGACCGCAAGTAGGAGGACACCGTGCATTCCACTCTGAAATAAACGGTTTCCACTCTCTGAGTGGGAATATTTCACTCTTGTACAGGATGACAACATTTCACTTTTCTAAAGAGTGGATTTTCACTCTAAAAGAGTGGCTGGATTTTCTTTACCCCAAAGAATGAAAAAATATCAGTCTGAAAGAATGAATATTTATTCTTATACTTTTAGAGAGTACGTTCAAAAATAAGCAAGTCTATGTGTTTTAGTGACTAAACTATGTAGGATTGTGAAATATTTTAAAATAGCATAACAGATAACATCCAATTAATTGAACTTTGTTTTAAATCGGTTAACTAAGAGTGTTATCATAAAAATGGAACCCTCCACAACAAAAAACTAACACTAATAGCACATTTAATTCAGTATAGATACATGTAGTAGTTCGGCTGAGTAAAAATTAGTTGAAAACTTGTGACAAATAAAAAAAAGCCTGAAGCCTCTTAACAAAACCAATACCATTAATGTTTCTGTAACTTCGGAAAACACTTCAAAATAGTGAAGTTTGAAGATTCCCATTCCCCGCGAGCGTTTTCTTATTTGTTGCGCAAGCTTATCAATTATGTGTTCATTGTAGGGCGAAAGCGAAGTTTCGCGTCTTACGGCATCGGCAGGCTGTTAGTTCAAAGGCTACCCTAAGGCGTCAAGCTAACCGACATTGTTGACGCTGCAAGAGCGACACGCCGCTCACCTGCACTGTTACTCCC
This sequence comes from Allygus modestus, assembly GCA_963675035.1. Taxonomy (NCBI): domain Eukaryota; kingdom Metazoa; phylum Arthropoda; class Insecta; order Hemiptera; family Cicadellidae; genus Allygus; species Allygus modestus. The sequence continues at coordinate 34,749,905 of OY776113.1, read as the reverse complement.
GTCAATATTTTGATGCTGAAAGTTACTGCTCACAGGTAACACAAGCGCTGCTGCCACCGATTGTCGGGCCATATTGGCGATAATGTTTCATATCTAGAACATTTGTTTTGTGGAACAATTTCACGGTCGAGGTATCGTGGGTACAGTTTACAAAGTTTCTTCTCAAATTTTATGTACAATTTCCTTTCGCTGGAATACCGGGCATTTTCATTTCCAGGTATGAACAATCGGTTGGTTTTGAGTTTAACATTCGATTATAAGTTTAAAACGGCAAATCAGTTGTCGTGTAAAATGTCCTATAAGAAGGTTGATTAAATTTAATTACAGTACTACGCGTTAATGCGATTTTAGGTTTAAAGAACTGATCTCAAAATGTGTATTCAATTTTATACTATATTATTATTTTTCAGATTTTCCACACTTTTAAGGTGTTCAAATTACTTTACATTTTACCAAAATTTCCTGATTAGTGAAATCTGTGTTTCGACTTATATTGTAAAAATTACTCAATACTAACGTAGTTTAATTCTTAAATAGGACAAATATTAGGCAGAATCTTTAGGACCTAGGTATTTCCTACCTTAATCTCATTCTCCGTTCAGAGCCGCAAATACCACGGTGACTTTCTACACGAAATTCTTATTATAAAAAAATGAAATCGTATATAATATGGCAACGAAATTCGGATTCTATGATCAGAATATGATCCATTGTTTAATTGTTCGCTTGTTAGGTCCAGTTGTCCTACGACGGTTGCGGCAACCGCCACTTTGCATATCCTGTTCCGGCGTCGGCGTCACGGGCCGCTGCCACTCTGCACGGTCCGCATACCGCGTGCCGCCGACCGACACCTACACACTACTACACACCTACACAGCTGTATACCTACATACTACTACAAACTTGCAGACTCATCCGCAACATACGCATCTACATACATACACACTCATGCCGCACCTACAAACTGCTACATACTTAGTCTCATGCACACTACTACTACATACCTACAGACCCCTACATATCAACACACTCCCGCGAACCCTGTACACCTACATACTCACACACTAGGGCACACCCACACACTAATACACACCTACTGACTCCTAAATATCAACACACTCCTGCACACCCTGTACACCTACGCCACTCATACATACCCCTCATGTATCCCTAGAGACTCCTACATCTCTATTATGCATACATATCTCACACTTACTGCACACGTCCACCCCTTCTACATACACACACCTTTACATCTACATACATGCACACCCCTGCATACCTACACACCTTTGCGTGCCTACACACTCGTACCTGCATATTACGTAGTCACACCTGGTTACGCAACTATACGCCGTCACACCTAACTACATATGCACCTTCAATTCTACACATTTTCACACCTACACCTGTATATACATTTACGCTTACACCCACACACGATACATACTACACACCTGGTATCCACCTACAGCATACATCTTCACCTGCACTTCACGTACAACTACACACAATTGTATTATGAAAACGAACGATTTTGAACTTGAACACTAAAATCTACACTACACAAGTGCGTTATCATCACAATAACGTCAAATATCGTAAACTCTTACATCGAAACAACAATGTGCTTGTTCTCTAACAAATCCTCAAAAGTTTAATTAATTAGGTTTATTAAAGAACCACAAACAACCTTGCATTTATATTTATTAAATACAACTCCGCACTTCCGAAACATTTATTACATACACAGTTTATTGTGTCTGCAATTGCAAACAGTTAAAACCTATACGTAAATTAAATTTAAGAGACACGATAATCTGATGTATTAAATTGAGGCGATCTTTGGAATTCTGATTTTGCTGCCCTACCGAAACTTGCTGAAGTGTTTAACCCTAGCTAAAGCAGGAGCTATACGAAAAGCTCACAAAATCATGTTAATCGAAGTGATAATCTTTCCAAATCATATCCGCTGTTCACAATACAATTCCTCTATAGCAAACCCATTTGTACCAAGTTAAAAGTCACCGAGTGGAAACCATCTACTTAAATCCTTAAGTCGTGCTATTAAACACTGGTATATTCACTCGTCCTGGCAACCAAAAACACTCGAGTATCTGTTTACAGGATGGCAAAACTACGTCTCACAACACTACACAATGTATTTACACTTATAATGTACCTGCATACAAGACGGTAAATAAACAGAAAATATGGTACAAGACGGATTTTGTATGTAAGTAGAGTATAAGTGTAAATATATTTTATAGTGTTGTGAGACGCATTTTTATTACCCTGTTAATTGAACAACACGTACAGTATTGTGCTACAAGAAACTAAGTAGCTGTTTCTAAAAACTACATTTCACGTTTTTACACTAAAGAAGGTTACACGAATCCAATAGTTGTCAAAGGCCCGATGAAAATAACAATCATACAACTAAACTGGAATTAAATACGGCGGGATTGAACGAAATGGCTATTACACCGACCGACCGCCATGTTGTTGTGGCTACATCGCACATCGCAGGTCCCCGCCGCTGCCAAACGTTCACCCGACTATTACCCTTCGATACTCGTTAGCTACTCCTCCGAGGATCTGAGTTTAACAGTCGCAATAAGCTTTCTGTACATTAAATCGGATCGCGTCGCGTCGTCTGCAAAGAACTGCCTCTAGATTGTATTTTAGTAGCTATTGTTACCGAATAGTAGTTAAAGCTGAGGATGACATTCGTGATTTAAGGGGTGGCTCCAGTCACGAAACTTTTCGCATATCTACCTGTTTCCCCAAAGCCTGTCTGTTTTGAAGCTTAATGCGTGATATTTTCAAGCTTTGTTCATTACATATTGTTCATGAAATATTTTTATTTTTAATTTAAAGAAAACCTTTGTTTGGATTTTATTCCTCAACTAATTTGTTATGAATGGTATGACAAATTTATTTTGGAATAAAAAATATACACCACTAAAATACAACTAATGCATTTAACGTGTAACTGAAAATATTGTTGTTCACACTAGGTGCTAACCTCTGCTAACAGACCACCTGACACATAATACAGTATATGTAATAGTCAGATATTTTCAGCGAGTTTGGAAAAAATATTAGTATTTTTAAACTAAACTATACTGCAAATAAAATTAACGACATTTATCAATAAACCTATCTATTAGAGAATGAAATATAGGTTGCCAACTTATGAACCTGTAAACTTATAATTCCTAATGACTTTATTTATTTTCCAGGAGTCCCTAACTTTTCTATGAATATTAAATGCACTGACTTTCAACTTTGTAGGACGTCTCTATGGTACTCATCACCCCGGTCTGACTTAATTCGTTTTTTCACACGTTACGTGCGACCGTTTAAAATTTACTTCTAATTACACTACCAATTCCTTTTTTATAAGTAAATAGTATAACTTTCCAATTATTTATATTTGTGGATAGTACCTGGGGGCCGAGCTTTGCTCGGGGGAAGGCCAGTCAGTTTGTTTAGATGACTTGTAGTAATATTTCACCACTTCCCCCTACTGATAATCTGATTTCTATAACTCATTTGCCTCTTTTCTACATTTTTAAGGTCCCTCCAGTTGTTATTTATAGCTCAATGTCCCTTTGATTTATTTTACTACTCTATATATGTAATCTTAACTCAAATATTTTAATCTCTGCTCTTAGGAAACCACATGTTAATAATCATAAACAACATGAGTATTACTTTGACAGTTCCCTGGTTGATTATGAACAGCTGTTACAATTCTTTTGTTTTGATTTGAAACTCCATAAGCCCAATGTTAATTTTTTTAACTTTTCATTTTAGTTTTTTTTACATTATTTGATTTTTCCTAGGGATGAGGCCTGTCTAGAACTTATTTTTATCCCAGAAATTAGTCATTTTGAACATTTGAAGGAAATCGTTGGAGCCGTTTTTGAGATCCGTGTCGCAAGCAAGCAAGCAAGCAAGCAAACCTTACTCATATTAGAGTATAGGATTTAAGTAATTTCGAACACGTAAATTATTCTTAATTAACGGTTTCTATTTCAATTGTATTGATATGTCGTGTTGGTTTGTATCCTCAACCAATTTCTATATCAGAAAATTCCAAGAAAATACAACTTGCGCAAAAAAAATAAACTGAGTTTATCAATTACAACATGTAAATGAAAGAACAATTATACATTGTTTCCATTATTACAAACGGGGCCTTAATAATTCAGTACCGGTACCAGTAAAGAGCAAAGATAAATAAACTCATTGCACTATCCAAAAGATACTTAACGAGAATTATAAGCAGATAACCAGTTCGCGTGTAGAGCTTTCCTGTTCACATTACTGCAATTAGCCGACTAAATGTAGACGTACCGCTCAGAATACAAACAGGGAGTTAACTGTTATTTCCGGCCTAATCACTCCCGCTATCACAGGTTGAACGGCTTGATCTACTTCTCGCTATTGCCACTACCAAGGTTACAATGTAGTCGTACCGCTCAGAATACAAACAGGGAGTTAACAGTTATTTCCGGCCTAATCACTCCCGCTATCACAGGTTGAACGGCTTGATCTACTTCTCGCTATTGCCAGTACCGAGGTTACAATGTAGACGTAGCGCTTAGAATACAAACAGGGAGTTAACTGTTATTTCCGGCCTAATCACTCCCGCTATCACAGGTTGAACGGCTTGATCTACTTCTCGCTATTGCCACTACCGAGGTTACAATGTAGACGTACCGCTTAGAATATAAACAGGGAGTTAACTGTTATTTCCGGCCTAATCACTCCCGCTATCACAGGTTGAACAGCTTGATCTACTTCTCGCTATTGCCACTACCGAGGTTACAATGTAGACGTAGCGCTTAGAATACAAACAGGGAGTTAACTGTTATTTCCGGCCTAATCACTCCCCCTATCACAGGTTGAACGACTTGATCTACTTCTCGCTATTGCCACTACCGAGGTTACAATGTAGACGTAGCGCTTAGAATACAAACAGGGAGTTAACTGTTATTTCCGGCCTAATCACTCCCGCTATCACAGGTTGAACAGCTTGATCTACTTCTCGCTATTGCCACTACCGAGGTTACAATGTAGACGTAGCGCTTAGAATACAAACAGGGAGTTAACTGTTATTTCCGGCCTAATCACTCCCGCTATCACAGGTTGAACGGCTTGATCTACTTCTCGCTATTGCCACTACCGAGGTTACAATGTAGACGTAGCGCTTAGAATACAAACAGGGAGTTAACTGTTATTTCCGGCCTAATCACTCCCGCTATCACAGGTTGAACGGCTTGATCTACTTCTCGCTATTGCCACTACCGAGGTTACAATGTAGACGTAGCGCTTAGAATACAAACAGGGAGTTAACTGTTATTTCCGGCCTAATCACTCCCGCTATCACAGGTTGAACGGCTTGATCTACTTCTCGCTATTGCCACTACCGAGGTTACAATGTAGACGTAGCGCTTAGAATACAAACAGGGAGTTAACAGTTATTTCCGGCCTAATCACTCCCGCTATCACAGGTTGAACGGCTTGATCTACTTCTTGCTATTGCCACTACCGAGGTTACAATGTAGACGTAGCGCTTAGAATACAAACAGGGAGTTAACTGTTATTTCCGGCCTAATCACTCCCGCTATCACAGGTTGAACGGCTTGATCTACTTCTCGCTATTGCCACTACCGAGGTTACAATGTAGACGTACCGCTTAGGATACAAACAGGGAGTTAACTGTTATTTCCGGCCTAAGCACTCCCGCTATCACAGGTTGAAAGGCTTGATCTACTTCTCGCTATTGCCACTACCGAGGTTACAGTGTAGACGTACCGCTTAGAATACAAACAGGGAGTTAACTGTTATTTCCGGCCTAAGCACTCCCGCTATCACAGGTTGAGCGGCTTGGTTTACTGTTCGCTATTGCCACTACCGATGTGATTATGATCATTCTTGATAATGAGTAATTTAATTTCGTGTTTCGTTATCACGATATTTCTGGGCCGTTCTAAAGCTAAATAACTAAACTAGATGACCGTCTTCCTTGTAGTCATTTCATTTATGAAATCATCATGTAACCGTTCTTTTCGATTGTTAGTGTTTTTCAATTTCACATAAGGTACCGGTATCTCGTAATGTAACGCTTACTGCCTCGCACTCGGGTTCGTAGGGTCAAGTTACAGTTTTATGGTACACAAAAATTTGAAGTATGAGTTGAAACGAACCCTTATTCCCTAAAACCTTTTGAGCTTCCTAGTAATGTCGTTATATGAAAATCAGTATTAGCAAAACAAAATCGTAAACACAAAACCAACCCACACACTCTCCTCGGAAATGCGACTTAAAACAGGCTCGGAAACGTTTATTTAATGTAGAGTGTAACAATGACACTGAGGGTTTTCATTTTGGAGTTTTAAGCCTCGGGTTTTATAACGCAACATCACTAAAACCTCCCGTTTTTAAGTCCATTGCATGAGGGCTGCACTGCATGATGGAATAAACAACCTATAACGACTAACATATCGTAGCCATAAAATCTTATGAGAACGTCTTTGTTTGAAACTGACTATCGGCGATGTAAGTTTATGTTATTTAAGTTAGTTCAGATCGTGATTATTAGAAGATGACAAATTACCCTACGTTTCGGGACCTAAAAACCCCGATCCGAAGACGGTATCGGGTTACAAATTCCGAAACGTTATTTTTTCTGCGATGTTCCACATACAACCTAAAAAGTACTAAAAACCTGAGTTTTCTCATTGGTTGATTCAGTTAAGGAAGCTAATAATAATGTAAAATGAGGAAGGCCAGTAGAACGGAGGAGTAGAACGGAAGAGTTGGGAGAGAAGTTAAACTCTTCAACAACTTAGCATGTCCATTCCATCGCCAGTTATTACATGCCCTGCCTCCCTTATCGGCCAAACTTCCAACCAATATCCTTCCGGCCAAACAACACAAGTTAGGACACTCGACGGCATATTATAGTGTTGCAGCCCGGCTAAATACTCGTGAGACCGGCTCGTCCAATTTTTAAAAAAATGCCATGACTTAAAAATTCAAGAAAAAATATTACTCAAATCGATTTGTATTAAAGTTAGAGATAACTAATTTTTAATATGAAATATTTCGAGCCTAAAATTATAAAATTAAGTTATAGGCCTACTGTATTTTGGGGAAATTATGCTTAATTTCAATTAAATGCTTGTAAGAGACTTTGTTGGTAATATTTATTCTTAACTGCTACACTTTGAAAATTAAAAAAGGTGTGATTTGATTTGCATTTCTAGCAAATCAAACTGATAGAATAACTTGAGTTATCATTGGGTGACCGTAAATGTATGATGTATGTGTCTTTACACTTTTGTCCGGCCAAAAGTGAGGTTTTGTTTTATATGCAACTAAACTTAGTTCGAATTTAAATTAAAATAAAATGTAAGAACATGAAATCATAGATTTTAGTAAATTTAACAAAATAATCATTAATTAACTAACAATATATTTTGCTAGGGTTCCGGGGTTTCTTAATTATAGATTTTTGAGGTCGACCCTAATAATAAGCACAGACAAAGGAATATAAATATATTTATTTAACATATGGATAGCACATATATGGATTCCTTTATCTGTATGGAATAAGTGTTCACGAAAAAGTATTTTTGCAATGTAAACTCGAAAATATTGATTTCGATATTTTAAAGGAGAACCTAACAACAGCTGTCAGGTTTGTCGTAAGAAATGGAATCCAAACTACTACACGGACCTAAAGGTAACTTAACAAATTCACGCTTATTCTTAGAGGCTAATGTTAAGTTTAAAACACTATTAAAATTGCACAAACCATATAACTATACTCAGGATGGTTTTATAATGCGTTTTAAAACACTAAATGACAGATTATACTCATTGTTCTCAAAACGGTAAACACATTAAGGTAGTACAAAGCAATCGATTTCGATCGATCATACCTATCAACATCACAACCTGGGAGATACATTCTATCGCCTCATAAGCTTGATGATGATAAGCACGAACAATCAAACTCGATTATCTCGAACTATCTTCCATAATTATTAGCCACCTCCGTAGTACAATAAACTGTTAATATACTTGGTGTATCGAGTGCGTCATTTTCAATTGTGCATATTTATGACAGACGTATTTAATCACAGTCTATAATTATATAACTAAATCAAGCAATATTGCAAATAATTAGGAAAATGGGAGTGGATGAGATCAGGAACGAATAGAGACTCGATCACACATTTCCATAATCGCGACCGCATTTTAAATTCACCAAGTGCATGTCAAATCCCTTATATAGAAAGCCCCAGATTCAACAAATGTGACGATTACAAATTTACGCATCATAATTACGATTTAAGTAGATAAACTGTTTCAACTTAACTTTCCGCAACGACTACGACTACATTGCAATTCTCATACAGCGTTGTGCATAACCCACATCTTTCTCGTGCAAATTGTATTTTATGAATAACGGTTGGGTGGAATTAGCCAAGTTTCTGGTAGGAAGGCCCAGGGGCCGCGTAAAAGCGAGTGCTGCCCTCATAATTCTCGCTGTAAAAGCATACGCTTACCCCATCTGTCCCTGGCCGCCGTCCGTTACAGTGAAACATAATTTACACTTTCGGAATACTAAAGACATCAAAGGCCAAACTGTTGTGTGGTTTTAGGGGCTGCATACTTATGTTTTCGTCGGTTTCTTATAAAATCGTTTAAAAATAAAGAGATTAAGCTGGTTTAGATAGTGTAGGACTAAGGGAAATTGCAGGTGGACTTCAATTTTAATCGTAGAGTTAGTTACAATTTTATTGAAAACATTATTTTATAAATTACAAAGACGGTAATATCATTTATTTATCGGTCAATTATAATTTAAGCTACATACAATGTCTTAGTAATATGTTTGAGCATACGGTACAATTGCAGATTACGAATTAAATGTGTACATCTTCTACTGAGAAATGATAAAGTTGAAAGTAACAAATACAATTCGTAATTACATCAGACCTGAGCAACTTTTAACTCAATCAAAGAATTTTATCCGTTCCAAATTAATTAGCAGCCCCCGCCCCTTCTTACGACCCTACCCCCTCCACCCTTCGCTCCTTCCACTACCCGACTGCTCGTTAATTGGCAAAATAAAGCTGATAGCCCCACAATGGCATTTTGTGAATTACGACTGCATTTCAGGGGCACTAATGAATTTGAAATGTCATTTGGCTTGTAAGCTAATCCGTCAATATTGGAACATTTGTTTGAATCCTTGTTGGATCTGGAACAAAAGTCACATTTGAGTTTTCTATGTGTTTTTACTTTGTTTGCATTTGAAATTGATGACTGAATATTGTTTGCGACTTTTAAAGAGGTTAGTTAAGATAGTACTGCCGGATAGTAAAGAGGTTAGTTATGTACTGCCGGATAGTAAAGAGGTTAGTTATGTACTGCCGGATAGTAAAGAGGTTAGTTATGTACTGCCGGATAGTAAAGAGGTTAGTTATGTACTGCCGGATAGTAAAGTTGTTTGTGCCGCCTCTCCTTTAAACCATTTGATCAAAAAGTTGTAATTAGGTTTTGAAAATGTAGCCTTATAAACTGCCGTATTATTGTAATTCTTAGTACAATTCGATACAAACGTTACATGAATTAATTATAATTAGTATTACTCGCATTAATTGAATTACTTTAAAGTCGTAATTAAAAATTACTTTAAACATTTGCTAAAATGAAATGTAAAACACTGCAGTATTTCAGAACGAGATAGAAAATACCAAGGGATATATAGAGAAAAACTTATATTTAAATTATCTTAAATATGCTAACATAACATAAATCACAATTTGATAAAACTAAAAACTTTTGAAGCATTACAATTTTAAAATATAAAGAGACAAAAAAATATTTAAGTGCTAATTGCATTAGTTGATTACAAATCAAAGTTATTGATAATAATTATTATATTTATATCTTTATTTAAATAAATTTAAAATCGATTGTCCAAGTTTCTATTCTAGACAATATTAGCTAGACAAGGGTTTAGCTGAATGAGTTACATAATGAAGAAATTCAAAGACATATTAAGTATTTTTACTAGCACAGTGGAGGTTAATAACTAAAATGGATCAACTAACTGTAATGATGATGATGATGATGATGAATGGTGAGTTATATTCTATCGGTCATATTGAAAAGAAGGGAACAATATTTAGCATTTACCGCGCTATATCGATCGATTGAAACTCGCTTAATATGGTTGTACCATGTCCATTGTACTTTCACTAGTAAACAATGTTAAAAAAAGAATGTAACGATCTATACAATCTTATATACATGTGGGAAACTTCAGGGAAAGCTTAAATACAATTTACGCTGCGTATACGTTGGTAAGATAGAGAAAAGGAGCGTTGCGGAGGTCCACAGGATTTCGGTTTGCGGCTACGTAATAATGATATCAGCTCACTAAATAGAATTTGATAGAAGAAAGTTAATGCTACTTATGCTTGTAATTTCAAAATAAAATTTCAGTCTCAAGTGGTTGTAGTTTGAAAAAGCTCATCATTGTACATTGTAAAGTGCTTGTAAATGCAACTCATCATAAAATAAACGAGTAAAAATAAACATTAGTAGATAACGGTTACATAATAGTTTCCTTTATTATTATACTTTAAGGGGTTTTGAAGCTGGAAAGAAAAGTCCTGCAAACCATTGCCTAGGGCCGCGCGGCAGGGGTATACATCACTGTTGCACAACTCTGAACTGTGTGTCGGAAATGTATGCACTGACATCAGGCGATGAGCTGTGCGGATGAGTGTGTCAGGAGTGCCTCCTCTGATTCAGAGGCGACATTCAACAGACCTTGCCCTGGAAGTAGTTTAAGCGAGGCCGTGCATTGTGCCAGAGCCTCGAGGCTAATATACCTCTCGGTTATGAATACTATCGGCTTTACGGACTATTACGCAGGTTTCAGTGCAGTATTTGTGAATCACTCCAATTTCTCAATATTTATCAGGTGGGGGGGCTCCACTACAGTCACGAAACCTATCGCGTTTCTATCTGCTCCCCCCATAAGGCCAATGTTGACTTTCAAAGCCCATATCTCCTCCTTTATCCGATAAAATTGGTTTATGACTCATTTTAAGATAAAAAGTATATCCAACGATTTCAGAGAGAAATTTCGAAATCACAAATATTTATCGTTCAAAACAATTGACAATATTTATTCTATTTTCGATTTTATTATGGATGAACTTAAATGCTAACGGCACCGAGTTCCTCATGAGATACGAGGAGAAACCCGTCGATGGCTGTTAATAACAAGATTAAATCGATTTCCCGATATCGATTTAAAAGAACTATCCGATAAATTGTTGGACTGAATAAGATAAATTCACCATCCATTATTTCACCTACACCATTAGTTAAAAATTTAAATAAACGAAGAACTACAGGTAGTAATCGATGCGATTTAAAATATTTCAATTGGTAAAAACAAATTAAATATATAATTATGTGTTTCATCAAGTAATATTGAAATAAGAAATTGTTTCGGCAATCAGAATAAACACACTAATGCATAGCCATACCAGCGATTGCTATTGTCTTTCCGTCCCCGGTGACACAGGTAATCGGCGAACCTCAGGAGGGTAATCGCCACAATCGCGATCTCCCCTGGAGGCGATCGAGATAGGCTAACAAAGAAAAATAAATATCACCGACACAAAACATCAAATCCATCGGAAACAAATTGCTTGGTTATACAACCTTGTTTCCTCGACTCTGTTCGTTGTTGCTGTTTAATGTTGATACAGAAACAGTTTACATTCACTATAGGGAGGGGGGCACCAGTAAATCCAGGTCGATTTCTAAACCCATAAGAGCAAATGTTATCTCTCAAGTTCCATCCAGCCTAAACGGGAGGTCGAATATTGTTGATTTATGGCTTGTTTTAAAGAGAGAATACCCCCGTAGCATCAAACCTGCGTACTCACCGAAATTCCAATGCATATATATGTATCTTAATGCCACATATAGCCACATACCAAGTTTAATCAATATACATTCATAAATAAACTGTTTATCACATTTTTAATTGTTCTCCATAAGAATAACATGGCGTCTGAGTATGCAGGTTTGCTGAAACAAGGAACACAAAAAATAAGTTTCTTTACAAATATCAATATAACTCAACTAGGTGAAGCCACTTACCAAGTTTTATTAATATATGTTCATAATTAAGGGAGATAACATTTTTCGTACTCTCCTTAAGAATAACATGGGGGCTGAGTACGCAGGTTTGCTGCTACGGGAACTATCGACAAAAAAATTGTTTTTTTGAGCAAATATCAATAGACCACAACGATATAAAGCAATATTCCATGTTTCGTCAGGATAAATTGATAAATAAGCAAGCTATACAATTTTTCTTATTCTCCATAATTACATTGGAAAACGTACTGTGTTTACAACTTTCAATTTCTCTGTAACCAATTGACGTAGAGAAATGATCAAAAAACCAAATTGTTTGTTTTTTAAAGCCGAATTCAATGGTAAAATGTAAAATTTGATTTACTAAAATATTATAAGTAAAAACTCAAAAAAACCATTTTTGGGGTACAGAACCCCCCAAAAATACCCCTTAGGATAAAGCGATCTGGCTGGTTTTCGAACTTAGTCATAAATGTTGCTTTACATGTTTGAACAAAATTTTATAAAAATCGGACCATTGTCACGAGAGTTATTGCACCCACGGACTCATATGAATCAAACATAATAACTTTTCGTTATATAGTTACATATACAGTTTTTAACGAATGGTGTTTTTGGCATCTGGGTACCTCAAAACGAAAAGTTCTCATGGTCCCGGGCCTCGGCCTTGCCATGCCGACTACGGTAATAGCTTTATCCCTATAGGGGGAATTCGCTAAAAATGAGGAAGCGATTTCAGTGAGCAAAGTTTTTTTTTTATTTATTTTGTATTTAGTGATGATTTAGCCTCAACATACAACAAATAATATTATTTTTGTATCTTATTTTTAAAAAATCTAAAATTTTTACACTGAAATCGCTAGAAAATAACCACTAAAACATTCGTACAAATTTTAAAAACTATATATTCACAAATAACTACTGGACGGAACTTGAAAGTTAACATTGGCCTTATGGGGAAGCACGTAGAAACGCCAGAAGTCTCGTGACTGGTGGGGGCTCCCTGAAACCTCTCAGACCCATCTGACGTGGTTTCTTACATAGGTGGACTTAAAACTTTAGGAGGGTTCCGAACCACCGGGCCACGGAATAATCACACTGGGAAAAGTTACGGTGAATAGCAGGGATCGAGCTCGGGGACCTCCAAGGCAAAGGTCACGCGCTCCAACCACTACACCATGCCACACCTTTCTGTGGTATTTTGGCACTAACTAAAAACCTACGATTATCAGAATTGAAGGAAGAATTAGTTAAATTAGCGAGTCGTTGGCGTAGTGGTCAAGCCTTCGGACTCCAGAACCATGGCAGCGGCGGCCATGCCGTGGGTACGGTACGAATCCTGACGAATCCCAGTCCTGGCATTTAATTTTATCAATATTGTTCAACTCGTAGTGTAATGGCTCACTCCTTGCTTTGCTGGATACGTTCCACGAACAGATGCAGTCTATGTGAACGGGCAAATTAAGGCGAAAAAAGGCTGCAAACCTCTTTAAAAAATAATTAAAAAATAAGGGATACTCGCTGACTGATGTAGCTACATGTCTGGCTAAGTTAGGCGTGAGTTCAGAGGACATTTAAGAGGGTTAAGAGGATATTATAGAACCCCTGCGATCCCATCAACTGGCTAATCCGAGACAGGAACCGCGTCGTCATTGTAAGTTGTTCTTAAGCTCCTCAACGTCAGTAAACAAATATGCAGTTTAAACATAGATTCACCTTAAAAAGTTAACATACTTTTAAAGCTCATTATTTTCTACGTTACGTAAAACGTTTTAGGAGACGAGATTTCAATATTAACTCGAGAGCACACGTTACTGTTTAAAACGCGTCGCAAATAACGTTATACAAAATAAGTAAACTACAGCCACAGGAATGATGGATGCTTTCGAGGTTATTGTTCGTGAGTAAAGAGGAGAACTCGGGTTCATTTTAAAAATTCATCAGAGTTGACCAATAAAACCGCGTGTATGAGAGAAAACTTCACATGTAACATGGATGTACACGGTTGTACACATAAATCAGCTTAATGTCGTTTCTATGGAGACGGAACACTTGTAGGTCCGACACTAGTATCTCCAAAATTATTGTTTACAGTTATGTCGCTGTGTCTGTTGTAAATATCAGTTATACTTTACAACGTTTTGAACACTATAATTTATCGATGAACATTTTACCACAGAAACCAGCCGCAGGCACCAACATGTATCTACTGTACCACTGTAACGATATTCAAGCCACCATCATGTATGAGAGATAACATGATGACATGATAACACGATGTTCTATTACAATGGCTAATGTACCGTGTAAGCTATCAAGACACCATCATGTATCGATGGTCACTGTACCGCAGAGTATCGCTATTCAAGACGCCATCATGTATCAATGGCTACTGTACCACAGTATCGCTATTCAAGACGCCATCATGAATTGATGGTCACTGTACCGCAGACTATCGCTATTCAAGACGCCATCATGTATCGATGGCTACTGTACCACAGTATCGCTATTCAAGACGTCATAATAAATCGATGGCTACTGTACCGTGTAAGCTATCAAGACACCATCATGTATCGATGGTCACTGTACCGCAGAGTATCGCTATTCAAGACGCCATCATGTATCAATGGCTACTGTACCACAGTATCGCTATTCAAGACGCCATCATGAATTGATGGTCACTGTACCGCAGAGTATCGCTATTCAAGATGCCATCATGTATCGATGGCTACTGTACCACAGTATCGCTATTCAAGACGCCTTCATGAATCGATGGTCACTGTACCGCAGAGTATCGCTATTCAAGACGTCATCATGAATCGATGGCTACTGTACCACAGTATCCCTATTCAAGACGCCATCATGAATCGATGGTCACTGTACCGCAGAGTATCGCTATTCAAGACGTCATCATGAATCGATGGCTACTGTACCACAGTATCGCTATTCAAGACGCCATCATGAATCGATGGTCACTGTACCGCAGAGTATCGCTATTCAAGACATCATCATGAATCGATGGCTACTGTACCGTGTAAGCTATCAAGACACCATCATGTATCGATGGTCACTGTACCGCAGAGTATCGCTATTCAAGACGCCATCATGTATCGATGGCTACTGTACCACAGTATCGCTATTCAAGACGCCATCATGAATCGATGGCTACTGTACCGTGTAAGCTATCAAGACACCATAATGTATCGCTTGCCACTGTACCGCAGAGTATCGCTATTCAAGACGCCATAATGTATCGATGGCTACTGTACCGTGTAAGCTATGAAGACACCATCATGTATCGATGGCTACTATACCACAGTATCGCTATTCAAGACGCCATCATGTATCGATGGCTACTGTACCGTGTAAGCTATCAAGACACCATCATTTATCGATGGTCACTGTACCGCAGAGTATCGCTATTCAAGACGCCATCATGTATCTATGGCTACTGTACCACAGTATCGCTAATCAAGACGCCATCATGAATCGATGGCTACTGTACCGTGTAAGCTATCAAGACACCATCATGTATCGTTGGTCACTGTACCGCAGAGTATCGCTATTCAAGACGCCATCGTGAATCGATGGCTACTGTACCAATGTAATCTACTCAAGACACCATCATGTATCGATGGTCACTGTACCTCAGTGTCGCTATTCAAGGCGCCATCATGTATTGATGGCTGCTGTACCGGTGTAAGCTATTCAAGACACCATCATGTATCGATGGTCACTTTATCGCACACTAAAAACATTTGAAGGTTGTTTTTACATTAGTTTTAAGGTTAAACCAAATTTAACCTTAGTAATGTTTTTTTACCGTATAAATAAAACTATAGTAAAATTACGGCAAAGAATACAAAACTCTTAAGGTTACTGCTACTTTAGCTTATAGTTAATTTAGTTTTACCCTACTCAGGTAATGGGCAAACTAGTACATATGGTAAGGAAAACTCAGCTGTTCAGGTTGCCATAACTTAGTTAATAGTAAACTAAAATCAACCTTATTATATGTACCGTATTCGCTACCTTATTTGATCTATATGTGGTGAAATGCACACAATACCTAAGGTTTTTATTACTTTCGCTTTAAACTCGTCCCATCAGCACAAATCGTTGGGCCAAAGATGGGGAATGGTTGGCATGGTTAGAAGTGGTTGGATAATGGTAAGTTGGTATTACCGCGGTTGGGCCAACCAACCAATCGTTGGGTAGTCCGCGTTGGCAAATCCAACCATAAACAGGCTTTGGGCCATCAAAAGCTATAGTTGGCAAATCCTACAATATTATATTATTATTAACTATATATTAATATATATTTATATTAACATTATATTGTTATTATTATAATTATATTAAATATATATTAATTCGTTCCTACTTTTATTACAGTGATTTGCACGAGTAGATTCACCAAGAAGCATAAAACGAAAGTATTATCCAATCTTAGAAGAATAAAACAATAGTACGTAGTACAAGTCGTGTAGGTACAGTCTACCTACATCTTCCAATTCTAATAAGTCAGAATGGCCGTGGGGTTAAGGTGAGTGTACAATAACCCAAAGGTGGTGGGTTCGAGACCCGACCGGGACCTTATTTTTGCTCAAAGTAATATCTACTTTAACAGATTAACCTAAAATTTACCTTAGTTAAGGTTATTATTACTTTATAAAAGCCTTAAGGTAATGTGTACTTTGAAGACTTAACATATTAAGGTCTTGATACTTTATTGTGTATGTTTAAGTATAAAATATTTAACTATAACTTATGGTTAAAAATAACCATATTAAGGTTGGTCAAATAGTAACCTTAGCTTGAGGTTAATTTTACCCTTACTATGCATAGCCATTACTGTAGAGTTTTTTCAGTGCAGTATCGCTATTCAAAACACCATAATATATCGATTTCCACTGTACCACTGTAAGCTATTCAAGATACCATCATGTATCGATGACTCTGTCCACTATATCTGCTATGTCACTGATATGTATTCAAAACACCATAATATATCGATTTCCACTGTACCACTGTAAGCTATTCAAGATACCATCATGTATCGATGACTCTGTCCACTATATCTGCTATGTCACTGATATGCATTCAAAACACCGGTTTACAATTGATCAATATCAAGGCGATTATAAAATAATTATTAAAATAAAATAATTAAAAAAATAACTTATATTTGTTTATCACCTCTATGTATAGATTATGCCACTAGTTTATTTTTTCCATGGAGTATTTTAATGAAAAATAGCGTTTGAAAACAAATAAGAATACAATTCAAAAAACCTTTATTAAAAGTTAGGCAATGTTTAAGTGTAATTTCCTAAACCAGCAATGGGTAAAACTCAAATAAATCAATGTAATGGTAATATCGATGGTCTTAATGGTGAGAAATATGCTAAACAAGGATAACCCACACATCATGTTCAAAAACTAAATATAAGGAGAAAGTATTTACGATCCACTTACATAACAGCAACAACATTAAACTTGGAATAAAACGTACAATCATTAGTCTAGTTAATCCATGATAATTAGCGATCGGAATGGAATCAAAGCCTGGGTATGACGCCCCTGTCCCCCGGGAGTTGTGATGATTACTAGTCTCAGGGCTCTCCGGAGGACTAGGCGATTAGAGGGTTCGATACTGAGAGTACAATAAGCAACGACCACAAATATACTTTGGATATTAAAACAATCCGGTGAATGTACTCATGACGAGAAGTAATCCTATTCGTTTATTAGATTTTCAAAGGTTTTTATCTCGAAATCTACTCTACCCTCCTGCTCTGGGTCTCCAGTCTCGACGGTTGACATTTATAATACATCTATAATACCAATGTAAATAGTACTCCAGTAGCTCCTTAACGGATTATCAAAAACCATCATGTAGTAAAGGTTCGAAATGAATAATACAATTAGTAAACAGAGTTTGAAATCACAAATAGCCTAGTTATACCATAACTCAGAAAGATACAAAATGTTGACCTTTGTTGGATATTTTTTTATCTACAGTCATTCTGATAACTGGATATATTGCTCTTTAAAACGAGCAGCTTTTAATTAGTGATGCAGTTTATTGAATACATCCAAAAATTTCAGATCCAAATTCGCTGTCAACTACGTGTTAAAGTTATTAGTAATCCTTCTCGTTATGATTTAAGAACGAGCTCAAAAATGGAAAATGTGGCCGAAAAGTTTAACAAATGCAAAATATAACTGTTTTAATTATTCCTGAATAAGAGCGCAGTGTAGGGAGGTGTGCTGTAAGATTTGCCCTTGTTCATTTTTGGTATCGACTTGTTGACTTAGGACGTAACAATGACTAGCCGAAAACACACGCCTAAAGGTCTTAAGAAACACACTGAATTTAATCGTAGTTGGTTCTAATTTGTTGCAAAATAAATAGGACATTTTTCACAGAGACTTATAGCTTTTAATTATATGCTGAGAGTTGTTATGACCTTCGGAGTGCTTTTTCAAGTTTTCTTTATTTTTTTATTTCTAACACTTCACCTTATTCCTTATTTTTACACATACTTTGTCTACACAAACAAATTATATTCCTGTCTCTTTTTAATTTAAGTGACTTTTCCTAGTCACGAAAGGGTTTGGTGGAGTCCCCAGTGCGAGGCCCAAGAACGGTTTCGGTTGAGTCCCCAGTGCGAGGCCCAAGAACGGGTTTGTTGGAGTCCCCAGTGCGAGGCCCAAGAACGGTTTTGGTATAGTCCCCAGTGCGAGGCCCAAGAACGGGTTTGTTGGAGTCCCCAGTGCGAGGCCCAAGAACGGTTTTGGTATAGTCCCCAGTGCGAGGCCCAAGAACGGGTTTGTTGGAGTCCCCAGTGCGAGGCCCAAGAACGGTTTTGGTATAGTCCCCAGTGCGAGGCCCAAGAACGGTTTTGGTATAGTCCCCAGTGCGAGGCCCAAGAACGGGTTTGGTGTAGTCCTCAGTGCGAGGCTCGAGAACGGGTTTGTTGGAGTCCCCAGTGCGAGGCCCAAGAACGGTTTTGGTATAGTCCCCAGTGCGAGGCCCAAGAACGGGTTTGGTGGAGTCCCCAGTGTTAGGCTCAAGAATTACAAAGCCCGACCCTCCTTCACGGATCATACGATATCGTTGATTTACGGCTCATTAAACAAGAAAATACTTAGCGATTTCAGTGAGAATATTCAATATATATATAGTCTAAGATTTTGTATGCGTGAACAATTAATGATATCGAAAGTCACTGAAATTTTCTAGGTAAGTATTTATTCTTTATAATGAATTTCACATCAACGATTTCGGAGAATCCGTTAAGGAAGGTCGGGCTTTGAAAGTTATCATTTGACTTATGGGAGAAACAGATGTCAGCCTTTAAATGTCTTAAGTTTACAACGAAGAGAGTGCCTACAACCAGTAACTAGTTAACCAACGAGTGTGTGACTCCAGAGCTGCGTAGGCGAGGAGACGCGCGTGGGCTTGTGAGGAGGGGAAGGCACGGTCCGCTAGTCTAGTCTATTGTGTGGGCCCTTCGGTCAGGTGTAGGCAAGTACCTGTCTAGATCCGGTAACTGTACTGTCCGACCTGAATACATCAGTCTCGTGGTCTCGTCGCTACAAATCACAAGGGGCCGGCAGAGCTTTACCGAATATCGCAAACGTCGTTAATGTAAGTGATAGAACACCACCACGAGACAACGATGAGCAATCAGTTTGGATCTGCATAAGCTTAAGCTTACTCATCTTTACTTTCGATGAGGCGAGTTAATGTGGTTTATTTTTTGGTTATACCGACATTTTACATCACCGGTTAAAGGTTTTTCTCCATCCAGGAAGTTTCATAGTTTAGCAAAAATTTCACTTGAGATATATAATAAAGTAGGGGGTATTCAGAGTGTGCATTCATTGTCGTCCAAATTGGCAAGGAACCCCAACACTGCAAGAACAATTATTTTACAGGTTTAATTTTAAAGAATTCCTTCAATATGGCTCGGAAAACGATCCTTTTTGTGAAAGTGTTATTTAACCCTATCAAAGGTGGAATAAGTGGAAATCTTAGGTCTCTATTTTGAAAACACCAAAAGTTTAATTACTCAGTAATTAATTCATAACAATAGTACGGTAGCCTTCGTATTTTTGTATGTTGTCTTACCGCGCTATTGGATCCGGCAGTTTAAATTGTTTATATATCTTCAACTGAAAGGTTTAGATACTTTTAATTGTATCAAAGCTGTGGGCAACAACATATCCTAATTTTAGATGTAATGTAATGCTAATGTATATATCGTCACAATATAATATTACATAACGACACAAAACCTAACATCGCATAACGAATACAACAACAACGCAATGCGAATATCATAGATACGTGTCAGTATGTCATGACAGACTTATGCGTGCCGCGATAAAAATGCTAATGCGAATGTGAATGCAAATATGCGATATTTCGATATTTCCTGAAATGCAGGTACCGCTGGGCCGCGCCGCCACGTCTTGGGAGAAATCTCTTATGTTACCGAATGATTCCGTAGATCGGTGGTCGACCGCCGACACAATCGATGTTATATATCGAAATGATCGCCGCAAATACCAGGAAAAGTTCGTTAATTGCCCGAGGGAAATTCTGACTCGACAAATCCGATTTCCGAAGGGTCTATATGCGCTCGATCTAATCTGGTCTCTTTATTGGAAATTTATTTGCGTATGCCTTAAATTGCAAGAACAACTTTTTTAAATATAAAAAACCGATCGATTTTTATAACGTTTCGATGGATTCCTTATGCGTTATTCATTTTGAGTGCCCAGAGATTACACCAATGTTATTACCATCTAGCGAGGGGTTTGACC
The DNA here is from genome assembly GCA_963675035.1 of Allygus modestus. Classification (NCBI taxonomy): domain Eukaryota; kingdom Metazoa; phylum Arthropoda; class Insecta; order Hemiptera; family Cicadellidae; genus Allygus; species Allygus modestus. Next base: position 34,728,848 of record OY776113.1, on the reverse strand, counting down.
GATATTATTTTCTTTGAGATAGACAGTAAATAAATTTAACAATTAATCATGTTTCGTATTTAAATTAATTCCATAAAAACAAAACAATCTTCCACATATTAGTCCCCGGCAGTAATTTAAATTGTACATTATGGCATAGTAAACTAAACTCTGGCTAAATTATTTTCACATATTCATGAAATGTTTATAACGACGTATTTCGTTCAACGTGCTACCAACTCAAGTTTTCTCCTTCTTTGTTCAAAACATGAATACTTTTTGCAATCATTAAAACGATCTTTACTTGTTGTAGATTAACAGATAAAGTTAAAGCGACTTTCCACAATGACTGCATACAGACCAGTTTATATCTATCTATAAGCGAGAGAGCACCAGTCACGAAATATGAAGCATTTATACTTAGGCTACTTTACAACACTATCTGGATTGCATTATGATATAAATGGAAACTAATTTCTTCAAGTTTAGCACCATCCTGATTCCAACACTAACCCCACAAAACCATCACATTAATTAATATTAACCTCGAGCCACGAATTATTTGAATTTTAATTATTTAATATAGGTTTTTAGTTTTAATTTTAAGCTCTTTGAATGTAACAATACAAAAACGTTTTTGCAATTAAGAGATCGTACAAGGTCTTTACCAAGCCCCTTTACATGTTATGAATTTGCGACAAATTTTTCATGTCAATTACTCCACCACCTGTGAATACACATTTTACACAAATGAGTACTAACTATGGCAATTGTTTCTTTTTAAGTGCTTAGATTTATATCATAAAATTATCAGATTTGTTGCAAACTCACAGAAATTTAAAGGGATTCAATAAACACCCTATAAATTCTTATATACTCCCCCCTCCCCCTCGAACGACGTTTGCTGAATTGGTTGTTAATGCTCAAAACAGTACAGTTGATCCTCGGGAGCTTACTCAAACAAAAACAGGTAAAGATTGACAATAAGTGGCTTTGTGGACTTGTTCAGCTTATTCTTACCGGGAATGCACTTTATAAATGAAATGAATCGTGTTCTTTTAGTAATAAAGGTTAATTGCAACTCCTCTAGCACTTGGGATGATGATTTTTCACAATAAAGTATTTTATTGATATTTTTAACGTCATGCTCAGCGAAATAAAGGATATCATATTCGAATCCTTTAAAAAGTATTTCTTTAGACTTAGGTATGGAAATTGCAGATGTAATTTTAAATTTCTAACGGATGAGTATAATGCCAGATGAGTTAAATCAAATTAAAAATACTAGGAGTATTGTAAAAATGCAAAAGTGTATATTGTTCAGCAGTTCTGTTTCAGTGAACGATTCACTCATGTTACAGTTAATGTCTTGGCCTTTATCGGCTCTTAACTTTGAGACCGATTTAAGCGATTGGCTTGATGTGTTTCTGGGATAGGTACATTAGCTTAAAAATAATCCTCACAGATTCACCACGCTTATTACTCCATCGAATATTTAAGTAATGCCTACAGAATACTAAAATAATTACTAGTAATAATATAATGGTTCAATAAAATTATAAAATGAACAATATTTACCTTTTTTTATAGGTGTACCATTTCGCATTCAAATCGCTAGATATTTTCTTGCTCTTTAAAATGAACCAAGAATAAAAGATATCAGATAACCCGTTGAGGAGGGGCGGACTCTTTAAGTTAAAATTGGCCATATGGGAGAAGCCGGTGACTGGAATCCCCTCATAAGCGAGGACCTATCCTCCTGGGGAATTGCCCTCTGATCAATTTGCTTCCAAAACCATTTTGCATGTCGATTCCACTTTAGCCTGTCGGGGTCCCAGACCCTTCAGAGCCTTCTGCTCAGGGATCAGGGATCTCGCCCAGGTGAAACTGGATAGCCGAGGGAGAACCGCTGTTCTTTCACAGGTATTCAATTTGATTTAAGAATCCACGCTCAGGTACTATCGGAGAAACGAACTACCGGAGGAAGAAGATGGAACAAGTCCCAGTAACAAGACGAAATCTGTTGACGGCTGATGGCCAAAACGACCTACCAAGTATTTCAAGACTTCCTTTTCGCACCTGTTGTCGAACTCCACGAAAATCAAAATTGGCAAGTACCAGAAAGAGGGCCAGAGGACCAAGGGAAAAATGTTTTGTAACTACGGTTACAATATAAAATAATATAAACCCTACAGTGATTACATAACATCAAGAGTGAATTACTTAAACCTCAACACATCCATAGTTTATTGATGGTTTCGAGAGAATAAAATACAATACAACGAGAGAATTTATACAATATTTCGCTTCACAGAATAAAGACGTCCCCACACCTACACCAGGTCGCAGCACGATGATCGTCGGACGATGCCCTCGAGCGCAAATAAACCCTGCGATATTGACAACATTGTTTTACCTTGCATCCCTTTAATCCCCACCACCTCGGGCAGTTTTGTTGTTTTTTCCACCGCCGATTTCCACACGCAAAGTGCACTCTTAGATTTCAATGTTTTTCAAGGCCTAATCCCCTTTTACTCCCGAATAAACTACCTTTGGTGTGACAGGCCCTGCTAATGTAAACTAGTGCTAATCGCTTTTACAAATCTGTAGAATACAAGCAGAAAAAGGTTAAAGAATTTTCAACCTAATTACAAAAATGCTGAGAGAATAACAAATCCAATGCACATTTATGTTATGAATTTGTTGTGTATTTGCTGGATTGTTGTACTGTATTACATTAAGTCCAAAATAAGAAAAATCGTTAAAACTTACTATTAAAAGGTTTTTGGGCTGGAAAAATTATATTTTGGCTATTTTGATCTTTTAATCTTACTTTCACATCATGCAATTGTAATGTTAATACAGTACATTATTAAATTATTTTTGTGACTTCAGGACAACCTAATAACTTAATTGTGTAAAAAAAGAGTATGAAATAAAAAAGAAGCATTTCAAAATAAACCATGTCTCGTAGAAGACACTGGTACGAATTCTTAAAGCAAAATTATATAGGGTGTTTTATAAGTGGCAACGTTTTATCAAGAATACGTGTACTGCCTAAAATATTAACATGTAGACCGCATCGTTAAATACGAGTCATAGTTTTGAGATAAATTCATTAATTTTTACCAATGCGGAAACCATTTGTTTTTCAGAGGGCTGAGAAAACGTGCGAACTCCGAAATCCTATACGTTAATATAAGTAAGGGTTGCTTGCTTGTATGCTTGCTTTTGCAACTCTGATCCCAAAACCGGCTCAACAATTTTCTCCAAAAGTTGTACTTAAACTAATTCCTGGGCTAAAAATAAGTTATCATAGACAGGTTACATCCCCAGAAAAAATCTAAATATCTAAAAACAAGCAATTTGCAAAGTTAAAAAATTAACATTGGACTTATGGAGTTTCAAATCAAAACATAAGAGTCATAACAGATGATAATAATCAATCAGTGAACTGTCAAAGTAATATATGAGATTTCTTGAAAAACGCCACTAAAACCAATTCAGTGAAGAAAAATTACATTTAGAGAGATCATATTCCAAATAAATCAAATGTGCACATAATATAGTAAAAATACTACCTGAAGGGACACTGAGCTATGAAAACAACTGGAGTGACCTTAAACATGCAGAAAAGAGGCAAATGAGCTAGGCAGATCTGCTCGTCAGTGGGTTATGTGATGAAAAATGACTCCGAGTCATCTTAACAAACTGACTGGCCTTCCCTGAGCAAAGCACCCCCCCTCCACGGTGCTGGACAGACTGATGAGAGGTTCCCTCTCTTCTGGGTGACTTGCGGTTTGTTTGATGAAATTTGCAATCTCGCTGTCCCATCCCTGCATATCCCTTCCCTCCGGTATCTGTACAATATCTCAAAGGGAGACATGCCTACCTAGTGCTAGGTCTTCTCAATCCCTCACATTTTAACATATAATTTATACATCCCGCCTGATTGTTGGGACTTGTATTAAAACTTTGTATTTATCTATTAGTATATTTATATACAGTTTACAAAAAAACTTTAGTGCGATTTTCGTTTAGTTTGAGATATTTGGTATAATATTTCAAATAACCTGAAGAGGGCCCAAGCGCCCTAAAAAGACAGCCACAGTGGGCCAGGGACTTTCCCGCTCACTGGAACTTCACGAACGAACGAGCGCTCCACTCCACCCCCCCCCCACCCACCCACCAAGGTACTTTTGAAGAATTGCCGGTAAGGGCGGGGAGTTCTTTTTGGTTAGGTTGGTTATACTGTCTTTACTTCCAGCCGCCCAAAATGTTGTGGGTTTTGAGGCGGACTCATGACAGTTTTGGTGGTGCGAAGCTCAGGGTATTCAGCGATGATAGGAAAAATTACATAAATAAGGTTTCGTTGTTATTCATTACTGACTATTGCTAGCACCACATTATAGGACCACTGTTTAAGCTATTGCAGGAATCTGAGAGAATCGTGTAGCGATCCCATTGTCCGACCGCTATTGTTCACCCCCATTGTCCAAAGACTTCTACCCCGAGTTTTGCATCCTATACGCCGTTGTTTTAGTCAGGTAACATATATATTTGTGTGCTAACATTTGTCCAACTTCCGTTTCGACATCCCCATCCCTACACAGTTCCATTGTTATCGATGTTCATTTGTTCGCTCCTGTCGCTTGAAGCGGCTTGAGTTGGCGAGACGCTGGCGTAGTGTCGACCATGATGGTACCAGTACACTATCGCCGAATGATTCGCTCGAATATTTTGCCGAACGTTCTGAACGAGTCGCGACAAGAATCTTATACCAAATAAACCGAAGGTGCACAACGAACGAACCAAGTACTCTCTCGCCCAATACCATGCAATACCATGTTCGCCCATTCGCTTCCGCTCGTCTCCTTTGATTTGTACAAAAAAAATCGACAAAAAACGAAGGAGAGGCAAACACGAATCATGGCAAGGCGAACTATCCCGAACATACACGAGCACACCGAAGTAGGGGGGGTTAGCCGATTCCATGAGCGGTGTGGGGCAGCGATGGTTCAGGGGCCCCCCAAGATTATTTTTTTCTAATTACCGTTAATTAATGCTAATTACCGTTAATTAATGCTAATTACCGCTAATTTACATAATTGATATGCTAATTACACTGCTTAACATGCAAAAATTACTGTAATTAGAGCAATTGTGTATAATTGTTATATCCCCCCTGACGACACACATTGACCATGACAGTAATTGATGATAATAATATACCGGCAAAGGAGCCACCCCAACATGGAGTTGTTTTTATTGCCATGTCATTTCGTTAACAAAGGACCCTTGTCAGAATTCCATTATAGTAGGGTTGATTTACGCGTACCTGCGTTGCAGACTGCGAGAAACAAACCAATCTACGCTTCCCAAGTTGATATTGGGGTTGGTTATATTGCCCACCCGGGGATCTTTAACAAAGACCCTTCAGGGTATCAATTGGTTTAAAAATCAGAAAATCCGTGACTTTTCAGAGATTTTCAGGGATGAAAGTTGAAAAAATCCGTGACTTTTTTGTAAAGGGTTTTCTTTACTACGGCTACATAAGTCAGCCAATATCTTAGATAAATTTAAGCGTTGTAATCGGTCTAAGGCTAAATACGTTTTTATTAGATCAATAAATCAATGACAAGTTGATATAATGTTCCACAACAAATGCAAACTCTTCAGTGATACAAACTGCAATTCCAGAAAACAACATGCATACAAAATAATAATGTACGGTAGTTTAATTATTAAACCTCGAACCTACCTGTTCTTATAAAACTAGATTACACACAAAACCTGTAGCACGTCATTATTGTCCTAACATTTTTAAACCTTTCAGCAATTTGAGTTTGGTTTCGATTTCTGAAATTTCTTTGGATTTTTCCTCTAACAGTTTTTGTTTTTTTAAATCTAAGGATTTTACTTCAACAGCGGCTCTTTTTTTGCTTCAATAGACTTCTTTTCTACTTCTTTCTTTGATTTTAAGTCATCCTTTCTTCTTGAAGAAGCAATCCTGAATTCAACTATCGTTTTTCTATTAACTTCAAGTGATGCAAGTCCCTCTGCAAAATATTTTTGTTTTAACTGGCAGCAGGCTAGTTTAGTTAAACTGATTTAAACATTAGGCCTACATAGTGTTTTGGTTCCCATCAATATTATATTAGTTTAATTAATAAAATATATTTAAAACTTATCTACAATGTGAAAAAGGCTTTGCTGAAAAAAGTCAGAAACAGAATGAATTTAAAAGGGTACCGGTATCTATATATTCATATTTGATACATAAGCCTATATAAGGTATACCGTTATAGTAGAACTATGCACAAAAGCCTATTAGCTTTTTTTTGTAATTTAGTTTAATTTTAAGCAGGATAACAACTTAATTGTTTAATGATTTGGTTCTTGTTAGTTATACGGAGTAGCATTTACAGCGTGGTTAGGTTAGGTTTAAAAATAAGCAGGTAGCCTAATACTCTGTATAACTAACAAGTACAACTAATTTTTCACATCTAAACATAGAAAAAATCCAAAATACAAATGAAAATGTTAAGTGTAAATGAATGATTGTTCAAAGATTTTTCTATAGGAATGTTGTATTTTAAAAATATAGGCCTCTACATTTTGAAAAAAATGCAGGATAAATTAAAAAAAATATAAGTTTACTAGGCTTATATCTTGTTGATTGTTTATTTATAATTTGTAAGCTAAAAATAAAAGGTAAAACAAACAACCAAAAGTAAACTTTTGTTTCTGATGATTTTTATACCAATCGGCTACTGGTAACAACCAACAAATTTGAAAAATAATTTAATTATCCGAACCAAGAAAAATATGAATCAATATTTAGCTTCATTAACACGGGAATAAATATTACATTACAGCTGTTAAAACTGATGTAGGCCTTAGCCTGGTTTTTTCAAACCCAGAAAACTAACCTGGAAGGGAATGAATGTAGTCATGAAGATGCTTTTGGGCTACTAGGGACTTTTCTTCTAAGTTCTCTACCAAAATGTTTTTATTGAAAGAAAAGCTTCTTTGTACTGCTGCGTTTCCGTGAAAACATACAAGTATTTTTTTAATGAAGATTTCAGTATTTGTGTTTAGGCCTTCACTACTTTGACTCAAATTAACAAAAATGTCTCCGAATACAGTATCTAGCCTATCTTTCTTCCAATTCAAGTCTTCCAACTTTTTTTCGCAAAATCATTCTCACACAACTTAAGATAGCCTCTTTTCACAACATCATCCTGTGCTGGTGTCAACTGATTATGAGACAAAAATGCTTCAATAGCAAGATTTATTCTTGATTCTCTAAGTGTATCATTTGCCATTATATTTGGGTTCAAGCATGTAGCACCTACAATAATATTCTTTGTTATTCATAAGTTTTTTTGAAAATTTCTTTAAGGAACTTTTGACAATCTAACCTGAATGTTTGAACATCAATTTCTTTGACTTTTTTTAATGCAGCTTTAGCTCCAAAGCCAATGTCAATAGATTCTACAGGTTTAAGATTAGAGGCCAAGTCTACATCAATTTTTCTCAGTTTTGATGCATAGATTACTTTATCCATTAGATTTTTCTTTATGATTCTATTTGCAAGATTTTTCATCAAAAGAAACAACTCTTGGTGTAAAAATGGAAATAAAGGACGATTCCTTTGGAATCTTGTTAAAAATTCTTCTAACTCATTGGCAATCATGGAAGAAAAATGGAGTTTTGTTTCGATAGTAAGATCTTCATTTAAGACATTTTTTACTGTAAAAAATATTTTACTGTCCGGAACATTTTTTTGAACTTCTGAAACATATTTTTTAAGATAAGGAAGCATATCCAAACTGTTAGTTGGATGTCAAATGACTCAACGTGGCCACAGACTATTCATCTTCAAGAGATGTTTTGCCACGTTAGACAATCGACCAACAACTTTAGGTCTGCGCGGGGACGCCTTGAAGAACAAAAACGTTATTGCTATGACCATGCTCCCCTGCGTACAGATCAATCAGAAGACGCGGACATTAGATTCCGCAGACCGGAGCGATCGCAAAATAGTCGATACACAATATACGCTGACTTTAAGAGCGCTCTGGTACCAATCAACCAAGAGGAAGCTCTCGACCTTCCTCCAACGATTCAAACACCAACATGGGATCCTGCAACCTACAGAAGAGGAGGAGGGGACAACGCGATGGAATTGGGTCCAAGAATGTCAGGACATTAAATGTCCACACGCCGCACAGTTTCGCTTACTACATCCACGACGACAACCGAAGCGCAGAAGAGAGAGACAATGACGACAACGAGGATCCAGCGACGCGTGACTCATTTTCTAAAATCAATAGGCTGCGGGACGATGTCAAGAAGATTTGTGGCATACTATATGGCAAAAGTCGACCTGGAAACCGCCCGCAGCTTACAGATTAAGAGGAGGCAGCGTTCCATTCGGAGACCTCTTGCCACATCTGTCGAAAAGAGTTTATCCGGGGTGATGTGGCTGATTTGAAGGTGAGAGACTATTAACACTCTCCCCCGTACAAATACATACGAGCGGCACTCAGTTCCTGCAACCTTCGCTTCAAAGAGCAGGAAACTGTCAACGTGAACCTCCACAATCTGTCAAACTACGATGCGCACTTCATCATCAGGAAGCTCGCAGTTGACAGAGGAGACGTTGATGTGCTAGCAAACACCGAGGAGATATACATAACATTCTCCAAACGTTTTAAATATCCCGAAGCGGACCGGCGCAATTACATCAAACTCCAATTTGTCGACTCGTACAGATTCCTGCCAATGTCACTAGCGAAATTGGCATCAACCTTACCAGTCGACAAGAAGACAATATGCCGAGCTCAATTCACAGACCCGGAAGAGTTTGAGTTGCTACACCGTAAAGGAGTATTTCCTTACGAGCACATATCGTCGCAAGAGGTACTGAATGAAAATGTGAGGAATCTACGGAGATGACATCAAAGAAGAAGACTATGCACACGCCCAACGCGTCTGGACCAAGTTCGGTTGTCAAACCCTAGGAGACTATTCTGACATATATCTTCTAACAGACGTCATGCTGTTGTCTGATGTTTTCGAGGGTTTTAGAGATATGTACATGACACACTACTACTTGGATCCTGCACATTATCTGACGCTACCATCATACGCGTGGGACGTGATGCTGTTTAGACCGGTGTGTTCCTCGATACCCTACAGGTTGTAGATCAATATCTGTTTTTAGAGAAGGGTATCCGAGGCGGACTAGTCCAGTGTGTAACCCGACACGTCGCTGCCAATAACAAATATACAAGATGAACGTGTGATGATCGAAATGGTCAGGTTGCATCTACAAGTAGAGATGGCGTCGAGAATGATCACGATACATATTTAATGGATTATGACGCCAATAATATGTACGGTTGGCAATTTCCGAGCAATTCCCTTATGGGAGATTCGAGTGATTATTAGAGACGGAATGCGACGACTTGAACGTAGAGAGTCGGCCTGCGAACGGTGAGTACGGATATGTTTTAGAGGTGGATCTTGAGTACCCTATAGATCCAACCCTCCATGATAAACACCGTGACTTACCGTTTTGTCCCGAGGTTAGAAGAGCACCGGCAGACCGACTCTCATACATACCAGAAGAACTTCTGATGAGCGGCGCGGGAAAGTCAAAAAAACTAATGGCCACCCTGATGAATAAGGAAGGTTACGTAATTCACTACCGCTATCTACAACAAGCATTGGCCAATGGATTACGAATTCAACGAATCCATCAGGTATTGCTATTCAAGCAATGGACATCGTTGAAGCCATTCAACCATTCAATCACTTTGCGTTTTGAAACTGGTTTTACAATTCTTGAGAATGCTGAGGTTTTCTTCTATTTTCCATATGGTGTGGCCATTTTCTAAAAGATGTTTCGCTACGTTTGATCTTTCCGGTTTCCTGTTCTTCCAAGCTGACACATGGTTCTTAAATCTTTTAATACAGTTAACAGATTGATCAATATAAAAGTGATCACAGTTGTTACAATTGACTGTGATCATTTTTATATTGGTCAAACTGTTAATTGTATTAAAAGATTTAAGATTCATGTATCAGCTTGGAAGAACAGGAAACCGGAAAGATCAAACGTAGCGAAACATCTTTTAGAAAATGGCCACACCATAGGGAAAACAGAAGAAAACCTCAGCATCCTCAAGAATTGTAAAAAAGGAAATGAAATGAATGCATGGGAAGAATTGTTTATATTTAAAGAAAAATGTAAAAATAGAGATAAATTGATTAACGAACAAGTTAACTTCGACTCTGGTGGCACATTTAGGAACCTGTATCCGGAACTTCCGGTAGCCAATAGGATATAAGCAAGGACGCCATTTTGATTCTGTCAGTTCTCTCATTGGCCTGATGATGACTGGTGTGACTGGTCGAAATCGATAGCCTAGTACCATCTTTTATATATGTCTACCGTCTGTATGTGAATCAGTATAAGTGTAAATATATCTTAAGTGTTGTAAGACGTCTTTTATTACATCCCGCATCAATCACTGTCATGGTCAATGTGTTTCGTCGGGGGGGGAATGGCGGAGACGAATACTCGGGGGGGGGGGGTTATGCGCAATTGCTCTAATTACAGTAATTAATGTATATTAAACAGTTTAATCATCACACAAATTATTTTAATTAACGGTAATTAGCATTATTAACTAATTAACGGTAATTAGCAAAAACAAATCTCGGGGGATTACCCACCGCTTACCCACCGCTCATGGAATCGGCTAACCCCCCTACTCACCGAGTACACTATCGCGCTGGCCTTGGTTCGCCTATGTTGGGCCATAGTGTACTGGTAGCATGACAGCGGTCAATGCACAAGCCGAGGTCCATGTGGACGCGCAAAGTATAGGGGAAGGAGGCCGCTTTACTCTAGACCAAGAATGATAACCAATTTAAAATAATTAACTAACAATATTTAATTAACTAACAATATTTATTAAATAAATTTGGACGGAGAGTATTATTCCTATTTATAAATATTCTTAACTATTTTATGTAAATCTTTTCATTTTTTTCATTCAGAATACTTGTGGTGACAGTGTTATCCTTCAAATGTTGCACATATTTTTTAATACTTATATCTTTGTATATTTATAAGTATAACGGGTTGATTTATCCGGATTCTCTATGTTGTTATTTCTTTTGCCAATCACGTATATCACTTCTGTTGTTGCTGTTGAATGTCCTTATAATATAGTTAGTAATTTCAATAAACGGTGCAATTACGGTTTATGAATGTGCATCAAGTGGAGAAGACGCGACGGTCTGCACGGAAGATGAACATTATAAACTTATATGTATATCCTAACAGTGATTAGTTATCCAATATCGTCTTTGTATGTTACTTAATGCTATATTGTAATTGCGGCCTTGGCTGTTTTATAGTATTGTAAAATAAATGTAGAATATCCCTCGTTTCCAATATAAAGTAAAAAAATCACAAACTCGATTTATAAAAGCCACGTCCTCTTTTCATAAAAGGTTCGTATAAAATGTAATCTTGAGATTACAGATAAGCATATACACAGAACGTCAAACGATCTGACGACAGAAATAAACGGTTGTGCCCGATGCTTACCTTAAAATATCCACTTTCTATTATGGCCTTCTGACGGCCATAATATTTTATAATCCAACTTCTATAATTTTATATTTATTCAACTATTATAAAATAAGCGTCTGCTGTCTAATATTTTATTTCTTTAGTAACATTTAGTAAAATGGTTTAAAAATCACTTATTTATTTGTTCAGTCAATGGCGATACAAGTTGTATTTTTTATTACCCAGTAATTGGGCCTAGTGCCTGTTGGGGCGGCATTTTCAGAAATGTTAAAAGATAAAAGGAGGGAGACAAATGCATTTTTTTATTTTTATGTATTTTTCTGCGATAAATAATTTATTCATTTATATATCCTATTTATTTATTGATTGTCTTAACAAGTTTGAAAATGTTACAGAGCAAAATTTATCGCTATTTTAAAAATAATATATTTTGCGCAAAACATTTATTAATAGTATAAACTAATCTTAAAAAATAATAGGAGTTTTGAGCTAATTGCTTAATGATGGGAACTTTGACCAGAGAAGCAATTCAAGACTCAAATATAAGTTTTTCAGGAAAATATATATGTACAATTTCACCTATATTATATTTAAAAATTACTTTTGATTCCCAGCAAGCAAAAATAACGTAACATTTAGCCGTTACTCAAAAAATAAACTTTTAAATACATACTTTAATATGCCGTTATGACATGACATAAATTTACGTGTGCGATTCTTAAAAACTACAAGTATTAAAAGTCCTTCAAGCTATCGCTATTATTGGTATTCATTCGAATATCTCTGCAGTTCATTATGTCATGATCACTATTTTCCAGGTATTGAGTATATGACAGTTTTGAAACCGTGCCAAGCAACAAACAGAATGTCTCATGGCAAACGCATAATCTATAAGAACCGTGTTTAACGCTTAAGGGCGAGGCAGGGTAGTAGCTTCAGTCCTTTGATAAAGTATGTATCTCATGGCAAATATATAAGCTACACGGAATGTGTTATATAGTTAAGGCAGAGACAGTGTAGAAACTTTAGTCCTGTGTTGAAGGATTTATTTCATGGCGAATATATGAGCTACAAGAAATGTGCCATATAGTTAAGGCAGAGGCAGGGTAGCTTGAGTCCTGTGTTAAAGGATATATCTAATGGCAAACATATATAAGCAACAAGGAATGTGCGATATAGGTAGAGGCAGGGTAGTAACTTCAGTACCGTGTTAAAGAATGTATGTCATGGCAAATATATATATGCTACAAGGAAGGTGTGATAAATTTAAGGTAGGAATGTATGATATATAGTTAAGGCAGAGACAGGTCAGTACCTTCAATACCGGGTTAAAGGATGTATCTCATAGCAAATATAAATGCTACAAGGAATTTGCTTTATTGTTAAGGCAGAGGCAAGGTAGTAGCTTCAGTCTTTTAAGAAATGTATCTCATAGCAAACATATAAACTACATACAACTAATGTGCAAAGTAGTTAAGGTAGAGGCAGGGTAGTACTGTAGATTCAGTACCGTGTTAAAGGATGTATCTCATGTCAAATATCTAAGCTAAAAGGAAGGTGTGATATAGCCAAGGCAGAGACAAGGTAGTACCTTCAGTCCTTTTTTAAAGGATGTAACTCATGGCAAACATATAAGCTACATACAACTAATGTGCGAAGTAGTTAAGGCAGATGCATGGTAGTAATTTTAGTCCTGTGTTAAAGGATGTACCTCATGGCAAATATATAAGCTGCAAGAAATGTGTACTATAGCTAAGGTAGAGGTAAGGTAGTAGACTCTTCAGTCCTTTATTTAAGTATGTATCTCATGGCAAATATATAAGCTACAAGGAATGTGCGAGATAGTTAAGGCAGAGGCAGGGTAGTAACTTTAGTCCTGTGTTAAAGGATGTATCTCATGGCAAATATATAAGCTACAAGGAGTATGCGATATAGTTAAGGTAGGAATGTGTGATATAGCTAAGGTAGAGGTAAGGTAGTAGACTCTTCAGTCCTTTATTTAAGTACCTATGTATCTCATGGCAAATATATAAGCTACAAGGAATGTGCGGGAATGTGCGAGATAGTTAAGGCAGGGGCAGGGTAGTAACTTTAGTCCCGTGTTAAAGGATGTATCTCATGGAAAGTGTATATATATATATATATATTACGAGGAATGTGTGAAGGTGGCAGAGGCAGGGTTGTAGCCTCAGTCTCGTGCTTTTATATGTGCCGAGTTTCTCTCCAAAAAGCCTGGTTTAATTAGACGCTTCCTCGGATTGTCACCAAACCGCCGTTCTTCTTATAAACACTTTGACCTTATTTGAATGCCTTTCCGGCTTCTTTTATTCCTTTCCGGTGTTTCATTCACTTCGCATCCTAAAACCCTCTCCTTTTTATTCCCACATTTACAAGTTTCTTGAGTGATTTTGGCTCGCTTCAGTATTTTTGACAGTTAAAAATCCCTTAAAAATGCTTCTTCGTTTATTAAAAAAAGGTTTTATTTCACGTATAGTTAAATATAACATACCGATTAAATGTGAACTTAATTATAAAATTTCCCCCGTCCCTAAGTGGTAATTTATGTTGTCGGTACATGCGGTTGTGTATTCCTTGTGTGGACGTAATTTCCCAGTTAGAGAATGTTCAGGTTACACAGAGGACGGCCGCCGACCCCAGGAGACCCTTTGCTTTCCGTGAGACGGTTGTCACGTGGGTATTTAATAAGAACAGGCGCGGATACAAGGGGGGGGGGTCATGGAGGTCATGACCCCCCCCCCCAAAAAAAGCCTCAGACCTTCACATATTTTACATATTGTTCACCGTAAAGGTAATTACATTTCATCAGTTAGTCGTTTTTGGAACACTTATTAATGACCGTTTTTAGTACTTCATGAGTGAAAAAGACTTAGCACTCATGATCACTGAATGGCCCATTGCGACGCTAGCAAGGCGGCATTCTCCAACCTAAAATTAACAGGTATTAACCTAAAATCTCCAAATAACTAATTAAATATACCAATAACCAAGGAGGTCTATTGGTTAGTAACATTTTATTTGTTGATTTGTTCATAGTTTATTCTATTTCATTGCAAGAATATATACGTGAAGCAAGCAAACAAAATTAATTTGCTTCAATTTTGATTACCGGTAATTTTATTTAACTGATTTGAATGACTAGACTCGTTTAGAAGAATCCATTAACTTACTGTCATTACAGCAGTTCAAAGAACGAGATTATTTAATTTATTTCTCACAGATGTACTAACCTAACCAAATCACCGACTGATGACTTTTTTGACGCAAATCGTTAGGCAGTGTTGTCTCCTGTATAACCAATAGACCTCCTTTTATAATAACCATAAACGTCATCATACTTTTAGGTTAGACCTATGTAATCTTTTTTCAATAGTCAATGCGTTGGTTTACTATTTAAAGTAGATTGTTCTATGAGGAATGGCTTAAGGAGGGGTTTTAGGCCCTTTGTTGAAGCATTTTCTCTTCATTAAATCTAACAAAATTAAGTCTAATCTTCATTAAATCTAAGTTGTCATTGCATATTGCATCCACTGAACTGTGTTCATATGAGTCAAGTTAGTTTTACAATATTTTTATTAGTTGGTCGTTCACTAACTTTTTAACCATAGGAAATAATATAATAATTATTACTGTTTAACTATGTGAAATAATAGTAATTACATAAAAATTCAGTAAATTCATAACTCGTATTCGTAATTCGTATTTATTTAAGTCGTGAAATAAACTTCTACGGCCTAAAAATCACATAACTTTATGTAAGCTAATGTTGTTCACAACCATTTATTCCGGTCCCCGTAGAAGGTTTTTCCAATTTTCCTTGACTGCCAACCCCCTAAGAAAACGCATACTCAATTCCAACGAGGTTAATATATCTTAGAGTTCTCTTCTGGGTTGAAAAAGTGAAGCCTCACTAGAAGATATGTTTGAAAAAAAAGACAGAAAAACAAATGGTCTCCGGCAAATATTTGATCGAAAATATGTTTTATATGAAGGTTGTATTTGAAAAGTAAATGTTTTTCTCCTTGTGTTCCACATTCACTAACGATTCAATCATAAACACACGAATTTTTAAATATGGTGTTCAGGAAAATCTTTTTATTGCTTGATGTAAAACAGTTGGCCTAAATTGCAGATTACGTTATTTTATGGCCTGTGGTTAGTTGTTTTGCCGTAGGAACAGAGGGGAAAATGGCACCACCATGTAGGCTTTACTTATTTTGGAGATTAATATTTGTATGATAGCACTAGATGTATTAAGCTCGTTACTCGATACTATTATTTTCACTCACGACCTCATGACCCCCCCCCCCCTAAAATAATAGTCTGTATCCACCCCTGAATAAGAACTGCTGAATTTCTAAAATACTCCATTCCTTCCATAACTCGTATAGCCCTCCATCCCGCAACGTGAAAGCATCCGAGCTTACCTAAGACAATGATGAAACTTATAAAACGTACTACACACATAAATAATATATGACGAGTAGTATGAATTATAAATATTGTTTCTTATCATCTAAGTTAAAAGAAAATTTCTGGAATTTTACAGTTTTAAAACATGTTTTAACAACTAAAATATGTTCTTAAATTACTTTTCCCATCAAAACAAAAACAAAAGAGGCTGCAAACTTAATTTAAAATCCAAGCGACGCGATGATCGAAATGTAGGCGCTTTGAATGCAAATATCATGAAAATAAGCACTTTTTAGTGAATTTTAATAGTTGTAACCCTAAAGAAAGAAAATTATTCGAATGCTGACGCGTGTGTTAGCAATTTAAAACGATTATAATTAACATCTTTTACTGCAATGCGTTCGTAGACAGGACTTTATTGCAAATTAAATAATGGAGTCTGGAATTACAACAAAACAATATAAACTAAAATGTGTGGTTTCAAAAATTAACTTCGAGCAGTAATAATGTAAATATTTGTCACCACTACAAGAGAACAGACCATTACCATTACAGCTCGGTGATAATGCAATACAATTATCACATGGACGTTACCGACAGACGCACATTTAGTTAACAGTTCATAGAAACGCTATTAGCCGGGCAACATATCCGACAGCAAAACACATTTATGTGTAAAATCCACATATTGCGAGTCATGTTACATTTCAAACACGTGGTATGGGCGCGCTGTAGACCACATAATATACCTTGGGATTTATAGTCCTCCTGCCGAATTGACGATTTAAGTCGAGACACCTCTCGTCATTAAAAATCTGTAATTTCAAAAGCTCCCTACATTTTCAAAAAATCGCTTTTATATTTTGAGTTTTCTTCATTTCCTGTTGGTTTCTTTGCTGATCATAACTCATCATCATTTTCTAGTTATGGACACCTTGAGGTCGTGTAAATTTCAAGTTACAGATAAATGAATTTTATTACTTCATAACTCATAAAAATAGGTTACGATGGCCATGTTTCACGTCTGATTTGGTTCTATTCGGCCAACGGCCTAACACCTTAATAGTGGCCTCAGTCACCTGATAACACAATCAGCTTCGCCTTGAGATGTTCTGACCGTATATTCGAGACTATCGAGACGTTTTATTAAAAAGGAACTCTGTTGGCGGTCATAATCTTAATACGATTCAAAATTACAAAAGTTCTAAAACTTTAATTACTTTTACGTTAGCAGAACCTCGCTAACCCGACCCAAGTCAATTAAAATGATATCGCTTATCAGCCAGATACACATAGGAGACGCCGTATATTTCTCTTTAAAAACAAGTACACTACTCAGGAGTAGCCTAAATAAAATTGTTCCTTAATTATTTTGGTGAAGACGCAAAACAAATCCGTTCCTCCCGATTATTCTCCTTGCGACAAGCGCTAACATCCATAAGGTGATTTGTGAAGAAATCGAACGCCCTTTTCCATCCTTTATTGGGCCAATCAGGTGATGAGATTGGTCGGTGTTTGCTCCATAAACGACGCTTGACTGAAATGGAAGAGAGAATGAAACGGCTTGGATTGGTTTCTACTGGACGTTACATTACATAAAATCAATTACAACGATGTATAACTTACAAACAACAATTTGTTCAGTTATGAAACTATTCTGTTGCAACGAGTTAAATACTGCACTTAAAAATGATTTATTTGTAATAAATCACATGTGTTCAATAGTCGAGGTTTACTGTCTTAGTTTGTACACAAATGATAAGATACCGCCCTCCGAAAGTCTACAGAATTTACTTTTTAAAAACGGATACATAAATACTCTCAGTTCGTGGCGTCAACTAACATTTTATGACTTATTATCTTACTTTATCTTGCTGGCCATATTTTGTAATTTTATTTCACCGATTCTGATTTTACTGATTTTTGTATGAAAATAATCATTATTGTACTGTGGTTAACAATAAAACAACTGTGTGAAGATGTGTTATACTAGACCTATATAAAAATAAAGCCGAATTTCCAATTGTGTAAATTATATACGTGCTGGTGTGTAATCTTCTTTATTTTTAAGAGACCGAAGAATTAGTTCCTTAATGTTAATTTAACACGAACAAAATGTATGTAAGATTAAGATTAACACGTTTCGTTCAGTACCTTATTTTGCCTATATTATATTTCACGTATGATTTGTCATATAGAATTGTAATTATGGAATAAAAATTGTTCAAAAGAGTTTTTAGAGGCAAAAAAATGTCAAAAAGACCAGTTCCTTAAGTGTTTTACAGTTTATACAAGAACTCAGTCGCTCTCAAATGCAAAACTGGAAGAAATGGCCACAAAACATCGCAATGGATTAGCATTCTGATAATGAGAGGATAACCTCTCCCCCCCCCTCCGAGAGACGCTGAGACTGTTGAACCTACATCCAAGTTGTTCCAAAATAGTTTAAAGTATGTTTTCATTATTCACATAATGATCACCGGTCATCGCATAATGTTTTTACTCTGGTTACATATATTTATTTTGGTCTGATACATTTGGTGTGCTTACAAAATTCCCACTAAAAATCTATGTGACGGTAATCGAGTGTCACAAATATCATTCGTCCTAGTCCCAGTGCGATTAAACAATCGGCATTAGAACGCTTTGTTACAAAATTCTACCTTCTCTAATTCCTGAGATTCTCAAGGGGGGATAAGGTAGTTTAGCCCATATCGGGTATTAAATTAAGGTATATATGTACACACATTAATGCATTTATTAAACTAGTTGGGTAATCACAAATTTCCCTTTTTATGTAACAGCTTGGATCACTGCTAACTTAATAATATTAATCAACTGTCGAGCTACCTTTAGACAATTCATATTTTAATTTTTCTGTAAACTAATTTACGACAAACATTACATACTAAGACAGATCCACATAGTATTTGAAATAGAAACGTGTGGATAGTTGTCTACACTACAAAAGCTCCCTGGCTAAATTTTTTATATACGATTTGATACAACTGAAGCTCTGAATACTAAGACAATTCTAGTTAAAGTCAATTCTAGTGTTTTATGTAAGTCACTTTTAAATATATTAATATTTAATAAGCGAGCAGGTTTTTTCAAGGCTGAAATTTAAAGAACCACTGACCCTTTTTGTATTTTTGATCTGCCAATTAAAATATGTTTATGCTAGGAACCCCTAATGACATCCGTGGACTCATCAGGGCACAACCCTTCAAAGCTTCGATATAAAATGTATGGAAAGATACCGATCAATTGAATTCTATATTTAACAACAGCTGCCGACACCGTAGCAAAATACACCACAATAGCGAGAATAGGTGCTACGAGCATAATGCAAATAATACGACTAAAATATAAATAATATATCAATTTGAAACAATATAAAGTTTTAAAATTATACCCCGCAATATAAGAAAGAGTTGTAGTCGATTTCAAGTAAAATCATCATTAATTTGTAAGAGCATTTTTTAAAGCATCACCGACATTTTTCTTTATTAATATAATACAAATATATGAGTTCAATTAGATGAGTTTGATAGTTAAAGTGCAAATTCATTAATCGCATCAACGAGTTGCCAATTACCTAATGTGCCTAAGCCAGATATTTCTATTTCGTACAACGATCCTCAGTTTCGTGCCGACCGCCACTAGGGCGTCACCAGGCGACAGAACAACAGCGGATGAAGCAGCGACCGAGGTAGATGAACCGACGTTTATGACTCTCCACTCCGCTGGATCATTTGTTTTTCATGTTTTTCAATTCTCCAAGTCGCTTTTTAGGGTAGGAAATGACCTAAAAGTTACGAGGAATGTCCCTATCTAAGCTCTACCAGCGTACTGCATTTTAGATTATCTTTGTTTAAAAGAAATTCTTTATGAAGATGAAACTAGTTGTTAGTTTTTAAACCTAGAAATTTTTGGTCCGGCTCTACGAAACGTCTTAAACAGCTGCTGAGCCTCGTGGGAGCATCAGCGATTTGCGTGACGGCAAGTCATAGATTTACGCTAACATTACATGAATTCATGACTGGTTAAGTACGGCTGTCAATTTACTAGGTCCAGAGATTAATTCTTCCATAAGCCGTCATAAATATATCCTAAATCTTGCGTAAGCATTAAGGGGACACACTACCGTAATATCGAAAAAATGACAAAAATTAACAAAAAACTTTTGCCTAGTTTTCTTCCTTGTGCTTTACTGAACAATTTGATATGTAATAAGTATAGGTAATATGCTTATATTTGGTTTATTTTATCTAAAAACGAAACACTTACACATATTTCACGCTAGCAGCCAGCGCTCAAGAGTTGTTCGTCAGCAGTGTGAAATAAATTACAGAACCATCTTATTATATGTGATACTAAAAAAGTTTACACATTAATCTTTATATAGTTGGTACCACTGGAACTAAAAAAACAACAGCTTTGTTATTGTTCTAGCTTTCTGCTTGTGTTTTTTTACATGCATTTAGTATTGAGATTCTGTGGGTGAGAACTAAGATTATTTTCGGTTGTGTGTTTTATAAATTCCAACTAATAATTATTTATGTGTGTGATATAAGAACTCTAGGTGATCTGTATTATAGTTTACAGTTAGCCTTTTGTGGGAAATTACACAATCTTTTAGTTAGGTTAGGCATAACTTAGGCCTAGATTTTTTATTCTTATCATGGGTCGGACTGGTGAAATAAAGCAAGAATCAAACAGGAATAGATCAAAGAAAAGTGTTTCTAAAAAAGCTAAAGCATCTCTAGCAAAACAAAAAAAGTGGGAAAACAGGTTAGCTAATGTTGTCCAAAGTTTAGATTACATAGAGGATTACGTACTTCGTCTGCGAGTCAAACTTCGCTTTTGCCTGATGTTGAAGCTAGGCCAAGTACTTCTGCAGCTGTTCTTGGTATGAAAGGAACAAGGACTTGGTATACCATTGTGATTAGCCTAGACCTAATACTAGGCAATCAGACTTGGAACAGTCCATAGGACTAAATCCCGAACAAAGCCTATAAGCGTAGATTCTGACACAAACATAATAGTTAACACAGATAGTATGAAGTCGTTGATTGAATGCTTGGCATGTCCTCAATGTAAGTAACTTTCTTTGTCATAAGTTTTTCTAATAAAATAGGATTTTCTCAAAAGCTTGAAGTACATTGTACTTATTGTATGTTGGTCGCACAGACGTCCACCACCGAACAAAGAAAAAAACTGATAATGTGAATCGAAGGATTGTAAAACATTTTCCTATCGAACGGGCAAGGGTTCAGTGCCTTAGAAAAGTTTTGCATTGCCATGAACATGCAGGGAATGAGTGACAGCACCTTCAGTAAACATTCAAAATATTGATCAAAATCAGAATTAAAGGCAGGTCAGTTACTTATTGAAAAGGCCAGAGAACGCGTTAGGCGGGTATATGGGGAACTCGACAAAAGTAAACCAGTGACCAAAGATACAGTTTTAGACCTAAGTGTTTCATTTGATGGCACTTGGCACAAGAGAGGCCACACTTTAAATTACGGGGTCGGTTGTATCACTGAATTCCAAACAGGCCTTGTTATTGATTATTGTGTTTTATCTAAATACAGCCATGCTTGTGCGTTGGCAAAGTCAGATCTTGGAGAAGACTCTCCGGAGTTTGATATCTAGTACTCAGGCCACATCAAAGACTGTAGCAGCAATTATAAAGGTTCATCACCAGCCATGGAAGTTGAATTTGCTGAAATCCTATGGAAGAGGTCGCTGGACTACAACTTCAGGTATACCCCGTTACTTTCAGATGGTAATTCAAAGGCATTTTCACACATTCAAAGCTTGGAAGTCTATGGTCCAAACATTAAACTTGAAAAGGAGGAATGCATAAACCACGTAGCCAAGCGCCTTCGAACGGGACTGGAAAATATTGTTGGAGAGTGTAAAGCTAAGAAAATTACATTAGGTGGAAGCAAATACGGCAGCCTGAAGGAAGCCACTATGATCAAATTGCAGAATTATTACAAGAATAGTATCCTTCGTAACCATGACAATGTCAAACAAATGAAACAAGACACACTAGCACCACTGCACCACTATGTTTCAACAGTTTCAACTGAAAAGTCCCAAGACACACAAAATGTCGTTCAGGTTCCGACGGTGTTTTTTCAATCGAGCTATAGCAAAAGGTGAAAAGCCCGGTCCACACGTAACAAACCTAAAGACTCCAATCACACGTCTCGTTCTTCAACACATTGCACCGGCATATGAAAGACTGGCTTCTTACGAACTTCTAAGAAGATGTGCAATGTGTTTGACACAGAACGCCAACGAGAGTTTGAACGGGATGATTTGGAATAAGTGTCCCAAAGTTCGTAACGTTTCTTTTCGAGCTGTTCAGTCTGCGGTAGCGGAAGCCGTTGGAGAGTACAACTTTGGTAACTTAGGCTTAGCTACTTCATTAGATGTTTCTGGGATCAAAGCTGGAAGTGAAGGTCACAATATTATGCACAGAAGAAACAAAAGAAGAGTAAAACACGCAAACTTAAAGAACACAACAAAGTTTAAAGAATACCGAAGGAAAATGGTGATGCTAAAAACACTTCGTGAGCAAAAAAGGAAAGAGAAAGAAGGTCTAACATATGGTGCTGGGAGTTTTGATGGAAGTATTAAAGGTAGGACAACAAAATGTATAATATAGTGTGTAGTTACAGATGTATACTCTTCAAATAACTGTGTCTTTTCTAGGCCGTTTTCCGAAAGTTTGGTTTTCACACGTTTTCATTTACTGTGGCGGACATAACTCAAGTTGTATTTGAGATAGCCTCATAATTTGTATTTTTATTTTGAAGAGGACATTTCATTGTACAACCTGTAGTATGGACATACATTAGTTCCTTTAATAAAGATTTAAACAAAATTGTATAATAAGATTTTACTAAAATTTATAATAAAAAAAGTATTTAAAAAATATTTGTTATAGAAATATTATATATCATTTACCATCCATGCTACCGATTGTAGAATGGAATGCCCTTTTCAAAATAAAAAAATATGAGGCTATCTCAAGTTCAACTTGAGTTATGTCTGCCACAGTAATCCTTATTTAATCCGTAAAAATTAACTTCCCGGGGAGAGGGAGGGGGACCAAAACTTATGGAAAAAGTCACCTATAACCAACACTCATATAAAACAAAAAATAATTAGGTTTGCTTTAAAAATAAACAAAACATTTTTTATGGTGGAATGCCCCCAAATTAATTTATGATTGTTAAAGTACGACCTACTATTTAGTAGGACCTGAGATGAATTTGTTTATGAGGCGTTTTGTTATAAATATAACCTAAATCTTGCTAACATCAGTCTAGTATATGATTTCATAGCTTTAAGTTTAAAGAAAATAATAAAAAATAGAATAGAAAAAGAAAAGGGTTTATCTAAACTCCCTAGCTTGATTATATATAAATCACTAATTTGAATTCTAAGTTCAATGGATCATTTTTGTTAGAAAAATCTCGGTTTGCATTTTCGTCATTTGACGAGCGTCTAACTTAAGTGTGCGCATGATTTTTTCCGCGCCTCAAAAGTAAACCAAATGGACTATCCAAATGTTTATTTCAGTACATCATGTAATTTTACTTTAAACAAGTTCGTATATATTTTTCACCATAATAGGAAGGAAAGGCCTTGTCTTTCTTTATAAAAGGCAGAGGCAAAGGTTCTAAAAATAAAAAAAATAATGAACTCTTTAGTCAAAAGCTAATGCGGCAATGGGGCGGATTAATGAAATAGGCGGGGCTCACAGGTAAACACTTAAAACTTGTTAATTAATCTTTATAAGAAATTTGCCGAGTTTTAGCTGCTCCCGAAAACTTCGTAAACAAGTCTCGCGGCCAAGTGTTGTAGATCATGCGTCTCGCCGCTACTTTTTTATGCATTTCTTTTACTAAATTACTAGGAATTGAGGTGTTGTGGGAAATATTTTTCTTTGTTGTTTCCCATTTTAAGATTACAATTTTGAGATGGTGGTTTTATTAACGGGTTACTACTCAGGAGACTTATTTATAAGTTAGTTTTAATTTATGTAAAAGTCACTGTGACGTTTAAAATCATAATTATCCGATTAAAAGAGTGGTCACGTTTACATAACCACTTTAGGATTACTAATTGTAATTCGTATTGGTAATACGGACAGTTTTGGGCTAATATTAATTAGTGTTATTTTTCTAATAAAGAATACGAGTACCCTTTCATTTATGTAATGGATGCAATTGATGTTTTATTTATCTAATGAAAGGATGCTCGTGACCTTTATTTATTATATAAATAATACTATTTAGTAATATAGACTAATCGTCAGTCAAGTAGAACCATATTATTAGTTCATAATCAATTCTACGTTTCAGAGTAGTGCTTATTTAATAACTGGGATTTTATGAATAATACGTACAAATTGTAAACGTTTACTAATACCTTAAAAACTATTAATATATATTTACCAAAGAACCGAATACATTTAAACTGTTTAGCAAACGTGATTATACAATATGGGAACATTAAATTCAGATTTTAAAGTTCGAATAAACGTTTAATATTAAAACACCAGGAATAATAATGTAAGGTGCACATATTTCAGAGTTGTGTCGATGTATTTGATTTAAGGTAATTTAAATGGGGAAAATATATGACCCAACGCCATCGCATATATATAACGAATAATGCACAAAAGGCGAACCTTTGGGTAATCGACACTGCTTTGATAGAATATGTAATTTTATGAAAAGTATTGCTTAGTTTGTAAGATTATTGGTAAAGATCTCCATAACCAAACACAGCGGCAGGTAAACCGATTACTGGTAAAGCTCGCCACAACCAAACACAGCGGCAGGTAAACCGATTATTAGTAAAGGTCGCCATAAACAAACACAGCGGCAGGTAAACCGATTACTGGCAAAGCTCGCCATTGCCAAACACAGCGGCAGGTAACCCGATTACTGGCAAAGCTCGCCATAACTAAACTCAACGGCAGGTAAACCGATTACTGGCAAAGCTCGCCATTGCCAAACACAGCGGCAGGTAAACCGATTACTGGCAAAGCTCGCCATTGCCAAACACAGCGGCAGGTAACCCGATTACTGGCAAAGCTCGCCATAACTAAACTCAACGGCAGGTAAACCGATTGCTGGTTAAGATCTCCATAACCAAACACAGCGGCAGGTAAACAGATTACTGGTAAAGCTCGCCATGACTAAACACAGCGGCAGGTAACCAGATTATTGGTAAAGCTCGCCATAACTAACCACAGCGGCAGGTAATGCGCAATCGGAGAGTTATTTGTGATTGCAAGCTGAAATAGTCAGATTCGTCAACAATCAGCTGTGCAAAACGATTATTGGTGACATAATTTTAAAGGTACAATAAGTTCAGTTGGCTACTAGCACATTTATTTTAGTTACCTTTAGTCGTCAAACTCGCACTCGAGATAACTCGATAGCCCAACATCCCGTGTAATGCTCGTTCTCACCTGAAAAAAATAAAATGTCCATAAAGTGGGCAAGAAAGAAAACACATGACACTTATTTATTTTTAAACAATAAAGACAGAAATGATACACTAAATACTCGACAACGGTAACGTAAGCGGATGTAAATTTCATATTAAATGTTTATATCACAAAAGTTTACATAATAAACATTTTATCTGATCGGACGTTTTTTATATTTAACTGCATATTTGCCTACAGAGCAAACGAAAGAAGGAAAGTAAAATCAACAGCCATGATACCAGCTTATGGTGTATGAAATCGTAAAGCGGGAAGAGGATGTCTTTCAAGAAAAGATATATAAATGCTATAACGAGTAACGGAAAGGCGACATTGTCCGTAGAGTGGAAGGGGCCACAGGGTGAACTTGTTGCGATGTAAATTAAAACACAGAACGCTTGTTGCTCGCTTGCTAGAGATTAGTTTTGGAGAGACGACGACGCTTGCAACAACAACCGACGTAAGACCGAGTGCTCTCTACAGTACTGGAGGACTCTTCGCGGTAGACGTTTGGTTGTCATCTACTGTTCGAGTAAATTATTGAGTTGTGTACATCGTGTTGAACTTAAAACATAATTAAAACGTTACATTTCATTAAAACATTAAATGTCGTTCTAAATTTCACGTATTAAAACTAAACTGTCTCGACAAAGCTTCCAACTTACATTACCAACGAGTGCAAAAATACTACTTTATATTTAAAACAAGCATTTTAATATAAGCGTAAAAACTATTTTTAACAACCCTTCAACACTTGTTCGGTAAAGCCGGGGTTGGTAAAATATCGTTTGAAAGTTGTAGATCTCAAAAACATATTCGCATCAAAGGATTTGACGGTGTTCTGTTATGAAAGCGAATTCAATTAAAAGTGCTGGTTTGACGAAATTCCAACTGGCAAAAAAATAAATTGGTAAACAAATAACAGTTGACTACAAAGTTAAATCGTACTAGGCCCGTTCTCTTTCGCCATCACCCTATATCATTTTAATTTAATTAAGTTTAAAAAAACGCTAAGATTGAAAGTTACGACTCAGATTCGATTACTAACCGATTTTGGACAAAGAGAACACAGGATAATCGTTCTACAGTTTAACTGACAACTGCAAGCCATTTCACCTTCGTAACTCGATCAAAACTAAGAAGATAATAAGTATATTATTGAATAAATGTACTATATACAATTGATACTAGTTTCAAGCTATAAGAGTTATGATAATATGATATTGGGGGATTATTTAAAAACACGCTCATTAAACTTATTGTGTAAACAATAACTATTGGAAAAACATTTTAAATTGACGCACCTATTATTACCTGTTTTAAACAAATAACAATCTTAAAAATATGAATTTTAAAACAATTCTTGTGTTTTCTTCTTGTTTATGAGGCATTTTCTTTATCGAAAGTCTTTTAGACGCCGATTCTTGTTAAGCGAACTTCTGCGCCCATAAACCGTCTTTTAACGACGTCTTGTAAAAACTAAACATCGATCAACGTCAATGTTGTCAACGCAACAGACTGGTTAACATCGGAATAAAATAGGTAATCTTAAAAAAGAAAGATTCAAAACACACTGCATCATCCTCTATATCGCATTTACACGCGCCTTTTCCTCTTTCGTTTAGTTTTAGATCCTTGCAGTTACTAAACAAACTAAACATAATATAAGTAAATGTTCATATTCTGTATTTTCAAAATTCTGTATTTACAATCACAGACTTTTTTTTACTCAGGGAATTTATACACTTTGTTAGAATTTACATGTTCTAAAGTATAGGAAACGTGAATTTGTAACTTACATAGAATTCGCTATACGAATTCGGAGGAGGTTCTGCAAATGCTACATAAAACCTGGCAACGAAGCTTTTCCAGTCAAAGGGCAAACCAAAAATCTATCTCGAGGGCGGAGGAGTTGCATCGGTTTTTATGGGTTATTTTCCTTGATAACAGTTGACAAGAGGAGAGGGTACGAGGGCCAAGGAAGTGTGGCACGTCGCCAAACGGCCGAGAGTAGATGTAAAGTGTTCATTTTGCGACCTAAATGTCGGAGGGCGAGGTCGGAGGGCTTGTCACGTGATCATCACGTGACGTCACCATTGTTAGATAACATCATTTCTCCAGAATTAACGGGGTTGTTTATGGGAAATTTCCTAGTTTTGATAATTTTTTTGGTTAAAAAATATATTTGTCGCCTTTTCCCCTAGAAATTCGTGTTTTTTTACCCAATTTTGACATGCTCTTCGTGATCATCACGTGACGACACCATTGTTAGATAACATAATTTCCCAAGAATTACCGGGGTTTTGTATGGGAAATTTCCTAGTTTTGATGTTTTCGCTAAAAAACCTTATATTTGTCACCTTTTCCCCTTAAAATTCGTGTTTTTTAACACACTTTTGACATGTTGGAGGCTGGGTCACGTGATCATCACGTGACGTCACCATTGTTAGATGACATAATTTCTCCCCAATTACCGGGGGTTTTTATGGGGAATTTCCTAGTTTTGATCATTTTTTTGAAAAAAAACATATTTGTCACATTTATTCCTAAAATTCATGTTTTTAACCCAATTTTGAACTGCTCTTAACTTCAAACCCTGTGATAGCTAAACAAGATAAAAATCATCCTGTGAGGTCAATTATACTCTCAAACAGCAAGTGAATGTTTATAGAAATTTTCTTATTTTGTGAATTTTTTGAAAAAAAATCAATTTGGCCTATTTTCCCTTAAAATTTCTTCTTTTTAACCCATTTTTGACAAGATAAATTTTCTGGACTAAATTCTAGCTTAAATTATAGGTGCTCGCGACAGCTGTAAATGGTAATTTTTCTGCTTAAAACTTTATACTTTTCATGTAAATAATTCAGTTTTGCAATAATAATTAATTTTTGCAATTGTGATTTTAAAAAAATACTGTACAACTCATAAAGTCTGCACGTTTGAGGTCTGTTATCCCACGATCAGAGGTCAATGTCACGTTGATATCCAAGCCAATATTAATACTTTCACTCCATATATTTAATAAAATTCGTTTTAAAAGCACAAACTATTTTATCGTTGAAATTCAATAAATATTGGTTCGACTCATGCCGTCCGTACGTCTGAAGTCTCTCATCTCGCGCCAAGCTGTGCCTGTTGTGAAATATGATTGGTTCAACACTTGTTGTCTGCCGAGGTTATAATTTCAATTGTCTCCACCTTCGATGGGAACCATTACATAGTCGTGAGATTTTTACTCGCATAAATAGGAAAAATTACTTTTATTCTGTAAATTCCAAGTCAATCCTCATAATTAGCCAAGACTATGTGTTTTCACATGTGAAAATCAAATTATGTACTGTGAACTTTACCTCGTTTCCGTTATGATGAATTGATATATTTAGCTTGAAAAAAGGCATCAAAACTCTCATAATTCGTAAATTTATTTTAGAACCCCAAATTCAACTGCAGTTATATGCTTATGTATGGGTAAAATGACTTATTCCTGTAAACCTTGTCTACAAATGTGTGGTTTTAACTTGAATTATGTAAAATCTGTTAGCTTAGTTTCAAATTACCCAATTACAGAGTGCTATTTGGTGTGTTTTAAAATTTTTACATTAAAGAAGAGTACAGTTTTAAGGTTTGTTTGACTATTTTGTTAAAAACTGCACGATATGAGGGATATTTTTAGATGTTATCAGTTGACTTACACATTTTGTTCTCCGGAACCCATGTTTGACCTCCAACACCTTTTCCGTTGAGGCCCGCCAAAACGGCGGGCGACGAATTTCTATAAAAAATATAAAACAGCGTAAAACACATCTAAAAATAGGAAGGAGCGAAATCCACACCCCTTTTGATCACTCCCCTTTACTCATTAGATTGGATCACACCGTAACCCTACAACGTTCGCGGTTACCAAGCGTCTGAAGATGGTAACGTGCGTCGACGACGGTCGGTATACCGTGACGCTCGGCAACCGCAATCGTTGTACGGTGCGATCCGACCTGACTACATGCGTGACGTGCGTCGACGATGGTCAGTATACCGTGACGCTCGGTAACCGCGATCGTTGTATGGTGCGATGCGTCTGGCGATGTTTGTGACGTGCGTTGTCAATGACCATTATACATTTGTAGGTAAAAGACAATAAACACACTAAAAAAGGTCGAAATTCACAACCCGTCGATTTAACTGGTCTGATATATGGCCAAGTTTGATGTTGATAATACATATTTTTAAGTAATATTCATAATTCAAAAGGGGTGAGCAAATAAGACCCGTAACAAGTGTTGAACCAATCATATTTCAACAGGCACAGCTTGGCGCGAGATAAGAGACCTCAGACGTACGGACGGCAATGAGTCGAACCAATATTTATTGAATTTCAACGATAAAATAGTTTTCGCTTTTAAAACTGAATTTTTTTAAATATATGAAGTGAAAGTATTAATATTGGCTTGGATATCAACGTGAAATTGACCTTTGACCGTGGGATAACTGACCTCAAACGTGCAGACTTTATGAGTTGAACAGTATTTATTTTAATCACAATTGCAAAAATTAATTATTGCAAAACTGAATTATTTACGTGAAAAGTATAGTTGAAGGTTGCAAATGCTCTGGGGAATCCCGATGACGTCATGCGAATTTAATGCAGAAAATTTGACATGTCAAAACTGGGTTAAAACCACGAAATTGTAAGGGCAAACGTGGCCATTTTAAGTTTTTTAAGCAGAAAAATGCCCATTTACAGCTGTCGCGAGCACCTACAATTTAACCTAGAATTTAATCCAGAAAATTTATCATGTCAAAATTGGGTTAAAAACAAGAAATTTTAAGTGAAAAAATAGGCCAAATTGATATTTTTTTGCAAAAATTCACAAAATAAGAAAATTTCCATAAACATTCACATGCTGTTAGAGTATAATTGACCTCACAGGATGATGTTTATCTTGTTTAGCTATCACAGGCTTTGAAGTTAAGAGCATGTCAAAATTGGGTTAAAAAACATGAATTTTTAGGGAAAAAGTGACATAAGTGTTTTTGCCAAAAAATGATAAAAACTAGGAAATTTCCCATAAAAACCCCCGGTAATTGTGGAGAAATGTTGTCATCTAACAATGGTGACGCCACGTGATGATCACGTGACCCCGCCTCCAAAATGTCAAAATTGGGTTAAAAAACACGAATTTGTAGGGGAAAAGGTGACAAATATAAGTTTTTTTAGCCAAAAAATTATCAAACTAGGAAATTTCCCTTAAAAAACACCGGTTATTCTGGAGAAATGATGTTATCTAACAATGGTGACGTCACGTGATGATCACGTGACTAGCCCCCCGAAATTTAGGTCGCAAAATGAACACTTTACATCTACTGCCGAGTCCGGCATGTTTCTCACCAACTCTTCGTTCGCCCCTCACAATACATCGGAAATTATAGATTTATTACTTTTGACGATTAAAACAATGAGCTAAATTGATGTTTTTCATAATTAAATTATCGAGAATATAAAATACCACTTCGAATGAAACCTGAGTTTTCAGACCAAGTGAGTTTTTCATTTATTTCCTCGCCTAATGTATTGTTGAATCTAATCAAGAATTAGTTAAAGTATAATAGTAAAACATAGTAATTTAACTAAAGATTTTTTCAGCCTTTTCCACAAGAAACTGTCAAATTAACATAAAATTATTATCTTTTTATAAATGTCTGTAATCAAACGTAGATGAATCATCTTACCAAAATGAATTTATAAAAGTGCAAAATATAAAATTTAACTTTTCCTAAAAAAACCATCAAGGCTTACTTAGTACATAATGACTACATGTAGTTTCTGGTAGGTAGGTGTGCTACGATGGGAGGTATTCCATTGAAATACACATAAATCACAATTGTATTGAGCCACCACGTACTTCCAAATATCAAACAAAAGTTCTGTAAAAGAATAACACGAATTATTACATGAATGTAAATTGTTTTCCGTAACCACTCTATAGTTCTAAATTAGATCATGTTAGTTCTAAAATTCTTTTAGGTCAACCAATTAAATGTTTAACAGCAATTTTAGGTAAAGAGTGCGATAAACTGAATGATATTTCTAACGCTTAAAATCCTCCTTCCTCCCCTGGTATGCAAATTAATAAAAGAATGCGGTTTCGGACCTTTTTTTACGGAAATGGTCGTGTTTACGGACACACAAATAGCACAACTGATCGTATTTGAATTAATCTATAATATTAATACGCTTCGTGCAAACTTTTTTTAACAATAAGGTTTTTTGTTTTAAGATTTACCCCCAAATAGTATACACTAAAACGCGCGTCTACGTATTCACATGTGTAGACTGGCTTTAGATTTTCAATTTAGGCCTCAAGGCTCTACCCACGAGACTTCCAAGTCCCCATGTTATTCATATGGAGGAGAGTTTTATTTGGTTTATGTTACATGTATTTTTTTAAATTCAATTCAATTAAATAAAAAACCGTTATAAGGATTATAACTATCTATATATTCATATGGAGGAGAGTTTTATTTGGTTTATGTTACATGTATTTTTTTAAATTCAATTCAATTAAATAAAAAACCGTTATAAGGATTATAACTAACTATATACTGTCATTATTTTGTTTACTACTTAATTATTTCGTATTCTCACTTCACAAAACGGGATGCACAAGCTGCGCATAGGGGTGGTGGTTATAGTAGTTGTTATTTCTGAATCTGGACCTCAACACGAAAATTACTACGGTCTCGGGCCTACTTAATCCTACTTAATCTACGAACGTATTGAAACCTACTATCCTATCGAACCTATCGAAACTAAGTAAAATCCACTTTGGTTCGGAGAACGGATTGACACTAACACTCCAATTAAGGCTACATTTAGTAGTTTCCCAGAAACCAGAGCTCTTGTGTAATCCGATGAAATTACCAGGTACTAGTGCCACCAACCTTGTGGCAGTAAATATTTTAAAGGGACGGGCTTGTATTTCACTACTTTTCTAACAAACATGTCAACAAAATCACTGAAGTGTTTTAATACGCCACTAATCCCATAACATTTTCGAATGTTTTCTCATATACTTCACGTGACATTTACGAACATATTGACATATTTTCATATTCATGTGACCGCGTGGGCGTTAACCAGTTTTTAATTTTTACAATGTTTTCTTTAGACAAAATGGGCTAACGACCTAAGCATTGTTAATCACATTCGTTTGTGTAGCTAATTAAATACTGTAACTCGATAAGATCTATCGCCTTGTATCGGTATAATGTATTCTAGTTGTTTAAATTATTAAACATAGTTTTGGTTTACGAAGAACTTCATTTGTTTCTATTTAATATTCTGTAAGTTTAACACGGTAATGACAACAGCTGAGGTATTTTTATAAAGAAAAGTTGCTTTTAGAAACTAAGTGAATAAATTAACAGTAATTTGATGAAATTCCGTTTAGAGAGGGGAACGCTGTCTTTTGCAGTCACAAAAACAGTGACCGCTAACACTCCCCTCCCACCACCCTTATACTCACAGCCAACCCCCTCTGACACAAATTAAAGATGCAATAAGAAGTAAAATGGCACGATTCCCCGGCCCCATAACAAA
The DNA here is from genome assembly GCA_963675035.1 of Allygus modestus. Classification (NCBI taxonomy): domain Eukaryota; kingdom Metazoa; phylum Arthropoda; class Insecta; order Hemiptera; family Cicadellidae; genus Allygus; species Allygus modestus. The sequence goes on along the minus strand of OY776113.1, from coordinate 34,695,704 downwards.
CCCACGGGGCGACAGTTAATTGTAACTAATTATTCCCTAAGGTGTTTGAAATGTTCAAAATAAATAACGTAATTGTGTATTTCATAATGAAACGAATAATAGCTTAGCAATTTAATTTTGATTTTTGTTATTCGCAAAGCTAATACATTATCCTGATTTTAAACATAACCGAATGATTAAATGTTATTTTGAAAAAATAAAAAATAAACTTGGATTGATATAGCTCAAATTTAAAATAAAGTAAGTAAAAATATAAAAAAAAAACTAATCGTGCCTAGTCCAAACGGTTAGGCCGGAAAGATTAAAATCGAGGAGCCTAACTCACGTATGGACTTAAGATGTGTGTAAATATACTTTACAAGTTGAAATAATAACGATAGTATTAGTAAATTCCACCTATAATTACCAAATTTAATTTAAACAATATTTTTGTAAATGACTGCCAATTATCAACTTCTTTATTTACCGATTTGACCGATTTTCAGGTATATTATAGCAGCCCTCAACCATGTATTTTATTATATTATTTCCAAATTCGATACTTTGTATAATGAATATATCACAAAATACTAACTTTGGTGTATTTGGTAGAGAAGGAAATTAGGAGGAAGGGTGATTTATTATATGTCAAATTGCTTGGATTCCGGAGTCCTCAGAACTCGTGGATTTCTGCAAAGGATGTGTTAAAATATTTTGAGGAAAGAATTTAGGGTGTTTTTAAAATAAAAATTATTTTCCAGTATTTTCTAATGGAAGCTAAAACTTCTTCAACACCCAGTATTTAAATTCTTTAGCAACTGGGAGTTTAAAGGAAAAAATCAACTCGTATAATCCCGGCTCTGATATATATACTATTTTACCTTCATTGTATTAAATATTATGGTGTGACATAATTTGGGTCACACCTAAATCTGACACATATCTAAAACCGAATTGGGAAGAAAAATTCTCCTCCATCACCTCCCGAATATGTATACTAGGTTTTACATGTAAAATTATTTTAAAATCCTAAAACCGAATACAAAAAATTGGGGGAGAAAAATCTTGGGAAAAGTTATCTGCATCGGCGCCGACTCCCTCCCAAATATATACTACTAAAACTCCTGGTCCGGGAAAAGTCTCCATCATCCGCGCCGACTCCAGCCCGAAAACATACTACTATAAGTTAAAATTTATTTACAACAACTTATGGATTTATGCGGTCGTGATATTCACGGCATGGTAAGACATCAAGTTGTACTGTTTTTTTTGTAGACTTTTCTGCAGCTTTTGATAAGATTGACAGAAACTCTTTATTTTATAAACTGTACAGTATAGGGATTTCTTCCAAGATTATTAGATTTTTGCAGTGTTTTTATAGTGGTACTTTAGCAGGAGTATGGTGCAAGGATGGTGTGTCAGAGTGTTTTGAAACAACTAAAGGCTTGAGGCAGGGCTGTTTGGGAAGTCCTTTGTTTTTTTCCTTATTTTTAAATGATTTACATGAGGTCCTAGATGGTGGGTGTAATTTTGGAGGCAATAGGGTAAAAGTTCTGTTGTACGCGGACGACATTGTTTTGATTGCCCCGTCTCCAGTTGGGTTACAATTGATGATTAATAATTTACAGACGTACTGTAACACGTGGGGCCTGGAAGTTAACCTGGACAAGTCAAAAGTAGTAGTCTTTAGAAATGGGGGTAGGCTAAGTAATGACGAGCGTTGGCGTTTTAAGGGGCAAACAATTGAGTGTGTCAACAGATGTAAATATCTTTGAGTCTTTTTTACGTCAAAGCTCTCGTGGCAAAATCATTTTGAATTAAAATTATCATCTGCAAAAAAGGCAATCAACTCAATGTGGGCGAAGGTTTTTACAAACAAACATGTTTCTGTCAAATATAAGTTTGAATGTTTCAATGCAGTCGTAAGATCGATTATGTGTTACGCGGCGCAGGTATGGAGTTTCAAGCATTACGACACGGTTGAGCAGTTGTTGCGTTTTTTCATTAAGAAGATTTTTGCTTACCACAGTATACGCCGAAGTATATTTTACATTTAGAGACTGGTCAGGATCCAATTTTTTTATTTTCTTTGAAATTACATTTTAGTTATATTTTGAAAGTTCTAGAGTTGCCCGATTCACGTTTGCCTAACATTTTGGCTAAGGAAATAATAAGAAAGCGTGTATTTTGGTTTAGTGAGTGGCAGCAGTTAGCGGAGAGGCATTCAGTACGCTTATCAGTAGGGCAAGAGACATTAGATGAGACCAAGGATCAGCTTTGTTGTTTGTTGATTGCGGTTCGCGATAAAGCTCGGCAACAATGCGTTCAGGCGGCCTTGGCCGCTCGGCATCATTTAATTTACAAAACACTTTATTTTGAGCTTGAAACTAAAAATTATGTTTTTGGGAACTTGGATTTGGTTTTGGTAAGGTGGATTTTTAGATGCAGGGGGGAACTGATTCGTTTAAATTACAAACCATGGAGCTTAGATTGTAATCAAAATCAAAACTGCTCACTATGTAACCTTAATGAAAAAGAGGATTGTTTTCATTTTGTGGCCAAGTGTCCTGTATTGCGTGATTTTAGAATTAAGTGGTTTGGTTCAGCTGAACTTTCGACAAACGATTATTTAAATTATTTAAATGGCGCAGATTGGATGCGGTTTGCCCGATATCTTCAGCAGGCTTGGGGTTATAGAGGGGATTTGGTCCAGGAATTCAATTTTTAAAGTTAGAAATTTTTTTTAAGTTGTATTGATATTGTTTTTTATTTTTTGTTTTTGCTTCAAGGCACTCAGTTATATACATAAAAAATGTTTTAAGTGTTGCCAGCCCGGCTGACGGCCTTTTGACCATGCTGAAAAATGCATGTAAAAGATACAAGTACAGAATTGTTTTAGTTTTATTTTTGTTTTTTTTCCTGTCTACAGTGAATGAATGTACTGATAAGAGGACTATGGTGATATGTGGACATGGATGATAGTTGAAATATGTATTGTGATGTATTTAAGATTGTATGATAAAGCATTTATTCATTCATTCATTCATTCATTCATTCATTCATTATTTACAACAACTATCGTTCCAGTTTCAAACTACACTACGTTTCGGGGAGCTGAAGAAACGCCTTCCGAATCAAGTCTTACCTATTTTTAAATATTTAAAATGTATGCATAACTAGCATACACACTATTGTTCATTTGCATGTGGGAATAAACGTTACATACCCCCTTCCCCACATAACCCCACCCCCAAACAGGGGAACGAAAATCTCGCATCGTAGCGTAACCATCGTATAGTGAAGTTGTTGTTCTACACTTGAATAAAATCGTTTGAAATTACCCTTCCACACAACCAATAATAAGGAGCGTGCCTAGTCACTGCAACCATTTATAGTTCGAGCCGTTATGATACCGTGATGCGGCTGATATTATCAGTTTAGTAGACATTTCAGTGGATATAACGCATCAGCATAATCTGTACTACCTGCATGTCTGAGTGGATTTAAATCGAAATACTAATTCCTCGGATGGATCGCTTTATATACCGTCCGGTGGCTGTATATATATATATATATATATATATATATATATATATATATATATATATATATATATATATATATATATATATATATATATATAAATCTCATACGGCATTTGGCTGCCTTTCATGGTGAAAACCGCATTTAACATGGCGGCCGGTGCACTTGGCTGCCGTATCCGGCCGCCAAATGCACATCACATGTTAAATCAACTGAGGAAGCCGGCAGGAAGAAATCCTGAACATTTGAAGAGGCAGCCAAATAACGTATTTTTGATAGGTGTATGACAAAATGTAGTTCGCCATTCTACCACATGGAACGCTGCTGCTTTCAAAGGATACACTACGAGTATGTTCCTATAAATAATTGCCGTGGACTCGGCAGCCTAAAAGTGGCAACATTGTTAAGATGAATACGCATCCCGATTATAAATTTTTGCCGCGCAAGTGGCAGCCAAAACACATCTGGCCTGACTCACTTGCAGATGTTCAAAGATTGTTATCTTCCATCATAATTTTCTGTACTCACTCGAGACCCGGGATATTTCCGAGCCTGCATACTTCCCGCCCGCTTGTCTGTGAATCGGTTAGACCACTTAACGCTTTCCAAATAAATCATACATTTGCATGTTCTTATTGCTCACACAGTGAGAGTCAACAAATTCGAGCAGTTTGATTATTTTCCTTGACTATGTTCTGTTGAAATCAATATAAGTTGAACGTATTTGCTCCAAATTGTTGGAGTTTCCGACTAAACCTGCTTCATTTGTATCGGTAATATAGATTAACCAATCACATTTTTAGGTACAATACCGTTTACTTCAATTTGTAACAACTATATTACTATAAGCGATTTATACAAGAACATTATACAATAATATAACGATTTATGTTCTGTTGAAATTAATAATAACCTTGGAACAAATTATACGAGGTGTAACTAAAATGTAGCACTGGCTATATGTTTTAAGATTCTACACCCAAATATAATAAATGTGGAGGATAATAAAATGTATTTGAAAATATTCTACATGATAATACAGAATCAAAAAACCTATCAAATAATTGATATGTTGAGGGCCAATCCTTTACTCTGATATGAGCAATGTCTGTCTGTCTGAAAAATTTATCTCGGAATCCAGCGGAACAATTTGTTCAAACTTTGGAATTAGATTCGTTTGGACCTAAAAGTACGATTGGTAAAAACCTCAGCCCCATGGAAATTCATATTTGGTTAACAATCTCATTTGAAAATGGAAAATTGTAATATTGGACTTATGGAGTTTCAAATAAAAAGAAAAGAATCATAACAGCTGGGAATAAATTAACCAGTAAACTGTCAAAGTTAAATAAGGTAAAGTATCAACACATGATTTCTTGAAAACAGTGACCAGACCCATTGAATTAAGATTGTTTATAGACATATGTTTCACCTACGAAACTAATCAAATATCAACGAGCATAGCTTGGTGTCCCCGGTCCTAAATTGTCTCTGTTTAGATTATAATAAGCAGGCCTGTCCAATAGTTAGTGTGTAGAAATACTTACTTCGATATGGGATAACTGATTAAACAACCGTTTTTGTTTGTAAAAATATAAAATTAAACCAAATTTTGAAATAACGGTAATAAAAACTTGATTGTCTAAGGGAAAACTAATTAGTTTAGTTATAACATTTACAGGACATCTTAACTATTCAGTATAGTTGTAATCTTGACTCTAAAATGTGTTTGAGTTTTTTCTTATTTTCCCTATAGGGCTTACGAAGTTGTATAACTAATAGTGGAGACTGATATTTTCAACATTTTCTGCAACCGCTATTCATGTTATGCTTGAGCATCATGTACTGCTACTACGATGTATTATATTTTATTTCCTCTTAATTCTTGTTAACATTCCACTAACTAAACAATGATGATAATAGTTTTCATTATATAGTAATCAGCACGATTTGTTTTTACATATCACGGCTGCAAATAGTAAGCAAGTGCAGTAAGAAAAGGCAAATTCCCGGACAAGGCAAATGGCCGAGATGCAGTCGCTATTACCACCACCATAAACTACCTTCGAGTATCAAAGATGAGAGAGAAGTTTATGGCCTTAAAAGAAACCACTGAAGTGTCACAAACTCGGCCGACCGGACTCAGGTAGGTGCCCGTTTGTACAAGGAGGGGGCACTTGCCACTGAGACCTGGGTCCTGACCGACGCAACGTCCTCGCCTACACTCTACCTTGTGCATACTGCATACTACACCTGCACAGGTGGATGGTATAAATTTGAAGAGGGTCAATTTTTGCTCTTGAGGTGTAAATGGTTAGAAAAACTTTTTCAATTGTTTAATAACTCTGATCATTACCTTATTACGTGTTGTTATTACTAAGGGATGTGTGAGAAAATTGCTTACAAGAAATTCCATTACGGTAAATGTATATACGAGGTAATACGAGACAATCAATCGACTTCAATAAAACATGAGAAAGTTATCAGGCGCATTTTAAAATCTTAAATAAAATGAGATTTTCACATTTGGCCTCTACAATAATTTACGTTCCAAATAAACATACAGCGAAGAAGAAGCACAAAAAGGCCTATACATTTATTTAGTTTTAAGACTTTTTTCATGAAATCCCGTCAGTTTTAAAGTCCTAGTAATGCTTTTTCTGTTTCAACGACAACCTTAGACCGTATAGCCGCAGAGAAGTAACATATTACTTCTCTGTGGAATAGCAAATTTGGCAATAGCTACATTTAGGCTATTTTAAATCAATAACCTTATTTTTTTGTCTCTTGTAATTCGAATTTTGCCCCATTATTGTTCATAGTTCCAATTTTAATCTTATGGGAAATATATAATGATACAATGATATAATGATATTAAATATAGTTTGTGATTACCATGGTAATGGTAGGTAAAATGTAAGTTGGTTTTATAACTACATTACAACCCCCTTCGGAGGACGGGATACCAGCTAGTAAATAATAGAAGAAGTAAATTACTATATTATATATAAGTGGCATAAAGGGCCATCGTAGGTCCCGGCCATGGCCCCAAACCTTGCTCTAATATTCTGCCTCGTCTGATTTGTTTACTCTTTACATGCTAATGAAAGTAAAACAATATAAGTAGGAACACGTGTCAGTTCGTAAGTAACATAGACATTTAGGCGGACTTAGTAACATGTTATAATATAAATAAAGCAGACGTTTTTAAATCCCCATGCTTCTATTATGGGGGATGGTTTACATGATTTCTCGTTTTCTAATAACTGTTTAGAAATGCTGCTATTTTTCCCGAGTCCCTGGGATCGAGATCTTTAATTTGAGCCATCTTCGATCACCCTGCAATTTGCAAAACTCCAACAATTTTGACCTACAAGTTTCGCTTACAGAATTATATATACAGATTACTTTTATCATACATCGTCGATAAGACTATTTAGTTTAGGCGCTACAAACCTTGCCAGATAAAGTCTAATTTGAAAACTTTGAAGTCACTTGATTGCTCATCGGTTCAAGAGGAACAATCCCAAGTTTCGTTCACGATTTTTGGAAAAAAATCAAACTAGACCAATCAAATTTATATACCACTCCCTAAAAATACTAAGAAATAATTTACAACAACAGTTAAAATTATTTGTTTGATATTCTTTGTGCTAGGGCAACCTACATTGGTAATATGATTATAGGTAATATGATAATTTATTTATTTTATGATTAGGATAAGGACTCCATTCACCTCTTAGCAAAAACAAAGAAGGTTTTAAAGTGTATTTCTTGCACTTTAAATGGTCTTCGTTCAAAGATCTAATCAAGGGGAAGTTGGATTTGCCCCCTTTGTATCTGGTTTTTGGTAAGGAGGCAAATCTGAGCAGTTTAAATAACAAAATCAATAAACTTTTAGCTGGCATTAGATTAAATAAACATAGAGAGGTCTAGTTTGCGGAATTAATTTTCTTTCTTTCTTCTCTTTAATATGATATGCAACGTGTTGGGGGTTGGAATAACGCAACGTGTTATTTTTGCAATAACAGTTCATTATTGATGCAGTAATATGACTTGGATAAATCACAGAACATAGCAGCTGCATTCCATTATCCATCCGAGGCTGACAGGGTCCTATTTATAAAATCAGAAAGTTTTGTTTGTGTATTTTTGTTTTTTCTGAAACCAAATTGATTTTGATAGAAGAAAGAGCTTTTTCAAGATATTGACTTAGGCTATCATACATGACTCTTTCAATGATTTTTTATATAAACAGGTCGATAGTTATTTAATTTGGAACCCTTTTTATAAATTGGAATAAATTTCCCAAATTTTAATTTTTCTGGGAAGACACCATTGCTAATGGAAAGGCTGGTAATTTTTCTCACAACAGGTGCCAAAAATAGAGCATTGTGTTTCAATATTTCTACTGGAATTCCATCCCAGCCAACTGATGACTTGTCTTTTTTTAGATTTGTTATTTTATATACATAATTCTCAGAAATATTTTCAACTGTAAATTCAGGATTTAAAAAGTCAACTAAGAGGTATTAATTTTGACCATGAAAAGTAAACGGGATATATATTAGTACTCAATAGTTATATTTTATATAAAGTTAAAAAAAGTTAGTTAACTAATCTTTTACTTTGTGCTTTTTATTCTATTTTTATACAACCATGTATTATTTTAGTTATAAATATACTAAAAATCTGTAACAATGTCATAGTGTTTTATTTTAAACTAATTCTAGTCTGGTTAATCGAAGGTGAAGTATAATTAATTGACTGTAAGCATGCTTAAAATTGTATCATAAACTTTAATGAATGTTCCACATGAGTTACACGAAAAATACATTAATGGTTTACGCCCTGTGTAATAGTGATATTTTACAAATATTGTCTGTACAATGGAATTATTCCCACATAGACTATCCGTGTGCGTGTGGGAATTCACATAAGTCCTCTTACAATTAAAACTTAAAAACATTAATATATAATTCTGTAAGCGAAATTTTGAGGTCAAAATTGTGGGAGTTTGACTAATCGCAGGATGATGGGAGACGGCTCAAATTAAAGGTCTTGATCACGGAGACTCGAGAAAAATAACAGTATTTCTAAAACGTTACCAGCAAACGATAAAATACGTAAAATACCCCCCATGAGAAAAGCATGCGGATTTCAAAACGTCTGCTTTGTTTACATTAATAAATGGTTGTCTTTGTTTACGAACTAACATGTGACCCTTCTTAATCCGCGTTTACACTATACAACTTTTTTTATAAACTTGTACAACCAATTATAGTAATCGATTTGAACATGTTTAAGAATGCAATGAAAAATATTAAACAGAGTTGTACAACAAGCGTGTTTTACAACCAAAAATCGTGTTTTACAACAGGTTGCAGATTTCCCGACCGGAGTTGGTAAAGATCAAAGGAAATTTGTGTTTTACAAACATATATATGTTTTTGCACTCTAGCGGTCGCATTTTTTGTCCGATTTACTTCAAATTTGGTAGGGAAATTCCTTTCTATAATCCGTTGGACACGTTCGTTCGGCAAAACAATCGGAAAACTGTAACCCCCTTTTTTAGGGATTAATCTTTCAAATGTTGTGTTTTTGGCCCAAAAAAGGTCAGTAAAGCCCCGGATTTAAAATGTATACATTTTATAAGATGGATATTAGTGAGGCGAAATTTTTAAGCTATCACATCATTCTAGCACAAATATTTATCGAGTTATTAAATAAAATGTATATCGACTAACACAGTACGTTGTCTTATGTGGGTTTTACAGTAGAAAATCCTGTTATTCATTTGTATTGTAATCATCCACAGCCACCTCAAGCCTATTTTAAAGCCTGACTGAACCTTCTCCTAACCTTCTAATGAGCAAAATTGTATTCCTAGCATTGCAGGTAAATGAAACCAGGAGCATCAGAACATAAAAAATAATGTTTTCAGATTTTGATAAAATTTTGTAAAATCAATGCTTTTACACTGATTTTGATTGTTAAAAGTTTTTTATGTGGAAATTCACTTCCCTCTCGTCAGCGTGCTGCGTGCGAGCTCGTTGTATTTTACAATGATTTTTCAAATTTTGTCCCAAATAAAAGCGTCCTCACTCGTCGCTTGAAACAATCATGGCGACTTTAGTTTTTTGGGCAGGCTTGTGATTGAAACATGTTCGATAGTTTGTTAGTGCATAAAATTAATGTTGTACGACAAAAGTTTTATAAACACAAGTTCAAGTTTAATAAAAACAAATTTGTATTAAACATGTTTGACAAACAAATGTTTATAAAACATGTTTTATAGTGTAAATGCGGCTTTATATTTTTTATTTTTCTCAGCATTTAAAGAGTAAAAAAATTAAATAAGGCATATATTGGAGAAAGGTTAGGGGCAATGGCCCCTTCAAGCCACTAGTATGTTATAATTCAATGAAAACGAATAAGCTATACTTTGGAACGACAAAAGTATTAACAACATACTCTTTCGTAATTTGAACAACACAAATAAGGAAAGTATACATGATAAGCATTGAAAACAAGCAAACTACCGCAGGACAGTGTTTCTTATTAAAATAAACTAAGCCAACAAGTGTTTAGTAATTGCAATTAGTTTAGTAATTTATTTATAAGAAATTGAAATGGCGGGAATTATATCTTTGAAAAACTCAACAAGTTTTGACTTGAGATAATAATCACTATAGTCTATATCAGAACCACTTAATTCAACTACAATCTCTCTTAATCTTGTAGTGAATACTGGCACTCATTGTCATTTCCAAGGTAATTTGTATGCAGATTAAATAAATCTACAGTCTCGGATGATAAAGGCCGTCCCAGCGAGCAAAGAATATAAATAGAGGGGCTACGTTTATCCAACAAGCATTATGGGCAGTGAAGCCAATTCCCTACCGCTCTTGCGGGCAAGCCCCGGGAACTGCTGCACACAGCTGCAGAAAACCAAATATATGATGATTAGACACACTTATAGTAGATAATATTTGTTAGTACTCCTCAATTTTGATAAGCTTAAACATTTTAAATCTATTCTATTGTATTTTTAATAACTAATAATATTTGAAGAAATTATTAAATTAACTATTAAAACATGGAAAAGTGAGTAATAGAGGAATATTTTTATTGTTTGGTCAGGAAAGTTTTGTAAGCGATAAAGAGCTTGAGTTAAATCATAACATATATTTTTTCGACAAATTTACGATCAGTGGAAAAAATCAGTTTGAAGAGGTAGCATCAATTGTGTTGCGGCGACGCTCGAGCGCTGCCACTACGAGCTGCCGCGTGTCGCCTCGGCCCGTGCTTCTCGACGTAAACACAACGCAATGTGCTCTCTCTGTCATTCATTAGTGTAAGAGGATGTTCAGGAGTGTTATATGAATGATTGACTATGACATGATGTTTGTTCTTTACGAATGGGTTTATTTATCCCTATCGCTCTGGTGTGTAGGACAAGAAAATGTCTTAGGAAATACTGTCCATCCGAAAATTACATTAGTGTTAGAATTGTCAAGCAACATAAGAGAATTGAATACTTACTTGCTTAAATACTTGGGGTTTCCAACTGGTATTGGCAATATTTGGGCAGGCCATTGGTTAACGAGTTTTAAAATATGTTTCTTTAATAGTACAAGTCTTAATTGCCATAATTTTAATTTAAGGTTTATAATTAGATTAGACTGTAAGCGAATAGCATTAGATTATACAAGCTTGATCCGGACAGTCAACATTGTATTGTATGCAACTGTATGCTCAAGACGCGCGGAACTCAGATGACTCACCGCTCTCCCCTTCACTGATTGGGGCACACCACCGATATTCGCGTGGCTTCACCTGCCGCGCCCGCTGTCCTCTCTATTTCTATTCTGTGGCTCTGTGGGCCACAATATGTTCAATAAGTTTAGGTTTGCATACGTTAAAGTTCTTATAACATTGCCCATGGTACCGGGCTCAGCCGCAATTAAATCAATTACATATAAAAGCCTGGAATTAATTACAGGCCCATAACTTTACAGGTCCAATCATAATTTCTATCATCACAAGCATTAAGGAGCGTTTGCTTTATTTAAATCGTTGAAAGATCATGAATTTGGTTGGTATCTAGAAAGAAGTTTTGGGGAAGACACCGCTTTTTATCCACATAACAAACAGTCATGCTTGCCAACAGAAGTGGTTTCTATAATTCTCTGAGAAAGTGCTACGATTTAGAAGATTGCGAATTTTCCGCATTAAAAGCTGCTTTAATATTGCTAGGTCTGATATAATTTTGCCTGAATACAAAATGTACTTTTACCATAACGACATTAGCAAGTAACTTATGGATTTAGTCTTTATCTATACTCCGGCATCTTTGACTTCCTTATTACATATTATGCAAACACTGTTCAAATCAGTCATTATTATTAGCTTTTGGTTATAAGGTGTGCCTAACTGTAAAGTTAACAGTTCAGATTAAAAAGTGTTTACCATTTTTAAAGGTTTCCTTCCATTTTATTTCCCTCGTTCAACAATCCATGAAATTAGCACAACTATCAGCATTTCACTGCACTTGGCACAACACAACCGAAATCCTGTACAAAAAATAAACGTTATAACGAAACACAAAATGCCAACGAACCGCTCATGCAATGGTTAACTGAACACTTAATTGACAAGACCCACTGTTAACGATGAATACAAACCTTATAAGATGATGTTATTAATGAACATAGGCAGTATTCAACAAGCAACGTAGGGAGGGCAGTAAACAAAAGTATAAATATGCAGTCCGACTCATGCTAACAGCCAGAAGCGCTTGAGTCACTACGCAATACGCGGCGCTGCTAGGCCCGGCGTGGTGTCCGGTACGTTAATCGCTCTTTATGAAGCCATCATGTTAACAAATATATATACTAGGCCCATAATTTCAAAGCTAATTACATTATTTATAGTTTTTGTGATAAAATTCAATCCCATGAAGCAAGGATAAAATTAGTTGAAGTTACCTTTTGTTTTTCGCAGTGGCAGTTGTTTTGATATATTTAAGAATTACGGTGAAATTAAGCTGTCTACATAAAAAGTGTATACAACTTATTTTTTTAGAATATTGTTAAGCGTACATTAAAATGTTCATTTTTCACATTTTTGGCGCGAGTATCGGCTATTTCGTATATACAAATTTTACAAAAGAGGCTACTATTATTGTTTTATAACAAGAGTATAAAAATGTGAATACCTGGGCCAATCAGACGTAGATCAACGTAGATTAAAAATTAGCATCAATCAAATTATTTCTGAACACTCTTCCCAACATTAAAAATATGCACGAACTAATTTGTACCATTCTCAATTGTCTCACTATTCTGTCTTGAGACTCTTGAGACGGGACAATATATATTACTTATCTGTTGAAAGTATACAGGATGTTGAAAAAAACATTCAGAACTTTGGGATATGATTTCTCATACAAAAATAAAGAAAAAAGTTCATATAAAGCTATGTCCTAAAACGTTTAGTTTTCCGTCTATCTTGCTGTTATGTGTTTTCCATTTAATACGGCATATCTTAGGCAAGTCTGATGATATCAAATCCAAACTTGGTACATATATTACATATAATACGACCCATTTTGGCATGAAATATTAAGATTATACTTTGTACTATTTTAAAATGGCGGCTATTTTTGTTTTCAAAGCTAAATATCTTTAAAACTGTAATATTTAGGAAAAAATCTGTAAGAATAAAAAAGCTATGTCATAGTGTCCTAAACCAATGAAATGAAGATATTGGCTATAGGATTATAAATAACTGATGAATTGTGATTGTTATAAGTTAAAACATTTTTTTTAGTGAAGAAATGGCAAAAATGCATGTTTTAAATTATAAAAATCACGATATCTCAGTTATTTATTATCATACACCTAATATCTTCCATTGTTTTTATGACAGAATGACCCAAGTTTTTTTTACGGTTTTTTCCTAAATATTACCGTTTTTAAGATATTTAGCCTTGCAAAACAAAAATGGCCGCTATACGAGATGGAGGGGATTACATTGTGTCAAAATTTAAAACCTACTTATAAACTATCAAAACGAACACAAGAATTTTATGGAATACATGGAATTGCGATATTAATGCAGGTACAAAAATCTATTTGCCTAAAGGTTCATCACTGTTTGAGGAAATAATATGTTATTCCGTTCCCCTGAAATAGAAATTATATATCAAATTGATTTCGTTTCAACCTTGGTTGGGATAAACAAGAAAAGCCTACCTACAACAAAATAACACTGAAGGGCCTTATGTTTCCGTAATTATTAGGTTTATTATTTCCGGACATTCTTACCCCTTTATATATTATTTATACCTAGATTAGTTTTATAAGTAGAGAATATAATTATATTAGAACTACACTAATCCGACTTTAGATGGTCCGACTCCTCGCTTACCGACCGTGCTGTTATCGGTGTTAGACGTAAACAGACCACGTAAAACAACCACTCACGCAACTAACTTTCTACCTATGATGTATATAATTTAAAATGTTGAACAAGTCAATATAAAATTAATAATAAAATGTTATATATTTTTATTTGACCTGAGATTGTTCATGATGCAATGAAATGTGTCAGTATCTAACTACTTCAATAACGAAAGACGTTCTTGTACTGCCATTCCAGTGCTTTGGATAATGATAACAGTTAGGAGATTTAAGATACGAAATAATACATTAATACAAGTTAAAGCAGCGAGAGGAGAGCTAATTTTGTCCATTATGCTCGTAACGTTTCCATGAAGATCGTCAAGACGAATTGGCAACAGTGGTGGCAGCGAAATAACGCGAAATATTTATGAAGTATCATGGCTGGCAGTCATTTGGCTGCTAGACATACATCGAGCGCCGAATCAAATGTAAACTTAGGGCAGTCAAATTACATGGGTTTTGATACACATAGTTACAAAAAAAATATATGAAAATAAGTTAATAGTTATATTAATAACGTAATTTTGTGTAACAATACACGTTAAAACTTAAACATACTCTAACCTTTGAGGTGGCAGCTACTTAACCGAAATTCGTACGGCAGCTGAATAGATAGTGAGATTTATATATATATATATATATATATATATATATATATATATATTATTTATGTTACATGGAGAAGTAAATAATAACAACAACAAAAAATAGTAAATATTTGTTTGACAAAGGTATTCAGATAAAAAAAGAATTTTCCATACCGTCTCTGTCTTGATACAAATTATTAAATCTAAAATTGTCGTGGCATACGCAGTTTTGTATGCATACCTAAATATTGTGTTAATAGTAGTTTTATTTTATGTTTACAATTATTTTTACCTCGCTGAGGGTTCTCTTTCCTGATAGAAAATTATTCTTACTACAAGTTCAAAGATTTTTTATGTTTTAAAAAATAATGTTCAGTTATTATTTTCATTTTACTTTTTATTATTTTTTTAGGTTAAGCAACATGTGACGTTTGTCATGCTATATTGTATAGTTGTTATGTCAATAAATGAATTTGTATTTGGTTTCTCTATTTAAACCTTTTTTCTAATATATGTAACTATTTCTGTTCAAAACCATCACATACAAATTAATTATACTGAACCAACCCTTCAAAACGTGTTTTTATGTGACTCTTCGAAAGTGATAAGTGTAGGAGGCCTACTAAAATGTTTGTTGAGCAGCGGCACCCTCGTAGGTTAGACACCTTAACCTTGAATCACATTTTACCAAAGTACAGATTCACCCGTTCTGTATTGGTTTACTAGTTGGTTTGCACGTTATGTTTCACGAAGAGGCTTGGTTTCACTCCTCCGCTTCTACCTGCTTCTCCCATAGGCCTAAGACAATATCATAGGCAATATCAACTTTCAAATTCCGTCGTTTCCCAGCAGGCTACCCTAAATTGTTGATTTAAGGCTTATTTTATGGAGCCAAAAATACCTAGCGATTTCAGTGAGCAGAATTTTGAAATCATATATAATAATCGTTCAAAAAATTCCGAAATATTCTATATTTGTCATTTTTATTATGGGTTAAATATCTGTGGTATCGAAATTTTGCTCACTGAAATTGCTAGGTATTTTTTGCTCCTTAAAAGTAGCCATAAATCAAAAATATCGGATAATTCGATGAGGAGGGGACTTTGTAAGTTATCATTGTAACATTAGCCTTTGGAGGAAGGAGGTAGAATCGCAAACAGTTTCATGACTGGAACTTCAGATGAAAAACTACTTTAAATTGAATGATATGTGCATCAAGAAGGTTATCCATTATGTGCTCAAACGCTGACTTTCCGAGGGTCGAGAGACACCAAAGGAATTGGAGCCCATCAGTTTTATTCTGTTTGACTTTCCTCACGACCCTAACCAAACATATCCTTCAATTTTGCCTCAGCGCCTAACCGAACGAGATTATTGAATATGCAATGCTCTGAGTAATCGCTGTCTTACTATCTCCAGGCGAACACGACGAAATATTTGCCAGCGAGGAAGAACCGAATACAAACAGAATTACAATTGCGAAGTTTTCAAGTTAATAGAAAAAAAACAAAAAAAAACAGAGTCGATAAAAGCAGATTTACTTTTACATAATGATCGGATTATTTCCTGAAACTTGTTAACAAGCGACTATATAAAAAAAGTATTTGGTACTTAATAAGAAAACATTCTATAATGATGGCCTGCAGTTATAGAAGACAATAATACCCTCGATACTGCAAACTTCCAAAATGAGGCAAAGTAGAATGCAATTTTAATGAGAAGCGGTTAAGAACTTTAACTTAATTGGAAAATAATATTTTACCAATTAATATCATATTTTTATATTTCACTAGCTGTCCCCGCAGGCTTCGCCCCGCAAATAATGTATAAAAACTATGACAGTTCTGTGTGCTGCATTCTGTGGTTAGCTCGTGGAACAACTACGAATCAAGATCAGCTGTTTGTATTTTCATTAGCTCAAACAAAAATGAATGTCCATAAGAAATACATGGGAACTTTTTTGGGATATCTGGCG
Source organism: Allygus modestus (assembly GCA_963675035.1). Classification (NCBI taxonomy): domain Eukaryota; kingdom Metazoa; phylum Arthropoda; class Insecta; order Hemiptera; family Cicadellidae; genus Allygus; species Allygus modestus. Next base: position 34,679,151 of record OY776113.1, on the reverse strand, counting down.
GAGCCCTAAGGTCAGATCAGGATGAAAACCATTTAGTTTTCCTATTTTATGCCTAAAGAATCAGTGTACAACATTTCAGCTCTCTACCTACAAGGGAAGGCAAAGAGTAGTGATGAGTGAGTCAGTCAGCTAGGGCTTTGCCTTTTGTAGATATATATATCTTTCCGGAATGTCTCGCCAAAAAAGAGTTAAGGGTTGTTTCTAAATTAATTTTGATAAAAGCGTTTGATGTGAAAATACCATTAATAAATATTACACTGACCACGCACTCCGTTTTTACAAATCATATAGTTATTTAAAAGCCCAATTAATGTTTTTTGCTTCCATGATCCCCTGGATGGAGGCAAACTTTACTAATAATTTAATTTCTAGAAACAAATTAATATGTATCTCGATAAGTACCAATTTGCTGCTGTGGATATTCACGATATCAAATTGTCATCACATTGTAACAATTACTTATTGATGGATTAGGAAACCATAGCAATAGCTGCTAGGCATGTCTTCCACAAGCGGGAATTTTGCGAAGGTTACCGGAAGGAAAGGATATAGCAGGAAAGGAAAGGGTGGGATGCGACAGGCAGCCAAACTGACCTTTCAGAGGGCCAACTCCCGTACTCCTATGACAGCTGTGATCAGGCTCAACTGACAGGGTATCCATGTACAGCAGCCATGGACCACATTCTCAGGTTGGGGACCAAACCCGGAGTTTCCGTCCCCAGCTGCTGCAAATGGAGGATCCAAAGGTGAAAGGAAAGCTCGTCATAATGGACAGCCAAAATACTTACCATATGTAATGACAAACTCATTGCTGTACCCAATGTCAGCCTCAAAACTGGTATAGACCAGTTTTAAGGTTGTCCTGGGACCAACAATTACTTTCAAGCACACCTAACACTGATTGTCTAACTTGATTGCTTATTAGCGAATTTCCAATGTAAGAGTGAGCTATTAATTAGCACGACCCGCACGGTGAAACTTAAGCCCGGGACCACCATAGAAGTTCCTACGTGGCCCTCTGAATACGTTTAGGGAAGTCGTTAAAAATGATGTATGTGTGTGTGTTTGCACTCTAGCGGTGGCATTATTTTTCGATATACTTTGCATTTGGTAGGGACATTTCTTTCAATTACCAGCTAGACAAATTCGTTGGGCAAAACAATCGGAAAACGCTAACTTGCATTTGGTAGGGACATTTCTTTCAATTACCAGCTAGACAAATTCGTTGGGCAAAACAATCGGAAAACGTTAACACCTTTTTTGGGGATATTCATTTTTCAAATTTTTAATTTCTGGACCCAAAAATGGTCAAATAAGCCCAAGATTTAAAGTTAGTGCTCATAAAAAGATATAACGTTAAAACCCAACAATTTTAAAGGCGGCCACACACTATCGGACTTTAGCCCGAACCAGACATCGAACAAGACATCGGACCGAGCAGGGAGCAGGGAGTAGGACATGAAGGTAGCTAAATTCACTCCGGACTTCTTCCCGATCAAGTCATCGGATCGGACAGATTGAGCGCGAAAACACCGAGCGGGGTAAAAACCGTGGGGACCATTTTAGTTGTCGTTGTGCAGGTCGGCCATGTACTTGTGGGGTTAGGGGATGCAGGTAGGGTGGTAGGGGGCTGAGGTTATGTAGTAGAGATTAATTTATAGTTGCATATAAATTGATTTTACTAACATTATTAATTTTATTTAGGTTAAACTAGTTTTGCAGATTTATCTCTTAACAAACCAATGTCTATCACTGTTTCTTGTAAAAGCAGTAGGCCTGGATATTATTAACTATGTAGGAGGATTGTAACATAGCTCCTAGCGGCGGGGTTCGTGACGGCGCTCGGGACGGCGCTCGGAGCAGCGTATGGAGGTACCACACACTACCGAACCCCGAACCAGACCCCAAACAAGACATCGGACCCATCTTTCTTTGATCTTTCGTCAAAAAACCGCCTCGAGAGCGCTCGGTGCTCGGTTCGATGTCTTGTTCGGTGTCTGGTTCGGAGGCCCCACAAACTACCGGATTTTCTCCCTTCGAAGCCAAATCCTGCTCGGTTCGATGTCTTGTTCGGGAAAAAGTCCGGTACTGTGTGGCCGTATTAAGCCCTCCTTCATATCCAGCACAAATCTTAACCGAGTTATTAAAGAAAATTTAAACTGACTAACACAGTACGTTGTCTTATGGGGATTTTACATTGGAAAAGGCTGTTTTCCATGTCTTAATATAGTTTTTCACTCCTAATACCCCCATACCAACTTTTGACCCTGACGGGACCTCCTCCTAACCTTGCAATGCACAACATGCTATCTCAATATTGCATTTAAATAGAACTAGAAGCTAAGACCAGCCTTGAAATATTTTTTTTTTTTCAATTTGTTTAAAAATATTTAGGTGTTTATTTAAACCCGCCATTTGATTTCTTTAAAGTTTTTAATGCGGAACTAATTTGCGTTGACTCGATTGCTCTAGAACAAATTCAGTTACGTGACGGTTTAAGGGCAAGTAAAGATGATGGTTTGTAATAGAAATGTCTCCAAACCGGATAAGGAAAACTTTCGAGTGCTCAAAGTATCTTTGTTGACGGGTTTGATCGTAAGCTGAATAATTAATTTTCTAAAAACTTCTCGACAATTCTTGACGATTGAACAAAACATCTGAGATTTAAAACGATACAAGAAATTGTTCTATACCTTTAAAAATTGAATAAATGTCTTTACATTCCAAATAAACACTAACGCCGAGGAATCTAGTAACCTGGTACCAAACCTGGTATCTTGTATCCGATGGTTGCAATAACTAGACGTCGTTTTAAAATTCATTCAAGAAAACAATGTTATTGCGTTGAACCATATTTACCTTTCATCAGCAATATACTGATATTTTAACTTTCATTAACTCTGATATTCTTTTTCTACAATAAGGTGTTATATCTACAGAAACGTTGTCCATAGTTACATTTTGTTGGCGATGTCGTACAATAGTAAGGGTTTTATATGGAGGTAGATCTCTCGCCCAGAACGGAGTATAGAGTAGGCTTAGAATTAACGCAGGTGAAATTAAAAAAATCATAAAATCTATCACTAATTTGTTCCTGACAATCGGTTTGCCCTTATATAGTCACAAAAGAATAATCAGAAAATAAATCCATGTATCGAGGTTTGCCGTGTGAGGTATATAGTGTAGTGATGATGCGGGGCGGCACGTCGGCGTCGTCTTCTACCTTTGCTTACATGGTCAACAACTCGAACGCAAACCGCTCTCCCGTAACAAAAAAAAAAACAAAATGCCTCATTCTTTATAAATATATATATTCAAAACCTTTATAATTGGCTTTAAAAGTCTTGCGAACATTTATAGGAATAGTTAAGTAGCAACGGCACCCATAAAATAATTTTAGGGAGTAGCACAGGACCCTCGAATATCAAGAATAAGATTGTTTACACTTTTTGTTATATAACACAAAGCATATTTTATGAAACAGTGGTTTGAGATCAGTATAAATGTTGCTTTACTAACTTATAAGAGTCTACTAAGAGCTATTCAAAATGATTGCATTTTCTATTTATTTTTAATAAAAACATGCAAACGACCGACCCTGAAACTAAACTGAACGTCACAGACTTATGAGCGATTTCCCCTTATATTTCTCAAAGTGATAATACTGTAAAAAACGTAGTTATTGTTTGAAAGATATTTTGATCATTATATAACGTGTTGTTATGACTACGGATTGTAATAATACTCTTATAACACTTGAAAATAGATTACACTTATATTGTACTTAATACATACTCTTGGTGATAAATATACTGTAAGGATGACAGTACGAGGCAATCGATTTTAATCGCCATCCCGACCAAGCCCCGACCTAATGAAGGCTACACCAACAACTTTTGTGAAATTCCGCCAAAATTTCGAATAAACAAGCTGATATCAACTATATTGAAATAGTATCTCTTCAATCTCAGAATGAACGCCTTTGACATGGCATAACAATAAACAATATTCACTACCGTTCACAGTAAAATGCAAACTACATTATAAAATATGAAGGACAAAATAGAGTTTTAATATAATTTTTATTTTAAAATGTTTAAATAACTGTTAGGAATATTGAAATGAATGTTTTCCAAGCGCGTTGCAATACTGTAAAGAGGAATTGCGCTTAACACTCAACGTGATACCATTGTACTCATGAGACGATAAGAAAAATTGTCACTGTGTTAGTTATATCAAAACCTATTTATAAAGTATCATCATTACAGTACAGGACGGTTACCTGATATGAGGCTGCATAGGCAGTAGTTCACAGATTAGTTGAATAAAAATTAATATCACCTCGACTCATGAAATCATAAACTACTAAGACAAATATTTTAAAAGCCGTAACAAGTTATTCGCCCCAGAAGACTGCAACGGAAACACGGAAGTGACGTAGACCAGTTAGTCACAGCAGGAGTCGCATGATTGACTGAGCAATAAATACTCTCTTTATACGACTACATCGTAAATTGCGTGATAAAATGTTTCAAACGTTTAATGGATAACGCTTTAATCTTTTCCCCGAACAATCGAGTGGCAGTATTGGCAACCTAACAGACAATCGCAAATTGTAAATAATGATTCAATTATTTAGTAAATATATTAATTTATTTTATTTAAAAATTGTATTTGTCAAACAAGTGAATGCTATCCCAGCAACATAGCTCTGACAAGATACAAGTTTTAAATAAATATTATACAAATATAATACATCTGTATTATATTATAGGCTATACCTTTTTTTATGTATGGGGAAATAGCGATATTTCTATGGATATTTATTTAAATGAAAATGCGAGTTGTAAAAAAATGGACAGTTATGTAAGCCGATGAAAAATAAATGCACACCTATATTTATTTTACATATCTCATAATTTTAAGGGATTTTGCTATTTTTTTATTAACCTGGCGCTTTTGTCTATATCAAAATGCGCAGCCATTAGGTAAATACAGCGCGCTCCCTACCTTTTTATAATATATTTTCAAGTTCCTCCAGGAATATATATGGATATATCACTGAGACGGGAAATTAAATGAAGTTTGAAAGAGTAAAACAGAGATGTTGGGGAAAATAACTATATTACATCTATTCCTTGTGATCTTTAATAGATTATCAATTCTGTACATAATTCGACTATTCTATAAATTACCCGAAATTTCGGCAACATCCTCTGACTATTTATTTACGTTTTAAAGTACACAAAAAAACATGACTTTTCGGAATTCTTTCTCTAATTGATAATACTGTATCAATTTATCTGAATATTGCATAAACAGTCGTCTAAACCCTCCTACCCTCTCCGTGAGACATTCCCTCACTCATGAAGATATGCTTTTTACCAGAGAATCCTGCGGTAGAGATAGGATACTGCCCAAATCAGTATATCTGAGAATTGTTGACACTGGCGTTTTGGCATTTCGCCCGCCACCCTTACATCTCCCTTAGGTTTATGATAATTTCATGAGGCGAGCAAAATCTACATACATATTTAAAATAAATGTTCGATCCAAACCCAGTATTTGGTACATAATACGATCGCATTTAAAATATTTATCCTACCGATCCTTAAGTTCCAATGCTTGCTTAATATTAGGATAGAATGTGTGACACTATCGTGGCACGTCTCACTTGTACAAACCTATAAAAATCCTGTTCTTGGGATTATTTTATACATACAGTATTCCTCATTTGTCGGAGGTGAACTTTGATAAACGAGTGAACATCTTTTCCAGGAAAGCCTTATATAACCGATTTTATTTATTACATCAATTTAAATAACTATTTACACCTTCAAAGCCTTTACAACCAAAAAATCAAATACTTTTTCACGTATAAAAAGATGAACAAATAGGTGAATAAATAGTAAATAATTTCTTTATTAGCATGATACGTTATTACGTCATTGAATAGTGTAAGTAGGATAAATTACTAAATTTGAATATATACCGTGACATTCCTTTATACCGAGATAAGAATTTAAAATTGCCTCGCATTTTAGCAAAGGATTGATATAACTATACTGGCGGTATGTTATTCCTAAAGATGGATAGTTAAAAGTTCCAATAAATCTTTACGTGTAACAGAATTATTAGATCTAATAAGTAATTCCTTTTTTCTTTAATCAAAATTAAAGCAACTAACTGAATGTAAAATCAAATCGTAATAGTGTTTAAATCAAAAATAACGAGCTCGCAGGTAGAACACTGACGTAAGGGGGGGGGGGGGGAATTTTCACATTAAAAACGAAAAAACTAATGACGTATTAAAACAACCACTTAAGTAAATTCTTTTAAAATTGGAAAATATTTTATTTTTTGGCTGCTCTAATGATCCTGGTTCTGTTTTATCTGCAATGTAGGGATATTAGTGCTGTGTATTATAAGGTTAAGAGGAGGTCCATTCGGCAGTAAAATATAGGGGGTTATAATTTCCAGTCGGTAGATATGGGGGTACTGGGGGTAACAAAACTACATAAAGCTATGGAAACCAGCCTTTCTAAATTGGAAATTCCCTTACAACAACGTACTGTACTGTGTTTAGTCAAATCACGTTTTCTTCAATAACACAGTTAAAATTTTTGGTAATAAGGGAGGGCTTAACATTTTTACGTTTTACGTAATATTGGTAAATATGCATCAATTTTAAATCCTTGGATTTTTTTTACCCTTTTTGTTTTTTGGGCCCACAAATTTAAATTTGAAAATTTAAAATACAAAAAAGGGGGTTTGGTTTTCTATTTATTTTCCCCAACGATATTGCCCAATTGATTTTGGAAAGGAACATACCTACCATATTGAGATATTAACTTTGAATTAAATCAGTACAACAAATGCGGCCACTAAAGTGCAAACACAACAACACACAAACGGGGGCACTTTAGGAACTTCTATGGTGGTCCCGGGCTTAAGTTACACCGTGCGGGTAATGCCAATAGTTCTCTTTTACATAATAAACTCTTTAAAAATACAATGTCCAAAAAATATGGGTTGGCTCGGGTTTCCCAATATCTAAACTACGCCATTATATACAAACCTTACAACGTCCTGGTCTATGATAACATTACATGCCATTTAAAGTTTATTTTTTCAGGTTCACTTAAAAAAAAATACATTATGGAGAATCGTTTCAAAATAGAAGTATAAACCAAGAAAAAAGTATGACTATTAAATTGAGATGCCTACGTGGATGGCTCCGGTTGGCTTTAAGTTTTAGGTTTTTGATCATATTAGCAGTGTATTTGTAGTAACACCTAAATCGACATTATGCCTCGGATGTTAAGTTTAGTAAAATTAATGTTCTTATTAATTCTCCGTGCATCCTCGTCGCTTGTGGCGGCAATATGCCTTTGGTGTAGATGGGGCTTACTTAATGTAACGAGTGTATTATAACGAAATCATTTCACCAAAATGCGGGAGTAAATAACTAATGAAGACTAGAAATACTAAATATATAATTTGTACTGTATCTATGAAAACCGTAAATGTTACCCTCCTTGAAACGGGCGTTTAAAAGTAGAATTTTACGAGAACTTCCTTTGCCCGTCGAATCTGGTCTTTACTTAAAGACGATATCATTACTTTTATAGGTCTTTGGGGGAAATGGAAAAGACGAAGAAAGCTGTAAAGTTAAATATACGTAATAAAGCGTGGCGCCCATTAAGCGTCTTGCAGTGTTCTGGCTTTGGCTTTGGGGTATAAATATTTTAATTCATAACCTTACAACGATAAAATTTAGGTTTCAGTTTTCCTTCAACTCTAATTAATATATTTAAGAGGGGGCTCCAGTCAGGACCATTTTGACGTTTCTACCTGCTCCCCCAATTTTGACGTTTCTACCTGCTCCCCCAATTTTGACGTTTCTACCTGCTCCCCCAATAAGTTTTTACTTTAAAAGCCCGACACTCCTAATCGGATTATCCGAGAGCATTGGTCAATGGTTCATTTTAAAGAGCAATAAAAATACCTAACGATTTAAGTGAGTAAAATGTCAATATCACAAATAATAGACGTTCGGTAAAATTCCAAACATATTTAGTACTTGATATTTCTTTACGAGTAAACTATTTGTAGTATCGAAATTCACTGAAATCGCTAGGTATCTTTATGTTGTTTTTTTAATAAACAATAAATCAACGATTTCGGATTATCTGAAGCAGGTAGAAATCGCCGGTGACTGGAGCCCTCTGTTAAACAACTTCTAACTATTCTTCAGTTGGGTTGGGACTGCAATTATATATTTGTCCTGTAACGGCAGTAAAAGTTTTCACATACAACTGATGATGGCCTGGAAAGAGGCCTCACAAAATCAATATTTTTTAAATACAATATTGGTTAATTTAGATTAGGTACTTATAATAATTATAATAACTTTAAATAAATTATTTAAACCGATATACGCGGCCGACATCTTCGCTGGAGATTAAATTAATTTTTCGGTTTAAAACATAAAACATCAAATTAAAAGTATCTCAGGGTTCAATATTCCATACATATTTGGGAGGGAAAATAATTTATATTGGAAAAATAAAACTTACAGGATGTTTAAAAACAGTTTAAAGTGTCTAACGTTGTATAAAAAGAGAACATGAGAGATGTTCAGTGACTAAACCAACTGGTAGGTAAGTCAAAGCTATTAGATAGTATCGGATGAATTATATTTAAGTGTGAAATTATTCGACCATCGGATGAATTATATTTAAGTGTGAAATTATTCGACCGATATACGATATGACTAAAGCAACAACCAGCGTAATCTGAAGACAGCAATATGAGAATCTCCGGGACCGAAGTTGCGAGAATGTCGAACTTGGAGTTTGACCCCAGGCTAGCCAATAATCGCATAGTTCGCTATCTTTCAGTGGCTATACTCGACTCGTGATTGAGATTATAGTTGTACCGTACTCGAGGCTGTATCGATCGCCCTAAGCCGATTGCAGCTAATTGTTAGATATACATGGAAACGCTGTTTGTTGCCATCGCAACCGACATCTTTAATTCAAAAATACTCTGTCTATTTTGTATATTTTAGTAAAATTTGTATGTGAATTTAATTTTGAATCGTTCAACTCTCCGGCTGCAATATTATATAAATAATATTCGTACTCTCGAGTTATCCCGTTAAAAGTGGGCTCCAGTCACGAAACATTTGGCGTTTCTACCTGCTGCCCCCATAAGGTCAATGGTAACTTTCAAAGCCCGTCCCTCAACGGATTATACGATATTATTGATTTAAGGTTGATTTTAAAGAGCAAAACATATCCGTCGATTTCACAATAATAATCGTACGGTAGAATTCGAAAATATTCAGTACCGGTATTTACTATTGTTTGGGTGAACTACTTGCGATATCGTAATTATGGTCATTGAAATCGCTAGGTATTTTTATGTTCTTTAAAACTAACCATAAATCAACGACTTTAGATAATCTGTTGAGGAGGATTGGACTTTAAAATTTACCATCACCCTAATGGGAGAAGCAGGGAGACACCGATGACTGGAGCCCCCTCTTAAGTATAACATAAAAAGTCTGACATATCATTCGGGAAATATGTCAATAGAAAGATAGTCAGAAACATCGAACAGCTGTAAAATATTCAGCACACAGCTAGGCATTTACATTGAACAGGTGTAAAAGATTCCACCCACAGCTAGTCAGTCACAGTGAACGACTGTAAAGATCCCGTACAAAGCTGTTCAGTCACACCGAACAGCTGTAAAAAATTCAGCACACAGCTAGCCAGTTACATTGAACAGGTGTAAAAGATTCCACCCACAGCTAGTCAGTCACAGTGAACGACTATAAAGATCCCGTACAAAGCTGTTCAGTCACACCGAACAGCTGTAAAAAATTCAGCACACAGCTAGCCAGTTACATTGAACAGGTGTAAAAGATTCCACCCACAGCTAGTCAGTCACAGTGAACGACTGTAAAGATCCCGTACAAAGCTGTTCAGTCACACCGAACAGCTGTAAAAAATTCAGCACACAGCTAGCCAGTTACATTGAACAGGTGTAAAAGATTCCACCCACAGCTAGTCAGTCACAGTGAACGACTGTAAAGATCCCGTACAAAGCTGTTCAGTCACACCGAACAGCTGTAAAAAATTCATCACACTGCTAGTCAGTCATCGAACAAGTGAAAGATTCAATACACAGGTAGTCATTGACACCGAACCGCTGTAAAGACTACGGCACCGAGGACCTTCCTAGTACTATATTAAATAAGTTATTGGTTCTGCTTAGAGAAAAAAATTCTGTTGAAACAAAAGTGCAGCCGATGCTCCGAGAGTGGAATTTACCCGAAGAGGCGTAAATAGAATACACACAAAAAAGTGAATTGTTGTTGCAGCCAAATATTTGTTGTCATATTTATTTTGTCGAGGAAACAAAATTTAGATTGTTAGTAACACCACAACCATTCCCTTGTAACAACAAAATGGAATTGTTCAAATATTTTGTCTTCCCAACAAATTATTTTGTCCTGATATTTTTCTAAAGCTAAAATAAAAAATGCCTATTTATGCCAATGGTAATATAATATCATATCTAAAACTTTATTAGTTGTAGTTAAGTCATCGTACCAACCAAACATTTTTTCATTCGACAATATTATTTTTGTTGTGATAAACAACAATGTTGTTGCTATAACCAAATAACTTTCAACAAAATAATTTGTTTATTTCAACAAATATTGTTGCTGTCCGTATTTCAATCAAAATATTTTGTTGTTGCAACGATTTTTTTTTGTTTTTGCAACAAAATGGTTTTTTCTGTGTAGGCCTACCTCGGAATTAGCAAACTACGCTTTGGTGAAACTTACCTTAATGATGTGAAAGGTAAGGAAGTATTGCAGGTGTACTTATGTAAATATGAAATTGGTCCGGTTTGTGCTATTTCGAAACTGAAACTAAAATATCTACATATTTCACCATCACCAGTGACATTTATAGATGTAAGGCTGCTAAAGCTATGCTTAGTAATTATAAAGCCTAAGTGCATTGCATTGGGCGCTGGCGAGTGCGAAGGGAAGTAAAGAATGTCTTTGTATCAGAGAGGACATTCACTACCTTCTTTTGTGTCACAATTGAGAGAGAATTATCAATAAAAGCGTACAGAACAATAATATATCGCAATTTTCTAATAAGGTGTAAAAAAGGGAAATTTACTTATAACTGCAATTGTATTTAAAATTACTACAATTACATCAGTTGTCAGGGCTAATGGTCTAAGCTACTAGCTTCTTACAAACAAAACGTTACATTATTACATTAGAGAATTAAAATATATCTAACCTATTATACTCACACAGGAGAGCAAATGTATAGAACAACCGGTTCGTCAAATCGTACGTACTTTAGGGTCGAATCTTTCCTGGCTTATTCCTCTTTTGTTAGTACTTAAATGAAAATCGTTTACATCTTAAATTCAAAACCTGTTTGGAGGTAAACGTAAAATGCGAACGTTAAAAGTAAATATTACGTTAAAAAAATCATTCCCCAACACATGTGTCTTTAAAAAATCATTCGTCAAATTGTCCCATCTTGTTTATTAAATTTAACGTAATATGAAATATTACCAAGTAAAAATAATGCAAATTACAATAAATTTAAACGGATAGATTTTCCAACTAAAGAACAGTATCTTTATTGACAGCGCTAGTTTTTACGATTGAAATTTAATTGGAGTCAATTCAGGTTAAAGAAACTCCTCACTTGTCAACCAAATATAGTGGCACTAAAATAATTTCCGTTTTGTTGTACAATTCACCGTAAAAAGTTTAATTTGCTCTTCAGCGGAGAAATTGGAGTAAAGCGAGGCACTGGCCTAGGTTGGTCTAAAAAAATATTTTAGAAGGAAACAGAGAATATTATCTGAGACAACACTAAATATGTAATGCTCAAAAGACTGATTTATTCGACGCCGTTTTCACGATGTAAACAATAATTTTTGAAAAACATAATCTGTTTAGATTAAAGCTCTTATTCTCTACATATTCCTTTGAGGGATTGTATAAATTATTGTATGAGTCCGTCCCACGGTCTTCAAAATCCCAGAGTAAGTCTTGTGCGAATATATTTCACAACAAGTTTGTTAATAACAAAATGCGTTCGCGAGTGTCCAATTTGGTCTTTCTAATTCAGCAGTTTCGTTTCACACACGACTGCTGACAATCATTTTGCAAAGGAGATTGTTCGTTTTAACCGTTGAAATAATTTATAGATAAGCAGTAATGTTTCTCACGTAATGCATACACGATCACAACTGAATGCATTTTGGATAAGAATGTGTATTTGAACACCTTCTGATCCTGTTGTTAGCGAATTTCCTACGGAACCATGGAAAAGTGAGCTATTAGCATGACCCGCACGGTGAAACTTAAGCCCAGGACCACCATAGAAGTTCCTAACGTGACTCCCTGAACATACATTTTGGTGGTCGCTAAATATTATATAATATATTTGTGCGTGTGTTTGCAATCAAGTGGTCGGATTTATTGTCCGATTTACTCCAAAATTTGTAGACTTTCGTTTCTACAATCAGTTGGATAAGTTCGTTGGGCAAAACAATCGGAAAACTCAAACCTCCTTGTTTTACGAGATATAAAAATTAAAATTTGTTATTTTTGGGCCCAAATAAAAACCCGGATGTAAAATGAATAGATATTAAATTATACGTAAAAAGAAAAAAATTCAAGCCCTCTCTCATGCTTACAGCACAAAGGTAGGTAGGTAGGTTTGGCCGATTGCATTTGTGGTGGGGCATGGTGGGGGGGGGGCAAGTGAAAGATTCAATACACAGGTAGTCATTGACACCGAACCGCTGTAAAGACTACGGCACCGAGGACCTTCCTAGTACTGTATTAAATAAGTTATTGGTTCTGCTTAGAAAAAAAAAACATAAGCTAAAAAGTATAACATAATACTTCAGGGTAATGTGTTCTTGTGTTCTTGTTGGTATTCACAGTAGAGGGAAATAAATCAGATGGTAGGTTTCGTCCTTTGTATAAAACAGGTTGTAACCTGTTAAAACATCACTCTGGGATTGGTCTAAATAAACCACTCTCCGATTGGTCAAAATTGCATACTCTGTTCTCTAACTGGTCGCCTGAGGGATGAATTTGATTTGAATTTTAAGACTGGGTCTTTGAAGAAGTCTTGCTGTCCATTAGAAAGTATGGACAGTATAAACTCAGAACTGAGAACCAACAGCTGTTCCAGACTTTAAATTAATCCTTGTAATCCAGCCTACAAATAATAAAAGTTAATCAGCAGTTTGTAACAAGTCACTCTCATTTAAAAGCAGAGAATATGGAACTGGAAAAATAAAAGCAAAATTGGGTCACACCATATTTCATATGGCATTCATTCTACCGTATCAATACCAAATGGTACTACCAACAGCAGTACTACTACTAGTAGTAGTGGTCATCGATACATCGATCGCTCTTCTTGTTTCAGTCACAATATGCATTATGGTGTACGTGATGACAGATACTAACAACGCTTGAAATAAAATGCGCATATGTGTTGTGATGCGTCTTATCACAACAGGTTAGGTGTTTCATTTTCTCATTCAACACCAACTACAATTTTAAGTGTAATCTCATTTCATCCGTTGTGATTTAGTCCCCGTTAACTGTTGTACATCCTCACGCGGTTCCTAAGTGTAATGAGTATACACTTTTTGCATTAAACTTAACGGACTTTTATCTTTTTGTTTTATTCATGATGCTGACGTTTCATATGGAATTCGCGAAAAACACACCCTTGCTTCTTCTAGCACTAACACGCTGTAAGTATTAAATCAATCCACATTAGGAAAATATTAATTCGTATTAACCAAGTTCATTGTTGTATACTGTGTGAAATTGATAATTCAAAGGAGTGCAGGATTCGCTCACCCCTTCCTTCTGAGGTAATTTTTCTCTAAAATGATCTCTGATTCCTTTTCGTGAGTTAGAGTAGCCCAGAATTTGAGCAATCTCCCTAGCTTTGAACCAAAGATTATCACTGCTGTCAAACAGTACAGCAACGATCAACCCAGTTCATGGTTCAAATGTTCTCTGAACAGACCTCTAAAGTGGCAGTGTTGCCTGAATAACTTGACTTCGAGCCTTTATCGTATGTTAGTTCGTTAACAACTTAACTTGTACATTGACGCGTCGATCATTCTTCTTATTTAAGTCACAATGTAAATTATTTTACGTGACGACTGGTAATAACAGAGCTTGAAGTAAACTGCATGTGTTAATACGGTAAAACGTAACTTGTTCATTGATGCATCGATCACTCTTCTTGCTTCAGTCTAAATATGCATTATGGTGAACGCGACGGTTGGTACTAACGTTTGAAATAAACTGCACACATGTATTGTGATACGTCTAAACACAACAGGTTAGATGTATCATTCTATCATTCAACATCAATTGAAATTTTATGCGTAATCTCATTTCATCTGTTGTGATTTGAGTCCACGTGAACTATTGTATATCCTCGCCCAGTGTAGTGAGTATTTAGTTTTGCATTCAACTAAACAAACTTTTTATCTTTTTCTTTTCTTCATGATGCTGACGATTCGAAGGGATTTCGCTCTCGAAAAACACGACTCTCGTTCCTTCTAGCTTGACTGCGAACCTTTCCCATATGGTAATTCCTTTAAAACGTAACTTGTTCGTCGACGCATCAATCACTCTTCTTGATTCAGACACAATGCGAATTATGTTTCAAACAAACCTTAAATAAAGCAAAGGAAGAAGGATTTGAAATGTGCTACTTTAGAGAAAATGTTCCCAACGGTATAAGTATTGTAAATAAATCAATCGTTAGTTGCATTGTAACATACGCGTTTAGTAATCAGTCCGTGCTTGTGATATTTGTGCACACCAATAACAATTCCAAGTATCTGGGGTTTGAAGAAATTTGTATGCAGTTAGCTGAAACTTTACGAATAACATTAAGATAGGAAATTTGGATTACGAAAATACATCAGTATCTCGATAATAGGTTACGTTACATTAGATAAAATTAGGTTTATGATGATTACTGATTTCAGCATATAAATAGGACATGAGGATTATGGTGTTATGGTGACTTGCACTAACATCGTTTGAAGTAAACTGCGCACATGTGTTGTGATACGTCTTGTCACAACAGGTAAGATGTATAATTTTCTTTATTCTACACCAATAACAATTTTATGCGTAATCTCATTTCGTCTACTGTGATTTAAGTGCACGTTAACTATTGTACATCATCGCGCGGTTCGTAAGTGTATTGAGTATTTAGTTTTGCATGAAATTTAGTTGTGATAGGTCTTGACATAACATATTAGATGTATAATTTTTTCATTCAACATCAATTACAATTTCATACGTAATCTCATTTTATCTACTGTGATTTTAGCTACGTTAACTGTTGTACAACATCGCGCGGTTAGTAAGTGTAATGATTATTTGGTTTTGCATTCAACTTAACGGATTTTTTCTTTTTTTAGCGAATTTCCCCTGTAGGGAAGAAGCTATTAACGTAGGTCTCATGGTAAGACTTAAGCCCGAGACCATGATAACTTTTCATTTTGAGGTCCCCAGATGCCAAAAACACAATTCGTTCAAACTTGTATATATGTATATATATATATGTATATATGTATATATGATGTCATATATATATATGTGTCCGTAAGCACGATAACTCTCGTAAAAAAGGTCCGATCTTAATGAAATTTGGTACAAATGTGTCAAGCACCATTTATTTGAACGATTTCGAAAACCAGACGAATCGCACAATCCGAAGGGGGGTTTTGGGGTTTTTTGTAAAAATGGGTTTTTGGGGTTTCCACATATAATTTTTATGTAAATCAAATTTTAATTTTTATCATTGAATTCAGCATAACAAAACAAATAATTTGGTATTTTGATCATTGTTCTACGTCAATTGGTTACTGAGATATTGAAAGTGCTAAACACAGTACGTTGTCTAATGTTATTCTTATGGAGAAAAATAAAAATTGTATATCTCGCTTATTTATGAACATAAACTGACAAAATTTGGTATAAGGCTTCATCTGGTTCATGGTTGTTTGCACAAAAAATTTTTTCGCATATGGTTCACGTAGCAGCAAACCTAGGTACTTGGTCCCCACGTTATTCTTATGGAAAATAATTAAAATGTTATATATCACTTATTTATGAATGTATATGGATGAAACTTGGTATTTGACTTCACCAAGATAAGTTCTATTGCTATTTGCATCAAAACCCATTATTTTGTGTTCCTTGTTGCAGCAAACCTGCATAATCATCCCCAATGTTATTCTTATGGAGAATGATTCATATTTTAAATATCGCTTGTTTGTGAATATATTTCTTATGAATCCTGTTAAGTGTTTTAATGTGTTATTTTATATATTCATTGGAAATTCGCTGAGTACGCAGGTTTGCTGCGACGGGGGTATTTGTTTTCTTCATGATGCTGACGCTTCATATGATATATCACTTTCGAAAACACGACTCTCGCCCCTTCTAGCACCAACTGGACTGCGAGCCTTTCTCGTATGTGTTAATTCGTTTAAAACGCAACTTGTTAATTGACGTATCGATCACTCTTCTTGTGTCGTTGTATTGTTCCAGCACAATCACGTCGTTGTGTTACGCTACGATAAGTACAGTTGCGTTTATTAAGACTGTCTCCAGTTAGTATTAATCCTAACACATTAAGTATTTGTTTTGAGTAGATCAGCTTCAAAAATATGTGGTATACGGGAAATTTAAAACTAAGATGGTTAATTTTAAAGAGCTTTATTACAATAAAATGTAAAAACATCGCAGATAAATGAAAACTGAACAAAACTTAATTTTAACTAGAATTTATTTTTTTATGATTCAATATATTTTATTTAGCCTATTTACAAAACTTACAAAACAATAATATAATAAAAATTGTATAAATGTTATATATAATAAACATGTAAAACCTACAATTAAATGTATAAAACAGGTAAGGTATTCTGTTTTCATCATCTTCATCTCCATTTCTTTAGGCATTTTCAAAAGTTTAAATTCTACACACAGACAAGTACAATAGATGAATAGAGTAATATTCGTTTAGATATGAAATGTATTTTTTCAACTGTTACGTAAAAATATGAAATATTTAGCGATTTCAGTGAGCAAAGAATTTTTGTCACAAACCATTACAAATGTCCTTAACTATGAATATTGTAGAATGATATTAACTGCTAACCAAAAATGTTTAATATTTGTTTGTCTTTGAGCCATAAATCAAGGATTAAAGATAATCTGTTTATGCGGTACAGAACTTGAACGTTAACAATGGTCTACAACCATTGAATGGTTAACAATGGCAAACAATGGTAGGTAGCACTGGTAGGTAACAATGGTAGGGGCTTCACGAGGCTGGAATACTAAGAATAATCCAGAGTAAAACCGTCTTTTATAGTTTGAAAGTGACTAAAAATAATGATTTAAAAGTTTTAAGAAATTTATGCAAAACAATAATGAAATCGATTTGATTATGTACAATCCTTAATTGTTAGTTGCAGACTCTACATCTTTAAGCGGATTTAAGACTTTAGATGGAGAGGCATATTCACCAAAAAAACTATGTAGATCAAAGAATGACTGATGGTATGTTAGTTGCTAGCAATGGAGGTGTTTTTGAAACGACGGAGATTGGTAAATACGTTAACATAAAAAAATAATTACTAAAAAGTGGAAGAAATTGCTTACAAATTGCATAAGCCTGCGAGAAAGAATTTTGTTTGAAGGTCTTTTTAAGTATTGGGTATAAAAGAAACTGTACAAATAGATGTAATAGATATGCAGAATTATGCTAGAGAGAATTCTAGGATTAAATATATTTTAACTTTAATAGACACATTTTCGAAAAAGGATTATACCGCTCCTCTAAACAATAAAACCGGATTGGTGGTTGCAAAAGCCATACAGTCAATTCTCCCTAAGAAATTAAAAATATCCAATCTGATAACGGAAAATAATTTTTTAATGTACATTTTACTAAATTAATGGATAGGTTAAATATTAATCACTATCACACATATGCTACAACTAAGGCGGCTATTGTAGAAAGATTCCAGAGAAATTTAAAGAATTGGTTATAAAGAGGGTTTAGTGCAAAGGGGTGTTATAAATGGTTGGATTAACTTCCAAAGTTAATCAGAAAATATAATAATAAAGTACATAAATCAATAGGAATGAAGCCCAACCAAGTGAATGCTAAAAACTCTAAAGATGTAAACGAAATGTTAGCATCTAAAGTAAAAGTTAAAAAACCGAGATACAAATTGGGGGATAGTGTAAGGATTTCCAAGGACAAACACATATTTAGTAAAGGCTATACCCCCAACTGGACAGGGGAGCTTTTTACAATAGCATAAGTTAAGAAAACAAAGCCGGTGAATTATATTTTGAAATATGAGATTGGCAATATAATTAAAGGGGGATTTAATACAGAGGAATTGTTAACGACTCCTCGATTAACGAATATATTAACGAATATAAAGATACGTATTTAGTTGAGAAGGTAATTAGGAGGATATATGATTTATTACATGTCAAATGGCTCGGGTTCCTAAGTAGCCAGAACTCGTGGTTTTCTGCAAAGGATCTATTAAAATGATTTTTTGGTTATTAGAGCAAATCTGAACATTTGTTTATTAATTTACACATTTTGGGTATTAATACACACTAAAGATATAAAAGGGTGGAAAGTGTCGATCCTCCGCCGCCTCCATAAAAATGGTGGATTTAGACTACTATACTTTTAATGTAATAAGGACATGTTGTGATTGATTATGTTTATTATGGTACTTTTGACTATGTAACATGTAATTTAAGCAATAAACAACAGAAATCGTCGTCCAAAATATTTTTCTTCTGACTTGGTTTTTCAATTGGCGGAAAATCGGTGGGTTTTCTCGGCCATTTTTTCAGATGTGGGTTTTGCTGTGAGATTGGGTTTCTGTCCAAATACTGATCATTCGGACTTGGTTTTCAGTTGGCGGGAAATCGATGGGTTTTCACGGCCTTTTTTCCGAATGTGGGTTTTGTGACTTTAAACCATTATATTACCACTACCGACAAGCCATGTTTGCCTTTTGTATAGCTTGAAACTGAAGCTATGTCTATGTATTTAAAATGAATAAATACAATGAAATGAACGCACAAATGTGTATTTAAGTCGAAATATTAGGTTACGTAAACGATTTTTGAGTCGGGCGAATTCATGAGGATTTCAAATTTGTTTAAAGTGATTCGCCGATTCTTTTTGTTTGCAAAGAAGCCATACAAATTGCTACGATGTACCGGGTGTCTACTTAGTCTTTCCCTGATAAGGAAACTGAGTAAAACTGGAATCTATAATATTGGAATAAACTTGTATTTACAATTATAAAAAAGTATGAATAACTTCTTGAGTTACTTGTAGCTACACTAACAATTAATACACCTCAATATGTGCGCCTCAATTGTATTTATTATTGTCAAACTATGCTTGATCTCATCCCGGGTTTTGGACATCAGGACGACCAGTTCGTTTCTTGTCGAGCACACTTCCTGATTCTTTACTTTAAATGCATGATAACACTTTAAATACCTAATTAAACTTGATATTCTCTACACCAGCATGTCTTCCGTATTCGATGTAGGGTTAGGGAAATTTTCTCTTAATGTAACTAAGAAATAGGTTTTATTTATCCAAGGAACACACTGGCTTTTCTTACAAACTCACAATTGTTGATTATAGTAACAACAAGTTTTGCCATTCTCCTATATTTGGGGGATGCCACCTGAAGACACAAAACTTAACTATTTTTCCATCTACATGAGATAAGTTAGTTTTGTAAGGTTTCAATTGGTTCTTTACAGCAAAACCATAAAATTAGGGAAAGACCCATTATACCGCATATGTCTGCATGGATGTATCTTAGAAATAATTTCCTAGTTCGAAACTAATTTAATTGGGCGTTTAAACAAACATTTTTATTTTTTATAAAAACCTGTAGGTTTTATGGGACTATTTATATCTAATATCTAATCTATACTAGCAGTTACCCTACAATTGTATATATATTTTTTATACCGTTATAAACTTAACGATCAATTGTTAACGGTTAAAGTCTACTTGCAACATTTTATTACGATTTAAATCATGTTATAATATTCTACGGAAAACCTGATACTGTTTGTACCTATGATAAGATTAATTAAATATAAAAAATATAGTGCCGGATAAAAACTATACGTGAAGCTGTTTATGGGTCTGAGACCCACTGAGGGCAGACAGTGACAGGATATTGTTATGTGAATATGGACGTTTGCTGTAAATTCATGGAATAAAAATGCTTATTCTTATTTTTCTATATCTGAGCTTGGTATCATCTGTTCAAGTTAGCATAAACCAATTATTTGTGAAATCTTCCATTCTGTGATTTTTTTAAGAAAAACTGCAGTTACAGCAGTAACAAATTTTAAATTTAATAAAATAACACAATTTCCACATTTAAATCTTTCGTACAACTAGTTACTGGCCTATAATTAGCACTGTAAATTTGTACTATACTAGGACTTCTAAGGTAAAAAATTGCTAATGTTATCTTCACCAGGGTATACATTTAACCTTTGCTTTTTCTTGGATTAAATTTTTAAAACTTTCTGCTTCCGGTTGATTTCCTTAAAATAAATTATGTACATCTACGAGATTTTTTACTTAAGCCACAATCTTAGTATTGATGTTACTTATTGATGTATAGTATAATTTACGATAATCCAAGGACCACTGAGGGCAGACAACGACCCCGTAACACCTGTGAAAGATTTGAAGCCTATAACATGTAGAGGGCATGGCGGGGATGCCTTTATAGCTTATCGCGGGCGGAGAAAGGCGCAGGCATTTAATGTCCGCCCGGCGACTACTGGAACGGGTAGTCGCCAGTTAATCTCAGGGAGCTGTGACTGTTGTTTCAGCTGTCTTGAAACAATTTACAGCTTCGGGTCCCGGACTCTGCTCCACCTTACCACCTCATCTCCTGCTGCTTCATTCGGATTGTAACAATTTATTTGTCCGTTCGTTTTGTTTTAAATACGACATTGTGTCTTGATAAAACGTAAAAACATGTTTGTATTACCTGAATATTGTGCATTTAAAACGTCAGGTTTTTACGTTTTATTTTCATCAAATTGGAGTGTTCTTACAATAACATTATTTCATCTTTGTTCTTGGCATGCCAGGTGATGGTGTGTCAGGTACACACGAAATAATTATCCTACTATAGTTCTGGATCGGTATTTTTAACACTAGTATAATATTTACTGTTATAATAACCACCAACTGATGAAACTGTACTGCACACCAAACAAATTATGAAAACGCAGCCTTTATAAAGTATTGGCAAGGATTGACAGACTTGTAGAAATGTAAAGAAACAAATTAATACTGCTCTGTTAGTCTAATGATAGCTCCATCCAGCTAGTAGTGGAAATATTTTTTTGGCACGGGAGATTAAAATTTATTTTGGTACAGCTTTCATTTAATTATCCGAATTATACGAAAATACGATAATCCTAGTTGATACTATGGGAGAGACAAGAGTATTAAATACTTGAGTCAGATCATTGGTATTATACCTATAATTCCTTCCATTATTAAGTACGTTTATAACACCTCCAGGTTCTGTGTGTTGTTTCATGTCTTACATGTGAAGTTG
Source organism: Allygus modestus (assembly GCA_963675035.1). Taxonomy (NCBI): domain Eukaryota; kingdom Metazoa; phylum Arthropoda; class Insecta; order Hemiptera; family Cicadellidae; genus Allygus; species Allygus modestus. Next base: position 34,657,365 of record OY776113.1, on the reverse strand, counting down.
GTGTTTTTAATTTCCTATTCCTGTTGCATTCTTGTGTTATAAAATTCTTAAATAGTAAACTGTTATAGCAATAGCGTTCTAAATTGGTAGCGTTCTAAATTTAGTTCCCATGATGTTTAAAAAGTGATGCGCTTTATTTCCGGGCCTTTCTGTTCAAACATTCTTCACATAGGTACATAAAAAGTGAAACACCACGAGGGGTCTGTCTGCGTGCAAAGGACACCGAGGGATGGAGGGGGCATTAATATCTGACTGTCACCGCCGTTTTGAATGTGAATTTCCCACATTTGTGTCACCCGGTCGCTTTAGTTTATTTTAAAAATTATAAACTTGCTGACTCTTTTATACTTTAAACCACAATCTACTAGTAAAAGGTTTTACTGAAGAAGCTACAAATATGTTTATTAAATTCTACTTCTACACTGTCATTTCTTAACGTTGCATGATGCTGTTTGTTAAGGATTTCAAAAATGCTGTACACAAGGATTCTTCATAATTCATGAAGATTCATGAGGATTCTCTAATATTCTTATTAGATAATCTAATACATAAAGACTATTTTTAAAAAAGGTTTACATTTGATATATCGGTAAAATAAAATATAGAATCTTTTTTTCACTTCTAGATGGGATTTTCAATTACGTCAAGGTGTGCTTTTACAACGGAGTTGTCAACAAAGTTGTCAACCTTTGGTTTTACTTCATTAAGTCAGTGTAAAAAACCTTATACTGACAGTTGTTAGTTTAAAAGGTAAAAAGAGAAAGAACTTTAATATTGTTTTTCATAAACAGAAAGCGAACCGGGTGACACAAAATGTAGGACACTGATATTCAAAACGCCGGCGACAGTCAGATATTAATGTCCCATTATACACTCACAATGTACAAATTTAAGAGGGGGCATTGAAGCTGTATAAGTATAATCATTAACGCTTCAGTGTCTATAGTCAATGGTATAATATTTGAGAAATAGTAGAGGTTTAATTTAAATTGTGTATTAATTAAACCAATCATAAATAGAAAAGTAACGCTATGAACCTACAGAATCGTCGTTCTGAGTTCTAATATTGCAAAAAGTAAAAAGAAGATATCCTGCTTTATGTTTTGAATAGTTTTAGTGATTTCCGGAAAATGCCTCCCTTCTCTACATTAATTACTACTCTTCCGGCCTGCAACCTGTATCGTGTCCCCGCGCTATTGTAGATGTGGTATCAGAAAGTTGATGTGTATTGAATGAAGGAAGTAAATCACAGTGTTGAAGTGCCGTGTGATTATTGTCTCCCAGATAAACTTGTGCAACAGGTTTTTTATGGAAATATTTTTTTAAATTTTTAGAGTAGAATGAATACAGCATAGCATTTTAAAAATACAATTTGTATACTTATTCTACGTGTATAGTATTAAATTGTGTTTACTTAGTTAATCATAGTGAATTTTAAAGAAATGGAACACGTGTCAACACTGTAGAGCCAGACGACAATTGAAAATGAAGACATTAAAAATAAATGCAAAGCTAGCAGGTGGCGGGAAAAATCACGAGGCCGGACGCTTGGCCGGGAAGTGTGGAGGCACCGTCCGATCTAGTACGGACGATCACCCATACGACGGCCGGACCGTAAAACGTATTGTGTGTAGGGGCCTTATTAAACCGTTTCAGGGCTTGGGTCTCCCCCCCTCACCCCCCCACCCCCCCGGCGAGTGAAGGTACAAAGCTCAGTGACTCACAGTTCATCACACCGGTATTGTGTTGTACCGTTAGGCGACGTGCTATCTTGTCCATGCCACTCACTCGTTATGCGTTCCACATTCATTTGGCGGTGCACTACAGTGCTCACCATTTATTTGGCTACACTGTTCCAATATAAACTAGTTGTCTACAGCACGCTTTATGAATTAAATATATGTATAGTGTCCGTTTGCACAGCACTCGTACGGTGGAATAAAAAAACAGAGATCAGAATATTTACTGTCCACCAGACATTCAAACGTAAATGCATTGACAATCGTCATAAATTGAACAATGACAATACAGTATAACAATTACACAAAACGAATTTGCTAAGATAGGGATTTATTTTCCAAAATGGTATGTTTTTTACCTAATTTATAATCCATAGTAAAGCCCTTTAACACCTCTGCAATATTTCCCCCCTGCCCAGAGTTGGAAGAAATAAAAATTAAATTACGAAGAAAATGATCTGCAGAAGTATTTGAAAATAACTTTCTGTTAAATAATCCATTATAATTGCAGGCTCGATGACACTACTGGTTTTAATAGTGTATTACTTATAGTCATAAGATTTTTCAAAAATAATAAAGTACACGTGAAATACTACATCGACGATATTCAACTCGAGGTATGTACAGCATCGTAGTGACTACAAGTATAACATTTACACAAAGAAAATGTCATTTGTCATCTTTACTAGATACAGTAATCTACAAACCCTTTCAATGCTCTCCGTTTATCTTTAATCCGAGTTGATTTTGCGATTATATTTTCCACTATCAACGAGGAATTAGTTTCAAATTAACTAGGAGTTGGAGACAAACATTTACACAAGTTGGCTAACGGCGCAACTTGGATAGTTTCGGTTAACATCACGGCCAGGAAATTGGCGATAACCTCCGCCGACGCATCCGTATCAAACAACCTCCCGCTGCTCATTTTTGGCCCGGTTTTCTATTTTGACACGTTTCCACAACCGTCGATATCTTTATCTTAGGGGTTTCTTTTTACAACTGTGGTGTATGATTCACGCTTTTATTTGGCTAATGCGTGACTTCCCCTGACCCAAAAACGTAATTTTCCCTGACTTTCTTTAAACAAAATACTGTAGTTAATTTTCCCTGACTTGTGACTCGGAATGCCCACTTTTTAGCATTAGGTAATAATAATTGTTGATCGGCCTCCACCTTCCCCCTATCCATCCACACTCTCGTATTTATTTCATTCTTATTTGTTTGTTGTTGTCCAATACGTTTTTTTCCTTGCCATTTATGGTTCACGCCCTCTTCTTTGCACCATGAAAACCGATCTACAAATGTACTATAAGTTTTGATTTTTGCACAGTAGTGCTTTGTGTTTACAGTTATTTAATTTTTAAAAAACATCCCCCTGACTTTTATAAAATGTTATGCGTTTCCCTGACTTTCGGAATTTTTTCAACTTTCCCTGACTATCCATAACCTTTTTCAAATTTCCTGACTTTTCAGAAAGTGTAAGCCATGGTTTGGATTGTTTTGAATTCCTTCTCTTTCTTTACTGATTTACGTTTTAATCACAATATTGGTTTGCTTCTGTGTTATACTATTTATGCGTTATTTATGTATTGAACTATTTTTATCATCACTGTTTTGAAAATAAAAATAGGTAAGAAATCTTATTGAGTTTCATTCATAATTATAGTAATAAATTAATTCATATATATAACCTTGCTCAGTAAATTAAGTAAATTTTCTTTTCAGTTTATTTTTCTATCATTGTTAATATTGTAGGCCTATAACATATGTATACAAAATACATGTGTAAATGTGTATTGAATATATACATCATTTTAGTTAAGGAATTTATTTTTGTAAAGTTTTCAATGCAATGTATATTGTTTAACTGCAATAACGAATTTATTATTATTAGTACTGTCTAATTATTTAAGTGGTTATCTACAGGAATGTAATTAAAGTAGTTTTATGTGGGCATTTTTTAGCTCGTTCGTATTTTTTTGCGTTTTTTTTAAATACAAATGTCAATTTTTAACATGAGAATTTTACTCTCACTAGATACTTTACTCAGCTTGAAAACAAAACCTAAACTGTTATCATACTAAATCCACTAACCGCTCGCAACAACATTTTTAAGGCATTTTTTCTCTAAAGCAGTTTTGAAACAGGAATACAAATACTACTTTCATAAACAGATAATTTTCTCTTATCTGACCACTTTCATCAGATGAGAGAGGTTCCTAAAACAAGGCCTCAGTGCGTGAGGGGGGAGGGTTGGGGTGACTGCTACCAAATTTTAGAATTTTAAAAACCTCTTATGATGGAAGCCCCCTCCTTCCCTTCCGTTCCTAAAATTTAATCAAATTCTGACACCCAAGATTTGTGGTATCTCGGCTCTTGCCTACGAGCAAAGTTCGACCAAAGAGAATAACTGCGAAACAATTCTCACTGTATACAAAATGTTAACATTAAAAAAATGTCACTCTCCTACGCTTTTCAGGAGCGATTCAGATGCAATATCGAGAGTGTGATTTTGCACACTTCAGTTATTCAAAATATTAAATCACGAGGAGCCCTCACGTATCGCTTTTCGGAATTCGCTTTGTTGTTCTTGCGCTCGACATAAATGTTTTCTCTGTATATTTTAATATTTCGTAAGTTATTCTGACAAAAAGACATGTTAATAGTCCCCAGTTTTAACATTTATTAAATAAAAATGTAGCCCGGTGTCTATTTGTAAATTTAAATTTAATGTCGATGTCGGAGGTTTTTTTACTATTTTTTTATCAGAGGAGTTTGAGACATATTAATGATTTGTAATACAAAATACCTTACAATTAAATTGAAAGAAGCTGTCGACTTAAACGAGTATAATTATGTTCGCACGTATTGGTATTACAAAAGACCTTTGTTGTCAAGATGTTATTTTTGGGGTTGAAAACACAACTCAGTCTTTGAAAGGCGTTGGCTGAAAGGTTTTCAAAGTTTCAATGACAATACTGTAACTATAATGCGTTACCCACTCTGCTAACATCTCTCAATACTCACAATATATCACAAGTAATTATTTAAGCTCTCTCAAAATGTAATTGAACTTCAGCGACGACAGGGTTTGCATGGTGACGTCCACATATCACTATAATACTCAAATAATTTTGTAAAATTGGTCCATGTTTTGAGGTTATCTAATATTTTAGACCAGGGGTCTCCAACCTATTTGCCCTAAGGGCCAGATGATAAATCGTTGAAGATCAAGCAGGCCAATAACATCCGGTGGGTTTGGTAGGTATGGAATACCCCCCCCCCCAATGAGTAGGGGTCCTCCCAAGATATTTTGTAAAATTTAGGTGTTAAGAGCCGGCTACCCTGTCGGCCATATTGGTTTTATCGCCCATTAGAATAATGTTTAGTTCAGACCCCAATTTTTCGCTTATCTCGAGATAAAATTTTGATTTTGGTGTCAATTAAAAGATATTCTTATCGCGGGTGATTATTGTGGAAGATATTTTGAAAATGAATTATAATATTTAATAAAAATTGTTTTTATTTTTTTAAGTTTGACCATTTTTTTCTAGTAATCAGTAACACTTATACGAATTTTTACTCGCAAAAATCACTCTTTACTTTATTTTGAGTAGTCAAAATAAAAAATTACCTAAATCAGATTGAAAATGAAATAAAAATGTGGGTCCTAAATAGATATTTAGTTAGCATTGCGCTTATGGAGAATCAATCCAATATGACTGACGGGGGAGCGTGGCCTTAAATGGTGATTTTTAAGGCTATTGTAGCAGTTTTTTCCAAATTTGATGTTTCCTTTAACTTTGTTAAATTAATTTGTTGGTTCATTTTAAGTAATATTGACAGACTGTACTGGACTGAACTAACTGGATACAGCTTTTACTGATTTAAACGTGTTTATCAAGACTAAAAGTGGTACACTTGTCTAATAAAATCGTACTTTCTAATTCAGAAATTTTTGTAACATTGTAAAAAAGGCGTAAAGTTCTGTAACTAGTAATAACTGGCAAAGCTGAGTACTGACCCAGTCCCTTCTCCCCCCTACAAGCAGCCGTGACCTTCACTGCGTACGTAACTGTACATGTTCACATTTATTCTGTCAACAGCCCCCTTATACTAACAAAGAAAATAACTTAAGGGCCCCATACACGATCAAACCTGGTTGGGAAAACGCTTCAAACCAAGTTGGGGGGATGTTGGGACGGACAAATGTTGGGAAGTGGGCTTCGCCATACACGATCCAACCCAGTTGGGAGAACGATTCCCAACCAAGTTGGGAGGATGTTGGGGCGGACATATGTTGGGAAGTGGGCTTCGCCATACACGATCCAACCCAGTTGGGAGAACGATTCCCAACCAAGTTGGGAGGATGTTGGGGTGGACAAATGTTGGGAAGTGGGCTTCGCCATACACAATCCAACCCGGTTGGGAGAACGATTCCCAACCAAGTTGGGAGGATGTTGGGGCGGACATATGTTGGGAAGTGGGCTTCGCCATACACGATCCAACCCAGTTGGGAGAACGATTCCCAACCAAGTTGGGAGGATGTTGGGGCGGACATATGTTGGGAAGTGGGCTTCGCCATACACGATCCAACCCAGTTGGGAGAACGATTACCAACCAAGTTGGGAGGATGTTGGGGTGGACAAATGTTGGGAAGTGGGCTTCGCCATACACGATCCAACCCGGTTGGGAGAACGATTCCCAACCAAGTTGGGAGGATGTTGGGGCGGACATATGTTGGGAAGTGGGCTTCGCCATACACGATCCAACCCAGTTGGGAGAACGATTCCCAACCAAGTTGGGGGGATGTTGGGACGGACAAATGTTGGGAAGTGGGCTTCGCCATACACGATCCAACCCAGTTGGGAGAACGATTCCCAACCAAGTTGGGAGGATGTTGGGGCGGACATATGTTGGGAAGTGGGCTTCGCCATACACGATCCAACCCAGTTGGGAGAACGATTCCCAACCAAGTTGGGAGGATGTTGGGGTGGACAAATGTTGGGAAGTGGGCTTCGCCATACACAATCCAACCCGGTTGGGAGAACGATTCCCAACCAAGTTGGGAGGATGTTGGGGCGGACATATGTTGGGAAGTGGGCTTCGCCATACACGATCCAACCCAGTTGGGAGAACGATTCCCAACCAAGTTGGGAGGATGTTGGGGCGGACATATGTTGGGAAGTGGGCTTCGCCATACACGATCCAACCCAGTTGGGAGAACGATTCCCAACCAAGTTGGGAGGATGTTGGGGTGGACAAATGTTGGGAAGTGGGCTTCGCCATACACGATCCAACCCGGTTGGGAGAACGATTCCCAACCAAGTTGGGAGGATGTTGGGGCGGACATATGTTGGGAAGTGGGCTTCGCCATACACGATCCAACCCAGTTGGGAGAACGATTCCCAACCAAGTTGGGAGGATGTTGGGGTGGACAAATGTTGGGAAGTGGGCTTCGCCATACACGATCCAACCCAGTTGGGAGAACGATTCCCAACCAAGTTGGGAGGATGTTGGGGCGGACAAATGTTGGGAAGTGGGCTTCGCCATACACGATCCAACCCAGTTGGGAGAACGATTCCCAACCAAGTTGGGAGGATGTTGGGGTGGACAAATGTTGGGGAGTGGGCTTCGTCATACACGATCCAACCCAGTTGGGAGAACGATTCCCAACCAAGTTGGGGGGATGTTGGGACGGACAAATGTTGGGAATTGTGCTTCGCCATACACGATCCAACCCAGTTGGGAGAACGATTCCCAACCAAGTTGGGGGGATGTTGGGACGGACAAATGTTGGGAAGTGTGCTTCGCCATACACAATCCAACCCGGTTGGGAGGACGCTTCCCAACCAAGTTGGTAGGATGTTGGGGCGGACAAATGTTGGGAAGTGTACTTCACCATACACGATCCAACCCGGTTGGGATAACGCTTCCCAACCACAGTGACTATAGATTACCTACGACCAAATAAATGGTGTAATGCATGTGTAATATGCAATACTGTTTTTGTTAAAAACGTAAAAGTATAATCAATTACAAAGAAAATAAAGTTGAAATATGTATATTCAAATGTAAATATTATTACTGTACATAAATATTGTGAAACCGTTACTCCAAAAACAAACTAAGTTCTTGTTATGTTTTTAGACAATTGTTATAAACTCTGTATTACAAATACTGCTGGATTTAATAGTTTTTCATCAACAGTTTTGGTTTGGTATTTTTGTTTATAACCTGTGTTTGAGTCATATCTTTAAATTATGTTTGTGTAAATAAATACATAAGATATTCTTTCAACAGATTCGATGTTAATCTAATCACTTACTATTCCCTTAAGGCAACGCTACCCTGTCGGCCATATTGGTTTTACGCCCTTTAGAATAATGTTAAGTTCAGACCCCAATTTTTCGCTTATCTCTTGAGATAAAATTTTGATTTTGGTGTCAATTGAAAGATATTTTTATCGCGGGTTATTATTGTTGAAGATATTCTGAAAATGAATTATAATATTTAATAAAAAATGTATTATTTTTAAGTTTGACAATTTTCTTCTGGTAATCTGTAACACTTATACGAATTTTTACTCGCAAAAATCACTCTTTACTTTATTTTGAGTAGTCAAAAAAATTACCTAAATCAGATTGAAAATGAAATAAAAATGTGGGTCCTAAATAGATGTTTAGTTAGCATTGCACTTATGGAGAATCAATCCAATATGACCGACGGGGGAGCGTGGCCTTAAAACTGAACTGGGTGCGTCGTGCACACGATGGTCCAGATGACCCGTACAACCGGAAATGCTATTTCGTTCCCATTGTGTTACCGAGAAACTATTTTGGGAAGTCTAAAAGTCATGTATTTTTAGTAGAGTACTCAGACTTCACTTTCCGCAATTCAATTACGCTACTAGAATTTTATTCTTCATAATTTATTTTCGTTGACAAATTATATAAACAATTTTTAAAATGTACAAGACAAAACGAGTATTAATAATAACTTGTTTTTTGCATGTTTCCCAGTTGAGATTGCAACTCACTGTCTCACCTCAAATAATACGTTACAATAACTCAAAATAATTAGTAATAATTTCTTTATTAATTATTAAAGTATTAGAGTCGCACACCGATGTCGGGACCAACCCGGTTGGGAACGGCCATACACGATCCAACTTGGTCCGTCCCGACCGCGTTGGGACCAGGTTGGGAGAAGTTTACGGCCGAGACTCCCAACAAATGTTGGGAGAATCTGGTCCGTCCCAACAAGTGTTGGGAACTGTCGTCGCCACACACGATCCAACCGCAGCCCAACCTGGTCGGGCTCCCAACCGGGTTGGATCGTGTATGGGCCCCTTAAGTTTACACACAGGAGGGATCGGTGACAACTGAAATGAGATCTTTACCAGTGGTTGATGGTAGAACTGTGAATGTTAAATACAATTATATAATGAATTTTTATTCAATAAAACTATTGAATACATTTTCAATCATTTATTAAATATTATATATTGGGCTAACCGCGGGCCGTAGGTTGGAGACCCCTGTTTTAGACTCTAATATGAGTAGGGTTTGCTTGCTTGCTTGCTACTCTGCTCTCAAAAACGGCTCCAACTATTTCCTTCAAATGTTGGAGATAACTAATTTTTGGGATTAAAATAAGTTATACACAGGTCTCACCCTCAGGAAAAATCGGATAATGTAAAAAAACTAATATGAGAAGTTAAACAAATTAAGTTTGGGCTTATGGGATTTAAAATCAAAACAAAAGTGTTATAACAGCTAATGAACCAGTTAACTGTCAAAGTGACACTCGTGTAGTTTTTAAGTATTAACATGTGGTTTCCTGAGAACATTGGCGAAAACTATAGAATGAAGATTACATCAAGAATGGTGAAATCCAAATTAATCAAAAAGACAGTGAGTTGTAATATCAACTGGGAACTATGCAAAAAATAAGCAAATCTGCTCGTTAGAAGGGGGACGCGTTGAAAAATTACTCCAAGACATCTAAACAATTCACCGAGCAAAGCTCGGTCTTCCAGGTACTAATCATATAAATCAATCACTTTAACATTTTAAACGAGGTATTTCGCTTATAGTGACTTTTCCCCAAACCAACCAGGGTGTATAAACACGATTTATACTATTTTTATCAATTAAACAATATGACAGTTGTTTGTTGACATTCGATTTCATTTAGCTCGGCCACGGCTGTATGTATGCAAAGCGGCTCATAACAAACACAATATCGCACGGAACCACTACTCTCTGTTACATATTCAACAGTCGCAACCAACATGATTCTACTACATACTCTGGTTCATGAGGATTTCACCCGATACAAGACACCCGGATAACTCCACCCGACTAACTGGCCGATGAATGGCTAGAGCCTATAGTTTTTAGGTATCATTCATTTTCATCGGGTACAATAAACACCACCTGACTCACTGGACGATGGATACTTAAAGCCTAGTTTTTAGGTTCAATTATTTTCATCGGGTATAATAAGTTTACAATTCATTTGGAAAGCGTACGCTAAGGATTTCAGGTTTAAAACCAGTGATCCGCTGCCAGGAGGCTGAACTGGGAGCTTAAACCACATAACAGGTAAAGTATTAATGTAATTTTTTATATATATATGGAGTTTATATATTGTCTTAAATGTAAACAAAAAACTAATTCTAAAGATGTTGAAATAATTAAAAACAAAAATAAGAACAGCAAAATGTTGTATATGCAATTCTAAAAAAGTAAATTTTCAAAAATTGTCTCCTAATAAATGGCAACATATCATTAGATATTTTCATTATTAGAAATCAATTTTAATTAACTAAAGAAGATTGGGATATTATTTCTGAAAAATATTAATTAAATATTGATATGATTAGATTGTTTCAAAATAAATTAAATTGGGGAAAAATAGCCCAATATCAATCATTAAGCATTAATTCTATTGAAGAATTCATAAATTATCAATTAAAAGACTATATCGATCTAATTTGTAAATATCAAGACTTGACTGAACATTTTATTGATGATTATAAACATATTTTGAATTGGGAATTGATCTTGGAATATCAAAAATTATTAGCTTATTTCATAGTAAATCATGCTTCAGGTATTCAAAATTGTAAAGAAAAAATGGAAGTAGACTAAATTTTTGAAATAATCTTGATTATTGATTATCATAAATTTTACTGGTTTAAAAAAAACATTTTTTCCCCTTAATAAATGGCTAAATCATATGAAATTGATAGAGCTGAATATAAAAATTTGTGTACTTTATCTAAATAACATTTAAAAGAACCAAATAAAAAAAACAGAATATAATAACGATTTTGGGGATGGATTTTGTACATCGAAATTTCAATTTTATATTTCTGGTAAATTAACAAAAACTGATGGAAATGCTTATGATGCAAAAGCAAATGTGAAATTAATCGATAATTTTGAACCATTTTTATTTTCAAAAGTTGAAGTTCGAAAACATAATAAGTTAAAACAGTAAACATAAAGATACAAACATAAATATAATAAAAACATAAGATATAAACATAATAAGTTATCGATGAAATCGAATATCCGGGAATTCTATGCACAATTAAAGCCATATTAACTTATTCGAAAATTGTTGCATTAGCTCAAATTTGTAATGGTTTGAATCAGATTTTAACAATAAATTTGGAGCAAATGGTAATTTGTCACATTTCGGATTAGGATTTTTTGAAAATGTAAATATTCCTATATATAAAGGAGGTTTCAACATTTCATTTATAAGATCTGATTATGATGCAATTTATCGATGGAAAACTAAAAAAAAAACTATGGAACATTTGATGAGACAACTTTACCGAGTGAAGGCAAAATAATAACTGATGAATTTTTTATTCTAGTACCGATTATTGAATATAAAACTACAAGTAAAATTCAATTAATTAATGATATAACTAAAAGTGAAAAATATCGTTTCATTTTAATCATTGGCAATGTATTGAACAAAAAACAATAATTGGAAAAACATATAGTTTCGATATAACAAATATTTATAGAAATATATATAATACAACATTTATAATTATCGGTTTTCAAAAAGGAAGATTAAACAATCAGGAAAATGACAGTTCAAAAATTGATAGTATGTTTGTAAAAAATATAAGAATTAAGTTAAATGGGCATTAATATATCCCGATGAATTGATTAATTTAGATATTAATAATGAAAAATTTAGAATTATGTATCACGATTAGGAAAAAGTATTTTATAACAGTAATGAAATGTATTATAATCCAAAAGAATTTATGGATAATCGACCATTATATGTAATTGATACAACAACAAATCCTGTAAATATTTTTGGTTCAAAAAATGACATTATTATAAATATATATTTTGATTATAATTTAACAGCTCATAATAAAACAAATTGTTATGTGGTTGTTGTTTCAGAAAAACTATTGGAGTAGAATGTAATCAAAAATAATATAATGGAAATAAAATAAACATCATACTTTAAATTATAATAGAATTTGATAAAAATATTATTTGAATAAATGATTATAGAAATATTGATTTTTACTGGTTTTAAAAAACATTTTACAAATTGATTTTTCCTTTAAATTTTATGGTTTTTTTATACATTTTACAAATTGATATTTTTCTTTAAAATATACTGATTTTTGTTTAAATTTACTATTTTTTTGAATTTACTGATTTTGTTTAAATTTACTGTCTTGGTTATAATTTACTAGTTTTTAAAACTACTTTGCATATTGAAATTTGTTGTTAAAATTTACTGATTTTTTTTTAATTTACTGATTTTTGTATTTACTACATTTTTTATTTATTTTGCATATTGAATGTTTGTAATTTACTGATTTTTGTTTAAATTCGTTGATTTTTCTTCTAAATTTGATGATTTTTGTTTATAGATAATCAAGTATTATTTTGTTTTATTGCCCGAAAACAGAGATTTTACATTTGTTTTTGTATTCGCCACTTTTTGAGCTAGCAGTGACATGTGATTACCTACTTTTATATATATATATATATATATATATGCCGTGTCCCCTATAGGAACTACTATATATATATATATATGTAAATTTGAACGAATAGTGTTTTTGGCATCTGGGGACATCAAAGCAAAAAGTTATCATGGTCTTGGGCTTAAGTCTTACTATTAGACCTACGGTAATAGCTTCTTCCCTATAGGGGAAATTCACTAATAAGAATAAAGAATTTTTCTCATATTTTCCACGTTTTGTATACTAGCATCAGAACCTCATATTTTACACTTGTGTATATATATTAGTAAGTAGTATTAAGTAATCAATTGGACATCGAAATCATACAAAGCAAAGCCTTTTAAAGTTTGATACAACTTTCTGATTTGGGTTATTTTCCAACCTCAAAAATGTAAATATTTATGATAAAGCTGTTCTATTGCCACCAACTATTAGAATATAAATACAGTTAGTCTTAAGTGATGAGAACCTTAGTCTTAAGTTGTAAGGATGTTAGTATATAGGCCAATAGGTCTAAAGCATTCCTCTCCTCACCCCAAAAGAGCCATCCTTATAAAGTGAATTGTGATGCAAAACCTTGAAACCCAAACAGTGAAAAAGGCTCGATTACTAGATTAATCAGTTAAATGCAATTATTAAAAGCCCTCCCACGATGAGTCACAACTAAACACCGTAATTTAACTCACGGGTTAGCTCATACAATGTACCCCGAGTATAATACTGCAGCTAGATCGATTCGCCCTTTATCTAGCGATTACTAAAATCACCGTTGAAAATTTCCATTAATCTAAAAGTTTCACCGAGTTTAGTAAACACAAACTGGAATCTTACGTTGAAAGCTGCCTCTGTGTAAGCACAAGTTGGCCACTTTGCGCGGCGCGGCGTTCACTTCACACTCGCACGTTCTCAATAATGTATAACCATTAGTGTTAAGCTAAAGTTAGATTCCAGCACAATGAAGGGAGAGCACTTAACTTCGTAAACGAATTTCCTTTTGTAGGCAAGCCACCCGAATCGCTCGTGTCTGAGCGAGACGTCTCGTCGATGTATTTAATATTTACACGCTTCTCTGAGCGGAGGGAAGTGAAGCGGGTCGGTTTACTTGCGTTTGTGGTTTAGCTTACAAACAGTGCCAATTTCGAGAAGTAACAGCGTTTCATAATTCGTTTTATGTCAGGTATAAACTTTAGTTTATGATAATCCCCGCTTGACGGCCACATAAAACTTATAACGAGTGACATAAAACATCGCAACCCCTATACTCGAGTAGCCTCGGGTTATGATTATTCCAAACTTTGGAAACACACAATCTGCTAGTCACAGTGTATAGTCGATGTATCTTTCAAACCGATAGCTTAATATCGTGCAATTATGGCCAAGTGTACGCTAATTCTTCTACGGGGATGGAGGAACTCGATGATAAACCCAGACCAGCGAGAAAAATCATCAAAATTAACCGCCGTATCCAAATTCACCAATGGGAATGCAGAATTCACCAGGGTCGGTCAAGAACATCCAAATTCACCAACCCCGAAACAGGTAGAAAATCCAGGCCGGCAAAACCTCCAAATTCACCTATTTCGGGAATCCGCTTGCTGCCGAACACATAACTAAACTCATTGGTGAAATATGTTTAAGGAGTGCATATATCGTTTAGGTCTCATTCCTTATAGTTTTGGTGGATTTGGATGTCCTGACGGAATGGTTTTTCTACCTGTTTTGGTTTTGGTTGGTGAATTCGGAGGTTTTGCCTGACCCTTCAACCATTGGTGAATTTGGACACAGCCAAATTAACAGTAGATATCTTAGAAGACCTTTGACTTCGAAGTGTAACGTTATGTACACCAGAAACAATTAGAGATCATTATCAGACTCGAAACCAAGAACTTATCCAAAAAATAACGTTTTGTCTGCATATTTCATGTGTAACGTTTTTTCCAGATAACTTAGTGTATATACAAAATATATCTTAGGTATTATTTGATGTCGGTTTAATTTTTCTCATACTATTCGGTGCATCAATACTTAAGCCCTGAAAAAAACGTTTTTCACTTTAATCAAGATGATCACTCAACAAATTTTTAAGTGAGCCAACCTGTTTATAGTACAATGTTAACCTATGGCAAATGAAACATATTTTCTACATGTCATTGGTTAATTGTACATTTTTAACTACTATTCAGTTTAAGAATATTTATTCAGTTCAATAACTAGCTGCTATAGGTTTTAATTTAGAAACAAAATTACAATGTATATTCTGCGTGAACCCTAGACGGTTCATAGACCTGTGTATGTCAGTTTTGAGGTCGACATTGGGTACAACAGAAATAAGTTGTCACGATTATATCCATGGGCGGATTTAGGTCGTTCTTTTTTGGGGGTGCAAACATACTGGAGGGTATGAGGTTTTCAATTTCCATTGTTAACACCTGACATTACAGAACAAATGGCTGAAATAATCCAGAATTATTTGGGATAAATTATTAATGTCTTGTGGGAGTAAAACATCTTTCATTGCACTAAGCCTTTCTTTGATTTGAACAAAATAATAATCCCAAAAATCTGGGGTTGCGGCACACCCCTTCGCACCCCCGTAAATCCGCCCATAAAAATAAATCTCTTTGACCCTCCATTGTGGGTGCGGCCAGACTTCCCTTTAACCGTCCTTGTTTTCCGGGGGACTGGTTTCTTTAAAACATCTGAAACTCGCCTGGATACCCAAATCTACGCCCTCGAAAGGAGCAAGGGAATGTCCTCGCCTGCCCTACTTCACCTGTAGGTGCCTGGGGAGTAAGGACTCTTACCCGAACTACACAA
The DNA here is from genome assembly GCA_963675035.1 of Allygus modestus. Taxonomy (NCBI): domain Eukaryota; kingdom Metazoa; phylum Arthropoda; class Insecta; order Hemiptera; family Cicadellidae; genus Allygus; species Allygus modestus. Next base: position 34,641,780 of record OY776113.1, on the reverse strand, counting down.
TGTTAAACATTATGTTAGTTTGTCCATGATTTTTTTGCATTAATTTTGTTAAAGCTTCGCTTCCAAACTGTTAAGTCTTATCACGCTATGCAAAACCGCGACCTGGGGGAAGGACCCCCTAATAGACAATGGAAGCCAGATGGGTTAGAGGGCTCCCTGGGAGGGAAGGTCCTGGGCCCAACAGGCCCTCGGGTTGCCAGCTCTGAGCCCTGGTGCTGGATAGGTTCTGGGTGACTTGCGGCTTGTTTGATGAAATTTGCAATCTCGCTGTCCCATCCCTGCATATCCCTTCCCTCCGGTATCTGGACCAATATCCCAAAGGGAGACATGCCTACCTAGTGCTAGGTCCTCCCAATCCCTCACATTCAACATTCAACATATAATTTATACATCCCGCCAGATTGTTGAGACTTTTATTAAAACTTTGTGAAAATCTATCAGTATATTTATTTGTGAAAATCTATCAGTATATTTATATATAGTTTACAAACAAAGTTTTAGTGCTATTTTCGTTTATTTTTATATATTTGGTATAACAGTTCAAATAACTCTCACGGTTTAAATCCGCTAATTTAAAAAAGTGATTGTATTGCAAAGTGAAATGTTCTGATCGAGAAAATAGTACACAATAAGCAATAGAAGAATGTACCTATGAAGAGCGAATCGGAGAAATGATTTCAGCGCTTAAGTTATTCAGAGCGCCCGCGGAACTGCTCCCTAAGCCGGTAAAGTGGAAATTAAATTATAAAGAACAAGACAAAGTTTCGAATGCAAAAATAACATTATTAGCCGTGTTCAAAATTATTGCACCAGATCTCAGCGCATAAATAATTCATGACATCCATATTTAAATAAGGAGAACCACCGAGAATAATTTAATGTTTACAAAGTTCAACTCGGGCCCACTGGAACGAGTGTAAACTTATTAAACACTCTCGTTCGTAGTAATGTAAAACCGCTTGTTCTTGTGACCTTCCATCAACGATGCGTTACTTTAATTTTAGCAATACAATTAGAAGCCCAAAAAATATTCGATCTATGCATCTTGCGAGCCAACCAATTAGTGTCTGGTACTTGGTAAGGAGTCGCGGGTTCTAATATAGTGAAAGATTTTACCTGAATGTAAGTTTTTACCTAAGAACCGATGCGAATGTAAAAAATCTACTTCCGATTAGCAGACCAGTTGTTACTATGGGTATATCTTCCAGAGAAAAACAGATGTGATTCTCCAAATAAGATTTTTCATCAATAATGAACGGGAAGTGTTAATTTAATTTACACAATCACAAAGGAATACGCATTACTTCGCTTTGAATCGGAAAGCGTTTCTCTACACAGAGAAGTGTGTTGTTTTAAATTATAATTTAATTAGCATTTAATCTACTTGTGACCAATTTAACTTGTTTACCACTCAAATGGGTTTGCGCGAAAATGTTATAATTACTAAAACAATAAAAGGGTTTTCAGGCTCGCTTACTGACTTGGTGATATAAAAAACAACTACTTAAAAAAATAAACAAAATAATTTATGTATTTCGTTTAAGTTTAATGAATCATAAGTTGGAAACCCCAGTTATTCGTTAAGAATTTGGGCAGCTTAGTTATTGAAAATAATGTGCAATTACACTCTATCAAATATGAACCCACGGAAATTGTATACTTCAAGTCAAATAACAAACTTGTCATCAACCCTCACCCAAAAAACATGAATAAATAAATCAACAGCCGGTTTTGTTTTCAAAGCCTGTTACGATCACATAAACGATTTAAAGGGAAAGCGGTCCAAACCCCTCTTGTGTGAACACTTCAGGAATCGAACCCGTGACCTCTTGAACCGAAGTCCAAGACACTAACCGTTAGGCTAGCGAATACTTTGTTTTATGAATTCCTGCATAACTTAGTCGAGTTCAAAGATTACTGAAACCGAAATGTGAACAAAAATCTACCGTTACATTTACCTACAGTATGAACCCGATTGACTGTTTTGTTGTCGTAATTAAATCTTTTAGAAATAACTTAAGTGTTTGTAATTCAAATTACCGGGGAACACAGACTGATAAACAATAGACCCGCGATTAAATAAACCGGCAGCACCCCGTGCCCGCCGCCGCGCCGGTTCTTCAATTATATTATTTCTCCCGCTCTCCTAGCGATATTTTCCTGCTTTCCCGCTATCTCGGACTCCTACATTACCCAAATTATATCATATTTCAAATTAACTTTTAATTCTAGACAAAACATTCTTAAGCTAATGAAAATATGGGAAAAGTGAAATCGGATCGAAGAAAAGCGGGAGGGAACTTTATTTTTAACGGTTAAAAACCTGTGTCTGGAAAAAAGTATGTTACTCGTATTTGCAAAATATTCATGACATATGAGAGTGGGCTCCAGTCACGGAACGTTTGGGGTTTCTACTGCTTCAGCCATAAGGTCCGTTAACTTTCAGAGTCCGTCCCTCCTCAAAGGATTGTCTCTGATGTCGTTAATCCATGGCGAAACTATTTGTTATATAGACATTCTGCTCACTGAAATCGCTAGGTATTTTTGGTTGAATAAAATGAGTCATAAATCAACAATTTTGGATGATATATTGAGGAGGGTCAGGATTTTAAAGTTAACCTTGGTCTTATGGGAGAAGCAGAGGACAGGAGCCCCATTTTTAATGCATAATCGATAGTAACTCAACGTTAACAATTTTTCTGTTGACTTTTGATTTTTAAACTTAACCCTAAAACTGTAGCAAAACAAAGAAATTCAGTTGAGATTCAGTCTAAATATTTAGCGTGGAGTGTTTGGAGGTCGTAGTGGAATTAGTTTGAGCCAGCCAATGAGTTTATGTATCGAGTAAATGGGGGAGATAAGCGGCGCAGAAACAGCATGCAAAATGCGCGAGCCGTGCGGCCGCATAACGAACTAGTGGAAAGATATTCCGTAGAAAGAACAATGTTTAACAGTCGACATTTTGAATATTGTTGTTACTATTTGATTAAACTAACTCACTCAAACATTTACGCTTCGCATTGTTGTCGAAAACAAAATATAAACGTAAATAATGGAATTTCTCTTGCTGAAAAGTCTATAGGTTTTTCCACCTGCTGAGATCATTTTAGGACATCTCGTGTCCAGTTTGGATCTCCGATTCCTTACTTTTTTTCCGATCTAGTTGTTTGTCGCAGCATCAACCTGATCGACTGACATTATTGGGAAATCCCGCAGGAAATTTGTTTATGCGGGTAGAAAAAACTGATAGTTTAAATGTTATAATCTGATATATCATTATTACCAGGAGACATGTAGACCAAAAAAAACAGTCTAACTGTCACAGAACAATATTGTATATGCGGCGTCTTGATAAATGTCACACTGCGTTAGGCTTAGTTAAAATTTAAAAAAATACTCCATTAAGTTTAATTATAATTAAAACACTCGAAACAAGTTGTACCTACATGTAACGTACTGTACTTTAAACCTCACCAAAATCGACTTTAATTTTCCTGACAAAAACTGGTGTAGCGTACCGTGTGCAATTTTGTTTAATAATTATAAAGTAAATATTTATTTATAAGAGTCGGTAAATATTCTACTTGGAGGAGAGAGACTGAGCAAATGGAAGTTGCACAATATAATTTGTGTAAGATACTTTATATTGTCGTACTCTACAACACTTCCGGGCGTTTACGTAAAGCCGATCATATTACCTGGCAACGGGATCTCGCAATACAAACTGACCTAGACAAAACCCAACGGACTGCGCTGAGTTCTGTGAAAAGAACTGCAGTTGTTCGAGGAACTAACAGGGTCGGCGAGAGAGGAGGCATGGGGGAGGAGAGAGGAGAATAAATATCAGCAGAAAGCACGACCGGAGAGGAACAGAGGACGAGAGAGAGAGGAGAACCGGTAACCAGTTTGAGATGACCTTCACAGCTCCCAGGCTCGGCAATAGGACGGCGAGCGGGCGTCGCGTCGGGACAGCCCCTAGTGCAACACTTATCACCAGCACTCTCGCTCTTATTATGCTCGCGAATACGGCCGAACATTCGCAGTTTGGTGGTATCAACATCGATACAACTTCGTAGAACCTCCCATGCTCGCTAGTGCAGCTTCGAATGATCGGGTGAACGTGAGAATGAAACTAGATTGACTAGATCCATATGAAGAGTGATTATCACGAACAGTATGGAGCTTCCTTAACATTCGTGGAAGCGGCACTCGACAAACATTCGCTTTCTTCGATGCGGTCAACATGCTACTCCTATAGGGCGGACTCTTTCAAACCCGCGACTGTCGGGCATATTCGCGAGTAATGTGGGACCGGCCTAACACGGATTCTGTAGGTTCTTGAACAATACAGAAACAGACAAATGAAGAGGCTACAACAGAAACAGGCTAACTATCTAACTGGGTTTTCACATTGAAATCATATTTTTCGTCATACTGCTTCAAAGACAGCTGTTTTCAACACATGCGTTGGGATGACAGAGTTGTTATTTTTACTCCTTTGATTAACAGCTGATGACCTCGACCGAAGAGTATCATTTTGATGATACTTTTCGATCGAGGTCATCAGCTGTTAATATGAATTATTCAACTTGTTTGTCAAAAATGCAAACTTGTGTAACAGCTGTTTGTTTAGAGTAGCAAGATCAAATGGATCAAGATGGAAGCAAACTTGTAATGGTAAAAAGGAAACAAAATTTAGAGTTTGTGAAATTTATATCTTAATATTGTTTACAGTACGACAAAAGATATAGTTCATCACTATAGGACCAAGAGTGGTTTTTCAATCCTTGCTCATTTTCCAGCCTCCGCCCGAGCTCGTATGGGAAAACTTCACTTTTGGTCCTAGTGATGAAATATACAAGTGTAAAATTGATTCACCAGCAAACATACCTGAAAAAGTGGCAATATCATGTCGCCCTGTAGAAAAATGTAACACTCACGATTATAATCGGGATTATTCTGCACGAATCCAGCACGGAAAGCATGTGAGTAAAGACGATACGAATTCTCCGACATCCAAACCTTTGATGTATACGAGGGAAAAATGTCAACAATTACTTCACAAGGGAAACAAACGCTTTATTGAGCTGTTTCACATTTGTGTTTCGACAAGTTAGTGAGGAATTTATCCATGCGATTCGATTAATTTTGTACGCGCAAGCTACTTGTCAGGCGAAAATGTATTCTAAGCAGTCGAATAATATAATTAAGTCGTAAACACAAAATGAAAGATTATTCGTTGATGATAACGGGAAGAAAATGTATATATTATATTATTTATAAATCATACTTAATACGTGATTTTTATTTTGCATTTATTCAAAATTACGGTAATGGATAAATTAACCATAATACCTCCCAATCGATTCCGGTTCAACATTATAGACTATTTTCATTTGTTGTAATGTAATAGACCCGAATTACCCTTACTGATGGACAATATTTTTGTAATACTGTACTGTATAAATATTTCGTTCATACATACATAATGTTATGAGGATTTAAAACTTTCATTACATTAATAAGTATTTAAATTTATTATTGATTTATTTGGTATTTGCCTATCGTTTCTCGTGTTTACACACTAGAAGTGATTGGTAAACTCAAAATAAATTAATAATAAATCCAAATCCGTCGGTTTTATGAGTTTAAAAGTTGTATTAAAAATATAACAAAATATGTATTTGAATAAACAAAGCATATACCAAGTATACAAAGTAAAATTATTTGTCCTCAGTTTTTATGCAAAATTTAAGCTCTAAATAATTAAATTAATATTCAAATACATTAATTATAGTAAATAATACATTTTAGAAGCAGAAAAATTATAAAATATACTTACAAACAGAACTGATAAGAGTTGTCAATTACCTAAAACAAAAATACTGAGTAAAACAGAGGCATTTGCAAGAGCACTAAAAGGCTTAAACGTCTCGACAATTGTTCTGGAAGCAAATAAGAATGTAGTTTTGCAATTGCTTGAACTGTTCCCAATTAGTGCATGACGACATCGCAAATAATAACGAAGCAGTTGTAGAACCATCTGAGAAATAAAAGACGTTCTTGACGACTTCGTCTCTAGTAAAATTAATTTTCTTATTCGATGTTATGTTGCTTGTAATTGCAATACATTCTGACAAATTAAATAATAGTAACTGCTAAATCAGATGATTAATTTTAAAAAATATGAAGAATTACTGGGTATTTCACAGAAACTCGTCAGTCAAACACATAATAATACATTGATAATTATAGTCAGAAATAGATTAAAACTTCATAACATTTCTTGTTCTTCTCAACATATGGTTTGCATCTATGAATATTATTTTTTATGGAATGAGTCGAACCTTTACTTTTACAATTCATGATATCTAGTTAAATAACATAAAAAGTGAAGAATTATTTGCTATAACTTTTGTAATTGTAAGGTGTGACGTAGACACATTAGGACGTTTTACAAAATCGTATAAATAATATCGTTAGTTAATTATACTATCGGTAATAATATACTACATATAAAATCGCACGTATGAAAACAATAACGCACAAATAAACTTCACGAATATAAACGAACTCTAATCAAAGAGAATAAAATTGTTATCATACGACTGAAACACCTGTTTCAGTGAAAAGAATAAACCAACCAGGTGAACGGAATACAGGAGGGATGAGGAAACAATACATGATCAGGTGAACGGAATACAGGAGGGGTGAGGGAACAATACATGATCAGGTGAACGGAATACAGGAGGGGTGAGGGAACAATACATGATCAGGTGAGCGGAATACAGGAGGGGTGAGGGAGCAATACATGATCAGGTGAACGGAATACAGGAGGGGTGAGGGAACAATACATGATCAGGTGAGCGGAATACAGGAGGGGTGAGGGAGCAATACATGATCAGGTGAACGGAATACAGGAGGGGTGAGGGAACAATACATGATCAGGTGAACGGAATACAGGAGGGGTGAGGGAACAATACATGATCAGGTGAACGGAATACAGGAGGGGTGAGGGAGCAATACATGATCAGGTGAACGGAATACAGGAGGGGTGAGGGAACAATACATGATCAGGTGAACGGAATACAGGAGGGGTGAGGGAACAATACATGATCAGATGAACGGAATACAGGAGGGGTGAGGGAGCAATACATGATCAGGTGAACGGAATACAGGAGGGGTGAGGGAACAATACATGATCAGGTGAACGGAATACAGGAGGGGTGAGGGAGCAATACATGATCAGGTGAACGGAATACAGGAGGGGTGAGGGAGCAATACGTGATCAGGTGAACGGAATACAGGAGGGGTGAGGGAGCAATACAATATCAGGTGAACGGAATACAGGAGGGGTGAGGGAGCAATACGTGATCAGGTGAACGGAATACAGGAGGGGTGAGGGAACAATACATGATCAGGTGAACGGAATACAGGAGGGGTGAGGGAACAATACATGATCAGGTGAACGGAATACAGGAGGGGTGAGGGAACAATACATGATCAGGTGAACGGAATACAGGAGAGGTGAGGGAGCAATACATGATCAGGTTAATGGGAGCGTTCGCCAAAAATAAACTATAATATTGTATAGTTTAGTTAACAACAAAAGTTTAAACCTGATTTTAAAATACAATTACTTTAAGGGAACGTTAAAAACCAATATGAATCAACGTTCAAAGTCGAAACGATAAAATAATTAACTGTCATAAGTTGTATTGATATTAATTCCCTGTTACTTTTTTCATACAAGGCTATTTAAAGGGTTCTATACTAAGTTTGGTTTTTCAGTAGAGGAAGATCTCTAGTACAGAGATCGTTCTCACCTCAGAGGCCTCTCCATTTCAGTTTCCAAATGCATCTACAGCTTAAGAGGGGGCTGCAGTCTTCTGTTTCTACGCTTCCCCCATTAGGCTAATCCGAGTTAAAAATACCCCCGTACTCAGCGAATTTCCAATGTATGTATATTTTTCTCACTACCACATAAAGCCACTCACCAAGTTTAATAAAAATACACGAATAAATAAGTGATACATAGAATTTTATTTATTCTCCATAAGAATAACATTGAAAGCTGAGTACGCAGGTTTGCTGCAACAAGGAACACAAAATATTAGTTTTTATGCAATTATCAATATAACTTAACCAGTCGAAGCTGCAAACCAAGTTTTATTAATTTATGTTCATAATTAAGGGAGACATTACATTTTATTTACTGTCCATAAGAATTACATGGGGCTGAGTATGCATGTTTGCTGCTGCGGGGAAAATCGGCAAAATGTTTGTGTGCAAATATCGATATATCAATACTACGTGAAGCCACATACCAAGTTTCATCAATATAGCCTACATTCATAAATAATGGAGATATCAAATTTTATTTATCCTCCATAAGCCTACATTGGACAACGTACTGTGTTTAGCACTTTGAAAGTGTTTTAAAAATAGAAGCGGGGAAAATGCAAAAAACTGATTTTTGGAAAATTGTAAACCCCCATAAAACCCCCTTCCCATGGCCTGATTTGTCTGGTTTTCGAAATTAAAGTCATGAATGTCACTTTACACATTTGAGCCAAATGTCATCGAAATCAGACGATTTTTACTCAAGTTATCGTGTTAACGGACACATAGGGGTGGGTGGGTGGGTGGGTGGGTGGGTGGGTGGGTGGGTGGGTGGGTGGGTGGGTGGGTGTGTGTGTGTGTGTGTGTGTGTGTGTGTGTGTGTGTGTGTGTGTGTGTGTGTGTGTGTGTGTGTGTGTGTGTGTGTGTGTGTGTGTGTGTGTGTGTGTGTGTGTGTGTATATATATATATATGTACATAAATTTGAACGAATAGTTTTTTTTGACATCTGGGTATCTCAAAATAAAAATTTATAATGGTCTCGGGCTTAGCTCTTACCATGCCACCTACGGTAATAGCTTCTTTCCTATAGGGGAAATTCGCTAAAACCCAAGCGATTACAGTGAACAGACTCTATCACAAATAATAATTGTTCCAAAACAGACAATATTTGCGACTTTGATTGGTTAACTATTTGTGATATAAACATTCTGCTCCATCTAGGTATTTTTTTCTGTATAAAATGATCCATAAATATAAAAAACCGGATGATCCTTTGAGGAATGGCGGACTTTGAAATTTAACATTTGTTTTATGGGGGAAGCAAACTGGAGCAGCCTTTTAAGCTGTAGGTTCCGAACCTGGGGTTCCGGTATTATCTCCTAGATAAGTGTGAATATATTCAATGCTAACAGCCACTGATGATCGGTGAGAATCGACCCGGTATTTGTCTGACAATAATCATGTGTTCTAATTACTACACCAGGCTGCTCCTAACATTACGATCAGCCATAGATTACGATATAAAACCATTGTTATATGTGACAAAAGGGATAAATCCCAGTTTTGAGGAGTGGGTACTGAACAATTGTGTTTATTACGATTTCAATTATCTCATTAGCCCTGTAGGCGGGAGGCGCGGTGCGCCCACGCCCGTGCTGGAATGCGGTGACACATGTCCTAGTCTGGCCCTAGACCCTAGATCCTAGACCTGCCCGAACCGGTTACTGACGACACTAGACCGACATTATTTCCACTTTAATCTTCGGTTCCTATTGTCAGCATCCGACGAGATGACATTATGAGAGGGTCCAGTGCTGTGCGTCTATCTGTTTCTCCCGTAAGATCAATGATAACTTGACTGACTCGGTACCTTTGGCTGTGGAAATAAAAAATTGTTTAAGAGGGGGCTCCAGTCACGAAAATGTTAGCGTTTCTACCTGGTTCCCACTTTTAAAGTCCGTCCTTCCTCTACGGATTATCCGACATCGTTGATTTATGGCTAATTTTGAAGATTAAATAAGAACTGCGATATCAGTGAGAAAAATGTCGGTATCACTTTGTCGAGTTCATCCATAACAACCAAATCGAAAGTATGGAATATATTTTTAAGTTTTTTGAACGATTATTGTTTTTGGTATCAAAACTTCTCACACCGAAATCGCTAGGTATTTGTTTCTCTTTAAAATGAGCCATAGATCAACAAATTCGGGTAATGCGTTGAGGAGGGACGGGCCTTGAAAGTTAACATTGGCCTTATGGGGGAAGCAGGTGGAAACGCGAAAAGTTTCGTGACTGGAGCCCACTTGAATTTCAATAAGAGTAAAATGTTACAATAGTTACAAATACGCATATAATAGTAATATAGACATGGATAGACATCATGGCAATAGCTATGTTTACGTCGCATCTCTAACATTACCGCAGTGGTCGTGTCAGATCATTCACAAACAGACAAAACATGAACGAGTTACATACACGATTTTATACGACAGCAGAAGTCAACATTTCATTATCCATGGACATATCTGTAGTTCCTTGCCCTGGAAAATAGTCACCATTGTCAGACACTCAGGTCCAGTGAAACATTGGAACATTGAACACGAGTTAAGTCATCAGTTTAAAAGGGGTTCCCAAAAAACTCGCCTTATCTTTATCACACTATCACCAAATGGTCGCTCGGAGTTAACTTCGAGGCAGGTATCAAGAGTTTTGGGGGACGAGAAATTTGTCATTTAATTAAGAAAAAAAAAACACACACACACACAGTAGGATTTGACAAATAAAATCATCCTTTTGAAAGCCTCATCTTTGTACAGAGCCTATTCCAAAATACATACTTACTTGTGTTAAATTGCAAATATTTTCATAGCAACATCAGCGGTATTTCAAAAGCGTCTAAACAAAAACAATTATAATTAAAAAAACTATGAAATAATGTAAAACTGTTCCCAAACTAGGCCTATACTAATTTGGTACGGACGTTTGCAGTGATGATGTCTAAATATATAAAAAAACACGGGAAGATAAAACCAAGTAATACCTTTGAGACCGAACTGTAAATCCGCAGAAAATGTTATAAATTCATTTAAAATAAGCTACGTTATTTTTTATAATTTGGATAGTATCGAACTGAACAATTTCCTGACATTACTAATAATTATAATTACAATTCAAGTGCATAAACCTAAAGCATTACGTAATGATGTCTACATAATCGGGGGTTTAACAGCTATACTATGTAAAAACGGCTAAGCCCTCTCCATATAATTAGCAAGGCCCAACGTTCGTACAAATTAAATGGCTTAGTCCCAATTTATTGTTGAAGTTTATCGTTTTAACATTTACGACCCATCGATTTGCCAATCCTCTTGGTTAGAGATAATAGTTTGAAAAGGGGTTGTTTATTTAGAAAGAAGTACCTGACAAAATCATCATTTGCTATAGCGATACTAAATAAGCAGTATACAAGTAAGAAAATTGATAAAATTCAGGATTCGAAATAAAAAGATAAGCGTAACAAACTGCAATCCATAAAATACTTTTAATGCTTTGTTGAATGTATGTTAAATAAATCTGATACACAAGAAGTAGATGAGAGGGAAAACTGGACATTAACAATAACAATTCGTATTTTATAAATTTATATACTTAATTCTTTTTATTGAATACGTAATTTAATAAATGCCTTCCTACCTTCCTACCATTTAAAATATCCCAATATTAAAATTATTTATCAATTTGGCTTTTCCGTTTTTCAGAGAAAGGTCGCTTCGTTTAATTGTTTCAACAGTTCTCGAAGTGAAAGTTCGGCATAAAGCGATTTATAACGCTAATAATTGCAATTTCCCTCCAAGCCGTTTGAAAGGAAGGGTCTAATTAGCGACAAGTTTATTTGTTTGAATTTATTTTGAAAACGAAACCGAAATTCAACTGATCGCTTTCTTTCGCTACCACTTTAAAAAGTCGAATATTAATTATTCTTACCGTCTAAAAACACTTTTAAGATATTTTTAAGACTGAAACTGTACTCATATACGAGACGATAAATACACGCATATAATATAACGATACAAAGCAATATATTCAATTTAGATGCACATATTATCAGGCTCAATGGGAGAATCTCGGCCAGCACTTATTAGTGAATTCCCTATGGAAAAGTGAACTATTAGCATGACCCGCACGGAGAAACTTAAGCCCGGGACCACCATAGAAGTTCCTAACGTGATCACGTTTTGGGGTATCACTAAAAACTTTATATATATATTATGTGTGTGTTCGCACTCTAGCGGTCGCAATTTTTGTCCTATTTACTTGAAATTTGGTAGGAACCTTCCCTTCAGTAAACAGTTGGACAAGTTCGTTGGGCAAAACAATCGGACATTTCTAACCCCCATTTTTTAGGATTTTAATTTTTCAAGTTTTGGGTTTTTGGGCCCAAAAAGGGTCAGAAAAGCCCCGAATGTAACCAATATTGTATATTAAACTATTGTTCGTAAAATGCCAACAAATTTTAAGCCCTCCATCATTCCAGCACAAGTATGTACCGAGTTTTCAAAGAATGTTAATTTTCTAAACACAGTACGTTGTCTTATGGGGATTTCACACTGGAAAAGGTTGTTTTTTATATCCTGATGTGGTTTTATCACCTCCAATACCCCTATACCAACTTGTTATCCTGACTATATCTCCTCCTAACCATATAATGTACAACATTGCCATCCTAATAGTCAATTTAAATATAGGTAACTATGAGTATCATAAGAGCCAAAAATAGCATTTTTGAATTTTCCAAAAAAATGTTGCCAGTGTTGTTTAAAACCATTTATTATATTTGTTTAAAGGTTTTAATGTGGAAATTCACTTTCCTTACGTCAGCGTGCAGCGTGCGATCTCGTTTTTATGTAAGTTTGTCTATGTTTCAACTCGGTCCACCTTTTGCTCTAGTGATAAAGTACAATAAAACTGTTATTTACACAGACTTACAACGTACACACAATGTAAAACCGCGAATATGTTTTTAATAACCTTCCGCCAAACAACAAGTGAAGTTTATTCTCTTCGATAGATAAACAACTTTTACAGTTGAAACTGATAAACGAAATTTATTCAATTATAAAATCTACTTACCGTCTAAATCGGTTCGTGGGTTTATTTTTTTAAGTTATCAAACGTTTAAATGCATAGTGAGTGGCCTTATCATAAAACAAACCGTGTGATAGGCCGATGTAAAATCTCGGATGAAGTATAAATGGATAGCGCTCTCAATGGACGAAAACCGTGTCGGTCGCCGAGGCCGTTGGGTGGCAAAAAGACCCGAGCCGGCCGCCGCACCGTCTTACATTACCTTCACTTATGACTCACTGTTACCGTCTACTAACCCTCTAATCGATTAAAAGTTATATAAAAGGAAAGATTAACTTCTACAGAATCTAACGGTATAAATATTATTGCTGAAGTTCAATGAGAACATTATTTTTTTCTTTAAATTACATTATACTTCACGCGGCGTGACATTACTTTAATTATGACTCGACGTGAGCGACTGTTAATATTTAAATCGGTTAAAACTTACTCTAACGGAAAGACAAAGCTCTGAAACATTGAATTACGGTTATTTTGGTTTATGAAATAAAATCAAAACTATATGTTTTATCTTTAAAATGTTGGAATTTGTGCTGCAACCACAGCCGCAACGTTACATCTATTGGGAATAGCTGAGGCCAGCTGCTAACACTACGGGTGATTAAAACCTTTTAAAATAGACGGTAAAAATTCCAACATTTATATCAGTCTTTTTCATTGTTCAAATTCCCGCTGACAGTTTTTACCTGACCAACAAATAAAATATTTCCTCGCTTACTACTTTTTTAACCTCATTCTCGATCGGGACTAAACATATTACGTGTTTAACTAATTACAGTATTACAAATATTTATGTTACTTCTTAAAAATTGTAATGCATGCTGTTTGATTCACCGTTTCAAGTTGTAAAATTCAATGTAAATTTAAAATTATTATTTAAGGTTTTTGTGGGTTGGATGTCAGTTTGAGCGAAGCGCTGTTCGGTCGTCTGACATTGGCGTATCGCGGATATAGACTCTATTGCCACCCAGCGGGGTTTACGACGGCACGGTTTTCAGCTTTCTTCAGCATTGCAATGCGCGATCCATTTATATTTCATCCGAGTGTAAAATGCGTGATTAAAATTCAATCTCAATGTCAATACAGTTCAAATTGTCTGTGACGATTGATGTTTCTTTTTCTGTAGTTGATATTTTTCTTCTTCCGATTACGTATTTTGTTATTAGAAAGGTTCGTGCCGCATAGGTTTATTAGCTAACACTTTATCCTAATATATTCACGGCAGCATACATAATAGTTGTAGACAATTGTTAAAGTCTAGAAGAGTTCGAATGGCTAGTAATGATAATGAAATTCGTCTTATAAAACCGCAATTGTAGACGAAGTTGTAGGTAGGGTCCAAGGAGACGAGGAGCGGAAGACAACCTTGAAGGACCTCAGAGAGCAACTTGGAGCTCATTGGAGACAATAACTAACTGTGAACATCACATGTTCGCAGCTAAGGCTGACAGTTATGCTGGGGGTCCGTGCTGTGGTTCTGTAACACCTCAAGGATTACCCAGAGAATAATTTCAACTCAGTGTTTCCACTTCGCGGTAACAAATATCCCACATAATTATTTAAAGATCCCACTTCATCCCTCGATCTGCCATGAAATATTCTCCAAAATTACCCTCATTTACCCTCAAATTTCGTCTTTAATATTAGTTGGTTGGATTAACAATTGTAGTTGTTGAATCTCCTTATCTCCTTTATCCTTAAGGGTTAAATTATCAGGTTATATTGCGAACTGATTTCTTGGGAAATATATTTGTCATATTTTTCCATACTTTTCATTACTTTTGATCATACTTTCCCCTGCATTAAAAAAACATTATTTACACCCATAACCCAAAATAACATATATTTCTGAACCAATATATCTTAGTTATAGTTATATAGTTAGTTACAACTTTGAAAACCTACCCCACACACCACAAGAAATATCTTTCTATAAGGTATATGATTTTTACCTAAGTTTAATTTGGTTGCTGACAAGCAATCATAAACGTATATCGCGGAAGTATTGCAAATGTAACAGTTTTTGTTATTGACAAAATGTATTAAGCATTTTAATCAAGAAAAAAAATTGCACATAGTTGAGAAAGAGAATATCTTGACATCCCAATTAAAAAATAACTAAAATGTAAAAAAGGTTACTTTTGCAGGTATTACAAATTGTAAAGTTTGAACGCAGTTAAAGTTTGAAGCGACTTGCAGATTTTTTAGTAAAACAAGCCTAGCAATGTTTCAACTTCGCATTTCAAAGGCACCATGAGATCATTTCTATTACGTTTTTTAGGTTACTTAATACAAGGTCAACTGAAAACAGTTGAGGATGTCATCATTATGGAAGTGATGAGGGGCAATAACAGGTGTTGCATAACGCAGCTATGTATAGCGCAGGGTAGGAGTGCCTCGTAGTAGTAGGGCCTACGCTGCGTGGGCGGGAGCTGTAGTCTTGACCGCATTTACGTCACTTCTAAAATATTTCACGTTGGAAAATTAATAGTTTTCAGTTTTATATTACGTTCTGCAACTTCAATTTCAAATTATATTCTATGCCCCAAAACCAAGTAACAACATCTTTAAAATGCGTATCTTCTTAGGCAGCAAAAATAAATTTGTAATAAAGTTTTCTATTAGAAACCTGTTTTTATATTAACACTTTAAAAATTCTGGGATCTGATTTGTTTGCAAGATCTATACTTATTACCGATAAATTATGCGACGGAGGGTGAAGGGGGTTTGTCCGGCGTCACGATGCATTTGAGAGGAGGGGAGGTGAATTTTTCGAAAATAACAGTTACGTAATACGAGCGGTGTAATCGTGGACCACATATTACTTCCTTCGATAGTCTTGAGTTTAGTCTTCCATCTAAATTTATTAAATATATTTTTTAGGGATCCCGGAAACCTCTACGCCCTACAAATACACCTACTGCCCAGCGTTGGTAACCTATTCAAATATACAGAACCAGGGACATCAGACCAGCCGAAGCCTTTAGTTTTGCGATATTACATTTACATGAAACAATTTATTTCACTTTGTATCAGCGCATCAGTTAGTAATATACAGTTCCATTGAGCGTTCTAACAGTAACACAACTATGAATTGTGTATTCGAACTATAATAAATGAAGTAGTTCATGAAACAAGGTACAGTGAAACTAATTTTCCTATTTGCCCTTAGCAAATAAAAACGATTTAAACAGTATAATGCTGAGTTGAGCGCCAGTTAGAGGGTAAATAATTGGTTTGGGGGGGGTTCTCTCTCATACGGACGCGGCGCAGGCTTTGCCGTTGGAAGGGCTAGCTTTGTGTTTGGAAGGGCTTGTTTGCACGCGTCCGGCCCCGAGGCCCGCTACCCCTCGTCAAATATTAGGTAAATATTACTGTACTTAACAGCCGAGGAAATGGCCCTAAACCGATCCTAATGAAGGGGGAGGACGCATCAATTGCGGCCGCAGGACTCGTGGCGAGGGGTCTGTGATTTATGTCATATTGCGATTTCAAGCACAGGGAAGTTTGGGGGACATACCTTTTTACTTGTTCCTCCTATTACATATTATACATAGTATAATAACGGAGTATTGTTTTCTACTACATTTTCGAATTTTAATTAATGGTGGAAATATTCGTTTTTATGCTCCCTGAACCCAAAATAGTGTGTTTCGAGGTAATGTCTGTCCATCTGTTTGTACACATATCTGCTAGAAATCACACCCATGCATGTCCATGCATGGTATGGTCCGATCTTTATTAAATGTTACCTACATATGCAACTCTACCAAATTAACATGTTTTATGATCCTTTTATTCTACACAAAACTCAACAGCACCTATTGTATTGAATGCTATTGCTTCTATATAAACATATTGTTCTATAATACCTACTGTTTTGAATACTATAAAAGAAAAGGTTAACGCAAAGAAAATGTATAAACTTTATTAGAACCATTAAGATAAAGCGCCTCGTGTAGCAAACGACCGTTTCCATAAATCTAACTACAGTTATGTAAAACACGGCAGAACCGATTTCATTAAAATATAAACCAGGATAAACCCCTAGCTGGGCCGGTCCACTCGATCCCGCTTCTGCCGCTCACTGGGCTAATTAATGTGTTTGCCTTTGAGCTAACCCCGTTGTAGCGGATTGCATTTACAATTACCACTTTTACAAGGTAGCAAATTATATATCTGGAGATATCGGCAAATGTTTCTAAGGGGAAGAAGACAATCGCGAAGAAGCCTTGGTAATATTTATTTTACGAAATTTCCCAAACAGAATGTAAAAAAATCCGGTAACATTATTTAATTATATCTAAGAGCAAATTTGTATTCACACAATCTGCATTAATTGGTTATAGAAATACAGAAAGTAGTAATCACATACCTTGTCCAATGTTATTCTTGTGTATAAATATGTAAATTGTTTTATTTCTCTTATTTACGGAATTTATATTGCTAAACCACCCTGATGGTTCGCGTAAATACGGCGATTATAATCCAACAATCAACAATCTACGTACTCGGCCCAATGATATTCTTATAAAATCGAAAACATAACTACGAATTACAACAGACCACTATTACATTTTTGAGCCTCAGTTTCTAACCGTTCCTCCTGTAAACAGAGCGGCTAAATAACAAATAACCCCCGCCTCCTTCCAAATATTTGTTTGCTAAATAATTGCGTACAAATCTAAAATATCAAACATTTTTTGAGTTATTGAACAAAATTGTTTACGCTACAAACACTTTTCTGTACGGGTGCTTTCCACACTGTTTATCCTATAAACCGAGCCATCCACACCGATGGTATCCATTTTTGTTATCTATCAAACATACCGACCATTTACTCCAGAGCATCAATACATAAGGGTTATACAATTAGCATACTTTTTTAAACGGGATCCCTCTTTAATACGACTCAAGCTACAGCATAAATAGTCGTTCTCTGTCGCTTCCCTATTTCATACTTTCTTCGAAGTTTCACGCCCATAAGCGATCCCTCCTAATTTCCCCATAGCATAAAATATTTAATTCGATTCATCCCTGTCCTATTTAAAGTTATCCGTCTGATTCAAGCAAACTATACTCGTAAGCAAATAGATTGCGGCAAATTTTCAAGCGCTACTTCACCTGCACAGTCTTCGGCAAAGGCTTACTTTAAAGCTTGAGGGCCAAGGACGGTGGGAAAAATATCAGAAATGTCAAGAATTACCTGGGCTACGCCCAACTGTACTTCAAAGATCTATGATTTTCTATTGGAAATATCACTTCAGTAAAAAATAAACAATGATGAGCTGTGATTTTTTAAATTTGATTTAAGCTTCTGCTGTGTTCATCTGTGAACATGTGTTCATACTCCACGCATGACTTTGACTCCCCTAAATATTTACTTTCCTTGGCATGCAAATAATAAATTAAAACAAAACTGTATGAGCTATAGCCCCTACAAGCCACTGGTTTCATATTGAATTATTTACATTGTTCCGGTAGTGTAAAGGGATAGCAACGAGGTAACACATGGATTTGGCGTCTGCATAACTAACCTATCCGGTATTTTATTAGTTCTACGTCAAACTATTGGTCAACTGAAAGTGCAGGCCCATAAAATGTAACGGCCAAGTTTAATCATACAACAGTTCCGGTAGTCGGGGTAACTGACATTCGAGTTTACGGTGACGATTATTGTTTGATACTCTTCAGTAAACTAAGCCCAATTGTTACGGCCTAACTGTGAACATATTATGGTTTGAACCGTCTTCATCCTCAACCCGGTATAATACGATAAGCGTATTTTTTTAGGTTTATCAAATGTGAAATGCGTGCGGATATGTGAAAGAACCGACACGTTAAATCCCTACTATTCGAAGTTGAACACGCTTCTACATGTTGAGGATGAAATAAGACAAATAGTGCATCAATAAGAATTACAAACAATGAATCAATTAATGTATATAGCAGACCGTATAGTTGCACTTTGTAAATTACAAACCGATATTCTCAAGCGAGCAAATTAGGTTGATTCGGTTAGTTATCAAATTACATTAGGTTATTATGAAAAACAGGATACAACTGTTTATCCAACTTGGATTTTAATTCTTCTGGGGGTGGAAATTGCATTACAATTGTTAAAGGAAGTGATAATCGTTTTAAAAGTGTAAATCGTGTTGGCAAATTTAGTATTTAACACTTTGGCTTTTCGAGGTGTAAACAAAATTAAAGAATCGCAGTAAATACAAATTAGCAAATGAACAATTAAACCTTAGTTTAACAATTGCTGGTAATGTATTTGTAGGGTTATCAACTTGAATTCATTTTTAATTTTTCAGCAAATGACAAGCGGTCAGTATGAATGAAACACCGGATTTCCAAATGAATTTCATACAGCAAAACCTATTCCTTACGCTACACCTTAGTCCTTATCTATTAGCGATTTCCCCTATAGGGAAGAAGCTATTGCCGTAGGGCATGGTAAGGCTTAAGCCCGAGTCCATGATAACTTTTCGTTTTGAGGTCCCCAGTTGCCAAATCACTATTCGTTCAAATTTATATATATGTATGTATGTATGTATATATTTTAATTTGCATAACATTTGCATGTATTCTCTGTCCACATTCGTTTTGTGTTATGAACAATTAACATGCATTTCATATGGAAAAATAATACTTTTTGTTGAATGAAGAAAAACAAAAAAAGATACAAGGTTGGTGTAAATTAGAAAGTTGCTAGGATTTACAAGACCTTTTCAATGGTATACTTTTTGACATACGCTACCATTTGACTTTTTTGAATTTTGGGCATATGGGTATTTTCAAAATATATATTTTTTTGAAAAATAGATTTTCTCAAAAAAGCCTGTCATGTAGCATACCAGAGTAAAGCTGAGTTTTACACGAGTAAGAAATTTAAGTCGGGAAAAAGGTACGCGTAGTGGTTTAGAAAATGCAGGGTATTCCGTAAATGTCAATATTTTACATTAAAATGGCCGCCATTTTGAAACGAATAAATATAAGTGAATTCTGTTTTCGCCAAAATGTTTATTTTAACGATACCTTTAAAATGATGTATAATATTCCCTATGTTTACATAAGCAAATTTTGAAATTCGAACCCGTGACCTTCAGTTTTGGAACATTCTGAACATAGACTTTGATGAAAATATTTTTAATAGATAGCCCATATGCGTTTTAGTGGGGAAGAATTTTGTTTGACGACTTTAGACCAAACCGTTCTCTCGTTATACATGCTGGACGGGTGGTCTGACTCACTCTGTATATATATGTGTGTGCATCCGTTTGTCCGTTACCTCGATAACTTTTGAAAGAATGACACGATTTTTATGAAATTTGGCACAATTGTGGAGAGTGGCATTTATGACTTTAAGTTCGAAAACCAGATCGATCGGACTATGGGAAGGGGGTTTTATGGGGGTTTACAATTTTCCAAAAATCAATTGCAAAAAAACTCACTTATCTTCCTCGTTGCAGCAAACCTGCGTACTCAACCCTAATTTTATTCTTATGGAGAATAAATCAAATGGTCTATATCACTTTTTTAGCGAATTTCCCCTATAGGGGAGAAGCTACTTCCGTAGTCCCCGTAGGACTACGGTATATCAAGTGGCTAAACAAGTGGCATTGTAAGACTTAAGCCCATGAACATGGTAACTTTTCATTTTGAGGTCCCCAGATGCCAAAAACACCACTCGTTCAAATTTGTATATATGTATACATACGTACGTACGTGCGTGCGTGCGTGCGTGCGTGCGTGCGTGTGTGTTTGTGTGTGTGTGTGTGTGTGTGGGTGGGTGTGCGTGCGTGCGTGCGTGCGTGCGTGTGTGTGTGTGTGTGTGTGTGTCCGTAAGCACGATAACTCTCGTAAAAAAAGGTCCGATGTTAATGAAATTTGGCACAAATGTGTAAAATACCATTTATTTGAACTAGTTCGAAAACCAGACAAATCGCACCATCCGAAGGGGGGTTTTGTTCCCCAAAAATGAGTTTTTTTGGGGGTTTCACATTTAATTTTTATTTAAATCAAATTTTAATTTTCACCATTGAATTCAGCTTAAAAAACAAACAATTTGGTATTTTGACCATTGCTCTACGTCAATTAGTTACTGAGAAAGTGCTAAACACAGTACGTTGTCTAATGTTATTCTTATGAAGAAAAAGAAAAAAATTATATGTCTCTTATTTATAAACATAAACTGACGAAACTTGGTGTCTGGCTTCATCTGTTTGTGGTTTATTGTTGTTTGCACAAAAAAACAACTGTTCCCCTATGGTTCCCATAGCAGCAAACCTAGGTATTTGGACCCCATGTTATTCTTATGGAGAATAATTAATATTTTAAATATCGTTTATTTGTGACACATTTCTTATGAATCCTGGTAAGTGGATTGGGTTATTAAGACACATATATATTCATTGGAAATTCGCTGAGTACGCAGGTTTGCTGCGACGGGGGTATTATGAATGTATTTTTGTAAAACTTGGTAATTGGCTTTATGTAGTAGTGAAACATATATATATATATATATATATATATATATATGCATTGGAAATTCGCTGAGTACGCAGGTTTGCTGCGACGGGGGTATTATATATATATATACAGGACGGCACTGACCTGCAAGTCAGTGCATGGTCTGTGCATTTGAGTTTGAAGTTGCGCTTTGAAGTGAAATGCCTCTTTTTGGAGTTGTAATAACTAAATATGAATCATTTTTGTAACGGAAGTATTTCAAGTTTAAAAACCAAAGACAGAACGATAGGCAGAGACTATAAATATGTCATGTAACTATAAATATCTAATGTCCAATGTGAGATGCCTTGATGCCTACCAACACCAACTACTTTTAACTTCAGGTACAGTATTTTTTGGATGCGCTTGCGCTGCATTGTTTGAGTAAGGGATACATCTTGATTAAAGCGGTGTAATGAGAACATTAAAATTTCACTCTAGAAAGGTCTAAAGTTGTATATTTTGAATAACAATTTATTAGTAAATAATATTAATATGAGCATTTTGGTATACTAATACAAATATATAAAACGTTTGGTAATCGGGTCCGTTTATTGTTGTTATTTTACACCTTCCGGCAACGTTTCTATAATAATGTCAGTCTATATAGGCTATGGCAAATTTACGTTTTCATAGCCTCAAAGTAATTCTTAAAAATAAATTACGAAATCTTAAGACTAATTGAAAAGCGCACCAACTTGGTAATTAGGTGTTCTGAATATAAGAACTGAGGCAGAGGTAGAAGAGAGAGGGGACTGTAAAGGGGAGGATCTCGACCAAGTTTCAAGTTCAAAGGTGGGCCTGGATTGTGATAGCATCACGGATGTACCCAACCCCCTCCCTGCGTCCCAGCCACAAAACCCTCTTATCTACAACTCATTACCTTATCACAGGTCTCAGCTGATCCCGAATCAAGTGAAATCATTTTGTTAAATGCATCTGGTTCGTTTTTGAGTTGCTCACTTCCTACGGTTCCTTTCAAGTATTTCGGGTCAGTCCTCGGTACCACCGTAACTTTAGGGTCTCGTCTCATAGGACATTTTCAGTATGTTGATACTTATGTCGAGTCCAATTGTTCAGCCCCAGGTTTGCCGAGATCTGTCAGAGCGAATCACTGCGTTTACTCTCACCTCCAAATTTAGTTCAAAAGCGATTTGTTCTAATTTCAAATTAAAGCGTAATAGTCTTGCAATAAGTTCACTTTTAAAGATTGTGTAGTTATATGCGGTCTTGTTTATTTATTGTGTCTAGCTAAAGGTTTCCTCTGATTATTTTTTCTGTGAAGCAGCGAATAAGAAAGATAGCTTTAGCTGATTTACGTTGATTTGATGCACTCGAACTTAAATTTAGACCATTATTAGACATACTTACCCATAATTATTATATGCAACAGTCAACATTACAAACCTCAACTTTGAAGAATTAAGCTAAATTTTTTTATACAATCCTAGAGTGGATAAAAAGTATCCCGGACTATTCATTAGCGTTTAATTAGATTTACGGGCATGAACACCAACGCTGTTGACGGCGACTGTGGGGGTGTTGGAAGGATTTGTTCAGGCCTTCGCCCTCAACCCCTAGCCTTCCATCGTGCTTTAGCCGTGTACCACCTCAGCGCCTCACTAGACTCGATACATTTTGACTAGGTTTATTCTTTTTTATTACATTCATTCATTCACATTAGATTCCAGTCAGTATAGAGTTCAAATCCTAGTTTTAATCACTGTTCAGACACATTTATGTCGTAACACATTAATTACGCTTATTAATTAATTATTATTTGCGATTGTTCCAGTAACAATAAACTGTTAATTTATTCAATCGTTATTTAAAGATTCCATTTTTTAAATTTTCAAAATGTTATATCTGTTTAAAAAATAAAGCAATCAAACTCGAGGTACACTTTCGTTGATTTGGGACAGTCCGAGATTAACCGTTAATTTGGTTTCGCATTTACTTTTTGTCTGACGCATAGACTGTTTTGTGCAATTACTTTTTTCGATTTATTTTGTTCCGTTAAACTGACTTTGTAACCTACTTCACTCCCTTACTTCCCACTCTTCATTTCAGAACGTCCTGATAGTTGTACAACATGTACTTAATGCATTGATTAATTCCAAGTTTTCTAATAAATGAATTCCAGGAACAAACAACTGAAGCTGATCCGAGACAATTTTGAGCCCTGGAAATTAAATGACACAAAACACCGAGTCTCGGAAAACGCTAATATACACTGAAAAACGAATCACAAAGCGCTCAATGGAAATTTTACAATATCCGTTTGGCGCGGAACGTTCAAATGTAAACACAATGTGAGCATAACTCGCTTACCTCGAAATGAATTCAAGATGAGTTCGTGAGAGTTTAGAGCTCACAACATTCCCATTAGCTAGCGGAACATGCGACATCGAACTGCTATGTGTGGTTCCTCGCGCCGGCATTCCGTATTCGGAACTGAATTGAACTGAACTGAGAGTAGTAACCATCTGTCGGTTCTGCGACACTGTAGACACAAGTCCGACTATTTTATACGGGTTGTGAATTCAGAAAAAATTGTAGCAACATCAAAAACAATTAACCGAGTATGCAATATCTCATGTAACTACGTCATGTAACTACATTTATTATATTTTTAGGGAGAAAGGCACGACCTACGTACATTTAGTGTTTTGTTTGATTTAAATTTTTTTATATTGAGTAGGCAATCTTTTAAGACTAACCACATACAGTAACATTTCAATTTTGAAAACTTAAGCATGTATTAAGTTTTTTTTTTAGTTTCGTTCTTAAAACTTCGTGTTCGCAAAACTACTCTAAAATAATCAAGTCAAGTTTTGCAAACTTATTCGATATGTACAGTTTGTTTTGCACTTTCCGAATAACTTAGAACGAAAACGATATTATTACTTAAGGCTTTTAAACTGATTGTTTCAGTTGCAAACTATAAGAGGCGTGCTTGTAACTGAGTCAAACTTTGTAATTTAAAGTTAATAAAGTGGACCGAGTTTCTGATGGCCATTAATATCTTGGAATTTAACGGTTAGGTGAACAGGTTTAATTTTCAATTAGTAACTAGATATTTTGCTTATTTTTCCTTTTTTTTGTAAACTGTATATTTTTAATATCAAATTAGTTTTGTTTGGTTTTAATATTTATCAACTAATAACACTTAATATTGATGTCGCTAAGCCTGTTACTCCCCCCTACTTTGACAAAGGATAGTAAACAAATGATAAACTAAAATACCGGTAAGCAATTGTTACCAAAAAGACTTGCATTTAAGACAACTCCATTTCTCCAATACTCAGAGAAAGACGGTTCATTATTGCGGTGAAGAAAATTTCATCTCAAAAATTAATTATAAAATCTAGGCCTCTATGTATAATCATCCCCCAATTCAAATACAAAACCGAAATAAATAAATTGGTTTAACATGAAACACCGTGAAACAAATATTAGGCCTACCTAAAAATAAACCAAATTTCGATTCTTTAAAAATGAAAACCCCTGCAATGGACCATATTATATTAACCTGCTTTACCAACAAAATAAACGGTATCAGGAAACTGACACATACGTTCTCCCTTTTAGCCCAACTTTAATGAATAAATTACTTTTTATTTACTAAAATATAGAATACAAAGCACGGTCGAATGTACAGAAAATCTTCTAAACAAGTTGTTTTCAAAAACATCCACCCAAATCCCTGTTTTGGAGGTACTACAGAATCCATTGCTACACACGTGGTTTTAAGAGGGGAAATTCCCCCTATTCCCCCCCAGGGTTATTAAGGGGCAACATATTTCGAATTTCCTCTGTTGGTCAATGCTAACTTGACAAG
This sequence comes from Allygus modestus, assembly GCA_963675035.1. Classification (NCBI taxonomy): domain Eukaryota; kingdom Metazoa; phylum Arthropoda; class Insecta; order Hemiptera; family Cicadellidae; genus Allygus; species Allygus modestus. Next base: position 34,616,435 of record OY776113.1, on the reverse strand, counting down.
CATATCAAGTTTGAACGAATTTGATTAGTAAATAAGAGAGAAATAGTAATTTTTGTATTCCCCGTAAGAATAACATACCACCGCAAAAAGAATATTTAAATTTTCTCCGCAACCAGCAATCGTAGAATAGTAATTCAAAATACTAAATTATTTATTTTTTTGAGCTCTTTTTAATGGTGAATAGTAATATTTTTCATATTTATGTTTTTTATGAAAAATAACAAAACTGAATTTTTGATGTTTTAAGCCTGTAATTTCTGAACCCGAATTTTTACAGAAATGCGGGTGGTGTCATTTTTTTGGAAACCTAAAGCTCTACAAACTACTCAAGTTTAATTAAAATCGTTAGAGCCGTTTTTGAGAAATTTTGATTTTTCATGTTTTTTTAGCGGTTTTGGGGGGATAATTACCCTTAAAAATCAAAAATTCAAAAAATGAAAACAACACCCGGAGATATCGTGGATTAGTACCTACATACTAAATTTCATAAAAATCGGACCATTGGTTAGGGTTCTAGCTCTGTACACATCCAGACAGACAGACATGACGTAAAACCACTTTTTTGGGTTCAGGGAGCACCAAAAACTAATATTCCCACTAACAACTCAAATTCTAAAATTTTGACAAAAACAATACTTTCTCCATATGATATGTATAAGGGGAGAAAGTAAAAGGTCTTCCCTGGAAAGAAATTATTAAAAAAACAAACACTCACAAAATATCAAAATACCTCCAGAAAACATGGAAAACCCTTTGATTGATAAAACACGACTGAGTTGATCCAAGGAATGGGTCCTGGAGTCTGGAGCCAGGGAACACTGACACCTCCAATCCTTTGATCGCTCGATCCCATCAGTCCGGGCGAGTGCACCTCACGAGGCGCCTAATCACGAGGAGGCACAAGTCACTTACCTTTCCGATCTCCCTCTGAAATAAGTTTCCGATTCTCCAGCATATCCTCCCCCTCCTTGCTGTAGCGCATTTCGGTTCAATTTACCTACTTGTGGCACTTATCTTCTCAATTTTGTTCAAAATGGCTGATTGAAATACACTAATCCGGGTACATTAATAATTTTACACGACTGTGTTGATATTTAGCTGCTTCGCGTAGAAATATTTTTTTTCAAAGTTTCACTGAAAATTCTCGATAGTGTTGCAAACAAACGTTTGCAGGGTAATTAAAAATGTTAACATTTTAAGGTTTATTTATATTTAGGCTGTAGACGAATGTTACAAGCGAATCCAGTTGCTGGAATTCGACAAAATATTTTTCTTTACCGTTTTTCCGGCTCATATACAGTCATATTATCTTGTTTTATATACATTGTGAAGTAATTTCAGAAGCTGACTTAAAACAGCTGATCTTGCCTCTGTACTGTGTTTAATTATCATCAACGGCTATTAAAGCTGCAATTAAATTAATTTTTATTTAATACGTTTACAAATCCAATAATGATTTTTATTGTACCATAATATTAACTTTGAAATTATGAAAGCCCGGGGAGCAAACCCATAAAGGTGGGTGTTTTCCAAAACCTTAAAAGGCACAACTAGACGTTACAGGCTTTCAAATTGCATATAACCCATCACTCAAGACCTATTAGTATCTACAGTATCCTAGTCACAAAAATCGGCCTATTCTTTTATCAAATAGATACTTAATACACAATAGAGGGTCGCTAAAATAAAATGCTAACTTTTCTATAAAATACCCCCGTTTTTGCGGGAGAAATAATACAGTAGAAAGTTTCATAAAAAAAGTTGTGACTCCCTTCACGATTAATCCATACTCGGAGGAGCTCCTACGTCATCGAGGTAATCTTAAAATAAAATCACTGCGATGAAACAGCTAGGACCTCACCAAGTGATGTGGAAAAGCCAATAAAAATTAGAAAACAAAACTGGTATTGAATTTTGAGCAAATGCTTCATCTGGACTAATACTCCACATTATAGTACTTAAAAAAGTTTATAAAAAACTACCGAAGCTCTATTACACGATTCCGTGTTTTACATTATAATAACATTAGCCCCTACTGCCCGCTATAATTTATCCTTACTTTTACAGAATGCGAGTGAATATTATTAACCCTTACGAGTGCACTCTACATAAATGATTATTTCGGAAAGCCACAAAAGCTTAACCTACTATTATTATGTGAATAACTGAATAATATATGCATAGTTCGAAAAATCTTTAATGAATTATGTCTTGGACATTTCTTGTTTTACACTAACTTAATGTACCGTTATAAAGTTTAAACACTAAAACGAGCGAGGAGAAAATAAATGTACTCCGACTCTCGGCGGAGACGGCAAAAAGGTCCGAGCCCCTTCATCATGTTGACAAATTTTACTCTACACTAGAGAGTTTAAATTACAAAAGAAACCCATTAGAATAATATGTGCCCGTAACAGCTGGACTAACGTGCCTAAATGAACGTAATTCTTCGTTTTAAGAAATCCCAGATGAAGTTTTCGACCATAAATTTGTTGTAATTTAGCTTCATTAAAAGAGGAGGCGACTGCGCCAGAGCACTGTATACCTAAATAAATATGTTATAAGGGAGGTCTATCCACTCAAAGTCACGTCGCACCACCGGATTTGATCCCGTAACAAACTGCACCGAAAAACATGGTATTTAAAATATAAATTATTTTCCAGCCAGTCTCTACTTTAATTTATTATAATACACTGTTACATCAGAAGATTCATGTACATGATTGATGGAAATCGATAGATTTGTTATTTGGAATTCTGCTTTTAATAGTTAATATTTGAAAGACAGTTGTAAGAACAAAGGAAAACATTAACTTTGTTTGATACTGAAGTAATTAATTACATTTTATTAAATTATTAAGGATAAATCGTTGGAAAATACTAACATATCATGCTTATTATTTTACCTAGGAAAGCGAACAGTTTCCAGAAGTCTGAGTTATATCTGCTGGTAATGTGCATTTGACGACCATGCTTATTAGTGAATTTCCCTTGGAAAGTGAACTATTAGCATGACCCGCACGGTGAAACTTAAGCCCGGGACCACCATAGAAGTTCCTAACGTGACCCCCTGAACACGTTTTGGGGGTCGTTCAAAATTGTATATATATATATATATATATATATATATATATATATATATATATATGTGTGTGTGTGTATGCACTCTAGCGGTCACATTTTTTATCCGATTTACTTCAAACTTGGTAGGGACGTTCCTTTCTATGATCTGTTGGACAAGTTCGTTGGGCAAAACAATCAGAAAACTCTAAACCCATCTTTTGGGGATTAATCTTTCAAATTTCGAGTTTTTGGGCCCAAAAAGGGTCAGAAAAGCCCCAGATGTAAAATAAATGCATTTAAAAAGATGGGAATTAGAGAGGCGAAAGTTTTAAGCCCTCTCTCGTCATTCTAGCATAAATATTTACCGAGTTATTAAAGAAAATGTGTATCGGCTAAACACAGTACGTTGTCTTATAGGGGTTTTACACTAGAAAAGCCTGTTATTCCTTTGTTAGAGTACTTTTATTATCCCCAGCAACCTCACGCGTACTTTAAAGCCTGTCTGGACCTTCTCCTAACCTTATAATGCGTAAAATTGTATTCCCAGCTTTGCAAGTAAATGAAACCAGGAGTATCAGAACAGCCCAAAAATCAATGTTTTCAGATTTCAATAAAAATTGGACAAATGTTTATTTTTACACATATTTTGAGTTTTAAAAGTTTTTTTGTGGAAATTCACTTCCCTCACGTCAGCGTGCTGCGTGCAAACTCGTTTAAATTTACTTAGAAGTTTTGCCAAGAGATTAGCATGTCCGGACGAGAAGCGGGGCGGTTGCACATCGTCGGTAGGTTGCATCAAAGGCAGGAAGCATAGTCAAGCTTAGGTTTTGGGCCGAAACTTTGGAACAAGTTGCCTACAAAATCAGAGATCCCTTACAAAATTTAAAAGTAGGATAAAAATATGATAATTGAGAGTCCTTGCTATTGAGTTTTGGGAGATTTGTACTGTGCTTTTGAATGCATGCATATTGTTAACTTGTGTGATGTATGTAAGACATTTAAGGATGATTTTCTGTTAGGTTAAACTTGTAGCTTCGAGACTGACGTATTGGAGGATACTATTGTGCAATGAAGTGAATCTTTTCTGATAATTATGATCTTGTATCTGACAGCCGTGGTCCACCAGAAATGGGACGGTAGTGGTCCACCATAAATGGGACGGTAGTGGTCCACCATAAATGGGACAGTTGTGATAAAGCTCGCAATTAATTATTCGCTCGATCAATTAACAACTCCATAATTATAATTTTTATTATTTGAGAATGAATAATTTCTAAGCGAATTTCCGTTCTTAACTTAAGAATCTTTTCTTCCAGTTTTTATTTACTTTAAAATTGTGTATAAAGTTTTCAATTAATTTATACTTTATATTAAACTTTTTTCGATGTACAGATAATGCATATTAGTAGCATCCTCTTTCACGAGCAATGTAGAGGCGAGCAGCGAATAGGTTGCATGTTTGCTATGAACACAATCTAGTCGTCGCGTGATGCCCTAACAGTGTTACACTCAGTTGGGGAGAGAACGTGGTCCTGTTAAAATGCACCACTTCTGTGATGGACTTTTATAGTTTATTTGAAGTAGCTTTAGGATTGACTGCAGCGCCTAAGTGACAGCTTTCGGAAGTTTTGATGGTGCAATGTTGCCAAATCTACAACCAACATGAGTCGACGCTATACACATGGTTAAATCACATTATGGAATCACTTTCCTCAGCTTGCCAAAACAATGTGAATGATATATTTTTCTTGCGAATGTAAACAAATGTTTACCCTTGCCAAGCGATGCAAGGCAAGGGTTAGAAGGGTTATGTTTTACCTTATTCTGTTACCCGTCGCGGCTTCGCCCGCGATCACAATATTATGTTAAATAAGTTATAGGGTAATTGACGTTTGTAGAATATATTTTAAATATTTTTGTTCATAAGATAATGTGAGTTGCTAAAAATATTGACTCAGGATTATGACTTATCATTTTAGGTCAATCGATTGATTAATAAGAAAGAATTATCGGAACAGGTTCAAGCCTATGACGTGTTTCACCAACTTTCCCCAAAAATTCATCTAAATACGTGTTGGACTCGGTGCGTAATGGGCAATATATACACTTTCAAGACCATTGGGGTATAACTCAAAAATACAATTAAAAAGAGTAATTTAAGATAAGGAGAATTTGATATTGGTCGAGCTGGGGACGTTCTATTTTTGTGCGAGATTGATCTAAACTGTTTTTCGAAACAATAATTGAAGAACTCATTATGTATTATATAAAATATACGAATACCAATATATAACTGCACATTAATACCTAAGATCGTTTACAAAACATTGAAATCATCAAAATAAACAAAATAACGTTTGCATTTCAACTGGCATTTGCACATTACTATATAGTTTCTATGAGCGAATAAAAACAAACATTTATTTACTCCAAGCAGACGCCGCAGATGGTTACCAGTAAACAAAAAGCAATCTGGCACTGCAGGACACTTGTTAGTGAATTTCCTTTGGAAAGTGAACTATTAGCATGACCCGCACGGTGAAACTTAAGCCCGGGACCACCATAGAAGTTCCTAACGTGACCCCCTGAACACGTTTTGGGGGGTCGTTCAAAATTGTATATATATATATATATATATATATATATATATATATATATATATACATATATATATACTTTATATATTGTATATATATATGTGTGTGTGTATGCACTCTAGCGGTCACATTTTTTATCCGATTAACATTATATTTGGTAGGGACGTTCCTTTCTGTAATCAGTTGGACAAGTTCGTTGGACAAAACAATCGGAAAACGCTAAACCCCTTTTTTGGGGATTAATCTTTCAAATTTCGAGTGTTTTGGCCCAAAAATGGTCAGAAAAGCCCCGGAAGTAAAATTAATGCATGTAAAAAGATGGGAATTAGTGAGGCGAAAGTTTTAAGTCCTCTCTCGTCATTATAGCATATATAACTACCGAGTTATTAAAGAAAATGTGTTTCGACTAAACACAGTACGTTGTCTTACGGGGGTTTTACTCTAGAAAAGCCTGTTATTCCTTTGTTAGAGTACTTTTATCATCCCAAGAAACTCACGCCTACTTTCAAACCTGCCTGGACCTTCTCCTAACATTATAATGCGCAAAATTGTATTCCCAGCTTTGCAGGTAAATGAAACCAGGAGAATCAGAACAGCCAAAAAAATCAATGTTTTCAGATTGCAATAAAAATTGGTAAAAATGTATGTTTTTACACAGATTTTGAGTTTTAAAAGTTTGCTTGTGGACATTCACTTCCCTCACGTCAGCGAGCTGCGTGCGAACTCATTTTTGGTTGCTATGGTTATGTTCGGTCAAAGCTGTCCCGTCATTGGCCGGCAGTGACGCTGCTGCTTAAAAGTTACCACCAGTCCCAACAGCTGTCACTAGAGTCAATCCTAAACCTACTTTAAATAGGCTATAAATACAAAAATCTTCGTACAAACACGGTGTAATTAATTAATATATTTTATATCGTTGGGGAAAGATGATTGTCGAACTTCAAATAGGCTAATACAAGTATGTTGATGAATATTAGAGGATTAATTTGTAATCCATGAAATATGCCACTCATGTTAACAGCCAGCCTATTTTCCACGTGAAACAGGCTAGTGAAAAATAAATCACCGATCAAATAAAAATAACACTTATGCGGTAAAACCTTGTTACACTGGACTGACTATCGTTGTCATTGGCATAAATAAATACAATTTGCAACCGTTATACAATAATTTGATAAAAGTCAATTAATAATACAACATTGCAAAAAGCGATTCAATAATTCAGATCCACACGCATTCTCACTTAACTAAATAACATTATAATCGACATGCAATTTGTTTAATGCGAATATGTATACGCTTCCGTAACGAGTGTAATCACGTAAAATGCATTGCATTATTAGTCTCGGTACAACTCTGGTCGGTTTATTAAATACGAATATAACTACTGCGCGGACTTTTTAAAAGGGGGGGCTCCAGTCACGGAACTTTTAGCGTTTCTACCTGCTTCTCCCATAACGCCAATGTTCACTTTCAAAGCACGCCTTTCCTCATCAGATTATACGATATATCCTTGATTTATGGCTCATCTTAAAGAGAAACAAATATCTAGCGATTTCAATGGAAAACATTTCGATATTAAAAATAATAGTTACGATTTTTTATGTGATATGGAAATTACGCTCACTGAAAACGCTAGGTATTTTTTTCGCTCTTTAAAATGAACCATTATTTGTCTGTTTCGGATATTCCGTTGAGGAGGGTCGGATTTAAAAAGTTAACATTGGCCTAACGGGAGAAGCAGTTAGAAGCCGGTGACTAGAGCCCCCTCTTAATCTTCGCATCTACTTCGTGACGGACAATCTTTCTTTGTAGAAGAATTTGCTTTTAGATAAAACTCAATATGAGGTATTAACAACGGCCAGCGACGAGTATGTGCATATTTGGGGGACAAATTGCCGCTTGACCCACTTACTGTAGAGCTGTAGATATGAAACCGAAGAAAAGGTTTAGTGTCTTTATAAAACACGTTTCTCAAAGAAATACGGGATGTAATTAATAAATGACTTACACCCCTTCGAAGTATGACTACATTTATGTATATAGTCCTCAAATACAAAACCTTAAATATTCATCAAATGTTTGTAGCAAAACCTCAGAGTTTAGAGTTGGTCAGTTGGTAAGATCGACGTAATCGATTGCATCGAACCACTCATCCATTATGTATTGTTATTGTTTTGTGCGAGTATAAATTAAAATACACTGTGAAGACTTGTAAGACTATTATATCACATCACGCGTAAAATGAAAATTACATTTTTAAAGAAATAAACCCGAGTAAAATGTATATCTTATCAAAACTTCTTTCGTTACTCTTCAGTAGTGTAAATTGGCCGGTTCTCCGTGTAACGGGTGCACCACCTCCCCCACCCCACAACCACCGGCGGTGGCACGTGATCCCCCCTTTTTTTGGCCCGGGGGGTGCGCCCCCTCCCCAAATATTGGTCTCCGCCATTTTGCCCCCTCCACTTTCCCCCCTTTTTTGCCCCCCACCACTATTTTGATCTTTTAATAGTTTTTTAACAACCCTAATTAATATGAATATTTCTAATTACCACAAATAGACCATTATAGTGATTGATGATATTGATATACCGTCAAAGGAGCCACCCCAACATTCCCAGACATGAGGTTGTTTCGACACACACAATGACCATGACAGTGATTGAAGATAATAGTATACCGACAAAGGAACCACCCCAGCATTCCCAGACATGGGGTTGTTTTATTTTTATATTAATTAGACAAGGGTGGTTGTTGTGCCGACACCTGCTTTGCAGCTGCGCATCCGCATTCCCAGACAAAGGGTGAGTTTTTCCCGGAGACGGACATTAACAATAGTCACTTCTCCGAATTAATTAGACAAGGCGCTGCAGCAGCGCCAGCCCATGGGAAACGCTCCGTCTAGAGCTTCACAACCCACAACACTCATCCGCTTCCGAAAAATATGAGTGAGCGAATCCCGCACCCCAAATTGTCGAACACCCACGGTCTCATTCTTTACTTCACAGTGTGTGGTTGTACGATAGTGTTGACGTGCTTCCGTGTGTGCTGTACTGTCCGACGTCCCTGCGCTTTTTGACATAACCTATATAAGTGATCCATTTAACTTCCTATGTATTTAATGATCAGCCTTTGTCTGTAGTGTTTGACAATGGTACACAACCCCTGGTTCAAAGCTAAGGAGGTAGCTCAAATCTTGGGCTACACTAACCATCAAGAAGCAATCAGAGGCCATGTTAGAGAAAATTATCGCAAAAATATACCGGAAGTACGGGGTAGCGAAACTCTCCCCCTAACCCATAAGGAGAAACATACAATCTTTTTTAACGAGCCTGGATTATACCGCGTAAATATTTAGCATCTCCAATTATTTTGGATTTTCGATGTTTCAAGGACAACAATAATGACTACATTCTGAAAAACGTGTGTGTCTTGGAATTGGACAGCGGTACACTGTTAATGCTTCATATCGCCAAATCTCCATTCAGTCAAGATTTCCTCACACAAGAGAAACTACGCAAAAGCTATTGGCTCAATAAACATTGTCACGGATTGGAATGGGATCAAGGCGATATCTGGTATCATGTACTAGAGGAAACATTACGCGCATGTATCGCCAAACACCCGATTGTCTATGTCAAAGGTGTTGAGAAAAAAGCATATGTGCAATGCAATTCAATGACAGATCACAGTACTACTAATGTCATTGATATCAACGATATTGGTTGTGGGTTACTATTGTCAACCAACAATCTACTATCAACAAGCGTGGTGTAATGTAGCCATCACAAGACAGCTCACACTCGATGTACTCTAACCAATTGTGTTACATTACGCGGTTGGTTACATCTAAGTGCAAACATCGACGATGAAATTGTTAATGATGCCAGTTCCTGCTTCTGTTTTACTACTAGTACTACTTCTGCTATTGACGCTGTCGATACAGTAGAATGAATGCCATAGAGATACAAAAGTATCTGTCCAAACTGCCTGTACAGAATTTTGGAGTCTATGCTGCGGATCATTTACCACATTATATCTCACCATCTACTGCTATGATTGTAAACACTGATCCACAAAATGAAGATGGCATTCACTGGGTTGACGTCTACCTGAACAAAGTAGGAGGTATAATTGAATTCTTTGACAGCTACGGTCAACCTCCACATCTACAATTCTACCAAGGATTCCTGAGACGCAACGCTCGTCGCTACCTGTACAACGAGCATCGCATTCAAAGTGACAACACTCAGGTCTAAGGCCACTACTGCCTTATTTACCTGTACTGCCGCACCCACTACGGAATGAAGATGAAGGACTTTGTTCAGCTCTTTGACGACTCTTCAACTGCTAACAACGATGCACTGTCAGAAGACTCTTTGTACAAATGTATACCAATTGAATTTTGAAATTTTTTCTCAATAAACATTGTTTACTCACAATACAAAAATTCTTGTTATTTTCCATCCTCCTCCTCCTTTAGTATTTACTTTAGTTTATAGACTCATATTAAATGAAAAAACAAGACTAAATTTAATATTATTGATTTTTATTAGAGTCTGTTTTTTTACCTGTATGTATAACTTAAGACTAATTTGGGAAAAAATTTAACAAGTATATGACATGTGACTAGATTTATTAGTTTACATCAACAAATATCAACAACAATGACGAGATTATCAAGATACAAAACAGACAGTGAATGCAATTCATGCTGAAAAGGTTTAACGATTTGAACATAATCGTCGAAGGGGGGTGAGTCAACTCACTCCCCTTTAGCTATGCTAACCCAGGTAAAGTCCTACAAATGAATGGAAGTGAAAAAAGTAGCATTCATATCTGAACCTGGTTTACACGAATTAATATTTTCCAGATATGAATTGGTTTAATAAATATGAGTTTAATTCATTTTTGGACTATACAAGAGAAGGTAAAATTTAATTCATCTAATAAAATTTAAATATGTAACAACACTAAGTGTAATAAAATACATAAAACTCAACGATAAACACACACATTCAGTTTATTGTTCCGAACCCTCAACTTACACTCATGCGACGTCGTGAAAAGATTAGCTAATCCACGTCGTAATCATTCCCATCGATGGTGGAAGGAAGGATGCTATTGGTAACGGTCACGCCCTTGGGGGTCTCCAATAATGTCCCCATGGAAGTGTGTTGATTCCATCTTCTGGCAGCACGTATCGTTAGTCTTCAAACGGCGCAAGGGAGCGTTTCCTTACCACAACAGCATACATTATGTAGTAACAACTTTGGAAACGCATATTGCCTGTTGACTTTATTGTGTGTCTAAACAGACAATCTTCATAGTCTTTAACATATAGATCTTTCTGAACAACAGCGCTTTATACCTTTCGCCTTTTTAACATGCGGAGGTACATCCCAATCATCGTCATCTCCGTTACCTATTATAGCACATGTTCTACCACCGAATACGACGCAATACAGTTTTGCCTTAAAGCCAACGAACTTCTTAATGACCACCCCACCGGCTTCGTCCTTAAACCTCCCCAAAACCCTAGCGTTGCGGCCGTCATAGCAGGTATGGTTCCGGGGGTAGTTGCTGGTGTCGCAGTCGTCCAGGATTTGTATCATGTCGTGGTAGAAGTCTCTGGTACGGATTGCGTAGATGATACCGTCTGTATCCAAGTAGGTCATTCTGATCCTATCCAATCCGTTTCTACCATGTCATGGTGTAAACCATACATCCATCGTTTACTATGGTCCAGAATGGTCATTCCAGCATACACTGGCTTGTTCAGCACCACTCGCTCCTTTTCCATATTCAATAGGGCCAGGTTCTCATTATACCAACCGCGGCTATTGAAATTCGCCTTGGTCACGTACTTTGTATAGATTTTCTGCTAGGCTGCGAGTTTCAGATTTTGGTGTTTTCTGACATTCTGGAGTCTCATATCATAGGCAGCATTGACCATTAGTTTATACATCTCCACTTCAAACTTGTTTCTGGCATGCTGTCTAAGTTCGGTATTCATAGTCACGTACGGCTTCAACCATGGCGACTATTAAAACGCAGTAACCGGTGGACATGTAATCCATTCTCTATCACTTGCAGAAGATAGCGGTAGTCGATGACATATTCTTCTTTAACCATTAAGGTGGCCATTAGTTTCTTCGATCTCCCTGCTCCGCTGCCGATGATGTCCAGTGATGAGTACGGCAGTTGGTACGCCGGTGCTCTCCGCACTTACGGACAAAACGTTAAGTCGCTATGTTTTTCATGGAGGGCCTGATCTCTGGGTTATTCCAGGTCCACCTCCAAAACGTAACCATACTCACCGCCTGCCGGAAAGTTTTCGATGTCCAAGTCGTCGCATTCCGAACGTAACAACCACTCAAAGTTAGCATATGGGAGTGGCTCGGACATTGCCCAACCGTATAGGTTAATAGCGTCGTAATACATCAAGTATGTAACATCGTCATTCTCGACGCTACTCGCTGATGCGCTCTGACCGTCTCGGTTGCCGCCATCTTCTCTTGTAAATTTATTATTGGCGACGACGTGTCGAGTAACGCGCTGGGTTAGTCCACCTCGAATAGCCTTCTCAAAATACAAATACTGATCAACGTCCTGCAGGGTATCGAGGACCATGCCGGTCTTGAACAGCATCACGTCCCAAGCGCATGATGGTAGCGTAAGGTAATGTGCTGGATCCAAGTTTTAATGTGTCAGACACATTTCCCTAAAACCCTCGAACACATCTGCCAACCGTAGGACGTCTGTCTCAAGGTAAATGTCGGCATATTTTCCGAGGGTTGTACAATTGAACTTGGTCCAGACGCGTTGGGCATGTGCATTATCCTAATCTTCGACAGCATCTCCGAAAACTGCCAGTGGGGTTAGGGAATCTTCGTCAAGTACCTCCATCGATTTGATGTGCTCGTAAGGAAAAATTCCTCTCCGGCACAAAAGGTGCCCAAACTCAACCCGGTCAGCGTATCGAGCCCGTTTGATGTTCAGTTTATCGGCCCGCAAAATAGAAGCTAATTTTGCCAATGACTTACCCATTAGCCTATAAGAGTCAACAAACTATAATTTAATACTATTCCGCCGGCTTGCGCCGGGATACTGAAAGCGTTTGGAGAAGGTAATGTACTTCTCCTCAGTATTAGCAAGCACATCAATGTCTCCTTTGTCAACTGCGAGCTCTTTCACGATGAAATGAGCATCGTAATTAGACAAATTGTGGAGGTACATATTGTCAGTTTCTTGTTCCTCGAAGCGGAGATTTCAGGATCGATGTGGAGCTTCTCTGTATTTGTACTGAGGCGAGTGTTGGTGATCCCTCACCTTGACATCATTGTTACCAACATTTTCAACGATGTTCTTTTTGCAAATGTGGCACACAAATGCTTGTTGAAATGACAACTCCTCTTCTTCTGTCAACTGTGGAGGATCACTTTGTATGGGTCGACCGTATAACATTAGTCCAATCTTCTGTACGTCATCCCGTACTGATTTGATCAAATGCTGTCCCGCATCCTCGCCTCTGTACAATCGGAGTTTGGAGAGGGTGTTGGTTGTTGCATCATCGTCGTCGTAATCTCCATCGTCGGCGTTTCTGTGGTCATCGCGAACTTAGTAAGCGTACGCGCATGGTACGTGGATATTCCTAACATTGTTCGGCTCACCCGCACTATTCTGTTGTCCTACCCGGGCGGTTGCTGGGTCCCAGGCTGGAGGTTGGACTGTTGGTATCTGATTGAGAGGTTGGTTGGCCTCATGTGGCACAAGGGCACACTCAAAATCTGCATAAATGGTAAATCGCGTTCTTTGAGTGCGCTCAAAGTGTTGAAAACGGATCTCCTTCTCTTCTGATACCTCCGTTCTCAAATGAGCATGGTCTGAACGGTAGCGTCGATGTTCTTCCAGACGCTCAAGTCCCCTGAGGCCTAGCCTAGTCGGTCGATTGTCGAAATACGAAAAAAACATTCATTCATCAAATTGCAAATGAAAATTCGATTCCTCGACAAGTCAACTGACTAGTCACTAAACTCTCAAAATCCTTTATAAGGGCATAGTGAGATGTCCTCTCATCGGTCAGGAAAAGAAGGTCGTAGTGGTCTAGGGTAGCTCTTGATCCCCAACGCGAAGGGGAAAGACAATGTGTTCAACTTCTTGATTGGCGTCGTTCCTCTTCTTATTCTTATCCAGACCATATACATTACGCTTACACACCGGTTGTTGCGCTCGAACGTGCGGATTTGTGAAACAGACATGGGGAAAGTAAGACCGTCAAAATTTAAATTTACTTGTGCTAGGAGCTCTGCAGTAAAATTATGAGCTCTGAGCTGGTTTCTAAAGGGAAACCAATACCCTCGAAGGGCAATGAATTTAGATAGGATTGCATATTGAAAACAATTTTCATCCACATCGTTCAGCACATTAACCACAGCTTTTTTCATGGCGATTTCTTGCGGTAGCTATTCTGGCGATATGAAGGAGCTACCACAGAGAGGAATCGCTGAAATATTTCCTCAACATCTGAGGTTTGAAAAAGGGAGACGTCCTTTGTTTTAAAGTTCCGCTCACAAGATTCACCATGTACGTTCGCGAATTGGCGGACTACCCACAACTGTACCTTGATGGCATGTACCTTTTCTAAAACGCGCCGCTTGAGTGTAATTACCTGCGCCCGCACTTTAATGAGGAATTCCATCAAAGAGACGGCTTGATTCGCGGGCTCAATCAGACGGTATGATTTCAATCGCCCGCGGAACCCCGTCTGGATCACCTCAAAGCCAACAGGAGTCAAGTCTCCTGGGAGCATCGGCGGGTCGACTTCCTCATTGCTGCTATCGGTGCTAGATGAAGAAGGCGCAGGTGATAGTGGCTGCAGTCCGCTGGGTCCGGCGACTGCTGGATCCTCTGAAACCACCCGCCCTCAACAAGCATACCGCATGTGCCGAGTCAATGCGTCCTTCCTCGAAAAGACTTTTCAGCATCGGACACATGAGAACCCTGGAAAGAGAGACAAAAACCACTATTAGCTATGTTGTTTAGTAATAAACTGAAAGATTAATGAGATTCATTTTAGATATTTCATGTAGTAATAACCTCTGCAACCTCTGCTGTTCAAAGCTAAGGAGGTGGCTCAAATCTTGGGCTACGCTAACCCTAAAGAAGCAATCACAGGCCATGTTAGAGAAAATTATCGTAAAACTATACCGGAAGTATGGAGGAGCGAAACTCTCCCCCTAACCCATAATGAGAAACATACAATCTTCCTTAACGAGCCTGGATTATAATAATTACTTATGAAATCTAAAATGCCCATTGCTGAGAAGTTTCAGATTGGGTCTTTGTAGTACTGAAAGATAATTAGCTTTAATTTGAGACATTTTATAAATAAATCAAGGTTTTACAAATACTATTACCACTTCTACTACTACATCTACTACTACTTCTAAACTACTTCTACTACTACTACTTCTAATAAATTATTCTTACCTCTTGGGGCCTCGTCGGGTGTCTGGGCGGGAATTGGGTCAGGATCGTTGGCGGGGTCGGCTCTCGGCGGTGCAGCAATATCTGAAAACCCAACGTTGATTGTTTTTAAAACTAATATAACCCCTTTTAATGCATATATTTATTTGAAAAATCATATTATTTGAACATTTATAATCGGGGTCGACTCTCAGCACTGCATCAACATCTAAATCACCAACGTGGATTATTAGTGCAACTATTATATACAAACCTTTTAATGTGTATATTGATTTGAAGAATCATATAGTTTGAGTATTTATGCTCTCCTTACAAAATACTAATCTACTAAACTGATTAATTATATTACTAACCAGGTCGGAAAGCAGAATTCTGAGGTTGTGGAGGCATGGGGCGGTGAACCGTCATGGTGGGGCGACGAAGATCTTCGGCCTGGCAAATCGTGATCCGCAGTCATGACAGATGACTTGGTCACCACCATGCGTCGTACGCGCGTGGCGTACAAGGACAAGGTGGTGTTTTAGTCGGTAGGCCATACCGCAAACGGTGGAAGAAACCGGACGGTCGACGTTCATGATCTGAAACAGAACATAACCGATTTATGGAGATTTGTAAAGAAAAAAATAAGGAATGGAAGTTGGGGGATTATGCAAATTACACACAAAATAGGAAATGGACCATGAACCCCACAGTGCATAATTTAAATTTTAATTTTAATTTTGATTTCCCATAGGGATGTGTTTACTGTATCGTTTATTGTGTGTTGTGGGGGGTTGTCGTTTTTGTTGGGAGTGGTATTACTGTATTAGCTTAAGACAGGACAGGAGTGCTTATTTTATAGAGGACGTTGTTTGGAGCGCAAAATAAGAGAGTACAATCCAGATTCATTGATGAATGTAGACTGATATTGGAAGTTAAAGGGGGGTTAGTCGACGCACCCCCCTTTGCTGATTAGGCTCAAAGCTATACTAACAAATAAAACCTGGTTTACAGCTAAAGATCTAACACAAATCCTAAATTATTATGGTACAAAACTAATAGTGAATAGCAAAGGAGACTAAACAAAGATAGTTTCTCTAGCATGACGTTACTACATTAAGATAATAGAAAATTAATTGAGTTTTTATAATGAAATCTAAACCAATATTAATTAAAACACATTTAGATATTTACTATTTAGATCATTACCGATACATAATCCTCATTAATGCTTAATGATATGATTCAATGATTACTTTCTTATAAATAATTTATAAAATTTAATAATCTTTGTACATTAAAACTAATAATAATAATAATGAATGTTACTTACGATTAATAATCCAAAGAGAATAGCACAATTCACAGGATGGCGCAAACAGAAGCGGAGCAAAACTGAGATATGACTATACACTACAAAGTCCAGACTATGAATGAGCTGGGATTCGACGCGGAGCGGACTGGTGTGTCGGTTTACCAGTGGCGGACGCAGTTACAGCGCAGGTGTTGCGGTAAAAAACCACCCTCAGTCTGAGAATGTTAACAATACATAATGAGGGTTGTGAAGCCCTAGGCGGAGCGTTTGTCATGGGCTGGATCAGCTGCAGCGCAGGTGTCGGCACGACAACCACCCTTGTCTAATTAATATCAAAATAAAACAACCCATGTCTGGGAATGTTGGGGTGGCTCCGAGGTGGCTCCTTTTCGGTATACCGAGGTGGCCCCTTTTCGGTATACCGTTATCATCAACCGCTGGCATGGTCAGTGTGTGTGTCGAAACAACCCCATGTCTGGGAATCTTTGGGTGGCTCCTTTGTCGGGATATCATTATCAACAATCACTGTCATGGTCAATGTGTGGTCGAGGGGGGCTCACTCGCCACCCCCGGGGAGGTGGGCAAAAGAAAATCTGGGGGGTTTCAACCGCCACACGCAGAACCATCCAATATACACTACTCTCTTCACTAAAATAAATAATATACAAATTGTATTCCCAGAGGTATATATCAATTAACAGTACCAGCCATATGTTCATTCCATTAACTAAAGAAGAAGTTCGACAGTAAATCTAACATACTAAAACTTTTCCAAATAAAATAGTTTAACTCTATATGGATTCACAAATTTGCCCTTAACATTTTACAATAGTAATTTAATTTTAAACAAATGAAGTAAATTGTAAACATGGGACAGTTTCTAGTCTGTTTCCTAATTCAAGTATTTTGACCTAGGGTGAATATGAATTCAGATTGTAGCTCGAAATATACCTGTTGGAATCTAATTTGTATTTTATTTACATTAATGATAAGTAACGACATAACCTTCGATTATATGAATACAATCACGATAACACAAACCGGAATCAATTAAAATATATACCATTACTGCAACAATCTCTTCAAATACACAATGATATCCCTTTCGTGTTAGACGAATTTCCTATTCTTGCTTGCCAATAGTGGAAAAATAAAGAGGATATCTCCATTAAGCGTTGGCAATAAACTTCAATTTTGATAATATAAAACTCTACGACCCTTTCTGGCCTTTGACTTCATCGTTTACTGCCCTTAATATGAGTCACTATACTAAGTAGTGTAAATCCACTACTAAACTGTCATTTTAGACCGTCATTACGTAATATAAAAATACAAACTGGTTGAAAAACTTAAAATATTCACAAAACTCATCAAACTTCTAAACTAGTACCATATATATCTACAAGATGAATCCTCCTTTTGTTGTTGCATGTAAATGAACTACATACTTCTTCCGGCTGTATAAAAATCAAAGTACATATATTAAATTTTAATGATAACTTCCAATAAATACTTAAACGTTTAAGTATTCATTGTAACTTCCAAGCTTCAGAGAATAAGTAATCATCAAGCCTATTCAGACAAGATGCAGACTGACTGGTACAGTAACTGTCAAGGTCATTCCTATAGCTTAGGTATTATGGTATTATGCAAGTCTATATAAGCCTCTTTAGAAGCAGTTCTGATGTGACTAGGTTAACTCTGCGATGGGTAAGGCTGGTCTATAACGCCTCTTTAAACTTATCAATAGATTAACTACCTGTTTACTGTAAGTTATAAGATATATTTTAATAAATCTGAGCTTGATATTAGTATGCCGTTTTTTAATTATTGTTGGGAGTGGTATTACTGTATTTAGCTTAAAACAGGAGTGCGGTTTCACGACGATCCGGGTCCTGGAATATAATGATTTCTTTATGTGGTATTTTTATCGTCTTTTCTTTTCAAAAGGGGTCTCTAGTCACTTTATTCTATGGAGACAATTCTAAGTAAAAGATTTCGGTACGACCGAAACTGATAGATAACGAGTTTCACGACGTCCGGATCTAGAATTAGGTCCCTTTATGTAGTATTTTTCTCGTATTTTCTCTTTTAATGTTAAAATTTAAAAAATGCATTTGTAACATTGCCGACTCAGTTCTACAAGGGATGATTTTTTTTCTCAATCCAGTACTCTTTAGAATTTAGAAACATGGTGTAGTACGTTCATTTAATTGAGCACCACGGAATGTGAAATTGGCGATGTAAACCGATGTATTGGGAGGCCGGGTAAGACGCTGTTCGCCCTCACGTGACATTATGCCGCTCCGGAGAGGTGGAGCATTATGTCGTGAATCGATGCAGGATTAGGAAGACACATGCCCCCTCCCCTCCCATCCACCGAGGCAGCCCATTATATTAATTACAATGTTATGTATTGTACGACTACACATACTAATGTGCTGCGGTTCTAGGGCGAACTATCTTACAACTTGCCTTACGCCCCATTACTTCGTCTTTACGACGTACCACGTTTTTAAGACCCACAAATTATAGTGGGAAAGTTTTCAAAATAAATTCGTCTCGCCGGTTATTCGAATCGGGTTTCGTGAAAAGGGACGGCAAATTTTAACTAGCCATGTTATGTTTAGTTTTATAAAATAAACGAGAAATACATTTTTTTAGTAATTGCTATTAGTGAATACAAACAGGGAGTGACGCAAAAATAATAAAAAATACAGAACATATTTTCTATGTATTGGACATAATGTTTCAACAGTAAAAAGCGAACCAATTTTGTTCTGTAGAGAGACGTTGACTATTTCTGAACTACCTATTCTGTTATACGGTATTTGACAAGCAATTATACGATTATTAATGATTATTTAAATATTCTTGTAAACTAATAATTCGATTCTTCAAACAATTTCTCATAGAATTGGCATTAAAAATTGCTCGATTTTAAATGTGAACTTGGATGCGGTTACCAAGGGCCCATTTAATTTTGATGGAAGTCATCAATTTATTCTAAATTAGCAATGACAAGAGTTTAACGTGGATATTTTATTGTTCTACTCTTAATAATGGAGCTAGGAAAATATATTTTATAACGAATTCTAAAATGTCCATGAACCTCAATCATCTATTTGATACGGAAAAGAAAAAAATCACCAGTAAAAATATCTTTTGACATAAATCGATTGAATTTCCAGGGATGTTTAGGTCTAGATGGTTTTTGAGCACTGCCTTAAAAACAGGATAGTGATATTTCCAGTAGACTGAGTGTATACAGTAGTTTGTGTTCGAGATGAGATAACCGTGGGGGGAGGGGGGGTTCCAGAGTTGGGCCCAAGTGAGCAAATTAGATTGGACGAGATGAAGGCATCGTTAATGGGTAGACTACATAACTGGATCCGTCGCTTACACTAGCTTCGTTCACCTTCTCCCCACCCAAATTTCGGAAGAACTCATCCCTGAAAGAACTTTGTAAATTAAGGCACAATATCTCATATCCATTTTATTTTTTAATATCTTTTCCGAACGAAATTTCTTATTAAATAGCATTAGCCCGCATTAGGGGTAGTTTAACTGGAAACTCGCTTTAAAAACCCTCGTTTAAAAAATATCGCTTGGATTTCATCCCTGGAAGCTAACTTGTGTAAGGCGAGGGAACACAAACAAATTTCATTTTTATATTTCCTAAACAAACGAAATTCACAGTAATCTACAGTAATCAAGAATTAGCTACTTGTTTTAAGACACGGTTGGTTATGAGTTGTTGGGTGAAACGATTCTAAAGGCGTACAACGAACGGTACAATGTAAAACCACGCAGTATACAAATATGTACATTTGCGTTATCACTGTGTTAACTAAATATATGTTTAAATCCATGAACTGTACTCCGAATTAAAAAATGATTTCGTCTCAATCTGTATAAAGAGACGATTCCTATTTAGAGAAGAGGAAACAAGATGGCTGAGCCAATTTTTTATTAAAAAAATTAAGGGGGTTTAAGTTACGTGACCCCTTAAACAATCCTCTCCCCAACTTCGGCCTTGACCACAATGACAAAAAATGTTAAACCACCAGAATATTAATGCCATAAATCAACAATAATAATTACACTCATTCGTAACCTACATACAACCGAATCCTCCTACATGGCACTTCTATATAAATTACAGAAAAGATGCGAACAGTATGAGAGGGTTCCGTAGTGCATTTATCTCTTTGAGGATTTCTGTTTTGGGCGCCCAGAGGTGTGGAGGGGACGGGAGGGGAATGTACTGAAGCTTCTGCCGGTTACTTAAGATCTCACTTCCCACTCCACTTTCACTGCATCTCACGCTCAACATTATACGTAGATTAATTAATGTAAATTCCTTTATGGATGATTAATCGGCTTAATAGTTCATAAACTCTTAAAATTGTTATCTAAGAAATTGTTACTGACCTTTTCCATCTCTGTATGGGAACAATAAGTTTCTCGACATTTCGGGAACTGGAGTCTGATCCCGTCTTCAAGAGAAAAAATACCTAAATCATGGCAAAATGATACAAAATATTATTATTCTTTGTACAGGTAATGGTGATTGATTAATGGCGACTGGTCGTCGGTATCATCTCTTCACTTAGTAAAACGCGGTCACAAACTGATTAAATCATGAGAAATGTTGCAGTTATTACACTAACAGGACCGATGCTTATACAATTATATCTGTAAAAACTCTTAGTTAAGACTTCCCGACATTAGATGATGAAGACTAGGAAAGCAAATTAACGGGCGTGTGTAAATGTCTAGAAGTACGTAGTCTACTGCTCTCCCAAACACATAATGATAATAACACACTGTTAACTACTCTTGACGATGAACCAAAAGGAAGAATGCAAAAGTGGAGACCAAACTGTTTAAAAAATACGAAAGCATTCACTTTGGCGCAAATAGTTACACTTTGGGGCAAGACTCTTCAACATCTGAGATTTTTAGATCATGTGACATCGACAAACTCGCTAGACATGTCTTAAAACGAAGGATAGAAGAATGACATTTAAGCGCGTGCGTACGGACAGTGCCAGCTAAGATGAGCGTACCAGGGTTAATAAGTACGGCACCAACCCTTAAATGTTATAAAAAAACGCATTAATACGGCACCGAACCTTTAACCGGCCGCCAAGACACACACGTACCCGGCACATCAACCACCCCTCTTACCCATTCCATATACACCCTTCCTCCTTCACCCCCTCACTCTCACTAACTACTCTCTGGACTACCTTCCCCTTAGTGCAATGATGAAACTAAAATAAGAACACCCTACGTTTATCATCATACCTATATTGTATGAACCTTATCATGAAAAACATTTTTTTAAGACCAGTTTCTAACATAAAAACCTCACTCAAGTTTAATTGTTTTAATTGTCCGAATGTTGAAACTAATTAATTAATTGTTCTTCTATTACAGTATTATTTATTTTTTATTTAATGTGTTATGTGATTTTACATTAGAATATGAAAGTTGTAAATATTATTTTTTTTATTCACGATACATAGTTGTTTACGGAGGTCAACAATTTTTTTCTAATCTAGCCTATATAAGAATAAAGGGAAAACTTGTTCCACATCAATAGTGTGATATGCCCACTAAAAGAAACATCAAAAGCATCATGAACCTACCTGTTAATGTGACAGATCATATGTCTTATTTTTATTTATTTTTTATCGACATTTAAAACTCTAAAAGCCTCGAAGCATCCAACAACCAAATCTTGAGGGTGTTTATGATCAAAACTATTTTTAATTGGCAATTTGGATTTTGATTAGTGGTGGAACCTTTCATAGTAAATGTTCTTCTCGTACTTCTGAATTTATGGACTGTCAAAATTGACGTATTTGGGGACGTTTTTGGTATTGTTTTTGGAAAGGCGTGCTCGTGTCATTATTACTCTGTTTTCACAGGAAACCAGAGCTTTATACACTGAGATAGTTAGAGGCAGATGGGACCAAAAGAGTTCGGGGAGGAGATTAGAATGAGGGGAATGGGGAATGAGGGAATATGGGGTTGTGGATGGGGAACCTCTCTACCCTACCTGTAAATTGTCTTTGTGCCGTATAAAATGTGGAATTAATAACGCCTGGTTAAACTTGTAACGATGGTCAGATTTGGTGCCGTATTCCGAGAAACGCCAAGCGCACAGACATTGAGGACGGGGCCGAGATTCGTCTTCCACGACTCAAGACACTTCCCTCCAAGATACGGTAGCGTACACTCAGGCCTAACTGAATGATTTTGACGGTGTCCTGCGTGAGGTTCGGCAGAAAAATAACCGATGAATAAATAAAACCTTCATACCATGTGGTACTCCCTTTGGCACCCTATCGGTACATGGTGTCCGGCAGATAAATAACCGATCTAAAGACAAACGTTCGCACTACGCGGTACTTCCCTTAGCACTATATGCGGCCGTGGGGGTCGGCAGATAAATAACCGATCAAAAGACAAAAACTTCATACCACGCGGTACTTTTCTTAGCACCATATCGGGCCGTGGGGTTCGGCAGCTGCGGTCGGGCCGAGGTTTCAAGCTGTTGGGTTTCAAGCCGTCAAGCTGTCGGTTTCAAGCTCTGCGGCTAGCCTGTTCTGTTCTACATTAGCCAGAGGTTGAATGTGACCGTGAGGCTGGACCTTACCGGGCGTAACTCGAGACCCCCCACGCCCCCCTACTAACACACTCGCAGCCGGTTGCGAAAGCCTAACTGTGTTATATTATGTTTCACGGGTCGCACGGGCCGTGACAGTCGCCAGGAATATGTTGCATAACGAAGTATTTTTAATAACCCGCACTTCGAGGTCTTCCTGTACGTACACAAGGTGTATAGCAAAATTATCATCGTAAACATACCTCTTGTTTTTTTATCACGATTTGTTAACTATCCTTAAACGTTTGTACACGACCGAATAAGTAAAAAATACCCCCGTCGCAGCAAACCTGCGTACTCAGCGAATTTCCAATGCATATATATATGGGTATCACTACTACCTAGAGCCACTTACCAAGTTTCATAAAAATACATTAATTAATAAGTGATATATAGCATTTTATTTATTATCCATAAGAATAAAATTATAATTGAGTACGCAGGTTTGCTGCAACAAGGAAGATAAGAAATTTGTTTGCAATTATCAATATAACTGAACCAGGTAAGGCTACATACCAAGTTGTATTAATTTAGGTTCACAACTAAGGGAGATATAAAACTTTACTTATTCTCCATGTGAATAACATGGGGCCGAGTATGCAGGTTTGCTGCTACCGGGAAAAATAAAAACTTTTTTGTGCTAATATCAATATACCACAACTAGATGAAGCCACATACCAAGTTTCATCTATATACACACATAAATAATCTAAATATAACATTTTATTTATTCTCCATAAGGATAACATTGGACAACGTACTGTGTTTAGCACTTTGAATATCACTGCAACGGTTGGACGTAAAATAACAATTAAAACGCCAAAATGATTGTTTTGTAGAGCTAAACTGATTGGTAGAAAGAAATGTGGAGTTTTTAGTGAAATTATCTGAGGAAAATCTAAAAACTGTACTCCCATAAGATTAACATGGGAAATTTTATGGACACATTTTTTGACTTTTCTCCACAACCACTAAACTTAGCTTAATGATTCAAACTACTAAATTGTTTGTTTTTTAAGCTCTATAAAATGGCTATAACCAAAATCTAGTGTTTTTTTAAATTTTAGGGTAAAAAGTTCAAAAAACAGATTTTTGGAAAATTTTAAACCCCCATAAAACCCCCTTCCCATAGACCGATTGATCTGATTTTCGAACTTAAAGTCATAAATGTTACTCTCCACATTTGTGCCAAATTTCATCAAAATCGGGTGCTTCTTTCAAAAGTTATCGCGGTAACGCACACACACACACACACACACACACACACACACACACACACACACACACACACACACACACATATATATATACATATATATAAATTTGAACGAATATTGTTTTTGGCATCTATGGACCTCAAAACAAAAAGTTATCATGGCCTCGGGCTTAAGTCTTACCATGCCACCTACGGTAATAGCTTATCTTCCCTATAGGGGAAATTCGCTAAAAGAGGAAAACTATTTAGCTTAAAATGTATAAATAATCGAATAGTCGATAATTCAAGTGTACAAATTGTAAATTCTATTGTTGTTTACGTTTAGAGTAAAAGATACACTGCTTCATTTAGATGTTGATGTATTTACTTTAATTTACAACAATACAGTCTTTAATAGATTTCAAGCGTTAGATTCGGTTTAAAATGGCGGGGATAAGACTGTCGGATAGCAGAATGTGAGTACAAGCCCGACTGGTGCTGTAACAATCTCCGTCGTCGCACTTGCCAAATCGCCCGTCACAATTTACGTATTTGCTTAGCGAGTTGCGAAAACTCTGGAAACGGCTCCTTCCATTCCTCACTTCCGCTCTGTGACACTCCGCCTTTCAGCGTGGAAAACATCGCACGACTTATGTTGCTAACTCAAATTATTATTTGAATCTTTTATTTGAAACGCGTTATAGGTAATAGAGAGCTAATGGTGTTATTTCAGCGGGTTTAGAAGTTATTCCAGCCAATTGCTTAAAGGAATGTCAGGACCTTTTAGGGATAGTTGTTTACTCAAATCAGCCATGGAAAATGTCCGCACTTACTACTAATTTCACGATATAACTTATTTGGTAAAATACTATAAATATACCGTCAGTGATTTATTATAAAATTTAAGCTTTTACTTCACGTTATACTGAAGCGATATACTAGTTAAGATACGCTCCTCGATGGTACCCTAGATTGTACATTTTATATTGGCTGCGATAATATTTTAAGTTGGATAAATTACGTTTCGACACGGGGTCCTAGTGACGGAGGAGGGCAATAACTCCCACCCACGGCGCGGCGCTGTGGGGGTTCACTACAAGTCGGCGAAATACCTGGAAAACTCCAAGCGCAACGAGCTAGCTGGAGAATGAAATGTCAAACGTGTACTGATTTTGGAAAAAATACTGGGATAATTTCTTAAATGATAAGCAAATTGATCCCGTTTATATATATATATATATAACTAGAACTTATAACTTTTTAGTGTAAAACAACTTTGTGTGTAACTTTTTCCAGGTTTTGAGTACATTTTTAAACACTTGGCGCTGTGCATCCAAAATCACAGATTTTGACGCATAGCTCTAAAATAAACTTTGAGAATACAGTATATACAACAGGTTAACTACGGTAGGATTCTGAAGCTGCACAAAATGATGTCGATGATCCGTGCTTCGGGTCTGGAAAGTTTTAAAACTGTGATGATTAACCCCAGCATAAAAGAAATTTTCTGAAACAAAAAATAAAATAAAAATAAAATAAAAATAAAATAAAAATAAAAAAGGCAAATAAAATTGAGAAAAATAAGAAGCCGTACTACGCTTATTGTGTGATAAAACCAGCTCATGCACCCCCCCCCCCCCCCCCCGCAATGACGAAGCCTTAGGGGCCATATACATATTACGTAACGCATTTTTCGTCATTTCGGACCCCCCTCCCCCATGTAACGCACTATAACGCTTGTCCATACCCCCCACACCCCATGTGTTACGTAACTCAATCGTAGTAGGCTTTAAAACAGCTTAAACCTTTTAAACATCGTTTTATTAGCAATTTGGTATATAGATTTCAATGAATCATTAAACATTAAATGGCTTTCTTATAACAACATCTTTTAAATACATTATTTCATAGAAATATGTATACAAACAATCAGACAGTTGGTAATAATATAAACATCAAAATAAACTGTCTCAGCAAAAATGAACCAAATTAAATTTATAACTAATAAAAACACTAAACAGCTTAAAAAACTGAAAATGTGGGTGTCATTGGGCAACACTGTATCAAGTCATGATTTTACACTCTAAAACAACACAAAACATAAATGTAAAGCAATACATAACTTACTCAAATCACGTTATGTATTAATTTTAGTTTAACTGATATTAAAATAGTATGACGGAAGTATTTTTTATATAACAAACTGTAACTTTGATTTAGATATCAGTTTGATTATTTTTTAATGTTGAACGATTTATAACATTATCAATAGATACGGGAATGTGCCAGCTCTAGGGGGTTAATTTGAGTGAGTTACGTAACGTTGATCCTAACCCCCCCCCCCTCCCCCACATAACGCAGCATAACGCTACGCCATACCCCCTCCCTCCTTAAGTGCGTTACGTAATATGTGTATGGCCCCTTATATCTACTGCTACCGTCGGCGTCTCTGATAACGTGATTGGGCTTTAATTGATTTGTGGAATTCACATTACACGACAGTAGAGGTCGTTCCCCCAGTACGACAAGCATTGTAAATTTATTTCTCTTAGTTCTGTAGTACTCCGGCTATTGTTTCGATGGTTGCTTTTGCTGTTACCTATTAAAAATAAAACGTGGCATTCTAATAAGCAAACAATTATGTTTCTTCGGTTGAGTTATATTTTTATCGAGTCATATTCTATTTGCTTACGGGGTAGAAAAACTAACATAAGACCTTATCATTTGGTGAACCTTTTGCAACTCTAGACAAAACTAAACATTTTACACTTCCCGATACAACTATTCTTTTTTCAGAAAAGTTATCTTTTTTATATTAAAAACTTGATGATGACCTTCTTTTATGTTTTACCCCACAAACATGAAATGAACGGCACAAATTAAGGACCTATGAAAATACTTACTGTGAAGTGGATTGTTAATAATATAAACATATTTACAAATATACCACTCTCTTATAGTTTGTTTAGTTTTCTGATTGAATATAAGAAAACGTCGTACCGCTGTCGTCGGTTCCTAGCCGACGCGATGAGATACCTGTCAATAATACTCTGTCAAGGATACATTGACATCCCTACCTGTCAAAAATATTCTGTCAAGAAGCTTTAAGAAATCGCTGCGCCGGCACTTACTCTCCAATTCGGTTCTTCGTTCTGCTTCGAGGAATGTATAATGTAGTGTAATGCGAAAATCGACTTTTGAAATAACATTTGTAATTAATATTTAGACGCAAAACAATTTTAATATCTTGAAACATTATCGACACCGTGCTTCTGCTTACCAATATTGGGTACTGCGCTATTTTTCCGTAATTACTACACAAACAAATTGTAGTGGAATTTGCGGCGATAAGTGAAAACTCGTTCGCAATTCCTTAAAGTGGGTCGGTAATTCCAAAGGGCGGACCGCGATAAAAGTCAATTTTATAATAATCGTTGCAAATTCAATTCCAGCATAAAACGGATTTTTAACCTCCATCATAACATAATTGACAAATTACTATACTAGGCTAATTGTAAATTCGATTTATAACACGATATTTCAGTTTAGAATTGAGATAT
Organism: Allygus modestus; assembly: GCA_963675035.1. NCBI lineage: Eukaryota > Metazoa > Arthropoda > Insecta > Hemiptera > Cicadellidae > Allygus > Allygus modestus. The sequence continues at coordinate 34,588,555 of OY776113.1, read as the reverse complement.
CTATACCATTAACCATACTTTTTCCAGTTTAATAATTTTACAGTAAAATATTATTTAAAATAATGAAAATATATTTGGAAACCATTAATCTAAAACCCCAAAATGCATTCGAACCGGAGGTAAGCCAGTAAATCGGTTTATCAGCACACATTATGACGCAAAAGCTCAGTCTTAACAGACGAGCGGGTGTTTAGAATGTCAATTTCTCATCGCTCTATCAATATTTGCTCTGCTGCTCTAACGTGCTGCGATGTGGCAACAGTCGACTTCCTTCGCAGCGCCACGCGTTTGGCGATCGGAGACGAGCATCGATCTCTTACGGTCAATAGCTCGTCGAATGACAACACTGTGTTTAGTGTTTGATAAACAACTCGGCGCTGGGGAAGAGCAGCGGCCAGCAAAGCCAACAGCTCGATAACTAGCGGCGCTGTCTAACGTTTGGAACATTTTGGGCCGATCGATTTTGGTAAACACACACAAGAGCCGATCGATTAGGTAAATAGTAAAAATAAAAATAGCATCGGTTCGCCAGGTGACAAGTGGCAACGCTGTCAAGCTAATTATCATGCCAAGCTAAAAAATCATAAGCTAATTACGTGGACGTTTTCAGCAAAGCGCATCGGTTCGCTAGGTAACGCTTCGACAAGTATGGTGACGCTGTCTAGCGGTCAATATACAACATAAGCTAATTGAGTGGACCTTACAGCAAAGAGCGTCAGACCGCTAGTCAGATTCAGCCATTCAGGCCACGCTCCCCCGTCGGTCATACTGGACTGATTCACCATAAGCGCAATGCTAATTTAACATTTTTTTTTAGGACCCACATTTTTATTTCATTTTCAATCTGATTTAGGTAATGTTTTTTACTACTCAAAATAAAGTAAAGAGTGATTTTTGCGAGTTAACATTTGTATAAGTGTTACAGATTACCAGAAAAAAATTGTCAAACTTAAACGAAATAATTATATTTTTTATTAAATATTATAATTCATTTTCAATATCTTCAACAATAATCAACCGCGATAAGAATATCTTTCAATTGACACCAAAATCAAAATTTTATCTAAAGAGATAAGCGAAAAATTGGGGTCTGAACTTAACATTATTCTTATGGGCGATAAATCCAATATGGCCGACAGGGTAGCGTGGCCTTAATATTGTTCCACTCGGAACGCTGTTTAGAGGTCCAAGCCGATTTTAGAATGGTCGCGACAGTAAGTACAAAGATGAGCACACGCTAGTCTCCCTACCATCAATGGTTATAAAACTAACTACGCCGTATGCGAGTTGCAGTCTAAACCGTTCAGTCACGCTGCCAAGTCATGATAGACTAATTGTGTGCGAAGTTAACAGTTGGACAAATACAACAAAGTGTGCTTATCTTTAGGTTTACAGATGGTTGCAGACGGTATCTGGGTCAATCATCGGTTGATTAATTAATACTTAATATCCCTCGCCGCAACAACACACACCCAACTCCTTGTCCCGTTTAATACAGAAGGGAGTGCCCGCAAACCACTTATTGGTTAATCCCCGAGTCTATAGGAACAGAATTGAAAGAATCCGTTTTGGGTGGAATAGTAGCTCTCTCGGTAGCTGGGAGTTATTTATTGTACAGCGGCCGGGTGTATCGGCCCGCTATCCGTCCATGAACACCTGCGGCTGCGCCCGTTGCCCCCGACTTCACTATCGGTTATCGGTTGATCGGCATGTGGTTTTTATTCATGACCATTTTTCTATGACAAAACGGAATTAAACTTCAGTTTATTTTTTGTTTGTACACGCGTTGCGGCTGCATATCGAACGCCTCGTGGAGCGTTCTGCTCTCACAACTGTGTAAATAGAAATTTGAGGTTGTATAAGGAGTTTTCTGGAATGCGGCATAACGCACTTGGTATTAAACGGGGAACGACGGAGCTTAAGACATTTCACATAAGATTTTATTTTTTATCTCAATGGTAAACCTTTATATTCAACGCAGACGAGCCCCCTCTCGGCTTCGATGCTATCACACACTTACATACCGTCCTAAAGCGACCACGACGGTGTACCTTCCTGACTGCAACATCATAATACAATTAGTTAAGTGTTGTTTAACACCTGTATGTTATTTTGAGTGTTTCATCGATCCTATAAAATATTTATTTGTGTATTAAGAGCATAAAAACACTTTACACTCGAATTACATACACAATTTTTGTCCTACAACTGCAATTTTGGATGCCACGCAACACACACATCCACTTTCATCAATGTTGGATGAAATCACGAGATTGTTGTTATAGAAATAGCGAGTCCAAATAGCTAATCCAATAGCTTGGTTCAAAGCAAATCAGCTGTTTATTACTTCAGCGAGCGGAAAAGTAAGGTGCAGCGAGCGAAAAAGGCTTTTTTACTCGCTAAATACATAACAGCTGTTTACGATGTGTTTTTAGACCGTAAAAAAGCACACTAGGGCTGTTGCAAGAAAAAATACTTGTCTCTTTGCTTTTTAATTAATTTTGAACAAGTCGGACATTCGTCCTATAAAAGCTTGTTTAGATTATATCCTCTCGCCCACATACTAAAATCGGTCAATCAATGTTTCGTGTTCTGGTATCATCTCAAAACACAATATCCCTCCACTAAATCGGGTTAACACTTCCTGATCGGCGCAGTATTTCAATATTTACCGGGATCCATTAATCCTATGTGAGAGCCATTACAGAGACTAAACTGTTTATCTCTACATCCACATGTTCGTGAACCTTCGATCTAGCATTGTAAAATGCAAATATCAACTTTCGTCACAGTTATGTTGATGTATTAATGTGATCCGTGTGACAGCTCAAACCTACCGTGGGGAATGAATGATTGTACGAATAAAAACGGTGTTCATATTTGGAATTCGTACTTTTTTAAATTTCGCTATTTTTTAAGATACCCCACGATAATATAAAACAAACTTTAAATCTGAGCACTGTTCACTTTACAAGTAGGTCTACGATTTAACACCGTAGCATCACCTAACCTAACCTACAGTTATACAGGAACCTGTATATTGCAAAATGTTATTTAGTATGTTATGAGGAAATGAATGAGGTGAACATATAATTTCCTTTGTGCAAATTAAACATAATGTGGAGCAACATCATACACATAGTGTTTTAAGTGGGAACTCCAGACACCTGCTACCCCATAAGACTACTAAAATAATGTTGACTTCCAAAATTAGTCCCTCATCAACGGATTAGCCGCAATTTTTAACATATTGATCATTGTATATGACAAAGAAATACCCAGCGATTTCAGTGAACAGAATTTTGATATCACAAATAATAATCATTCAATAAACTTTAAAAATATTCAATATTTGCGTTTGTTGCTATGGGCTAACTGTTTGTATTATACAAATTCTCCTCCTGAAATCGCTAGTTTTTCTGTTCTTTTAAATAAGCCATAAATCAACGATTTATAACAATCCGTTGAGGTGTGACGGGCTTTAAAATTGTCCTTATGTGGCAGCAGGTAGAAACGCGAAATGTTTCGTGACTGGAGCCCACTCAACGAATTTCCAATGCATATATATGTGACTCACTACTACATAGAGCTATTTACCAAGTTTCATAAAAACACATCCATAAATAAGTGATATATAGCATTTTATTTATTCTCCATAAGAATAACATTAGGGTTGAGGACGCAGGTTTGCTTCAACGAGGAAGATAAGTAATGTGTTTTTTTTGCAATTATCAATACAACTGAACCAGGTGAAGCTACATACCAAGTTCTCTTAATGCAGGTTCATAATTAAGGGAGATATACAACTTTACTTATTATCCATATGAATAACATGGGCCGAGTATGCAGGTTTGCTGCTACGGGGACTATCAACAAAAAACTTGTTTTTTGTGCTAATATCAATATACCACAACTAGTTGAAGCCACATACCAAGTTTCATCAATATACTTTCATAAATAATCGAGATATAGAATTTTATTTATTCTCCATAAGGATAACATTGGACAATGTACAGTGTTTAGCACTTTGAATATCTCTGCAACGGTTGGACGTAGAACAACGATTAAAACACCAAAATGTTTGTTTTGTTGAGCTAAACACATTAATGAACAGAAATGTGAAGTTTTTAGTAAAACTATCTGAGAAAAATCTAAAAACCTTTTCCCCATAAGATTAACATTGGACACGTTTTTTTTTTATTTTCTCCGCAACCACTTAACCTAGGTTAATGATTCAAGATACTAAATTATTTGTTTTTTAAGCTCTATAAAATGGCTATAACCAAAATTGAGTGTTATTAACATTTTGGGGTCAAATTTGCAAAATCCCGATTTTTGGAAAATTGTAAACCCCCATAAAACCCCCTTCCCATAGTGCGATCGATCTGGTTATCGAACTTAAAGTCATAAATGCTACTCTCCACATTTGTGCCAAATTTCATCAAAATCGGGTGTTTCTTTCAAAAGTTATCGCGGTAACGGACACACACACACACACACATATATATATATATATATATATATATATATATATAAATTTATATATATATATATATATATATAAATTTGAACGAATAGTGTTTTTGGCATCTGGGGACCTCAAAACGAAAAGTTATCATGGTCTCGGGCTTAAGTCTTACCATGCCACCTACGGTAATAGCTTCTTCCCTATAGGGGAAATTCATATGACTTCACCTAGTTGAGTTATATTGATATTTGCCTAAACACCCATTTTTTCGTTCCTTGTAGCAGCAAACCTGCGTACTTATCCCCCATGTTATTCTTATGGAGATTAATCTAAATGGGATATATCGCTTATTTATGAATGTATATTGATTAAACTATGTAGCTTCACCTAGTTGAGTTAATTGATATTTGCATAGAAACCAATTTTTTTATGTTCCTGTCCTTGTTTCAGCAAACCTATGTACTCATCTCCAATGTTATTCTTATGGAGAATAATTAAAATTGTATGTATCGCTTATTTGTGAATATATTTTTATGAAACTTGGTATGCTGCTTATGTGGCATTAAGACATATATTATGCATGGAAATTCGCTGAGTACGCGGGTTTGCTGCGGCGGGGGTATTTTAAATTGCACTATGGGAAACGAGAAGGAATACAGTATTTACGTATTTTCAGAACTGAAAAATAAATAAAACTCGCCAGGAAAGATTAAGAAATGTTTTCAATTGTATTTACAACACACGCCCTCGCTTCTAAGATTAGTTTTCAGTAGTATTTACTTAATAATAATTAAGTACATAGCCTAACATCTTTCCCAACGTGTTTAATAGTTTAAACTCCGGTTTAACCTATAACAGTTCCGTCCCTGTACCACTGCTACATTCGGCGCTGTTATCGCCGTTTACCATCCCCTAACGATAAGTCACCGTATTACAGTAACGAGCAGCAGTTTGTTGAGCCGACAGCTCATCTATAAATCAATATCTGACATAGCTGGAGTCAAGTTCCTCGTACAACTTGCACCTTACATTTGTTTGTCAACATCGATGCGAACTCGTGTGTGGGTGGTAATTAAGGTCGAGCATCGAGTTATGACTCTCACTTTCACACTACTCCGGTTTTGAACGTCATTTTGTGATTTCTTTTCCAGTGTAATCCTTCTTGATCAGGCGTTTGTCATTTGCACTGATAATTTACATTACACTAACAAACGAATATTATATTATATACATTATCTATTAATTTCGAACAAAAATCATTATTTAATAGGTGTATGTTATTGTCAGTTCTCCGTACATTTGTCATTACTTCGACTGCCTAGGTCTCGTATTACTTTTGATCGAACATTAAAATTATACAAACAGATCAAATCAACTCCTTTATAGTATTACTTTAAGAGGATTGAGAAGTGGGCCTTCAGAGTCAATCCCCGTCAATCGAATAGACCCTTTTTGAATTTATTGTGAAATTTCCTTATTGAACTAAAACAGGTTTTTATAAAGACTTTACGATCGGTTTGCACTTTTTAAATTATTATATCGATGGTTTCATTATCGAATTTAAATTGATTTCGACTACCTAACACTTCTAATGTTTAGACTGGGAGCCCTACTTGCATTTAACTATCGACAAGATAATCCAATCTTACCTGGAGTCTCCCTACATTGACTGCAGGACATTACAGACACAATGCAGTTGCACAGTAGGTTATAATAATCCGGTATTTATTATACGTATAATATACTGTCGTAATAGTAGAGTTCCAATAACAACTAAAAATATAACAAGAGGAAAGTCCCTCATCTGATGTAACCATTTAATGCCTACTGTGGGGAAAATGTGATTGGAGGTAACTGGAGTAAGATTCGCAAACTTATTTCTGACGAATTGACAACCATTCCAGTGGAAAAAGAGCTTAGGGTATCAGGGACAGTTCGAATACAATAATTTATACCTTATCGGCTTCTTCGACTAATTCAAGTCATCAAATGAACCTCTACCTTCTAGACCTGCTGTTAGGGGTTGCAATTTTAACATCGTCATCATATGTATGACACACAAACCTATGTACTCATCCCCTACATAGGTTTGTAGGGAATGAGTACAAAACCTATGTAGATTATATCCTCTCGCAAACATAACATATCCTCTTGATTATATCCTCTTGCATGTAGATTATAACATGCAAACCTATGTTATGCATGTTTGTATGCATTTTATAATCCATAGTCGTTACAAAATGAGGGTTTTAAATCGATCCCTATGTTTAGAAAACCCCGATACAGTAGTATTATAACAAAACGAATGTCTAATATCGAGACAAGTTCAGACGCATTCCAATTCAATTACACACAGGGCATGCTGTAACTATATATATCATATGTTTGAGATTTTTACTCTGAGGTTTTAATATTAAATTTATATCACGCGGTCTGCTGAAGGACGATGCATTTAGCTAGCTCGAATGATTGCAAGTTTACAATGATTTCAATTACATCAGAAACATTTAGATGTACAGAGCGCATTTCAGTTCCGTTACGTTCTTGTGACGCCCCCGCGGTCTTACAACCTGACATATTTCCAGGAACACACGAGTACAAATAAACATCCAGTGGACGAGATTTTAGACAGAGTTCGGGCCGCTATATAGGTCCGAACTTCCGAACACCTAGTTGCATCTTGGAGCAGGTATTTTGGGCGGAAACTGCCCTTGGCCGCGTGGGGCTGGGGGAGGGGGAAGCCCGAGAAGCGCTGCAGGTGCGGACCCACGAAGGACAGGTGACCCGCCGACATAATGGCAGCGCGGGAAAACAGGTACCTCCTCCCCACCCGGAGGGCGGAGGCCCGGACAATGCTCCATGCTCCTCTCCGCGCCGAGGAGTGGCGTAGCGTGGCGCGGGCTCGTACAGCAACGCTCCAGTGCCGGCGTCTGTCCGTCGATGGTCCTGGAGGATTATCCCTCCGAACGAATGCGAACCGGAGGTAGTCGACCTGGCCGAACCCGGTTATCTCGACGATCGACTGCTAGAAACTCGCATTACAAAGTATGAAGAAATCTCAAGGACCCCTTAAAATTATTCCGGACCCCTGAAGAACTTGCCTAATAACTGAAACCGCCTGGACTCCACTTGGCTGGAAGCCACCCTGGTTTAAGTATAAATTATGTCCAGTACTCCTAACTCACTTTTAGAATGCGCATGCATCGTAACTCCTTTTAAAAATAACTGGAATATTATGACGTAGCCGTTATATTTTTAATTTTCACTTTCAATTCGATAAAGGTTCGGTTTGAAAGTTGATGGATTTGTTAAAATTATTTTCCTATAGAAATGAAGATCTAGTGTATTCCTTTTGATAAAACTCAAACAGTTCCCCTCAATATATTATGTGTTTAAACGACCTATATTTAAATTTATTCCCACACCATTTTCATACGGACGCTCGCTGCGAACCCTAGCAAACCCGCGCCGGCGCAGCTTCAATCCAATCCGCTTTGACACGGAAGTTTTCAAATTCGAATGCCTTCAAACATTCCTGTACTGAACAAGGAACAGAAACATAAGATTAAATAAAAGTCCTAATGTAGCTACTTTTGTAAGTATGCATTTATAACTTGTCACATCCCCACCCCCCACCAGCGGAAGAGCATGAAGGGAGAAGAGTGCACCACAAATCTTGTCAACACGACTACAGTGCTAATGAATGCTTTGAACCGCAGTCGTCTAATTAAGGTTTCGGTTCGCTTTCATTCCATTGACGCGGGATCGATCGGTGCAGGTACCGTAGTTTGTTTGGGGTTTTGTTCGCGCCCTTTTGACTCCACAAAAAACCGAGCACACCGCGTGCTTTGCTCTTTCCGTTGCTCAGTTCGTCGATGCGACGCCGACGTCCGACTGGCGGTTTTTACTTGAGTTTCTTTATACTACCGTGGGGTCGTGACGAGTATATACAGATCGCGATGACATACATCCCGAGTAACAAGCGCTTGATAAGACTCGAAAATATTTAATATTTGCAAAATCTTTATGGAATAACTAGGATAATTTAATTCTGCTCGCTGTAATCCAGTGAGAGTGTAGAATTTATTAAACTGTTATTGTTTTTAACTTCCGTTTACTTATCATCGGGCTGACCGTAATCTTATGTTCTTTAAACTTTAGAGACATTGACGATTTATAATATTCCGTCGAATATATACGGGAGAAACGCAAAATTCGTTTAACTGGAACATTTGTTACCTCTTGACATTTACTTACTTACTCCTGCGGGCACTCAAATACAAGTTGATTGTTGGCCAAACTGCTCCGTCTTCAATCATGTTAATGTCTCCCCCAAGTTTATTCACGTCATCCGCCACTTGGTAATTCCATCTTATTCTTGGTATTCTCAGCGGGCGCCTTCCTTCTGGTTGAATTCTCCATATCCTTCTTATAGTTGAATCTTCCTCCCTTCTTCTTTCATGACCCAGCCACCTTATTCTCCTACTTCTAATCACAGCCACAATATCTGGTCTATTGTACAGATTCCTGAGCTCTCTGTTCTTCAATATTCTCCACATCCCATCTTCCACAGTTGGTCCGAATATTCTTCTCAATATTTTACTTTCAAATGTTATCAACTTCTTCTGGGTGTGTTTTGTGAGTGTCCATACTTCTGAACAATATAGGAGAACCGGCTGAATTATGGCTGTATATATGCTAATTTTTGTGTTTATCGACAGAAGCGTACTCGTTAATCATTTTGTTGGGCTCTAATAACACCTCTTTGACATTTGAAGGAAATAATTCAAGATAACCAAACAGCTAAAACATAAAATATGGAGGGAAATAATATTTCAAAGCCAGTTTCAATAACAAGAAACGGTAACTTCAATCATTCAAATGAAATCATGTATATACAAATGAATCCGAACATAGAGAAAATAATGGAAAAGACGAGAACGCCAACAAATCAAAAGTAAATAAATTACATCTACAATCAAAAATTGTTGGTTAACAATGAAATGCAACACGAAAATTCGCCAACAGATCACACGGCATTCGTTTGTAACTGTCAAAGGCAATTGGATTTATTTGTTTGTCCTTGGGGTTAGGAAATTTCAACAAAAGAATGTGACAATTCATCTGACGGCGAAGTTCAACAATCTGGCTATCCTCGTGCAGTGTTAATAGATTCGATGACATAATTATATACTGGAGCGAACAGAAAAAATAGTCGAGTTTAAATCTACATATTTCTGACACTGTATATTAAAATCAGAATTGTAAGTACAAACTTTAAAAAAATATATATTTTCGTCATAAATAAGTGTGCATACATGAAAGTGTTACTCGAACTTGCTTTATCTATATATGCTTTAAAGGGTATCGGTGTGCTTTAAAGGGTATTATGTTTAAAACAAGTTGTTAGACTTCTACATCGAAAGATCTTCGACAGATTTGTCGTTAGAGGGGGGCATAGTTTTTTGGCATAGCTCTGAAAGTGGTGGAATTTCGTCATAAAACAACAAATCGATAATTTCAGCCGTCGCGTCGAAGACACGGACTGATACACTGATAGTCTTATCACCTACATGGAACGCACATCAATCGATTCCTCGACACAGATGACCAACAGCTTGATTAGATCACTCTGCAGCTCCGTCAGAGCAGTTGTTGTAAAGCTAAAGAGGCTTTAATTACATTCGGGAGATAATTTATCTCTTCCTGGTCAAACGACTTTACTACTGGCGCACTGGGACTTTTTTCATTACCCGCCCTCCCCTGTAATAAATTATCGCTGTAGATGTTCTGATAATCTTGGTCTTTTCCTTTCAGTCGAAAATGAATTTGAATCACGAGTTCTTTAGTCGACGATGAGAGGTATTTTCTATATCCACGCCAGCATTGTGCCGAGGATATTACCACACGCTCTAAGGGGAAACGGTCCAAACTCACACAGTAGAGTGAGCAAGAACCAGAGTCTGTCTAATTCGCTAACGAGATGCCCGATAGTTTATTACTATTGTTTTACTTGCATTTGCACTATTTAGTACAAAATTTAAAAAAAAACTACAAGGGACATTGTATAGGGATTGGACTTAAGACAACTTGAGGAGCAATACACCTATGACGTAACACTCCAACCTTGCATTATGTAACGCTGTTTTGTTCCCTTAATAACCTAAATTCCTGCCAAAAATCTGTTTACGTGACAATTTGCTAGGAGATATATAAAACGGAATGTTCAAGGTACACTTTCTGTTTTATAAAAAACGTAATATTCATTGATTTTTATTAAGAGTCTTCACTACCCTTGCCCAATTCGAGATCTGGGGGGAGGGGGGAGCCTAGATGGTGGGTGAGGTGGGGCTGATAGCGGTGAGGGGTCAACGTTCATGCAATTCTGCAAACATTGCCATTGTTGCCGTCGCCGCACGCGCACGGCCGTGTCCACGCGGACCCAGCGCCGCGCCGGCGCCGGTGCGGAGCAACTGTATCAGGCAAGGTACAGATCCCTGCAGATATCGGCGTCTCGTCGGCCGAAGCCTGTTTACAGAGCAAGGCTTGCTCTGTTTATACCATGTACTTTAGCAATGTATTCATTGTAATTTTGTAATTATACCTTAAACTGTTTCTATTATACTATATTGTACATTTTGCTTATTGTTTAAGTTTTTTCGTTAGGTTTTATGAACAGTTGCAGTTTAAAAGGTGTAGTTTATATTTTGTAATTAGCTCTGGCAACAGGCAGTCAATATAAAATCTTGTCAGCGGCTCTGCCACTTGCTCTAGCCAAAAAGTGTCGTCCCGATCAATAATTTCAACGCGAACCCCCAAAGGAGTCCACATCACGAAAAAACATTTGACCCTGTTGGTGACATGCAGTTGCCCCTGTACTTGAAAAAAATAACTGTGCTTTTATTAACATAACCGATCTCGCCCTATTGATTAACTGCCCAAACAGTAAATTTCTTATTGATAATTGCCTCTTCTGGCGTCATGGATCTACAGAATTCTGCGCATTTAACCTCAACAATGGCGTCTTGCCCTACAAGTCCGTCTGTTGTTGCACCCAGATAAGGAATATTTCGGTCAATAAACCAAACTTTTTAACTGTCAAGGAGTAATTATCATCCAGCCAATAACTAACATTTATTTCATTTCCTCTTCCGTATTTCATTGCTGGGCAATCAACATCCGTATATAATACGGCTTTCACCAAATTCGCACAACTGGTAGCCCTCCTTCTTTTGCACACAGTTCCAAAATTAGAGACAGTTAGCACCTTCCTTCTCTCTTCTTTCCACATGCCAGATTCCGCTTGCATCATAGTTGCTTTTTCAAGTTCTTCAAGCTCTTCTTCTGTCCGTCTTAAACTTTTAACAAAATCCCTTTTTAGTGAATTTCCTAAGGAAAATTAAACTATTAGCATGACCTGCACGGTGAAACTGAAGCCCGGGACCACCATAGAAGTTCCTAGCATGACCCCCTGAACACGTTTTAAGGGGTCGTTCAAAATTGTGTGTGTGTGTGTGTGTGTGTGTGTGTGTGTGTGTGTGCGCGCGCGCGCGCGTACGCATCCATATCTTTGTCGGGACACACACCTGCATGGGAGCAGACAGTCGGGCAAACACCCAATTGTCGGGACTCACACACGTCCCGACAACCAATACTGCATCAAACGTTTTAGTTGGTCTCCAGAAAGACTTAGAAACAAAATTTTAAAATGACCCGACAAGCTCTGTACGAAACCGGTTTCACGTTTGCATATCTTTGTCGGGCCCAAAATATCACTGTACAGTGGCGCGCCAGTGGCGTTGCGGCGAACTACCCGAACTAGAGTGTGTGGCCCGACACTCGCTTCAAATGCTGACTTAAATAAACGCTTGTGATTGGTTGGAAACTCTTTACGTAATACAGCGTTGCCAATTTGGTCTATTCCCTTGAGAAGGATTGGAAATTGGAAATTTTGCTTATGACAAGTGCCAGTTGGGCAGTTGCCAGTGTCAGTCGTCACTGTTGTAAGGTGATTAATGTAACGTAATTACCTACTACACTACTGATAATTAATTACATGTCATGGATATGATTTTGCCTATATACAGTGTGATAATTTTTTACTTTCTCCCCCTTATACATATGGAGAAAGTACTGTTTTCGTCAAAATTTTCGAATTTGAGTTGTTAGTTGAAATATTCGTTTTGGTGCTCCCTGAACCCAAAAAAGTGATTTTTACGTGATGTCTGTGTGTCTGTCTGTTTGTATGGATGTGTACAGAGCTAGAGCCCAAACCAATGGTCCGATTTTTATGAAATTTGGTATGTAGGTACTAATCCACGATATCTCCAGGCGGTTTATTCATTTTGGAATTTTTTATTTTTAAGGGTAATTATCCCCCAAAAAACAGCCAAAAATCATGAAAAATTAAGATTTCTAAAAAACGGCTCTACCGATCTTGATTAAACATTAGTCGTTTGTATAAATTTAGTTTTCGAACAAAATGAAACCACCCGCATTTCTATAAAACTTTGGGTTCAGAAATTACAAGACTTAAAATATCAAATATTCATTTTTTTATAAAAAAATATTACTATTCACCATTAAAAAGAGCTCAAAAAACTAAATAATTTAGTATTTTGAATTACTATTCTACGATTACTGGTTGCGGAGAAAATTTAAATTTAAATGTTGCGGTAAACGCAGTACGTTCTTATGGGGAATACAAAAATTACTATTTCTCTCTTATTTATTGATAAATTTCGTTCAAACTTGATATGCGAGTCAAGTTAGCATTGACCAACAGAGGAAATTCAAAATATTTTGCCCCTTAATAAACCTGAAGGGGGGAAAAGGGGGCATTTCCCCTCTTAAAACCACGTGCGTAGCGATGGATTCTGTAGTGCCTCCTAAACAGGGATTTGGGTGGATATTTTTGTAAAACTTGTTTACAAGATTTTCTGTACATTTGATCGTGCTTTGTATTCTATATTTATTAAATCAAAACTAATTTATTCATTAAAGTTGGGCTAAAAGGGAGAAAGTATGTGTCAGTTTCCTGATACCGTTTATTTATGCTCACTATTGGGATCTCGTAAACCTTAATAGTTACAAGGAAGGTTAAACAAGTAAAGTAGTGCGTAACTAAAAACTAAATAAAATGGTAAAAAGAAATCAAAAATATTCCACCAAACTCGTTCGCTACGCTCAAAAAAACATTTTGACCAATAACAAAAATTGCTTATAAAACTCTTATTTTCAAGATACAAAATACCCCCGTAGCAGCAAACCTGCGTCCTCAGCAAATTTCCAATGCATATATATGTATCTTAATACCACATAAAGCCACATAACAAGTTTCATCAATATACATTCATAAATAAACGATTTATGACATTTTTATTATTCTCCATAAGAATAACATGGCGGCTGAGTATGCAGGCTTGCTGAAGCAAGGAACACAAAAAATGGGGTTTTATACAAACATCAGTATAACTCAAGTAGGTAAAGCTACATACCAAATTTTATTAATTTATGTTCATAATTAAGGGAGATAATAGGTTACTTATTTATCATAAGAATAACATGGGGCTGAGTACACAGGTTTGCTGCTACGGGAACTATCGGCCAAAAAATGATTTTTAGTGCAAATATTAATAGACCACAACGATATGAAGCAATATACCAAGTTTCATCAGGAAAAGTTGATAAATATGTGAGATATACAATGTTTCTTATTCTCCATAAGAATAACATTGGACAACGTACTGTGTTTAGCACTTTCAATATCTCTGTTCCATTTGACGTAGAGGAATGATCAGAATACCAAATTGTGTGTTTTTAAGCTGAATTCAATGGTAAAAACAAATATTTGACTTTTTCAAAAAATATATGTAAAAAATTCAAAAAAAAAACATTTTTGGGGTACAAAAACCCCCCCAAAATCCCACTTTGGATGGGTCGATCTGTCTGGCTTTCGAACTTAAAGTCATAAATGTTGCTTTACGCGTTTGCACCAAATTTTATCAAATCGGACCTTTTTACGCGAGTTATCGCACCCACCGACACACACACATATATACATGTATATGTACAATTTCGAACGAATGGTGTTTTGGGGGTCTGGGACCTCGAAACGAAAAGTTATCATTGTCCCGGGCCTAGGTCTTGCCATGCCGACTACGGTAATAGCTTCTTCCCTATAGAGGAAATTCGCTAAAAATGAACACACTGTACTAGAAATCTTTACAGTCACTAGGCTAGAAATCTTTGCTCTGAGATTGTATTTGGTCAATTATTTGCTAATAATGTTACTTTCTGTTGATATTTTAAACTTTCTGATAGTAACCGTAGTATTTTCATAAACATAATTTCAAAGTTCACAAAGAAACAATATTTTTTTAGTTGGAGGGAATATTGCCAGGTTTATTGGTGCAAAAAATTAGAATTATTTTTGCTCTCTTCTAAGTCAGTATTTTCATAGAATAATGTAGCAAGTTAATTTTTTATCTTGGCCTGTAGGGCTATTCTGTAAAAATCTACCAGTTACCAAGTTTCCTCTCAAATTCTCTAAAGAAGGCTAACCTAGAACCTAGGTTTTGATTTATTTTTTAATATTCCCCAAAAGGGAAGTAAGTTTCATTATAAACCTCATAGAAGGTGAGAATAACCCTTATTCGAATGTTTTTATCTTACAGTTATGTGGTTAAACACTAAGTTATCTGCTTTATAACATTAAAATGTATTGTTAAATTAATATAATATTCATTACAGTGTGTATAAAAGTATTACAATAAATCACAAACATTAGTGTAGGCTATTAAACTTAATTAATAATGGAGTGTGTTTGATTGACTTAGACACAATATAGATTGAACTTAAAAGCTCAAACATAAGGCTTCTGTTGGAATTACTGTCTATTAGGCTAGACTGTAGTTGGAAATGTCTGTAAATGTACATCATTTATTGGCTCTCTTTATTATTTCATCTGAAGTTTTATAGTTTCTAGGTATCAGTTCTTAAACTTAATTATTAAAGTTGAATGACAGTGAAAAGTGCTAAAGCCGTTTAATTGAAACCAGTGTCAATTTAAAATTGCTAAGAAAATAATTGTGATGTTATCAAACCTTGAGCTTAAAGCCATTATAAGCTGTAACTTATGCAGCCATCCTCTAACTTAAAAAGAGGAACCATCCACAGATCTTGCATTATTAATTTACATCTCTTCTTAACTATCAACAGACGACTACAAATCTACCCACATTCAAGTGAACAAAAATGAATTTCACCTTGTACAAACATAACCTTTGAAGTGAACAAACATAACCTTGTACTTGGCAGCCTTGGAAGTAAAGTTACGTTGGGTTAGGGTTTTTAAGGTTTGGTATGGTAAACTAAACTTACCTGACCTTTTACAACCCAAGAAACCTAACCTAACAATACCTAACCTAAAATAACCTTTCCTGTATTTTTAGGGTAAACATAGGTCGAATGCAAAAAATAATATTATGATGAGGTTCAGCGTTGAACGGCAGTTTTATTTGACTACCCACATGCCATCCCCCAAACAAATTTTTTGAGCCATTTTCCAGAATTCCCCTACACTTTTCCGGCCATATATCCGTTGTTTTACGTCGAATCGGACAAATTCGTTGATATTCTTAATCTACTCGCTGTCCCGGTATCATTTTCGTGTATCCACATGTGCCATTTTCGACGAGATTTTTTAATATTCCAGGGTGTTCCTAGCTTTTCCGCTAAAAAAAACTATAATTTCCAGAATCCAGAATCCACCGTGAAATTTCCTACATTTGGGTAAAACAATTTTCAAATTCAAATGAGATCGTTGATCGATGGTTTAACCTCTGAAAAAATTATGGTTTTCTCTCTTTGTATTAATATATTAACATATAAATGTAAGACTTATATTCGTAAACAATCTTTACAAATCCAAAATATGTTTAAGATTATTTTACAAAAATAAATATCTTACGTCTTAATTTAACCTAGGGTGAAGTGGAGTGTTGTAATCAGGAAATCAGTCTTGAAAAAGTAAAAACAGCTTCCTAACCTTTCCAAAAATAAAATAGACATAGCCTACATTTTTGAATAAACCAAAAAATATTTCAAAAGGATTTGGAAACCATTTTAAAACTGATATAATGGAATAAATACACAGTGTGTCTCAAAACTCCCCCCTCCCCCATATTATGTTTTATGTTTTTATTAATGGAGATAGAAAGCTTTACTGTGAGGAATGTTTATGTGACCGAAGAAAGAGGTTTTTCTAGTATACAATTTTCAAGCCCTATTTTGGAAATGGGGTAATTTGGGGGCAAGTCTAAGTAAACAATTTAAACGTAAACCCCTTACATGTGATCATCACTTTTAAGTCCTTGTTAAAAGAGGAAGAATGGTGCAAATTAAAGGACTCTATGTTGTTCCTATCCAAAATGGCGGCCATTTCAATTTGGGATTTTCTATGCAATACCCCTTAAATAGTATTTTATCGGGATAAAACCCACGAAAATGTACGTAATTTGCACTCAAAGTACCCAAAGTGACTTCGAGTTGACAGAATCACATCAAGGACTTTATACCATACCCTAAATTTCCTAAATGTTACCTTATTTTGCTTTTTTCTAAATAATGAAAGTTTGAGTTACGACCTGATTTGAGTCCTGGGTATGATTCTATCATGACTTCAGGTACCTAACTTGAATGCAATTCACGTACATTTTCGTGGGGTTTACCCCTTTAAAATGCTTTTTATTGGCAATTTTATTAAAAAATTTCAACTTTAAATTAGTGCCATTTTGGATAGGGTCAACATACAGACCTCTAAATTGTGTCATTCTTTTTATTTTATCAAGAGCTTTAAAATTAAGTATCACAAGGTAGGGGTTTGCATTTAAAATCTTTGGCTTACCCACAAATTTTAAATGTTTTTAACAAAATAGGGTTGAAAATGTGTATACTTCAGAAAGTCCCTTTGGTAACATAAAAATTCCACAAAGTAGTTTACCTCCATTAATACAAAATAAAATTATAATGTGGGGTGGGACTTTTGAGACACCAGGTATAGTGTATTTGTTTAGATTTTTTATCAATAAAATTAATTTTTGTAAAACATACTCTCCACTATTACTGTTACCACACTTCACCCAAATTAACATTTTTTTAACTCTGATTTTCCTATTCATATATTTAAAATTGTAAGAATTAAAAAGTGCGGCTAGAAAATAACTAAACTGGTTACTTACAAGAGAAACAACACCGATGTTAATTCCTTTTTCATGCCCTTTAACATCCCCTCTTCTCCCTGGTATGATTGCGATAAAGTATAGTTTGTCTTAAAAAAATTCGGGATATTTTCTAGTTTTACCTTGTTTATAGTTATTATATTGTTGAATATATGAACTCAGTTGAAGTTTTTGTAAAACCTTTATTTTATACTAGAACATATAAAACACAATTTTAAAATTTTTAGTTGTATGACTATTTTCATTTTGTAGAGTAATAAACTTGTTCTATATGTAAATTTATCTGCATTATTTAACACTTACATTTTACTTCCTGATTCTCCCTCTGTAATAAAAAAAATCAATCATCCTAAACAATTGAGATCCAGTTGTCTGTCCAGTTCAGGTAATCAAATTTCACTTTTTAAGTCCTAATTAATGTTAAGAGAAACTGCAAATTCAAATTTAAAATTTTGAAAAGTTTTGTTTAAGCTCACTCAGACAAAATGGAGGTAACAAAAATCTGACCACACATAAGGAATCTGTCCATGGATCACTACATGATCTATGGATATACTTATATTTCCCTGCTGATCAGATTATGCCACTTTATTCCATTGAAAGAATATGAGGACAAGGAAGAAATGCCTTATGTTTATCACAGTATACAAGAATTAAATACACTGCAAGCTGCTTTTATTTAGCACAATTCAAAATAAATCAAGGGTTTGGATTATTTAAGTTAAGATTGACTCTTCATACTCTCTACCAGTGCTACCTTGCATTACAGTTTACTTTTTGAGCCTACAATACAACCCTCATAGAGAACATTTTAGGAGTTAATAAATTGAAACTGTACAATATTTATTTCATTACCAGTTTGGTTTTAGAAATAATAACAATCATCTTCCTGCTTGTAATCTGTTATGAAATTGGTAAGGTTAAAGAATTTTTCATAAAATCATAAGCATACTTCAATAAGTAGGTGTTCTAATACAGTAGTGTATTATGCTGTTAATTTTTTAATCTCTCTTTAAAAAGACACCGAAGGCCATGCTGTGTTATTTTAAAGTGAATACATAATTTTTTTGGCTGTTCTGATGCTCCTGGTTCTATTTACCTGCAATGCTGAGAATACAATGTTGCGCATTATAAGGTTAGGAGAGTGTCCAGTCAGGATTGAAAGTAGGTGTATGGATTACGGGGATGATAAAAATACACCAACTTATGAATAACAGGTTGTTCTAATGTAAAACGCCCATTAGACAACGTACTGTGTTTAGTCCACATACATTTTCTTTAATAACTCGGTAAATATTTGTGCTAGAATGACGAAAGAGGGCTCTCAAGTTTTGCCTCAAAAATCTCCATCATTTTACTTGCATTTTACATCCGGGACTTTTGTTACCCTTTTTGGCCCCAATACCCCATAATGTTCAATATAAAATCCGAAAAAAGGGGGTTAGAGTTTTTCTATTGCTTTGCCCAACGAACTTGTCCAACAGATTATTACAAGGAATGTCCCTATCAAATTTTAAGTTAATCGGACAAAAAATTCGACGACTAGAATGCAAACTAACACACCCACACACACACACACACACACACACACACACACACACACACACACACACACACACACACACACACATATATATATATATAGGGGGCGTGTGGTATATATATCCACAATTTCGAGCGACCCCCCAAAACGTGTTCAGGGGGTCACGTTAGGAACTTCTATGGTGGTCCAGGGCTTAATTTTTACCTTGCGGGTCATGCTAATAGTTAAAATTTCCATAGCTAATTCACTAAAAATTTAGTTTAGAAATATTGCACACTTTTTTGTGTTTTTCAGTATCAGCATTTATTTTTAATAAAAAACATAATATTTATTTCAGGACGATATAAATTGTAATTTTTTCAAGATTCAAGGGGGGAATATATCCCCCTGACCCCCCCCATCCACATCACCGGTGAGGGGGGTGGGGGAAGTAAGGTATGGGCCTACATGAGCAGACCTCGCTGAAAACGCGGTGGCCATGGGGCTGCTATTGCCGCGCGCCAAGCTCCAGCTCCAAGCCAAGCGCCCCAAGCTCCAGGGCGATATGGCAACACTGGGATGACTCATCTGGCTACGATTCACCGTATTTTAACACACAAACGGACATGTCTTCGATCTATATGTTTGTCGGGACAATAAACACACTATCGTGTTTGTCGGGACATCCCGACAGTAAGTTTTCCCAGTTCACTCAGACAAAATGGAGTGTAACAAAAATCTGACCACATATAAAGAATCTGTACTTAAGGATGAACATTAAATATGTTTCAGCTTGAAAGTCCCGACAAGTGTGTTATATTCAGGTGTCCCGACTAAGATACGCATGCGGGTATGTGTGTGTGTGTGTGTGTGTGTGTGTGTGTGTGTGTGTGTGTGTGTATCTACCGCACATGTTTGCACTCTAGCGGTCGCATTTTTTGTCCGATTTACTTCAAATTTGGTAGGGACATTCCTTTCTGTAATCAGTTGGACAAGTTCGTTGGTCAAAACAGTGGAAAAAATCTAAATTTTGGGGATTTTATATTTCAAATCTTGAGTTTTTGGGCCCAAAGGGAGCCAGAACAACCTCTAATGAAAAATGTACATTAAATAATCGGACATAACAAGGCGGAAATTTGAAGCCCTCCCTCATTATTCTAGCACAAATATTTACCGAGTTATTAAAGAAAATTTAAATTGAGTAAACACAGTACGTTGTCTTATGGTGATTTTACATTGGAAAGGCCGTTTGTCATATCTTGATGTAGTTTTATCACTCCTAATACCCGCATACCGACTTTTGATCCTGAAGGTACCTCCTCCTAAGCTTATAATGCACAAAATTGCCATCCCAGTACTGTATTGAAATATAACCAGGTACATCAGAACAGCCAAAATATCTAATATTTTCCATTATGCTAAAAATGACACGAATCTTCGTTTAAACCCTTTATTTGATTTTTAAAGTTTTTAATGCGGAAATTCACTTCCCTAACGTCAGCGTGCTGCGTGCGAACTCGTTTTTTAGCGAATTTCCCCTATAGGGAAGAAGCTATTACCGTAGGTCTCATGGTAAGACTTAAGCCCGAGAACATGATAACTTTTCGTTTTGAGGTCCCCAGATGCCAAAAACACTATTCGTTCAAATTTATATATATGTGTGTGTGTGTGTCCGTTACCGCGATAAATTTTGAAAGAAACACCCGATTTTGATGAAATCTGGCACAAATGTGGTGAGTAGCATTTATGACTTTAAGTTCAAAAACCAGATCGATCCACTATGGGAAGGGGGTTTTATGGGGCTTTACAATTTTCCAAAAATCGGTTTTTTGCAAATTTGACCCCAAAATGTTAAAAACACTCAATTTTGGTTATAACCATTTTGTAGAGCTTAAAAAAGCAAATAATTTAGTATGTTAAATCATTAACCTAGATTAAGTGGTTGCGGAGAAAACCCAAAAAAACGTGTCCCATGTTAATATTATGGGAGAAATGTTTTTAGATTTTTCTCAGATAGTTTTAATAAAAACTTCACATTTCTGTTCATTAATGTGTTTAGCTCAACAAAACAAACATTTTGGTGTTTTAATCGTTGTTCTAAGTCCAACCGTTGCAGAGATATTCAAAGTGCTAAATACTGAGAATAAATAAAATTCTATATCTTGATTATTTATGAATGTATATTGATGAAACTTGGTATGTGGCTTCAACTAGTTGTGGTATATTGATATTAGCACAAAAAACAAGTTTTTTGTTGATAGTCCCCGTAGCAGCAAACCTGCATTCTCGGCCCCCATGTTATTCATATGGAGAATAAGTAAAGTAGTATATCTCCCTTAATTATGAACCTACATTAAGAGAACTTGGTATGTAGCTTCACCTGGTTCAGTTGTATTGATAATTGCAAAAAAAAACTCATTACTTATCTTCCTCGTTGCAGCAAACCTGCGTCCTCAACCCTAATGTTATTCTTATGGAGAATAAATAAAATGCTATATATCACTTATTTATGGTTTTATTTTTGTGAAACTTGGTAAATAGCTCTATGTAGTAGTAAGTCATATACATATGCATTGGAAATTCGCTGAGTACGCAGGTTTGCTGCGACGGGGGTATCTTTCGAACACATCTGGTGCCATGTCTGGTTTTTGGGACAAGGGCGCGTAACTTTTCCTTGATTCCAAGAGTGGTAGTTTTTTTTTTGGCTTACGTTTCTTAAAAGCGGTTAGTTTCCTTTTCATAGCAGCTTTACGAACTTGTTCAGCTCTCCTTTGTTGTAAGCTTTTAAGAACTTTTCTTGGACTATGTTTATACATTGACTTGTGGAGGGAGTACAGCGGTAATCTATTATTATGAGACACAACCGCTGCTGAGCACCTTGCTTCAAATGATCTACTTTTTGAGAAATTAACATGTTTACCGGCTTCTACTTTGGCCACTATTGAATTGAAATGCTCCACATGGTTAATGTTGTCCTGTAATATCAGACTTCTCGCATTATCATTCGAGTAGCTGATATTGCGCATTATTTTCTGGTAAACTACACACTTTTTCAAATCTGGAACATGATTTTTCTCTCCATGCTTTGGCCCTTTGCAGAAATATTTTAGTTCTTTGCAGCGTGAATGTTCTCCAAAAACGTGGCTGGCTGAGTTAGTCAGATCTTGCTGGAGCAACAAAATCTTTTGACTGCCACTGACTACATCACTTTGTTGTTGTCTATATTGTGTAGCTTTAGATGAGCTTTAGTGACCGCTGTTCTCAGTCTTAAAATGTTACTGCTGAGCAGTTTTCTCAGTTCTACAGGACCAGATTTTGTGTCGGAGGCAATGTCTCTAAATTTAGTACAATAGTTTCTCAGAACGTGATTGCGCATTCTATTTTGTCGACTGTCCAATTAGGAGGATACGGTCTTGAGTCTAAAATTGACTGTACACGATTGAATCCCCATCAGCCAGAAATGTCCCATACACCACATTGTACATTTCTAAACTACGTTGAAACCCTTCAACGATTATGTCGGCTTCCATACTGGTCAAGCTTCCATTCCAGTTCTTATAACATAACATATGTGTTCCGTCACGGCATCGCCTTTCCCTCTGCTCGAGCACAGGTCGTGCAATACTTGTTTCTTACCCCCAAAAACAGAACCTTTTTGGTACGAGCCTGTAGCCATTAGCAGCCTGTAAAAAATAAATCATTTTGATTATACTGCCAATATATTGGTTTATGGGGATAAACATAAATTAGATGCAATGGGATGTGATAATTTTAGATATGAGATGTCTTCAACAAATATTGGAATGAGTTAATGCACCAAATATTGATTGGTGATGTCAATTGATTGGGGATAAAATGCATAGCCTATACTTACGGCTCAAATTCTTCTTCAGGAAAACTTCCTTTTGAACTCCCACTTCCATGCTGTGGTTGGATTTGTTCAGGAATCGGACCTCTATCGATCTCCAATCTGAATAACATGACGAAGATGAATATAAAGTAATAAATAATGATAAAATAATCAAATAAAAAACCGTTACACAAATATAAACTGGCCGAGTCTTGGCTCATTGACAGATCCTGAGTTATTGTTTATTACGCTGTGCTTACACTGAGTAACATATTTAATAAACATGACTTTAAATTTTGTTGATTGTAATGTTCACTAAAAATGACATAGCTAAAATAAAAAACACTTTTATTGGATTCAAATGTAATCTAAAAGGTAGCATAAATGTAAAAAAGTTGGTTTCTGCTAAAAAGCATGAACACTATTGTTTAACAATCCAAATTGAAGTACCTTTTTAGGCTCAAAAAACATCCTGTGAACTTTCGTCCCCATCGAACCCCCCTCCCCCCCCCCTTAACCCCGACGCGGAAAGTCAGTGTTCCGATTTCCCTCAGCGAAATTATGGCAACCCTATACCTATCTGATTTATATTATGTTTCAAATTTATTTAGGAGGTAGGTCACACATTGTGTTACATTTACTCACCTGTTAGTATGATGTTGTTGTCGCCATTTCAGTAGACCCAAGTTAATAAGTTTCTTCTTCCGCTTTGCACTCAAGAAAAGCCTAGATTTCTTGCCATGTCGTCGAGCCATTTTCTCCCACCAAAACAGAAACAACTAACGACACACGATATCTGATACGACCGAATAGTTTATTATAAATAAACAATATTTTAACTTTTATAATTTAAAAAAGGTAACGGGTAATAAACAACCCAGTAAGTCCTAACGCAACACACAAACGAGCTAAAATAATTCAATGCGTCCAACATGTAACCCGGGCGCATGTGCAGACAGCTGTTGCAGACTATCTTGAGTTTCCGAAAATCACAATGTTGCAGATTTCCCTGGCTTGGCAAATGTATACATCCGCGGCGTCGGCAGGAAGTGCGCGCGCGTATGAGCGAGTGTATTGAGACGCGGCAGCACGGCTCCCACCGACTAGCCCAAATTTTGTGAAAGGTTAAAGGCGGCCACACACTATCGGACTTTTGCCCGAACCAGACATCCGATCCAATGTCTTGATCGGGAAGAAGTTCGGAGTGAATTTAGCTACCTTCATGCCCTACTCCCTTGCTCCCTGATGCTCGGTCCGATGTCTTGTTCGATGTCTTATTAGTAGCGCAGAAGCATCTGTAGACCGCCGCATTTTTTGGGCAAAACATGGTTTCGTTGTACCCTGTTTCTGTCACCATTTTGAAAAGGATTGTTTTGAATTTTGTCAACTGATTAGATGAAGAGTTACGGCATACTCCTGTAACTGTGAAATTTTGAACATTTCTGTGGAACTCCGTCAATTACGTTTGAAATTACCTCATTATTTGATACTTTTAAGTATTTTTTAAAAATACTAAAATTGATATTGTTATAGACATATTGATGAATAGGGGCATGGAACCAAGCTTTATTTATCATAAAACAGTTTTCTTTTAATCCACACTTTAAAAAAGGCGTCCGAAACAGAGGAATACAAAGTCATGTTTTTAACGTTTTTTTGGAAGGTAATGGAGACTCTTAAATATATTAGTTAATTACAATTAAAATAGCTTTTCAAAAATAAACTACGTGACTCATGTAAACACGTTTGACACACCCTTAAAGGATTATAGCCTAAATACGATTTGATTATTAATAAGATAATCCTGTCTTATCTTATTAATAATATATCCTGTTTCTGAGAAAAACTTATCGAGGAAATAACTGTTCCCAGAAATGTACATCATGTTTCAACTCGATGTCAGGCATGCTCAAGAACCAGTTTATTGGTGAATTCCCTATGAAAAAATGAGCTATTAGCATGACCCGCTGATAAAAGTTTAGCCCGGGACCACGGTGGGAGTTCTTTAAACACCCTAACTTATTAGGGCCCAGTTACTAGACTAGTTTGCGATAACTTACATTTAGAACTTAAAATGCAATGATATACACATATGATTGAATCATCAACGGCTCTATATCAGATTAACCCCATATTAGTTATAATTTACTTAACGTCAATAAATTTAAACTGTAAAAATTGGTCTGGTATGTACTAAAATGTATACAGTATTTCACAATCTACGTTTAATTCGGCAAACACTGATTCGTGTAATAGTCACCGGGCGGGAAACAATTGATCGGAATTCACTCGGTAAAACTGGATAATCATTCAAAGCTATTCAGTCACCCGAGAAGCCAACCCCTAGATACATTTCTATCTACGAATGCTGAATAAGCACTGAATAACTCCCCTTCACTCTATAACTGTTTAGCTCCAACTTTGAAACTATGATTCACCAGCGGTGATTTAACCTTTCCGAAAGGAAAGTAAAAACAAAGGAAAGGAAAGGAAGGTAAGTATGGTAAGGAATTTGGAAAGTGTTAAAAGAGTATCGCTATTTGAGGGTGTACATTAATTTGTTTCTACGATTTGGTCAGAATTAATGTAAAAACGGTTCGATTTGAGAGTAAATTAACATTATAAAATGTAATTGAATGTCTACAATACGCTGGTTTTGAAGAGACAAACAGAAAAATCAACTGATAAAAAGCTTCATCGACAAAGAGAAAAAACAACCAGTGCAAAGAGAAAAAGCAACCAATCAGATAAAAAATATATGATTCTGCGTTGACTAGGAATCTATAAAAGGCAATTAAAGTTCATACCGGGAATGAACTTTTGCCACTATTTGATCAGTCTATAAAAGGCAATTAAAGTTCATCCCGGGAATGAACTTGGGTCACTATTTGATCAGTCTGGTGAAATTTGGCAAAATTAAGACAAAAAAGTTGATTAAAATATCTTTAAAATTCCTAACTCAAGCAGTGACAATAATATAAAAGTAAGTCTGAAATATGCTAAAATAGATAGACTGATTCTAATCAAAATGTTTATGAAGCCCCAATTAAAATCAAACTTAAACTTGACAATTGATTTAAACATATTCTTCATTCCTGAAAAAACGATAGTTGGAATCGGTGTAGCCCAGCCTCCTAAACAACACCGAAAAAACACACCACCGTAGTGTTCGGGGGGGGGGCTCTACGACGTACCCCTTGCCCGTAATGTTGATATGTAATAATATGTGTATTGGTGTTTGGGCCACCGCACATATGTATGACCGGTATGTATGTATCCTGCTTTAAAAATATAAAAAAATAGATACTTACGACTTAAAATTTAGTAAACAACTTTGAAATGTATAAATTATTTATTTATCGCAACAGTAAAGAACTACGATAGAAGGGATGTAAAATATTTCCCGACGGGATCGAAGAACAATAATAAAATACCAATATCAGTCAGGTTGAATTGAAACTAACTTACAAATATATTTAGATATTATAGTTACCTCGATATCGGATGTACTGTTGCAGCTATTTTATAAATTATTATACCGTCTAGCTGTCTATACCGTTAGCTGTCTGTAAATCACTAAACACTGAACAACCCACCCAGTGTATAAATAGTAAACTGCGTAGTAGTAGTTACATTTAACTGGTAGTTAAACTCGCAACAAAGTTGTGCTTATAAATGGACCAAAACAGTCCCATCTAATCATCCCGTATTTGCCAAGTTGTTTTTTACGGTTGACATTTACAAAATTATTTGTTCAAAATGGAAATGTCAACCGTCCAATTATCTGTTTCCAGGTCACTACAAATCAAAATATCATGAGCCACTAAAAGTTAGTTACATTAATAATTCTCAGCCAATTAAAACGCAGAAAACAAGTTTCACATTTAAATCGTTTACCTGAGAACATTACCCAATTTTTTCCTGATCAGTACTAGATTTCCGCGAAATATTCAATTCAAAGATTAATATTTGTTGGTCGTTCTTATCGCTTTACTGGCAGGTTTCTTAGAAATATCTATTCTTTCTAAAAATAAAAAATAAACAAGTTTTAAGATATCAAATTTTAGGAGAGTTGTTATCAAATAAACGTTATCTTTAAATAAATGCCAACCGAGATCAAATCACTAAGCAGTAATCATTAGCAGTAACATAATTGACAGTTCAAACGTATCAAGACTGATATTTTGGATATGGAAAAGCATACAACTATTATATTGAATTCTGATGAAAATATTTAAAGATGAATCACTAATTAAATCCTGTGACATTACTACGGTTAATTAATATTTCGATCTTATGGTTTGTATTATTTTAGTTAAATTCTACTTAGATCTATTGAACAGCCAATTAATACCAATATATAATACCAATGGCCGTTGGAAGAAGTATACCACATTTATTTATCGTGATGTATCCAGTTTTCCTTTGGCTACTAACCATTTTCCCTAATCCATTTAGGGAAACAAGGGTTACCTATGGACCATCATTATCTCACTTAAAAAATATTCATAACATCATATTTGCAAGTAATAACATTAAAAATAATAAAAAGTAATATAGCAAAATAATTAGTACCGTAGCACCCACTACATTTCTTCGAAGTATAGATCAAACAAATAACCAACAACTTTCTTAAAATTTGTTTAATTTCGACGCCCAACAGAAAATTCCCACGCAACGCCAAACTTATTCAGAATTTCAGTTTAGTAACCCCGGTAATACCCTTTTATTTTATGGCCAGGGTTTGGACCGTTCCCTAACCAATTAAAAACATCATTCACATTGGATTAAACTCGAAATACCTGTTTGCTTTAAGGGCATCCGGCATCAATAAAGTGAACTGATGGCCCTGCAAGAAGGGCTAACATTCGACTAGATGTTCGTATACGAGTTTGTTGAACAGTTTAAAAATTTACGTCAGAGCAAAGCACGTACGGAGCTTGCTTTCAAGCAAGAAACTTACTGCCTAAAGGGCACATCGAGTTTTATACTTACGGGGGCCTGGGAGTTGTAAATAGTACATTAAATAACGGTGGTATGTAAATAACAAAAATTAAAATAACTATCCTATTTGATCAAATATACTAAAGTAGGACAAAGTGTATTTATTTATGGACCAAGATACCTCAATTACTATTATTTAAATATCCTCAACTGAAATAACCAACATTTAAAATATCTTTATTATATTCTGAAAATATACACACTTGTACACAACATTTGTTTCTACATTAAAATCATTGTCAGTGTTAGAGATACTCGTTTGTACAATAGATCGCAAATAAGTAGTTAAAAATAAACCAACAAAATATCTAAATTCTAAATAAAAATTAAATTGTCGGTTCCAAAATACAAATTTGGCGCTTCAAATCCAATCGGAGTGCGACAGTGAAGAGAACTCGGGAAGACTCGTTAATTGGTGACACTGTTTCGGAACCAATCTACAAGGTTTCCGGCCCCCATTTTAATTGGGCGCCCTCTCCCCCCCCCCGCCCTCAAGCGCGAATGTGTGAAATGCGACAGAGAGATGTTTTGTTTCCTCATGCGACTCGTGGCCCTCTTAGCGTTAGGAATAATTATTTTATTACGTAAAGAATTTACATCACTGAAAACAACTCGCAAAATAACTTCCACGAAAACTTATTACGAAGATCAAACACTTCGTTAGATGTCTGACGAAAGGTAACTTCTCATTTGGCCATTAAACACATATAGTAGCTTCTAAGAAGTACGTTCGTAATGTTTATTTACTATCTTCTCACTATATTATTTGCTCGAATATTTATTATTGACGCTATTTTGTAATGCGTTTTAGAATAACTGTTTTTAAAACATTTGACACGATTAAAGATAATATCCTTTTAGCGAATGTCAATAAAATTAATATATAACTAAAGAAGGGGCTCCAGTCCACTTGCTTCTCCCACAAAAGCAATATTAACATTCAAACCCCGTCCCTCCTCAACGGATTATTCAAAGTTGTTGATATTGCTCATTTAATAAAGCAAAATATACACCTAGCGATTTCAGGGAGCAAAATTATGGTATTAGAAATAATAATCGTTCAATCAAATTCAACAATGTCCAACATTTGCTATTTGTTAGGTTAACTACATATTTGTGATATCAAAATTCTACTCATTGAAATTCCTTTGAAATGAGCCAGAAATCGACGATTACGAATGGTCCATTTAGAAAGATTTGAAAGTTAACACTGACCCTATGGAAGAAGCAGGTAAAACGTAAAATCCGTCGTGACTGGAGCCCTCTCTTAACTAAGTCATTTCTAATTTAGCCCATTCCAGCAGTTCGTATTTTGAGTGATTGTGTGCGACCAGTTAACATTTTGGTTTACGTAATTTGACGATAAGTGTTACCTAAAAGAAATTCGCTGGCTTTAAAAATAAACCCATTCAAGAAACAAATGGAAACAACGCCGTCTTAAAAATACCCCCGTAGCAGCAAACCTGCATACTCAGCGAATTTCCAATGCATATATATGTATCTTAATACCACTTAGCCACATACCAAGTTTCATCAATATACATTCATTCATAAATAAATTATTTATGACACTATCATTATTCTCCAAAAGAATAACATGGCGTCTGAGGATGTAGGTTTGCTGAAACAATGTTACACAGTAAATGAGATGTTATTAACATTTTTTTATAACTCAACTAGGAGAAGCCACATACAAAATTGTATTAATTTATGTTCATAATTAAGGAAGATAAATTTTTAGTTATTCTCCATAAGAATAACATGGGGCTGAATATGTAGGTTTGCTGCTACGGGAACTACCAGAAAGCAAATCGTTTTTCGTGCAAATAACAATAGACCACAACAGTATGAAGCAATATACCAAGTTTCGTCAGGATAAGTTAATAAATAAGCAAGAAATAGCATTTTTCTTATTCTCCATAAGGATTACATTGGACAACGTACTGTGTTTAGCACTTTCAATATCTCTGTAACCAATTGACGTAGAGCAATGATAAAAAAACAAATTGTTTGTTTTTTTAAGCTGAATTCAATAGTGAAAATTACAACTTGATTTACTAAAATATTATATGTTAAAAACTCAAAAAAACCCATTTTTGGGGTACAAAGCCCCCTAAAATACCCCTTTGGATAGAGCGATCTGGCTGGTTTTCGAACTTAGTCATAAATGTTGTTTTACATGTCTGTACCAAATGTCATAAAAATCGGACCATTTTTACGAGAGTTATCGCACCCACGGACATATATATAAGAAGATAAGAACGACCAAAAAATATTAATCTTTGAATTATATATATTTTTATATATACAGTTTTAAACTAATGGTGTTTTTGATAGCATCTGGGGACCTCAAAACGAAAAGTTATCATGGTCCCGGGCCTAGGTCTTACCATTCCGACTACGTTAATAGCTTCTTCCCTATAGGGGAAATTCGCTAAAAACGAATTAAACGCCGCCGTCGCTTATCTCACAACGACCGGGAACCTGCGGATCAAAAGTTTGCTGATCGAACCGCCGCGCCGACGACGTTATCTATGGCCGAACAGACCAACAAATCTGCGCATTTCATGGCTCGCACAACGTCCTCAGTCTGGCTTCAACAGTGTTGAAGATAAGAGGCTAAATAAATATGATTAATTCGTTAGTGTTAATTTATGTGGTTTGTATCATTTACATTCTGCATAAAACTGCCGTTCTTGATGGAAACCGTCTTTTGCATTATAACGGTTTTATTTGTAAAAGTAATAGATTAGTTATCTAAAATACCCCCGTCGCAGCAAACCTGCGTACTCAGCGAATTTACTATGCATGAATATATTTCTTACTACCACATAAAGCCACTTACTAAGTTTCATAAAAATACATAAATAACTAAGTGATATATAGCATTTTATTTATTCTCCATAAGAATAACATTAAGGATGAGGATGCAGGTTTTTTGCTAAGAGGATAATCAACAAAAAATCAATTTTTTGTGCAAATATCGATATACCAGTACTAGGTGAAGCCACATACCAAGTTTCATCAATATTCATGCATTAATAATAGAGATATAAAATTTTAAATATTCTCCATAAGGATAACATTGGACAACGTACTGTGTTTAGCACTTTGAATTACTCGGCAACGGTTGGACGTAGAATCACAATTTAAACAACAAAATGATTGTTTTGTAGAGCTAAACTGATTGGTAAAAGTAAATGTGAAGTTTACAGTAAAATTAATTGAGGAAAAGTTAAAAACCATTTTCCCATAAGATTAACATGGGAGATTTTATGAACACGTTTTTTTTATTTTCTCCGCAACCACTTAACCTAGGTTAATGATTCAAAACACCAAATTACTTGTTTTTTTAAGCTCTATAAAATGGCTAAAACTAAAATTGAGTGTTTTTAAAACTGTAGGGGGAAAAATTCAAAAAACTGATTTTTGAAAAATTTAAAACCCCCATAAAATTCCCTTCCCATAGTCCGATCAATCTGGCTACACATTTGTGCCAAATTTCATCAAAATCGGGCGTTTCTTTCAAAAGTTATCGCGATAACGGACACATATATATGTATATGTGTGTATATATATATATAATCACATAAAACCAAAATTATCTACAAAAACAGTTTATATTTCGGTTTACACCATCTTCAGAACTTGTATATATATATAAATTTGAACGAATGGTGTTTTTGGCATCTGGGGACCTCAAAACAAAAAGTTATCA
This sequence comes from Allygus modestus, assembly GCA_963675035.1. Classification (NCBI taxonomy): domain Eukaryota; kingdom Metazoa; phylum Arthropoda; class Insecta; order Hemiptera; family Cicadellidae; genus Allygus; species Allygus modestus. Next base: position 34,556,752 of record OY776113.1, on the reverse strand, counting down.
TGGTCTTGGGCTTAAGTCTTACCATGCCACCTACGGTAATAGCTTCTTCCCTATAGGGGAAATTCGGTAAAAAAACGTTGATATTTTAACACTTCAAACATATATATTTAATTCGAATTTTTTATTGGGCAAATTAATATTGAAATTCTGACTTTCCTCAAAAACTGAATGGTATTTAAAACCAAATATTCTCTCAAAGCATGATTATACTGGAGTGATTAGTATAAAACAGACTTGTATGACACTGAGGCCTGGTGCACGCTCGCATTACTCAGTCAATCGTAGTATGAGTCAAGCACAGATAGCTTATCACACAGCCTATCAATCTGACACAGGTTGGGAAGGGGAGGGGGGTTGGACATGTCAGAAGGATATTAATAGCTCCTTGCATCCGGGACCGGCTCTCTCAGACAAATTTTTCTCCGGGATCTGAATCTTCAACTAACTTGATAAATTCGAAAACTTCCACTTCTATAGAGAAAAAGTGAAAAATGCTAATTTTTTTAACGTTGTCATGTACTTAAAAAATTCGCCATTAAAAACAAACGTTTATTGCGAAAAATATGCGAATCATTAAAATATATTTTGAATACAACGTAGAGACTTATTCCTACAGCATTCGTTCTTCTGTTGATACTTCTCAAAGAGGTATTAGAAGATATCACAAGAATTAACAAATAGCTAATATATATTTCGATTTACCTACATATTTTAAAACGTCATTCGTGAGTATCAACAGTGTCGTGTATTTACATTACACGTCTACAGCGATGCTCATCAGAATTGAAACCCAGGTAATGATTATTTTTGACGAATCAGTTACTCCAAAATGTGGACCTTAAAAACATCTACTAGGCCCATCGGTAAAGTTTGACGGAAGTGGATTCCTCCTCATTTGCTCATTTTTGTTAGGAATAGAAAAATATATAGGCCTAACCGATACATTGGTATTAATAAGCTGAAGACAAATGGTTTCAATTAGTTTATGTTTTTAGCATAATGAGAAACAAATTAATATGTACACGATTTATAAAATTATACGACTGTAAGACGGGTACATAACAACGTAAATTGACTTTGCTTTTAATAGGTGCTTGGGGTTTAATCGATGAATATTATTTCCCCATAGAGCCTACTTTAAAATCCCGCTATTTTAAGGAATAATTATGTATAGTATAATACACCGCTCGGTAAATTAATAAATTAAGGTATAATGGAATCATTATGGGAATTTCTGTATATATAATAATAATCATGTATCATTCTTAATACCTAATGACTACATCAAGGAAAAATCATGTATCATGCTTTATATGCTTGACTTCATCAAGGAATAATTATGTATCTTTATTTATATTCATTAGTACATCAAGGAATAATCATAAATCATTATTTATATTCATCGCTAAATCAAAACAATCATATTATTATTTATATCCACGACATCATCAAGGAATAATCATTTCGTTTCACGCGGGTATTCGACGCCAGGTATTTTCTGGCTTGTAATTATCAGTTGCAAGCTAACTCTAAATCCTAAAAGGCCTAAACAACCCAAAATTGGCTGCGCGTGGCGACTCTGGCGGCATCAACACGTGTCGAATGGCGGCAAATGCTTGTCGAACGACAAGTTGCGTCAGTCGTCAATCGGCCCGTGATTGCTGATTGACAAACGATTGCAGTCGATTTATTGTTCGACGCCGCGATTCCCAACCACGTACATTCTCCGTGGCTCGGAATAACTATAATAAATCCTCAACTACTAATTACATTTACCATTTTTAAATGCTACGTTTATATGCACCCCGCGAGTATCAAGATGCGATTTTATGAAGATGTATATTTGTATGAGATTTTATCAATTATCTCTATCGATTGAATACCGATTCAATTATTAGCTGCTACGTATGTTATCAATATTCTCTATGGGGTAGTATTATGACAGGTTGTTCTTTAGAACATTAACTGTATATTCGTGTACTTTGTGTCTGATTCCATCAAGTGCAAGGGAAACAGTTTTGCTGGGGCCGACATGATGGGGTGAACGACGTTATTTACGGTTATGAAAGGGAGTTACGTATTATTACGTGCTTAGTTTGGTAAAAGTGCCCATAAAAATGGCTAAAATGAGCACTATTAATTAAACTACCAACTCGGTCAGTTTACACTGACACAGGTACGGGTCGGGGGGTTGAAGGTGTTCAACCACAATGAATCCCTCGTTAAAGCACAACAACATTATCAGGATACATATTCCAAATGTTAATTAAATAATTAATTTTATATGATGTGAAAATGTGAGTTATATGTAAGCCTCTTTACAAGAACCTAATGTGGAGGCTTATAATTTATCATCAAAATCAATTTTAAAATATGCAGCAGAAACTAAGTATTAAATATATAAATAAATACATTTAAGCTACACTATAAATCATAAAGTGAACGCCTAAGGTTATAAGCATTAGTGAACACCTCCAGGCAAGTCCCCACACCTACGTCATATACGCGTCGAGCAATCATAATTAAGCCAATTGCCACCCGGCAAACTTCTCGCTATGAAAGTGCGAATCCGGGAACATACAGCCGTCTCGATAAATCTTAATTAATTCTCGGGCTGTACCAGATTGTTGCATTGTATACATATTTTAATTAAACCATGTTCGGTTACTGGAAGCCCCGCCCTTCCCCCCATGCCGTTATGATTTATGGAGCGTTCTTACGTTATTGTTTTCTCGCCGATTCGGTTTGAAAGTCATACTTTGTGATTAAAATGAATGATTTATCTATGTAGGACTATTCCGATCGGCAAGCTAAAACTGAAGAGTCAATATCAGTTTTGGTAGATGAATTATAATTCAGTTGGTAATTTAATTATGAGATTTCTCGTGTTATGGTTGGATCTTTTTCAAAATAACAGATTCGGTGAAGTGTAATATGGCTGTAAAAAATAAACTAGATAAATTATAACCGAGCTACGTCGTGGTTTGTTGTTGGATCAATGAAGACTCGTGTTGTTGATTCAGTGACAAACTGAACTGAGTAATAAGCAATCGCCTGCACCTTGTTACTGTTAGGTGCCGTTTGTATTAATTCCATTTACGAGAAATTTCGAGAAATGACGAAGAGTTTACTATCGTTATTTATATTTTCCACGGGTTCAGTCTGCGAACAGGCAAGTTTGTCCAGATTGCGAACTTTGACACAGGTATGTCCCCTACCACGGGTGAGCTTAAACGTTTGTTTCGATCGCGATATATTATATTCTAACGGGAACGGGAAGGCCTGTAGAACATCGAAGACGAAGACCGGTTATATAAAACTAACAACGACTTTGGGAAAAACGTGCACCATAAAATATATGTGAATTAGTGTAATGTTGACAGATTACGGTTTATTGTGACTATTACGTTGATATATTATTAGTTAAAATCTAGTCTGACCATCACCAATTTATAATTAACAATTAGTTAAAATCGTTAATACACCTGGAACGCTTGGGCTGTGTTCAAGAAAACAGTCATTTCCCCACCCCTATCATGTCATGCGAACAATATAAATTTTCTCAATCCCTCAATCCGGAATATCAGCAATAATGATGTTTGTCCGGACTGAGGACAGTTCACACTCAGGAAGTCCTCATGCGCCCGCAGCTCGGGTCTCGGATTCAGCAGGCACCAGCACATTCCTGAGTGGACTGAGGAGGCAACTGACCTGCTGCAAACCTTATACGACATTCCTCACTGTTTCCGTGTTACTAATTATTCATTTTACAACCGCTTCGCGTTTACAGGATATAAATAAAGTCATCCCGTCAAAAAGCGTAATTTTAAAAGACTCCTCTCTAAATTGGATGACTACCGTAATAAAAACAATCGATAGTTTAAACCGAAAACGAAATTTCTGAAAGAGGAAGGGAGTTTTATGAGAAATGTCAAGATTTCATGATTCTCTATGTTTCTCTCAATTAGCTAAAAGAGTCAATTTGTCCTAAATTTAGGTGTATTAATTTTTCAAAGCTCTGATCGCCAACTGGCAGTAAAATCTTCAAATAAGCGACCGAGTTCATCGTTACATCGTTGTTTAAACCGTCAGCGGTTTCTACCGTAACAGCAATGTCCGATCACGCCACAAAAATGTTACTAACGCCAACTCGTGTTGAGTGTTTACACTCGCTAGAAACTGCGTACGAATCACAATCACAATGACTCAGTGTTCTTCTAACCACACTGACTTGATTTAGTAACCTACTTCTGTTACGAATATAGTATGCCATTACCAACAGCAATGGCATGCACTTTCAGATGGAATAGAATCAGTCCTCATCCTTACGGCGATCTGATGAGAATTGCCTCAATTTATACGAATAGTCAAGAGGTTTAAAAATCTTCATCGCTGGAAGTTGCCAGTCGCCATCTCGGAGCTTTCTTCCATAAGACCAATGTTAACTTTGTGCCTCCGTTATTGTCACCTGATCGTCACATACAATTAATTGTATTGTCAAATTGAAGGGATTATCGTCCTCTAGTGAAATACCATTTAGAATTTAGATTTTTTTACAAATTAAAATGAAACTGTATAGAAAACACTTTAAAATGAGACAGTTTATTATTAAATTATAATAAAGCAATTTTGACGATCGGGTGACGAGTAATGGAGGCACAAAGTTAACATTTTCCTTATGGAACCAAACTTCAAGATGGCGTCTGGAAACTTCCGGTGATGAAGACTCTTAATTTAGTATACTTTTTTGTTAACTGGACATTATTTTAACAGTTGAAAGTATATTTTTTTCTGGAATGAAGAGGAAACTCAACACTTATGTGTTGCAACGACACAGATGGGCAGTACACGGTGTATGGCAACATTACAAGCTCTGTGTACCTGCAGATAAGGCGTGCTGTCGCTGCCGCGGTTGTTGAACAACTTTATAAACAACAACTCTACTGTGTTAATTATTAGCAGGTCTCACTAACCGTCCTAACGAGCTGTTTGCAAACGTAAACTATCAACCGCATGCATACGTTTGACATTTTTTTATTGATGTGCAAAAATATCCTGTGACAGATGAGATGGAAAATGTAATTTGGTCTGCCACTTAAAACAATCTGAAGATAAAATAATTCAAAAGACTATAAGAGTTATACTGTTAAGTTATTTCAGACACCCTAAAAATAAAAAATAAACCGTGATTTGTATACGGCGTGAAATACAGCACTTACATGTTCTGGGTAATATTTTGTCTTTACACGGTAACATTTATTTACTTAACAAATGCCTCTAATTATTTCAGCTTTAACCTTCGTTACCTAGTAGCAATACATAATTGCATGGTCATAAACAAAATGTTGACTGACATTCTAATAAAGGCAAGGAGAAAGGGAATCGAATCGTACGTAGCCGATTGGAGATTTTCTAGCGATCAAAAATGCTGACGTGACAGTTCATTCGATCCGAGTAAACTGTAGACTTATCAAGATGCGCCATAAACATGCATACTTGAGAAGTATAGTTATAAACAGTTGTGAAAATAGTAAAAAAACCATTTGCAGATCCCTTCACAAGTTAGGTACGAGATCAACTGTTGAACTGAAGCCACAGATTCTCAGAAAATCGACACGACGACTTAAGTAATAAATAATAATACCGAAAATGTTCGGTAAACAATCTAAGTAAGTTAACAAACAACTGAACAGAGTGGAACGGGGTACACAGTGCACACTTGTCAGGTGGGCCGAAATGCAGCCCGTAAAATATGCGGGAAAATCAATCAATCGCAGTTACAGAAGAGAATAGCTCTTCACTTCCAGTTCCTCTAACCGCCAACACAGGCTTCGGTGGAGTAAAACAAAGAATAAGAAGGCATCCACTGCAACTTGATACACTCACAGTTTTAACTAATTCGTAATTTCTAGGGTGAAAGCAAAATGAAGGTAACAATTCAATTTCACACTAAACAAAACCTAAGACCTGGAATGCGTTTAATATCGGTGCTTGGATTACTTAGATTTAAAATTCCGACAAAATAACGCTACGTACAGAAAACTGCAATCCATTCATTAAAACCACATACCACTGGGTTGTAGGTATAATAGATACACATATAACATTCATTCTGCGATTCATTTAAAACGAGTAGAAAAATGCAAATTGAAATGTAACATATTTACGTTCGAACAAAAATGTAATAATAAAAATTAAAATATTGCAATATTATAAAAGGAAACGACTGATGAAGAATACCAGTACTGTTCAACAACACTACGGTTTATACTACGCGCGAGTGTAAATAGAAACGATACGGGGTTTGACTAGGCCTCAATTGGACTAATCTTTAACGAGGATCACATTAAACACCGCAATAATCGATAAACGAGTAAACATTTAGCGAACTCGGCCAGACGGACGTTTCAGGTTCATATCAGCGACATTGTTCGACTTGTAACTAATCTCTACCAGTAAATTAGATAGTTTTACCGGGAGTATTTTGCGAATTTAAAATTAATGTAATAGTATTCACGCAGTAGATTTCCGTTTCTAAACAACTCGGTAAGGTGGAGGGGGCTAAAGAGGACCTGCGACTTGCCAGTTGTAACCATCCGAATCGTAGGACCTCCTGATACTTCTGCTAACACAGAACATATATGCAGTAGACCTTATATTTCATGGATGCACTCAAAAAAGAGGACGCTAGACAGTAATCTACACGCGTCACAAACCCGACGGGCGTCGACGCACATAATGTTTGCACGAACAATTTTCATTGGGCATCAAGCGGACGGCGCTTGGGCGGCAGAGGTCGAAGGGGTGCGAGTGAGCCCAGCAGCGTTTGGGGCCCAGCAGTATTTGTCTAGAGAATCGACGATTTGTTAAGAAATGAGACGTGGGCGTGAAACCCGTCTGGAATGCATACGATGACGGGGCGAGGGGTATTTCAGTTTCGATTTATCAAATAGCTCGTTGGTGGTTTGTTCGGTACGATATCGACTCGTGACGTGTAATATAATATATCTATAGCTCAGATTTACAGTAACCCCCTTAAAATAAATAAGCGAAAGAGCGTTTTCTCTGAGGCCAAGCTCAAAATCGAAGGGAGACACCCAAGCCGCATCCGACACCGTTCTTCTAAACACCATCCTCCCGACATTGAATGTTCCCTCTACTCAAAGGGAGTACAGACCAGGAAAACTGGCCTACGGATGGGTGGAAAAATAAAATACTTAAAACACGAGCGAATTAATTCGAGATCCCTGAATTTTCTAAATGAAAACGTTCTCTTCACTTACGGTCCACTCCTACGCGATAAAAGGTTACTCGTAACTAGTGCTAAAAAATTATACAATATTGCGAGGTTGGTAGACCTATCTGGTGTCCTCGCATGGCACTCTGTTAGGTTGGGTTTCATCCCAGGGTGAAACCAACCACCACCACCCTTAGAGCTGCTACTGTGTTCTTTACCAATTAATGTTTCGCTAAAACCTAGTCCTGTAAAGAAGATTTACTACCATAGCAAGTTAAAGTTATAGGCCTAATTTACTTTTGATCAAATGTAATAAAATATGAAAATTGTCTTCAATGGTTAATTTGATCTTAAAGTAAAATACAAAGTTTTAACGATGTAATAATAGTCATTAATGTTATATTCGTTCTGAGTGCACATACTAACGATACAACTCAAATACTGCCCTATACTAAACCAAAGTGAACACTCCTTTTAACCCGTATAGATTTTTAAAATAATTTATAGATCATGAAGAATGACCCAAAAGCAAATATTCAAGTAGAAAGGTACGAGATTAATTTAAAACAAATGTTATATGTGTATCTATTATACAACCCAGTGGTATGTGGTTTTAATGAATTTTGAAAATATAATTACTTGAATATAAAATACAACAGAGTGTAAAAGATGTTTATAGTGCTCGCTGCAAGGGCTTAAGTGTTTAAATGAGAGAGGGGGATAACAAAATTGTCAACATTAGAAGATTCATCGAGTCTCGAACCTATTACGTTTAACTGTACACATGCAGATTACAATTAATGCTCATCCGAGGACTACAGGGGGAGAGCACGATGTCGCCAGGCGCCTAATATTGGGCCCCCTGGGGCAGAGCCCAACAAATCACCCCGCACGACCCTTTAAAATCTTGGAAACAACGTCAATACAATCCCGACTCGCGACTTGCCTTCGGCCAATCGACTTTTCACTCGATAAATTTAAACGACTGTCTTTGTCATCCGTCTTGTTTACCCTTCATGTGAAGCGAGTCCACTATGATGGGGATATACTTATGACACAGAGAAACAAAAATTTATAAAATTCTTCGTCCTTGCTTATAAGCTGTAATCCAACAAATATATATTTTTGTCCATAATGAAATGTATGAATTTTGAGTCGTACATAAATATCGATTAGGCCTAAGTAAAAATGCAGTATCAATATATTTGAGAATTATATATAATTAATAGTAGTTATATTCAAATAATTATTAAATAATAAAAAATATTACTTTTTTAAGAATTAAAAGATTAAAGGATTTACACGGGGAAGTTTATTAAAAATATCGTCTTTTTAGTGAATTTCCCCTATAGGGAAGAAGCTATTACCGTAGTCGGCATGGTAAGACCTAGGCCCGGGACCATGATAACTTTTCGTTTTGAGGTCCCCAGACCCCAAAAACACCATTCGTTCGAAACTGTATATATATATATATAATACAAAAAAATACAACGAATACAAACACAATAACCCCATAGTGTAATATTTGATGCCGTGGGTAGTAGTATGTTGGTTTTTGTGTTCCTTGTTGAGGTTAAGTCTAGCTTGAAAATGGCCTTAAAAGTGCCGAAACATGTAGCTTTATTAAAAGATTTTAAAAAGGGTGCTCAGTTGAATTTTTATTTTCTAATATTTATAATAATAGCAGCCCTATACTGTGAATTGTATGTGATATATAAAAATAACCCGATTTTGATTAAATTTAGTATAAACGTGTAAAGCAACATTTATGACTAAGTTCGAAAACCAGCCAGATCGCTCCATCCCAAGGGGTATTTTGGGGGGGTTTTGTATCCAAAAAGTGGGTTTTTTGAATTTTGTACTATAATTTTGGTAAATATCAAATATTCGTTTTTACCATTGGATTCAGCTTAAAAAAACACACAATTTGGTATTTTGATCATTCCTCTACGTCAATTGGTTACCGAGATATTGAAAGTGCTAAACACAGTACGTTGTCTAATGTTATTCTTATGGAGGAAAAGAAACATTTTATATCTCGCTTATTTATGAACGTATACTGACGAAACTTGGTATACGGCTTCATCTGGTTGTGTTCTATTGTTATTTGCTCAAAAATTTGTTTGGCAAAGGCTCCCGTAGCAGCAAACCTGCTTACTCAGCCCCCATGTTATTCTAATGGAGAATAATTAAGTGCTAGGTCTCCCTAAATTATGAACATAAATGAATAAAGACTGGTATACGACTTCTCCTAGTTGAGTTATATTGATAATAGCATAAAACCCATTTTTTGTGTTCCTTGTTGCAGCAAACCTGCGTACTCAGCCCCAATGTTATTCTTATGGAGAATAATTAAAATTGTATATATTGCTTATTTCTGAATATATTTTTATGAAACTTGGTAAGTGGCTTTATGTAGTATTAAGGCATTTATATCTCCATTGGAAATTCGCTGAGTATGCAGGTTTGCTGCGACGGGGGTATTATTTATTTGTGGGCGGTTAATTTAACACTGTCTTAAGCAAAAAAAACTAGCTAAATCGTTTTGGTAACATCAAGTAGCTAAAAAGGCTAAAACATTATATAAAAATAATTGAAATTTTGTTTCGATCTCCGTCTTAAAACTACTTTCGATATTTAGAGACGTTTCAAAAACGTACTGGACTTAAAATTAAGGTTTTGTTTAATGCCCTTGTAACCTAAACCTGGTACCATCACACTGAGTGTCATGCAAATTAAAAAGTAGCAAGTATCGAGCTCCGGTGCGACAACTTTCTTCTACAGCAGTTTCAAGTCCCGTGTGGGCGAACAGCAATAAAACAACTATATTAAGTTTTAGCGCACCTGCAAATTGAAGTTGTATCGACTATGGTGTGGAAACATGTACAGTGTCGCAGCCTCAGCAACAGTTCCCGAATAATAGCAGGTGATTTTTAAGTTTAAGTGCAGCATGTTAAATATTTGAAGTAGTTTTTCACTTTATACAAAAATAAGGTGAAATCTTAAACTAATTACAAATCCAATATTTTTGCTGGTTAGGGTTTTTCTTCTGAAAACATTTAGAGCTTGAGAAAAATAGTAGGCCTAATTGATGTATTAAGGGCGGAAAATAGGCCTTTCTCTAAGAGAAAGACACTTTACACCACTCTAATTGCATACACAATTTTCCCTACACATGCAAATTTGAATACCACACAATATAAACAAATTTACTTTCATCCATTTGCATTGAATTAACGATATTTAGGTTCAAACACCGAGTCAGTTAGTCCAAAGCAACAATGTATCAGCTATTTACTACCGTCACCGAGCAGAAAAGTAAGAGCATAAAAGACACGTTCGCTAAACAGAAAATAGTTGTTTTGCGATATGTTTTAGATCGTAAAGATCACTTTAAGATCGGTTTGCTGTATCCAAATTCACCAATGGTTGAAGGGTCAGGCAAAACATCCAAATTCTCAACCCCAAACCAGGTAGAAAAACAAGGCCGACAAAAGGCATCCAAATTCACCAACTTTGGCCAAGTCGGGTTTCTAACCCCTAGGCCTTGTGTTTGTTAATTTCCCGCACGAATTAGCACCAATTCAACAATCCTTCTCTTCCTGTCTAATTTAATTTTTTGGTTTTAAGATAAGAGTCTTGTCATGGATCCGCCTTTCTGTGTTTTTAGCCGGAAATTCTGGCTTTTTAGTTCACGTTCAACCCGATGGAAAATGACAGTTTTTGAACTTCCCAAAAATCCCGACTTTCTAAACTTTCAAACTTTCTAAATCTCCGACGTGTACCAGCCGTGGCTGGTACCATTTGATTTGATGCCTTTTTAAAGCGCGTACGGAGCATATTTATCATTTGTTCAAACTGTGGAACATTTTAACAATGAGTTACAGTGGGTTTTATTTCACTTCTAAAAATTAACAATACTTGAAATAAGTAATGTAAAATATTTTCCCTTACTTTTGCAGATTCTGCGGGGGGGATATATATCCCCCCCGGTTAGGCCTCTGATTCAGAAACTATTTTACAATGATTGCAATGCGTTAGTAAGATTTAAAACTGAAAAGTAAATTTTAAGTAGCCTTATATGGAAAAATAAAATATGAGTGGCTATACACAATAATTATGCAGGGAAGTATATGTTAGATGTAGGGAAATGCAATAATGAAACTGCAGTTGTCTTGCATGAAACAATTCAGAGAGCCGCCTGCAAAATGAGTATTACTACGAGATGATGCACGACAATTTTGAACAAAGAAAGACCTAAAAGAGACCTAACAAAGATCCAACTTGGGTTCAAATAAAATAAACTCTAAATACTGTTTCGTTTTCCAAATAAAAGTCGTGTTTTACCTTTTGTACATAATCCAAACTTTCTAATTGAAAAAAGTATTTTAAAAATTCCCCCGCTAAAATTAAAAAATCCCCCCCAACTAAAATTGTATAACACGACCCGCGCTATCATCCCCGCTGTTGGTATCCCGACCCCTGAGTAAGCGAAGGCGCTGCGATCCACAACTTTGACAATTTCCGGTAAGCTTTTATGATGAATAATGTGAGTGAGTTAATAACTGAGATGCAGTAAATGCAGTAGATGTAGTAAATAACTTGTCTTTTGTGTGTCAACTTGAACGCGATATTTATGACTTAATGTTAGAGTTTTAAAGTTTATAGAATCAAGACAAGTTTATCACCATTAATTTACCATGATACCATGAAACCATGGTACCATGTTACCATATTTGTTGTTTACCATGTTTTTTTGTGGGTCACTCACACCAACACACGGACAAACGCAGGGGATTAGGACCGGCTGTTTTCCGCTCCGGTGGAACCCTACTCAGGGCTGTATCCAAATTCACCAACTAATTTTGTGGTTTTAAGATAAGAGTCTTGTCATGAATCTACGTTTCTGTGTTTCTATCCTGAAAGTTTGGTTTAATTTAAAAGAGTAAACTTATGCCAACGTATTATTATTATACCTATAACTAGTGTACCAAACGTTCTATTAAATTTATTTTTATCATATTTTTGATTGCACCTTTTTTATAATGCACTTTAAACAGACAAGTTCCTTTCACTCTATCTACGTTACGCAATTCATTAAAATAACCGCACGGAATGAAAGATAAACGAAATATGCATTCCTTAACCTATTTCACCAATGAGTTTGGTTATGTACCGACAGCAAGCGGATTGCCGAAATTGGTGGATTTGGATATTTTGCCGGCCTGGATTTTCTACCTGATTCGGGGTTGGTGAATTTGAATGTCCTGACCGAACAAACACCAATAGGTGTAGTATCATCTCGTCCAATATTATTTCGCCCAATAGAAAAATTCTACGAAAAACTCTATATCTCGTCCAGCTCCGTTTTACAGTTGATTAAACAAGCTTTTGGAGTATCATATCGTCGAGACGAAAAATTGACGAAGGTTGAAGAACGCAATTCAGGAAGTCAGTGGTCCCTGACACCTGCGAATGTGCAACGTCCTGGATTGTCACCCAACCGTCACCCTTCGCGGAGATTCCCTCTGGATCCCCCCCCCCCCGCCACCGACCATAACCCCTTTGTTCACGTCGGTGACGTTGCAGATATTAATGTTATTCTCAAGTCTGATGTCAAGCAATTCATTATCTATAGAGCAAAATATTCAGTTTTCCAAGACTATTAGAGGGCAACCAAGTTTGCTATTTACCGTTACACAAAGAAGAATAAAAAGAAGGTCAAACCTTTCTAACTAATGTGGAAATTGGCTAAAAATGTCGTTGAAAATGTTCTTCATCGCTGTCTGGCGCATCGCAGCGTTGGGTGAGTAAAGTTATCATGACATATAATTTGTCTTTGTGGTCTGTTGAAATGCGGTTTAGAATGAGTAAAACTGTTAATAGTTAGTCAAGGCATTTTCTGTTCTATTGTCAATGGTGTGGACCTGTCAAAACATTCAGGGGTTTGGTATTTGGACGAGATGATACTAGTGGGCACGTAGAAAAATGAACCCCAAACCTCCGGTTGTGGAATTTGAACAAGATAATACCTGGACGAGATGATACTTGGACGAAATGATGCGACACGGACCCTCAAACCATTGGCGAATTTGGATACGGCCCTACTCAGAGGGTCCAGGTCCATGCCTACCTGTTAATTTGTTCAAAATTGGTTAATGCCAAAAAATTGACCTATACCAATGAAGACATTCACGAGGACATTAAATAAATAGATGATGGGAGAACATAATACGTGCAATGATTCACTTTTACTAAAGATCAGATATTGGTTATAATGATTTACAGATATAAGATCTCTGAACTACAATTTTGTTAGGCTTACCAAAATTAGATAATTTTGCAAATAAGCTGTCTGAATAATAAATAAACCAGGCGAATCCAGTAATTAGGTAACATTCGGTAAATCTTGTACTGTAAATATGTATTTGGGTTTCTTATTCGATTATTGTTATAAAAACAAGAACATTACAGATTTTTAAAATTCCGTGTGATTTAAATAAAAAAAGTACGATGAAAAACTACATCCGGATAACAAATTAAATAACTTTATATTTCTATGCTTACCAGCTTGTGATAAATTAACTAGACCAGCAGATGGGTGAATAAATCTGAACTCTTGATTTAATCACGGGTAAATTGTAGAACGGGTGAGTTACATATGCATTACAGTACATACGTAATCAAGTATGATTACAATTTGTGATCGATATTAAATAAATGTTGAATGTTAAACATTCATTTTATCTCATTTTCGGCGTGTATAACTGTTGCCAAGTGACCGATATCCCGCCCACATTTCCAGTCCAACTAAAAACATGATCTTGATGTTTCAAGGTCATTGCAACCCCAACCCCCACCTCTTCTCCGCCCCTACTGCTTTACAGTCGTGACTCATATCAGTGTTACCTTTTCGTATAGGGAGTACTGAATTCTGTGTTTACAAATACAGTTTTAATTCTTGCTTCTAGCTTTTGTGGAGTGTCAGATTCGTTAGTTGTACTGTATACTTAAAGTGACCATATTTGGAGAGTATGAAAACGGGACGCATGAAACCAGGGTTGCAGGGGTATTGGAAAACCCCCTCAACTGGGGGGAGGGCCCGGGGGTTCATACCTAGAAATATTTTAGAAAATTAGAAGCAAAATAGTGGGTCTTGGGGGTCTTTTAATCTCTGTGGTCTTAGTTTTTAAGCTCTGTGGCTATGAAGTCCAGCAAGTCTCCAAAAATCGGGACTGTCCCTGCGTACCCTATGTAAAACATACGCACGCGCCTAAAGCACGCCACTCTCTACCTCAACCAATCGTTACGTTACACTTAGACATCTCAACTGTCAATGCTGGTTTGACGCCGGCTTGTGATTGGGAGACGTCGGCGCCGGCACTAGTATAGGGTGCCGTCACTGTTTGCACCGTTGTCGTTGAGCTGCGTTTACACTGAGCAACATGTTATAACATTAACAATTGACATAAACGAGTTATATGTAACGTGTTATACGAAAATGTTACAAATTCGTGCAACAAGTTACCCGAAACATTGGGTTATAAAACCGAAATTCGTGTAAGATAGCCAGTTTTTGATTTCCCGCATGAAGTCGGTAACAAATCACTTGTTACATAATAACAAGTTTAAAACAAGTTACTCCGTGAAAACGCACCTTTACACTGCACGTCGTGACGAACCAGGGGGTGGAAGGATAATAATGAATATAAATTTACGAGATGGAGGGATACATTGTTTTAAAATTTAAGACCTTCTTCAATACTATCAAAACGAACGCACAAATTATATGGAATCAATTAAATTGTTATATTAATGCAGGTAAAACAATCGATATGCCTAATGGGTCATCACTTTTTGAAGAAAAAACGTGTTACTGCGTTCCCCTGAAATGAGAATTATGTATCAAATGGATTTTGTTGTAATCTTGGTGGTAATAAACAAACAAAGCTTACCTAGAACACTGAAGGGCTTAAAATAACACTGAAGGGCCTTAAGTTTTCTTAATTATTAGGTTTATTATTTCAGGGCATTCTAACCCCTTTGTACATGCTTTATACCTAGATTGGTTTTATAAGAAGAGAATATAATTATAGTACTACTACACTAATCCGACCTTGGATGGTCCGACTCCTCGCTTACTGACGGTGCCGTTATCGGAGTTTGACGTAAACAAGCCACGAACGCAACTCACTTTTTTTCTTGTTATAATGTATAGAATTCAAAAATTTTAAACAAGTCAATATAAAATTACAAATAAAATGTTTTTATATTTTCATTGGACCTGTGACTGTTCATGATGCAATGAAATGTGCCAGTTCCCAACTGTAGGACTTCGATAACGACAGACGTTCTTGTGCTGCCATTTCAGAGCTTTGGACAAAGCTAACAGTTCGGAGACTCAAGATATGAAATAATACATGAGTTAAAGCCGCGAGAGGAGAGCTAATTATTACCCCTATCCTCGTAACTTTGTAAGGAAGATCGTCAAGTCGAATTGGCAACAGTGGTGTCAGCCAAATAACGCGAAATAGTTATGAAGTATTACTGATGGTAGTCATTTGACTGCTAGACATACATGGGGCGCCGAATCAAATGTAAACTTAGGGCAGTCAAATTACATGAGTTTTAATACACACAGTTATAATAACAAAATAATGAAAATAAGTTAATAGTTATATTAATAACGTAATTTTGAGTAAGAATATACGTTAAAACCTAACCATACTCCAACCTTTGAGGTGGCAGCTACTTATCCTAAATTCTTACGGCAGCCGAATAGACAGTGAGATTTATATATGTACAGTTTCGAACGAATGGTGTTTTTGGGGTCTGGGGACCTCCAAACGGAAAGTTATCATGGTCCCAGGCACCTTGCTTACCATCTTACCATGCTGACTACGGTAATAGCTTCTTCCCTATAGGGGAAATTCGCTAACAAATTATTTTAAAATACAACAGAAACTGGGTGGATGTGATACAAACTCAAAACACATAAATACGGGATTTTATGAGCCGGATGTTAACTGGGGATGTTTTTTAATACATACAGTATGTGAATCAACTTCTTTCCTTTTTAGGGAAATTTGAAGGAAAGCAAGAATTGTTTAGTCAATTAAAACCTCCAACAGTTCCCACTGTTATTCATCACGCCTCACAACTCTGCTTATATCCACCCAAGGGGGGTTGGATGGGCTAGTCTCCCTCGGTTGTTAGAGCCGAACCTCCGCCCGTGATGGTCACCAGGACTTACACCCCCGATAACCTTCGTGGTTGTCAGATAGATATATGCCTTCTGGTCATTATAACTTAAACCCCATTTCCAGGATCAGACTTTTTTCATTGCAGATGCAAGGAACACATTTGTTAACACTAAATCCATGTACCGATTCCAATACGCAGCGGATTTGCCTGCAGAGATTGTTTTTACCAAAACTAACCGTAGCAAAACAGTTACACAGGAGTTAAACAGGAGGTATCGGTGTGAAAATGTTAATTTGTCCAGACTCTAAGAAGCTCTCGAGGCAGGGAGTGGTCTATATAGTACATTGCCAGGGTAATAGGATTATAGAGCGAGTAGAGGGCCGAGATGTCCTCCCCCCTCGTCGAGCACGGTTGCCAACCTCCAGCATTGTTTACCACTTCGCTAAATTAGCCGCTTATAAACACTTGTACGTTCCGAGGCAAACTCCACTTTCCGGAAAATATACGAGCAAACATTTAATTTGTTTTATTAAAACCCCTTCAACTTGCAAAGTCGTTTCCGATTTTCGTTACTTACAACTACAGTGCAATAAAAAATAAAATCACCTAAATTAATATAAAGAAAGAAACATTTTTCTCTAAATTATGAAGACCAATTTTCACGTTTCTTAAAATGTAATTCAACAAAGGCGACAGCTATAAAATGTACGTAGTACAGAAATTCTAGTAATCTTTTTACACCGAATTGTACCCCCAGACATGTGGAAGTTCTATAAATTATAAAAATATTAGTACATTTAAATCAGGTAATTCTAAAACTACGAGGAGAGTAAACCCCAGCTTGGATGGTACAGAGGAGAGCTGCCAGTAAAACAAGAGCAACTGCTGCACTACTCATTATTCCACGGACTTGCAGATGAACAATGCCACATCAAAGGCAGATTCATTTGTATAGCTTTGAATGCATTCAATTAGATACAGTTAATAGCCTCTTATATTTCAAGGGCGTGATGTCATTAGCGTGCCGGCGCGGCGGCGCGGCGCAGCGGTGTGGAAGTGAGATTAGCATGAAACTAGAATCGACTTTAGGGTTCGGTTTAATTTAATAAATTAGATGTTCTGATCTATACATTCAAATGGCTACATTGTTATTATTTTGAATGAGATTTTGATAACTTAATTACCGAGATGATTCGAAATAGTATATTTCGTCACTAGGATCAAAAGTGGATCTTTTTAATACGAGCTCTAGTTTAACTGCCGAGGCGAAGCCGAGGCTGGGAAATTAGCGAGTATTAAAAAGACACTTTTGATCCGAGTGACGAACTATATTTTTCGTCATACTGCCAAAAAACTTAAGGTTTAAATAAAAACAAAAGTAAAATTTACGTACTGTGTCTTCATAACCTCAAATGTTTCTTTCAGCTTGTCTCTTGAAACAATCAGCTGTTGCACATGCATAACTTCGGTTCATTCATATCTATCGGTTGTTGAGTCGATCACTTCAAACCAATCATTGTGGTTCGACTCAATCGGTTGTTCTTCAAAACAAACATTCGATTTGGGCACGGTTGTCATGGAAATATGATTGTTTGGGCTTTTTCTATTATATTTCGATACGAATCGTTAGGCCAACTAACTTCGTCCATCGTGTCACTCACAGTTGTCACTCACCAGTGGTGTACGGGAAACGAACGCAAAAATAATAACAATACAACAATGAATGTTTCGATAATAACAATAAATGTTTCGATTATTTATAATCGAATGAATTTTAATCGATTTATGACGACCTCGAATCAAAAGTATCATCAACAATGATCTTTTTAGTACTAGTACGATAATGATCATCAAAACATATGTTATTATCCAAAGACTAAAAAGAAGAACTTTTGAATCTCAACGCATCTGTCAAAAACAGTTGTTTTTGAAGCAGTATGACGAAAACATATTCAGTGTCCTCTAGTTATTTTTCATTAAATACTTGCCACACACAAATAAGGATGTATGCCTTTTGATCCACAGAGTCATTTCAAAACATACCTTTTCCTCCACGGGAAAATAGAGAGCTGCTAATACGTTATTCTTGATTCACGTGAAGAGAGGACTACACCCCCCATCCCCCCCCCATACTCACTCCTCCAGCGCGGCTATACACGGTAGAAACATGATTACAATGCCTGTTGGCATTTAACGGTTCATAAAATCACTGTTCACAGTTTTTGGAAAATATTTCCCCAACTAATTTTACACCCAATCAGGCGAATAACCAACAACTCTACTTAACAATAACGCACTATCATTTCAGAACAACCAGGTGTCTTGAACAAACATCGAAATAAGTAAAAATCAACTTTATCAAATCGAAAAAGACCTATTATTTTGCATCGTACTTAATCGTCTAAACTTCTAGCGAATTTCCCCTATAGGGAGGAAGCTATTACCATAGTCGGCATCTTAAGACCTAGACCCGGGTCCATGATGCGTGCGTGCGTGCGTGCGTGCGTGTGTGTGTGTGTGTGTGTGTGTGTGTGTGTGTGTGTGTGTGGGTGTGTGTAAACCAACATTTATGACTCTTAAGTTCGAAAACTAGCCAGGTCGCTCCATCCAAAGGGGTATTTTGGGGGGTTTTGTACCCCAAAAATGGGTTTTTAGCGAATTTCCCCTATAGGGAAGAAGCTATTGCCGTAGGTCTCATGGTAAGACTTAAGCCCGAGACCATGATAACTTTTCATTTTGAGGTCCCCAGATGCCAAAAACACCATTCGTTCAAATTGTTATATATGTGTATATATATATATATATATATATATATATATATATATATATATATATATATATATGTGTGTGTGTGTCCGTAAGCACGATAACTCTCGTAAAGAAGGTCCGATCTTAATGAAATTTGGTACAAATGTGTGAAGTACCATTTATTTGAACGAGTTCGAAAACCAGATGAATCACACCATCCGAAGGGGGGTTTTTGGGGGGTTTTGTACCCCAAAAATGTGTTTTTTGGGGTTTTCACATGTAATTTTTATTTAAATCAAATTTTAATTTTTACCATTGAATTCAGCTTAAAAAAACAAACAATTTGGTATTTTGATCATTGTTCTACGTCAATTGGTTACCGAGATATTGAAATTGCTAAACACAGTACGTTGTCTAATGTTATTCTTATGGAGAAAAAGAAAGATTGTATATCTCGCTTATTTATGAACATTAACTGACGAAATTTAGTATATGGCTTGATCTGGTTGTGGTTTATTGTTGTTTGCAAAAAAAAACAATTTTTTGCCTATGGTTCCTGTAGCAGCAAACCTAGGTACTTGGTCCCCATGTTATTCTTATGGAAAATACTTAAAATGTTATATATCGCTTATTTATGAATGTATATGGATGAAATTGGTATGTGACTTCACTAAGATGAGTTCTATTGATATTTGCATAAAAACCCATTATTTTGTGTGCCTTGTTGCAGCAAACCTGCGTACTCATCCCCAATGTTATTCTTATGGAGATTAATTATGAATCCTGTTAAGTCTTTTAATGTGTTATGTTATATATTCATTGGAAATTCGCTGAGTATGCAGGTTTGCTGCGACGGGGGTATTTGAAGTTGTTACATGTAATATTACAAAAAAGTCAAATTTTAGTTCTCCCCATTGGATTCAGCTTTGAAAAATACACAATTTGTATTTTGATCATTTCTCTACGTCAATTGGTTACAGAGATACTGAAATTGCTCAACACAGTACGTTGTCCAATGTTATTCTTATGGAGAATAAGAAACAAATTATATCTCGCTTATTTATGAACGTATACTAACGAAACTTTGTATACGGCTTTATCTGGTTGCGTTCTATTGTTACTTGTACAAAAAAACAATTTTTACCGATAATTCCCGTAGCAGCAAACCTGCGTACCCAGCCCCCATGTTATTCTTATGAAGAATAAGTAAAATGTAATGTCTCCCGATGATGTAACCATGTTTTTTTCGAAAATTTTGTATTTTTTAAATTTTTGATTTTTTAATTTTTTTGCCGTAATTGTTTTAACTTTAAGCTCATATCCATAAATGTCTTTTTCAGGTAAAATATTGCATTGTGGTCCATTTTTGGCAAACGGGTAAAAATATAAATTATTCAAGAAAAAAGTTGTTTTTCAAATAAATCATACAAGATTTTAAGTAAAAAACTAAAAACTTTTATGTAAGGAAATAGTTTTTGAACTTACTAGACAACTGATTAGACATTTTATTTTTTCATTTTTACTATATTATTTTTTCAAAAATAAAATATTTCTTTTATTTTTATAAAAAAATATTTTAAATATAATTTTTTATTTGTTGTTTTCTATTAACATATTAAAAAGAAAATGTATCCAGCTTCAAGAAAAACACTATATTTTCCCAATTAGAGCAAAAGTAAATTTTTTACAGTTTATTTACTAAAACACTGCAAAATGTTGAAATTTAATTGGGGTTCTGGGGCCATGCAGACATTAAAAAACTAAGTATCCAATGGTATGAACATAAATTAATAAAACTTGGTATGTGGATTCACCTTCTTGAGTTAAATTGATATTTGCATAAACACTCATTTTTTCTGTTCCTTGTTGCAGCAAACCTGCATACGCATCCTCCATGTTATTTTTATGGAGAGTAATCAAAAGGGATATGTCGCTTATTAGTGAATTTCCTTTGGAAAGTGAACTATTAGCATAACCCGCACGGTGAAACTTAAGCCCGGGACCACCATAGAAGTTCCTAACGTGACCCCCTGAACACGTTTTGGGGGGTCGTTCAAAATTTTGTATATATATATATGTGTATGCACTCTAGCGGTCGCATTTTTTGTCCGATTTACTTCAAATTATGTAGGGACGTTCCTTTCTATAATCTGTTGGACAAGTTCGTTGGGCAAAATAATCGGAAAACCCTAAACCCATTTTTTGGGGATTAATCTTTCAAATTTCGAGTTTTTGGGCCCAAAAAGGGTCAGAAAAGCCCCAGGTGTCAAATTAATGCATATAAAAAGATGGCAATTAGAGAGGCGAAAGTTTTAAGCCCTCTCTCGTCATTCTAGCATAAATATTTACCGAGTTATTAAAGAAAATGTGTATCGGCTAAACACAGTACGTTGTCTTATGGGGGTTTTACATTAGAAAACCCTGTTATTCCTTTGTTAGGGTACTTTTATCATCCCCAGCAACCTCACGCCTACTTTCAAGCCTGTCTGGACCTTCTCCTAACCTTATAATGCGCAAAATTGTATTCCCAGCTTTGCAATTAAATGAAACCAGGAGTACCAGAACAGCCAAAAAATCTATTTTCAGATTTCAATAAAAATTGGACAAATGTATGTTTTTACACTGATCTTGAGTTTTAAAAGTTTTTATGTGGAAATTCACTTCCCTCACGTCAGCGTACTGCGTGCAAACTCGTTTATGAATGTACTTATTGTTTATTGTTTATTGTTTATTGATGAAACTTGGCTATGTGGCTTCACCTAGTTGAGTTATATTGATGTTTGCATGAAAACCCATATTTTGTGTTCCTTGTTGCAGCAAACCTGCTTGCTCAGCCCCCATATTGCAGGTCTTATGGAGAATAATTAAAATAATATACGTTGCTTATTTATTAATGAATATTGATGAAACTTGGTATGTGGCTTCATCTAGTTGAATTCTATATATATTTGTATAAAAACTAATTTATTGTGTTCCTTGTTTCAGCAAACCTACGTACTCATTCCAAATGTTATTCTTATAGAGAATAAGTAAAATAGTATGTATCGCTGTTTTGTGAATTTATTTTTATGAAACTTGGTATGTGGGTCAATGTGGTTTTAAGACATCTTATGCATTGGAAATTCGCTGAGTAGGCAGGTTTGCTGCAACGGGGGTATTATTTCCTCAAATTGGCATGTTGCGTCTGGTTATTCGTTAATATTTGGCTATTTTCTAATGTTAGTGCTACTCGATAACTGCAAAACATTGTAAAGTGAAACCATGTAACTTATACAGTGTTTTCATATCGTGCCTCGTAAAATGTTATTTGACAAATTATGGTTGTAATGTTTACAAAGTCATGAGCGACTTATTTACTCATTACTCATTATATAGACATTTTGGAATTATTTTAAGGAATTTTGGGGAGATGGATGTTCTCGTTGATCAAAAATAACTTTTTAGCGGCTCCGTTTTCTACCGGGTTTACCCGTAAATTAAACGGTATGTTGTGGCTGACTCAAAAACCTTGGGGCAAGATGGGTTATTCCAACTTACTGTTAGTGTCATTTTTGTTATTCCTTAAGCTTAAACTCGTGCTCGTGTATAAAGCTGGGAAAACTTCATATTCTAAATGTACCGTTGTTACAAGCGTGATCACAGAAGATTTCATTCTCCTCATTTTAATTTCTGCAACAGTCGTATACTGCGTTCTGCGGTGGACCGTTTGGTTTAACTAGCTCTAATGTACACTTTTAATTTAAGACAATCTTATCCTAACAGATCTTACTATCTGATCTGATCTCACTAGGTTTATTTATTAGCTGTAAACATCGCCCACAAGAATAACGTGGACACTTATAATCCAAGGAGGGCGAAACCCTAACCTTGGAAAATGAACCCGTCGCTCGAGGTTTCGATTTAAAATTCTCATCTACTCGGGCGATGTGAGATCCGATGAGAGCTTTCTCTTAAGTATGTTTTTTAACTTACGGATATTATGATTTGGGGTTCGAAATCCGAAGGGAATTAATTAAGCAGGAAACTGAAAGCACGAAGACTTTGTGTCGTGGAGTGTGTGGGAGAGTTGAATAGGAAAGAGCTCTCTTTGAAGGTTCATACTGTACTTTAATGATATCGTAGATTCGTATATTTTCTCTTTCGTTTTCGAACCGTTAAAAATCGCGGAGTTTTCTTTTGATCTGAGAAGTGATTTTATAATTTCATTCGAGTGGTTTCTTGTATTTTAAATATAAACTGTAAATTCTTAGGCATATTTTATTATTTAACAATGATATTTAACATAACTATTATATTCTACGTGTCTTCTAAATTCTTTAAATATGGGGAATAGGCCTATATATAATACTCATTAGCTTTATATCAGATTGAAGAGGGTCGATCGATTAAACCTTGATAAGATGACCCAAATCCTCCAATCCAAAACCTTGATAAGATGACCCAAATCCTCCAATCCAATATTAAGAATTAAAATTTATTTAAATCGTACGAGGTATTATTTGATTATTATTATTTGTTTTACCTTCCGAGTTTTTCTACCCCTAGTACTTTAAAGAATGTTATCAATTAATAAGGTAAAACAATCAAGTTTTGTCAGCAAAAATATTAATCACAACGGTTTTATGACAGGATTGAAGACTGACTTCGGGAATGAAAACTGAAGAATAAGGACTCTGTTTCAAAACAATCACACATGTTGATGTGGACCTACAGCAGTTAAATTGAAATTGAGTTTTATTATAGCCTATACGACTTTTCCTAGCATAGAAAAAAGTTTCCAACATGCCCAATCATGGAAGACAACTTCTACTTAATTCTAAAGCGATGATAACTATAAAATAATAACCATACAAGCTTCAGTCAATGAATAGTTCCATCATATTGGGCCAGACTCAAATTATTTACAAGCGGTACATATAAAGTAGAGTTGTAAAGTAATGTAGCCATAAACCACTTCAGAATCGTCGTCGATCATCATGCCGATGCTCATGTTTTATAGTACTGTCTAGATTATCATTTATCATGCACGGCTTACATTTGGGGTTACTTATAACGGAACAAAAATGTACTTAACGAGCATAATAATTCAAAAGTAAAATGTGTTTATTCAAAAAAATACTACAGTAAACAGTAAAAACCAATGTGAAATCTGTAATTAATTCCCATATGACCATCGGTCTGTGTGCTAATGGGTCTCTCAGGGTCTTCACTGCTTTTCACATGTATTTGGTTACTATCAACCATATAAACAAAACTAATATAATTCTGGGTGTTATTGTTAAATCATACTATTTATTGCTTGGTATCTCTAATCTATTTGTATTAATTTAGTGTCGTTCATTGTTGCTCAAGTAGCTGTGTTATACTCGTGTTTTTGTATTCTCGACATTCTCGTTGTAATAAGGGGTTTTAGTCATATAATAAATAAATAGGCCTAATTATCAACATTTAACTACATATATAATTAAAGTTTCAATGATTGATACTTATTCATTTCGCAAACCCCTTTACCATAATTTCTAAGTTAAATTCCCATAAAACAATCTGTAATGGTTATGAATCTGAATTTGTAATGTGGATCTTTTAAATTCACTGTAGAGTTCTAACTGGAATTTAATAAAAAAAAACTCTGAAATGAATTTTTGATAGGCCTAGATTTTTATGAAAATTACAATCAAAGAAAATATAACTATGACAATGCAACTTTGAACCAAAACAACTTTTGCAAACAATGCATTAGGCCTACACAATTTGGATTTATCTAAATTGTCTCAAAAGTTCTAGATGAAATAAAGTGTTTCCATAATAGTCCAGCATCTATAGGGGGTTGAGTATGCACTGAAAGTGTAACACATTTTGACTTTTTATTGTTGTTGGGTTAGGGGCACCTTGGAGATGACCAAAACTGATGTTGTCGCCCTCCCAGCAGATGCACAACTTGGGGGGATGGGGGGAAGTAGCGCGCGGGCGCGTTCTATAAAAACGCTCAAATCTCGTGAATGATACATGATAGAACGAAATATGCTCTAAACGGAATTTTATTACACACATTATTTTCTTAAAAAAAGTTATAAGAAAAACCCCGCACCTGTAATATAAATTAAGTAATTTAACATTTTATTTTAAAATTTGGGTAAATACGTATATCTAAATTTAGGCTCGAGTCAACCTTTGTTCAATTCAAGCAAAACACTACTAGTAGTGTCAGAAATATCCCACATTTCCTATGCACTGCGTTGGTAAAAGAGTGAGGTTTTCACAACCAGTTTCCTGTGGTGTTTCTCAAGAGTTCCCACAAAGCGTTGCATTTGAAGGCCCTGCACAAAGGGGACAGGGACCTGTGAACGTTTCTTCGGGCCAAGAATTTCAAAGACTTGTAATAATAACTGAATTTTCAGGTTTACATTCGATTTTTGAAAAATGCAAGTTAAACTTATCACCTTTCAATGTTCCCGTTTACAAAGATCGCTGATATCCCGTTCTCCTGACGGGGATCCAGCAGGCACGGAGTATAATTTTACATTAATATAAATTTGACTAAAGAATAGTACTCCATAAGATTAACATTGGAATTTTAAAAGCCCACGGGGCGGACGCCAAAGGCAGATGTTTTTCAAAACCTCAAAATACACTTCTTGAGGGTAGGAGCTATTAATTGATTCAGGTAATTTTCTTGTAGCTCAGCTCAAGGCACGAGGAATTTCGTATTGTTTCTAAAACATAGGTATCTTAAAAAATAACCAGCATAACAACAATAACAACATAACATCACTATGTTAAATTTTAATACGCCTTCTCTCCTCAACATCCGGGATTCTCGTTTCAAACCTTTAAAAACTACTGAGGTGAAATTTTATAAAACTTTAAAATATTTAACACCTGTGATTTTTATAAGCTACAGAATATACAGTTGTTGTAACGATCTGCTTTATAAGTTCTCTCCGTGTACTTGTAATGTTTTTATGGGAAAAGCTGTTAGAAAAGAACCTCTCGTGTCTAGAGACCCTCTTATGATTTACAGTATAACCGAGTGTTCGAAGAACAAAACTTCATTGATTTAATTTCATTATAATTTGTCATATACCACTGTTTATTTAGGCTATACCATTCGGCTCATAACATTATACAAACATTCAACGGAGGCCTAGGGCATTTGCTGTAACGTTTTCTGACACCTTCTCTTTCCCAGTAGGTGGAGTAAGCACCTGAGTAAATATTTCATAAATAATAGCCGATATCTGCATAAGCGTGATACGATGAAAGGAACAGTCGCTTCTGCATGGTTCACAATTTTATTTGGTTAGTGATTTCCCTGACTTTCCTTGACCAAAAAGTTTATTTTCCCTGACTTTCTTCAACCAAAATAAGCCTAGTTCATTTTCCCTGACTCGCAAATAGAAATGTGCACTTTGATTATAATAAGTTTTTATTTTCGCACAGTACGGTATTGCTTTGCGTTTACGATTGTGAAAAACTTTCCCTGCCTTGGTGTTTTTCCAACTTTTTCCCTGACTTTCCCTGACCTTATTCAAATTTCCTGACTTTCCAGAAAGTGTGAACCCTGTTCTGCATTCTAACCGACTCAATAGCGTGAAATAGCATTCAATTTATATAGGCTAAAGTTTTTTAAACTCTTCCACGTTTAGGTATTCAAACGTTTAATTGATTTTCCATTACTACTATGTTTTACAAAGATGTACCTACCCCACATGAGATATTTAGAAAAGTGAACAGTTAGTCAGAGATATAACATAAATGGTACAGTACCACAATTAATTAATTATAGACTATAAATAAAATTACGGGTAGTAGTTTCGGTGGGAAAACCATTACAATGCTAACACACGATGTTAAAATATCTTCTATACGGGGATGGGGGGCACAGGCCACATACCACTGAATTTCGATTTGGTTCAGGATTATCGGGAACTCTGCTGTAAATATATTGTAATGTCCGATGGAAAAACTGGAAACGAACTGGCTTGCATTGCAATGTCACATTGGGTGGCCCTGGGATATTTATAAACATTACTGTTTAGTTTTCTTCTTCAGAAAGCATGTTTGAACAAAATGAACAACTCATTATTTTACGAAAAAAAAAACTTAGCTGCTGAAGAGTTAAAAGCCTTGTACGAGTCTAAAAATTTGCCACTTTGAAATTACTCCTCTTCAACTTTGTTTTTGCGTACCGTACCGTACACGTGTTGGCGAAACATTACTAGAATGTACGGTATGTATGATACGTGGTATTAGTCAGGCATGGATGAAACAATTAGGTACACTGGAAATTGTAACTCGCCCTGCCGATTTGTCCTTTTATAGCCTAGTCTATCGTTTTAAAAAGGTATATTTGATAAAACTAGAACTGAGATTTTGTGGATCATCTAAAACATTAAACTGCACACACTTTTGTGTAGCAGAACTATAACGGGTGAACTGACGCAGTGCCATGAAAGCTGAAAAACTCTCTAGCTGCTTCGAGTAAAATACAAAAAAAATAGGCTACCTAAGGATTCTTGGTTAAAATTATTAAAATGGCACGATTGATATTTGTAGAGCAAATGTTGTACTGTAATTTGGATATAGGCTGCTTAGTGTAAAGCGATTAAGCCCTAATGAAAGAAGACATGGAATGTTTTACAAGTTATTACAAATCGGGCTCCTGTAGTGAATTCAAATGAATTAAAAATTAAAGAAGTATAAAATAATGAAAATATGTCCTGTTTAATTGTTACCTATGTCAAAGAGAATATTTATAACAAATAACTTGAAAGATACTTTATAACTCAATTAAAAAGATAAATGAGGGAAAAATTTGAAACACAACCGACGAGTATAGAAATACAACTGTTTTGGAAAAAAATAAAATAAAATTGCCGATACAGAAATAAAATATGTCGTATCGACTAATCTAAACACCTCTGGCCCGCCAAATATCCAAGTGGAACCTGGTCTAGTACGGGTCAGAGGCTGGTTTATCTTGTACTGAGTGAAAGAATGGATGAAATCCAAAATGACACCATGTCCACTCCCCCCTCCCCCGTAACACATCACGATTGACACATAATCAAATTACTTATACTGAACTCTAGGCCCAGCCGGCTTCGAAGCTCACCCCGCATATGAGTATGATCCATCTCGTCTAACGAGATATGAAATTAACTCACCGCCAGTTGTTGTGCTTTCATTTCGTCGCCGCAATCTTTGACAGTCTGCTAATGAAAGACAAACAACGTTTTTGGATCTACCTTTGGGTTATGGTCCTCGCTATTTCGCGTTCAGCTTGCATTTTCTATTTAAAATTCGACATTTCAAAATAAACTACCAATTCGTTGAAATAAGTCAGCACAGTTTCAAATTTGAGTTAGTACAGCACATTTATTTGTATTGAATTCTACTGAATTGAAGTTTCAGAGAAATTGCAGTTGTTATTAAAAAAGGAAGTTTATTATCATGATATGAAACGCGGATCTGATAAACAATATTAGCCAACCTAACAAAGCACCTTCAAAATTAATTATGCACCTACATTTATTCAGAAATAAAAATGGTAAGCATATAAAATAAATAAAACATTAATTTTACCTCTCACACTGTCAGAAGGTGTTTGTTTACAAGTAAATTTCTGTTGTTGTTTTGTTTGTGAAATTTTGTTAGTTCTTACGAGGTAAAAACTGAATTATTTATAAAGAAAATAACATAAGTAAAATAATCATTCCACAAACAAATTGATGACAAAAACAGTTAACACGGATAGTTAATTTATAAGGATGCATTTATTGCAATACAAATTGCTGCAGTTTTAATGCAAACAATTGCCTTTAAAACTGTCGCAAGTAGTTTTGCAGGTGCAACTGCAAGCTTAAAAACACAATCAAGAAAACAAAACACATGTCAAGTATGTTTTCAAGACTGATTTTATGCTAAAGTTGGCATATCTGTTTGTGCCAACTTACGTGCCTCTTGAACTCTACGATAAACGAACTTGAGATTATTATAATAGGGCCAGTTTCCAGCAACACTGCAGATTGGATTGGTGATCACGTAACCTTCCAGCTGTGTTTACGAGGTCTCTTCCGGTTAAGTAGAAAACCTTAAATAGATCGACTCAGCACACCTGGACCTGGTCTGAAAGCTCTACGAACCTTGGGCATGGATGAAGCTTTAGAAATCCAGCCTCGTCGGAATCCGAATTAAATTTTTTGTTTCCAGTGCAGCGAATTAAAAAATTATATTGAAATAATTTATATCCCCCTCAGGTGTACAGTAAATTAACTGTTACTCATTCCCTGCGGCTCATTCGTCCGGTACTTATATTACAGTCTGAAACTTCAAAAACGTTACAGCATTTCGCTCAGGTATCGACATGAAGAAGAATAATGGCGAAGTTAACAAAATATAATTTATTACAATTCTAGCAATAACAGAGAACTCCTCATACGGATAAATCTGTTAGGGAACTGCAGTTCAAATTGTTGACAATTAATTGTTATATTTAGCTTTTTATAAACCGATCTGAATTCCAGTGTAAACGGTCGAACTAAAATACAATAAAAACACTCAGCAAACAACAATGGAATGGAATAACGTTTTATGGTACAAATTTGTTTTGTTAAGTAAGAGAAAGTTTTTATTTCCTGGCAGCTAAAGTTCTGATTCAGACACAAGTTTGTCCTGGCACACATTCCAGTAAATCCACGACATAGTTTTACACATACTTTACCTTGATATAATTGAAGTAAAGTCAGCAGGGCGAGATAGCGCCTTCCACCTTCCATCCTGGAACTTTCTCTTCTTCGCAGACACAGAAGTTGGGTCTTCTCAACACTCTTTAAAACTTACACTAACTCGCCACAATCACTGTAAAAATTGCCTAAAGTACTAGCGAATCTGTAAAAACTAATTTATTAATGTTATTCGAACAAATTGACCGTGTAAATAAAAACTAACAAGAGTTTAAATGGATAGCCAACCGTCACGACTAGCCGAGCGACAGAAGCGACATGAACTGAGCGAGCGTCCGCGCGGCAAACGTCACCGCGCCCACGCCAGCAGTGCCAACTGCTCCGAAACGAAATTCCCCGCAGTGGTACCAATCCGACCACCAGTTGCTGCTGCTTTGTTTCAAAACTCTTGCCCCGTTTTCTTGTTTCAGTGTTGACATTCGCTGTTCAAAAATGCTCGCTGCTTAGCATGCACAGATCAGCGAACAGCTTGACAAATATAATCTTTGTAACTAACGCCTTGTTGTGTCGCTTGTTTTAGTCGAGAACAAGTCGGAGATAACTACAGAGATCACTGTGGTCATCGCGAGGGGCAACCAATAAATTACGTTACGTATTACAGTCTACAGAGAGAATCTCGAGAGCGTAACCGACATTACAGCGAATGGAGAAACTTTCGGCTGTTGTTTCGTAGGTTTCGTAGCACATAATAAAGCTGATTTTAAATGTTAATTTTAATACATAAATTGCGTTGGAATTATTAAGTAAATATGTAATTCGGCTGAACAAATAATTGTTTATCCCGATCAAGTTACTACTTATTTTTGGTCAAGATTGTTTGATTGGGATGTAGGTTGACCGCGCTCGCAACTACTGTATCGTATGTTTATCACATCTAGCACAAGCACAGCAATACAGTAGACTGAAATCATGACACAGTATATTTCTCATGCAACAAGTTGCTGGATTTTTTCCTTGAACATTTTGTAGGGCTTAATCACAGATTTTCAGGTACCGACTCAAGTTTACCAGACATTTTACGTTAACAATTCTCTATGAGTACACCAACTTTTTTTAAATATTTTTTGTCGAATAAGGTTATTGGGATTCAAGTGTTATTATGACAACCTTACAAAATACTTTGTTTTAGCGAATTTCCTCTATAGGGAAGAAGCTATTACCGTAGTCGGCATGGTAAGACATAGGCCCGGGACTATGATAACTTTTCGTTTTGAGGTCCCCAGATGACAAAAACACCATTCGTTCAAAACTATATACATTCATACATATATATATTTGTCCGTGAGCACGATAACTCTCGTAAAAATAATCCGATTTTGACAAAATTTTGTATAAACGTGTAAAGCAGCATTTATGACTTTAAGTTCGAAAACCAGACAGATCGACCTCCAAAGGGGTGTTTTGGGGGGTTTTATACCCAAAAACATTATATTGAGTTTTGACGTACCATTTTTGAAAAAGTCAAATTTTAGTTTTTCCCATTGGAATCAGCTTAAAAAGACGCACAATTTGGTGTTTTGATCATTGCTCTACGTCAAATGGTTACAGAGATATTGAAAGTGAGGAGTGGCAAAACCAGAAAGAGGGGCCACTTTCGGCACTTTTTTCCCATGTTATTCTTATGGGGATCAGTTTTTGGACCAACACCCGATCCCGGCCTACACAAATTTCCTTGTTGGCCTATACTAATGTCCAACCCAGCCTATATTAAATAAATTTTTCCAAACCCAATCCGTCCCCTATATTTTTTAAAATTAAATGTCAAAATCAGTCTAAAAAACTAACTTTGGTGTTTATAGTCTGATTTGTTTCAAATTTATATATGTTATTGTTCTATGCTAGTGTATATGTACACACCACTTACATTTCCCAAATTTCCTATAATGGTCAAAAATATTTTGAAAAATACTGCCAATTGCCAACTTCTTTATTTATTGTACGATTTGTTTATAATTTGGATATGCTATTGTTGTAGGCTAGTGTATATGGACACACCATCCACATTTGACAAATTCAATATTGAGGTCAAAATAAAAAAATGTGAAAAATACTGCCAGTTTCCAACCTCTTTATTTATGGTCTGATTTGATTAAAATTTATATATGCTATTACTCTAGGCACGTGTATATGTACGCACCATCCACATTTGACAAATTCACTATAATGGTCAAATTAAAACAATATGTTGAAAAACATACTAACAATTTCCAACTTCTTTATGTATTGTCTGATTTGATTTATTTTCGGATATGTTATAGCTCTTATATGGGTAACAATACCACACTACCATACGTTCCGCTATCCCCTATAATACGGTCAATATTTTGTCTTTTTGTTTGTTTATTTTGCCATAATCCCAATACCCCCGTCGCAGCAAACCTGCGTACTCAGCTAATTTCCAATGCCACAAACATATGACATATATGTCTTAATACCACATAAAGCCGCATACCAAGTTTCATAATTCTCCATGAGAGTAACATTGGTGATGAGTACATAGGTTTGCTGAAACAAGGAATATAAACAATTGTTTTTTATGCAAATATAAATATTATTTAACGAGGTGAAGCCACATACCAAGTTTCATCAATATTCAATGATAAGTAAGCACTATATAACATTTTAATTATTCTCCATAAGAATAACATGGGAGCTGAGTAAGCAGGTTTGCTGTAACAAGGAACTAAAAAAATGGTTTTTTATGCAAATATCAATATAACTCAACAAGGTGAAGCCACATACGAAGTTTTATTAATTTATGTTCATAATTAAGGGAGTCATTACATTTTACTTATTCTCCATAAGAATAACATGGGGGCTGAGTACGCAGGTTCGCTGCTACGGGGATTATCAACAAAAAATCAAATTTTTTTGCAAATATCAATATACCAGTACTACGTGACGCCACATGCCAAGTTTCATCAATATACATTCATTAATAATGGAGATATCAAATTTTATTTATTCCCCATAAGGATAACATTGGACAACGTACTGTGTTTAGCACTTTGAATATCTCTGCAATGGTTGGACGTAGAATCACAATTTAAACACCAAAATGATTGTTTTGTGGAGCTGAGTTGATTGGTAAAAGCAAATGTGAAGTTTACATTAAAATTAACTTTGGAAAAGCCAAAAACCTTTTTCCCATAAGATTAACATAGGAGATTTTATAAGCAGGTTTTTTTGGATTTTCTCCGCAACCACTTAACCGAGCTTAATAATTCAATTAACCGAGCTTAATAATTCAAAATACTATATTATTTGTTTTTTTAAGCTCTATAACATGGTCTAAACCAAAATTAAGTGTTTTAAAAATTGTAGGGTAAAAAATTCAAAAAACTGATTTTTGGAAAATTTAAAACCCCCATAAACCCCCCTTCCCATGGTCCGATCTTTCTGGTTTTCGAACTTAAAGTCATAAATGTCACTTTACACATTTGAGCCAAATTTCATCGAAATCGGACGTTTATTACTCAAGTTATCGCATTCACGGATATATATATATATATATATATATATATATATATATATATATATAAATCTCATACGGCATTTGGCTGCCTTTCATGGTGAAAACCGCATTTAACATGGCGGCCGGTGCACTTGGCTGCCGTATCCGGCCGCCAAATGCACATCACATGTTAAATCAACTGAGGAAGCCGGCAGGAAGAAATCTTGAACATTTGAAGAGGCAGCCAAATAACGTATTTTTTATAGGTGTATGACAAAATGTAGTTCGCCATTCTACCACATGGAACGCTGCTGCTTTTAAAGGATACACTACGAGTATGTTCCTATAAATAATTGCCGTGGACTCGGCAGCCTAAAAGTGGCAACATTGTTAAGATGAATACGCATCCCGATTATAAATTTTTGCCGCGCAAGTGGCAGCCAAAACACATCTGGCCTGACTCACTTGCAGATGTTCAAAGATTGTTATCTTCCATCATAATTTTCTGTACTCACTCGAGACCCGGGATATTTCCGAGCCTGCATACTTCCCGCCCGCTTGTCTGTGAATCGGTTAGACCACTCAACGCTTTCCAAATAAATCATACATTTGCATGTTCTTATTGCTCACACAGTGAGAGTCAACAAATTCGAGCAGTTTGATTATTTTCCTTGACTATGTTCTGTTGAAATCAATATAAGTTGAACGTATTTGCTCCAAATCGTTGGAGTTTCCGACTAAACCTGCATCATTTGTATCGGTAATGTAGATTCACCAATCACATTTTTAGGTACAATACCGTTTACTTCAATTTGTAACAACTATATTACTATAAGCGATTTATACAAGAACATTATACAATAATATAACGATTTATGTTCTGTTGAAATTAATAATAACCTTGGAACAAATTATACGAGGTGTAACTAAAATGTAGCACTGGCTATATGTTTTAAGATTCTACACCCAAATATAATAAATGTGGAGGATAATAAAATGTATTTGAAAATATTCTACATGATAATACAGAATCAAAAATCCTATCAAATAATTGATATGTTGAGGGCCAATCCTTTACTCTGATATGAGCAATGTCTGTCTGTCTGAAAAATTTATCTCGGAATCCAGCGGAACAATTTGTTCAAACTTTGGAATTAGATTCGTTTGGACCTAAAAGTACGATTGGTAAAAACCTCAGCCCCATGGAAATTCATATTTGGTTAACAATCTCATTTGAAAATGGAAAATTGTAATATTGGACTTATGGAGTTTCAAATAAAAAGAAAAGAATCATAACAGCTGGGAATAAATTAACCAGTAAACTGTCAAAGTTAAATAAGGTAAAGTATCAACACATGATTTCTTGAAAACAGTGACCAGACCCATTGAATTAAGATTGTTTATAGACATATGTTTCACCTACGAAACTAATCAAATATCAACGAGCATAGCTTGGTGTCCCCGGTCCTAAATTGTCTCTGTTTAGATGTATAATAAGCAGGCCTGTCCAATAGTTAGTGTGTAGAAATACTTACTTCGATATGGGATAACTGATTAAACAACCGTTTTTGTTTGTAAAAATATAAAATTAAACCAAATTTTGAAATAACGGTAATAAAAACTTGATTGTCTAAGGGAAAACTAATTAGTTTAGTTATAACATTTACAGGACATCTTAACTATTCAGTATAGTTGTAATCTTGACTCTAAAATGTGTTTGAGTTTTTTCTTATTTTCCCTATAGGGCTTACGAAGTTGTATAACTAATAGTGGAGACTGATATTTTCAACATTTTCTGCAACCGCTATTCATGTTATGCTTGAGCATCATGTACTGCTACTACGATGTATTATATTTTATTTCCTCTTAATTCTTGTTAACATTCCACTAACTAAACAATGATGATAATAGTTTTCATTATATAGTAATCAGCACGATTTGTATTTACATATCACGGCTGCAAATAGTAAGCAAGTGCAGTAAGAAAAGGCAAATTCCCGGACAAGGCAAATGGCCGAGATGCAGTCGCTATCACCACCACCATAAACTACCTTCGAGTATCAAAGATGAGAGAGAAGTTTATGGCCTTAAAAGAAACCACTGAAGTGTCACAAACTCGGCCGACCGGACTCAGGTAGGTGCCCGTTTGTACAAGGAGGGGGCACTTGCCACTGAGACCTGGGTCCTGACCGACGCAACGTCCTCGCCTACACTCTACCTTGTGCATACTGCACTACACCTGCACAGGTGGATGGTATCAATTTGAAGAGGGTCAATTTTTGCTCTTGAGGTGTAATTGGTTAGAACAACTTTTTCAATTGTTTAATAACTCTGATCATTACCTTATTACGTGTTGTTATTACTAAGGGATGTGTGAGAAAATTGCTTACAAGAAATTCCATTACGGTAAATGTATATACGAGGTAATACGAGACAATCAATCGACTTCAATAAAACATGAGAAAGTTATCAGGCGCATTTTAAAATCTTAAATAAAATGAGATTTTCACATTTGGCCTCTACAATAATTTACGTTCCAAATAAACATACAGCGAAGAAGAAGCACAAAAAGGCCTATACATTTATTTAGTTTTAAGACTTTTTTCATGAAATCCCATCAATTTTAAAGTCCTAGTAATGCTTTTTCTGTTTCAACGACAACCTTAGACCGTATAGCCGCAGAGAAGTAACATATTACTTCTCTGTGGAATAGCAAATTTGGCAATAGCTACATTTAGGCTATTTTAAATCAATAACCTTATTTTTTTGTCTCTTGTAATTCGAATTTTGCCCCATTATTGTTCATAGTTCCAATTTTAATCTTATGGGAAATATATAATGATACAATGATATAATGCTATTAAATATAGTGTGTGATTACCATGGTAATGGTAGGTAAAATGTAAGTTGGTTTTATAACTACATTACAACCCCCTTCGGAGGACGGGATACCAGCTAGTAAATAATAGAAGAAGTAAATTACTATATTATAAGTGGCATAAAGGGCCATCGTAGGTCCCGGCCATGGCCCAAACCTTGCTCTAATATTCTGCCTCGTCTGATTTGTTTACTCTTTACATGCTAATGAAAGTAAAACAATATAAGTAGGAACACGTGTCAGTTCGTAAGTAACATAGACATTTAGGCGGACTTAGTAACATGTTATAATATAAATAAAGCAGACGTTTTTAAATCCCCATGCTTCTCTTATGGGGGATGGTTTACATGATTTCTCGTTTTCTAATAACTGTTTAGAAATGCTGCTATTTTTCCCGAGTCCCTGGGATCGAGATCTTTAATTTGAGCCATCTTCGATCACCCTGCAATTTGCAAAACTCCAACAATTTTGACCTACAAGTTTCGCTTACAGAATTACATATACAGATTACTTTTATCATACATCGTCGATAAGACTATTTAGTTTAGGCGCTACAAACCTTGCCAGATAAAGTCTAATTTGAAAACTTTGAAGTCACTTGATTGCTCATCGGTTCAAGAGGAACAATCCCAAGTTTCGTTCACGATTTTTGGAAAAAAATCAAACTAGACCAATCAAATTTATATACCACTCCCTAAAAAATACTAAGAAATAATTGACAACAACAGTTAAAATTATTTGTTTGATATTCTTTGTGCTAGGGCAACCTACATTGGTAATATGATTATAGGTAATATGATAATTTATTTATTTTATGATTAGGATAAGGACTCTATTCACCTCTTAGCAAAAACAAAGAAGGTTTTAAAGTGTATTTCTTGCACTTTAAATGGTCTTCGTTCAAAGATCTAATCAAGGGGAAGTTGGATTGTATCTGGTTTTTGGTAAGGAGGCAAATCTGAGCAGTTTAAATAACAAAATCAATAAACTTTTAGCTGGCATTAGATTAAATAAACATAGAGAGGTCTAGTTTGCGGAATTCATTTTCTTTCTTTCTTCTCTTTAATATGATATGCAACGTGTTGGGGGTTGGAATAACGCAACGTGTTATTTTTGCAATAACAGTTCATTATTGATGCAGTAATATGACTTGGATAAATCACAGAACATAGCAGCTGCATTCCATTATCCATCCGAGGCTGACAGGGTCCTATTTATAAAATCAGAAAGTTTTGTTTGTGTATTTTTGTTTTTTCTGAAACCAAATTGATTTTGATAGAAGAAAGAGCTTTTTCAAGATATTGACTTAGGCTATCATACATGACTCTTTCAATGATTTTTTATATAAACAGGTCGATAGTTATTTAATTTGGAACCCTTTTTATAAATTGGAATAAATTTCCCAAATTTTAATTTTTCTGGGAAGACACCATTGCTAATGGAAAGGCTGGTAATGTTTCTCACAACAGGTGCCAAAAATAGAGCATTGTGTTTCAATATTTCTACTGGAATTCCATCCCAGCCAACTGATGACTTGTCTTTTTTTAGATTTGTTATTTTATATACATAATTCTCAGAAATATTTTCAACTGTAAATTCAGGATTTAAAAAGTCAACTAAGAGGTATTAATTTTGACCATGAAAAGTAAACGGGATATATATTAGTACTCAATAGTTATATTTTATATAAAGTTAAAAAAAGTTAGTTAACTAATCTTTTACTTTGTGCTTTTTATTCAATTTTTATACAACCATGTATTATTTTAGTTATAAATATACTAAAAATCTGTTACAATGTCATAGTGTTTTTATTTTAAACTAATTCTAGTCTGGTTAATCGAAGGTGAAGTATAATTAATTGACTGTAAGCATGCTTAAAATTGTATCATAAACTTTAATGAATGTTCCACATGAGTTACTCGAAAAATACATTAATGGTTTACGCCCTGTGTAATAGTGATATTTTACAAATATTGTCTGTACAATGGAATTATTCCCACATAGACTATCCGTGTGCGTGTGGGAATTCACATAAGTCCTCTTACAATTAAAACTTAAAAACATTAATATATAATTCTGTAAGCGAAATTTTGAGGTCAAAATTGTGGGAGTTTGACTAATCGCAGGATGATGGGAGACGGCTCAAATTAAAGGTCTTGATCACGGAGACTCGAGAAAAATAACAGTATTTCTAAAACGTTACCAGCAAACGATAAAATACGTAAAAGACCCCCCATGAGAAAAGCATGCGGATTTCAAAACGTCTGCTTTGTTTACATTAATAAATGGTTGTCTTTGTTTACGAACTAACATGTGACCCTTCTTAATCCGCGTTTACAGTATACAGCTTTTTTTATAAACTTGTACAACCAATTATAGTAATCGATTTGAACATGTTTAAGAATGCAATGAAAAATATTAAACAGAGTTGTACAACAAGCGTGTTTTACAACCAAAAATCGTGTTTTACAACAGGTTGCAGATTTCCCGACCGGAGTTGGTAAAGATCAAAGGAAATTTGTGTTTTACAAACCTTATATATATGTTTTTGCACTCTAGCGGTCGCATTTTTTGTCCGATTTACTTCAAATTTGGTAGGGAAATTCCTTTCTATAATCCGTTGGACACGTTCGTTCGGCAAAACAATCGGAAAACTGTAACCCCCTATTTTAGGGATTAATCTTTCAAATGTTGTGTTTTTGGCCCAAAAAAGGTCAGTAAAGCCCCGGATTTAAAATGTATACATTTTATAAGATGGATATTAGTGAGGCGAAATTTTTAAGCTATCACATCATTCTAGCACAAATATTTATCGAGTTATTAAATAAAATGTATATCGACTAATACAGTACGTTGTCTTATGTGGGTTTTACAGTAGAAAATCCTGTTATTCATTTGTATTGTAATCATCCACAGCCACCTCAAGCCTATTTTAAAGCCTGACTGAACCTTCTCCTAACCTTCTAATGAGCAAAATTGTATTCCTAGCATTGCAGGTAAATGAAACCAGGAGCATCAGAACATAAAAAAATAATGTTTTCAGATTTTGATAAAATTTCGTAAAATCAATGCTTTTACACGGATTTTGATTGTTAAAAGTTTTTTATGTGGAAATTCACTTCCCTCACGTCAGCGTGCTGCGTGCGAGCTCGTTGTATTTTACAATGATTTTTCAAATTTTGTCCCAAATAAAAGCGTCCTCACTCGTCGCTTGAAACAATCATGGCGACTTTAGTTTTTTGGGCGGGCTTGTGATTGAAACATGTTCGATAGTTTGTTAGTGCATAAAATTAATGTTGTACGACAAAAGTTTTATAAACACAAGTTCAAGTTTAATAAAAACAAATTTGTATTAAACATGTTTGACAAACAAATGTTTATAAAACATGTTTTATAGTGTAAATGCGGCTTTATATTTTTTATTTTTCTCAGCATTTAAAGAGTAAAAAAATTAAATAAGGCATATATTGGAGAAAGGTTAGGGGCAATGGCCCCTTCAAGCCACTAGTATGTTATAATTTAATGAAAACGAATAAGCTATACTTTGGAACGACAAAAGTATTAACAACATACTCTTTCGTAATTTTAACAACACAAATAAGGAAAGTATACATGATAAGCATTGAAAACAAGCAAACTACCGCAGGACAGTGTTTCTTATTAAAATAAACTAAGCCAACAAGTGTTTAGTAATTGCAATTAGTTTACTAATTTATTTATAAGAAATTGAAATGGCGGGAATTATATCTTTGAAAAACTCGACAGGTTTTGACTTGAGATAATAATCACTATAGTCTATATCAGAACCACTTAATTCAACTACAATCTCTCTTAATCTTGTAGTGAATACTGGCACTCATTGTCATTTCCAAGGTAATTTGTATGCAGATTAAATAAATCTACAGTCTCGGATGATAAAGGCCGTCCCAGCGAGCAAAGAATATAAATAGAGGGGCTACGTTTATCCAACAAGCATTATGGGCAGTGACGCCAATTCCCTACCGCTCTTGCGGGCAAGCCCCGGGAACTGCTGCACACAGCTGCAGAAAACCAAATATATGATGATTAGACACACTTATAGTAGATAATATTTGTTAGTACTCCTCAATTTTAATAAGCTTAAACATTTTAAATCTATTCTATTGTATTTTTAATAACTAATAATATTTGAAGAAATTATTAAATTAACTATTAAAACATGGAAAAGTGAGTAATAGAGGAATATTTTTATTGTTTGGTCAGGAAAGTTTTGTAAGCGATAAAGTTTGAGAGCTTGAGTTAAATCATAACATATATTTTTTCGACAAATTTACGATCAGTGGAAAAAATCAGTTTGAAGAGGTAGCATCAATTGTGTTGCGGCGACGCTCGAGCGCTGCCACTACGAGCTGCCGCGTGTCGCCTCGGCCCGTGCTTCTCGACGTAAACACAACGCAATGTGCTCTCTCTGTCATTCATTAGTGTAAGAGGATGTTCAGGAGTGTTATATGAATGATTGACTATGATATGATGTTTGTTCTTTACGAATGGGTTTATTTATCCCTATCGCTCTGGTGTGTAGGACAAGAAAATGTCTTAAGAAATACTGTCCATCCGAAAATTACATTAGTGTTAGAATTGTCAAGCAACATAAGAGAATTGAATACTTACTTGCTTAAATACTTGGGGTTTCCAACTGGTATTGACAATATTTGGGCAGGCCATTGGTTAACGAGTTTTAAAATATGTTTCTTTAATAGTACAAGTCTTAATTGCCATAATTTTAATTTAAGGTTTATAATTAGATTAGACTGTAAGCGAATAGCATTAGATTATACAAGCTTGATCCGGACAGTCAACATTGTATTGTATGCAACTGTATGCTCAAGACGCGCGGAACTCAGATGACTCACCGCTCTCCCCTCCACTGATTGGGGCACACCACCGATATTCGCGTGGCTTCACCTGCCGCGCCCGCTGTCCTCTCTATTTCTATTCTGTGGCTCTGTGGGCCACAATATGTTCAATAACTTTAGGTTTGCATACGTTAAAGTTCTTATAACATTGCCCATGGTACCGGGCTCAGCCGCAATTAAATCAATTACATATAAAAGCCTGGAATTAATTACAGGCCCATAACTTTACAGGCCCAATCGTAATTTCTATCATCACAAGCATTAAGGAGCGTTTGCTTTATTTAAATCGTTGAAAGATCATGAATTTGGTTGGTATCTAGAAAGAAGTTTTGGGGAAGACACCGCTTTTTATCCACATAACAAACAGTCATGCTTGCCAACAGAAGTGGTTTCTGTAATTCTCTGAGAAAGTGCTACGATTTAGAAGATTGCGAATTTTCCGCATTAAAAGCTGCTTTAATATTGCTAGGTCTGATATAATTTTGCCTGAATACAAAATGTACTTTTACCATAACGACATTAGCAAGTAACTTATGGATTTAGTCTTTTCTATCTATACTCCGGCATCTTTGACTTCCTTATTACATATTATGCAAACATTGTTCAAATCAGTCATTATTATTAGCTTTTGGTTATAAGGTGTGCCTAACTGTAAAA
This sequence comes from Allygus modestus, assembly GCA_963675035.1. Lineage (NCBI taxonomy): Eukaryota > Metazoa > Arthropoda > Insecta > Hemiptera > Cicadellidae > Allygus > Allygus modestus. The sequence goes on along the minus strand of OY776113.1, from coordinate 34,514,934 downwards.
TTAACAGTTCAGATTAAAAAGTGTTTACCATTTTTAAAGGTTTCCTTCCATTTTATTTCCCTCGTTCAACAATCCATGAAATTAGCACAACTATCAGCATTTCACTGCACTTGGCACAACACAACCGAAATCCTGTACAAAAAATAAAACGTTATAACGAAACACAAAATGCCAACGAACCGCTCATGCAATGGTTAACTGAACACTAAATTGACAAGACCCACTGTTAACGATGAATACAAACCTTATAAAATGATGTTATTAATGAACATAGGCAGTATTCAACAAGCAACGTAGGGAGGGCAGTAAACAAAAGTATAAATATGCAGTCCGACTCATGCTAACAGCCAGAAGCGCTTGAGTCACTACGCAATACGCGGCGGTGCTCGGCCCGGCGTGGTGTCCGGTACGTTAATCGCTCTTTATGAAGCCATCATGTTAACAAATATATACACTAGGCCCATAATTTCAAAGCTAATTACATTATTTATAGTTTTTGTGATAAAATTCAATCCCATGAAGCAAGGATAAAATTAGTTGAAGTTACCTTTTGTTTTTCGCAGTGGCAGTTGTTTTTATATATTTAAGAATTACGATGAAATTAAGCAGTCTACATAAAAAGTGTATACAACTTATTTTTTTAGAATATTGTTAAGCGTACATTAAAATGTTCATTTTTTTCACATTTTTGGCGCGAATTTCGGCTATTTCGTATATACAAATTTTACAAAAGAGGCTACTATTATTGTTTTATAACAAGAGTATAAAAATGTGAATACCTGGGCCAATCAGACCATAGATCAACGTAGGTTAAAAATTAGCATAAATCAAATGATTTCTGAACACTCTTCCCAACATTAAAAATATGCACGAACTAATTTGTACCATTCTCACTTGTCTCACTATTCTGTCTTGAGACTCTTGAGACGAGACAATATATATTACTTATCTGTTGAAAGTATACAGGATGTTGAAAAAAAACATTCAGGACTTTGGGATATGATTTCTCATACAAAAATAAAGAAAAAAGTTCATATAAAGCTATGTCCTAAAACGTTTAGTTTTCCGTCTATCTTGCTGTTATGTGTTTTCCATTTAATACGGCATATCTTAGGCAAGTCTGATGATATCAAATCCAAACTTGGTACATATATTACATATAATACGACCCATTTTAGCATGAAATATTAAGATTATACTTTGTACTATTTTAAAATGGTGGCTATTTTTGTTTTCAAAGCTAAATATCTTTAAAACTGTAATATTTAGGAAAAAATCTGTAAGAATAAAAAAGCTATGTCATAGTGTCCTCAACCAATGAAATGAAGATATTGGCTATAGGATTATAAATAACTGATGAATTGCGATTGTTATAAGTTAAAACATTTTTTTTAGTGAAGAAATGGCAAAAATGCATGTTTTAAATTATAAAAATCACGATATCTCAGTTATTTATTATCATACACCTAATATCTTCCATTGTTTTTATGACAGAAAGACCCAAGTTTTTTTTACGGTTTTTTCCTAAATATTACCGTTTTTAAGACATTTAGCCTTGCAAAACAAAAATGGCCGCTATACGAGATGGAGGGGATTACATTGTGTCAAAATTTAAAACCTACTTATAAACTATCAAAACGAACACAAGAATTTTATGGAATACATGGAATTGCGATATTAATGCAGGTACAAAAATCTATTTGCCTAAAGGTTCATCACTGTTTGAGGAAATAATATGTTATTCCGTTCCCCTGAAATAGAAATTATATATCAAATTGATTTCGTTTCAACCTTGGTTGGGATAAACAAGCAAAGCCTACCTACAACAAAATAGCACTGAAGGGCCTTATGTTTCCGTAATTATTAGGTTTATTATTTCCGGACATTCTTACCCCTTTATATATTATTTATACCTAGATTAGTTTTATAAGTAGAGAATATAATTATATTAGAACTACACTAATCCGACTTTAGATGGTCCGACTCCTCGCTTACCGACCGTGCTGTTATCGGTGTTAGACGTAAACAGACCACGTACAACAACCACTCACGCAACTAACTTTCTACCTATGATGTATATAATTTAAAATGTTGAACAAGTCAATATAAAATTAATAATAAAATGTTATATATTTTTATTTGACCTGAGATTGTTCATGATGCAATGAAATGTGTCAGTATCTAACTACTTCAATAACGAAAGACGTTCTTGTGCTGCCATTCCAGTGCTTTGGATAATGATAACAGTTAGGAGATTTAAGATACGAAATAATACATTAATACAAGTTAAAACAGCGAGAGGAGAGCTAATTTTGTCCATTATGCTCGTAACGTGTCCATGAAGATCGTCAAGACGAATTGGCAACAGTGGTGGCAGCGAAATAACGCGAAATATTTATGAAGTATCATAGCTGGCAGTCATTTGGCTGCTAGACATACATGGAGCGCCGAATCAAATGTAAACTTAGGGCAGTCAAATTACATGGGTTTTGATACACATAGTTACAATAAAAAAATTATGAAAATAAGTTAATAGTTGTATTAATAACGTAATTTTGAGTAACAATACACGTTAAAACTTAAACATACTCTAACCTTTGAGGTGGCAGCTACTTAACCGAAATTCGTACGGCAGCTGAATAGATAGTGAGATTTATATATATATATATATATATATATATATATATATATATATAGAGAGAGAGAGAGAGAGAGAGATACATATATATAAATTTGAACATATAGTGTTTTAGTCATCTGGGGACCTAAAAAAAAAAGTTGTCATGGTCTCGGGCTTAAGTCTTACCATGAGACCTACGGTAATAGCTTCTTCCCTATAGGGTAAATTCGCTAAAAACTGACTTTGTTGTTTATTGCCCGATTTGCCTGCACTTTGGATATTGTCCTAAGCTAAAGCTAACATAAAAATTGTGCCAGTTGACAGAACCTGTAACATTTGTGTAGAATGTCTGTAAAAACTCACATATACTTTGACAGAAAAATTGTGTCAATTGACAGAACCTGTAACATTTGTGTAAAATGTCTGTAAAAAACCACACATATCGTTTGACAGAAAAATTGTGTAAATTGACAGTACCTGTGAATATTTTGTCAAATTTCTGTTATTTTTAGCGAATTTCCTCTATAGGGAAGAAGCTTTTACCGTAGTCGGCATGGTAAGACCTAGACCATGATAACTTTTCGTTTTGAGGTCCCCAGACCCCAAAAACACTATTTGTTCGAAACTGTGTGTATATATATATATATATATATATATATATGTATATATATATATATGTGTGTTTGTGTGTGTGTGTGTGTGTGTGTGTGTGTGTGTGTGTGTGTGTGTGTGTGTGTGTGTGTGTGTGTGTGTGTCCGTGAGCACGATAACTCTTGTAAAAATTATCCGATTTTGATTAAATTTGGTATAAACGTGTAAAGCAGCATTTATGACTTTAAGTTCGAAAACCAGGCAGATCGCTCTATCCGAAGGGGTATTTTGGGGGGTTTTGTACCCCAAAAATGGGTTTTTTGAATTTGGTATGTATAATTTTGGAAATAGTCAGATTTTAGTTTGTACCATTGGATTCAGCTTAAAAAACACACGATTTGTTATTTTGATCATTCCTCTACGTCAATTGGTTACCGAGATATTGAAAGTGCTAAACGCAGTACGTTGTCTAATGTTATTCTTACGGAGGAAAAGAAAAATTTTATATCTCGCTTATTTATGAACGTACACTGACAAAACTTGGTATACGGCTTCATCTGGTTGTGGTGCATTGATAATTTCTAAAAAAATTTTTTCTCGAAAGCTCCGTAGCAGCAAACCTGCGTACTCAGCCCCATGTTATTCTTATGGATAATAATTAAATGCTAAGTCTCCCTTAATTATGAACATAAATGAATAAAAACTGCTATATGACTTCATCTAGTTGAGTTATATTGATTATAGCATAAAAATCCATTTTTTGTATTCCTTGATGCAGCAAACCTGCGTACTCAGCCCCAATGTTATTCTTATGGGGCGAATAATTAAAATTGTGTATATTGCTTATTTGTGAATATATTTTTATGAAACTTGGTAAGTGGCTTTATGTAGTATTGAGACATTTATATCTCTATTGTAAATTCGCTGAGTATGCAGGTTTGCTGCGATGGGGGTATTATTGTTTCATTCTACACAAATGTTACAGGTTCTGTCAACTGGCACAATTTTTATGTCTGTGGGTGTCATATCCGAATATCACACAAGATTTAGCAATTTATAAATATTAATGTTTAAATTATAATATAGTAATCTAAACAATAAGCGAGACATTTTAACGATTGGTGGATTCGTAACTGCTCCATGTAGAACTACAAGAGTTGCTTTAATAGATATCATTTATTTGTCCTCCAACATTTGCCACTGTTAAAACTAATGGGTCTATTACATACAATGGTAACACATTTACGAAAATAGAAGAAATAAAATTCTCGATAGAATCCTCGGCAGATAAAAAAGCTTTAAAGTATGACCAACAAGAGGTAAATACACCGAGTAGAAATGGAAGAAATAGAGAAATAGCCTATTGCAAAAGGATAGAGGAACTAAACGAAGACAGAGAACTCCTTATAGTGGGTTTAAGAGACAGTGGCGTAGGTACGGGGGGGTCAGGGGTATATATCCCCCCCATGTAACTTGGAAAAATTAAAATTTATATCCTTCTGAAGCTTATGCCTTTTGATTGAAAAGAAATGCCGTTACTGAGAAACAAAAAAATATGTATGCAATATATCCAAAATATCTTATTTATATATTACGAATATTGTTCGCGTACAATAAATAGGAACAGGTGAAATGCACACTGCACACGGCACGGTGGCACTTGCGCGCCACAAGTGGGACGGGAGTCACTGAACAGTCTACCCTCACCCCCTAGCAGCCAGTTCGTCAACTAACGCACCTGACCTCGACCTTGACATGTAGACGGTCTTAGTGATGTGCTCTCTGACTGTTACCATATTCGATTTTTAATTTAATTATACACCTTCATACTGATGTTTAGCGTTCTATAACCGCAAATATAAAAAACGACGTAAACGACCGTAAAAGTCAACGATATTTCCCGACGAAATAAAGCCAAAGAATAACAAATAATAGAGGATAGAGTGAACAGGGAAATAAGGGTTTAGCTTATTTGGCAATCGTTGCATGATGATGAAGTTGCAAACATAAATTTATTTTCGTTCACAGATAGGATTTCAACACAAAATTTGCGTTATTCAACGCATTTTTGGGAACAATTAAAAAAAAGGGAGATTTTTAATTTTTCAAGAAAATTCCCCTGAGCTATATCTTAAAACTTCGGTAATCTCCGGGGAAATCCGGTGACTTGGCAACTCTATCTTAACTATTACTTTTCAGTACTGATTACAACTCATACAAGTACTTTTTAGTCCTGTTACAAATACTGATTACTTTGTATCAATGGTTTATGTCTTGGATGTATAGGCCTATCAATAATTATGAATATAAGGGACACGTCAATGATGTCTTCAATTTTGTATACCGGTATCCGCGCTAGTCACGAACACAGTTTTTTATTTTAGAGAATTTCCCCTATAGGGAAGAAGCTATTACCGTAGGTCTCATGGTAAGACTAAAGCCCGAGACCGCGACAAATTTTTTTGAGTTCCCCAGATGACTAAAACACTATTCGTTCAAATTTATATATATGTATGCATATGTGTGTGTGTGTGTGTGTGTGTGTGTGTGTGTGTGTGTGTGTGTGTGTGTGTGTGTGTGTGTGTGTGTGTGTATGCATATGTGTGTGTGTGTGTGTGTGTGTGTGTGTGTGTGTGTGTGTGTGTGTGTGTGTGTGTGTGTGTGTGTGTGTGTGTGTGTGCGTGAATGCGATAACTTGAGTAAAAAACGTCCGATATCGATGAAATTTGGCTCAAATGTGTAAAGTGACATTTATGACTTTAATTTCGAAAACCAGAAAAATCGGACTATGGGAGGGAGGGTTTATGGGGGTTTTAAATTTTCCAAAAATAAGTTATTTGCATTTTTTACCCTAACATTTTTGAAACACTTCATTATGGTTTTGACCATGTTATAGACCTTAAAAACAAATAATATCGTATTTTGAATTGTTAACCTAGGTTATGTGGTTGCAGAGAAAATCCAAAAAACCTGCTCATAAAATCTCCCATGTTAATCTTATGGGAAAAAGGGTTTTGGCTTTTCCTCAGTTCATTTCAAGGTAAACCTGACATTTGCTTGTACCAATCACTTCATCTCGACAAAACAATCATTTTGGTGTTAAAATTGTAATTCTACGTCCATCCGTTGCAGAGATATTCAAAGTGCTAAACACAGTGTGTTGTCCAATGTTATCCTTATGGAGAATAAATAAAATTTGATATCTCGATTATTTATGAATGTATATTGATGAAACTTGGGATGTGGCTTCACGTAGTACTGGTATATTGATATTTGCACAAAAAATTGATTTTTTGTTGATTATCCCCGTAGCAGCAAACCTGCATAATCAGCCCTAATGTTATTCTAATGGAGAATAAGTAAAATGTTACATAGTGCTTATTTATGATTGAATATTGATGAAACTTGGTATGTGGCTTCACCTAGTTAAATTATATTTGCATAAAAAACAATTGTTTGTGTTCCTTGTTTCAGCAAACCTACGTACTCATCACCAATGTTATTCTTATGGAGAATAATTAAAATTGTATTTATCGCTTATATGTGAATATATTTTTATAAAACTTGGTATGCGGCTTTATATGGTATTAAGATATATATTATGCATTGGAAATTCGCTGAGTACGCAGATTTGCTGCGACGGGGGTATTGTATTCCCTAATGAGATATCCCCCCTTGACAAAGGTCTGTCTACGCCACCGTTAAGAGATGTGCTACATCGAGGTAAAATAAGGTATTTGATAAAGTTCGAAAATACTCCATGTGTCTATTGGCTCGAAAAGTAGTTACAATCCATCGATTTAAATTGCAAAATAAAACTTAAAACAGAGAAACTTAAAGCTACTCAAATGAAAAATATAGAGAGGTTAGTGTATTGTGTTCAGTTCGAATAAAGCTTGGTTTTGTAAAATTTTCTTGTTTTATTGATGGCAGGATTTGCGGGTATTGTGCAATAGTAAAATTATAGCCAAACGTTCTTTAAACTTTACAATAGGCGAACATTTGGTGTGTTGGCCAATTGCTAGATATAAACTAATTTTTGGGAGGTGTCGGGGTATTAAATCTACGGGCTTCTTTATTTTTTAGATAGCAGAATTTGTTGGTATTGTTCAATAGTAAAAATATAGCCAAACGTTCTTTAAACTTTACAATAGGCGAACAGTTGGTGTATTGGCCATTGCTAGGTATAAACTTATTTTTGGAGGTGTTGGGGTATTCAAAACAAAAACTATAGGCTATTAAAAAGGTAGTTGAAATTCAGTAGAGATGTGCTTTTTTCCTATATGACAAAACTGCATTAAAGGGGAAATAATATACGGTAATTTTAGATATAAGGGAGCTATAACAACTCAAACAGTAAATAAAGGAGTTGGCAATTGGCAGTAACTTACAAAATATCGTTTAAATTAAATTTCAAAATTATAAGTTTTATTTACTTATGTACTAAGCCAGTAATATATTGCAAACAAATCGGACCACAGATACCAAAGTTTTTAGGTTGCGGCAAAATAAACAAACAACATATCGACTGTATTATAAGGTTAATGGAAATAATATATGGTAACTTTAGATATAATAGTTGGGGGCTATAACCTATCCGAAAACAAATCGGACAATAAATGCATTAGCTTAGGACAATATCCAAAGTGCAGGCAAATCGGACAATAAACAACAAAGTCAGTTTTTGGGATTACAGCAAAATAAACAAACAAAAAGACAAAATATTGACTGTATTATAGGGGGTAGCGGAACGTATGGTAGTGTGGTCTTGTTACCTATATAAGAGCTATAACATATCCGAAAATAAATCAAATCAGACAATAAATAAATAAGTTGGAAATTGTTAGTATATTTTTCAAAATATTGTTTTAATTTGACCATTATAGTGAATTTGTCAAATGTGGATGGTGTGTACATATACATTAGCCTAGAATAATAGCATATATAAATTTTAAACAAATCAGACTATAAATAAAGAAATTGGAAATTGGCAGTATTTTTCACATTTTTTAAAATTTTACCACAATACTGAATTTGTCAAATGTGGATGGTGTGTCCATATACACTAGCCTACAATAATAACATATCCAAATTATAAACAAATCGGACAATAATTAAAGAAGTTGGCAATTGGCAATATTTTTCAAAATATTTTTGACCATTATAGTGAATTTTGGAAATGTAGGTGGTGTCTACATGTACACTAGCCTAGAACAATAGCATATGTAAATTGTAAACAAATCAGACCATAAACACCAAAGTTAGTATTTTAGACTGATTTTGACATTTAATTTTAAAAAATATAGGGGACGGATTGGGTTTGGAAAAATTTATTTCATATAGGCAAGGGTCGGACATTAGTATAGGACAACAAGGAAATTTGTGTAGGCCGGGATCGGGTGTTGGTCCAAAAACTGATCCCCATAAGAATAACATGGGAAAAAAGTGCCGAAAGTGGCCCCTCTTTCTGGTTTTGCCACTACTAAAGTTCATAATAATTAAGGGAAATAACACGTTACTTATTGTCCATAAGAATCACATGGGGCTGAGTACGCAGGTTTGCTGCTACGGGAAGTATCTACCAAAGAATGTTTTTTAGTGCAAATATCAATATACCACAACGATATAAAGCAATACACCAAGTTTCATCAGGATTAGTTCATAAAAAGCGAGATATACAATTTTTCTTATTCTCCATAAGAATAAAATTGGACAACGTACTGTGTTTAGCACTTTAGCAGCAAATCGGATTATTTTTCGAGAGTTAACGTACTCACGGATACATATATATATATAAGTAGTCCTCGCGGGAAGTTGGCCCCAACATTGCTCTTATGGGGAATAAAATACTGGAGATCGTAGCGGCTTATCACTTCCTCCTGCTGCTTATCTTATCACGCCTTCTTGTCTCAAAGTCCACTGTAACCGACTGTAACCGGTTGTAATGGTCACTAATAAGATAATTTGCTGAAACTAAATGTATCAGAAACGTGAGGAAGCCACAGTATAAACTGATTATCTCTATGGTTGCGTCAGCGAATGTGATAGTGTCGAGGTCAGAAGCTGACCTTAGCATGATAATCTCTTGCTTAACGCCTAATTATTTCTTGGTGGCTCCTAAACTCACTTTTGACCACGTGTTCTAATCCAACTTTCATCCACGTGCTGATTTGACGCGCTTTTTTCAAGATGGCGGCGTCCACGTAGCGGGAAAACTTTTTTTGACCATGTGATTCAAGATGACGACCCAGATGGTTGAGAAAAATATATTGTATATATAATTAGCCAAACACGTGACCCACCCACGTGATCTAGTGTTGCCAACCCAAGGAACAAAATACCTGCAGTGTATATATAAAGATGTATAAACTATGTTATAGAGTAAGAAAAAGAATGACCTACCAACCTACGAAAATCAAAATATAACACCTAACCAAGTTACGTCACACTACCAGCCTCGTATAGATATATCGCCAGCAAGTGCTGCCAACCCACTTTGTGTTGCCCACAAACTCAATAATCGCTAATATCTCGAAAACGGTAGGTCCTAGGGTCGTTTTGACCCCAGAAAACTGCCTACTACATAGTGTAGGCACTTCAGAGGGGTATACACCTATATGAAAAATCTTAACTAAAATGTTGCGGGTTGCATCCCAAAAAATGAAGGGGAAAATTTTCAAAATTAAATATCTTGAGAACAGCTCAGCCGATTTACATGAAACTTGGTGTACTGGTATTTGTCATCATCCTCTACATCTTGCAAAAACCTAAACTCTGTACTGCAGGTGGTATCAAAACAATCGAAGGAGCTATACTTTGAAATATACTATCTTAAGAAAGGCTGGGCCTATTTGAACGAAACTTGGTGTACTGGTATTTGTTAACCTCCACTACATCTTTAAAAACCCTAAACTATGTACTGCTTGTAGTATTAAAACAATTGAAGGAACTATATTTTGAAATTTAATATCTTAAGAAAGGCTGGGTCGATTTAAACTAAACTTGATATGTATGTACCTGTTATCATCCTCTATATCTTACAAAAACATAAACTCTGTACTGCAAGTAAGTATCAAAACAATTGAAGGAGCTATACTTTGAAATGTAATTTATTTACAACGCATTGGTTTTTGTCGGTCCCTCAATTGCCCTTGTTTTATGTAGGTCCCTCAATTGTCATAGGTTTGAGTTGGTCCCTCAATTGTTTTTGGTTTGTGTAGGTCACTCAATTGTCATTGGTATTTCAATCTTCATTGGTTTGTGTTGTCCCTCAATTGTCTTTGGTTTGTGTAGGTCCCTCGATTGCCTTTGGTTTGTGTAGGTCCCTCAATTGTCATTGGTTAGTGTAGTTCTCTCATATGTCATTGGTTTGTGTAGGCCCCTCAATTGTCATTGGTATGTGTAGGTCCCTCAATTGCAATTGGTTTGTGTAGGTCCCTCAATTGTCATTGGTTTGTGTAAGTTCCTCAATTGTCATTGGCATGTGTAGGTCCCTCAAGTTTCATGTGTCCCTCAATGGTCATTGGTATGTGTAAGTCCCTAAATTTCCATTGGTTTGTGTAGGTCCCTCAAATGTCAATGGTATGTGTAGGTTCTTCAATTGTCATTGGTATGTGTAGGTCCCTCAACTGTAGCTAGTATGTGTAGGTCCCTCAATTGACATAGGTTTGTGTAGGTCCCTCAATTAGCATTGGTGTTTGTGTGTGAAGATCCCTCAATTGCCATCGGTTTGTGTAGGTTCCTCAATTGGCGTTGGTATGTGTAGGTCCCTCAACAGTCATTGGTATGTGTGGGCTCCTCAATTGTCATTAGTATGTGAAGGTCCCTCAATTGGTTTGTGAAGGCCCATCAATTGTCATCAGTGTTTGGAGGTCCCTCAATTGCCATTGGTTTGTGTAGGCCCCTCAACCGTCATTGGTTTGTCTAGGTCCCTCAATTGTCTTTGGTTAGTGTAGGTACCTCAATTGACATTGGTTTGTGTAGGTCTCTAAATTATCATTGGTGTTTGGAGGTCCCGTAAAAGCCATTGGTTTGTGTAGGTCCATCAATTGTTTTTGGTTTGTGTAGGTCCCTAAATTGTCATCGGTTTGAGTAGGTCCCTCAATAGTCATTGGTGTTTGGAGGTCCCTCAATTGCCATTGGTTTGTGTAGATCCCTCGATTGTCATTGGTTTGTGTAGGTCCCTCACTTGTTTTTGGTTTGTCTTGATCCATCAGTTGTATATGGTTTGTGTAGGTCCTTCAATTGTCATTGGTTAGTGTAGGTCCCTCAATTGTCCTTGGTTTGTGTAGGTCCCTCAATTGTCATTGGTTTGTGTAGGTCCCTCAATTGTCTTTGGTTTGTGTAGGTCCCTCAATTGTCATTGGGTTGTATAGGTCCCTCAATTGTCATTGGGTTGTGTAGGTCCCTCAATTGCCATTGGTTTGTGTAAGTCCCTCAATTGTCATTGGTTTTAGTAAGTCCCTCAATTGTCATTGGTGTTTGGAGGTCCTTCAATATCCATTGGTTTGTGTAGGTCCATCAATTGTCATCGGCTTGTGTAGGTCCCTCAATTGTTATTGGTTTTAGTAAGTCCATCAATTGTCATTGTTGTTTGGAGGTCCCTCAATTGCCATTGGTTTGTGTAGATCCCTCAATTGTCATTGGCTTTTGTAGGTCCCTCAAGTGTCATTGGTTTGTCTTGGTCCCTCAACTGTATTTGGTTTGTGTAGGTCCTTCAATTATCATTGGTTAGTGTAGGTCCCTCAATTGTCCTTGGTTTGTGTAGGTCCCTAAAATTGTCATAGGTTTGTGTAGGTCCCTCAATTGCCATAGGTTAGTGTAGGCCTCTTAATTGTCAATGGTTTGTGTAGGTTTCTCATATATCATTGGTATGTGTAGGCCCCTCAATTGTCATGGGCATGTTTAGGTCCCTCATGTGTCATATGTATGTGTAGGTCCCTAATGGTCATTGGTAATTTTGGGTCCCTCAATTCCATTGGTTTGTGTAGATCCCTCAATTGTCATTGGTATGTGTAGGTCCTTCAATTGTCATTGGTATGTGTAGGTCCCTCAACTGTCGTTAGTATGTGTAAGTCCCTCAATTGACATAGTTTTATGTAGGTCCCTCAAATACCACTGGTATGTGTAGATCCCACAATTGTCATTGGTTTGTGTAGGTTCCTCAATTGGCATTGGTATCTGTAGGTCCCTGAACAGTCATTGGTATGTGTGGGTCCCTCGATTGTCATTAGTATGTGAAGGTCCATAAATTGTCATCGGTGTTTGGAGGTCCCTCAATTGCCTCTGGTTTGTGTAGGTCCCTCAATAGTCATTGGTTTGTGTAGGTCTCAATATTGTCATAGAATTATGTAGGTCCCTCAATTATCATTGGCTCGTGTAGGTCTCCAATCGTCAAAGGTTTGTGTCGGTCCCTCAGCTGGCATTGCTTTGTGTTGGTCTCTATATTGTAATTGAATTGTCTAGGTCCCTCAATTGTCATTTGTATGTGTAGGTCTCTCAATTTTCATTGGTTAGTGTAGGTCCCTCAACTGCCACTGGTTTGTGTAGGTCCCTCAATTGTCATTGGTTTGTCTAGGTCCCTCAATTTTTTTGGTTTGTGTTGGTCCCTCAATATTTATTGGTATGTGTAGGTTGCTCAATTGTCATGGGGTTGTGTAGGTTCCACAATTGTCATTGGTGTGTGGAGCTCCCTCAATAGCCATTGGTTTGTATAAATTCCTCAATTGTCATAGGTTTATGTATGACCCTAAATTGTTGTTTATGTTGTTATGTGGTCATTGTTGTTTGGAGGTCCCTTAATTGTCATTGGTATGTGTAGGTCCCTCAATTGCAATTGTTTTGTGTAGGTCCCTCAATTATCATTGGCTCGTGTATGTCTCCAATCGTCAATGGTTTGTGTCGGTCCCTCAGCTGGCATTGCTTTGTGTTGGTCTCTATATTGTGTTGAATTGTGTAGGTCCCTCAATTGTCATTTGTATGTGTAGGTCTCTCAATTTTCATTGGTTAGTGTAGGTCCCTCAACTGCCACTGGTTTGGGTAGGTCCCTCAATTGTCATTGGTTTGTTTAGGTCCCTCAATGTTCATTGGTTTGTGTTGGTCCTTCAATATTTATTGGTATGTGTAGGTCACTCAATTGTCATTGGGTTGTGTAGGTTCCACAATTGTCATTGGTTTGTGTAGGTACCTCAATGGTCATTGGTTTGTATAGGTCCCTCAATTGTCATAGGTTCTAAATTGTCGTTGTTGTTTGTAGGGCCCTCAATTTCCATTGTTTTGTGTACGTGTCGCAACTGTCATTGGTTTGTGTAGGCCCCTAAAATTGTAATTGGTTTATGTAGGTCCCTCAATTGCAATTGTTTTGTGTAGGTCCCTCAGTTATCATTGGCACGTGTAGGTCTCCAATCGTCAATGGTTTGTGTTGGTCCCTCAGCTGTCATTGCTTTGTGTAGGTCTCTCAATTGTCATTGGTTTGTATAGGTCCGTCAATTGTCATTGGTGTTTGGAGGTCCCTCAATTGCCATTAGTTTGTGTAGGGCCCTCAATTTTTATTGGTTTGTGTAGGTCCCTCAAGTGTCACCGGTTTGTGTAGGTCCCTCAATGGTCATTGGTATGTGTAAGTCCCTCAATTGTCAATGATTTGTGTAGGTCCCTCAATTGTCATTGGTTTGTGTAGATCGCTCAATTTCCATTGGTTTGTGTAGGTCCCTCCATTGTCATTAGTATGTGTAGGTCCCTCAATTGTCATTGGTATGTATTGGCCCCTCAATTGTCATTGGTTTTTGTAGATCCCTCAATTGTCATTGGTTAGAGTTGGTCCCTCAATTGTAATTGGTTTGCTTAGGTCCCTCAATTGTCATTGGTATGTGTAGGTCCTTCAATCGACATAGGTTTGCTTAGGTCTCTCAATTGGCATTGGAATTTTTAGGTCCCTCAATTTTCATTGATTTGTGTAGGTCCCTCAATTGGCATTGGTATGTGTTGATCCCTCAATATTCATTGGTATGTGTTGGTCCCTCAATTGTCAGTGGTTAGTGTTGGTCCCTCAATTGTCATTGGTATGTGTAGGTCTCTCAATTGTTATTGGTTTGTGTAGGTCCCACAGTTGGCATTGGTTTGCGTAGGTCCCTCAATTGCCATAGGTATATTTAGGACCCTAAATTGTCATTAGTAGGTGAAGGTCCCAAATTGCAATTGGCTTGTGTAGGTTCGTTAATTGTCGTTGGTTTTTGTATGTCCCTCAATTGCTATTGGTTTGTGTAGGTCCCTCAATAGTCATCGGTTTGTGTAGGACCCCCAATCGTCATTGGTTTGTGTAGGACCCTAAATTTTATTGGTTTATGTAGGACCCTCAATTGCCATTAGTATGTGAAGGCCCCACAGTTACAATTGGTTTGTGTCATGGAGATATTTAAAACCCTGGTCCATACTAGCAACGGTTATGCGAGGAGGTCTACAAGCAGCTTGAATAATATAAGACATAGCCTCCAAGTAAAAGGCGAATTCAGAATATACTTCAATACAAAATCTTGAAAGGTCGACAGTTTGCAAATGTAACACACTCATGTACCAAAATACAAACGGCAGCTTTGTACACTGTGGAACGGTTGTAGCTAGAGACCGTAGTATAACCAGATATTGAACAATTCAGTCTTGTCCCATTATGGGACATAATTCATTCAGGGTAAACGAAATACGGTAAGTATAATAGATGAATTATGTCCCATAATGGGACAAGACTGAATTGTTCAATATCTGGTTATACTACGGTCTCTAGCTACAACCGTTCCACAGTGTACAAAGCTGCCGTTTGTATTTTGGTACATGAGTGTGTTACATTTGCAAACTGTCAACCTTACAAGATTTTGTATTGAAGTATATTCTGAATTCGCCTTTTACTTGGAGGCTATGTCTTAAATTATTCAAGCTGCTTGTAGACCTCCTCGCATAACCGTTGCTAGTATTGACCAGGGTTTTAAATATCTCCATGACACAAACGAATTGTAACTGTGGGGCCTTCACATACTAATGGCAATTGAGGGTCCTACATAAAACAATAAAATTTAGGGTCCTACACAAACCAATGACAATTGAGGGTCCTACATAAACCAATAAAATTTAGGGTCCTACACAAACCAATGACGATTGGGGGTCCTACACAAACCGATGACTATTGAGGGACCTACACAAACCAATAGCAATTGAGGTACATCCAAAAACCAACGACAATTGACGAACCTACACAAGCCAATTGCAATTTGGGACCTTCACCTACTAATGACAATTTAGTATCCTAAATATACCTATGGCAATTGAGGGACCTACGCAAACCAATGCCAACTGTGGGACCTACACAAACCAATAACAATTGAGAGACCTACACATACCAATGACAATTGAGGGACCAACACCAACCACTGACAATTGAGGGACCAACACATACCAATAAATATTGAGGGATCAACACATACCAATGCCAATTGAGGGACCTAAACAAACCAATGACTATTGAGGGACCTACACAAACCAGAGGCAATTGAGGGACCTCCAAACACCGATGACAATTTATGGACCTTCACATACTAATGACAATCGAGGGACCCACACATACCAATGACTGTTCAGGGACCTACAGATACCAATGCCAATTGAGGAACCTACACAAACCAATGACAATTGAGGGATCTACACATACCAGTGGTAATTGAGGGACCTACATAAAACTATGTCAATTGAGGGACTTACACATACTAACGACAGTTGAGGGACCTACACATACCAATGACAATTGAAGGACCTACACATACCAATGACAATTGAGGGATCTACACAAACCAATGGAAATTGAGGGACCCAAAATTACCAATGACCATTAGGGACCTACACATACACATGACACATGAGGGACCTAAACATGCCAATGACAATTGAGGGGCCTACACAAACCAATGATATATGAGGGACCTACACAAACCATTGACAATTGAGAGGCCTACACTAACCAATTACAATTGAGGGACCTACACAAATCTATGACAATTTTAGGGACCTACACAAACCAAATACAGTTGAGGGACCAAGACAAACCAATGACACTTGAGGAACCTACAAAAGCCAATGACAATTGAGGGATCTACACAAACCAATGGCAATTGAGGGACCTCCAAACACCAATGACAATTGATGGACTTACTAAAACCAATGACAATTGAGGGACTTACACAAACCAATGGCAATTGAGGGACCTACACAACCCAATGATAATTGAGGGACCTATACAACCCAATGACAATTGAGGGACCTACACAAACCAAAGACAATTGAGGGACCTACACAAACCAATGACAATTGAGGGACCTACACAAACCAAGGACAATTGAGGGACCTACACTAACCAATGACAATTGAAGGACCTACACAAACCATATACAACTGATGGATCAAGACAAACCAAAGACAAGTGAGGGACCTACACAAACCAATGACAATTGAGGGATCTACACAAACCAATGGCAATTGAGGGACCTCCAAACACCAATGACTATTGAGGGACCTACTCAAACCGATGACAATTTAGGGACCTACACAAACCAAAGACAATTGATGGACCTACACAAACCAATGGCTATTACGGGACCTCCAAACACCAATGATAATTTAGAGACCTACACAAACCAATGTCTATTGAGGTACCTTCACTAACCAAAGACAATTAATTGAGGGACCTAGAGAAACCAATGACGGTTGAGGGGCCTACACAAACCAATGGCAATTGAGGGACCTCCAAACACTGATGACAATTGATGGACCTTCACAAACCAATTGCGGGACCTTCACATACTAATGACAATTGAGGAACCCACACATACCAATGTCTGTTGAGGGACCTACACATACCAACGCCAATTGAGGGACCTACACAAACCGATGGCAATTGAGGGATCTCCACACAAAAACACCAATGCTAAATTGAGGGACCTACACAAACCTATGTCAATTGAGGGACCTACACATACTAGCTATAGTTGAGGGACCTACACATACCAATGACAATTGAAGAACCTACACATACCATTGACATTTGAGGGACCTACACAAACCAATGGAAATTTAGGGACTTACACATACCAATGACCATTGAGGGACACATGAAACTTGAGGGACCTACACATGCCAATGACAATTGAGGAACTTACACAAACCAATGACAATTGAGGGACCTACACAAACCAATTGCAATTGAGGGACCTACACATACCA
The DNA here is from genome assembly GCA_963675035.1 of Allygus modestus. NCBI lineage: Eukaryota > Metazoa > Arthropoda > Insecta > Hemiptera > Cicadellidae > Allygus > Allygus modestus. The sequence goes on along the minus strand of OY776113.1, from coordinate 34,497,464 downwards.
ATGACAATTGAGGGGCCTACACAAACCAATGACATATGAGAGAACTACACTAACCAATGACAATTGAGGGACCTACACAAACCAAAGGCAATTGAGGGACCTACACAAACCAAAGACAATTGAGGGACAACATAAACCAATGAAGATTGAAATACCTACTTAAACCAATGACAATTGAGTGACCTACACTAACCAATGTCAATTAAAGGACCTACACAAACCAAAAACAATTGAGGGACCAACTCAAACCAATGACAATTGAGGGACCTACATAAAACAAGGGCAATTGAGGGACCGACAAAAACCAATGCGTTGTAAATAAATTACATTTCAAAGTATAGCTCCTTCAATTGTTTTGATACTTACTTGCAGTACAGAGTTTATGTTTTTGTAAGATATAGAGGATGATAACAGGTACATACATATCAAGTTTAGTTTAAATCGACCCAGCCTTTCTTAAGATATTAGATTTCAAAATATAGTTCCTTCAATTGTTTTAATACTACAAGCAGTACAGAGTTTAGGGTTTTAAAGATGTAGTGGAGGTTAACAAATACCAGTACACCAAGTTTCGTTCAAATAGGCCCAGCCTTTCTTAAGATAGTATATTTCAAAGTATAGCTCCTTCAATTGTTTTGATACCACCTGCAGTACAGAGTTTAGGGTTTTGCAAGATGTAGAGGATGATGACAAATACCAGTACACCAAGTTTCATGTAAATCGGCTGAGCCGTTCTCAAGATATTTAATTTTGAAATTGTGCCCCTTCATTTTTTGGGATGCAACGCGCAACATTTTATTTAAGATTTTTCATATAGGTGTATACCCCTCTGAAGTGCCTACACTACGTAGTAGGCAGTTTTCTGGGGTCAAAACGTCCCTAGGACCTACCGTTTTCGAGATATTAGCGATTATTGAGTTTGTGGGCAACCCTTTCTTGCGATATATACGTATAACTGTGTGTGTATATATATATACATATATATATATATATATATATATATATATATATATATATATATATATATAAGTGGGTTGGCAGCACTTGCTGGCGATATATCTATACGAGGCTGGTAGTGTGACGTAACTTGGTTAGGTGTTATATTTTGATTTTCGTAGGTTGGTAGGTCATTCTTTTTCTTACTCTATAACATAGTTTATACATCTTTATATATACACTGCAGGTATTTTGTTCCTTGGGTTGGCAACACTAGATCACGTGGGTGGGTCACGTGTTTGGCTAATTATATATACAATATATTTTTCTCAACCATCTGGGTCGTCATCTTGAATCACATGGTCAAAAAAGTTTTCCCGCTACGTGGACGCCGCCATCTTGAAAAAAGCGCGTCAAATCAGCACGTGGATGAAAGTTGGATTAGAACACGTGGTCAAAAGTGAGTTTAGGAGCCACCAAGAAATAATTAGGCGTTAAGCAAGAGATTATCATGCTAAGGTCAGCTTCTGACCTCGACACTATCAAATTCGCTGACGCAACCATAGAGATAATCAGTTTATACTGTGGCTTCCTCACGTTTCTGATACATTTAGTTTCAGCAAATTATCTTATTAGTGACCATTACAACCGGTTACAGTCGGTTACAGTGGACTTTGAGACAAGAAGGCGTGATAAGATAAGCAGCAGGAGGAAGTGATAAGCCGCTACGATCTCCAGTATGTTATTTCCCATAAGAGCAATGTTGGGGCCAACTTCCCGCGAGGACTACTTATATATATATATATATATACTAGCTGTGTACCCGTCCTTCGTACGGGTTGTATATAAATTGTAGATTAACTAAAAAAATTAACAACCCACATAATTTTACAATATTAAAATTACATTTTACACTTTTTAAGTAGAATTAAATTAAAGTTAACGAAATTCACTATGGCAGATAGTTCGGGTACTGTTGCCAAGTCGAGGAACTCTGTCGGGTAGTGCACGGTGTGGTTTTTGCAACTCCAAATCGGTACACGTAACACTTTGGATTCGATTTTAGAAATAAAAGAACTCAAGTACAACAAAATATTAACCCTGTTTAATTTAACATTTTAAATACTTTGATACATTAATCTTTACATTCCAATAAATTAATAGTAATTTAACGAAACATTAAACTTTAAAAACATTGACAAACCACTTTTAAAATCACCATTCTTGCCAGGTCCTGTTTTCATTATAATTGTAAATAAACAATTTAAACTTGGAAAAATCATGTTTTAAAAACATATGACTACTTGATTTTATTTAAATAAATTTAAATCAATATATACGAACTGTTCTAACAGTGGTCATGGTTAAATGAACGGTATTAAATATTGTATATGTTCGTTCCTCCCTTTGGAATAGACCTACATTTGTGAAGATCTCCGTTGCTTGTTCATTGGTGGACGTGAGGATGGCACTATCACAGAGCCAGGCACTTTCCAGATTAAACTGTTTATGAACCTCGTTGTAACAAACTGTCAACCAGTAAATCCTGTGATTCATCGATAGTGCCGATTCATCGAGTACGTGCAATATTGTATTTTGAAATTCCGGGGGGCGAAGCCCTTAAACATTTTCGTAACAGGAATAGGCTTGCGTTTTGTTTTGATGAATTAGTTATGTTCCTACCGAAATGTAACTTACAAGGGTCCAGTAAATACTAATACTCATAAAATTGTCATAAAAGTAAATTAGCGAAGAGCCCTATAGGACCTTTTTTAAACGTATTCTTATTGTGAATCTGCAGCATAAGGGGAACCACCATCCAAAATTTCATCTTCAATAGACATTGTCTTTTTTTAGATAAAGTGATCACTATGTCAGTGAGTGCATGAGTCTGACAAATATAGATTTAGATCATATATCCACTTATGTTATTTATTACCAACCTTCACTCAACGTTTTAAAAAAGAACTACAGTACCTATTTATAGAATAACTATGCCATCATCTGGTTCAATATAAATAAATGCTTTGTCCATAAGAATAGCATGGGATCTTTAAAACCCTATGGGGCAGGGAACTAAGGTAATTTAAAACAATCCAACTAGCCTAAAATCTTCTAACGCACATATAGAACATAGAAAAAAGTTGCATACAAATCGGTGCACCCGTTTTCCTGTGAAAAGCGAACAAAACATGTCCAAAACCGCACAAAATCACGTTTTTGAGCGGCCGCCATTATTTTTTTTTAAAGACGTATGCCAGTTTATAGTGCCCTAAAACCTTCTCACGCATATATAGAACAAAGAAACAAAGTTTCATTAATGTCAGTGCACCCGTTTTCCAGTGAAAAGCGAACAAAAACCCGTCCTTGAGCGTTACCGGTAGGTAGACAGACAGACATAAATTGAGATAAGATTTGTTTTGGTTTCCCTAGGGTGTAAAACGTGAAAATATGCAAAAATTTCATAATTCCAAGCAATGTACAGACAAAAATCTAATTTTATTTATATAGATTCATTATACGGTATATATATATATATATATATATATATATATATATATATATATATATATATACTTCATGTACACGTTCTTCACACAGGGGTTTTCCTTACCCGTTTTATAGTCAATGCAAATTGCATTTTAGTTAGCTTGAAAAGTGAATTTCCTTTGGAAAGTGAACTATTAGCATGACCCGCACAGTGAAACTTAAGCCCGGGACCACCATAGAAGTTCCTAACGTGACCCCCTGATCACGTTTTGGGGGGTCGTTCAAAATTTTATATATATATGTATATACATACACACACACACACACATATATATATATATATATATATATATATATATATGTGTGTGTGTATATTCTCTCGTCATTCTAGCATAAATATTTACCGAGTTATTAAAGAAAATGTGTATCGGCTAAACACAGTACGTTGTCTTATGGGGGTTTTACACTAGAAAAGCCTGTTATTCCTTTGTTAAGAGTATTTTTATTATCCCCAGCAACCTCACGCCTACTTTCAAGCCTGTCTGGACCTTCTCCTAACCTTATAATGCGCAAAATTGTATTCCCAGCTTTGCAAGTAAATGAAACCAGGAGTATCAGAACAGCCAAAAAATCAATGTTTTCAGATTTCAATAAAAATTGGACAAATGTTTGTTTTTACACATATTTTGAGTTTTAAAAGTTTTTTGTGGAAATTCACTTCCCTCACGTCAGCGTGCTGCGTGCGAACTCGTTCTTGCTTCTGCTCTTTAAGCTGTCAAATGTAAGTGCCCTCGGCTGTTCGCATTACAGTTTCTGAATGTTTACTTTCTTATGAAATGTAAATGTAAACCTAGAACTTCACGGGGCGTAGCCCGAGGGGATTTTAAGGAAGTGAATAGGCCTATGTGTTGCATGGGTTCAAGATCTACCTTTGTGTAAAGTTTCAGCCCAGTCGGTTAAGTAGTTTTTGCGTTCACCCGGAACATCAGAGAGACAGACAGACAGACAGACAGACAGAAACCACCACTTCTTTATAATATATATATATATATATATATATATATATATATATATATATATATATATATATATATATATACAGTTTTTAACGAATGGTGTTTTGGGGTCTGGGGACCTCAAAACGAAAATTTATCATTGTCCCGGGCCTAGGTCTTACCAAACCGACTGCAGTAATAGCTTCTTCTCTATAGGGGAAATTCGCTAAAAAAGAAGTTACACGACTTTCGAATTTTTAGTATCAACCTTGACATTAATTATAACAGTAAATATCGGTAATAATACCCCACTATCCTTTATGGTAAATATTTCCAATAACAATTGTTGTTTTAATCGTTTTAATCGTAGTATAAACATTTTAAAATACTCTTTTTGTTTAGTTTGTTCGTAAAAATTGAACACGCTAGCTTCCAAACGTTATACGGTTATCGAGTACTCTGTTTGTAATTGGAAACTACGTAACAATGGGATTTTGTGGGTCCGGTGCCCAGACGTGAAATCCACGCGGGTTGAAAACGCGCAACATTACGTGGCACAATACGTCCAGTTGGGGAGAAACAGCAATCATCGCCCGGACTGATTCAGCGGTTTGCAACAAGATTGCAGAGTCAATAGAATTGTCCCCGATGTCGCGTGGTCGCGTGGACAGTGATGGGATTGATGGTCGCAACGGCAACGCTGCCACAGGCCCCACACCCCACACACTGCAGTAGTAGGAATTAGGAAACCGCATGGTAGTGTGGGAAAAGAGGAGATTTTAGCTGGCGACCTCCTACCTAGTGGAGGGGGGAGTTTGGGCAGGCCCCCCGAAAATCTGTGCAAACTAAGTACAACAAAACTCTTTTTAATCCATTTTAAGATAAAAAGTAAATTATTGAATCAAATAATATGCTATTGTTGCCTGCATTTGCCAAATTTAGCGAGGTTTTTTTAAATGGTTGCAAACGAAAATACATGTTTGTTCCTATATTCAATTTAAACGTAAAATGTTGCGTTGTACAACATATTTTTTAGTAATATTCAAGAAAGAGGAGATGTTTAATTTGTTGTGGAAATTCACAGAGGAATATTTTTGCCCTTAAAATCCAGTTATCTCCTGAGAAATCTGGTGATACGGCAACCCAAGGGGTTTGTTATATATTTGTGAATGTTGTAGAATTAATAACTGTATTAATAAAGACTAGTTGTGCTTTTGCTCGAATCCGAGCAAGTTTGTACCCAACGAAAGGTTACTTCAGTTGTAAACAAACATATAATGCTAAAACGGATGATAACACCTGAGAATAACACCTAACATACTTTCAATCAACACGTCGTTTGGACTCCGCCAACGGATAGAGCCACTGTTCCAAAAATTCAGCCCGTTACTGTATTTAAGTTATGTTCTTTCTTAAAATTCTGATATGTATTGACAAATCAACGTAAAAATACCTTTAATTTTACACCTCAAACGTTGAAATCCGTCCAGCCGTTATCGAGTTATGACTGTGAAGACAAAAGCCCCCGCGTAAAATTGTGTTCCACGTTCACCGTGAGTAGTATAGGAATGGGCATTCTACGAGGGCGAGCAGGGGCGAGCAAGTGAGCAAGTGAGCTCTCCTCCTCCGCCTCCGCTTCCACCTCCGCCTTCCACCACTTTGCTCTTTCTACGCAGTTGCTCTTTCTACGCAGTTGCTCCTACTGCGCAGCACTTTAGAGAAGAACGGACTTTCAGGAACCGAGGCGCCGGGCTGTCGGTGTGAACAATTTATTTTGTTCGCAGGGATGGAGCACGCACGTAAGAAGAAAACAGTAACATTTAACAGTGCAAGTACCTCATACTACTCATTATGCATAACTAATTACATGCATACATAATTAATTAGATGTATGCATAATTAATTAGATTCATGCATAATTAATTAGATCATGAATAATTAATTAGATCATGAATAATTAATTAGATTTATGAATAATTAATTAGATTTATGAATAATTAATTAGATTATGAATAATTAATTAGGTTATGAATAATTAATTAGATGAATGCATAACTAATTAGGGAAGTTATTGACATAAAAAATCTCCCTTTTCTAGGAAGATTCCCCTGCCCCTAACTTGAAAAGTAAAGGTGGTCCTGAGAAGGACCTTTTTGTAGTTGCGCTCTAAACAGTGTTTAAACTGTTTCTGTATCCCAATAAAGGCTGGGGCTGGAGGCATTTACTGTTACATTTAAATAAAATACTATTTCATCAAGTCGGGTGCTGATTCTTTTTTCAAGGACTGTCAGATATTCCATGGTTATATTTTCGTGTGTACTTTCATAAAATGTTTCATCAAGACTTTCGTTGCTAAATGTCCTTTCATGTATTGTCAATGTTTTTTCCGTTTTGAATTAACCCTGTCAACATGACGAAGTAGGGTGTTACATCCCTGCGATGTCCGTAACAAAAGCACTTTTCCTCCAAAACTATTGCTGCTTTTGGAATCGGTCTAGCTCTTATTTGAGACATCTTTACTCCTCGGGTCTTTCCACCAAACTGAGCTCTGAGATAGAAAATGAAGCAGTGAATGGTTGCTGTTGACGCAGTAGTTTAAACGTAAACAATGGACCCGGTGAAAAATAATCAGAGACGAAGTTTACTAGGAACAGGTCTTTGTCCCAGGTTGACAGGTTCCATTAGACCTTTTAGGTTTTAAGCGTTTTGTCATTGTGACAGGATCCTGGGAACCAGTTTAAAGGCTTTCTATCTCTTTGACAGGTGTCATCTTAGTATCTGAGTGGTTCCTTTAAGCCCTTTGTAGCAATCAATGGGTATTAAGGGCCCTTCTAGAACCCTATTCACAAGGTAAACAGGAGGTCATCACTTGATCACGTTTGTTTCTTGTTGTGAAGCTCTCTTCATAGCTCAGAGTTGGTCGGGAGTCTGTAGTGTGCGGGCGCGTTTTTCGTATGAGCGTCATCTAGTGATGTGAAATTGCTTCAAAGTGTTTATGCTTTGGATTTATTAATAGTAATTACCGTGTTATTCCTACAGTAAAGTAACATATAAATGATTTTAAAACGTCATTGAATGTTTAATTAATTTTTTTATAAAAAATAGTCATTGTAATACTGTTGTGCAATCACCGTTGATCTCATAAGAAACACTTTTTAAAACATATCAAATTATTTTTTAACCTTATTCCACAACTAGCTTTTCCTTTTATCTTTGTAAAAATAAAAAAATAAAATAAATTAACCTGAACGTGTGAATGTTACAAAAAAATCGTCAACTTACTCTTCTTCATTTCGTTGTGTAATTACCTTTAGTAAGTAACATGTGAAAATAGATCTGTTTCGCAAAGATCTATTTTGTAGCTACCTTTTTTATTTTATTTTTGTTAAAACTAAAAGTGTTATTTATGTTTGTTAAAACAAAAAGAAGTCACTGTATTTATTTTGTTCCTTGTTACAATTCAATATTTACTGTTCAAATTTATTTTACCCATTTCATCGTGTAATCGCATTGAGTTATAATCATTTAAAAATAAATCTGTTTCGTTAAAAAAACTATTTTGTAACTACCTATTTTTGTTTGTTTTATTTTTATAAAAAATTTTAAATGTTATTTATTTTGTTCACCGTTACAAATTATTTAAACAATTATTTCACCCACTTAGTTGTGAAATCGCCTTTAGTGAGTAACTTTTCAAATTAAATCTGTTTTGTTTAAAGACTATTTTGTAAATAATTTTTTTTCTTTAACAGTTGTAAAAATTAAAATTGTTTTTGAACTTACATTCAGAGTAGAAATAACGTAATTAGTTGAATACGGGTTTAATTTATAGTCAGTTATTCTCTAATTTAAGAATAAGTAGTTTTTTATTTACAGATTAATAACAATTAATAATTTATAAATTATTTGATAAGTTGATTTCTGAAATCTGTATTTAATTACTTAATGTTTAATTTACATATAAATTATTAATAAATTTATGCATTATTAATTTTTAAATAATTTATGCATACTTAATTTTCGACTAATGCATAATTAATTTTGATTAATTTGTTTATAATTAATGTTTGCTTAATTTGTGCATAGTTAATTGTTGATTAATTTATGCATAGTTAATTTTTGAATATTTAATTGTTTGATGAAATTGTGCTGTATGAACTATAAACAATATTTTTTTTAATTTTGTTACTAAACTAATAATTCATTTTATACTTTTTCTTAGATTTTCAAAATAGAGTTTTGGGTTTTTAATCGTATTTCCTTGGTAAATTTATTATTTCAAAATTAGTAACGTGTGACGTGTGTGTGATTGTTTGCAGATCATGGACGGTTTCACTTGTCCTCAGTGCGGTGTGTCGTTCAAACGACAAGATTGCTTGGTCCGACATTTGAGGTCCAAACATCTAAGAATCCGACATATCTGTTTCCCCTGCTATTTGGAGACATCTCGAGTCGATAATATGTATCGACATCTCCGTACCGTGCATGGAATCAATGAGGACAATGTCCCTAGACCTCCCCCACCTCCGGCCTGGTTCGAGCAGCAGGCTCCCGCTGAAGAGAAAGAAGAGGAGGATGATGAGTCCCCCAAGTTGCCGGTGCAAATAGAGGAGCTACCTCCGACCCCATCTGCTCCGGGAGACTTGCCACTTGCTCTGACGTACAACGTGGATCCATTGCCCCCCGCGTCACTCGCTCCGGTATTCAGTGACACCGTCTACTGGGGACCAGACGAAGTTGACGCCTTGTTGGTGGAGGCGGGAGGCGATGGATGTGGCATTGGTGACTGCGCCTTCCCTCCAACCATCAACCTCGGTAGATCATAAAGGTACAAAAAGAAGATGAACAAAAATCCAATTACATTATTTTTATAATTAATATTTTTAATTCACTTTAATTTCTTTTGTTTTGTTTAACATTAATACTAATAAAAAGTAGCATAAATGATTATATATATATTATTAATGATTTATATTTATTTCCATTTCAATAATGATATTACAATTTTTCATGTTGTAAAGTTATTCGCAATTTTCATTTTGAAAATTAACTGTAATGTTTCATTTTTAAAACTAACTCTCATTATTTTTAAGTAATATTTCTTAATCATTCACTTTTTTTAATTTATATTTCACAATTTTAAGATTTAAATATAAATTTAAGTTTTAATTTTTCTTCATCGACATTGATTTGATGATATTTCGGTCAGTAACCGATTCGTAACTTTCAGCGTCGACTGTGATCGACTGGGGACAGGAAGATGCGGATGTCCAGTTGTGGTTCGACGCAGCGGAAGCGTCGATGATGATCGCTTTGGACGACGCATTGTTGGCGATGTTCGGTACGGCAACGTCCGTCCCTTCTCCTCGACCGTCCTCCTGCTTGAAAGAGTCTCTTCAGTTACCCGATCCATCTTCGTCCGAGGCGATGACATTCTGCGAGACTATTTCCATCTCGTCAGAAGAAGAGGAGGAGAATATGGAGGACGAGGACGCATCGGTTCTCGCCACCTCGCCTGCGCTGTGTGCCACCCCAGAGGTCATCACGATCTCGTCTGATGACGGCGTCGTGGCCGTTGCAGGGTCCGCTCCTACCTCTCAATCCACGAGAGGTAATAATTTATAGTACAGTAAAAATTTAGTATTTAGTTGAAACATTATCTTTTTTATAAAAAAGGAATAAATAAATAAATTCAATTGTAGTGTCATAACAATATACCCTACTTTTTATTGTTAAACATAATCAAATATTTTTGCTCATTATCATAAAGTAAGCTCTTTAGGAAAAAAATGGTCTCATTTTATTTTCATTTAATCGTGTCGAAAGGTTTAAGCGTATCAAATATAATTTAAAGGATGTTATAAAAGAAATAGATACCATCGTTGTATATTTAGTATTGCTCAGGACGTCACTGTGATAGCGTGGTATGAATTCTTTTACAGTGTTCTTTGAGTGTTCCGTGTGTTCCCGCCGGTTCAGGAGGCGATTCAACTTGAATCGTCATCTGCGGGTTCACCAGCACGCTAGGCCGGGACCATCGCCAGAGCCCCGATTAAGGCAGTCGACATTGTCTTTCCCTACTGCTACTACTTCTACTACCAGCGAACCACGGTGGTTTCGCTGTGATGACTGCGGTGCCACCTTCGTGACCGGGTTTCGCTTGGGAAGACATCAACAATTTAATTGTCCGGTCAGGAAGGGATGCAGACCTTCACAGCCCCAGCCGCCCCGATCACCACCCCCTGCAGGAGGAGGAGCGGGTGGAAACCAGTACGGGGCAGGGTTCCCGCAACCATAAAACTCTGCAGGAACTAGTTGTAGCAGTAGTAGTAGTAGTTCTAGGTTAAGTACTACCGGTAGTAATGCAAGCGGTGACGAATCCTCAGAGTTGCCGATGGACTTAGCACCTGAAGGGTTCGAGGAATTTGAGACGGCGTTTCGTGGACGCTTGAAAACGTACCGTCTGCGTGACAAGGCGTAGTCTCACGTTCCCATTCCCGAGTTTTTAGTGTCAATTTTTGAACAGTTAGTTGGGCTCTTGTACCGCATATTGACATATGTGACTGCCGTCAAGATCAACCTGTGGTTAGATTGTGAGTTTGTCAACGTTCAGTGCCAAACGTGCAGGCGCGCTTTCAAAACAAAGAACGTGGCTGTTTTTTGTTCCACTGACTTGGAATAACTGTGCGGTGAACTTTTTCAGAAGTTACTGGACGAAAAATAGTCATGCGAAATGAAAGGTTCGGGGTGGACCTTCGTGAGGGTTATGGACATGGAGATTCGCGTCAATGTCTATCGCCCTCTCGGAGATAGTTCTTTCATTCCGCTTCCCCCAAATATCGCGCGGAGGAAGGCCGTGATCAATGTTTTGAACTACCGAGATCAAAATTGTTTCATGTACTCCGTATTGACCAGGTTCGTCGAGAATCCTTACCATCAAGAGTTGTGCGCCTCCGATTTCACACCAGAGGTTCGGGAGTGCGCCAGATTAGATTTTTCGGACCTGGATTTTCCAGTACGGATCGAACAGATCCCAAAGTTCGAGAAGAAGAACGGAGTAAGCGTAAACGTGTACGGTTTGGACTTGATAAGGAAGAAGGGTACTGGACAGTACAAACACAACGTATACCCACTCAGAGTGGCAGAGAGGGAAGAACTGTATCCGGACCACTTCAACCTTCTGTACCTGACCGACGACGAGACAACCCACTACGCGTTCATCACGAACTTCGAGAGGCTGGTCAGCAGTCAGATGACTCGTCATCACGGCAGGATCTAGATCTGCAAACGTTGCTTCACCCATTTCAACGAGGCACCAACGGCGGTGGAACTCGGCGGAGCACAGCGACTTGCAGAACATCGTAGATACTGCGACGAGCACGCGGCTCTACGGACGGATCTGAGTGAAAAGGAGAAGATTCGCTTCGAGAAGCAAGAGCGTTCGCAACGAGTCCGTTTCAACATCCACGCGGACTTCGAGTGTGTGCTCGAACTTTACGAAGAGGATCGTCCTTTCAATACACCACCGACGATACAGCCTCCGGAGTGGGATCCTGCAACCAACCGTGGTGAGTTACCACATTACCGTCACCATCGAGGAGGAGGAGGAGCAGCCTTCAATTCGACCAACGTCAGGACCAGAAAAGTACACAAACCGTACGCGTGTGCTTACTTTATTCAGGACGGTCACAGGTCCGGTGAAGAGGACATCGACGACGGTAACACGTATTCAGAAATTCGACTGTATAGGGGTCGTGACGCTGCGCAACATTTTATGCAATCGATCAAAGACGACGTGCAACGTATCGGAAACATTTCGTACGGCCGTCGTCAAATGAATTCGCAGTTGACTGCAGATGAAAAGGCGGCGTTCCAGGCGGCTACCGTATGTTATATTTGCAATCGACCTTTTACAGGTGATGATAACACAGGGGGCGGAAATAAATTTAGAGATCACCAACACTCGTCTCCGTTCAGATATCGAGGAGCGGCTCACCGTCAATGTAGTTTGCGCTCCAAAAAACAGTACATGGTGAACTGCTATTTTCACAATTTGAGCAATTACGACGCTCATATTGTAGTCAGAGAACTTGGTATTGACAAAGGTGACGTACGCGTACTCGCGAACACTGATGAGAAATACATCACGTTCACGAAAAGATTCCACTACCCGGGAGCAAGACGTTACAACCGGATCGGGTTGCGATTCCTCGATTCATATCGATTCTTATCGCGAAGTCTCGCATACCTGGTATCGATTCTGCCGGTTGACAAAATGCGCAACACCAACGCACACTTCAACGATCCAGATCAGTTCGCGATGGTGCGTCGTAAGGGAGTTTTTCCGTACGAGTACGTGATGTCACTCGATAAATTGGATGAAAACGTATTATCGCCAGCCGAAGCTTTCAGAGACAGCCTGCGTAAGGAGGACGTTAACCCGGAAGATTACGCTCACGCCCAACACGTCTGGAACGAATTCAGTTGTGTCACTCTCGGAGATTATGCCGACATATATCTCAAGACTGATGTGTTACTGTTGGCTGATGTCTTCAAGGGATTTCGTGATATGTGTCTAGAACACTACAGACTAGAACCGGCATACTGGCTCACACTTCCGTCATTCGCATGGGACGTGATGTTGTCCAAAACAGACGTGACACTGGATAACTTACAGGACGTGGATCAATACTTATTCTTCGAAAAAGGTATCCGGGGCGGCTTAACCCAGTGCGTTACCCGACACGCCGTTGCCGACAATAGGTATACAAGAGGAGAAGTAGAAGAGGACAACGGCCGATACGGTCGGTGCGCAGACGGTGTCAATGTCGATGATGAATACATAATTTATTATGACGCCAACAGCCTATACGGTTATGCGATGTCGCAACCACTTCCGTACGGAGGTTTCGAGTGGTTGTCACGCGAAGAAATAGACGATTTGGACATAATGAGCATCGTGGCAGACGGTGTAGAAGGTTACGTTTTAGAGGTGGATTTGGAGTATCCACGAGACCGTGACCTCCACGACAGACACCGCGACTTACCGTTCTGCCCCGAAATCAGGAAAGCACCGGCCGACCAACTGCCGTTTCCGCAAGACGTCCTCCAAAAATTCAACGTAGGGAAATCTGAAAAATTAATGGTCACCCTGTTCGATAAGGTCGCTTACGTGATTCACTACAAACTACTTCAACAGGCGAAGGAGAACAGATTGCGTGTGCGTTATATTCATCGCGTCCTACACTTTAAACAGTCTACATGGTTGAAACCGTATGTGGCGCTGAACACCGAACTCCGTCGACAGGCCAAAAACAGGTTTGAGGTGGAATTATTCAAATTGATGGTCAACGCGGTGTACGGTATGAGCCTCCAGAATGTCAGGAAACATATCAACATCAAACTGGCGACTAACCCGAAAATGACACCAAGTATGTGGCCAAGTCCAACTTTAGCGACCGTACGTGATACAAGAAAGACTTGGTCCTACTTCACATGGCTAAGGTCCGTGTCATTCTGGACAAACCGGTGTACGCGGGTATGTGCATTCTGGACCACAGTAAATGGTGGATGTACGCGTTTCATTACAAGATGCAAGACCGACATGACACACACATGACATGATGGATCGGATCAGGCTTCTGTACATGGACACAGATAGTCTCATCTACAAGATTCGCACCCTAGACGCTTACAAGGACATGTTAGAGCATCGGGACGACTTCGACACCAGTAACTATCCCCGGGATCACATCTGCTACGACGAGCGGAACTCTAGGGTCTTGGGCAAGTTCAAGCATGAAGCTAACGGGGTGGCCATTAAGGAGTTAATCGGCTTGATGGCGAAACTGTACTGCATCGTGTTTTATAGCGGTTGTTGTGGCGGTGGAGGAGCAGTAGAAGATGCCCCGCCTCCGGTAAAGAAAGCAAAAGGGGTTAATCGTGCCGTAGTGGAACAAGGCTTGACCGTAGACGATTACAGGAGATGTCTACAACAACAGATGGTCAAACACACGGAAAACGACAGATTTCAGAGTCGCCACCACATTATCTACACAGTAACGGTGGCGAAACGATCGTTGGCTCCGTACGACGACAAACGTTACATCGTGCCAGAAGACGCAGTCAACACGCTTCCGTGGGGCCACTACGCCATTCCTCTTTTACAACCACCATCACCGTCACCACAATGTCTATCGGAACGGGAAACACCAATTTTATCATCATTATCACCACAACCTGCGATGTCAGCGTCAGCAGCAATAGAAGTGGACTGATGTGATGATAAACATTGCGTGCTAGTGTACTGCAGTGAATACGTCTACGTACACGGTACTTGGCCCAAACTCGGGAATGGAGGTGGATAATTGACGCGAAATCACCACTTATTAGTTCATTTTTATTTATTTATTGATTTATTCTGCGAGATAATGTATCTTTTTTGAAAATTTTATTTTACCATCAAAGAATATATGTAAGTTGCAACTATAGTCATATATTTTTTTATTTGTTATTTTCTTTTTTCAAAATTTAAATACCAAAGATTTATTGTAATTTCTGACGCTAGTCTTTTATTCTTGTAAACCATGAAAAAAAAAATGAAAACTCTAGTCAATTTTATAATTTATCTTTTTATTTTATAATCCATCTCTTAGTCTAAAAATATTAGAAGCAATAATACTAATGCCAATTGTTTCAACATTGCCGACTGATAAAAATGAACAAGGATGACAAGCTTCAACAAGTGCCATTTCCCATTCACCAGCAGCCAGTCAAATAGCTCTCGGTAAATGTGTTATATAATTTGAAAAAGTATTTTTCGGATAATATTGCATAGCACTATTACTCGGTAATGTCAAATAAAACTGATATTCTGGGTTTTAATCATTTTTAACTATTCAATGCTGCTTGTAGTACTGCTCTCAAAAGTAATGGTATAAAGAGTCCACCTCCTTTTTGTATTAGATACTTTCAATTCTTTGCCCAGCCTTCACCACGTTTCACCATTCGTCGTAGAGCTGCCTTGTGTTTGCTTAACTGACTTTTACTATTCTTCGCCAGAGGAACGTTACCTCGCAACACGTTGTAAGCACACTCGCACACTGAGCGAATCCGGCTCTTGACACACACCTTTAATAGCGCTCTATGCTCCTTGAGTGTTGCGTGTATGAAAGCCGTAAGCAGAGCTGCGTCCATACGCAAGCACGTCATGATTACTACTGATACCCAAGTTATTTCTTCTTTGGCAAGTACACATAATTCGTAGGATTTTCCGGACATATACAACTTTCTATTCGCTGTTATTACATTTGCAGATGAAATGAGATTACGCCTACAATTGTAATTGATGTTGAAAAAATGAGAAATCTTACCTGCTGTGACAAGACGTATCACAACAAATGTGTGCAGTTTACTTCAAAAGCTGTTATTACCAATCGTCACGTATGTCATAATTCACATCGTGACTTAAGCAAGAAAAGTGATCAATGCGCCAATGTACAAGTTATGTTGTTAACGAACTAACATACGATAAAGGCTCAAAGTCAAGTTATTCAGCCAACACTGCCACTTTAGAGGTTTGTTCAGACAACATTTTAATCTGGACTGGGTTTCATTACGCAATATATTTCATTTGTAGTGTTTAACTCGGAGTTAATTTGATATAGTTTTTTGATATTTGTTAGTGACTTTGTGAGGGATTGCAACGACAGTTGCTTCTCATTTCTAAGTCTGTTGACTTGTATTTTTCACTTACATGTGCTAGAAGTGATTTTTTATGATTAACGTAGCTCAAGATTTGAGCAACCTCTTTATCTTTGAACCTGCGTTGTTACGACTGTCAAAAAGGACAGCTCCTTTCTGGTTATTAAATACATAGGTGATTAAGAGAGACATTTTAAAACGAAAGAAGTTTGTATTCTGTTAGGTGCGCAGTTTACTTCAAGAAATAGTAGTAGCAATCATCGTGCTCGCCATAATGCGCATTGTGGATGACAAAAGAAGAGTGATCGATGTGTCATCGAACGAGTTACGTTTTAAACGAATTAACAAATGAGAAAGCTCACAGTCAAGTTAATGATAGAAGGAATGAACTCCATATGAAACGTCAACATCACGAAGAAAACAAAAAAGAAAAATTCCGTTAAGTTCAATGCAAAACTGAATACTCATTACACTTGCGAATCGCGTGAGGATGGACAACAGTCAGCGTTGGTGTTGTCGCCAATAACGATTGAATCACACCTGAGGTTGATGTGCAGGTGAGATAAAAACAAACAAAATTGTATTTGGAACACTCAAGAAGGAACTAATCGGACTACCCTTCCCCGCCCCGCACCAAGGGAGGAACGAAACGTTCCCACCTTTGAATTTTCAATTCCAAACAGTTCACATCAATGAACCAGGATTATATTCATTAGTTTTCAAATCAAACATGCCCATTGCTGAGAAGTTTCAAGATTGGGTCTTTGAAGAAGTTTTACCGTCCATTAGAGAACATGGTGAGTATAAAATCAGAACTGAGAACCACAGTTACTACACACTTTAAATCAATCCTTGGAATCCAACCGTCAAATCATAAAAGTCAATGAGCAGCTTGTGACCAGTCACACGCAGTTAATGGCAGAGAATATGGAATTGAAAAAGAAAATCAATCTATAAATCAATCGTTGACAGAACAGACTCCTAAAGTGGCAGTATTGCCTGAAGCATGCGAACGTTGTTTGGTTTTAAAAATCTCTCTCTTCGTCACCTATGTATTCAATTACCAGATAGGAGCTGTTCTGTTTGACTGTAGTAACAACACTTAGTTGAAAGGTAAAGAGGTTGCTCAAATCTTGGGCTACGTTAATCCTAAAAAGGCACTTCTAGCACATGTAAGTGAAAAATACAAGTCAACTCAACCGGAAGTAGTTGGGCCCCAAAATGGAGCCCAACTCAATTATCATGATTCTAAAGTAACTTTTGTATATGAATCTGGTGTATACCACTAACAGCGCTTGAAGTAAACTGCTCACATGTGTTGTGATACGTCTTGTAAAGCAGGTTAGATGTATAATTTTCTCATTCAACATCAATTACAATTTTATGCGTAATCTAATTTCGTCTATTGTGATTTGAGTTCTCGTTAACCTTTATACATCCTCACACGGTTCGTAATTTTAATGAGTATTTAGATTTTAATTAAACTTAATGGGCTTTTTTTCATAATTCTATCGGTTCATATGGAAATTTTCCTTCTAGCACTAACTTGACTGTGAGTATTTTTCGTATGTTAATTCGTTTAAAATGTAACTTGTTCAATGACGGATCGATCACTCTTCTTGTGTCATCCATAATGTCCATTATGGTTTACATCATGATTGGTGCTATTAGTTCTTGAAGTAAATTGGGCACCTCACAGTATGCGAACGTTGTTTGGTTTTAAAGTGTCTAACTGCTCATATATTCAATAACCAAATATTCACTGTTCTGTTTGACAGCAGTAGTAACCCATGGTTCAAAGTTAAAGAGAATGCTCAAATCTCGGTTTATGTTAAAACACAAAAGGTAATCAGAGATAATGTTAGAGAAAAACAACGCAAAAGACTGCGGGAAATAGGGGTGAGCCTATCCCGCACCACTTTGAATGTCCAATTCCATATAGATTTCATCAGAGAACCTAGACTGGATCTTTGAAGTAGTTTCACATACCATTCGTAAGTATGAAGAGCACTAACATAGAAACGAGAACCAACAGCCATTGCAATACCACATAAAGTCACTAAGAAATACTTAAAACTAGATCAAATTAACTTCAAGTTTAAAACTACAAATGATATATATTACGTAAGGAAACCCAATCCATCGTGTTGTCTGAACATACCTCTAGAGTGGTGGCGTTGCCTGAATAACTTGACTTCGAGCCTTTATCGTATGTTAGTTCGTTAACAACATAACTTGTACATTGGCGGTACGATCACTTTTCTTGCTTAAATCACGATGTGCATTATGGCGTACGTGACGATTGGTAATAACAGCTTTTGAAGTAAACTGCGCACATTTGTTGTGAGACGTCTTGTCATCGCAGGTTAGATTTCTCCTTTTTTCAACATCAATTAAAATTGTAGGCGTAATCTCATTTCATCTGTAGTTAACTCTTGTACATCCTCACGCGGTTCGGAAGTGTAATAAGTATTTAGTTTTCCATTAAATTTCTCGTATGTCAATACGTTAAAACGTAGCTTGTTCATTGATGCATCGATCACTATTCTTGTTTCAGTTTCAATATGCATTATGGTGTACGTGACGACTGGTAATAAGAGCGTTTGAAGTAAACTGCACACATGAGTTATGATACGTCTTGTCACGGTATGTTCAATGTCTCATTTTATCATTCAACATAAATTACAATTGTAGGCGTAATCTCATTTCGTCTGTTGTGATTCAAGTCCATGTTAACTGTTGTACATCCTCACGCGGTTTGTAAGTGTAATGAGTATTTAGTTTTGCATTAAACTTCTCGTATGACAATTACAAGTAATCGGTGTTTGAAGAAGTTTTCCTTTCCCTCGAGAATCGTCCCTTGCATTATAACATACGCGTTTAATAACCACTTCGCGCTTGTAATATTTTTGTACACCGATAAAAATTCCAAGTAAACGATGTTTGAAGAAGTTTGCGTTTTCATTATCACACAAGTTACAATCTGGGGTAATGTCAACCCAAGAAAATGAAA
The DNA here is from genome assembly GCA_963675035.1 of Allygus modestus. Classification (NCBI taxonomy): domain Eukaryota; kingdom Metazoa; phylum Arthropoda; class Insecta; order Hemiptera; family Cicadellidae; genus Allygus; species Allygus modestus. The sequence continues at coordinate 34,478,327 of OY776113.1, read as the reverse complement.
GCTAGCAGCATCACGTCGTGTTAAGTTACGATAGGTATAGTTAGGTTTATTAAAACTGTTTCCAGTTAGAAATGGGAAACATGAAAAGACATATCTCATCGTTGGGTTGCGATATACAGTGTAAAGTTAGGTTCGTGCATAGAAATAGGAGACGAAGTCAGTTTATATCATCGTTAGGTTATGTTATGCTCTGTTAAGTTAGGTTGTGCATAGAAATAGGAAATATCGCCAGTCGTATCTCGTCGTTATTGCGTGTTTCTCATTATGGGTTAGAGGGAGAGTTTCGCTCCCTCACACTTTCGGTATAGTTTAGCGATATATTTTCGTTTTCGGTGGAAGGGTAAAAAGAAATTTAAAAAATATTTCGCAAAAAGAATTTTAAACAAAATTGGAAACAAATTTTCCAAAAAATGCTAAAAAAATTCGCAAAACATTCTCAAAAATTAAAAAAAAAGTTTTTAAAAATCAAACGAAAAATGTTGCGAAAAAATCACAAAAAAATTCCGGTACGGGTTGTTAACTTGGGAAGCACAGATCGGTTTGTTTCTTACAGTCTGCAACGCAGGTGCGTCGTAAATAAACCCTACTATAATGACATTCTGACAAGTGATATGGCAATAAAAACAACCCCAAGCCTGGGAATTTTGGGGTGGTTCCTTTGTCGGTATATCATTATCATCAATCAACCTGGCACCCTCACAGTCTGGCACAGCTGCAACGCAGGTGTGTGTTGTTAATCAACCCTCCTATAATGAAATTATGACAAGGGTTTTTTGTTAAAGAAATGGTATGGCAATAAAAACAACCCCATGTCTGGTAATGTTGGGGTGGCTCCTTTGTCGGTATATCATTATCATCAATCACTGTCTTGGTCAATGTGTGTCGTCGGGGGGGGGGGGCAAAATGTCGGAGACGAAACCTCGGGGGGGGGGCAAAAATTTCAGAGGCAAAACCTTTTGGGGGGGTTATGCAAATTATGCGCAATTGCTCTAATTACAGTGATTTATGCATATTAAACAGTGTAATTAGTATATAAACTACGTAAATTATGTTAATTAACGGTAATTAGCAAAAAAATAGCCCCCCTCCCGCCGACACCTCCACCACCTCCACCACACACAGAATCGGCTAACCCCCCGTGCTACAAGCCACGGAGACCAGAAAAAAATGGCAAGGTAAGAGCAATAAAACAAATGACGTCAGTGGATCAAATGTAATCAAACCTTCTTGACGGGTCCTGTTTATTTATACGTACCGGTACCGTACTGAAATTCTTGTCCGCAGGGATAACAAGGAACACACTGGCCTTTTGACATATCCGTGTGTAAATAAAACTAAACATGTTTACATTGACGTCACTTGTTGATATCATTTGTTTATGTTCATGGTCCTAACAGTTTCTTTATTAGTATACGTGGTACTAGTCGTGTACGTGAACAACATAAACGTGAATCCATTTTAAATAAATATAAGACGAGTGCTAACTACATCCTGTAATTTATTCGTTTTTTATGGTAGCCAGTATAGGTATATGTATGTATCGATGCGAAAGCAAAGGAAACTGCAGTAGCCAGATATAGAATTCCCGGTTTTCAATTATAAAAATTAATATTTGCAAAGAATTATCTGACCGCTCGCTTGTGGTTTATTGCAGTACAGCGCGTATCGTAACTTTGTGCAACTCTTTTGACAATTTATTTTGAAACTAGAGGGTTGTTCGACATAAAAACTTCAAATAATGTGAGACATAATAAATGTGAGTTTTGCAGTACGTAGACCGAGTGTACACCATTTAGTGTATTTAACTAAAGCCGTTTAATGATGGTGGCCATTTCAAACCGTAGTAATATCACTTTCCATGACAACATCTTTAAACAAATGTTTTCAAAAGGTTAAAAGAGAATTTTGAGGTGTGATGTGTATATTCCTCCTGGTTTGTACCAGCTCATTGATTGTATAGGAATGTTCCAAAACAAAAACAAAGTGCCATATTTCATATGGCAGTTTGTTATCCGGATTTATGTATAACAACCTGAATTCGGGTATCCAGTACAGGTCGATGTCTTCTGTGGGAGAGGTTTCGTCTCATGGTGTCCATGGGATTTGGGGTCACACACTATTATTCCGTCTCATGGTGTCCATGGTGTTTGGGGCCACATACTGTTATTCCGTCTCATGGTGTCCATGGTGTTTGGGGACCCACAATTATTCCGTCTCATGGTGTCCGTGGTGTTTGGGGCCACACACTATTATTCCCTCTCATGGTGTTTATGGTGTTTAGAGCCACACCGTATTATTCCGTCTCAGTCAGTGACATGTGGCACAAACATATTGTTGAATTGTACTGAAGACAGTTTTTAATATTCAAAATGGTTAGCTAAAATTGTTTGATGGTTTCAAAGTTAAAACCTGTAAACTGTGACCTAAAAACTAAGCACTTTGCATAGAATCTTCCTTTGATTTGTTTCCTTGTTTCCTATGTATTTATTTGAACGTTTGCTAAGTGAAAATATGCAATATATTTATTAAACAAAAAGTACGTAAACTAATAATAATTTAATATCGTTTGACGATTGGGCATGTAAGAAAAATCCAACTTTATTTGAAGAAGTTTGTTTTCTTAAAGTCAAAGGTTTAATATAAATTTGAACACACATTTCATCTTCTGAATAAATTAGATAGTACATATATCTTCACATCACTAAATCTGTGAAATGCATTTATCATTATGCTGTAGCAAATTTATATTTTCAAAAATAATCGATTCTTTTTTAAAGTATTTGATAATTCTCACAAGAGGACACGTAATCAGTTTTTTAATCCCAGTCACTTAAAAAGACGTGTGTAGGGAGTTGGAAAACTCAGAAATAGATTTGCTTCGATGTTAATTATCTTTGTATAGAATAGGGATAATCCAAATCCGTTACGTAAAATGTGTACGGCACACGGCACCTGTAGACAAAGTCTCATGCCGAGGTAAAAAATAATTTGTTGTTTTTCCCGATCGTTTATGGGTTTACTCTTAGAACAACGGAAAATACTACGACAACTGAATTTACAGGATAATCGACTCATTAAGAAATATCTAGTCTATTTATCTAAAAACAGGCGCACTCCCCGGATAAGCTTCCGAACTCCCTCAGTGATCGGAACGAAGACAAAGACTAGCCACCTCGCACCATTTGTTCGGGATAGAGAGTTAGCAGTTTTTCGTCTCGGCCTCGTTCGGATGCAGACTATTGGTCTGGAACCGAATCCGTCGTCGAGCGAGTCACCGCAGGTTGCGAGTGACGAGGGTACACGAGGATGTTGAAGGAGCTTGTACTAGACGCGCCCTGCAAACTACTAGGAGGTAACCGGCGTGAGCGCCTCACGGTGAAATGTTAGCTTATAAGGGGGTTTTTGTTACGAAACAATTGCCGTATTGCGAGCGCAGAATTGATCGCGTCGGGAACTGTCGTAGCGCGGACCTCGCTGTGTTCTAAGTGTTTAGTGGGGAATTCATCGTGTGTCCCCCTCCTGCCGCCACCATTACTGTACCAGCAGCAGGGGCGGATCCAGAGGTCATGTTTGGGGGGAGGGGGGGCGGTCACCGAAAGTTACCCCTCCCCCTTCCCTGTGGATGGTCCTTGGCACACCCATTATTGTTTTTAACCATATGAAATTATACAACGAATGAAAGTAAGTAAGCATAATACATCACTAACTTTGTACTCAAGAAAAAAGCAATCTTAACTTTATAAACAAGCTAATCAAAAATTAACTTTGGTTCTACTGTGCCCGAGCGTAAATAAAAATAAAATATTTATTCATTACACTTTTTTCTACGTCATCTGTAGGCGTCTAAGAACAAGTAAGATGCCTAAATAAACAATTTATTTTAGTATTTACCCACGCGAAAAACTATTTACAAAACGTATTTGAAATCTGCAATACTGAACTATACTACGCGAATATACAATTAGGAATGAGGCTGACAGCAAAGGTCAACCACTCGAAAAATGAAAATGTCGTACCACATTTTTGCAACATGAAATACTTGGCGTATGAGCTTCTGTTTGCACGCAATTTAAACTTTGTTTCCTCTTATTTCATTACATATAATTCGAGGTATTTTTGCTTCTAGCCGAGAGCGCACAGTTGTTCACGTCGGGAACTGTCGTTGCGCGGACCCCGCTGTGTTCTAAGTGTTTCGCGGGGGAATTCATCATGTGTCTCCCTCCTGCCACCACCATTACTGTCCCAGCAGACCACGCCCTCTGACCAAGGTTGCTCCCCGTCATTGATGCCAACAGACGTAAACAACAGAATTGTCGTATACTCCTAACATACGACAATTTAAATCCACGAATCTTCTCATTGTTAGTACTTTGAGAATATAATTTGATACCGGTAATATATGGACGGCATGTATTTTGTGGATTGATGACGACAAGGTATGTAACCTTATTTTTTAAGTGGTAGGTAATATATGAATTCATGAGATAGTAAATTTAAATTATTTCCATGAACTTGTAAACTCTAAAGAGTAGATTGAATAAAAGTTATCCTATATATTAAAAGATACTGGTGTTATTTAATCCAAAGATTCTGAGTTAACCACTGGACGGATTTCCATGTTTTTTTTAATGAAAGAAAGGTAAGAAGCTATTACCGTAGTTGGTATGGTAAGACCTAAGCCCGGGACCATGATAACTTTTCGTTTTGAGGTCCCCAGATGACAAAAACGCCATTCGTGTGTGTGTGTGTGTGTGTGTGTGTGTGTGTGTGTGTGTGTGTGTGTGTGTGTGTGTGTGTGTGTGTGTGTGTGTGTGTGTGTGTGTGTGTGTGTGTGTGTGTGTGTGTGTGTGTGTGTGTGTGTGTGTGTGTGTGTGTGTGTGTGTGTGTGTGTGTGTGTGTGTGTGTGTGTGTGTGTGTGTGTGTGTGTCAGATCGACCTATCCGAAGGGGTATTTTGGGGGGGTTTGTACCCCAAACATGGTATTTTTGAGTGTTTTACATATAATTTTTGAAAAAGTTAAATTTTAGTTTTTTTCATTGGAATCAGCTTAAAAATACGCATAATTTGGTGTTTTGATCATTGCTCTACGTCAATTGGTTACAGAGATATTGAAAGTGCTAAACACAGTACGTTGTCCAATGTTATTTTTATGGAGAATAAGACAAATTGTATATATCGCTTATTTATCAACCTATATTGATGAAACTTGGTATATTACTTCTTATCTTTGTGGTAAATTGATATTTACACAAAAACATTTTTTGCCGATAGTTCCCGTAGCAGCAAACCTGCGTAATCAGCCCCCATGTTATTGTTCTGGAGAATAAGTATGGTGTTATCTCCCTTAATTATGAACATAAATTAATAAGAATTGGTATGTGGCTTTACCTATTTGAGTTATATTGATATTTGTATGAAACCCATTTTTTTGTCCCTTGCTTCAGCAAACCTGCATACTCAGCCGCCATTTTATTCTTATGGAGGATAATTAAAATGTCAGAAATAGTCTATTTATGAATATATATTGATGAAACTTGGTATGTGGCTTTATGTGGCATTAATATACATACCGTATATATGGATTGAAAATTTGCTGAGTACGAAGGTTTGCTGCTACGGGGGTATTTAATCATAAGGATGTAGAGTAAATATCGCGTGCTAACCCCCTAGGTGTCGTATCAATAAACCTGAATTGTAACGCCATTTTTGGCACTTTTGCAGACTTTCATAACAAATGGTATAACAAATTTAAATGTTGACCTAACGGTATAAAAGTATACATTTTCTTAAAGTACAGAAAATGGGCTATTTTTAATATAACATTTGAGGCCGAAATGTATGGTATAACAGAAATATGTTTAGTTTAATTTTGACCTGTTTGTAATGACGCATGCTTATGCAATGTATTTTGTTTTACAGCAATAAAGATATTTGATTTGATTTGATTTGATTTGACAGTCCGCCCTCAGGTTCAAAACCAGAAAATACAAAGAAATATATATTACGAGACCCGTATAATATATGTAGGCATCAAAAATCGAAAATCAAAGATGTACATTTGTTCAGAATTTAATAAGGAAAAAGAAAATATATAATGTTATGGGGTTTGTAAAAAAAATTAAACTATGTACCTAAAAAAAGTCATTACCACTTGAGAAATCTCCTCTTCGTCCTCCTCCTACAGAGTTTGGGCCTAAGTCAATATTCACTATCCATATTATATTCATCAATATCACTTAAATACGCGTTCAATAGATCTCGATAATGTCACTGGATCATAAATCTCTCATAATTTAAGGTCAAAAACAATCCATAACATCGTTTATACACGACATCATTCGTAGTGTAAACAAACAAACGGCTGAATACAGAAGAAAGCTGTAAAAGTATTAGTTCGCAAAAAGTCGAACATTATTAGTTGCTATGAAGCCCAGAAATCCCCGATCACTTTTTTATGCTCGATGGTTCGAAACGACTGATCGTAAGCTAATTATCCACACTAAACTGAATGTCTACAACGTCGCCTGAAGTCAGGCGATTGACACTTGAGCGTCAAAAAAAGTCGCCTGAAATTATAATATGCAATAAATAATTCTATTTTTTTAGTTTATGCAGGCAAGACCGCGACAAGCAAGTTAGTTTATTTATAAAAAGCAAACCGACTTTGCATCAATAGTCAGTATCCAATGCTACTTCGGGCACATTATCTTTGCAAGAGTAGCTTAGATTGATCTCGCCAAAATGCTACATATTTAGCGATAATTCTGTAATAGATATTAATAGGAAAGAAAAACACTTTTCGTTTTTAAGTTAATATATCGCAGATTTTGAAGATTTGCAAACGCCGCTGCCGGCGTTATCTGTTTCACCTTGACCGTTGTCTGACAGTGTGCTCTGCATCGCTTCTGCTTGTGAGACTATTCCCATCCCTGCACATATTTTATTAATTTTGTTCAGGTAATTTGGTATTGTCTTGCTATAACACAATAAAAACAGAGATACAATTCAATACCTTAGGTAACTCACAATGATTAAGTTCAGAATCGAAAATAGCATCGGTTTCTACTTCTTCGTAAACCTGTAATACGGAGGAGGTCCACCTTCCAAACGTAGTAATGGTTATTCTCCCAAAATAAATATATACGGTAATTCAAAATGACTGTAAAAAGCTGTTGGATTAGCCAGCTATAAAATATTAACACTTGCATCTGTTAATCTCATTTAAAAGCATTGCGAAAACCAGACCTTTCGCCAGTATTTTCCACCACTTCGACCGAGAAATCGCAAGATAAATACGTTTTGTATATGAATCTAAACTGCAATCAAATACGAATACAGTGATATCAATACTGAACTAATTTTCTAAATATAAAATAGTCTTTCGGGTTAACAAAAAAACTGGTCCTTTGTCATCTACAATACGTTAAGGTGGTTTTTGTAGTACTTCTCCTACCTTACCGACCAAATTTTGGAGATTGAAGGGAGAAAAATACCCCCGTCGCAGCAAACCTGCATACTCAGCACATTCCTAATGAATATATAACGTAACACATTAAGCCACTTAACAGGATTCATAAGAAATATGTTCACAAACAAGCGATATTTAAAATATTAATTATTCTCCATAAGAACAACATTGGGGATGAGTACGTAGGTTTGCACTTTCAATATCTCAGGAACCAATTGACGTAGAGCAATGATCAAAATACCAAATTGTTTGTTTTTTAAGCTGAATTTAATGGTAAAACTAAAAATTTGATTTAAATAAAAATTACATGTGAAAACCCCAAAAACCCATTTTTGGGGTACAAAACCCCCCAAAACCCCCCCTTCGGATGGTGCGATTCGTCTGGTTTTCGAACTCGTTCAAATACAGTAATTGGTACTTTACACATTTTCACCAAATTTCCTTAAGATCGGACCTTTTTTGCGAGAGTTATCGTGCTTACGGACACACACACACACACACACACACACACACACACACACACACACACACACACACACACACACACACACACACACACACACACATATATATAAAATTTTAACGAATGGTGTTTTTGGCATCTGGAGACCTCAAAATCAAAAGTTACCATGGTGTCGGGCTTAAGTCTTACCATGAGACCTACGGTAATAGCTTCTTCTCTATAGGGGAAATTCGCTAATAACTGCCTCATTCCATAGTAGAGCAGAATTGTTGTCAATTTTGTATACTAACATTTTTATGGGCATAAGCCGGCGACGAAGTTTGTATTTTTTTCAACCGAAAACCGTTGACATCAAAACCAGAAAACATTAAGATTAGTGGAAGAGCTAAAATGAAAAACCATAAGAAAACTGCAAATTGTGGTAAGAGTAGCCCTTTGGTGGGAATGTCGTTTAAGAAAACCCAAACAAACAAACATTATAGTAACGTTATTTTTAGCGAATTTCCCCTATAGGGAAGAAGCTATTAACCGTAGTCGGCATGGTAAGACTTAAGCCCGAGACCATGGTAACTTTTCATTTTGAGGTCCCCAGATGCCAAAAACACCATTCGTTCAAATTTGTATATATGTATATATATATATATATATTTATATATATGTGTGTGTCCGTAAGCACGATAACTCTCGTAAAAAAAGGTCCGATCTTAATGAAATACGGTACAAATGTGTAAAGTACCATTTATTTGAACGAGTTCGAAAACCAGACGAATCGCACCACCCGAAGGGGGGTTTTGGGGGGGTCTTGTCCCCCAAAAATATTTTTTTGGGGTTTCCACATGTAATTTTTATTTAAATCAAATTTTACTTTTTACTATTGGATTAAGCATAAAAAAACAACACAATTTGGTATTTTGATCATTGCTCTACGTCAATTGGTTACTGAGATATTGAAAGTGCTAAACACAGTACGTTGTCTAATGTTATTCTTATGGAGAAAAAGAAAAATTGTATATCTCACTTATTTATGAACATAAACTGACGAAATTTGGTATATGGCTTCATCTGGTTGTGGTTTATTGTTGTTTGTACAACACAATTTTTCGCCTATGGTTCCCGTTGCAGCAAACCTGCGTACTCATCCCCAATATCATTCTTATGGAGAATAATTAATTTTTTCAAATATCGCTTGTTTTTTATTATATTTCTTATGACTCCTGTTAAGTGTTTTAATGTTTTATGTTATATATTCATTGGAAATTCGCTGAGTGTGCAGGTTTGCTGCGACGGGGGTAATTTGATTGGTTGGTGGCAATGAAAATAAGATGGGGACGCAACGACCAAAGTTGTTATAATTCAAAATGGCGGCAATTTTTCAAAATGGTTTATACACAGACCCACCCTGTGTTAACTGACTGAACTCAGACCGAGTGTAATTCAGCAACCGATACTGTCTTTCGAGTTAGCAATCTATAACGACTTTGTCTGTGCGGGGCGTTCCGCCGTACCATACTTCTGTTCAATAGATGATGTTATTTGGAAATCATTTTACTTTCTCTGATTCTGCGGGAAATAATTTTGTAGTGCCTCCAAAAAAGAGATTTGGGTAGATATTTCTGAAAAAGGTTCTTGAGAAGATTGTTTATACATTCTACCGTACTTTATATTCTATATTAATTAATAATAAAGTAATTTATGGATTATAATTGGACTAAAAGGTAGAAAGTATGGGTCAGTTTCCTGATACCGTTTATTTACATATACCTTAAAACAAATCCATTTAAAACTTATACTTTTATTAATCTTTTTCAATATATCCTCATACATGGACAAATAGCAAATGTTTCCTTACTGTATATCACATGTTACATTTTGTAGAATATACTATCCCACCGTAATCTGAATAGTATAAGATAATAAATAATAGTAAATTAATTGTAAAATACCGAAGTTGATTTTCATTGCAGAGGATTTAATAATATCTTGTTATATAATCAACAAATGTCCGATGTCCGGATGAGAATTTCTCAAAAATATAAGAAGTGCCGCAATTACAATTAAGCCTAAATAGTTCGGTCGTAGAGATGCAGGAACATGTTTTAAGTTCAAAGTCCAAGGTCCCGCACTATAAAAAGTTGTTTTAGCCTAAGTTACGAGTTTCGCCAATTACTAGGGAAGTAGCTACCCATGGTGCTCTTTGAAGATTATTCTTTGTATTTTATATTTTTGCTTAATAACTAAGTGACCGCGATTGCTAGAAATTGCAAGTATTATTTTGTAGTCTCTTAGTTCGGAGTTTTTTGCTATAACTTCCAATCGAATAAATTTAGTCTCCATAAGAATAACATGGGTGTGAGTACGCAGGTTTGCTGCAACATGGAACTCAAAATATGTGTTTTTATGCAATTATCAATATAACTCAACCAGGTGATGCTACATACTAAGTTGTATTAATTTATGTTCATAATTAAGGGAGATATAAAACTTTACTTATTCTCCAAAAGAATAACATTAGGGCTGAGTATGCAGGTTTGCTACTCCTGGGATAATCAACAAAAAATCAATTGTTTGTGCAAATCTCAATATACCAGTACTACGTGGAGCCACATACCAAGTTTCACCAATCTAGATTCATAAATAATCGAGATATCAAATTTTATTTATCCTCCATAAGGATAACATTGGACAAAGTACTGTGTTTAGCACTTTGAATATCTCTGCAACGGTTGAACGTAGAATTGCAATTTAAACACCAAAATGATCGTTTTGGAGAGCTGATTTGATTGGTAAAAGCAAATGTGAAGTTTACATTAAAATTAACTGAGGAAAAGCCAAAAACCTTTTTCCCATAAGATTAACATGGGCGATTTTATGAGCAGGTTTTTTGGATTTTATCCGCAACCACTTAACTAGGTTAATAATTTAAAATACTAAATTATTGTTTTTTTTACCTCTATAAAATGCTCAAAACCAAATTGAGTGTTTTAAAGATTTTATGGTGAAAAGTGCAAAAAACTGATTTTTGGAAAATTTAAAACCCCCATAAACCCCCCTTCCCATGGTCCGATTTTTCTGGTTTTCGAACTAAAGTTATGAATGCCACTTTACACATTTGAGCCAAATTTCATCGAAATCGGACGTTTTTTACTCCAGTTATCGTGTTATTGGACACACACACACACACACACACACACACACACACACACACACACACACACACACACACACACACACACACAGACATATATATATATATATATATGGAAATTGGAGCCACACATATAATAAAATATTGAAGATCTTAAAAAAAGGTGTTTGTTTTTAAAAATGTTAATATTAATATATATATATATATATATATATATATGTATACATTTGAACGAATAGTGTTTTTGGCATCTGGGGACCTCAAAACAAAAAGTTATCATGGTCTCGGGCTCAAGTCTTACTATGAGACCTACGGTAATAGCTTCTTCCCTATAGGGGAAATTCGCTAAAATATAACACGATTTAGGCCTACCTGTACTGTTCAATTCAGTAGGGAGGCCTTGAACGGACCAATCACGGAGAAGCACCTCGCGATCGAAAAGACCAACTCGTTGGCTTCAAAAGCGGTCGCGCGGGACCTCCTGGTAAGCCGCGAGGTATACCTCTACCTCGACCAGCTCACTATGCGCGCTCCCATAACACACAAAATGTATTTGTGTTACCTCGAGGTACCTCTACCTCTACCTCTACCTCCACTTCTACCTCTACCTCTACCTCCTCTCTATGCGATTACCCTTATTGTAGGCCCGGTCCGACTATCCCGCTTATATTGCCGCGGCCGTAGGTTGTAAACATATCTGACCTGGTTCACGGCCATTCTAGAATCCTCAGGTACCTTTTCTACTGTGTACAACACAGGTATTCCTGGAATTTCTGTGAGGAAGCGGAAGGGCGATATCTTCATTCCTAGTGGTAATCGAGAATGTTAGCGGATTTTTTTAGCGGAATTTGTCGGACGCCATATTAGAGTTTTGTTCTAGAAGAATGTTTTCTTTTTGTCTCCCTTCGTTTGGTCAAGGTCAAGGTTTCGTTGTCATCTAGTGAATTGCATTTTTGAACATTTAATTTATTTACAAATAAAAAAAGAAACTTTACAATAATAATATTGAAAAATTCGAAAATATTATTGTAAAATAATAATTTCTAAATTTAAGGATATTGAATACAAAACTCCCTTAAGAACCACTACCCCTTTGTATTGATACACAAAATTTTTTTGACATCGGCCTTTACGTACAAAAATCTTAAGATGAAGTCTGGCAAGTTCCGCTGATAAAGGCGCTTAAGCGCTTCCGTGATGTATTTAAAATTGGTAACCAATTTGTTTTCATCCATATCCACTATCTAAGTTCATATTATTTGTATGTTTTTTTTTTAATTGCAATTGCTTTACTTATTTTCCGTTTACTGTCGTTGTCTTCAACAGCTGCTAGTATTTTAGTATTCTCAAAATTTAATAAATGTTTCGTCTATAAGACAGATGTTTAGCTACAGCCAACAGCTCAGTATCCTCATTCTCGGTGTTCAGCATGAGAAACATATCAAGTTTCATCAATATGCATTCATAAATAAACTGTTTATGACATTTTAATGTTTCTCCATAAGAATAACATGGCGGCTGAGTATGCAGGTTTGCTGAAACCAGGAACGCAAAAAAATTTTTTATACAAATATCAATATAACTCAACTAGGTCAAGCCACATACCAAGTTTTATTAACTTATGTTCATAATTAAGGGAGATACAATTTTTATTATTCTCCATAAGAATAACATGGGGCTTAGTACGCAGGTTTGCTGCTACGGGAACTATCGGCAAAAAAGTAGTTTTTCGTGCAAATATCAAAACAGGATAAATAAAATAGTCTTACAACACTATAAAGTATATTTACACTTATACTGTACTTACGTACAAGACGGTAAAATATACACAAAAGATGGTACAAGGCGATCGATTTCAACCAGATACACCGGTCATCATCAGGCCCAATCAGGGAAATCCCAATCTCATTTCCCTGATTGGGCCTGATGATGACCGGTGTATCTGGTTGAAATCGATCGCCTTGTACCATTTTTTGTGTATATTTTACCGTCTTGTACGTAAGTACAGTATAAGTGTAAATATACTTTATAGTGTTGTAAGACGTATTTTATTTATCCTGTTTAGTTGTAACAACACGTATCATGCTAATAAAGAAATTATTTGCAGATATCAACAGACCATAACGGTATGAAGCAATATACCAAGTTTCGTCAGGATAAGTTGATAAATAAGGGAGCTGTAGCATTTTTCTTATTCTCCATAAGAATAACATTGGGCAACGTATTGTGTTTAGCACTTTCAATAGCTCTGTAACCAAATGACGTAGAGACATGATAAAAAACAAATTGTTTGTTTTTTAGAGCTGAAATAAATGGTGAAAAGTAAAATTTGATTTCCTAAAATATTGTACGCAAAAACTAAAAAAAATTGTTGGGGTACAAAACTACCCCAAAATACCCCTTTGGATAAAGGGATCTGGCTGGTTTTCGAACTTAACGTCCTAAATGTTGCTTTACATGTTTGTACCAAATTTCATAAAAATCGGACGATTTTTACGAGAGTTATCGCACCCACGGACACTCACGCACACACACACACACACACACACACACAAATATATATATATATATATATATATATATATATATATATATATATATATATCCATACCGTTTTGAACGAATGGTCTGTTTGGCATCTGGGGACCTCAAAACGAAAAGTTATCATGGTCCCGGTTCTAGGTCTGACCATGCCGACTACGGTAATAGCTTCTTTCCTATAGGGGAAATTCGCTAAAACATTGGTCTTATGATACAGGTATAGAAAGCACTGTGTAAGATTTAAACCCTTCTTAAAAATATTTATTTTGTAAGACGTTTTACCGGAGGGAAAATACAAAATAAAATAATCATTTTATTTTTTATCCGTTTATACAAATAACAAGGACATTTTTGTACAGAACCTACGTAATACTGAACCAGAACTAAGATATACCTTGTGGTTTAGCAAATACAGGGTATTCCGTCAATGGCAATATTTAAAAAACTGGCCGCCATTTTGAAACGGATTAAGATAAGTGAGTTCTGTTTTTGTCAAAATGTTAATCGAGTGTAAAGCTTTAAAATGATGTATAACTAGACATATGTTTATATTTGAAAATTCCGAGACTCGAACTAGTGACCCTTTGTTTTTGGAACATAGTGTATTTGTAACAACGTAAAAATATATTTCCGTTATTTCTTGTGGTCGATTTAGTGGGAAATAATTTTATTTCATCCTTCTAGGTCGATTGGTTCGTCTGCAATCTGTTTGAGACACCTTACGTGAGACACCTGTATATGAATTTGAACGAATGGGGTTTTTGGCACCTGGGGGCCTCAAAACGAAAAGTTATCATGATCTCTGGCTTAAGTCTTACTTTGCCATCTACAGTAATAGCTTATTCACAATAGGGGAAATTTGATCAAATAATATCTGTATAATGCCTAGAGGTAAAGAATGGGTTATTCCAACCATGAGTTGTAAAGTAGTGCCAACGCGTAAGAGCAAGCGCAAAGTATTGTATGCTTTACTCTACAGTATTAATCAACACGCTGTTTACAGTATTCTTTTAGCAATTAATCAAGCGCCTTCAGAATACTGCGCTAGCCCAGCTGCTCTGCTCAGCGGGTATTGCGTATGAAAGATTTCAGGCGTTATCACTTTGACTAAAATCAAACGCTTATTTATAATTATTTTGAATATCAATAAATGGTTAAATTAAGAATATTAGGGAATTAAATTTCAAGTTTTTGGTGGTTCCCGGAATGTAAGAGCATCTTTGGTAAATATTTAAATTGTATTTGTAATATTACATAAACAATAATACACTTAATTATAAAGCATTTAAATACATTGCTTGGCTACGGTAAACGTTTGCTCACGTTTATATTAAATTAATTAGCGCTCGAAAACTAAAATCATGAGAGAATGTTGATTATTTGACGTAAAATAGATTAATGTCAAATAAGTTTTCTTAATTTTAACTACAGTATTTTTGTTGTTGTGCAAATTTCGACTAGTTAGTTGAATCATTGATTATACATCCTACGGAATGTATAAATGTAGGATGTACAATCAATGGTTGAATACACTAGATTCAAGAGGCAACAAATAAGTACCACAAAATAAAACTTTCTATCGACTAGTCTCAGTATTTCCCATCTCACTAAATCATTGCTCGTTCTAGTCGTAATCGTTATGCCGACTAGTAAAAACATGCGACTAGTACAGTAGATTCAATACTAGTCGGTTAAACCGTATACTACTAGTCTACTAGTCGGTCATCCCATATGACTAGTGTAAATAAGCGACTAGTGCCGGGGCCTACGATGGTGCACTATATTAGTAATACTAGTCGGTTAAACGACTAGTCTACTAGTCGATTACCCCGAAACCATTGACTAGTAAAAACAACCAACTAGTCGACTACATTGGCTACTAGTCGGTTAAACGACTAGTCGACTACCCAATCACTAGGTTCGAGTTGTGAATAATGAAGTGACTTTAGCTAAATAATCAAATCAAATTATTGCGAGATTTAATAAGTAAATTCTAATAACCGCTATTAAGTCTCAGGAATTAACCCACTTGTGAATAACTTTGTAAATTACCTTTTGTGACTCCGGATAGTGTTATTGATACTTCGACTTTCTTATAAATTATACGGCCAGTTTATAAACCGTAATTTTGGAATATGGTGTTGGACACAATTCGCTCGCAGGTTCGTAGCGGTGCAGTAAAAGACTCGTCAAGCTCACCACCGGTCAGGGGAGGCGACACATTGCAGCGATTCCACCTGCTTACTTCGCCGTGAGGGTTATCCAGCTAAGTTGTATTCATAAAATCCACCACCTATCACATGACCATAGCATAAAAGTTTAGATATGTATCATTCTTTATTGTTAGATTGAGGGTGATGTGATTTATTCAAACTTTACCATGTAATAAAGAGATCATATTGTTTAAACTCGAGCATTTTATTTCATTTTGTTTAATTTAATTCCATAAAATTAACCCCTGATATTAAGAGTACGTCGTTTACCTTACTAGTAAAATGATCCAGGTATTAATAAGGTAACCTCTCATTTAAAAAAGAAGCACCGCTTCACGGTTCCATGCACTAGGTCTCCTCATCTTTATTTAACTTGCATTCATGCTCTTACGGGAAGAATGTGAGTACACCTAGCCGAACAATCTTATTTTTTATATGCCATATTTGCAATATTTACTCCTACAAGCCGTATGAAAGCGAAATGTGGGGTATCAGGTGGCAATAGAAATATTGGCGCTTCAATCCCATCTACAGCTATATAGTGAAATTATTCTTGCATTTTGACTGATGCACCATCTCGCTGAGTACTGGCGTGCTGGTCTTTAATATCATTCGGGCCCGACAGGCTGCAAGACTTCCTGTGTCCAGGGATTCAGTTTGAGTCGGATATATATTGATTTACTGAAATACAGGTTAATTGTTTCTTCAGGGAAGAGCATTAACAACGAGTTCACGCCACTTTTCCCTTACGACGTACGATGTACTTTATACTAGTTTCAAAATAATTGTAAACAGAATAATTCCACATGACTATTCAAAATTGTATTTATCTTGTGTTCCATTTCCATTCTCAACACCGGCTACATATTATCACCACTGGCTGCCAAACCCTCATCAAGCCTTACCCCAGTCAAGCCGTGCAGACTGCGACTGTACGAGTGAGCCCACTCGCAGCTGCACCACCGTCGTGTAGTCGTAGCCCTGCAAAGGAGAAATAATCCTGTAAGATACCCGGCGTTGTATCAATAAAACTACCAAAAACCAAGTTCTTTTGTTCAATTTTTTGGAATAAAGATATTATGTAATCCGGTAATGTTAGACCTAAATTCTGAAAATCCCTCCTAAATGCTACACCATTTTAATTGGAATTGTATAAACTAATGTGTAATAACTTTGTGTAACTTTTAAGAAAGATATACTTAAACTAAAACTGTATTTGATACACGACATCCAAGTAAAAACATAACGGTTCAGGGGGCAAAAGGCAGGCGGTAAACGCCTCGAGAAATGCGATTACGTAATTGGCTCGACTTTGGAAGCAGTGATTAACAAATTACTTCATTATTCGGAGTCAGTTAAGAGAATATTCTGAGATCATTAAATTACAATCAAAGCATTCCTCTGGGATTTAAATTATAATCACCCGTTGGGATTAAAGGAGTAAGTAAACTTGTACAGATCGACCCCTTCTCATTATCACCTTAATCGATACGCGATTTTTCTTTTTACTAGTCATATTTTGTTTTTATTTTCCGGAGGGATTTTAAGGCCAGGATAGGGGCTAAAAAGGGGCTGATAAAGTTAGAAATTAATAAATTTCAGGTAGAATGACCTTTTTTCGGAAGTTCTGACATTGAATATGTATTCAGGTAATAAATACATACTATTTTGGTTATAATTGTCTAAGACACACCCTGTCCAAGTAATTAACAGGTATAATTTTGTTATAAATCCCACGAAACAGACTTGTTATTAAGTAAAAAAATAATAAGAATAAACTTGATTTTTCTCAAAACAATTACAATATCAAGTCTTTATGTAATAAATGCAAAAATCATTCCTTACACGTGTCTACTCAACCAAAAACTAAATGTCAGTTCTGACCTTTTCAATGTTGCCAAATACCTATTTTAAAACTCTATTGAGAAAATAAAAGTATAACTTCCAAGGCAAGACCTGAGGGTTGAGGTTTGTAATAAAAGTATAACTTCCAAGGCAAGACCTGAGGGTTGAGGTTTGTTTACTTTTATGTACATACTATGTGACTATTCAGTGATCCAGATTAAAAATAATATAATATATGATAAACATTAACATATAATTAATATTGATATAAATACTCATTTACATATAAATAAATACATATATCTTACTTCCTAAATATCTACTGATACAAGTCTATTACAAATGATTATACATTTGTAATAAGTATATTAATTTAATATATACTATAGTTTTTAAGAGCCATTATAACACATTCCCAACAACTACAAAGATCACCCCTTACACAAACAGGTCATAGAGCATACCTTTATTAGCATTACACGTGTTGTTACAATTAAACAGGATGTAATAAACGACGTCGTCTTACAAAATTAGCATTTATTGTAGTTACATACAAGACTGAGCTCATACAAGATATTATAATGCTATTGATTTCGACCAGATGTAATTGATTCCTGATTAAGCTTTGCGCGTAATCTAGAAACATCTTACATCTTACATCTTACAGTGTAAGTAGACAAAGGTCCCGTGTCCAGCGCGTCCCAGTTGAGGAAAAACTGGGTTGTCCTCAACTGGGAGGCTGTTCGTAGGGTTGGACACTGCAAAATGAAAAAAAACCTCTTTGAGGCATTTAGCTTAAAAGCGATCGAAAACTAAAAAAAAACCGTTTATTTGGATACTGCCGAGACTCCCCTCGAGCGCCTTGCCCTGTAAACTACGGGACGTGACATTTCCCATACAGTTGAAAGCTCTCATCTCTTTGCTATTGGCCAATTTCACCAAACTTACAAGTAGGATTAAAATTAAGATGTTTATTTTAAATACTAAAATAGTTATTATAACTATATGTAAAACGCCCACTGTTATTAAAGACAATCTTAGTGGGGTCATTGCCCCAGTATTCCTTTTACCCTTAAAATGCTTCGGTTATGATAGCTAAAATATTTCATCACTGCAATTTAACTATATGCTATAGCCAAAAAATCAGGTATCTTTGCTAAATTTCTATAAACATGTTCTCTTAACAAACAGTGGTATTATTTACATACCGATTAGACAAATACAAATTAAATTACCTTTAAATATGATTTTACGTTTTTAATGTTTAATAAAGTTTATCTTGAACAAGAACCTGATTCTGAAATTTGCGTTTTTAAGTTTGCACTCCTAAATTATTATTATTCCATATTATCGGTAAGAAAATACAACTTTGCAGTAAGAAAAATGTAGATCGCGAATCAGCAAGAAATGTCGTATGTGTGTGCAATGGTCAACCTTCCCATGAGACGACGGTCGGATTGTAACTGAGCTGTAGTATCTTGTTGGTATCAAGAACTAAAACAAATCCATACTCGACTGAGAAAGAAAGGGTTATTGAGACTTAAAGGTTTTGTTATTTTGTCAAATGTAACAAATATAAGAAAGAGAATGTGAGAGGATTTTAAAAATTCAAATATAATAAGTTATACGGATTTTGGACTAAAGCGATTAAGTGATCCTAAACAAGATTCGTAGCTACGATCAGACGCCTCCTAAAACTCTAAATACTTTACAATTTGTAGTAACTATCGGCAACTTCTTAGTCTAAATTACTTTTTACAAGTTTCAAATCTCGTTACAAAATATTTTTCCCTAATCTGCAAACTCTACTTGAAGTTTATACGAACATAAATAAACGGTATCAGGAAACTGACACATACTTTCTCCATTTTAGCCCAATTTTAATGAATAAATTATTTTTTATTCACTAAATATATAATACAAAGCACGGTCGAATGTACAGAAACGCTTGTAAACACGTTGTTTACAAAAATATTCACCCAAATCCCTTGTTTGGAGGCACTACAGAATCCATTGCTATACACGTGGTTTTAAGAGGGGAAATGCCCCCTATTCCCCCCCAGGGTTGTTAAGGGGCAACATATTTGGAATTTCCTCTGTTGGTCAATGCTAACTTGATAAGTATACCAAGTTTGAACGAAATTGATCTGTAAATAAGAGATAAATAGTTATTTTTGTATTCCCCATAAGAATAACATTGGACAACGTACTGCGTTTACCGCAAAATGAAAATTTAAATTTTCTCCGCAACCAGCAATCGTAGAATAGCAATTCAAAATACCAAACTATTTAGTGTTTTGAGCTATTTTTAATGGTGAATAGTAATATTTTTTTATGTTTATGTTTTTTTATGAAAAATCCAAAATACTGAATTTTTGATGTTTTAAGTCCTGTAATTTCTGAACCCGTATTTTTATAGAAATGCGGGTGGTGTTATTTTGTTGGAAAACAAAAGCTCTACAAACGACTAAAGTTGAATTAAAATCGTTCGAGCAGTTTTTGAGAAATTTTGACTTTTTATGTTTTTTGGGGATAATTACCCTTAAAAATCAAAAATTAAAAAAAAGCCTGGAGATATCGTGGATTAGTAGATACATACCAAATTTCATCAAAATCGATCCACTGGTGTCGTCTCTAGCTCTGTACACATCAATACAGACAGACAGACACACAGACATCACGTAAAAATCACTTTTTTGGATTCAGGGAGCACCAAAACGAATATTTCCACTATCAAATCAAATTCGAAAATTTTGACGAAAACAATACTTTCTCCATATACTATGTATAAGGGGAGAAAGTAAAAGGTAAGCTTCAACATTATTTACAAAATAGTTGTAATAATGTAGAAACCTATTTATTTGTAAAAAAAATTGCACATTAAAATTGGACAATTTTCTAATGATGCAGATTTTCACTCCTATAACCTAGACATATAGACTGCTTAAGAATACAACAATATAAATACAGTAGGTGACAAAATAATTGATTGCATATTTCAACTAAGCTTTCTAGTGCTAATTAATTAATGATCCTGGCTAAAGAATCAGTCGGTCTTGGTCAGTAACAAGGCTACACAAGTCATCTACCCCATTATACACTCATCATTCATTCATATTCGCCTTAAAATACGCCCTAGTTTCGTCGGCATCTTCTATTGCATAGAAATTGCAAAAACAAAATTAAGAGTGTATTTTTTCAGAACATTTCTACAGACATTTTTAAAAAGACAGTGATCATCTATTAATTTATACTATTTGTTGGGAATTTTCCAAGTAGTCATGACTGTGGTATTTTAACTCATTAGTTTGTTATGTGTTCGTAACTGTTCTATTGTTTATGATTTGTTATCGTTATGTGTACTGAATTGTGCACACACATATCAATAAGCGTTTTGATTCCATAGCTTATAAATTATGGTTGTTCGAATGAATTTGTTATTATATATAAATTGTAAACAATATTATAGATTATTGTAGTAACATTCATAGCCCATGCATTCTTCTAATGTTATATGACGATAGAGATACTTGATTCTTGAAGAACCTCAGTGGGATATGTCTGTCTATAGGCAAATACGTTGTTTCAATAAACAGGTTTCATTTTAAAATAATACCCCCGTCGCGCGTCGTAGCAAACCTGCATACTCAGCGAATTTCCAATGTATACATAAATGTCTTAATACTAATAAAGCCATACAATAAGTTTCATCAATATACATTCATAAATAAGCGATTTATAACATTTTAATTATTCTCAATAAGAATAACATGGCGGCTGAGTACGCAGGTTTGCTGAAACAAGGAACACAAAAAAGGCAAATATTTGCAAATATCAATATAGGTAAAGCCACATACAAAGTTTTATTAGTTTGTATTATAAATTAAGGGAGATAACATTTTAGTTATTCTCCTTGAATAACATGAGGGCTGAGGACGCAGGTTTGCTGCTACGGGAACTATTGGCAAAACAATAGTTTTTTTGTGCAAATATCAATAGACCACAACGAGCAACGAACTAGAAAGAAGCAATATACCAGGTTTAGTCAGGATACTTTCATAAATAAGCGAGATATACAATCTTTCTTACTGTATTAGCGTACTGCTGCGGAACCTAGCTTGGAACATAAACAGAAGACAGATCTCATCCTGTGTTAGATTTTCATAGTCACCATATTTGTCATTGTTACTCTGTCCTGTTGATTCTTAAATTGTTTACAGTTCTGTTTTTCATATTTATTTTGACACTAATCCAAAATGTGTACATGTTATTTTGTCTTTTATTTATTAGTATTGTTACATGTTGCTGTATATTAGTCACAATTTATTGTTTTTGTTTCTTTTTTAGCCATCATACTTTGTATCTGTATGTAAAGTGGTGTTATTCCGTTGGAATGTAAATAAATGAATAAATAGCAAATATCCATAAGAATAACATTGGACAACGTACTGTGTTGTACTTTCAATATTTCTGTAACCAATTGACGTAGAGCAATTATCAAAACACAAAATTTTCTTAAAACTAAATTCAATGGTGAAAACTAAAATTTGATTTATTAAAATATTATAAGTAAAAAAACTTTTTTGCGGTACAAATCCCCTTTCCAAAAAAGAAAAAAACACTTCTTCGGATGAAGCGATCTGGCTGGTTTTTCGAACATAGACATAAATGTTGCTTTACATGTTGTACAAAATTTCATCAAAATCGGACCATTATCACTGAAGTTATCGCACCTACGGACATATATATATACATATATATATATATATATATACTTACAGATATATATATATATATATATAAAATTTTGAACGACCCCCCAAAACGTGTTCAGGGGGTCACGTTAGGAACTTCTATGGTGGTCCCGGGCTTAAGTTTCACCGTGCAGGTCATGCTAATAGTTCACTTTCCAAGGGAAACTCACTAATAATTCTAACATGGTCAATTGTCATTTGAATAGCATGGTAAAAATTAAATTGTAATCCAGCATATAAAGTAGCTTAATTAGAAGTGTAGAGCTGTAGGGACATGTACATATCTATTCACTTACTCTATTTAGTTTTAATTTAATTTTAATATCCTTTATCTTGAGTTGGTAAACAATTGAATATTAATTAGTTATTGATTACAGGTAAAACAGTGTTTAAATTGACTTTTCTTGAGTGCACGATTTAATGACAGAAGAACCAGTGTCATCAATACTTACAAGTACACAGTGCTTCTGGGTGTCAAAATAAAAAAATCCCATCGCAATACATATTCCACCGCGAGAAACAACTCTGGCAGCATTGGGAATATTTTTTTAATGGAGAAGAAAACTATATTTATTTATGTGAATAAGATTTAAGGTTGTGATTTTATTTCATAGCGGAACAGTCTTTTATCACAGTATATAAATTTAGAAGTAACTTGAGATTATGGATGATTGTTGATATACTTTATCTGAAATAAATTATTAAACGAGTTCGCACGCAGCACGCTGACGTGAGGGAAGTGAATTTTCACATAACAACTTTTAAAACTCAAAATCAGTGTAAAAACATACATTTGTCCAATTCTTATTGAAATCTGAAAACATTGATTTTTTGGCTGTTCTGATACTCCTGTTTTCATTTACTTGCAAAGCTGGGAATACAATTTTGCGCATTATAAGGTTAGGAGAAGGTCCAGACAGGCTTAAAAGTAGGCGTGAGGTTGCTGGGGATGATAAAAGTACTCTAACAAAAGAATAACAGGCTTTTCTAGTATAAAACCCCCTAAGACAACGTACTGTGTTTAGTCGATACACATTTTCTTTAATAACTCGGTAAATATTTATCCTAGGATGACGAGAGATTGCTTAAAACTTTTCCCTTTTTAATTCCCATCTTTTAACATGCATTGATTGTACATCTGGGGCCTTTCTGACCCTTTTTGGGTCCAAAAACTCGATATTTGAAAGATTAATCCCCCAAAAAAGGGTTTAGAGTTTTCCGATTGTTTTGCCCAACGAACTTGTCCAACTAATTACAGAAAGGAACGTCCCTACCAAATTTGAAGTAAATCGCACAAAAAATGCGACCGCTAGAGTACAAACACACACACACACACACACACACACACACACACACACACACACACACACACACACACACACACACACACACACACACACACATATATATATGTCTATATATATATGTAATTTTCAGTAAAAATATATATAAAATTTTGAACGAACCCCCAAAACGTGTTCAGGGGGTCACGTTAGGAACTTCTATGGTGGTGCCGGGCTTAAGTTGGAGTAGTAATGGCCACACGGCTAAATCAGTCTAGGCGTGATCTTGTTTAACATTGTTTTATTTGTTTAATATTTGTATATAATTATTAATAATATGTTTATTTAATAGCTGAAATATAACAAGATAATGTTTTGTTAAAGTGATCTGATGTCAGGGACCTTTAATTTTGGACTAATGGCCACCCACCCAGTATCTCATATATTTAATTAAAAGTTTGTATTTTACTTGGAAGTTGTGGTTTGTATAATTTATAAGTTGAATTTATGAACTTTGGCCTATGCCGAAATGAAGTGACTATTTAAATGTTCAATTAGATTAAGAGGGTTAATAATTTGTTTTCTGCGTTTGGAATTTCATTTGTGTATTTTATACAGAGGCATCTGATTTGAATTTATAAAGTCAGGACTTGTTTGCAAATCTATCTATTATCTATTGAAGTGAAAGATATTTACCTGATTAACTATGTGCATTAAAGGGTTAAATGTTATTACAAACTTTTGTGTCTATTCAATCAATTTCCTGGGTATCATCTCACTAAGCTAAGCGAGTTATTATTCAAAGATTAAGAGAGAAGTAGCTTAGTATATATTTTAAATTAAAAATACCAGAAACCTTTACAAGCTACATACAAATATAGAACTTTATTACACATTTCAACTACTGAGCCTTCTTCATTTAGATTTTATAGCAAAACAAAGCGGTAATGATTTCGCATTGCTGATGAGCCCCAATCAGGGCTGGGAGACCATCCCTAACCCGACTTTCTGGCGACGCGCCACACTTCCCTTGGCCCCACGCACCATCTTTGCTTATACATTTACTTTCTCCAAAACTCTATTGCGAAAGTATTTGTACTGTGAGACCTTCTCATAAATATTTTGTTAAATACGCTTGCTAATTTCCTACAATTATTGTTATCGCTACTAAAATACCTTTCCATCACATTTTGACGAAAGTAGCTATTTTAGACATCAGCTGTAAGTACCAGAAGTGATACTTTTCCACCCTAGTGCAGTAAAAGCAGCCGATGATTTTTGCCGCACTGTTAGTTATTCTGACACCAGTGCGCTAGTAAACGGCCTTGTCTACCAATAGCAGTGTTGCATTCGAAATCAGCTGTTCTAATTAATCCAATTATTAGATTAACGTAAACACAATGTACACATTAGTTATCATTATGTTGTGAGAAATATTACTCAGCAAACCTGATAAAAATTACTAAAAAGGATTATTAGTATTAATATTGCCATGATTTACAGTGTGATGAAAAGTATCGTTCATAACTCGTACCTAAAGTATTTTTCTCTAACTTTTGTTCGAATTTCCGTACTCCGCTTTCGCCTCGCACGGAAAACACCATCGCGTGCCGGAAAAGACCACTTTCGCCCCAGGACTACCTTAAAACTGGTTTATACCAGTTTTGAGTCTGACATTGGGTATAGCAAACGAAGTTGTCATTACATATGATAAGTCTTTTGACTGTTCATTATGGCAAACTTTCCTTTCACCTTTGATCCCTCCACTTGCAGCGGCTAGGGACAGAATCTCTAGGTTTGGTCCCCGACCTGCCAACCTGAGAATGGATGGTCCCTGGCTGTTGGACATGGATACCCTGTCAGTTTAGTTGACCACTTGGAGGGCAGAATGTGGGTCCCCTGTTTGAGAGCCTCATCCCAGCTGTCACAGGGGTACGGGAGTTGGGCCTCTGAAGGGTCGATTTGGCTGCCGTCCCTTCCCACTCTTTATTTTCCTTCTATATCCTATCCTTCCGGTAACCTACGCAATATTCCCACTTGAGGAAGATGTGCCTAGCAGCTATGCTGGGGTTTCCTAATCCGCATCAATGATGATGATGATGACGGGTATGTCGAGCGACGTTGGACCTCCAGCGGTATGCATTACCACATATGGTGCAGTAGTAGTAGTAGTAGTAGTAGTAGTAGTAGTAGTAGTAGTAGTAGTAGTAGTAGTAGTAGGTAGTAGTAGTAGTGGTAGTAGTGGTAGTAGTAGTAGTAGTAGTAGTAGTAGTAGGAGTAGTAGTAGTAGTAGTAGTAGTAGTAGTAGTAGTAGTAGTAGTAGTAGTAGTAGTAGCAGTGGGAGTAGTAGTAGTATTAGTAGTAGTGGTAGTAGTAGTAGTAGTAGTAGTACGACTAGTAGTTACAACAGTAGCGGCAATAATGGTATAAATTTAACTTTTTTATTTATATATTTCTAACATGAAAGAATTATTTATCACATTAAAGCCAGTAACCTTTCAGATTATTAATGAACATCAAAGCTAACAGAAGTTATGTGTCTCTTTCCAGGGCTCCAATGCGTCCGATACGGTAAAACATATTCGAGGAAAGACGCATTTGGCATGGCACATACGGTTCACTTGATGCTCCCTGGAGACTTGGCTCCTGGTGGCTTTTGGTATACCACTCAATGTTTCGTGGACTATTGAAAACTTACAGTGTGATTGAAACCACGGATCAAGTCATCTCTTTACAGGAATTCCTCAATATAGTGTAGGCGCAGGTTATCACACTAATGCGACGTATATTCGAACATGTAAATTCAATCAAGGTACAACTGTGGTTGGATTGCGAATTCGCGAACATACACGGCGAAACTTGAATGCGAAACTTCAAAACGAAAAGCATTGCCCTTTTCCAAACATCAGACATGGAGGAAATATGTCAAAAAATCCTCCAAAAGATAATGCTGGAAAAGGAGACGTGTGAAATGAAGAGGTTGGAGCTTTGTTAGTGTTTTAAATATGGAAGTAAGAGTGGATTCTTACAACCCTCTTCGAATGATTCGATAGTGCAGATATGATATACATGTGCGGGTTTCATCGTCACAACCAAAGAAGCGTGAGAAACGAGTGACACAATTAACCAATTAGAACACCCGCGTTGACAGAGAATCACAACAACCATTGGCGAGACAGTCGTGATAGGTCGGGGACGACTTCTTTCTGTGGGTCTACCTGCCTATGCGATTCAACACCAATGAGTCCTGAACAACACCAACATAGAGCGCCGTAACAGAGGGGTTTGGAGATAGACTTCGCTTGGTGAAGCACTGTCTAAAGTGTTCAAATAGCAGATCCGCACAGTTGGAGTTTATGTAAATATGTAAAGCGAGTCTTGAAGAAAGCAGAATATGTAAATACTATTGTAAATTTTGATAGTTTTCGTAGTCAATACTTATAGCCACATTCAGAACATAACCACTGTGTTAATCATTTCACTCAACCCCAACCTCCTTTAGTTGTATGTTTATGATTTAGGTTTACTAAACTAGTTTAGAATGTCAGTAATCATAGGAAAAAAATCCAGACTCTTATTAAACAGATTTGTTCGTCAAAGAGCTGCACAAAGTCCATCATCTTCATGTCGTAGTGAGTGCGATAGTATAGGTATACAAAACAGTATTGACCGCAGACCAGAGTGTTGTCACTTTGAAGGCAATGCTCGTTGTATAAGTACTGACAAGTGTAGCTTCTCAGGAATCGTCGGTAGAACTGTTGATAAGGATGTTGACAATAACTGACAAAGAATTAATTTTTTCCCCAGTGACGTGTAACACGTTTTCAAAATTGCGTTTGAACAAGGGTGAGGACGTAGCCAAACAATCTCCATTGGATAAAGGGAGGTCCGATCTGGACCTCCCTTTGAATTATCAATCTCATACAGTATACATAAATGAACCTGTTTTGGGTCACACAATATATCATATGGCATTCATTCTACCGCATCGATACCGATAGTGGCAAAAGTAGTACTACTAGTGGTAGTGGTCATTGACGCATCGAGTACTCTTCTTGATTCAGTCACAATGTGCATTATGCTGTGCGTAACAACTTTTACTGACAGCGATTGAAATAAACTGAACACATGTGTTGTGATACGTCTTGTCAAGCAGGTTAGATGTATAATTTTCTCATTCAACATCAATTACAATTTTATGCGTAATCTCATTTCGTCTATTATGATTTGAGTCCCCGTTAACTTGTATACATCCTTACATGGTTCGTTATTGTAATGAGTATTTAGATTTGCATTAAACCTAACGGACCTCTTTTCATGATGCTGACGGTTCATATGGAGCTCTTACTTTCTAGAACTAACTTGACTGCGAGTCATTTTCGTATGTTATTTCGTTAAAATGTAACTTGTTCAATGACGAATTGATCACTCTTCTTGTGTCATCTTTAATGTTCATTATTGTATCCATGATGAAGTAAAGTTCTACTAGCTCTTGAAGTAAACTGGGAACTCACAGTGTGCGTACGTTGTTTGGTTTTAAGATGTCTAACTTAACTTCTCATGTATTCAATAACCACATAGTCACTGTTCTGTTTGATAGCAGTAATAACCTATGGTTCAAAGTTTAAAGAGAATGCTAAAATCTTGGTTTATGTCAACACACAAAAATCAATCTGAGATCATTTTAGAGAAAAAAACGCAAAACAACGCGGGAAATAGGGTGAGCGAATCTCGCACCCCTTTGAATTTCCAATTCCAAGTAGATTACATCAGTAAACCAAGACTTGACCTTTGAGATGTTTTACATACCATTCGTAAGTATGTAAAGTACAGATTTACAAACGAGAACCAACAGCCATTGCAAACCCACACAGTCACTAACAAATACCAAAAGCTAGATAAAATTAACTCCAAGTTTAAAACTACAAATTATATATATATATAATTATAGCCTTTAACAATATATTGTCTATAGTCTAATCTATTGATCAATTCAACACTCACTCAAAATCTGACCTTCTGCTAACTAAAAAATGTTCAGAACTAAAAGAACAAAACACTACATTATTCATAACATCAAGAAAGTGGAAATCACACATGGAGAAGCAATTCTAGTATCACTGAGCGAAGGACCTTTCACTCCAGGAGATGAGCCGAAGTTTCAAGTATTTCTTCCAAAACGATTTGTTCAACTGATACAAAATGAAGACTTGCGAGATATTCAACCGGGGATGTTGTATTTGTTGTTTGTTTGTACACGGCGTAAGCGGCAACAACTCGACGGAACTCTGCACATCACGCATCTTTGTACATAATGTCTCTATTTGTATTTCTCTGTTTGTATTTCTAGTCATCAATGTTAGACCTAAGCTTATTGTGTTGTAAAATGTTTGTTTAGTAAAGAAAATAAATAAATAAAATAAAAAAAGAATAAAAAACAACACAGCAGTATATTATTTTATATACTGCTGTGTTGCTTTTTTAAAAATTCAAACGGATGACCTTGAACTTTCATTCAGGGTTAACTTATGAAGAGGTATAAAAGAGGGGGAGCACTGGAATTAGGCTCAGTCTTGTCTAACACACGCTGCAGCTAACATGTCGCTGCCACCGATGAACAATCTACGATTCGGTAACAATTTGAAAACTTATTGTTGCGAGTTAAAATTTTTTTAAATACCAGATGATCAAGTTGACGGGAAAGCTTGTCGTAAGTGCGAGTGTTTCAGCTATTGCATATGTAAGTGTAAAACATATAAAATGAACCGGCAAAATAAAATACAAGAATTACAACGACGAATTACATTACTTTGGCGGCGAATGGAGTAGCAACCATCTGCCCCGCGCCAGCTGCCATCTGCCCCGCACCAGCTGCTTTGTAACCACCTGTCCCGCGCCATCTGCCCCGCATCCTACACTTTTACCCCCACCATTTTGTTTGATACCAGAACGCTAGCTAGCGAATAGTCAGTTCACCTCCGAGATGTGGATGAATCCATCCGAGACGCTCTTCACAAAATAATAATATCATGTCACTCGAGATCTGATAGATGTTTCCACTTCATTGCCGTCAGGTAGTATTTCTACCTGACGGTAATGAAATGGAAACACCTATCAGAACAGATCGGTGTCGAAAAAACAACATGGACTCTGCGCAGGAATCAAAGTATCTACCGTCTTTCATCAGAAAGCGAAGTGATGGCCGCGACTCGTCCGGATCAACAACATCGATGACAACGAACAACGGGGAACTATTCTAAACATGAATTATTGTAAATAAAATAAAGTAATATTTGTAATAGTACTAACTCGCACTCGTATCATTCGATTGCTTCATTCGATTGTTTTCATTCGATATTTTATATCGATTAAACTATCGAATCACGATTCGAATTTTACGCGTTCGAGGTAGTACTTTTTAAAACATCCTCCTCGTGACCTTGACCTTTAAACTTTCCCTCATTACGTCACAAAACCGCCTACGTCACTGGCTGAGGCTCAGATGACGTATTTAATGACTCAGCGCGTCCGGTCACGTGACCGCATGACGTCACTTCCGGTCTAGCAGCCCCAAATGCACACTACTTTCCAGTCCATCGCTTTCATTCCTAGAACGTAATGCGATAGAATTTACATAATAAATAGTGCATTTGCATTAAAATTCAATCAGCTAGGACACATTTTATCGAGGATCCACATTTTTGCATCGCGAATTTGCATCGTTTATTATTCTATAAAAACTGCGTAGCTTCCCGCAAACTAAAATGTGTCTGTTCTGTTCAGTTTTCTTTGTTCTGGTATTAATTATGAATCCTTTGAAAATATTCACGAATTATTAATTTATAAGTTTACTTTTCTTTGTTCCGGTATTAATTTTATAAAGCCTTTGAAAAGATGCATTAATTATTAATATATAAACGAGTTGGCTTCAAAACACTAATATGCATTATTAATTAGAGCGTTTTAAAAATTTGTATTCCATTTATTAGTACTGTATAAAGAAACAAATTTGAAGACAAATTGTTCTAATTATAAAAAAACATGCGCCGCATATAACATAACGATTATAAAAAACTGTGTTACTATAAAAGAAATGAATGAACTTTATACAAAAACTTGTTTCAAGAATTGTCATAACAAGTTCAATTGAGCATGATCGTTTAGAATCGTTGTGGCAATAAAAATAGAGTGGTATATGAAACATTTTCGAATTTTTTGCAAGTGAAATACATTTTTGTATTATTAATAAAGTTTATTTATAACATATGGCCTTTTCCGTTAATAATATGCAATAAAATTTAATAAATAAAAAAAGTGTTTTAATGCAATCTAAAACGATTTGTTGACCAATTATAAAACAAACTAATCCTGATTACGCAATCATAATAACAAGAAAAAAATAAAAAATGTGTAAATTGGGAAACCTTTGATAAATAAATAAATAAATTTAAGACATTAAAACAACTGTAGACCTAATATAGGACCTGCATGGGCGGATATGTTTTGAGGACGATACCAATAACAGTGTTATCTCCCTGAGTTTGGGGTAAATTATATCCTATCAGAGGCCGTATTGGGGTAAATACTCCGTACACACTTTTGCTGTACTGTGGACCTTTATTGAGCGGACCAGAAGCGGTAAAGCCTAATAGTAGTTGTTAACATTTTCTTCACCACTATTATTCTTATTGTAAACCGGTTACAAACGTATGACCTACTTATATTGCAGTATTTACGAGCGCTCAAATCTATAACTTGAAGTATGTCTTTGATATATTGAGATTTCCTTTCTTCTGCTGCAAAATCAATGAACATGTTGCTGTGTATATTTAGTGGTCGGAGAAACTCCTAGTTGGTTAGAGGCGTTGTAATTACGTAATGTGTGATTCATCGGCTTATCCTACTTCGGACTTCCTAATGTGATACTTGAAGTAAATTTGTGCCTGAAGAACGTTATGACCTGTAAATATAAAACTAGTTCCTCTTAATATAACTCTATAAGTAATTTCACTATCTCTGACTCTATATCCATCCATAATTTGTTAGTTTGCGTTACTTATTTTAATTTAGGAAATTTGACATAATTGGGTTTATGGATTTCGTTTGTCTGACTTGGGCAAAAGCGAAATTGAAAGTGTTTATGAGTGATTAATCTAGTCTTCTAATTAATTTGTAGGTAACTAATTCCCTTGACAGGCTGGTTTACAGTGGGAAAAAACATGAAATACCGCCGAAAGGGCTGCGATTAAGTTATCATTAACATGATTTTCATAAAATTCACCATCTTAAATTGTGTTGACACATTTGATATCAGAATTAATTCTTTTATACTAGGCTTTCTGGAGTTGGACAAATTCAAGCTATAGGGATTCACCATTTAATTTCAATTTTAAACAACTGAGTCTTATTTTGTTATTTGTGAGTTGACCCGCAATTATAAGGCTAAAATCTTCATACACTAATGCGTGAATACAAATTTATTTTTTGACATGCTATAGTTTTTAAAATATTCTTTAAGAACACATACTTAACTTAAGAGGTCATAAGCAATTTGTTTGTGAGTCAGATTACGAAATATAAGTTCAACGAGTTTTATTTACTGAAATAACTAATTACCATAACGCTTTGATCACTGTTTATACAGATTATAATCAAATTATTCTAAAGAGTTAAGATTCTCTCTTCCTAAAAGCACTTTAACTTCACTGACATTTGCTTTCTGTAACTTAGTTTTAAAATGGCTTTGAGAAGTAAGCGACCTTAATAAAACAGTAACTATAACAACAGAAGTAAGATTTTAATTTACAACTCGACGAAGATGTAAAGTTGGTCACTAGTTGGTGCGCTTTTGTCATAAATTAAACGTTATTGCAAGTAAAAGTTTGGACTTTCTTATATTAGGGGGCCTACAAGGTGTAATTAAATAAGTCTTAGAACACTTCTAAACACATTAATACTTACTTGCATACAATACGCCAACTATAGATAAAAGATGGTGCAAGGCATTCGCTTTCGGTCAGGTAAGATAAATTAGCAAGTTAAAATACATTTATTCGTTTTGAGGCTTAGTTATAACAGAATTAGTTATTCCTAAACTAAAATTCAATGGTAATTGCAAGTCGGTTTTTACAGTATGAAAAAATAAAAAGTACTGAAATGTAAAATGTTATTTGACATAGCTTTACCAACATGTTTTCGTAGCTTTACCAATATATACAAGTAAAAGGAAGCAAAATCGGTTAAACTCGGTAAATAACATGATCAATATGACCTCCGTTCAGTTTGAGGCAACACTTGTACCGTTGTTGAAGGTTTTGTATCATTTTGGTGAAGAGGGGTTGTTCCAAGCTGCTTATACATGTTTATTTTTTCCTGGAGTTGTACGATGGTGGCTGGAGGGTCCTCACGGAAAATCTTCTCCTTCATCATTCCCCAGACGTAGCCGTCAGTTGGTGTAAGATCGGGGGAGTGGGGTGGGTAAGGAAAAATTGTTCTGAGGGAGATGAGACGGTTGTCCGATTCCGTATGAGCGAAAACAATGCTCTACGATAATATTTCTCTGCAGTAGTTAGCACCATGTCAGAAAAAGCTAACCTCAAATAAGAAAGAAATAACTACCACGAAGACTTGGCA
Source organism: Allygus modestus (assembly GCA_963675035.1). Classification (NCBI taxonomy): domain Eukaryota; kingdom Metazoa; phylum Arthropoda; class Insecta; order Hemiptera; family Cicadellidae; genus Allygus; species Allygus modestus. The sequence continues at coordinate 34,444,982 of OY776113.1, read as the reverse complement.
ACAGTGAAAAGTTGACCCAGCCGATTGAGAATGCAACTACAGCAGATTCAGTTTCAGTACTGTTTATTTTGGCGAATACTGTGTATTAGCGGGACAATATTTTGGTGTTTTTTAAATAATGTTTTATTTTTCACATTTAATTGGCAAATGAACAACGTTTAATTTTTTACTGAAAGTTGGTATACATTCCCAACTTTTTATTGTAATTTTGGTAATTTATGTTACCTTGGTGAAAAATACATATAATATTTTCTAAACGACCAGAAATTGCTAGAGGGATGCTTTAAGGATGTAAAAATGTTACTTCGATTAAAGATATATTTGATTTTATTGAAATATGGCTAAGAAAGACAACGTTAGTCACAAATAATGTTGGTTGTAGATGCTCCTCGAAATCATCAACACGAGAACTAATGCTAATTGAGCTTAACAACTTTGTTTATCACAATTTTATAATTAACACGAGGACTAACTGTAAAAACACCTTAGCAACTTCGTTTTCCACGAAATGTGGTGGTTTAGATTCTCCTGGAATTCATCAACACAACGACACACTCTAAGACCTTAGCAACTTTTGTTATCACGAGCTATGGCGGTGTAGATGTTCCTCAAATCCATCAACACCAGGACTAACGCTAAAAGAGCAACTTTACAAAGGCGAACTTTATTTTATTAGGCGATATTAAATCGTACAGGTACTTAATGTTTTCTTAACGTTGATGTTTGAAGAGTTAATTTTAGACTTACTATTAAACCAATGTACAAATTCACACGAGGAAATATTAGTTTTTAGTTTTAACACTGATGTACGGAAGCCTGAGAGGTTACATAGCTGTCTACATAGCCTCTGGAGGACTATCCGAGTTATGGAGTATTCCACAAATTCAGCAGTTCTTATTAAATATCCACGTGACTACCGTCTCACGGAAAGCAAAGTGTCCCTCGAGGGCGGCGGCGGCCGTCCACTGTGTAACCCGAACATTTTCTAACTGGGAAATTACGTCCACACAAATCAAGAGTTACACTCCCATGTAGCTGCTACGAAGTCTGGTATATGACCTTGTGAATCGTGTTTATTCCGATGAGCCGTGTTCAAAAAATAATTTTTGCTGACAGCGATAGATCCAAGGCTATTAAAAGCAATCAAAACTGATTAAAATTCAAATTCAAATACTTTTATTTTCAAAATACTTCCGACAAAGCAAACCTACTTACTTAGCGAATTTCCAGTGCAAATATATGTATCACTAGCCATAGAAGGCAATTACCAAGACCAGGAACAAAATTTGAAAATTAATTGTAATTTTAAGCTGAATAGGATGGGTATGATAGTGGTGGCTAGAGCGCCCACCTGGTTTTCTGAAGTTCGCCAGATCGATCCTGGGTCAAATCATGAAAATATTTTGAAGGTTCGAAATTGGACCTAGCTGTTATTTGCTACTGGGCTATTGATTAATGGTCCTTTCTAACAGATGGTCGACGTTAGATAGCAACAAGACCAGGTTTCTGACAGTTCTCTATGAAAACGTAAAAAATTCCACTAGCGTATTGACACACAAAAACAATATTATAACTAAATAACAGAAGCTAAAAACTTCTTCCCATAAAATTAACCTGAGGCGTTATTTCAACACGCGTTTTTCACTGTCTGCGCAACCGCTTTGCTCAAGTTTAAAAATAAATTGTTTGTATTTGAACTCTATCAAATGTTAAAAATTAAAATTTTGTTTTGTAGTGTCATCTGGAAATAAAAAGAGCTTGCCTTTTAATGCTAGTTTAAACATTTTAATAATGCAAAAAATTAATGATACGGAGCCAAGATTTCTTCCCTAAATTACGCCTTAACTTACAGATGATTCCATTAACTGTTACATTTTGTGATACTTTGGGTATAGCTTTGGAGCCACACGCGGACAATCCCACGAGTACCGTCGCCGCGATGTTGTCAAGTTTGTCTAATAATTTTAATCCGTCAACAGAGTCGAAAGCATCCTTGAGGTCCAAGTAAAAGTAGCGTAAGTTTGTCATTTCAAAGCGTGAAGGGTACTAAAGTGTGTGACCTTAAAGTCATGGGTGGGTACGTAAAAGTATTTTAACAAGGGCAAAGTGTTCGAAAGATGAAAGGGAGGTGTGCTACAAACCTGGATTTATCTTAACTAACTGACGCACCCTTACAATTAATTTATTTTCAATAAGATATACTGTACTATATTATTTGTTATGTCGCAGTCATCAATCTAATATATTAGTGATAATTGCATTAGTACTAGACCATCATCGGTAGAGTCAGTACTAGTATGTAAGTTGATAGACGTACTGATGTGTGGTGCTGTTTAGGCGAAGTAGCACAACGCGTACATCACTGGACAATTGAACTAACGACGCGACGTAAGTACAAATAAATATGTGGCAAACCTGACAAACTCAATCCGTAGCTACTACATCTCACTATAAATATGGCATATAACAATACGGGGATAAACTTACTTTTTTGTCACTGCCAAACTGTAGCATATACTTTAATTTCCCAAAATACGTTACAATCTTTCACAATATTTCCAATGCTTATTGGGTTAAAAAAGGTTTAAGTAATTTTAGAGGTGAAACAGGTAAACAAATTTGACATCTTATTACGGAGTGTGAATCTGAGAGGAAATACACATATAAATACACACATAAGTTCACTGAAACTGGCTGTTTGTCGCTATTTGCAAACAAATGAACATCGATAACAATAGGAACCGTGTAGGCATGGGGATGTGGAAACGGAAGCTGTACAAACGTTAGCCCACAAATATATAAGTAACCAACGGCGTATAGGATGCAGAACTCGGGGTAGAAGTCTTTGGACAATGGGGGTGAACAATAGCGGTCGGACAATGGGATCGCTACACGCTTCTCTCAGATTCCTGCAATATCCTGAACTGTGGAGCCCTATAATGTGGTCATAAGCGAGATTTGAGCATTTCGGGGGGGGGAGGGAATGATCGTAATTGATTATCGTGACTTTTCAAATATTTCGTACACGCACTTCAAATTATTAAGGGCCAACTGCTCCTCCCCCTTGCACTCCTCAAAATACGCCTGAGTGTAGTTGTAGTTGTGTTGAAATCAACTACCATATATCTTGAAGTATCGTATTACTTTCATTGGGTTTTTATTTGGCAATCGCTCTTGCGAGTGATAACTGAAACATCTTTTTCAATTGTTAAGTTATATTTTCGAGTTTTTGATTCATAGTTCGATAATACAGCACTAATTCTTAACCTTCTTAACTCGTATGCACGTTTAGCTAACTTTATTCTATTTCAGAAGTTAAACACGTTTTTAATAACTCTTATCACTCTTAATTATTATGATGGGAAAGCTGAATAAGTGTGTCGTTTTAGAAAATACCTAAGGAGACATATGTTTGGACTATAAAAACATGACTTAGTGATGTTATAGTAAACATAACTATAAAATCAACTAAACTATTTTAGGCTGGGACTTTTCTCCTATCCCAGCCTTTTACAAATTATTTTTACTTATTTTCGTCTATACCCTCGCAACTTTGGATGCGATTAGGTGAACATATAATGCAAAAATCTAAAATTAACGCGATTTATTGAAAAAGGGAAAAGCAAGACGTTATTTTTCACTCAATCCCGTAAACGCAAATATTTAGGACTCGTCATGCGTTTTATCGTTACCCGGTAGTGTTTGTGACTTCTGTGTAACATTATACCATGACTAGAGCACACTTAAAAATAAGGTAAGTGTACCTAAATAAAGAAGAAAACAAAATAATCTTACGTGTTTTCTGTAGTATTTAGACAAATCTAGATAATTAAATCTTTTCATCCTTCAGGTATCATGTGTATTTTATGCAAATCTCGTATCAAAATTAAATGCTAATTTCTCTCCTTCGCATTCGGAAATTTCAATCTCATTTGATTACTCAGTTATTTAACCAAACCGTTAGGAGCATATCTTAAAAACACGCATTAAAATGTTTAATTTTGCGCGTGGTATAAAACAAAACCGTTCAAGGTGACGGGGGATTGAAAATATGCGCGGTAAAAATGTTCCATTAAATCGAGTTGGAATCAAGTTGGAAAACGAGTTGGTTGGTTGGTTGCACGGATGGCTCCAAAGCGGATTTTGGAGGTGGCTCTTGACTACCGAAAGGCCTCCTTCCAATGCAAACTAGGGTTATGAACTGCCTGAAAATATATTATTCGAAGTTCGTTTTATTAAAAGTGTTTCAAGTCTACTAATCGAGGTGAAACAATAAGCATAGTTGCAATCTCTCCTTGAGTTGACAGAGGGGCAAACGGTCGTTGAGTGTAAACAAGGTTACACTTTGTTTACACAAGTCGATACCTCTAGATACATTAACCTCTTTGCGTATACCAGACAGACCTCCTAGTTTTCTTAATCTTCTTTCTCTGTTGTCATAAATGTCCGCTATTACTGGATTCTCTCTGTGGGTGTGAGTATGCGCGCTGACTGGCCAAGTGTGGCGTAGGGAGACATCAAAAGCCATTGCAAATTTGAAAAATACTTTGGGAACAAACTTCCAAAGTGATCTCGGGGCCAAGAACGATTTTACAGTTAAGAGGCATATCAGAGGAGTTTCAAGTTTCAAACCCTGCAAAAGGGTAATGAAATTTTCACCATTTGTATCAGCAATCAAAAATCCGGTTTATTAAAAATGTAAATAATATTACGGGCTTGCAAGAAGACAATTTTAAGAGGGGGCTCCAGTCCCGTAAAATTTTGTGTTTCTACCTGCTTCTCCCATAAAGTCAAAGTTAACATTTAAATCCCGTCCCTCCTCAACAAACTGTTCGAAATCATTTTAAAGAAAAATATATACGTATTTAGCGATTTCATTGAGCAGAACTTTGATACAACAAATAGTTCACGCATAAACATTTGGTAAGTATTTAAATGTTATGGAATTTTTAATCGATATTGAAATTTTACTCACTGATATAGCTGGGTATAGTTTTTCTATTTACAATTAGCCATAAATCAACGATATCGAATAATCCGCTGAGGAGATGCGGGTGAACATCGCTAAGTGACATCGGTCGAATGGGAGAAGCAGGTGACTGGTGACTGGCCTCTTAATGTTTATTGTATTATATAGAACAATAATGAATCCTAGAAGTAAATATAATGTGGGTCAGTAGTTAATTTTTGGTTTAAGACTCTATGAGGTTAATTCCTAGCAGTGCAACAAACAGCAAGTCTTTTGTTTGACATAATTTTCTTTAAATTTATAAATATAACGATTGCATTGTAATATATTAATCCGCGGGTTACCTAAAAATATTGCGTGGGTAGAACATTTTGACGTTACTTTTTAAATTTACTTGAAACAAATGCGTGACATTAACACGACGCGTTTAACATTCAAAACGGTAAAACGCCGGTGACAATATGTCAGATATGTCCCTATCTGTCCTTTGCACACGGCAGTCCACTCTGTGTATTTGGTTTATTTTATTTATATATATAAAACTAATTTATAACGAAAAAATAATAATTATTATACCTGTGGATGATGTTTAATGTTGTAGAAGCTATAACGAAATGCTAGAAAACAATTTAGCTTGTTATTTATTAGTTTATGAAATATTTATTCTAACTCGCTTACAAAAAAAGGTAAAGAAAAAATCTTGTTCTGTATTCTATATTGTTCTTCTATAAATATATAGTTCTGTAACTACTTGTCTCGATATGCGATGAACTGAAGGTCCAATTATTATTATAAGTTTATTTAACTCTTAATAAATTTTGCGCCATTACACTACTGTTCTCCTATTGTAAGTAGTGATGTGGCCCGGGTAAATACCCAGCGGGTAGATAAATAAAAATGGGTATTTACCCGGGTACTTATCCCAAGCCCCGGGTAAATACCCAAAACGTGGGTATTTATGATTTCTATAACATTTAAGGGATTTTTACTAGGTTCATTGAAATTATTATGCTGTAAAGATTATAAAATGATCATAAAAACTGTTTTGAAGAGTATAACATGGTTACCACAAGATGGTTTAACTTATGAACAAGATCGAGATAAATACCCAGGACTGGGTATTTACTAGCTTTTCAATTGAAAACCCCAGGAAAACCCCCAGTATAATTTTTAATCAGAACCACATAAAAAAAACAAAAATGGAGGAAATTTTGAATAGCCTGTGTCCAAAATTTTCTTTTTTTTAGCTCTAGCGGACGAACGGATGGTCCTATCGATAAACGGAATACCTCCACTTGCCAAGGATTTTAGACGATCTAAAACTTTGACCCTATGACTTTTGTCGTATCTCATATCCTTCACCCTTATATAGCGCTAGCTTCTTCAAATTTCAAAATTTTTTCGAATTTTTTTGGTGGTTTTGTATTTTTTTAACACGTGAACAGATTTGATGATTTAAACCCATCGATCTAGGGACGAAGCCTCCCACAGGGGTCTAGGGATCTAGAGGTTGGGGAAGTGGGGCGGTAGGGGAGGTCTAGGAGGGGAGATCGGTCAATGCTCGCTTAGAATTCCAGGTTACTATCAGAGCGACCCATGGTCCTGTTCTTGGCGATAGGCAAACAGGCATCGAGGTACATGCTGTTCTTAGTATTGACGAGCCCTTCAAATATCCTTTGCTCTATCCGCAAGGCAATTTGGGTTGGCTTATTGGCCGTCTTGATAATCGAGGCAACAAACTAATGCAGTATAATTATTCGCGATGTCTATTACTTTCTAATCCTCGCTTCTCTCATATCGGCCGTCTTTCTAAAGCCTGGCAGGTTGAGATGTTTGCTAGGTATGAGGAAGAGAAACTGCGAAACATCAGATTTCCTAAAACAAAGCCAACTGAGAATACCATGTGGGTAGGGCCACTGGACGAACTCCTGGAGGTACAACAGGGAAGGCAGGTCCGGGTCGACATCAATAACGATGAGACCGTCCAATGCGAGGGTGGGGCGCAACCCGGTAAAGTTTACCTCCCAAGTTCGTTTACGGGGGGACCCAGGTACATGAAAGTACATTATGAAAACGCAATGGCACTTGTGTCTCGTCTGGGATCCCCCACGTTCTTTCTTACGTTCACGTATAGCGCTACTTGGCAGGAAAACAAGAAGGCTTGCCCCCGCGGAGGCTGGCGTAGTGACCCTAGTACAGCCTGCAGAATATTCCAGATAAAACTCCTGGAACTTCTCCGAGATCTGCGCAGTGGAGCAATGTTCGGTCGTTCGGTCTTCATAGTGTACGTCATCGAGATGCAAATGAGGGGCCTTCCTCATGCCCATATTGTATTCAAGATTGACGGTGGCAGTACTGTCCAGGCGTCCGACATTGACTCTATTATCCGCGCGGATATTCCCTCGGAAGAAGAAGCCGGAGGGAGGTCGAATTAAGAAGTTGGGTCTGAAACATATGATCCATGACCCTCGTGGTACAAGTCACAGAACCTACTTTATTTGCTGGGACTCTGCTAAGGGTTACTGTACCACGTTTTTTCCTAAGCCTTCCTGCGAAACTCCTACGTGTTTGAGAGGGGTTCGTCCAGTATAGGCGTGATTACAGTATGTATTATGTTCACGATGGATGGGTCGTGCCGTATAACACCGCATTGCCGTTGAAATATGAAGCACATATAAAGTTGGAGCTTTCTTCTACTCACAAAGTAATTAAATAACTCTTCAAATATCTTATGAAAGGAGGTTCTCTTCAGAACCTCTAATATTCGCTAAAAGTTTGCGTACGAAGGCACCCTCTTGAAGTATTGCGAACAGCGTTTCCGAGAGGGCTTCCATTGCCTGGACCGATAGGTTTTTAGTGGGTGAGAGTCCTACACACCGGGGTACACACCAGACCCTGACGGTGCATAATGCATTTTCCTATCGTAAAAAAAATATTCGCTTCAGTAAGCAAGATGATGAGGTGGATCATTACGTGACGAAGAGGATGGTGGGTGCCAGCGACGCTTGCTGGAGGCTCTTGGATTTTCCTATTTCTAAATCAGAGCCCACCGTTGAGTGTCTTCCCGTCCATCTCGAGGGAAAACAATCTGTCTGTTTTCGCCCCAACGACCTGGCGAACGCAACCACCAGAGCAAGCTCCAAGCTCATAGTTAACTTTGATCGGCCTCACAAATTCCATATTTGACACCTTGACGTACCAATCGTTTTATGAAAAATTCATGGTACATACAAAACGTCCTAGTAATGCAGAGGTGTACGACCATCCGGATGGTCAACATTTTATCACATTAGTGATTTTAGACGAACTACGACTTTGGTCCAAAGACTTCTTGTCGTATCTCGTCTCCTTCACCCTTAGGTAGCGATAGATTGTTCAAATTTAAGCATATTTTCAAGATTTTGTGGCGGTTTTTAATTTTTTATCACGTTAATATACTTGATGGAGGCCTATTATTGGGCACGCAGTATGTCTACATCACACTTGGTAAATAGCAGCAGTCATATGACTAGCTGTTATTACTTAAACCTGTCGGAAAATATAAAACACTAAATATCTTTAGATATGACCATTTTCTTAGTATAAGCACTAATAAAATGAGGGTTCTGTGCCAATTGATATTATTGGACATGCACGTGGCACCATTTATACTTGAGCTAGGAACGTGAGATTTGACATGCATGTGCTTTGCACCTTTTAATCCCTTGCGAAATTCCAAAATCGTACTATTTTTAGGTTTAACTATCTCAAAAAACAAATATTTGTGAATAAAAAAATAAAAATGTAGTGTTTTTATTTGAGTTCTAGCGGCCGAACAGTTGGTCCTATCAAAAAACGGAGACCACCATGTGCCACAGATTTAAAAGAACTACAACTTTGGTCCTATGACCTTTTGCCGTCTTTCGACCCCTTCACACTTACATAACGCTAGATTTTTCAAATTTCAGCTAATTTACAAGATTTATGTTTTTGTAGAGATTATGTAGGTTTTAAAGGGTTTTCGCTCTAATATAGATATTAGAGGCCTAATATTTGGCACACAATATTTATGCATTACAATTAGTATTCAGAAGCAGTCATATGCCCAGATTATATCACTTAAACACCCATAAAAATCAAAGACTTTGAACTTTTGTACATTTATCTGTGTTTTTTGGGTACATTTTTTTATGTAGCGCTTCGCCAAGCGTATAAGCACTTAAACATCATGCTATATTTGTTGCAGAAGGCTTGTAGTTACCTAAATACATAGCAATTTAGAGTTTTAACTTTGGTTTTTTCCCCTTATAAGGTGTAAAAGACGTCCTATGAAGGCTACATTACAAAATCGAGGGTAGGATTTTATTTTATTTTTCAAGCACTTAGGTAATAAATGGAGGCTACAAATTTAACATAAAATACATGTCAATGTCAATTAGTATTCAGCAACAGGTATGTGACCAGTTTATATGATTTAAACCCCTCTACAAAAATAAAGCCTTTGATTCTTTGTTGAAATTAGGTCTGTGACAGCATTTGGCCTAAGATAAATCCTTGAGAGACTCCATATTTATCTTGTTGAAGTCTAAATTTCATTTATATACCGGTTTTAGGTTTTTTTCCACGTATTCATAGTAGGCTATGAATAGTAATGATATTTTAATGACCGTGTAACCTCCTAAAAAATTATAACAAAAATATTTAAAAGCTATATTCAAAAATCTGTCAAATAATTTCATTATTTTAATAATTCAAATTAGACCCGGAACCTTTTTATTCAGCAAAAATTTCCCTCTTACCACTCCATACGTACAACAAGAGTCATTACATCATTTTAAATTATTTCAACCCTTAAAAAAATCCTTATTTTGATTAAATTTATGAATTTTGATGTTTTTTATTCTAGGACCACTTAGGGGGTAAACCGCATTACAAATTAGGATAAACCAGCTATAGATAGCTTGTAGGCAACGCTGCCATAGGTACTACCCACCCGACAGCGACCTGGGGGCAAAACCCCCCACAGGGGTCTGGGGGCGGAGCCCCCAGCGAGCGAAGCGAGTTTGTCCAATTATACAATTGCATATTTTTAAATTTGTATTGAATGTCTTGTATTTAACCATGTTCATAGTTTGGCAGTGGTGTGGTATGTAAGCTTGACAGGTCTTTTTACACAAATTTGCATGTTATTATTTAATTAAATCAATAAAATATCTTCAACTGTTATACATTGATAATAACAAGGGTAGTAAGAGTATATATAAATTTCATTGGCGTTTTACGTAAAATATTATACATACCCAAAATACCCGGGTATTTATGAATTTTGGGTATTTACCCCAAGTTTTAAACACCCGGGTATTTTACATCACTAATTGTATGTAATTGTATAAGTCTGTTATAGGCCACATATGCTTGTGTTATTTATTTAAATTGTAATTCACTCTTTTTTACTCAGATATTTAGTTAAAGATGTTGGACTTCAGAATTATAGTAACAATCCTCATGTATATTCTTTAATGTATAACGTATCGTAATGTATCAAATTTATTGTACTGCTATAATGTAATTGGGTATATTCCTTTTTTATAGCATGTAAATAAATACAAACAAAATAAAGTTAGGTCAAGAAACTTGTAGTAATAATTTTTCATCGTTAGAAGTTGTGTATACATTATTGCAGCAAAATCAACCCGTATTTATACAAATTTTCACAAACAGCTACTTTTAGACCTCTAGATTAAGTATTATAAATAAAAGTAGTGTTTTGTCATATGATGCGTATTATTACATTAGAGAACACAGTTCAAATACATAGAAACTAATTACAAATTAGTTTTCAATCTCGTAATAAATAAAGTTCAGATATAGTTTTTTTGTTTACATAATACTATCGTATCGTCTATTATTATCGTTTAATTTTGCTTCATAAATAAAAATGTATTGATAATTTTCAATAGGTAAAATGAATTTAATAAAACCAAACCCTCATTGAATATATTGCAAATGCTTAAAGGAGATGAGGTGGTAAGGTGGAGCAGAGTCCGGGACCCGAAGCTGTAAATTGTTTCAAGACAGCTGAAACAACAGTCACAGCTCCCTGAGATTAACTGGCGACTACCCGTTCCAGTAGTCGCCGGGCGGACATTAAATGCCTGCGCCTTTCTCCGCCCGCGATAAGCTATAAAGGCATCCCCGCCATGCCCTCTACATGTTATAGGCTTCAAATCTTTCACAGGTGTTACGGGGTCGTTGTCTGCCCTCAGTGGTCCTTGGAGTATCGTAAATTATACTTACTAAAGTAACATCAATACAGAGATTGTGGATAAAAAAACAAATTCTCATAGACGTTCAATCATAATTTAGTTTTATGATGATCAATTTTTAATCGTCATTTTTAATCACAAGCAAAATAAAAATCTTTATTTCATGAACGTACAGCAAACCAGCAAACATGCATGTTCACATAACAATATCCGGTACCAATAAATACGAATAAATGAGTATTACATAATTTAAAATACATATCACAATAACATTTGAAAACAAAGAAATTAATAAATGGTTTACAAAACATGATTGTTTGTGTACCTAATTAACCTTATAAAATGTTGCGGTGAGGTTTGTTGAGGTAGCATAGACGGTTTTGTCGAGACAAGCACTTATTTGTTCTGATTACTTTTCTATAAAAATAATTAAACATTTTCAAAGATCGCAAATGTAAAAATAAATATCTAACGTTTATAACCCTATAAATACCTTTGCAGAAACAAACTCAAAACACCGTAACGAATAATAATTATAATAATAACAGCAACAAAAATAGTATATTTTACACTAAATTCCTGAAATCCTCTGATAAAATAATCACATGTATAATGAAAGGGAGAACGTTTATACCTAAAGACTAAAATGACACAAGAAAACTAAATGCATGCCAATGACTCGTCTTTATAACATGTACAAAACATCACCAAATTGTTAACAACAGAAGACATTTACGAACATGTTGAATTGCACTACATATTATTCTATGAACAGGAAGACTGTGTAAGAAAATTCCATGGTTGTAAAGAACAAATTAATGTCAATAGCGTTATAATGGAGCAAGCATACCTTAATTCAAGAAGCAAACATCCAGATTACAATGACTATCAAAAGGCTTATGATAATGTCCCTCAATAGTTAAGAGTACTTAGTTTATAAAATAAATCCAGTTATGGTGAGATTATTAGAATTAATAATAAGGAGTCGAGAGACAAGTGTTATACTAGCTGGAAATAGGCTCTCGTTGGCATAGTATCCAATGTTACGGGTGTTCTTAATTTTTCCCTTCACCAACATTTTTATTTTGTCTTCTCGCCGCACTAAATTAAATATAAACCCTCCTGGTTTCTCCTACCCCAGCCTTGTCCTCAGGCAGTTGTTTATCGAATTCCTTGGATCTTCAAGCTAAGGGAGGCTCCAACGTTTTTCCCTCATAGACTATAGACATCTTCATTTTCATCCTCAGGGACACCCTGGATCTCCAATAGTTATTTCTCAGTTGTTGCTCGTTTTCATACAATCTGGTTTCCATCTTAGTTAGCATTTTATTAAACCTTATATTTTCGTTTCTGATAACATCTATAATATTAACTCATTGAGCTAATGCCTCACTCTGCTTTGTTATAACAACCTTTTGCTTCTCAATATGTTGATGGATTATGAAACTCAAAAGATCTTATAATTTCTCCTTCAACGCGCATTCTTTCATGAACAGCTTCATCCAACATGTCTCCAGGATATGAGTCAGAGCATTGCCAGTCACTGGCTCGGTGTTCACGCCTGAAAGGATACCTCTCGTCTCGTCACCTCTCCGAACACAAGGAGCCAGGCCTACTTTTCTGAACGGTCAAATATATATCCAACTGACAGAGGAAACAGCGTATTTTTTACATTCTGAACAACTGATCTTGTGACGATCTTGGCCAGGTAAGACATTTTATAGGTTTGTGAAACTTATAAATACGTAAATGAAGCTTAAATACTGAGTAGTATATGTTAATGTTCAGATAGGGCAGTGTAACGTAAAAACTGAAGTTACGCAAGTGATGACTCACCACACTCACGGAGCATCCATCACACACGTATGAACTGATCGACGTCTAACTAAAATAATGCATAAATCATTTCTAAAAATTAAGCGTAAATTATAGATGTTATATGACCATTTGTTCAAAAAAACACATAGTGGCAGTTAATCAATCGTCCGTCACAGCACCCAGCACCGGTACATTGGTAGGTAGTATACTAGGGTTTTATCGAGGTAAAACAATCATAAACTTAAAAAGTATCTACTTAATAAAGCCACATTTCATGTTTTACTAATCAAATTGAATAATATTATATAAATTTGTATTACGTGTGTAAGTGTCATCATTTTTATAGAAGTATAAACTTAAATCTTGTTAAGATTTTCCATAACAATGAGTGACTTTAATGAGATTTTTAAACTGGACTTCATAAAATTAGGTTTTAATGATGAAATTCATGTTTTTAATGACTATGACGTAAGATTTATTCCCACCACGATTACTTCTTTTTTATATTAACGCCAGAGGTTTTTTTACGGAGATTACTAAACAGTTTTAGTGAAAGCCGCCAAACCCATAACCTCTTCAAGTACCATTCATTTTGGTATATATAGTATTACCAAATTGGTAATACTCCTAAACTGGATTCCTTTTTACTGTAATTTCATAGCTCCAAATGTTGTTATTTATAGCTTTAGCAAACCCCTAAGCAGTACATCACCTATCTTATTTAAAGTACAACAGTTACTTGCTTAATTGCGAACTGGATGGGTCTGTGAGAGAATGGGCGTTAAATAAAACCTTAGTATCTTAGTGCCTATCTTAGTTGTATTTGGAAAACCCCCGTATTATATAGTAAAACTTATAATCTCTTGTAATCTTATAATCTCTCTTATAATCTCTCTTATAAGTTATAGTATAACTTATAGTAAACTTATAGTAACTTGTAATTTATGTTTTTTGAAAGATAAAACCTGTTTATAGTGGCAGTATGAATATATATTTTAAATACCCCCGTCGCAGCAAACCTGCGTACTCAGCGAATTTCCGATGCACATTTTTGTCTTAATAAAGCTGCTTACCAAGTTTCATAAAAATATATTAACAAATAAGCAATATTTTAATTATTCTACATAAGAATAACATTGGGGATGAGTATGTAGGTTTTCTGACACAATTTTAATGCAAATATCAATACAATTCAACTAGGTGAAGCCACATACCAAGTTTATTAATGTTCATTCATGAACAAGTGATATATAACATTTGAATCATTCTCCATAAGAATAACATCGGGGCTGGGTAAGCAGGTTTGCTGCAAAAGGAACGCAAAATATGGGGTTTCATTCAAATATCAATATAACTCAACTAGGTGAAACCACATACCAAGTTTCATTAATCTACATTCATAAATAAGCGATGTATACCATATTTAATTATTCTCCATAAGAATAACATGCGGGATGAGTACGCTTTTGCTGTAACAAGGAGCACAACAAATGGGTTTTTATGCAAGTATGAGTATAACTCAACAAGACGTGAAACTACATACCAAATTTTATTCATTTATGTCATAATTAAGGGAGACATAAGATTTGACTTATTCCCCACTAGCTGTGTACCCGTCCTTCGTACGGGTTGTATATAAATGGTAGATTAACTAAAGCAAATAACAATCCACATTACTTTACAATATTAAAATTACATTTTACACGTTTAATGTACAATGAAATCAAAGTTAACGAAATATACTTGCAGATAGTTCGGGTACTGTTGCTAAATCGAGGAACTCTGTCGGGTAGTAAACGGCGTGTGGTTTGCGACTCCAAATCGGTACACGTAACACTTTGGATTCGATTTTATAAAGAAAAGAACACAAGTATAACAAAATAAAAAAATATCGTGGAGAGGGGGAGGGGGGCATAAATATAAAATTGGGGGGGAGCAAAATATAAAAATTGGGGGGGCAAAAATAAAAATGGGGGAGCAAAAATATAAAATCGGGAAGGGGGGGCAAAAATATAAAATGGGGGGGACATAAAATAAAAATATAAAATCGAAGAGGGGGGAAGCAAAATATAAAATCGGGGGTGGGGCAAAAATAAAAATAAAAAATCGAAGTGGGGGGGGGGAGCAAAATATGAAATTGGAGGTGGGACAGAAATAAAAATGGGGGGAGGAAAAATATAAAATCGGGGGGGGAGGCAAAAAAAAAATAAAATCGGAGGGAATAGAAAATGGGGGGACATAAAATAAATATATAAAATTGAAGAGGGGGAGCAAAATATAAAATCGCGGGGGGGCAAAAAAAACTGGGAGGGGGCAAAAATAAAAAATGGGTGGGGACATAAAATAAAACTATAAAATATAATATCGAAGAAGGGGGGATTAAAATATAAAATCGGTGGGGGGCAAAAAATATAAAATTCAGGGGGGGGGTTCAGGAAGTATCGGTAAAAATTGTTTTTTGTGCAATTAAGAATAGACCACAACCAGATGAAGCCACAATAATATTTGTTCATTATCATTAATATCTTGGTAACAAATTGACGTAGAGCGATGATTAAAATACCAAATTGTTTGTTTTTGTAAACTAAATTTAATGGTCTAAACAAAAGTTTGGGTTTAAAAATAATTACATGTAAAAAGTTCAAAAAACAATTTTTGAGGTACAAACCACCCCTAAAACCCCCTTTAAAACCTGTGTGGTTCTCGAACTCACCAAAATAGATCCTGCCTTACACGTTTGTACCAAATTTCATCAAGATCGGACCATTTTTATCGTGCCTACGGACACATATATACCTATATATATATACCCATACCTATATATACTTATCTACATATACCTATATATATACACACACACACACACACACACACACACACACACACACACACACACACACACACACACACACACACACACACACACACACACACACACACACACACACACACACACACACACACACACACATATATGAGTTTGAACGAATGGGGTTTTGGCATCTGGAGGCCTCAAAACGAAAAGTTATCATGGTCTCGGGCTTAAATCTTACGATGAGACCTTTGGTAATAGCTTCTTCCCTGTAGGGGAAATTCGCTAAAACAGACACATATTGATTGAGGGATGCCTTGAATATGTGATAAATCTCCTCCAATCGAAGATACATTTGATCCAGGTTAGGGGACTTTCATTTATCACAAGGCTAAAATACTGGTATTGAAAAAAATCTTTCATTCATAAACACGAGGGATGACGCTCAAGATTTATCAAATCTAATCTCAAGGATTTTCCTTGAAAATTTACAATACTAAATCTCACTTAAAATTGTCCTAACCTAAATATTAAAGTTGTATTAATTCGTTAATACCACTCTAAGGAGATTTCAATATGTGCATCTAGTGAATTTTTCAAGTTTTGATATTGTTTTAAAGGATTCTGTCAGTTTATACATAGCTGCCTCTGGAGGGCTATACAAGTTACGGAGGGAAAGGAGTATTTTACAAATTCAGCGGTTCTTATTAAATATCCACGTGACAACCGTCTCACGGAAAGCAAAGGGTCCCTCGAGGGCGGCGGCCGTCCTCTATGTAACCCGAAAATTCTCTAACTGGGAAATAAAAATATATACACAAATAGAGTTAAACTTCTTTAGTTATGAACAAATTGAACTGATTCAACGTAGAATATGTGTACTTGAGTAAGTTATCTTATAATAATAGTATTTCTGTATTAAGAGTTTGCTCCAGTAACCGGCTTCTACCTGCTTCTCTTGTAAGGCCAATGTTAACTCCTCAAGGGATTATCCGAAATCGTTTATTTAAGGTTACGTTTTAAATAAAAAAATATATTTATCTATATACTTCAGTGAGCAGAATGTTGGTATTAGATCTCACACAGTCAAAAATCTTAAATATTAAATATTCTGTAATTTTATTGAATGATTATTATTTGTGATGTCAAGTGCTAGCTGAAATTCCTAGGTATGATTTTGCTCTTTAAAATGAGCCAATAATCAACAACATCGGATAATCCATTGAGGTGGGACTGGCTTAGGAATTAACATTGTATGGAGGACGCAGGTAGAAACGCCAAATGTTTCGTGACTGGAGCCCCCTCCTAAATTCAAGAACGATTAGCTACACCTGAGAAAAAATCTATGAGGGGTCATTGCCATAAACGTATTACGTAACGTACTTAAGGGGGGGTATTTCATAGAGTTATGCTGCGTTATGTGGGGGGTTGGATCAACGTTACGTATGTAGCATATAATAATAATAATAATAATAATAATAATAATAATAATAATAGGGTGCAGGGTGTGGATCCCGCCCGCGGCGTCCTTGTCGCGCACCCTGGGCAACGGGGCGTCACAAGCCAGTGGCGTCACGGCTAGCGCGGGTAAAATCCACTTGGCTGTGAGACTCTTCTTCTCACAGTTTATTCCAGGGCCAAGGCCTTTCTTCTCACCTTTTGGGCCTTGGCTCGCCTTCCTTCTTCTTTCCTGAGCAAGCCTTGCTCATCTTCTTCTTTTCTTCGACCCCGCATCATGGGTGTCTTTCTGCCTTCTTTCGACCGGTGTCCACTGGGAGTGTCCCTGGTGTCGCAGGGGCTGATGTGTGCTTGCACTGCCGATGGGTTCTCCTCAGTGGGTGTCAGGAGCCAGCCCCTTCGGGCCCTGGTCAGGGAGAGCGGCGTGGGTGCAGAGATCGGGCTCTGCACTGCCATGGTGAACCCCGGCACGTCTGGAATCCGGTGCCGGCAAACGGAGGTCGGGACCCCGGGGAACTGGGGTGGGGGCATCGTCCCCCTGGGTGTACCCTCGCCTGGCCAATTCCGGGTTCACCCTCGTCGTGCGATGCGCTGGTTAAACTAAAGTATGGCAACCCCTAAAAACAACGACAACATCAACATTGGCAACGATATGAGGGAGTTTCCAGAACTCCCTCCTCCTAGCGCCAGTACTGCCTCCATTTTTCGGAGGAGTAGCTTGGTAGCGAGGTCCCCACCACTGGCCTCTTCTCCTGTGGTCGCGCTGGCTTCCACGGATTCAGCCAGCTCGAGGAATACCCCGAAGCCAAGAACGGTTCAAGCTCCGTCTCCGGTAGTTTCGCCGGATGAAAGGAACGTGGCTATTGCTCAGGAAAAGGTCGAGGAGGAACTACAGAGGATGCGGGACACTCTCCTCGACATGTCCGCCGCGGTCGCGAAGCAGAAGAACGTGTCGATGGGCATCAAGAACGGGATAGTAACCCTGGATGCATCCCTTGATGTCTTCGACTCGATGCTCGGTCTCTGGAAGGCATCGCTAAGGCGGCTCAGGCTTCTGGAGGATATATTAATCATTTGGATATAGTGTACAGCACGTGACTGGAGCTATAACCTTGCCCCTGTCTTAACTGTATCGCACATTTTTTGTAGGTTATATATTTATCATTTGGATATAGTGTACAGCACGAGGCTGGAGCTACAACCCCGCCTCTGTCTTAACTGTATCACACACCCTTTTTAGGTTATGAGTGTACAGCCACTGCACGGGGCTGAAGCTACAACCATACCTTTGTCTTAACTGTATCACACACGCTTTGTAGGTTATATATTTATCATTTGGATATAGTGTACAGCACAATGCTGAAGCTACAACCCTGCCTCTGTGTTAACTGTATCACACACTATTTGTAGGTTCTATATCTATCATTTGGATATTGTGTACTGCTCGGGGCTGAAGCTAAAACCATACCTTTGTCTTAACTGTATCACACACGCTTTGTAGATTATATATTCATCATTTGGATATAGTGTACAGAACGGGGCTGGAGATACAACCCTGCCTCTGTCTTTACTGTATTTCACTTTCTTTTTAGGTTATATATTGTCATAGGATATAACGTACAACACGGGGCTAAAGCTACAACCATACCTCTGCCTTAACTGTATCACCAATTCTTTGTACGTTATATATTTATCATTTGGATATAATGTTTAGCACGGTGCTGAAGCTACAACCCTGCCTCTGCCTTACTTGCAATACACAGTCCTTGTAACTTATATATTTGTCTTGGTATTCAATTGTATAATTTGTGACAAGGTAATGATATGATTTAGAGCTTGCAAGGAAAGAATAATCACATGTTAATTTTTTCATCTTACGTAGAAAATGTATTAATGCATTACAACAATACTATGATATATTATCTGTATACAAATTTGCTCGTAACTAATGCTCCGGTGGGGGCAGAACATTTTGACACTACTTTATTAAATTTGCTTGAAACAAATGCGTGACATTAACATGACGCGTTTAACATTCAAAACGGCAAAACGCCGGTGACAGTATGTCAGATATTAATGTCCCTCTCTGTCCTTAGCACACGGCGGACCACTCTGTGTATTTGGTTTATTTTATATATTTATAACTCATGACGTAATGTTTTAGAAGTTATAATGTGATGTTTTAAAAAAGAACAATATTGGTTGATGTTGTTGAAGCATATTTTACAACCCGCTAACGGAAAACGTGGAGTTTATAATTTTGCCCCAGTATAAATTACACATTCAAATGCCTTGGTCAGACAACTCAATTTAAAACAAGCGTATATATAAAAGGCTTCTGTTTAGGGGAATATGTTATACAAGGTAAATAGATTAAAATTTGGAAAAAATAAGATTTTGTTATTATTGTGTTACCTTCTAACTAACTAAAAATAGTATAAAAGATAATAAAATAATTATTAACCTTTTATCTCCAATTAGTAATATTTCTATTATCTGAAATGGATTTAGAGAACATCTCTTTATAATTTATTTGTTAGATTAATCATATAACAATATGACATGCATTTGCAACTTATTAAAATGCTTTACTGTTTTCTTCAAAAGTAATTTTTTTTTCTTCAAAATATCAAATCCTGATCATATTCCCACATCGATAACATAAACACTACGAATAAATGGTGGAATAGTAAGAGAAAGTTAATAATTATACTTTAGTGTATACTTTAATGTCTTGTTTGTGGTTGAGTGATAAATACTGAAGCAAAGTGCTGTCTTGAATAATGTAAAGTATTGCAAAACTCAGACAAATCCTCGTATTTATTTAATTATTGCATTATCCGCTATAATTATCCACTTTTATTATGACTTTAAGAAATATAATCATTTTGTCCTGGACTATCACCATGCACCTAACCTAACCACCATACACACAATCCACCAATAACACCACCATTACACCACCATACACTCAATATACCAATAACACCACCATTACACCACCATACACATAATCCACCAATAACACCTCCATTCACCCAACCCACCATTACACCACCATACACACAATCCACCAATAACACCACCATTCACCCAACCCACCATTACACCACCATACACACAATCCACCAATAACACCACCATCCACCCAACCCACCATTACACCACCATACACATAATCCACCAATAACACCTCCATTCACCCAACCCACCATTACACCACCATACACACAATCCACCAATAACACCTCCATTACACCACCATACACACAATCCACCAATAACACCACCATTACACCACCATACACACAATCCACCAATAGCACCACCATTAACCCAACCCACCATTACACCACCATACACACAATCCACCAATAACACCACCATCCACCCAACCCACCATTACACCACCATACACACAATCCACCAATAACACCACCATACACACAATCCACCAATAACACCACCATTCACCCAACCCACCATTACACCACCATACAAACAATCCACGATTACACCACCATACACACAATCCATCAATAACACCACCATTACACCACCATACACACAATACACCAATAACACCACCATTACACCACCATACACACAATTCACAAATAACACCACCATCCACCCAACACACCATTACACCACCATACTCACAATCCACCAATAACACCACCATTACACCACCATACACGCAATCCACCAATAACACCACCATTACACCACCATACACACAATACACCAATAACACCACCATTACAAAACCATACAGACAATCCACCAATAACACCACCATCCACCCAACCCACCATTACACCACCACACACAATCCACCAATAACACCTCCATTCACCCAACCTACCATTACACCACCATACACACAATCCACCAATAACACCACCATTACACCACCATACACACAATCCACCAATAACACCACCATTACACCACCATACACACAATCCACCAATAACACCACCATTCACCCATCCCACCATTACACCACCATACACCCAATCCACCATTACACCACCATACACACAATCCACCAATAACACCACCATTCACCCAACCCACCATTACACCACCATACACACAATCCACCAATAACACCACCATTCACCCAACCCACCATTACACCATCATACACACAATCCACCAATAACACCACCATTCACCCAACCCACCATTATCCCACCATACACACAATCCACCAATAACACCACCATACACACAACCCACCAATAACACCACCATTCACCCAAACCACCATTACACCACCATACACAAAATCCACCAATAACACCACCATACACACAATCCACCAATAACACCACCATACACCCAACCCACCATTACACCACCATACACACAATCCACCAATAACACCACCATTCACCCAACCCACCATTACACCACCATAACACAATCCACCAATAACACCACCATCCACCCAACCCACCATTACACCACCATACACACAATCCTCCAATAACACCAACATTCACCCAACCCACCATTACACCACCATACACACAATCCACCAATAACACCAACATTCACCCAACCCACCATTACACCACCATACACACAATTCGCCATTAAACACCATTATACACCCAATCCACCACTAACTCCACCATACACTGTAGTGTAGTTTTGTTTTTTACGAAATACTTTTAAAATTCTGAAACATTTCTCAAAGTTAGTCCTCTTTCCTACGGAGTTATTCCACGACATAAGCTCTTCTGCCCGTTAATGATATTTTTATGTTATCTAATTTTCAATTCAGTATTAGGGATCATTATATTTGGCATATGTGCTTGTTACAGAAACGTTTAGGTTAGGTTTAGGATTCCCTCCAGGCTTTGTAAATCCAGTGATATCCAAATATAATTTAGAAAATTCATTCTTTATCCGGTATTACAGGATAAAAAATGATTTTTTTTGCTATTTTAGGAATTAGAATTAGGCCCAGTTTACTAGATTAAGCTTATGTAAAATCATGAACACGTTTAATTTTAAAATCCAGACTAAATAGTATGTCAAAGCTGGCAGTGGCGGAGCTTTTATTTGGCAAACCAATCGCTCCTTATGGTTTTACTAGTCATTCCAGTAATTTCAATATATAATTTCACATTGACAATAACATGGCGCACCAACGCTGTTTCATATCATGGCCCTTTATTAATCCAGTATGAATAACAGTGTTTCATTGTTTTTTTGTACGTCATCAGTTTATTGAATCAGTAAGATCTGTGTTAATATTCGAATACAGTTCTGGGTTTTATTAAAATAAGAACTTGGGCTCTGTATTAACGTTGAGATTATGGTTTTGGGAATCGGTCTTACTAAAATGGTGAGGGGGGGGGGTTAAAATAGTGGGGTATTCAACGGAGGTACTACTAAGGATTATTAATGAACTCAAACAAATTAAAAACACAAACTAATTAACAAATTAATAAATGTTAAAAATCACAACAAAAAACACTGAAAGTCTTTATCTCAATGGGTGCCGCGCTTTACTACGTATATTTAACTTTATGGTACTTTTAGTCTCTTCATTTCCCTTAAATACGTATAAAAGTAATGACACTACTTTCGTTTAAAGGGCAGATTCCTTGGTCTAAGGAAAGGTCTCGTAAAATTTGTTTATCTCTTGAATTTTGTAACAGTTAACTGAAGGGCCATTACCTCAAAATTTACAGCGTCTTCGATCTAACTGTAAAGTATTATTACTGATAGCGCGACTAATGAGTTACTGTACTTGCAGAAACAACTTCAAAATTGTTGCATCTCTATTAAACAAATAAATTATAGTAGAAATTATTAAACATTTTAACATTTTGAAATACCTCTGGTTTTATAATGTCATATATTCGCGAAAAATTTAACTTCTAGCTTAAATCTATTTAGAGCACAAACAAATTTTGGAAATCATAATATGTTCGGATAAGAAAACTGCAGAAGCTTACTCCCTATTAGAAAAGTAGAAGACACATAAATCAAGTTTTCCAACAAATATCGTTTACTATTTTACAGTCCTAGCTCCTAGCAAATAAAATAATCATATCAAGCTTAATGATTTTGTAAAACTAAGAACAAATAACTTAAATTAATATAAAAACAAAAATGTATTTGCTTAAAGAGCTAATCTAGTTCCTAGTAAGTTTGCAAAAGGTGTCATATAAATTGCATAAAAGTCATAAACGATATTACGTTTCATTGTTCTATTTACGACAAGAACAAATGAACCATTTATACAATAACCATTAAATCGATTCTAACAGTGAGTAACTGCCGTAATACTATAATCGTAAATTAAATACAAGTTTGATAGATGTGTAAAAGATAGGCCTATGTTGAATACCTCACTTAAAAATACATTGTTTGTATGATATTAAATGTTTGAATGTTTAACAACATGACAAGCTTATTGTATTAGAATTTAAATAAATTTATAAATTATGACATTTTTTAAATATTGAGACATTCCATATTTCCTTCCAATATGGTTATCTTATTTTTGGATTCTTGTAGTGTAAACGAGAAAACCCTCTAGCATCAAATAAAGTTACTAGTCACATAGTATAAATGTTTTGGGTGCAGCAACGCAATCACATAACCAACATGTAACCCCCCCCACCCTTTATATATGTTCAGCCACCTTCTCAGATATTAGGAGCTATACCAAAGAGAGCTCCTGTTTTAATTTTTCATTTTAAGGGAAGGGGGAATACTATAACGTGACGTTTAGTTGTTTAAAAGCGTTAACAAGACAACGTATAGCTCAAATATAGCAAAAATGTGGTCACCCAAAACAAAACTCTTCCACGTCTTGTATTAACAGAAAGTTGGATCCAATTTACCGTGTTCGTATTGTAGATACCACAACCTGTATTTTGACAATCTTGTAGTTGTTTTGTTGTTCATCATCTATATTAGAAAACCCCAGCTAAGGTGCTAGGCACGTCTTCCACAAGCGGGAATTTTACGAATGTTACAGGAAGGATAGGATATAGTAGGGAAGGAAAGGATAGGATGGAACAGGCAGCCAAATTAACCTTTCATATAGGGCCAACTCCCGTGCTCCTATATGACAGCTGTGATCAGGCTCAAACAGGCGGACCCGCTCTGTCCTCCAACTGGCCAACTCAACTGACAGGGTCGAACAGCCAGGGACCACATTCTCAGGGGCGAATCTAGAGGTCATGTTTGGGGGGGGCGGTCACCGAAAGTTACCCCTCCCCCTCCCCATTGGTGGTCCCTGGCACCCCATTATTTTTTTAACAATATGAAATTATACAACGAATGAGAGTAACTTAACATAATATATCAATAACCTTGCACTCAAGAAAAAAAACAATCAAGAAAAAAACAATCATAACTTTATAAACAAGCTAAACAAAAATTAACTTTAGTTCTACTGCGACCGAACGTAAATTTTAAAAATATATATTTAGGCATTACACTTTTTCACGTCGTCTGTAGGCGTCTAAGATCAAGTAAGATGCCTAAATAAACAATTTATTTTAGTAGTTACCCATGCGAAAAACTATTTACAAAACGTATTTGAAATCTGCAATACTGAACTATGCTACGCGAAGATACAATGAGGAATGAGGCTGACAGCCAAGGTCAACGACTCGAAAATTTAATATGTACCACATTTTTACAAAATAAAATACTTGGCGTATGAGCTCCCGTTTGCACGCAATTTAATCTTTGTTTCCTCTTGTTTCATTGTACATACAATTCGAGGCACCTTTTGCTTCTAGCCTAGCCACTGGATATTTATTGCCTAGTAACGGATTACACGGTTTTACACAAAAATCAAACCTAACCTGTAAACAAAACACAGCTGACAGCAAACGACGGTACGTGGGCGAAATCCAGTAAAGAATAATAACCGAATACAGTGGTAGCAACCTTTGCTGTGTGTGGCTAAAATCTTCCTCCAGTACCATGTTGAATACACTGAATTTTCGGTCTGCCAACTGGCAAAACTGCAACAACTTCGCAATACTTGGGAATATCCATGATTTTGTAAGACGCTTTTAGGTGAAAGACGTGGATCTAAGTAATGTTTTATATATTAAAATGGAAGTTTAAAATGTCACCTGTCTAATGTTAGATATTTTATACTATTTATCGAATGCTTAGGTGCATTAGTTTGAATTTTAATTTAACAATGTAGATGGGAGCGGCAAAATTTGACTCTCGGAACAGAAAAACGGGGTTTCGGAAGGCTACTTACATTTTTATTCGGATTTATCAAACTTGTATTGTATGCCTGAATAATGAAATAAAACACAATAATTCTTAGGTTTGGGGGGGCGACCACCCCTACCGCCCCTGCACATTCTCAGGTCGTAGTCCAAACCCGGAAGTTTCGTCTCCAGCCGTTGCAAATGGAGGGACCAAAGTTAAAAGGGAAGCTTGTCATAATGGACAGCCAAAAGACTTACCTTATGTAATGACAACTTCATTTGCTATACCCAATGTCAGCCTCGAAACTGATATGGACCAGTTGTAAGGTTGTCTTGGGACTTGGCAATCTTCTTTAGAGCGGAAGTATCGTCTAATAATGCCTAGATGAACTTAAGAAAGGCAATAGTTGATTACTTTTAGACAGAAGTAGATGGGGGAACGACATCATTTTTGTGGGAAGATAGTTTCATATAAATTACCATCAACATAAATACGTATAACGGTCAACATCCTTATAAGCTCAAAAATACCTTCTAAACGCACGGCTATTTCAATGACCTTTAAACTTATATAAACCATTCATGAAAAACCGCTTCGATTATAAGACCACTTTGTATATATAGTAACTACAACTCGTTTAGCTGGGGAAAAGTTCAATAAGTACTACAATTCTTACTAATGTTTAATGTTTATGCTTATGTACATACCTCAAGAATGTCATACTGTATTATAAAGTGTATGTGTGCGTCTTATGTTGAAAAGGTTTGCTGAAACATTTGAACTTACACACTTGACTTGATACAAACAGAGCAAAACCACTGCACACCCCCGCTGAGGATGTGTGGGGATGTAGAGCGATGTGTGATACCCGACGCATCGGATGTTATCAGAGAGACCCCTCGCTGAGGATGTGTGGGGATGTAGAGCGATGCGTGATACCCGACGGATCGGATGTTATCAGAGAGACCCCTCGCTGAGGATGTGTGGGGATGTAGAGCGATGCGTGATACCCAACGCAGCGGATGTTATCAGAGAGACCCCTCGCTGAGGATGTGTGGGGATGTAGAGCGATGCGTGATACCCGATGCATCGGATGTTATCAGAGAGACCCCTCGCTGAGGATGTGTGGGGATGTAGAGCGATGCGTGATACCCGACGCATCGGATGTTATCAGAGAGACCCCTCGCTGAGGATGTGTGGGGATGTAGAGCGATGCGTGATACCCAACGGATCGGATGTTATCAGAGAGACCCCTCGCTGAGGATGTGTGGGGATGTAGAGCGATGCGTGATACCCGACGCATCGGATGTTATCAGAGAGACCCCTCGCTGAGGATGTGTGGGGATGTAGAGCGATGCGTGATACCCGACGCATCGGATGTTATCAGAGAGACCCCTCGCTGAGGATGTGTGGGGATGTAGAGAGATGCGTGATACCCGACGCATCGGATGTTATCAGAGAGACCCCTCGCTGAGGATGTGTGGGGATGTAGAGCGATGCGTGATACCCGACGGATCGGATGTTATCAGAGAGACCCCTCGCTGAGGATGTGTGGGGATGTAGAGCGATGCGTGATACCCGACGCATCGGATGTTATCAGAGAGACCCCTCGCTGAGGATGTGTGGGGATGTAGAGCGATGCGTGATACCCGACGCATCGGATGTTATCAGAGAGACCCCTCGCTGAGGATGTGTGGGGATGTAGAGCGATGCGTGATACCCGACGCATCGGATGTTATCAGAGAGAGACCCCTCGCTGAGGATGTGTGGGGATGTAGAGCGATGCGTGATACCCAACGGATCGGATGTTATCAGAGAGACCCCTCGCTGAGGATGTGTGGGGATGTAGAGCGATGCGTGATACCCAACGGATCGGATGTTATCTGAGAGACCCCTCGCTGAGGAAGTGTGGGGATGTAGAGCGATGCGTGATACCCGACGGATCGGATGTTATCAGAGAGACCCCTCGCTGAGGATGTGTGGGGATGTAGAGCGATGCGTGATACCCGACGCATCGGATGTTATCAGAGAGACCCCTCGCTGAGGATGTGTGGGGATGTAGAGCGATGCGTGATACCCGACGCATCGGATGTTATCAGAGAGACCCCTCGCTGAGGATGTGTGGGGATGTAGAGCGATGCGTGATACCCGACGCATCGGATGTTATCAGAGAGACCCCTCGCTGAGGAAGTGTGGGGATGTAGAGCGATGCGTGATACCCGACGGATCGGATGTTATCAGAGAGACCCCTCGCTGAGGATGTGTGGGGATGTAGAGCGATGCGTGATACCCGACGCATCGGATGTTATCAGAGAGACCCCTCGCTGAGGATGTGTGGGGATGTAGAGCGATGCGTGATACCCGACGCATCGGATGTTATCAGAGAGACCCCTCGCTGAGGATGTGTGGGGATGTAGAGCGATGCGTGATACCCGACGCATCGGATGTTATCAGAGAGAGACCCCTCGCTGAGGATGTGTGGGGATGTAGAGCGATGCGTGATACCCAACGGATCGGATGTTATCAGAGAGACCCCTCGCTGAGGATGTGTGGGGATGTAGAGCGATGCGTGATACCCAACGGATCGGATGTTATCAGAGAGACCCCTCGCTGAGGATGTGTGGGGATGTAGAGCGATGCGTGATACCCGATGCATCGGATGTTATCAGAAAGACCCCTCGCTGAGGATGTGTGGGGATGTAGAGCGATGCGTGATACCCGACGGATCGGATGTTATCAGAGAGACCCCTCGCTGAGGATGTGTGGGGATGTAGAGCCATGCGTGATACCCAACGGATTGGATGTTATCAGAGAGACCCCTCGCTGAGGATGTGTGGGGATGTAGAGCGATGCGTGATACCCAACGCAGCGGATGTTATCAGTGAGACAGTTCATCATTCCTTATCTTGTATTTAAAAACCATTTTCAGCTTGTCAGATACGTTTATAACATAAATTTACGAAAATTTGCGAACTTGCCAAGAGATAGGTAATATCCCCAACGCGTTGCGGCGTCCAGCAGATTATATGATTTTTTTTAAATCTTTAGAATAAATTTTCGTTTGGTTTCAATAGGTTTAGAATAAATAGTTTCTCTTCAATTTCAGTACTGCTATGTCATGTTAACCTACAAAATAATATTGTATTATTTATATTTCTTTCAAAATTAAAATTCATTCAAGTATTACCACGAACGATTTACAACCGTATAAAGAAAGACGAAATAATACCATACCACCAGACCACACCAGGTTTCTTAATACAAATTACTTAGATATCTTAAAGCATTTAATACTTTTACAAAACATTTAAAATTATGTGCAGATTAGTGATTTAATTATCGGCCATTTATGTTTACACAAATTAGGTAAACAAAATACAGGTAATACCTACGAATGACCTGTACTTTGTATTTTTATTAACACAAAGCTTGAGATCGCTTCTTCTTTTTATTTTTTCGATTGGTAATAATGAAATCAAAAGTATTATTATGGTAATGTTTTATGGAATCGAGGTGAAACAATTTATAACTTATTACACTACACTCCCGAAAGTAGGGGAAGAAGGAGTGGGTTAGGTAAAAGGCGAGCAGCCTCTTTTTTGTGGTTGTAAATAATTCTCTCCGACAGGAATTTAATTAAATTTCCCTTTATTTATTTACTTTTAACTACCTAAAAAATAACTACAAAATAATACACAAATCAGGCAGGCTTAAATAGTGTGGTTACAAAAATCGATTAAAAAAAAGAAAAACTAAAATAAAAACATATTTGAATTAACTGTAATGTGTGCAAGACTTAAATCAACAAAATACAAACTCGTCGTCTTCGATTTATAATTCTAATAATCTATTTGACCATAGTCACACGAGACCGGTACAATGCGATCGGCCTCAATCAAGGTTACAATCATTTTAAGAAATTTTATATTGATTTTATCGCCAACATGTTTTGTAATGATGGTTCCTTTGAATTTTTGTACAGGGTGATTTTTTAATGCAGCCCAGGACTCAGAAGTAAAAACTATAAATAATAATATTTACAAAAATTTTACACTATAGTCAAATATGATTTATTGTTTTTGGAACTTGCTACAACTAATTCCGATAACTTCATAGTTCAAAATATATTTTTTGGACTAGATGCTCAAACAGATATTGAAGAAGATGAAGAACCAAGAACAGCTCCGAAATATGACAACTCTGAGCAACGAACGGGAGAAAGAGAGTACGAGATATGTTGCATTTAACTTCACTGGCAATAAAACACAGAATATTGCAAATCGATTTAAGAAGTATGGAGTATCCGTAGCCTTCAAGACACAAAACACCATGAGTAAAATTCTGCATCCGAACATAGAAGATTGTGATAAGTTTGATAAGCCCTGTGTATATAAAATCAGTTGTAATGATTGTGATAATTGTTATGTTGGTCAAACTGTTAATTTTGTAAAAAGATACAAGAATCATGTTTCAGCATGGAAGAACCGAAAATCGGAAAGATCGAATGTCGCAAAACACCTCCTGGAAAATGGCCACTCATTGAGAACAATTGAAGACGATTTGAATATTCTCCGTATTTGCAAGAAAGGAAATGTAATGAATGCATGGGAGGAATTGTTTATTTTTAAGCAAAAATGTAAGGATATGGATAAATTGATCAATGAACAGGTCAACTTTGACCCTGGTGGTACTTATCGCAACTTGTTTCCGGAACTTCCGGTAGCCAATAGTATATAAGCTGATCGCCATCTTGTTTCTGTCATTCTCTGATTGGGCCTGATGATGACCGGCGTAACTGGTTTAAATCGATCGCTTTGTACCATCTTTTGTGTATATTTTACCGTCTTGTATGTAAGTAAAGTATAAGTGTAAATATACTTTATAGTGTTGTAAGACGTATTTTATTTATCCTATATAAACATATAATAACAAGCCAAATATATTTATATTTATCCTTCTATTTAATAAATTTAAAACAAACTTATTTTATAAACGGAGAGGAAAGATTTCGTAATTATGTTCAAAATTGAAATATCATAAAAATTAAAGCTTATATTAGAGATTAAAGTATAAATTATCATATACTTTGTGCAAGATCACTTTGATACAGCATTGTAGGAAATAACCCCTCCCCTCCCAAAGGTGTTAGGGTACCTCCACTTTTATTTGTTTATATATATCGCTCCAGGATTTGAATGTTTATCCTGTTAAGTTAGAACACTGTTGTTTTGTAAAGGTTAAACAAACATTTCGAAAAAAAGAAGAATGCCGATCTAGCTTAATTCTTTTAGAATTACGAAAATACGAAATGATTATACATTAAAAGAGGTTTCTAGGAACTTAATTACGAAGACTGCAACAAAATTAACCCTATTGTAAATAATATTTCTCAGAAGGGGATAAAAAGTGGATCTTTGAGCAAAATGATTGAATTGCCAAAGTTTCAAATAGTTTATGGATTTTGGAGTTAGCTTTAGTTTTGGTAAAGAATATGAAACGGCGAGGTTCCGGATCCTCTAGCGTTACTGGCAATCAACATTAAACTGCCGTAACATTATTTGTATGGGTATTTTGTGTAAACATTTGTGAACAGAAATAGGGTCTTCACCTTAGTACGAGTTATTGCGCTCATTTCATAGATTTTAGCGACTGGGTAAAGATATCTAGTGGTAAACCTTAATACCCCCGTTGCAGCAAACCTGCGTACTCAGCGAATTTCCAATGCAAATATATGGGTATCACTACTACCTAGAGCCACTTACCAAGTTTCACAAAAATACATTCATTAATAAGTGATATATAGCATTTTATTTATTCTCCGTAAGAATAACATTATAAATGAGTATGCAGGTTTGCTGCAACAAGAAAGATAAGATATGAGTTTTTTTTGCATCTATCAATACAACTCAACCAGGTGAAGCTACATACCAAGTTTTATTAATTTAGGTTCATAACTAAGGGAGATATATAAAACTTTACTTAATCTCCATATGAATAACATGGGGGCCGAGTATGCAGGTTTGCTGCTACCGGGAAAAATCAACAAAAAACTTGTTTTGTGCTATTATCAATATACCACAACTAGTTGAAGCCACATACCAAGTTTCATCAATATACATACATAAATAATCGAAATATAACATTTTATTTATTCTCCATAAGGATAACATACCGAGCGTCACGGAATACTGACCATCGACGACGCACCTCACCATCATCAGACGCTTGGTAACCGTGATCGTTTTAGGCCACAAATTATAAGGTTTAACTTGGATTTTACAGAATATAATTAGATTTTTACATGGGAAATCACATAATCTTGGCTGATTAAGAGGTTTGACTTGGAATTTACAGAATAAACGTATTTTTTTCCTATTTATATGAGTCAAATTCTCATGACTATGTAATGGTTCCCATCGAAGGTGGAGACAGATGAACTTATAACCTCGGTAGATAACAAGTGTTGAACCAATCATGTTTCACAACAGGCGGAGCTAGGCGCGAGATAAGAGACCTCAGACAGACGTGCGGCATGAGTCAACCAATATTTATTGAATTTCAACGATAAAATGGAGTTTTCGCTTTTAAAACTGATTTTTTTAAAGTATATGAAGTGTAAGTATTAATATTTGCTTGGATGTCAATGCGAAATTGACCTCTGACCGTGGCTAGAATGATAAAGGCGCGTGCCGTGAGATAACAGGCCTCCCGGGCGGACGCTATGAATCGGCCAATATTTACTGTATTATGGTGGTAAAATTCAGTTTTAAATTATAAAAACCGAACGATACTATAAGAATAAAACGCAGTTTCGAGGTAGTTTTCACCGATTTGAGAGGTCAAATGCCAATTTCGAGCGAAAATCAGGCGTTTTAATCGAGACAAAAAATAAAAGTCGCATATAAATTTTATTTTAAAAATACCTACAGTGGCTTGATAGCGTTTAGCGCCCTTAACATACATACCAAATTTCATACAAATCCGTCGATAAATAACCAAACGCGATCCCACTTTGTAAAGTCTGGATTAACGCATGTAGCGAGCAGATTTATCTACTAATCCGGAATTTTCTCATATTAACGTATACTAGAAGTCACTGCGAACCCGCATAGCAAATTTCAGATCGATATCTTCAATAATAACGGAGATATTAAGCATCGGGCAAAGGTCGATAGTTAAGTCCGGCTGAAAACGCATCCCATAGGAATGAAAGTTACGTCATCATATAGACCATATAGGTAAGCAGTTCTCTTCTATTTTATCTTAAAAAATTTCGTTATTTTTGTGATATCTCTTACCGTTTTCGAGATAAAGCGATTAAAGTTGCAAAATTCAGTTTTAAATTATAAAAATAACATACATTGTATAGTAAAAATAATTTTAAATGGGGTAGATGAAACTGGGTAGCTGGGAATATAGTGGGGTGGGTTTCGTACCTACATGACAAAGATACGCGCCATACGGAACGTGGAAACAAAGGTTTTGGATCAACTGGGGTAAAAAGGAGAAAATGTGAATAAATAACTCAACTATAAAGATTTTTATTTAATTTTTTACTGTTGAAGAAATCACATGTTGTATGAGTATTGTCTCGAATATAATCATGACATTGACTTCTGACCACGGCTAGAATGATAACGGCGCGTGCCGCCAGATAGCAGACCGCAGACAGACGGATATTGTGAATCAGCTGATGTTTATTGAATCATACCACAATAAATTGTATTTTAAACGAAATTTTTAATTAAATATTGCTTTTGCATTTATTTTTTTCGAATTTAAAGCTTTTATTGTTAATAAAGAGGTGAAAACGCTCGTTTAGAAAATAAAACATGGCTTAAGTTAGGTTTGAGAATCGTTTTTAGTGATAATACATCGCTTTACTAAGGTTTGCGAATTTAATCCAGGTCACGTGACTCGCCCTTCGTCTTTTAGGTCCTGATGCGCACAATTACATCTACTGTGGTAGCCTTCTTTTCATTGTAAATGGTACAAGTGAGGTTTTTGCTAGATTTACTGTCAAACCCACCGACTTGCACCATTCATTTGTTTGTTTTAGACCCCATTGAATTAAATCGCAGAGAGTATACTCAAATTTTCTTTTTGCAATGTTAACTATATCATCCGCAAATCCAATATAGTGTAGACCACCCCTGGCAAGAATCCCGAGGAGTACATCTACAACCAAGCTCTATAGAAGGGGGGATAGTACCCCGCCCTGGGGACAACCCCTTTCCGTACTCATTTGTATGATTCTTCCTGCAACGTGGGCTTCCACTTTCCTTGTGGACAGCATATTGCCTATCCAGCGGATAGTCGTTCTGTCCACACCCCTCCTTTCTAGTACCTCTGTCATAGATTCATGTGAGGTGTTATTAAAGGCTCCTGCTATATCCAGAAAAATAAACATAAAGCAGTCTCCTTACAATAAAGTCTCCTCTTGATAGTGCAAGTCAATTCGCACAGTGAAGTATCGGTTTACCTACCTGCCCTGTATGCATGTTGCTGCGGATGTAAGGGAGATATATCCAGTAACTCCACCCTGATGTAGTTATCCACAGCCTTTTCCATAGTTTTCAGGAGAAAGGATGCAAGACTTATGGGCCGATACGATTTCGGTTCCATAATATTTTTGTTGCCAGCTTTTGGAATGAAGGTAACCCTTGCCCTTCTCCAAATCCTTTGTACATATCCTAAGGCTAGGCTGCTCCTCATTATTCCCAACAGGTGTGGAATAATCTCTCTCTTCCCCTCTTGTAGTAAAACAGGGAACATTTTGTCTACACCGGGTGACTTGTATGGTTGGAATGAGTTTTTCGCTGATTCAAGCCTACCAGGGGAAAGGATTCTTTTTGCCACATCCCAGTCTTCTCTCTTAGTTCTACTTATTCTTCCTTCGGTAGTCCCTCCTCCCACTGGCGTGCTACCCGGGAAGTGCGTTTCTAGTAGGAGAAGAGCGCGCTGCTCCTCATCCTCTGTGTAGCTGCCATCTGGGGTTAATAGTGATACCGATTCCTGCATCTTCCCTTTGTTCATTGCTTTATGCAGTCTTGCCGCCTCAGGAATATTGGTAATTTCTTCACAGAACTTCCTGAAGCTGTTTCTCTTTGCCATTCTCATTTCTTTGTTTTAGAACGTCAGAGTGTTGGTGTACCTCTGCCACCTTCCGACTGACTTGGCTCTATTAAACAAACTTCCGTGTTTTTGCCCTTAGTCTGGAGAGCTTCTTGCTCCACCAGGGGACATCTCTGTTGGTTACCTTTTCTGTTGGGGCAACTAGATGCATATGCGTCCACTATTGCCCCATTTAATTCACCCACTGACTCCTCTATCTCAAGGTTACTACCCACCCTTGAGTTAAGCTGGTCCAAGTTACATTTCAATATATTTCTATATTTATCCCAGTTTGTATTCCTGGGGTTCCTACTAGAGGTACTGCCCTCAATGTTGCCATCCAGATTAAACTATGATCCTATGATCTGACAGAGATGGTTCACTAGATTCCCTCCACCTCTTGTTCCTATGCCTAGTACTAGTACTACCTAGCGTCATGTCCAGAACCTCTTCTCTATTTTTGGTAACAAAGGTGGGTGCACTCCCCACATTAATGCTATCTAAATCTACTTTTAGAATAAATTCTCACCATGCAGTCTCTATCAAAACCTGGGAACAATGTAACAATAAAAAACATGAGTTAAAAACAAACAACCCACAGTCCGTGCATTTGGAAATCAAAGACAAATAAATTAAAGTCAAACTTATATTCATAACAAGCTGATTGGCTGTCGCTTTGGACCAATTTCAGTGTTTGTAACGTCAATATTTAGCATATACCCCTCTTTGCAGCAAGCCTGCATACTCAGTGAATTTCAAATTGTACTTTACTACGTCATAAAGCCACATACCTAATTATCAAAGCATAATTATAAATAAGCGAGATATGACATTTTATTTATTCTCCATTAGAAAAACATTAGCACTGAGTATGGAGGTTTGCTGCAACAAGGACCAAAAATATCAGGGTTTTATGCAAATACCAATGGATTACCACCAGATGAAGCAACATACCAAGTTTTACCAATTTATGTTCATAAACAAGCAAGATATCACATGTTTCTTATTCTCCATAAGAATAACATTATAGCTGCTGAGTACTCAGGTTTGCTAACATGTGGACCACAAAAAATGGATTTTGTATGGAAGCCACATATCAAGTTTTATTAATATATGTTCATTAATAAGTGAGATATACAATTTTACTTATTCTCTATAGAGAATAACTTATAAGGTTAACATCGGACAACGCACTGTATTTAGCACTTTCCATATCTCGGTAACCAATCAACCTAGAGCGATGATCAAAATACCAACATTTTTTAGCTGAATGCAATAGCGTAAACTAAAGTTTGTGTTTATAAATAATCATATGTAAAAAGTACAAAAAAAAGCATTTTTGAGGTACAACCCCCCCCCAAAACCCCGCTTATAATGGTGCGATCTGTCTGGTTCTCGAACTCATGAAAATAGATGCTGCCTTACACGTTTATACCAAATTTAATCAAGATCGGACCCTTTTTACGAAAATTATTGTGCCTACAGACACACACACACACACACACACACACACACACACACACACACACACACACACACACACACACACACACACACACACACACACACACACACACACACACACACACACACACACACACACACACACACACACACACACACACACACACACACACACACACACACACACACACACACACACACACACACACACACACACACACACACACACACACACACACACACACACACACATATATATATTGTATATATCCCAATTCATATATATATGAATTTGAACGAATGGTGTTTTTGGCATCTGGGGGCCTCAAAACGAAAAGTTATCATGGTCTTACCATGCCGACTACGGTAATAGCTTCTTCCCTACAGGGGTGTTTGTGTAGTGTATTTTTTATCAAGCGATAAAGACCTACTTTACGCTCTTAATACATAAATACTTCACTAATATAGGTATAATATATAATCCATAGTAAATCAATAGGTTGTGTTATAAAAAGCTAATACATTGTTACTTTTATAATTCAGTCCCATGTAAATTATTCCTGTAATTTATCCTAAAATCGATCGCTACATTTGTTCAAGTTATTTTATTATTAGGATATATAATTATCGTAATACTTATCGTTGTTAGTTACTTCGTAAGTTCGTTATATAACAACCAACTTAATTAATTACTCAGTTAATTAGTTATTGTTTTGAAGAGTTATCTATAACAATTAAAATGTTGTTTTCAAAAGGTGGTGTACTTGATTAATTTCGATGTTTATTGACGTACTAATGCCGAATAATTGTTTCAGTTTAGAGTGGTTTTAATTTAAATTCTAGAACTAACGATAAAGCATCCCAAACACGCTATACTTGAACTAAATTGCCAGGTATATTATTTTGTCTGTTTGGTTGCATTTTCGTAGGAATTTCGGCCAATTAAGCCTGTTAAATTGACTGAGTGTTTATTAAATACGCTCTCTATTTTAAGTCTTTGCTATGTTTATGAGTGTTCTACGAATTTCAAACAACGTTCACCAGACTGTAAAACGATGTGTTGCGGCCCTTGAAAACTACTGTTTTGTGAACTTAGTCAAGAAGCGCGGAATTTTTACAGGATTTACTTTTCGAATATTTAATTCCCATCAATAATATTCTCTGTCTCTTTTACCGCAGATGCTTTATTGTACAGTTGTATTATCAGTATAGTATTTTTTCACCGTTCACTTCACTTTGATATAACTATGATGTATTAATGTAAAATTATGAACATTTTCCATCAATATAGAACCAACTAACGTGTAAGGCAGCATCTACCTTCCCTACTTTTGACGAAATAAAGTTAAAACATTTGTCAGATACATTTATGTTTTTTTTTATAAAATTAGTGTTAATGTAAACACTTTCAATAGCACTGTCATTGAAATCAATGATCTTACAGGTCAGAATAATAGATCGTACCTACAAACTAAAGTATTGATATGACATTTACAGATTGATAGTTCAAAAGTTGTGACAAAGAGAATAGATACAAAATAAGAATCAATATAACAATCACAGTTACGTAATGAGAAACATTAATTTTCTCATTTCGAGGATGGAATAATAAAAATAAATGCGCTAGCTAGACCGATGGATACGAAGTTCACTCTCGGACAAGTATTGAACACAATTTGTCAAGAGAGAGGTTTTAACATTCAGTTATTGAGGCGGAAGGATTTTATTGGGTTTTCCATGTTTGTTTTATACCAAATAAAATAAAATAAATCTTTATTCATAAAAAATGTGTTATGGATATTGAATGGCGTCATAAAAAGTATTTAAAGACAAGGAAAAAACTCATTTTGACAAATTAATGGATAAAAATCCATGAGGGTGTGGAAGTATACACATCTACGGAATGCAAATGATTCTTTATCAAGTACAATTTTAGTTTGTTCTTCAATTTACCAAAGTTGTATTAATTTTTAAAATTTCTGGTTTTGGGTAGATAATTCAAAAATGTTAACTGTATATCGGATGTTTTTTTTTTTCAAAATGTGTTATGTTGCGTTGTGATGATACATTTGTTTGTATTTCTAGTTTCTAGTATTTTTGTTTAACCTCAACTGACCGTCACCATAGGCGTCCTGTGCGGTGAACTAAAGACAGCGAAGTACCGTAACGGCATTAGTCACTTGTTACTATTTTGATGAAAGTTAAGTTCTATGCGTTTTCGATTATTTTTGCAATGACAATTGCCCCTGAAATCTTTAATTCTTCAAATATGTTTGTTGTTTCATTGTAATTTAGTTTAATTATGATTCTAAATCCTTACTCTTGTTTGCTGATTTAGTATCACATACATATTTTCCTTTGTTTTAAAACATAATGGCATATACCATAAGACAAATTAGAGAGAATATATGAAAATAAATGTTTTGGAATGTTTATTTTTTAACGAAACTCTAGAAAGTGATTAAAGCATCCAACTTCTATTTAATATTGATATATTTACAGGTTAATATTTGTTACAGGTTACATCTTGATGTACAGTTGAGCCCAGAAACTGTGCTACCTTTGTTTTTAGTTTCTTGTGAATTGTACATAATCATTGGTTCAGTTATACGCTTATTTGGGTAGGGTTTAAATAGTATGCATTAGTTGTTTAAGCACTTATCATAAAATACATCTACTACTCCATTTAGATCTACTCTTTGTTTTATTTCATATTTATTTTCCCTTTGGGGATGGATAAACTGTTATTTAATACAAAATGGAGAACCCGCGCTGCTCTCTGACATCAGTTAATGTTGGAACTTGAGTTTATAAGCAGTGTTAAATCAAGTTGCGGTTTAAACATCCCTCCTCACGGATTGCGTTTATTCAAATGTTTTAGAGTCCACTTCACGTCAACAATTCGAAAGTGGAATACATTCATCCAAAAACATATTTATATTTATTATTCGTAGAAAACTCCCAGTACAAAATTATTGATCTCCAATCAGCGTCATTTAAATAAAACGTTGTTTTAGGGTTGTATTTCAAACAAGGGAATAAATAACTTCGATTTATGCAATGTATATTTTTATGGTTAAATAAAAAGCAATTTTCTTACAACCTCCTAAAACGCTTGTTTACGATCTAAAACATATCGTTAAACAGCTGTTTTCTGTTAAGCGAGCGAACAACTCGTTTTCGCTCGCTTATACTTACTTTCCCGATCGCTGACAATTATAAACAGCTGACCTTGGACTAAACTGACTGACTCGATTTTTATAAAATAAATAAAGAAAATTCAATAAAAATGGATGATAGAGAATGTTTTTTATTGTGTGGTATTAAAAATACAGTTGTAGAAAAAATTGTGTATGTATATTCGAGTAT
This sequence comes from Allygus modestus, assembly GCA_963675035.1. Lineage (NCBI taxonomy): Eukaryota > Metazoa > Arthropoda > Insecta > Hemiptera > Cicadellidae > Allygus > Allygus modestus. Next base: position 34,405,516 of record OY776113.1, on the reverse strand, counting down.
AAAGTGGCTTTCTCACTTTTGTAAAATTACTAGTCGACGCGTAGCGGAGCGCGGTAACAGTTTTCTCTCAAGCGGTAAAGACCTACTTTACGCCCTTAATACAGAAATAACAAGTTCCTTTAGCGGCATTCTTTCTAGAGTTTCAAAACGACTTTTTTGAAAAGGGGTATGTAGTGCTTTACATTACTAGATGCACTAGTATGTATGAATGAAACAAGTTTTATCTTAGTAGAGTGAATACGGTTAAACTGAGTCGCGGTCAGGCGTTCGACCCAACCGTGGTCACCCCCAACCGGCAAAATAGGGAAACCCCCCTAAAGACGGGGAATGTTTTTGTGGTTCCGCGAAATATCAGGAGGGCGAGAGACTATGTTGTGTGTGTTTCGTACGTGCGTGTGTGTGTAAAAAAACTGTTACCAAGGTTGGAGATCCGGCTAAAGATTGGACATACGTCTTCGCATGACCAATAGAGCACGGCGAGTATTGCACAAAAGCTACGATAGTTACCATTTATGGGTTTTTTACGATGGCCAAGTATTTTTATTTTTCAAGGAAAACTGTTTAAAACCGTGGTCTAAGATCTTGACTTAACACGATGGCTACTGCCGACCCCGATTGGGGTTTTTTCTCAACATAGAAACTTATGCAAATTTCATGTTTAAACATGTTTGCAGCAGCGAAAGTGTTAAATAGCATAATGAACATCTGAATTACAAATAGCAGCTGGGTCCAGTTTAAAAACTTTACAAAACTATTTTGCTCAGGATTAATCAGGGGAATCTTTGATTATAAGAGGCAGGCGCTCCACCCTCTACACAACCACGCACGTAGCTCCATTGCCTCCACTGTATGCATCACAGTAATTTTTTCTTACGCCGCTGCTCCGGTATTTTCATCCGATGTTCTTAAATCAGAAATCGTTGGGTGCGTAACAAAAACACAACACAAAGTTAGTTTATGTTTTTTTTGTGAGTGTGAAATAAAGTTTTTTTGTAATTTAAACTTTTTAACGTCAGCTATCTTAAAACAGGTGGAGGTATTCTTTTACTTCTTCATCCTAGTTACCAGCCACCCTGTATGGTAGGTAAAGTAAACAACTTGTCAAAAGTCTTAAAACTCAACTTGTCAAATAACAAATTGTTATTCAAGAAATTATTGCGAGCATTTTCTATCGCTGATTAGTAAAACAAGTGATCAGAACAACCAGTTATGAAAAATGCTTGCAATAATTTTTTAAATAACATAAACTCACCATCACCAACATGCAAGTATTTAAAATTGCTTAACTAGAAACAGTCCAATTGAAACAATTCCAAAATTAGTTCGTTTGAAACGAGTAAATGTTACAACCGTGATGAGATGTTCTTTTAATTAATGAACTTCGTCGCCGAGACTCTCCTGGGTCTCCTGGGTCTATTTAAGGGACGTGTCGTTATTTGTTCGAAATAATTAAATCGTCATTTAGCGAAACAATTTATGTCTGTCGACAACAACAGGCTCTAATAAACTTGAGGCTGTTGATAGTTAAATTTATGGATTTATTAGCTAGTCTGTACATTAATTTTCTAAATTTTTTACGTTTGAAATTGTCCAATTCTAAACTTATCAACACTATATTTTCCTCAGATCTGACTTTTTTGTTGTAAATCCTGTCTTTAAAAAAGTATATAATCTTTTTCAAAATTAAATAACATCTTTAAAATAAATCGTTACTAAGCTTTTTACTAAGCAGTTCTTTTTATTCGCAGAGCACATGCGTATGATGTGACGAAAGGATCCTTATTTTATAAAACATTGGTTTCTGATAAGGAAAACCGAAACGATGCAAACACCATTCATACAGTCCACAGGTTATGATCAGCTGGTTTGGTCAATGGACTCCATTGCAAGTAAAACGTCCGATATTGGATATTATATCCGTAAGTTGTAAAACAAGTATCTTTACATTCGTGTCCCTACACCTCAAATTATTTTGTTTATTTTACACTATGCACTAATATTTATGTTTTGAAAACGTTATTTCATGTTTGTTCACACCGGACTTACCTTTATTAGTGAATTTCCTTTGGAAAGTGAACTATTAGCATGACCCGCACGGTGAAACTTAAGCCCGGGACCATTATAGAAGTTTCTAACTTGACCCCCTGAACACGTTTTGGGGGGTCATTCAAAATTGTATATATATATATATATAGACATATATATATGTGTGTGTTTGCACTCTAGCGGTCGCAATTTTTGTCCGATTTACTTCAAATTTGGTAGGGACGTTCCTTTCTGTAATCAGTTGGACAAGTTCGTTGGGCAAAACAATCGGAAAACTCTACACCACTTTTTTTGGGGATTAATCTTTCAAATTTTGAGTTTTTGGGCCCAAAATGGTCATATAAGCCCCAGATGTAAAATAAATGCAAGAAAAAAGATGGGAATTAGAGAGGCGAAAGTTTTAAGCCCTCTCTCGTCATTCTATCATAAATATTTACCGAGTTATTAAAGAAAATGTATATCGACTAAACACAGTACGTTGTCTTATGGGGGTTTTACACGAGAAAAGCCTGTTATTCCTTTGTTAGAGTACTTTTATCATCCCCAGCAACCTCACGCCTACTTTCAAGCCTGTCTGGACCTTCTCCTAACCTTATATTGGGCAAAATTGTATTCCCAGCTTTGCAAGTAAATTAAACCAGGAGTATCAGAACAGCCAAAAAATCAGTGTTTTCAGATTTCAATAAAAATTGGACAAATGTATGTTTTTACACTGATTTTGAGTTTTAAAAGCTTTTATGTGGAAATTCACTTCCCTAACGTCAGCGTGCTGCGTGCAAACTCGTTTGACATCAATTGATAACTAAGTCGTGGGAATTCTTTTGTTTTGCGTGTTAACGGCTGTGGCATTTTCAACGTGTTTAACTGCCCGGTTCAAACTCCTGGTTTGTTAATATCTTGGCTGGACATGTTCTTTGAAAGAATCATTTAAAAATGACGCTGGGTCCAGATTTGAACATTAACAAAATGTTCAAATGGGTAATATTCAGTCATTATTCAAGTTACTGTAACCACAACGAAAAACCAGCAAAACCTTTAGTTCTGAGTGATTTTTATGTCAGCACGTTACGCTTATTAAGGTTTAAAGGATCTACATAAGACATTTTAAAGCCAACTATTTTAAAGCAGAATAATATTTTCTGTTGTCGAAAAAACAATTCATCGAGTAACATACTTTTACCTGATGCCATTATTTTTTGTATCGTAAAATATATTATTAGAAAGAAACACGATTGATATTTCCTCCATGTGCTTTTGATATTCAACGGTTGAAAATTAATGTGTTTTTAAATCTCACAGATTTTAAGAAATGATTGTGAAGATTCCTCCAATTAAGGCCATTTTAATGCACTATATGTTTTATTTTAATTTATAACACATTTTGAGTAAATAAATAACATAGGTGGATTAAAAGTTGTGTATGCAATGTTTGTATTACTTACTAGTTAATATTTTAGATATTTGAGGAGACACGTTGTCGTAAAAAAGATATTATTCGGAGTCTTCGTACAATATGGTGTACTTTTTAAGGTTTACCACTAGATATCTTTACCCAGTCGCTAAAATCTATGAAATGAGCGCAATAACTCGTACTAAGGTGAAGACCATATTTCTGTTCACAAATGTTTACACAAAATATCCATACAAATAATGTTACGGCAGTTTAATGTTGATTGCCAGTAACGCTAGAGGATCCGGAACCTCGCCGTTTCATATTCTTTACAAAAACTAAAGCTAACTCCAAAAGCCATAAACTATTTGAAACTTTGGCAATTCAATAATTTTGCTCAAAGATCCACTTCTTATCCCCTTCTGAGAAATATTATTTACAATAGGGTTAATTTTGTTGCAGTCTTCGTAATTAAGTTCCTAGAAACCTCTTTTAAGGTATAATCATTTCGTATTTTCGTAATTCTAAAAGAATATAGCAAGATCGGCATTCTTCTTTTCTTCGAAATGTTTGCTTAACCTTTACAAAACAACAGTGTTCTAACTTAACAGGATAAACATTCAAATCCTGGAGCGATATATATAAACAAATAAAAGTGGAGGTACCCTAACACCTTTGGGAGGGGAGGGGTCATTTCCTACAATGCTGTATCAAAGTGATCTTGCACAAAGTATATGATAATTTATACTTTAATCTCTAATATAAGCTTTAATTTTTATGATATTTCAATTTTGAAAATAATTACGAAATCTTTCCTCTTAGTTTATAAAATAAGTTTGTTTTAAATTTATTAAATAGAAGGATAAATATAAATATATTTGGCTTGTTAGTATATGTTTATATAGAATAAATAAAATACGTCTTACAACACTATAAAGTATATTTACACTTATACTTTACTTACATACAAGACGGTAAAATATACACAAAAGATGGTACAAAGCGATCGATTTAAACCAGTTACACCGGTCATCATCAGGCCCAATCAGAGAATGACAGAAACAAGATGGCGATCAGCTTATATACTATTGGCTACCGGAAGTTCCGGAAACAAGTTGCGATAAGTACCACCAGGGTCAAAGTTGACCTGTTCATTGATCAATTTATCCCTATCCTTACATTTTTCCTTAAAAATAAACAATTCTTCCCATGCATTCATTACATTTCCTTTCTTGCAAATACGGAGAATTTCAAATCGTCTTCAATTGTTCCCAATGAGTGGCCATTTTCCAGGAGGTGTTTTGCGACATTCGATCTTTCCGATTTTCGGTTCTTCCATGCTGAAACATGATTCTTGTATCTTTTACAAAATTAACAGTTTGGCCAACATAACAATTATCACAATCATTACAACTGATTTTATATACACAGGGCTTATCAAACTTATCACAATCTTCTGCGTTCGGATGCAGAATTTTACTCATGGTGTTTTGTGTCTTGAAGGCTACGGATACTCCATACTTCTTAAATCGATTTGCAATATTCTGTGTTTTATCGCCAGTGAAGTTAAATGCAACATATCTCGTACTCTCCTTCTTCCGTTCGTTGCTCAGAGATGTCATATTTCGGAGCCGTTCTTGGTTCTTCATCTTCTTCAATATCTTCGCCCCCATTTCATCAATGAGTGTACATTAGTATCCGTTGACTCGAGCTATAGATATGATTGTAGCTATTTCCTTTCTTCTGATTCAAATCAAATCAAATCAAATTTATTTCCAAATAAAAACAAATACAACATCATGTACACAAACAATATTGCGGAAAAAAAATTCTCACACAGGCCCATCGGCCTGTGCGTGAAAACGAGTTCTGCCTCAAATTCAGTGCACTTAAAAAAATATCAAAAAAAATCGTGTTATTGCTAAAACAATTACATTTACATTTTGATGATTAAATAGGCTACAAACACAAATAAAAAATAAAAATCAAACAATATCGGCAGTTGTATGTATATTAATCAAGAACAAAATTAAGATTCGTTTTGCATTTAAATATCAAACACTGATTTAAAAATAGGTAAAAATAAAAATGACATTTGATATAATACAAATACAATAGGCAATGGCGGGAGAGAAGTAGAAGTAGAAGTAGACGGTAGAAGTAGAAGTAAATGGTATTGTTAGCTTTATATTCAGTGACCAGTTGGTGATGTAAAGTTAGTCATTGTAGTACTCAGAACGGATGAGGGACTCAGCATGCTCAGAACCGATCTCCAACAGCCAGTTAAGGACTACCCTTTTGTAAACTTTAGTTGTGACCTGCAGGTCCCTAATCGCAGGAGGAATGTTCCTGTAGATGAAGTTTGCAATAAAATATGAGTTGGAGTGACTGACTGATCTAACTGCTCGGGGCACCTGCAGGCCAACGTTAACGGAGTTCCTTGTCCTATAGTTGTGTCCCACGGGAGTTATGACTAATTCTTTATGGGTGTATGTATAAACCATCAGTGTTTTAATGTATAATTGCCTTACTGTAAGTAATTTTGTTTCGGAAAATAACAGATTTGTGGGATAGCGTTTATGCTTTTTGAATGCAGCTTTAATAATTGATTTTTGTACAACAAGTAATGAATTTAAAAGTGATAATCCGACACCACCCCATGATATAATTCCATATTGTAGAAGAGATTGAACACAAGCAAAATAAATGGTCCGGATTTCATTTCTATTTAATATTTCACTCAACTGATTAAAGACATAAATCATTTTTCTAACTTTAGATTTTAAGTAGTTTATCTGATACTCCCATTTTAATTTTGAATCTAAAATAACCCCAAGATATTTATAGTGGTCAACTCTTTCTATTTTGGAACATTGACAAGTGGTGGTGGTCGTGCCGTTGCATGTAGGCCTATGCAACGCCAGCCTGAGTTCTGCGGGCGGCTCGCTAGCAGGGCGCAGCGCTATTGGCATACATTTGGTTTTAGCATTGATTATACATCCTACGGAATTCCGTAGGATGTATAATCAATGGTTTTAGTTACATTCATCGTTAAAACATTTTCATCAAACCAGTTTTTAACTATGCGCATTTCCACTAAAGCTAATTGATACGATTCCTGCCAGGCTGGAGCCTTAAACATTATTGCTGTATCGTCTGCACATAAAAATATTTCGCCGGTTATGTTGAGTTTATCTAAATTGTTTATATACATAAGAAGTGCTTGTTTCATTTAATGGGATCTTGTATGCTCTGTGCAGCATTGAACGAAATGAAGCGGTCTTGTGGCTTGATGGATGTATGGACTTGTTGTTGATGGTTGTATTCGTTTGTGTTGGCTTCCTGTAGATTTCGAATTCTAGCTTATCTTCTCATTAGTGTTGATCAATGAACAGGTAAACTTTGACTCTGGTGGTACTTATCACAACTTGTTTCCGGAACTTCCGGTAGCCAATAGTATATAAGCTGTTCGCCATCTTGTTTCTGTCATTCTCTGATTGGGCCTGATGATAACCGGTGTAACTGGTTTTGAAATCGATCGCCATGTACCATCTTTTGAGTATATTTTACCGTCTTGTATGTAAGTACAGTATAAGTGTGAATATACTTTATAGTGTTGTAAGACGTATTTTATTCATCCTATTAGTTGTAACAACACGTATCATGTTAATAAGGAAATTGTTTATATATTATAAAAAGTGACTGTATAACTTGCACTTCAAAAATACTACCTTACAAATATTTAGCCGTGGTAAAACTACATTTTACTCAGACTTATAAAAGGGACAGGAACTTTAAAAATCATTCAGTAATTATTAATTAATTTCTTGCTTTATTTCTGTGCTATTTTTAATTTTTATATTACAATTATCAATCAATACAAATGTAAAACCAAAAGGTAATGTGATTTCATTATGATAAAGTAATAATGAAAAAGGAATAAGCCATGTGAGCGAACAACAACGCGATGTGAGGGAACAAAAAATCAATTACATTTCATGGCGTTAATTGCTCCACTTTCACAGGTATTTTTATATTGTTTATAAAGTCATATATAAATGTGGTTGTTTTAAATTACGTAACAGGGCGCTATTATAAAACAGGATTTAAAGCAATGGGCACACGCAATAGGAGATAGTAAATAGTTTTGGATACCCAATTACTAATGTTTAGAGAAAATTCAGCAATATATATTTTCTGAATAACATTATCAATCATTGCATAAAATGCGTAAACAAGAATTACTTAGGTTTAAATCAGTCTTATAAATAATTAATTAAGTTAGGCATAGTCCCCCTGCAATACGGGATGCAACTACAAGGGGGGGGGGGTGTGACTTCTATTATCATTTGAGGTCCTTTTTAGCGAATTTCCCCTATAGGGAAGAAGCTATTACCGTAGGTAAGACCTAGGCCCGGGACCATGATAAATTTTCATTTGAGGTCCCCAGACCCCAAAAACACCATTCGTGCGAAACTGTATATATATTATTTTTAAAAACATTACAAAATGTCGCATTCTCAGGAAGTATAAGAAAATTAAATGAGGAAACAAACTCTTTTGCAGTTTTTTTAGTTGAGTCAACAGAATTAATGTAAACAAAATAAAAGTATTTAAAACGTATTTAATGTAAAACCTGCCAAGCCATTAGGCCATCGAGGTGTAAGAAATTTAAGGTCACAAGTAAAATAGAGTGCAAGGACCACCTGTTCAGTTTATGTCTCAATCGTTATCTTAGCGAGCAATAATCGAATGACGTCTTGTAAATTACAAAAAAAACATTCCAACGCCCTAACGTGAACCACTACAAGGTCAAAATAATTAATATTTCTTGTTCCTACTATCTCGATCGTGATGGAGTTATTTAAAATTATTACGTTGAAGGCAATGAGCCTCTTATGTGGGCAATCAGAGGCCGGGGGAAACATTCCGGACCCGACCCCTTGGCGCCGCGCCACCTTCCTTTCCCTGCACACGGAGTTGCCATTTTTGTTACGAACATGGCCCAATTAAAATTAACGCTTCCGTTTTATACAGTCATAATTAAGGAAATATTTACTATAAAAAAGCAAACAATTTTAACTGAAATTACACTACTGCCGAGGTAACATACAGTAAAACAAAATAAGTGGTTTTCAAGTACTAATTGTATGCTTAAGAGTCTTCATCACCGGAAATTGCCAGACGCCATCGTGGAGTTTTGTTACATAAAGCCAATGTTAAACTAGTGTCTCCGATACTCCTCACCTGATTGAGAGGTACAATTCATTTTGGTTTCAAATTAAAGGTCTTGTTGTCCTGTAGTGAAATAGTATAATCTAGAATTTGTTTTGAAGTTAATAACAAATTGTACAGTTGAAAATCGAACAATTTCTTATGAAAAAATATTGCCCAAATTAAGGAAATCGGAAATGTAGTTCTCTTGAAAACCACTACACCTTTATTTTGACACCTAAACAAATGTGACGATCGGGAGAAGAGTAACGGAGGCACAGAGTTAACATTAGACTTATGAAACAAAACTCCAGGATGGCGTGTGGAAACATACGGTGATAAAAGACTCTTAACAAAATGTCATAGATAGAAAGTTCCATAATGATAAAATACAAAGCTGTAAGTAAACCCGCGAGTTTCATGAGGTCGTATACCATATAAGAAACCATCTAGTGCCTTTGACATCCCACCTTATATCGTGTGGTGATAGAAATTTAGATTGAGGACAAGCTCCATAAAATATGTTGTTTTATCAATAGCGATACAATCTTTTAAAATCGCAACCTAAATGCTACTGCTATTAAAATACCCACATAAACCGTATACACTACTGTAATTTACATTGATATTTTTTATCTTGTAAAACTGGCACTTAAAATGTTATCCCTTTTAGGAAATTAAAAGTTATATGTAATTTGAATAAAAATTTCGTATGTGCGTTCTTGTAAATTTTGATCCTGAAGGTGTAGTTCTTGATGATTTTTATGAATGAAAAATATCAATCGGTACTCGAATATTATTTGATATATCTCGCGGCAGCGGGTTTGCTTGAGTATCTATTAGAATCAGATTTTGGATTTTTAAATTTGTATTTGGTCCAAGGGAAAAGTAATACTTACGATCTCCTAAAACAATACCTTATTACAGTTAGGTCTATTATTATTGGTATAGTTTAAGAGAGAAGTCTAGTTTTTACGAGGAAAAATTGCACTTATGACATTGTATTTGGTAAATTTAACTTTGTACCAAGCAGATTCAGTTTAATCTATGAATATCGTCGGCTTTTCCCCACAGTACCTGTACCTACTGATGCATGTGCACATTAAAGTTGACTCGAATTCATTTCAGCTGATTCAGAAAAAAAAAACTCGAAACTGAAGAATAAGAATTATTTACCAAGCCCATTTTTGTTTATTTTACAAACATTAACAAGTTGTCTGTTTCTAAAGAATAGTTGATATGGTTAGCTTAAAGTCATCGACAATATTAAAGTGTTTGTTATTTTTCTAAAGAAGCTCAAAATAAACCATATCTTTTCTTTATTAGTATTGTATGCTGTAATTTATTTATTAGAGTTAGTGTTTGTTTATAACTCGTTGTACCAATAGTTGGTATATCATTATCAAATATCAGTATCAGTATCTCATAATTATCAAACACCTATGTAAATTAATTAATTTGTTTTTATGGTTGCGTGATTTCTTAAGATTTGGATTAGGAACTTCAACACAAAGAAAAGTGATAGAGTTTTGAAGTACGAAGCAAATTATAATAAATATAAATAAACATGATATATTATATGTATATAATAAATGATAAATATACCTTCTCTCCTTAAATAAGATAAAGAAGAGGTTTCAAGATATAAGTTTAAGCACTCTGCAAATGTCTTATAATACGAACTAAGAGGTTTTAGGCATTTAACTGTGAACTCTAGACATTTTATTTATCCATTATGTTACCGCATTAACTTTGAACTTAATGCTGATTAAATATTTAAAACTACTTGTAATATCTTCGTAAGAGTATACCGTTATGTGATTACGAAGTATACCGTAATATCTTCGTAGTAGAGGAGAAACACCGTTTTAACATACTATTCGGCGCTTTTTTCCCATGTTATTCTTATGGGGAGCCGTTTTTGGACCGACACCAGCTCCCGCCTTACACAAGTTTCCTTGTTAGCCTGTACTAATGTCCAACCCTTGCCTATATTAAATATATTTTCCCAATCCCCATCCCTCCTCTATATTTTTTAAAATTAATTTTCAAATTCAGGCTAAAAAACTATCTTTAGTGTTTATGGTCCGATTTGTCTGCAATTTGGATATGTTATTGTCCTAGGCAAGTGTTTTAATAAATTCCACTTACATTTCCCAAATTCACTATAACGGTCAAATTAAAAAATATTTTTGAAAAATACTATAGTGCCAATTGCCACCTTCTTTATTTACTGTCCGATTTATTTAAAATTTGGATATGCTATTGACCTAGGCAAGTGTTTTAATAAATTCCACTTACATATCCCAAATTCACTATTACGGTCAAATTAAAAAATATTTTTGAAAAATACTGCCAATTGCCAACTTCTTTATTTACTGTCCGATTTGTTTAAATTTAGATATGTTATTGTCCTAGGCAAGTGTTTTAATAAATTCCACTTACATTTCCCAAATTCACTATTACGGTCAAATTAAAAAATATTTTTGAAAAATACTGCCAATTGCCAACTTCTTTATTTACAGTCCGATTTGTTTAAAATTTATATATGTTATTGTTATAGGCAAGTGTTTTAATAAATTAGCCTTACATTTCCCAAATTCACTATTACAGTCAAATTAAAAAATATTTTTGAAAAATACTGCCAATTGCCAACTTCTTTATTTACTGTCCGATTTGTTTAAAATTTGGATATGTTATTGTTGTAGGCTAGTGTATATGCACCATCCACATTTTACAAATATTGCGGTTAAATTTTAAAAAATTTGGAAAAATGCTGCCAATTGGCAACTTCTTTATTTATGGTCTGATTTGTTTAAAATTTATATATGTCATTATTCTAGGCTAGTGTATATGTACCATCCACATTTGACAAATTAACTATAATGGTCAAATTTAAAAAATATTTTGAAAAATATACTAACAATTTCAAACTTCTTTATTTACTGTCTGATTTATTTTCGGATATGTTATAGCTCTTATATAGGTAACAAGACTACACTACCACACGTTCCACTACCCCCTATAATACAGTATTTTGTCTTTTTTGTTTGTTTATTTTGCTGTAATCCCAAAACTGACTTTGCTGTTTATTGTCCGATTTGCCTACACTTTGGATATTGTCCTAAGCATTTATTGTCTGATTTATTTTTGGATATGTTATAGCCCCCCCAACTATTATATCTAAAATTACAATATTATTTCCACCTATAATACAGTTGATGTGTTGTTTGTTTTGCCGCAACCTAAAAACTAACATTGGTATTTGTGTTTTTACAAAACTATATTTTGTAAATTACTACCAATAACTCCTTTATTTACTTTTCGACTTGTTATATCCCCTTATATCTAAATTTACCGTATATTTTTTCCCTTTTAGTGCTGTTTTGTCGTAACCAAACTTTGGATATGACTGCAATATATTACTGGCCATTGCATAAGTAAATACCCCATTTCCAAATTCACTATTACGGTTGGATTAAAATAATAAATACAAGCTTATTATATACATCCAGCTGATAAGTAATATATATCTACAAAATATTTATGGTCAGAACTGCCTAAATTTTGGATATGTTTTAAGCCAATGCGATAGCAAAAAATAAATTTTTAAAACCCAAAACAACTAAACACAAAACACTAATCTTTCTTTGTGCTTGTTTGGAGTAGTCTTTATTTTATCCAACTTAATTTTAATTTTGTAGTTAAAATCAAACTTCCCACATTCTAGCTCCCTTTCCAGCCAGTGGTTGGAGACATAAAGGTTACGAATATTTTCAAACTGTACAATATATCTTTTTCTACCCCTATGTTGGACTTGTTTAATAGCGCTTATTAATAATTCCGCACCATCTTCCAAATCCTCCAGTCTACTACATTCTTTAAATTTAATATTGCCTTTAATATCTTGCATCTCTATGTCTTCTTGTCCAACATCATCCCACACATTGTTATGGAAACTTAGGTTTTCTATTTTTGGAAAGGAATTACCATAAAATGTTGTGGTTCCGTTAGTGTTAAAGCTTGCAAGTGGCTTGTTGGTAGGTAGGTAAATAATGTCCAAATCACCAGTATATGGCAACACGCTATAACCTTCCCTATTCTTATTTATCTGTATAAACACAGTTTTACAGACACCTTTAACATAGTATACACCCCTCTGTCCATCCTTTTCTGCCAACACCCCCACAAACTTGTTGTTTACTACAAACGCATACACCATATAATGTCCATAATGCTCTAGATCCTCCCAACGTCGCAGGAAGTAATCTTTTAATTTATTCTCTCTTTCCCTTCTTTCTTGTTCTTTAGCCAACTGTGCTTTGTATTCCTCTGCAACAGTATTTTCCACATATTCCAATTTACGCTTATTACTGTCGATGTCTTCTAATTCCAATTTCCTCTTTTTGGAACAACTCTCTAAGAAAGGCTTGGAAAGTGGCTCTATTTCTTTAATAGTGTATGGGTACAGTTTATTGGTCCGGCTTCTTAAAACGTAGGGAGTAAGGTTAGGACTTTCCACTAAGCCTAATTCTTCTAAATTGATGTGTTTAGGTATAGTGGAGAAAGGTGTATTTGATTTTGTAAAACATGTGCCCCCAGATTTGATGTAACACTTATGCTTTACACTTATGGCATCAGGAAACTCCTCTATTACCTCCACATAGTTAGTTGGTAAACAGTTAAAGCTAAATGCAGATAGAGCATACTTTATTAACTTTTCCCTTTGTGTACTATCTTTTGGCAGTTTTAGTTGTACTCCAGTTATCTTTTTCGTATTACTATTACCCCAATATGCGTATTGTAATAAATCGTTAAACACTAAACAACAACTGTTTTGTAATTGATTGGCAACTTTCACCCACATCTTATGCAGAGGTACAGCATAGAATGGAGCATTTTGGAAGTACCTTTTGTTGTCTTCAATTAGACTTAAACAATCTTTTAAAGGTTCAAACCCTTTACCAAAACCTCTACAATAGTTACCTCTAACCTACAATAGTAATCTACAATAGTAGATTGTTGCCTCTAACCTTGTTATTCCATTCTCTCTAGATAGTTTAGACGAGAACGTTTCTTTTAGTCTCGCATCTGGACAGTTTACAAAGTTTATTATATGGTTTCCTATACTTTTAACTACTCCAGGGCTTGTAATCTGGCATATAAATTTATTATATATTTTTACCCTGCTATTTACATTAAACCATGTTAAACAGTCTTTACTAACATGGAAATTATCTACAATAACATTATATCCATTCTTGTACTCCCCTTGGTAGCAAAAGTTAAAGTTTTCTGTAAGATATTGGCACATTTCCTCTTTATTAAATATTCCAGCCAAATCTAGTGTTATATCGAAATCCATAAGATAGTACATTTCTTTTTCCAGATCTTGCAGTATCTTTGGAAGGTCTTCCAACAAATCCTTAATTTTAACATTTGCAAGCTCTATTTTATAGGGAATTGCTATAGGATCATCGTACTTTTGTTTAATTTGGTCAATATCCTTCTTTATTATTTGTAACACACCCTCGCTTTGGACCCCAGAGGACCTCTCCAAGGAGAATGGTAGTTTGGCCACAACACCATGTCGAGCTAAAGAGAACTTTTTAAATATTCCTCGTAAGTAGCTATTAAACGAGCCACATATTTCCTTCTTAACTTTAAATTTATTCCGAACGTCCCCATCACAATCCGTAACATTGGTTATCTTAACTAACATTAAGTTATCACAAAACGCATCCGTTATAGATGTTAAGTTATTTAATTTTGGTTCGCCCTCGCAATATGTCGTAATACGTCTCGTAATATGTCTAGGAGACATATTACCTATGTCTGTAAGAAGGTTATTATTACGGAGATTTTCTAATAAAAACCATATACCGAATCTTTCGTTAGTAGGTTTAATACAATTTCCCAATAAATGGCTAACAGAGTACATTTATTTTATACAAAAAAAAGTAGCGGAAACATGTAAACAGGACAGATTACACTATAGGTATATATGTGTTGTAAATATATGGATATTGTATATAAACATAGGCGAGCGGTAAGTGTAACATGTACGTGGACACCTAGACCCATGTGCAAATACAGATACGCACATTCTACAAGACCTGTACATAGATCTGTTGTATAAGCAGCAGAATAGACGTCTCACCCATTGTGTTGTTGTAAAGTAAAACATAAATGTAAATTGTGCTGGATACAACCAAATATTAGACAGGAAATGTGTTGGAAGTGTATTGCCAAATAGTAAGACAAATCACATAGTGCAGCATGTACGCAATCCATTACTATTTAGACAAAGGTCAGTATTGGTACAACATCCGATATATTAGCTAAACCCAGTCCAAACATTGTGTCCTCAAAATGTTATGATTGTGTTAAATTTGTTTATATTACATATATTTCTTACACAATTTACAAACTGTTTTTTGTGTCAGTTAACAGAACCTGTAAAGGTGTGTTAAATGGCTGTAAACCAGTATCTGTGCCTGTGTCCAAATGTGTTGGAGTGTGTTATTTATTGTGTCTCTGCATTCGTGTTGTTTTATAAACTTTAAATATTACTATGTCCTTATACTCTTACTATTTCTGTTACTATAATATTAATTTTTTACTGTTTGTTTTCCAAGTTTGATTGTGGATTTAGCTAATATATCGGATGTTGTACCAATACTGACCTTTGTCTAAATAGTAATGGATTGCGTACATGCTGCACTATGTGATTTGTCTTACTATTTGGCAATACACTTCCAACACATTTCCTGTCTAATATTTGGCCGGTTGTATCCAGCACAATTTACATTTATGTTTTACTTTACAACAACACAATGGGTGAGACGTCTATTCTGCTGCTTATACAACAGATCTATGTACAGGTCTTGTAGAATGTGCGTATCTGTATTTGCACATGGGTCTAGGTGTCCACGTACATGTTACACTTACCGCTCGCCTATGATTATATACAATATCCATATATTTACAACACATATATACCTATAGTGTAATCTGTCCTGTTTACATGTTTCCGCTACTTTTTTTTGTATAAAATAAATGTACTCTGTTAGCCATTTATTGGGAAATTGTATTAAACCTACTAACGAAAGATTCGGTATATGGTTTTTATTAGAAAATCTCCGTAATAATAACCTTCTTACAGACATAGGTAATATGTCTCCTAGACATATTACGAGACGTATTACGACATATTGCGAGGGCGAACCAAAATTAAATAACTTAACATCTATAACGGATGCGTTTTGTGATAACTTAATGTTAGTTAAGATAACCAATGTTACGGGTTGTGATGGGGACGTTCGGAATAAATTTAAAGTTAAGAAGGAAATATGTGGCTCGTTTAATAGCTACTTACGAGGAATATTTAAAAAGTTCTCTTTAGCTCGACATGGTGTTGTGGCCAAACTACCATTCTCCTTGGAGAGGTCCTCTGGGGTCCAAAGCGAGGGTGTGTTACAAATAATAAAGAAGGATATTGACCAAATTAAACAAAAGTACGATGATCCTATAGCAATTCCCTATAAAATAGAGCTTGCAAATGTTAAAATTAAGGATTTGTTGGAAGACCTTCCAAAGATACTGCAAGATCTGGAAAAAGAAATGTACTATCTTATGGATTTCGATATAACACTAGATTTGGCTGGAATATTTAATAAAGAGGAAATGTGCCAATATCTTACAGAAAACTTTAACTTTTGCTACCAAGGGGAGTACAAGAATGGATATAATGTTATTGTAGATAATTTCCATGTTAGTAAAGACTGTTTAACATGGTTTAATGTAAATAGCAGGGTAAAAATATATAATAAATTTATATGCCAGATTACAAGCCCTGGAGTAGTTAAAAGTATAGGAAACCATATAATAAACTTTGTAAACTGTCCAGATGCGAGACTAAAAGAAACGTTCTCGTCTAAACTATCTAGAGAGAATGGAATAACAAGGTTAGAGGCAACAATCTATAACTATTGTAGAGGTTTTGGTAAAGGGTTTGAACCTTTAAGAGATTGTTTAAGTCTAATTGAAGACAACAAAAGGTACTTCCAAAATGCTCCATTCTATGCTGTACCTCTGCATAAGATGTGGGTGAAAGTTGCCAATCAATTACAAAACAGTTGTTGTTTAGTGTTTAACGATTTATTACAATACGCATATTGGGGTAATAGTAATACGAAAAAGATAACTGGAGTACAACTAAAACTGCCAAAAGATAGTACACAAAGGGAAAAGTTAATAAAGTATGCTCTATCTGCATTTAGCTTTAACTGTTTACCAACTAACTATGTGGAGGTAATAGAGGAGTTTCCTGATGCCATAAGTGTAAAGCATAAGTGTTACATCAAATCTGGGGGCACATGTTTTACAAAATAAAATACACCTTTCTCCACTGTACCTAAACACATCAATTTAGAAGAATTAGGCTTAGTGGAAAGTCCTAACCTTACTCCCTACGTTTTAAGAAGCCGGACCAATAAACTGTACCCATACACTATTAAAGAAATAGAGCCACTTTCCAAGCCTTTCTTAGAGAGTTGTTCCAAAAAGAGGAAATTGGAATTAGAAGACATCGACAGTAATAAGCGTAAATTGGAATATGTGGAAAATACTGTTGCAGAGGAATACAAAGCACAGTTGGCTAAAGAACAAGAAAGAAGGGAAAGAGAGAATAAATTAAAAGATTACTTCCTGCGACGTTGGGAGGATCTAGAGCATTATGGACATTATATGGTGTATGCGTTTGTAGTAAACAACAAGTTTGTGGGGGTGTTGGCAGAAAAGGATGGACAGAGGGGTGTATACTATGTTAAAGGTGTCTGTAAAACTGTGTTTATACAGATAAATAAGAATAGGGAAGGTTATAGCGTGTTGCCATATACTGGTGATTTGGACATTATTTACCTACCTACCAACGAGCCACTTGCAAGCTTTAACACTAACGGAACCACAACATTTTATGGTAATTCCTTTCCAAAAATAGAAAACCTAAGTTTCCATAACAATGTGTGGGATGATGTTGGACAAGAAGACATAGAGATGCAAGATATTAAAGGCAATATTAAATTTAAAGAATGTAGTAGACTGGAGGATTTGGAAGATGGTGCGGAATTATTAATAAGCGCTATTAAACAAGTCCAACATAGGGGTAGAAAAAGATATATTGTACAGTTTGAAAATATTCGTAACCTTTATGTCTCCAACCACTGGCTGGAAAGGGAGCTAGAATGTGGGAAGTTTGATTTTAACTACAAAATTAAAATTAAGTTGGATAAAATAAAGACTACTCCAAACAAGCACAAAGAAAGATTAGTGTTTTGTGTTTAGTTGTTTTGGGTTTTAAAAATTTATTTTTTGCTATCGCATTGGCTTAAAACATATCCAAAATTTAGGCAGTTCTGACCATAAATATTTTGTAGATATATATTACTTATCAGCTGGATGTATATAATAAGCTTGTATTTATTTTTTTTAATCCAACCGTAATAGTGAATTTGGAAATGGGGTATTTACTTATGCAATGGCCAGTAATATATTGCAGTCATATCCAAAGTTTGGTTACGACAAAACAGCACTAAAAGGGAAAAAATATACGGTAAATTTAGATATAAGGGGATATAACAAGTCGAAAAGTAAATAAAGGAGTTATTGGTAGTAATTTACAAAATATAGTTTTGTAAAAACACAAATACCAATGTTAGTTTTTAGGTTGCGGCAAAACAAACAACACATCAACTGTATTATAGGTGGAAATAATATTGTAATTTTAGATATAATAGTTGGGGGGGCTATAACATATCCAAAAATAAATCAGACAATAAATGCTTAGGACAATATCCAAAGTGTAGGCAAATCGGACAATAAACAGCAAAGTCAGTTTTGGGATTACAGCAAAATAAACAAACAAAAAAGACAAAATACTGTATTATAGGGGGTAGTGGAACGTGTGGTAGTGTGGTCTTGTTACCTATATAAGAGCTATAACATATCCGAAAATAAATCAGACAGTAAATAAAGAAGTTTGAAATTGTTAGTATATTTTTCAAAATATTTTTTAAATTTGACCATTATAGTTAATTTGTTAAATGTGGATGGTACATATACACTAGCCTAGAATAATGACATATATAAATTTTAAACAAATCAGACCATAAATAAAGAAGTTGCCAATTGGCAGCATTTTTCCAAATTTTTTAAAATGTAACCGCAATATTTGTAAAATGTGGATGGTGCATATACACTAGCCTACAACAATAACATATCCAAATTTTAAACAAATCGGACAGTAAATAAAGAAGTTGGCAATTGGCAGTATTTTTCAAAAATATTTTTTAATTTGACTGTAATAGTGAATTTGGGAAATGTAAGGCTAATTTATTAAAACACTTGCCTATAACAATAACATATATAAATTTTAAACAAATCGGACAGTAAATAAAGAAGTTGGCAATTGGCAGTATTTTTCAAAAATATTTTTTAATTTGACCGTAATAGTGAATTTGGGAAATGTAAGTGGAATTTATTAAAACACTTGCCTAGGACAATAACATATCTAAATTTTAAACAAATCGGACAGTAAATAAAGAAGTTGGCAATTGGCAGTATTTTTCAAAAATATTTTTTAATTTGACCGTAATAGTGAATTTGGGATATGTAAGTGGAATTTATTAAAACACTTGCCTAGGTCAATAGCATATCCAAATTTTAAATAAATCGGACAGTAAATAAAGAAGTTGGCAATTGGCAGTATTTTTCAAAAATATTTTTTAATTTGACCGTAATAGTGAATTTGGGATATGTAAGTGGAATTTATTAAACCACTTGCCTAGGACAATAACATATCCAAATTGAAGACAAATCGGACAGTTAATAAAGAAGGTGGCAATTGGCACTATAGTATTTTTCAAAAATATTTTTTAATTTGACCGTTATAGTGAATTTGGGAAATGTAAGTGGAATTTATTAAAACACTTGCCTAGGACAATAACATATCCAAATTGCAGACAAATCGGACCATAAACACTAAAGATAGTTTTTTAGCCTGAATTTGAAAATTAATTTTAAAAAATATAGAGGAGGGATGGGGATTGGGAAAATATATTTAATATAGGCAAGGGTTGGACATTAGTACAGGCTAACAAGGAAACTTGTGTAAGGCAGGAGCTGGTGTCGGTCCAAAAACGGCTCCCCATAAGAATAACATGGGAAAAAAGCGCCGAAAGTGGCTTCTCTTTCCTAGTTCTTATCTACTCAGATTCAATAATAGAAAATTAAACCAAGAAACCTTAAGGATAAATTGATACATTTTGCTTTTCAATTGGAAGATGACTAATTCGATTCATTAAACACATTTATATGGGCAACAAATATAACCAAACTAAAGAATAAAATCCTGAAGGTCAGAAACGCTTTGTGCACGAAGTGAATACAGTAATTATGAGTATGAAGTGGAAATATTTTAATTTTAAAATATAGGCTAATAATATTCATATACTATAAATACCCCGTTGCAGTAAACCTGCATAATCAGTGAATTTCAAATGGTTCTTCATAACTCACCAACTTTCATCAAAGCATATTCACAAATAAGCGAGATTTGACTTTTTATTTATTCTCTATAAGAAAAACATTAGGGCTTAGTATGCAGGTTTGCTGCATCAAGGACCTCAAAATTCGGGTTTTTATGCAAATACCAATGAATCACAACCAGATAAAGCAACATACCAATTTTTGTTCATAAACAAGCAAGATATCATAAGTTTCGTATTCTCCATAAGAAAAAACATTATAGCAGCTGAGTACGCAGGTTTGCTGCCATGGGGACCACCAAAAATGGGGATTTCATGCAAATATCAGTAAACCCCCAACCATATGAAGCCACATTAAAAAATTCATTAGTATGTATTGATTAATAAGCGAGATATAAAATTGTACTTATCCTCCATTAGATTAATATTTGACAACGAACTGTGTTTATCACTTTCAATATCTCGGTAACCAATTGACATAGAGCGATGATCAAATACCAAATTGTTTGTTTTCAAGCCAAATTTAATAGTGCAAACTAAAGTTCGGTTGTAAAATAATTAGATGAAAAAAGTTCCAAAAAAATTTTGGGGTACAAATTCCCCCCCCAAAACCCCTCTTATAATGATTCGATCTGTCTGGTTTTCGAACTCATGAAAATAGATCGGACTTTTTTATCAAAATTGTCGTACACACACACACACACACACACACACACACACACACACACACACACACACACACACACACACACACACACACACACACACACACACACACACACACACATATATATATAAATATATATATGAATTTTAACAAATGGTGTTTTTGGCATCTGGGGGCCTCAAAACGAAAAGTTGTCATGGTCCCGGGCTTAGGTCTTACCATGCCGGCTAAGGTAATAGCTTCTTCCCTATAAGGGAAATTCGCTAAAAATAATATACTAAATTTTTGAAACAATAATAATAATTAATTGTATATAATAATTATTAAAAGACGGAAACCACTAGTTAGATATGCTACAGTATTTAAAAACGTTTTATTTATTTGTCATTAAATAGTTAACAATAGAGATCGTCACAAAGTCAAAGTTAAAATATCTGACTAATGTTATGAGTCATAAGTTAGTTCATACAAGAAAGATTAAATAAAAGTGTAGTATTTATGAGTGTTTCTCTGATATATACCGTATCACTACAAAATAACTTTCGTTAGGTTATAGAATGCCTGCAGTAAAATGGTGAGAAATGTTTACTGTCCAAAAGCAAAAAATACTACAGAAATTATGGATACTCCAGTTTACGGTTTCACACCTCCGAAACGGCCGGTTCGATTTTAACGAGAGGCCTATCAAATGAACGGAAATATTGTCAAATTTTATGTTATGGAGTTTAAAATGTTTACATCACTGTTTATAATTTATATATAACGAAAAAGTGGAAAATATCGGTGATTTTTTACAATGTTTGAGTAAATCTCAAATTTAGACGATTATTACAATATATAGAAAACGTATCAGCTTCAAACTTTTATGGCGTATATGAAGGTTATTTATAAACACCTTTGTCGATTTTCATAATTTTAACATTATTATTTTGCATGCTCTTGTACATTTTGTAAACCAACTTTGTTATACTGTGCTTAAAATTCCCGTTCAAAGCAATGTTTTAACTATCAGTTGATTGTATGAACGAAACACATGGTGTCTAAAGATTATAATGTAATAGAGATTTGTGATGAGTTTATATATGTTAAACGTTTTTATTCCCGCGCAAGGTGTAAGCGGGAAACGCGCGGGGGAAGGCTCACTTTCTCCCTCTCGAGGAGCGCGATGTTGCCGGAACAGTGACTCATAGGGGTTAAAAACAGGGTTGTTGTTTGCGGGCGTACAAGGAAAGGGTAGTCACCCAACGGTTTTATAGCACTCCGGCAACATCGCACTCCTCGAGAGGAAGAAAGTGAGCCTTCCCCCCGCGTTTCCCGCTTACAAGCTCCATCTCGCGGGAATAAAACCGTTTGACAAATATAAACTCATCACAAATCTCTATTACAGTATACTCTTTAGACACCATGTGTTTCGTTCATACAATTAACTGATAGTCAAAACACTGCTTTGAACGGGAATTTAAAGCGCAAGATAACAAAGTTAACAAAGGTTTACAAAATTTACAAGTGCATACAAAAATAATAATGTTATAATTGTGAAACTTCCCAAAAGTGTTTGTAAATAACCCTCATATACGCCATACAAATTTGAAGCTGACACGTTTCCTAGATATTTTGTAATAATAGTCTGAATTTTAAATTTACTCAGTCATTGTAAAAAAACACCGATATTTTCCACTTTTTTTGTTATATAAATTACAAAAAGTGTTGTAAAGATTTGAAACTCCGTAATATAAAATTTGACAATATTTCCGTTCATTTGATAGGTCTCTCTTTAAAATCGAACTGGTTGTTTCGCAGGTGTGATACCGTAAACTCGAGTATCCATAATTTATGCTCGGACAGTAGAGGCAGTATTTATTTCCAGGCATTTCTTTTATCAGAAAATTGCTTTAATAAAAAATTATTTGCCAAAATCAACAAAGACAATGTGGCGCTCCGCCAAAAGGTTATATCTGTAAAGATTTGATCCCTTTATCCTAGACAGTCCCTAGCTCCAAGGTGTAGTCTACATTCATAGTTAATAAGTGCGTAAACAAATATTACAAAGACAACTGTTAGCAAAACATCAGTCATTAACAATACCCCAGTTGCAGCAAACTTACGTACTCAGCGAATTTCCAATGCATGTATATGTTTCTCACTATCACATAAAGCCCCTTTCCAAGTTTCCTAATAATACATAAATGAATAAGTGATATATATCATTTGGTTTATTCTCAATAAGAATAACATTAGGGCTGAGTATGCAGATTTGCTGCAACAAGGAAGACAAGAAATGTGTTCTTATTCAATTATCAGTTTAACTCAACCAGGTGCGCTTCACCTGGTTGAGTTAAACTGATACGTACCAAGTTTTATCAATTTATGTTCATATTTAGGGGCTATATAAAACTGTACTTATTCTCCTTAAGAATAAATAGCTTCTTACAATAAAGTGTTGTTTTTGATGTCAAATGTGCGTTTTTACTGTGAGCCTCAAGAATAACATGGGAGCTGAAACAGTATGCATGGTTGCTGCTACGGGGCCTAGGGGCCTCAAATCAAAAATTTATCATGGTCCTCGCTTCATGGTAATAGCGAGATTTTTAAACTTTGGGTCTATCAAACATATGAAAAAATATTTACTGCTTTTAAAACTTGACTCGTTATGATTTGGTATTTTTATGATGTGGGAAAGTAATTCAAAATATTGAATAGTCCTTCATTAAATTGTGCCACTTAAGTCAAGTGCGCGCGTTCAGTATCATATTAAGTAGTTCAATGTAAAACCATTATGAGAACCAATTAGTTAAATCAGATTAAAAACTCTTTATTTACATAAAATAAATAAAAAAGGTCAAGATTTGTAATGACCTTATTACTTAATAAATAGATACGCAAATCTCTGAATTGTGCATATTTTTACTATTTATAGTGTTTAAAACTAATTTATTAGTCAATTATGATCTAAAATGATCGAAAGTGAATGTCACCGCGTATTACCGTGGGATGACTGGGGATAAAAAATTCCCGTTTTACCGCGATCCATGGCCGGGCAATAGGGATGGTCTGGACATTTCGGACCTTGCGAGCTGACCTTTCATAATCCTCCCTAATGATTACGGCGGTTTGGAAAATAGAGAAACTTCAGACTGTTACAAAAACACCTGACATTTCGGTAGTTTCAAAAATTAACAAAAAACACTAACCATTTGGTGAGATTACATGTTGATATCTAAACAAAACAGACACTTGGAAATATAATTAAAGGAGACACTTAACAGAAACCTGACCTTAATTCAGGCTGTCATTCCGTTAAAAAATAAATTCATATTTTGTCAGAGTCCCTTAAGCCACATTGGAGCACTCCCTCATCATACTGCAATTTATTAAATGACCACAATTTCTCTTTCAAAATTTATTCTGAACCACATAAGAAAATTATACTCATTCTTAAAGTATTAAAAACATTTACAATACCACGCCTGTTTGTACATATATTATGATTGTTTACGATGATCTACATCATACTAGAAAGATCATACTCTTGTTAGCTTGATGAGGTTCATACACAATTAAATTGTGTAATTGTATAATTGGGCTATTCGTGAAGTGTCTAACGCGTTTGGACACGTAGTGTAACTTGATGTTCTCGTTAAAAATTACAGAATGTGCCCTACACATTTGGCCTCTTCGTGAAGTATTCTGGCTACGTTGAGCACTTGATGTAGAAAAATAGTAACATGCAATGGGCCTTTATCCTTGAAATAGAATGAAACTAAAACGTGTTACTACTAAGAAGTGCTATCATTTGAGCAAACTGAATAAATCGTTATTTATAATCACTGAATAAGTTATATTTATTGAATCATTTCCTCACTTTCTCGCTAGACTGGTAGAAAGGATGTAAACTAATATTTAAGTTAGTACTTTAAATTTAATCTCTTTAAATTCTTTACAATATACTGATGACATTGTAGCTTTAACCGCATGCAAACGCTGTAAACCTTTGTTGATGTAGCGTAAATGTTTTATTGCTTGACATCTCGTGAGCGACGCATAACGTTTACCGACTGTTGGCTTCCTATCATTCCTACATATATTGTACATCAACTGATGGTTTCCTATCATTCCTACACATGTTGTACAATTATGTATTTGAACGATTTGCTACTGTATAGCTTTAATTAGTTACCTACTTAAAGTTTTTGTGAAACAAGGTTTTAAAATCCCCTTAAGATATGAGACGTGCCCTATGAGATGGGACATGTTCTAGCGGCTTGCCTTTTTCGATACGTTTAAAGACTAAACGTATAAATTACAGTAATCCGTTTAAACCTTAATTTGAAAATTTAAAATAAATACATTTATTCAGATGGAGATGGTGGGCCAGTCGGGGCTTCACGGATGGAGAGGTGTTTGTAGACACTTGTTATTAAATGCAGGAAGATTTAGTGGTATGAGAAATAGTGTTCCGTATTTTTTATCGTAGCCATTAAGTAGGGATATTTGGCCGGTTCTGCGTGTCGGGGGTGTGGAGGGTGACCCCCACCCAATTGTGGGGTGGTTTTCGTCTGCACCATTTCCCCCCTCCCACCATTAACATCTCCTTCCCTTTACCCCTCCTCCAGGGAGCAACCCCTCGACCTTGACAGTGATTTATTGCGTCTCCATTCACCGACAAAGGATTCTCCCCTCGCATTCCCAGACAGAGGGTGACCTCTTACGTCAACTTCTTTGTGCCAACACGCATCGCTCCTGGCTCATTCTAGGGACTTCACAGTGTGTAGTTGTGTCCCAGTCTTGTTGCGCTTCTGTGAGTTCTGTTCTGTGAATTTGTGTAAAAGCTTCTTGGATTATTAATCTAACTAGCATTCATTCTTCTTATTATTTGTTGTAATGCACATTAATATTAAATTTTATAATTAATTTGTATAAGAAAGTCATCACATGACTCATGATGTAATATTCTTTACATTATGTATAATAACAATGACAGAGAACATTTCAATAAGCATTAATGAGTATTATGTAACGTTAATGCTCTAAAGAGTAAATATCTAAATAAATTTGAATTATTTCATGAGTATCGTTTTAGACCTCATTAAAAAAACTCAAGTAACTTTCTATTATCTCAAAATAGCATCATCATGCTAGAGCAGATATCTTTGTTTAGTCTCCTTTGTTCTTCTCTACCAGTTTTGTATTGTGATAGTTTAGTATTCGAGTTATATCATTATCTTTAAACCAGGTTTTAGTTGTTATTATAAAGAGTGTTGGTTTATAATTCATATATACAACTTTAAATATTTTATTTCTCTGAACATAAAAGAGCAACATCATACACGAGTTTTAATCTTGGTATAGTCAATTTTATTCCTCACGGTAGAGAATGTAATAGCAATGGAAAATTTAGATACCAAAATTGTTGACTTATCTAATTATTAAATACATAGGTTGTTAATTGATATATTTTAAAACCAAACAATGTCACCCTCCCTAGTTCAATTGTTATTTCCCCCCCCCTCCCGATGAAATTGTGGATTGGCGCATCGCCTAAAGCGACATCTCGTTCGTTGTCACGCGCGTACGGCGCACGGTGGTGACCATCACGTCTGTCCCGAGTGTGGACTACGATTCGGCAGGTCCAACCATCTTCGTTGACACATCGAGACCATTCACCGACCGATGCCTCCATAACCTCAGAACCCCACTTTCCGACCTGGTTAGTAATATCATTAATCATTTTCGTAGATTAGAATTTGAAGGGTGAGCATAAATAATCTAATGGTATGATTCTTAAAATAAATATATGGATTGAAAGGATTTATATTAGTTGTACTAACAATCCACGTTGGTGATTCAGATATTGCTGCAGCACCGAGAGCCAACCCCACTCATGCTAATGACCCGATTCCCACCAGGCACTCGACGAAGTCCCGAGAGGTAAGAATTATTTAATAGTAGTAGTTTTTTTTACGATTGGCAAATGCATTACGCACCGTCAGGTTCTGGTTTTACCCCGGTGTGTAGGACTCTCATCCACTAAAAAACTATAGGTCCAGGCATTGGAAGCCCTCTCGGAAACGCTGTTCACAATACTTCAAGAGAGAGCCTTCGTACGCCTAAGATGGTATTCCAACCGTGATCTTCCTCCGGGTTTAGCTGCGTTGGTGCATCACAGCTGTTCTGTTCTCTTTTCTTTCAGCACCCTCCTGGAGTATACGGGAACAGCGTTTGACGATTCGGGACTGGACAAAATCCGACGAACGAGTGTGTCCGGCGAGATCGGGCCAACGGCCGTTTCGAGGTCCCTTCTGTTCGCTTCCCACCTCACGCAATGGAAAAAGGTGTGCAGGACATCATCGTAGTCGGAGTCACCGTACTGATATTCCGGGCTCACTGACTTTCCCATCTTGTGAAGGTAGACCCCGAAACAACCGTGTCCGGTGAGGAGCTGGGTAAGATAGAAATCTAGCTCCCCATGCACTCGCTCTACCCACTCTCGGAGATCCCCAATGAGTCTCGCCGTCCATGTTCCTCGTTCGTCTCCCTCCCAGTGGTTTCGCCAATCCTCCATAGTGCCTTCTCGGGTACGGGACGGCTCAAAGCACCGTTCCCATCAAACTGTGCGGTACGCCGAACCGATCCAAAGAGTGCCTCTCCTCTGGACCGCTGCCATCTTTCTCCTCAATCGTTTTTTTCCGGACGGCCTCTGCCCATGTCTCACACCCGGAAAGAATAACGGAATGAACCACAGACATCAGCAACCGCCGCTTGCTACCAATCGGTCCGCCGCAATTCTTCATTAATCTGCTCAAGTTGGCCACAATCTTTTCAGCTTTCTCCGTCGCAAAAGTGATCTGGTCCCGGAATGTGAGCCGAACATCCAGTCTCATACCCAGGTACTTGACAACGGGTTTAGTGACAATCACTTCCCGGTCGAACGCGAGCTGTACAATGGGATTGATCCTCCGTCTGATGAGAAGCACGATCTCGGAATTCTCCATCGCCAAAGACAGGCCTTGGTCACCCATCCATCCCACCACTTGGCCCATGGCCAAGGTGAGCCTCTGTAGCTCATCGACATCCCTCGCGGTTATAATTACGGCAATATCGTCCACATAACCGACGAGGAAAGTCTGTCGAGGCATTTCTATTCGGAGGATCCCATCGTAAGCGATGTTCCAGAGGTCCGGTCCAAGAATCGAGCCCTGAATGGCACCCGCTATTACGTATCTCCACCGCGGTCCATCCGGCGTGTTGAAAACCAACTTCAGAACCTGTAAGTAGCTCTGCAGCATCCTTAGCAGGTACGGAGGGATTACAAATCCGTCTTCAATGCGCCCAGCATGTCAGCCGACCTGGCTGAGTTGAACGCATTTCTCACATCCAGCGTAGCCAACGTGACTAGCCTTCGTGATCTGTGGTTCACCTGCTGAACAGCCTCATAAGTCCTGATCACGTCACCGACAGCTCCAATCGTTGATCGGCCCGGTCGAAAGCCGTACTGACGATCGAAAAATCCAGCATCCGCTTCCACTGTCTGTGTGAGCCTTGGCTTCAAGAGTCGCTCAAAAAGCTTCCCTGCCATTTCTTGCATACACAGAGGTCTGTATGCAGACGGGGTTTCGCGATCTTCTTTGCCTTTGCCGATCAACACGAGGCGTTAAACTTTCCATCGCAGAAAAAACAAGCTTTCCAACATGCAGCGGTTGTACATGTTCAGCAGCAGGTCTGGAAAGTCCAGACCCACTACCTTTAGCACTTCCGTTGGAACTCCTTCGGGACCAGGAGCCTTTCGCCAGCGCAAAGAGCCAATGGCACTTGACAGTTCTTGTTCGCTGAACAAAGGTATTTATTCGGGAACCACAGCAACCTCTTCATGCGGCCTGATCTGATGGGCCGGAAACAAAGCATCAACGATTGCCTCCAACTGGACAGAGCTCAAGTTTGGGTTAGTTGATTGGGCACCGAGACGTCGCATAAATACCCGGTAACCCAGTCCCGAAGGATCGTTGTTGGGGTCCTCCGTCAGAGCTTTCCATTTGGAGGCATTACTTGCGGAGATAGCGCACTTCAGTTGTTGTCTGGCCGCCCTGAACTCTTGAATGAGTGTTTCAGGCACCACGCCACCCCTTCTCCTACTGCGGGTGACCTTCCGCCTGAGTTTAAGGCACTGTCTCCGACTCAGAGCAATTTCCTCCGTCCACCAGTATGCCGTTTCACGATTTCTTCTTGGTTGTACTTTCCGGGGAATGGCAGCATCACAACTACGCTCGATGAGCCTCATTGTGGCCTCCACGATCTCCCCTCTGGTTCCCAAAGATTCTAAAACATTGGTCTTCCCCTCGTCAATTGCCGAGGACAATGCCACTGAACCGAGTCTCGAAACGTTCCAGCCTGGCGTCCAATTAAGGTTCCTTGGCTCAAAGCTGTTTGTAGCAAGACTGAAGGTGATGAACTTGTGATGGAAGCCAGGATAGTCTGCGATCACTCTCCAGTCAGCGATACGTCTCGAAACGTTTTCCGTTGTAAATGTTACAATCGGTATAGTTGGTTGATAACCTGGATCCCTGAAGGTGGGTGAGTCCCCCACGTTCGAAACAGCCAGTCCAATCCTTTCCGCCATCTACAAAATTTTCCGTCATTTTAGGTCTGTTATTGGCATACCCCAATCTATAGCCCTAGCATTAAAATCACCGGCTAAGATCAGGGCTCCACTGAGGGAGTAAAGAAGGTTTTCGAGTCGGTCCAGACGGTCCTGGAAATCTGATGAAAATCATGTTCTCGATGGGTGAGAAGTAGCAGCTAACAAAATTTGCTTCGCTGGTAGTCACCCAAACAAGCCCGTTCGCCCTACCGTGACTTCTGACAAATCCATTTGTATCCGGGATCCAAATGGCAGCAGTCCCGACTGTGTCCGGGTACCAATTGGATTCGTCCCTGTCACGGTACTGCTCACTAATAATAAGAAGATCGATATTTTTGTCCAGGACTTTCTGAGACAGAAGATCGTTTGCTACCCTACAGTGCTGAGTATTTCCTTGGAGGACTCCCATTACTTTTAATGACTGGCTGTGGCACAGGCAAAAGCCTGACGAAAAACGAGGCATGCTCTTGCTCCGGGAAGGTGATCAGTGTCTGCCTGCTGTGAAACCAGGGCAGCGCACAGAAAGCACTTGGCCGTTTCAGTGCAAGCTTCCCGCTTGTGGCCACTCTCACCGCACTTCAGGCACCGATTCGTGGCCCGTCGGTCCGGGCCTTTGCAATCGGCCTGAAGATGGCCGTAACCAAAACACTTGAAGCACTTGGTTACTTCCACCCTGCGATGAATCCTGACATTGACCCAACCCACCTTTATCCTCGCTGATTTAAGGAGCTCGTTGGCTCCGCGCTCTGAAAGAGAGACTATCGCGAGCTTCTGCTCTCTTCTGTTAGCTCGGGTTAAAGAAACTTTAACCTCCCCTGTGCGCGATCCAAGGTCTCTTTTGAGGGACTCCTCGACTTCCTTTTCGGTGGTGAAACTATCATGGTCCCGAATTTCCAGAGAGGCTCTAGGTTCAAGATGATTAATGATTCCATTCTCTCCAACGGCTTCCTGCAGAGCAGGGCTGAACTGATCTTTGTTCTTGGTCTTCGCACCAAGTTCCACAAGGACTCTACCGGTGCATGTTTGCCGAATCGCACTGATTTCGGCACCCGACTCTTCCGGCTTTACCCCACCACGAATATCCTTCAGCAAATCCGCATACGACTTTCCAGTGGTCGGACGTATGAGGATTGCGTCGGGTCGTGGCTTCCTGCTTCGTGCTGTGGACTTGGGCTTGGACGAAGGCGATTTCCCCTGCTCCTTTCCCGCCTCAGCTTTCTTCCTCTCGGCTTTTGCAGCCTGCGCTTCTTTTTTCTTCTACTTTCTCGTGGCACTTCGTTGCTCCTGCCAAGGAGATTCTTGGGAGCGGATGCCCTTCACTATCAGTGTCGACGGCAGCGGTGGCTGAGAGTTCTCTTCTCGAGAAGTCGGGGATTCCAGCTACCTGCTCGTGCTTCGTTCGCTGACACTCGTGGGGGGACTGGTTGACGCAACTAAGCTGGGGGTGACTTCGCCCGGCCTTGCTCGTTTCCTTTTTCCTCCCTCCGTCACAACCGGAGAAGAGGTCTGGTCCACCACTACGCGCTCAGACGCAATTGACGCCAGCCGTAGCTTACGGGTCGATCTAAGACTGAGAAAGGAGTCAGTGATCCCCCTTACCCCCTTCTTCACCTCGGTGGGAACACGATGGTTCGACTTGAAAATAGCCTCCAGCTCGCTCAGAACGGTTGTTATTAGATTGAGCTGTTCACCATCAGCCTCGTTCGCATCATCGATTTGACGCCTCAGGTGATACAAACCACCAGCGTCTCTCCTCGGAATCTCCGGACTGTCCGTCGTTGGTTTCTCCTTGTCTTACTGAAAAGGATTAGGTTGGAACTGCACCTGAAGCTAGGTTGGACCAAAGGGTTTCGGTTGAATTGTCGCCCACTTTTCTTCTTCCTGGTCTTCGCCCAGGTCGCCACTAGGCACTGCAGGTGGTGCAGATGGAGGTGATGTTGATAACACCCCAACTGGTGCCTTTCCAGCCTTCATGGTCATAGGTGGCGACCTATATAGCCTCGCGCTACCGGCAAAGGGATCCCTAGTACCCTGTTCCATCACAACGGTCAAATTGTTTTAGGTGGTGTCCATTCAATTGGTGTCACTAGCGCATTGTGTGGCATGGGGTTGCCCGGAGTAGCCAGGAACGGGTATACCCTCGGGGGCGTTGCCCCTACCCCAGTTCCCGGAGGCCTGGCTTCCGTTTCCCCGGCACCGGTAACCGGACGTGCCGGGGGTCACCCGTGGCAATGCTGGTCCAACACCATGCTTCCAAGCCGCACTCCCTGGTCAGATCCCGAAGTGGCTAGCCTCTGACACTTCCTCCCTAACTCCAATCGGTAGAGCAAGCTCACAACAGCCCCCGCTCTAGCTCAGTGACAAACCGGACTGGTTAAGGAGCACTCCTAGAGAGCCAGAAAGGAGTGCCAACCAGAAGAATGAAAATTGTGAAAGACACCCAGATGTGGTCGAAGAAAAGAAGAAATATGCAAGAGTAGCCTAGAAAAAAAATGCTTGAGACCTAAAACGTGGAAGAAAGGCCTTAGCTCTTGGAAGGACTGTGAGTGGAAGAAATCTCACAGTTTTTCTAGGGTACCCCGGGGTCACCAGCCCCTCCCTGGACAAGCCAGAGAGGTGCCTCCCGTGTAGTGTAAAGCCGACTATCCCTGAGGGAAGTAGTAGTAGTAGTATTAGTAGTAGTATTATTAGTAGTAGTAGTATTAGTAGTAGTAGTAGTAGTAGTAGTAGTAGTAGTAGTAGTAGTAGTAGTAGTAGTTTTTTTTTACGATAGGAAAATGCATTATGCACCGTCAGGGTTTGGTGTTTCCCCCGGTGTGTAGGACTCTCACCCACTAAAAACCTATCGGTCCAGGCAATGGAAGCCCTCTCGGAAACGCTGTTCGCAATACTTCAAGAGGGTGCCTTCGTACGCCAAAGATGGCATTTCAACCGCGATGCTCCACCAGGTTTAGCTGCGTCGATGCATCACAGCTGTTCTGTTCTCTTTTCTTTCAGCACCCTCCTGGAGAATGCAGAAACAGAGCTCCACGATTCGGGACTGGACAACATTCGACGAACGAGTGTGTCCGGCGAGATCGGGCCAACGGCCCCTTCGAGGTCCCTTCTGTCCGCTTCCCACCTCACGCAATGGAAGAAGGTGTGCAGTACATCGTCGTAGTCGGAGTCACCGTACTGACATTCCGGGCTCGCTGACTTCCCCATCTTGTGAAGGTAGGCCCCGAAACAACCGTGTCCGGTGAGGAACTGGGTGAGATAAAAATCTACCTCCCCGTGCCCCCGCTCAACCCACTCTCGGAGATCCCCAATGAGTCTCGCCGTCCATCTTCCCCGTTCGTCCCCCTCCCAGCGGTTTCGCCAATCCTCCATAGTGCGTTCTCGGGCTTCGGCACGGCTCAAAGCACCGTTCCCATCGAAGATCCGCTTCCGCTCGAAAGCAAGAAGATCGATGGGAATTACCCCAGCAACTACGAGGACGGCCGGCTCCGACACTGTGCGGTACGCCGAAGCGATCCGAAGAGCGCCTCTCCTCTGGACCGCTGCCATCTTTCCCCTCAGTCGTTTTTTCCGGAGGGCCTCTGCCCATGCCTCACACCCAAAAAGAAGAACGGAGTGAACCACAGACATCAGCACCCGCCGCTTGCTACCAATCGGTCCCCCGACATTCTTCATCAGTCTGCTCAAGTTGGCCACAATCTTTTCAGCTTTCTCCGTCGCAAATGTGATCTGATCCCGGAATGTGAGCCGAACATCCAGTCTCATACCCAGGTACTTGACAACGGGTTTAGTGACAATCACTTCCCGGTCGACCGCGAGCTGCACAATGGGATTAATCCTCCGTCTGGTGAGAAGCACGATCTCGGTCTTCTCCGTCGCCAAGGACAGGCCGTGGTCACCCATCCACCTCATCACTTGGCCCATGGCCATGGTCAACAGCCTCTGCAGCTCATCGACATCCCGCGCAGTTATAATTACGGCGATATCGTCCGCATAACCGACGAGGAAAGTCTCCCGAGGCATTTCCATTCGGAGGATCCCATCGTAGGCGATGTTCCAGAGGTCCGGTCCAAGAATCGAGCCCTGAGCGGCACCCGCTGTTACATCTCTCCGCCGCGGTCCATCCGGCGTGTTGAAAACCAACTTCCGATCCTGTAAGTAGCTCTGCAGCATCCTTAACAGGTACGGGGGAATTACAAATTCCGTCTTCAATGCGCCCAGCATGTCAGCCCACCTGGCTGAGTTGAACGCATTTCTCACATCCAGCGTAGCCAACATGACTAGCCTTCGTGATCTGTGGTTCACCTGCTGAACAGCCTCAAAAGTCCTGATCACTTCACCAACAGCTCCAATCGTTGATCGGCCCGACCGAAAGCCGTACTGACGATCGGAGAGTCCACCTGCCGCTTCTACTGCCTGTGTGAGCCTCGGCTTCAGGAGTCGCTCAAAAAGCTTCCCTGCCGTGTCTAGCATACACAGAGGTCTGTATGCAGACGGGGTTTCAGGATCTAGCTTGCCTTTGCCGATCAACACGAGGCGTTGAACTTTCCATCGCAGAGGAAACAAGCCTTCCAACAAACAGCGGTTGTACATGTTCAGCAGCAGGCCTGGAAAGTCCAGACCTACTAACTTTAGCACTTCCGTTGGAATTCTCTCTATAGTAGTGTGTTTATTTTTTGATTTATTTGGACTTTACCTATCACTTCTAGTGTTTAAAACTACACTACGTTTCGGGAGGTAAGGAAACTCCTCCCGTTATCAAGTGAACCCTACTTACATCTAAATATCAAACTCTTACACCTAACTAACCTACATTTTTTTTTTTTTT
The DNA here is from genome assembly GCA_963675035.1 of Allygus modestus. Taxonomy (NCBI): domain Eukaryota; kingdom Metazoa; phylum Arthropoda; class Insecta; order Hemiptera; family Cicadellidae; genus Allygus; species Allygus modestus. The sequence goes on along the minus strand of OY776113.1, from coordinate 34,371,193 downwards.
GGATTTTTTTGACAGGGTCTAGTGTGCGGTTTGGTTGTGGATGGACGTGAGATTCAAGTTTCCCGTGTTTGCCCGTCAGCTTGGAGGCCACGATGCAGAACAGGTAATGTATTGTCATTTTTCCATTTGTTCGTATATATAAATGTTGTGTTAGTGTACTGTATTCGGTTTTTTTGTATATATAATTGTCATCTTTATGTTAGTGTAAATTAAATTGTAAAGGAAAATATAAAAAAATGTAGGTTAGTTAGGCGTATATATAAATGTTGTGTTAGTGTATTGTATTTTTTTTTGTATATATATTTGTTATCTTTGTGTTAGTGTAAATTAAAATGTAAAAAAAAAATAATAAAAAAATCCAAAAAAAATGCAGGTTAGTTAGGTGTAAGAGTTTGATATTTAGATGTAAGTAGGGTTCACTTGATAACGGGAGGAGTTTCCTTACCTCCCGAAACGTAGTGTAGTTTTAAACACTAGAAGCGATAGGTAAAGTCCAAATAAATCAAAAAATAAATTCAAATCCATCGCTATTATTAGTTTCAAAAATACAGTAGTAGTGTGTATTGGCCAGTTCTGCGTGGCGCAGGGGTGGAGGGTTTTCTGCAAACCCCCCCCCCATAACGCCCCCGAATTTTTGTTGCGATTTTGTTCACGAATGTTTTGCGATTTTGTTTGCGAATTCTTTTGAAATTTCATATTTAGCGATTTTTTGGGTATTTTTCTATTTTTGGGCTTTTTTTGTGAACCAAGAGCCATCTTGACTTCTTCGAATGATTGATGACATTGGCTTTGGGTATGCCGACAAAGGACCCTCCATCCGCATTCCCAGACAGAGGGTGAGTTTTTGCCCGGCGACGGTCATTAACATAAGACCATTCTCCAAATTCATTAGAGGAGGGTTTTTTTTCGAACACCTGCGTTGACAACAATAGACAGACCCTTCGAAATCTGTCGAACCACCCGCTGCACTCTAAAACTTTTCCACCACACCGAACCATTAGTTTTAACATCAATCACTGCTTGTCATCCATTGTATTCTTCCGAGAATCGCCGTTTGTTAGAAGCTTTTTGAGTGACGGGTTGCTGAGAAATTCCAAGATTGATTCTTTGAAGACGTTTTGCCAGATCTCTGTTGAACAGCTGCATAACCCCGTGGGAAACGCTAAGCTTCACACTTACAGCCATTCCTCTTCGCGTTGCCTTCTTTTTGCCACCACGCATCGCTCCCACCTCATTCTTGGTCTAGACTTCACAGTGTGTGGTTGTGCCCTAGTATTGTTTTGCTTCTGTGTGTGTTGTTCTGCGAATAGTGTCCTTTTTCTTGGATTATTATTCGTAAGTATTATTCATTCGTTTATTATTATTTGTAATGTAGACGAATATCACATTTTTTAAATTCTTTTTATAACAAAGACATTATATAAGTCATAATTAAAGGGATGCAAAATAGAGTACAATTCAGATTCACCGATGACGGTAGACTAATATTGTAAGTTAAAGGGGAGTGAGTCGACTGACCCCCATTCAGAGGGTATATTTAAAGCATTACACTATCTTCTTCATCAACATTTGGCTTCACTGACAGTTTTATAATGTGATAGTTTATGATTTGAGACCCATCTTTAGCTTTAATGGAATTGAAGATTCAAAGGGACGCGGGATTCGCTCACCCCTATTTCCCGCAGAAGTTAAGTGAGACATTTTAATACTAAACAACATCCTCCTCCCTACTTTTAGAGTTGTTTTCCCCCGTCCACCCACTATTTCTATATTTTTTTACAAATCTCCACAATTCGATGTAATCTGTTTCAGATCATGATCGTTAACCGACCATTTTCCTGCACCATATGTGGTAATGCATACCGCTGGAGGTCCAACGTCGCTCGACATACCCGTCATCACCATCATTATTGTTGCGGACTAGGAAACTCCAGCATAGCTGCTATTCACATCTTCCTCAAGCGGGAATATTGCGCAGGTTACCGGAAAGATAGATATAGCAGGAAAGGAAAGGGTGGGATAGGATGGCATCCAAATCGACTCTTCAGAGGGCCAACTCCCGTGCCCCTGTGACAGCTGGGATGAGGCTATCAAACAGGGGACCCGCATTCCGCCCTCCAACTGGTCAACTAAACTGACAGGGTATCCATGTACAACCAGGGACCATCAATTCTCAGGTTGGCAGGTGGGGACCAAACCCAGATATTCTGTCCCTAGCCGCTGAAAATGGAGAGACCAAAGGTGAAAGGAAAGTTTGTCATAATTGACAGCCAAAAGACTTACCATATGTAATGACAACTTCATTTCCTGTACCCAATGACAGCCTCAAAACTGGTATAAACCAGATTTAAGGTAGTCCTGGGACCGAAATACCCGTACGGTGCATGGTGGTGACCAAGTCGTGTATTCGGAGCCCGAGTGTGAGCTACGGTTTAGCAGGACTGACGCTCTACGTCGACACATCATGCCTCCCCGGCCTTAGAACCCCGCTTTACGACCCGGTTAGTAAGATCATTATTAATTTTTTAGTTTAGAAATTTCAAGAGAGAACAGAACTACATGATTCATACAATAAATATACATAACATTGTATATATTAGTCGTACTAACAATCCACGTTGGTGATTCAGATTTCGATGCAGCACCGAGACCCAACTCAGCTAACGGTCCTGAACTTGTCACAGTCCCATCAATTGACGAAAACCCAAGAGGTAAGAAACATTATTGATTGCAGGAGTAGGAGTAATAGTAGGTAGTAGTATTTTTTTTTTTTTTTTTTTACGATAGGAAAATGCATTATGCACCGTCAGGGTTTGGTGTTTCCCCCGGTGTGTAGGACTCTCACCCACTAAAAACCTATCGGTCCAGGCAATGGAAGCCCTCTCGGAAACGCTGTTCGCAATACTTCAAGAGGGTGCCTTCGTACGCCAAAGATGGCATTTCAACCGCGATGCTCCACCAGGTTTAGCTGCGTCGATGCATCACAGCTGTTCTGTTCTCTTTTCTTTCAGCACCCTCCTGGAGAATGCAGAAACAGAGCTCCACGATTCGGGACTGGACAACATTCGACGAACGAGTGTGTCCGGCGAGATCGGGCCAACGGCCCCTTCGAGGTCCCTTCTGTCCGCATCCCACCTCACGCAATGGAAGAAGGTGTGCAGTACATCGTCGTAGTCGGAGTCACCGTACTGACATTCCGGGCTCGCTGACTTCCCCATCTTGTGAAGGTAGGCCCCGAAACAACCGTGTCCGGTGAGGAACTGGGTGAGATAAAAATCTACCTAGGTAGTAGTATTAGTAGTAGTAGTAGTAGTAGTAGTAGTAGTAGTAGTAGTAGTAGTAGTAGTAGTAGTAGTAGTAGTAGTAGTAGTAGTAGTAGTAGTAGTAGTAGTTTTTTACGTTAAGAAATTACATTATGCACCATCAGGGTCTGGTGTTTACCCCGGTGCTTAAGACTTGCACCCTCTAAAAACCTATCGGTCCAGGCATTGGAAGCCCTCTCAGAAACGCTGTTCGCAATACTTCAAGAGGGTGCCTTTGTACGCCAAAGATGGCATTCCAACCACGATGTTCCAACGGCCGTTTCGAGGTCCCTTCTGTCTGCTTCCCACCTCACGCAATAGAAAAAGGAGACCTGGGCGTATTATTTTGCCCAGACTCCTGTGCGTACTGCTATTATAAACGTTAACCAGTTTGTCCAACACATTTACATAATAATATGTAATCTTGTGAGTAAAATATCACCACATGTGCGATTCACACGTTCCACTACAGCCACTTTCACATTTGGGTTTTGTGTAGTGACATAAATAATTCCGTATTGTTTGAACAATTGTTTCGTCTTGGCGCCAGTGAATTCAGTACCTTTGTCAGTTTGTAAACATCGAGGTGTCTTGGTCGCTTCAGTAAATATCTCCTCGTAAGCTTTGACTACTTCACCAGCTCCTTCTTTTCTCTTCAACGCTCTCACATAAAAACGTTTCCTAAACAAGTCTATTACAGTCAGTAAGTAGTTGACACCGTCATTGTGTTTACTAAGACCACTCATATCATTCAAGTCCGCTTGCCAGAATTCTAATGGACCAAACACTATGTACGGATTCTGCGGGAAACGTTTGCGTGCTGGTTTGTGCAAAGTGTAAGTGTCCTGTTTTTGTATTTATTCTAGCCCTTTACGTTTTGAAACCGGTTTTGCAGCTCGCACTGATGACGCTGGCTCGTTTGGATCGTAATACGATCGTTCCATGATGAAAACCTAGCCTGGAAACTGTTCCCACTTGTCCTAATTTGAAAGTGGCTCTTTTCTATTTAAAAAACTAAACTCCTCTTTCTGTATTGGTGTAGATGTTGCTCGTTTTCCTTTAGCCAATCGTAACCGATTATCGGTGTCCGCAGTATCGATTCAGTTCAACTGTTTAAATCAAATTCTTCATCATATGATCCTCTGGTGAATCTTGCTCGATATTCGGCATTTATTTATTTTAGCGCTCTTTTATTATTCACATGGTCCTTTGGCACGTTCATCGCTTACAATGCATTGAGCTCTTCGTGCCATCCTGGAGGTTTGTAATCGCGAATTCACACTTTTACTATGCAATTTAATATATCCACTAGATTTGAATATGGGATTTTTTCACCATCAATATACACTGAATAGCCACCGTCACAGCTGATTAATCAACCTTCACGTTTCATGAAACACAAAATATTGCGGGTGCTAGATCTGTAAGTTTTGGTCAACGTTTCCACAATCTCTTCCACTGGGCCACCCCACAATGGTGAGCATTCCACAGTGGACAACTATGTTTATTTTCTCCCGTCTCCACGATTGGTATGCTAATTGGTTGGTGATTATTCGTGACAATATGCAAGAAGTGATGTAACACATTTTGATTATTAATACACATATATATTATTAATTATTATATATTATATATAATTATTAATTAATATATATATATATATATATATATATACATGTATAATTTCCACTTTTCACTATCGTCCATATGTTAGTTATTCAATATTTGTTGCATTTCCGCATCGAGACTGTTTGCACTGGATAGATTTGTTGGTTCTTTATCAGTCGCATTTGCAATCGAGCAATCAACTCATGCAGTACAACGACCATCTTCTTTGCGTGCTCAATTTGTTTTCTAATGTTGCACTACTTTTCTAAAGTGTAACTTCACGCATGACGTTCCAAAGTGGAATTGCAAATGACGTCCTTTGCTATATCTTAAGTCAATTTCCACACTGTCAAAAGATCTATTTATAACAGGTTCATAATGTGTATCGATGAAAGATGTTGATTTATGCAACCCATATACATAACTAGACGTAGATCTATTGACAATTTTCAATAATGGTGCGACTGTATCGCCATTTTTGTGATTCAAAATACCATCTGCGGTTTGAATAAATCACAATACACATACTTGTGTGATGGTAAGCCAAGCGAATGTTGGACGATCTGATGCTGTTAACTTCATCACTTTCCAGTGGCAATTCAAATGGATTAAACCTCAATTGAATTAATAACATTGGGCTTAATTTAATTTTTCCAACATCATATCCCACCGATATTTCAATGAATTTGCTGTATGCGTTTTCAACAGTAAACTTTACACCAATAGCAATCACATGTTCATGTAAATTTATGTGGTCCAACAGTTTTTGAATATTGGCATAGTATTCAGTCTTCAGCTTAATTCTGTATTTTTGTTTTGGAGTAGCTGACACGATTGCTATTATATCAGCATTGCTGTCCATAACCAACTCCAGTGCTTTTAGGTTCACTTTTTTCCTCTTGTGGTTGTATGTAAATGTAAATTTTTTCATCATTACCGACTGATAAAAATGAACAAGGATGATGCACATCCACATGTGCTATTTCCCATTTACCAGCGTCCAGTCGAATAGCTCTCGTTATTGCTACTGTATTTTTCGGATAATATTGCATTGAACTATTACTCGACAATGTCAGATAGAACTGATTCTGGATGTTAGTCATTTTAAACTACTCAATACTGCTTGTAGTATTGTGCTCAAAAGTAATTGTATTAAAATTCCACCACCTCTTTATATTAGATACTTTCGTTTCTTTGCCCAGCCTTCGCCACGTTTCACCAATCGTCGTAGAGCCACCGTGTGTTTGATTGACTGACTTTTCCTCTTCTTTCCCAGGGGAACGTTACCTTGCAACACGTTGTAAGCACCCTCACACACTGAGAGTGAAAACGGCTCTTGTCCCACACCTTTAACAGCGCTTTACGCTCCTTGGGTGTTTTGTGGGTGAAAGCTGTAAGCAGAGCTGCTTCCTTCCACAATCACGACATGATTACTACTGATACCAAAATTACTTTTACTTTGGCAAGTACACATAATTCGTAGGATCGTCTGGAAATATGCCACTTCGTAATCGCATATCCTCGTCTGTTGATTGTTTCAGGTATATCAGTAGGTAACCATGAGGGTTCTTCGTAGTGTCAGTGTAGTCTCCTCGATGAATTTCGGGCTGTCTGGATATATTTGTCTGGCAAAGTACCTAATCTGCACTCTATCTCTAGGATTCTTAAAACTCACAATGTAATGTGCATTCAATGAGATGTCCCACTGCACACGTCCCTGATGAAACAAATTTTGTGTGATGAAAAACACACTTATGTTGCGATGATAACAACCTTTTGTGAAAAGATCCACCACGTGATTGTCAGCCTCACGCATCATATCGTATACAATCACAAGTATCTGCTCATTACCATCAAAACCCTCCAAGTTTTATAGACCTTCTATGTTATTATTGTTGGTATTATTTGAGTCGCCTCCTCTTACGCCACTACAATAATGCCAGTATATACGGGTAAATGGTGTATCACGCATTTCTGTTATGTGTTTTTTAAACTTTGACACAAACTGTGACCTACCACAGAATGTCCCGCCACAATGGCTGAGAACGGATGTTTCCACATCAAGCTCATGATTACTACTGAGCTAAAGATTAAAAACCTCAAAATTAGCACACACTTAAAATTTAAACTTACAACTAAAGGAGATTGTTGGGGTTAAGTGTGATAATTAACACAATGGATATGTTCTGAACGTGGCTATAAGTATTGACTACGAAAAATAATTTACAAAGGTAATTTACATAATCTTCAAGTCCTACTTTACATATTTACATAAACTCCAGAGCTGTGAATCTGCTATTGGAACCCCTTGGACTGTGCTTTACCAAGCGAAGGCGTTCTCCAAACCCGCCGCTCGATATCGGTGCTGCTCAGGACCTCATTGAACCACCTAGGCAGGCATACTTGCAGAAAAAAGGTCGTCCCCGACCTGCCCTCCAGGATCACGATGACTGTCCCACCAAAGTGTGTGGTGACTCTCTTAATTGTAGTGATGAGATAACCAAATGCCTCTCGGAGATATTCTGGTGTAGAGTGGGGAGTCTGACTTGCAGTTGTTGATGGTTGCTCTCAGGTCCATCGCCGCAGCGCTGCCCACGCTCACAAACTCAGGGGCGAAAGTATTGCTGCTCGACATATCTAGTAGTAGGAGTAGGTCTAGGTGAGGTGGTGGTCTGGTGAAGAATGATACTCAATCGGGCTGAGCTCCGCCTTATAAACCCGCACCACAATTTTCTAAGCAGGAGATCCGTGCAGCTGTTGTGCGCAGGTGTCCCATGCAGGTGGTCACACAAAAATCTGACGCATCGAGACCTGTCTGAAAACGCAGATGCTTTAAATGATTGATGGTGCCGCTTGTTTCTTAAGCACAGTTCGCTTCTTTGGCGTTGTCAGTGAAACTGTCCTGCCTTGTGTAACAGATTGAGTCAATCCTTTAATTTTAGGTACTTCTGTTGATTTATCAATCCACATATTTTCCAATTTATCAACTAATTGTTTAACACTTTCGTGCATTTCATTATCTATGAACAAAAATAAACCACACATGTATACCATATCTGTACTATCGTATAATTATATTTTTAATAATATTTGGTCTTTGTTTCCAGGGTTTTGAACAGCAAATGTATTACCATCCTCCAGCCATGGCTCTATGTGACAATCATCTGATGGTTTTGGTACCCATCCTGGGTTCATGGCTTCCACTCGATGGTACTTGGTCTCTTCCGTCTCTTGTTGACAGTGGGCGGTGTAACAAATCACGTCTGAGATGCCGTCAATGAATGATAACTAGCATTATTGTTCATAACCTCAATCTCCTTAATAAACGATTTGATATAGTCGTCCGCAGAAGCGTAAGCGTCCATGTTCACCTCCTTACCGTGCGACATCTACCGTACTACTGACTGGTGTTGTGTCTGCTCACCCTTGAAGGAAACTGCGCACTCACTGTGACACATCTTGCTGCAACAGAATAGATGTTTCATTTTTTATTCCCACATCAGTTCCAGTGGTTTGCGGAATCTTATTTCATCTATCGCGATTTGTGTCCATGTTAATTGTTGTACATCCTCACATGGCTCGTAAGTGTAATGAGTATTTAGCTCCTCATTAAATTTAACAGTCTTTTTTGTTTTCCTCATAATTATATTGCTTCCTATTCACTCTCAAACAAATCTCTCGCTCTATTTAACACTAACTTGATTGCGAGCCTTTCTCGGATGTTAATGCGTTTAAAACGTTTTTTGTTCATTGATATGGTGATTACTTTTCTTGCGTACTCCACACTGGTCATTTGGGATTACGTGGCGACTTTTAACGATAGACTACTGCCGAAGGTTCTTGAATGAGTCGAAGTGTGAACTTATGCATTGTTCAAGATATGCTCAACTATATTAGCGTTATTTTCAATATTTATACCGTTTGGAACTTTTTATCTAAAGTAGCATATTTCAAATTAATGTGCTTTATTTAAGGCTTGTTTTAAATTTATTTTTTGAACTCGAATGCATTTGTTTTTGCAAACTCTGTACATCTCTAGAAGGGTTTCCATAATCACTACACAAAATACATGATTTAGATTTGAATATTCAGGCAATTTAGGTCACTTTAGGTGCCACATTAGGTGTCTGTTCAGTCAATATTTGATTCATGGATTGGTTTTCCGTACACAATACATCATTTTTAGTTTTAAACTCGGAGTTAATTTGATATAGCTTTTGATTCTTTGCCAGTGACTTTGTAAGTGATTGTAACAACCGTTGGTTCTCGTTTATAAGTCTGTACTGTCCTTGTTTTCTAATGGAAGTCAATACTTCACTTGTACCCCAGCTTTTGAATGATTTAACCTATGGTTTTAAGGAACGCAAAATAAGATATAACAATCCAGATTCATTAATGAAGGTAGACTAATACTGGAGGTTAAAGGGGGTGAGTTGACTGACCCCCTTCAGAGAGTGAGTATATTTAAAAAATTACACTTATATTCATCATCAACATTAACCCGCAATGCTTTTTTTGTTACTTGTTAATTTAGGATTTTAGCTAAATCCTTGGATTTGAACCAAGGATTATCACTGCTATCAAATAGTACAGCAACGGGCAAATCATTAAACACATAGGAAATTAAGTTAGACATACTAAAACCAAACTTGGTCCGCACTCCGTGAGATCTTATCGAACACTGAGGGGTCGACACGGAGAGGTTTGGTGGGAAGTGTGCAGCTTTGCGTTCGCCATGGAGTGATGCAGCCGTTCAACTTAGGTGTTCGACAAAGGGTTGTGAGATTCGCTCACTCCTATTTCTCGGGGTGGATACCAACATATGACCATAATTACATTGCAATATGTGGCAATTCATCGAATTATTGATTATTCAATTATATTTATGAATATTAATTAGATCAATTACATTTATGAATTCATGAGGGGTCATGAGGGGGTCACCCTCTACACCCGCCAGACGCAGATCCGGCTAAAGACCCCTACTCCATTACATTTTTTTAACTTAGTAGACAAACAAAAAATTAAACAATTAATTGACATATTTTAAAGCGATTTTAATTACTTTTGAGTTACTTTATTTATTTATTTACTCATCAACGGTCACACCATTTTAAATTTGTTGAACAGAATATAGAAAAACAATATGTAGCTAACAATGCTCACAAAATACATAAACAAAATGTCCAAGCTAATCAGTGATCCAAGTATGAACCTATGCTTAATTTTTTCATGCTTTGAGTTTGAATAAGCTTTCGACTTCTAAAACTAAACTTTATTTTATTTTAAATGCTATTATCTAAAAGTAACATTTATTTAGGAGTGTGGGTGTATAAATATACATTAAAATTCATTTGTTTATTTGTAATATCAATTTAAAAGGAATTTATATATATGTATATATATATATATATATATATATATATATATATATATATACCAATTAGTTCAACACTTTGCTCTAAGCGGTAGGTTAATCGAAGGCAAAGTAAGTATAATCATAATAAACATTCACAACACTAACATTTATCTTAAATGCTAACTCCCAAATAGACACATTAGTCTTTTAAACATTTTCTCCCACACTTACATTTTGGACGGTTGTACATTAAACGTATATATCGGAACGGTATGTAGATGCAACTAATACTCTAGCAATTAACCCCCAATTTCGTATACTAACTATTCACCATGAATTTCACTGAGTTTAAATTGTATACACGGTTAAATGTCTGCTCATGAACAATCAATGTAAAGGAGATGTAAACCAGTCGCACAAGAACACCAAGATAAACTATTCCCAAGTCTCAGCTAACATCTGATAATTATTTAACATGCTTGTGCACTCCCAACCACACCATCCGTGGTAATATTCTTAATTTTAAATTAGTTTATTCTACCAAGTGCGATTACCATATATTTAATAGATAAACTAAGTAAAGTTTAATTATATTAAGTATTTTACGTACATTAAATGATTATTATCATTATTACTACTATCAATATATATATATATATATATATATATATATATATATATATATTTAAACCTCAAATTCTCGTTACCCTGGGCTATTTACATGTGCGGTTAACTAAAGACAGCGAGGTACCGTAACAGTATTAGTCACATGGGCAAGCCAGAGATGGCAGCTCATGACTCTAAAGGAGTTGGGCGGGACTTGGATGGAACCAACCACGTGTTACTTGCTAGTCAGGCACTTAAAATCTGAGCTACCGCGTCCGGTATTATTGATGTATATTATATGATGTATTTGTGATGTATGCCAACACCGAATGTTGGCTTCGTATCATTCATACTCATGTTGTACGACACCAACTGTTGGCTTCCTATCATTCCCACTCATATTGTCCAACAACGACTGTTGAGTTCCTATAATTCCTACTCATATTGTGCAACAACGACTAGTTTAGTAAATTTAACTACAATAAAAATACAGTTTACTTCCAGGAACACAATTCAATAATCCTAATGCAAATTGGAGTTTTTATAGTCTGAGATACGCTGATTAAAGAGGAAAACTCTTAAGAGGACGTTAGAGTCACAGCTGCTGTTGGTCAGGCGTAAGATGAGCTGGATCTGGGAACTAAATAAAAATATGTTGGTGTTGGATATGATGGTAAAAATACGGTGATGGTGCACACTTTTGTACTAATATAAGAGTGCAGATATATCCAATTCCAACCGTGGTCTGGCTTGGATTTTCATTCTAAATTATAACCCGAGGGTTATCAACAGTAGGGGGTATGGCCAATTCCATCTGTGGTAGGGCGTGGTGGGTCAAATTTGCATAACCACCCCCCGCCACAATTTGTTATTACCCTAATTAATATTCATTAATTAATTACCCTAATTAATATTAATAAATTAATTACCCTAATTAATATTCATAAATTAACTACCCGAATTATTCATAACTTCAATTGATCTAATTACTATTCATTAACAATTAGTTAAATTGCGCATAATTGTATGTAACTAGAAATCGTTTGCATAATAACCCCCCCCCCCCGTGGCCACATTGGCCATGACAGTGATTGATGATAATGACCTTATGAAAAATGGGACCATCCATCCGCATTCCCAGACAGAGGTTGACTTTTATTACCATCAGTCACCATTAAAGGTCCATTCTACGAATTCCATTATAGGAGGGTAGTTTTTTGGCCAGTTGGGTGGTCATTAACAATGGACCCTTCTCTGAATTAATTAGAAAAGGATACTTGTTGCGCCAACACCTGCGCTGTAGCTGCGCCAGCCCAAACGCTCCACCGAGAGCTTCCCAAACCACAACCCTCGTTATGGTTTTATTCACATTCTCTGACAGAGGGTCGGGCCATTATAATCTCACATGATACAACAACATAGTGAATATATTATAAATAAATCTATTTTAATATTATTTAATATGAATGTATACGAATTCGACAAAAAATCTATTTCAATTTTATTTAATTATTAATTATTTAATTATAAATTATTAATTATTTAATTATTAATTATTAATTATTTAATACTTATAAGTACTCAGATGTTGACTATGATGCTTTACTGGAAACGTAATCATAGGATCGTCCAAATGTCTCTACTAACACCAACACCGGCTTGTTTGTATTTTTATGTATTTTTGACAATGGCATTAGGCAATCTTCTCCCAACACCAGAGCCGTTTTCAGGGTGGTACTCTCCTTTGTTGGCGTTAACTGAATTAGTATTGTTCCCCATTACAGGCCTAGCCACGCCATTTTTTTAAGTGGTGCTTATTGATGCAATTATCCACTAATGCCATTGTCAAATAATTAAATCTTAAAACTAAACATCTTAAATCATAAAAATGAAATTGATTTACATCTTAAAACTATAAAATGACTAAAACTAAACATATTAAACTAAAAAATGCAATATATCTAAATCTTAAAACTTAAAAATGACTAAAACTAAACATCTTAAAAAATAAAAATGCAATATATACATCTTAAAACTAAAACTATACATCTTAAATATATAAACAAAACTAGTCAGTTACAATCATACAAGCGTCGTCTTCGCCGTCGAACAACTCCCTGATAGTTGCGATATTCTGCCGACGTTCAGCAGGAGTGACAGTGGTGGCGATGGCGGTGGCTGCAACAATGGCGTCAGCAATCGAACGCGCCTTCACTGCGGCGATTGCAGACGCTGCGGTGGCAGCCCCAGCGTACTTCGCGTATTCGAAGGCGGCAGAACATAAGCCGGCAGCAGCCGCGGCGGAGGTAGCATGCCTTAGCAGCATCGCGAGCAGCCTCAGCATCAGCAGGAACGCGCAAGATCTCCTCCGGAGTGACAACTGGAGCAGGAACCTCCTCCGGAGCGTCTACAGGCGCAGAAACCTCCTCCGGAGCGACGACAGGAACAGCAACCTCCTCCGGAGCGATGACAGGCGCAGCATTCTCTTCCAGAGCGACGACAGGCACAGCAACCTCCTCCGGAGTGACGACAGGAGCAACCTCAGTAGCAACAACAGGAGTGGCGACAGGTGCAACCTCAGCAACGACGTCTTAGTTGAAATTGGCGCAGGCGGCACGCACAATGCATTACGCGTATGCCGCATTATATGCTCCCTCCGAACAAAACGTAATTTACACGTGGGGTAGACGACACGTGTAAATCCATCACCACAATTATGTATCTCGTCACAATGTCGCTTTAGTTTATCTCGACGCGAATACGTTTTGGAACAATAATCGTACTCAAAACTCTGGCGATCCATAACTTGTGTTAGCTGACAACGAACTGTTTTTTCCACAAGATTCCAGCGATGGCGGTACAAATTAACACCTGTGCCCATTCCGAAATTCTAGGAACCAGTTAAAAGGCCGCAGCGCCAACAATGTAACCACCAGTAGGGTGCATCCGACCATAGGATAAATTACTTAAAACATTAATATCTTCAGAACGATTAGTTCTATTTTTGCCAAACTGCATATACAGTTTTGCGTGTTAGCAATAGTATGGCGTATTGGCAAATCCGAAGATTCTATGATAACATTTCCAATCAAACATAATATTCGAAATCTGAGTACATAGCAGTATTGAAAACCACCCCCCCCGCGGAAAAAATGAAATTTTGTCGAACTCAATATATAGAATCACTCGTCACAACAATAGTACATTCTACACAGTTCAAAAAGAGCATCACACCACCTTTCAGGTTGTTTTGGAGCTCATACTGTCTTGATGTGCTGATTTTTGTGCGTAAGTTGAACTGATCATTGTTGTGTTAAAGGTCTGTTTAATTATAACAATTACTATACAATGGATGACACAAGAAGAGTGATCAATGCATCAATGGATAAGATACGTTATTTTAAACGCCTTAAATTAAGAGAAAGATCATCAATCAAGTCGTCGTTAGATAGAGCGAGATACGCATTTTATGGTGACCATTACGGAAAGAGATCATGAAAGAAAAAGTTAAAAAATCTGTTAAATTTAATGAATATCTAAATAATTATTACGCATACAAACCAACCGAGGTAGTACAGCAATTAACATGGACTCAAATAGCAATAGATGAAATGAGATTACGAAGACAATTTGACTTGATCATTGAAGAGAAAATGAATCATTTAAACATATGCGCCAAAATGTGCCACGACGAGTGCACAAGGTTTACTTCAAGAGGTGAGCACAGCGTTTCACATCAGTAGCACGTTAGCAGTAACACGGTGAAGACATGAACGCTTAAATTTTCACGGCAGATTATATCAAATCATTTATTGATGAGATTGAAGCTATGAACAATAGTGATGTAGCGACACCACAAAAACATACATCTAATACATCACCAGCTGTGAGCAAGAGAGGAAAGAGACCAAATTCTATCGAAATTGAAACCGAGATGCCTGGATAACTACCTAAACTAACAGACGATTGTCCCATAGTATCATGGTATGAGGATGGAAATACTTTTGCTGTTCAAAACCCAGGAAATAACGGAAAAATATTACTAAAGATGGAATTATACGACAGTGCTAATATGGTATACATGTGTGGGTTATTTTTGGACAAAGATAGTGAAATGCACAAAAGTGTTCAGCAATTAGTAGAAAAACTTGAGAATATGTGAATTGATAAATCAAAAGAAGTAGCCATAAATTGGTGGTTTAACACAAACAATCACACAGTGCATTAAAGATTCGACAACAAAACAAAAAAAGCGAGGAACTGGCAAGAAACGAGTGACGCAAACATCCAATTAGACCCTTTGGTATTTTTATTAATATACGCCTGACATTCCCAGACAGAGGGTGAGTTTTTTGCCGCGGGATATCACTCAACATCAAAGGCCCATTCTCCAAATTCATAGTTAAAGGCAAGTTTTTTATGAACACCTACAATCGAGTCTAGACCTGTCTGTTTTCTGCTGAAGCAGCTGCATCGACCACCTATGAGGAAAATGGCGGCACCAACCGGTTATAAGGCGGTAGACGCCGCGGTCGAGCATCATTCTTAGCCAGACCACCTTCACAACTAGTCCACATCCACCTACTACTAGCATCATGAACATTACATACGCTTCTGAGCTCGTGAAGGGAGCCAACACCGACGCAGCTGTTGACCTGAGATCTGCACTGAACAGCTGTAAATCGGACTCTCCACTCTACATCAGGTTAGGAGATCTCCGTGAGGAATGCGGCTGTCTTATTACTGTGATGGAGCGCGTTACTACACCATTTGGTGAGACTGTCATCGTCATCCTAGAGGGGCTGGTTGGTGACGACTTTTTCCTACGATTCTACTTCCATAGACCATTCAATCAAGTGGTGAGCGACATCGACGTCGAGCGATAAAACAGTGGGCTCGGAGAGCGTCTTCGCCTAGTGAAACACACAGCCTAGCCTTGGACCATATTCACGCCATTGGAGTTTGTATAAATTTAAAGCAAAACATGAAGAAAATGTTTAAGTATTTTTGTAAATTTGGATAGTTTTTTAGTTTAATACTTATAGCCACATTCTGAACATAACCACTGTGTTGTTTATTACATTTAACCCCAAAAAATCTAATAATTGTTTTAAGAGAGTGTGTTAATTTTCGATCAATAGAGATCATGTTCTCGATGTGGAAACACCCGTTATCAGCAATTTTGGCGGGAACTTCGGCCTGTGGTAAATCACAATTTGTATCAAGGTTTGTAAAACACATTACAAAAATGTGTGACACAAAATCCACTAGTATAAACTGTCATTATGGCAGTGGTGCAGGTGGAGGAGACTCAAATAACGTAAACATAATCACATATAAGGACTACCAAACTTGGAGGAATGCAGATAGTAATGAGCCGATACTTGTGATTAGACGATATGATGCGTGAGACCGACAATCGTGTGGTCGATTTGTTCACAAAATGTTGTCATCATCGTAACATAAGTGTGTTTTTCATCACACAACATTTGTTTCATCAGGGACGTGGGCAGAGGGACATCTCATTGAATGCACATTCCATTGTGTGTTTTAAGAATCCTAGAGATAGAGTGCAGATTAGTTACTTAGCCCGGCAAATATATCCAGACAGTCCGAAATTCATCGAGGAAGCGTACACGGACGCAACAAAAAATCCACACGGTAACCTACTGATAGATTTGAAACAATCAACAGACAAAGAAATGAGAATACGAAGCTGCATATTTTGAGACGGTACTACGAATTATGTGTACTTCCCAAAGAAAAAACAAAATAATTTGTATCAGTACCGATCATGTCGTGCTTGCGGAAGGACTCGACTCTGCTGAGGGCATAGATACACTCAACATCCAAAGAGCGCAAAACTTTATTAAAGGTGAGTAACAAGAGTCGCATTCCCTCAGTGTGTGAGTGTGCGTACAACGTGTTAAGCGGTAACGTACCACTGTCCAAGAAGAACAAAAGTCAGTTAAGCAAAGGCAAGACTGCGTTGCGACGCTTGGTGAGACGCGGCGAAGGTTGTGGCAAGAAAAAAAGTATCTTATTCAAAAAGGAGGTAGAATTCTAATATAATTACTTTTGAGCACAGTACTACAAGCAGTATTGAGTTGTTAAAAAAATTACCAACATCCAGAATCAATTCTATTTGACACTGCCGAGTAATAGTTCCTTGCAATATTATCGGAAAAATACAGTTGAAAATTATATAGCACATATACCGAGAGCTATTTGACTTGACGCTGGTCAATGGGAAATGGCATTTGTGGAAGCGCATTATCCTTGTCCAATTTTATCAGTCGGCGATGATGAACCAAACGTCATTTACATACAACCGCAAGAGGAAACAAAAGTGAACCCAAAAGAATTGGAGCGTGTTATGGACAGTAAAGCCGATGCAATCATGTCAGCTACTCCTAAACAAAACTAGAGAATTACGCTGAAGACTGGAAATCATGCCAGTATTCAAGAACTGTTGGACCACATCAATTCACAACAACTAGAGATTACTTTTGGTGTATAGTTTACTATTGAAAAATCATATAGCAATTTCATTGCATTTCGGAGGGAAATGATGTTGGACAAATTAAATTATCCCAACGATATTGCTTCAGTTAAGATTTGATCCGAATGAAATGACATTGGAAGGCGATGCAGTTAACAAAAACATCAGATCGCCAAATAATCGTTTTGGATTACCATCACACATGTACACATTGTGATTTAGTCGAACCGCAGAGGGTCGGCGATACAGCCGTGCCATTATTGAATATTATAAATATATCCACGTCTAGTTATGTATATGGGTTGCGTAAATCAACATCATTCATCGGTCCTCAATATGTGCCTGTTATAAATAGATGTTTTGACGGTGTGGAAATAGACTTAAGAGGTAGCACAGGACGTCATTTTCCATTCCGCTTTGGATCGTCGTGCGTGAAGTTACACTTTCGAAAAGTATTGCGACATTAGAAAACAAATGAAGCACGCAAAGAAGAAGGTAGTTGTAACACAAGAGTTGATTGATCGATTGCAAACAAATGCTACTGATAAAAAACCGGCTAATCCATCCAGTGCAAATAGTCTCGATGCAGAATTGCAACAAATATTAAATAACAAACATATGAACGATGGTAAAAAGTTAAAATTATACAAACAAGCGTTACACCGTTTTTAAATAATGCCACGAATAATTGCTAACCGATTAGCAAACCAATCGTGGAGACGGAAGGAAATGAACACAGTCGTCGAATGCAAACCACTGTGGAAGGTGGTCCAGTGGAAGGGATTGTGGAAACATTTTCCAAAATTTACAGATCTGACACCCGCAATCTTTTACGGTTCATGAAACGTGATCGTAGTTTAAACAGTTGGGACGGTGACTATACAGTGTATATTAATGATGAAAAAATCCCAGATTCATATCTAGTGGATTTATTAAATTACATTGCAAAAGTGCGTATGCGTAATTACACACCACCAGGTTGGGACGAAGTGCTCAACGCAATGAAAGTTATGAACGTACCAAAGGACTATCATCATCATCAGTTGGCAACCAAAAATCATACAAGATGGATCATTTACACAGAGTACTGCGTAAAAATGTCGCAGCTCCCTTTATTTTGGATTTTCAATGTTTCAAGAACAACAATAAAGACTACGTTCTGAAATAAGTGTGTGTCTTGGAAGTTGACAGTAGCACACTGCTAATGTATCACTTCGCAAAATCACCGTTTAATCGAGATTTCCTAACACTAGAGAAACTACGTAAAAGATATTGGCTCACAAAACACTGTCACGGATTGGAATGGGATCAAGGCGATATCTGGTATCACGTTCTAGAGGAAAGGTTACGGGCATGTATCACCAAACGACCGATCGTCTATGTCAAAGATGCTGAGAAAAAATAATATTTACGATGTAACTTAATCAATGACCATTGTACTACTAATGTCATTGATATCAATGATATTGGTTGTAGATCACTATCATCAATCAACAATCTACTTTCAACAAACGTGGTGCGATTTCGCAATCACAAGACAGCTCACACACGATGTGCCCTAACCAATTGTGTCAAATTGCGCGGTTGATTATATCTAAGTGCAAATATCGATGATGATGTGAATGATACCAGTTCCTGCTTCTGTTTTACTACTAGTACTACTTCTGCTACTGCCGGTATTAATACAGTAGAATGAATACCATAGAGATACAAAAGTGACTGTCTAAACTGCCTGTACAGAATGTTTGGTGTATACGCTGCGGATCAACTACCGCATTATATCTCACCATCTATTGCAATCACTGTGAATACTGATCCGCACAATGAAGAAGGCACTAACTGGGTGGTTTTATACCTGAACAAAGGATGAGGAATAATTTAATTCTTTGACAGCTACGGCCAGCCTCCACATCTACAATTCTACCAAGGATTCCTGAGACGCAACGCTCGTCGCTACCTGTACAACGAGCATCGCCTTCAAAGTGACAACACTCTGGTCTGCGGCCACTACTGCCTTGTATATCTGTTATGCCGCACCCACTGCGGTATGAAGATGAAGGACTTTGTTCAGCTCTTTGACGACTCTTCTACTGCTTACAACGATGCACTGATCAGAAGATTCTTTGTACAAATGTATACCAATTGAATTTTTTCAAAAATTGCTTTTTTCTCAATAAACTACTTGTCTACTCAGAAAAACAAACTTTATTTTATTTTCCATCCTCCTCCTTTAGTTTTTAATTTAGTATCTAGTTTATAGGCTCTGATTAACTGAAAAAACAAGACTAAATTAAATATTATTATTTTTGTGAGAGTTTGTTTCTACTCATAGGTCTAATTTAAGACTAGTTTGGGAGTTAACAAATGGAACAAGTATATAAAAATTGACTAGATTTATTAACAAGTGAAAAAATTGAAGATACATATGTATTTAAAAAAAAAAACTTGTTACACGATTTATTTGTTAACAACAGTTTACAAAATAATTACTAGAATTCAAAAGATAAAAATATGTACATACGTAGATTCGAAAAATAAATAGAAAAATGTACTAGAATACAACACATTTAAAACTAATATATATTAAAAGACTGCACTGCTCACAAGTGTCTCCCCTCCATTTTGTCTTTACTCTCATGCGTCGCCGAGAATCGCGCACTCATTATACTGCACAATTAGTCACTGTCGTCTTCAATCTCCATCAAAACTGCTGGCAGTGACGATGTTGCTGGTAGTTCTGAAGACGGTAGTGTCGGTGGTGGAAGGAATGGTGCAGGCGGTAATGGTGGTGCCGCTGGGGGTATAGCATAATGTCCCCAAGGAAGAGTGTTGACACCATCCTCTGATTGAACATAAAGCTTATCGTCGAACGGTGCCAACGAACGCTTTGTTACCACAACAGTATAAATAATGTAGTGATAACTCTGAAAGCGTTTATTTTCGGTACTTTTGACTGTGTGCTGAAACAAACATCGTTCATAGTCAGCCACAGTCAAAATCTTCTCCACTATGGCACGATTTACACCCTTCGCCTTTTTCGTTGGTGGCGGTGCATCGATTTCGTCATCATCCCCAATCTCCAAGTCATTCCACCATACACTATGCAGTATAGCTTCGCCATCAGACCGTTGAATACCCTAATGGCCACCCCGCCGGCTTCGTCCTTGAACTTCCCCTGAACCCTATCGTTCTGCCCGCTGTAGCAGATGTGATTCTGGGGATAGTTGCTGGTGTTGAATTCGTCCAGGTTCTGTAGCATGTAATGGTAGACGTCTCTTGTATGGATAGCGTTGATAATCCCATCTGTTTCCATATATGCTATTCTGATCCTATCTAATCCGTATCGTTCTATCTTGTCATAGTGGAAACCTTACATCCACCGTTTACTGTGGTCCGAAGTGCTCATACCAACGTATACTGGCTTGCTCAAGACCACCCGCACTTTCGCCATCTGAAGTAGGGCCAGGTTCTCATTATACCATTTACGATCGCTGAAATTAGACTTGGCCACTTACTTTGTGTATATTTTGCGGGTGCTCGCCAGTTTAACGTTCAGATGTTTTAGAATATTTTGGAGACTCATGCCGTAGACAGCATTGACCATTAGCTTGTACAACTGAACCTCAAACTTGTTTCTTGCCTGCTGTCTCAGTTTGTTATTCATCGTCACGTAAGGCTTCATCCACGTCGATTGCTTGAAGCGCACTACCCGGTGGACTCGTTGAATACGTAATCCGTTCGCCAACGCTTGCTGAAGATAGCGGTAGTGGATTACGTATCATTCCTTATCCATCAGGGTGGCCATTAGTTTGCTGGACTTTCCCGCTCCGCTATTGAGAAGGTCGTCTTCTGATGAGGGGAGTCGGTTTACCGGCGCTCTTCTAACCTCAGGACAAAACGGTAAGTCACGGTGTTTATCATGGAGGACAGGGTCTCTAGGATTCTCAAGATCCACCTCTGAAACATAGCCGTACTCACCGTCCGCCGACAGACTCTCTATGTTCAAGTCGTCGAATTTCATCTGTGATAACCACTCGAATCCTCCATATGGGAGTGGTTCGGACATTGCCCAACCGTATAAATTATTGGCGTCGTAATACATCAAATATGTATTGTCATCATCCTCGTCGCCATCTCTACTTGTAGATGCAACCTGACGTTTCGATTGACGCATGCTCCTCTAGTATATTTGTTAATGGCAGCAACGTGTCGGGTTACACACTGGGCTAGTCCACCTCAAATACCCTTATAAAAAACTGATATTGATCTACATCCTGCAGGGTATCGAGGACAACATCGATCTTGAATAGCATCACGTCCCACGCGTATGATGGTAGTGTCAGATATTGAGCTGGATCCAAGTTGTAATGTGTCATACACATATCTCTAAAACTCTCGAAAACATCAGACAACAGCAGGACGTCTGGGAGAAGATATATGTCTGAAGAGTCTTCGAGGGTTTGACAGTCGAACTTCGTCCAGACGCGTTGGGTTTGTGCATAGTCTTCTTCTTTGATGGCATCTCCAAAGGTTTCCACTGGTGGTAACACATTTTCATTGAGCACCTCCTGCGACGTGATATGCTCGTAAGGGAATACTCCCTTCCGTTGTAGCAACTCAAATTCTTCTAGTACTGTAAATCGGGCTCGTTATATTGTCTTCATGTTGACAGGTAAGATTGATGCCAATTTGGCTAGTAAAATTGGCAGGAATCTGTACGAGTCGACAAACTGAAGCTTGTTTGGTTCCGCCAGCCCGCTGCGGGATATTTAAAACGGTTGGGGAATGTGATGTATTTATCCTCAGTGTTTGCTAGCACATCAACGTCTACTCTGTCAACTGCGAGCTCCCTGATGATGAAGTGCACGTTGTAGTTTGACAGATTGTGGAGGTAAACGTTGACAGTGTCCCGCTCTTTGAAGTGTAGGTTGTAGGAACTGTGCGCTGCTCCTCTGTCCTTGTACGGGGGAGAGTGTTGATGGTCTCTCACCTTTGAATCATCACCCTGGATAAACTCCTGTCGACACATGTGACAAGAGGTCTCCTGTTGGAACGCTGCCTTCTCTGGATCTGTGAGCTGCGGGAGGTTTCCGGGTCGGCGATTTCTATATAAAATATCGCTGATCTTGTTGGCATCATCCCGCAGTATATTAATGAAGTGTTTGACAGCGTCCTCACACTTGTACATGCGCAATTTTGAAAGTGTGTTACACGTCGCCGGATTCTCGTTGACGTCATTGTCTCCTTCTTATGTGCTTCTGTTGTCGTCACGAATGTATAAGCGAAACTATACGGCGTATGGACATTCATTGTTCTGACATTCGCTGACCCCATTCTGTCTCCGCGGTGATTGTTGCGTTGTCCCCCTCCTCCTATGTTTGTTGCTGGATCCCATGCTGGTTGTTGAATTGTTGGAGGAGGGTCGAATGGTTCTTCATGGTCGTACGGTACCAGAGCGCTCTCAAAGTTGGCGTAGTTTGTGAATCGACTACGCTGCGATCGCTCCGGTCGACGGAATCTAATGTCCGCGTCTTCTGATAGATCTTTACACAGAGGAGCGTGGTTATAGCAGTAGCGTTGATGTTCTTCGAGACGTTGCTCCCCGCGCAGACCTAATGTTGTCGGAAGATTGTCGAACGCGGCAAAACATCTCTAGCAGATGAATAGTCTGTGCCCACGTCAAGTCATCTGACATCCAACCAATCTTTCGAAATCTTTGCCGTATGCATAATGGGTTGTGTCTTCGTTTGTCAGGAACAATAAATCAAAATGATTGGGCAGTTCCCGTTTTGTCACACGTAGCGGATATGCTATGTTGTGGAACTGCCCATCCCTCTTACTTTTCTTCTTGTCTAGGCCGTACACTCACACCGGGATTATTGCGCTCAAACGTGCGAATTCGCTCTATCCTGACGGGGAAGTGAAGGCCATCAAAGTTCAAATTGGCCTGGGCCCGCAGTTTGGCATTGAAATTAATTGGTTTTAGTTGTTGGTTACCCAGGCCAATGATGTACTTCGTTAGGATAGAGTAGTAAAAGCAATGCTCATTCTCATCACTGAGCACATTAACCACGGTTTTTTCATGGCGATATCTTATGGTAGTGAAATGAATGATCTTCCTCCGAGAGGGCTGTATACATTGACTCTCAACTGCATATCTAGCACCCTCACGAAGCTCCAACCCGAACCCTTCATCTGACGCGCCTCCTTTTCCGCAAGTATGTTCTGAAAAAAATCGGAGCATATTTAACCCAAATTAGACCTGCGGAAAATGGGGACGTTCTCTGTTTTAAAGTTTCTGTCACAAGTTTCGTCATGTACATTCGCGAACTCGCAGTTGACGAAAATGTTCATCTTTATGGCGTTGGTGTGTTCGAGTACGCGACGCATGAGAGTTACAACACGCTCCCGAACGGTTCCGAGGAATTCTAGCAACGTAACGTGGTGATCTGCGGGTTCTTGTAGGCGGTATGATTTCAATCCACCACGAAACGATGTCTGGAATTCTTCGAGACTTTCGAGAGTTAAATCTTCATGCAGCAGCGTCGGATCGTCGCGTTCGTCGATGCTGCTGTCGGTGCATCTCGACGACGACGATAATGACGCTGCTGGTGAAGGTGGTTGCACTCCGCTCGGTCCTGTGACGGCGTGATCCGCAGGATGCTCGATGCCACTGGGGCCTGCGACAGCTTGATCCGCCCGCTCCTGACACCCTTGACATGAGCAGCAAATATGCCGAGCCAATGCGTCCTTCCTCTAATAAATGCGGCAGTATTGGACGCATGGGAACCCTGGAAAGAGAGACATAACTTCTGTTAGCTATGATGATCAGTAACAAACTGAACGATAAATAGCTTTAAAATTAAATATATATAAAGGTTATACTTGTTAGATATATGAATATGAATTAAAATGATAATGTTGGGACTTAGTTGGTTTTTACCTAATGGGTTGGTGACTGGTTTCTTGGTGGGAATGATGTTGGGGGCATCTGTTGGTATTTTCTCCGCTTCTCCAGGTCTCGGTGGTACAGCAACATCTGAAATAACCAAACGATGATTGTTAGTATCTGGAACGCAATATTTTGGCTGGAAGGGGGGGTAAGAGGCTAAACACTGGTGATACTATTTAGAGACTAAACAAGGATTTTCCTATTTAGAGCATTATCTAACGTAGTACAAAACTAAAATAAATTTGAAATTAAATGACAGTGTGTTACATTTCTACTTGTGACAATATTTGCTCTATAGAATGAGAGACTAACAATGATGTTACTATTTAGAGTTTTTATATAACATATTGCAAAAACTACAATAATTTATTGATATCGTGTTACGTCATATTGATTAATGTTGGTAAATGAATAACTATATAATACTAACCGGGGCGGAAAGCTGGATTGTCAGACTGTTGCGGCTCTGGTCTTTGGATCACCATGATGGGCCGCTGGAGCGCATCTACTCTGCCGAAATGGGTGTCGCATCCTGTTTCCGGGCAAACTGATCTTCTCCATGCCCCGTACGGGTTGGTTGAGGGGGGTACTTAAGAGGTTAAGCAATTATGATAAAATTTGCAGATTAATCAATGTCATTTTAATAGAAACCTGTTTTAATTTATTCACAATATTAAATCAGTTTTAATTATTCTATAGAAGATAAGTAAAGTAAGTAAACTGATAGATGAGAGACCGTATGACCTATACCATAATGTAATCACCTGGATAGGGATTAACAATTTATTGTATGGTGACAGTGTCGAAACAGTGTGTACACTGTATAAAGCATTATTGGAGAAGCTGGTAGAATTAAATAAAAATGTGTTGGTAATTGAGATACCAGTTGTTCCCAAGCTTTTTTATAAAGATTAAAGTCACGTACAAGAGGTTATAAAACCATTGACGGGCTAAGCAAAGTTCTTACAAATAAATGACTTGCTTTTAAAAATTGATCAGATTATTGAGGACTTGTATGAAAATGAAATAAAATTTAAAGGTAAAGTTTACTCAGATCTACATTTAAATACATTTAAGTACATTTAAATGAGAAGGGACATCGACTGATTTACAACTAATGTGTAGATTTTATCAAAGTAAATAAGAAAACCGCTGTTCGTAAAATCAATATTTGTAAGTTGGATGAACATACTAGTAACGGGCAGTTAATGGGGGGCCCTGAGCTCAGATATGAATTATTAGATGAAAATAATTACAATAATCCTGTGTCAAATCAAATAGGTACTGCATTGCCAGAGCTAGTGATAAAGGTAGGGGTAACAAAAATAAACTGCATTATTGATTTGGGTTCCCAAGCAACTATAATGTCTGAGGAGGTTTATGACACGATTAAAATAAATAATAATCTTAGTATACCGGAGTTGCCAGTAACTAATGTTACGATACAAGGTGTGACTGGTGTAATCTAAGCGAATCCAGCGTCAAGTCTATATACCTATAAGTATATATATCATAAATAACGTGTGTTTTCATGTACCATGTTTGATCGTAAGAAGTATTCCTATCACAGTGATATTGGGGTGTGATTTTTTTAGAAACATGACGCTAAAATCGACTTTGAAGAAAATAATCTGTATTTAGGCGTGGATGGTAAACGTTTAGTAACGAAATTAAGTAGGAGTTATGTGACTGGACAAATATTTGGAATTAAAATAATTTATTCAAATTTCATAAGAACAATGGGCAGTGACCAACAGACGGTCTCCGCGATGAACCTATTTTTAGAACCCGAGGCAGAAACGGAAAGGCCGGCCCTTCCAAGTAAACAAGTCTTGTTGGGGTAAACAAAGCCGATGCAGTCAACGGAGTTGTTTTAGACTTAATGTCCCATAACCCAGGAATGTCTGATTTGCAAGTCAAGGAATTATATAGAGTGATCATTCGAAACTGTATTGTGTTTTCTGATAAGCCTGGATTAATTAAGGACTTTGAAACAAATATAAATTTGTCAGATAAATTAGGTAAAAAGATTAAGAAATATTTTCAGTTGTTTGGTTCCATATGAAGTTTGTGAAGTAAAATGTGGTAAAGCAACACATTGTACACAAGCATTAACCACATTGCATTGCATTTATGAGAGCCTTGTGTACCTTGTGTAGCTCTCATTGTGTACTGAGAGATGTTCGAACGGCTGAGATAATAGTTACCTAAATCGTTAGGCAGCTAAAAAGGTTCATAACATGGGTTAACCTTAGAACATAAGGGT
The DNA here is from genome assembly GCA_963675035.1 of Allygus modestus. Lineage (NCBI taxonomy): Eukaryota > Metazoa > Arthropoda > Insecta > Hemiptera > Cicadellidae > Allygus > Allygus modestus. The sequence goes on along the minus strand of OY776113.1, from coordinate 34,344,598 downwards.
TTCTGCTTGTAGGTACTGTTACCTAATCAGATCGAATCAAGATAGAGAACACGAGGTATTTATATCAAATCATAGATAGCATGTGGAGGTCAAAGCAGCAACAGGAATAACTTTATGTAGGTAATTGATTAATATTCTATTCAATTTAAATATCTTGAATATATAATGAACTTAAAATATTTATCATAATTGTGACAAAGAAAGGGGTAGTGAGCATAACTACCAAGGTGCAGATTCAAATCAATTTAAAATGAAATGGGAGATAGCACCTGATGAGTTCTATTATTTTAAAAATTTCATAAGTTGATGAAATGTTTTTATTATTAATGTTTGACAAACTGTGTTAAATATTTTAGGGATTTTTGATTTATGTATATTAAATTATAATATGTTATGTTGAGGCTAGGGACTTGGTATGTTTTAATTGTAATGTTGTATCTCATTAAGAAAGCTGATAATTATGTAAAATGATATGTGGGTTTAAATATTAAGAAGGGTATAAAAAGATGTGTAATGTATACAAATGTTTATGATTATTGTTTAATAACGTATATTTAAGGAAATCAAAACTGTTTTGTTAAAATGTACTATACTAGGATGTGTTGATTTAAATAGTAGGAGAAAAGGATAGTTAAAAAAATTTATAATGATCGAATAGGAGTGGTGAATAGAGGGTTCGAAAGAATTTTTATTACAAACTGAAATAGTAGGGGAAATGGATGAATCAGAAAGAAAGTAAGATAGATATAATGATAGTCTGAAAGCCATTGGAACCTGATGATAGGTAGATAGTATATCAAAATAATGCAAAAAAATCAAAATCAAAAATGTAACAATTGGACACTATTAATAATGAATGCTAAATTGTGAATTAATGATGGACGTTCTACTAGAATGCTACATGGACACTTTCATCGGTTCATTGGACTTGGACATTTGGAATAATGATGCATTTGTTAGGATAAGAGTTGTTGTATATGTGCTGATTATTGATGATTTACATTTTCTTGACAATGATGTATTTTTCAGAATTTGTAGTTTGGAAAATACGTAAAGGGTATATTTGATATATTATGGTAATTTGTTGTATGCCAATTGATAAAATATGTGTTGGATGTATAGTAAATATTGTGTAGTTTTAGGTGAATATTGTAAATAGTAATGTAAATATTCGTGTATAAGAATACGAATTTTCCATACAATTTCAGAGAATTTTCTTAAAAATTCAGGGGGTATATGTGACGGGTCGAGAACACTAAATAATTAATTAAATAATAATTCAGAATCTAGTTCATTAAACGAAATATAAATGAGAAGTAATTCGGAATGTAATCCATAAATCAAAGAAAGGCGGGTAGAATTCGTCGGTTGCAGAATAAACGAAATGAAGGTGGGCCGGATATGTATATTATGAATTGCTGAAAATATTCCACTGGGATTGAGAAACAGGGAAAGTTCCCAGGCTCAGGATGTTAGTCATAAACGACGGTTATTTCCAAGCGATCGTAGTTTACAGACAATCGAGAACCAGGCATCACGTGATACACGGTAGAGACCCGGGTCAAATGTCTAGTTCAGTGGTCAGTCGATGAGTGCAGCACGACACGAGGCAGCTTATAGATTATAGAATTGTGATTGGTCAAGGAGAAAAATCGGGGGGTGTGTTGTAAATTATGACCACAAGTAGCAGCACGGTATAGTAGGGGAAGGGAGTCAGGGAGCGAAGTTGAAGGGAAGTCTTAGAAGTGATTTGAGGGCGATAGGAGAGTCTTAGATATGAGTTGAGGGAGGTAGGACATACGTTGAGTGATCGTAGTGAGTCGTTGCGAGTCTAATAGTTAATCTTAGCAATCGTAAATAGGACTCAAGTGCGGGCATAAATATTTGGATGTCAGTGATTAGTTCGAAGAGAGGATAGTTGTTTGGAGAAGGGCCGTGGTCACAAAAGTCGAGGAAGGACTCGTTTACTCGTTTGAAGGAACTGCAATAATTGCGATGTATGCGTGTCATGATAAACAGTTTGCGCGTAGCCTCGTGAACTACCCGGTGTGACTGAAGATTGTAACTTTACGTCGTGAACTTTGAATTAAATTCCACAATCAGTCGATGAAGTAGCATTTTGGAGTTCGGATGATGGACGTTGTAATGGTGCTGTATAAACTATTCGTTCGCCACATCGCCAACCTCAGCGCAAGATCCTCGACAGCCCCTGTCACAGTGAACGCCTCATGCAGCTTCGGTTTCATCGTACTTCTCAACATTAGTTATTCAGATGTTTTAAAAATAGAAAACATTCACCTTTCACATAATCATAGGATTATTATTTACCGTAATATATAATAGCATTTTCTATGTATTGAAGGAAACGTGATTAATATAAAATTTTGAAATTCATGTAATAAAGAAAATCATCGTTTCAGATTCTGGTCTCTTTTATTTATTAAATTTATATAAAACAGAAAAATACCCTGAGATTAAGTGTCAATTGCCTAATTAGTAAAACTAATCATAGTACTAATAAGTTAACACTAATTTAAAAAGGTACCCGCTTCAACCAATAGAACAATTACATGTAAAATCATGTATGTAATGATACACTTTTACGACCTCTTTTATAATTAAGTTGTGCATGAAATATGTTCCTAAGGTTTCGTTGAACGGAAATCAACTCGGCATCCGCTTCTTGATCGAACAACCCGCTCAAGAGATTTATGGATCCCGCACAATGGATCTGTGAATTATTAGCTTTTTACTGTCAAGTCCTCGGGCTTATAGGTAGGATGTATTGAAACCCTTCGCTAATAAATGTCCAAAGAAATATATTGTTAATGAATATGAGAAGTCAACGATTTTTCCTACAGAGTGACTCTGTCGAATATATGATATATTAATTAAAATATTTAGTTTCTTAAAAATTTCAGGCTATGAACGCAAAACGATTTTTGAAAGAAATCTAGATTTACATTATTATTTAACTAGCCTAGTCATTACTATTAAGGCCTACTATAATTTTTTTCGATTGAATAGTCAGAGAGAATATTAAGTCCACAATTGGTACAGAAAATGAAGTCCAGAACCATCATACAATACGTAAGACGTATCTTACCCCATGAACACGTTTTAAGGGGTTATAAGTTAAATATAAACGTTTATTGATTTTTTAAATTCATTGTTCTTTGCCCATGTATTTGAATTCAAGAAGCAAAATAGGATAATTTCATTATAGGAAGAACAATTTGAAATCCCTAACACCTTTTTTAAAGTCACAAATTCAGACTACGGAAGGATCATAAAACAACTAATGTACAGAATGTCCCATATGTAGGCAGCCAAACTGCAGGAGGTCATTCCAAAGGTCAAAACAAAAAAAGTCATGAACATATAGACTATCTCGCTCCGTTTTCCGTCTACCTGTCTGTATGTGATTTTTACAAAAAGCTTAATATCTCAGAAGTTACTCAAGATAAAATCATGAAACTTGGTATGAATCTTGGTCTTGATAGTTTACATATTCCTTAAAAATTTCAGTTTTTTACACTATTTATTTTTTAAATGGCGGCCATTTAAAATGTTTAAAGTTAAATATCTCAAAAACCTAGCATTTTAAATTACCACCATTTTAAAAAGGAATGTTGTAAAATAATTACATTTTTAAGGAATATGTAAACTATTAAGACCAAGTCATACATATTTTCATGATTTTATCTTAAGTAAATTATGAGATATTAAGCTTTTTGTAAAAATCACATACAGACAGGTAGACGTAAAGCGGAGCGAGAGAGGCCATATGTTATATGACATTTTTTGTTTGTTTTGACCTTTGGAATAACCTGAATTTTAGCTGTCATCATACGGGACTCCCTGTATAACAAATAGTGTAGCAAGTTAACAAGTTGTAAAAGGCACTGAACCCTTTGACAACATGTAAACATAGATAGTATCCAAAATATGTTTAAAGACACATCGCAATGATCACTGCAATACGGTTGTTTTAGGGTTGATCAGAAGGTTAAGAATAGAAAGTCACTCCATAGGTTTGTGAGAACCATTTCTCAACCTATTCAGCTATTGACCTCTAAAAGTGAGTACTTAGGTACTATATACTCTTGGGCATATAGGCTCGGACCTTCCCTTCCAGGCTCCTGGCTAACCTGGCTTCCAAAATTTAGTGAAGGTGAACACATTCTTAGAACATAACATATATATGAACTTTTTCTAAGAAAATGGAGGTTTTTAATATTTTCAAAAGGAAATACAACATTTATAGAAGTTTGTCAACTTTATTTAAAAAATATACCAGACTTAATGGATTGAATTTTTTTGTAGGAGAAACTACAAAATACGATTTTGAAATAATTAGCAGAAATGGAATGAAAATTACGCCTGTTCAATCTAAGCCTTGATTTCACTGAGAAAAATGTAGTCCTTACATACGTGAGCGGCTCACGTAAATAAGGGTTTGCAGGTCACTCAATGCTGTCAGGACTTAGTAGTGGTGAAACCAGAAAGAGACCCCAGAATCGGCGCTTTTTTCCCATGTTATTCTTATGGGGATCAGTTTTTGCACCGACGCCCGATCCTACCCTACACAAATTTTCTTTTTGGCCCCTGCCTTATTTTCCCCCATTTTAAAATTTGCATTAATTTTAATACATCCTTTGCAGAAATCCACGAATTCAAAAATAACTCCACACTAAATAAACAACACATGTAAACAACTTAGAAGTTATTGTATAGTAGTGGTGAAATGATGGTTTAACCCCACAATCGGCGCTTTTTCCCCATGTTATTCTTATGGGGAGCCGTTTTTGCACCGACGCCAGCTCCCGCCTATAGAGCTCCCGCGCCTTAGCCTATACTAATGTCCAACCCTTGCCTATATTAAATATATTGTCCCCATCCCCATCCCTCCTCTATATTTTTAAAAATTAATTTTCAAATTCTAAAAAACTATCTTTGGTGTTTACTGTCCGATTTGTCTGCAATTTGGATATGTTATTGTCCTAGGCAAGTGTTTTAATAAATTTCACTTACATTTCCCAAATTCACTATTACGGTCAAAAATATTTTTGAAAAATACTGCCAATTGCCAACTTCTTTATTTACTGTCCGATTTGTCTTCAATTTGGATATGTTATTTTCCTAGGCAAGTGTTTTAATAAATTCCACGTACATATCCCAAATTCACTATTACGGTCAAATTAAAAAATATTTTTTGAAAAATACTGCCAACTGCCACCTTCTTTATTAACTGTCTGATTTGTCTGCAATTTGGATATGTTATTGTCCTAGGAAAGTGTTTTAATAAATTTCACTTACATTTCCCAAATTCACTATAACGGTCAAATTAAAAAATATTTTTTGAAAAATACTGCCAATTGCCACCTTCTTTATTAACTGTCTGATTTGTCTTCAATTTGGATATGTTATTGTCCTAGGCAAGTTGTTTAATAAATTCCACTTACATATCCCAAATTCACTATTACAGTCAAATTAAAAATTATTTTTGAAAAATACTGCCAATTGCCAACTTCTTTATTAAATGTCCGATTTGTCTGCAATTTGGATGTGTTATTGTCCTAGGCAAGTGTTTTAATAAATTTCACTTACATATCCCAAATTCACTATTACGGTCAAATTAAAAAATATTTTTGAAAAATACTGCCAATTGCCAACTTCTTTATTTACTGTCTGATTTATTTAAAATTTGGATATGCTATTGACCTAGGCAAGTGTTTTAATAAATTTCACTTACATATCCCAAATTCACTATTACGGTCAAATTAAAAAATATTTTTGAAAAATACTGCCAATTGCCAACTTCTTTATTTACTGTCTGATTTATTTAAAATTTGGATATGCTATTGACCTAGGCAAGTGTTTTAATAAATTCCACTTACATATCCCAAATTCACTATTACGGTCAAATTAAAAAATATTTTTGAAAAATACTGCCAATTGCCAACTTCTTTATTTACTGTCCCATTTGTTTAAAACTTGGATATGTTATTGTCGTAGGCAATTGTTTTAATAAATTACACTTACATTTCCCAAATTCACTATTACAGCCAAATTAAAAATTATTTTTGAAAAATACTGCCAATTGCCAACTTCTTTATTTACTGTCCGATTTGTTTAAAATTTGGATATGTTATTGTTGTAGGCTAGTGTATATGCACCATCCACATTTTACAAATATTGCGGTTAAATGTTAAAAAATTTTGGAAAAATACCGCCAATTGGCAACTTCTTTATGGTCTGATTTGTTTAAAATTTATGTCATTATTCTAGGCTAGTGTATATGTACCATCCACATTTGACAAATTAACTATAATGGTCAAATTTAAAAAATATACTAACAATTTCAAACTTCTTTATTTATGGATATGTTATAGCTCTTATATAGGCAACAAGACCACACTACCACACGCTCCACTACCCCCATACAATACAGTATTTTGCTATAATCCCAAAACTGACTGTTTATTGTCCGATTTGCCTACACTTTGGATATTGTCCTAAGCATTTATTGTCTGATTTATTTTTTGGATATGTTATAGCCCCCCCCCCCCCCAACTATTATATCTAAAATTACAATATTATTTCCACCTATAATACTGTTTGTTTTGCTGCAACCTAAAAACTAACATTGGTATTTGTGTTTTTACAAAACTATATTTTGTAAATTACTACCAACAACTCCTTTATTTACATTTCGACTTGTTATATCACCCTATATCTAAATTTACCATATATTTTTTCCCCTTTTAGCGCTGTTTTGTCGTAACCAAACTTTGAATATGACTGCAATATATTACTGGCCATTGCATAAGTAAATACCCCATTTCCAAATTCAATATTACGGTTCGATTAAAAAAATAAATGCAAGCTTATTATATTTGCCACAAGCTTATTATATACATCCAGCTGTTATATTTGCCACATTTCCAATATTGTTGTGACCCTCTCAACTACCTCTCATTGTAATATAATAAGTAATCCACAAAATATTTATGGAACTGCCTAAACTTTGGATATGTTTTAAGCCAATGCAAAAATAAATTTTTAAAACCCAAAACAACTAATCTTTCTTTGTGCTTGTTTGGAGTAGTCTTTATTTTATCCAACTTAATTTTGTAGTTAAAATCAAACTTCCCACATTCTAGCTCCCTTTCCAGCCAGTGACATAAAGGTTACGAATATTTTCAAACAATATATCTTTTTCTTCCCCTATGTTGGACTTGTTTAATAGCGCACCATTCCAAATCCTCCAGTCTACTACATTCTTTAAATTTAACATTGCCTTTAATATCTCTATGTCTTCTTGTCCATTGTTACGGAAACTTTCTATTTTTGGAATCGCCACAAAATGTTGCGGTTCCGTTAAAGCTTGCAAGTGGCTCGTTGGTAGGTAGATAAATAATGTCCATAAGACTGTAATAAATATCACTGCATTAACATGGAGGTGACGATTTCAGAAATGAAATATGAAACATATTGATCAGTCCAGCGACGATTCATTTTCCAAATAATCCGCAGATTAAAATCCACTCACTCAAACTATGTCTATCTGTAAATTAATGCATTTCAACGTAAATATTTGGGGTTATAAAATTGATACCTCTTTATGAAGACATTGCAGATATTTATTAATGAGATGACCGAGCTGCTTTCATTACAGTTTAAAATGAGCCTTTGCGGTACCGATAAAACAATGTGTTGGCTTATTCATGATGAGTTGTTGGCTTATTCATGATTGTTGGATTTTTATAAATCTATTTTGTGAGGGAAGACCTGTTCGAAGGAAAGCCATTAAAATTGAACTTAAAATCAAATGCAGACTTTGACAGGATAGAAGTTGAATTTTTGAGCGGTAAGGCTATGCTAAATAGCGGATTCTCTAAAGAAATGGTTATAAAAAAAGTAGCTAAATTCTCCACGATGAATTAGAATATAACATTTATTTTGACGATACTTTTAGCGCTCTTTATTCTTAAACGTTAACTTCACTCTACCTCGGTCACTTTTGAGGTAAGACCTTACGTTGCTCTGATCTGTTCTATTGCACGATACTTGATATAAAATGTCTAACTTAACCTCTTATATATTTAATAACCAGGCCGTTGCTGTACTGTTTGACGGAGAAAATAATCCTTGGTTCAAAGGAAAAGATGTTGCTCAAATCCTGGGCTACTCTAACCCTAAAAAAGCTCTTCTAGCACATATCAGTGAAATATACAAATCAACTCAACCGGAAGTAGTTGGGACCCAAAATGGGTCCCAACTCAATTATCATGATTCTAAAGTAGTTTTTATATCAGAACCGGGTTTATACGAGTTGATTTTTTCCTCTAAACTACCAGTTGCTAAAACATTTAAATACTGGGTTTTTGAAGAAGTCCTGCCTTCCATTAGAAAGAATGGAATGTATAAAATTCAACAAGAAAATAATCAGTTGTTACAATCACTTACAAAATCACTGGAAACTAACCAAAAGCTCACTCAAATTAACTCAGAATTTAAAACTAAAAACGACATATTGTGTAAAGAGAACCGGTCACTGAATGAGTTGTTGAGTTAAAGTTTTCTGTAAGATATTGGCACATTTCCTCTTTATTAAATATTCCAGCCAAATCTAGTGTTATATCGAAATCCATAAGATCTTGCAGTATCTTTGGAAGGTCTTCCAACAAATCCTTAATTTTAACATTTGCAAGCTCTATTTTATAGGGAATTGCTATAGGATCATCATACTTTTGTTTAATTTGGTCAATATCTTTCTTTATTATTTGTAACACACCCTCGCTTTGGGAGAATGGTAGTTTGGCCACAACACCATGTCGAGCTAAAGAGAACTTTTTAAATATTCCTCATAAGTAGCTATTAAACGAGCCACATATTTCCTTCTTAACTTTAAATTTATTCCGAACGTCCCCATCACAATCCGTAACATTGGTTATCTTAACTAACATCCGTTATAGATGTTAAGTTATTTAATTTTGGTTCGCCCTCGCAATGGTTTATATTACCTATGTCTGTAAGAAGGTTATTATTACGCAGATTTTCTAATAACAACCACATACCAAATCTTTCGTTAGTAGGTTTAATACAATTCCCCAATAAATGGCTAACAGAGCACATTTCTTTTATACAAAAAGTAGCGGAAACATGTAAACAGGACAGATATATAGGCATATATGTGTTGTAAATATATATTGTATATAAACATAGGCGAGCGGCAAGTGTAACATGTAAGTGGACACCCATACGCAAATATGGAATACCCACAAATTCGACCAAATAAGTTTATAGTCTCAATATAATTAACATATTAACATTAGTACCCAAATTGTCGAAATTCTATAATTCTATTCTTAGTCCTTGTATTAGGTTTTGTACTATTAAACCCAACACCCCATGCAGTAGAGTAATATATGTATTTAATATGCACATTCTACAAGACCTGTACATCTGTTGTATAAGCAGCAGAATAGACGTCTCATTGTGTTGTTGTAAAGTAAAACATAAATTGTGCTGGATACAACCGGCCAGATATTAGACAGGAAATGTGTTGGAAGTGTATTGCCAAAGACAAACACCACATAGTGCAGCATGTAATCAATCCATTACTATTTAGACAGCATTGGTACAACATCCGATATATTAGCCAAACCCACAATCAAACTTGGAAAACAAACAGTAAAAGATAAATATTATAGTAACAGAAATAGTAAGAGTATAAGGACATAGTAATATTTAAAGTTTATAAAACAACACAAATGCAGAGACACAATAACACACTCCAACACATTTGGACACAGGCACAGATACTGGTTTACATCCATTTAACACAACTTTACACGTTCTGTCAACCGACACAAAAATTGTTTGTAAATTGTGTAAGAAATATATGTAATATAAACAAATTTAACACAATCATAACATTGTCAAACAATTTTTGTGTCGGTTGACAGAACGTGTAAAGTTGTGTTAAATGGATGTAAACCAGTATCTGTGCCTGTGTCCAAATGTGTTGGAGTGTGTTATTGTGTCTCTGCATTTGTGTTGTTTTATAAACTTTAAATATTACTATGTCCTTATACTCTTACTATTTCTGTTACTATAATATTTATCTTTTACTGTTTGTTTTCCAAGTTTGATTGTGGGTTTGGCTAATATATCGGATGTTGTACCAATGCTGTCTAAATAGTAATGGATTGATTACATGCTGCACTATGTGGTGTTTGTCTTTGGCAATACACTTCCAACACATTTCCTGTCTAATATCTGGCCGGTTGTATCCAGCACAATTTATGTTTTACTTTACAACAACACAATGAGACGTCTATTCTGCTGCTTATACAACAGATGTACAGGTCTTGTAGAATGTGCATATTAAATACATATATTACTCTACTGCATGGGGTGTTGGGTTTAATAGTACAAAACCTAATACAAGGACTAAGAATAGAATTATAGAATTTCGACAATTTGGGTACTAATGTTAATATGTTAATTATATTGAGACTATAAACTTATTTGGTCGAATTTGTGGGTATTCCATATTTGCGTATGGGTGTCCACTTACATGTTACACTTGCCGCTCGCCTATGTTTATATACAATATATATTTACAACACATATATGCCTATATATCTGTCCTGTTTACATGTTTCCGCTACTTTTTGTATAAAAGAAATGTGCTCTGTTAGCCATTTATTGGGGAATTGTATTAAACCTACTAACGAAAGATTTGGTATGTGGTTGTTATTAGAAAATCTGCGTAATAATAACCTTCTTACAGACATAGGTAATATAAACCATTGCGAGGGCGAACCAAAATTAAATAACTTAACATCTATAACGGATGTTAGTTAAGATAACCAATGTTACGGATTGTGATGGGAACGTTCGGAATAAATTTAAAGTTAAGAAGGAAATATGTGGCTCGTTTAATAGCTACTTATGAGGAATATTTAAAAAGTTCTCTTTAGCTCGACATGGTGTTGTGGCCAAACTACCATTCTCCCAAAGCGAGGGTGTGTTACAAATAATAAAGAAAGATATTGACCAAATTAAACAAAAGTATGATGATCCTATAGCAATTCCCTATAAAATAGAGCTTGCAAATGTTAAAATTAAGGATTTGTTGGAAGACCTTCCAAAGATACTGCAAGATCTTATGGATTTCGATATAACACTAGATTTGGCTGGAATATTTAATAAAGAGGAAATGTGCCAATATCTTACAGAAAACTTTAACTCAACAACTCATTCAGTGACCGGTTCTCTTTACACAATATGTCGTTTTTAGTTTTAAATTCTGAGTTAATTTGAGTGAGCTTTTGGTTAGTTTCCAGTGATTTTGTAAGTGATTGTAACAACTGATTATTTTCTTGTTGAATTTTATACATTCCATTCTTTCTAATGGAAGGCAGGACTTCTTCAAAAACCCAGTATTTAAATGTTTTAGCAACTGGTAGTTTAGAGGAAAAAATCAACTCGTATAAACCCGGTTCTGATATAAAAACTACTTTAGAATCATGATAATTGAGTTGGGACCCATTTTGGGTCCCAACTACTTCCGGTTGAGTTGATTTGTATATTTCACTGATATGTGCTAGAAGAGCTTTTTTAGGGTTAGAGTAGCCCAGGATTTGAGCAACATCTTTTCCTTTGAACCAAGGATTATTTTCTCCGTCAAACAGTACAGCAACGGCCTGGTTATTAAATATATAAGAGGTTAAGTTAGACATTTTATATCAAGTATCGTGCAATAGAACAGATCAGAGCAACGTAAGGTCTTACCTCAAAAGTGACCGAGGTAGAGTGAAGTTAACGTTTAAGAATAAAGAGCGCTAAAAGTATCGTCAAAATAAATGTTATATTCTAATTCATCGTGGAGAATTTAGCTACTTTTTTTATAACCATTTCTTTAGAGAATCCGCTATTTAGCATAGCCTTACCGCTCAAAAATTCAACTTCTATCCTGTCAAAGTCTGCATTTGATTTTAAGTTCAATTTTAATGGCTTTCCTTCGAACAGGTCTTCCCTCACAAAATAGATTTATAAAAATCCAACAATCATGAATAAGCCAACAACTCATCATGAATAAGCCAACACATTGTTTTATCGGTACCGCAAAGGCTCATTTTAAACTGTAATGAAAGCAGCTCGGTCATCTCATTAATAAATATCTGCAATGTCTTCATAAAGAGGTATCAATTTTATAACCCCAAATATTTACGTTGAAATGCATTAATTTACAGATAGACATAGTTTGAGTGAGTGGATTTTAATCTGCGGATTATTTGGAAAATGAATCGTCGCTGGACTGATCAATATGTTTCATATTTCATTTCTGAAATCGTCACCTCCATGTTAATGCAGTGATATTTATTACAGTCTTATGGACATTATTTATCTACCTACCAACGAGCCACTTGCAAGCTTTAACGGAACCGCAACATTTTGTGGCGATTCCAAAAATAGAAAGTTTCCGTAACAATGGACAAGAAGACATAGAGATATTAAAGGCAATGTTAAATTTAAAGAATGTAGTAGACTGGAGGATTTGGAATGGTGCGCTATTAAACAAGTCCAACATAGGGGAAGAAAAAGATATATTGTTTGAAAATATTCGTAACCTTTATGTCACTGGCTGGAAAGGGAGCTAGAATGTGGGAAGTTTGATTTTAACTACAAAATTAAGTTGGATAAAATAAAGACTACTCCAAACAAGCACAAAGAAAGATTAGTTGTTTTGGGTTTTAAAAATTTATTTTTGCATTGGCTTAAAACATATCCAAAGTTTAGGCAGTTCCATAAATATTTTGTGGATTACTTATTATATTACAATGAGAGGTAGTTGAGAGGGTCACAACAATATTGGAAATGTGGCAAATATAACAGCTGGATGTATATAATAAGCTTGTGGCAAATATAATAAGCTTGCATTTATTTTTTTAATCGAACCGTAATATTGAATTTGGAAATGGGGTATTTACTTATGCAATGGCCAGTAATATATTGCAGTCATATTCAAAGTTTGGTTACGACAAAACAGCGCTAAAAGGGGAAAAAATATATGGTAAATTTAGATATAGGGTGATATAACAAGTCGAAATGTAAATAAAGGAGTTGTTGGTAGTAATTTACAAAATATAGTTTTGTAAAAACACAAATACCAATGTTAGTTTTTAGGTTGCAGCAAAACAAACAGTATTATAGGTGGAAATAATATTGTAATTTTAGATATAATAGTTGGGGGGGGGGGGCTATAACATATCCAAAAAATAAATCAGACAATAAATGCTTAGGACAATATCCAAAGTGTAGGCAAATCGGACAATAAACAGTCAGTTTTGGGATTATAGCAAAATACTGTATTGTATGGGGGTAGTGGAGCGTGTGGTAGTGTGGTCTTGTTGCCTATATAAGAGCTATAACATATCCATAAATAAAGAAGTTTGAAATTGTTAGTATATTTTTTAAATTTGACCATTATAGTTAATTTGTCAAATGTGGATGGTACATATACACTAGCCTAGAATAATGACATAAATTTTAAACAAATCAGACCATAAAGAAGTTGCCAATTGGCGGTATTTTTCCAAAATTTTTTAACATTTAACCGCAATATTTGTAAAATGTGGATGGTGCATATACACTAGCCTACAACAATAACATATCCAAATTTTAAACAAATCGGACAGTAAATAAAGAAGTTGGCAATTGGCAGTATTTTTCAAAAATAATTTTTAATTTGGCTGTAATAGTGAATTTGGGAAATGTAAGTGTAATTTATTAAAACAATTGCCTACGACAATAACATATCCAAGTTTTAAACAAATGGGACAGTAAATAAAGAAGTTGGCAATTGGCAGTATTTTTCAAAAATATTTTTTAATTTGACCGTAATAGTGAATTTGGGATATGTAAGTGGAATTTATTAAAACACTTGCCTAGGTCAATAGCATATCCAAATTTTAAATAAATCAGACAGTAAATAAAGAAGTTGGCAATTGGCAGTATTTTTCAAAAATATTTTTTAATTTGACCGTAATAGTGAATTTGGGATATGTAAGTGAAATTTATTAAAACACTTGCCTAGGTCAATAGCATATCCAAATTTTAAATAAATCAGACAGTAAATAAAGAAGTTGGCAATTGGCAGTATTTTTCAAAAATATTTTTTAATTTGACCGTAATAGTGAATTTGGGATATGTAAGGGAAATTTATTAAAACACTTGCCTAGGACAATAACACATCCAAATTGCAGACAAATCGGACATTTAATAAAGAAGTTGGCAATTGGCAGTATTTTTCAAAAATAATTTTTAATTTGACTGTAATAGTGAATTTGGGATATGTAAGTGGAATTTATTAAACAACTTGCCTAGGACAATAACATATCCAAATTGAAGACAAATCAGACAGTTAATAAAGAAGGTGGCAATTGGCAGTATTTTTCAAAAAATATTTTTTAATTTGACCGTTATAGTGAATTTGGGAAATGTAAGTGAAATTTATTAAAACACTTTCCTAGGACAATAACATATCCAAATTGCAGACAAATCAGACAGTTAATAAAGAAGGTGGCAGTTGGCAGTATTTTTCAAAAAATATTTTTTAATTTGACCGTAATAGTGAATTTGGGATATGTACGTGGAATTTATTAAAACACTTGCCTAGGAAAATAACATATCCAAATTGAAGACAAATCGGACAGTAAATAAAGAAGTTGGCAATTGGCAGTATTTTTCAAAAATATTTTTGACCGTAATAGTGAATTTGGGAAATGTAAGTGAAATTTATTAAAACACTTGCCTAGGACAATAACATATCCAAATTGCAGACAAATCGGACAGTAAACACCAAAGATAGTTTTTTAGAATTTGAAAATTAATTTTTAAAAATATAGAGGAGGGATGGGGATGGGGACAATATATTTAATATAGGCAAGGGTTGGACATTAGTATAGGCTAAGGCGCGGGAGCTCTATAGGCGGGAGCTGGCGTCGGTGCAAAAACGGCTCCCCATAAGAATAACATGGGGAAAAAGCGCCGATTGTGGGGTTAAACCATCATTTCACCACTACTATACAATAACTTCTAAGTTGTTTACATGTGTTGTTTATTTAGTGTGGAGTTATTTTTGAATTCGTGGATTTCTGCAAAGGATGTATTAAAATTAATGCAAATTTTAAAATGGGGGAAAATAAGGCAGGGGCCAAAAAGAAAATTTGTGTAGGGTAGGATCGGGCGTCGGTGCAAAAACTGATCCCCATAAGAATAACATGGGAAAAAAGCGCCGATTCTGGGGTCTCTTTCTGGTTTCACCACTACTGGACTTGGCTCAATGCCGGGGCATTGAGGCCGCCTCACGTAAAAGCAGGACTATAAGTCTGCTAGCGTACTAGTGACGTCACGGTCTCTGACGTCATAACAGCTAGTGTCAAATCCTGCCTAGCATGGGTTTGCTCTCTTAATTGTAGGGCTTTGACTCTGCATTCCCTACCTTACATTTTGCATTTACTCTTATTATTTACTGCATTTACCCCTAGCGCATTTCTACTCACCGCATTTACCCCTAGATTCATTGTATTTACCCTTCTTTCTCACTGCATTTACCTCTATATTCACTACGTTTACCCTCTTTTCTACTGCATTTGCCCTCCTATTCACTGTATTTACCCCTTTATTCCCTGAATTTTTAAGATTCTTATGTAATGTCTGTACAATGATTGGTATTTTAAGTGAGTTCGTTGTGACATATACTGCATTTACACTGGGCAACACAGGGAAAATACCGTTTATTGTATAGTATTACTTGGAACAAGTTTTGTAATTACATATTCTTGTTCTATATTTTAGTAGTAAATAGTCTGCAAATAATACACTAAACCCGTATAATATACCCGACTGGAATTCAGTCAGCAAATCAAGGATTGTTTTAGTGTTTTACCCTTCTTCCACATAAGCAGTAATTAAAATTACAGTGATGGGTTATGAAAATACCTTTATTTGCCTTCTAAGTCCCCCCACCATGGTTTAATGTTTCTTGTAAAATACACCCTTATTGTTATTACCTGTACAATATGCCCTTAATTTATTTCTCTACTCCCCAACAAATAAAGGATGGTTTACTTTTCCCCCTCTTACAACAAAGCAAGAATTAAAAGTGCACTCATCACTGATTGGTTGTGAAAATACCCCAATTTCCCCTACAAGCCCTGAAATTGCAGACTTATCACTACTACCACCCTTGCGTAGTGCCTCTTGACTTTTAGGTGTATCCTTGCTACTACGTGTACAATTTTTTCTGTGTTATATTAAAATTTAAATGCAAAATTAAAATGTACTACACAATTTAAAGTACATTAGCAAGGGTTTACACCTAAGTCTGGAAGTCAAGCAAGCAATAAACCTGAGAAAAATAATAATTAAAAGGAAAAAACAAGATAGATAATAGGTAATCTATATAAATGAAGCATAGTTCTTGTCTGTGTGTGGATCGCCGAACGGCTAAACTACAAGGAGTTAAGGCATGACATTTTCAGGATAGGTTCCTTTAGGTACAGCTGTTGTAACTGAGTCTCAGTTTCCTCTAAATCCTCTAGGGCTACTCCGGGTGGGACATCCAAAATTCCATTGTTAATCAAATTAGACCATACGGTTACAGTTTTCTGCTATTTATTTAATGTTATTCAAGTAAACAGCTGTTTTTTAAACTATATTTTATACCCGGGTGAAACCGGTATAATCAGCTAGTTAAAAATAATTTGGCTCAGAAACAGAATGATTAAATCCACTAACATCAGGGGGCTCTAGTAATAATATTTTTTAGTTTGTACTTTTTAGCTTCTAAAGACCAATGTTAATTTTTCGATTACTTCTTGATTATTCAAAATCATGTCTCATTTGAAATAACATAAACAATAACTAATATAAGTTCACTAACCCAGTTAAGAGTTTTGATATCAGAAGTTGTGTTATTCTTTAAACAATTTGCTATTGTTGAATATTATAACATTTGATATAATTGTTTTTGCTTGTGACCTTCTATATTTTTTGATAATTTGGTGTAATAATTGTTAGTGACATTAACTGATATTGTTTTAGGCCTATTGTTTTAAAATTGCATTATAAAAATAGCACAACATTTGTGTAAACATATTGACCTCAATAATCGTATTTGTGGTTTATACATTTCCTTTAGTGAACTAGAGTAGTAAACACATAAGGATGTTAGTATTCAAATTAAATATGTACAATATTTTGTAACAACATGATCAATCGAATTAGTTGTGTAGTTTTTTAATGAAAGTCTACTGATTTTAAGCGGTGAAATAAAACAAAACACCAAAACAAAGTTGTTTTACACATCTTAACACGTGTTAAGTCCATAATGTTTATGACTCTTAAACAAGACATAAAAGTAATATTTTTTAATTACGAAACTGTATAATGGATTTTTCGCAGTGTCCTCGGGAGTAAAATAAGAAAGAAAGCTTATTTTAAAATGTTTCGTCAAATTTATTTCCAAACCTTTAACAAATCTGGTGTACGTTAAATACACATATGTATATTTTGACATATAAGTAGTTTACTAAAATATTCTAAGAATTAAAAAATCCAAAAGTCTTTATTTTGTGAGAAAGGTCATAACAAAGTAACCATGTAATATATACATACAAAAATAACGTGTAATACGTCCAAAACACAGGGAACTATGTGTTCACTAACACAAACACACCAACACTTCAACACTTTTGTAACGGAACAGTTGACTTCACAAACTAGGAAATCCAAAATAAATCTAGTCGAATCACATCTGCGATCGAGAACTGACGAGACTCAACTGGTTATTTTATAGCATTTGACAAATCTATGAGCGCTTCTGAGAGGTGCAATAAATGTTAACTAAATTAAGGAACAGTCTGACTGCATTCACCAATCCTTTACCGGATTTTCTAACAACTATGACGTCACGTGCATCCTTTCAGTAAAATAATGGTAAATACTCTGACATGTGAGCAACTCCGTCGGTTGGAGTGTAATTGCAGTGGAAAAGTACGTAAAGAAGGACGGCGAGTCCTGCGTACGTACTAAGGTCTATTACTCTGCACCGTCTTTGAGCTAGGTCCAGACACAAACCTCTACTACGTGAGCCAAGTCCTTCTTTACGTACTGCGAGTACGTATTCTGGACTTGGGGTAAAAATTATGCTTTTCCGTTGTGAGATTTTTCTCAGTGTTGTCTTATATTTCCGTGTGAGTTGTATTTAATATCATAAAACCTTTAACGAATATTTATTGTTTCTGATTGATTTACTTTTTTTTAGGTTTAAATTTTTATAGAACATTCTGGAACGGCATTATAACCAAAATATGTTGTACATCATAGCTACATTTCACTTTTACGGTATATATAAGTTATCAAAATGTTAATGCAAAGTTAAAGAATAGAGAATGAAATCATAGTCCTACATTTTTGAATTATTAAACACGTCTGTGCATTACGCCCACATTTTGGTTATCTGTTTTGAAATTAAAGAGCGTCTATTAGAAATATATTCCGATTTATATGACTAAGATAATATATGTTCATATGAATCAAAAGAGATTTTTGTACCACTTATTGGTTCTATGGGTTTACGCGATTTGAATTATTTTGCTTATTGAATTATGCGTTATGACATGTAGGTTTTAATAATCGAAATTAGTCTATATTAATTTTGATTTGGCTTTTTGGCTAGTGGTTAGTATTTTTTATTTCGGTTGGAACACAAAAACTGTTTTCAAGCACTTTGTAGCCAGAGAAAATAAAAATAAAAGTATAGAACAAAAGTAATTTGAATATCAAATACTTTTTACATTATGTAGTTCATACCATTGTTTATCACATTCTAATGTTTAAAGTCCTCCATAGCTCTCCAAGTTGTTTAATTTGTTATGATTGCTTCGGGGTCAACATATAATAAAGTACGAGAAAAATAAACAACCCCCAGACACCGTAACCAGGACAACGTTAAACGATTACTGGAAAATAATTGGAAGACAATTATAAAATGATCGAAGTTAGCAACGGCAACTGGAGAGTGATACTCAGGAGGAAAGAGTGGCAGCATTTACCTTCAGGTATTTCTTTTATGAGCAGGTTAATGGCTTTAATAAAAATTGATTTGCCAAAACCAACAAAGAAAGTGTGGCGGATTGCCAAAGTGTCAATGTGGCTTTATCCCCACCTCCTGGACTAAGCCCTAGTTTCAAGGCATACGTTTATTGTGAACGGCTAATAAACAATCGCAATTTACGTGAATGTATATATTTCTATTGCTTTGGAGTTTAGTCTTTTTTAATGTACCACAAAACTCGTTGTCACATTCAGCAATTTAAGTGCGGTAAAATAAATTAAAGTAAAGAAATAAAGAATTTAAAGTTTAACATTAGATGAAAGGGTTTTCGACAAATATCACTAAAATAATATTAAAATAAGTCTATTCATCTTCATCTGTAAATTGTCTTACTTATGGACATTATATCCAAAGCAGGTCCTTAAGAAATTATTCCTTTGTTAATTCTAAACTGCAGGTGGTATTGCAATTTTAGAAATTAGCAACATTTAAAAATTAATTAATCCTATAAATTTTATTAAAAAGCTATTTAGTTGTAAGGTTGATGGGCTGTAAGGCTGAATATATTAAATTATTTCACCGTAAAGGGTAATTATAAATACCTTTTGAATATAATTAATAGGATTTTGTTGCCGAAATCCTACCTTTCAAGAATATTTATAGGTTTAACGTCCTTTTTTTGTTTTATAGTGTCAGTGGCAATTGTCGTGCAATAGAATCTCATTTATGCTGTTACAGTACTCGTAGTTTTTATGCTAAGGCAGCCAAAACTTATTGTTAGAGAGAAGAAATATTTTTCATTAGGACAAAAGGTTATAACGTTTTACCAAATGAAATAAAATATTATTAAATATTGGTATTACCTTATCAATCCTTGATATTTTTAGTAGGAAATCCGGATTTCGAGCCCGAAAGCTCGTCTTCAGTCTTTGTTAACTATTTTCCAACGAAAAAATATTCGCTCCAATAAAGGTCGTCTTTTGGTAATAAAACGTACGACACTTAAAATACAAATACATTTAGCGTAAATAGTCATTAATAGGTAGTTGTATTACCAAAAGACGACCCTTACCGTAGGAGCGAACTCTTTTACGTTGACTGTTGCAAGGACTTAGAAGAGCTTCAGGGCTTGAAATCCGAATTTCCAATTAGAAGAAACAAGGATTGATAATTATAAATAAATAACAATAAATCCAGAGCCTTTAAACAATGAATCGAAATAAAATGCCCTCCTTCACCAAAATGTTTGAAAATCAAATTTAACAAATTATTATTACGTTGTGACTCATAACGACTGTATACGGATCTGGCTCACAGATTTAGTCTAAGCCTCCAGCACAAATTTTTCAGTGACTCATAATAAAATAAAACTAGCACACAAGTTCATTCAATTGTCATAAAGTTACTATTTATTTGATAAACACCTATTTTATATTTGTACCCAATTTCATTGATTCGGGTTATAATATACGTCTGCTAAGGCGAAAGCATTTCAGAAAGTGGAGTTTCCACTGGCTGTTCCCAAGGCTTCTACTATCAGCGTCTATCGATAAATGGGCGTAAAGATAAAGCAGAGGTTTTGAGATTGTAATTTTGTGGGATTACAGGCCTAAATGTTGAAACTTGAAGGGGGCCTACGTTTATGAAGTCCCACTAGCCTATACAGAGATCTTGCTTCAAGTCGGTTTATGCAGGATGACATAGTTCCTGTACAATGGAATAAAGCCTAAATTACATGTCATATTTTCCATCTAAAAGTCAGTTAATACGATGGCCATTGAGTGGAAATGTAAAATTATTGTTAATGTTTAGAAATTTCGTCCTCTCAGAACTTCTGAAAAAACAACAACAAAAATATAAAACTTGAATATGGTTTTTATTTTTAAATTGCTGTATATATCGCGCATTATTAAGATGTACTCGACGATAATTCTACTTAGGACTGAGTTCTTAGTATTCAAAATAAATGTAGTACAAGTTATCCGCTCTGCAAGCTTCAAATCCCGCCTATAGATTAGTATCCTCTTTCCAAATAATCACTAAAGAACGTTATTTTACAACTGAAATATATTAATACAACTGATTGTGTTACGTTGACCATTGAACTAAGTAATTTATGAGTTATTCGTAGTGCTAAGTTTTATTAATAACATAAACCCCAATTTACAGACAAAACTGAAAATAGTTTTATTCTTAAAATTCCGTATTGTTTGAACTACGTGTAGGAATCGGGTTGAAAAACTAAATTGATAGTTCAAACACAGGGAAATTACCTGATGGATTTATTTAACTTAAAAAAGAGTTCGTAGCTATCCTGCGTTTTACAGGGGTAGGTTTTCAAAACTGAAGTCCGGGTATAAATGGAACTCCTGTATTTTTGGCAGCCGGCCCGCAACCCTTGCGTCATTAGTTTATAATAATTTGATGCGGTGCGATAAAGAAATATTACAAAAATAATACAGTACCGCCATCGCAGCAAAATACCTTATTGGTAAATCTGAGAAAGGTACAAGTAAATTCGCTTGTTTCGTTATTATTATTACATTATTTACTGACTTCCTCATCGCCTTGTAAGATATTTTAATTGATTTAAAACTATGTTACAATTTGATCTTTTAAAATTCTTCATCAGTTGCTGATGGCAATGGTAGCTTTAACCGTATGCAAACGCTGTAAACCTTTGTTGATGTGGCGTAAATGTTTTATTGCTTGACATCTCGTGAATGACGTATAACGTTTACCGACTGTTAGCTTCCTATAATTCCTACACATGTTGTACAACACCAACTGTTGGATTCCTGTCATTCCTACACATGTTGTACAACACCGACTATTCGATTTCTATAATTCCTACACATGTTGTACAACACCAACTGTTGGCTTCCCATCATTCCTACACCAACATGGACTTTTGGCTTCTTATCATTCCTACACACGTTGTCCAACATCGACTGTTGGCTTCCTATCATTCCCACATATGGTTTACAACACTAACTGTTGGCTACCATTTCCTACCATTTCCTACCATTTCTACACATGTTGAACAACACCGACTGTTGTCTTCCTATAATTCCTACACATGTTGTACAACATAGACTGTTGGCTTCTTACACAATTTGTCCAACATAGACTGTTGGCTTCCTATCATTCCTAAATATGCTGTACAACACCAACTTTTCGTTTCCTATCATTCCTACACATGTTGTACAACACCGAAAATTGGATTCCTATAATTTCTACACATGCTGTTCAACCCCAACTGTTGGCTTCCCTTCATTCCTACGCTCGTTGTGCAACATAGACTTTTGGCTTCTTATCATTCCTACACACGTTGTCCAACATCGACTGTAGGCTTCCTATCATTCCTACATATGCTGTAAACACCAACGGTTGGCTTTACATCATTCCTACACACTTTATCTAACATAGACATTTGGCTTCCTATCATTCATAAACATGTTGTACAACACCGACTATTGGCTTTCTATAATTCCTACACATGCTGTACAACACCAACTTTTTGCTTCCCATCATTCCTACACACGTTGTCCAACATAGACTTTTGGCTTCTTATCTTTACTACACGTTGTCTAAAATCGACTGTTGGTTTCCTATAATTCCTACATATGTTGTACAACAACAACTGTTGGCTTCCTATCATTCCTGTACATGTTGTATAACACCGACTATTGGCTTCCTATAATTCCTACACATGCTGTACAACCCCTAGTAGCAAGTAAATGTTTTAAAAATATTGTGTACATATGGTCCAATACTAAAAAAATTGTTGGTCACAATATTTTTCAAATATGTGTTTTTTATTTTGGAAATATTTTTAAAATATGGCTTAATAAATACTGAAATTACATATTTGAAAAATATTTCCAAATATTACTAAACAAAATTTCAAAATATTATTAAACAAATGTTTAAGAACATATATTGTTGAAATATTTATAAAATATGCATTAAAAATATATATAAGAACATATTGATCAACCATTTTTAAAATATTGTTACCCATACTGCTTTGTGGGCAGTGATGCATGCGCATTGGTAAGGGGTTCCAACTACGACAGGTTATTAACGATAAGTCGACAGAAGTGTGGAAGATAAGTATCTAATCGCCGTTCGCGAAACACACTTGAATCCTGTATTAATTGATTTTTGGGTTCAAGTCAATTTATACGAAACTGTCTGCAGTCACAGGATACCGGTAACAATAATGCAACTGATTGACAACTCCAGGTAAATTTGTGCCAAGGTGTGTTTGTTCGATGATTGACTGTCCCGTTATTTGGTTCGATTGAAAACAATCGGTTGTTCGGTTGTTCCCATGAACACTTTTTTAACGGTTTTTGAGCAGCCAAGCAGGAGACTTTCGTTTTCGTTTCGTTGTTTTGTTGTTGTCAATGTCAATAGTTACCGGTAATGTTGTTCGTTGTTCTTCAGTGGCCATTTTTAAATCAATTCTAATTCGAAATTGTGGAAGATGATGAGTGTTATAGTTCTTATAATATTTTTTAGTTCATTTATTTACCAGTGAATATGTTGTAAATATATTTAACTAGGTATACGCAGCTATGTCCCGTAATAGGAAGAAGCGAGGATTTGTAATACCACTATAAGAGGCAGTATAGGTGCCGGATTAATTAATTAAAAGTAATTAACCTAACCTCACCTAGGCCCACATTAATACTTCGACCAGCCTACCACATTCCAGTTTATTATTGAATCTAGTAGGGCCTATATTAGGTGAAGAACCAAAATTTATTCGCCCTAAAAAATAACTACTTACCACATAAACATTCCTCTCAGATTAGTCATTGTGACTCGCTTCGCTCGCTTCATTCAATTATTTGTGATGTTGTCCTAACTTCACTTAATAATAGGCAAAACTTTAAGTTAGCTAGGACTAGCCTATCCTACGTAGATTGGCAAAGGAGTATTGTACTTTTTGAAGCCTTGAGTTACCCGAATTTTCATCTTTTGCCCCAAGGTAATTGGTAGCAACCAAAACATTTAGAACCATAGTTTTAAATAATTGCACCCATTGCATTAAACTAAAATCCATGTTACCTTATAGGCCTAGGCCTAGGCTATTTCAAAGTATTCGATCAATGAAAGTTATGGTATTCACCATCAAAACTTCGATTTGATTTGAAGTTATGGTATTTATTATAGGCCTAACTTCCTTTAAGTTAGCCTAGATCTAACTTAGTCACTTTTAGGCATGTTCATAACCGCCCAAGGCTGCCTATGTTTTCAACATACCGAAGTAGCCTAAGTCATCACCCAGAAACAAAATATTAATAAAATGATGTAATTAGTCTTCCTTAAGGAATTATGCCTACAAAGTTATAGCCTAAGTTAATTCATCGGCTACAGTTTAGTTTACGTCCCACGTTCATTCGATTGAAAAAATATTCGTTAATCGAGTAGAAATAAATAATAATAATAGTTGAATAGAAATAATTTGTTTCATTCCATAACAATAAATTGATCAAAAATATTAAATTAATGTTTTTTTTTGCAAATGTAAAGTAGCTAAAATTTAAATGAGCTAACGTGAACTTTGCCAAACTGTATTAATAAATACAACAATTTGTTTCAAGTGGATGCAAGGTAAAAGGTTTAGTTCCTAAAACTCAATGCTAATAGATCTGAGTGAATACAAATAGAAATGATCTGATTAAATCCCAGGGTTGCTACGGTTGTTTTGCCGACTTATTTTAGCTAAGATAAACCTCCAAAAACATAACTAATTGTAATGGGTAGACTAGGTATAATTAATAGCCTAATACAATACTAACGTGACAATTCTAGTCCTAAATATAGTAACTTGTTTATAATTTGTGTAAGTTTTAATACAAACACAGCTGTAAAAATAAATAACGAAACAAATCAACAAATTTAAAAGGTTTCCAGGATATAAGTTAGCCCTTTCTGCTGTAGGCTTGTTGAGTCATTAAAAAAACTTTCAAAATATGGGACATAAGTTAGTAGAACAGTTAAAGAGCCTAAGACTAAGTTGGGTGAAGTTCCCCTACCAAAATAATACTTTTAAGTAGCACCCCTTAAAAGTCATTAAACCATTGTAGTAGCACCAGGGCCGGATTTAGGAGCCTTAGGATCTGTACGCAGGATTCAATAAGATGCTGTTGCTAGTTCAGGATGTAGCCTATTTATTGGGTTTGCAGTAGGATGTATTTGAGAAGGCTATATAAATATTGTTTTTACCCTAACTTTATACCATCAGAACTATTTAGTATCCAAATTGGATCTCCCCCATAATAGTTCGGGCAAACTAGACATTTAACTGTAACTTATTTCTCAAAGCTCTACTGAAATGTCAGATTATGTTTTCAAATTTGTGCGTTTACCATGTAATAGTTCACAAATATTTATATAGGCCTGATAAGAATAACGATAATTATGTATTAAATCATGTAAATAAAGAAATAAAGCCTAATGTATATATAACCACAACGGTAATAATTCCTTTTATGTTCAATAATTATGTTAATTTAGTTAAGTATGCTTGTTTCATGTATAAGATAAGAGTTTGTTGTACTGTATGTATTTGGTAACAATTTTACATAATAACTTTTTATTCAATTTTCCCCATATTCACTATTTATGTTAGGTAATTTCATAGTTAATATAAATTCTAAAGCTATCTCAAATACATTTCATGTATATATATATATATATATATATATATATATATATATATATTATGGTATATGGTATATATTATAATTATATATATATATATATATCTAATATATATACAGCCGCATGTGTAACTGACTCACTGAGGTATACGAATTCTAGACCACTTCTAGACGAGCTAGAAACCTGAAATTTTGCACGCAGGTAGCTTTTACCTTGTAACCTCCAGGAAAATTGCCAAATTTGACAATTTTTTTATTTTAACCCCCCTAAAAAAATATTTAAATTACCCCCAAAAAGGCTTATTTTAAAATTACAGTTTATGAGCTCTAGCGGCCGAACGGATGGTCCTATCAAAAAACGGACACTACCACGTGCCACGGATTTTGCAAGATCTACAACTTTGTTCCTACGACTTTTTGTCGTATCTCGTCTCCTTCACCCTTAGATAGCTCTAGATTTTTTCAAAATTTGATATTTTATGGAGGGTTTTTATTTCCCATCACATTAATATACTTGATGGAGGCCTAATATTGGGCACGCAGTATGTCTACATCACACTTAGTAAATAGTAGCAGAAATATGACCAGTTTTTATTAATTAAACCTGTCGAAAAATGGAAAACTCTAAATATCTTTAGATATGACTGTTTTCTCAGTAAGTAGTGGACTATTGGGGGTTCTGGGACAATTTATATTATTGGACATACACGTGACACCAATAATACTTGAGCTAGAGACGTGAGATTTGGCGTGCATGTGCCTTGCACCTTTTCTTCCCAAATCCTACTATTTTTATTTTGAACTATCTCAACAAAATAAATAATTGTGAATACAAAAAACAAAATGTAGTATTTTTGTATTTGAGCTCTAGCGGCCGAACGGGTCGTCCTATCGAAAAACGAAGACCACCATTTGCCACGGATTTTAAACGCTCTACAACTTTAGTCCTATAACATTTTGCCGTATCTCACCCCCTTCACCCTTAGGAAGCGCTAGATTTTTTAAATTCTAACTTTTTTCTAAGATTTGTTCATGGTTTTTAATGGTTTGTCGCTCTAATATGGAACTTAGAAGCCTAATATTTGTCACACAGTATTTATACATTGCAATTAGTACCAAGCAACACTCCCACGCCCAGATTAAATATCTTAAACACCAAACAAAATCAATGTCTTTGAGCTTTTGTAGCCTTTTTCGTGTTTTTCGGGTGTATTTTTTATGTTGCGCTCTGTCGAAGGTAAAATCCCTTATAAATCATGTCATATTTGTTGCAGAAGGCTTGTAGTTACCCAAGGGCATACTATTTCCGGTTGTTAACGGTGGTCGTATTCCTTATCAGGTTCAAAAGACGCCATATAAAGGCTCCATTATACATCAGTTAAGGGTATTATTTTTTTCAAGTACTTAGGTAATGCATGGAGTCTTAAAATCTAACATACTACGTCTCCATGCAAACTAGTATTCATCAACAGGCATATGACCAGATTTTATAGATTGAACCCTTAAAAATAATCAAAGCCATGGAATAGTTGTAGAATTCAGGTCTTAAATAGAATTTGGACCAATTTACATTAAACTGTGGCAGCGACCTAGGGGCGAAGCCCCCCACAGGGGTCTGGGGGCGGAGCCCCCAGCGAGCGAAGCGAGTCTAATATATATACAGCCGCATGTGTAACTGACTCACTCACTCACTCACTCACTCACTCACTCACTGAGGTATACGAATTCTAGACCACTTCTAGACGAGCTAGAAACCTGAAATTTTGCATGCAGGTAGCTTACAGCTTGTAACCCCCAGGAAAATCGCCAAAACTGATAGTTGTATATCATAACCCCCCCCAAAAAATATTTAAAACCCCCCCAAAAAGGCTTATTTTAAAATTACAGTTTTTGAGCTCTAGCGGCCGAACGGATTGACCTATCGAAAAACGGACACCACCGCGTGCCACGGATTTTGCAAGATCTACAACTTTGTTCCTATGACATTTTGTCGTATCTCGCTCCCTTCACCCTTAGGTAGCGCTAGATTTTTTAAATTTCAGGCAATTTCGACGGTTATTTTCGTGGTTTTTAATTTCTTATCACATTAATTTAGTATATAAAGGCTTGATATTTGGCACTCAATATGTTTACACATTACCCTTCATGAATTAGTCTATAAACTAACATGTTTTAATAAGTAAACACCTCAAAAAAATTAAAAACCCTTAAGTTTCCGTAAATGACAAACTGCATTATTGACTTACTCAGGTAATTCTAGACAAGCTATAAACGTGGAATTAGGCCTACATGTAGCTTGTCCATTAAAACTTCCAGAAAAATTGCAAAAAGGTATAATTTTTAATCAGAACCACAAAAAAAAAATTAAAGATGGAGGAAAATTTGAATATATCCAAAATAGTGCATTTTTTGGGCTGTAGCGGCCAAACGGATTGTCCTATCGAGAAACGGAGACCACCGCAACACACGGATCTTAGACGATCTAAAACTTTGGTCCTATGACTTTTTTTCGTATCTTGTCTCCTTCACCCTTAGGTAGCGCTAGATTTTTTAAATTTCGGCATATTTTCGAAATATTTTGTCCGGTTTTTATTTCCTATCACGTTAATATACTTGATGGAGGCCTAATATTGTGCACGCAGAATGTCTACATCACACTTAGTAAATAGCACGAAAAATATGGCCAGTTTTTATTAATTAAACCTGTCGAAAAATGAAAAACTCTAAATATCTTTAGATATGACGGGTTTCTTAGTATAAGTAGTGGTGTATTGAGGGTTCTGTGCCAATTTATATTATTGGACATACACGTGACATCAATAATACTTGAGCTAGAGACGTGAGATTTGGCATGCATGTGCCTTGCACCTTTTCTTCCCAAATCCTACTATTTTTAGTTTGAACTATCTCAACTAAATAAATAATTGTGAATACAAAAATCAAAATGTAGTATTTTTTTATTTGAGCTCTAGCGGCCAAATGGGTTGTCCTATCAAAAAACGAAGATCACCACGTGCCACGGATTTTAGACGAACTACAACTTTAGTCCTATGACATTTTGCTGTATTCCACCCCCTTCACCCTTAGATAGCGCTAGATTTTTTAAATTTAAACTTTTTTCATAGATTTGTTCGTGGTTTTTAATGGTTTGTCGCTCTAATATAGAACTTAGAGGCCTAATACTTATCACACAGTATTCCTACATTACAATTAGTACTAAACAACACTCAACGCTCAGATTAAATATCTTAAGCACGCAAAAAAATCAAGGTCTTTGAGCGTTTGTAGATTTTATCGTGTTTTTCGGGTATCTTTTTTATGTTGCGCTCTGTCGAGGGTAAAATCTCTTAATTATGTCATATTTGTTGCAGAAGGCTTTTAGTTACCTATAGTCATAGCATTTCATGTTGTTATTGGTGGTCATATTCCTTATATGGTTCAAAAGACGCCTTATAAAGGCTACATTATACATCAGTTAAGGGTATTAATTTGTTTCAAGCACTTAGGTAATACATGTAGGCTTAACATTTGACATAATATTTCTCCATGCCAAGTAGTATTTAGCAACAGGCACATGACCATATTTTATAGGTTAATCTCTTAAAAATAATCAAAGCCTTGGAATAGTTGTAGAATTTAGATCTTAAATAGAATTGGACCAATTTACATTCAACTGTGACCTGGGGGCGAAGCCCCCCACAGCGGTCTGGGGGCGGAGCCCCCAGCGAGCGAAGCGAGTCTAATATATATACAGCCGCATGTGTAACTGACTCACTCACTCACTCACTCACTCATTGAGGTATACGAATTCTAGACCACTTCTAGACGAGCTAGAAACCTGAAATTTTGCATGCAGGTAGCTTATAGCTTGTAACCCCCAGGAAAATCGCCAAAACTGACGGTTTTGTATCTTAACCCCCCCAAAAATATTTAAAACCCCCCCAAAAAATGCTTATTTTAAAATTACAGTTTTTGAGCACTAGCGGACGAATGGATTAATCTATCTAAAAACGGACACCACCACGTGCCACGGATTTTGCAAGATCTACAACTTTGTTCATATTACATTTTTTCGTATCTCGCTCCCTTCACCCTTAGGTAGCGCTAGATTTTTCAAATTTTAGGCAATTTCGACGGTTATTTTTGTGGTTTTTAATTTCCTATCACTTTAATTTAGTATATAAAGGCTTGATATTTTGCACTCAATATGTTGACACATTACCCTTCACGAAACACTCAATAAACTAACATGTTTTAATAATTAAACATCTCAAAAAAATTAAAACCCCTAATTATTCCATAATTGTCAAACTGCATTATCGACTTACTCAGGTAATTCTAGATTAGCTAGAAACATGGAATTAGGCCTACATGTAGCTTGTCCATTGAAACCCCCAGAAAAATTGCAAAAAGGTATAATTTTTTATTTTAACCTCCTCAAAAAAATTCAAAATGGAGGAAATTTTGAACATCTCCAAAATAGTGCAATTTCTGTGCCTGTAGCGGCCGAACGGTTGGTCCTATCGAGAAACGGAGACACCACGACAAACGGATTTTAGACGATCTACAACTTTGGTCCAATGACTTTTTGTCGTATCTTGTCTCCTTCACCCTTAGGTAGCGCTAGATTTTTCAAATTTCGGCATATTTTCGAAATATTTTGGCCGTTTTTTATTGCCTATCACGTTAATATAGTTGATGGAGGCCTAATATTAGGCACGCAGTATGTCTACATTACACTTAGTAAATAGCAGCAGAAATATGACCAGTTTTTATTAATTAAATCTGCCGAAAAATGAAAAACTCTAAATATCTTTAGATATGACAGTTTTCTTAGTATAAGTAGTGGTGTATTGGGGGTTCTGGCCAATTTATATTATTGAACATACACGTGACACCACTAATACTTGAGCTAGGGACGTGAAATTTGGCATGCATGTGCCTTGCACCTTTTCTTCCCAAATCCTACTATTTTTAGTTTGAACTATCTCAACAAAATAAATAATTGTGAATACAAATATCAAAAAATAGTATTTTTTATTTGAGCTCTAGCGGCCGAACGGGTTGTCTTATTGAAAAACGAAGACCACCACGTGCCACAGATTTTAGACGAACTACAACTTTCGTCCTGTGACATTGTGTCGTATCTCACCCCATTCACCTTTAGATAGCGCTAGATTTTTTAAATTTAAACTTTTTTCATAGATTTGTTCGTGGTTTTAATGGTTTGTCGCTCTAATATAGAACTTAGAGGCCTAATACTTATCAAACAGTATTCCTACATTACAATTAGTACCAAGCAATACTCCCACGGCCAGATCAAGTAACTTAAACACCCAAAAAAATCAAAGTTTTATGAGCTCTTGTAGACTTTTCGTGTTTTTCGGGTGTATTTTTTATGTTGGCTCTGTTAAGGGTAAAATCCCTTATAAATCATGCCATATTTGTTGCAGAAGGCTTCTAGTTACCCAAAGTCATAGAATTTCAGGTTGTCAACGGTAGTCGTATTCCTTATCTGGTTCAAACGACGCCTTATAAAGGCTACATTATACATCAGTTAAGGGTATTAATTTGTTTTAAGCACTTAGGTAATACATGGAGGCTTACCATATAACATACTACGTCTCCATGACAAGTAGTATTCAGAAACAGAATTTACATTAAACTGTGGCCAAACAGCGACCTGGGGGCAAAGCCCCCCACAGGGGTCTGGGGGCGGAGCCCCCAGCGAGCGAAGCGAGTCTAAAATATATACAGCCGCATGTGTAACTCACTCACTCACTCACTCACTGAGGTATACGAATTCTAGACCACTTCTAGACTAGCTAGAAACCTGAAATTTTGCATGCAGGTAGCTTATAGCTTGTAAACCCCAGAAAAATTGCCAAAACTGTCAATTTTTTATTTTAACCCCCCTAAAAAAATATTTAAAACCCCCCCCCAAAAAGGCTTATTTTAAAATTACAGTTTTTGAGCTCTAGCGGCCGAACGGATTGACCTTTCGAAAAACGGACACCACCATGTGCCACGGATTTTACAAGATCTACAACTTTGTTCCTATGACTTTTTGTCGTATCTTGCTTCCTTCACCCTTAGGTAGCGCTATATCTTTCAAATTTCAGGCAATTTCGACGGTTATTTTTGTGGTCTTTAATTTCCTATCACTTTAATTTAGTATGTAAAGGCTTGATATTTGGCACTCAATATGTTTACACATTACCCTTCACGAAACACTCGATAAACTAACATATTTTAATAATTAAACATCACAAAAGAATTAAAAACCCTAATTATTCTATAAATGACAAACTGCATTATCGACTTACTCAGGTAATTCTAGATAAGCTAGAAACATGGAATTAGGCCTATATGTAGCTTGTCTATTGAAAACCCCAGGAAAATTGCAAAAAGGTATGATTTTTTATTTTAACCTCCTCAAAAAAATTCAAAAGTGAGGAAATTTTGAACATCTCCAAAATAGTGCATGCTTTTGTGCTGTAGCGGCCGAACGGTTGGTCCAATCGAGAAACGGGGACTACTACGACACACGGGCTTTAGACGATCTATAACTTTGGTCCTATGACTTTTTGTCGTATCTCGTCTCCTTCACCCTTAGATAGCGCTAGATTTCTCAAATTTCGGCATATTTTCTATATTTTGTGGCCGTTTTTTATTTCCTATCACGTTAATATACTTGTCGGAGGCCTAATATTGGGCACGCAGTATGTCTACATCACACTTAGTAAATAGCAGCAGAAATATAACCATTTTTACTACTTAAACCTGCCGGAAAATCAAAAACTCTTAAAATCTATATATTTTACAGTTTTCTAAGTATAAGTAGTAAGGAAATGCCGGTTCTGGAACAATTGTTATTAAATAGAATGCACGTATCACCATTTATACTTTAACTAGGATCGTGAGATATGGCATGCGTTTGCGTTGCACATTTTCTTCCCAAATCCTACTATTTTTAGTTTGAACTGTCTCAAAATAAATAAAAAATTGTCAATAAAAAAATCAAAATGCAATATTTTTTTATCTGGGCTCTAGTGGCAGAACGGGCTGTCTTATCGAAAAACGAAGACCACCACGTGCCACGGATGGTCATATTCATATGACATTTTGCCGTATCTCACCCCCTTCACCCTTAGGTAGCGCTAGATTTCTTAAATCTTTAGCAATTTTCCACCAAAACTTAATGGTTTTTATTTATTTGACACTCAATAATAGTACTTAGAGTCCTAATATTTGGCACGGAATATCTCTACATTATAGGAAGTATGTGGCAGAAGTCGCATGACCAATTTGAATTGTTTGAACCCTAAACAATTTTGAAAATCCTCTAGTTTTTTAGATTTTCCGGTGTTTTCATTGATATTTGGGCATGTTAGACTTACATAGTGGGTAAAAACCAGCACAAATTTGTTTTGATTAGTTGGACATGTCCTATAGACACCACATGTATTATTATTATGGTACGTTATGACGGTGTATCCATCCACAACATTTAAAAATCGTTATTTACAGGTCATACTAAAAATGTTTCAAAGTTATTCAATTATTTGAATAACTTAAATTATACCCGGAGTCGGATTATACCACAAATATTATTATTTACCTGATTTCGGTTTTATTTCCACGTAGTATTATATTAATAGTAGTAGTATTTCGGTTACATTTCCTAAAGTTAGGAACTCCAGATTTGGCATTCCTGTGCTTTGCACTTTCTAACCAAAGAGAAAATTCCTAAGCCTTACTTTTTCCAGTTTTACTACCTCAATAACTTAATAATGCCGGATAAAAACAATCGAAATCTAGTGTTGTTTAAACAGTTCCAACGGCCTTACAGATGCTCTCATATTTAAATTGCTGAAGATTGGTCTGTTTTCTTAGTATGAGTAGTAGTCTTATGGGGGTTCTTGGCCACTTGATTTGACGCCACTTCAAAAAGAGGCCAAACAGCGACCTGGGGGCGAAGCCCCCCACAGGGGTCTGGGGACGGAGCCCCCAGCGAGCGAAGCGAGTCTATAATATATACAGCCGCATGTGTAACTCACTCACTCACTCACTCACTGAGGTATACGAATTCTAGACCACTTCTAGACTAGCTGGAAACCTGAAATTTTGCATGCAGGTAGCTTATAGCTTGTAACCACCAGAAAAATTTCCTAAACTGACAATTTTTCATTTTAACCCCCCTAAAAAAAATATTTAAACCCCCCCAAAAAAGGCTATTTTAAAATTACAGTTTTTGAGCTCTAGCGGCCGAACGGATTGACCTATCGAAAAACGGACACGACCACGTGTCACGGATTTTGCAAGATCTACAACTTTGTTCCTATGACTTTTTGTCGTATCTCGCTCCCTTCACCCTTAGGTAGCGCTAGATATTTCAAATTTTAGTCAATTTCGACGTTTATTTTCGTGGTTTTTAATTTCTTATCACTTTAATTTAGTATTTTAAGGCTTGATATTTGGCACTCAATATGTTGACACATTACCCTTCACAAAACACTCGATAAACTAACATGTTTTAATAATTAAACATCCCAAAAAAATTAGAAACCCTAATTATTCCATAAATGACAAACTGCATTATCGACTTACTCAGGTAATTCTAGATAAGCTAGAAATATGGAATTAGGCCTACATGTAGCTTGTCCATTGAAACCCCCAGAAAAATTGCAAAAAGGTATAATTTTTTATTTTAACCTCCTCAAAAAAAATCAAAATGGAGGAATTTTTGAACATCTCCAAAATAGTGCATTTTTTGTGGCTGTAGCGGCCGAACGGTTGGTCCTATCGAGAAACAGAGACCACCACGAATAACGGATTTTAGACGATCTACAAATTTGGCCCTATGACATTTTGTCGTATCTCATCTCCTTCACCCTTAGGTAGCGCTAGATTTCTCTAATTTCGGCATATTTTCTAAATTTTGTGGCAGTTTTTTATTTCCTATCATGTTAGTATACTTGATGGAGGCCTAATATTGGGCACGCAGTATGTCTACATCACACTTAGTAAATAGCAGCAGTCATATGACCAGTTTTAATGAATTAAACTTGTCGAAAAATGAAAAACTCTAAATATCTTAAGATATGACCGTTTTCTTGGTATAAGTAGTAATGTATTGGGGGTTCTGTACCAATTCATATTATTGGACATGCACGTGGCACCAATAATACTTGAGCTAGAGACGAGAGATTTGGCATACATGTGCTTTGCACCATGTAACCTCACAGAAAATTCCCAAGCATTATTTTTATGGTTTTAACTACCTCAAAAAAATTCATAATAACGGTTATAAACAATCAGATTGTAGTGTTGTTTAAACAGTTCTAGCAGCCAAAAGGATGGTCTTATACTTAAATATCTGCTGATTTGTCTGTTTTCTTAGTATAATTAGTGGTCTTATTGGGCTTCTGGGCCATTTGAAACTACACCACTTCAATATGAGGCCAAACAGCGACCTGGGGGCGAAGCCCCCCACAGGGGTCTGGGGGCGGAGCCCCCAGCGAGCGAAGCGAGTCTAATATACTATACAGCCGCATGTGTAACTCACTCACTCACTCAGGTATACGAATTCTAGACCACTTCTAGAGGAGCTAGACACCTGAAATTTGGCACGTATGTAGCCTGTACCTTGTAAACCCCAGGAAAATCCCAAAAATTTACAATTTTTTATTTTAACCCCTTCAAAAAATTCAAAATGGGGGAAATTTTGAACATGTCCAAAATAGCGCCTTTTTATTTGAGCTGTAGCGGTCGAACGGTTGGTCCTATCGAGAAACGGAGACCACCACGTGCCACGGATTTTAGACGATCTACAACTTTGGTCCTGTGACTTTTTGTCGTATCTCATCTCCTTCACCCTTAGGTAGCGCTAGATTTTTCAAATTTCGGCATATTTTCGAAATATTTTGGCCGTTTTTTATTTCCTATCACGTTAATATACTTAATCGAGGCCTAATATTGGGCACGCAGTATGTCTACATCACACTTAGTAAATAGCAGCAGAAATATGACCAGTTTTTATTAATTAAACCTGTCGAAAAATGAAAAACTCTAAATATCTTTAGATATGACCGTTTTCTTAGGATAAGTAGTGGTGTATTGGGGGTTCTATGCCAATTTATATTATTGGACATACACGTGACACCAATAATACTTGAGCTAGAGACGTGAGATTTGGAATGCATGTGCCTTGCACCTTTTCTTCTCAAATTCTACTATTTTTCGTTTGAACTATCTCAACAAAATAAATAATTGTGAATACAAAAATCAAAATGTAGTATTTTTTTATTTGAGATCTAGCGGCCAAATGGGTTGTCCTATCAAAAAACGAAGGCCACCACGTGACACGGATTTTAGACGAACTACAACTTTAGTCCTATGACATTTTGCCGTATTCCAGCCCCTTCACCCTTAGATAGCGCTAGATTTTTTAAATTTAAACTTTTTCATAGATTTGTTCGTGGTTTTTAATGGTTTGTCGCTCTAATATAGAACTTAGAGGCCTAATACTTATCACACAGTATTCCTACATTACAATTAGTACCAAATACCACTCACAAGCTCAGATTAAATATCTTAAGCACGCAAAAAAATGAAAGTCTTTGAGCGTTTGTAGATTTCATCGTGTTTTTCGGGTATCTTTTTATGTTGCGCTCTGTCGAGGGTAAAATCTCTTAATTATGTCATATTTGTTGCAGAAGGCTTTTAGTTACCTATAGTCATAGCATTTCATGTTGTTAACGGTGGTCATATTCCTTATATGGTTCAAAAGACGCCTTATAAAGGCTACATTATACATCAGTTAAGGGTATTAATTTGTTTCAAGCACTTAGGTAATACATGGAGGCTTAACATAATAATTCTCCATGCCAAATAGTATTTAGCAACAGACACATGACCAGATTTTATAGGTTAATCTCTTAAGAATCATCAAAGCCTTGGAATAGTTATAGAATTTAGATCTTAAATAGAATTGGACCAATTTACATTAAACAGCAACCTGGGGGCAAAGCCCCCCACAGGGGTCTGGGGGCGGAGCCCCCAGCGGGCGAAGCGAGTCTAATATATATACAGCCGCATGTGTAACTGACTCACTCACTCACTCACTCACTGAGGTATACGAATTCTAGACCACTTCTAGACGAGCTAGAAACCTGAAATTTTGCATGCAGGTAGCTTATAGCTTGTAACCCCCAGGAAAATCGCCATAACTGACAGACTTTTGTCATAACCCCCCCAAAAAAATATTAAAACCCCCCCAAAAAAGGCTTATTTTAAAATTACAGTTTTTGAGCTCTAGCGGTCGAAGGGATTGACCTATCGGAAAACGGACACCACCGTGTGCTACGGATTTTGCAAGATCTACAACTTTGTTCCCATGACATTTTGTCGTATCTCGCTCCCTTCACCCTTAGGTAGCGCTAGATTTTTCAAATTTCTGGCAATTACGACGGTTATTTTCGTGGTTTTTAATTTCCTATCACATTAATTTAGTATATAAAGGCTTGATATTTGGCACTCAATATGTTTACACATTACCCTTCATGAATTAGTCTATAAACTAACATGTTTTAATAAGTAAACACCTAAAAATATGTAAAACCCTAATTGTTCCATAAATGACAAACTGCATTATCGACTTACTCAGGTAATTCTAGACAAGCTATAAACGTTAAATTAGGCCTACATGTAGCTTGTCCATTAAAACCTCCAGAAAAATTGCAAAAAGGTATAATTTTTAATCAGAACCACATAAAAAAAATTAAAAATGGAGGACAATTTGAATACATCCAAAATAGTGCATTTTTTGGCCTGTAGCGGCCAAATGGATTGTCCTATCGAGAAACGGAGACCCCCGCGATACACGGATCTTAGACGATCTAAAACTTTGGTCCTATGACTTTTTCTCGTATCTTGTCTCCTTCACCCTTAGGTAGCGCTAGATTTTTTTAAATTTCGGCATATTTTCGAAATATTTTGTCCGTTTTTTATTTCCTATCACGTTAATATACTTGATGGAGGCCTAATATTGGGCACGCAGTATGTCTACATCACACTTAGTAAATAGCAGGAGAAACATGACCAGTTTTTATTAATTAAACCTGTCGAAAAATGAAAAACTCTAAATATTTTTAGATATGACCGTTTTCTTAGTAGAAGTAGTGGTATATGGGGGGTTCTGTGCCAATTTATATTATTGGACATACAAGTGACACCAATAATACTTGAGCTAGAGACGTGAGATTTGGCATGCATGTGCCTTGCACCTTTTCTTCCCAAATCCTACTATTTTTAGTTTGAACTATCTTAACAAAATAAATAATTATGAATACAAAAATCAAAATGTAGTATTTTTTATTTGAGCTCTAGCGGCCGAACGGGTCGTCCTATCGAAAAAAACGCCGCATGTGTAACTCACTCACTCCCTGAGGTATACGAATTCTAGACCACTTCTAGACAAGCTAGAAACCTGAAATTTGGCACGCAGGTAGCTTTTACCTTGTAACCACCAGAAAAATTGCCAAATTTAACAATTTTTAATTTTAACCCCCCTAAAAAAATATTTAAATTTCCCCCAAAAAGGCTTATTTTAAAATTCCAGTTTTTGAGCTCGAGCGGTTAAACGGATTGTCCTATCAAAAAACGGACGCCACTACGTGCCACGGATTTCGCAAGATTTACAATTTTGTTCCTACGACTTGTTTTCGTATCTCACACTCTTCACCCTTAGGTAGAGCTAGATTTTTCAAAATTTAAACAATTTCGAGGGTCATTTACATGGTTTTTTAATTTCCTATCAATTATATTTAGTATTTAAAGGCTTGATAATTGGCACTCAATATGTTGACACATTACCCTTCACGACACATTCGATAAACCAACATGTTTTAATAATCAAACATCCCAAAAAAATTAAAAACCCTAATTATTCAATAAATGACAAACTGCATTATCGACTTACTCAGGTAATTATAGATAAGCTAGAAGCATGGAATTAGGCCGACTTGTAGCTTGTCCATTGAAACCCCCAGGAAAATTGCAAAAAAGTATAATTTTTTATTTTAACCTCCTCAAACAAATTCAAAATGGAGGAAATTTTGAACATTTCCAAAATGGTGCATTTTTTGTGGCTGTAGCGGCCGAACGGTTGGTCCTATGGAGACCACCTCGACACACGGATTTTAGACGATCTAAAATTTGGTTCTATGACATTTTGTCGTATCTCGTCTCCTTCACCCTTAGGTAGCGCTAGATTTCTCAAATTTCGGCATATTTTCTATATTTTGTGGCAGTTTTTTATTTCCTATCACGTTAATATAATTTATGGGGGCCTAATATTTGGCACGCAATATGTCTAGATCAAACTTAGTAAATAGCAGCAGAAACATGACCAGTTTTTATTAATTAAACCTGTCGAGAAATTAAAAACTCTAAATATTTTTAGATATGACAGTTTTCTTAGTATAAGTAGTAGAGTATTGGGGGTTCTGTGACAATTTATATTATTGGACATGCACGTGACACTAATAATACTTGAGCTAGAGACGAGAGATTTGTCATGCATGTGCCTTGCACCTTTTCTTCCCAAATCCTACTGTTTTTAGTTTGAACTCTCTCAAAAAATAAATAATTGTAAATAAAAAACAAAATGTAGTATTTTTTATTTGAGCTCTAGCGGCCAAACGGGTTGTCCTATCAAAAAACAAAGACCGCCTGGTGCCACGGATTTTAGACGAACTACAACTTTAGACTTTTGACATTTTGCCGTATCTCACCCCCTTTACCCTTAGGTAGCGCTAGAATTTTTAAAATTTAAACTTATTCCCATGATTTGTTCATGGTTTTTAATAGTTTGTAGCTCTAATATAGAACTTAGTGGCCTAATATTTATCATACCGTATTCCTACATTACAATTAGTACCAAGCAAAACTCACTCAACCAGATTAAATATCTTAAACACCCAAAAAAAATCTAAGTCTTTGAGCTTCTGTCGATTTTATCGTGATTTTCTGGTATATTTCTTATGTTGGCTCAGTCGAGGGTAAAATCCCTTATAAATCATGTCATATTTGCTGTAGAAGGCTTGAAGTTACCCAAAGTCACAGCATTTCAGGTAGTTATCGGTGGTCGTATTCCTTATAAGGTTCAAAAAACGGCTTATAAAGGCTACATTATACATCAGTTAAGGGTATCAATTTATTTCAATCACTTAGGTAATACATGGAAGCTAAACATTTAACATACTACGTCTCCATGCCAATTAGTATTCAATTAACAGGCATTTGGCTAGATTTTATAGGTTAATCCCTTAAAAATAATCAAAGCCTTGGAATAGTTGTAGAATTTAGGTCTTAAATTTACATTAAACTGTGGCCAAACAGCGACCTGGGGGCGAAGCCCCCCACAGGGGTCTGGGGGCGGAGCCCCCAGCGAGCAAAGCGAGTCTAATATATATACAGCCGCATGTGTAACTGACTCACTCACTCACTCACTCACTCATTGAGGTATACGAATTCTAGACCACTTCTAGACGAGCTAGAAACCTGAAATTTTGCATGCAGGTAGCTTATAGCTTGTAACCCCCAGGAAAATCGCCAAAACTGACGGTTTTGTATCTTAACCCCCCCAAAAATATTTAAAACCCCCCCAAAAAATGCTTATTTTAAAATTACAGTTTTTGAGCACTAGTGGACGAATGGATTAATCTATCTAAAAACGGACACCACCACGTGCCACGGATTTTGCAAGATCTACAACTTTGTTCATATTACATTTTTTCGTATCTCGCTCCCTTCACCCTTAGGTAGCGCTAGATTTTTCAAATTTTAGGCAATTTCGACGGTTATTTTTGTGGTTTTTAATTTCCTATCACTTTAATTTAGTATATAAAGGCTTGATATTTTGCACTCAATATGTTGACACATTACCCTTCACGAAACACTCAATAAACTAACATGTTTTAATAATTAAACATCTCAAAAAAATTAAAACCCCTAATTATTCCATAATTGTCAAACTGCATTATCGACTTACTCAGGTAATTCTAGATTAGCTAGAAACATGGAATTAAGCCTACATGTAGCTTGTCCATTGAAACCCCCAGAAAAATTGCAAAAAGGTATAATTTTTTATTTTAACCTCCTCAAAAAAATTCAAAATGGAGGAAATTTTGAACATCTCCAAAATAGTGCATTTTCTGTGCCTGTAGCGGCCGAACGGTTGGTCCTATCGAGAAACGGAGACACCACGACAAACGGATTTTAGACGATCTACAACTTTGGTCCAATGACTTTTTGTCGTATCTTGTCTCCTTCACCCTTAGGTAGCGCTAGATTTTTCAAATTTCGGCATATTTTCGAAATATTTTGGCCGTTTTTTATTGCCTATCACGTTAATATACTTGATGGAGGCCTAATATTAGGCACGCAGTATGTCTACATTACACTTAGTAAATAGCAGCAGAAATATGACCAGTTTTTATTAATTAAATCTGACGAAAAATGAAAAACTCTAAATATCTTTAGATATGACAGTTTTCTTAGTATAAGTAGTGGTGTATTGGGGGTTCTGGCCAATTTATATTATTGAACATACACGTGACACCACTAATACTTGAGCTAGGGACGTGAAATTTGGCATGCATGTGCCTTGCACCTTTTCTTCCCAAATCCTACTATTTTTAGTTTGAACTATCTCAACAAAATAAATAATTGTGAATACAAATATCAAAAAATAGTATTTTTTATTTGAGCTCTAGCGGCCGAACGGGTTGTCTTATTGAAAAACGAAGACCACCACGTGCCACAGATTTTAGACGAACTACAACTTTCGTCCTGTGACATTTTGTCGTATCTCACCCCATTCACCTTTAGATAGCGCTAGATTTTTAAAATTTAAACTTTTTTCATAGATTTGTTCGTGGTTTTAATGGTTTGTCGCTCTAATATAGAACTTAGAGGCCTAATACTTATCAAACAGTATTCCTACATTACAATTAGTACCAAGCAATACTCCCACGGCCAGATCAAGTAACTTAAACACCCAAAAAAATCAAAGTTTTATGAGCTCTTGTAGACTTTTCGTGTTTTTCGGGTGTATTTTTTATGTTGGCTCTGTTAAGGGTAAAATCCCTTATAAATCATGCCATATTTGTTGCAGAAGGCTTCTAGTTACCCAAAGTCATAGCATTTCAGGTTGTCAACGGTAGTCGTATTCCTTATCTGGTTCAAACGACGCCTTATAAAGGCTACATTATACATCAGTTAAGGGTATTAATTTGTTTTAAGCACTTAGGTAATACATGGAGGATTACCATATAACATACTACGTCTCCATGACAAGTAGTATTCAGAAACAGAATTTACATTAAACTGTGGCCAAACAGCGACCTGGGGGCGGAGCCCCCAGCGAGCGAAGCGAGTCTAATATATATACAGCCGCATGTGTAACTGACTCACTCACTCACTCACTCACTGAGGTATAAGAATTCTAGACCACTTCTAGACGAGCTAGAAACCTGAAATTTTGCATGCAGGTAGCTTATAGCTTGTAACCCCCAGTAAAATCGCCAAAACTGACAGTTGTATATCATAACCCCCCCAAAAAAATATTTAAAACCCCCCCAAAAAGGCTTATTTTAAAATTACAGTTTTTGAGCTCTAGCGGCCGAACGGATTGACCTATCGAAAAACGGACACCACCGCGTGCCACGGATTTTGCAAGATCTACAACTTTGTTCCTATGACATTTTGTCGTATCTCGCTCCCTTCACCCTTAGGTAGCGCTAGATTTTCAGGCAATTTCGACGGTTATTTTCGTGGTTTTTAATTTCTTATCACATTAATTTAGTATATAAAGGCTTGATATTTGGCACTCAATAT
The DNA here is from genome assembly GCA_963675035.1 of Allygus modestus. Taxonomy (NCBI): domain Eukaryota; kingdom Metazoa; phylum Arthropoda; class Insecta; order Hemiptera; family Cicadellidae; genus Allygus; species Allygus modestus. The sequence goes on along the minus strand of OY776113.1, from coordinate 34,301,881 downwards.
GTTTACACATTACCCTTCATGAATTAGTCTATAAACTAACATGTTTTAATAAGTAAACACCTCAAAAAAATTAAAAACCCTTAAGTTTCCGTAAATGACAAACTGCATTATTGACTTACTCAGGTAATTCTAGACAAGCTATAAACGTGGAATTAGGCCTACATGTAGCTTGTCCATTAAAACTTCCAGAAAAATTGCAAAAAGGTATAATTTTTAATCAGAACCACAAAAAAAAAAATTAAAGATGGAGGAAAATTTGAATATATCCAAAATAGTGCATTTTTTGGGCTGTAGCGGCCAAACGGATTGTCCTATCGAGAAACGGAGACCACCGCAACACACGGATCTTAGACGATCTAAAACTTTGGTCCTATGACTTTTTTTCGTATCTTGTCTCCTTCACCCTTAGGTAGCGCTAGATTTTTTAAATTTCGGTATATTTTCGAAATATTTTGTCCGGTTTTTATTTCCTATCACGTTAATATACTTGATGGAGGCCTAATATTGTGCACGCAGAATGTCTACATCACACTTAGTAAATAGCACGAAAAATATGGCCAGTTTTTATTAATTAAACCTGTCGAAAAATGAAAAACTCTAAATATCTTTAGATATGACGGGTTTCTTAGTATAAGTAGTGGTGTATTGAGGGTTCTGTGCCAATTTATATTATTGGACATACACGTGACATCAATAATACTTGAGCTAGAGACGTGAGATTTGGCATGCATGTGCCTTGCACCTTTTCTTCCCAAATTCTACTATTTTTAGTTTGAACTATCTCAACTAAATAAATAATTGTGAATACAAAAATCAAAATGTAGTATTTTTTTATTTGAGCTCTAGCGGCCAAATGGGTTGTCCTATCAAAAAACGAAGACCACCACGTGCCACGGATTTTAGACGAACTACAACTTTAGTCCTATGACATTTTGCTGTATTCCACCCCCTTCACCCTTAGATAGCGCTAGATTTTTTAAATTTAAACAACACTCAACGCTCAGATTAAATATCTTAAGCACGCAAAAAAATCAAGGTCTTTGAGCGTTTGTAGATTTTATCGTGTTTTTCGGGTATCTTTTTTATGTTGCGCTCTGTCGAGGGTAAAATCTCTTAATTATGTCATATTTGTTGCAGAAGGCTTTTAGTTACCTATAGTCATAGCATTTCATGTTGTTATTGGTGGTCATATTCCTTATATGGTTCAAAAGACGCCTTATAAAGGCTACATTATACATCAGTTAAGGGTATTAATTTGTTTCAAGCACTTAGGTAATACATGTAGGCTTAACATTTGACATAATATTTCTCCATGACAAATAGTATTTAGCAACAGGCACATGACCATATTTTATAGGTTAATCTCTTAAAAATAATCAAAGCCTTGGAATAGTTGTAGAATTTAGATCTTAAATAGAATTGGACCAATTTACATTCAACTGTGACCTGGGGGCGAAGCCCCCCACAGGGGTCTGGGGGCGGAGCCCCCAGCGAGCGAAGCGAGTCTAATATATATACAGCCGCATGTGTAACTGACTCACTGAGGTATACGAATTCTAGACCACTTCTAGACGAGCTAGAAACCTGAAATTTTGCACGCAGGTAGCTTTTACCTTGTAACCTCCAGGAAAATTGCCAAATTTGACAATTTTTTTATTTTAACCCCCCTAAAAAAATATTTAAATTACCCCCAAAAAGGCTTATTTTAAAATTACAGTTTATGAGCTCTAGCGGCCGAACGGATGGTCCTATCAAAAAACGGACACTACCACGTGCCACGGATTTTGCAAGATCTACAACTTTGTTCCTACGACTTTTTGTCGTATCTCGTCTCCTTCACCCTTAGATAGCTCTAGATTTTTTCAAAATTTGATATTTTATGGAGGGTTTTTATTTCCCATCACATTAATATACTTGATGGAGGCCTAATATTGGGCACGCAGTATGTCTACATCACACTTAGTAAATAGTAGCAGAAATATGACCAGTTTTTATTAATTAAACCTGTCGAAAAATGGAAAACTCTAAATATCTTTAGATATGACTGTTTTCTCAGTAAGTAGTGGACTATTGGGGGTTCTGGGCCAATTTATATTATTGGACATACACGTGACACCAATAATACTTGAGCTAGAGACGTGAGATTTGGCGTGCATGTGCCTTGCACCTTTTCTTCCCAAATCCTACTATTTTTATTTTGAACTATCTCAACAAAATAAATAATTGTGAATACAAAAAACAAAATGTAGTATTTTTGTATTTGAGCTCTAGCGGCCGAACGGGTCGTCCTATCGAAAAACGAAGACCACCATTTGCCACGGATTTTAAACGCTCTACAACTTTAGTCCTATAACATTTTGCCGTATCTCACCCCCTTCACCCTTAGGAAGCGCTAGATTTTTTAAATTCTAACTTTTTTCTAAGATTTGTTCATGGTTTTTAATGGTTTGTCGCTCTAATATGGAACTTAGAAGCCTAATATTTGTCACACAGTATTTATACATTGCAATTAGTACCAAGCAACACTCCCACGCCCAGATTAAATATCTTAAACACCAAACAAAATCAATGTCTTTGAGCTTTTGTAGCCTTTTTCGTGTTTTTCGGGTGTATTTTTTATGTTGCGCTCTGTCGAAGGTAAAATCCCTTATAAATCATGTCATATTTGTTGCAGAAGGCTTGTAGTTACCCAAGGGCATACTATTTCCGGTTGTTAACGGTGGTCGTATTCCTTATCAGGTTCAAAAGACGCCATATAAAGGCTCCATTATACATCAGTTAAGGGTATTATTTTTTTCAAGTACTTAGGTAATGCATGGAGTCTTAAAATCTAACATACTACGTCTCCATGCAAACTAGTATTCATCAACAGGCATATGACCAGATTTTATAGATTGAACCCTTAAAAATAATCAAAGCCATGGAATAGTTGTAGAATTCAGGTCTTAAATAGAATTTGGACCAATTTACATTAAACTGTGGCAGCGACCTAGGGGCGAAGCCCCCCACAGGGGTCTGGGGGCGGAGCCCCCAGCGAGCGAAGCGAGTCTAATATATATACAGCCGCATGTGTAACTGACTCACTGAGGTATACGAATTCTAGGCCACTTCTAGACGAGCTAGAAACCTGAAATTTGGCACGCAGGTAGCTTTTACCTTGTAACCCCCAGGAAAATTGCCAAATTTGAAAACTTTTTTATTTTAACCCCCCCAAACAAATATTTAAATTCCCCCCAAAAAGGCTTATTTTAAAATTACAGTTTATGAGCTCTAGCGGCCGAATGGATGGTCCTATCAAATAACGGACACGACCACGTGCCACAGATTTAGCAAGATCTACAACTTTGTTCCTATGACTTTTTGTCGTATCTCATCTCCTTCACCCTTAGATAGCTCTAGATTTTTTCAAATTTTGAGATTTTATGGAGGGTTTTTATTTCCCATCACGTTAATATACTTGATGGAGGCATAATATTGGGCACGCAGTATGTCTACATCACACTTAGTTAATTGTAGCAGAAATATGACCAGTTTTTATTAATTAAACCTGTCGAAAAATGGAAAACTCTAAATATCTTTAGATATGACTGTTTTCTTAGTATAAGTAGTGGTGCATTGGGGGTTCTGGGCCAATTTATAATATTGGACATACACGTGACACCAATAATACTTGAGCTAGAGACGTGAGATTTGGCATGCATGTGCCTTGCACCTTTTCTTCCCAAATCCTACCATTTTTAGTTTGAACTATCTCAACAAAATAAATAATTGTGAATACAAAAATTAAAATGTAGTATTTTTTTATTTTAGCTCTAGCGGCCGAACGGGTTGTCCTATCGACAAACGAAGACTACCACGTGCCACGGATTTTAAACTCTCTACAACTTTAGTCCCATGACATTTTGCTGTATCTCACCCCCTTCACCCTTAGGAAGCGCTAGATTTTTTAAATTTAAACTTTTTTCTAAGATTTCTTCATAGTTTTTAATGGTTTGTCGCTCTAATATGGAACTTAGAGGCCTAATATTTATCACACAGTATTTCTACATTACAATTAGTACTAAAAAACACTCACACGCTCAGATTAAATATCTTAAACACGACAAAAAAATCAAAGTTTTTGAGATCTTGTGGATTTTTCGGGTACAATTTTTATGTTGCCCTCTGTCGAGGGTAAAATCCCTTATAAATCATGTCGTATTTATTGCATAAGGCTTTTGGTTACCCAAAGTCATAGTATTTCAGGTTGTTAAAGGTCGTCGTATCCCTTATAAGGTTCAAAAGACGCCTTATGAAGACTACATTATACATCAGTTAAGGGTATAACTATTATCAAGCACTTAGTTAATCGATGGAGGCTTAAAACTTAACATACTACGTCTCTATGCCAAGTAGTATTCACCAACAGGCATATGACCGGATTTTATAGGTTAAACCCTTAAAAATAATCAAAGCCTTGGAATAGTTGTAGAATTTAGGTCTTAAATAGAATTTGGACCAATTTACATTAAACTGTGGCCAAACAGCGAACTGGGGGTGAAGACCTCCACAGAGACCTGGGGGCGGAGGCGGAGCGATTTTTAAATTGTTATATACTCTAATATTGTACTGCTAGGCCTAAATTTGTTCGCTCAATAAGTCTACTTTATATTTTGAGTATACATAGGACCTCGGATTATTAGCGTAATTAAACCATGTGCCATAGGTACTTCGACAGGGACCTGGGAGCGAAGCCCCCCACAGGGGTCTGGGGGCGGAGCCCCCAGCAAGCGAAGCGAGTAATATATATATATATATATATATATATATATATATATATATATATATATATATACAGCCGCATGTGTAACTGACTCACTCACTCACTCACTGAGGTATACGAATTCTAGACCACTTCTAGACGAGCTAGAAACCTGAAATTTTGCATGCAGGTAGCTTATAGCTTGTAACCCCCAGGAAAATCGCCAAAACTGACGGTTTTGTATCTTATCCCCCCCCTCCAAAATATTTAAAATCCCCCCAAAAAAGGCTTATTTTAAAATTACAGTTTTTGAGCTCTAGCGGCCCAACGGATTAACCTATCGAAAACGGAAATCACCATGTGCCACGGATTTTGCAAGGTCTACAACTTATTTTCTATGACTTTTTGTCGTATCTCACTCCCTTCACCCTTAGGTAGCGCTAGATTTTTCAAATTTTAGGCAATTTCGACGGTTATTTTCATGGTTTTTAATTTCCTATCACTTTAACTTAGTATATAAAGGCTTGATATTTGACACTCAATATGTTGACACAATACCTTTCATGAAACACTCGATAAACTAACATGTTTTAATAATTAAACATCCCAAAAAAATTAAAAACCCTAATTATTCCATAAATGACAAACTGCATTATCGACTTACTCAGGTAATTTTAGATAAGCTAGAAACATGGAATTAGGCCTACATGTAGCTTGTCCATTGAAACCCCCAGAAAAATTGCAAAAATGTATAATTTTATATTTTAACCTCCCCAAAAAAATTCAAAATGGAGGAAATTTTGAACATCTCCAAAATAGTGCATTTTTTGTGGCTGTAGCGACCGAACGGTTGGTCCTATCGAGAAACGGAGACCACCACGACACACGGGCTTTAGACGATCTATAACTTTGGTCCTATGACTTTTTGTCGTATCTCGTCTCCTTCACCCTTAGGTAACGCTAAATTTCTCAATTTTCGGCATATTTTCCATATTTTGTGGCAGTTTTTTATTTCCTATCACGTTAATATACTTGATGGAGGCCTAAAATTGGGCACGCAGTATGTCTACATCACACTTAGTAAATAGCAGCAGTCATATGACCAGTTTTAATGAATTAAACTTGTCGCAAAAAAGAAAAACTATAAACATCTTAAGCTCTGACCGTTTTCTTAGTATAAGTAGTAATGTATTGGGGGTTCTGTGGAAATTTATATTATTGGACATCACGTGACACCAATAATACTTGAGCTAGAGACGTGAGATTTGTCATGCATGTGTTTTGCGATTTTTAACCTCACAGAAAATTCCCAAACAATATTTTTTTAGTTTTAACTACCTCAAGACAATTCATGAAAACGGTTATAAACAATCAGAATGTAGTGTTGTTTAAACAGTTCTAGCAGCCAAGCGGATGGTCTTATACTTAAATATCTGCTGATTTGCCTGTTTTCTTAGTATAAGTAGTGGTCTTATTGGGGTTCTGGGCCATTTGAAACAACACCACTTCAACATGAGGCCAAACATGAGATACCTAGTTGTACCCATTTGTCATTGCATTTGCGTTGTCTAGGGAATAGAAACATTATAACAAACATAAGTAATCTAAACGTGTTATTCTTTATTTACTTATCAAAAATCTCCCCCAGTCAGTCCTGATTTGTTTTCGAGCGTAACTTGCTGGTTAGGGTTTTGTGTTTTTGTTTTAAATAGACTTTGAGCTATAATAAGAATAATCTTAAAGTAAGGCTTATGATTTCACTCTGAAGAATCAGATTATTGTGCTTGTATTGTTTTAATGCTTAAAAACGTGTTTGAAAACATGACCAAACAAACCAATAAATGTTGTTTAATCCCATATCAATAATTCATAAATAAGAACTGAAATGAAAGATAATTAAATAACAACCCAGAATATAAAACTGTTATAACTCAGTAGTTGCTCTAGGATAAGATTTATGTCAAATGTCATTGTTTGCCCCACAGTAAATTATGCATCCAGAACGTTACCATTGTTTATTCCACTTAAATATACTTAGTATAAAACAGTGTCAAAATATGTTTTCCAGCGTATAAAGTTTTAAACCTTGCACGTTAAACAAACGCGATACATCCCCCGGCCACGGGCATTTGGTGTGGACCCCCCTCCTATTCCTAAAGTCCTAGCTACGTCCCTGCACTCGATATAGGAATGTATACAGATATATGGTTTCAAAGTTGAAAAATCTGTTCATTTAACATTTTTGTATATTTAATATTTCACTAATTATAAGCGTCACTTGGTAATATTATTCTTATTGAGCAGTGCGATCACGAAAATGCAATTTACTTTATAAAATAAGCCATGACAAAAGAATTTTAGTACTTCAGCTTGGTACAATGTGATTGGCCACTTCGTGTGTAACAGTAAAATGGGGATTGATGGTTAAAGTGTACTTATAACCTCGCGACGCGAGCGGCCTGGCCAAAAAGGTTCCCGTAAAAAGGTAAATTCAATTTACACAACTAAATTAATATCGGGCATGCATTCAAGTTCAAAAGTTTATTCTTTCAAAGGTTTCATTACCCTGCCCTTAAACCAATTCAGTTATATATACTATTATTATTTATTTAAACTGTGGTGAATGTAATCTGTAGGTGTTACTTTTAACTTATCTTTGACTTTTTGTGAAAATTAAACGCAAAACCTCTGACATGCTGAGGATAAAAAATAAAATTTTGAACTCAAAGAATCATTAAGGATTACTCCATGCACCCAATGATAAACTTTCTAACCTATATAGTTATTAAAAACCTTAATTGACCACTTCTAGACAAGCTAGAAACCTGAAATTTTGCATGCAGGTAGCTTATAGCTTGTAACCCCCAGGAAAATCGCCAAAACTGACGGTTTTCTATCTTTACCCCCCCAACAAAAATATTTAAACCCCCCCAAAAAAGACTTATTTTAAAATTACAGTTTTTGAGCTCTAGCGGCCGAACGGATTTACCTATCGAAAAACGGACACCACCCTGTGCCACGGATTTTGCAATATCTACAACTTTGTTCCTATGACATTTTGTCGTATCTCGCTCCCTTCACCCTTAGGTGGCGCTAGATTTTTCAAATTTTAGGCAATTTCGACGGTCTTTTTCGTGGTTTTTAATTTCTTATCACTTTAATTTAGTATATAAAGGCTTGATATTTGGCACTTAATATGTTGACACATTACCTTTCACGAAACACTCGATAAACTAACATGTTTTAATAATTAAACATCATAAAAAAATTAAAACCCCTAACTATTCCATAAATATCAAACTGCATTATTGACTTACTCAGGGAATTCTAGATAAGCTAGAAACATGGAATTAGGCCTACATGTTGCTTGTCCATTGAAACCCCCAGAAAATTTGCAAAAAGGTATTATTTTTTATTTTAATCTCCTCAAAAAAATTCAAAATGGAGGAAATTTTGAACATCTCCAAAATAGTGCATTTTTTGTGGCTGTAGCGGCCTAACGGTTAGTCCTATCGAGAAACGGAGACAACCACGTGCCACGGATTTAAGACGATCTACAACTTTGGTCCTGTGACTTTTGTCGTATCTTGCCTCCTTCACCCTTAGGTAGTGCTAGAGCTTTCAAATTTCGGCATATTTTCGAAATATTTTGGCCGTTTTTTATTTCCTATCACGTTAATAACTTGATGGAGGCCTAATATTGGGCACGCAGTATGTCTACATTACACTTAGTAAATAGCAGCAGAAATATGACCAATTTTTATTTATTAAACCTGTCGAAAAATGAAAAACTCTAAATATCTTTAGAAATGACCATTTTCTTAGTATAAGTAGTGGTGTATTGTGGGATCTGGCCAATTTATATTATTGGACATACACGTGACACCAATAATACTTGAGCTAGAGACGTGAGATTTGGCATGCATGTGCCTTTTACCTTTTCTTCCCAAATTTTACTATTTTTAGTTTGAACTATCTCAACAAAATAAATAATTGTGAATACAAAAATCAAAATGTAGTATTTTTTTTATTTCAGCTCTAGCGGCCAAACGGGTTGTCCTATCAAAAAACGAAGACCAACACGTTCCACGGATTTCAGACGAACTGCAACTTTAGTCCTATGACATTTTGCCGTATCTCACCCCCTTCACCCTTAGATAGCGCTAGATTTTTTTTAAATTTAAACTTTTTTCATAGATTTGTTCGTGGTTTTTAATCGTTTGTCGCTCTAATGAAGACCTCAGAGGCCTAATACTTATCAAACAGTATTCCTACATTACAATTAGTACCAAGAAATACTCCCACGCCCAGATCAAGTAACTTAAACACCCCAAAAAATCAAAGTTTTTTGAGCTCTTGTAGACTATTCGTGTTTTTCGGTTGTATTTTTTATGTTGGCTCTGTTGAGGGTAAAATCCCTTATAAATCATGTCATATTTGTTGCAGAAGGCTTCTAGTTACCCAAAGTCATAGCATTTCAGGTTGTTAACGGTAGTCGTATTCCTTATCTGGTTCAAACGACGCCTTATAAAGGCTACATTATACATCAGTTAAGGGTATTAATTTGTTTCAAGCACTTAGGTAATACATGGAAGCTTACCATTTAACATAACACGTCTCCATGACAAGTAGTATTCAGAAACAGAATTTACATTAAACTGTGGCCAAACAGCGACCTGGGGGCGAAGCCCCCCACAGGGGTCTGGGGGTGGAGCCCCCAGCGAGCGAAGCGAGTATATATATATATATATATATATATATAGGTTTGTGGTAAGTATAGCAAAGGAGATCAATTTTGATTCTCTCTCTCTCTCTCTCTCTCTCTCTCTCTCTCTATATATATATATATATATATATATATATATATATATATATATAGATAATCAAAATTGATCTCCTTTGCTATTCTTACCACAAACCTTTTAAACATGTTCATTGTTGTGCGTTTTGAATAGCAAGATTTCTCTCTCTCTTTGTGAGGCAAAGGCCTAGTGATTAGAAGTGTTTATGGGTCCCAACCCAATAGTAAATAATATCCTGTCAAGAAGATATATTACAATCTGAGTGAAGAACTGAAACATATTGGTACCAACTCATTAACAGCTACAGAGAAGAACTACTTAATTTATTTGGGCAATAATAAATATTAACAAACTTTCTTCAATCTGACCCAAATTAACTTAAAATAAAATCAATTTATAAAAAATATATCATCAACAAGAAAACTGTGTTATTTGGACATTGAACAATAAGTCAAATTAATTTTTGAGATCACTCTAATTAGCAAAGTATATTCAAAATTTAAGTTTTGGACTATTTTACTATCTATGAGTTTCCATATTTCAATAAGCAATATTAAGATTTCATGACAATGCTAGCGCGAACCTCCCCCCTACCATAAGATCTCAGCTCAACTGACTGTCAAAGCCACATGTTTGAAAATTAAATAGGCCTACTAGCAAATGTTATCCAACCCCATCTTTTTGTAAATCATTTGTATTCCCCTTAACATAAATTTATCACATAGTATATGCAATTTTGAATAATAAATAAGTATTGTTGTAAAACTAGGCTTTATTTATTAGATTAGATTTTAGTTTTAAGTCAGGTGTTTGTACCAGTAGGCTACTTACCTAGATCAAATAAATTCAATAACAGCAATACAAATAACAGTCACACAAAACATATATAAGACAAATATATTTCTTTATAAACTTTTATTCACAAATAAGACGATAAAATAATAAAAGAAGACAGGAAGGTATTTGCGTGTATTTTCAACCATTTTACATTTATTTGTGTCTTTTTCAGGCGAGATTAATTTAAGCATGTGCAGAACAATCATGTCGTAGACTGTCACAAGCATCATGAAAAAAATGGCATCTCGTGAAATAGCAAGTTACTATAGGCTACTTGGAAGGGAGTAAAATGAAAGGATCATAAACAAGAAAAGAGTGTGTTCAAGGATTGGTACCTTGCGAAACTGCTAAAACTTATTTGGTAAGTGAATTTTTTTAAGATCAGCTCCATTTTTGTACATTTATAATATATTAACATTTTAAAACTTTAAAGACCATTTCGGCAAAATACTTTGGGGTTTTTGGAACAAAAATTGTTTGATGTTCAAGATAGAATGTTCGTTATTATAGATTCCCTAATGTGCAACATTAAATGTAAAAAATAATGGTTAGCTATCTGCAATAGAGAAAACTTAAGTTAATTACAATGTTTGCCAAAGAGATACGGTACCTTATTATTTTAGAGGTTTTATAATTATAATTCATTTGGTTTTAAATTGACACTAACAACTCTTAAAATATCACATATTGATTTATTCCCGGTATTGTGGGTTTTCATGAGCCTAGTTTAAATCTTAGAAATTCTCTAGGGAATTTGTTTACAGTCAACTAGTTTTAGCGAATTTCCCCTATAGGGAAGAAGCTTTTACCGTAGTCGGCATAGTAAGACCTAGGCCCAGGACCATGGTAACTTTTCGTTTTGAGGTCCCAGACCCCCAAAACACCATTCGTTCGAAACTGTGTGTGTGTGTGTGTGTGTGTGTGTGTGTGTGTGTGTGTGTGTGTGTGTGTGTGTGTGTGTGTGTGTGTGTGTGTGTGTGTGTGTGTGTGTGTGTGTGTGTGTGTGTGTGTGTGTGTGTGTGTGTGTGTGTGTGAGCACGATAACTCTCGTAAAAAAGGTCCGATTTTAATGGAATTTGGTACAAACGTGTAAAGCAGCATTTATGACTATAAGTTCGAAAACCATACTGATCGACCCATCCGAAGTGGTATTTTTTTGGGGAGGGGGGTTGTATCCCAAACATGTTTTTTTGAGTTTTTTGTGGAAAATCCCGATTTCAGCAATCACTAATACCTACTAAAGGTTTTGGACTTCAAATCAACCAATCTTTATTTTTAATACATGCACAACAGTACGACAAAACTTCAGCGTCAAAACTTCATGGGGGGTTGGTGGTGGAGGGTAACTCAGTTTTTTTTTTAAATGACAAGCCCTATTGTGAGACCTCTCATCTTATAGTGACCCGCCATTAAAATTAGATTTAAATTTTCTTCAAGCCTTTTTTCTCAGCAAAAAGCCCTAACAAATAAAGGGTCACTCAATAACTATGTATACAACCTATATGTATTCATTAGCATGATAACTTTTGGAAGAGATGTCGGATTTTGATGAAATTTGGCACATTTTGATTTTGTAAGCATATAGTACAACTACTGAAAGAACTGGAAACACTGGTCGATGCTAAAGTAAAACTTTTTCACTAAATTTTATCCCTTTATTTGTTTAAGTATACAAGTTTGCTAAGGAAGGGGTAAAGTCTCTTTACTTATGATGTCCACTTTCTATTTTGCCACATGTTTTTGAATACGTTTTTGTATACAGTTTTTTAGGTTTCATGTGTAACATTTCACAACAGTTTTATGTTATGTTATATTACAGGCAACTTTTTTAGTCCTAAAATAAACCTTCAACTTCTTTCTCAAAGTCCTAAGATGAACTTTGCTTGTAACTTTTTCTAACCACCACCTCCTATTCCAGGGACCAACAAGAACCATGCAGGGGTACTGTACTGCCAGCACTCGACACCCTCTAGTCACCCTAACAAGCGCCTACAGCTCCGCTGATCTTGCAACATTACATTTTTTCTTGTTCGCAACCATTTTATCGTAGTATTATTACTACCTATCAGTTGTCTTCCGAAATAATACGCTTTTTGAAGATATTCATATATCTATGTTTTTTTTCTTTCAATGATCATTTTATTATTAACATATACATGGTCTATATATCATTTTATTAAATACTAGCTGTGTATCCGTCTTTCGTAGGGGTTGTATATAAATGGTAGGTTAACCAAAACAAATAACAATCCACATTATTTTAAAATATTAAAATTACATGTTACACGTTTAATGTACAATTAAATCAAAGTTAACGAAATATACTGGCAGATAGTTCGGGCCCTGTTACTAAGTAGAGGAACTCGGGTAGTAAACGGTGTGTGGTTTGCGACTCCAAATCGGTACACGTAACACTTTAGATCAACTTTTAGAAATAAAAGAACTCAAGTACAAAAAAATTAAAAAATATCGGCGAGCGGGGGAGGGGAGGCATAAATATAAAATCGGCGGGGGGAGCAAAATATAAAATGGGGGGGTGAAAAATCGGGGGGAGAGTAAAAATATAGAATCGGGGGGGGGGGTGGAGCAAAAATATAAAATAGAGGGGGACATAAATTAAAAATAAAAATTCGAAGGGGGGAGCAAAATATAAAATTGGGGGTGGGACAAAAATAAAAATGGGGGGAGCAAAAATATAAAATCGGAGAGGGTAAAAAAATATAAAATCGGGGGAGGCATAAAATGGGGGGAACTAAAAATCGGGGGGAGGGGCAAAAATATAAAATCGGGGAGGGGGCAAAAATAAAAATCGGGGGGAGCAAAAATATGAAATCGGAGGGAGCAAAATATAAAATTGGGGGTGGGGCACAAATAAAAATAGGGGGAGCAAAAGTATAAAATCGGAGAGGGTAAAAAAATATAAAATCGGGGGGAGGCAAAAATATAAAATCGGGGGGGGGCAAAAATATAAAATGGGGGGCATAAAATAAAAATATAAAATTGATGATGGGGGGGGGCAAAAATATAAAATCGGGGGGGGGGCAAAAATATAAAATCGGGGGGGGCAAAAATATAAAATCGGGGGGGGGAGGAAAATATAAAATCGAGAAAGGGCAAAAATAAAAATGGGGGGAACAAAAATATAAAATCGGGGGGGGAACTAAAAATGGGGGAGCAAAAATATAAAATCAGGGAGGGGGCAAAAATATATAAAATCGGGGCGGGGGCAAAAATATAATATTGGAGGGGGGCAAAAATAAAAATCGGGGGTGAGAAAAAAATTATGAAATCGGGGGGAGCAAAATATAAAATTGGGGGTGGGGCAAAAATAAAAATAGCGGGGAGCAAAAATATAAAATCGGAGAGGGTAAAAAATATAAAATCGGGGGGAGGCAAAAATATAAAATCGGGGGGGGGGCAAAAATATAAAATGGGGGGCAAAAATATAAGATGGGGGACATAAAATAAAAGTATAAAATCGATGTGGGCGGGGAAAAAACAAAATCGGGGGAGCAGAATATAAAATCGGGGGGGGAGGCAAAATAAAAATTGGGGGAGCAAAAATATAAAATCCGGGGGGGGCAAAAAAGTATAAAATCAGGGGGGGGAAATATAAATGGGGGGCAAAAATATAAAATCGGGGGGAGGAAAAATATTAAATTGGGGGGGCAAAACTAAAAATCGGGGGGGGAGCAAAAATGCAAATTCGGGGAGGGGGCAAAAATATATAAAATCGGGGCGGGGGCAAAAATATAAAATGTGGGGGACATAAAATAAAAATATAAAAACGAAGAGGGGGGAGTAAAATATAAAATCGGGTGTGGGGCAAAAAAAAATCGGGGAGGGAACAAAAATATAAAATCGTGGGGGGGTACAGGAAGTATCGGTAAAAATTGTTTTTTGTGAAAATAAGAATATACCACAACCAGATAAAGCCACATTAATATTAATATTAATATTAATATTAATATTTGTTCATTAATAAATTAATAGCTAGCTGACGTAACCGATCTTCGCACAGGGGTTTTCTCTACCCGTTCTTTAGTCAATGCAATTTGCATTTTAGCTAGCTTGAAACAGCTGTTCTTGCTCCTGCTGTTTAAGCTATCAAATGGAAGTATCCACAGCTGTTCGCATTACAGTTTCTGAATGTTTACTTTATTCTGAAATGTAAACATTGAAACTTAGGACTTCACGGGGTGTAGCCCGAGGGGATTTTATGGAAGTGAATAGGCCTATGTGTTTCATGGGTTCAAGATCTACCTATCTGTAAAGTTTCAGCCCAGTCGGTTCAGTAGTTTTTGCGTTCACCCGGAACATCAGACAGACAGATAGACAGACAGAAACCATCTCTTCTTTATAATATTATAGATTTTGTTTCAAAAAGTATATTTTGTATTTCTTCAACCCTAAAAAATATTTTGTTTTTGTTTACAATATTTTGAAAATACGTTTAAAATATTTTGAATACGTTTAAAATATTGAGGAAATGTTTATGGATATTTTTGAAAGGTCTAGAAAATATGTTTTACAATATTTTTAAAATATTTCTTTGCTACTAGGGACACCAACTGTTGGCTTTCCATCATTCCTACACACGTTGTCCAACATCGACTGTTGGAATCATTTCATGCCTACTCATGTTCTAAAACTGTGAATGGTTGTGTTTTACTCAATTAGTCCTTTAAAATGAATTGTTTAAATTAAGAAACTTAAACAATTGAAGTATAAATTAACAAATTTCGGGCAACCCCCAAAACATAATTTTTGGAGAAGATGCATTAATGACGTATGCAACAAAGGTGATTTCTTAAAGTTTCAGATATTACTTGAAAAATGTTTGTGATCTTTCTTTAGTTTATAAGGTATTCAATTAGTCTGCGAATTAATTTTATTCGAAAACGATCAACCCTTGATATGGTGGTTTATATGCACACCAATTTGTACAGGAGCGTGATAGTGACCTCCGGTTTGCGCTATTACGTTTCCGTTGTAAATTCCTTTAAAACTAATGGTCAAACAATAGGGGTTTACTCTTTACAGATTAGAGCAACCCCAAAAAGAATTTTGGGGCTAGTGCCATCCAAATATTTTTTATAATTTTTAGATTTAAAATGCCATCCAAATATTTAAAAACTACTTTCAATATGTTCAAAAACTACTTTGGACAACAAAGTAGTTTTTTGTTGTCCAAACACGTGTTTGCAAAATATATTTACTTTATCTGGCTTAGTTTTAAAGTTATTAAACCGTTCCGGGACTTTCTAGACACAATTCATATACATTATACACAATATATATGTATATGTGTGTGTGTGTGTGTGTGTGTGTGTGTGTGTGTGTGTGTGTGTGTGTGCGTGTGTAAATCAATAATATATACATATAATAACAAATATAACATCCCTTGAAATCGACAAATCAGCATACTAACTTTTCTTAATACAAATTTAAAATATTTATTTCGTGTAGACAGTTACTCGTGGTTTCCGAAAGTTGCTTATTTAGTTTTGAGAATGGAACGGTTACATGAGAACATCAAGAGAAACAAGAACCAAATCTCAGCTCAACATCTGGGAATTATTTAACACGCTTGTGCACTCCCGCGGTATGACCATCTCTCTAATTTTAAATTAGTTACTCGTCTTAAAACTAATACTTTATCAAGCATGATCTTATAGTTAATTTGTGTAGTGAATTATGTAAAGTATAGCATGATGTAATATGTGGGCTCCATTTCATTACTTAGTTGAAAATGAATACAACATTCTTTTTCACCTCCAGGAATAAATTGTAATAATCCCTTAAGAAATTTAAAGGTTCTGATCTAAAACTTTGGTGGGGCAAACGTCTAGTTCGAGTTAGATTATCTGAATAATTATAAAGTTCAAGCTGTTACTCATGATTATAAAGTCGTGTCTAACTATGTTGCTGCTGATCATTATTACTTCTTTACCTCGTCACCTATTGATTGAACTAGAGATTTTATCATTTAAGTTACCAACTAGTAAGTCTTTATTGCTTCAAGTCTCAATAATATATAAGTATTGGAATATAAACGTTAAATTTAAATCTATCTTTACGTATAAAGGTTACACATACAAATTGTTATTTGTATACACTAAATTTCGTACACAATTTAAGATTTCGAAGATATTATATCTAGTAAAACAGGGCAGCAGTAGTTTCGAAAGATGGATGGATGGCTAAAGGAAATTTAGTTCCGTGATCAATGACTCAAAAAAATCAGGTATTATCGACCAGAACACGAGTAAAAAGGCAAGTCGTTAGAACATCAGACACAGGGTGGGAATCAACTAATAATTATTACTTGTATACACGTTGCTCGAAATCGAGCAATAATTTGTTTTAATAAGCATGGATTTTATAAATATAAACTTTATCGCGAATTTAGTCCTTCTTGTCTCTGGTTAATAATACAAGGCGGTCGGCAACCCACGTTTTCGGAATTCCAAATGTGTATTAAAGTATCAAATAGGTTTCCAAATATCTGCTAATTCCTTCTCGTCCAAATAAATACTTGATACTTGAATACTTTGATTTTATTTTATTTACAATACTTTGGTTGTTTAGTTTTAGAAGTTTCCTCCAATGACGTATACGCAGAGTCCTTGGTATTTGCTGTGTCTTGTATATAACTTAAAATATAGTGCACAATATCTGGATCGGGTGTTTCCAGTTTTATTTTCAAAGTTTGTGAAACCGTAGATATAATAGCAAAGTTCACTTCACCTTGAATGCGTCCTTCCATGTTTGTTTAATAAAACTTCATTAGTCAAAACCTTTCAAGGATAACATAGCTGCTTCCGCATCAGAGATGTTGTGGTAGAAACTTCATTTATTTGTATTTGATCAGTTGTATTTTCATTAGTGTCAGCTTTTTCAATACTATAAGAAGATGTGGAAGAAACAGTATTGTATTTGATTTGAGAGTCCAAGTGTACAAGGCAAGAGTCGGAGGTATAATGAAGAGCGCAAGTGTGTAGGATGGGTACCCGCCCTTCCCCCACCACACCAGTCCTCCTACCACAACGTTCCCTTCACCAAGTTCTTACGTCGCACAATAACTACGGCATATGTGTTAGTTTGGGATTAGCTGTTACACTGTGAAGACCATAGCTCAGTAACTGAAAACTTCAATGATTTTTGCTCAACACTGTATGTGTATAATTATTACAGTTACTATGATTTAAACTAGTGCATGTATTCATGTGATGCTCCTTGCGTAGCAGAAAACTGGCTAAGAGTGTTTCAGCCTTGATTATTCTACGATGGAACCGTTCACAGTCCACTAAAAGCGCAGACATTCTGTCTTCATAGTCGGAGAAGTAAAAGGTGGTGGCAAGTGGACTACTGAAGGACACCTTCCTCATATTCCTGTAAAACTGTGACATGTTCAGATTTTTACGCAAACTCTATAGGTAAATGTTCATTCATCAAAAGCTGGAAGTATAGTGATGTAGTGGTAGCGTGTAGGATAGACACCTATCCCCACCACAACGTTACCTTGTCCTTCAAATAGTTGTTTTTCGCTACGGTTGCTATACAGTTGGTCGGATCTAAATTCCGTTTGCAACTTCTTGTTCGTCTTGTCAAGCCGCATAATTTGAGTACCCACTCGCTATACTTTGAATTATAAATAAAGAAGTTATATATGTTTCTCGTTCAAATATTCGTTTTTTTCGCGATTGCTGCAATACCCTTGGTCGGATTTAAATTGCGATTGCACCGTCTGTTAGTCTTGCCAAACCGCGTAATTTGAGTACCCACATGGCATACGTTGGACACACTTTAACCCCCCCTTGGCCAAGGTCAAGGTAACTTCCACCTACGGTGACTATACAAAGCGCGTTACACACAAACCGGAGACTAAGAAAGTCTCCTGCCTATTTCAAGGCAAGGTCCCTAAATTGAAATTTTTAGGCGGTCATTTTGTTTAAACGAACTTTTTGTGGGGGAGGGACGGTAAAGGGTTTTACCTCACTATGCTCTTTTCTTTCACCAAGTACAATTTCTGCTCATAAGCTACTTCAGGTGGTGGTGGAATTGAGTTTGGTAAGTTGCCCTTGAAAATAACTCCATTGGCAGATAAATAATATTTGTTGCTGTTGTTCTTTACCACCACTCTGTACAAAATTTGCCGTCTTAAATTCTTGTATTTGGTCTTTCGATCGGTGTTACCCTATCGATCAATTGTCAAAGTCTTCATCCTCTTGAAGACGTAGTGACGATCTGTTGAAGGTAAAGAACCTTGTTTCTTCATCTTCTTCAAGACGGAGTGATGATCTGTTCTTGTAGTAGATGAAGAACCTTGATCAAAATACAGAGGGTGGTTTCTGAAATCTTTCGTTAACCTCATTTTGAGGGAAGTCGGTTTTTTGAAGCCGCTTGTTTTTTGCGTTGTCTTCTTCAGTGACTCCTTAATCCTTTGTAGTTTTTCATTACTTAATATTGTAGTCATGATGAAAGCGAGAGAACTAGAAAGCTGTGGAGAGCGCTAGGAGTTTACCAGTAAAAAAATGAAGCTGGAATGAGGTGGTATACGGGGGAAACCTTCCTCCATCCCATAAATGGTTTGAATGCTGGGGCCGGTTTAGAACCTGTTTGGCCCCCTTGGCTGGATTGGGTATATATAGAGCCTGAGTCTCCGCTCTCTTCGCAGTAGTTTGCCACCCGTTACTGACCAACATCCGACCTGGTTGCGTTCTGCTGTAGCTTATCTGTTAAGTGTGCGTTCGGGCCTGACGCGCAATTAAGAGATCATGCGCATTTGCATGTGTAGTTTAACGTTGTGCATGTGTAGTTAATTGTTTGCCTAACACTTATAGCTTTTAATAAACTTGTAATTTAACGCTTGTTTATGCATTATAATAAACTAGTAGACTAACTGTTTGCTTAATACTTAATGTATTATAATAATTTGGTAGATTGAATGATTGCTTAGCACTTAACGTTTATATTTATAAACGTGACCTTCACCTTGTTTAAGGTCCTTGACCTTGCTTGAAGTAAACTATGCGACGCACGTCTCGTGACACATCTTGTCGCAACAGACTAAATGTTTTATTTTCTCTTCCAACATAAATTCCAATTTTCTGCGAAATCTCATTTCATCGAGTGCGATTTGCATTCATGATAACTGTTGTTCATCGTCCTCACACGGTTCGTAAGTGTAACGCGTATTTAAAATATCGTTAAACTTTACAGCCTTTTTTCTCCATTTTGTGTTCCTCTTCATTATTATAAGGCCTTTTCACATGAAATTCCTGCTCGGAAAACACGTCCCTCACTCGTTCCAGCACACTCTTGACTGTGAGTCTTTGGCGCAAGCCGTAACATTTAAATCGCCAAAATTTGTTGATTGACGCAGTGATCGCTCTTCTTGCGTCATTCGCGCTTTCCATCCTGGCGTACATGAAGAACGGGACAGTCAGCGATATCGGTCATCGACCCAAAATGGCGGCGAAGTGGGGGTGGCGGTTTAGGTGGAGGTGGAGGTCATTTTTCCGTTTCTCGGAACTCGGTGCAGGTGTTCAAGCGCAAAACAAAAATGGCGGCGGTGGCATTGGTGGCGGGGTGAGGGTCATTACTCCATTTTTCGGAACTCTGCGCAGGTGTTCTGTTGTTCGCGTAATTGGACCCGACACTCAAAAAGCTTTTAACAAACAAAGGATCAGAAAAAGACAAAGGATGACAAGTGATTGATGTATTGTTGTTTACTTCGACAAGTCGGCGCCAGCCCCTCGGGTCCAGGAATTCCATTGCCCTAAAAATCAAAATGGCGGCAGGGGTGGAGGTGTAGGTGGAGGCGGGGGGTTACTGACCCCAACAGTTAGAAAAATTGAAGAAAATCTCCCATTATTGGTAACATATTTCTTCCGTCCATAACTTGAAAAGCTAAGGTGGTCCTGAGAAGGACCGATAGACCCTAAAAAGAGCCAATTTTTATCCTAAGAAGGAGGAGGAGGTTAAGGAAAAATATTTATTTGTTATTATTGAAAAATGTTGTTATTTCATCGGGGTAAAATTCGTCCGTTAGCCGGTTCCACCACATGTTGAAAAGCATCATGTACTGTTGTTCGTACTGTATGGCGTAGAAGTGCTCCTTTTCAATAGGGTAGAAATTAAATTTATAGTCCATGTCCCGTTGCCAATAATCCCATTCCAAATTGTCTAGCGGACAATGGTTCCACATGCTGTTGATTCCCCGGTGTTTGGAGTTCTTCGAGTTCTTGAAGAGTCGAGTACATGTTTGGTTCATGTACGTACTTGCACTTTTTGTCAATATGCCATAGCCTCTTCTTATGGAAATGTTTTAAGGTGCAATCATCGAAATTTTTTAGATTATAGAACTCGTCACCCTCAAAGTAATCGTCATCGGCTAATGGTCTCTTCTTATTATTGATATTCATTGACGTCTCCGCCACGACGCATGCCTCTTCCAACTCGGCGTCGGTGATGTCACAATCCCACTCGAAGTTCGACATGTTGCTGCTTCAAAACTCCAGACGGAACTGAGCGTGGGAGAGGCCAGGTGAAAGTGGCGGGTGGTCCGACAGGTCTCGACGTGTCGGTCTATTTTTGTCGACGCAGGTGTTCAAACGCAAAACAAAAATGGTGGCGGGGGTGAGGGCCATTATTCAGTTTCTCGGAACTCAGCGCAGGTGTTCTATTGTTCTCTTAACCCTTTGAGTGCTAAGCTTCTGAAAGGAGTGGTTGAATCCGTGATGTTTTGTTGATTTTTTAAATATATTGAACGCCTGAACAGTTAAAATTAATAAAAACATGCTTCCGCTGGACACACACAGTAAAGGATAGGTAAAAAGTAGCAAAACACCTGATCAGATGTGCAACTCACAAAGAATCCACCCATCCCGTCAGCTTGGACCCGAGCCGTCCACCGTTTGCTTAAGGTCCGCCCTCCCCTTCAACTCTGCCACAGACAGGTGAACTCTCCATGAGTTGCACATAAAAACCACCGACTGTGACGGGATTCGAACCCTCGATCCAAGTGTTACCCCCGGCCGGGAAGGTAACGCCTTAGACCGCACAGCCACTGGTCAGGCTAGCAGCTGCAGTGGATCAGTTGGTATTATAGTGACTAGGCACTGGACGAGGTAGTTCAATTCGTGTCTACCAGGTTTCACCCCATGTCAGACTCAGACTGCAGACTGAGCGCCTAATGGTACAATCGCTTATGAAGCAGTAACAGTGTTTATTGATAACAGATTCAAAAGACGATATATCGGTCCATAGCACTGAAAGGGTTAATTGGACCCGTCACTCAAAAAAGCTTTTAACGAACAAAGGATCCGAAAAGGACAAAGGATGACAAGTGGTTCATATATTGTTGTTTACTCCGACGAGTTGGCACCAGCCCCTCAGTTCCTAGAATTCCATTGTCCTAAAAAACAAAATGGCGGTTGGGTGGAGGTGGGGGTGGGGGCGGAGCTGGAAGTGGGGGTGGAGGTGGGGCTTAACCAAGATGGCCGCTTACCCGGTGACGTCACACCATTTTTCACCTTACGAAAATGCGTAATTACTTCGTTCATCGAATAATTAATCGGATTATCGGTTAGTCAGTTACATTAATTAGATTAATTAGATTTATGAATATTAGTTAGGTTAGGTTAAAAAATTATATGGCGGTTTCCGCTAGATGGGCAGTCTGTTGTTACGTAATAGGGGGTGGGGGTGGCCCTTCAGCCCCTTCACAGGCCCCCCACACGGTGAACTGTCCAAATACCCCTACTAACATTACATGCCGTATGCTAATCTGTCCTGTTCAAAAGGAAGACGTTGAAACGTACCTTCAAAGTTCCATCAACGTTTACAAGCAAACTCAGTCTTTTAAGTTGCCCATAAAATAGGAGTAAAATCAAACATCTAATATCTCTATTAAATTCGTCATGTATACCTCATAGTCCTTCAGCAAAGGATAAACGATATGTCAATATTCTCAAACAAGTTAGAGGTTTCAAAACAGACAATATTAAAAACAAATAATATACATTAACCTACTAATGGACTATTTTTTTGTTAAGAAAAAGCACAAACTAAATATTTAAATGTAATGTTCAATTGTACTTTGGGTGAATGAGGTTTATTCATTAATTAATATTTTTAACTACTAAATCAGTTTCGATGATTTCGTTTTTTAATTAATCACCTTGGACATTAACTAACCGTAAACACTAAGCGCCCGTTGTTTCTAACTATGTAAATAATTTAACGTCCCGTAAAAGCAAATTAAATTCATTATTGATTCTGCAAACATGTTTAAAAGGATAAGAAAACACAATTAGAAGAAATTTACGTATATGAGTGTAGTCCTTATTACAGAAATGGATCTAATATTATGTACCATATCTGTAATTGAGAAGTATAAAAATAATGAATATTAGGAATAAATGATTAGTTAATACAAAATTTCACACGATATTTTCCCTACCATGCTACTTTTTATTTTGTTGTCCGTTTGAAGACTGGTTTGCGGCGATGTGTTTATTTAATTTAAATGTATGCTATTTTATGTGTGTAGGCTTACATTTAAAATTCCCATAACTCTATCTGTGAGACGTTCCTTAAAGATAACAAATAGCTACAATTAATTCTTAAGTACAGTAAATGAACATGTTTTAATGTTCATGAAGTTTAGAGTTTCTGTTGTGGAGATTTTAAAAACAATAAGCCGATTCGGGATTTTTCAAACATACTAAATACGGTGAGCTTTGAAAATTCCCGTCCCAAAATGTAAAGCTAAGTGAGGTATTTAGCATATCTCATTCCACAGGATTTACCTACGGCAACATACCTCGAGCCTTTCACTCAATGGGGTGGCAACAAGCCGGAACGTTCATAAATGACTACTTAAACCTAGTTTTAAAGATTAAACTCTCTAATCCGGCGAAATTACAATTTCGCGTGGAGTGTCAATAGGCCTTGCTGTCTTTACTCTCACTTGAAATTGTGAGGTATGAATCGAAAATTAACAGTCACGGAGAGTTATTAATTGTTGTCTCTAAATAAAAGAAAGATATTTAGACTAATTCCCTGTGTAGCCCAACACATATAAAACATGGTATCTTTACCTGTAACAGAACTAAACCCAACAAGACCAAAGATTCCCCCCTTCCAGCGAATGACTCCGTAAAAATCTATACTATTTTACGTTTGATTTCCAGCGTACGAACAAGAAAACAACCAACAAAGGGAGTTAGAAATAAAGTAACTTTTGCATAACCAACAATATTTATTTGATCCACATAAGCTTGCCACGAAAAACATACATTTTTGGTCCACCTGTATGAACCAGCTGAGTTCTCACAAGACAAGAATGCGCATGTGCTACTTTACTTAACAAACATACAAAAACATTTTGTGTAGAAAGGTACAGTTAGTCGACGCTTTTAAAGAAATAACCCGATTGAAAAGTAAAGTATTTACATACTGTTATCGGCTTATTAAAATAGAGCAGCGGAAAAATACATTATATTAACCTAACACTTAAAATCTTATCCGAATATATGACTTACACAATTCTTACCTCTATGATCTGTTAAAATTAAATAAGTAGGTTTACGACAAAAGCAAAGTTAACAATTATGTTATGTACAAATTGAACAAATACTCAGGTGTACAGTAAGTAAGTTATAACCACAGGTTACTCTGAAATCCAATAAAAGGGTAATTGATTCTGAGAAACACGTACGTTGAAACAAACAGAACACACAAATCAACTAAATTCTTTAACTGGACTTAGTAATAAGTATATCATTATTTTATTCTCATTTTGTAATTGTCTGTAACTGTTTTCAGTGAATAAAGCGTACGTTTTCGAGTTCTCAGAAAAGTAATAATCAAATAGCACCATTTTTCCAAGCCTCGGATAATATCGAATGATATCTACTGGAATAAAGTCGAGTTATTCTAACATTGTGCCCAACTCACCATGAAACGCCATACCGTGCCGACATGCACCCTAGAGTAGGATGTTTCAAAACAAAACGTACCTCTTTAGAAATAATCAGACCTAAATAAATTAACTACTGTACCACGTAATTTTTACACGAATGTTTTGAATACTGCACAGATATGTATAGACATTGCATATAGCCGAATTAAGAGAGTGTATTGCGTGTGTGTAAGGTAGTACGTCGATTCACTGTTACGAATGTAACGAAAATGAACAATACCTATTTTTTTTTTAGTTTGTTTTTATCGTAACGAATACGTGGAGTATGTAAAGTTTATTTTTTGATTTATTTGGACTTTACCTATCGCTTCTAGTGTTTAAAACTACACTACGTTTCGGGAGGTAAGGAAACTCCTCCCGTTATCAAGTGAACCCTACTTACATCTAAATATCAAACTCTTACACCTAACTAACCTACATTTTTTTGGATTTTTTTGATTTTTCTTTTACATTCTAATTTACACTAACACAAAGATAACAAAAAATCAAATACAATACACTAACACAAAATTTATATACACACCTAACTAACCTACATTTTTTTAATATTTTCCTTTACAATTTAATTTGACTAACAGAAAGATAACAAATATATATACAAAAAATCGAATACAATACACTAACACAACATTTATATATACGAACAAATGAAAAACTGACAATACATTACCTGTTCTGCATCGTGGCCTCCAAGCTGACGGGCAAACACGGGAAACGGGCTCACGTCCATCCACAACCAAACCGCACACTAGACTAGTGGCTAGCGGCAGTGGAGGGGGGAGAGCCGTTACCCCCACCTACCGACAGGGGCACGTGACGACACAGCTGTGGCTACCCACACGTCTTTGTCGACGGGAACATAAAGAGTTTGATATTTAGATGTAAGTAGGGTTCACTTGATAACGGGAGGAGTTTCCTTACCTCCCGAAACGTAGTGTAGTTTTAAACACTAGAAGCGATAGGTAAAGTCCAAATAAATCAAAAAATAAATTCAAATCCATCGCTATTATGAGTTTCAAAAATATGTAAAGTTATTGTTGAAAGCAGTGCTGGGACAGTGGTGGTTGTCATTTGTTCATAAATAAATAATATAGTATTGTAATAAGTGAAAACCGGGTACAACGTTTAAGTCTTGGGTATGTAGATACAAATACCCAACAAAACAGACAAACAATTAAAACTTCGAGCAAAATAATGTGTTGATTATTGATTATTGTTGACATCGGTTCACTAACATCGATTCATAGTTTATAGAGAATTTTAAATGACTGTATCCAACCCAAAATAATTTTTCTTATAAAGAGATGAATTATAGATTGATCAGTGTATGTGTCCGTGTTATCTTAGTTGAGTAAAATGGTTTTCCAACCACAGCCACAGGTTCATTCGAAAGCTGATATATTTTTGCGTTTTCTATTTTGTTTATTTTTAATTTTATATAAATTGTTAGAGTACGCTGTCAAAACTGTTACATTCCAGAGAGCTTATTAAAAAGATTAACATGGTTTTTAAAACGTTTGACTAATATCCGGACTTGTTTATCCATTCTAACTATGCCAATGTTTCAAGTTTCTTCCATTACAGACTCCAAGGGGGCAGTTTAGGGGATCCAGGGAGAGGTTTTATTAATTTTTTCACATTTTTGATAACACCAATACTCAAATTAATCTGTTTGTGAGTATAACATGCCTAGTGAAAAAGTACTTTGTTAATGAATAGAATTTGGATTTGGTACCATGTTTTCCTAAAAATATTGTTATAGCTAAGGTTATAGGAATTTTAAAAGAATTTTAATAATTACTGTAAAATAATAACTGTGACTGATAAAACACTGACTGGCAGGAAATGCGACGGAGAAGAAAATGCAGCTATTGAGTAAGCTGAATTGTTCATCGGCCCAAGTAGCATTTGTAACGGCCAAATCAATTTTAAAATAATTTTAACATTTTTTTTTTATGATTTCAAAATTATTATAAAATTATTTTTTTACAAACAAATTTCCTATCTGATCTATTTTATCATATTTTCAAATCATTTTAAAATTTATTTTACAATAATTTTGAAATAACTTATAAATTAGTTTTAAATTAACTTGAAATGATTTCAAAATCTTTTTAAAAATTACAAAATTAATATTTACTGAAAAATACTGTTTATATTTATTTTTACAATCTGACTAATGTAATACGCATGAAAATCATTGAACAAAATTATGAAATATATTTTACATTGCAAAAATATTATGACCAATCCGGGTCTTGAACCCGCAACCTGATGATCACTTTACACACGCCTTATCCCTCTTAGCCACTTCACCCCTTTGCTAATTGAAGGTCGGGCTGGCAACATAAAATAACCAATTGACTACACCCTACGGGGACTCGGTGAAACTATAGCATTCCTTGTTTGCTTTTGCTGTTGGTGGTAAACACTGTAATTTGTATACATCTTGCTTGTAAGGTTTTTAGAAACAAAACTTATAATATTCTTTTGATATATATATATAAAGTTGTTGAGCAATATGGTGCCCAAAACCGATTTTACACATATCCTTTGCATGCCACAAATATAAAAAGGCTCACAAAAGTATTTATTTAGTTTACATAGACTTTCACGGGAAGGGAAATGAAATGAACATTTATATAAGGTTTATAGGCTGAAAACGAATTACTACATCAACTCATTTTAGGTAAAGATAAACAATTTTTAAACTAATACAGAACTTCTTTGCTAAGCAATCCATGTTTCTCATTAACTTTTAATCACTGAAAAAACAATATTAATAATTTTAAACATTTCATATTCATAAAAGTTATTTATTTAAACAAATTTTAAAATAATTTTTAAATGTTTAGTTAGGATTTTCAATTGAGTTAGTAAAAAGTTATTTAATATAATTTTAACTTACGGGATGTAATAAAATACGTCTTACAACACTTAAGATATATTTACACTTAAACTGATTCACATACAGACGGTAAACATATATAAAAGATTGCCTAGTACCATCTTTTGTATATGTTTACCGTCTGTATGTGAATCAGTATAAGTGTAAATATATCTGAAGTGTTGTAAGACTATTTTATTACATCCCGTAAGTAATAACAACACGTAATATGCCAATAAAAAAGTTGTTTATAATTTTAAAGCAATATATAAACAATTTAAATGAATATTTTAAAGTTATTTTGAAACTAATTTAAAGATATGTTAAAATTGTTTCAAAATTATTTAGAAACTAATGTTAAACATATTTTCATTCTTGATTTCTTCATAATTTGTCATCGACCAAACAGTGATTTAAAATTATTTAATATAATGTTAAAAAACATCAAATTTTATAATTAAAATAATTTAAAATTATATTAATAAAACTTTAAAATTGTTTAAAAATATTCTGCCTACTATTTTGAACGAGTTTTGTAACATTTATTTTAAATAATATTAAAACTGGTATAGAAATAACTTTAATATATGTTTTAAAAATTATTTTTAATCAATTGTAAACCCATATCATAATTATATTAAAATAATTTTAACTGCGTTTAAACAAAAACTCATTTCAAAACCATTTGAAATTATTTTGAAAATATTACAAATTATTTCTATGCTACTTGGGGGAGTGTATTGTTATGACCTGGCACGCGGTATAATTCCGTACTGTGCAATTTGTTAATATACAAAATAAAATAATAAAATATATTTTCACTGTAAGAATGATTTTCCGGATGTTCCGAAAGTTTTGTCATCACAACAGTGTCTATTATAATATTTTAAAATCAGCGAGAGACTGGCGAATCTTGAGCTAAAGTAGTGGTGCCCAAAAAGATCCGAACATCTTAACTGGTACGTAGCAACAAAAGGTCTGGGAATCCCTGATTTAAGGCATTGAAGCTCGACTATAAAGCTCCACTTTATCTGGCGCGTTCTATCTTCAATTTTCACGCTCTATTTGATCGGACTTCAATTAATACATTCAATCATGAAATATACCTTACATCTATATACTTTTAATGTGAATAGGCATTGTTGGAAACATGTTTCCATATTTAAAGTAAATTAATCGCGGACTAATATAGTTTAACCTCGCAATGTAGTACAACTGTATGAAACTGGTATGAAAAAAGGTTATTTATGTAATGCAAATTCGTAGGCGAAATGTATGAATTGTCAATACTGTAAGTAATATGAATAACTCAATGCTATTTTTAATTTTGCCTGTTTAACGTTATTCAAATTTAGTTTCATTGAAAAAGAATAAATTGTATGTAAAAGAATGAAAAAAGAATATATTCATGTTTATGAGTACTGTTTAGAACGCTCAGCAGTAGGGGGCAATGCCCCCTACTCTCAGAAAATCTAATCTAACTGAATTCTTTATTTAAATTCAAATCATTTTTTCAGAAATTACAGCGGTGTGTGAAAAGCATTATGCCTTTTACAAATATTACGTTTTTAGATAATACTATTTCCTTTAGGATAAAATAAGTCAAATTCCAAGCAAAAGTTTGTAAAATTGGAAATTTCGGTCATGCTTAAGGATCGCGGATCTAACTTGGGATGTAATAACAGAGAACATCTGGATACTTCTCGGCATTTTATGGAAAACCACTCGATACATCTACTGTTCTGATATGGGCATTTTCCATCAGCTATTGGTGTCTGTCAAATTGTTCAAAAGTTAGTCGGCTCTAGTTGCTGAACATTTGTGCAATGAAGTAACAACATTCACTGGCTTTTAACCATCAGTAGGTGTTTCTGAACTGATCCAACGTTACTCGTACCTACAATAAATGACTCAAAGTGAACCTTGTTTTTAAAGCATGCCGCTCGAATATTTACGAGTATTCACGGGAACAGTTAGTTTTAGATTTTACAACAATGACTTACCGACATTTAAATCTATCAATGAACATTTTATGTACAAATTATTGTACTCACAACAAGGCCCGCGACCGAACCTCGATAGCGAAGCTACACCACTAGGAGAAGCACATTTGGGTTAACGTTTGAAGACTACCGATAAACTGTGTAGTTCAGGGGTTATAGCCGCAGGAAAAGGTTTTACAATCACACACATTTCAACAAACTAGCTTGGAAGGATTTTATAAATCAGTTACACTTGTAAAATATTAAATAGAGTAATGACAAACAAATTAAAACACGATGACTACTGTAATGGAAAGATAGATATGAATATGGTTAAAAGGCGAATAATTTTCTTCGTAATCGCTAAACATTCCCTTGGCCTTTAATGTGGACAATACAACACATATATTCAATATAAGTACGACATTTTTAACTCAAACAATTTTCAAAGTAACCGAAACTGAATAGTAACACTAAAAAGTATATTTTGAAGTCTCGACACTCTCCTACCAAGGCAACATTGCAACGGAATTGGTAGTAACACAGTACGAGTTAATTTAACTTGTAACCCATAAATGCGAAACACTTGAAGACATTTAACTATAGTTACATCTATTTTATTATATCGTGGAATATTAATTAATACTTAAAGGTATAACATGCAGGTTACAGTGTAACATTTAGAAAATCTGTATTTTTCTATGTACATCCAAACCTTACATTACACACAGAAAGACATCGGGTAATAGCACATAAATTCCACTCATTAAACTTAGAATTAAATAGTGTAAGATACCTTATATCATTGGACATCGAGTTTACAGAAAATGTCTCCACTGTAAAAACCTTTCCAATCTCAATCCGTTATTGTTTAAAATAATTCATTGGTGTTAGAAATAAAATACTGCTCTTAGACATGTTAAATTAGCTGTTCTTGGGTGTTGTTACAACTAATGGAGAAAGATGCACTCCTAATATTTTTCGCAACTTGTAATCAATGCGAGTTGTAATAAAACATAACGAACGAGGTTATGACTTTCACTCAGTTTTGTTACAATATCAATGAGTAACAACCGAGTAAAAATGAGTAACAACACCTCCGTCTGCTCACTGCTGGGAGGAATTTCAATGAAGTTTACGTGTAATATGGGAATGTATACGAGAGCTGTTCGGTAAGTAACCTTCGTTTGCTCACTGCTCGGAGGAATTTCAAAGAAGTTTACGTGTAATATGGGAATGTATACGAGAGCTGTTCGGTAAGTAACCTCCGTTTGCTCACTGCTGGGAGGAATTTCAATGAAGTTTACGTGTAATATGGGAATGTATACAAGAGCTGTTCGGTAAGTATCCTCCGTTTGCTCACTGCTCGGAGGAATATCAGTGAAGTTTACGTGTAATATGGGAACGTATACGAGAGCTGTTCGGTAAGTAACCTCCGTTTGTTCACTGCTCGGAGGAATTTCAATGAAGTTTACGTGTAATATGGGAATGTATACGAGAGCTGTTCGGTAAGTAACCTCCGTTTGCTCACTGCTCGGAGGAATATCAGTGAAGTTTACGTGTAGTATGGGAATGTATACGAGAGCTGTTCAGTAAGTAACCTCAGTTTGCTCACTGCTCGGAGGAATATCAGTGAAGTTTACGTGTAATATGGGAATGTATACGAGAGCTGTTCGGTAAATAACCTCCGTTTGCTCACTGCTGGGGTTGCGGGCCGAAAGATAACGCTATTTGAAGTTGTGTGTTCGACGGGTCATGGGAATTCTTTTTGTTTTTCACAACTCACGAATAGGCTACCTTAGAATTGCTTGCCACTTTTTCCAGATATTTTTCATATTGGTACTTTTGAGCGAACAGACAATTAGCGAATAACTGCTGGTTCATGTTGGAGCTAAAATGTCACAGAAATATGTTTAGATATTGAAAACTCGAATAACAGAACGCATTGCGGGAAATTCGATTGCAAGTTGCTTTCCGAACAACCCTAGTACCTTTTTCTTAACGTAACTCATCTGTATTGAAACTAACTGTAAAACTAGTTAGAGTACACCAATTGTAAACCTTCATTAGCAAAGATTGTACCTAGTTGCTTGAATGCAACGGGTTGTTTTATAAAATAGTTACAGTAGTATTTAGGGCCTAATTCCATGCCAGTTGTAGTAAGCCTTTTCAACTATCAATTAGTAAGGCAGCACTTGGACTCGACGAATCGATATATAGCTTGCTCCTTTTCAATTGTAAAATTCCGTGTTGTACCGTGCAAAATTGTCTTGTAATTATTTTTCAGTTTGTGTAAAGTGCTATATTCATATATATACTGCGGCTATATCGATTACTGGTTTTAATTACTGGTAACGTGCTTGAAAATTGAATAGTTTCTATTTTAGTTAAACTGGGTTTGGAGGGTAATAGGTTTTTATGTAAGTCTTGTGAGCGTTATAATAAGAACACTGATACTGAATAAGGAAATGGATATGTTATAATCAAAACCACTATTATTAGCAAAAATGTCACAACGTTGTGTTGCGATTTTCTGTTGGGGTTGGGGCACGTAAACACCGTTTTAAAACGCGAACTATCAATTTGGCACTTTTACCTTCAAAACTACTAAGATAAATAAGTATATGAAACCAACATATTTCTTTAAAATTTAATTTTTGCAAAATATTTGGCCATCAACAGATTTTACCCTCAGCTGTACTCACCCAACAGGCAAAATATCCCTGTACATATAATTCAGTACGTGCAGACAAGCGTACCAAGCTCGGTTGTGAAAGGGCGAAACGAGTGTCTTTATACTAATCACAGACAAAGATGAGTCTTAAAGTCTTTGATTATAGCCAGCTTAGAACATCGAGCTAGAATACACGTATTTCGCCACTACTACACAACTACTACGATTCATAGAAGGGTAATTTTAAAAAATATATCTCTAAGCCGCTAGGAACTACTCTAGGGAATGGGGTCGGGTTATTAGGTCTTGTTTGTGTTTATGTGATGGCCGCATTTCTGGCAGACCCCGTTCTCCACGATGAACCTACTGGTGTCTCCCGTGGGACTGTTGGCGCCGTGGTCGAAGCTGTTGAACGCCGAGCCGTTGGAGTGGTCCACGGACCGCGACCGACTCCTCCCGCCCTCCTCTCCGTTGCTCTCGGTTATCTTAGCATCTGAAACAGTGGTGAACGTCCGGTTGATATTTACAATTATGAAGCATCTCTGAAAATTTTAAATTAGAATTACAATCACGAGAACAATAATCATATTAATAGTTTTCGCAACAAGTAGTAACACATTTTGTTTAATGTTCAAGCGTATTAACAGTAATTATTAACAATGATTCAACAAACATTATCTGTTAATGTTGAGAAATACTAGTGAGTCCATCGAAACCAGTAGTCTTATAAATTGAATGAATGAATGAAATAATTTATTATAGAAAAAAATAACAAATACAAAATCGTACAACACTTATAAATAACAAAAAATAGTTATATATATATATATATATACAACATTATTTAAGTAAGTTAATTTTTTGTAATTAATAAAAGAAAAATTTATGCCCAGTTTTTTTAACCAGCCTAGGTGATATGTGTTAAAAATACTAGCTACACTAGTCTAGGTGTTTATTACGTTTAGAAAACAGTTTTTGGAAATACAGTTTTCGTAATAATCGTGTAGCTTAAATTTTGACCTACTAACAAAATTCACGGTTTTGGGGTTTCGTGGACCAAATTGATTAAAGATTGGTTTGAAATAAATTATCTATTATATCACTTCTCACCAGTGAAATAGCTAATTATTAAAACAATATGACAATTTTTAAGCAACATCCAATCCGTATCTCCCACAACCCATTTTGTGCTTAAACAAAATAATAAAAATAAAATCACTCCAGATAATCACTTTCTTGTTAATAAGGAGGGCCTATTAATATTAAACTTTCGATATAGTTTGTGATGGTGCAGTATAGTAAATTAGTTAACGGTCAAGTCCGCCCCGACATACCGTTCTCGACTTCCTCCTCCAGGGTACCGGGCAGGTCCGGGCCGGGGGACTGGGGCTCCTGGATGGGTTTGAATCCCTGGACCAAATCCATCCTCGAGTCCAAGGAAAACTGCTTCCCGGACATCAAGATACCACGGATTCGTCGTCTCATGGCTGTAAAGAGGGGATACTGTAGGTACAACCATAGAATAAATAATACAGAGAAGGGCAGCCGCGGCTAAAGAATCATGCGTCGTTTAGTTGGGGCCACCCGAGTTAGTTGGGTGGCCCCTACATAGAATGCGCCACGTCAAGTAAGGGGGTCGGTAACGTAGTACACAGTCCACTCCCCTCCTCCCCCTTCAACGACGCGACTACGCTGGCTGGCCTGGCCTGGCCCTGGCGGCTACAACGCTACAACCACATCGCGCGGTGGGAACGACGCAGAGTAGTTTAAATGGGTTTATTTAGACATAACAATCCTTTAAGGGAATAAAAGTCCTCCAGAGAAAACATATTTTATCTATGAAGATTATTTATAAAGGTGAGTGCCGATGGATACTGGTTTTAAAGCCCTGTTACTGCGACAAAGTTTCCATCTTCAACAGAGTACTTATTTTTTTAAGTTTGGAAAAGAAGTTCTCTTAGAGATAGGCACCCAATCGCTCTAAGAGACGAAGAACCAAATAGTTCATAGCTAAATCTTATCAGATTGTAATATCCAAGTTAAATGAAATACTATAGTAAAACATTAAATCGAAGACACACATACATCAGAGATAAAAATAAATACCTACAGTTTAAAATCAGTTAAAAATACAATTCCCATGACAAAAAAGTAACTTTTAGGAATATAAAATAACATGAATAGCTAATCGATAGTGATATGGAATAAATCATAACTGTTATTTAGCCTAAAAATATATATACATAACAGTGATATGGCTAAATGATGTGTACCTTATTGCTCGGCATTTTTGAAGAAAGAATTTTGGTGTATGACAACTAAAAAGTGAATATGCATACAGAAATTAGCAATCTATAAACTAAAAAAGTGTAGTATGATTGATTATGTACATATATCATATTGTAAAAACTACTCACTACATTTATACACGTATTGAAATATGTAAACAAGTTGTATAATACTGAAATAAATTGTTGCTATAGTTTTATATATTACAGCAAATTAATAATTGATAAAATAAAAATAAATGACAATCCAGCAGTCAAATGGACTTATTAAACATACATTGTTACCGTAAGGTTTATAAGTCTAAAAATACAAATGACAGAAAATGGGATATTCTACCTGATACACATGTACAATTTTTGTAATTAATCAAAACATCCAAGAAAACTGTTTATATACACAACTAAAAGGTACATATGTTACTCAATCTGGAAAAAATTGTAAACATTTATGTAGTTTTACTATAATAACTACCCGATATACATTAGATAAAGTAAATAAATACACCACAGTACAAAGAGAAATTATGAAAGCTGGGACAACTCTTAAATATAAAAAATAGGCCTACTTAATATGTACACATGTTTTACGAAGACCACTTTAATTACAGGTTTTGGACTAGTTTCAGTTTGTCTTGATATGGTGAGGAACGGGAGGGTCTAGATCGGGGCATTCTCAGTTCCTTTGATTGCCACAACACAGTTTTCATTATTTTCAACCGGACCAAAAAGTTAATAATGAACTGACGGTGATCGTGGCACGGGTGTTGTTGGTCCAACCAGAGTTCGTTCACTTTCCGTATTTCCACGTCAGCAAGGTCCACAAGAACACTATTAACACTTGGTTTATACACTTGGAAGAAAAGTGTTTGTGAAAAGTGTCGAGGATGGTTTCAGTGACGGCAACCATAATTTTAGAAGGGGCAGTCAGGTGTGAAATTCCCTCCTTAGTGCCGTACAATTTATACAGAATCAGCAGCTGATTGGGTTGAGATAAAACAGCATTGATTGTTAAATCTTCCTTACACATATTGCAGCGATATTTGTCTATTACCACTTTTGCCATGTATCCCGCCACATACCTGCAATTAGTTAAGAACGTTGCAAATTAAGGAGTATGACAAGAACATTTGCTTTACGGAAATATTAATTTTCACTACACCCACAAGAGAGAAGTAACTATAATCATTGAAGTTCAACTATATTAATGAAGTATGTTATATTTGAAATTTGTGTTATGGCCGGACCAGTAAATAGGCATTACCTTGTGATTTTTGACAGTTTTTAAGCGATGTTTAACAATTTCCGTTACTAGTTTAAAATATGTTCGTATATTTCGACCATTGTTTATATCTTTAATTCACAA
Source organism: Allygus modestus (assembly GCA_963675035.1). Classification (NCBI taxonomy): domain Eukaryota; kingdom Metazoa; phylum Arthropoda; class Insecta; order Hemiptera; family Cicadellidae; genus Allygus; species Allygus modestus. The sequence goes on along the minus strand of OY776113.1, from coordinate 34,266,314 downwards.
CTCTCCATAAGCAAACATTATCATTTCCAGGCAGTTGCCAAAACATTTTCCGGTATACAGAATAATTATGTTTTAGACTGATACAAAATGCTGATTTATCACATGGTAAGGAGTAATATATTTTGAAAAGCCTTTTTATAATAATTAATAATGTAAAAATAAAATAAACTCATAAATCGTCATCGTGATTAAATATAATTTGCGAATACAAATGTTGAATGCAAACCCCATGCAATTAGTGATAATGTTCAAAACTTTATTTGGTTAATAATACTAAACTATACGTTGTATAAAATTTTACAACTGCTTGTTAATAACCACTGGTAAACAAATAAAAAAATAATATATACATATTACAAGTATAACATAGATGGAAACATGTATAGCATGTTATATAAATGAAATGCTTTACAGTGTGTTCGTTTGTTTATGCTCACCATTGGGATCTCGTAAACCATAATAGTTACAAGGAAGGTTAAATGAGCAAAGTAGTGCGTAGTTATAATTATAAACTAAATAAAGAATAAACAAAGAAATCGAAAATATTCCACCAAACTCGTTCGCTACGCTCAAAAAACAATTTTTAACCAAAAACAAAAATTGCTTACTTACTACATACTTAAAACATAATTACTGTACTTACTCAACGGAACAAGACTCCAGACTATGACTTGTTTCGCTCGGGACAGTGGCTGTTAGAGGAGGAGCGATGGAAACCCCTGTCTCGACGTCAGAGTCTTCCGCATCGTCAGCATCCAGGGGTAGAGGCTCGTCATCACTCGAACCGACTTCACTGACGTCATCGGCTTCATCTTCGGTATCCGTTGCTGGATGTGTATCTTCATCCACCGTCGATGCAGCTTCTGAGGATACAGGTAGTTCTTCGTCGTCTAGCTCGCAGTTGGTTGTAGATGGTGGTTTCATCAAGGCGACTTGAATTCTATGTCGTAGACTCTGTCTAAATTTCATGGCAGATGGATTTCTGTCAAAGCCTCCTCTCTGACGGCACATAGAAAACTCGTTTTCTATCGCGTCTTGCGTTAGTCTGTTGGTCATGAGAAAGCTGACCCCCTCGGCACTTACGCAGTCCCACAGCTTCAACACAGCAACTAAGGTAAGTTCGAAGCCGTGAAAACTAGGAGGTTTAGTCAGTTTTTCACAATTACATCCTTTATCTTTTTGTAGTTTTCTACTTGCAAGTATGTAATCCAGGACGAAGCGCTGCGTAGTTTATCTAGGACCATCTGTCCTTGTTCTGAGCTGTTTGACAGAGCGCACCTGAGTGGATTGCTGTCAAACAACATTTTACTATTCAGGCAATCAAAAATGTCATTTAACTGGCCTATAAACTCAGCTGTTTCTATTGCTTCTGGAGGTAGCTCGTTTGTTTCAACTGCTGTTGTCATGGCAGCCTTCACGGAATGACTAAAAACTTGCGTGGCATATTTCACCTTCATTTTGTCAAACGCATTAGGTGCAATATGTCTGGTAGATAATTTGCACAAAGCACGGGCTTTAGTCGACGATACGTCAATTTCGTACAACGTCTTGACATGCTGCCACGAAGCTTTGCCGCCGTCTTTGAAGGTAATATCGTGTTTTATCAGATTATTTCTAACACATTTAATTAGATGAGGGGTGTCGTAAACTACAAAAATCTTCTTTCCTTCATGGTGGAAAAATGGTGTGTCCTTATTAACGTTGAGCGAGTTGATAGCTTTCACGTTGTTGTTCCCCTGGTCACAAACAACAACTCGCACTCGGAGCCCAGCACTTGAAATTGCTCTGACTACTTCCTTGATGATTTCAGAGAGAATTTTGCCTTCTGTAACACTGCCACTTAAAAAATAGGCAATAGGCATTTTCCATTTGTGGTAGATACCACGCATTAGGAACATGAGAACATGTGTTGCAATGCGAGGTGACCGCCCATGGGATCCCAAGTCCTCAAATCCTTCAATAACATCCCGTTTCTCGTTAAACGATAGGTGTTTTTTTATCGACATCTCATCGAACATCAGGACAACTTGCCTCTCTTGTTCATTCATAGTGTTAACTTTTGATTTCATTCTTTCGAGGACGTCATTAGAAATACCTGGCATTAAGTCAATGACACTCAGCCAACTTGATATCGTTCGACGACTTGGTAAGGTGAACTGTTTGTCCGATATCAAGTTGGCGTACAAAGCTGGCGAACGGTAATGCAACTCAATTGATAGTTGTTTTTCACTTTCTGTCCATTGAGTTCCTTTCTTGTGCAACATTTGCATTCTCAGCAATGTTTTAAAGGTGTCACTCTGAATATATTCACTCGCAACAGAATATGCTCTCTCTTTAGGGATTTTTCTCATTTTTTCTCGCCTAGCCTGTTCTGCCTTTTTGTGAATAGTTTGTTTGTGCTTAAAAAGTCTTTTCTTTAATTTTATTTTTCTAGGTGTATCAGGAGACAAGTGTTTACCTGAAACTCTAGCTCTCGTTGCTGGGGTGTAAGGGGACGGTGTTGACTGTGATGTCTCCGACACCGAGCTCATCTTCATCCTCTTGATGGTAGGTGGTGATTGAGGGGGTGGCGGTGGCGGAGGCGGCGGGGGCTTGGGCTGCGGGAGTGCTGGCAGCAGTGGCAGCGTCGGCGGAGGTGCTTGTGATGTGCCGGGCTGCGTCGGCGGAGGTGCTTGTGATGTGCCGGGCTGCGTCGGCGGAGGTGCTTGTGATGTGCCGGGCTGCGTCGGCGGAGGTGCTTGTGACGTGCTGGGCTGCGTGGACGCATTCTGTTGTTGAAACCATGTCAAGGGAGGTTGTGGATCATCGGCATCAATAATTAACGCTTCAGCCGCTGATGTGGGGACGGTTGCCTGAACCTCTTGTTCTTCGGAGACGACACTAAATATTGTAGGCACGGCATCTGTTCTGAGTTTACTGCTTCTTGAGAGATTTTTAAAACAAGATTTTTCAAAATGTCTTTCACAAACAACTCGAGAACGGAGGGCAGACTGTGGCAAAGTAGTAAGTTGTTCATTCGCACAGTTTATAACCCAGAGCTCACAAACATCAGGATTATTCACAGGGAACTTAAAAAATCTTAGGGGAGGATTGGTTTTCTTTGTAGATGTACACGAAATAAAAGCACACTTTTTAACACCCGGCATATTTATGAGAATATGGAGTGATAACAAATACACATGTCACTATTAATAAGGTAAATGTAATTTTAAATTATATTAATATCACAGTTAGATTACTTGATTATGCGACTAAAAATATCGCAACTTAAAATAGTTCCACACAAAACTCATTTTAAAAATATAGCAAAAAATAACACACTGTCTCGAGAATAAGTTGAAACAGAACCGTTTCGCTCAAAGATCGGCACTAGACTAAGACCGAGAGTTCAAAATTTAAAAATGCCAGTGCGATGCGTGAGGTGCGAATGGACTGGACTGCAGATTTACAACCCCTCATAAACTGACACCCCTCTTTGAACTACTCCGTCGTCGCCGCTGCCGCGATGCCGTACCAGGCGTGAGAGGGCGTATGTTTGTGACACTTACATCGTCATAACCAAGAATTCAGAAATTATTAAATATTTGCCACATTTATTTTTAGTATTAGTTAGATCCACCAAAAACGTCGTCAAATCTCCTATGTTTTTTAGCACAGGAAGAAAAGTTTGTTTGTAACATTACCTGTAAAAAATAATGTTACAAGTTAACGTCATTAACTTAGGGGAAACCTCTTGGTTAACAAAAACAAAATCTTATTCTATATTAACGATCGTATACATTGCAATAGCTTATATGAATTTAAAGCGGCGATCAAAAGGGAACACCAGTTCGAAAGTGGTATCGTGACAAAGCTACATCTTACAATAGCCGGATCTCCATTTTAAAATATCAGTATCGGTATGTTTGATGAATAACCTAAGATTAAATTTGGTAAGTTGAATTTCAGCTTTAAGTGTTGCCGTATTTGATTAATTCTCGGTTTCCCACTTTTCATTAAACACAAGTGTTAGGTCATTTTAATATCCACCGTCCCCATGAACTCAAAAAATTACTATTTAGGCTGTTCCGGTGTACCCATGAGCGCTACCTGTGCCGCTCGGCGTAGTGAAAGAGTTTGGAGGATTATTAATTTATTTCATTTCAGTTATTCATATACGGCATACATCATTTTTCATTACAATAATTACATACACAAGCTCTAGTAGAAGTAGACGTTACAAAACATTGAAAAACTGACATTAAAGAATTATAGATGACATTTTACTTAACATTAGGATTACGCATCACATCACATCACTGTAACCGGAGACTTGTCCCTATATCTATTGAGTTACCGGTAGCCAGTAGATACCGTACTAAATCTGGCCTTCAGCCAAAACAAGATTATGGGGAACAGACACCAGCTGGAAGATTATACATGTTATAAGCATATTTTGTGGAACAATTGATTTATGTCTATAGTGTCGGTGACAAAAAGATAACATTTTAAAAATAACGATTTTCAATTCAGGGTAAAATATTATTCTGATAATTATTACCCGGGTGCACCAATAATTAAATTATGTCTGTTTCAAATTAAACCAAAGTTTAAATAATTGAAATGCAAACCCAATGTAATACGGGTCAATTTTTCATAACACTATATCAGGAAATATAAAAATTGATAAAGATGACTATAAAGTTAATTTTTATAACTGGTAGTTTCCTTTATTGCTACTTAGTTAACTAATTACATTTGATAATGCAATTCCTTCCGTGCTGTTCAATATTTAAGTATCTAAACGAATAAAAGTAACCTCTTAGTCTCTGAGGCAGAGAACCATGCCTACACGATATGTGCGGGACACGGGCCTCAGTTTATTATTTAGTTTCTGAGAGCACAAGAACCTGGAGAGTGGCGTCGAGATTACGGAAGCGATAACGTTCGAAGCGACGTTACAATATCCGGGCTGACAGAATGGTAATGCAGTATGTGTAGTGCTCAAGGCCGCCGCGTGATGGCAGCATCCTCTTAGGCCTAGTTCTCGATTCTCCACCAGAGCGCAGACCTGAAAATGTAGCATGGAAAGTCCTATTTGGCTGCCCTTCTCTGTATTATTTATTCTATGGTACAACTGTGTAAAGGATTATCTCCTTCGTCGTACAGAGAGAGGGGTTGTCGCTCCAGTGAGGTACGTAGCAGAGCAGGTACTTAGGGTGCTGAAAAAAAACCTCAGGACTCCGGGATATGATTACTTACATAAAAACTAAGGAAGAAGTTCATATTAACACATGTCCTAAAATGCTCGGTTTTTCGTATATCCGTCTGTATGTGTTTTTTACATGACCAATTATATCTCACGAACCACTAAACGTATAAACTTCAAACTTGGTAATGGGATGACTATTAACAAGACCTATTCAGGTATGTGGTATCAAGTTTCTACTTTGTATCATTTCAAAATGGCGGCCATTTTTAGATTTTAAAGCTTAATATCTTACCGTAAATTTTACGAAAAAATTTGCATGACACAAAAAAGCTTTCCAATTTTATCTTCTAAACAATGGTATGAAGATTATTAAGATCGGGCCATAAATAACTGATTTTTTGCAATTTGTTTAATAGAATACATGCTTATTTGCTATAATTGCTACAAAATAAGCATGTCTTCTATTAAACAAATTGCAATAAATCAGTTATTTATAGCCCGATCTTAATAATCTTTATACCATTTTTTAGAAAATAAAATTGCACAACTTTTTGTGTCTTGTAAATTTGTTCTTAAAATTTACGGGTTTTAAGATATTAAGCTTTAAAATCTAAAAATGGCCGCCATTTTGAAATGGTACAAAGTATAAACTTGATACTACAAACCTAAATAGGTCTTGTTAATAGTCATCCACGTACCAAGTTTGAAGTTTATACGTTAAGTGGTTCGTGAGATATGATTGGTCATGTAAAAAACACATACAGACGGTTATACGGAAAACCGAGCATTTTAGACATCTGTTAATAGGAACTTTTTCCTTAGTTTTTATATAAGTAATCATATCCCGAAGTCCTGAAGGTTTTTTTTTTCAACACCCTGTTTAAATGTTAAGCTTACAAACGCCTAGTCAAGTAGGAAAGCAAAACCAAGTATGTAGAGCAGATGTGAGATAGGGGATATGAGGTAGAGTTTTGATTAGTTTCAGGTGCCGTGTAAACAACGTAGCAGAAACATAGTAATTGATAAAGATTTGGACTTATAATATAAACTATTTTTACATTAAAGAAACAGCTAGATTAAAGGAGTACTTCTATAGTCATATTTCTCGCATCAATTATTTCTCGTTATCGATATAAGTTCAGAGCACACATCTAAAAACGTTTGCTAACATCTTTTGGGCTCAAAAAATAAAATTTAACCAATTTTGTATCAGCATTTAATTGCGTTTTTGTAAAATCGATTTAATGATGGGAAATCGTATAACCTACGATGATGATTTGGTTTGAAAAACGTAAGTAAATCAATCTTTTATAAATATTATGTTTGTGTGTTTCCGTCTATACTCGATGGAGTGTATTAAATATTTTTCAAATAGCAGTTTAGTAAAAAATATTTGTTGACAAGGAAACGATAAAAATTTACATTTTCTGTGCCGGTCGTTTGATAAAATTATATATTTTATCGGTCAGTCATTTAGTTTATAAATTAAATGAGTATTCGATAATTTATTTTATTTGAGATTGACTGCTTACAATCTGAATTCTATTACACACTTTATTACCACATAATTCAATTAGTTTTGCTCTTACGATGAATAGCTGCACTCATCAAACAAGCATTTATTGCATAACTACTTGTACTGACTAACGATATCCCTCGACTGACTGTATTTAAAATACCCCACCGAGTTAAGGTAGAATCCCTCCCCCTCCCGATCACTAATGTTACTTATGACACAGAGTGCAATCAAAATCAAAATCCCCGTAACCATCAAATTGGGATAGTGAAATTGATTGAGAAGGACATTGTTAAGGAAGAATTATGATGACCAATCAATTCCTTAGTCAAAACAAATCCTACTAACTAAATCAAACCTTTAAAACACAGATAATAGGCCTATATTACTTTACTTAAACAATCGATTCTATACATGTTCTCCAGTAAGAAGGCGCTACTATAAAATCGATGAACTTATTGTGTTCAGACCTTTCTAAAAATAACAGTATAACTGTCTCAATGAACTTTTACGAAGAAATCAACTAACAGTCCGAGTACGATATAAATACTCGGAAGTCCCTAGTTTTACTGCTACTTTGTATCTGAATGAAAATAGTTTAAAAGGTGGAAATAAATTTGACTCACCTGGACTATCTTTGGCTTGCATGCTGAGAAGTTTGTTATTGGGCGATGCCGGGCCGTCTCCGTAGTCAAAAATGGCGGCGAAACTGCCATTGACTATCTTCGGAGACATCGGCGAGTTGGCCAAAAGTAAACTTGATCCGAAATCGGCATTTTTTACCCGAGTTTCTGAAAAATAAACGGACGGTTCTTTAAAACTAACTTGTCTAGAAGAAGGTTAAGTTTAATTTAAGTTTTATTTAATCTGTTTACTGATCCAGAAATGGATGCCTTGAGTTGTAAAATTGGAACGATAAATCAAAATCGTTGAAAAATCAATGATTCAAAATACTTAATGGTTTGTTTTTTAACCTGACTAAAAAAAATGTGTTCTTAAAATACAAACCTCATCTAGACTCGAGTTAGGATAGGTGCAATGCCGAAATTTGACTCTAAGTTAATGTTTCAGACCTAATTTCTAAAGTTTGTTCCATGAATACTTCCTGGAAATGATTGAATTTCGTAAATTTCCTCGAATGGTTCCTCTAGTGAAGGTGAGGTTAGGTTAAGTTACGTAAATTAGGTTAGGTATTTACAACTCGAATAAACTCTGGAGGAAAACAAACCTTTTGGTTCAGGCTTGCTCTAAAATTAGGTACAGATAGTTTGATATCTATCCATAAAAACGAAATATGCTATTTACACCTCATATTGTGAATACAAATGTATTGAAGTCATAAAAACCTTAGGTTTTAAATGACATTATTATGAAATTAAGGGCACAATATAAATTTAGTAGAAACAAACGATCCAGTTCCTCGAATTCGAGAACATGTTTTACTTTTTGTAAAACCCAAGTAATTCAAGAAGATTTCTTGAAACAGCTATTCTTTATTCTGTAATATGTTTTGTTAGTTTCTGTTAAATTTTTAGTTAAATCTATTTATATTCTTCAATAAGATTAGCATTCAGTTTGAAAACCCAGGGGGCGAAGCCCTGAACGTGGATGTTTTCCAAAACTCCAAAAGTCTCATCAAGACGTTAAGGGCTTTCAAATAACATATAAATTATTATGTGAGACTTTTAATAGTTTCGTTAGTACAGGCCGGTCACAAAAATTGGCTTATTATTTTAGTAAATAGATTCGATAAATTTTAATAAATATAAAGTTTACGTTAGAATGGACATGTAAATTACAAAATTCCCTTGGTATAGTCTGACCTCCTAACGGCACCCTCTGCCTGGTGGCGACGATGTCCTGACTCTCGGCGATGATCGCTGTGGCCGTGGTCTTGATCTCCGCCCAGTCTCTTGTGATGTCGTCCAAGGTTGTGCGGGTGGATGTCACAGTAAATCTGATCACGTACTTTCCTGAAATTATACTGTTTTAAGACTGTTTCAGTCTAATATGCTGGATCTTAAGAGTCTTCATCACCGGAAGTTGCTAGACGCCATCTTGGAGTTCTGTTCCATAAGGCCAATGTTAACTTTGTGCCTCCATTACTCCTCACCTGGTCGTCACATACAATTCATTTTGATGTCAAATTGAAGGGTTAGCCGTCCTCTAGGGAAATATAATATCGAATTTGGGTATCATAGTTTCATAATAAATAGTTTAATTTTGAACCTAAACAATGTACATGTTCTCATTAATGTGTTACAAAATCCAAATTCGACAATTGTATTTCCCTAGAGGATGACGAAACCTTTAATTTGACACCAAAATTAATTGTTGTGACGATCAGGTGAAGAGTAACGGAGGAACAAAGTTAACATTGGTCTCATGGAACAAAACAAAAAGATGGCATCCGGCAACTTCCGGTGATGAAGACTCTTTAAGGCCACTGATATCCCTATATTTCTTCTTCTCATTATTATTATATTTATTATTATTATTGTTTTTACTTTTATTATCGTCAAATTCCATGTGAATGCCATCTTATAAATTTTCGCTCTCTTTTTGAAAAAATAATAATACATGCACATTATATTTCCGTCATCAAATATGGAGACGGAAAATCAAACGAAATAGTACCATATATTATACGACAAAAATTGCTTTGTTTTGACCTATGTCTTGACCTATGCTTGTTTCCACTGCACTGTGTTGCCAGATTGTCAATGTTATTCTTATGGATTTATTTTGTCTCCCACGGGAGTCAAAGTACGTTTTGTCTCCCTCGGGAGACAAAGCAGCACTTTACTCGTTCATTACAAGGAGTAAAATTCGCCTTTACATAGTAGGTGGGGGGAAATTACATTTTCCTTCTACTCACCGGAAAAGATCGATGATTAAAATAAATAGAAACATCAACCTTTGAAAATTAAACTGTCCTTCGTTTTTGACTTTGTACCCCGTTACTTATTTTGTAAATTATTTCCGTTCTTAATTTTATTATCCACTAACTCAGGTGTATTTCTTGAAGGCCTTTCAATAAAGGCTATAGGGCTATTGACTTATCCTCGTCTTTCGTCACCTTTAAGCGATGCGGGCACACAGTGGATGTTGCCCCTGGAGTTGAGGCGCTTGAGGAGCCTCTCCGTGAGGATGTTGTCCCCCCGCAGGCGGATGACGACCATGCCCAGGTGGCGGGAGAACGGTACCTCGAACCTGTGGTCCGCCAGAACCAGCGCCTCGAAGTTTTGAGCCAGACGAACTCCCTTTGAAAGCGGTAGAGTTAGAAACATTCTAACATGAGAAAAGGTTTTTTAGCGAATTTCCCCTGTAGAGAAGAAGCCATTACCGTAGTCGGCATGGTAAGACCTAGGCCCGGGACCATGATACATTTTCGTTTTGAGGTCCCCAGGTGCTAAAAACACCATTCGTTCAAAACTATATATATATATATATATATATATATATATATGTATGTATGTATATAAATATACAAAGAACATATCCAAGCCATCAAATCTAACAACCGTACCACTCAAAAAACTACATTTGCAAAGCATATTTTAACAACTGACCACAGCTACGGTAACCTACAAGATAGTTTAGAAATTTTATCATTTGAGAACAAAGGCAATAAAATGAACGCAAAAGAAGATCTTTTTATATATATGAACCATTTTGATTACCAAAATAATTTACTAAATGTTATGCGAGCAGAACAAAGAAATCCAATTTTTCAAAAATCAAGGAAATTAAAAATAAAAGACCCACACCTTGTATTAAAAACTCGACATATGTAGATTGAATCATATGATTTTATTTTCATTTAAGTTATGTTTTGTATTTTTTTAATTGTAGATTAAGTTTAAAAGAGTTAAGACGCTGTGAACATGGCATTATAGCCGAAACACGTGTCAGCACATTAAAATTAATTTAAAAGGGTACTCAGGTATTTTAAATATATTTAGAATTATATATATACAGTATATGTGTGAGTGTGTGTGTGTGTGTGTGTGTGTGTGTGTGTGTGTGTGTGTGTGTGTGTGTGTGTGTGTGTGTGTGTGTGTGTGTGTGTGTGTGTGTGTGTGTGTGTGTGTGAGTGGTGTCCGTGAGCACGATAACTGTCGTAAAAATAATCCGATTTTGACAAAATTTGGTATAAACGTGTAAAGCAGCATTTATGACTTTAAGTTCGTAAACCAGACAGATCGAGCTATCCGAAGGGGTATTTTGGGGGGGTTTTGTACACAAAACATTTTTATTTTAGTTTTTTAAATATAATTCTTGAAAAAGTCAAACTTTAGCTTGTTCATTTGGAATCAGCTTAAAAAGACGCACAATTTGGTGTTTTGATCATTGCTCTACGTCAAATGGTTACAGAGATATTGAAAGTGCTAAATGCAGTACGTTGCCCAATGTTATTCTTATGGAGAATAAGAAAAATTGTATATCTCGCTTATTTATCAACTTATCCTGATGAAACTTGGTACATTGCTTCATATCGTTGTGGTCTATTGATATTTGTACTAAACACATTTTTTGGCCGATAGTTTCCGTAGTAGCAAACCTGCATACTCAGCCCCCATGTTATTCTGATGGAGTATCGTGTTATCTCCCTTAATTATGAACATAAATTAATTCAATTTGGTAAGCACTTTACCTACCTGAGTTATATTTACATTTGTATAAACCCCATTTGTTGTGTTCATTGCTTCAGCAAACCTGCATTCTAAGCCGCCATGTTATTCTTATGGAGAATAATTAAAATGTCATAAATCGTTTATTTATGAATGTATATTGATGAAACTTGGTATGTGGCTTTATGTGGTATTAAGATACATATATATAAATATATATATGCATTGGAAATTCGCTGAGTACGCAGGTTTGCTGCTACGGGGGTATTTTTAATTTTTAACTATAAAATGAGTAAATGTATTGGTAAACTTCATAGTTTTTGTGTTAATCGGGGATTTTACATGTAACTAAAAATAGTTACTAGAATACTTAATCGATATAAATATAACATTTACAGGTTTCCAGTTTTATGTTATTTGTTAATTTTACTATTAGCGTTCCGTTCCACGGGAAATATCCCACATACATTGAACAATCTTGCCGAGAAACTAACGTTGATAAATGCTTATAATAGATACACACCGGTGTATATATTCAAGGGGGTAGCGAGATATATAAGTAAGTGCGTCCCATAGTAATAATTCGGAACACTATCAACATTTTTAAGAAGATCTATGAATTCTGATTCTTCGATGCAACAAATCAGTACTTTATTGTCCTTTACTTTTCATTCGTGACTCAAATTATAATTTGTTCTACTTCCGATTGAGTTTTAATCTACAGTCTAATCCCCCCAAAAAACCTCCCTCTTACAATATGATAAGTAGATCAATATCCGTCTGTGGCAAGGCTTCTTGCAAGCAAGTCAAATTAACATGATTGTGTGTTTTCTAGGTTCTATCAGATTTGTGGAAATAAACCTATTGTTTGAAATTCAATTAATATATTGGTTATAACTATTTAAACCGATTGGAAACTTTATTACATGCAAATAAAAGTAGAAAACTGTTTTACTGTAAATGTGCATACCTCTCTGATGTGAGACTGTAGACCTTTGATACCGTATCTTCTGATGACAAACCAGAGTTTCAAGGCTCGGAAACGTTTACTCAATCCAATTTGCCAGTGCTGTCAATCAAAACATAGTTTGTTGTTCAAACTTAATCATTTTATTTGAAAATTTACAACATAACAAGTTGAAAATAATCCCATGTTTTTGGAAATTCCCAGTTAAATTTTCATTTTAGTTGAATACCACATGAAAACGCACTCCTTGCTTTGCTGGATACGTTCCACGCACGGATGTATAGTCTGTGTGGACGGACAAAATAAGGCAAAAAGAGGCTGCCAACCACTTTTTGAACTAAAAAAACTGAAAAAAATTGAATACAATTTAAAGAAAGAGTTACTGACATATCAGATAAATATATTGTCTACATTTTACAGCCATAGCCATAAAATACTATCATAAAGCCATAATGTCTTTTATATCGCCAGTTTTGTAATAAATAACAATGATTACGTTGCAAGTTACCACTCCCTGGTACAACAAAATCATACTAATAGACAAAAGGGTGCCTAATATTGTTGCTCACTGACTGGGTAGTAGTCTTATTTTTTGAAATTCTTTTCTGACATAACATCTCTGTTGGATACTTTTTATGAAGGATTAACGTGTTTTATTTTACAATAAACAATCTGTTGCTCACAAGCACATAGACACTTAATTAAACAATGGTCCTAAGACTGTATGTTTGGATGGTCAATCCTGGTTGTGAATCATCATAATGCTCTCAAAGTTCAAAGTTCAATGCATAGCTAAAATATATAAACTCTTCGTAAGAAAACAAAATTAAATACATTTAAAATATTCCTATTAATAAAATAAAAATGTTTACCCTGAAAACAGCTTTATGAAAATAAGATCAATCGTTAAATGCTAGTTGTTCATTTGTTGTATTCATGGTTTTATGTAAATATTGATATCACTGATTTTGTTGTCTTACCATATAATCGATTGCTAGACCTGTAAAAAAGAATAATTAGCTAACTTTTCTTCTACACATGTTAGTTTTATGAATATCATTTATATAAATATATATTTATATAAATATATAATATATATAAATATATAATATATATATAAATATATATAAATAAATAAATAAATATAAATAAATATATTTATATGCGTTGTTTGTGTGAACCACGTCTACTGATTTTAAATATATACATTTGTTTAGGTTTGAAAGTTATAGGTAGTTAATGATGTAAATTTAGTCAATCACACATATCGATCATTTTAAGGACATAGGTCTTAATAGAAGTAAAAAATTATATGTAATTTTTAACCCAGGGGTTAAGTAGTGATAACATAATATATTATAGAGCTGTAAGTATGACTCAAAGCTCAACGTTATTTTAACGGTCATGAAAAATTCTAAAAAAATATTTATAACATTTAGTGGCACTAGAAAACTACCTGAATTCTCATGCTGAAGGTAAAGCGGCTCTACGTTGAAGGTCCGGTGCAAAGCTCCACTGTTTTTTACCCTGAAACAATATTTATCTTTAAATGTGTAATATTAAGCCGCAGTTTTATAAATATACTATAACCAATGTTTATACCCCAATCATAACATTACCCTTCAAATGTATTGAGTGTTCAGTATAAAAGTATAAATAAACTTTTTATTTGTCTGTATTATAAATGGTAAAACAAAATGTTGTCAATGTATCTTAAGTTGAAGTGTTCATACTTTTCCACGTTGCTCTTCAAACATGCTCAACCGTAGTATTAATATAATCTTTGTTTATAATTAAATATAAATATAGTTGATATAACTACCACATAGCAGTGCAGTCGAAGTGCACCATAAGCCACTTGCTGGGGTTGAAGGCTATGGAGTCCGCGTAGTTTATGCCTCCCAGCCACTTACGAAACTCTGGGCAAATGAACGCGCTGCCCGCGTATGCGGCATCTACATGTAGCCACAGGCCCTCTTCCTTGCCTGAAACATCGCAGTGGTTCAGTATATTTGTCCTCCTATAAGTCATAAGTCACTTTATTCGTTTCAATAGTTTACAACTTACAATTGCCATTAAAACACTATATAATTTAATATAATATTTGTGACATTTAAAAAGGAAATAATTTATATAATACAAAAGAAGTTTTGTGAATAATTGCTTACAATTGCAAATAAGAATTGCTGGTGCTACTTGCTTTTGCAAGTCTGGGCAAACTCGCGATTTTCTTGTCCGGGGATGTCGGAAAGAAGTTGGAGACAATGGTTTGAATTGTTTGCTTGGCCTGAGGGGACAGGAGCCGAGTCACGTGACGGCCGGCGTTCTCGGCTTCGAGATCTTTCGGTCCAAAGCTTATAAATTCACGCTGGCTGGGCGACTGTGGCATTTTACGTACATTTCTGGTGTCGGAAGTTTGTCGCTGGTCTACCCAACGAGACGTGAATTTCTTCAGATTGGAAGGTACAAAGAGTTGTCTTTAAATTTAGAGTCTTTATTCAAATCATTGCTCCATTTCTCATTTTGTTGTTTTTTTTTAAAAAAAAGGGGATCAGTCTGTAAAACAATTATTTCTTTTTCAGGGTTCGAAGCGTTTCTATTATTGAATTGGAGATAAACTAAGACCAGACTGATAAAGTACAGAAAGAAGATTTTTATTATTAAAGTTCAGTGAAATCAAAAATCGAACAGTTTACTTTTATTTTGAAATATTGAAGTGATAAGCAAAACCAAGTTTTAATTTTTTAATTTTAAATCATTTTATTTTAAACAAAGACTTTTAATTTGTTTGTTTGAATAAATACAAGAAGATTTTATTTTATTAATTTTTATTTTGAAAGACCACTTCTTAACCTCAAGAAATATTATAGCCTGGTAGTCAGCGCGATTGATCTGCGCCACTCTGATTAAAAAAAAAGAAGTTGGTCATAAATAAACGGTATCAGGAAACTGACACATACTTTCTCCCTTTTAGCCCAACTTTAATGAATAAATTACTTTTTATTTACTAAATATAGAATACAAAGCACGGTCGAATGTACAGAAAATCTTGTAAACAAGTTGTTTAAAAAAAACATCCACCCAAATCCCTGCTTTGGAGGCACTACAGAATCCATTGCTACACTCGTGGTTTTAAGAGGGGAAATGCCCCCTATTCCCCCCCCCAGGGTTATTAAGGGCAACATATTTCGAATTTCCTCTGTTGGTCAATGCTAACTTGACAAGCATATTAAGTTTGAATGAAACTGACCAGTAAATAAGAGAGAAATAGTATTTTTTTTATTCCCCATAAGAATAACATTGGACAACGTACTGCGTTGACCGCAAAATGAAAATTTCAATTTTCTCTGAAACCAGCTATCGTAGAATAGTAATTCAAAATACTAAATTATTTAGTTTTTTGAGCTTTTTTTAATGGTGAATAGTAATATTTGTTTACATTTATGTACTTTCATGAAAAATCCAAAAAACTGAATTTTGGGTGTTTTAAGTCCTGTAATTTCTGAACCCGAATTTTTACAGGAATGCGGGTGGTGCCATTTTGTTGGAAAACTAAAGTTCTACAAACGACTAAAGTTTAATGAAAATCGTTAGAGCCGTTTTTGAGAAATTTGGATTTTTCATGTTTTTTGGCGGTTTTGGGGGGATAATTACCCTTAAAAATAAAAAATTCAAAAAAATGAAAAAAACGCCTGGGGATATCGTGGATTAGTACCTACATGCCAAATTTCATAAAATTCGGCCCATTGGTTAAGGCTGTAGCTCTGTACACATCCACACAGACACACACACACACACACACACACACAGACAGACATCACGTAAAAACCACTTTTTTGGGTTCAGGGAGCACCAAAACGAATATTTCCACTAACAACTCAAATTCGAAAATTTTTACGAAAACAATACTTTCTCCATATACTATGTATAAGGGGAGAAAGTAAAAAACAGTCAAAATGGGAGTTTTAAAAGTGGACCTTCTGTCGAAACAAGAGTTAATGTAACAGTTAAAAGTTCGAGGATGTCCCAAGGACGATGTTGTGCAACAGTTAAGATAGGATTTGAGAGAAATTATAAAATTGAGAGTTAAAGAGAACGTGAGCAATTTGGAGCCTTTAAATGTAAAAGAGGAAATAGGTGAAATTGAAATCCGTTTGAATGAAATTGGTAAAATTATAAATGAGGTGAAGGGAGCCAAAAATTTAAATAAGTTAGTGCGCCTAGAATCCAAACTAGAACATTATGCCCGCAGATTGAACTACGCTAAGGCCTTAGATTTAAGAAAAAAGTTTGTGGAGAAAATAAGTGAATTTGTTAAGGTCCTAGAAGAAATGCAAGTTAAGTTAACGGAGATATGTTGTACAGATGAGGAAAAAACTAAAGCATTAGAAGTAATCGAGGATAGTTTTGGAGATGAAATTGAGTTTGAAACACAGTTAAACCTAAGTAGTTCTAGCCATAAAGATAAGGAAATTGCTAGAGATAAGACTGAGGTAGATAATGCTAGCTCTAATGTCAGTAACATGTACATGAAATTAAGCAACCCCATTGAACAATATTTAAGGATGTTTAAGCCTACTGATGGTCTGGTGGTAGAATTGTTAGTGAATTTTGTGAAGGTACTGTTAACGGTTTCAGATGAAACACAGCTTAAAGCCAGTGAGATTTTAGAACTTAGTTTAGGTTACTGTAGAGGGGCATTGCGCGCCAAAATCTTAGAGAGCTTAACCGAGGGTCATGACATTGAACGAGTGCACACAGTTTTAATTGCGCATTTTATACCTATCAGAATGCGAGTATCATTAAAACGAGATTTGGTTTTGCATCCCCAGAAACAAAATGAAAACTTGAACGAGTATTTTTTTTGGGGAAATTAAATTGTATGCGCGCTTGCTAAAATGCCAGTACAAGGAGGAAGAAATTGTGCAATTAATTGTAATCGGGCTCAACGAAGTAACAAGGAGTTACATGGTTTTTGCGCAGATGCCTAAAACGTATTCAGAACTCGACAAGTTAGTTAGCTGTACACTGTGCAATCGTTGCGTATGCGATCTTTTGCAGGCGTAAAGAAAATCCCACTAGCGGCCAACAGCAATCGAAATCCCACACGGCAAATCACTTAGAACGAGGCGCAATAAAATGCTTTAATTGCGGAAAACTAGAGCACATAGCAAGAAATTGTTTTCGCCAAAACCCAGGAAAGAATTTTCAAAGCCTGCAGTTCCAAAGGTGTAAATAGATAAGTTAGTGCATCTAGAGTTTAATTTAGAACATTTCGAAATACTTGTATAGTGTTCTGATGTGTGACATAGTGAGTTCCAGGTTTGTTTGATTTAGGAATTGCATTTTTTTAAATATTTCACGGTGCAAAGAAATAGTGTCAGACAATGCAAGTTATTACAGGAGTGGGGAATTCAGATTCTTTTTGTTTAATTTGGCAATAAAACGTAAAACAATTGTTGCTTATCACCCACAAGCAAATTTAAGTGAACGTTACTTGCGGAACATAAAATCAATTTTGCAAATTTATTTTAATCAAGCCACAAATAAATGGGATAAGAACTTGAGTGAAGTTCAACACACTTTAAACTCTGGGAAAAGTGAAAGCACAAAGTTCAGCGCACTTTAGTTGATGTTTACCTACCCCCACAACGATTAATTAAGTAACATCTGGGAATTAAATGATTTGACGCAAGAGGATGTAAATACTGAAGATGTTTATAATAAATTGAAGGAAGCAATATCAAATAATAAGAAGAGGAATGAGCGAAATAAAAAGTTAAAAGTCTACGAGGGAAATAAAAACCGCTAATTCAAGATCGGAAGCTGGGCCTATGTGCTAAATAGGTCCAGTGGAGGTAATGAGAAATTTAATGCTAAGCTTATTGGTCCGTAAAGAATCTTGTACTATTTAACTGATATGAGTTGTATTTTGCAGCACAAAAATGATTTGTTAGATGTTAAAAGGGCACATGTCAGTCAATTGAAAGCTTTTGTAAATTTTTGTAAATAAACATCTGTTATATATTTGTAAATAACCAAGTCTCACAAAGGTGTGTCGCAAGTTTGTGAAATAATGTTTTCAGGTTGTTTAATAAAATCTATTTCAGTGAGAATAAAAAAGGTGGTTGTAATTGGCAATACTGAAGACATGAAGATGTTGAAATGTAATAAATAAATTATATCTTGGACTACATGAATTATAAGCAAGATATAAATGACGATATTTTATTGAAATAAATTAACGGTTATTGCTAATTCAAGAAAACAATCACCTTTCTCCAAGACGACAAGCCTCAATTATGTTTTCTTGTGTCTTAGACTACATTTTTAGTTAATAAATAATTATAAGGTGGATGAATACAGCGAGTGAATGGACAAACAAAAGGAAAGAGAAACATGGAATTAAATATTTTTACTGGCTAGCTGTGAAAAATGTTCGAATACCTCGGATTTATCCACATTGGGACACTCACAATTCTTTTTTCACTGATCACTTAAAAACAGCACTTGAACCACAATAGACCAAACTTCACTTCACTCACTCCCCGTTGTCGGATTGATTCATGGTTGACGTTCAATGGAGACAGTGTTGACGCTTGGAGAAATATTTTTCCGTAGGAATGACTGAAGAATAAAACACCTTCTGTTTTAAGCAGCGTGAACTGAATAAATAGTGAAATAATGAGTGTAACATTTATCTGCCGTTGAAGATTTTTGTTCTGGGTATTGTTGCTGTTTAAACTGCGAAGACGATCCCGGACGACTACCCGATCTGCGCAGGACTTCTTCTGCTCATGCTGAGATGACTGTTTACTTCCGCCAACGTCGAGGTGTTGCTGTGAACTTCAAATGCCGTACAAGAATTGAACTACATGCACGAGAAGTGGTCGACTCGACAGAAACTTTTCAATCAACAACGCAGGGCTCCTTGGATTGAGAAGGCGAGTTCTTGTGTCGTTGACCTTCGAGCAGCGATCAGGAGCGAGGCTTTGTTGATTGTTATCGCTGGACTACAGCTGGACACATTCCACATTCCACTGATGTAAACATTGATTTTAGCTACTGTAATTTAAAAATTAATATTTATTGAGCTATTATGAAAGTAAATATTTTTTAAATTGTATACATGTTTAGAAAATTGTAACTATTTTGGATTGAATAATTGTTTACATGATAGAAGATTTGTGAAACTTTTAAAATGATGTATTGCAGCAGAGCACCAGCAATTTCAGAAAGTCAGGGGAGATATATACCGTTTTAATTGCCATTAAAACACTATATAATTTAATATAATATTTGTGACATTTAAAAAGGAAATAATTTATACAATAAAAAGAAGTTTTGTGAATAATTGCTGACAATTGCAAATAAGAATTGCTGGTGCTACTTGCTTTTGCAAGTCTGGGCAAACTCGCGATTTTTTTGTCCGGGGATGTCGGAAAGAAGTTGGAGACAATGGTTTGAATTGTTTGCTTGGCCTGAGGGGACAGGAGCCGGGTCACGTGACGGCCGGCGTTCTCGGCTTCGAGATCTTTCGGTCCAAAGCTTATAAATTCACGCTGGCTGGGCGACTGCGGCATTTTACGTACATTTCTGGTGACGGACGTTTGTCACTAGTCTACCCAACGAGACGTGAATTTCTTCAGATTGGAAGGTACAAAGAGTTGTCTTTAAATTTAGAGTCTTTATTCAAATCATTGCTCCATTTCTCATTTTGTTGTTTTTTTTTTCAAAAAAGGGGATCAGTCTGTAAAACAATTATTTCTTTTTCAGGGTTCGAAGCGTTTCTATTATTGGATTGAAGATAAAATAAGACCAGACTAATAAAGTACAGAAAGAAGATTTTTATTATTAAAGGTCAGTAAAATCAAAAATCGAACAGTTTACTTTATTTTCAAATATTGAAGTTATAAGCAAAACCAAGTTTTAATTTTATTTTTTTAATTTTAAATTATTTTATTTTACAACAAAGACTTTTAATTTTTTTGTTTGAATAAATAAAAGAAGATTTTATTTTATTAATTTTTATTTTGAAAGACCACTTCTTAACCTCAAGAAATACAGCCTGGTAGTCAGCCTGGTACTCCATGCATGGAAGACATCGCAGCTGTTCAATATTTTCGTCCTCCTTGCCTGAAACATTGCAGTTGTTCAGCATATTTGTCCTCCATGCGTGGAAGACATCGTAGTTGTTCAATACTTTCGTCCTCCTTGCCTGAAACATTGCAGTTGTTCAGTATATCTGTCCTCCATGCATGAAGACATCGCAGTTCTTCAGTATAATTGTCCTCCATGCATGGAAGCCATAGCAGTTGTTCAATATTTTCGTCCTCCTTGCTTGAAGCATAGTTTTACTCCATGCGTCAAGACATCTCTACCACAAACATATCATTCTTCACTGTCCGTAACATGATAACGTGTCTAATGCGAGAGTATGTCATAATTCATAGCATTATGTTAGTCAAAATACCATAAGCTTTGCTTTGTTTTTTATGTCAAAGCGTGTAAAATCCCGTACACAATGATATTCATAGTTGATATCTCCAAACCACAAGTTGATAAATTATTAGGTTAAATCACATATTGTGAGTATAAATAGCAAAATAAATTTGCTAGGATGAAAAAAGCTTAGCAAAAATATAACTAGACCGTTTCTAACCGTCCACCGTTTACAAACTGTTTGTATGTATTATGTTTCTTCTTTCCTTTTGATATATATCCATAAATACAGTATTAATTTCATTCGTCCATCGCTTGGAGGGCTGAAATCTTGTGTTATGTTGACGTTTTAAACACCAGATAAGTCGAAATCGTAGTTAATATAGGTCTTTTAGATTGATAGGTTTAAATGTATGTCTGTCTCTTTGAAATATATCTTTGTTCACTTTTCCCATAAACGGAAATACTGGATTTTATCTTACCGCTAATCCCCTCAGCCAATGTTAGTCTTATCTTGTGGAAAACGTTTACCTACCATTCACCACAGAGTGCATTCTCTACCTTGTATTCCGTCGGCGAATAATTGGGTTTCACCAGAAATATAATGCAAAGAACGGGCCATTAACTAAGACCATGAAGTCAGAGTAAAACGTCCTAAAGAAATTCCCAATCTTAGCTGTGGGAGGTTTAAACCTGATTGAAAACTAAACCTGAATCAATAATATTAAAACGTTTTAGCGAATTTCCCCTATAGGGAAGAAGCTATTACCGTAGGTGGCATGGTAAGACTTAAGCCCGAGACCATGATAACTTTTTGTTTTGAGGTCCCCAGATGCCAAAAACACTATTCGTTCAAATTTATATATATATATCCGTCCGCGATAACTTTTGAAAGAAACGCCCGATTTTGATGAAATTTAGCACAAATGTGTAGAGTAACATTTATGACTCTTAAGTTCGAAAACCAGATTGATCGGACTATGGGAAGGGGGTTTTATGGGGGTTTTAAATTTTCCAAAAATCAGTTTTTTGAATTTTTCCCCCTACAATTTTAAAAACACTCAAATTTGGTTACATCCATTTTATAGAGCTTAAAAAAACAAATAATTTAGTATTTTGAATCATTAACCTAGGTTTAGTGGTTGTAGAGAAAAGTAAAAAAAACGCGTCCATAAAATTTTCCATGTTAATCTTATGGGAAAAAGGTTTTTGGATTTTCCTCAGATAATTTTACTGAAAACTTGACATTTGCTGATACTAATCAGTTCAGCTCTACAAAAAAATTATTTTGGTGTTTTAAGTGTTGTTCTACGTCCCACCGTTGCAGAGATATTCAAAGTGCTAAACACAGTACGTTGTCCAATGTTATCCTTATGGAGAAAAAATACAATTTTATACCTCGATTATTTATGAATGTATATAGATGAAACTTGGTATGTGGCTTCGCGTAGTACTGGTATATTGATATTTGCACACTAAATGGATTTTTTGTTGATTATCCCCGTTGTAGCAAACCTGCATACTTGGCCCCCATATTATTCATATGGAGAATAAGTCAAGTATTATATCTCCCTTAATTATGAACCTAAATTAATAAAACTTGGTATGTAGCTTCACCTGGTTGAGTTATATTAGTAATTGCAAAAATACACATTTTTATCTTCCTTGTTGCAGCAAACCTGCGTACTCAGCTCTAATGTTATTCTTCTAGAGAATAAATAAAATGCTATATATTATTTATAAATGGATTTTTGTGAAACTTGGTAAGTAGCTCTATGTAGTAGTGAGCCACATATATATGCATTGTAAATTCTCTGAGTACGCAGGTTTGCTGCGACGGGGGTATTTTAATATGACACTCACCTAAAGAGACTCGCCAGTAGGCTTTAGACAACGGGTGTTCCCTTCCATTTAATTTATATCACATGTTACGGATTGATTAAAGATTTTCATGGATACAAATTGTAAGAGCATAACAAATTAGGCAAACTCACATATAGGTCCGACCTCCTCCAAATTGTCGAAGGAACAAGCACCAGTAGAACCCAAAGTGGCACACAGCTGAAACATTACAGGAAGCCGGTCATGTTTTTTAGATAACAATGC
The DNA here is from genome assembly GCA_963675035.1 of Allygus modestus. Taxonomy (NCBI): domain Eukaryota; kingdom Metazoa; phylum Arthropoda; class Insecta; order Hemiptera; family Cicadellidae; genus Allygus; species Allygus modestus. The sequence continues at coordinate 34,243,458 of OY776113.1, read as the reverse complement.
ACTCCTCGATAACATTGTTATAGTATTGCTGCACAATTTATTTGAATTACCTTTTGCAGTTGAATCTTCCTTGCTAACCACCTGAACCAATCGAGCAATAATAAAACATGTTACAACAGGATATAATTAAATGTTTCCGTGACCTCTAAATGAACCTCCTTCATTGTTTTCTTCTTATTCTTAAATGCATTACCAATCACAGCTCATCCAATTGTTAACTAGGTTATTTGACCGGATGATAAATTTCCGAATTAGGAAAGAAAATATATAGTTACACACATGACTAAGCAATTACTAGCTGAAGCAGTAATATACAATAATACAATGGTTAACAGAAACAACCATTACCACAATACTTCAGCTAGGGGGTATTAGTTTTGGGTTCTTATTTGTGTATTTGGTGCTTACATTGGCACTAAATAATAAATAACAAATTAAGTATCGAGTACCGGCATTCGACTGGTGTTAACACAGATTTAGATCCAGACCGGTATTATTGAGCCACCAAGAGTATTTCCCGAACGTTGGAAACGAGTTCTTGCGTATTAACTAATTGGATGGTATTTGTTGCTCTTCGAAAAGCTATTAGGTGGGATTTTAACATACTGTTATATCGATTGGCACAGCTCATGATTATTATTTGAAAGCGAATATCACTAAGTGTTTCAATAAATATTTAGTTTCAAATGGGAACATAAAGTCGTTATCATGATAGCGCTGTGCTCAGTACTCCACAGTGAAGGTAACCGGATGAGCTGTGTAGCTGGACTACACGGTCACAAGTATAGAAGTATGTGGCTCGGTTAGAGACGTCAGCGGTTAGTGAGAATTTCGGAGGAATAAGGAGTGTGAGTGGGAGCGCTTGCCTCTTAATCCGATATTTGTTCGATCCCAAGCAAATAGCAAACCTTGCAAATAAGACAAATTGCCTCTCTGTAAAATATTGAAATTGAATACGCATGCTTGTCACTGGGTTATTACAGAATTTCGTATTAAAAAATTATGTATTGGAGTAATTTATCAATGGCGTTGTTAAACACATCTGTATGAAAGAAAAAACAAGAATTTATAAAACTCAGCTGACTTATCGTTGCCAGACAGGATACATTGTGTAGTGGAGATTGCAGTTATCGGAGCTCACTATCACAGAACTAAATTTTTAAAAATGTTTCTAGAACGCTGAACAAATTGACTTTTTATATCATTGTTCTGCACGTAATTTACTGTGACGCACAACTAAAGAACGTGCGTGTGATTGCATCACGTAAGTGAGAAGGAAGGGATCGCATTGTTTGGAGTTCAAAGTCATGTAGAATTATTTATGCATGTGTTCCGATTTGTATTTATCGAGTTAGACTATATTGAAAAGCTTCTTTGGATAAAATTATTAAATGTTGAAATAAAACCTTTACGGCTTTAAAATGGAGATGGTTAAAGTGCGTTTGCCCGACTCTAGAAGATAAAAGTGAGAGAGAAAGCCCGGGTTTTAAGTAAAGCGAAGGAGGTTTTCGATAAAAACCGGTTTGGATTAGGACCCTTTCAGATAATAAGACGATTAAACCCTGGACAAAAAATAATGCCATATCAAACTGTCGGTTTGCTGATCTTACAACTTAATATCAACATAGATCCCAAATTGTAATAACGAAGAAGTGATTTGTGTATTAAGAGCACAGAAACACTTAACAATCTAATTATATGCACAATTTGTCCTACAGCTGCAATTTTTGATGCCACACAACATCTTCAAATTCACATTCACCCATTTTGGCTGGATTCTTGAGATTCAGGTTATAAACTCCAAGTCAGTTAGCTTGGCCCTAAGCAACAATCAATAAGCTGTTTATTTCTTTAGCGAGCGGAAAAGTAAGCCGCAGCGAGTGAAAAATACTTTTTCTTTTGTTTTTAGATAGCAAAGAAGTACTTTAGGCGCGGTTGTTGGAAAAATAAGTTGACAGTAGGCTATATTACTAACAACATAGGTGTAAAGAAGTTGTTCAGAAGCCGGTGCTTCCACTAATCTTCAAGTTGACAGTAGGCTATATTACTAACAACATAGGTGTAAAGAAGTTGTTCAGAAGCCGGTGCTTCCACTAATCTTCAAGTTGACAGTAGGCTATATTACTAACAACATAGGTGTAAAGAAGTTGTTCAGAAACCGGTGCTTCCACTAATCTTCAAGTTGACAGTAGGCTATATTACTAACAACATAGGTGTAAAGAAGTTGTTCAGAAGCCGGTGCTTCCACTAATCTTCAAGTTGACAGTAGGCTATATTACTAACAACATAGGTGTAAAGAAGTTGTTCAGAAGCCGGTGCTTCCACTAATCTTCAAGTTGATGACCAATTTGTCTATTTGTCGGGGCCCTGTCGTTATTTCTGGATTTTTGAGCTTGGGAATTAAGAGGGGGCTCCAGTCACCTGTTGCTCCTATTAGACCAATGTTAACTCTCAAATCGTGACGATCATCCGAAATTGTTGATTTATGGCTTATTTATTGAGCAAAAATACCTATCGATTTCAGTGAGCAGAGTTTACATATCACAAACAATAACCGCTTAGCAAAATTCCAAAATATTCTATATTTGCGATTTTTTATCTAGGTTAGCTATTTATGATATCAAAATTTTTCTAACAGAAATTGCAAGGATTTTCCCCCCTTTTAAAATGAGCCATAAGTCATGATTTAAAATAATCCGTTGAGGAGGAGCGGGATTTGAAAGTGAACATTGGCGTTATGGAGAAGCAGGTGACTGGAGCCCCCTCTTAAAAGGACTCCAATCTTGGACGTTACCTCAGGCTGTGCAACGGGTTCACTTCATTGTATAATACTACTCAAATAAGAGAGAGAAAATACTTTGGAATACTGTTCTTCAACCTGTTTATTAATTTTGATCATTTAAAGAATAAATAACCATTTTACCTTATGGAGACTAACCAGCCACAATTCTGTATTTGGTTAGTTAGTTGGTTTGCCTGCGCTGCCGGTGACGTTTCAACGCCTTCAGAACATACAGGCCAAGTCGTAAACATCACTTAAGTATTAATCAAAATCATTTTGCCACCGGCCATCTCGTTTTCTTGGTGCATAGAGAATAGTTCAGAAGGAAATACACTCATATGACATCTCGTCTTTGAGATAAAATTATTATATTAGTATGTATTATTAATAAATAATATTATATATATAGACTATAGTATAATTATTGTACTATTATTATATTTTGATGGGTATATACAACAATCAAGCCCCTTGGTGTTATTTAAGTCAACTAGACAATATTTTCATTTGTATGTGTTTGAGAGTACAAAAAATCAAGCTGTCATTTGAAGAAGACTTAAACATGAAGTTTTAAATTAGTTTTGTTGGTTGATGTATGTAGGTTACTGGTTTAAATACATAATACATTATGTTAAAAGTGTTGAATAAAATCGATTAATGTTTTGACTATTTATAACTTTGTTACTTTATTAATAACTACGTTAGCACAATACTTTGAATGACAAATGTTCAATAGAAATATATCTTTATTTGGTCCTTCAATCGACTCGTACAGCCCGAACACAAACGCATTCTGTGGTTGAAGAGTTGACCTACTTGGATGCGGCTCTATAAACAGTATATTGTGTAGTTACTTTTCGACGTTGAGTATGTTTTATTTGCTTTTTTACACATCCACTTCTTAAAATAATATTTAAATGCTATTTTCTAAGAAATATAAAATAAATAACAATATTTTTTTAAGAAACCAAGTAAATAAGTTTATATTTTACTTGCATTCCACTATAATCATTGTTAATATCCCTTGTATAGCTTAACTTTAACTCAAATTTGAATATATTCTCTTTCACAACTATATATTACTTAAAGTACTTTATTATATAGACGCTGATGTCATAAAACTGTCAAGGAAAATAAATATTAATAGAGTAGGTAGTTTTCCTTCCCAAATAATTAATTGTTCAGTTATTAATTTTATTCGTAGGAACCAAGCAATAAGCTTATGAATAAGTCGAACCAAAACAAATTTGTGTTCGACTAAAATAATAAATGATTTGCTTTTGTTGGTACAAATATATTAAAATGAGAAATTGATTTTTACAAAAGTTACTGTTAGTACAAAAAGAGTACACAATTATGAAATAACTAGTTTGTAATATTGTGGTTCCTTATAAACTTGTGGTTTTGGGCTAGACCTGTAGTCCAACATTTCTATTGGTTATAACTCCTAGGAAAGTTGTACAAAATTGTCTTTTTGCGGTAAAAAGGTGCAAGAATAGTAAAGAACTATTTGGTTTTTCAATTCAACGGACTTGTGTTGTAAAAGTAGGCATGTGAGCAGGGTAACAATTTTAATTGGTAGTATAAAAGAGTACCAAAATAGAACAATAATAAGGCATGGTTTGTTTTCCATTTTAAGGTACTTTGTGTTTTATATACACCAGTGAGCCGACTTTGTTTTAATTAAAGAGCCATTATTTTAGCGTCATAAAAATGTCTTTTGGTGGTATAAAAAGAGTACAAAATTATGACGTGATTAGTTTTTAATTTGATTTTGATTAGTGTCTTTGGGCTAGACCTGTAGTCCGACTTTTGTGTTGGTAAAAAAAGATACACAATTCCGAAATAAGTTTTACTACGAAAATTCCATGTCGGCTCACAACTCTAGGGATCTTTAGGAAACGAGGTACTGTACTAAACTAGAAGAAGGGTCCGTTTGTTACCATAAACTCAATGGCTTATTTTCACGTTCTACGAACATTCTGAAGTAACCTTATTCTTAACGTTTACAATTACAAGCTCATTCTCAAGCTCGGGCGATACCTGGGATGGAAAAAACTATTCCACTGACGATTTTACATCTTGAACATAAAAATAAAATAGCTTCTTCCCTATAGGGGAAATTCGCTAACACAAAAGTTAAACTTAAATCTATATAAGGAACTAATTGACGTCCTTAGCATCAAAAGGGTCCCTCAATTTTTGTAAACCAATAACCACTGCCTCGAAAATAATTCTGTAGCATGTTTATCGTTTTCGCATGGCACCTAAGAGGTTAGGTCATCCTTTCACACGCACGCACACAAATACAACAGCCTCTCCTGGCTTTCCGATATGTGACTCATACTACCTACACAGGTGTACACAACCTAAACCTTTGTCCTAAAAATAACGGTGTCAATATTTTAACTTTAACATTTTAAATAACTGAGAAATTTTGATTTTTATAAGTTCAAAAATGATACAGAAAAATCATGTTAGTCCAGAAATGGCCAAAAAGCGCATGGCCAATAAAACTTATAACAACTTTTTAACTTATAAAGACCACAACTACTCAGTTATTTAAAACTTTTAATGTGAAAATACGCATACCATTACTTTTAGGACAAAATTATACAACTTTTTTTATTCTTACAGTTTTGTATTAAATATTACGGTTTTTGAGATAATAACATTTAAAGAATATAAAATGGCTGCCATTTGTAATTGGTACAAATTATAAACTTGATACTCCGTACCAAATTAGGTCATATTAGTCATCATACTTGTACCAAGTTTGAAGTTGATACATAATTGGTTAAAATGTTATGTTCATTTATGTAAAAAACACATACAGACCGACAGACGGAAAACAAAAAGAGATAGGATAAATGTTATATTGAATTTTATGCTTGTTTTTAACTGCTGAACAACCTGGTGAAATTTTATCAAATGGTTGCGAGACACCCTTTATATGGTAGAGACACGACATAAGCTGATGTAACACTATACATCAACTTAGAATTTTAATTAATTTCGGTTTGCCTATTAGCAAACAAATCCTCTTTTTTATGGAAATACATCTTGAGAAGACCATTTTTTCTCAGAATTTAACAAAGGTTCCAAAAATTACGCTACACTTGGGATTAGGATTCAGTTGTTACGTTCGCAGTTTTGGCGGTTTTGAACTGTGTCATAAATATCTTTACCTCCGCCACGTGGGTCTAGGGCGTCGGGTCCGGACGGCCAGGAATGCGCGTGTGAGAGTTAATAGGGTGTCCTAATCCCTCAGGTGCCTTACGATAACGAACGGAGTATAGTAACAACCTGACTTTCATTAAAAACAGTGACCTCTCTATCGGGGTATGTAAAGTAAACACATTTAACGTATTGCTTAATATGTTGTGTTATTTAAAGTTTCTAGTTTCTGTCTTCAAAAAAGTCAAACCTGTTATATACCTTCTGTAATAACTTTAATTTCTAAATTCGATGTATGTATAAAACATATAATTTATTATACTATGTACTATTTATGTACTATGTTATTCTCAAAAATATACCAAACAATATTTCATGTATTTCATTGCATTGGCGAATTTCCCCTATAGGAAAGAAGCTATTACCGTAGTCGGCATAGTAAGACCTAGGCCCGGGACCATGATAAATTTTCGTTTTGAGGTCCCCAGACCTCAAAAACACCATTCGTTCGAAACTGTATATATATATATATATGTGTGTGTCCGTGGGAGCGATAACTCTCGTAAAAATGATCAGATTTTGATGAAATTTGGTACAAACGTGTAAAGCAGCATTTATGACTAAGTTCGAAAACCAGACAGATCGACCTATCCGAAGGGGTATTTTGGGGGGTTTTGTACCCCAAAAATGTTTTTTTTGAGTTTATTATACACAATTTTTGAAAAAGTAAAATTTTATTTTTTCCCATTGGAATCAGGTTAAAAAGACGCACAATTTGGTGTTTTAATCATTGTTCTACGTCAATTGGTTGCTGAGATGTTGAAAGTGCTAAACACAGTACGTTGTCCAATGTTATTCTTATGGAGGATAAGAAAAATTGTATATCTCGCTTATTTATCAACTTATCCTGACGAAACTAGGTATCACTGAAACTTTTCTTTTGGGCAATCTACTCACCTTATTAAATAAACTGGAACATATCCGGTCTTGTCAGGAATGCACACAAAATACATATACAAAGTTGACGTCACAAAACTTAAATACCCCCGTAGCAGCAAACCTGCATACTCAGTGAATTTCCAATGCATATTAATTTATCTTAATACCACATAAAGCCACATACCAAGTTTCATCAATATACATTCATAAATAAACGATTTATGACATTTTAATTATTCTCCATAAGAATAACATGGCGGCTGAGTATGCAGGTTTGCTGAAATAAGGAACACTAAAAATGGTCTTTTATACAAATATCATTATAACTCAACTAGGTAAAGCCACATACCAAGTTCTATTAATTTATGTTCATAATTAAAGGAGATAACACGTTAATTATTCTCCATAAGAATAGCATGGGGCTGAGTATGCAGGTTTGCTGCTACGGGAACTATCGGGCAAAAAATGGATTTTTGTGCAAATATCAATAGACCACAATGAAATGAAGCAATATACCAAGTTTCATCAGGATAAGTTGATAAATAAGTGAGATATACAATTTTTCTTATCCTCCATAAGAATAACATTGGACAACTTACTGTGTTTAGCACTTTCAATATCTCAGTAACCAATTGACGTAGAACAATAATTAAAACATCAAATTGTGCGTCTTTTTAAGCTGATTCCAATGGGAAAAATAAAATTGTACTTTTTCAAAAATTGTATGTAAAAAACTCAAAAACCCATTTTTGGGGTACAAAACCCCCCCAAAATACCCCTTCGGATAGATCAATCCGTCTGGTTTTCGAACTTAAAGTCATAAATGCTGCTTTACACGTTTGTACTAAATTTCATCAAAATCGGACCTTTTTTACGAGAGTTATCGCACCCACGGACACACACACACATGTGTATATATATATATATATATATATATATATATATATATATATATATACAGTTTCGAACGAATGGTTTTTTTGGGGTCTGGGGACCTCAAAACGAAAAGTTATCATGGTCCCGGGCCTAGGTCTTACCATGCCGACTACGGTAATAGCTTCTTCCCTATAGGGGAAATTCGCTAAAAATACACTATTTACAAATAACCGAATAGTTCAGCAGTCCGACGTTTCGCCACACCACGGTGGTAACGTGCGGCGTTATCAAGGATAACCCTGCCCGTGGTGTGGCGAAACGTCGGACTGCTGAACTATTCGGTTAATTGTAAATAGTGTATTTTTTTAAGTTTTGTGACGTCAACTTTGTATATGTATTTTGTGTGCATTCCTGACAAGACCGGATATGTTCCAGGTTATTTAATAAGGTGAGTAGATTGCCCAAAAGAAAAGTTTCAGTGATAAATAATACCTCACCTAAAAAACATGTCTTTCAAGAATAAAAACGTGGTATATTGCTTCATTTCATTGTGGTCTATTGATATTTGCACAAAAACCTATTTTTTGGCCGATAGTTCCCGTAGCAGCAAACCTGCATACTCAGCCCCATGTTATTCTTATGGAGAATAAGTAACGTGTAATCTCCTTTAATTATGAACATAAATTAATAGAACTTGGTATGTGGCTTTACCTAGTTGAGTTATATTGATAAAGCCCATTTTTAGTGTTCCTTATTTCAGCAAACCTGCATACTCAGCCGCCATGTTATTCTTATGGAGAATAATTACAATGTCATAAATCGTTTATTTATGAATGTATAGTGATGAAACTTGGTATGTGGCTTTATGTGGTATTAAGATAAATTTATGTGCATTGGAAATTCAATGAGTATGCAGGTTTGCTGCTACGGGGGTGTTTCTTAATTACGATGTAGCTGTGTAAGAATAAGTTTCTTTTTCTCGAAATTTACCAAGTGATTTTTTACATAAATTAATTTGTTACATTAGGATTATTTTCCTTATTAATAATAGAAGTCGCGCACAGGCCCACTTGTAGCCCAAACGGGACTATTGTTAATATATACTTGTTATTTACATTATTAATGTATGTAAATACAATTTATTTGATTTCATATGTTTTATTTAAATTAAACTTACGTTTGCTGAAAAACTATTATTTGATTACACTGATATTGACTCAAACAGCAGTGACATAAGTTCGTGCTCGGTGTATCTTCAACCGTGTTTGTTCTTGCGTCGGGACTAGTAATTTGTACGATAAAGTACGATTTTATCTAACTATATTTCGCTTTAGTTTTGTCAGGACATCGATAAAAATATTGTAAATAAACTCCAGGTGATTTCATCTATATTTTGTAAGCATATTAAACACAATTATAGTTAACTTACAGGCGTAACGGATCCTATGTAACAGAAAAATTAAATATGTTTATAAGAAGTTTTGAAAAGACAGTGATTGTGATCCCGGGCGGAGAACGGCTCCTGAGATGATAGCCACTAATTGCGTCCTAGGGGAAGAAAAAGCTTCTTAGGGTATTGCCGCTGAAACAATCCCCGACGAGCAATGTCCTGATTGTGAGCACAGCTGTCGTTTGCTTAACAGCTGTTCTACCACATTTAGGCGTACATTTTCCACTAAATATGTCATCAATGATCTGCTCACTCACTGTTTTATTTCTCGAATCAAAAATCTTTTAGGACGAAGCTTTTAGTTGTTTTACTATTAAAAAATAGAGCGTTTCGTAATGTTTCGGCCTAACATTTTCCTAAAGCATATTTTTTAAATTTAGAATTTGTCTCGGAATTTAGGCACATTTTATGTTTTGTATTTTTATTTTAGCGAATTTCCCCTATAGGGAAGAAGCTATTACCGTAGGACTCATGGTAAGACTTAAGCCCGAGACCATGATAACTTTTTGTTTTGAGGTCCCCAGATGCCAAAAAATATTCGTTCAAATTTAGATATATATATATATAAAAACATAATACATATATATGTAATATATGTGTGTGTGTGTGTGTGTGTGTGTGTGTGTGTGTGTGTGTGTGTGTGTGTGTGTGTGTGTGTGTGTGTGTGTGTGTGTGTGTGTGTGTGTGTGTGTGTGTGAATGCGATAACTTGAGTAAAAAACTTCCGATTTCGATGAAATTTGGCTTAAATGTGTAAAATGATATTCATGACTTTAAGTTCGAAAACCAGAAAAATCGGACCATGGAAAAGGGGGTTTATGGGGTTTTAAAATTGTTCAAAAATCAGTTTTTTGCACTTTTTACTCCAAAATTTTTAAAACCCATAATTTTTGTTTTGACCATTTTATAGAGCTTAAAAAAACAAATAATAATGCATTTTTAATCATTAACCTAGGTTAAGTGGTTGCGGAGAAAATCTAAAAAACGTTTTCATAAAATCTCCCATGTTAATCTTATGGTAAAATGGTTTTTAGCTTTTCCTCAATTAATTTTATTGTAAACTTCACATTTGCTTTTTCCAATCAGTTTATCTCCACAAAACAATAATTTTGGTGTTTAAATTGTGATTCTACGTCCATCCATTAACGAGATATTCAAAGTGCTAAACACAGTACGTTGTCCAATGTTATCCTTATGGAGAATATTTAAAATTTGATATCGCGATTATTTATGAACGTATATTGAGGAAACTTGGTATGTGGCTTCACCTAGTACTGGTATATTGATATTCACACACCAAATTGATTTTTTGTTGATTATCCCCTTAGTAGCAAACCTGCATACTCATCCCTAATGTTAATCTTATGGAGAATACGTAAAGTTTTATATCTCCCTTAATTATGAACATAAATTATTAAAACTTGGTATTTAGCTTCACCTGGTTGAGTTATATTGATAATTGCAATAAAAACACATTTTTATCTTCCTTTTTGCAGCAAACCTACGTACTCATCCTCATTGTTATTCTTATGGAGAATAATTAAAATTGTATATGTAGCTTATTTGTGAATATATTTGTATGAAACTTGGTATGCGGCTTTATGTGGTATTAAGACATATGTTATGCATTGGAAATTCGCTGAGTACGCAGGTTTGCTACGACGGGGGTATTTTTATTACACTGATATTGACTCAAACAGCAGTGAGATAAGTTCGTGCTCGGTGTATCTTCAACCGTGTTTGTTCTTGCGTCGGGACTAGTAATTTGTACGATAAAGTACGATTTTATCTAACTATATTTCGCTTTTGTGTTTCGATTTTCGTATTTTTTATGAAGTAAATAATATTTCAAGTATGAAACAAGCTCGACTCTAAAATGTTATAGCCATCAGACGTAGTTCATATAAATCATGATCCGTTAGGTTAATTAGTTCGTCAAGTGTATTGAGTCTTTATATCTAACCTTTCAGTTTTTAGTTTTAAGTAAGACGTAAAATACGTCTGGTAATAAACTAATTCATGACCTTATTTTTAACTGTGTAAAAACCTAAGTTTGGAAATGATTAGAGTTTTAAGATGATTGCTTCAGTTTATTTTTATATTTTTATGGTCCAAAACATAAAAAAACAATCTTTGATTTTAAATATAATTTTTAAAAGAGCGCCAATCCAGGATTAGAGTAGTCTTAAAGTGTCATTCTTTTAGCCTACGTCATAATAGTTTAAGGTTAATCAATGCCCAATATGTTGGTGTTCAAGTTATTGGTAGATGAGTCATAAGGAGAGATTTTAAGACCTTTAACTGAAGGAATCTTTCTCTTAAATAAAAAAAAACTAGCTCTGATTTCAACACTAGACGCTAGGTCTAGTTGTCGTTGCATCTACTGAATTATGTTCATGCGAGTCAAATTAACTCCACATAACTTTATAGTTTATTCACTTTTTCGATAAATAAATAACAGTAATTTCTTAAATGCATTAATTCGGTAATTGTTTAAATTTTTTTGAATATTGTCATAAAATGAACCCCGCCTACTGCTTAGAATCATACCTTTATGATATGTTTTTTTTCAAAACCACTCATTTATTCCGGACCTTTTGTGAGTGTTTTCCTTGACCCAAAACCCTCTCATAAAACGCACTCTTTATTCGATACTATATTTTTCACTCATACCCTCTGCGTGTTCTCTCTGGACAATCTTTTACATTCTACATTTCAAGGCAAAAATACCTTTTTTTAATAATAAAGGCTTTAGTTATTGAAGATAACATTCTTTTCCCAATATGCATATTCTAATAAGAAATATATCATCTTAAGGGCCGGGAATCTCAAGTATTATGAAATTATAAATAACTTATCTACAGTTGCGTTATTAATCAACTTGCACAAACCATTTATATAAAGGATACAAAAACATAGAAAATCAATTTTTGTTATTTTGAAACTTTAGCTTATTTTAATGCCAACTGCCAACGTCTTCCTCTTGCACTGGCCTTCCTCTAAGTCCAGATGGGCCATGATTTCCTTTCACAAACCTTTTATTTTACAATATTTTCGAAATATTCAACCGAATTCATTTGCAGTTAGCTCACAAAAAATGTGGAAGTTTTGGATTTGTCTGCCCGTTTATTTCAAGTGGCAAAAAACGCTTAATCAAGTTAAGGAGCAATACATATAACAGACTCATCCTCATACATGGGTTACATGGTAACCTATGTGAGAATTATGTTTCATACATAGCTGGTTCATATTGTACATTATGTACTCTCAGAAATCAAATGGTTTTGATTTGATTTGATGCAATTTAACTGCAACAGACTAAAACACGCATTAAGAGGGGATCCAGTCCTCTGCTTCCACCTGCTTCTCCCACAACACCAGTGATCATTTTTAAATGTCGTCCCTTCTCAATGAATTATCCGAAATTGTTGAAATTGTTGCTAATTTTACAGAGAAAAAAGACCTAGCGATTTCAGTGAGAACAATTTTTAAATCACAAATAATTATCTTAAAACTTACAAAATATTAAATATTTTTGTTTTTATTTTGAGATAACTATACATGATATCACAATTCTGTCTACTGAAATCGCTAGATATTTGTTGCTCTTTAAAATGAGCAATCAACGATGGATAATCCGTTGAGGTGGGATGGACTTTGAAAGTTAACAATGGTCTTATAAATAATATCTTATTGGCGAAGCAGTTAGAAACGCAAAAAGATTCGTGACTGGAGCATCGAGTAGTAATTTGATGGAATACTTACGAAGAACGGCACAAGCCCCTTCTCCCTGTCCCTGACGATGGCCTCCCTGAGCCGATCCCCTCGGAGGCTGAGGTTCTCGTCGCTCTCAATGTACCTCATCTTCACCAGGCCTATCAGACCTGCCTTCTCCACCGACGAATGAGCCTGAACACGCAACACAAAGACATGATGAAATCAATACATCAATTAAAGATGTATTGCTCTCTCTCTTAACCTTGGAGACCGATAAATACGTGATAATATATAAATTATGTAAATTTTGCAGGTGTGCTTCACTTATTTATTTTAATAGTCACAGAGTGATTTCATTAAATTTATACAATAAACTGGGACATTTAACTGTTGTTAATAGTCCCTGTTACGTTTAACAAGTGGTTCTGTGACTGGCAGAATCTCCTTTATACAATCTTGATGAGTTTATAAGCTTACAGGCTTCGAAGGTTAACGTTGGCGTTATGGGGGGAACAGATAGTAACGCGAAAAACGTTTTGACTGGAGGCCCCTTAAGGCAGAAATCGGTAGAAATACGAAAAATTTCGTTATTTTTTTAGTTAAATTCATTCCCTTTGTCAAAGGGTTGACAGTGAAGAACACAACTGAAACCACCCTCACATCAGGTTATTTAGAATGTTGTAAGTGATCGAATATCGTTCTTATTTATTTTTATCTATATTATGAAATAATAGATCACAAGTTTGACATTTAAAATTGTTATATTATATATTTCAAATTCAAATTTATAGAAATACAATAGAATGCTCCGACTATGTTTTACTCGGGGTTACATGAGATATCATCAGGGGTAGTTCTTTGCCGCCGAGTGTTTAAATTGTTTAATTTTTGCTAATATGAATTTGTATAATAATTACAAATTATACAAATAAATTTGACATTCGTAATGTGTAGCCTGAAAAGAGTTCCTTAGAAGAAGCACCAATACTTAAATATTCATCCTTTATAGGTCTATGCATACCTAGAATCTTCTTTCAGTTATTGATATGAAATTTTAAAAAGATTTTCCTTACCAACTTTATATGTTAATACCAATAATAATATTCTTTTTGTTCATTGTAGTAAGCTTAAAGTTTGTCCATGTTATTGTTATTTATTCATTAATTATTTTTTTACACTGATAAACATATTGATGGTTTGAAATTTCCTAAATCAACCACACATTGTGTTTTTAATTTATTATTCACCTGTGGAATTGTTCAAGTTACTGGTATAGCAATCATAACTTGTACATGGTCACTGGAGTTTGCACTATATTTGGGTCTACACATTATTAATCGCGTTATACATTTTTTCCAAAGAAATAATTTTAAAATATAATTAATTGTCAATCTCAAAGAATTATTACAATATCAAATTATTTAAAGTAACACATAACACAATATTTATAAAGATGAAATTATTTAATATAAACATATAAAATAATAATAACTGGAATCGTACGCAAGCAGATATAATCATAGGTAAATTTATTTGCATGTTGTTGTTCCATTGGTTACAAGTTAATAAGATATTTAATCCCAGCTAATCATGTGTTAGTTATTAACCTTTCATTGTTTATGTCAAATACTTTGTTTATAAACATAGCAGAGGTTATCACAGCCTAGCATTGGGATTATTACAATGTCTATACATCATTTGTGTACCTGGTCCGAGCAATAAGCAACAAGGCGGCTGTTGATCTCGGCGTCCTCCAGTCCCTGGTCTATCTCCTTGTATCGCTGGATGGCGGTGGTACGGCCTGCTAGCAGCGATATAAACGTTGCTTCACTCGCATTCGTCTGCGTTTAAAATTAATTAGATACAAATTTGTTTACACTGTACCAATACTATTTTAAAATCCTTGCCACGAAGTGATTCTGAATTCTTTACAAACTGTTTCTCTATTTGGGAGCGCAGAATTGGACCAGTCCGGACCTCCCGCAGCGCCGACCTCGCGCAGTAAAAATGTTTCGCGGGGAACTGGCGCTGTCCCCCCACCCCGCAGCCGCGAGTACTACATCAGGAAGCCACGCCCTTGTCCCCACTTCATACATAACAACAGCAGTTCTGCCAACTGACATAAACTTCAGAATTGTCGTATACTCCTAAAATACGACAATTTCAAACTACGAATTCTGTCTTTTCCATAATCTTATATTTTATTACGCTAAGGCGATTTTTGTTAGGACAACTCCTCCGTTATTTCTGAACCGATTTTAACGATTGAGGTACCGTACCTAAGATATTCCAATCTAGTGGCACGATCGTGTCACGTCGCCAAGTCCATCACACGACCCGTGCTATACTAATAACACGAAGCAGAATGAGACGATTTTTCACTTCAGGGGCACGGTCGTGTCACGTCGCCAAGTCCACCACACGACCCGTGCTATACTAACACGAAGCAGAATGAGACGATTTTTCACTTCTCAAATTAGCGTATTACAGCCTTAAGTGAATCTGGCAGTGCATTTATATGCTAAACCCTTTCACTAAACACGAAAAATCACAACAGTTGGTTTAAGAAAGGTCTGAGAAGCGAGAAATTAACGTATAAAAGTAGCCTAAATCTTGTAGTTTTGGCACTTTTCACAAATTGTCCACTTAATTTTGTTCATTAAGCCTAAGAACTTTATTTCTCATCAAACTTGAACGAAATTTCGCACAGACTTCTGTTTTTACCCACATATTTCACTTTTGATACTAAATTGTAAGTTTGCAAACGCAATATTTTAAAACAAATGATATTAAATTCCACTTTCAAAATTGTTACTGAATTTTACGTCTGCTTTGTTTACATTTACTACGTAAACAAAAATCTAAGTATCGCATGTGTTCCAAAACAAATCTGATCAGCTGGCTTGTCAATTCAAATTAAATCATTGAGTGAATGTAAACAAACAAAAGGGTATAGAGGTAATGAAAATATTTTAATTCGTTTAAGGTATACATAGTATAATACATCGAACATAACATAATATGCAATAAACATAATATTAAATCTAAAAACAAAGTCGGGTTAGTATTTTATTAGTTATATAAGTTAGTTACACCAAACAACTGTTATATAGATTATATCTAAACATACATGAAAGGCACAAACATATGTTCATTATGGAAATACAAAATCTACTTGAATGGCATCTCAAGTTCTTTTGTCGATGCCGAAGTTAGTTCTATAAATATATATATATATAGACGAGTGAGTGAGTGAGTGAGTGTAGCGAACGAGCTCATCTTCAAAATGAACGAGCATATTCTCACTAAATAAAATTACTCAATAAGCACATTTGCAATAATTTAAAAGTCCGTTCTAGAGGTTAGTTTTAAAACGGTGTTCTTGCTTCTTTACTGTGTTTTGTCAGTATTAACAGCTGTTATATGTTCAATTTAAATTTATTTTAATTTTGCCATAATTTTAACATTCTACCTTTGAGAGCTTAGGAGTCTAAGACCTGAAGGAGGACGTTTTCAAAAAACCACAAAAGTCACATCTAGTCTTTAAGGGTTTTCAAATAACACACAAACGATAATATAATACATAATAGTTTCGCCTAAATAGACTTGTCACCAAAATTGGCTTAGTTTTTAATAAATAAGTCAGGGTCTTGTTATTAATGGTTCAGTGGGTGTTGTAAAAGACTTTACTAAAGACGCTCACGATGCAATCAAAAACATTATTATATCTTTTAAAGACAGAGATATTGAAATTCAAATATCGTCCACAAAATTTGAAGCATTTCCTGGAGAATTCGTTTTCCGAAAGCAGTTTCCTATTGCAGTAGCATAATATGCAATTACAATTCACAAAAGTCAGGGATTAACGCTTAACAGTTGTATGACAGCTTAACAGTATTGTTCATGCTGGTTATGCAGCATTTTCATGTGGCCAAACATATGGAGCCTTTATCTCGCGTGACTTCACTCTCTGGTCTATTAATTCTAAACTTTGACCCTCAAAATGTTAAGGCACAAGCATCAGCTATATCCGAAATAAATAGGCTAAGGAGTGAGTACCGACCAGAATTAAAACAATTAAAAATTGGAATAAAATCTCAAGAAAAATCCCTGTTCAAATCTGGCAAATTCATAATACTAAATTAGGAGCCATTCAAGACATTCCTAACAATATAGACGAACTGGGATATCTCGGTTTCAAAAAGGTTTATGGCGTGTCATGCTATGTAAATTTAGTTTTACAATGTATTTTCAACTGCCCACCAATCGTGACGTTATCAAACAATTGCGGACACCAATGCTCCACACAAAAATGGTAATATCCTACGGAAGAAATTACCAGATTTTAAATTCTATAGATATTATAAATCAACTGGGACCACCATTTAATACAATTGAACAACAAGACTGTGCGGAATTTTTAAATTGCCTTATTTCGAATCACCAACCCCTGGAATTTCAATTCAGGCACTCAATAAAATTAACCACAAATGTTCAAACTGCAACCACATCACAACCAGCTACGACAGTAAATTTATATTCCAAATTTTCATCCTAATCATCTTAAAAGAAAAGCCAATTTCGAATAACTACTTTACAGTCAATTTATCGCCTGGTTCCCTCTTGCTGACTCTATATGCACCACTTGTGAAAATAATCACTATCCTACACTCTAATATGAGTAAGGTTTGCGTGCGTGCGTCCGTGTTTGCTTGCGACACTGATCTCAATAATGGCACCAGCGATTTCCTTCAAATGTTGGAAATAACTAATTTCTGGGATAAAAATAAGTTCTAGACAGGTTTCATCTCCAGGAAAAATCAAATAATGTTAAAATACACCCGTTGCAGCAAATCTGCATACTCAGCGAATGGTACTTCAATAAGTCATGAAGCCACTTACCAACTTTCATCAAAGCGTATTCATAAATAAGCGGGATATGGCATTGTATTTATTCTCCATAAGAAAACAATTAGGGCTGAGTATGCAGGTTTGCTGTATCAAGGACCAAGAAATCTGGTTTTTATGCAAATACCAATGGATCACCAATAGATAAAGCAACATACCAAGTTTTACCAATTTATATTCATAAACAAGCAAGATATCACATGTTTCTTATTCTCCATAAGAATAACATTATAGCTGCTGAGTACGCAAGTTTTCTGCCATGGGGACAAAAAATGGGTTTTGTATGCAAATGTAAATCCCAATGATATGAAGCCACATACAGAGTTTCATTAATATACGCTCATTAATAAGCGATGTATAAAATTTTGCTTATCCTCCATAAGATTAACATTGGACTAAATATTTCGGTAACCAATTGGCGTAGAGAAATAATCAAAGTACCAAATTGTATTTTTTTAAGCTGGATTAAATAGTAAAAATTAAAATTTGATTAAAATGAAAATTAAATGTGAAAACCCCAAAACCCCCCCCTCGGATGGTGCGATTCGTCTGGTTTTCGAACTTATTCAAATAAATGGTACTTTACACATTTGTGCCAACACACACACACACACACACACACACACACACACACACACACAAATGAAAAGTTATCATGGTATTGGGCTTAAGTCTTACCATGCCACCTACAGTGATAGAATTCTTCCCTATAGGGTAAATTCACTAAACAAAAATTTAAATTTAAAAAAATTATCATTGCGCTTATGGAGTTTAAAATAAAAACAAAAGAATTGTAACGGCTGTTTATAATCAATCAATGAACTGTCAAAGTAATACGTTGTTTATGATTATTAACATGTAGTTTCCTGAGATCAGTGTTCAGTGAAGATTACATATATAGAGTATTAAAATAAAACAAAGGGACATTGAGCTATAAATAACAACTGGAGGGATCTAAAAAATGCAAAAAAGATGCAAATGAGTTTAAAAAATCCGATTATCAGTAGGGGATAGTTGTGAAATATTATTCCAAGTCATTTAAACAATCTGACTGGCCTTCCCCGAGCACATCTCGGCCCCCAGGTACTAATCAAAAACATCCATCTCAGTTACAAGTAACTTCATAATTTGTTAACTACAACTTTGGCAAACACATGATAACAAAATTTCAAGTCTAATAATACCCAGTCTACAAATTGCAAAAATCAAAATTAATGGAGTTCTATACAAATTAAAAAATGCGGTGTTCCATTTCCTGCAAAATGTAAGTGACCCATAGTGTGAGGTGTTATTGGTGCCCCTTGTCAACCTCATCTGGGACCTTCGGTCAAGCCTTGCCAAAACAGGTAAGTAATTCTCAGGTAAATTTTAAACCTGGGATCTTCAGTCCGTCTACCAAATTATTTTACCTCTTCTTGAGATGCCCCCAGATAATATTTCACACGGGAATCGTTTTCATGTATCGAACTGAAATACTACTATTCGTGGAATTGACGGCGGACAGCTTCCTGTGTTTAAGCAAACAATGGTGTCAACATTGGCCTGACCATTTCGTCCCAGGTGGTTTTAATCTCGTGACAATTACTGTCCACAATTTATAAATGTATGTATAGTTATCGTCATTAATACATAAACACTTAATCAGTTAACAGAATCATACATTTATCATTTTATTCATAATAAGGCACATTGAATGTTTAATAAACAATTATCCATTGCCATTTGTAATCAAATGCGATTTGGTTTGTATGACAGCAGCGATCTCGCAAACGCATGAACTAACAACGAGTTCGCACGCAGCACGCTGACGTGAGGGAAGTGAATTTCCACATAAAAACTTGTAAAACTCAAAATAAGTGTAAAAACATACATTTCTCCAATTTTTATTGAAATCTGAAAATATTGATTTGTTGGCTGTTCTGATACTCTTGGTTTCATTTACTTGCAAAGCTGGGAATACAATTTTGCGCATTATAAGGTTAGGAAAAGGTCCAGACAGGCTTGAAAGTAGGCGTGAGGTTGCTGGGGATAATAAAGTACTCTAACAAAGGAATAACAAGCTTTTCTAGTGTAAAACCCCCATAAGACAACGTACTGTGTTTAGCCGATACACATTTTCTTTAATAACTCGGTAAATATTTATGCTAGAATGACGAGAGAGGGCTTAAGACTTTCGCCTTCCTAATTCCCATCTTTTTACATGCATTAACTTTACATCTGGGGCTTTTCTGACCCTTTTTCGGCCCAAAACTCGAAATTTGAAAGATTAATCCCCAAAAAAATGGGTTTAGAGTTTTCCGATTGTTTTGCCCAACGAACTTGTTCAACAGATTATAGAAAGGAACGTCCCTACCAAATTTGAAGTAATCGGACAAAAAATGCGACCGCTAGAGTGCATACACACATATATATATATATATATATGTCTATATATATATATATATATATATATATATATATATATATATATATATATATATACATATACAATTTTGAACGACCCCCCAAAACGTGTTCAGGGGGTCACGTTAGGAACTTCTATGGTGGTCCCGGGCTTAAGTTTCACCGTACAGGTCATGCTAATAGTTCACTTTCCAAAGGAAATTCACTAATAAACATTAATGGCGAATCAGCGAAGAAATATCACTTGCCAAGAAGTAAAAGAGCTTAGTGATTTCCACCACTATTAATAAAACAATTTTTAAAAATATCATTGGGTAGAGTAAACTAAAAGAGCACTTAAATGGTAGTGATTGACAGGTTTTTCTTGGTAATGGTACATGGTTGAAGCTTTGAAAATACGACAGGATTCAATTAATGAATATAATTCATTTGGTGTAAATTTGATAATGGTTATTTTTTATTCTCTAAGGCTAGATCTGTCAAAATAATAAAATTGTGTTTAATAGAGCATCCGATAACATTATAATAGCTTAATCAAGAAAATAATGTTTTCCTGTTACTAACCCGAGGCTATAAAATAAGGACTTAAGTTTTCAACGGTTTTATAAGCAAAATAAAATTTGATGTGTTAATGATACGCAGGGTGTCTCGCAAAATTTGATCAAACTTTACCAAATTTGATCAGTAGATAAAAACAATCATAAAATGCTGTATAACATATGTCCTATAATTGCAGGAGAACAATAATGACCGCCATTTCAAAAAGGTACAAAGTAGAAAATTGATATTCCATACCAAAATGATTCTTATTAGGTGTAATAGTTTAAAGTTAATATCTTCAGATGTCCCTAAGATATAACATATTAGGTAAAACACACATGCAGACAGATAGACGGAAAATCAAGCTGATTTCGGGGAAAGTAAATTATATGTTATGAGCTGCATATGTATACATAAACTGCTGAAATGGTAACACAATTTGTGTTGTGACACAATCACAGAGCCAAGCATTTTCCAAATTAAACTTGTTATGAACTTTAGTAAAAACAACTGTCAATCAGTAAATTCGGTGATTCAACGATTGTGCCGAGTGAAGGAGAAATGTTTATGAGACTACATTAGTTTTTCAATGTTCCGTTCTCAACTTTTAAAAGGACATAAGCAAACTCCTCAACCCCTTAATCTTCTCCAAAATACATTTCCGTACTGTTAAGTTCAGTTATGTTTCGTATTTACTGTTAAGTTCAGACCTCAGTGGTAAGCTACATTAAATATATTTTTAGAGAGGCGTAGATCTCGTTCACCAATGTCTTAAGCACGACCAAGTTACTGTGTGAAATCTCCAGACAACCGAGACTCCTCATTACAGTCATGATGTTGTTTCTTATGTCCTTTAAAGTTCCAATTTTAAGCTCTATTGGTTGAGTGTATGAGGATTAACATGTTTACATTAAAGGCCAGTGGGCCAGAGCCCTTAATTCCTCCCAAATTTCAGTTCCATCAGTCCAGTAAAAGGTGCAAGATTGTTAAAAGATTGTATTTTGAACTTCCGGGGGGCGAAACCCTTAACCATTTTCGTAACGGGAATATAGGCTTGCGTTTTAGCGAATTTCCCCTATAGGGAAGAAGCTATTACCGTAGGTCTCATGGTAAGACTTAAGCCCGAGACCATGATAACTTTTCGTTTTGAGGTCCCCAGATGCCAAAAACACCATTCGTTCAAATTTTTATTTATGTATGTATATATATATATATATATATATATATATATATATATATATATATATGTGTGTGTGTGTGTGTGTGTGTGTGTGTGTCCGTAAGCACGATAACTCTCGTAAAAAAGGTCCGATCTTAATGAAATTTGGTACAAATGTGTAAAGTACCATTTATTTGAACGAGTTCGAAAACCAGACAAATCGCACCATCCGAAAGGGGGTTTTGAGGGGGTTTTGAACCCCAAAAATGGGTTTTTTGGAGTTTTCACATGTAATTATCATTTAAATCAAATTGTAATTTATACCATTGAATTCAGCTTAAAAAAAAGCAATTTGGTATTTTGATCATTGCTCTACGTCAATCGATTACTGAGATATTGAAAGTGCTAAACACAGTACGTTGTCCAATGTTATTCTTATGGAGAAAAAGAAAAATTTGATATCTCGGTTATTTATGAACATAAACTGACGAAACTTGGTATATCGCTTCATCTGGTTGTGGTTTGTTGTTGTTTGAACAAAAAACTAATTCTTCGCCTATGGTTCCCGTAGCAGCAAACCTAGGTACTCGGTCCCCATGTTATTCTTATGGAGAATGAACATCTCCATTCTTATGAAGATGTTATATATCGCTTATTTATGAACGTATATGGATGAAACTTGGTATGTAACTTCACTTATATGAGTTCTATTGATATTTGCATAAAAACCCATTATTTTGGGTTCCTTGTTGCAGCAAACCTGCATACTCATTCCTAATGTTATTCTAATGAATAATAATGAATATTTTAAATATCGCTTATTTATGAATATATTTCTTATGAATTCTGATAAGAGGCTTAACGTGTTATTAAGACATATATATTCATTGGAAATTCTCTGAGTACGCAGGGTTGCTGCGACGGGGGTATATATATATATATATATATATATACAGGGTGAATCTCGTAAGTTGTCCAGTATTGATTTCAGACAAACCGTTGGTCCTACGATGATGAAATAAAATTATTTCCCACTAAACCAACCCCAAGGAATAACGTAAAAATATTTTTAACGATTTTTAAATACAGGGTGTACCAGAAACTGAGGGTCACTAGTCCGAATCTACAAAATATCAAATACAAACGTATATCATGATATACATCAAATTAAAGCTCTTTTCAATCCAAACCATTTGGCGGAATCGGATTTTGATTATTATTGATTCATTTCAAAATGGCGGCTGTTTTTGTGAAAAATTAGTATTTTTTTGAATACCCTGTATTTTTCTTAAACTCGAAAACCAAAATAGATACGCATAAGGTTTAAATTTGAAAGTTTCTTAGAATTGCAATACCTTTAAAATGATATGCTATTTGACATATGGTGCTATTTGAAATTTTTGAGTTTTGGCTATGTATTATAATTATAATGTATTATGCTATGTATTATAATAATATTTTCAAAAACTGATATTTTTGAAACTTTTTGTTTTTGAGATAATATTGAAGTGTTGCATATCAAAATAAAGCTTAGCTCATAAGGAATGCGATATTTGAACCAGAATCAAGATATCTGCATTTTTAAGAAAAATACAGAGTATTCAAAAAAATACTAATTTTTTCACAAAAACAGCTGCCATTTTGAAATGAATCAATAATAATCAAAATCCGATTCCGCCAAATGGTTTGGATTGAAAAGAGCTTTAATTTGATGTATATCATGATATACGTTTGTATTTGATATTTCGTAGATTCGGACTAGTGACCCTCAGTTTCTGGTACACCCTGTATTTAAAAATCGTTAAAAATATTTTTACGTTATTCCTTGGGGTTGGTTTAGTGGGAAATAATTTTATTTCATCATCGTAGGACCAACGGTTTGTCTGAAATCAATACTGGACAACTTACGAGATTCACCCTGTATATATATATGTGTGTGTCCGTAAGCACGATAACTCTCGTAAAAAAGGTCCGATCTTAATAAAATTTGGTAGAAATGTGTATAGCGCCATTTATTTGAACGAATTCGAAAACCAGACGAATCGCACCATCCAAAGGGGGGTTTTGGGGGGGTTTTGTACCCCAAAAATGGTTTTTTGGGGGTTTTCACATGTAATTTTTATTTAAATCAAATTTTAATTTATACCATTGAATTCAGCTTAAAAAAACAAACAATTTGGTATTTTGATCATTACGCTATGACAATTTTTTACTGAGATATTGAAAGTGCTAAACACAGTACGTTGTCTAATGCTAATTAATTCTTATGGAGAAAAATCAAAATTTTATATCTCGCTTATTTATTAACAAACACTGACGAAATTTGGTATATGGCTTCATCTGGTTGTGGTTTGTTGTTGTTTGCACAAACAAATTTTTCGCGTAAGGTCCCCGTGGCAGCAAACCTAGGTACTCGTTCCCCATGTTATTCTTATGGAGAATAATTAAAATGTTATGTATCGTTTATTTATGAATGTATATGGATGAAACTTGGTTTATGACTTAACTTTGATGATTTCTATTGATATTTACATACAAACCCATTATTTTGTGTTCATTGTTGCAGCAAACCTGCGTACTCACCCCCAATGTTATTCTTATGGAGAATAATTAAAATTGTATATATCGCTTATTTGTGAATATATTTTAATGAAACTTGGTATGCGGCTTTATGTGGTATTAAGACATATATTTTGCATTGGAAATTCGCTGAGTACGCAGGTTTTCTGCGACGGGGGTATTGTTCTGATGTATTAGTTATGTCCATACCGAATTTATACTAAAAAGGTCCAGTAAATACTAATACTCATAAGATTGCCATAAAAGTACATTAGGGCAGAGCCCTATATGATATTTTAGGACAAATAAACGAAGACTCATCAAAGTCAGTGCACTCTTTTTCCCGTGAAAAGCGAAGAAAACCCCGTATTTGAGCGTTACCGATAGACAGATAGACAGCCAGAAATTGAAATAAGACAAATTTTGGCTTTCCTAGGGTGTAAAACGTGAAAATATGCAAATATTTCATAATTCCAAGCAATATACAGACAAAACACTAATTTTATTGATGTAGAAGATATGTAGTCCAAATATTATGACTATAGATAAACAACATTTATAAATTATGCTAGTAAGATTAAATCACTATATAGATCGGTGTATACATTTTAAAACATAGGTTTTAATTAATAACACTACTGCTTTATGCAACACCTGCTTTTCGGACCCCTGGTAGTTAAATAAGCAAAAACTCCATCTGAAAATATACACTTAACATTTTTATTTTTAACTCAAGACTAAACTAAATTATCACTTGTACCGCCTCTTGGCCTTCGGCGCTCGACCACAAAGTACGACGGAAAACGTGTCTGGGAAACAAAAACTAATTACATAATTAAACCCTCGATCCAAGTGCAGCAGGAAGTATAACACGCAATTTGATAATTTTTAGATTAGCCGTACACAACACGACATTTTCCGAGGGCCCCACAATTTTACGTTGCATGATGGAAGTTGGCAGAACTGCTATTGTAAGGTATGGAGCGGGAACGAGGGCGTGGCTCCCTGGTGTAGTACTCGCGACTGCAGGGTGGGGGGACAGCGCCAGTTCCCCGCGAAACATTTTTACTGCGCGACTGCGGCGCTGCGGGAGGTCCGGACTGTTCCAATTCCATCGTCTCTCTAAAATGTTCAACATTTACTCGCAATTCTTTTAAAATTAGTTTAAACAATGTTTTACTCGTACATGTTGGGTTAACCTTTAGTTAGAGTGTTACAAAATTAATTCGAAGATACATTATATCACAATTCTGTTCACTGAAATCACTAGATATTTTTTGCTCTTTAAAATGAGCCATTAATCAACGATTGTACAATTAATCCTTAATCAAGCCATTAATTCTTTAATGAGAGTACAATTGTATAAAGGACAGCATTACCACCACGGATATTTAGTAAGAAATGTATGACTTTTACCAGCTGTAAAAATTTAGTTTAAATTAATTTTTCTCATGCTCGGAAAAATAATCTTTTTCATTTAAATCTGAAAATAAAATAAAAATTAAATGTAAAATAAATGAAATCCTTAATTATAGTGAGGATTTCGAGAAAACAATCATTTTATCCTACTTATTACTAAATATTTATTGGAAGATTTATTAAAAAAAATACTGGGAAAGGGTAATCCTACAAACTGATACTTCCTATATATTTAATTTCAAAACCACAAGGGACTGCTTTTCTATCCTCAGTATACCAATGAGATTTTAAAAAGTAATCCCTAAACTATGAGATGGTAAAATAACAATATTAGTATTAATTTAAATATGTTATTGTTGAATTTGTTGGATGCAATTGTAATATTTGTAAAATAATTGTGAAACTGTAGAGGTAGCTCCTAAGAATAATGATCTGATTCATTTTTTCGATTTCTATAAAAATAGAGTCTGTAAGGTATGTTTTGTAAAAGTAGGTGGCCTGAGGATACCCACCTGTATGACCCCTCCTCCCTTGCTATCACTCCTCGTGTGCAGGAACTCCTCCGGTAGACCGACCATCTTCCCCAGCCAGTTCATCACCACAGTCTCCAGCTCTGTGCACGCTGGACTGGAAGCCTGAATAACCAAGTATTAAACTACAGAACCTAATGGAACTTAATAATCATATTTATTATGATAATTAATAAATATTTAAAATGAATTTTAAGTAAGTATGCTGTTAGGATAAAAAATAAAAATATCGTTTTATTAATATACTAAAATCAAGCAAATTAAAAATTAAGAGTGGTATATTTGAGACAAAATGTCGTCTGCTTCAAACTGGTATAACTAAGCTTATTACAATTTCAGTAAATAGTAAGCAGCAAGCCTGGTGGTTATTGAAAAAAACATTTAAGTATAACATTATATTATATATTATTATTTATATAGTGGAGTTATCCTGATAAACAATCTTCAGGATTAGAGACACATTTAGTCACTTTAGAATCATTATATTTTAAGTATTTGATCTTTAAGATGCAAGAATAAAACCGAATATTAATTTTAACTCTGAAAGTCTTATCAAACTACCCATATAATTCGAATTGTGATTTGTGTTGTTATAATTTCCCTCCCCATACTAGTTTATTGCACGACGGGTATTTATAATGATCCTTTTAAAAAGATTGCTCGCAAGCGATATCAGAAAAATAAATTCATTTCGGCATGGGAAAATCCTGTATGCCCAACCAGAATCTTCACACAGTTCAATCAATCAATTAAAATTATTTATTTACAATTTCATTAAGAAATGTAATGGTGTCAAAATATACTAATAAATTACAGTTATCTATTCTTGTTTTACAATTTTCAGTTTGGTGACATGCTGAAGTATTCGTCCAATGAATAGAGAGGTCGCTCCACAAGCCAGTCTTGCAGTTTTTCTTGAGTTCTAGTGCTTCCAGATTCTTCAGTGTTGTAGGCAGTGCATTGTAGATGGTATACGCCCCATATAAGATGGTTTTCTGCTGTACTGTGTTGTATTGTGTACTGGAAGTATATATTATTTTGCTTGCCTTGTGTTGTAGTGGTGGAAATTCTCCCCTCGTGTGAAGTCCTGCTGGTATGTGTGGCTGATCACAGAATGGATATACAAACAAATCACTGTTAAGATAACCAGTGTTTTAAAGGCTTCTTTGCAGCTCTCTGTTGGTTTGAGATCAGCAAGTGTTCTTATTGCATTCTTTTGTAGATTAAGAATTTTATTCAGATTTTGCTTTATTGTACCACCCCAAACTGTCAAGCCGTATCTGATGTGGTACTCCACCAAGGCATAGAATGCCACTTTTGCTGCATCAATACATCAATTCACTTTATTCTTCGCACAACGAAAATTCCTGATCCTAGATTTTTACTTAAAGAGTTGACATGGTTGTTCCAGCAGAGATCAGACTCCATGGTGACTCCCAGTAATTTGGTTTATTTTTCCACCAAGGGGTCAGGAATTTCTGGTGTCTCATCCTTTCGCCTACTGAAATTGATACAAGTTATTTTTTCCGGTTTTATTGCTAGGTCATTCTGAATGCAGTACTGCAAGGTTTAATTGTTGATGAGATTATTTCCGTAAGAAGTTCTTTTGCGGTGTCTGTGTTAAAAAGAAGGGTTGTGTCATCAGCATACATTATGGTCTTCACTTGGTTGTAATTTATGAAAGTTGGAAAATCATTAGTGAAAAGGACAAACAAAAAAGGGCCCAGCACTGATCCTTGTGGGAAACCTCTGGTTGAAAACTTAGTACTGGATTTGAAGGAAGTCTTTTCCATCTAGCGTCTTTTGTATTTCTACAATCTGTTGGCTATAACTTGCTATCCAGTCTCCTAATGTGCCTTTGATGCCTAAAGCTGCTAATTTAGTCAGGATAAGGTCATGCCCCAAGCAGTCAAATGCTTTGCTGTAGTCAACCAGGACGTCTGCTACAAGTTTGTTACCCTCCAGCTGATCTGTGACAAATTCGACCAAGCTGATAAGGACACTGATTGTCGACCTTCCCTTCAAGAAGCCATGGTGGTGTTTGTTAACAGGTCTTGATTTATCAGATGTTCAGTCATTCTTTTTATTACAATTTTGTCCATTATTTTTGAAAAGGTGGATATCATAGAGATTGGCCAATAATTCTCTACTTTTGTAGTAGGTCCATCCTTTTTTGTGTTTTGGATATATCTTTGGTTGTTTTAATGCTGATGGAAAGTGTCCTTGCTCAAATGAATTATTAATTAGACTTACTAGTGGGACGGCTAGTTTTTCAGCACAATACTTAATGACTTTCGATGGAACTTCATCTAAACCGCATGACAGTTTTGAATTTAGAGATTTTATTGTTTTTATTACTTCTTTTATGTTAGTTGGAGCAAGCTTTAAAGTTGCCACAGGTTGTAAGGTGGGAGGGTTTGGAGTAGAGGGCCCATTATAGTGTAGGTAATTTCTGTTTTTTCCAGTGTTCTTTTCTGCTATTTCTGAAAAATATGTATTTTAAGTGTTCAGCAATCAGCGAGGGATTGTTTTATATTTTACAGTTAATTTCCATTTGTAGGGGAGTGTCACATGTATTTTTTGCCTGCTTCTCTGCATTGATTATGTTCCACAGTGATTTTGACTTATTGTCAGATCTGTTTATATGTTCTGTCGCCACGTTGCGCTTGAGGTTTCTAAGTGTAGATTTTTCTTACTGTTCATTATCTCTCTGTCAGCAGCACTGCCTGTTAGTTCATATCTCCGAAAAGCCCTGAGGAATTCTTCTTTTTATTCTTCTTATTCTTCTTTTTTATAGCTATTGCTTTGCCTCCTCATAATGTTTGACTATGATCTTAGGTCTCACTTTTGCCCTTGCGTTTTTTTTCTTGGACAAGCTTGGTCAAGGTTCATTCTCACAACATTATAAAAGCCATCATACATCTTCTGCATCCAGCGCGTTGTGTACACAGCACCAGTTTTCTTTCATAAGCTCAACTTTCAAACTTTCTAGATTTTGTTTACTAAAGTTTATTCTAAATTCACTCACTGTTGGTTGAGTGATTTTACTTTTCAGTTGAAGAAGACATTGTTGGCCGGTATGGTCTGATAGTCCTGCTTGATGAATGTTAAATTTGATTGTTTCTTCTGGAAATTTTGTTCATATGCAGTCTATGGATGGTTTGGAAACATTGGTTATACGAGTTGCCGGAAAAGGAAGGCGAGTTAATCCGTATGATAAGAGCTCTTCTTCAATATGTTGGTTTTCTGGGTTGTCAGAGAGCCTGTCAAAGTTGACATCGCCCATTAAAAGTAACGGCTTTACCTCTGCTTGAATTTTGTCCAGGATGCTTGTAATCATCTCGATTCCTTGTTTGTTTTGTCCTCCTGGAGGTCTGTACACTCCTAGTAAATGAAAGCATTTTTTTTACTTTTTGCAGGAACTTCTTCACACAAAAGTTCTGTACAGTGGTCGGCAATATCTACTGCTTCCGCCTCAATACCTACCGTTTCATTTACGTACAATGCAACACCTCCAAGTTTGTGTTTATCCCTGCTGAAGTCAGTTATTAGTTTATAACCATTGACTGATGTTGAGTGTAGGTTATTTTGATTTAGTCCATGTTCGGTTAGAATTAATATTGTGGGTTTTCACTGGTTCAAGAAGTGGTTTAGCCTTTCAACTTTTTTTGACATTCCTCTTTTGTTCTGGTGAAAGATTGTGATTGTTGAGGTTGAATTTTTGTTTTCAGAGAGGAGTTGATGAAAATCCTGTGGCTTCCTGTTGTTTTTTATTTTTTTATGTTTAGTTGACATTTCCCTAAAAAGAGGTCTCACTTTTTGTGGAGCTATCTTCATTGAAATATGTTTGTCTAATGTTTGAAATAGTTTGAGTGATGGGGTTGTTTTGATGTAGTTTTCTTTGTTGGGCGAGGAAGAAATCTTGGGTTTCAAGTTCTCTATTTAGGAAGTCCTCATATGATACCCCGTATGGGAGGACTTTACCAGTCAAGGGTGTTTTTTTCTCACCTTTGGTTATTCCATTTGGGCTAATTTTAAGTTCATCGTGCAGAATTTGGCTGGTTCCCACAGTTGAGCCAATTTTCAGTTCTGTTGTGCTTCTGCTATAGGCATCATCGCATTTGAATTATATTTAGCTGCTTGTAGGGATACGCTAAAAACATTCCTTTTTTCCTAAACTTTATTTTTTCGGTTTAGTCGAGTTTAGGTTTGCTGATGGAGCTGTATCTAAACATGGGAAAGAATTAGATTTTTGATTATTTTCTGGGCTAATTTTGAGGTTCTGTGGTTTATTTAGCAGAGTTTCTATTACACTCTCCATTATGTCCTGCCTTATTTTCATTTTGGTCACTTCGAGGAGCAGAGAGGAGTTTCTGCTTGGCCCTGGGGATTCAGTATTACATGTTTGTGTTTCAATACTCTTGGAGATTTTGTTTGTTAGTGTAGGGCTTACTTCTGAGCTATTCCTAAGAGGTTTATTTTATTTTAACAGTTCATTTACTTTTTCTTCAAGTTGAATTATGATTTCCTCTTTATCTTTGTCATAGTTTTCGAATGTCGCAGTCAGTTCTGACCGTAATTGTTTCTCTCTTTCTAGCTGCAATTTGATTTCACCCAGCGTTTCTGTGAGGGATATGTTTCTATTTATAAGAAGATCTTTTTTCATTTTCCAGTTCTTCAATTTGGTGTTGAAATTGAGGATTACATTAATGTTCAACTCTGTGATTTTTTAGCTAGGTCCGAATGTTTAGATGTCATCTTCTGTAGATCCTGTTTTAGCTTTTGGTTTTCACTTAGGAGGGCATTCCCAACTTCAGCAGCTAAAGATAGCGATCGCCCCTATCACCTTCGTAAGAACACTTTTTGAAATTGAATAAGAATATCAAGAGGAAAATCCTTTCGTTGGCATATTATGATAGTTTAATTTAATTTAAAAAAGGTTCATTGAAAATGTAAATATTGTCAATTGAAAAGGAGCCTAATGGTAATAATCATTGAACAAAGTTGACATTTACCAATTTCAACTACTTAAGTGAGACAAATATGAGTAAATCTCTGAGAAAATATTCTAAAAGTAAAATAAAAGTATTGGTGTTAAATATAAAACTTCCAATAAAACCAAATAATATTTAGAGAAGTAAACCAAGAATATTTACTAGTTAAGTTTTAACTAACCCATGTAAATCCCAAACAGTTGATCGCATCAGCAAGCATGTCCCCTAAAAGCGACGGAATGGAGTTCAGTGCCGGGAAATAAGCGTGCATGTAAGGACTTTGCCAGTGAGTTACCTAAAACATCAGAAACACAATTTTGGTCAAATGCTTTAGTAATTAATCCTAAAAGTCGGCTCCAGTCACGAACAATTTCTCTCTTATAGCTAATACCCCCATAAGAACAGTTTTTAATTTCAAAATCCCAACCTTCATAAACGAATCATCCAAAATCGTTGATTTACGACTCATTTAAGAAGATAGCTGGCGGTTTCAGTGAGTGGAAACAAATAATAACCAAATTCAAGTTCCAAAATATTCAATATTTGCAATTTTGTATGCTCACTTAAATAGTTTGAGGGTTTTCTTTAAAATTAGTGGTAAATCGATGACTTTGAATAATCCATGAGACGTTACCACAACATTTTAACGTAAGCAGTAGATTTTTAGGAAGAGGTGGAAAATGCGTTATTCACACATGGGTTTAAAATCAATGGGACATTTTTCACAGCTTATATCAATGATGACAGTGTACTGGAAATCCTGTTATCCCCTCTGTAATGTACAAAAGCTAGCTTGTCGTCCGCCTGTTAGTTTCTTGGTACTAACCCCAGGCATGACAACTCTCTCTATGTCGGCAAAGATCGTGTCCCAGGACTCAGGCTCCAGAGGGGCGTGTGCTGGCACCAACTCCCGGATGTAGCCAGGCTTCACTGCCGGATACACCCTGCGGTCACGGATGTTCTCCAGATAGTCAGCTATATAATCCACCATTTCCTTTCCTGAAACAACCATTTGGATGTAGACAATTTTTTCCTATAAGATTTGGGCTGTAATAATGCGGTGACCTTTGAGTATCTAGATCCCTATATATGTGTTCTTTCTTTATATTGTTACTTACTTTCTATTTTTCATAAGCAATTTTTGAATATTATATTCTAATTCATTATCGGTTAAAATTATTCATAGTTGAACTGAGTTTGGTTTGAAAGAAAAGTGCCTATATCGATTAGTACCTCATTTTTGTTTACTTTTTCAGCTGTTGATCACGACGATTTCCGGTTTAGAACTCAAATATTGGCAGGTTTAGCTTAGAAGTGTCACAGATGTAAAACAGTTTTGTTTTCATCTGGAGTTAACGGAAATATAGAGTTTTATATACGTAATAATCATAATTTCCTCACTTTACGAATAAAATAATACAAATTAGTCCTCATTAGCCCAATACTTAGCGTTTTGATTTCGGTGATACGTAACTTTCATTAACAACGTCAAATTCAAAATGCCACTAGCGTAGACAAATACATCATGAATCAAGTAGTAAATCAGCCCAACCTAAAAATCTTGCAATTTTTACTGCAGCCCTTGCCCTTAAAAATTAGTTCCGTGTCACTGTCTCGTTGTTCGTAGCCAATTTTATCCAACACCAAGAATTGCAAGATTGCAACTTCCCTTCCAATCGGAAAGACTGTAGCAATAAACGCATGTAAAATACCTCATTTCCATTGGAACCCCAGCCTTTGTATATTGGACGCTTTATGGCTATTGTGACAGCTTATTTTACGTTCCTTTTACACGTCTGGGACAATATGCAAAGACGACTGACTTGACTGGAAAGGTTTCATTGTTTAGTTAAATAAGAGAATCCAACCTAAATGTTGATACATACTGATGCATACATACATACTGTTGATACATACTAAATGTTGAAGGCTTTATGGATACTGCAAGATCATAAATGTAGCATGGCTATACTTTGGTTCTGTTATAATTAATAGAGAATAAAACTGAAAATTATATAGTAACATTTTCTGTAAATAATATTCCTATACATAATATGTATAAAATCGCACTGCCACTTGTTCTCACGAATAACTAACTACCAGACGTATTTGAAGAAAATTTTCATAAATTGTCCAAGATCTATCTTAATTATAATACTGACAACTCAAAAAAAATCCTATGCGTTGAGTTAAATTTAATTTAAAATAACCTGTAATTGGTGGGTAATTAATTTTAAACATGGGTAAAGTTTATAATTTATGTCTAGTACCTTAATTTATTTATACAAGGTAGCCAATTAAACAGGCATAGAATGTTACGCTTTAAGTTACGACCCATAATAAATAATCTGTATTAGGTAGAAAGTTGAAATTTGGCATTCATCTTAAATAATACCTTTCAAAAAGAATAATTACGTATTGAATTTTCTATTTGTTCATTTTTCCTGAGTCTCTGGTTCAAATAATTTTATGGAAAAAACCTCAAGTATTTATTTTTTTCTTATTTTGATTTAATTTGAAATGAATGAAATGTTACATAAAACAGAATATTTATACCTTTAAATATGTACTGCCATTATTTTTTGGGATCTCAGATTCGAATCTTGATCAAAACGCTGAAAGTTTATTGTTGTCCGATGTTTATGAAATTTTAAATTAAGAGACATACATTACAGCAAAAAGTGCATTTAGTACATATATAATGTTTTACCACCAGTACTCGATGTTTCACGTTGGAATCCAAATCAAGGCAAAATATTCAACCATGTTATTTATTGTCTAATTTTAAAGACATTTAAAACTAAGGATCAAGATACATCGAAAACACATTTAGTACCCTAAAATATGTATTCTCACCATTTTTAGGGTCTTTTAGTATTGATTTATGGTGCACAAAAGACCAAAAGTGTTTGTGTCCGATTTTAACTAAATTAAAGATTAAGGGGCAAAAATACACTAATCGGACGGAAATAGATTTGTTACGAAACCTGAGACTCTCAAAATTAATGCAATACATATTTTACAGTACTAAATGGATTGTTGAAACATCATTTCCCTTCATTCAAAATTTTCTAAATCGAACGAAAAATAACATTTTTTAGCGTTTTTTTCGAAATTTTGTTTATTGTGATTTAAACCCGAGACTTCCAAAAATGTTGGTAAAATATTTGCTTATTTATTAAGTGTATTGTTGCTGTAATAAGGCCAGTAATTACAAATTGTATGTAAATCTGGCAAAAATAAGATTTAGCTTTTTATCAAGATGTGAACCTGAGACCCCTAAAATTAATAACAATGCATATTTAAGAGTATAATTGAAATGTTGATAATGTAACATGACCCTTCTCTTCTCTTCAAATATAATAAAAATCGGACAAAAAATATTATTTGGCCCTTAACAAATATGGACCCAAGACTCACTTTTTATGAAGGTAAATAAAACAACGTTGATTTACGTTAAATTAATGTTAATATATTAGTTTTAATAAGTAAACCTTTCTCTCCTATTAGGACTAAGCTTTAATGGCTGAAGCTTATACAGGATAGGATTATACAATAATGTAACTGGAGTGCTGGCGTTTTGTTTTGTATATTTGAAAGCTAATGGTGTTTACGTTTTGTTATGAAAAGTTCTAGACCTTGTTTTGTTACAGTGTAAGGTCGACCTCCTCTTGGAAAGTATTCAATTGAAAGGAATCAATTGATAGCCCTAAGGTAAATAAGTAGTGTAGCTTTGGGGCTTTTGGCCCAAATTAATTACTTCCGGTTTTTGACAGCTTGTGACGTAGCTGATGTTGTCATGGTGACGTATCTGATGACGTCACGGTGAGGTAAGTCAAGTTCAAGGTCATCCTGAGGATGTTTTAGAAAGAAATCTTGCACAAGTTTGATTTGATAATAGTGATTCGAGATAAACATCGAATGAAACCTGTGTAAGATAGTGGTTTTAACGTTTAATTTTTCTTAAATTTATTATATTTACAATACTTTTGAGTGTGTAATTTTAGAAGTTATACCAATTATTTATGCGCAGAGTCCTTGATGTTTGCTGTGTCTTGTGTATAACTTAAAAGTTAGTGCACAATATCTGGATCGGGTGTTTCCAGCTCTATTTTCCAAGTTTTTGAAACAGTAGATATAATAGCAAAGTTCACTTTACCTTGAATGCATTCTTCCATGTTTGTTTGGCAAAATATTCATTATTCAAAACCTATCTAGGATAACATAACTGCTTGCACATCAGAATATGTTGTGGTAGGAACTTCATGCACTTGAATTTGATCAGTTGTATTTTCATTAGTGTCGGCTTTTTCAATATTATAAGAAGATGTGGTAGAAACAATATTGTATTTGAGAGCCCATGTGTACTAGGCATGTGTACTAGGCCCATGTGTAAGTCGGAGGTATAGTGATGTGGTGTAAGCGTGTAGGACGGGTGCCTGCGTTTCCCCCACCAGTCCCCCCACCACATCAGTCCCCCACCACAACGTTGTCCCACCAAGTTATTACATCGCGCAATAACCACTGTACATGTGTTAGGTTAGTTAGGGTTTGGCTCTTATACTGTCAAGACCGTAGCTCCATAACTGAAAACATCAATGATTTTTGTTCAACACGGTATGCGTATAATTATTACAGTTACTGTGTTAATTCAGATTCCCCAACAATGAATAAGAATTATATTTAAATGAGAAAAACATCAGTATTGTAATATGAGACATGGATTTGTACTGTCAAACGAGCAAAGAAAATAATAATAACGATATACTTATGAAAATTATAATTCAATAAATATTGGTTGACTAATAATAAGGTCTTTCAACTATGTTCTGTTATCTCATGGATACAGTGTAATGGCTTTAATTTCATTTATCAATTTGTTTATGGAAACTGTATTATTGTCTTTATTACGGTAAAAACACAACTTACGATTTTCCGGACAATCAATCACTTTAATTGCTTTAATTGTATTGTACCACCCTCCATCTCAACCCATTAAAGTACATACGAGGATGACAAAAGAATGGTATAGAGGAGGTGTAGTCTTTACATAGTGTTATATAACTCACTCCAGCTTTAATTTCGTTATTGGTTTCCATATTTCACTTATTCTATATATAAAACAAGATTTTTCAAATTAAATAAAAATATAATAACATAAGATAAATATATTTGACGATATATTATGATTTTGACAAACAACTATTTGTGTTTACAGTTCAGATTCCCTAACAAGTTTTACGTAAACAATCAGATAAAGCGTTCTGTAACGGTCTATAGTCTTCATCGGTTAAAAATATATTTATTTCTCTTATGCTTTGCAATCCACTCTTCAAAGGTATGTAGTTTAAGATGTGCGGCTTTTCATATATTCTATCTTTATATTCTTTTGGATTCAAGTGATACAACAACGAACTGTTTTCATGCTTATGCCAGTGAACACTGTGGTTGATGTATGAATGTTCCACTAAATCACAGTGAACCTCCAACACTTTAAATGGTCTTATTTGCAATACATTATCAACATCATACATAGAAAATATATTGTGTGTTGCGAACTTGTTTTCATATATGATTTCATCATTCTTCAATTCGTTAAACCCGAGAAAACCTTCGCATTCCGTTGTTTATATGACACTTTTCCGGCGAATCGATACATATTTTACTATTTAAATGCTTATAAATCCTAAACTTTTCTACTTCATCCTTTGGTACTATTTTATCTTTCAATAACCACTTCCTAACTGTATTTTCAATATGATTCAAATCCCAGAACCCTGGAGGAAGTATACAAGTCGGATACTTCGCAAGTTCATAGAACGATATCGCTGCGGGTTCATGCAAGTTATAAATATAATTGTCACAATACAATCCTGTTAGCGCAAGGTAATAACACACACCTTCCTCCAAATGTATTGGGTTATCCGATTTCAACTGTAAAAGTGGGTTTTGACCTGATAATCTAAAAAGACCATCGTTATAGAAATGCTAATTAAAATTTAAAATACAATTAATTATTCAGATTTAACTAAAAAAATCAAATTCAACTAAATCAAGAAAAATATGTGTATTTACTTTCTTGTAGTGCACACTCAATTTCATTATATTCTTGTCCGTTTGAAAAACGTCGTTAAACTTCTAAACACAAATGTCCACATATAGGGGGATCATCATACTGTTGATATCTTGGATAATTATACAATATACCTTTATCCATCGTGAAATACTTTTCCAATTCCAAAGCAGGCGGCGCATCTCCATATGAATCAAAATAAATAACACGTTTACCGCTTTTCATTTAACAAGTCCAGTGCCTACCACCAGACCGTATATCACCGCGCCCCCCCTCCCCACCGGTGACTTGAAATGGCCAACCGACGGATTGCGACCCTCCCTGATTTTATGTTTCCCCCCTGATTTTAAGTTTACCCCCCCCCACCCCCGATTTTGTTTCCATTATTTATTCATGTTTTCAATGTTTTCATTCTTTTTCGTTACTTTCGCTATTTTAGTTATTTTCGTTATTTGTTATTAATTTTCATTCTTTTCATTATCTTTCTTAATATTTTTGTTACGTTACTCCCTCCACCACCTTCCTCCCACCACATTCTCCGACTCAAAATTCAGTTTGGTCAGAGGTTTCGAAGCAGCAACAGCTACAAAAAGATCATGTCCAATATCGAGTAGGGTTGTGACATCACCAACGTTGAGTTGGAGGAGACATGAGTCGTGGCAGAAGCGTCTCAGAATAAAAAGAGGTCGTTAGACGGTGACAAAGAAGATGATTACTTTGAAGGTTTTACGACAGAAAGATGATGACGAATGCGCCTTGAAACACTTCCGCGAGAAAAGGGTGTCTTCCTACTTGCGGTCGGTCCTATTTGCGGTCAGTCCTATTTGCGGTCAAGTGTAATTTTATAAGGGATGATCAAAGTTCTGGAGGTGGAAGGGTTTCCAGTTTGCGGTCACATCTTGAGGGATAGTTAATTACTTCTTCTTCCCGTTCATAGAATACCTAGCCACTAAATATATAACAGAATGATTTTACCATAATAACAAATCAAGTCTATAGAGCAGCAAGGATTCTAAATGTTGTATAAATTCTGAGACTCATATCTTCAAGTTCGTAGTTGTCTACAAAGCCACTTTTATATTATCAGACAGATTTTTCTCAACTTACAAATCAAGGCTGATAATATTATAAATGGCCGTTTATAACGGTGGACAGTGGAATCTTGGTTACGTTTTGGGGAAAACTAGTTTTGCATAAGGGGTTGTTTTGCCAGTAAACAAGGGGGGGCATGTTGTCGAGTCACCCACCCCTATTCTGGTGTACATACCTGCTGTATGCGTCATCCCCCCATCCCCCTGGCCCGCTTGTTCTGCGGGACATGGTTTCTAGCCACTTACCCCTACATGTGTACATACCTGTTGTATGCGTCATCCCTCTGGCTCCCTTGTTGTGAGGCTCACTATATGGTGTTAAAATATGTGACCGCAAATTGGACAAATATAATTTGATTAGCCCACTACATTTTTGGGGTGACCGCAAACTGGACGATTTTGCCCTTGACCGCAAATAGGACTGACCGCAAGTGGGATACAACCGAGAAAAGACTTTGGTGCATCGATAACAAGTTCAAGTACGTGCATGAACCTAAAATGTGCTCGACCTTATAAGAACTGCAAGATAAACTGTACTTTAATACTCCGAAATAACAGCATGTGGAACCATTACCCGCTAGACGATTTGGAATGGGAATATTGGCAACGGGACATGGACTACAAAATGAATTTTTACCCTATTGAAGAGGAGCACTTATTGCCATAGAATACGATCAGAAGTACATGTATCTTGTCAACATGTGGTGGAACCGGCTAACAGACGTACTCTTGCCAGTCGAAATCACAAAATTCTTTAGTAATAAAAAATAAATTGTTCATTTACCTCTCTCTGTTTCTTCGGATAATGGCTAAAATAACGGTCCTTGTCAGGACCATCTGAGCATTTCAAGTTAGGGACATAAGGGAATCTTCCCAATAAAGGGGATTTCCTTCGATTCTTCTAAGTGTAGAGGTCAATGAGCGAAACATTGACCTTCCCTGAAGTGGCCAAACATCCCATTACGTCGGTTTGCTATGAAGAGGCCATTCGTCCTACTGGGTCGGTTTACTGTGATGGAGCCCCCACTCCCCCACTCTTCCCTGAAGTGGTCAACCGACTGGTTGTGTTGGTTTGCTATGAGGGGACCCACTCCCCCAGTCTCCCACCGCAGCCTGGAGACACCACAGGTCATCATCCCACGTGTCAGCATTAAATTTCCAGGAAGCTGACCCGAATGCATGTGTCACTTCCAGGAATTCTCGCCGACCTGAGCGCACCTGTAACTCCCACCTTCTCACACCACCATGCCATCAAGATTCTTCCGTAACAGTTTACTCTTGCTCCTGAGTTTACCGCGTTAAGTTGTCCTGCATTTCTCTCAGCTTAAGTCTGTTGCGTTTGATCGAAGTGTAGTTGCTTGACAGTTTCATCACTCCTATAGGAAAAATAATTTATGTATTGCAAGTTGCATCATCAAACGATTTCAAAGTTAAATATATCGACTACGAATCATTCGAATTGAATAAAACTCGGTAAGTAAACTCATGTTAACATAATCTTTCATTTGACACCAACATAAAGTGTAAAATAAACAAATGACATTGAAGAAATATGATTCTTATTTTGTAAAATTCGTTAAATCTCGATAACGGTGCGTCCTACACCAATTCTGACAAAAAAATCAATCGACCACTGGGTAGGGATCTTAACAGTTTCATCACTCCTAAAGAAAATATTAATTGTTGTACTTCAAGTTGCATATTCAAAAACTGAAGGGGTAAATTTTCAAAGTTAAATATGTCCATAATTAGCCATTCGAATTGAATAAAACTCGGTATCTAAACTCATGTTAACATAATATTTCATTTTCCACCAACATAAAGTGTAAAATAAACAAATTACATTACCACATGGAGATATGATTCTTTTTTCTAAAATCGTTAATATCTTGATAACGCCAATTACGCCAATTCTGACGAAAAAAATCAATCGACCACTTACTAGCGATAGTCTTCATGAACTCACTTCTAAAGGAAAAAAATGATGTATTGCAAGGTGCATCTTTGTAAAATGAAGGGGTAAAATTTCAAAGTTAAATATATCGATAGAAAATCATTTGGATTGAGTAAAACTTAGTATGCAAACTCGTGTTAACATAGTGTTACATTTGCCACAAATATAAATTAAAATAACTAAATAAATAAATAAAATAAAAATAACATTAACAAAAGGAAATACGATTTTTTTGTAAAAAACAATAATATCTCGATAACGGTGCGTACTACGACATTTCTGACGAAATAATCCAACGACCTCAGGATGGGTGGTTTGACTATTTCATCATTTAAATAGAAACCATAATTGATGTACTGCAAGATGCATCTTCAACAAAATTAAGGGGCGAAATTTTAAATTTAAATATATCAATAACGTATCATTCGAATTGAATTAAACTGGTTATTATCTGTTGAAACACTGCTTTGTGATTGTTCGGAATATCATGCTCTCCCTTTCGTTTAAATTAGCTGTTCTGATTTGTGATTGGTTGGTCTTGAGATCAAGTGCGTGAAGAAGCGTATGAACCTGGATCGCAGCATTAGTCTGACTCCTACTGTCGTATTGATCATAAGTCCCTGCGCTTCTCGTGTTTATGAATTATGTACCGCATCATCCCGCATACGGAAACAAGGAGAGTATAAAATTGTAAACGAAAATACACTTCTTAAGAATTAAATCACTCAACTCACACAGTTGTGCGTAAACTCCACGGAAAATAACCGGCAATCAAGTCTCGTGAAAGAACAGCTTGAATCTGAAAACTGATCCATGAATCAGTTGTTGCGTGGCCAAACACCTAAAGTGGCAGTCTTCCCTAAAGATGAAAAACTTAAACATGATTTTTGTGTATTAATAAAAGAATCACTACTGGAGGCGTACGGAGTGAGTGAGTACAAGTGTATCCGTTGTGATAAAAGAGATTTTAACGAAGCTTTAAGTAAAGCGAAGAAATAAAGGTTTCTCCAAATGAGTTTCAAAATAGAGAATGTTCCCAATGGAATTAACATCTTGAACAAAGACAAGGAAATTATCGACAGTTACAATATGCACTATAACTCTGCATACGACAACATCCTTACTTCTTAAAATTTTGTAAGGATTGTAAAACACGATGTAAATGAAACTCCAACGATCACTGTCTAATTGTAGAATCAATGAGTCATCCGCACAAAAGATCGATTTAGAACATTCTTCACGCAGGCGCGTCGTCGCACTGTTTCTGTCAGTTCGACTAGTTCCGTCACAGAGTACGCACGGACATGAAACCGAAGTAGACGAGACGATCTGATCGTTATTGGAGGAGTTGGAAGCAGTGGAAGACAATGTCATGTATCTTACGCCGCAAACATCAGATCCACCACCACTACCGACATCACCACCACGACGGATCGCTACCAATGCTACCGTCGATGTCACGACCCCATCATCAGAGTTGTTGTCCTTTGAATGCCGGACTGTGGGAAATCATTCACGTCACGGAGTGAACTACAACATCAACGATGTCATTGTTATTGTTATGTCATTGTTGCGTTGTTAAGAAACAACGAAAGAACGGTTCGAAAGAACCGTTGTCCCCCACAGCCGTCCCTAAAACCTTCACCGCCCGTGTCATCTTCTGGCAGCAGTGTCGACACCAGTGGAAGTGTCAGTGACAGTTCTCCGTACATACGGGTAAACTTAGGGTGGGTCTTAAAACCGACAAACGATGCGCCGACAGTCAGTTGGACAGACGATAATTTTCAATATACGGTTCAGAATGCTGCCAATCAGGGTAATATGTTGTTGAAAATTCAGTTGTATCACATTGGTCAACCCACGCATTGATGTGCTGTATATTTGAAAACACTTACTGTTACATTACAAACAAACCGTCACATATAGGGGGATCATCATACTGTTGATATCTTACAGTAACAACAATATATCAGTAATATATTAATATATTATGATGTTCAAAATCCTTGAATGTTGAAGTTTGTTGAATTTTGGTATAACATTATTAAGGATATTTTTAAATCTTTTGTATTTAATTTAAATTTATCTTTTAATTAATTTATTTATTTATTTACTTTTTATGGAAGTATACATTATACTTACAAACCTGTTAACGCGATTGGAAGATTTATGGTTGGACCGATGTAC
Source organism: Allygus modestus (assembly GCA_963675035.1). NCBI lineage: Eukaryota > Metazoa > Arthropoda > Insecta > Hemiptera > Cicadellidae > Allygus > Allygus modestus. Next base: position 34,200,701 of record OY776113.1, on the reverse strand, counting down.
TGGACTTCCGAGAGTTGCCGGTTTGACTTAGACAAAGATACCGCTAGTAGCGTGGCGTAAAATCGGTGAAGATTGACATCCGTTTACCTACGTACATCGCCCGTCACTGTCCTAGACGTTAACACAGTAGCGAAAACAAAGAGTGGTGATCATCGGAAGTTCTACTTGGACAACGAAACTAGTGTTTCGACAGTTTCAATTAACCACCATTATCTGTCGAACTTTTAGCAGTTCCTGAGATGGAACACTGTGGCTAACAACAAATATACTCCGATGGAGTTTTTATTATTTTTTTTTATTGTAAGACGAAGAATAAATTTTAATTTGCATTGTAACTTTGATAGTTTGTTTAGGATTAATACTTACAGACATGTTCAGAGCATAAATTTGGTGTTATTTCCATCTTCAACCTATAATCCTTTTTATAATAAATTAGGCAATAGTGAATCAGCAGTCAGAAGTCGATATGACCTTGAGGTGTAAATAGAAGCTTTGTTGTTTCCGTTAACACAAATATCTTTGAAAATCATGGTTTACATTAGTAGTGGTAATATAGCGGTTTAATGTCACAAAACCCACCTGGAAAAAATGTCCGAGAAAACCCATCGATTTCCCGCCAACTGAAAGCCAAGTCCGAAGGAGCTGTTTTTGGACTGACACCGATCTCACAACAAAACCAGATTCTGGAAAAAATGGCCGAGAAAACAAATCGATTTTCTGCCAACTGAAAAACCAAGTCCGAAGAAAAAATATTTTTGACCGACACCTGATTTCTGCTGTTTATTTGCTTATATTATATCTTACATAGTCAAAAGTACCATAATCAACAACAATCAATCACAAGTCCCATTACGAACCAAAATATGTACAGCGTCTATCAGTTGTGTAGTAGTATGTTTTCGGGCTGGTGTCGGGGGGATGATGGATACTTTTCCCGGACCAGGATTTTTTCAGAAAACTTTGTAGAGGGTTTTAGGATTTTGCATTTTATATAATAGAGGCAAACTAGAAAAGTGGGGCCTATTTTCCCGTTTTCCCTATAAGAATAAAATAGCGGATAAAATCACGCCTTTGTCACGCCTTGCCTAAAGCAGTTAAATGTTTATTTTAATACATCCTTTGCAGAAATCCACGAGTTCTGGCTACTTCGTAACCCTAAACTTGGGAACCATTTGACATATAATAAATTAGCTTTCCTCCAAATTACCTTCTCAACTAAATACATGTCTTTATATTTGGTCTTTAACAATTCCTCTGTATAAAATCCACCTTTAATTATTTTGCCGTTTTCATCTTTCAAAATATAAGTCATATAGGAAAAAAGCACGTAACTATACTTTAAACTACCGAATTTCAACTACCTTTTTAATAGCCTGTAATTTTGTTGTTGTTTTTGATACCTCGACACCTCCCAACAATTATTTTATATCTAGCAATTGGCTAATACACCAACTATTTGCCTCTTGTCATGTTCAAAGAACGTTTAGCTATATTATTACTATTGCACAATACCAACAAATTCTGTTATCTAAAGAAGAAAAAGCCTGTAGTTGTAATACGCCTACACCTTCCCAAAATTAGTTTAAATCTGGAAATTGGCCAACGCACCAACCATTTGCCTAGTGGAAAGTTTAAAGAACGTTTGGCTATATTTTTATTATTGCACAATACCAACAAATCCTGCTATCTATAAAAAAAGAAAATAATCTTTTACAAAACTAAGCTTTATATTAATACAAACTAAACACAATACACCAGCCTCTCTATATTTTTACTTGGAGTAGATTTTAGTTTGTCTGTTTTAAGTTTTATTTTGTAATTTAAATTGATGGATTGTAACTCCTTTTCGAGCCAATAATTAGACACATAAATATCTGGAGTATTTTCGAACTTTACAAAATACCTTATTTTACCTCTATGTAGCACATCTCTTAACCCCACTATAAGGAGTTCTCTGTCTTCGTTTAGTTCCTCTATCCTTTTACAAGAGGACTCTTTAATATTTCCACTTTAAATGACTAAGTCCAGAGAATCTGGATTGAAATGAACGGTATGTAGGTTTAGTATGTTGTATGATTGCTAGGCTGATTCATAACGATTGATATGAGTGGTGGCCTTGATAAAGGCCGTTTGTAGAATGAGTGGTGCCCTGTTTTTAGTGTGGGGGATGGAAGCGACGACCCGAAGGATGTGTCTTAACCGTAGTTATTTGTGTAGGATAGCGTCGACTGTGTCCAAGTTTTCATTTTGGATGATGAGATGGAATTCATCTCCGCTACTAAGTTCGAAGGTAATCCGATTGCCAAGGTGTCGGTAGCGAGGCAAGATGTCCATGAGTTGGTCTATCCGTGGGTGAGAAAATATATCTCGCTGGATTCGCTGAAAAACCAAGTCCGAAGAAAAAATATTTTTGACCGACACCTGATTTCTGCTGTTTATTTGCTTATATTATATCTTACATAGTCAAAAGTACCATAATCAACAACAATCAATCACAAGTCCCATTACGAACCAAAATATGTACAGCGTCTATCAGTTGTGTAGTAGTATGTTTTCGGGCTGGTGTCGGGGGGATGATGGATACTTTTCCCGGACCAGGATTTTTTCAGAAAACTTTGTAGAGGGTTTTAGGATTTTGCATTTTATATAATAGAGGCAAACTAGAAAAGTGGGGCCTATTTTCCCGTTTTCCCTATAAGAATAAAATAGCGGATAAAATCACGCCTTTGTCACGCCTTGCCTAAAGCAGTTAAATGTTTATTTTAATACATCCTTTGCAGAAATCCACGAGTTCTGGCTACTTCGTAACCCTAAACTTGGGAACCATTTGACATATAATAAATTAGCTTTCCTCCAAATTACCTTCTCAACTAAATACATGTCTTTATATTTGGTCTTTAACAATTCTTCTGTATAAAATCCACCTTTAATTATTTTGCCGTTTTCATCTTTCAAAATATAAGTCATATAGGAAAAAAGCACGTAACTATACTTTAAACTACCGAATTTCAACTACCTTTTTAATAGCCTGTAATTTTGTTGTTGTTTTTGATACCTCGACACCTCCCAACAATTATTTTATATCTAGCAATTGGCTAATACACCAACTATTTGCCTCTTGTCATGTTCAAAGAACGTTTAGCTATATTATTACTATTGCACAATACCAACAAATTCTGTTATCTAAAGAAGAAAAAGCCTGTAGTTGTAATACGCCTACACCTTCCCAAAATTAGTTTAAATCTGGAAATTGGCCAACGCACCAACCATTTGCCTAGTGGAAAGTTTAAAGAACGTTTGGCTATATTTTTATTATTGCACAATACCAACAAATCCTGCTATCTATAAAAAAAGAAAATAATCTTTTACAAAACTAAGCTTTATATTAATACAAACTAAACACAATACACCAGCCTCTCTATATTTTTACTTGGAGTAGATTTTAGTTTGTCTGTTTTAAGTTTTATTTTGTAATTTAAATTGATGGATTGTAACTCCTTTTCGAGCCAATAATTAGACACATAAATATCTGGAGTATTTTCGAACTTTACAAAATACCTTATTTTACCTCTATGTAGCACATCTCTTAACCCCACTATAAGGAGTTCTCTGTCTTCGTTTAGTTCCTCTATCCTTTTACAAGAGGACTCTTTAATATTTCCACTTTAAATGACTAAGTCCAGAGAATCTGGATTGAAATGAACGGTATGTAGGTTTAGTATGTTGTATGATTGCTAGGCTGATTCATAACGATTGATATGAGTGGTGGCCTTGATAAAGGCCGTTTGTAGAATGAGTGGTGCCCTGTTTTTAGTGTGGGGGATGGAAGCGACGACCCGAAGGATGTGTCTTAACCGTAGTTATTTGTGTAGGATAGCGTCGACTGTGTCCAAGTTTTCATTTTGGATGATGAGATGGAATTCATCTCCGCTACTAAGTTCGAAGGTAATCCGATTGCCAAGGTGTCGGTAGCGAGGCAAGATGTCCATGAGTTGGTCTATCCGTGGGTGAGAAAATATATCTCGCTGGATTCGAATGGTCGCTCTCCCCATAGGAGTAGTTGCCACCGTCAGAACTTGAACTCCTTCCTGCGACGTCTCTGATCATCTTCGTCCGAATATTCTTCGTCAGAAGAGTCAGCAGGGTGTTTCATTGGTTGGTAGTTGCGAGCCATGGTTGCGCAGTGCCGAAGATCAGGAGTGGTAATGATGCCTAACGCGCGATTCAGTGTTAAGCTGTAAATGTGGTGGGGGTTGATTGGTCGATGGAGGGGGTTGCTAGCGTGGTTGGGAGTGGAGGGCGTGGCTGGGGGGGGTGTGGGGGGGCGAAGCCCCCTTCTTTTAAAATCATTCAAATCCTTCTTAGTATATTTTTTTGGAGAGGCTTTAAAGATCAAACGTGCCTGTGGGGGGTGTGAGGGGGCGAAGCCCCCCACCACTCAAGGGGGGTCCGGGGGGCGAAGTCCCCCGTCGAAAAATTCTTATCTTATCTAAGATCTAGATCCAAGATAAGATAACCACCCACACAAACCGACGTAATTCGATGGTTGGCCATTTCAAGTCGCAAACCGATGTAATCTGTCAGTTGGCCACTTAAAGTCGCGGGGTGACGTATATGTGTCGCCACACCATTACGTCATCTTCGTGACGTCGTCACACCCTCTCGTCACACATACGTCATCACCACGTCACTCAACCGTCACTTCTAATTAAAAACCGCTGAATTTACAGTTGTCCCAGACTCCTCATTTTGGCTCTACTCGCATACATCATTGGAAAAACTTCTAAATTACACACACAAAAGTATTTTAAATAAAATAAAATTAAGAAAAATTTATCGTTAAAACCACGATCTTGCACAGGTAACATTCGATAGTTTTCATTCGATTTCTAATATCGAATCACTACTATCAAATCAAACTTGTGCAAAATTTCTTTTTTAAAACATCCTCAGGATGACCTTGAACTTGACCTACCTCACCGTGACGTCATTAGATACGTCACTGTGACGTCATCAGCTACGTCACGAGTTGTTAAACATCGGAAGTAATTAATTTGGCCCAGAAGTCCCAAAACTACACTACTGAAATATTAGACGAATCATACATTCCAAAATCAAATATCGATAAAAGAAAAAATCAACTGACCAAACAAAACGAACAAACAAATTCAAACAATAAACCAATCAAAACAATGAAGCTTAATAATGAAAGCATCCTAACATAAAGACCAACTAGCACTAGAGCACCGCGACAAACATACATTGTATGCCCGCCCCTTCAACTAAATCGTGCTACCTTTCTTCTGCTAAAGCCTTTTCTTCCTCCTTGTTTATTTGTTCGATTATATCAAACAAACAAAAACAGTCCCAAGAAAATATGTCAAAGTTACTTTTATTACAACCATTAAAAATTCTAGCGAATGATACTCATCAGTACTTAGAACTTAGCTATTTTAGTATGAGCTTTTCAAAAGAGAAAGCTCTATATCAGACAGTATTCTCTGAAAGTAAATAACTTTTTTCCTCTCGGAATTCTACAAAATGTTGTAGACAACAAAAAGGAGGATGATAAAGTACTGTACAATCTTACCTCTGACACGGTACTCTTCAAAATCCATCACAGCAAAAAAATCTTGAGCTAGATCGCTTGCCTGAAAATGAGGAAAATAAGTATTTACAAAATATTCAAATTATTGACAAAATCACAAGAAAACTAAGAGTCACAATTTGAAATTTTTGGATAGGGTCTACAGGGTGAGCAATGGAAAAAATTCCGAACAAGCTGATTATTTGTATACACGTTAGTATGACCCTTGTAAACAAAACTACAGAAGTCCCAAAAAGTCCAGGCCTGGCAACGGCCGCCATCTTGAAAATAGCATTTCCGGTCCATGTTTTTCTTCACATTTTCTTAATTTTAGGCAAAACCATACACAATTTGAAAATGGTACAAAGGACCTTTTTTGTAGAGGATAAAATTCCACATAAAATAACAGAACCAACCAGCGTTATTTAGTTTTCCCGAATTTCTACTTTTTGCAGTTTTGTTAATTTTAAAGTTATCTTTGGTTCTGCCAAGTCTCTTACTCTAATTTCTGCGATCTCAAGAGCTGTTTTGATTAATGTAATTATTTAATAATCGTAGGGCAAGTTTTTTAGGTTGTAAAATAAGAGTTCTAGACTTGTAAAAGACAGTCTCAGTAGAATGGGAAATCATTGGCTTTTAGCCTCGCCCAAACAAGTCAACCTCAGCCTGCACGTTGCATTACGCAAGCCTTCATTTAAGCCTTAGGCGGCAGGAACAGCTCTTGCTAATGATGCTTTGGCGTATTTTTATAATGTGAACTAAATAACTATGTAAAGAATACAAATTATATACATAGTGAGTCAGATCAACCATCAAGCAAGTATAAGAGGAGAACGGTTTAGTCTAAAATCACCCGGTAATATTCCTTTCGCCGAATCTATGTTCAGGCTGTTCTAAAAAAAGTCATGCAGTCAAATTTCAAAATTTTCTTATTTGAACCTAAGGAAAAATCATATATAATTTTAAAGTCCTCGTATAATACACTTTTTGTCGAAATCTGAATCCTATATTCTAATACGATCATTGTGTGTCTGCAAAATTTATCTCAGAATCCAGCTGAACGATTTGATTAAAACATAGCAATTAGGTGCTTTGGGACCAAAAATACGAAACACATTTTGTCGAAATCTGAATCCTAAATTCTAATACGATCATTGTCTGTCTGCAAAATTTATTTCAGAATCCAGCTGAACGATTTGATTAAAACTTAGCAATTAGGTGCTTTGGGACCAAAAATACGAAACACATTTTGTCGAAATCTGAATCCTAAATTCTAATACGATCATTGTCTGTCTGCAAAATTTATCTCAGAATCCAGCTGAACGATTTGATTAAAACTTAGCAATTAGGTGCTTTGGGACCAAAAATACGATTGGTAAAATCCTTAGCTCCATAAAAATTAGTATTTTGTTGAAAACCTCATTTGAAAATTGGAAATTTTAACATTGGGCTTACGGAGTTTCAAATCAAAACAAAAGAATCATAACAGATGTGGTTAACCAGTAAACTGTCAAAGTAGCACTTACTTAAGGTAAAGTATCAACGCATGACTTCTTGAAAACAGTAACTAGAACCCTTGAATAAAGATTGCATACCGATATATGTTTACCCACGACGAGAATGGCTCAGTCTCCCCGATACTTTAATTTAATCCGTTAAAAATAATGGCCGTTTATGTTGAAAATATTTACATTTACGGAATACCCTATATTTTCTAAACCGATAGTCGTATATTTTCTCAGATTCAAATTTATTGCTGCTAATAAATTATTTTATATAATATGATACTCGACAGCTATTACTATAAAAAAGGATTTTTTAAATTCTTATATGATTTTAATTTAAAAAAATTAAATTGTAGTATTGTAACATAGTATTTTAAACTACTTGCTTAATACATTTATAGGTCACAAACGTATGTTAATCTCCAAGAAAAAGGGAAGCCAACATGGTGTCACCATTGTCCCCTCTGTCACCCCGTTCTCATGGCATCACAACTAACCACAAGCTATAAAATGAAGTAATCAATCTAAATGTTTTCCATACAGAAAAAATACAAGTTTCATGAACAACATATATTTATTAATTTGAATCGGTAGTGAATATATAACACAAAAAATAAAAATAAGTATTTTTTCTAAATACAACTTTTATGTCAAACATAATATGTGCAATGATATGATTGCTGGAATCATTGTTCTCTGTGGTTTATTTAAAAAAATATCCTCCAGTGGAGGCTTCACTTATTGCCTTAGATGAGAGCTCGAGGTGTATAAAACTCGTTGATTGTAAAGGTCGTGTAAATCCTAGTTACTTTCTTATTCACACCAACCTTGTACTGTATCTCTTACGATATTTTTTGTTTTTTACTATCAGTAAAACCGGCACTTTTCCATATGAAATGCATACTACTTGTGCATAAAACCTCCTTGGGAAAATTAGGTTTGTTGCTCACTGCAAACAACGAAGAAGGATACTTAGTTAGTATGAATAAAGACGTTTCTAGGATTGACAAGACCTTTCCGATGCTTTTTGATATACACTACTATTTGAGTTTTTGAAATTTAGTCTTTTGAAAATTAAATAACATTGAGCTGTATATTGTCGTTGTTATCATTATTGTTATCATCATCAATAATAATATTATTTGTATTATTACATTATCATTAATAGTATTATTATTGATATTACAGTATTATAAATGATTATTATTGTTGTCACCACTATGGTTGTTGCTGTTGTAATTATCATTATTAGAATATTAACTATGAGTAGCCTGTTATTTAAACCTTAACACATTTATCCTATTTACCTCATCACATTACATTGATTATTTTGCAATGGCTTATGTATAAGAATGTTTTGTCTTACGATTATGGTGGGCATACCATACCCACCTTTAAGAACATATTCTTAAAAACCTTATTGATCGTTTTCTACAAAACTGTTTGTTGGTTACAGTTTTGAAATAGTTCTACTAATCAAACCGGGGTGAAACCATAGCCATTAAACGTTGAATTCCTAACTTTAAACAACAGAATTAAGAACATCTTTATCTATGTACCTTCAAATTATAAATAGTATACGTCTTGAGCCCAGTTGATCAGAAAATTCCTTTCATTGTTATAACAATCGAAATCGGACAAATTAAAAGTTAAAACCACGAGGTATGAGGTTTTCGAGTAAGAAATTAAAATAGGAGCAAATATACGTATAGTGATTCAGAAAATAGAGGGTATTCCGCAAATCTAAATAGTGGCAGCAAAAATTGCCATTATTTTTAAACTGATAAGAAAATTCAAATTTCAACAGCATGTTTCTTTTTTTTACAAGGAATTTAAAATTACATATGATTTTTCCTTGAATTTAAAAAATAACATTTCGAAATTTGACTCCATGACCTTTAGTTTTAGTACAGCCTAAACATAGATTATGATATGAATATTTTTAATTCATTTCCAACGTCCGATTTCGGCGAAAGGAATTTTACCGGGTGATTTTAGACTAAACCGTTCTCCTCTTATACTTGCTCAGTGGTTGATCTGACTCACTATGTATATAATTTGTATTCTTTAAATAGCTATATAGTTCACATCATAAAAAAATACACCAAAGCATCATTAGAAAGAGCTGTTCCTGCCGCCTAAATGAAGGCTTGCACAATGCAACGTGCAGGCTGAGGTTGACTTGTTTGGGCGAGGCTAAAAGCCAATGATTTCCCATTCTACAGAGACTGTCTTTTACAAGTCTAGAACTCTTATTTTAAAACCTAAAAGTATCTAAACTTACCCTATAAATAGTAAATAATGACATTACAAAATAGCTCTTGAGATCGCAGAAGTTAGAGTAAGAGACTTGGCAAAGCCAAAGATAACTTTTAAAAATTAACAAAACTGCAAAATATAGAAATTCGGGAAAACTATATAACGCTGGTTGGTTCTATCATGTTATCATACTGTTATTGTATTTATACTTATTTGATTTGGAATTTTATCCTCTACAAAAAAGGTCCTTTGTACCATTTTCGTATCTTGCATGGTTTTGCCGTAAATTAAGTAAATGTGAAGAAAAACATGGACCGGAAATGCTATTTTCAAGATGGCGGCCGTTGCCAGGCATGGACTTTTTGGGACTTTTGTAGTTTTGTTTACAAGGGTCACACTAACGTGTATACCAAAAATCAGCTTGTTAAGAATGTTTTCCATTGCTTCGCTCATTTTCCGTTATGCCCATGAAGGGCGAAATACTTATGATGCAGAGTAGCCTATGTACAACGTTTCATAGTAGACTGCGTCTCTGAAAAGTGTTATCCAAATCAATTCATTGGAAGCACCAAGGCTAGTATAGAAGGACCCTCCTTCCTTCCCACTCCCTGGGTTGTAAGGCAACCTTCTTAATTAAATCGATTTTATTTATAAGACTAAACAATGTTCACACTGCATGGAACTTTCCAGACATTAATAAAGGTTAAACGACGATTTTGACAAACTAAGTTATTTATTAAAAGTAATCTCTTAGTGATAAAAGTAACATAAAGGAACATAGATATGAAATAAATCTGAACATTTTACACACGGGCTTATTCCCCATGGCACAGTGAAACCTGTTTATAACGTTTAACACATAGGTTTTCAAAAATAAAATAGTAAAACTGAAAAATCACGGACCATAATCAAAAGGAAAACTACACCATGAAGATTACACTTTTGATATGGGATTACAATCAAAAGATAGTTAAATATTATTAAATCTTTGATTTCACGTTGTATTGTGTTAAAATAATTAATTTTGTCACGTATAAAAACAACTAACCTTTCCCGACTCTCACACACTGGTTTAAGGTTTTTTTTTTCAACAACACTATCTTAAATCTTTAAGATAACCTTGAAACCATTTGTATGAGGCAAACCTCACATACCTCGCCATCCGTAGGTTGTGGATAATAATATTATATGATCAACTGTATCGAAAGCCTTCGTAAAATCAATATAGAAAATGCTTCCCATACAGTAACACCTTTAAAATTACATATGATGTTACTAAGTCTGCCTTAAAACATACAAGTCTCCCTCTAATAGAGGGAACCTCAATGTAGGGTCCATTAGACTTCTAATGAAGGTGTTCTATTTCTTAAAATATTTTGTTGTGAATCTTACTAGTAAATAGTGGACTATATTTTTAGGTGAGTTTTGGTAACTAAGTAATAAATGGACCTTACACTATGGTTAGTTGGGTATTCGCATAAATAACTGAATACTGTAAATAAAAATCATTTTATTTTAAGTGAAATGTTTCAATAATGTTGATAAATTGTTTACATTTATCCCTCAGTTCAAAGAAGAACCCATTACTTGGCTAAAGAAAGTATCATATTATACTTCCTGATGTATTAAGGAAACTTCCTTTTGCCTCTGTGACGCCTGTACATTAGAGCTTACTAGATTAACAGAGCTGGTTTTGCTTTCTTTTCATGCTTTTTCCGTACCAATTTAAGTATCATTTATTGTATACTGTAAAATGGGTCAGCTGCACAAACAGAACTAGCGAACATTTTAGCACCAGTATTTAAAATAAAATACAAATTATATCTAGTGTCAAAGTTATTAATTTATATTCTAAACCTTTTATAAGTTCAAACTAAAATATTCTGTTCATTTTTATGGACTGTAATGCCATAATACCATTCTGCCTGGCCAATATCATATTTTACAACTACAGATGACAAACAGCATAAAAAACATGCAACAGTTTAAAAGCTGTTGAATGTTCACTAGAGAGTCCACTGGTTTTAATCGACAAACAATACTTTGTTCCTTTTTATCTTTGTGAATTTGTATCAAGTAATAATTTTCTAGATTCCAATTTATTAATCTTTTATAAATTACTTTTACCAACGATTTTTAGTTTAAACTAAGCTGAGAAGTAAGAAATAGATGATTGCGAAATAAGGCAATGATAACTGGGGATTTATTCATTCGACGTATTTGTTTTTCTTTGTTAACTACTCGAATTTAAAACAATTGTATCATTCAAAGATCAAATGATTATAATATTTTGAGCTGGTGCGAATGTTTCGCAGCAATAAAAATTAAATAAACCCGTAATTCCTTACCATCCAACGTAATTTTACTTTCCGTTTATACTTATTTTTGATTTTTACATTTATTTTGCTGAGCGATATTCAGACTGAACACGTTTCAATCTGAATTTTGTTTCTCTATATATTAAACTGGGTTTTAGTATGAATTAGAGTTCTAAAATATTTAATTATGTCGTAAATTTGCGTATAAAACATTAGGCAGTACATAGGCTGAAACATAGTTGATTGTAATCTTAAATGGAACGTTTATAACAAAAATATTAATGTCCAATTTTGATAACTGAAACGCAATGTTCAGTGAAAGGCCCTATCTATACAGGGTGATGATGCGAGGGGAAGGGAAGCCTTACTCTATCTAGGTCGTTAGTGAGGAGTGCTTATTCTGTCTGTTTTCTAAGATTTCTATTACCATAACCATTACCGTACTCTAAACAGACCGCTTATATATATTTCAAAATTACATCGTTTAATTTAAGCAAAAATACGGAAAATTGGTTTAAAATATATGTGTAATTGTGTAGCTACGGCAAATTGTAATTGAATTGATACAATTTTAAATATAAAAATTAAGAACCTCTGCTATCAATGATACTTATTATATAGGTTTTTTTACGATACTTATTGGAAAAAAGTACTTTTAGTGAATTCCTCCTGTAGGGAAGAAGCTATTACCGTAGGTGGCATAGTAAGACTTAAGCCCGAGATCATGATAAGTTTTTGTTTTGAGGCACCCCGATGTCCAAAAATACCATTCGTTCAGATTTGTATATATGTGTGTCCGTAAGCACAATAATTATCGTAATTCAAATTTGTACAGATTGTAATAAAGTAGCATAAACAAGTTCGAATTCGAACCATAGTTAGGATCGTACCTTCTGAAATGGGGTTTTGAACCCAAGAAATGTTATTTTTCACATGTAATTTTTATTAAAATAAAATTTTAGTTTAAACCCTTAGATCCAGCTTTAAAAAACGATTTGCTGTTTTGATCATCGCTCTACGTCAATTGGTTACCGAGATATTGAAATAGCTGAACACAGGACGTTGTCCAATGTTATGGAGCGAGTAAAATTCTATTTCGTGCTTATTTGTGAACATATATTGATAAAACTTGGAATATAGCTTTATATGGATGTGATTTATTAGTATACACATTAAATACCCCTGAAGCAGCAAACCTGCATACTTAGCACTATGTATTGTGCCATTGTTATCCCATGTTATTCTTATGGAAATTAAATAACATTCTATATCTCCCTTATTTACGAATATCAATTGGCGAAAATTAGCCTTCATTTCGTTGTAGTATATTTATATTTGCATAATATAAAATCGTACTTGTTACATCAAACCTGCGTACTCTGTTTAATGTTATTCTAACGGAGGATAAATAAAATGTTATAACTAACTTATCAATATATTTTGATGAAACTGAGTAATGTTGATAATGTTTTGGTGAGGTATTGGTTTGCACTGGACATTCGCTGAGTGTGCAGGTTTTCTGCAACGGGTAGTATTTGCTAATTACATTAGTCTTTGGCAAAATACATCGAGGCCTAATATAAACCTGTTAAAATAAATAATACACTTGGATGAGTTATTAAGTTTATGTTGTCAAACTCACGGCCAAACAACTGAATCACATTAATATTTTTTTTAATATTATACAATCTTGAAAAGTCAGGGGTGTTTTGTACGCCTCTTGAAATGGGAAAGATCAATCAATAAACAAATAATATTTGCGTCATGGAGGTTTTCTGTCAACTAAGGGGTAAGGGGTACTTCCTCATAAACAAAGAATATAGTAGGACAGAAGTGTATTTTTGCGACAATAATGAAAACCGTATATATTTGAGCCTTTACAAAATATACCTAGAATAAACATATCTGAGGAAACTCAAACTTGGACATTATTTTCTGGCATTATTCATAACTAATTTTGACTTCACGGGGATGCATGTTTGGCTGTTAATATACGACGAAAACACTTGGAAAAATGATTGATACAAAACTTAAGTGGTTATTTAAAACTACATTCTGCTTTAAGTAAAATAATAACTGAGTAAGTAGCTGACTAAGTAAGTTTGATTTGTCCAAAAGTACAACAAATATACGGAAAATGTTCTGGCCAATTACAAAACCAACATGATTTCCAAACAAGAGAGTAGTTCCAAAGTGAGAGTTTATTATTGACAAAAGTTCTAAATATTAAAGGGAATTAATTTTTGTTAGGTCATGGAAACACCCTGGAAAGTCGACTGAGGCAAAGCTGGCCCGAGTAGGTCTAAAATTTCACTCATAAATGATTCAAGACAAAGCACATGTAACATTAAGGCTTTGAAGTAAAACTGCATTAAGGCCGCATTCATACGTGGATTTTCTCGTTAGCTGCTAAACCTTTTCTGAAGTGAATAATGTATAACAAATGGAAAAAAAACCGTCGCAGCAAACCTGCGTACTCAGCGAATTTCCAATGCATAATATGTCTTAATACTACATAAAGCCGCATATCAAGTTTCATAAAAATATATTCACATATAAGCGATATATACAATTTTAATTATTCTCCATAAGAATAACATTGGTGATGAGTACGTAGGTTTTCTGAAACAAGGAACACAAACAATTGGTTTTTATGCAAATTTAACTAGGCAAAGCCACATACCAAGTTTCTTCAATATTCAATCATAAATAAGCGCTATATAACATTGTAGTTATTCTCCATAAGAATAACATGGGGGCTGAGTAAGCAGGTTTGCTGCAACAAGGAACAAAAAAATGCGATTTTATGTAAATATCAATATAACTCAACAAGGTGAGTTTTATTCACCATACCAAGTTTTACTCAACATACCAAGTTTTATTAATTTATGTTCAAAATTAAGGGAGTCATTACATTTTACTTTTTCTCCATAAGAATAACATGGGGGCTGAGTACGCAGGTTTACTGCTACGGGATAGTCAACATAAAAATCAATTTTTTGTGCAAATATTAATATACAAGTACTACGTGAATATACACATACCAAGTTTCATCAAAATACATTCAAAAATAATCGAGATATCAAATTGTATTTATTCTCCATAAGGATAACATTGGACAACGTACTGTGTTTAGCACTTTGAATATCTCGGCAACGGTTGGGTGTAGAATCATAATTTAAACACCAAAATGATTGTTTTGTGGAGCTGAACTGATTGGTAAAGGCAAATGTGAAATTTACATTAAAATTAACTGAGAAAAAGCCAAAAACCTTTTTCCCATAAGATTAACATGGGAGATTTTATGAGTAGGTTTTTTGGATTTTCTCCGCAACCACTTAACCTAGATTAATAATTCAAAATACCATGTTATTTGTTTTTTTAAGCTCTATAACATGGAAAAAAACAACATTAAGTCTTTAAAAAAGTTTAGGGTAAAAAATTCAAAGAACTGGTTTTTGGAAAATTTAAAACCCTCATAACCCCCCTTCCCATGGTCCAATTTTTCTGGTTTTCGAACTTAAAATCATGAATTTCATTTTACACATTTGAGCCAAATTTCATCGAAGTCAGACGTTTTTTACTCATGTTATCGCATTCACGGACACATATATAGATATATACGTGTATATATTTGAACGAATAGTGTTTTTGGCATCTGGGGACCTCAAAACAAAAATTTATCATGGTCTCGGGGTTTAATTTTGTTTGCGGGTCTTACCATGAGACCTACGGTAATAGCTTCTTCCCTATAGGGGGAATTCGCTAAAACCAGTAAACAATTGTTGATTTAACAATGGCTCTACTATAAATGCATTTCTTAAAAACATAGTTTAAATGAGTCAGGTTGTTGTTTCAAAACCTTGACGAAAGCAAGATACAAATATAAAGGATACAAGAGACCTTTTTAGAAGTGCAAATTTAACTTGACTAAATCAGATCTTCCCAGTCATACTGGGATGATTCATGGAGACCGAACATTTGTTTGTGATGCATTCTGTATCGAAACTGATGAACGTTACGACTAACAAACACATGAGAGCATTTGCTTTAGTCCGGCATAATCACCGGACCAAAGGAAGTCATCGTCCACCATAGGTAAACTGGCCAAATGGCCAGTGTGGTAAAGGTTTGGGGGATCTTTGGACATCCTGAATTTCAACACACGAAGGAGTGATAACGATGAACATTTGTATATGGAATGTTCTGGCAAATCGTTTCGGGGGATTTCCCATTTGGTTACATGTAATTCAAAATTAGTTGTTTAAATATAGATTTCTATCATCCTCCTTAGGAAAGGAAAACGACAATCAGTAAAACAACTGCATTTCATAGCTAATATTTTTTTAATACGGTTCGAATTTATTCTTTTTGTGGCATACACATCTTAAATCAACACAATTATTACTCTATTTAAACTTTTAAACCAAAAAATGTGGAATGTTTCACGATTTTGTGTATCATCCTCGCTTAAAATTGTATATTTATTTTATATGATATGATTTTATATTATATGATTCAATGTGTATGATACAACAAAATGTACTCAGTGACTTGTCTTTCCTTTTACTCGTTAAAGCATAAATCCAAAGTTATAGTCTCGAAAATGTGTTATATTTTGACGGGTTGTTATCAGTTTATCATAGTAAAAATTGATTTCACTTATGAAGTAACGATTTTAGATCATTAAGAGTTTAGCTACGTTTTAAATTCCTCCTTTAGAAGACACAATTCTATTGCTTTGGAATACACTGTCTCAAACAGAGAAATTGTGTCCTGTACTACTGTAGAGACCTTAGGCTAGTAGTTTCATAGGACGTACCACGTGCTGCCTATCGAAGACATCATCAAGAGAGCGAGTCATCCCTTGGTCTTATTGATTGTGTTTCAAGATACTTCTCGAATATCAAGAGTTTTAGGAGAGACCTAAAACTCTTGATATTCTCTACACGAGTTAGTCAGACAGATCTTGGAGTAGGGGAGTAGTTTGTGGTTACCGTATTAGATGGACGAATCCCAGAGATTGGAAACACTTCAGAGGGGACATTTAGGGTTAGGTGGGTTTCAATTACACAAATGTCCTTGTCAAAGACTATCCTTCAAACTATCCTCGACTATCCTTCAAACCACTAGAAACCACAGGAGATTGCGGATCTTCCATTCCATTTTTAAGATTGAGAATAGAGTTGAACTGTTTCAACTAAATGAATTCATATTCCTTCTATGAACGAGGTCACAGGAAATATACGTCAGGCGTAGTCATGTATTACATTACTTACAGTCTGGACCTGGAGTGCTGAGACTGGGCTACGATATATACCCTCCGATGACAAAAGTGATGACGAAGTGATTTGATGACGAAGTGCTTCCCAGCAAAATTTGCTACAATAAATAATTGGGGGGGGAGTGGAATTTAAAATGGCCCTACAATTTTGACCAGATTTCCCAACTGACTAGGGGGGGGAGGGGTTGTATTACAGACGACAACTATTTGAAGATTTTTTTAGCAAAATGATTGTGTCTTATATCCAAATTTAGCAAAAAATCAATAATTAATATGTATAAAACAGCTATTTTTCCGTAAAAAGTATAGAAACAAAACTGTTTCCATTTAGAAATGGACCTTAGAATTTAGAACTGACCTTATAAAGAAATCAGGTCTACCGTGATCGGACTCTAGTAATCGATTAACAGCTGGATTTGTAATTTTCAATAGCGGCCTTCTATAATGACTGCCATAAATGTGTTCCATGATCCATTTGAATTTTAAGATTGACCGGAAAAGTCTACTACTACTGATGTTATTTATGCACCCACCAAGCGGCCAACTGTAGTTAATATTAAAAGGTATATAGAATGTGCCTTGCATAAAACAAACCTTCCTTCGCACGAACTCTTGAATACTGTGAATATTGTTACTTGAAAAAGAAGATTTAATTTTAAAACTAAACCAAGCATCAAATAAATTCCAGTTTTATTTCTACTGGTTTCTACCTCGCTGATTTGGACTACTGCAAGAAAGTTTAAACGTTTTAGTTATTTTCGTGTAATAAATCCCAACTTTGAATGGTAAATTATCAAATTTCCCAACTTTTAGCGAATTTCCCCTATAGGGAAGAAGCTACTACCGTAGGTGGCATGGTAAGACTTAAAGCCCGAGACCATGACAACTTTTTGTTTTGAGATCCTCAGATGCCAAAAACACTATTCGTTCAAATTTATATATATATATATATATGTGTGTGTGTGTGTGTGTGTGTGTGTGTGTGTGTGTGTGTGTGTGTGTGTGTGTGTGTGTGTGTGTGTGTGTGTGTGTGTGTCCGTTACCGCGATAACTTTTGAAAGAAGCGCCCGATTTTGATGAAATTTGGCAAAAATGTGGAGAGTAACATTTCTGACTTTAAGTTCGAAAACCAGATCGATCGGTCTATGGGAAGGGGGTTTTATGGGGGTTTCAAATTTTCCAGAGATCAGTTTTTTGAACTTTTCACCCTAAAATTTTAAAAACACTAGATTTTGGTTATGGCCATTTTATAGAGCTTAACAAACAAACAATTTAGTATTTTGAATCATTAAGCTAGGTTTAGTGGTTGTGGAGAAAAGTCAAAAAATGTGTCCATAAAATTTCCCATGTTAATCTTATGGGAATACGGTTTTTAGATTTCCCTCAGATAATTTCACTAAAAACTCCACATTTCTTTCTACCAATCAGTTTAGCTCTACAAAACAATCACTTTGGCGTTTTAATTGTTGTTTTATGTCCAACCGTTGCAGTGATATTCAAAGTGCTAAACACAGTACGTTGTCCAATGTTATCCTTATGGAGAATAAATAAAATGTTATATTTTGATTATTTATGTATGTATATTGATGAAACTTGGTATGTGGCTTCAACTAGTTGTGGTATATTGATATTAGCACAAAAAAAGGTTCTTCTTGTTTTTCCCGGTAGCAGCAAACCTGCATACTCGCGCCCCATGTTATTCACATGGATAATAAGTAAAGTTTTATATCTCCCTTAGTTATGAACCCAAATTAATACAACTTGGTATGTAGCTTCACTTGATTGAGTTATATTGATAATTCCAAAAAATACATTTCTTATCTTCCTTTTTGCAGCAAACCTGCGTACTCAATTACAATGTTATTCTTATGGAGAATAAATAAAATGCTATATATCACTTATTAATGAATGTATTTTTGTGAAACTTGGTGAGTGGATCTAGGTAGTAATGATACCCATATAAAATGCATTGGAAATTCGCTGTGTACGCAGGTTTGCTGCGACGGGGGTATTTGGCTTATAACGTTTTCACACCACCTGCCAGCCCCATAACGACGTCCATGCTCTCTGGTCCCTAACACACATCCTTGGCCTGATAGAGTATACTTGACACCATAACACATCAATCGAATTTTTTAATCTATTATATTATAAAAGTGCTCTTAAAGAACATTTACCAGTATTCTCAAAGAACCTAGTGTGGCACGCTAGTATGGCATTATTCTAGTTTTGTGTTATAGTTATTGAGTCGCACAAAGAACATTTACCAGTATTCTCAAAGAACCTAGTGTGGCACGCTAGTATGGCATTATTCTAGTTTTGTGTTATAGTTATTGAGTCGCACAAAGAACATTTACCAGTATTCTCAAAGAACCTAGTGTGGCACGCTAGTATGGCATTATTCTAGTTTTGTGTTATAGTTATTGAGTCGCACAAAGAACATTTACCAGTATTCTCAAAGAACCTAGTGTGGCACGCTAGTATGGCATTATTCTAGTTTTGTGTTATAGTTATTGAGTCGCACATTGATTATTTGATTTTATTAGGTAGCATTTCTTGCTAAATAGCATTAATTGGCATTCATGATTATACTGAAGTCGCACATATTGTTATAGGTTCTGCAATTTGTTTGGCATAATAGAATTGTTCATCTTAAAAATCTCTCAAGTGGAGGCTATGTACACGTACTTTGAAAATTGTACCTTGTACCTTGCATTTGTTTCCTGATGTTTTTCCATTTAGATTTTGCATGTAATGAGATTGTGTATTGAGACTGAGTATTGTAGTAGGAAATTAAATTTAAATATAAACTGTAAACTCCTTGTATGTAAGCTATCAGACGCCCGCGTCCCCTTAATCTTCCGACTTGCCTCAGACATGATATTATTTTGTAAAATGGTATTTACCGTGTAAACAAGAAATAAATATATATATATATATATATATATAATATGTATGTATATATATAATATTTGAACCAGCGCTTAACCGATCTAGCTAGTAGCTGCAGGTGGCAAGGCCATGATTTGAGAACCAATACGCGAATTGTCTCAATTGCGTTAACTCCGGCTTAATGCTATTGGGCGTCTACTCCACTTCTCAATAGCTGATAATGTCACGATAAACTTTATACTCTTGTAATTTATTTTTACCACCACCCTATACATTTACTACGCTCAACCCTATAAAAGTCTGGGGTGGTTATAAAACGGTGGATTAAATTCATCCATTTTTTGGTTGGTTTTTTTTTGTGTTTTTTTTAGACCAAAAAGTCAAAATTGTTGTGTAAATTTACCTTTATCATTTAATTTTAATTTGATTCTCTCTCAATACATATAATTTTTTTTGCCTACAACGACTTGAAAACTATATTCGTTCCTAATTTTGGTTTATTTTTCCCTAATAGGTAAAAGTCTAAAATTACTAACTAGAAAACAGCAGTCTTTAAATTAATAAGCAAGCTCTTTTAAGTACATTTTATGTAATCTGTCTACTTAAGGAATACAACGGTTTAAAGTTAAACCGTTCGTAGACATGGTGTTGTTTCGGTTCGCAAATGTCTTCCTATCAAACGACGAATGCTGAAAATGTAAATCATATAATACGTAACTTTCTGAATAGAAAAGCCAAATTTTACATTTGATAAAAATAATATACTGTTTATTTGCAAAAAGTTAAGCTATAACTTTGTTAATAGTTTTAACAAAGGTTTTAACTTGATGTAACTTTACCGACTGCGTATTAATAAACATGTACCCTGAAGAACTATTATGTGAGAGGATAAAGATCAAGAATATATGGCTTTAATCGAGGATAAACTGTTTTACGTTTAAAAACAATAGACTATAGCTGTGTTCGAGGAAGCGCACCAAGGTGGCTCAGGTGGTGAAAAAGTGCGTAATTACACGTCAATGGACAATCATTTTGAACAGAAATATCCCTTGTCAGGCATAAAGAAGTTATTGCTTAAGAGGTGTGAATATTGATTACATCTTTATTAGTTTCTTATATCACAAAAATACACGAGTGCGATCTTACAAAAACAGTTTTAACGGTTAACAACAGCGGCAGAAGAAAAACTAAAAACTATCACTTTTGTTAAATCACTATCCTCTAACACAATATAGTTTTTATTTGGCTATACACTTGGCTATTAATTACAAATTTATACGCATTCACTTAAAGTACAACTTTATTTGAAACAATATGCTATTTGTTTATTTTTGATATTTATTTTTAAGTAATGCCTAAAAGCCAAAACTGTGTGATTCCAAAAGTATGTTTTACCATAGAAAAATAAACCTGGTTTATTTTTCTATGGTTTTACTAAAGTGGAAGTGTAAAAATGTCGCGTTTCTACCTGCTTCTCCCAACACACACACTTGGTTTACTTGGTAGACATTGCTCGCCGCGACTAGAGTAGCGGCTACTAATAGCTATGTGTGAACAGTAAGTAGCGGCAACTAGCACTCGCCGGCGAGTTAAAATTCACTCGCGTGGAAAGTTGGACATGTTCAACTTTTGGGGCGAGTAGTCGCTAGTAGCCGACATTGAAAGTCACGTGATACACGCGCCACGAGTCACGAGTTGATAGCACCTCTGTCGCCATGTGTGAACAGGGTAGTCGCGGACTAGAAGTGTAACCGCGCCTTAAAAGGCCAATGTGAACTTTCAATCCCGATACTCCTCAATTCATTTTTCCAAATCGTTGATTTATCGCACATTTTAATGAGTCAAAAATACCTAACGAGTTCAGTGTGCAGAATTTCGAAATCACAAATAGTTAAACCGTGATAAAAACGTAAATATCGAATATATTGAAATTTTATTGAACTGTTATTATTTATGATATAAAAACTCTCCTCACTGAACTCGTTAGTGCATTTTTTATCAAATTAGCCATGAACCAAATAACTTCGGATAAACTGTTGAGGAGTGACGAGTCTTAAGGGAGAAGCAGGTGGAAACGCCAAATAGTTCGTGACTGGAGCCCCCTCTTGAATAAAAATCCCACGGACTAAACTCCCGGGGACTATTTCCCTTATAACAGCCTCTTTCCTTTTAACAATCCTGTAAAATGGGATACTATATTCGAAAAAACACATTAAACATTAATGTGGAAATAAATTCATGTAATATATTTTTTTAATATAAATATCTGAAACATAAATTAGGTTAATTAGTGAAACACTGTTGAAAGCTTGAGTCAAAATTGCCTTAGTTTATCAAGGTGAATGGTGTTCGTAGCTTGAACTACTATCCTGCGTTACAAGCTTTGTTTGAATTATAACAATTTCCAAGATATTAAAAACCCTTATCCTTCAAAGTTTAGATCAAAGGTCACAATTTAGAATAATTATCCTATGATCTATATCGTGTAACAATTAAAGTTAAAATGTAGAATTTTTGAATGATCGAAGAACGAAGGCTGATACTGCTCTGATGTGTGTGCGTCTAATGATGTGCCTAATAGGTGTAGAGCCCACACAATCCCCCAGGCTTGAGTTAAAAAATATTCAGCCGTGTTGTATTACGTTTGATTTATTTATGTTCGGTATTTATAGTCACTAGATATTTTTATATGTAGCTCATTTATCAACGAATTTGATACTAACCAAATGAAGCATTTCGCTACTTACGTGTAACCTAACTTGAATATCAATGATGTAGCAAGGTTTGCAGCAAAATGTATGTACGTATACATTCCTACTTAACGTTTTCATTCAAACGGTGTTTTAAGGAGCTGTGGAAAATATACAAACGCACATGCATTCCAGTAACAAAAATATATTTAAGTTGTATCATCAATTTTGTGTGTGATTTTGGTTCTGAACAGGTTAATTATTGAGGTATATATTTTACACATTTTAGTAAAATACATGATTTTTTTATTCACATAAAAATACAAATGTTCTTTAGAATCGAGCGATTCTATGTTTTCTTTGACTGATTCAATAAAAATAAATACCACCCGGTACTTCATCTAGCACTGAAAATACTATGTGATTTTTTTTTAGTTCATAGTGTTTTATTTACTTTACTGAAGAATAATATTGATTAATGCATTTTTGTCCTCTCAAATTTTCAGGCAGAGTCACACCTTTTCAAACCATTGACCCATATTTAACTTTATTCATACAGTCAAAATTATAAAATCATAATAGCGTTGACGTGGCGTTACACTAATTTATTTTTTGGTAAGTACTAACCTTTTAATTCCCCCTCCCCCTCCCCCCAACAAGAGTGTTTATTTCACAGACGGTTTGCAAGTAGTTTACAATTGAGCCTAAAGTTTTTTTTTTTTTTGTAATATGGCCAAATGGCCTATTTGATTTAACGAGTGCTCTCGGTGCATAATCTTTTTTTCTCGCGGAAGGCGATAAGGATTTCAATTCGCTTGATGAGCCGATCCGGTTGGTATAGTAGTTCTAAGACCCATCTGCAAAGTACGAGTATTTATTACCAACCCAAGGCTCAACTAAGCGTTGATTATATTTAAAATCATCCTTAATTTACTTAGGCGTTTGAGTTAAGACTGTGTTAATATTATTTGATATTTTTGATATTTTTTATTTTTTTATCACCGTTCTTTCGTAAAAAGGTGTAAGTGTACTGTAAAATTGACTTTAACTTCCAAATTTGAAATGTACAAAAATATGCTTTCTCTTTGGGTGAAACTCGCCCTTATCACATTTTAAATTTAGTAATAAGTTATTTCTCACGTTTAAAGGATATCTTGGAGGTTTTTGAGATTGTTATGCAGTCACTTAGGTCCATAATGCGTTGCTCATAAGTGTATAGAATAAGAGCGTAAACCCAAAATGTTCACTCGGGTTTTCAAGATACAAATACACATAATTTACATTGGGTAATTGCTTGTTTTGTTTGTATTGACGAGCCAAGTGGCTGAAGAGGCGAGGGAAGAGACGAGGTGCACACCAACAATTGACCAGGTAAGTGACGTCACAATGGTTAAGTCCTCAACACTTAATTGGTTTGCCAGGAGTCACGGCTCCAACACATAGGCCCTATACACATATTCCGCAACTCTCTCAACGGGAGGGGTCACCGTGTTACGCTTCGTTATTTTGGGAAGAGGGAGAGGGCCAAAGAGAAGCGTTATAAGTTTGTAAGTTTTACTTTTTTAATTTTAAATTTGTTTCTATTATTTGTGTCTTGAAAATATCACTTAAGATAGTTTATCCGTTCATTTTTCTGAAACATATTTAATTTGTTTTTAGTTTAGGTTATATTTACAAAACATAAATATCTGTATGGTACTTTAAAGAATCACTGTTACGCCTTTTTAGTTATTTATTAACTATGTTTACGGTATACAGAGTTTGTTTTTAAGTAAAATAAAAACCATTTCCTTTTAAATATACAACTATATTGCTATTCTTGTTGTGTCCTGTACATATTTACGAGATAAACTCAGTAATGTTTACCCTTACTGTGTTACGTAACGTAAGTGGGGATTATGGTGTAGGGTTACGGTGCGTTGTTTGGGAGAGGGGGATACGTGTATGGCTCTTCAGTGGCGACGCGCGGCGTCTCCAACTGTGTATTGCTGAGTACTATTCTCTTGATTACTAGGTTAACTTTATCATTACTAGTAGTATGGCAAAGGTTATGGGTGGCCCGTAAATCTACAGTATACATAACAAAATAAGCCCATCGTGGACACCACACATGCGCTGAAATTTTGAAACGAATCATTACATTAAGTAAATTATTTTACCATGGTTAACTCTCAATTAGATAAAAGTCCATACAATATTTAAATTCAGTCTGTTTTAAATCTGTCGTTCCTGTGATGTAAATAATGTAGTGATAAAACCAAATGGAACTTCACGGAAAACAGAACGTTTTACAACAGAGGAAATTGTTTACCGTAAATAATGTAACAAGCGCTGTAGTAGTAAAATATCGGTTCATTTTTGTGCTCCCTGCAGAACGATCTGCAGTGTTTCGGTGGAGTTAGGTTAGTTTCCACTAAGTTTTGAAGGATGTTGATTCACATGAACGAAAGTAAAATCCATAAAAATATAAAATACGCCACTAGTAGAATGAGAAATCGGTTGACTAGAAGTACAAAGACAAAAATTCTCCGTCACTTACCGGACATACTGGACAAACTGAATCTACAATTTAGAAGCGAGATAGTTTTTACACCGGAATAAAACGAGACGTTATGAAAACAGTTTAGGGTTAAATTATCTCCTGGTACCTAAATTATCTCCTGTGGTAAATGTGTTCTATTTTATGCTCCTTTAAATTATGTTATATTTAAACCTTATATTATATATAATATTTAAACCTTATGTTATATTTAAACCTTATGTTATATTTAAACCTTCTTATTTTTATAAGGCTTGTTTATTTATTTTATTTTATTGAAAAAATAAAAACCTATATCCTGACTTATTTCGCCCAATCGAAGTATTTCGAACTTTAAAACTGAAATCTCATTTAATCAATAAAATACCCTTCTTGAGAAATATCAAATTAAAAAAATAAGTTGTTTGAAAATCAGCTAAGCGATACCGGTGTGTTTCTTGAGTTTATTATGAAACAGCATGAGTGGGGTTATGAAATAATAGCATAAAAGGCAAATATACAAATCAAAATATAAAAATCAATGGTGAAGTAAACATAACTTAAATAGTCTTTGCTTGTTTTTTTATAACTTTCACAACCTGCTACCACAATATTTTGAGTTTGTAATCACGAAAATGGTTCGTGTTTATTTGTTTCTATTTGACAATATGCAGTGTTAAGTTACAGAAGGAAATAAAATCAAATTGCTCCTTTACTCTTTCCGGGAAAATACCCTCTCTGACATAATTAAAACATCTGCTACGGCTATGTTTTAGTGGACACTTTTCATAAACTGTGTTGAGTTAAGGATTCATTTTACTTGTCAACCTTCTCCCTTCACACACAAAAACAAACGCGACCATGGTTTGTTTCAACGAACTATTTAGTTTAAATCAATAACCCCTCAACTTGATAATTGATTATAATTTTTGGATTCGCAAGGAAACGAAGGTTATCTCTGATATCCCATAAATCTCCGTGCTTTGATATAACGCCTTTTGCACACAAAAAAGACGTACAGAAACCAAATTTGCCCATCGTGCAGGTTTTCCTTACTCACATTTAGGAAAAATACAATAGTCACCCAAACTTTTTTAAGAGTGACATGGATAAAATAATAGATTTCAGTGACTTTTTTGATTGCGGAAATCTTACTAGAATAACTTTTTAGACTATAATTAATATATAAATCTATTACTTACATAATTTAAAGAATTGCACATAACGAAACATAGTTTTATTTGTAAATAAATCATTTGTTTATATACTAGTTGAATAAATGTGCTCTTTTAAACCTGGATTAGTTCAGGATAGCTGAGGATTTTTGGATACTGATAATCCACCCAAGCGGAGTACTGACAATAAATATTTACGCAGAAACGCATTCAAGTTTGTTTGTAAGTGATATTATACACAAAACTCTCGAATTTGTAAGTTCGTTCTCATAGAAAACATTCAGGTAATTAATAGAATTGAGAAAATATTAAAATAAAAAAGGCAAATAAAAAAGCTAAGTAAACTTACTTTGAATTAAATACATCTTTACTTAAAAAGTGTATCTAAAGTCTCAGAACTATAAATATAACTGTCAATCGTCAAAATTACAAAATACATGCATCAAAATAAATATATTTGACTTTAAATACCGGTAGTATATTTGTGGCAAATGCGAAACACACGCAATTTTAATTCTTCAAATCGTTTAAATACGCCTACACACAAATACTCTAAATATTTCTATTAGTTTACAAAAACATTTATTACAATTTTGTAAATATGTTGATTTTACAACAAAATAAATGCAAGATTAAAAGTGTGATAAAACTTAATCTTGTGTTGCCATCGTCATAATTAAAACGCTGATTGTTGTTATTCAACTAATATTAAATTCTGTGTAAATGAAACACGTTAGAAAATAATAAAATTTGTATAATAAAACACAATTCGCTCCAATTTTAGCTTTACATGGATTGCATTTTCCTCGTATTTTGAAAACGTAAAATAAGATAAGAATGTACTACTTAATCGGGTAGAAAGCTAAAAATCACTTGCTGTCATTTTGCTAAGGATTTGTATAAGGATATGTCTGGTGCGTTTTATTAAATAAATGCGTGTAAATCATCTTAACACGTGGTTTTGATAAGAGATAGTAAATTAATTAATTCTAATTTGATAATTCTTAACAAAAATGGTTTGATTATAAGTTAAATATTTAAACATTAAATTTAACATTTGCATTAATTATCTCGTTCTGCTGTAGAGTCAAATGATCAGGGATTCAGACTAAATCAAGGATCAACTCAATCTTAACTTTTTTCCTTCTTGTTGGCAAGATATTTATAGTTTTTTTTTATTCAAAGTTTTTAACACTAAAGTAGCATGTTATATTTCAATAATCATTCGAAATGCAAAAAGTATTGTAATAGTGTGAAGGATTATTTATATTTAATTTACGAATACTAAAATTGCATTTTCAAGCAACGTTTCTTAGTATGAGGTAAATATAAATATTAATTAATACCTCAAACTCTAAAACAATTTGTTTCCCAAATAATTTACATCCATTGTTTTGTTTAAATGTGTTTATAGTGTAAATACGCTATTTTACAACTCCAAAGTTAATGTTTAAATTTACCATCTGAATTTGCACATTCGAAATGTTCCAGCTTGAACAAAATCAGCTTGAACAAACCGCAGTCGTAATTTATCAAAACTAATAATGTTAAACCCTTTTTACAGTTTCAAAGCCAGAGATAGTAACGGCAGCCGGCGGACTCCACAACAACCATCTGCAGGCTATTTAGCCTCTGCAAGTCTTTAAAAACTTTTTAAACTTAAGCTTCATGCAAATCAGTAATTTTAATTTGATTTCCATTCGATCCGTCCATCTTCGACGACTTGCAATGCCAATAAGGTAGTGTTTAAATAGAATAAATAAAAATAGCTTTGATACTAATTTTGTAATAAAAAACTAATTAATTGTCTCCCCAACCTCTATTAATCGACAAACATTACTAAACAACAACAAAAAACAAAAAAGTCTAAGGAGTTTGAAACACGTTAAAAAATAATAAAACTTGTATAATAAAACACAATTCGCTACAATTTTAGCTTTACATGGATTGCATTTTCCTCGCATTTTGAAAACGTAAAATAAGATAAGAATGTACTACTTAATCGGGTAGAAAGCTAAAAATCACTTGCTGTCATTTTGCTAAGGATTTGTATGTGTCTATATGTTTATATTATTTATGTAAATTTATGTAAATATTTACATATGTCTATATTTCTATATGTCTGTTGCGTTTTATTAGATAAATGGGTGTAAATCATCTTAACACGTGGAGTAAACTAAAAGTAAAGTAGATCAAGCAGATTTCTTGGTACTTCTAAAAGAGGATGCTTTACAAAACATGTAATGAACATCGTGTGCGAGATATGTATCGACTTACAAAAACAGTGGGAGCGAGGTGGCGGCAGAGCGGTGCGCGACTGAACGGTGTGTCGTGGTGGTGTCTTATATACCTACACAGTGCATTGAGCACTGCCCCTCCCCCCTGCAGTACGCCCACCGACAGCACATGGGCGCCAATGGGGGTGCTCAGCTGGAGTTATAAACATTCATCAAATTTATATTATTTTATCCGTTTTTGACCATACTGTTTAGGGTATAAGGACATCTATCCTCGGCCATGTTTATCTCAAGCCCTATTATAGGCTGTGAAATTATTACCTATTTTTCACAGATTCCTGAAACAGTTTATTTTGTTGAGGTTTTTCACACATATAAGTATATAAAATTGTTTTGTTAGCAGGCTTTTACAATCGGAAAGCAAGTTTAAAAAATATTTAAGATAGATATTACAATTTTTGGGGGGAAATTTGTTTAAATATTAGTTGCCTGAACATTTGTAAAAAGTTTTTGCTTTCTAGCTTTAATGGATACTGAGGAACAATGTACCTAAACCGGTATTTTCAGAAAACGCAGGAACACCTGTAACACCTCTGCGTATGCAAAGAGTGGAGTTTAAAGTTAGCGTGAAAGTTATAAGAAAACTTTGTTCTCTACGATTTTTAAATTTAGGCTATATAATTTTAATATAACATAATTTATAATATATATAATATATAATATAATAATATATATTATAATATATAATATAATTTTAAACAACACAAAACAACTTTTCAAATCAACTGAACCCTAAAAAGTATATTGTTTTTAATTGAGCTCAGCTTAAACTACTTTATTCTTCGTTATGTTGAGAAATAATGGTTGTATTCATTAATATTTGCAAAGTGTATTTGATAAGTACAATAAACTATAGAGTCAGGAATCGCTAAGTTAAGTGTCTATTACAGTAATCAGTCGAAGACACGAACCTGTGTGTTTGGTGTCCTGTTTTGCGCTTTTACAGGATGAAAAGGCTCATAGAGCCCAACAACTTACATGCAAATTTGAGGAGTATGGTCCAGACTAGGATACTTGCTTGGAGAAAGTAAGGTATATCAATATAAAGATGACAGTTGATTTTTTTATTTGGATTTACTATGATATGTTTTTGTTTAAATTGAGGCTTTTCAAATGAGTGTTTATTTTAAAATGTCTTTTCTCATTGATGGAATTTTTAAGAATATGTTCATAAAACGTTAAATGTGTAACGATATTTGGTACGTGTATAGTCTAATTTGTATGGAGGAGATTTTATCAATTGAAATCTAGCGATCCCATAATTTTATCTGGGTTTTACAACATTATGCATCTCTAATGAGGAAATTAAACAACGACGGAACTTTAAAGTTCCGAAGATTAAAACACAAACGGAAACACATTCGAAGGGTGTTCGCTTTAGCCTGACTTACTTAGAGGCCAATGACAATTTTGAAAACCAAACAGTGGAAGAGAAATCAGCAAACGACGCAGGGTAGTATTTTGGGCAATATGTTAAGTGGATTTCATTGACAAAGTAGAGAACCATAAAATTAGCATAAACTATAGATTCAAGAATTTAAGAATTACAAATTATGTTATTCTGTAAACGATCAATACTCGTGCGTGTAACAACAATCTATAAAGATTCTCTAAACTATATTGGAAGAAATGTGGTTATTAAACAAATCACAATGGGTTAAAGCTGAGTTCCGATAAAACGTTAATATTAAGTGGGTAATGACTTAAAGCTTTTGCATTTAATTCGATCTACTACTGAAAAACTAACCAACGAGTTAATTAATAGTTTCCTTTTTCAGGATCAGATGATTGTAAAGTTACGAAGCCGTGGAATTATATATTTCGTAGAAAAGAACGTTAAATACAGTCAAATGTTAGCGCGTTAATGATTTAAGTGGTGAGCCGGAAGTTAATAAGGGAGGAATGTTGTTAACATCATATTTTTATCAACTATAATCAATAGTAGTTATATTGCCGTTACGGTAGATCATAAGGAACATTAAAATGTTAAACTTGTGATACTTTGCTTAACACATTAAAAAGTTATTCAAACTTCTAAATCCCCCTTCACTTACAAACAAACCCAACATATTTTATATATAAATAAATTTATAATATTTGTTGTTCGTATTCCTGTTATTAGCATGGTTTTAAAAAATCAGTCTAGATGGGGTTCTGAATCCTGGTTCGTTCAATGCTCTGTTTATTTTGTCACCTTAATTTCGACAGTCAAAATGCTTAACAGGAGACCAACAGAGATATTTTGAAAATAGTATTGTAAACTGTAACGTAATGATTTGTTGTCTGTAACCTCATCGTCACGACCATCTTTTCAGTTTGAGCTAAAGACTTCATTACGGTTTTGGAGGTCTGTGAATCATTCTGTTATTTGTCTGTATTCCGTATTTCATCGCCATCAGCAATTTATTGCTAAGCACATTACAAACTCTTTTAAGGGAAAGTGAACCAAATCCCTCAAATATTCATCCCGGAATTTGAACCGGTGAACCCTTCAACTGACGTCCAAGGCCTTAACCGTTAAAACAGTGGGCCAATCGGTTAAAACCTTGCCAATCGGTTAGAGAGATGCCCAATGACTCTCACCGTCCTTGGTTTCATGTTTAATTCTCGGTTAAGAGTGGGCTCCAGTCAAGTAACATTTCGCGTTCCTACCTGCTTCTCCTATAAGGCCAATGTTAACTTTTAAACCCCGTCCCTCCTCATCTGATCATTCAAAATCGTTGATTTATGGCTCTTTTAAAGAGCAAAAGAATACCTAGCGATTTTAGTGAGTAGAATTTTGATCACAAATAGTTAACACATAACAAAAATCTTAAAGATTTCATATTTTTAAATTTTATTGAAAAATTATTATTTGTGATATCAAAACAATGATAATTAAATCACTACGTATATAAAATGAGCTATGAATCAACAGTTTTGAATAATCCGTTGAGGAGGGACGGGAGAATCAGGTAGAAGCAGGACTGGAGACCCACTTAACCTTCGAAGCACGTGTGCAGCAACAATTGCACGGGAGAATCAGGTAGAAGCAGGACTGGAGACCCACTTAACCTTTGAAGCTTTGAAGCACGTGTGCAGCAACAATTGCACGGGAGAATCAGGTAGAAGCAGGACTGGAGACCCACTTAACCTTTGAAGCTTTGAAGCACGTGTGCAGCAACAATTGCACGGGAGAATCAGGTAGAAGCAGGACTGGAGACCCACTTAACCTTTGAAGCTTTGAAGCACGTGTGCAGCAAAAATTGCACGGGAGAATCAGGTAGAAGCAGGACTGGAGACCCACTTAACCTTTGAAGCTTTGAAGCACGTGTGCAGCAACAATTGCACGGGAGAATCAGGTAGAAGCAGGACTGGAGACCCACTTAACCTTCGAAGCACGTGTGCAGCAACAATTGCACGGGAGAATCAGGTAGAAGCAGGACTGGAGACCCACTTAACCTTTGAAGCTTTGAAGCACGTGTGCAGCAACAATTGCACGGGAGAATCAGGTAGAAGCAGGACTGGAGACCCACTTAACCTTTGAAGCTTTGAAGCACGTGTGCAGCAACAATTGCACGGGAGAATCAGGTAGAAGCAGGACTGGAGACCCACTTAACCTTTGAAGCTTTGAAGCACGTGTGCAGCAAAAATTGCACGGGAGAATAAAGTGTAAGCTGAGAATATTGTTAAGTTATAAAGCATTTATCTCTGTTATTTACAAATGTAAACTGGTATGATCATAATGTTTTCAATTATTATTACTGCCTTTCGGTGTTTGTAAATAATCTCACAATCACGAGATAATGCACTGTACAGGCTACAAACAACGCACTTAAAGTCATTTTTATAGCCTCCGAACATTCAATCACTCGTCAGTTCCCAAACGGCTGAAGTTTTACTGGTCAATAATAACTGCAACAAGCAAGTTGTATCAATAGTTCACAAACAAGTGGTAGGCGATCTTAATTAACAAAAAGAAACTTGTTCCTATACCAAAAGCACGAAAACCTCGTACGCGGATGTATATACTGAAAGCTAGAGTGGAATCAGTAAAATGAGATATTGGCTCCAAGCAATATAATACGATGCTGCAGTTAAAACATTACTTTATTTTAAGTAAAAGTGCAGTGAAAGAGTTGTTTTAGTTGTATACGATTATTTATATTATTTGTTAGTTCATAGGAAACCTTATTGTTAATTTGTTGACATAGGTCAGTTTGTAAAACAGTTTACACATTTGTTACTGGAAACTTCAATTCGCCTGTAAACAAAATCTTTGATATAATGATTTTATATTATAAATGTGCTTAATTGAAGGTTTATTTAGTATATTTCAATGACATTAACAGCAAGCTTAGGTTATTTAAACAATTTACAGTAGTAAACAGTTTTAAGAGCTTGTTGTGACGATGCAATTATTATGGTTCACGAAGTCATGATAATACCCACTTCTGCAGCAAATTCTGTCGTCCGTGTCCGGTTTCATGTCCCATCTCAGACCCCAAATAAATCATTGTTTAATATTTTTCTTCAAAATTGCCATGGGTATTCTATACTAATAAAGTAGTTGTGCGTGTAGGGGACTAAAGGTCTTTGGAAATTTGTTTTGTGGCCTCAGGGCTCCGCCCCACTGGCTTCTTCGACCACTTCCTAACGTCCAATTTGGACGTGTGGTGGTTCTTGGATTTGTTTTACTAAACCGCATGTATTGAATGATGTCCCAACGTTGGATACGTCACCCCACCAACCTGAGGGCCACCGCCCCCCTGAAAATTTGTCGTGTTATTATTTTTTTTTGCCGGATTTTAGTTAATTGTCATTGATCATTAACATTTGGGTAGGTTTTCTATGACACCGACCTTAGGGTTCCGCCCCGGTCGCTAAAACATTGTTATGGACAAATAAGTACTTCAGCTTATTTGCGAAAAAGGCTCCTCAAATCTGCTCCCGGACCATAACATGTTGTTTGGGGACTAAAGGTCTACAAATAATTTTTTCGTGACCTCAGAGCTCCACCCTACTGGCATATTATTTCACTTCTCGACGTCCAATTTGGACGTGTTATGATTCTTTGGATATGTTTTACAAAGCCGCATGTTTTGAATAATGTCCCATTGTTGGGTACGTCCCCTCCACAACCTGAGGACTCCGCCCTCCTGGCAAAATTGTCATGTTATTCTTAATGGGTGATTTCAGCCAATTGGCATTGATCCATTACGTTTGGGTACTGTAGATTTTTTTATGACCCCGACCTTAGGGCTCCGCCCCAGTCGCCGAAAACATTGTCATATTTATTCTTAAGGAAAAATTAGTTCTCGAGGTTATTGCGAAAAAGGCTCCTCAAATCTACTCCCGTACCATCCCAGGTTGTTGGGGGACTAAAAAACTTGTGATTTCCCGACCTCAGGGCTTCTTCTATTAATTCCAAACATCCAATTTTGATTTTTGATGGTTCTTTGGAATTGTTTTACAAAGATTCATGTCTTGAATGATGCCCCAAGTTGGATATGTCATGTAGGTGCTACGCCCAGTAGGGCTACGCCCACCTGGCAAAAATGCTATGTTATTCTTTCTGATTGTGTGCGTGTTTTTAGCCAATTGTCATCCACCCATAACATTTGGATACGTTTTTTATAACTTCAACCTTAGGGCTTCACCGCAGTGGCTATAACCTTGCCATGCAATTTTTATGGAGAACAGAGTACTCCAGATGATTGCGAAAAAGGCTCCTAAAATAAAAATCTGTTCCCGGACCATACCAAGTTATTAGGAGGATAAAACACTTCGGATAATTTTTTCCCGACCTCAGGGTTCTACCCCACTGGCTTATCCTACCACTTCCTGACCTCCGATTTTGACATATAACATGTGAGATGTGGTTATTTGGATTTTTTTAACCACTTTTCTTGAATGAAGCCCCAATCTGGATTTGTCCCGCCCAGCAACCTTAAGGCTCCGCCCCCTGGCAGGGTTCCTATGTTATTTTTTTTTCAATTTGTTGCCGATTTTAGCCAGTTGTTATTGATTTATAACGTTTGGATACCTTTTTGTATAACCCCGAACTTGGGGCTACACCCCCCTGGCTAAAACGTTGCCACGTTATTCTTATGGATAAAAGGTCTATACAAATATAGTGGTAATCCAGTTCATTTAAAAAAGGCTCCTCAAAACTACTCACACACCGTACTACGTTGTAAGGAACCAACAATATATAGAATACGTTTCCATCCCCCAAAGTCTCAGGGATCCGTTCCACTGATGGCCTCAAAGTCGCCATGTTATACTTATGGAGAAAATACTTATCTAAAAGACACAAAGCTGCTCCTGGACCATATAACGTTGTTATTTGGTATGGATACGTTTTTCCAAACTTATGACTCCACCCCAGTGGCCTAAGAAGTCGTTATGTTATTGTGAAAATATTGTTCTTTGAGCGACGAACCTGCTCGGTCTAGGTGTAAACTTGAGGTAATTATTTGACATCACATAAAAAAGTTAAATTAAATGTGTCTCAACCTTTAAAAGTGGACTAACGGTTCTAAAAGTATTTTTATTTAAATCCAATTTGGAGTCGTGTTTAACTGTTATCACTTATAGGGCCCATTCCATTCCAACATTTAACAGACCATTTATGAGTCTGAGGCATTTATGAGGCGGGTTAAGCGGATTGCAGGTCCCAGTAAACAGATTTACACCAGTCTTGGTGCTACACCATCCAGTCCACAAGGGTATTAGTGATTTCTATACCCGATCTATGAGGTTTTATAAAAATATGCAAAATGTAAATTAAAGTTTTATATATATAAGAAGACAATTACCTGTTAAGTTGCAGACGATATCTAGTTGGCTGTGCAGACGCGTAGACCTTGTTTTAAATAGTGAATGTTCGAATTATTCGTTGGAAAACTGCTGTCCGATCGAGTTAAATCCGCCTCGTTGAAATAGTAAGTTTTGTATTTAATTAAATTGCTTATATACTTGTCATGAATTGAAGTTATGTTGAGATAAATGTGTAGATGCCATTGTTCATTAATAAAGTAATATTTTCCATTAACTATTGTATATAACTTGTAAAACTTAAAATCAAATATAATGTAAAGCCTGTTTCATTTTGTTTGTTCAAGAGCACATGTTTTAATAATTAAATTTCAAATGATATTAAATATAAAATGATTTAAAATATTGTAATATTAATTCGTCTGGAACTATTGTTTATTTGCAGACGAGGTTTCAAGGATATACATGAATTGTCGGATGCAGTCACTTCCACAGTACAGTAAGATGCACCTTATTTTAATTTAATTGGTGAAGGAATTGAGGATTAAAATCATAAAGTTATTTAAAATGATAAAAAGGATATGCTTGGTTTGTAAAATGCCTGATGTGAAATAAAATTGTTTAGTTCAACTGCCAGACTATCTTTTATTCATAAGCCTCTTGGTTAAATCAATGTTGGTATTTTAATAACTAAATTAATTTTAATGTTGCCCTTAGTTGGCAAACCGAGGGTATATTTATTAACTGGTTCTGGCTATGAGGCCGAGTTTTGGCCCCTTACTCGTGATGATCGTCGGACGCATGTCAGCCTAACACGCGATGGTAAAATACCAAAGGGTGAATGGGAGCTTAGACTTACAATAACGCGTATATAATCAACACGCTTCGAGCGTGCGTCTCGGAGGTTTCCCAGAGGATTGCAACTCATCTCGAGTTCCACGGTTGCTAGCTGAGACGTACATATGGTCCAAAGTCTAACGCACGTCTTGGAAGTTTTCCGTGAGAAACGCGATTGCAGTTCACTTCAGAAGAATAAGAATATTTTATTTTCTAAAAATAAGATTACTGTTTTAGCGAATTTCCCCTATAGGGAAGAAGCTATTACCGTAGTCGGCATGGTAAGACCTAGGCCTGGGACTATGAGCCAAAAACACCATTCGTTCAAAAATCTGTGTGTGTGTGCGTGCGTGCGTGCGTGCGTGTGTGTGTGTGTGTGTGTGTGTGTGTGTGTGTGTGTGTGTGTGCGTGCGTGCGTGCGTGCGTGCGTGTGTGTGGTGTGTGTGGTGTGTGTGGTGTGTGTGCTGTGTGTGGTGTGTGTGGTGTGTGGTGTGTGGTGTGTGGTGTGTGGTGTGTTGTGTGTGGTGTGTTGTGTGTCGTGTGTGGTGTGTCGTGTGTTGTGTGTTGTGTGTCGTGTGTCGTGTGTCGTGTGTCGTGTGTCGTGTGTCGTGTGTCGTGTGTCGTGTGTCGTGTGGTGTGTGGTGTGTGGTGTGTCGTGTGTGGTGTGTGGTGTGTGTTGTGTGGTGTGTGTGGTGTGTGTGGTGTGTGTGGTGTGTGTGGTGTGTGGTGTGTGTGGTGTGTGGTGTGTGGTGTGTGGTGTGTGGTGTGTTGTGTGTTGTGTGTGGTGTGTGGTGTGTCGTGTGTCGTGTGTCGTTTGGTGTGTGGTGTGTGGTGTGTGGTGTGTGGTGTGTGGTGTGTGTTGTGTGGTGTGTGGGGTGTGTGTGGTGTGTGTGCTGTGAGAGGTGTGTGTGTTGTGTGTCGTGTGTCGTGTGTCGTGTGTCGTGTGTCGTGTGGTGTGTGGTGTGTGGTGTGTGGTGTGTGGTGTGTGGTGTGTGGTGTGTGGTGTGTGGTGTGTGGTGTGTGGTGTGTGTGCTGTGTGTGGTGTGTTGTGTGTTGTGTGTCGTGTGTCGTGTGTCGTGTGTCGTGTGGTGTGTGGTGTGTGGTGTGTGGTGTGTGGTGTGTGGTGTGTGTTGTGTGGTGTGTGTGGTGTGTTGTGTGTCGTGTGGTGTGTGGTGTGTGGTGTGTGGTGTGTGGTGTGTGGTGTGTGGTGTGTGGTGTGTGTTGTGTGGTGTGTGTGGTGTGTCGTGTGTCGTGTGGTGTGTGTGTGTGTGTGTGTGTGTGTGTGTGTGTGTGTGTGTGTGTGTGTGTGTGTGTGTGTGTGTGTGTGTGTGTGTGTCCGTGAGCACGATAGCTCTCGTAAAAAAAATCCGATTTTGACCAAATTTGGTATAAACGTGTAAAGTGGCATTTATGACTTTAAGTTCGAAAACCAGACAGATCGATCTATCCGAAGGGGTATTTTTTGGGGGTGGAGGGGTTTGTACCCCAAAAATGTTTTTTTTAGTTTTTTACATATAATTTTTGAAAAAGTCAAATTTTAGTTTTCTCCATTGGAATCAGCTTAAAATACGTACAATTTGGTGTTTTCATCATTGCTCTACGTCAAATGGTTACAGAGATATTGAAAGTGCTAAACAAAGTACGTTGTCCAATGTTATTCTTATGGAGAATAACAAATACCCCCGTCGCAGCAAACCTGCGTACTCAGCGAATTTCCATTGTATATATATGGGTATCACTACTACCTAGAGCCACTTACCAAGTTTCACAAAAATATATTCATTAATAAGTGATATATAGCATGTGATTTATTCTCTATAAAAATAACATTATAATTGAGTACGCAGGTTTGCTGCAACAAGGAAGATAAGATATGTGTTTTTTGCAATTATCAATATAACTCAACCAGGTGAAGCTACATACCAAGTTTTATTAATTTAGGTTCATAACTAAGGGAGATATAAAACTTTTCTTATCCTCCATATGAATAACATGGGGCCGAGTATGCAGGTTTGCTGCTACCGGGGAAAATCAACAAAAACCATTTGTTTGTACTATTATCAATATACCACAACTAGTTGAAGCCACATACCAAGTTGCATCAATATACATAAATAAATAATCAAAATATAACATTTTATTCATTCTCCAT
Source organism: Allygus modestus (assembly GCA_963675035.1). Classification (NCBI taxonomy): domain Eukaryota; kingdom Metazoa; phylum Arthropoda; class Insecta; order Hemiptera; family Cicadellidae; genus Allygus; species Allygus modestus. Next base: position 34,162,428 of record OY776113.1, on the reverse strand, counting down.
AAGGATAACATTGGACAACGTACTGTGTTTAGCACTTTTAACATCACAGCAACGGTTGGACGTAAAACAACAATTAAAACGCCAAAATGATTGTTTTGTAGAGCTAAAGTGATTGGTAGAGAGAAATGTGGAGTTTTTACTGAAATTATCTGAGGAAAATCTAAAAACCGTATTCCCATAAGATTAACATGGGAAATTTTATGGACAAATTTTTTGACTTTTCTCCACAACCACTAAACTAGCTTTAATTCAAAACACTAAATTGTTTGTTTTATAAAGCTCTATAAAATGGCTATAACCAAAATCTAGTGTTTTTTTTAAATTTTAGGGTAAAAAGTTTAAAAAACTGATTTTTGGAAAGTTTTCCATAGACCGATCGATCTGGTTTTCGAACTTAGTCATAAATGTTACTCTCCACATTTGTGCCAAATTTCATCAAAATCGGGTGCTTCCTTCAAAAGTTATCGTGGTAACGGACACACACACACACACACACACACACACACACACACACATATATATATATATACATACATACATATACATACATATATACATATACATACATATACATATATATGTGTGCGTGTGTCCGTTACCACGATAACTTTGGAAGGAAGCACCCGATTTTGATGAAATTTGGCACAAATGTGGAGAGTAACATTTATGACTAAGTTCGAAAACCAGATCGATCGGTCTATGGAAAACTTTCCAAAAATCAGTTTTTTAAACTTTTTACCCTAAAATTAAAAAAAACACTAGATTTTGGTTATAGCCATTTTATAGGGGAAATTCGTTAAAATTGTATATCTTGCTTATTTATCAACTTATCCTGATGAAACTTGGTATATTGCTTCATATCGTTGTTGTCTATTGATATTTGCACTCAAAAATATTTGTTGGTCGATAGTTCCTGTAGGAGCTGCGTACTCAGCCTCCATGGTATTCTTATGGCCGGAGAATAAGTAATGTGTTATCTCCCTTAATTATGAACATAAATTAATCAAATTTGGTATGTGGCTTTACGTACTTTAGTTATATTGATATTTGTATAAAACCCCATTTTTGTGTGTTCCTTGCTTCAGCAAACCTGCATACTCAGCCGCCATGTTATTCTTATGGAGAATAATTAAAGTGTCATAAATTGTTTATTTATGAATTTATATTGATGAACTTGGTATTATGAGGTATATTAAATTTTATGTGGTATATTAATATTAACTTGGCTTTATGTGGTATTAAGATACATACATATTCATTTGAAATTCGCTAAGTACGCAGGTTTGCAGCTACGGGGGTATTTTACAATGTTGCTGTTTTCTATAATTCAATAATGTGTGTTTTAATATTACATCTACATTTGTATACGTATTATACAAACAACAAACTATATTTTCACAAAACAAATTGGATACATATACAGTACAAACACATGTATTTTTAAACTGAAAAACATTACATTAATTTGTTTTGCCTGAGAAAATCTAGGACCTCTAACGCCGTATAGGCGGTTTAGAGGTTTCTTCTACTATTAATAATATATAACAAAACTATTCAGGACTCAAATCTAAGAAAATTACATTATATATGCTTCCAATTCACAGTAAAATATTAACATAGTGAAAATTTAAGTATACGGTTCTGATTTGTGTAAATATTTGCTGAACTAAACTTTTCTTGATAGAAAAAAATATAGCTATAAATTTATACATTTGCCAAAAAGTCTAAATTGGTTAGAGAAAACCACCATTTTCTTACCCTTGACAAAAATATGTTTATATTTGTTGATTAATATATAGCCTAGGTGCAATAAAAGTATGCCATTTTGTAAAAAATGTTTTTCCCGGCCTAGGTACCACCAAGTGCTCAGCATTCCTTAGTATTTTTATGTATGGATAACTTTAATTGGTTTGTATTCTATTGCTTCAAAGTATTGTAAAAACCCTTCAGTACTTTATAAACAAACATATATTTCAAAGGAAAGATCGTAAAGTGTCAAAGGACGAATAGGATCAGTTATTTGCTTCTTTAAAATTAATATATTTAACATATTTCTGCTTAATATAAATTGATACTTAATGTATTGTACTTATGGAATTGATTGCTTAATGTATACTGGTGATATACGTACCAAACCAGAATGCAATTCCATAATCCATTCTACTATGTACTAGTGAAATAAATAGCAATCTTAGTATATAAACATTACATAATGTCTTTCAGAAAATAGAAACGTCTTAACACGTTGGTTAGCTTCATGTATAACTGCAATATATGATTGTTTAGATTCATTTCCTGATCTAAATGCGATCCAAGATACTTTAAGGAATCTGCTCGCAATATTGAGCACAATTTACATCGCAGATTGCATCACTAAATAAACAACTTATATATTTGTACATTAATGGGTACCCGCCACCCCGCCAAACGAACCCGGATGATTAGGGTCGTAGTACAGCTCCTCCTCCATTACGGTGTGTACGGCTCCCAGTTGTCCAATGACATTTCCTGATCAGGTTCCTCAGTTATTATCTTTCTCCTGGCCGCTGGAGCTTGCGGTCTCAGGCGGTCTCGCATCGGTGTTAACCTCGGTGACATGGGTGTCGACGAGGCTGTCGTGTCTCCCCAGGGGCTTCATGCTGAATCCAGCCACACACCTAGGTAACGAAACGCTGTGGGATTGCTCACATATTCTTTGGGTACGTTCATGTTCTTCAAGACAGTCATCACTTGATGCCAACCGTTAGGCAATCGATCCGCCCTTCGCGCTCTCACTATGCCGTGCATAATGTCCACTATATTGGAATCGGGGACCTTCTCGTTGTTCACATACACCGCCCCACTGGCGTCCCAGGTGATGGGGCTGCCTCGCCGGCTCATGAACCGCAACAAGCTGCGCGCCTCCGTCTTGTAGATCTTTGGGAACGTTTCCGCAACCTCCTCCACTAGGGTGGCAGACTCGCGTTGCGCGTGATCCGGACCCACTTCTTCTTCTTCCTCGATGATTGACAGACCTATCGGTTGACGTTTAGCTGCGGAGAAGTGCAGGAACCGCTGTAACACCTGTTGATATTGTTTCCATTTCTCTGTATCATCCAGCCGCTTGTCACTCAATATGCGGTGCATCTCAGCGTCCAGATTGGATGGCTTATTGGCACTGCCTCCTCCTACTCCATCATCCCATGTTCCTTCTCGCATCCGCTCGATGAGCTCCTGCGATACAACTACCATATTTTTAGCGTGCTCCATTTCAAATTACTTTCTGCACCAACGCAGGCAGAACGACACTCAACAAGGGCAGAAGGAATCCACCGCCACCCCAAGGTACAAGGTACCTATCGGTAGGTACAAGGTACCTATCGGTAGGAACAAGGTAGTGTCGCTTCTTGGCCCAACCCTCACCGCGTTTCACCAGCCGTCTGAATGCCTGTTTGTGTTTTCTCAACTTTCATTTATGGAAGGTGGTGAGCGGCACGTTCCCACGTAACACGTTGTATGCACACTCACACACTGACCTGATATGGCTGGTCTCACACGCTTTTGACAGGGCCTTGCGTTCCTTGGGTGTAGCGTGCATCAGAGCTGTCAGCAGTGCTGCGTCTTTCTTCACGCGTTGCGACATGACGACTGACACTAGCGCGCGCTCAGCCTATTTATCGTTTCTTGGTCAGATACACATAGTTGACCGGGTCATCGGGGAAAATGGCTGAACGTATGTGTCTCTTTTCGGGCGTGGACTGTTTCAAGTCTATCAGCAGATAGGCGTGTGGATCACGCGTGGCATGCGCGTAAGCCTCCTCCACAAATTTGGAGTTTTCCGGGTATAGTTGGAGGGGCCAAGTGTTTGATCTGAGCGCGGTCCCTGGGATTCTTGAAACACACTATGTAATGAGCGTTTAGCGAGATGTCACGCAGGCCCCTGCCCTGATGAAACAGGTTTTGCGTGATGAAGAACACGCTCATATTGCGGTGATAGGAGCCTTTGGTAAACAGGTCCGCCACGCGTGAGTCGGCCTCACGCATCATATCGTCAACAATAACCAGGGCGGGCTCGCTACCGTCGTAGTCATCGAGGTCGGGCAGGCCAGCTACGTAGCGCACACCAGTGTCACCAGCTCCTCCTCCACCACTACCGTAGTGCCAGTTGATTCGGGCGAACCGCGTATCGCACATGCGGTGAGCGTGTTTGATGAAATGAGCCACAAAGTGCAACTTGCCGCTGCCCGAAGGTCCAGCCACAAGAGCGGTGAACGGGTGTTTCGACCTCAAGTCCATGATGGCTACTAACCACTGTGCACCACCTCGGCTCTTATAACTAATTGAACTTTTTTTATTTTTATTTTATTTTTTATTTTTATTTATTTTATTTTTTGATTTTTTGATAAAGGAATAAGGTTTTATTATTTTATTTATTCAACAAAATTCCAGAAGAGTGACTTTGCTGCCAGGGGGACCGCTCCTCTTCACCAGACTCAGCCTCGACCCCACACCCACGTTGTACTGCCTAATGGCATGGTCTCCCAAGACGGCCAGGTATCTGCGAGGCATGTAGACCCTCAGCGGGTCATCACCAGTCAGGCCCTCCAAAGAGGCCATTATTGACTCACCATGGGGCGTATCCACTCGCTCGAATGACCGAATGGGGTACACCACGTTGTCGCGCAGATCCGTTATACGGGTATAACCTCCAGACTCGCAGCTGTTGAGGGCTGACTTCAGGTCTCCTTTTTGGTCCATGCTGCTCGTTGTGTGTTCAGATGTGGAATGGTTGTAGCTCACCACCAAGTCGTTTTATATCGGCTCGCTGCGTCAACAAGTTGGTTACGTCATTAGGCAATCTGGCAATTCCCCAAGTCGTTAAGTTGTTTACTTCTTGCGCTTTGGGATGGCGCAATCGCCTCCGGTCTTACGTTTCCCGCCAACGGGAGGCTTACGCCAAGCAGGCAGAGGAGTCACGATCCTGATAACTCCGTCAGTTTTCGGCACTCCGGTATTGCTGTTCACCCACATGTTTTCCAGTCTCGTCAACAGGTCCATGAGGCACATGCAGGTTTCATCATCTCTATCTTCATCCAGGTACAGGCCGCAACTGTGTGATGGGAAACCAACGTGAAACACCGACATCTTCAACAAAATGTTCCCGCAGTTGGCTGGGTTCAGTATGGTATATTGACATGTAGCATCGCTCCACCTGGATGCTGGAGAGTCGGTAGGTACACCCTTCTTCACCGTCCATCCGTCAGGCTTTTTCCTCTTAGGTTTGTCAGGCATGGCGTTCTCGTCCATCGCATTAATCTCCTCCATCAGACAACGGAGCGTTCGGTCCACCTCGGTGTTGTTCATGACGCTCCGCTCTCCACAGCAGGTCGCTCTCGTACTTCTCCAAGTCGTCATGGATCCTCGGATCGCACTCCGCGGTGAACTTCTTATCAAGGCGCCGGACACGCCTCCTCCACTCGTACTGACAGTCTAGTGGTCTCCACGCAGGTTTAACACGCCTAATTTTCACAGTCTTTCCCTCCGCGCCAACACTCACCTCAACCCGCTCGGTATCGCTGCTGTCAGAGGACATGATGCTACGACTCTCGACCGTTAACTAAACTAAAGGCAAGAGAGGAGTCGGTGGGAGAAAGCGAAGACGCTCGGAGTAAACGACACGTAGCGGGAAAAACCGGTGACAAACAAGGAAAGTAAACAGCACGTAGCGGAAACAGCCAGTGGTAAACAAGGAAAGTCAACAACAGATTACGTAAAGGGGGGCAGGTCAAGGTCACGGGGGGCGTCAGGTCAAGGTCACGGGGGGGGGGTCATGCTCCTCCTGCTCCTCCCACTGCAAAAGTGAGCCAGAACCAGCTATACACTCCTACTGTCATCAACATAAATTATAAAAAGTATCGGCCCTAAAACTGAACCCCATGGCACTCCGTAATAACTGTCCCCCATTATACTAAAGCTACAATTTACTATTCCTCATCGTTTTCGTCCCAACAAATAACTTTTAAACCTTTTACATATGGTCCAACGTCTAGTGCGGGTCTCGGAAGTTTCCCGAGAGCCGCGCGAGTGCAGCGCATCTCGAGTCCCATGGTTGTTAGCTGAGACGTACACATGACAATTCATAATAATAATAATAATATTTCTTTATTTAATTTTGACTATGTTTACAAATGATATTGCACAAGCCAATTACATCTTGCAAAAAGCAAGATGAGTAAACTTTTCTCATTCACTCCAGATTCACACATACAATATTTTCGATCGTCCCTCCCTCTCATTCGCCAATCGGTTTGGTGCCCTTATGGTTTTTAGAGTTGGTCAGTCTGTATGTTCTCCCACCTATGACTAAAAAAAACTCTTCTTGACTATCAAACGTCTGTGATAAAAGCGTTCTTTTCAGACGTTTCTTAAGCACGCAGAGACTTGGGGTATTTTTCAATGAAGTTAGGAGATTTCTGAAAAAACTAACATCAGCTTGTGCCGGAAAGTATTCGTGCACTACTGTTCTTTCCTAACCGATTCGAAAGCTGACCCTGTCTCTCGTGTTGTTATGTTTGCAGATGTCTAAGCCCCTAGTAAGGGTGCATTTAGACATACAGGCGCATAGGATGACAGTTTCCAGAATGTAGAGGCAGGGCAGTGTCAGCAAATCCAGTTCTATAAAAGCTGGCTTGCAAGACTCTCTTGTTTTTAATTATGCAATTATTCGGACCACTTTTTCTACAATCTGAACACCCGTTTAAACTCATTGTTTCAACATGCGCCCCAGAGTTGCCACATTCTTCATATACAAGGTGGGGAAAGATGAATCCATAATACGCCATCATCAGTGCCTGAATATGGCAGTATTTAGAAAATGATCTAAAAAAACTCTCGATGATAATTTAGATTAGATGCTTCCAATGTGATCGTCCCATGTCAACCCTAGATCAAGGTGTATTCCATGGAACTTAGCGAAATAGGCTTCCCTTAGCGAGCAGTGCCTCAGACAGGATTACTGTTGGACCACGTTGTAATTTGTGGAACGAAGATAGAAATTGATGAAGTTTGGTTTTGAAGAATTTATTTGCAACTTGATTTCATAGAACTCCTGAATACATCTGTTAAGATCGACAAAAGTTTGAAGTTCAAAATCTGATTTTGAGTCTGCATAGAGTCAGAAATCCGTGTCATTAGCATACTTCACAAGTTGCCCATGTTGAAGCAATGAAGGTCGTTAACGTAAATGACGAAAATAATTGGACACATGGTCCAACGTGGCTTGGAAATTTCCCGTGTGGCGCACGATCATGCTGCTACAACAATCTTCTAGCAGCGCATCTCAAGTTCTACGGTTGTTAGATTAGACGTCCACTTGGTCTAACGTCGAGCGCATGACTCAATAATGGGTCAGTACAGGGTGTCTCACGAAAGGTTACTCAAACAGATTAAAGACAAACTACTTCACAAAGAAGGATGAAACAATATTATTCCGCACTAAAATGACCCCGAGGAATAATTTAAACACATTTGAATTTTTTTAAATTAAAGGGTGTTCCAAAAAATGAGGGTCACTAGTGCGAATCTGAAAATCGTAAATGTTAACATGTGTCATGTTGTACGTAATTTAAAAGCCGGATAATATATGAACAATTTAATGATTAATAGCAGGGGTAGTAAGGTGTGAGATACTCAAGATCTAAAGTCTGAAACTAAAAAATATACTTTTTGTAATCCTATCACGTGACTTGGCAATAACGCGAGAGGCAATAAATAGTGACTCAAATAATATATATATATATATATATATATATATATATATATATATATATATATATATATAATAATTTAAAACATTATTCTGGACAAAATATAATACATAAAGCGGAATGGTTTTATTTTTTTATTTATTTGGACTTTACCTATCGCTTCTGGTGTTTAAAACTACACTACGTTTCGGGAGATAAGGAAACTCCTCCCGTTATCAAGTGAACCCTACTTACATCTAAATACCAAGTTCTTACACCTAACTAACCTACATTTGTTTGAATTTTCTTACTCTTTTTATTTTACATTTTAACTACACTAACACAAAAATAACAAATACATGATTATTTTCTTTAGTAAGTTTAATCTTAAGTTTTTCTAATTTTCTGATTTTTGTCTGGTTCCGGGTGCATACCGTGAATCAACTGTATTTTTGAAACTTATAATAACGATGGATTTGAATTTATTTTTTGATTTATTTGGACTTTACCTATCGCTTCTAGTGTTTAAAACTACACTACGTTTCGGGAGGTAAGAAAACTCCTCCCGGTATCAATTGAACCCTACTTACATCTAAATATCAAGTCCTTACACCTAACTAACCTACTTTTTTTGGATTTTCTTAATATTTTTCTTTTACATTTTAATTACACTAACACAAAAATAACAAATACATGATTATTTTCTTTAGTAAGTCTAATCTTAAGTTTTTCTAATTTTCTAATTTTTTTTCTGGTTCCGGGTTCATACCGTGAATCACCGACGTTGCCATAGACAGGTTAACTCATTGTGAGTTGCACGAGTGGTCAGTTTTGTTTGTGTGCGGGAATCTAAACCACGAACATCGTATCCACACCTAGCCAAGGTGTTTCCACGACGTAGCCAACTCAGCTAACACGAGGCCTAGCGGCGATCTTGCGATATTAAGGGTTTTCAGTCAGTCCGCGCACCTAGCGGATAGAACTGTAGTCGCCCGCGGTCATTAGTTACATATTTTGCTACTAGAGTGCAGCACCAATAAAATCCCGTCATAGGTTATTGCGAATAGAATAAAATTACTACTTTAATGGGTTAAAATTGACCTGGGAATTGTTTACCTGTTTTGGCGAGGCTTGACTGAGGATCCCAGCACTAATGAGGGGTCAAGCCATAGAACTATAAACATGGAACGCTGTCTCAATCAAATGAAAACGGGCCGGACGGCCGTCCGGCTCCCCCCCACCAACAGTCAGTGCTCGGTGCGCCACACCGCCATATAACTCAATAGGCGCGACTTGTTTTTGAGTACTTTCGGTCGGTTTTAAAGGCAGTTTGTCGATTAAAACCTACCTGGATGTATGTAATAGTAACTGAACAAATTTTGTTCGTCAAAATTATTTATTAATTGACAAACTCACATGAAACAATTCACAGACAAATCTAAAACTATGCATTTTTAAACAAAACAATATTGTTAAGTTGTTGCCTTATGCCTAACTTTGATTTGTTCATTGCAAGATTCCTGTCCTTGGTGTATGAGAAACAAATGGTTTCAAAAAGATAGTACCTATCTCATGCCATTCGCCTAAATCGCTACTGAATGAATGGTCCTTGAATACACTTTCTCTGTAATGCATGAAAGCGTGAAGTATGAACTTCTTTGTTCAAAAGTTGGACTTATCTCTATTAGCTAAAAATAAGGAATAGAAGTATTTAACTAGTTTGAAAAGTCATTGGAGGCTTTGCATACATGGACTCTAGATACTAAGGATGTAAATACACTATAGAATGTATCGCTTTCTCATGAGTAGAGGCAAAATGGGGAGTCTGAGACAGCTGAAAATTCATTGGTTTTTAATCAGAAGTGACGTTTGAGTGACGTGGTGATGGCGTATGTGTGACGAGAGGGTGTGATGACGTCACGGAGATGACGTAATGGTGTGACGACACATATACGGCACCCCGCGACTTAAAATGGCCAACCGTCCAATTACGTCGGTTTGCGACTTGAAATGGCCAACCGTTCAATTACGTCGGTTTTCGACTTGAAATGGCCAACCGTTCAATTACGTCGGTTTATGTTACCTAATCTAATCTTATCTTATCTTATCTTTGATCTAGATCTTAGATAAGATAAGAAAGATTTTCAGGGGGGCTTCGCCCCCCGGACCCCCCTTAAGTGGGGGGCTTCGCCCCCCCACAACCCCCCTCCCACGCCCAACACTCCCACGCGCTACAATGCTACAATCCCCCTCCTGTCACTAATATCCTCCCGCCACATTTACAGCTTAATACTGATTCGCGCGTTATGTTTCATTACCACTCCAGATCTTCGCCACAACGCAGCCATGGCTCGCAACTTCCAACCGATCAAACGCCCTGCTGACTCTTCTGACGACGACTATTCGGATGAAGAGGATCACAGACGTCGCAGGAAGGAGTTCAAGTTCTGCCAAACTAGACCGACGGCTGCAACTACTTCTTTCGCTCAGTTTGTCTAAATCGTCAATGTATTTATACTCTACGGGATTATTCGTGTCTACAAGCAGTCCTTTACCGGAAGTTGTAGGCTTTTGTTTGATCTCTTTCCATATGTCGCTTATCAAATTCCTCCATTTCCAACTGCTGCTCGACTTGGCTCTGCGTGAAGAAGGGTCGTTATTTTGATGTATTGCGTGTGTTTTAATTAAAATCTCTTTATAATTATTAAAATCTTGAGAGGTGAACGCACCTATACTAATAAGCCTTTCTCTCGGTGTCGCACCGACGGCATAGTTGGAAGTTACACCGTGAATCTCCCCCTTTTTCAACAGTATCCACAATTCGTCAGTGCCTATATATCTGTCCATTGTTTTGTCTAATATGATATCGTCGTTTTCAATGGATATAGTCTGCGACCCTATCGCGAGTTTGCTGTTATTGAAGTTGTAATAAATACCGAAAACTCTATCGTTACCGGACGCGAGATATTTCTTTGCCAAAGCACCAATGTTCTCTTGCTCGGTAAACTCGCGGATTGAACGATTTTGTAAAAATTCATCCTGCTCGGGCGTTTGTGTCGGTGCGGGTGTCGGTGGTAAATTGGGCGCTTCGAATACATCTGTTTCGTCACCTTCGGGCAATGTAGGTGTTTCCCCAACTTGAACGACTGTTTTGCTTCTGCCGGGTGTACTGGAAGCTCTGGGTCTAAACGGTTCCGCAGAAGGCTTTCTCATAATTTGAACGCAACTAGGCTTTTTATTAGATTTTATAGTTTCAGTCTGTTCTTTTATAGCTTTAATAATGGGTTTTTGCCGCTTCTCTCTCTCTCGCGTCTCTTCGACTAGTGTACTTTTAACGGTCTCGGATTCGTTAAGCAATCGAAATCACCATTAACTGTTATACAACAAGTTTTGCGGTTATATGTATGCTCAACACCGTCTTTTTTCATTACTTTTAAAATCTTTTCCTTCACACTCTCGTTGTCTATGGTGTATTCAACTTCATAAATATTATAAAAATCCTCTTCAATCGCTTTTTTCTCAGCCGCGTCGAAATATCGTTTTTGTGTATCAATACATTTATATACTTTTTTAGTATGGTCTTCCAGACTTTCTTCGAGTACACAGAACACCTGATGGAGGTCGTTATTACTTATCAATCTCCTGAACAGTTTATTTTCTTTGGTCAATTGTTCAATACCATATTGATATTTCCTTAGAATGGGTAAAAGTTCTTCAAACACCCAACTTTTGAATTCGTTATTTTTATTTTTACACGCCCCGAGCAAAGAGCAAACACCAGATTCGTCAATGTAAACCGAATTAGGTTGCATGTTTTTTAACGTTGTATTGGAGTTGAATTCTTTTAATTCAAGATATGTAGTTTTATATTCTTCGTTAACATGATCATATATACATTTTCTTGTTTTGACATAACCCAATATACTCGCAATATTATTTCCATTGAACCAAGTTTTTTCTATCACCGTTAAATATAATTGAAATGTCGTGGTTATTAAAAGTGAACTTGTTATTTTCAATATCGATAAATCTTTTACCTTTTACGAGGAATCTTGTTTTCTAGCTCGTGATACATTTACAATAAATCCGCTTCGTTATCTTTGTTAACGTCTGCGGGTCGCATTTTTATAGTGTGGTGATAATCGTGTTTGTTGTACTCGTCTGTGAGTTCTTGCAGTATATCATACCACTTGTGCGAGTTCCTAACTTGGAATTTCACCTTCAGTTTCTCATTCAGCGTTCTATGGTATCTTTCAATTATCGCGGATTTTTCTTCGCTTTCCGTGTGGTACATTTTAATGTTATGTTTCTTCAGCAAGTCGTTGAAAGGATTATTTTTAAACTCTGTACCTTTATCAGTATGCAATAGCTTGGGTGTAGTGTTACCGTCATTATTCGCTCTTTTAATTATTTTCTCAAAAGCTGCGGTAGCCTCCGCACCATCTTTTTTCTTCATGGGTTCCGACCACACGAATTTGCTAAATGTATCTATAACGTTTAAAATTTATCTGTACCACTTGTTTTCTCTGGCGAACTGTTTCATAATGAGTAGATCTGCAGCCCATAAATCGTCAATACCTTTTGTAACTATCCTACGTTTTATAAACTTTTTAACGACAGGTTTGTGCAGCTCTTTCGCTTCTAAAACTTCGGGCGGATCTTTAATAAATGAATTTTTCACGCGACCGCAGACTGCGCAATTGGCAGTGGCCAACCATCTTTTATTTTTAGTTTTTCAGTCTTGAAGTTTTCTGATGCTGTATGTGTTTTACATGTTTTACAGTATAATTCCATTTCTTATATAACAAAACCTATGTTGTACTTTAAAGAAAAAATTCAAAAACTACAAGTGAATGTGAATTAAATACGCAACTTGAAATTGAATACATTGTATATTAGTGAGATAATAATGGGTCAACACGAGCGGAAAATTAATTTTACAGAGAATCAGCTGAACAAGATGAGAATCGCTCATAAAAAACTAAAACGCGCCATCATAACCTTGACCGAGGATCAATTGAAAAACGGTAATGTTGAAGTACTGCTGGACGGTGATCAAAACAAACAGATTGAAAAAGCGATAAAAAACAACTAAGGGTTGAGGTTGATTTTTGATTATTCCCAATTGAAGGATATGATTGATGACGGTTTATTAAAAGAAGTTCTAGAAATGGCTGAAAATAATATTCCTTATTGCAAAAGGTTCGCATCACCGTTGATTAAGGATAAAGTCGCGCCCGTATTGAAAAATCAATTTGTCCCGTGGCTTAAGAAATTACTAGATGACGAATTAGATACCCTTATAGATCAAGGCGCGAGCGGTGCAGGACTGAGAAGAAGAATAAATAGCGAATTAAACAGGGTTTTTAAAGTAGCTAGAAATGTTTAAAAAACTTAGCGCCATTGACAATGTCAGATCTCGAGTGGTGGGCTGATAAACTCGAGTTGAACAACTTTCACGGTGTTTTCATGAGACAGACCTTACCTGATAAACCGTGTAAAAACGAATGCGGAATTATAAATCTAGGCGATATTCACTCTGGCGGCTCGCATTGGACTTGTTATATGCGGCAAACGCGTTATTTATTTCGATTCGTATGGAGATGCTCCTGCACCTTTGGAATTGGAAAAGTACTTAAAAAGTGGATAAAGGTATATTTTATAATAATCAAAGATATCAAGAGTACAGTGATCCCCCTATATGCGGACATTTATGTTTAGACGTTTTACGGCGTTATTCGAATGGAGAAGAATTTAATGAAATCGAAGGTGCCCTGCAAAAAAATAAATACACTTGGTTGTCTTGGTTTAATTGATTTTTATTTTTTTCCCTTCAAAGCTTAATAATTATTTAAATATCCAAATCGTATTTATATATATAGTCATCATGGTGCTGTTTAGATTATCTGGTGAAAACCCGCTTTTACAACTGAAATTGGACAACCCAATACATTTAGAGGAAAATGTACGTTATTACTTAGCGCTCAAAGGATTGTACTGTGACAATTATTTTTAAAACTTGCACGAACCCGCAGTGATATCATTATTTGAACCTGAGAAGTTTCCAATTTGTATACTTCCTCCAGGGTTCTGGGATTTGAAACTCGTGCAAGAAGCGATTAGGAAGTGGTTGTTGGAAAATGAAATAATGTCAAAGGACGATGTAAAAAAGTTTAACATTAATCAACATTTAAACGATAAAATATGTATCGATTCGCCGAAAAAGTTTCACATGGATAACGGAATGCGAAGGTTTCTCGGATTTAATGAAAATAAGAATGGTGAAATCAAATATGAAAAAAAGTTCACTGCGGACGATGTAGTTTCTATGTATGTCGATGGCGATGTATTGCAAATAAGAGCATTTAAAGTGTTGGAAGTTCATGGCGATTTATTGGAACATTCTTACATAAATCACAGTGTACACTGGCATAAGCATGAAAACAGTTCTTTGTTGTATCACTTGAATCCCAAAGAGCATAAAGATAGAATATATGAAAAGCCACACATCTTGAATTACATACCTTTGAAGAGCGGATTGCAGAGTATAAGAGAAATAAATATACTTTTAACCGATGAGGATTATAGGCCGTTACAGAACACGTTATCCGACTATGTTGTATATTTAAAACTTGTTAGCGAGTCTGAAGTGTAAACAAATCGTTATTTAATAAATCAAAAATATATATCGTTAAATATTTTTTTCATATGTGTTTTTTTTATTGAACATGGAGAATTACATTTTTCTATATAGGCGAAATAAATAATGGCAACTAACAACGAAACTAAAAATCTGAAGTATATTGAACTGTCATTCAGTAAAACTAATTTTAATTCCTTTGTATGCATACCTTGTATATGCGACTATAAATTAGGACGTTATGTGTGTGAATGGGAAAGCAGAGTGAAAGTGCTCGATTGTCCGGCGAATCACAAATTGTGTTGTTATTGTAAAAAGGAAAATCTAAACAGAATTCCCCATACAGAGTCAACTTGTACATGTCAACTGTGAATATATTAATTTTCAATTGCGGACAAGACGAAATGACAGAAATTTAATAATACCCTTTTAAATCGACGGGTCGCGAATTTTATTTTTTTCCTACTGTTTAAATAAAATTCTTATTCACTGTTAAGGAATCTCAATTAAAAATACAATGGGTGTTTGCTGAATAAAATAAATATAACGGCGCACGAGATGTGATTATATCTTTTTTTAATTTGAAAATGCAATTTTATATATATAGGCGATTAAAAACACAAAAATGAATATGCACGACGATTTTGATAGTATACTCAACGAAGTCAATGGTAATTCTTTTACAAGGTTAAATGAATTAGAACATGGGAAAAAATATTTGGTGAAAGATATTGAACGGGTTTTTACACCTTTCGGGCAGCGTGTGCTTGTTAAATGTGAGTGTCAAGTTTCAATTACCTGAAAGCTGGAATGAACGGATGACATCAAATAATATAAAGGCGCTTTTACAGTATGAAATGCCTCTGTTTGTAATATACAACGGAAAAATAAATTTACCAAATGATAAGATAAATGATAAATGGTATTAAATTTACAAGAGGTTGAATTGCAAACAACTATATTATCGTAATATATTTTTTAAAACATTAAGAATAAGAGTCAATCATCGAAGGCAGCAACAATGGAATTTCTTTTCGCTGGCAACAATGATTTTGATATCACCGCAACATTGACCTCTAACCGTGAGATAGCAGACGGCAGACAGACGGACATTGTGAGTCAGCTGTTGTTTATTGAATCTTACCAAACCAATTGTATTTTAAACGAAATTTTTACATAAATATCGCTTTTGCATTTAATTGTTTCGAATTTAAAGCTTTTATTGTTAATGAAGAGGTGAAAACGCTCGTTTAGAAAATAAAACATAGCTTAGGTTAGGTTTGGAGTCGTTTTTAGTGATAAAACTCCGCTTTACTGAGGTTTGCGAATTTAATCCAGGTCACGTGACACGTCCTTCGACATTTAGGTTGCCGTTGCGCCTCTTTACTTCTACTCTTACTCCATGAATGTTACACATTTGAGCCAAATTTCATCGAAATCAGACGTTTTTTACTCAAGTTATCGTGTTAACGGACACATATACAGATGTATGTGTATATATATACATTTGAACGAATAGTGTTTTTGGCATCTGAGGACCTCAAAACAAAAATCTGTCATGGTTTCGGGCTTGACTCTTACCATGCCACCTACGCTAATACCTTCTTTCCTAAAGGGGAAATTCGCTAAAAGAAACCGGATTCGCTCAACGTGGAAACGTAAAAGCCAGGATGGGTGCTGAAACCTGTTACGGATTCTCCCTTAGTGTCATGGGTGAACAACGGAAACTTGTATGCGGATCAAATTCCTGCCAACAACGGGTGGTCATTATTAAAAATGCAACTGCACGACGGTCCGGATATGATCTACAAGTGCGGTTTATTTCTGGACAATAACAGTGACGTGTACGCAAGTATAATGGACTTAATCGATAAACTGGAAAACTTGTGGGTCGATAAAGCGACCGGTGTTCCAAAAATCATGGGCTTGACTCAAACTGTTTCATCGAACCATAATGATTGCACATCATCACAGAAAAAGCGCGCCAAATCTTCCAGCCAAAAAACGATAGAACCCCACATTTCGTTAGAGCCGAGTTCTGAGAAAGGAAACAATTGACCGACAAGTTGAGACCTGTTAGAATCAGAACATTAGACCACCTGCGGCGAATTGCAGGAATTATAACAATAGAACACCTACGCCGAGGTCCGAGAAACAGAACAATAGATCGTCAAGGTTTAGACCTGTCAGACCACCCACCGTGTTGAATTCCAGGAATCAGATCAACAGACGAACACGTCGAAACCTGTTGGTCCACCCACTACGTTTAACCGTCTAGAAACACAGATAGACGGGGAGAACAGAAACCGGTCGAGCGTCGTTTTGGCGGGAACGTTCTGACGCGTCATTCTCTGTCAGACCTTCGTTCCGAGCAGACGAATCACTAGCACTACAGTTCAAGATTTCGAATGCCATCTGAAGTGAGAATGAGAAGCACTGAAGCTACAGGTTGAGGATTGCAGCGTCATTTTGTCTCCATACTACTGTGTTGGATAAAGCTCCCTGCGTTTCTTGTGTTTGACAATCATGTCTAACATTACAGTGTACGTGTTTAAAAACCGGAACGTTACTGTACTATTTGATGATGAAAATAATCCATGGCTCTGTGCTAAGAAGAAAGCTGATATTTTGGAATATGTTGAAAGAATATGTTGGGAAGAGATCATGTAAGAGCAAAACACAAAATTCATTACAAAGATTTCATGAAAGGTTTATTGCTCTAATGTCACTCATACAACCACAAACTATTCTTAGATATGAACCCTGTTTATGTTCGATAGTTATGAAGTCTAAAAAGAAATTAACAGAAATTTTCCAAGATGGGTTAAAGAAGAAGTCTTACCATCAATACGAAAGGATGGAACGTACAAACGTATTGATGAAAATCAACTTCTAAAGATCGAAAACACTCAGCTCACACAGTTGTTGGTAAACCCCAATGAATAAAACCAACACTTGTATCACAAGAAAAATCACCTTGAGGCTGAAAACCAATCCATGGATCATTTGCTGCGTAACCAAGCACCCATAGTGGCAGTAGTATCTGAAGATCCAGAACTCACACATGTGTTTTGTGTGTTGATTAAAGAAACACTTTTGGAGACTTACGGAGTTTGTGAATATAAATGTATCCGTATACAGAAAATAAACTTTAATGAAGCTTTAGGTAAAGTGAAGAAAGAAGGTTTCGAAGTTTGTTTGATGATAGAGAATGTTCTCAACGGAGTTAATATCTTGAACAAAGCTAAGGCAATTACGAATAAGTATAGTATGCACTATGAATCTGCATCCAACAACATTCTTACCTCTCAAAATGTTGTAAATATTGTAAAGCACGTTATAAATGAAACTTCAACGGACATCATCATCTAATTATAGTAGTGATGAGTTATCTGCCGAGAAGATCGTCTCAGAACATTATTTGACCAGATACGCATTCGCAACGTACTATCAGTTTGACTAGTGCTGTCGCAGAGTACACTCAAACATGACTAGTGCAGCCGAAGTGGACGAATCGATCCTTACGTTGTTGGAGGAATTGAACGCGATGGAAGGCAGTACCATGTACTTTCCTCCACAAAATCCGGAACCACAACCGCCAATCCTTGTTGCCGTCCGGATCCAAGTTGGTGACCTTTTAGACAACATGTTTGTGTCCTGGGCCCCCACTGCCACTGTCCCCCCTCTCGAGTACGGCCCTGATGAACATCACTTTATGACTGCATCCAAAGTCTCCTGTAGTTGAGTATGATCTTGAGCGCAAGAAACTTCGTTAAATATATCTTTCAATTCGTATCAGCAAACATAAGGAAATTAGTAGATATACTGTTAGCCACATCATTGATATTCAGGCTGAATAAATGCCCTCCTTGGGGTACCCCAGATGGTGCTTGGAATTTCTCTGAAGTTGCTCCTGCATGGCGAACTATTAGGCTTCGATCCGACAGGTAACTGGCAATCCATGATAACAGAGGTCCGTTAATGCCATAACCTTTGAGTTTGGAAGTAAGAATCTGATGGCTCACTCGACCAAAAGCCTTGGTAAGATCCAAGAACAAACAGTCAACTTTTGTCTTCGTTTGTTCAGTGCCTTCATAACATTATGTTATGTTATTATTAACATAATGTTTTTAGTGTTGCATCTAGATCTTGATATATTACCAATACACCATCTTGTTTTAGTGCAAGTAGTTTTTAATATGTTTGAGATGCCTTACGTAAGACTATTGATTATGACAATCAATGGTGAAACACTCTGTATAATAATATAAATATTATGGTTTGTGTTGTAGACTTTGGGGAGGGGACTAGCAAAACTGCACAATCTGGATGCAGCCGGCTAGCGGCTAGGGATGTGCCGTACTAGCCTATCTCGTGGAACTGTTCCGCACGGATACTGGTCTCATATAACTGTTCCGGCGGAACAGTTTGGAGCGGCGGGATCCCATGGTACTCGGCTACGACTCTAGCGATTCCGACGACGCTGTTCCGCCTCATACCTGTTATGGAATAGTTTAGAACGGCCAGTGCTGCGGAATCTACTGCCCTTTTGGTCAGACGACTTCGCTGTCCTTGCTTAAACGTTATTAAATGTATTCATCTGTCGAAAAAGTATTTTTCCTTATTTTGCATATGATCGTAAACAAATATTAAGGTACCGAACTCTTTTATAGCCAGTAATGAGCAGTCCTAAATTTATTGGGGGTAATTTTGATAACGAAGCAATCAAAATAGTTAAATAACTTTTATTGCGTCATCAGACTTGCCTTTACAGTAATAAAAAATAGTATTTTAATTTAGTAAATGTAGTAACCTTAAAATACTTGTATTACGTACACACTAAACACACTCCAAACTGACGAAGGTTTTATTATTTTATTCAATTTAATGTTTTCGTTAAGGACACATCGAGTAGACGACAACGTCATGGTATGCACTGACAGTTGGTATATTCATATTCCCAAGTTTCATATTAACGTTGACTCAGGCAAAGGTGCAGTGTCGCAGCCACACACGGCAGATTTCGATTTCCCTACTAGTAGTGTAGTGACTCGGGAACCTAGTCTATAAGATCGCAGTGTACCTGTTCCTGTTCCAAGCGCGAGTGCTAATACGGCTCACATACTCGGAACGTCGGAACAGCTAGAACAGGCTGCCTCATCAGACTGTTCCGGTACGTACCTGTTCCACTCAGATACCTGTTCCAAAGAGACTGTTCTGTTATTTTACGAACATCCCTACTAGCGGCCAGCCGCAGCAGCTAGGTTGGGAATTGGGATTAGTACTGATTAGGTCGATTAAGATTGGTTTGGTTCCAGTGTTGCCAGGTGTGGGGATTTTTCCCCACAGTGGGGAATATTCACATGTTTTTCAGTGTTATAGGAAACACGTGGGGAAATAGTTCAAGTTGGGATTTAACAAAAAATCTATAGTGAAACATAATATTTTTAATATATTCATAAAAATGTATTGTTTTTACACTTTTCTATCCCATCAGCGCAGTCATTATTGCATAGCTTCATTTTTGTAAGCCTTTTCAACCATGATTTTTGGTTCTGTCTGAAAGTAAAACACTGTAAAGCACTGTGTGGTACAAGACTATGTCTTGTATTTTACAGAACTTCATCCCCACTACCTCGCCGGCATCGCTCTACATTTTACCCAATCACCATTCCGGTTTCACGGTTCTTTTTTATTTGGTTGCCTGTACTTTACAGAACCCCACCACTTCATTTTTAAGTGCCTCAAACAAAAGATTGCACGGCCCATTAGTCCAGCAGTCAAAATCAGTTCTTATAATTAAATCATTTATAATCAACGACCTTTAAACAATAGAAATGTAAATTAAATATTCGAAACGTTAAACAGTCAACATAATAGTGTTGAAAAAACTGTAAAAAGTTGCAATTTAATAGGGAACGTTATTTGTAGGTTAGTTCCTTACTTTTTAAATTTCCCATGCAGTTTAATAATTTATTTGTACCATTGTAGCCTACATATTTAATATAGTATCACATAGGACATAGAATGAGTGGGGAAATCAGGGACAGAGTGGGGAAATTTTGTAGCTCTTAGTGGGGAACAATTATTTTTCCACCTGGCAACACTGTTTGGTTCACTTATTTGTTTGTCTAATATTTGAATCAGTCTTGTTGAGGTTATTTTTTATATTTACCAAATTTTTGAATCTTTTATTTTCGTTGACTAGAATTTCTAATTGGATAATTGATTGAAATGGCGGAAGATGGTGAACAGGTTCGTACATATCGCCAACAATTAGTTTTTCAACTACTCAGTGAAGCCTAAAATAGGCAAGTTGCATATGCAACCTGCATGAAAGTATGTTAAACATGATCCTGCTATCTGCATTTGTCAATAATGTTAATTTTTAACGTTTAATATGTCTAGATTCTCGTCATAGCAACCTGCATGAAAGTATGTTAAACATGATCCTGCTATCTGCATTTGTCAATAATGTTAATTTTTAACGTTTAATATGTCTAGATTCTCGTCATAGCAAACCATATAAACAGATAAACCTAGCTCGAGAAAGGGTTGTGATTTCACAGGGTTTGTTACCCTAGGCCTAAAGTGTATTATTCTACCATTTAAAAAAAATCATCACATGCCCAGCTACGTTGGCAGATTTGGTGTAGTAGCTAAATATAATAGCCTAATATCAAAATTGGCATGTTAATTAATTAACCCAGGACCAATTTGTTCCCCGATGTCCACAGGTAGGTAGCCCAGTATACGTATCTATTGGTGTGATGGGGGCCGGGGGTTGTAACCATAATGTAGAGGTTTGTTTCCTCTATGCCTTTGTTTATGCGCCTTGCACCTAGGTGCACGGTGATGCATGCAACGCCGCATGCTCCATAAATAGTTGCACTGATAGCTGCACATAGGCGCATGTGCTCCCCGAGACTGACAGGAAGCATCTTGCAACACTCGGGCCTCTTTAGTAGTTGACAGCAGATCTCTTTGATTATAGTTTCGCCTTCGTTCACGTTTGGTCTTTCTGTTAACATCAGTTAACACATTATCTTTCGGACTAAGTAATGCTGTATCCAATTTTGGCCAAACATTAATTAACTTTCCTAGTTTGTGGCGAGCAACCCATGTTGTTGCTTTGTCGCTTTGAGCATGGGTAGTGGAAACACAGAGGAGACAAAGCGCATGGGGCAAGCCGTAAGACGCATGCTGCAAAAGGCAAATAATCAGAGCCATAGTGGAAACGAACCTTAAATACTAGACATAGTAAAAATCGTGCTCCTATCCAAACAAAATTTGTTATTTTCTGCACAATCCTTAATGATTGGAAGTAGGCTAATTTGTTTTGATTACGCATGTGTTCAATTTGAATAAGATTTTAGGACACTACTCAGCAGAATAATTTGAAATTAATCCTTATCTGTGAAATAAATCTTAGCTGATTTATATAGGCTTAATTCGAAGGTGGCAAGTGGGGCAGTTGCCCTCCCAATAATTTGGAGGACATATTATTCTAACATATAAAAAGTCACAATAATCACGATCACGACCATTTTTGCCCCTCCAATCAAAATACTGTAATTACGCTTATGCTGATTTACCCTCGAGGATGATGTCACTAATCCTATGCAAGAGCACACCTATGTTCTGAGTCTACACTATGAAAAAAACTGTTCTTTTGGGTGTATAAGTTACCAATCTTTTAATATCATAATTT
The DNA here is from genome assembly GCA_963675035.1 of Allygus modestus. NCBI lineage: Eukaryota > Metazoa > Arthropoda > Insecta > Hemiptera > Cicadellidae > Allygus > Allygus modestus. The sequence goes on along the minus strand of OY776113.1, from coordinate 34,140,353 downwards.
TTACTACATTACATCAATTAAGTGTAAAAATACTGCAAGTTAAACTGTAACAGAACGTATAGATAGTACAGCCGTGGTAGGCTATATATAAACAAGAAAGCTAAATAAATAAATAACATTTAAAATGTAAATTGGTAAACATGGGTGAAATACACAGTTACCAATATACAAACTGTAATTGACAAAATAAGGATAAGTTCTTTACACATTTTATATTGGACCTTTTTAATTTTACTCGTGCAATTCTTTAAAACACTTTTCGCACATGAACGGTAGCCAGAGCACTGTGCATGGTAAGTAAGAACATTAATCATACACCTATTATATGCTTTTTTCTTTACTTCTTTTTGGAGCTTTTTTGACAAAGTAGTGTAGCCTATAGGCTATTATTATTTAGCACCTTTTGTGATTCCCCAAGCCAATAGCAACCTGCAACTTTGAAAAGGTGGTAGCCTGTTTGACACACTATTGGGATTTCAGACAATCCCATCAACTACAAATATTCACTTTGAATTTGGTGATTGAAATGGTATTTTGTTGTACATAACATTTAGCCAACCATACAGTTAAACTCTTTATGCTTTTTTTAACTATGTACGCAGAAAAACTACTGCATGGGAAGGGGCGTGAATAGCTAACATGACGATTTAAAATTATCCTATGGATAAGAATGAACAGACTTAAGAATTTTTTTACCAAATGCTCAGTATAAAATATTTTCATGATGTAAGTTTAGAAGACTGCATTTTGAATATTCATGAAAAGATTCCAGTGAAAAGTATAATGATTTATTGAGGCGATTGGGGGATTTGGAGTTATTAGGGGTCTAGCCGACTGCTAAGGTGTTAAACTTAAGTGGCTACCAGTTTTTGGTTAAACCCTCACCAAAATGTTTGTTTCATAGATGTTTTTTTTTATTCAAAGTAGGCAAAGTTTCAATAAATAAAGAATACACTTTTAACAAGGAAATCATGTTAAAAACGATGTATGGTATGGAATTTTAATATTGTATTATTTGTAGCGCACCGTGTGTATGCTTTTTAATTGAGTTTTTAACAGCCATCGGGTTAGTGAGTTTTCACACATTTTATTTTATAAATGTTCTGAGCAAAACGAAGCCGATTTAAACAAACATGAGAAAAAACGTCTTTATACAGGATAACATTTTTTGAGAAGTTACCTGTCTCAGTAAGAAATGTAAATGTATTGTGTAGGTTTAAGAGCATTCTCAAAACATTTGTAAAAAATGTTTTTTTTTTTCACTGGAAGATATCTTCCTTTTCAGTTAAACATCAGGGGCTAACCCCACCTAACTTATCCCCTACCAAATCTCCAATGGAATGTCCCAGATAAATCGGGCGTCATGACAACTCCAACGCCTCTCTCGGTCAATTTGGAAGCCACAGAAGGTACAAGGTAGGTAGGTAACTAAACTCAAGTTTGGAATATATATCAAAAGACTGTTTCCACAGTTAAAGTGGGACTAATTCGTTGATATTATACTCTGATGATCAATTTATAAGGGTTGCATGAGACCTGAGCTCAAGTCATTGTTTTTGGTACTTCAAAACAGCCGGTTCGTTACTGTAGGAACTTAGCACTTTGAACTTGTTGAACTCGGTTGGAGAGGTTGCTGTTCGTAAAATGTCATGTTGTAAACATATGTGATATGATATTTTATTGGCCACAAAATGTGTTACAACATACTTCCTCAGGTGATTTGTCAAATATGTTAGCTTTACTAACTCAAATTGTCCATTGTGGGTCTTACAATCGTATCAGGTTGTTTTCTTTCATTCAAATTCTTAGTTTGCACACACATCTTTCCTTACAGTACTATCGTAATCATATAAATACTAAAAAAGAACATTCAAAATAAATCCAAGTCCAAATTTACAATAATTATCAATTTTAATAAAATTCTGAAATATCAACAATAATGAATAATTTAATAAAACAATTGTTAACAGTAAAACAATAACAAATAACTGTACAAATTTAATAGCAGGTTACAAATTAGAATATAAAAAAGTTAAAATTTCTGGAGGATTATAATTATTCTGGAATGACTATATCTAACAGCTTAAATAATACTGTCTCTTAAAAATTCATTTATTTTGAAATAGGCCTCTCCTACCAACAATCGTTTAACCTTCTCTGTAAACTGTATTTGATACAACGATGTATTCCTCATATTGTCAGGTATTTAATATATAATTTAATTCCTATGTAATAAATGACGTTTTCTTAGGCATTGGTAGAATGTTGCAGGTATAAGGAGATTTTAGTTTCTACAATTGTGATCGTAGTTAGTTTCCTCTCGTGAAAACCACTTTAAGTTATCTCTCATGTGATATAAAACTTCAAAATTGTCAAGACTTTATAAGAATTTCTTAACTTCTAAATATTTCTTTGCATGAACTTCTTGTGCTGTGAATGCCATTATTCTTAATATTTTATTTTGTGTTTTTAATTATTCTTTTATTAATTCGGTAGCACCCCACAAAGTTATTCCTTATGTGTAAAAATAGTCATAATGTAATGTTAATTTTGTTCCCATGCCTTTTTAACGGATCAGACAGCTCATGTTAAAACATACAATATTTATTCTCTCACATAACTGTGTTATTATATGTCTTGCCACATTAGATTTTCATTGCACACAACACCTAATAGTTTTTCCTATTTCTGACATTCCATATCTTTGTTGTCTATTTTTAGCTTCACTTCACCCTCCCTGTGTTGTCTATTTCTGAAATAATATCTTCCATAATCTAGTGCTCGTTTCAGGAATATTAATACAAATGTATTCATTGATTCATTTTATCGGTTGTATTGATATGATGATCATATGGTATTTGCAATGTGATTTTAAATTTGTATAATTATTTTGTTAGTTTAGTAATAGAATGGTTAATTATGCTTTTAGGTTCCAGCAATAAGTGTCAAAGAACCACTTGACCTGATCCGTCTAAGTTTGGATGAACGTATTTATGTAAAAATGAGAAATGACCGTGAGCTTAGAGGAAGACTTCATGTAAGTTTATTTTTAAAACTAGAATGAAAACACAGCTTAACCCTTGGCTAAAATTCATTAATAGCAATGTTTGTTTTTGGTTAATTGAGTCGTCTAGCTGAAAAACTATGTAGGGCTTGGTAGGATTTTACCATTGGGGAATATTTTGTTATATAGGCCCATCTAAAATAGCTTTAATTTTATAAATGTATTGCATTAATATTTATGTTTACAATATACTCAACAAAAGGGGTTTGAACCTATTTGAAATTTAGAACATTCTATTACTTATATTCTATCACTTTAGTTCATCGAATGGTTTAATCATTTTTATTACATATAAAAATTCATCATTTTTCCCCAGATATATATGTATGGAAAAAAGTGTAAAAACTAATTTTCAGAGAGAAGTTCTCTATAGATTATTGCTTTCAGAGTGTCTGTATCACACTCACAAAATTCATATAAATTATATTTTCTGTCTATAGAAATTGATTTTACATTATATGTTCTCTTTGTTACTTTCCAGGCTTACGACCAACATTTAAACATGGTCTTGGGGGAAGCTGAAGAAACTGTAACGACGGTTGAAATAGATGAAGAAACATATGAAGAGATTTATAAAACAACAAAACGAAACATTCCAATGCTGTTTGTTCGAGGGGACGGAGTGATTCTTGTCTCCCCTCCTATCAGGGCTGGAGTTTAGGACTGATGAACTGGTGTTTTATTTTTGTAAATTATTTTAATCCAGATAAATTGTATTTAAGTCTGATCAAGCAAAATCAAGCAATGTGCATGAATTGGCTGTTTTATTTTACCTCTAAAACTCTTTGACACCGAGCCGAGCTCTTTGCACTATACACTTAGAATGCCATTTAGTTCAAATTACTATTATACCGGCAAGAACTAATATTTAGTATTACAGTTGTTAGGAAAGTAACCTACATTTGCTCTGCGCTGGATCTAATGGAGGCAGTGCCATTCTGTAGCAGATTAAAATGTGTGCTGCGATCAAAAGTTCTGCCAAGTGCAAATTGGGTTAGATGATCAAACAATAACCAAACATTATTCAGCAGCAGTGCAGTGTGTGCATGCGGCCAAAAGTTATGAGTAAAGCTGTTCACACATGGGTTTGTTTTTAAAAGTGGCTAAACCGTTACCATAAAGTGGTTTTTATCGGTGAAGTTAAAGAAGTGACAATAAAGTCTAGAGCAGAGGCCATTTGTATTTTGTATTTTTTTGTATTTTTTTATTTGTATTTTGAGATTCTCAGAAATAATTTGTTGAGACTCATAAAGCGCAGAACTGTGGTAACTTATTCTATCGTTAGTTCTTACAAAACAGTGTTTGAAATTAGTAGACATTTATCAAAATACGGTACTTTGGTATTATACGGATGCCACCCTTATTCAGCGCGCTGCGGCAGTTATGTTAGGATGGGTTATCATAAAAATGATAGTAGGACTTTCCTTGTTTTGTTACGAATCGAATGATACCTGATGAGTCATACTTCAGGCCGCCAAACTCCTCGAAATAGGCCAAGGTCAGGTCGTTACCGGAGCGCGCGCATCACCTGTCACCGCCTGTATCTGGGTCAATGTCATGAGTGATTTATTGCCGTCCACTACGTTACATTTGTTTTCATAATGAGTGACGTTCTTTTGGTGTGATATTTACCTCGAAATGAAGAGGAAACCGTACGTATTTTTATGATAACCCATCCTAACATAACTGCCGCAGCGCGCTGTATATTTGGCGGAGTACGTGTGGCGATCGGGTGTGGCTGCTAGCGGCGGCGACGCATTCAACACGATCCTAGCGGACATCGCTGCCTTTTGGGAGGCACAACACAAAGACCACTCATCAGAATGATGTAAAATTTGTACAGTAAGTCAATAAAAGTACGTTTTTTCGAATTATGAAGTTATCCTTTGTATCCGGTAAAAATTTAACCTCCAAAAATAGTGGCATCCGTATAATACCAAAGTACCCAAAATACTCCAAAAAGTTATAGTCAGAAATATTTTCATTGGTCTCATAAATTTTATCCACAAATACAGATGGCCTAGAAATTATTACTTCATTGTGGATATTTGTTTGGTGTCTTTTTAATAACAAACTATTCTCTAAACTTTTGGTCCCATAAATAGTGCATAGTTCTGCATGTATTGCTACCATGGCTGTAACAAACTTCATAAAGGCCCCACACTGGTGTTTTTTTTTTCTAGTTGACTAAAAATATTCAGTACTGGTAGGTTTTTTACCAATCTATACATCACGACTTTCTCTCAAATAACAGTAGACACTAGACAAGACGGTTCACAATTGAGTCAGTGACAGCCATTCGCTTTTAGCATTGTCTGCACAGAGATGTGTAGAATTTGGAGGGTATTGTTAGGTTGAGTGCCGCAGCGGATACAGGGGGGAGGTCATGAGGGTCATGACTCCCCCAAAACCTCAGACCTTCATGTATTTTACCCATTTTTCACCGTACAGGTTATTGAATTTGACAGTTTATACATTTTTTTCAATCATGACCCCCCCTAAAACGATAGTCTATATCCGCCCCTGGAGTGCCGCATGTTTGCTAAACCTACCATATCCTGATTTTTTGCCTTTTAGCATTAGTCATTCCAACAATATATCAGTACTCTTCTTCCATTTTACCGAATGTGGTAGCTCAAGAGGTATTCAATTTCAAAATCTCTTTATTCAATAAAGTACATTATGTACAATTAATGGTTTACAAGTGCACGCCAACCAAACCACCACCACCAATTATGATGGTTTTATAAGAGCTTACCAATCAGACTAGCGCAGTATAGTTTACTAACTATGCTAGTCCTACAATATATACACATTTTCACCAGTATGTAAAGTTTAAAGAATGTATAATATTGTTTACTATAATTGGAGTTTTTTTGTTTTAAATAAATAAATTACTGTAATTTGTTCTAAAATACAATTTAGTCTGCTTTTAACAGTTTGATAACAAAAGTTGACCTCATTGTTATTGGTACTTTAAAAAATCCTCAAAGGTGTAGAGAGCCGTTTACTTACTCCCAACGTTTTTTAATTTACTTTAAAATGAAGATAGTTATTTTTATTTCTGTATACGATTTTGAAGATTGTTAGTAGATTTCATTCTTCTTTCTGTTCATCTCTTTTTTATTCTTTGGAATGACAAAGTTCTGTCTATTTCTGGTATATACATTGTATGTGTGTACATTTGACTGTCTCAAAATATCTTCTTCATGGTTTTACATAAAGACTGTTTGAAATAATATGTGAGGCGGAAAGCAAAAAAGGACCTCTTGTCGGCAATTTCCGATTTTGAGTTATTAATATTTTCAAATTAAGCTTTTAATTACAAACAGTTTGTTAAAAACATTATGTCTCTACGATTTTTTTTGTCATGCTACAGACGTTTGAGTTTTGTAAAATAAAAATGGGCTTTCTGAGAAAAACACATTTAAAAAATTTAAAACACTTCAAAATCATTATTATTTACATTTAAGGAATGCATTTGATATCAAAACAAAGCCTAAAATCTATTCTTTAAAATGATATAAGAAACTATTCTTAAGTCTTTTTTTAATTTTTTCAAACTGATCGCTTGCGACGCTTGGCAAAGGGCCAGGAACAGATGGCAGGGCCTCATCAGCATGATTCATGGTAGAGGTTCAGGTTAGATAGCAGGTCCTAGTTGTGGGCAAAGAATATCCTTAACTCTTCTTTGCAATACTCTCGGATGTTTTTGATGAGATATTCTTTTCGTTTCTTATTGTATAGTAGAACGACTGAGGACACAGTGACTGTGATTCTCTGATTGCGACAACATAAAGTTTTATGCGTGGGGTTCTGTAAATAATTACAGGAACGTAGGTAAGAACCGTAAAACCAGCGTAATTATTGGACAGTGTTAGCGCATGGTAAAGTGGGAGTAGATTGTCAGGGAAGAACGGAGAAACAACTGCTGTGATTGGCTGACTGTTAATGCATGGCTGCAAACCTTTCTACTTACAAAATTATATTTACAAACACCACGAATACTGTAATAGTAATTATTAGTGATTATTAATAGTTAGTAACAGTATATTTTTAAGAAAAATACATAATATTACTGTAATAGTAATATCAATAACATTTATTGGCTTGTAAACCTATGAAGAAAAAGGTACCTGATGTCAGAGCGGGCATTATTATAACCAGAAAATGTTCTCCTATTATGAGAAACCCGATGTAGTTCCCTCAGTTACCACTAGAGTTCAGGGAAGATTTGTTTTTAAAGTAATGCGAGGTGAAGTAATTTCTCTTGTGTGTTTGAGAAATGGGTCCTCATGTCGGCCATGTTATTGCTCCATAAGCGTCAAGAGTTAGTACCTTTTCCTAGGCAGAACATGGTCTCCTTTATCGATTATTATGAGTATTTTTCCCGTTTGAAACTGTTTTATAATCGATTGTATCTTGTAAACGATGTTATAAAGAGTAGTAAAATGCAAAAAACCGAAAATCGATATTTTATACCCGGATGACTTATTACGACTGTACTGAAAAATCTACTTTGCCGACAAGAGGTCCCTTTTTGCTTTCCACCTCACACATGTAGAGACTATATAAATCTCTAAAAATCTTTTAAAGTCAACATCTCAAGATCTTTAATTTTTTTTTGTTGTAATATTCATCAGCAGCAATTTTAAGAATTTTATCTGATTGCAACTTGTTGAAGATGTAAGATTTGTTTTAAATTTTCATCATATGTTGCTTGATATAAGAAATCCTCAATGCCTTAAAAAATGTGTGACTATGATTGAAAAATAAACTGTTTTGAGAATTTCTATATCACAGAAGAATGACAACAGACTTCACACAACACGCAACACACACAACACGCAACACGCAACACGCAACACACAGCGGGGGGCAAAGCGGCGTGACAATATCAAAGTCATTCGTGGCGTGAACAGACAGTGGGCGATGCGGCTCGGAGCGAAGCGATGCGACTATTGTTGGAACAATCGAGTTTATTTTTTCGCGAGCGACTACACGCGGCTAGATGCGAATAGCACCATGGGGCTGCTGTATTAACTATTAATAGGATGTAAAATTGTTAAGAAATGATTAGGCTAACCACTTCTATACAGTAGAACCTCGATAACACGACTCTCAAGGGGATCTCTAAAATAGTCTTCTTATCGAGGTGCACTTGTAATTGAGGGTTGTGCTATCAAGGTGGTTTTCACAACAAGACGTGTTATCGAGGTCACAGACATTTTGCTATACCAAGCAAATTTGTTATGAAACAATTCTTATAAGTTGTGTTTTAAGTAGAAAATTACTGTATAAATCGGTCATACATAAAAAAACACACGTACAAGTAAAACAAAATTCTTTATTATTGTCATATAAAAATACAATTACAGTAATTCAAACAAGTATTAAAATTGATTGAAGAATAATAGGCCTAGTAAAGTTTATAATTAGGCTGCAATATTCATTTTACCAAATTCATGTTACCGTAAATTTTTCATTGTAGGCCTATTACTGTGATAAGTTTTCTTACTCAATATAATACTATGCAGAACTTACGGCAGTAAGAAAAAAAATCAACCGACTCTGTTCACTAAAGTACAGTATTGAGTTAATAAGCTCAAAATACAATACCTTAACCTATTGTGAAATACTGATATGACCCGTGATAGACAAGGAAAGGCCGGAATGGGAAGGGGGTGGGGAAGGGGTTTTCCTGTTGAGACCTGAGCCCAAGACGTTGTTGTTTACTTCAAAACATTCGTTCTAACCGTGGGAACTATGCGTGAGAAAGGTTTAGTCGTGCTATAAAGGTTCCGTAACGCAAAACGGCGCGCTATTGAGGTTAGAGTCGTGTAATAAAGGTTCACTTACCCAAAGAAGCGTGTTATTGAGGTGGGTGTCGTGCTATAGAGGTTTAGTTATTTGAAAAGATACGCTATAGAGGTTTATTTATTAGTAATATGAAATTACAAAAAGACGTGCTATCGAGGTATTTATTTGAAAATGAGTCGTGTTATAGAGGTATTTATAACATTGAGCGTTATGGGAGATTCACGGGGATTAGAAAATCAGACTCATTAACGAGGTTTTTGTCTTATCGAGGGTCGTCGTAGCGAGGTTCTACTGTATTATTATGTTTCTAACAACTCTTAGCCTTTTCCAATATTTAAAATTAATTCAATCTTGGCGCAAATTGTTTAATATTTTATTCCATGTGATTTTGTATTGTCGTGTTAAGACTTAATACAACAAAGTGTTGTGATTTGATTACACAAGACATGACACTTTTTAATTACACTGGGCCGATAAATACATTAAATGCAAGTAGTTAAATAACAAATTTTATATTTTAACATAACTTTAAATAATCACTAATAGAAAATTTCGGTTTTATACTTTTACAAAATTGATTCTATGGTTTTAGTTACTTTAAGTCTCTATCTTATAGTCCAGCATAGTTCAATAATTTAGATACAGTAAAATTGTTCACTCTACTTAAAATAACAACAAACATTTCTAAATTAAATACTATAGTTTAATTGCTTTACCACAAAAAACATTCTCACTGTACTAAGTTAATTTAAAACAAAAAACTATAGCCATTACATACATTTGTGCATTATCTTGGCTGAAAATTCGTTTATTACATTTTTTAAATACAGGAGACGCATGATATTATTTTCAGAATGTAAAGGTCCTTGTTTAATGCTACTTCCAATGTAAGGTTCAACATCTTTATTTAGGAAATGTTCTTCCTATGGACGCATTCTTTTACCACCAAAATGCATACTAAAACTCTCTTAAAGATATTTAAACATTCGTAAATGAAGTAAAAAAATGTCTTTTGCAGGCCTTTATACTTAATTTTCAAATTGAGTTTTCATTTTGATGACACAGTGAAATGATCTTTCTTCATAGTTTGCTCTCATGTTTTCCTACGTTATTTTTAATTGGGTGTGGGGTAATCGGAGGATTTAATGTTGGTAAAACTGATCAGCAGATATCCCACAACTTATGTGTAGAGTTTGCCACATAACGTGCATGATTTTATACATTAACAGCGCTCTACCACTTGGTTTCGACAATGCAATTTCGTTGACCGAGCTTGTCGCGCCACGCCTTGTGTGTGCGGTTGCCACTTGTTGGTCGCGCCGCACTGCGTTCTGTGTGTTTTTACCCTTAGAAACATGATTCAACCTTGTATCCATACCGTAGTAAAACCTAGAAAACTTAAGTTTTCCTCAGTTTGTATATCTTTTAAATTTATTTACTGAACAAGAACAAGAGAACAAGAAGAATTTTATAAATTTAAGAGAAGTTTTTTTAATTGAGGAAACACAATTAAGGCACTGTAAGGCGCGACAGTTTTGAAAACAATATTTCTATTGAGTTTGTGATAATTATATCCGTAGTATCACCAGAAATAGACAGACTTATGTCATCCGCATACTTACATATATTGTTTCTAATTGTTAAAATGCTTCCCACTAAATTAGGTAGGTCAATTAAGAACGAGAAAGACCCTAATAATACAGATCCTTGAGACACTAAAAATGTTATATTTTTTAGTTCTGATTGATAAACTTAAATAGTGTGTAAATCCACTGCAAATCTCTACTACTGATTTCCACATACAGTCACTGCCCCTCTAGATAAGACCTGAACCACATTAACTCTTTATCCCTAACTCCACAATAATGTCTCATGACAAAACAATGAAAGGTTTTGATCAGATCAAGGGAGGCACCAACAGTATAAGAGCTATTGTCTAACTCTTTTATGTTTTCAATGTAGTTTATAATTATTGTGGAAATGGTTAATTTATTTTTTAGATTCCATGTTGATCTGAGTTAAAAATTTGATGGTATTTTTTCAAAATGATTTATTAGTTGGCTAAGCATACCTTAAACAATTTGGATAAAAATGGTTCAATTGCTATTGGATGATAATTTAAAGGTTTACTGGATTCACCATTTTGAAGATGGCAAAAGTTTTATAAAATTTGTATCTCTTCAGGGAAAACACCAGAGCTAAAAAATGCATTGATAACGTGTAATAATGGTTTATTATTGGTTCTTCAAAAAAAATGCCTTAAGAATTCTAACTGCCACTGCCCCTCGTACTTCTTGCCGACCACTTTTTGCACAGATGAAGTTGTTGACATTTCACGCAGTGTATGTATATATATATATATATATATATATATATATATATATATATATATATATATATATATATATATATCAGTTGTGTATCCTTGTAAAAAAGTATTACAATTCTTTCTTGTCAAACAACCATGAGCATCCCTACAACACAAGACATAGAGATACTCTCCAATATCCCATCCATAAAACTGTTATTTATGAAAAAGCTCCTTTATATTGGGTAGGTAACTCTTCAACCACCTCCCTATTCAAATGAAATCTATAGATCAAATATCTATTTTTCAAAATAAAGGAGTTTTTAGAACTGCTTTATTTGTCCCTATTCAATTGAGGAACTTTTCTCTAATGGCCACATCTTTAGTAGAAGTTGGTTTCATTAGGCTAATGTTTTGTTATTTCGTATAATTTTTTTTATGTTACTGACTTTTATTTTAAACTTAGAAATTTCATTTGTAAAATCTGTAACTTGAATCATAGTTGTATATAGTATAAGAATACCCCCGGAGCAGCAAACCTGCGTACTCAGCGAATTTCCAATGCATATATATGTATCTTAATACCACATAAAACCATATACCAAGTTTCATCAATATACATTCATAAATAAACGATTTATGACCTTTTTAATTATTCTCCATAAGAATAACATGGCGGCTGAGTATGCAGGTTTGCTGAAGGAAGGAACACAAAAAATGGGGTTTTATACAAATATCAATATAACTCAAGTAGGTAAAGCCACATACCAAATTTTATTAATTTATGTTCATAATTAAGGGAGATAACACGTTACTTATTCTCCATAAGAATAACATGGGGGCTGAGTACGCAGGTTTGGTGCGGGAACTATAGGCAAAAAAATGTTTTTTAGTGCAAATATCAATAAACCACAACGATATGAAGCATTATACCAAGTTTCATCAGGATAAGTTGATAAATAAGCGAGATATACAATTTTTCTTATTCTCCATAAGAATAACATTGGACAACTTCCTGTGTTTAGCACTTTCAATATCTCGGTAACCAATTGATGTAGAGTAATGATCAAAACACCAAATTGTTTGTTTTTTTAAGCTGAATTTAATAGTGAAAACTAAAATTGGATTTAGTAAAATATTATATGTAAAAAACTCAAAAAGCCCATTTTTGGGGTACAAAACCCCCCCAAAATACCCCTTTGGATAGAGCAATCTGGCTGGTTTTCGAACTTTAGTCATAAATGATGCTTTACATGTTTGTACCAAATTTCATCAAAATCGGATCATTTTTACGAGAGTTATCGCACCCACGGACACACATATATATATAGATATACAGTTTTGAACGAATGGTGTTTTTGGCATCTGGGGACTTCAAAACGAAAGGTTATCATGGTCCCGGGCCTAGGTCTTACCATGCCGACTACGGTAATAGCTTCTTCCCTATAGGGGAAATTCGCTAAAATTGACTAGTCATATGTTTATCTGTGAAAAATCACAACCCCTGTAAACTCTATGTGACAAATAAAACATATCATTTTAAGCAAAATATGATTGGCTTTTTTGATTATCATAAGGTATTTTGTCATATTCTGAGGACCATTTTGGGTTGATTAAGTTAACTATGTTTTCTAGTTGTTTTTCCAGCATGAAACCCAATAATGGTTTAAATTAAACCAATTACTGTATTATATGTACATATGATTAACCCACATCTGCTATGTAATCAGATTTTATATACACACCACTTTTTGAAGATATTAAACTGTTTATTCCGAGATACGATTATTCACTGTCAAAAATCACACGGTGTCATCGCACCAGCCTCTGGTGAGGCTACCGAGCCCTAAGATGGCATGATCTGTTAGTTCCCAGCTTTGCCACTGGCGCAATATCGTATAAGCCATTTCGCGACCTGTCAACTGTTGGTTGGACCGACTCCCGCAAACACACCCAACACAAAACACAAATATTTGGAAAATTTCTAGAAACGTGTCATGTTACCTTGAGACCTGCCATCTAGGTTTTTGACCTAACAAGGGCCCAACAGCCTGGTATCTAACCTGACAATAATTATAGACCAACCAGAACACAAAATTAAATCCATTCAAAGTTGTTGTACTTGGGTTTTAAATTTGTAATCAGTAATTATATTTACAGTAGACTCTCAGAAATCAGGACTATTGTGGCGGACAACCGGTCCGGATTTTCCGGAGGTGGGTATGAATCATCAATTCCGCCTTTATCGTGAACAATTATGATAATATGCGTTTACGTTTATGTGCTAATACAAGAGTGAGTTTCTAGAAGAAAGTGATGAGTCATCGGCAGGAGAAGTATTACAACGGAGTACCGCACCGGAAACGTAATAAATAACAAACACAAGCAAGGACTCTGACCATCTGAGGTCGGGTTAGAGCGCCTGACGATGCAAACTATGTGACATTGTGTAATACGGGATAATCAAGTAAAAAATAAAGGCACTAAACCGTGAAGTTACGTTTTTTCGTTTTTATTTGCAACAAAATTTTAAAAAATCAAGATCATTGGTCCGGATAAGTGTGATCCAAATTTCTGAGAGTCTGCTGTATATATTTAAATTAAAACCTTCACTAACATTGTATTGCAAGTTGCAAACACAGAACTGCAATTTCAGAATTTGGTAAATTGGGCAAAGGATAGACAGCTAGCTCACTTGAAGAGAATAAAAACAGGTGTAACACAGAATACACAAAAACACTTGATATTGTTTTTGCCACAAAAACCTGTACCACAACATGCCAACAGCCACAGTCTCAGCTTCAATGACTGCATCACCACCAGAGTCTTAAAATCAATTCCCAAAAACTAGTGCATTAGCTCCATGCTCAGGAGATGGGAGTTAGCTTATCAATTTGTTACCAACTCCATGTTCCCCCTAACCTTAATATCAGATAACCCTCCCCTCCTCTCAAAATCTAACCTACCCTTACCTTACACAGCTAGCTTAATACAAAATAAAAACAGATTCAACAGACTTAATAGTTTTGTGCATCTATCTAGGAGTTTTTTTTTTTTACATAAACAATCTAACAACAGTAGTACTTTGTGTATATAATCAGTTTTTGTAGATAAACCAAAATCCAGTATTAGTGTATTATATAAAGGTTAATTTTAGTGCTATTTGTGTGTTGTGGCAACACTGACTTGATAAAAATCTGTTTACAAGCAGCCATTTTATCCTTCAGTCTCTTCTTCTCTTCTGATGAAGTCCCCAAAAGGGACGATATATCAAAGTGTTTTTGGGACTTAAGTGCCACAACTGTTTTTATTCTCTTCAGGTAAGCTGGCTGTCAATCCTTTTCCCAATTTATCAAATCTTTACCTTATATCTAAACCCTTAAATTTCAGAATTTGTAAATATTTGTATTTTTACCTAAAAAGAAAACACCATCCCCTTATCTATAAATGCAACAGGGCTTTCCAAACCATGAAAATTTTAGAGTTTTTCCCTAACAGACCTTTAATTTACAGAGGTGAAATTACATTGATCTGCTTAGGCAAGTTCAAGGGAAGTGGACAACGTTTGACTCACAAGGAGTAAAAAGGAAATTTTTAATAAAAGCATCGGTCAAATTGTACATAAAATTAAAGGTCTTATAGTAGATCACAATGCCTTCAACGGACCAATGAGTAAAAAATAGCAGCAGTAAAACTTTTCAAACATCACTTTTAAAAAATCTCTAAAGATTATTTTCGTTACAATTATTCTTTTGAGATTCGGTTTGAGGCATTTGTTTTGCTAAAAAAGATGCCCCAAGCACCGACCAGGCATAAGTAGCACGCTGTCTGGTATACTTCATGAATCTTGCCTATCACTGAACTTAGCTTGGGAATGTAAAAAAATATATTTTCAGGTATTTTAAGACATATTTAATTCATACTGTAGTTAAAACAAAATGTGCTGTGGTAATCAAAATATTTTCCTTGCAGAAATGATTACTTAAAAATACATTCACTGACCAAAAGCGTTCACTAAATTAACTCCAACTTTACTTTTGATCGTTACTTATATTTAACATTATAGTTACATCATTTATATTAGTTAATGTATGTATAACTTTTCCAAATTTTAAATCTTTCATCAATTAACACTATAAATATTAATTAAGTAAGAATTAATGAGATATATTACTACTCTGTGCTTGATAGAGAACGTAAATCTTTAAGGAAGAATTATAAAAAAATAACTATATTCAGACATAATACAGGAAAATGCTAGTAGAAAAAGGAAAAATAAAGTCAGTTTGATGTAAATTATAAATATATTATTCATATTAAAATACAATAAATATACTCTTATATATTCAATATATATATATATATATAAATAAATATAGCGTTAAGGGTGTGATAGAGTAAAATACATATATATAATCATGCAATTTTAAAGTTTCTAAAAACAAAATTAAGGTTTTTCTGCTATCAATAATCACATTATATGCAAACAAGTGAGTTTGTTAAGAGAGGATTTTAAACAATTGTTTTTGTTAATTTATCAAAAAAAGATAGTTGTGCAATGAGATCAACACTCACGAAATGCACAGTATTTTGAAAATAATAATTTTGTAGCCCCTTTCACAAATTCTTATATGTTAACTGTGTATTTTGTGCAACATAAGATCTGACACTACAATGCCATTGTTTAACATACAGCACAAGGGTTTCACACATGCTCTTTGGTTTTGTCATTAAATTTTAAATAAATCAATTCAATACAGTATTAAGTACATGAACATTGAAACATACAGATTGACGCTCCATTACACTTTACGAAATTACGCTCCATGATCCAAAGCAGGAACAGCCTACGTCTATGGGTTTGTTTTTCAAAGGTTTGCATTTGATGTGCAGCCCTCCTGACCACTCACTACTCTGGCATAATAGTTACTTAATAATACATGTATTGGGTAATAGTTATTACAGCAACTCAGATCATTTTACTTTTAAAATATATTTATCCTTATCATAACCTGAAAATAATCATGTTTTTGTTGTATAGAAACATAGAGCTTTCTTTTTGATCCCTTGATACTATGGACAACTTGATAATCAGAACCAGACAAGTAGTTCAGAGGGAGAGCGCTAGCCTGGCATGTCAATCGTAGGTTCGATCCCAGCTGACTGCTATGATTCTTTTACACGAGCAGTCACCACTGGTTCGACCATGTGACTAATGCCCTTATGGTACCTCGCTTTCTTTAGATTGTTCCACAGGCCTAAACTGGTCCAAGGTTAGCCTAAGCAAATAAATATGTGGATCACCGTGATCTCACTGTATTTTTTCCTATAACTGTAGACCTAGAGAAACCATGATGAACTAACTACCTTGCCATTAAAATAGAGTAGTGGTTCCCAACTGGTGAGTCTGGTGAGTCACGGGAGGATTTTGGGTAGGTCAGGACAAAAATTTACAATCAATGAAAGCAGCTTTCAGTATTTTACCTGAGAAAAAAATCACTTCCTATTTCTCTTTATATCATTGTCTCTGATCGAAAGGAATTTAACTGGTTTCTTAATATTTTATTTTGTACTTGCTCAAAATCACATGTCTTTATTTCAAAAGTAATATTTTACAACGTTCACTTATTATTCAAGTTTAATTTACTTTAAAATGTATTCTTAAACGTCAAAAAGTCATATGGCATCTCTACAGGAATGAAAAATTATATTACATCAGGTCATTATTATATCTTGCTTGGTCCAATTTTAAGAGGTAATAGGCTATTTATTTTACTTTGGACCTTGGAATATTTTTCACAACCGTCAATGAGTCCACAGCCAAAAAGGGTTACTTACTTGGAATGCAAACTTTTCACCTTTCCTTCCTACTATATCACTAAGTATTAGGCTCTTATGTTTAAAAAAAAGGAAATTCAAAATTTTTTTGACCTAGAAGTAGGGTCAGGAAAGAACAAAAAGGCCTTCTCCCTTCCATGCTCGGGCAAGGACAGACATGGAACCAAGATTAAGGGAGACTTGCCACATAAATAGGACGACTTTCAAAACGTTATATACCAGCTTGGAGATCAACATCAGGTACAGAAAAAGAAGATGTTAGCAGTCCTTGGCTATCCGTTATGACAAGCTTCCCTTTCACTTGGGTGCCTCCATGTTTGTTGAGAGGAAGAGACGTATGTTCCCCATGAACACGGATACCTTGTCAGTTAGCCTAGCCAGGAGGGCAGATCAGCAGCCGTTCCAGGAGTCACAAAAGTTTGCCCTCTCTAAGGTCAATTGGCTGCTTTATCCTGTC
The DNA here is from genome assembly GCA_963675035.1 of Allygus modestus. Classification (NCBI taxonomy): domain Eukaryota; kingdom Metazoa; phylum Arthropoda; class Insecta; order Hemiptera; family Cicadellidae; genus Allygus; species Allygus modestus. The sequence continues at coordinate 34,122,866 of OY776113.1, read as the reverse complement.
CAACCACATTGGCTGAACCTGTTACTGGCTCCTCTAACCACATTCTGTGACAGCTATTTACTTTGTAGCTTTGAAGGCAAGAGTTGCTTCCTGAGATTCGGAGGGACAGAACCAAAGTACTACTGCACCGTTTAACATTCATTCAATTTAGCACTTACTATATTATCACTTACTAGTCTAGCTATTTGCTGTAAGCAGCGGGTACATCAATAAATATGTTTTGTTTAAACGCACAGAAAATTCTAAAACTTATATTTTTCTCAATTTTCATTGCTCAAAATGCTGTTAAATCGTAGCCAAATAAAGCTACATAGCGGATTTAATTAGCATACATATACTGTATAACGCTTAAATAATAAATATACAAAATTTCCAACATAACAAAATGATCCTTAAAGACGTGCATGATTTTCTATGATTAATGTTCTTACAATAATAAATCAAATGATTTGTTTTTGAGCAAACTGAATTAATTAGTGATGACATCAAACTCTAGATCTAGCGTGCAGTGGAATTATTGTAAATTCCTCTTTAAGACGAATGGATACTTGTATTCCAGTTTACTCTCCATTTCCGACCACAAAGTTCTTCTTTATCAAGTTGTTGAGTTTGCGGATACTGCTGGTGTCGTGCTTGGGGCTGTTGGTAGAAGTGGAGCCAGTCACGAACCCTGTGGAGTGGCGTGGTCGGAATATTGATAGCAAGTGGTTTTTCTCAGCAGCTTTCAAGCCCTGGAAATAAAATAAATGTTACAGCGGACTTGTATAGTTTCATCATCGTAATATGGGAGATTGCTGCATAAATATTATTTACCGAAGAAGCTATTTCATCTAACCGTCTTAAAGTTTAATTTATTCATCAGCATTCTTCATAGATGTGCAAATACTTTTAAAAGTCACACTTACAAAACTGAAAACGTTTTAAAATTTAAAATGTAACTTTAGTAATCTTTGATTGATGATAAGCACAATAGCATGAAGCAATTAAAAAAAAATAGTTAAAAATATTTACCCTGAGTCTGAGTCACTAATTCAAACCTCGAAACTTCACACGGAGCTACAGTCGACAAAGGGAAATTTCCAACTAATTTAATGACAATAATTTACTGGAAAATAGATTATAAATAAGAATGATCAAATTCACCGAGTGGAGTAACTGACAAGAGGATTACCAACAGTATTCTAAAAAATTATTTTCACTTTATCGCCCTTGTTAAATATATAATTATTTAGCTGATATTTGGCAGATGTGTGATCACTTGTTGGACAAGAATGTTTTTTTCAATGCATTCCGACATCTAAGTGTAGTAGCGCTCGGGTACCAGGCAAACCGTACGGTTACACTGAAGGGCACTCGGAACACACAGCTCGAGTGAGTTACACGACTTAATAGTGGAAGCCATTTCATAACAGATCAACTTAGAGGAACACTTAGTTGATTTATATCAATTACAAATCTCAGTCCTTTTGGATACTGCGCGCTGCGGCATTACGTCATTAAGTTGGAAACTGATAGTTGACATGGGAAATTATTAGGGGTGTGCGAGTACTCGAAACTTTTTTTGCGAGTTTTCGGCCGAGTATTTCAAAACTCGAACTCGACTCGAAGTTTTTTAAAAGTACTCGAAAGTTTGCCCGAGTAGTTCTCCCTGATTTCCAGATGATTGCTAATGATTGCGACTGGACAAATTTCATCGTAACGGCTGCAAAAGGCGATCGCATCACGTAAATCGGCCGAAAATGACGACCAGACCACGTAATTTTGGCTGTAAATGATGATGGAAAACATAATATAGGAAAAAAATGACGACAATATACATAATATTGGTAAAAGTGGCGACCCACTTAAAATTGGCCGTAACTAACGATTTCGTCATCGAATATTGATTATAAGCGATGCCAGGACCAGGTGATATTGGCCAAATGACAACTGGACCGTGTTTTATCGGCCAGAAATGAATGTCAAACCTGTTTTGTTTGTCAATTTGTAATACAGTTTGATTGTACTGGCCAAAAAGTTGTATTGCTACTCATGAATTAGTTAGAAACCATGTTTAGATTATCAAATCTGGAGTGGTATCCAAATCCCATTATACTATTTAAAACTACCAACTGATGGCAATAATCGCTCGAAAATACTCGATAATCAAAAATAACTGGCACTACTCGACTCGATTAAAAAAAAATCACTACTCGCACACCCCTATAAATAAGTCAAACAAAAATTTAGTTAATTACCTCCCGTAGAATAGTTTATGTAGGGTACAACCAAAAACACACTAAATTCAACTTAGTAACTTAAAGTTTGTTTCTAAATATAATACCATCTTTTGGAGACGATTCATAACGTCAAGGTGCATAAAGTAAAGTAGCTATTTTTTACAGTTTTGTTATGTAGTGATTTCAAATCGTAAAGTTTCACAAAGTAAAGTTCCATAACGTAAAGTTATCATTTAATATAGTTTAATATAAAATGTGTTTCAAAACGTAAAGTTTCATGAGGTAAAGTAGCTATTAAAATTTAAATAATATATGAGTGTTTCACAAACTAAAGTACCATAAGTCCGGTGTTTAATTTTTAGTTCTATTTGGAGTTAGAGTTTCATAAGGAAAAGTTTCAAAACATAAAGTTTGTATTTTTAAAAACCACCTGTTTCAAAACGTAAAGTTTCATAACGTCCAGTTAACAAACTCACTCCAGTTCGATCCAATTTCAGTACACGAGAATGTTCCAGAAAGTCGAGTTTTAAAATATTAAATTTAATATAGTAGACTATTTCATAACGTAAAGTGACACAAGGTAAAGTACAGCTGCTCCAGACATTGTACTGCGTGTTGCCTTCCACAAGTTGCAGGCGGTCCCGAGCACGTGGATATTGTTGCGTGTTGCCTTCCACAAGTTGCAGGCGGTCCCGAGCACGTGGAGATCTGTCGACACAGCGCCAGCGCGGCGACGGCGGCGTTTGTAGCCCAGTCAATAAATGTTTTGTGTCTGAACTCTTTTTGGTAAAGCTGATTTTTTCTCAGTTGACGGAACATATTGAAAGAAGTGTTTTCTCAAAAGGCCCCTAAAATCCCCATTGTGCTTCCCCTCCAATCCCCCCTCAAAGCTCGAAAATGTTGACTTTAACGTTATCGCATATAACTTTTTAACAAAATGTTGTTTAGGGTTAACTCTTTTACAGTTCTGTTTCTAGATAAATGTGCTATAATTTTTATACGGATACTATTTACGGTAACTCTAATAGTTTCTCCATAAATAAACAAAATAAATAAAAAAAAGTTATTTTTGTTGTTTCAAATTTAGGTTTTTGCTGTTTATTTTGGTTATACATATAATAAATTAAAAACACTTCCTCTGAAACCGTTTTCACAAACATTTCTTCTAAACACATTTATATATAAATCTTAGTAATTAATAATTTTATGAAGTGAGGAACATGCGTAACTGTTAACTATGTTTGGAGCGCGAGGGCGGCAGAGGCTGGGCTAGCGCGAAAGATACATTATCTACTTATGTTTTAAATCCCTTATGTTTAAGCATTTCTGCACTTACAAAATATAGTGGTGTTTTATAGTTTATTATTTGTTATACCGACCTATAATAATATGATAAAGTAGATTTTACTTTATTATTAATGTGTGATGTAATAAAACTCCAAATACGATATATTCAAAGATTTGAATGCGATATTATTAAATCGAGCCACTTCAATTTTAAACATTATATAGTTAATATAAAATTTGTTAATACCAGTTTTACTTAGGGGTATAAATCAGTCCTTGGGCCTTTTCATTATCCACCAACTATTGACCCGCCGTGTCCAAGATTGGCTGAACCGACAGCTGTCGTAAATTATAAGTTTCATATTTCTTTTCTGCACCTCTTATTTAAAAAAGCTTCACGGAACTCCCACCCACCACAGACATTATGTACATTGATTACCTGTTTAGTACCTGTTTTGTCCAAGGTGCTAGAACATACTAACATACTATCTACAATCAGGTAAGCACTTTCTTTGAAGTAAATTACCTATTTAATAACTATCAATTTGGCTTTAGAAGTCCACTATGGATGAAATTGATGCCATACTTGGTCAAAGACATAATGAACGCCTATGAAAACAGGGATTAGGCCTGTTCAACCTTTATTGATCCGAGCAAGGCCTTTGACTGTGACGACCATGATGTGTTGCTTCAGAAGCTGGAATTTTACGGAATCAAAAACAACGCTTTAAATCTTTTTCGATCATATCTTATAAATTGAAGACAGACAGGATACTCTGGAGCAGTTTCCCCGAATAATTTGAAATTTGTTGTAATATATAAAAAAAGTGACGATATAATCACTAATTACTATCATTTTGTCGCCCAAACAAAAACTCAAACTACGCTTATGGCCGTGACCCTGAATGGAGCTATTTTACTGGAGGACGGAGGCCGCTGCGTCGCGGGGTCTGGGCTTGCGCTGCGAGGATGTTGAAGCCGCGCCAGGCGCCAAGCACGCACACTACTTTGGTGGGTTGGGGCAAACGAAACGGCAAACCGGCAGGCGGTGGCCCTCCGCCGACAGCTTTTAGTTCGCCCAACGGCCGCCGCTAATGGCGCTACAGTATTAGTACATTTGAGGTGCTGAAAATAACCCATATTGGCCTTGACTCATGCTGGCTCTTAAATACCCATTGGGGCATAGCCCTAAAGAAGTGTTAAAATTGAGAATATGCCTGATGTGTTATTCTGATTTGTAATATATGTTCATGATAAATTGAAGATCATTTTCTCATCTGGTTTTTGCGTCATGGAGTCACCCACAAAAAAACGCACATTCAGATTTTTAACATTATAAGGAATAAGGATAAATAAACACACTGTATGTTCGCACTCTATCGGTCATATTTGTTATCCAATTTACTTAAAATTTGATTGCTACACTTTTTTCTTTAACGAGTTTTAACAATTCACTGGGCATAAATACCAGAAAACGCTTGTCCCCATTATGGGGTTGTATTACAAGTTTTTGACTCTTTGAGCTCAATAGGGACAAAGATGTCCCTGTGTAGTTTTTGTATAACAAAATAGCAGTTTAAAAATACGTACATTTTTCAGCCTCCTAGAATTGTTTTTGTGATGTTACAAAAAAAATATTTAGAAAAAATAGCACGTTGTCTTGGGGGAATTTTTCATTGTAAAATATATTTTCTAATTTAGAGTTGTTTCATTAGTATGCCATAGTCTAATTATAACTGTTACATTTCCTACTATAAAACATTACTTCCGTATGATTGGCTAGTAAATATATATGGGTCTATCTGAATAGCTACAATGTTAAATGTATTACAACTTGAAAATGCATTATCCACACTTCAGCGTGCTGCAAAAACTAACTGTAGTTACAAAGTAGTATATTCGCTCCGACAAAAAAATAAATTTTACAACTTGTGTCTAATAATAAGGAAAGTAGTTAATATAGTATTTATTACTCAAATATATTTATTCCAGATATTATATAGGAATTAAATTATAAATTTAAGCAACCGTTATGTGCACATAGGGAAGGAGGAAAGGCTATATTTACTTAGAAAGCATTTTAATTTTGGTTTGCTTATTCATTTTTATATATTACTTAATAATTAAAGCTATTATTAATATAATTTGTATTTATTAATCATATCAGTAATTATAGAAACTATAAACTGTAACTGTGATCAAGACAATACGGTTACAGTATCCATGTAACTACTTTGTAGAGCTGAAGTTAGCCGCATCTTTTATGCCTTCATAATGTGAGAAAAAGCAAGCGTTGCATCAATGTATTGTTTGCTACATTCCGAGTTGGACTGTACTTGAATTTTTGAAACTTTACGTTATGAAACAGTATATTTTTAAAATGTTTCCAAATATTTTATTATTGAATTCGATTCAACAACGGACTGGAGTGAACCATCTTTGGCGTTTACGGTTATAGCTTTACAATATGAAACTTTACTTAGTTAAACAATCATTTATTAAATTTGCTTTTAAATCAAAGCTTAACGTTTTGAAACTTTACGTTATTACAACTCCTTTAGATTAAATTCAACAAAATAACATCTTTACTTTATGCCACTTTACTTTGTGGAACACTACATATTTACTAAATTATAATTCTTTCACTTTACGTTATGACACTTTACGTTTTGAAACACTTATAAATTTAATTTGTATTAAATCAATCACTTTACCTTTTGAAACTTTACGTTTTGACAACAGCTTTTATTGCATTGTATTAAGTGACAACTTTACTTTATGAAACTTTGCATTGTGAAATGCTGCTTTAAAAAAATAGAACTTTATGTTATAAACCTTGACGTAGTGCATCAAAGACCCCCATCTTTTGTGTATATTTTACCGTCTTGTATGTAAGTACAGTATAAGTGTAAATATAATTTGTAGTGTTGTAAGACGTATTTTATTTGTCCTGTCTAAATATCACTATCAGGTAAAATCTCCAGTAGTTGGCTACCTCATCTATATTATTAGTTACAGAAACATTTAAAACCCATTTAGAGGTAAGCTTGGAATCCCAAAATGTTAAAAGAGTACATTGACATAAAGCTCTAATTTATATGTCCATAGTAAAGTGTGAACCTAATTTGAAATCTGATCTATACAAATGTTGAATAACGTGAATTTAAGAAATTTGAATACCTCTCAACCGTTACTCAAATGTTACAAGATGTATACCCCAGGAAGTGAAAGTTTGTGAATACAGGCTTAAAGGAAAAAAGAAAATCTGTATTGTGTTTATTTGTATTTTTTGTATTGTACTTACTCCGGTAAATAGCAAATTCAAATTGACATGTATTCTAATCTTGAAGATTATGAATAAAGCATTTCTGATTTATGTGTTAAATTTGGCAAGGGTAGGAACCTGCTGATTCTTTACAATGCCCCTAAACCGGTTTTGTCACACTGCTTTGCTGTTTTATCATAAAATAATGTTAAACATCACTGGGGAGTAACTATTGCCCAGCCACTGCTCCAAAATTAACAAAAGTCAACTAATTTTGGTTTAGTAATACACCCAACATAGTAAATGACTCATGACTATAATGTAATTATATGACAAATATTAAAGTTATTCAATTAGATTATGTAAAGACAAAAATCAATTTTATATTTGTTTATTGATTCAAGCAAAACACTTATAATTACAACTACACCTCAGCAAAGTACATTTGTATCTATAAAAAAAAACACCAGAAATTACGTATTTTTTGTAATCACATCACATATAAATATCAAATTAAGTCTAATATTGTAAATAGTTTGATAGTTCTCAGGGTTGCTAAAAATGTACTTGACAAAACTGATTTAACAAAAATATCTAGCAGCAATCACAGCAACAACAAAAAAAAAAACAACAAGAAGGTGATTTTCCCCGAGTGGATGTTTAAAGACTGCTGCAATTATTGATGTATTAACACAACTAGGTTAGTAAACATTTTAACATTGTGGTGTATCACAACAACTGATCTGACATACATAAACCTAGCGACATTAAAACTACTGACTTAACGTAAATCCTCATTATCAAACTATATTTAAACTTATTCTAAAATGTGAATAATGTATTGTTGAAATAATATATCATAATATTGATTTTTTCGTAAAAAAATTACAAAGAACGAATTTTTCAAGAGGCCAATCAATCATTGAATTAATTTTGTACACAACGTTTCTTGTATGAGTTATGATATTACAGTTTATAATTTTACTTCTCAATGTACTTAACAACCCATAAAAACTAAATCGTTAAATTTTCTGCCAAATTAGTCAATTTGATTTATTTCAAACAAAGTTGTTCTAATAATAAATTATGTGAAATAATGTTGAACAAATGAGATGATTATCAATCTTGGTTTGTGATACTGACTATAACAAAGGTAAAAATTGTTCGAGCTAATTCAAAAATTGACAAAACACTCACTTAATGGTGCCAAGTACAAAATATTTCTATGCATAAAAATGCTAGCATAAAAAAAACCCCATCGCAGCAAACCTGCGTACTCGGCGAATTTCCAATGCATATATATGTGCCTCATTACTAAATAGAGCCACTTACCAAGTTTCACAAAAATACATTCATAAATAAGTGATACATAGAATTTTATTTATTCTCTATAAGAATAACATTAGGGCTGAGTACGCAGGTTTGCTGCAACAAGGAGGATAAGAAATGTGTTTTTTGAAATTATCAATATAACTCAACCAGGTGAAGCTACATACCAAGTTTTGTTAGTTCATAACTTAGGGAGATATAAAACTTTACTTATTCTCCATAAGAATAACATGGGGGCCGAGTATGCAGGTTTTCTGCTACGAGGAAAATCAACAAAAACAGTTTTTCTTCAAATATCAATTTAACACAATTAGTTGAACCCACATACCAAGTTTCATCAATATACATTCATAAATAATCAAGATATACAATTTTATTTATTCTCCATAACGATAACATTGGACAACGTACTGTGTTTAGCACTTTGAATATATTTCTTGATTTATTTGGACTTTACCTATCGCTTCTAGTGAAAACTAGACAACATTTCGGGAGGTAAGGAAACTCCTCCCATTATCAAGTGAACCCTACTTACATCTAAATATCAAGGTCTTACACCTAACTAACCTACATTTTTTTTTATTTTCTTAATTTTTTCTTTTACATTTTAATTACACTAACACAAAAATAGCAAATACATATACAAAAAATAAAATACAATACACTAACACAACATTTACATACACTAACAAATGGAAAACTGACTATACATTACCTGGTCTGCATCGTTGCCTCCAAGCTGACGGCAAACACGGGCAACCTCACTCTCACGTCCGCTCAGCATCAGATAGCGCACTCGACTAGTGGCTAGCGGCAGTGGAGGGGAGAGAGCCGTTACCCCCACCTACCGCCAGGGGCATGTGACGACACAGCTGTGGCTACCCACCCGTCTATGTCGACGGGAACATGACACGGAAACCAAAAACTGCACGATTCCTCCTAGAATGCTACACGGGCACTTGTGCGATATTCTCATAGAGATTACCGCATGCCTCCAAGGTGAGCATTGGGAACTGGTCATGCAATCAGGTGGCCGTGTTTCCTCCAAGGGCGATCACGGACGCATGTGTCGTAGCCGCATTGGATGGACTCTAGACGCGGGAGCAACTGAAACACAAGAAACTAGTGTGTGTTTGTGGGGTGATTTTCGACTGAAATGGCTTTTAATTAAGGGAACCCATAGTGGCCTGACATCGATACTACTCTGACTTATCAGATTTTCATGTAATTTAATTAATGCCCCTTCAACAAACTTTCTTTTATAATAGTGAGACTGATGATGTATAATTTTTGCCTCTTCCCAACTAAATTTATGATCATTTTCCCAGGCGTGTTTCGCCAATTTAGATTTTACTGTTTCACCACTTTTTGTGTTTCTTTTATGTTCGTTTATACAAACTTTTAGCGGCCTTTTAGTTTCTCTTATATATTCACCCTCACATTCACATTTGATACTGTAGATACAGTTTTTTGAGGCTTGTTCTTCATTTTTATGTCCCAAAACTGTTGGAAAAAATAAGGCAAGTTGCCAGAAAATATAAGATCATAACAGCTTTTAAATCGTCAAACACTTTGAGACAGCAACTAACTAAAGTAAAACCGAAAAATGAAGAACAAGCCTCAAAAAACTGTATCTACAGTATCAAATGTGAATGTGAGGGTGAATATATAGGAGAAACTAAAATGCCGCTAAAAGTTTGTATAAACAAACATAAAAGAAACACAAAAAATGGCGAAACAGTAAAATCTAAATTGGCGAAACACGCCTGGGAAAATGATCATAAATTTAGTTGGGAAGAGGCAAAAATTATACATCATGAGTCTCACTATTATAAAAGAAGGTTTGTTGAAGGGGCATTAATTAAATTACATGAAAATCCGTTAAGTCAGAGTAGTATTGATGTCAGGCCACTATGGGTTCCCTTAATTAAAAACCATTTCAGACGAAAATCACCCCACAAACACACGCCAGTTTCTTGTGTTTCAGTTGCTCCCGCGTCTAGAGTCCATCCAATGCGGCTACGACACATGCGTCCGTGATCGCCCTTGGAGGCATGCGGTAATCTCTATGAGAATATCGTACGAGTGCCTGTGTAGCATTCTAGGAGGAATGCAGTTTTTGGTTTCCGTGTCATGTTCCCGTCGACATAGACGGGTGGGTAGCCACAGCTGTGTCGTCACATGCCCCTGGCGGTAGGTGGGGGTAACGGCTCTCTCCCCTCCACTGCCGCTAGCCACTAGTCGAGTGCGCTATCTGATGCTGAGCGGACGTGAGAGTGAGGTTGCCCGTGTTTGCCGTCAGCTTGGAGGCAACGATGCAGAACAGGTAATGTATAGTCAGTTTTCCATTTGTTAGTGTATGTAAATGTTGTGTTAGTGTATTGTATTTTATTTGTTGTATATGTATTTGCTATTTTTGTGTTAGTGTAATTAAAATGTAAAAGAAAAAATTAAGAAAATCCAACAAAAAAAATGTAGGTTAGTTAGGTGTAAGACCTTGATATTTAGATGTAAGTAGGGTTCACTTGATAACGGGAGGAGTTTCCTTACCTCCCGAAACGTAGTGTAGTTTTAAACACTAGAAGCGATAGGTAAAGACCAAATAAATCAAGAAATAAATTCAAGTCCATCGCTATTATGAGTTTCAAAAATACACTTTGAATATCTCTGCAATGGTTGGACGTAGAACACAAAACACCAAATGATTGTTTTGTACTAAACTTATTGGTAAAAAGAAATGTGAATTTTGTAGTAAAGTTATCTGAGGAAAATCCAAAACTATTTCCCATAAGTTTAACATGGGAAATTTTATGGACGCGTTTTTTTACTTTTCTCCACAACCACTTAACCTAGGTTAATGATTCAAAATACTAAATTGTTTGTTTTTTAAGCTCTATAAAATGGCTATAACCAAAATTGACTGTTTTTAAAATTTTAGGCTAAAAAAATTCAAAAAACAGATTTTTGGAAAATTTAAAATCCTCATAAAAACCCCCTTCCCAAAGTCCGATCAATCTGGTTTTGGAACTTAAAGTCATAAATGTTACTCTACATATTTTTGCAAAATTTCATTAAAATCGGGCATTTCTTTCAAAAGTTATCGAGGTAATGGACACACCTACGGTAAAAGCTTCTTCCCTATTGGGAAATTCGCTAAAATGGAGGATAGAGGCCAAACAAACTTAATTTACAAGAGAAAAAAAATTTGGTTCTTGACAATCAAACCAACAACATATCACATAATATGTGCATGAGACTAAACAACATAAATGTCTTTGTAGCTTGATCATTTTATTTTCAATAAAACTTGCACCGAAAACTAAATAACAACAAATGGGGAAGCATATCCACACAAACACAAACAAATGACGAAATTAAACTTGATAAATGACAAAATACTAAAATTTCAAATGCAATTGTATTTATTTGACAGAAATTAACAGTTTTTTTAAGCGATACATAATTATTAACCATTTGGCAATTTTATAATCAGGCAATAAATTATCGGCTTCTTTTGGATTATTCTCATTTGAAACATGATGTATCCTGTTAAATTCTCTCTGTAACAAAAAATAATTAAAATGGCTGAATTATCATTATACACAGGGGTGCCCATCCCCTCCCCTCAAGCCTCATGGCGTCATTCCCCCCCAAATATGGCTATATGGCTACCCCCCCCCCCCGTTATAAGCAGTTAACCTTAGTATAGATATTGTGTTGTGACGGTGAGTGAACTGAACCTACATACCTACAATAAAGTCAACCGGGGGGGCGGAGGGGGGCGGGGGGGCAACCACACCCAGGTTCTACCAAAACCGAAAGAATTATACAGACACAGATAATAATTATGTCCATGTTTGTTTCTTACATCATGGATTATGGCGACAATGAACAAAAAATACCTTAGTTATAATTAGGTAGATTATCTACTGGACTATCTATAAGTGTGTCACAGGGTTCATTAAATTAGCATTACAGAAAACATAACTCTAAAAAAAACAGTAACGTGTTTCTTGCAATTATAGTTTGTTGTTAGTAAAATATCTAAAAATCATTTGTTGTTGAAGATTGTTTTGATAAATCAAGACAGATTTCTCAATTAATTCATAAAAGGCCACACACAATTAACACGTTAGCTGCCATGACGTCAATTTGGGTTTTCGTGGTATTGCCATGTCGGTCATATCTGGCCGGCACGTAAGTGTATTAACAGGTACAGCGCCGGCCAGATATGACCGGCACTTGAAAATGTGACGCCATTTTGTATTCTGTCTTTTCTGCACAGTGCTGCGACCTAGCGACGAACCGGGCAACTCGTTACGTTCCTCAATGATACTGCCTTACTACAGAACGACTGCAGCGCTCATATCTGTTACAAAGGGAACTAACAGTGGAATGTTGTGCAACGTTATTTAGCCGTCATAGTGACGGGCAGATCTGGCCGGCAGCTTTTATTTACAAACACGTAACCCTTAAAACTATTTATTGTCTTGTTTTTTTGACTAAATTCAATTCTTATTTTATAATCAATGTTTGGGGGATAAAAAAGAAACTAAAGACGTTTTATAAAATGTAGAAATTATTGTATTGTCACACTACATGTTACCATTGTTATATAAGAAATCTGTCAATAAATTCTAAATAAAAAATAGTTGTATACAAAGTCTTATCAAAGAGAAAAAATTATAAAATAAGGTTGTGAAAAATATAATGTCTCTTAGGAAAACGTTGACTTGTCGATACTTGTTTAACTTAACAAAAGTTACTTGTGGGTTTGTCGAAAACACTGCTGGCACAAGTAGGGCTTCTCGGGACATTGGTCACAGAATGTGTTTACTTTTCCGAGATTCTTCGCATGTTGCCTACCCTTCTCTTCCATTGTTTTTTTGTAGCACAGCTTACAATATTTCCTAACCCTGTGCTTTGCTTTCCCATGGCCAGTAAACGTCTCTGAGACTGCCAGGTAGTGATGGCCCGTGGTTTTCACTGGAGGCACAACTTCGTCTTTCAGGCCCATCAAACCCATTGCCAGGCGTTCTCTAAATGTTGTAATTGACATGCAGTATTTCTTCTGGCGACCACTAGCTGTGGGTTTGGATTTGACAGTGTTGATATAAGCCAACCAAGCGTCAACAACAGCAGTTCCTATTAGTAGCTCTTTAGCAACTTTGTGGTACCAACGTTTAGATTTTAGAACTCTGTGCTGTAAGAGGACATTTGGTCCGATACATCAATTCCGCTCTTACATTTATTGTATTCTACTACAACTACAGGCTTAAGGATTGGCCGTTGTTTATCTTTTTTTCCAGTGTCAACATAATCCACCCCATGTTTAGTAGACAACATTCTAACTTCCCTCTTGTCCTTCCACTTACTCACTACAATACCTTCTGCAATTTCCTGTGCCACCATTTCTCCTTTTTTCAATTTGGATTTCATTACCTCTGTCGGCAGACCTTTCCTATTGGCTCTGACTGTACCCACAATGTGAGTTTGCTTAGATAGAAGGTCTTTTGCCAGTGGAACTGACGTGTAGTAGTTATCTACACACAAGCTATGTCCCTTATAAAGGTGATTTGTCATCAGTTCCATTGTTACAACTTTAGAAACCTGCTCATTGTTTTCAGTTCTAACTGTTCCTTTGCCCATGTAAAGCTTTGTATTCAGTATATAACCTGTTTTGTCGCAGAGCTTAAAGATTTTGATCCCACATCTGTGCGCTTTATTAGGGATATATTGTCTGAAGGACAGCTGGCCTCTAAAGGGAACCATGCTCTCGTCTACTACGAGATCCTGCTCGGGAGATTTTGTGCGCAGGAAAGACTCGTTCAGCTGCATTATGAGAGACAATATTTTTGATATACGCCCATCACGTTCTACCAGGGCATTATCACTGAAATGCCAGAAACGAAGCATGAGTTGAAAGCGGTTTATACTCATAACTTGGTTAGCAACAGAGTTTTTATACAACATGTTTTTTGCCCAATAATCTGTGATGCGGGGATAGCGTGCCAAACCCATCCAAATCAAAAGGCCAATAAACTGTTTCATTTCCCCCTCATTTGTGTCACGCCATTTTCTTAGCCTGCTGCTACGACGTAATCTGGCTTCACTTATAACATTTCTGGCATTTCTGTTTGTTTCAAGGACCATCATCTGTATAACATCATCTGTCAAAAAAACCTTATAGTAATCTAAAGGAGTAGCATTATTTGCCATGTTAATGTTAAACTTAGGCTCCCCAGTAAAAGGGAAATATTGCTGCTTTCCCTCAAAAAAACCCCATACATCCTCTTCAGTTGTATTATTCCCTCCAACACTTACACTCTCATCATTTTCACTTTCCACTTGACTGTCATTTTCACTATACACTCAACTGTCATCTGTGTCCATCATACTGTCAGATAATTCTTCAGCAGATGTATATTCCTCTTCCAAATCACTAGGATCAAAATCCAGGTCTTCGTCCGTGTCATCGACATAGTCACTGCTGTCATTCCCTAAATCCTCCATTTCATCATCACTCATATTGTTAGCACCACGGTCTGGTTCACTTGAAGTCGGGCAATTTAAATACTTTTGTATGTCGTTATCGTCCAAATTATTACTCATTGCTAAGCCGTGTTTCCACCTTGAACACCACGCCTACACTGCATACGATGCTGGTGGACACTTGTACTCTGTAATACTGTAAACAATAAATTGGCGGGAACGTTTGTCAGGGGTACCATCATCTGCAAAATGTGAAAGGCGGGGTAAAACTTGTGCTGCAGATATTGGCGGGCACGTGTGTCAGTTGTACCAACGTCAACCGATGAAATACCCGAACGCCGTAGTAAAACACGTGTCAGTCAGATGTGGCCGGCACTAATTTTTTTACGTGATATTTTACTTTAAAAAACTCGTGCCGGCCAGATATGACCCACATTTTATTTATATTTATTTGCCAATATCTCATCGTAAATTGGTAAAAAATAGCTTAGAATATCTGATATAATGAATATAAGCAAAAATACTGCTTGTTGAAAATTGGCAATTACAAGGGAGGGAGTTGGTAAGACTGCGGCTTAGATGCCGTGATTGCGTGCCGGTTAGAGATGACCGACATGGCAGCTAACGTGTTAATTCAACCGTTTGTTTGGATTTAGAGATATACATTTTTAAAAGATATATACATCTTGGATTAAATGTTTAAACATTCTGTCATAACCATGAAATTAATTCCTGGACGAAACTGAAAAGTCGGCTTCTGCTTATGGACTTGGAGCTTGACATAACTTGGGCTTGTGAACTTTTGCTGCAGAAAAAGTATGGGTAATTTTTATGGCTATAAAAAAAAAACTTTGGACGCTCATTTCAGAAGAAGCAAGAAGCATATAGCTAATTTTAAACTTTGGAAAAGGGAGGCGAAGGTCGAGAAGTACCAGCATTCGATGACAGTCAATGAGTGAATTTGTGAGAAGTCTTTATTCTATTTTACAAAACGATTTTCAAAACAATATGTTTATAAAATATAGATTGTTTGGTAAAATAATGTATGGGAGGAAGTGTGTGAGGTGGCAAAATAAAATTAATACCACAAAAAGAACATATTTCTTGGTGGAAGTAGACAGTTTAAGTGAAAGGATATTATAGTTATGCTGGGAGCTACTAGACTGATGAATGATTTCACTGCCAGTGATAACAAACTCACTAGAGACTGATGAATAAAATCCTAGACTTTTAACTAAGCCATTTTCCATGAATCTACTTTAAAAACAGTCAATACGGAAAATTTCCACAGTTAAATGTTTATATATACTTATTTTGTCGTAGTTTATTTTCCTTTTTTTATAAGTTGTAGGCCAGTAATTGTATAACTTATTTAGTTTATAGTACAGAATTTGCTACGTGTTTTCGCCAAGCTCACTTACCTAATTAAACATTTAATTATCATGAATATTGTAAGTAGCTAAGATACATTATTTGGAAATGAGCAGGTTATCAGCACACTTAGGTATTAGTATGGGCTAAAATACAAAAAATATAATACCCTATGAAACACAAATCATTTAGTTGAATAATACTACTCCACATCTTTTATTTTAGCTAGAAATAAAACATTTAATTTTCTGTATGATTATGAATAAACAAAGTGCTTAGAACCTGCATTTCGTTCATTACGTTAGATAAATGAAAATTTCATGGTAGGCCTAGTTTTTAATAAGGTAAAAACATAACACAAGCGACTACATTTAAATCAATCCGTTTTGTTCACTACAAAATTGTTGATTTGAAATAAAAGTCCACTTAGTTAGAGCTCAGAAAGTGTGGTTAGGTTGCGAGTATAGAGATAAAACCAATGAGCTCTATGTTATATCTGGAGTCACTACTCTCTGACTAAATATTTTCCAAAAACGTGCCGACAACACTGACTTTTTGCTCTATTATGTTGTCACTTTGACGTTAACTGCACCAATCAAAATACATTGGGAGGACGATGTCAAAATTTTAACCAATAGGACATAAAATAACTATACCACCAAAATTTCAAAAACACATTTGGCCAACTTAACGACCAAAACACAGTGGCACGCTTTTCACCACGGAGTGGTGACTCCAGATATAACATAGAGCTCAGTGGATAAAACAGTAAACAGTTTCAAGTGATTTTTTAGGTTAATTTTTCAATCCAATCCGGTCCTATAATCAGAAGCATAAATGTCTAGGATTATTATAGCACAGGAACACTTGCCATCTCTCAAAATAAAGATTATTTTGCGCGTACTCTACTATAACAATACATTGCCAATAATAAAAGTCATGTATAAGGATTATTTATTATCGTCATCCTCCCGTACAAATACAAATTTTCAATTTTCACAAATTGTCACATTTATTTATAGTTTCAAAAAAATTTTAAATCCCCCCCAAAATTTGTTTTGATGGCGCTCTGAGCGCCATCCCCCCTCCTTCTGGGCACCCCTGATTATACAACACATTCTCTGGGCACATTAATCAAACTGAACATAAAAACAACTAAAGACAAATTTAAATTAAAGAGAAAAACATTTATTTGTGTAAAATCTTTACAGTTAGAATCACCAAATATTAGGGATGAGTCGATTCCAATATTTTTCGATTCCACTTCCGATTCTTACAAATTGATTCTCGATTCCGATTCCATTGATTCCTAATAGTCAATAGTCAATCATCTTTATTCATAAAGAAGTACAGAGTACAACATTTGAACAGCGCCGAAAATGGTACAATTAATAAACAATCGCATCACCATCTTAATTAAGAACAGAAGGAGCTAATCAAGGATTTCAACTTCTACTTTAAACAATTGTATTTTATACATGACTTAATGCAGACTAAATCACTTTAGAGGGAGGTGGATAAATTCCTCTAACGAGTAAATGGCCAATTAAATATTCTTTCAGTTGTTTTTTAATTTAATTTGATTTAAACATTTCTTATTTGTTCTGGGATACTTTTTAGAAATTTTTCCCCAGCATATGAGGGTTTTTTCTCATAAAATTGCATAACCGTATTCTTTTTTTCTTGTATAATAATGATGCACAGGTTGGTTAGAAACTTCATGTGCCATTTTATTTTTGACCAATAAAATAGAATCGAAAATGTATTGCCCATATACAGTAAGGATTTTTAACTGTTTAATTGTTCTTTGGCTGAATCATCATGGTTTACTTTAACCCTTTGAGTGCCACAGCGTCGCTCACAGCGACGCAATGTGTTTACGCATAAATTGCCGAGCGTCGCTGACAGCGACTCTCGGTATTTTACGTAGTACTTCATATCAAAACAAGGTACTGGCTTTCAAAATATTTTGTTTTGATCCAGAAGCTTCCAGCTATCAGATCTACAGCAATTTCGTTGCCTTTGGTCTGTTAGCAGACCCTAATTTAGTCATCTCTGTCGCAGATGTCGTCTGTATTTGTTGTTGTGTAATGTTATATGTTTGTTGTTGACGTAAATATCACTTATATTATTGTTATTGAAGTTATACTTTAGTGTTTTTTACTTCCTATTTACGTATGAAATAAAAATAAGTAGCAGAATGTATAGAAACTACTTGAGTAACCTTCGGGAATTAGTTTACAATGATCTTGGAAACAGTGTCATTGTCATAGATTGGAAGTTTTTGTGAAAGTAAAAGATACACATACATCTTTTGTTTTCTAGTTTATTGTGCATTTCATTTACTTTGGCAGGCCTAATGCTTATATACTAGTAATAATAAACATGTTTACTGACAACAAACTAAAAAATAATATTTGTTTATATTACAAAATTGTATTTCAACGTTGCTTAGTAACCACATAGCCCAGGCCTAGGGCCTTTTTTGAATTGTAACATATTTTCATTTATTTTTTTTGCAAACATTAATTGATATTGATGATTTATACATCAGTTTTGATCAGCATTTTATGCTCTTTCTGCCTATTGGGTTGAAAAATATCAAATTAAATTTTTAGCATAATTTATGAAAGTCAAAGTTGAAAAAAAAAACAAATTTTTAATTTGTTTTATATAAAAACATATTTTTTAATCCCCAATTTATTTTCTGATTATAGTTACTTTATACTATTTCATAGAGAATTTATTCATAAACAAAATAAATAAAAAATTACATGGATACCTCTAAAATTGTATTTTATATGATATTTTATGTAAACTACTACATTTTCCATTGAAATTAGCCCGGCAATTTATGCATAAGAAATGGCCATGATGTCGCGGCACTCAAAGGGTTAAGCATTATTCTTACTGCTCCTTCTGTTGTTATAATATACTATCCAAATTAACTTTTTTGGTTGCTACGAATATACAAATACCGAATGAGATGAAAGAATGGATTTAAGCAAAATAAATATCATTTAGTGTTGTAAACATTACACAATAAAAGGACATTTTTGAAAGGGCATAAATTTCAGAATTAATTTTTGTTAATATTTCTGCTCACATGCTCATTCCAATCTAAGTGTTGATCTATTGTTAGTCCCAGAAAATTTGTACTAGTTTTTTGTTCAGTGAGTTGTGAGTCATACATTATTATTGGTTCAGGGTGAACTTTATTTTGTGCTGTTTTAAACTTAAAAATTTTGCTTTTTGTGATTTAATATTAAATTTTTGTTTAAAAAGTAGCTGCCCAAATTTCCGAGCTCCACAAAAGCGGTCAATTCTGTTTGTTCTAATGTTGGGGATAATATCATTAAGTTGGAATCATCAGCGTAGAGACATAGATCACTGCTAGGTTTACACGACAGTGCATTACCTATGCCCTTTAAATAGCATAAAAAAGTAAAGGTCCCAGAATAGACCCTAGCGGAACTCCATTTTTGACTGGTTTTATTTCTGATGCTGTCCTAATTATTTAACTATTTATTAAGTGAGTTACTTCAACACACTGTGTTCTATTGGTTGGATAAGAATCAAACCCCTGTAATGAATTTTTTGATACACCAAGTGATTGTAATTTTTGTAAAAGAAAAAAAAAAAATCATCCTTAGTGTGGATGTTTTACACTATCAAAAGCCTTGGATAAGTCCATGAATATGCCTATTGTGTTTCCACCTCGATCAACAGACTCTATTACTGACTCTAAAAACGATACTGCTGCAGTAATAACTGATCTTCCAGATCTAAACCCATGTTGAATGTTATCTATTAAATTAAATTTTTCAAGATATGTTGTTAGTTGAAACTACTATTTTTTATAAATTTTAGATATGGTTGGTAGTAGAGACACAGGTCAATAATTAACAATATTTGCAGAGTCATCTTTCTAATATATCGGAACAATTTTTGCCTTCTTCTGTTCTTCTTTCTGTTCTGTTCTTCTTTTCTGTTAACCACTTCCCATCCAAAAGTGATAAGCACATTGTTAAGTCATTTATTATCTGTGGTTGTTTTTCATTTTGTTGCATCTCTGTAATTACTGTTATTGAAGCTTCTTCCAAAGGTCCACTGAATGACCCAGATTTTACACAATTTGCATCAGTTTGTGCTAATGAACATGTACGTTGTCGGTTCAAAGAGTCACAAACAGAGTTGTCTGACTGAGCCAAATCTGAGCTATTTTCATTGTCAGTTGTGTGTGACTCCAATGTTTCCTCGCGGGTCAAATTTCGCTTTGTAGAAAAATTAAAGTCGCCAATCCTATAAGGCAATTTATTTTGTTCTACATATGAACTAGCTCCTTCCTGGATCTAAATATTTCCCGCTTGGAGATTTTATGTAAATGTCCATATTACTATACATATAAATGACATATTATACAACAAGATTATCTGGATCAGCCAAGAGTTTGTTATCAGCAGCTTGGTTAAAGGTCAACTCACTCGCTCGCTCGCCTACTGCAGCCTTACCGCTAGTCCCATCGAGCCACTTAACACAGGAAAATCTTGAAATATAATTGAAAAATTAAAAATAAGTTGTAACTGAGAATTCAAAACTAAACACTGATTTCACACTTTTGTAAACCAAATTTAACTCAATAGTTAGGTATACAAAAATTATTAAAAGATATAAAATCAACTACTGAAATTTACAAAAAACTAAAGAGCCCAAGTGGCACAGGTTCAACAACATCAGGGTCTTCCCCCACCCTATCTCTATAAAATAGACAACAACATTTTAATATAAATTCATAATTCACGGGGAAAACATGGTTGTAAGATAATGACTCAAAGAAATAATGTTGGTCAGCCGACTGATTTATTGCTTTCAACCGGACCCCAACCCTCCCCTCCCGTCACGTCTTCCTTCTTTATCTCCAAGGTCAAATTTTTTGCCCCCGACCCAAACACTCCCCGTGCCCCTCTCTTACTTATCTTACTTCACAGGTATCCATAAATAACTCACCTGCCAATGTCTACTTTCATATGATCCAAAAATAGATTTTAGGCTTATTTTTCTTTATTTCGGTCATATATTTTGTTAAACATTAGTTAGCGGCGTTAATCTGGGTAAACGGCAGAAGTAGTTTTGCAATTAATTCATTCACTGTTGCTGGATTTGGAAACCCCAGCATAGCTGCTAGGCACGTCTTCCACAAGCGGGAATATTGCGCAGATTACCGGAAGGATAGAATAAAGCAGGAAAGGAAAGGGTGGTATGAGACGGCAGCCAAATTGACCCTTCAGAGGGCCAACTCCCGTGCCCTGTGACAGCTGGGATGAGGCCCAAACAGGGGGCCCGCATTCTGCCCTCCAACTGGCCAACTCAACTGACAGGGTATCCATGTGCAACAGCCAGGGACCATTCATTCTCAGATTGGGGACCAAACCCGGAGATTCTGTCCCCAGCTGCTGCAAATGGAGGGACCAAAGGTGAAGGAGAAATTTGTCATAATGGACAGCCAAAAGACTTGCCATATTATGTAATGACAACAACATTTGCTGTACCCAATGTCAGCCTCAAAACTAGCTTTGAAATTTCAACTACTCGACTCGAATTTTCGATGGTGAACGGTGGGAGTATCGACGGCCTTTGCATCGGAATTGACTTTGAGCCATCGATTCTCGATTCCAATTCTAAGCCTGAGAAACAGTGGAATCGAGAATCTACATTGGAATCAACTCATCCCTACCAAATATCAGTTTGAACACATTTTTTCAAACAAAAGTGTTTAGTGTTACTTGTTGTCCTTGATATAGCCGAGATAATAGAAGTGTAAAATTTACCCTCACCTTAGCTGCTTCAGATCAGTTACCTTTACTTTTTAACGTTTTTTTTTTTATAAGGAAGGAAGGCCATATCACTAAAAAATAGGGGTGTGTGAGTACTCGAAACTTCGAGTTTTCGGCCGAGTATTTTAATACTCGAAGTTTTGAAGAAAGATCGAGCGAGTATTTCCGGCCGATCGTTAACGATTGCGACCGGCCAAAATGCGTAGTAACGGCCGCAAAAGGCAATTGCATCACGTAAAATCGGCCTAAAATGACGACCGCAAACGATTGCGACCGGCCAAAACGCGTAGTAATGGCTGCAAAAGACGATCGCATCGCGTAAAATCGGCCGAAAATTACGACCACGAACGATTGCGACCGGCCAAAACGCGTAGTAACGTCCGCAAAAGGCAATCGTATCATGTAAAATCGGCCGAAAATTACGATCAGACCTCGTCATTTTGGCCGTGACTAACGATTTCGTCATTTAATATTGAATATAAGCGATGTCTGGACCAGGTGCAATTGGCCAAATGACAACCGGGCCCTGTTTCATCGGCCGGAAACAAATGTCAAACCGTGTTTTGTTTGTCAATACGTAATCCAGTTTGATTGTACTGGCCAAAACTTTGTAGAGCTACTCATGTATTAGTTAGAAACCATGTTTAGATTATCAAATCTAGGGTGGTATCCAAATCCCATTGTACTATTTTAAACTACCAACTGATGGCAAATACTCGCTCGAAAATACTCAAAACTCAAAAATAATTGGCACTACTCGACTCAATTAAAAAAATCACTACTCGCACACCCCGACTAAAAAATTAACTGAAAAACATTCAATCCATTTACGTAATTACTGAACATAAAATTATTCTTGTTTCTTCTCGGTTCCATATTTTCCTAAAGTTTTCCTAGATAAGCCTTGTTATTAAACTCGACAACAGTCAGAAACATCTGTAACTAGGATCATTAATAATCAATAGCCCAATGACCAATGGCGATTGAGAGACCTGAAGTTTAGTGTTTGGTCTAAACCCCAAACCTTTACTCCAGCTTTAGGTCTGATCACATTAGGGTTCTTTGACAGAAGCTAATGACCCAAGACCTCCTTGCCTCAAACCGACCTAACCTACAAACAACTGGATCACCATTCCCAGTCAATTAACATTTTTGTAAAGCATAAACTGTTACATATTTATTCTGCTAATAATTCCACATAAAGGGAAAGTTGAATTTTGTTTCTAGGGTATACATATCTGCAGTGGCGTAGATAGAACTTTGTCAAGGGGGGGATATCTCATTAGGGAATACAAAACAAAAAACTGTGTTCGTGACGAGTGCGGATACCGATATACAAAATTGAAGAAATCATTAACATGTCCCTTACATTCATAATTATTGATAGGCCACATCCAAGACCTAAACCATCGATACAAAGTAATCAGTATTTTTTAAAAATTTTATCTGTGAACCAAAATGTATTTACGTTTGCAACTTCATCGTCATGCAACGATTGCCAAATAAGCTAAACCCTTATTTTCCTGATCACTCTAACCTCTATTATTTGTTACTACTGTATTTGGCTTTATTTCATCAGGAAATATCGTTTACTTTTACATATATTTGCGGTTATAGAACGAAAAAAAATCAGTATGAAGATTTATGGCTGCCTGCAGTTAATTAAATTACAAATCTAACAGGGCAACCGTAAGTTAACACTTCACTAAGTCCGTCTAGACGTCAAGGTGCGCTAGTTGTCGAACTGGCTGCTGGGGGTGAGGGTAGACTGTTCGGTGACTCACGTCCCACTGGAAATACCGTGCGTGCCGTGTGCCGTGTGCCGGTGCAGTTCACCTGCTACTATTCATTGTACGCGAACAATATTCTTAATATATAAATACGATATTTTTTAGATATTGCACATATATTTTTTTTGTTTTTCAGTAACAGCATTTTTCTTTAATCAAAAGGCATAAGCTTCATTTCAAGAGGATATAAATTTTAATTTTTCCAAGTTACAAGGGGGGGGGGTATATTCCCTGATCCCCCCCCGTACCTACGCCACTGCATACCTGATCAAGCTGTATAGTACCAGCCGGCCCAGCAAAGAATTTGGCTCTACATTCCTGCTCAATCATAACTATTTCCTGACAGGCTGCACCTTGCTCAAAGCATCCTCCCCCTAAGTTTCTGAAGCCTACATGGAACAAGTGAGGCTGGGCTTCAATGGCTTCATGCCCTGAATTTAGCTCTGTGATGGGAGATCCTTTATTTATTCTCCGAACTTAATCAACACAGGTAAATCCTACCAAAGTTTTTGGTTTGGTTTAAACTCCGCAATAGAAGGCAGCTGTGTAAGCCATACGATATATATATTTCTGAAGTTTAAACTGTGAGTTATAAGTTTGCCATTTACAAGCACCCATGCTCTAGATTTTCATGTTGACATAACTCCCCCTTGCTCAATTTCTGGATTTTAGCTGAGGTATCACTTATTTACCACTTTCTTTTATTTAACAATAGAGGTGACTTTTAACTCGCTATCTGAACCAAAATAAAAATTTATAATACAAATATATGATATGATACGATGTATGTACTGTGTATGCATGCATGTATGTATGTATGTGTGTATATAGAAATGTGTTGTGTGAAAAGCTGAAGAAGACTTGACAATCATTTAAATTTACGATGCCAACTCCAACTGTATTTAACTTTCACGAATAACTAGTACATATATGAGTGATAAAATTGAATTATTCGTGAGCATTAATTGAATGTAGGTAAGTCTGAGTCTACGAGGATAACCGGGGCCAGGGTGAGGATAACGAGACTGTCAAAGTTTTTAATTTATAATAATTGTTACTTACCTTCATTTCCAGAACCTTTTGGAACTCCTGGATATCAGATTCTGGTAGCAGTTTGAGGAATTGGTCCACAAACGCAGTGTCCGGTTCAATTGGAGCCATCACCACTTTGAGAATCATTTCTCCTCTGGTCATTCCTTTCACCACTACTTTAGTGTAGCTGAAAACAATTTATGATTAAAATTATTCTGTACGTCGATGACTGACTATGCACAAATAAAATGTATTGATAACATCAGTCTGCGCAACAGAGGGCCACTTACGGGTTCCAACAGAAATTGCATTTTTAGTTTCTTCTACATTCCAAACAACGTTCTTCAACATGTTTCTTTTACATTAGAATCAGCAAAATAAATGCTGAAGAAAGTAAGAAATAATGCATATGTTTAAAAAAAACTACCATTTCTCAGCCTACTTCTGAAAAACTTGCTCACCTCGGCAAATAAAACAAACCCGTCTCTTTCTTGCAACATGTATTGTTGCATCGTAACACAAAAAGGACCAAAAGTCATGCTATATTAATACCAAAAGTAATAAAGAACCCAGCATACTGGTTTCAATCAGAACCCACTTGTTAATTTCTGTTCTAGTTGATTTTACTGATATAGAAACAATAATGGCAATTACATTTTTACAAACAAAGTGCAAATATAATATTGGAACTTCAGTAAAACACGCAAGCTATAAAATGATCGCTGAATTTTAGTATTACAGTAAAGTCTCGATTATCAGACCTTCGGTTATCCGACCTTCCATGTTATCCGACCGTCCCCGTGCACGATCAAACTATCAATTTCCGCGCTCCTAGAGAACAATTTTTTTAACATTGTTTTGATTATTTTCCATGTTTTCCGACTGTCCCGCTTATCCGACCTTGGTGCTGCCGGTTTAGGTCGGATAATCGAGACTCTACTGTAATAAAATATTCCGACCCTAAACCAATGTAAATCCTGCACAATTAGGGATGGACAGGTCCAAAGACTCTTTTACACTGCATAATGATATGTTTTGCCTTTCCACTTTGAATGCGTAACACAATATATGTGTATGACTCCTGATTAGTTAAGAAATTATTTTTATAAATACATTATTTTGTTGTCATTTATCATTTAGTTGTTGTCAATGTTTATTATTGTTATTTATAGAAACAGTTGCTTGGTGTTTGTTAGGGGTGGGCGAGTAGTGTTTTTTAAATCGAATCGAGGACTGAACCAAACTACTTGAGTATCGAGTCGAGTCGAGTAGTTCTTTAAAAAATAAAAAACTCATTTTATTTTGTTATTGAAAACAATGTTTTTAACATATTAAACTTTAATTATAAACATAAAATGTTACTGAATTATTAATGTTATTATTTATTTTATTTTAACCTTTATTTTACCTTGAATGAATAATGATTAAATGAAAAATAATAAATATACACTTTTTTCAATAACAATAACAAACAAAAGACACGTATTACAAATACATATCCATACAAAGATTTTGGGTTAGTTTATCAAAACCAGAACATTTTAAAGAAAGTGATTTTTTGCTCCCAACCCAAACACTCCCTATGCCCCCTCTTTTACTTATCTTAACATAACCCACCTATCATTGTCTCCTTTCATATGAGCTAAAAATAAATTTTAAGCTTATTTTTCTTTATTTCAGTTACTTATTTTGCTAAACATTTGTTAGCGGCGTCAACGTAGGTAAATGGCCCCAGGAGTATATACAATCAACTACTCGACTTGAATTTTCGAGTAGTCCCTAATACTCGCTCGGCCTTCAAGTACTAGAAAATTCGACAGTTACTCGAAAACTCGAATACTCGCCCACCCCTATTATTTGTTGTATGTTTGAATATTGAAATATACTTAAACTTAATACTTATCAATACTTTATACTTGTATCAATATCTATAAAAGCACATAGACATATACTGTCAACGTTTTACAGCTGGAGGGAAATTAAAGTAACAGAGTGACTGAGATGAAATTATGATTGGAAGACCAAAAAGTTGCAATAAAAACAATAAATGCAAAAGACTCTTGAATAAATAATCTAGGTAAATCAAATAATTTGTTTACTAAAATATTTTTGGAATTTATAAAGTAGTATCACAAACTTGACACAGTTGAAAACTTTACAACTATTATAAAAACTGTTAGTACTTATCTTTAGTTGAAATAAGTCAAGTAAAATGATTAAAGAATCAAGCGAGATTTAAACCCGCATGACTAAATACGCATTTTCGCCCACCTAATAACATTTATATACAAGATTTGGCGAATGACAGATAAATCAAGTCTCGACTTTTTATTTGTTATTGCTTGAACAAGCTACTTTGGATTACATTGTGAGGGACTAATGGAATCCTCTTAAGGTTTGTTATTCTATAGTCTATATACATCAGAGTAAATATCTGTTGTTATCTGATGACCGAAGTAGCCTAGAGTGACTGACCTCGCAGGAGCCTTTCTCGCGACTTGTGACCCGATGGAGGGGAGATCTAGCAAGACGGTCTTGAGCATGTGAGTGTCCAACAACAGCTGTTCCGCCCCCACGGTGCTCAGTGGCTTGCACTTGTACAAGCTGTTGATAAACTTGGGAATGAACGAGCTGAAAATCAACACCAGTACTGTCAGTTAACCCTTTGACCACAGCCTTTGGTGCCGCGGCGTCATGGCCATTTCTTATGCATAAATAGCCAGGCTAATTTCAATGGACAGTGTAGTAGTTTATATAAAATACAATTTGATTTATATAAATTATGCTAAACAATTTTATTTTATTTTTTTCAACCCGACATTCAGAAAGAGCAGAAAATGCTGATCAAAAAGGATATATAAATCATCAATATGAGTTCAAAAAACGTTTGCAAAAAAAATGAAAATATGTTACAATTCCAAAAAGGCCTTAGGCCTAGGCTATGTGGTTACTAAACAACGTTTACGTAGAATTTTGTAATATAAACAAATATTATTTGTTAGTTTGTTGTCAGCAAACATGTTTATTATTACTAATAAGCAAGCATTAGGCCTACCAAAGGAAATTAAATACACAATAAAATTAAAAAACAAAATCCGTATTTGTACCTTTTATTTTCACCAAAACTTCATATCTACATCACTGACACTGTTTTCAAGTTCATTGTAAACTTATTCCTGAAAGTTCCTCAAGTTGTTTAGATCTATTCTATAGCTCATTTTTGTTTCATAATTAAATGGGAAGTAAAAACCACTAAAACACAACTTCAATAACCTTAATATCAGCGATATTTAACGTCGTTTGCCGGTATAACCTGACAACAATTAAATAGAAATCAGAAATCTTTATTAACCATTGATCACTATATCACATAAAATAGGTTTCGTCAAAGTAATACAGACGACATCAAATCAAATCAAATCAAATCAAATCAAAATAATCTTTATTCATAAAAACAGTACAGTGGTGTACATATGAATAGTGTCTACATCATAATCAATTTTCTATGTTATTCATTAAATTATTATTTTACATTACCATCATCTTATAAATTAAAGAATTCATCAATAGAATAAAAACTGTTTGAGATAATATATTTTTTTTAACTTATTCTTAAATTTACTTGTATTTTTTTCTTTTTTCAATTCTCCAGGCAACTTTTTGTAGAACTTTGCACCTGCATAGGATGGTTTTTTGGTATAGAATTCTAACCTATGATGAGTGGGTATGATTTCTGATTTCTTTCTCGTATTGTATGAATGTACTATTGAATTACCCATTGGCGTGTTGTAAATTTTTAAATTTTTGTATACCATAACAGAGTCAAAAATATATTGACCATAAACTGTTAAAATTTTGAGATTTTTGAAATGTTCCCTACAAGATACATCGTGGTGAAGGTTCTTAATAATTCGAATTGCTTTCTTTTGCTGTTTAAGAATTTTATCAAGGTTATCTTTCCTAGTGGATCCGTAAAGACAGATTCCAAATGAAATGTGAGAATGTATGTAAGAATGGTATATCAATTTGAGAGTCGATTCACTGCATAAACATGCCATTTTTCTTAAGGCATACAATCCTGAATTAATTTTTGATACAATTTTGCCTACATGTTCATTCCAATTTAGGTTACTATCGATCAGCAGACCAAGACATTTAGTGCTGTGAATAAGTTCAATGGGTTTAGAATCAATCAAAACCATGGGTTCTGTAGTGGTTTGTGACTGAGCTGTTTTAAATGAAATGTAATTAGTTTTTTCAATGTTCAGCCCTAGATTGTGATTTTTGAAGAATTGGACAATACTTTCTAATTCTATGAATGATAAAATTTCAACTTGTTCTATTGTTTTATCTGAGATTTTAAGGTTTGTATCATCAGCATATAGACATATATTACTTTTTCCAGTGTTTGATAATGATAAAGAGATGTTTTTTAGATAGCATATGAAAAGGAGTGGTCCTAATATTGAACCTTGTGGGACGCCAAATTTTACTGGTTTCAATTGTGAATCATAATTTGAAATCCTGTTATTGGAAAAATGAGTTAATTGGACAAACTGGTATCTATTTTCAAGGTATGAGCGAAACCAATCCAAAGAAGAGTTATTTATTCCGAGTGATTTTAATTTACTAAGAAGAGTTGTGTGAATTACACTGTCGAATGCTTTTGACAGATCCATAAAGATCCCTAGGCATGGGTCCCCTGAATCAATTGAGTCAATTATTGATTCTATAAAAGAAACATTTGCTGTAATTACTGATTTTCCACAACAGAAACCATGTTGAACGCTGTCTACCAAATGGTTTTTTTCCAGGAATTCTGTTAATTGATTATAAACTGCCTTTTCATAGATTTTAGAAATTGTTGGTAATAATGATAAAGGGCGATAGTTTGATGGATATTTTTCGTCATTTTTTTTATATATTGGAATGATTTTAGCAATTTTCAATTTATCTGGAAATACCCCAGAAACAAAAGATGAATTTACTAGATGACTTAATATGTAACTGATCTCACATTTAACTTCTTTTAACAAAAATATAGGTACTTCATCATACCCACTCGAATACTTATTTTTAAACGAGCTGATAATTTCTTCTATTTCTTTCATTCCTATCTCTCTTAATCTAAACATTGGTTTCGTCTGCCAACAACCAGAGCTTAACCTAATATCATTATCTTCTGTAAAATTATTTAACATTGACATATCAGAATTATCTTTAATTACACGTACAAAAAAATCATTAAATACATTTGATACTTCAACTGGGTTGCAGTGATGCTTACCACCCTCAATTAAATTAATATTTTGTATTTTTTTGCGATATTTGTTTCCTACTTCAGAATTTATTATGCTCCAGACTGTTTTATTTATGTTATTTGAATTTTTAATCTTATTATCAAAATAAGCTTTTTTTGATTTTTTAATATTTTTTTTGTAGGTCAAGACTTTATTCTTTAGAGTTTCTGTT
The DNA here is from genome assembly GCA_963675035.1 of Allygus modestus. NCBI lineage: Eukaryota > Metazoa > Arthropoda > Insecta > Hemiptera > Cicadellidae > Allygus > Allygus modestus. The sequence goes on along the minus strand of OY776113.1, from coordinate 34,092,775 downwards.
TGTTTAAAAAGTGTTTTATTCCTGATATCTCTTGTCAGACTAATTAATATACTTTTTTCTTCTTTCAGTTGAGATGATAACCAATTATTATTTTTTATTTTCTTAGAAACTCTTCTTTTTGGAAAGGCCGTATTAAAGTGGTATGTAAAATTTTCAAAAAATATATTGTACTTTCTTTCAGCGGGTGCAAGAAATACTTCAACCCATGACTCATTCAGTAATAAATTTTTAAACAAACTGATATTCTCTTGACTAAAATTTCTTTGTTCTCTTATAATAAAGTTTTTCTTTGTAGGAATGGAGTTTGGCAGAGTTATTTCTAAGCACTGACCATCATGGTCAGACAATAAAGTTATCAAGCCATTTACTTTCATCAAGTTGCTATGAGATCTTGTGACTAAAAAGTTGTCAATTGCTGTTTTTGAGGTCCTAGAAATTCTAGTGGGAAATTTTACTAAATACTCCATATTAACACTTTTTAGCATATTTTTAAGCATAGTATGTTCCTTAGACTTTGCTAATACATCTATATTAATATCTCCTGACACAATAATACATTCAAACCTATTATTAAGAAATTCTAAAAGTATAGTTAATTTATCTAAAAAAATTTCCACATTTGATTTTGGTGATCTATAAACAGCCACAACAACTATTTTAAAGTTACCAATCGAATATTTGCAGATACAAAACTCAAATTGTTTTTCTTCTAATAATTTATTTTTTAAAGAATTGGGAATCAAAACTATTTTTTGTTTCACTTCATCATTGCATAAAAGCATTACTCCACCCTTACGTGATAACCTACGAGTAAAATATGAGCCAATAAAATAATTTCCAAAATTTAAGCGTTCAATTTCTTCATCTTTCATGTCATGTTCTGTTAGAATTACAATATGTGGTTTTACTTCATCTAAAATTATTTGCAAAGACTCAATTTTTGATTTCAGATGCTCAATATTTTGGTGGAATAATTTAACTGTGCTATACTTTTTAGAATTATGTTTTAAGTTTGGATTTGGAGAGAGGTGGTTCATTGGTGAGGGTTTGTATGGTTCAGATACCGAGGATTGACTGGAGGAGGTGAATTGTGGTGATCTTGATACAAAAAATGCTTATTATTACTGATGTTATCAGAAGGCACTAGTACACCAAACTTATTCTCACTAGATTGCCCTTTCAGCACTTCACTGTATGTTGATTCTTCTAGGATGACACGAGGTGTAGGGGTAGGTGTCGGAGTGGAGGAGATTGTTCTCGTCAAGCAGCTTATCTCAGGACTCGGCCAGCCTGGCCATAGTGAAGAGTTGGATACCAGTGATGTGTTCATTTCTTCTTGTGATATATGTTGTGTAGAGTTTTTGCAGGCAATTATGTGTTTGTTCAGTGCAGTTATAAATTCTCCATAAGACATTCCCATACGTACCTTGTCCCAGTACTTGCTATACGTTATTATATTGACTGTAGCCCCAGTTTCCCTTTGGAATTTGACAAGGTTTGTAACAAAATGTTTGAGGTCAATTCTATCTCTTATACATCCCATTGCAGAGCATATTAAGTGTTTGAAGCCCTTCTCTTTAAAATCTTTTGTGAGATGTCTAAAAGCAGTGTCATAGTCATCTTTTCCAGGTTTGGAGAAGTAATATGGTTTTGTGATCAAACCATAGACAGCGGATTCACCTTTTTTTTGCTGGAAAGTTAAGTGTGTGGATGCACGATCCATGTCACATGGTTTACCAAACATACTACCAAATGCAACAGCTACTCCTGCTGACATGTGGCGCTCTTCACCAATATCGGCAGATATACAGTGGGAGAAGGCAACTGTGGGATTCCGATGACACCTTGATATTACACTTCGCATGTTTTCATCTGTAACTGAGATTTGATTTTCATTGCTGAAAACTTTAGTCTTCACATGATGACTATTCTTCACTTTAGGGCTCTTGAACATGTTGGGCAAAACATTTTGCATTATCTTCGATGCTATAATTTTTTTACCAATATGGTTAAAATGGATACCTGACTTTTCAAAACAGAATTTCGGAAAACCCGTTAGGTCCAGGAAAGAAAACTCCTGAACTATATGAGAGATATCATGAATGAAAAGGTTGAAATTCATTATATCTTCATTTATACAGTCAGAAATATATAAATCATGCCTAAAAGGAATGCTAGCAATAGTCACTTTACATGGTCTCAGTGACATCACCAATGATTTTAATTTTTTGCATAAGGAATCAGTTTGTCCCTTATAAATATTGTTCGCCCCAGCAATGAGTATAACATGATTGTTTTTGTCTCGTACAATATGTCGAGATTCTTCCATTATACGGTCTATCCCTGCTCCTGGCCTTATAATGCTTTTAATTTCAATACTATTGTCACACTTCTCTCTTAAAAGCTGATCAAGTTTCCTTCCATGGCTGTCACTTAAAATGGTAATTGTTTGCTTCCTTGTCTGTTGTTTTTCATGCATGATTTCTTTTTTCTCTTCAATTAAAGAATACTTGTTGTATAGCCCTTCAACATTTGACACAAAGGTTCTCCTAGGTTTTCTGAGTTTTGGATTAGGTGTCGAATCACTGCTGGTACCACCTGGTGGATCTGTTTGCACAGCAGAGTTGACCAGGTTAAGCTGAGAGATTGAATGCATATGTGGTTGGAGAACAAGTGACTGAATTATGTGTTTTGGTGTTGAGAAGCTATTATTTATTATATAAGCAATGATAGCTCTCTTCTTGATACATTCAATTTCAGAAATGTAATGCACAGTTAAGGTTTGAAAAAAATGTTCATTTCTGTAATTTTTGAGAATGCACTCAATAGCATGTAGCATAAGAATACCGCAATCATATGAGTTCTCCTGCATTGGTCCTTGAATAGTTAATAAGCTGGGTTCTTCTGTTTTATCAAAGTACTTCGAGAGCTTATCACACACTAGCCTAGCAGTACTTACACTAGAACTATTCTGAAGTGAGTCATAATAGTAATAGTTGTGTGACTTTCTTTCATATGCAAGTAAACTCCAGTGAGAACCTTCCACTGTTTTATAACTGTCTTTGTTTGTAGAGTCATACTTAGCATTATTAATAGGAATGAGTAAGATGTTTTTCTCTCGTAAAAGTAATGGATCCAATATAACTGTAATATCTTCCAACCCTTTTACTGCCTCAACTAAAACTGGATTCATTAGATAAATATCACCATCATTTCCTATAATATTTAATGTCAATATCTCAAAATAAGTACTAATAGTTTCGTCCCATAGCCATGTTTGCCCCATAATTTCAAGTTTTTTCTCAATTTTGTCGACATGCTGTTTCAACACCTTATTTTCCTGCAATACAAAATCATATTTTTCTTCTAACTTATTTATTCTTGTTGCTGGATTTATTTCATTAGGTGATAACTTATCCTCATTTGTCTTACAATCCAAAAGGGATACATCATTTTGTAAAGTTTTTGTAACTGCCTTTTTTAACATTGTTGTTGATACATTTTTTGTTTTTTCATTGTCATTTATATGTAAAAGAGGACTCTTTGCTAATCCACTTAATCCACTTTTAGTTTGGATTCTAGTTTGAGCCCTTGTTTTAATAAATGGGCTGATTTTTTTGTGGTTACCAGTAGTCATTTTATTTATTAATTATAGTAAAAATAAATACATTTAATTTATTCCATAAAGTATAAATTACTAAAATATAGTAAACTGCATCAAGAATCAATTTCTGATAATGACCGTAGCGTTGAGATAAGACAGCTGAAAGTAGTCCAGCCAGCGGAGTTTGTTTACATGGGCCAAACAATGACAGTGATAAGGATGTTGGTGTACCTTGACTTCATCAATAAACCTGGACGATGGGAGGACAAGTCAGCTGATCCAAGTAGAACAGGAAAAGGCTACGGAGGTCAAAACTAAGTGTTTGCTTCCAGTTTTCAGCCCCAACATTTATTATTTAGTTAGTGCAGTTCATATTTAAATTACCTGCAACCGTTCTAAAGCTGTAAACTTAATTGATGGATCGCTCTTTATTCAAATTTGTTTGTGAAGTGTTCTTAAATTAAGAAGTTTGTGAGATGAAAAAAACATGTGACTTGTAGCAGGAGAACTTGTAAGTTTTTAAATATTAGTTTTTAATTATAATACACCAAAAAAACACTGAATATCTCTTCCAGTCAATAACACTTACATCTAGGTACTTCACTATGTGCACATTGCTTATGACACTTGGAAAAATTCCACTTTTTCTTGAAAAAATTATCAGAGAAAAATTGAACCAATGTTTATGTACTTGAACCCTCTCTACAAGTTCTCATCTACGACAAAGATGACTACAATAGTCTACTATCAGGCCAAAGCCAAAAAAATTGCTATAGAACTGATAGCTGGAAGCTTCTGTATAAAAAAATTGTGCTATGGAAGCCAGTGCCTTGTTTGGATATGAATACTGTGTAAAATACCGAAAGTCGCTGTCAGCTATTATAAAACTATTATAACCAAATCACTAAAATTGACTAAAATTGTCAGCGACGCTCGGCAATTTATGTGTTACACATTGCGTTGCTTTGTGCAATGTCGTGGCACTCAAAGGGTCATCTTCAAGTTTAGCTCCATAAAACCAATTTGTGCCTCCGTTACTCCTCACCTGATCGTCACATACAATTAATTTTGGAGTAGCCCTCTAGTGAAATATAATTTAGAATTTAAAATTTGTCTACCAATTAACGAAAAACTGTACAATAATACAACTGAAAATGAGACAATTTATTATGAAACCATAATGCCTAAATTGAGGAAATCAATCTTGAGAAACACTACATCTTAACAAATTTTTTGTGACGATGGGATAACGGAGGCAAAAAGTAAACATTGGACTTATGGAACAAAACTCCAAGATGGTGACTGGGAACTTCAGGTGATGAAGACTCTTAACTATGGGGCCATAACACATTGTATTGCTGGTTGTAATATTGGGCTTCTCTCACCTAATTTTCTGTTGTTGTGGAACTTGTCAAAACTTTCACAAAACACAGACACATGACGAACACAAATAAAAACAAAAACAATCATTCCTGAAGACAATCATTTTTATTTCTATGTTTCGACAAGTTCCAGAACAACTAAAATTAAGTGAATGAAGCCCAATATTACATCCAGCAATGGAATACACCTCACCCACACACGTCACTCAGAAATAGATTACACATTGTACGTCACACACTATGTAATTTCACTCCACCCCCTGCCCCATATAACGCACCGTAACACTGAAGCAAACCTTTCACCGTACAAACTATTTCAGATTGATCTTAGTTTTAAATCAAAAACTCAAAGCTTGAGATAAAACTTAAATTCTTAACCCTAGTTGTTTATATCAGTCTGATTATTTTAACTACTTACTAGGGGTGTGCGAGTACTCGAAACTTGAATTTTCGGCCCATTACTTTAATGCTCGATCTCGACTCAAAGTTTTGAACAATACTCGAGAGTTCGAGCGAGTATTTTCCGCCAATTTCCGGACAATCGCTAATGATTGCGACCGTCCAAACGCGTAGTAATGGCCGCAAAAGGCGATCACATCTTGTAAAATCGGCCGAAAATGACGATTGCTAACGATTGTACGGTCAAAACGCGTAGCAACAGCTGCAAAAGGCAATTGCATCACGTAAAATCGGCCGGAACTAACGATTTTGTCATCTAATATTGATTATAAACGATGTCTGGACCAGGTGATATTAGCCAAATGACAATCGGACCGAGTTTTATCGGCTGGAAACAAATGACAAACCACGTTTTGTTTGTCAATACGTAATCCAGTTTGATTGTACTGGCCAAAACTTGTATTGCTACTCATGTATTAGTTAGAAACCTTGTTTAGATTATAAAATCTAGGGTGGTATCCAAATCCCATTACACTATTTTAAACTACCAACTGATGGCAAATACTCGCTTGAAAATACTCGAAACTCGAAAATAATTGGCACTACTCAACTCGATTAAAAAAATATCACTACTCGTACACCCCTATAACTTACCAAACCAAATAACTTATTTAAGGATTGACACAAGAACGACATGTATTTGAGAGTAAATATTAGGAACAACTTTGTTCTGGGTGCTGCCAATAAGACATACTGTATGTATTTATTAGTCCAGTGTCAGCTATATAAAACTGTAGATGTCATTGTTTACGTATTCAGTTCAGTAATTACCCTAATAATACATTTCTTTTATGTATCCAATGCTGTTATGGTGTTAATAACAGACACAGACAGTAGCGCTGCCTGGCAAAATCCTTCGGTATCCTATTGACTTGGCATCTAATCTTCCATCATGGGATTTGTATGACTATTTTGATCCAAGAAGTCTGCGTTTAGATGGTCGGTTGGTGGGATTCAGGTATCAGTGAATTGCATGAGGGGTTTTTTTTTTGTTCGGATGGAACACGTTTGGGATATAAAATTAAACTCATCTAATTGAAGCATATCTTGAGATCATTCCCAACTTTTTATAGCCCTAATCTAACAAGCTGCCAGGCAAACCTGAGATGACGACCACAACTGCTGAAAATCGTAACCTACTACAATATTTAATAAAAAATGGTTGTCAAATCAAGTTTTCACGAGTGATCATAAATGGCTTTATCTAACCCTTAAAATCTAATTATCACAGAACCAACTTGCTTCTAAATGTAACAAAACTTCCCTCTCTTTGAAAAAGCTTCTCCGAAGGTACAACACTTTTACAAAAAGTACAAGCTTCTAAACAAGCTTCAAAAAACTTATGAATGAACAGTTGTTCATAAACTTCATGCAAAGAAAGTAGATCAAAACTTGTACTTTGTAAGAAAACAAAATTGTGCTCCTAACTAATCTTAAGTAATCTTAAAGTAAATCTAACTGCAATAATGCAATAACTACAATAACTTGTTGGTAGTGGTGAGTTTATGTTATTAGTGAATTTCCTATGGAAAGTGAACTATTAGCATGACCCGCACGGTGAAACTTAAGCCCGGGACCACCACAGAAGTTCCTAACGTGACCCCCTGAACACGTTTTTGGGGGTCGTTCAAAATTTTATATATATATTTGCAGGCACTCTAGCGGTCGCATTTATGTCCGATTTACTTCAAATTTGGTAGGGACGTTCCTTTCAATAATCAGTTGGACAAGTTCATTGGGCAAAACAATCAGAAAACTCTAAACCCCATTTTTGGGGATTAATCTTTCAAATTTCGAGTTTTTGGACCCAAAAAGGGTCAGAAAAGCCCTTGATATGAAATTAACGAATGTAAAAAGATGGGAATTAGTGTGGCGAAACTTTTAATCCCTCTCTCGTCATTCTAACATATATATTTACCGAGTTATTAAAGGAAATGTGTATTGACCAAACACGAGGGTTTTACATTAGAAAAGCCTGTTATTCATTTTTTTGGTGTACTTTTATCATCCCCAACAACTTCACGCCTACTTTAAAGCCTGACTGGACCTTCTCCTAACCTTATAATGCGCAAAATTGTATTCCCAGCATCGCAGGTAAATAGAACCAGGAGTATCAGAACAGCTAAAAAATCAATATTTTCAGATTTGAATAAAAATATTGTATGTTTTTAACTGATTTTGAGTTTTTAGAGTTTTTTATGTGGAAATTCACTTCCCTCACGTCAGCGTGCTGCGTGCGAACTCGTTTAAGGAATTATTGCGGATATTTTCCATCACTTATTAGTAAAAACAAAGTTTCACTTTAGATTTTTTGTTTTTACTAATGAGTGATGGAAAATGTCCTCAATAATTCCTTAAATAACAATAATAATGTGTTTGATACAGAGGTGTGCGAATAGTGAATTTTTAGTGCGGATCGGTTTCAGTTCGGACAGCTTAAGTTCGGATCGGATATGAATCGGATAGTAAAGGTTTCGGATCGGATAATTTCCGGATTCGGATATTTACTTTGCCAGTACCGCACGTTACATAGATCTCTAAGAATTACCATATTTTTAAGTCGGAACTTTCATTTAGGCACCTTGCAAGATATGAAATAGCCTATAAAATATTTCAGCTAGGTAATTTTATTCAATAGGTACACAAAAAGTGGTTATTATTTTTGCAACTATCTTTCTGAGTAATTGAAGACTACACATGACCTAACCACAAAACAGCATGTCTAAATGGAGGAGCAATTACTTAGACCAACCTGTGTAGGCTACATATTCAAGAATACTATCTTCTCTGCAGTGAAAAATGCAAGAAATATGTTTAATGGATGAGCATGAACTAAACCTTTGTAATTTGGCAACATTACATTTGTTATTAAATAAGTGAATAAAACTCACTGTCTATGATGTTTTATTTGAATAACCATTGTTCTTCCTCTAATTTATAGTCATAACATACAACATAACCTTGAACCTTAAAGCTTGCATTTCAGACATTCAGCGACTTCACTATCGACTTCGTTCTTTTTAGAATTTCCCTATAATGCTATTCTTTTTCGATTCCATTTTAAAGAAATGAATTTAACAAAATCAAATAATAACCGAACGATGAAACCTGTGTAAATAAATAATAGGTAACTAAGCAATGGTCTCGTGAATCCGTCGTCGCTGCTTCATGTCGTCGTAATACACAAACACATCCAGCTTAGTAGCCTATATCTAGAGGTCTCGTCTGGGGGTACGAAAGTGAAGTCTTTTCTTGGAGAATGATAGCTGTATATGGATTAAGCTCTATGATCATACCGGGAAACTTGCCCGTAGATAAAGCTATGCAACTCGTTTTGTGCAAGTGAGTAATATGTTACTCAGTATCCTGTTGAATGGAAAAAGAATATCAGTAACAGCAATAATTTTAAATTTCATACACTAACATTTCTGTTTGCATAATACAATTTTGGAATTACGACTTACTCTATGGGAGCTTGCTCATTGGATCGTGAGATGTTGATACAATCGAATATTGACTATCGACTGTAAATTTATCGACTTATTCGCTAGTAATCCACTACTGTTGCCTCGTTCTCGTTGTCTGCATCTATCCCGTGAATCTTGAATCGACATAGCAATCGACATGGCAATGCAATGTTGTATACATTTGCGATTGTTTACATAAAAAGCGTTCGCTATCGTGCATTTATCTTTATAGACCGTATTTGTTCTTTGTTTGCTACAATGATGTACAATCTGGCCGTGTATCGCAATATGATACATCGCGAATCTACACAAATATCGTATCGATGCATTAATAGGCCTACGTACCAAAACCGAAAAACAAGCTACAGAGGCATTTCGTCATGTTATCTTGAACGATGTCGTCAGAGTCAAAGCGTTTAATGGTCCAAACGTATTTATTTTTTTTGTTTCTGGCTTTTTATCCCCAGATATACAGTCTATCCGAAAAAGACGGATTTATGCTGGACCTTATCTAATAATGAAAAAACCTTCGGATCAGATTCGGATATCCGATCCGATCCGAAACCGAACCGGCTTTTCGGATATTCGCACACCTCTAGTTTGATACTAGCATTGGGTTTATATCTACTAGAGGGGACAGCTTATGGGAGCCAGAGTGAGTGAGTGGGTGCTGCGATCTAGTGTCATATTAACATAACTAACGTGATCTGCGGCGTCGTTAGGCCGAGTAACTTGTCCGCCATACCCGACATGTGCAAACAAAATATCACTTTGATGATCATCACAAAAAAAGGTTTATTTAAACATTTTAAAACCTTGACGAAAAAATTCCTAACAAATATGATGAACAAAACCGCGACGATGACTGGCGGCGTAAGTAGGGAACTACATCGACAAATCTCTCATATTAATTTCCATTGCGTGTCCGCTCTGTTGGATATAAACCCAATGATACTAGTGAAAGGTTACTCACTTTGCAAATCTTACGCAGAACTGGGTGAAATACTTTCTAGAAGATGAAAGACTGTCTTTGATGAAGGGCACAGACGCCTTTAGGTGGGATGTTATTGCAGTAACGTAGGCACTTTGGTCTCCAACAGACTCCAGAGTCTGCCATTGGATCTGAATGAAACCTTTTATTAAAACTACACAATCAACTGAGCAACACTGGGTGTTTAAAATTATTGCCACACTATTAGCTACTTCCACTGAAAACAGAACTAATATAAACAACTTTAATAAATGAATAAAACAACAGATGACACAAGCAATATGGATGACTTCAAAAAGAGCAAATGTTCTCATAGTAGGTTAAAATCACATTTAGCAACTACTTAGAACAAAGGCTACTTGTCAAAAGGATTTTCTTTAGCCTATTTAACTAAGAAATTACATTATTTTTAATAAATTAATCAATCTCAAACCAACAAGTATGAAATGGGAAAACTTTTCTTGAATGAAAACAAAAATCAACCAGATTTAAAGTATTTTAAAATTTTGAAAACTTAAAAGTAATATTGAAATTAAAGAATGTTAACATTAATCTTGTCTTACTTTACTCATGGCACTCAGAGCAGGTTCACAAGCCATTTCCAGGTCCTGTACAAGCAGCTGTATGCAGTTGGATATGACACTGCAAAACAATGAAACCATGAAGGACGACTAACAAGTAATAGCGAGAGATTCTGACAGCATAACAGTTTATGTGTAATTAAAACTAAATCAAAGCTGTAAAAGACCATCGCCAGGGGCAAGGGCTCTAGGGATTTGGGCGAGCTTATACCCTGATAGTATTTTTATTCCACATTTGTACATTCAAAACTTTACTGTTATTTCAAAGTAAACTGAGGGCGTCACCCTTTTCAATGGCAAATTCATCAACCAGAGTACACTAGTTATGAACAGAACCACCACACTACATAGTTCTTGTAATTACATAAATTAGGTAGTAAACATATAAATAATATGATCTTTGTTTTAACTTTTTTACATATTTAATTTCCGAGGAGGTCCAAAGGTAGATCAGTTTCACAAATTCATCCTAAAATTAACCGAAAAATATTCCACTGGTAGGGGGACCACTCTCTTTGTATTATGATGTCCCGTTTTGGACCAATACTATTTATGGCCACTCTAGTTACAGGCGTGTGAATAAATGTAACTGCATAGTGTTAAGAATTAGGGTTTACCTATGGAAAATATCCTGCTCCTGAGAAAGGTTGATTTTATCTGCGAGCGATGGGTCAACTTTCTCTTTCAATTTTTCTTCTAATTGTTGAGTTGTTTCAAGGCAGTATTCTGCTGTTGTTAAAATACTGAAATAAAAAATTAAAGGTATAATTCAGTTTCACATAGTTTAATTTCACTAGGATTAGTTATCATTCTTAGAATGTAAATGTTATGACTTGATATTCTGAGGCTTTCCTAATCAAAATTACAAAAAGCCCTATATAAAAACACAACAAAAAAAAACAAAAAAAATAATGTGTAGCCTAAATTACCTAGAATACTGTCAAAATGCATCCAAACCGATGTAGACATGTCATTAGGATGACTCCATATGCATATGTTAATATATGTTGAAGTCATCTGTAGTGCTATTAACAAAATCCAGAGTAAAATAAGCCAACCACACAGCTACAACAGGGAAACTCAAAAACTTCACATGCTTATCCTCCCCCACAAGCCAAAGCTAGCATTATGGAACCAAAATTTCTTTAAATTCTATCTGTCTGTTCAGCCTTATCAGAGTGGTTCAACGGATAACTGATAGCAACAACAACTTCTGAATATCGCTCCTGAACACGATTTAGTACAACACAGAACATTATTACATGGAATACTCTATAGATCTCATAGTCATGGAATAGGTACATTTTAAAATTGCACTCTCATGTACATATTTTACTTTCTATGCTCAAGCCAAAATTGAATTTTACTATTCTATTACCCTGTACTATATAACTAGCTGTTTTTAAATGCTAAATTTTTATTTAGACATCACTGGATCTCTCCATGGAATCAAAAGTAAAAATGTATGGGAGATTTAACACAAATTTTCAAATAATAAAAAAATCATTGGGTTTATATATTTTCTTAAATAAATTAAGTATTTCTGACAAAGTTTCCTTAGTAAACTATTAATAATTTATGGGTCGTTACAACCAAAGGGATAATTTAGGTTAAGGAAAATTTTTAAAATTAAAATTGTCAAATTGTCTTCTATTATTGATTGTTTAGTCTCATACATTGTTGGGAACACTCCAATGCTGCAGCAGAGCACAATTTTCATTTTTTATATGAAAAAACAAATATTTACAGTACCAACTCAGGGATCAGTCACACTCACTTAACTTCCCACAAAAAAAACGAGTTTAAGACATTTTATGCAAACAACTGACAGAATGTTTCATTAAATAAACAATAACAAGAAATGACGTGTATTTATTTCCTGATTCCATCATTTTAACCTTAAAAAGTTTGAAAATGGTGTTGAAGTTGGAAGTGTATCATAATTTGGCAGACGTGACCGGTGGGTAACAACAGTGACCTTTTGGTAAACTCACGTAACTTATACAACTAAAAGGTAACATAATATATCTAAAATACAATAAAACTTATTCATTCCTATAAAATATGAAACTTACTATTAAAGTTATAGATTTCCTGAAATATCTACAAAACCAGGGAAGAATTATATCGTACCTCAATTCACAAACAGTACGGTCACACTTTTAAATCATAACATGTTATTCTTTTATGAAAAAGTTAAATATATCATAACAAGTTAACAAGAACTAAACACAACCTCAAAAAGTGGGTTAGCCTACAAAGCTTAACTGAATGACTATTAAAAATAATGTCTCGAATACACAGATCGGTCACACTTAACAGTACCGGTCACGTGAGAGATCTGTTCGTGACCGATCTGTTTATTCGAGACATTATTTTTAATAGTCGTTCAGTTTAGCTTTGTAGGCTAACCACGTTTTGAGGTTGTGTTTAGTTCTTGTTAACTTGTTATGATATATTTAGCTTTTTCAAAAAAAATAACATGTTATGATTTATAAGAGTGACCGTACTGTTTGTGAATTGAGGTACAATATAATTCTTCCCTGGTTTTGTAGATATTTCAGAAAATCTATAAATGTTTCTAGAAAAACTACACTCATCAAACAAACTATCAAACATTAGAAGAATAGATCAGGGCGACTAAGGGCGACTACTTAGCTAAGCTTCTAAACGTTGATAACGCCAGAATGAGCCTTAAAGTGATGCTAAGTCTTATAGATATTAATATAACTTCAACAGTAACTTATCAGCTGCAAAAATTATTAACTATTATGGTTATAATTAAATTATCATTATTAAATTATATAATTATTATAATTATGAATTATTATCTTCAGGTTCAGGATGGAATTCCAGAACAATTTTAATCCCCACTAGGCTTATTATAGTTTTGGGGAAGAGTTGTTGTCTTATAATACTTGCAATGCTTCCTCTTCATCCCACTGACCCAGGTGAAAGGGCAAGGGATATGTCAGGGATCAACTTGTCTGCTATTACTAGGCCAAATGCATAAACTAAGCACGTCAGCAATATTATCATTCTCTGATAATAAGGGTTAAACAACTTAATCCACCTTGAAACACAGACTTTTCAACTACGTATTGTGTCTAGGTTGCTCTCGAATAGGTTAATTATATTATCATTAACTACTTTGGTGGTAATTCTTGCAAGATTTTATTGCCAATGTAACTAGGAAGCTTTAAAAACATCTTCAAATTATGAAAGGTCAGAAAATTTATTTTGAAATAAGGTATTATTAGTGTGGGATTGGACGGCTGGTTAGCATACAAAATTTTGTATGTCCGTACACCTTAAAATTTTGATTTGATTGTCTGTACACCTTAGCATACAAAACGGGTTCAAAAATGAACAGACCAGAAGGAATACCTACTAGGCCTAACCTAATTTTGGGGGAAGATTTATTTGTACTAATTTTCTTTTTTGATATTTTCTGACTAATCAAATGTAAAAATCATAACTTCCCAAACAGGCATAAGAAAACTTCAATTTCAGGAGGAGTACTGGATTTGGCTGGGTTAGAGTTACCATTATCAGTTACTTTAGTTAATCTTAATTCATACCAGCAAATTCTAGCAATTTCAGCCTTGGAGAACCTGGCTACTTCACCTTCTTTGAGGAAGTTCTGAATGATGGACGATGCGGAAGAAATGTCCCTCAGGTCCCGAGTGATGTTGGTAACACTGGTAGATAAGGAGACACTGTTGGAACTCCCTCCTAACCTATAACACCGAAAATACCTTTTTCATCTAGCCAAATAAAATTTCAATACCTTGCAATCGAAACTGGAAATTAACAGAATATAAAGTAAAGACCAATTATATTTTACAGACCAATTTGGATATACTTTACAATTTTTTATATTGTGTATGGAGAAAATACTACAACCAAAAAACAAATTTTTTTGTAAAATTAACTCTTTGTGCGCCAACAGCCACAGTCACGAAAAAGGCCAACTGCCGATATATCAGAATTTACCACTGAATTAAGGCCAACTGATGATATATCGGCATGTAGTCACAAGTGAAAAGACATCATAGCAACCAAATGAATATTCAGACACTTTAAATCCAATTAGCAATAGGGAGTCAAAAGTTCAAAGATTCACTATATCAATAGTTTACTTTCGATACATCAAAAATCGGTTTTACAGTATTTTTAACGGAAAATTCCCACAAATGGTCTAGTGCTTTCGGAGATGCATGCACTTATCACAGTTTTATTGATATTAATTTAAAAATTCATTTTTTTACAAAAGTATTAAGCCTGTTTAATTGTTAATCATTAAAATGTTCATCATTAAAACATAATTTTATCATTACAATCTCAGCGTACTAAAAATCAGTAGGAAAAACCCACTTGATTTTTAAAATTTTAAGTCGCATTTTGGAGTTCTTGTACATCTCTAATTACTACTATTGCTAGGGATGTTTACTATTTTCTATTTTACATTCAAGGTACTGTGTGGGAGCTTGAATGAGACAAGGGACTTACTTTTGTTTTCATTAAAAATAACTCTAACTTCACAGTAAAGTTCTACACAATAATTTTTACACAATTATTTTTAAGTACATGAGAACTGGTTATTCATAATACATTTTTTGGGCAACTAAATGCCGATATTATAAAGTGAATGCCACACATAATATTCTCAGACTATAAGAAACAATTTTATTTTCATTAATCTATAAGAGTATTATAGTGTATGGGAGTACCGAGTCTGAGTGCTGTATATGCGATTTGCAGGAGCAAACAGGTTTACACAGCTCGCACGAGTAGTACTAATTTTAATACTGAGAACTAAGATTAAACATTTCATAAGAGTTTGAAATGTTTTTTTTCAACATAGGAGCATGAAATGTTTTTTCATGTTTGATTGTGTGGATCACAGACTGCTAGTAAAGAAGATGTTTGATTTTGGGTTACAGGGATCAGTCATTGAGCTTTTAGGAGCATGAAATGTTTTTTCATGTTTGATTGTGTGGATCACAGACTGCTAGTAAAGAAGATGTTTGATTTTGGGTTACAGGGATCAGTCATTGAGCTTTTGGAATCTTATCTTGCAGATCGTAAACAAAGAACTATTGTCACAAAATTCAATAAAAGCATTAAAAAAATGGAACAGCATTAAATACGGAGTCCAGCAAAGCTAAATAATTGGGCCTCTCCTTTTTGTAATTTATATCAATGATTTGCCACAGCAGCTTCCTGAACATATTACTCTCTCTGCAGACAATACAAGTTTTAATCAAAAGAACTTCTTCAGATGTACCAAAAAAATGATAAGTGGTATAGTACAACATTTAAGTGACTGGTTTTTGCTCAATGACCTTCTACTGAATCAAAACAAAACAAATATAATTCAGTTTTTCACTAAAAATACTTCTTACATGCTCACAACCAGAATAAGTTCAACTAAAGTGGGTAAGGTGCTGGTGCTGGGTATTTATATAGACTGCAATCTCTAATGGAATCATCACACTATTTTCTTAAGTAAAAAGCTAATCTCTTTAAGATATGCATTAAGTATATTGGTCAATGCTGTGTCACTTGATGTTTGTTTAACTGCGAATTATGCTTATGCTCAGTCAATTCTGAAATATGGAATTATTATTTGGGGCATGGCAACTGGCACAGAAAATATCTTTAAAGCTCAAAAATCAATCATATTTTCCGCGCTAAAAAACAACCAGCTGTAAACCTTTTTTTAATTTTTAAATGTCCTTCCACTGCCATGCTTGTACATTTTAGAAACTGCAACTTTGTCCATCAGTATCCCCATATTTGTACTAATTACACCTTTAAACATAATTACAATACAAGAAATAATCATCTGCATCAATATCCAGCACACCAGTTGACTACATTTGAAAAAAGCTTTTTTTACATGGGCCACAAAATTCATAATAAAATCCCACAGTCTCTTAAAGGACTATCTGTTGAAAAATTATCCAAACAAATTAAGTATATTTTACTCGAAAAGTTGTTCTATAGCACAGATGAATTTTTAAATTATAATCTTCAGTTATCTTTTTTATTATTTTTTTACACATGTATATACTTTTAATTGTTAGCATAGTTTATATTTCTCTTGACAATGCATCTGTTTGCTTTACAAAGTGTAATATGAAACGTTATGTGCAATAAAGGATTATATTTGATTTGATTTGAAATCCGCTACAATTTTACAGAACAAATTTCAGCTTTCTCAACTGTCCTCTCTTGGGCCTGTGGGGATAAACCATCCTAACCTAACCATCCTTGAATCTTGCATCTGTAGATTCCAATATTGGAGTGTTGGACAGGTCATAGTGCCTACTGGCTGTAGGTTACTGGCAAAGCATAACAACGACAATGTGAATTTGACACGTAACTAAATGAAATTAAAATTTTAAAAACTGAGCTACGCTATTCTTTATTTTTGAAGCTGACAATGTCATAATAACCTTAATTAATACTGGCCAGATAACTTTTTAACTAGTTTTAATTTGGGAATTAGTACAGGGTGTTTCTTTTAAAACAAAACTCAGGGTTTGGAATTAAAACTACAAATATTTGTCAAAAATGAATTATTTTTGATTTATTTTTGCACTTGCTAAAAACTGATTCCTATAACTCCATGATTTAAAAACATAATTCATCAAACTATGTGCTCGAACACTCCACCTTAATCATATATGTAACAGTCCACTCTCTTGGAAAAATTTGAAAAATCATAATTTGTCCTTTAAATGTAATAACTTAAAAATAATAGCAGAAAAAATAAACAACATTGCAAATATGCAGACCAGCTGATATAGAATGAAGTCAAGGAAGTAGGGTTGCCAACTGATGAACTTGTATTGATTTTGAACAGTGACTTTTAATACTTGCAAATTGGGTTGTGTTTTATGATTATTGTGTGACACATTTTGAAATGGCGTTTGCCGTATTAATTGTGGGGCTACTCCCCACATCCCTACGAGACAATAGGTCAGACAGATTGGGGGGCAAGGCCTTAGCCGAGATGCGCACGCACTAGACCCCAGGTGAGTGAAGGTCAGAGCGGCGGGAGGAGTCGTTGGCGGAATGGGGACGGAACCACATCGGGCCGGCCCTGCATCTTCACCCGCTGGCAACATCACAGGTACCATGTTTCACTAAAGCTTACAATTTGGGGGTAAGTCTGGGGGGAGGGGGAATTGAACCGTTAGAATGTAATTCTGTATTAATTAACTTGTTTAAATTTAATGTTTGGTTAGAACATGAAAACTTGCAGGAATTAATTTTGGGAGCAGAGTCATACCTGTTAGGGGAATGAATTCAACTCCAATTAAATATTAAAACATCAAAGTTGGCAAGGTGTTGGGGATTGTAGCTGTAGCGTTTACCGGGAAGTTTGGGCCCAGGATTAGGTAAAGGGGGTGGGTTGTGTCGGGTAACCGGCCGACCGCCGCATAATACATAAGTAAATAAAAATAAACGCCTTGTACTTAACTTTTAATGTTTTAGGGCAGCGTTTGAAAAAGTTTTAGGCAAGCAAATTTAGGCTTATGCTCAAAAAGAGTGAGACGGTGACTCGCAGAAAACAGTAACTTTATTCTTGTTGTAACAACGTTTTTATTTTATTTTTTGCGGGGGAGTTCTGTTCTGTTTTTTGTGGACATAATGGTTTCAAAAATGTAAAGGTCTTACGAATCAAATTGAAAAACGTAAGTAGACCTAGTTGAGCAAACCTTTCCCTACAGCTGGTTCGTGGGGGTGGATGAAAAATTGCTCTAATAACTTTTTTCCCAGACTAGAACCCCTAGGTCTTTTGATAGCTTTGTGGTGGCTCTTTAAAGAGTGATGGGCCTCTTCCAAAAAAGACGCAAAAATATTAGTGCGTGTGAAGCAATGTTAGATAAACATAAACTCACTTGGGGAGATTATTCTGAAGAATCTTGATGGCATATTCCCTGAGATACTTCTCGAACGTCTGACTGAGGCTGAGCATGGGAGGTCCATTACTCAGCTGGTTGCACTGCACCAGGAACTTCTTGTAGAACACAAAGAGGTCAGCACACGAGGGGAGGACACCCTGGACTGCCGCACTCACCGGCTGTTCGTTGCTCAAGTCTCGTTTCGATTCAGCCATGAATTTCTCCATCAACTCATACAGATTTCTGCCACAGAAAATATAAATACGATAACCTAATATTAATATAGAAAATCATTCTTAGGCCAGATCATATTATTTATTATTTTACATTTTAAATAAATGAATCATCACTTTTGTAGCTATAAAGCACTACTTGGTTAGAGATCTACTCCTAAGATAAGGAATAGATGAAAGATTATCTGTATTCCTCAGTCTCTTTCCTCAAGTTGAGAAGTAATCAGAGCTTACAAAATGTACATGATTCTGAGAACTTTGTTCTTCCACCAGTGATGTAATATGTGATCATATTTTTCAAATAAAACAACCTGAAACTTAAGAAATTGTACTATGTGAAGTTTAAGCATTTTTGAAACTGCAGATAATATTGAGCGTATGTCTAAGGGTATGCAAAATTTGTATCAATATGACGTCCTCGAGATATTCAACAGATGTATTTTTAACAACTCAGTCAACCTGCATCACTGTCTGATAGTGGGCTTAAGAGCCTAAAATTGATCTGTTATTGAAACAAAAGTAATTTGGATTGTATGGTAAGTAATAAATTGCTAATCATAATAACAATTCAGAGGCTATAACAGGAATTATTAACTGTTATTTGCTTTAAGAATAAGACTGAAGAGTCATGATAGAAATTTATGGCTATTATGATCATGCATAACAAAGAATATTTATGAAAATGCTAACCTGTCTAGGCTCTAGATGTATATATGTAGAGGTACAGTAGGAAATACTCTGATGATTTTAAGACAAAGCTAACCTGTCTAGGCTCTACATGTATATGTAGAGGTTCAGTAGAAAACACTCTCCGATGATATTATGAGGAAGCTAACCTGTCTAGGCTCTCGATGTATATGTAGAGGTACGGTAGGAAACACTCTCTGATGATTTTAAGACAAAGCTAACCTGTCTAGGCTCTACATGTATATGTAGAGGTTCAGTATAAAACACTCTCCGATGATATTATGAGGAAGCTAACCTGTCTAGGCTCTCGATGTATATGTAGAGGTACGGTAGGAAACACTCTCCGATGATGTTGTGAAACAGCGAGACCTCTTGTTCATTGGTGGATTTAACATGGCCTGAATCCTCTTGCTGCTCAACATCAAATGGGTTAGTAGAAGTGACGCTGCTGTTTAGTGACCTGCGTTTTGATGATTTTTGGTCTTCAGCCTGAAATATTATTATTAATTATGAGACTAAGCATTTAAAAATTAAGTGAATATTATTCAAACAGTAAATTACAGATTTAAAAATATAAATTGAGATTTTTGACATTTTTACAGCAGAATTACATTTTTTACATTTCTCATAACGGCACATTAACAAATCAATCAAATCAAACTTGAATTGTTAATATTTGTTTAACTCTATTAAAAATTAAAATTATTGACTGTATATGTTGATTAAACAACAATAACTGAATGATATCATGGATTCATGTGGTTCCAAAGTATTTTGTTATGAAACCTACATGCTCACCAGCGATGTCTACCACAGCACTAATGAGAGGCTGCCGCACAAATATATATACGCTGTTTCAAGTCAACCAATGCGTTACTTAATGCGACTGCGGTCACTTGTCTATTTTGTCATAGGTCGACTTGTGTATTTGTACGTCAACTTGTGAATTTGTACGTCGATAAGTATTGGTGTTGGTTTTACTTTGAATTATGGATAAAATAAGGACACTAATTCACATGATTACAGAAAATGTAAGATTGACATCCCCTTCTGCAGGTTTAGTAAGACCAGGGACTCTTTCCCGGTCATGGCCCTGAAGCTCTACAACAAAATCCCCGACAGACTCAAGAAACTCAAAGGCAGCAGGTTCATGGCTGAAGTGAAGACCCTCTTGAGAGTCAGGCCTTAGTACTCATTGGCTGAGTTCCTAGAAGATAATGTGTGACATTTTTCCAATCCACCGCCACTACGTTCTAAGTAATATTCCATCCACGGAAGTCTTGTATTTATGTAAATATTAGTTTAAGTATTACGTTTTCAAGCATCAATCTAGAAGATGTATATCATGACGCAGCTAATCCAGTTGCAATATGGTCTCAAGCAAAGAAGGAGTTAATTAAGGTAGGTTATTGTAGTTTTCTAAAATTGGTGCTTATTTCATAAATCCTGGCCTGTCTGTATATTCAAAACTTAAATATTAAATATACTTTCTTTGTGCAAGTTCCAGTCTAACTAGTCTATGACTTGTGTGGTTTTAATGACTAAATTGAATTGTTATAACAATTAAACTACCACCTGTGGTTTATTTACAGCATTGATAAATATTTTAATATCAACAAATAGCACACTATAAATGGATAAGAACATAAACAAACCATACTTTAATTAATTTTTTCTTTCCCAACCTAAAGTTTTGTCTTGGGAGTGTAAAAAATACGAGGGCTGTTCAGAAAGTAAGTTCCGTTGGTGGCTAGCGAGTAGAGGAGAGGGGGTAGAGGTGTGACCGCGGCAGCGTTGGGTAGTCTGGCTCAGTAGGCGTCTGTCCGTACGCCAAGAAGGTCGATCGGACTGCTCCACACGTTCCAGTCTAAATTCAAAATGGCCGCCGCAAGTGCCAGTGCCGCCAGCTCTAGTGACACCGCGAGCGTCAGTCCAGCCGCCGCAATTGACAACCCTGCTGACTGTGAAGTGCGTTCAGTTATCCGGTTTCTTTGGACAAAAAAATTAAACCTGCTGAAATCCATCGTGAACTGTGTTCTGTTTACGGAAATAACATAATGAGTGACAGTGCAGTTCGGAAATGGTGCCGTTTGTTTAACGAAGGACGCACAAATGTTCATGATGAAGAGAAAAATGTCCGGCCATCTGTGGTAACCGACGATCTTGTGGACAAAATTAATGATAAGGTTAGAGAGAACAGGAAGTTCACTATTACAGACCTCTCGGAGTGTTTCCTCCAAATTTCACACACACTTCTATACAACACTGTGACTGAAAATCTTGGTTACCACAAATTTTGTGCTCGGTGGGTGCCGAAATTGCTCACAACTGATCACAAAATGAACAGAATGGGCGCTGCCCTAACATTTCTGGAGCGATACGACGAAGAAGGCGATGAACTTCTTGATCACATAGTGACAGGCAATGAAACATGGGTTTCTTATGTGAATGTTGAAAAAAAACAATCAATGGAGTGGGGTCACACTGAGTCGCCGCGTAGGCCCATTAAATGCCGACAAACATTCTCAAAGAAAAAACTCATGACAACTGTTTTTTGGGGCAGGAAAGGGGTTCTATTGGTTGAGTATGTAGAAAGGGGCACTACAATTAACTCAACAGTGTATTGTGAAACGCTAAAGAAACTGAGGCGGGCAATCCAGAACAAAAGGCGCGGCATGTTGACCGGAGGCATTGTTTTCATTCACGATAATGCACGTCCTCACACTGCAGCGAAAACTCGTGAGCTTCTGGATCATTTTGGTTGGGATGTTTTTGATCACCCACCTTACAGCCCTGATTTAGCCCCAAGTGATTTTCACTTGTTCCCCAACATGAAAAAATGGCTTGGGTCACAGCGCTTTGTGAATGATGATAAGCTGAAAGATGGCATCAACGGGTGGCTACGTGCACAGGCGGCAGAATTCTTTTCAGTGGGAATCGGAAAGCTTGTTCCTAGGTGCTTAAATGTTAGTGGGAATTATGTCGAAAAATAGTTTAAGACACGCTCTTTAAGATGTATATAATAAATTTTTTGTAGATCCATTGAGTATTTTTTTACATCTAAACGGAACTTACTTTCTGAACAGCCCTCGTATATGCTTACTAATACCGTCTATGGACACTAACATACTCTTTTGAGCTCAAACACAAAAGAACATACTGAAGTCTATCCAGGAGCAGATCCAGAGACATATTTTAGAGGGGTGACAAACTAATAAAGGTTGAATGGTACAAACATAAACACTTGTTTAGGTGTACTACATAAAAATACAAAGGCATTCTATCCTTAATTTTATATTTTATTCTTTGTAAACGATGCATCGAACAATTGAGTAAGGGACATACACAAAAATAGAGCTGTTTTCTTATGAGATGACTATTTTGTCATCTATGATATTGTGTAAAACAATGTTTCACGGTCGATAGAAATATTATAAGTTGACATAATGCATCTTAAACATGGAGTTACTTAAAAGTTATCAATGTTCCCTTAATTGTAAAAACCTAAACAAATCTGATTTGATTAGCAAAGTAAAAGCATTTAGTAAAATATGTCACCAACTGAAGATAACTCATGATACCCAACAATCACAGGGGGTTGTTGGCTACTAGCAAACATCACGAGAGTCTCAATACAACTGAAACCGTACTAAATATGACGAGAGATGGAGGTTTGTCAAAGCTCTGATCAAAAACCAATCATTAATGATGAAGCAAGAGGGAATTGTACGGTATGTCATGTAAGAGTTATACTAGAAAAAATAGTGTTACAACTATGATTATTTTGACACTAACGAGATATGAGGAGTACCACTGTTTAGATGTGCTGATCTCGTTAAGATAGGTCAGTTTAATATAAATATGTCCGTTCACCAAGGGTGACTGTGTTTTTATTTAGAATAATGACATATTTATGATTATCTGATCTAGCCTAACCACTGGGCACGATGTATAAAGTGTTACTCCTTTTAAAAGTAAGTAGGTACCTACATTCTGATTCCCATGATAAAATTGTTGTAACATTTTATAACTACTTACTTTATTCTGTATCGTCTGGCCACTCTCTTCTAAAAGAGTATTTCCAGTAAATCTTACAGCCAATAACTGTTCAAGACTGGCAGTTCTTTGGATAGCATATAGAAGTAATTTTACATCAATTTCTTTTGCTCTTTTTGCCATTATTTTTGTTAATTCTGCCCTGAAAAAAAACATAGTTTATTCACACAAGCATACATGTTACAAAAATACCGGAGTGAATAAATCAATTTTAAAATTTACTTAAAAGATTAATGTCCACAAACAATGTCTAAATGGGAGCATTTCCCCACATTTTAGGATTATTTTAAGGTGGGTGGCTCCTACTCACACCAAGACCCCACCTATTTTCCTTTGTCCAGAGTTTGAACCCAAACATTTCAAAAACAAAAGAGTAGTCCAGGTACATCAGAACAGCTAAATCTATAATTTTATATACCTTAAGTTTTGTGTTTTTATAACAGGAAATATATAACATCAGCTAAAATATGCCACTTTATAGTATCCTCTACACCAGTAATTTAAACTGTTTGCCACATCAATACCTCTAATAAAATCCAGCTATCTAGCCTAACAATTAGCATTTTGGCCTTCATTTCAAGGGGTCACAGGTTTGACTCATTAAATAATTTCAATCAAAATGTTCAATTAACATATTTTTAAATTGTTTGGATCCGAAGATCTTGTTACAAATACATGTGTTACAAAGCGTCAATAATATGCAAAAAAGGTTTACTAAATACTAGAACTAAAATGAAATTTATTAAAAATCTTAAAGTACAAGTTAAATATAAACATATTTCCAAACAGGAACTATAGATCTTAAACCACTGAGCTGTAAAATTTACTCGACACAGGGTTTTGTATGTCTTGTGAAACACACAACACGTGTTGTATTCCCCATATACACATTTATCATTAAACATAAAATTAATTAAATGCCATATGTAGTAATAAGTACGATTTGAAACTGGAATTTGGAAAGAATTTTTAAAATTTTAAACATTAAGTTTAGATTAAAACTTACCTGGTTATTTGGCAAAACTTAATAGTAATCCTTTCAGAAACTTCCCAATGTGGGGGGAACATAGCACCGAATTTGTCTTCACACTGAAGCAGATGTTTCTTGAACCATGTATATCTTCGGTCTATCTTATCTAACCAGGCATTTTCTTCACTTTCATTAAATAATACTAGATACTCATTTAACTGTATTCCTACAAACCACTTTAATAAATCTCGCCTGAAAAATAAAATGAACAAATTTAGTAGACCCAATTAAATTGAAACATTTAAGTTGCAGAAGAAAATATATTACATAATTTGTCCAAGCTATATATATATACCACAATAGATTTATAAAACGATTTACAGATTTATACTGTGAATGTGAAACAACTGTCATAACTTCAGGAAACGTTGAACATCTGGAACATTACTGATTAAACAACTCAAGGTAGAGTTCATGAAATACTATTTCTATAAATAATTATATTAAAGCTTCAAAGTAGAGATAATTAAACTCCCGAGTTGGGCCTAAACAATTTTTCAATCTACATTTAGCTAACATTACATGCAGAATATTGTGGTTTTGAAGAATTTTTTCTATGAGACAACATTTTAGAACAACTTAAGATACTTATAAATTAAAAACACAGTTAACTAGGCTAGAGTGACTGCCATGTTAAAATTGAAAGAAAACTATACGAAGTGGCAACAAAATATATGATCTCTGTAGTACAGCCTCACAAACTCAACTTAGAAATAGACCTAAAGATTGTTGAGTTTGTGGAATTTTGAGATTTCCCGAATCAGTTTAGAAATCCCCTTGGAAGTTAGGGACATCCAACTTTCAGGCCACAGTTTTTTTAAGTTTCTGGGTAAGAGTTACAACAATAGTCTACATTGGTCCCAGCATGTTAACTTAACTAAAATTTTAAAATTTATTATTCATGGTTCACACTTTTATTTGGTTACCTAATAATTTCCCTGATTTTCCCTGACCAAATCATTGTTTTCCCTGACTTTCTCTAACCAACAAAGTTAATTTTCCCTGACTCGCGACTCAGAATGCTTTTTTAATACATTTTTATTTTCGCACAGTAGTGCTTTGCGTTTACGACTAAAATCAAAAATTTTCCCTGACTTGTATAAAATAGTAAGCAATTTCCCTGACTTCGGTATTTTCCAACTTTTTCCCTGACTTTCCCCTGACCTTTTTCAAAATTCCCTGACTTTCCAGAAAGTGTGAACCATGTTATTGATGATTGTGAGTGTATATTATTTAACCCTTTGGATACCAACTTCCGATATATCGGAAGTTGGTATTTTATGCTAAAAAGACGAACTGCCGATATATCGGAAGTTTAACAAATTGATTATTTTAAAAGTATTAATTGTTCCTTACTTCATAACAATGTGTTATATCTGTCTAAAAACGTCTAACTTTATGAAAATACATCCCTTTAGTCACAAAAATTGGTTAAAGTGTCTTATTTTCACTTAAAAACGACAACAGTGCATCAGCTGATCGATCGCTTGTTGTCCGCCGGCCGGCTGTCTGCTACTGCGTAGTTAGTTAGGAGCCGTGTTTTGGTTGCGTGTTTGTTTACGTTCGTTGTTTTGTTTGAAAACATTGTTTAGTATGTTTACAGTAATTTATATGTAGTGTGGCTTTACTAAAACGTGAAATGAGTGACCCTTTGAGGACAAGTGAAGTAGACAGATTGTTAGATCTCGAGTTTAGTGATCCGGACGATGATAACCTTAGCGGTGCTGATGAAATTGACGGCAATGATTATTATAGTTCTCCGTCTGAAATTGTGGACGACACTGACGAAGACCCTGACTACAACCCAGATGAGGAAAGTACGTCTAGAGGACCTTTCAGGCTATTCCAAAGAGGTAGGAATAGGTTACAAAGTAACTTCAATGAAGTTAGTGAACAGCCTAGGCCTAACCTCTCATCTAGGGCTATGTCTCCAGAAATGGATGTTTCTGAAGCTGAGGCAGTTCCCACAGGCAATAACAGAGACACTGAAGATGATCCAGATGACCCTGACTCTGATTATGTGGAAAGACAAGTAAATAGGGACAGGCCCCGTGGTAGAAGGGGAAGAGGTAGAGGCAGACCTTCTAGGAGGAGGGGAAGGGGTGTAGGTCGGCCTAGAGGAGGTAGAGGTAGGCCTAGAGGTGAAAATGTAGGCAATGATGAACTGCCCCTCATTGAAATAGATGAAGATAGTCCATGGGAGGAAATTGATGATGAAAATGACCTAAGTTACCTTCCCTTAGATTCAGAGCAAACTTTTAGTTTCCACGAGTTGCCTGGTCCAAAGCATTGTCCGCCAACTAACTCTAACCCAATAGCCTACTTCAATCTCTTTTTTACAGGGGTCTTTGTAAGTTTACTTGTCAAAGAAACAAACAGATTTGCCAAAAATTACTTGGACAGGAACTTGCATAATTTGTCATTAGGAAATAAGTTTAGGACATGGAAAGATGTTACTGTAAAAGAAATGCGTGCATTTCTGGCTGTTATTCTGAACATGGGGCTGATTAGAAAACCTATGATAAAGGCGTACTGGTCCACAACAAGTTCCCAAGCAACACCTTGGTTCAATAAAATGTTTTCTCGGAACAGGTTTGAGAGTATCTACTCATTCTTTCACCTTGTTGATAACGCATCGCTTCCTAAGGTCAATGAACCTGGATACGACCCTTGTGCCAAATTTGAGCCTATTATGAGCCACGCCAATAATGTGTTTAGGTTTCACTATACTCCTAATGAATTTCTATCTGTTGATGAAAGCCTTGTGGGGACAAAAAATCACACACAACTTATGCAGTATCTTCCCAATAAACATCACCATCGCTGGGGTGTAAAACTTTGGATGATGTGTGACTCCGTGACTAATTACTGTTTGGGGTTCACTTGCTATAAGGGGAAAAAAAATCAAGACAGGCAAGAAAGAGCTGATATCAAGGAATTAGGGTTAGGTTATGTTGTTGTGAAAAAACTGATGGAAATGGGGATTTACCTAAGAAAGGGCTACCACGTAATATGTGACAATTTTTTTTCTAGTGTTCCTCTAGTAAAGTATCTGTTTGGAGAAGGAACTTACTATACTGGCACAATCAGAAGAACAAGGAAACATCTTCCACCTCAAGTGAAACAAAAATTTGCTTTAGGCCAGAAGAATTATTTTAGGAAAGAGTATTTATTATTGTTAGCTTATAAAATGAAAAAGACACAAAGAGGTCCTGTTATACTCATTTCATCAAAAGCCGAGGCAAAGGACGTTGAAAAACGGAGATCACTGAGACGGGGGCACCTTGAAGTAATGAAAAAACCCATGATAATTAGGCAATATAGTGATTATATGGGGGAATCGATACATCTGATATGATGTTATATTCTTATCTCGATGAACGAAGAACGGTCAAATATTGGAAGAAGGTAGTCTGGAACATATTTGGTCGCATGGTTTTGAATAGTTATATTCTATACAAATTGAACACCACAGAAAAACCTATGAACAGGTACCAGTATATAGTTTCTATAATAGATAATATTGCAGAGGAATGGCTTGGTCAAAATCAACAAGATCCTGAAGGTGGAGGAGATGCGCCTCCAGTACGAGGGGAAGGATTATTCAAACTGCCTTTCAATAGGGAGAGGTGCTGTGTAGTTTGCAGCAAAAAAAGTCTACAAGAAGGTGGAAAAATGAAGAAATCAAGAACAGCATGCAAGAAGTGTGAAAGAGGACTGCATGGGTTGTGCTACCCTTACCACTCCTGCTAAAACAGTAATGCCTACGCCTCGGAAATATGTAAATAGTGTAAATATTATAACAGTGTTAGTGTTTGACTTGAAGACTAATGTTTTCTCATTATTAGTGGTTAGGTATATGGTCTATAAGTGGTTTTCAATTAATATTTCATTCCAATTTTTGAACTGTGATGGTGAATGTTATAAGTCGGTGATAGGCCAAGTGAAAACTCTTCTACGATTTCACAACATCCTCGTTTGGTGAGTTTTATATATTTCATAAAATAAATTGTTACTATTACTTTCAGAGTAATTTACTTCATTTATATGGTATTTGTGGTAGAAATATGCATGACTAAGTGTTTCAAAATAATTGTAGAGGAAAAATAAGTCATATGTCTTGAATCGGTAATTTTACATGCAACTGTAATATTCTTATAAAAAGTGTATAATACTTATAATACATTTTTTACTGGGCTAGTTATTTGTTTACTTATACATAAATAAATGGCTAACACAAAAATGAGGCGTTCAGGTCCCAAATATTTTTTGGGTGTCAAATAAATTGCAGAAAAAGATAAAAAAAATTTGTTTATATATTTTTTAACATTACATACACTATAACTCTGTAATATTTTTTTTATATTTTTTGGTATTCATAAATAAAAAGGAATCAAAAATTAAAAAAATTGATGCAAATTCCATCACTGTAGGTTGATCTTTTATGAAGTTATAGCATTTATTCTAAAACATTGCAAAAACTGCCAAAATTACCCCGGTCCCAAGCAGCATGGCATATATATTTGGGCCGGTCTCCAAAGGGTTAAGAAAGTATTACGGACATTTTCCACCATTTATATTTGTTTTCCCTCATCAGTGATGGAAAATGTCAATAATTTCTGAAATAACTTAGTACACAGTTTGTTTTCCAATGTTAATCTTATGGTGAATCAATAGATTTTGATTTCTCTCTTATTTACTGATTAATTTAATAACAGACTTGAATATATGTTGGGCGAACATTCAACAATAAGGAATATCATGCCACCTACTCCTAAGCGGTAGAGAGGGGATTCCCCCTTTAAACTATGGTGTATAGCAAATAATTCTAACATTCCTCCAAATAAAGGGATTTGGGTGAACATTTCTAAAATATAACTCTAGAAGGTTTCTATATAACCTATATAATTAACTACAGACTTCCTGCACACCATCTGACTGCCTATGAAAAAAACCATCTTACATCGGGGCTAATCTCTTCAACACACTTCCACCTAAACTTAAATAACAGAAAGAAAACAGAAACTTTAAAGAAGCTCTTTTCGACTGGCTGCTGGAGAGGGAGTTCTACTCCATTGAAGAATGCTTGGAGAGAGGAAGTCCACCTCACTGATCAAGAAAAACTACTGACGCCATGACTGTACTTGATGTTCATGCCAATAAAGAACTTTTTGTCTTGTCTTGTACACCGTATTTTATATTGAAAAAATAGTATAAACATAAAAGAATTTATTGATTAAGAGAGGGTGAAAAGGGAGAAAGTACGCATTAGTTTTCTAAAACAATTTATTTCATAAAAAAATTATTGTTGGGTGATAATCTCACATGGAAGGGGGTTCATTTTTAAGATTGAAGAATACCATAAACTCAAAAGAGAGTAAGATCAAGTTTATACTTTGAGAAACCCCTTTTAAGTATATAAAATATCTCTTTATAATTACCATTACCTCCTATGCCATCCTCATTGACCACACCGTGGTTTGGGCACAGATTCTCTCCATTGGGTGATTTTTATAGGCGATAAAAAAGATCGGTTATTAAAATTTCTCTTACAGGTCACCTATGTCATGCATAGAACCACTTAACCTTTTTTTCTATTTAGGACACTTAAAATCTATTTGTAGCCTTCTCAAATATGAGGTGCTACACTAAAAGGGCCAGTTTTACATCGTTTCCCCTAAGGGGGAGGGAGGGTACGGGGTAACTGAAATATTTCAAATGTAGGACCGATGTCTCATTTTAAAGATCTAGGTATGGCACGAAAAACTGCAAAGAGAAAATAAAAATCAGACCACCCCAAACAAAATGGCAGTCCTTAATTTACTATAGGAAACTTGCTGTGTCAATATAAAATGGTATTCACAGTGACAGTGTTAGGGAAATGGTTTACTATCAAAAACATATTTCCTGTAATTTATTTACTATGTTTATTAATAGGGGTGTGCGAATAGTGATTTCTGACTCAAGCCGAGCCGAGCCGAGCTTTTTATCTAAGTTCTCGAGTTTCGAGCTTTCTCGAGCCGAGCTTTTTTTATGGCAATTTTCTCTAGGGGCGTGCAATATACCGGTAGCGATTTTATGACCTGAGCCGAATTTTGTGATGTATAATTTTATACTTTAAATATTGGTCATCTTTCATGCAATTCTTCTATATTCACTAGCCCTACTTTGTATAGGCCTAAATAAAGTTCTACAATGCAAAAATAACAAAATAAGTACTGAAAAGGAACAGTTATTGGGACCAATTGTTGCTAGTAATGAACAGTTTTCTTTTAATATAATGTAGAAACATAGGAAAAAAAATAACATGAAGGAAGAGAACTATACAATTTCAAACTAGACTGATAAGCCCGAATGTTGTTATTACCGTTTTTATAATAGCCATAATAAACAGCGTTTGTGTCAATATGTATCCTCTATGTAACCAAACATTTAGGCCCAATTCTAGGGAATTACCAAAAATACAGTAAGCCTATCTATTTAACTGCTGGCAAATAGTAAATTTAAGGTTATCCTTTTAATATAAGTTAGTTAAATCAGGACACTCAGCAGCTAACCATATTGTAAATATAATCACTGTAACCTATCATTATATCTTATTGTCTCAACAGAAATAAATTATCCAATAATCGTAGGCCTGGCTTACGTTGTATATCTAACCTCTCACCTAACAGACTTAACCTATTATATCTGCTTCTGAAACAGAAGTTCCTGGTGGAAGAGGATCGTCAATGCAGTCTTCTTCCATCACTGATTTAAAAACTTGATAGCCTACAATTGAAAAATGAAATGATTTCAACTGACGTTTATTCACAGATTAAAATAATCCCGCGGCGTTAACAATATATGATTTTAATCGCACAGCTGTAGCGAAACAAAACACTGCGCCAATTTAATTGTGTCTTGCTCTTGGTTGGACGAACATGAGTATAATAAAGTATAACCTTGTAAATAATATGACCACCGGTATTATAACGTGTGTGACGTAATCATTTAGAAGTTTGATAAAATCCTTTGATCTTGTGAATTTCGCAATTAGTGATTTTGATTTGTAAAGTATTACAACAGCGATGTGACAATATTTGTTAACTTTAATAACTACAGTATGATTACAGTTGTATTTCTATTCGCTTTATTTATTAAGAACTTTAGATTCTACATCAATTGACGATTTCTTAACAATAACATTTTTGGAGAGTACTATTTCGGCTGCACACCAAATCGCCGTCATGATTTTTGTCGTTCATCACCTACAACCTTGTCCCTGGTCATTGGTCACGCTAAATCATTATTACATTATAACCATCTTCCCTCAATGTCTTAAGAACGTTTTGCAATCAACAGTGTTGCCAGACGTGATTTCAGACGCCAGGAAATTATTATTGTGTGATGTACGAAATTGTAAGTTGCAGTAAGACTGTACCGCGCAACAGTTAGACAATGTGTTTTCATGGATTTTAGTTTTTTGCTGTGGTACTTTTTCTGGAGCAGTAGGGTTGTTGTATTAATTATTATTAACCGTGAAATATTGCACTTAACTCAACTGGGCAACGGCAACATTGTACTGCAAACAGAATTGTGAAGATGTCCTCTTATTATGATTTTTGAGCGTAGAGAAAGTAGATCCATTGCATTGGTTGATCAGTTTATAACAGTTAAAAACATTTGTACTTTAATATTTCGTTATTTTTTAACGAAGGACCGAAAGCACAGCATTGCTGGATTATATCTGTTATGGAGCTCTACCGATGCAAATTACGAGAATTCTAATATTGATTATTGCAAGTTTTTGCTTCAAATTTACTTTTGTAAATGACTCTTTCCACTAGTCAGCGATTTAAATATTCGGCTCGAACTTCGAGCTTTTTTGCAAGTCTCGAGCCGAGCCGAGTACTGTAATATTCGGCTCGAAAAAGCTCGAAGCTCAAATACTCGCACACCCCTATTTATTAATATCTTTTACAAATAGTACAACTTACTTTACTTTAGGATCCAAAATGTCAATCACCAGACACGCTTCAGCGAGACTTCTTGTAGGAGTAAAGTTTTTCGCATTGGCCCCGGTTAATGCTTCATGGAAATCTTGTGTTATTTGTTGAGATAAAGCGTTTTGAATTTCATGTACCTAGGGCAAGAAATTAATGGTTAGAGCTGTTATGTTTACTACTGTTGTAGATATTTTGCATGATACTAACATTTTTGATTGACTTGTTTACCCAGACAAATACACAATTTAAGTAAAAAACTTCCAAATATACTTGTTTATCCCATTTATCACTGTATTGGGCTTTAAATAATTGTGTTTGCTTTTAGAATTGTTGGGGTAGGAATGCCTTTTAATAACAAACCATATTGAAAATCCACAGTTACAGCAAGAGATGTGAAAACCCCTAAATCTATCTTGCATCTACAAGTTTTAGTTTTCACCAAATAGTTGTTTTACTGGAATGTGCAGAAAACATAACAACAGAAAATTTACAATTACCCCAGAAATAAAAAAACACCAAAAGCTTTCTAAGACATCTTGAAGCTCCATTTTCCTCAAAATTGGTGTTCAAAATGCTCATTGTTTGTTTTTGTTCAGAGGCTAAGCTCCTACAAACATTCTTTGATTGGAAAAATAATTTGTATGAAAAAGGGTCCAACCATTTTTAAACCAAATCTGGAATTCCAAGTTTTTAATTTGATTGCAAAATGTAGTAAATGACGTTTCTTTGTTATTGAAATAAAATGCATGGCTAGAGTGAAGATCAAGCACAATTCTCACCTCATCAGCTAATTTTTTAATCTGTGGAATGTCAGTGTAGTTGTGGAAATGTTTCATGACTTCTACGATTCCTTGCAAAGGCATCACAATCTCTCCATACTGGCGTTTACCAGTCAGGACCCTGAAATAGTTTTATGGTGAGTAAACCCATTGACATCATTAATTTTTTAGTCACAGATGCTAGGGGGTATCACTCTGATAATAATACAATTTTACAGTAAAAAAACTCATGTAATAAACGAGATTAAGGTATAAAAACTATTCAAATGCGAGGGAAAGCATACATTTGATGTAAGTAGAACAAAACAATTTTTTTTTAACTAACCCTTAGAGCCCTGAGCATTTGAATGGAGTGGTTCAATCTGTGTTGTTTTGTTATTTCTTTTAATAATTTGGATGCCTGAACATTTTAAATTATAAAAAACGTGATTCCGATGGACAGAAACTTTAAGAAGTTGCAGAACACGTGATCAATCAGTTGTTTAATTCATATACGATTAACCCATCGCGTCAGCTTGGACCCGTGCCATCCACCATTTGCGTGGATAACATGCGTGGTAGACCATTATTTGGTCCAACCTCCCCTTCAACTCTGCCACAGACAGGTGAACTCTCCATGAGTAGCACAAAAACCACCGACTGAGGCAGCATTCGAACCTTAGATCCAAGCACTACCCCCTGGCTGGGAGGATAACGACTTGGACCTCTCAGCCAACCTGATTTCTGTCAAGGCTGTTGCAATGAGGGAAATGTGTTTGGAATTAGTTATTGTGACCTTTTATTAAACAAGATAAATATAAAGGTTATTTTGTTTCATGCCATTTAATTTAAACATTTTTCTTGATAACATTTCCTGGGATTACTTCAATTTGGTAATGTTTAAAGCTAGTAATGTTACTAGCCTGAACGATGTTAAGTTTAGTGCCAACCACGCCCTTATATCAGCTGCTGTGATGCTTTTGGTTGTTCATTTTGGAAATAAATAAATACATTCTAGGGCAGGACTAGCATAGACTGCAGGAAACAGGTGTACCAACCCAAATAATTGTCTAAAAATAATTTGCAATAATGGATAATCTGCGTAATGTAACTAATTGAAAAGTTAGTATGGGGTATAGTAAATTACTTGCAAATAAAAGTCGTCATGGCAATTAGAGTAACCTAACCTAACCACCGAGCGCGCTGTGTAAGTTACTAGTCCAGTATTGTACTGTAATTGTTCACTTTTAATATAAATTTCAATATTGATCATCCTGATGCTTTGATCCTCTGGTTAATAGGAATATTATCTGATTAGTTGATTTATTAAATTACTATGCAAATAAGTTTCCCTTTACATGTATGTTTATATATATTTAGTTAAACAAAATTATATTACATAATACAAAAATATTATAAATCAAGACCAAATGGGAACAATCCTAGTCTCGTTACTGCAATTGTATAATACAATACAGTACTGTACAGTACTGTTACAGTACTGTAATTTCTAGTAGTTCAAGAGATTTTTTCGGTCAGGTTGTGGTAAACAGATGTCGCAGTGGCAAGAAATTACTGTCCGGGATTCCACACCTATTTCTCAGAAAGGAGAAGAGACGGTACTTTTAGGGAAAACTCATGCGTCTGGAAGTAAGCTGGCAGTCTTCGTTACCAATTTGAAGGATTTGAATTTCTTATCTGAACAAAGGGTTACCTACATGAAAAGGGACCAGTTTGAAATATTATCAGATTGAAGGCCTCCCAATGCCCTTCAAATACTACTTCTACGAGAGTTTCTTTTAGTTTCTGCGTTTACAGTCTCAAGTGATGTAAAAATGATGATAAACCGAATTTTGTTTATCAAAACTGATTATCAATGTAATGTTTAAAGTAATTAAATATTGTACGAGTAGCATCCTGAATAATTTAACTAAAGAAATATTGATAGGCGGAACAAAATATTACATACTTAAGGGTATCGACTCCTCCAACTAGCATGTGCAGATGGTTTAATGTAGTTATAGCTGCTGTCAGATTCCGTTTAGCACAATCCAGTTGTTTTATATCCCTCGTTATTTCTTTTACAGTCTCTTCTGACTGTTCAGCTTTGCTCTTTATCTCCAATGTTTGAAGAAAGAGCTGCTTTATAACTTGCTGAGCATCTAGAAGCGCATCCCTGCCGTCCTGAAACACGATTAAAAATACAATTTAAAAACGATGTACTAAGGCATTAACTAAGGACCTAAGACATCCTATAGTAAACGCAAATAGATCTTGCCAGTGGCAGATTTAAGGAAGGAACATTTTGGGCTCCACCCCCGCCTCCAAAAATTACCGATGATTAAAATTGTGATTGTGAGGGATGATTACATAACGGTTTCAAACGGTTAAAAGTAGGCTTAGGATATTAAAAGTAGGCTTAATATTCTTAACCCAAGAACCGTTGACCATTTATCCCCAAAATGCTAAGCTATTTTTCTCTCATTTTGTACAAATTGTATTTAAATTTATATAAAAATAAACGAAGAAACTACCTTATACTCACTTCAATCGTAAAGAAGTGGAATTTGATTGAAGTATAATTTACTACGGAACACTCACTACAGACTTCCATGAGACTACCAAACAAATTGCAGATTCACTGAAAACCGGTGGCCTAATAAAGGTGAAAGTGTAAAGATTGTAAATTAAGTGCAGATTATGAAGATATATACTTTGTTTGGTTTAAAATCACAAATTGATTAAAAAATAGCAAAAACCCTTTTTACACAGTTCAAAAATACATTTGTATCAGTTGAGGACTAAATTTTTCAATAGGTAAAACCCGACAGAAGAAAACACCGAAAGACTATCCGACTACTTCATTCAATTACAAACTCTATTGAGAACCATATGGGAGAGGAAAAACGAATGAATCGTGTATTGATGAGTTGCACAGCACCAGTTGGGCCTTAAATATCACAATCACGAATTTAGCATTATAAATAGGGGATAGAAAGTTGTGATCGCAATCCTTAGTGGTTCTCAGGTTAAGCAGGATTGCAAGAAGTTTAGATTTTCTAAATGTTGTGTTTTTAATTATTTAGATTTTTGAAATGCATTTTGAATAGTTTTGGTGATGAATGCATTCACTTTCTTGAACTAAGCCACTGTCTTATGCTGGTTTGTATCCTGTATCAGCTTGAATGAGTCGTTCACTTATTTTCCTGATTTTCAGGCATTTACCTAGAATCATAGAAACTGTGTTTCAAACTGCAGATCTGACGGACTGTTTAAGTGAATACTATGGATTTATTTGAATGGGATATGGTCTAAGAGACCAGTGGTTCAGTTTTAAGTAACTAAAGAATTTATTATTTTTTTATAAATCAAAACGACAAAATAACAATACTGTTACACTAAAAAAGTATTTTAAGAAAGATCTGTTTTCTAAAAGGTATTAAATAAGGTGAAGAAATAACTTATTTTATTATATATGATTCTGACTGACCGATTCTGTCCATGCGATCGCTAAATTTAACAATGTTTTTGTGTATGACCATGTTTTATGTTATCGCTTTGTGCTGCTTTAAAAAATGTTATTGACGTCGTCTCGATTGATAAGTGAAAAATGTGAGTTTGATTGACAACTACGTGAACATGGCGCAACGAAGCACTGAAACCACGTTGTAGCAATTTACAACAGGATTGAACTGCTGATGATAAGGTAATTGTAAACCATTCTAAAAAGATTCAATAACATTTATTTTAGCCATTAAACAACAAAATTGTTGCAATAGGCATACTACAGTGCATTAACAAAACTTACATTTTCTCAAATTGCACAGTATTTTATAACAAATCAATATATGATACATAGAACCACTTCATTAAATCCAAAGCAGATATGTCACTATGTTTAAACTCTTCTACTGAACAAAACTCTCTCAATTTTAATACATGTTCCATTTTTCTTTTAAATGGTCTAAAGGCAGTTCTCTAACAGAAACAGTAAATTTATTGAATAAAACATATTTTAAGTAAATATGACTATTCGGTGATTATGAATGTCTAATTTGAAGAGTGACAAGGTAACTTTGGTGTTTGGTTTGTTTTGAATGAATATTATTTCTAAAGTTTCCTCTTCATCCTTTATAATCCTATAATCCTACAAGCCCAACATAGCCTAAGGGAGTTTTTTTTTTTTATTTTTTTAGCCAGATAAAAGCTTTTAGAGCAAAGTGAGAACCACTCCAAAGACACAAATCCATAAACCGTACTACAGTGAATGAAAAATACCATAACGTAGTTTAACAATACGTTAAACAGCTATTCCAGTGTAAATGAGCCTAAGTGATATCAAATAAAAACAAAGCAACTATAATTATTTTAACTAACAGCGCTTCTAAATGACCAACTGTCAAAATCAAAGGTAATAAACTTCAATTTTTTCACTTAAATGGATTTTATGGTCTTTCAAAGATCATACACTAAGCCTTGGCGAAATAAAATATCTGTATCCATATTTTGGGACCCCTGATAAAACCGTGTTGTTTCCTCCAGATTACATATTGTACTACTTCCTGTTAGTCACTAAATACACCATGTGGTTTGGCTATTGTTACAACCATTCAGCAGAGAACATTTTAGGAGTTTAAAGCCGTTGTGGTGTCCCTTACACAACCAAAAAAGTGTATTAGTTGATTTTTACAGCTAATAAAAAAATATATAATTTTAAAAATCCACAGAAGTTAGGTATATATTATAATTTAAACACCAATAAATGTTATTAAGCCTTAAGTAGTAGGCTATATTTTTAAAGAAAACTAGATGCCGTATGGGACATTCCTGTACTAATCCTTAAGATAATACATTCATAATGATAAATAATATTTTTTGTCTAATACAGCAGGAACAAGCCCATAGGCTATTCCATAAATTGTTTTTAATAGCATAAAACTATAGTATTTGTTATCTTTATGCCTTAAAAATTAGGTTTTTTTGTGTAACACACAAAGCTTCTCTATGTGACGAACAATACTTTTCATTATACTGCAGATAAATGTTAACCCTCCCCAAGCGTTGGATGTATATATACGCTAACGGTAATTTTCGTTTGCGAGCGTTGGACGTATATATGCGCAACTAAATTTGAAACTTGCAAGCGTATGACGAATATACACGCCAGACATGTAAATTTCATGTATTGTATGATTATTTCCGTGTTATTTACATTTTACTTAGTGCCATTAATATATTTGTTAGTTTATTTTAGTCGTAAAATTTCATTCAGTGAGTTGGCAACGCTGTTCCAGCAACAGATGTTACAGACTGGCTGGCTGATGTAATCCATTTGTTATTGTCTCGATCGTAGATAGTTTATATACGTTCGGTCAGTTATTTACAAGTTGTTGTGTGATCTACAAGCTAATGATGATTTGCAAAGTTTTCTACTGTGTCATGTTTTATTTTCAAAATGACATTCAGAGTTAGTGATTGTCATACATACAATACCCTAATTTTGGCCATAAAACGTGTAAACAAATTATTTTTATCATTAACGTGAGCATAATTTACTTTAACCATCAGATATAAGTGGAAAAAAATAAATATTACAAAATCTGTTTCCTGACCCCGTTCAAAAAATATATAGCGAACAGAGTAGGGCTTCGCCCCACAGTCGCCGCTTGGGAAGGGTTAATCAACAATTAAGTACAGGTAATTTTTAACAAACTAATTTAGAGATACAGTAGAACCTTGATAACGAGACTCTCAAGGGGATTTGGGAAACAGTCTTGTTATCGAGGTACTAGTTGAGGTTTGTGTTATCAAGGTCGCGTGGACTATAAGTCGTGCTATCAAGGTCACTGGTTTCTCTAAAACCCCTTTATAGCAAGTGCATTTTGGATCAACTCTCCAAAGCCAAAGGAAGGGTCGGAGCGAGGTTTTCATGTTTAGACCTGAGACCAAGGAATTACTTCCTTTAAAACATCAGTAATGATGAGTCACTGCCCGTGGGAACTATGCACAGGAAAGATTGAACTCGTGTTATAAAGGTTCTATTATATAAAACGATGCACTACTGAGGGTTGAAGTCGTGCTTTAAAGGTTCGATGTCACAAAAAGACATGTTATAGAGGGTTAGAACTGTGATCTGAATTAGGTAAAAAGCCGCACTATTGAGGTTGATAAAACAATAATAGTCGTACTATAGAGGTACATTTAACATTAAGTGTTATGTTAACCTCATGGGGTTTTTAAAAATGCTCGTATTATCGAGAAAGTCGTGCTATTGAGGGTCAGGTTAGCGAGTTTCTACTGTACATATTATGATTGTCAAAGTAAGACAAACAGTGTTTTTATATATGTATAGGATATCTTTAATGCTAGGACTATCAATTCGGAAATGATACGGCACAATATACTACTAAATAGATTTGTACGTAAATACTAAAATTATATGTGAACCAGTCAGTGAGTGGAAATAAAAAATATTATAAAATACTTTGAAAATAATAGTTCATCTGGTTTTGATGAGGTCCCAATCACAGTCATTAAACATGCAAGTAGTTGTTAGCATGTCCATTAGCTCAAACTCATCATTCATCACTGGGCTTTTTCCAGACAAATTAAAAATAACTAAATTGATAACTGTTTAAAAAAGGTAATTCATCAGAAATTGCAAATTATAGACCTCTTGCTTGCTACCAGTTATATCAAAAATTTATGAAAGGGCAATGTATATTAGACTGATTAAATATCTTGAAGTCAATGACTTATTGGACAAAACCCAACATGGTTTCAGACCTGGTAATTCTGTAACCACAGTAGCAATTGATTTTATTGATTCCATCATTAACTCTGTTGAAAAGCGACAAAAGGTATTAGGAATTTACATGGACATTAACAAAAGTAAAGTAAGTTAAGTAAAGCTTTTGATAGTGTATCTTATACTAAATTAATTAATAAACTTTCAAGAATTGGAATAGAAGGGCTACCACTAATGTGGTTAGAGTCATACCTCACCATAGAAAACAGTTAGTATAAATAAGTCAATTAAATTGTAAAAACCATTGGATAACAACTCAATCAAAGGTAAAGTTTATCAAACATGGAGTCCCACAGGGTTCTATTCTGGGGCCTTTGTTATTTTTGTGTTACATAAAGGGCTTACTCCATGTCATATCAGGTAAAAAAACACAAAGTAGCATCTGTCTTTATGCAGACGATGCAAACCTTAAAGTAAGAGGGTCTTCAATAAACCAAATTGAAGCCGATGCAACTGAAAATTTAAATAAAATCAAACAATTCTTTTCAGATAATCAAATGTTATTAAATCTAAATAAAACCAATTCCATGCACTTCAATGTTAAAGCAAAAAAGATACAGTACAACAACCAAAAGTATATCTATTTG
Organism: Allygus modestus; assembly: GCA_963675035.1. Taxonomy (NCBI): domain Eukaryota; kingdom Metazoa; phylum Arthropoda; class Insecta; order Hemiptera; family Cicadellidae; genus Allygus; species Allygus modestus. Next base: position 34,052,225 of record OY776113.1, on the reverse strand, counting down.
GAATTGAGCTTCAGGAGGTCAGCCAAACCAAATTTTTAGGATTAGTTATTGACAACAGATTAAACTGGGATTTCCATATTGGTAATGTTGCAAAAATAATTTCTTCTGGACTTTTTGTTATTTTTAAGTTAGCAAAAATATGTAGTATAGATATTCTAAAAGCAGTTTATTACGCCCATATCCACTCAATTTTAACATTTGGTATTTATATTTACGGGGCAACATCAGACAAAAATATGAAAAGATTATTGATTCTGCAAAAACGTGCTGTTCGGATAATGATGAACTTAGGTTATCGAGAGTCAGTTAAGGAACAATTTATAAATTTAAACATAATGACAGTTTTTAGCTTCTATATTTTCCAAATAGTATTACATACTAAAACACATTCTGAATATCTCCCACTACTTGGAGATAACCATAGCTACTTAACCAGATCTAGACATAATTTTGCAACACCGAATCATAGACCAAAAGTTTTTGGAAAAAAACCATCATACATAAGGAATAAATTCTTTAAAAAACTGCCAATAGAAATAAAAACAGATATTATTACAGATATATATTTGCAAAAAGATATCTTCAGGCCTCTATGCATTGAGACAGATGTCCAAATTCAGTAGTTTTGAAACTTTAAAAATTATCTATTTATTATGCTCTAATTGAATCACATATAGCTTTTGGTTTATGCCTTTATGGCAACCTCAAACAATAATATAAACAGAATACTAATATTTCAAAAGAAACCCCTTCGTATTATGTTAAAAGTGAAACCGGGTTACTCTGTAAAAGAACATTTCAAAAATAGATAAATTTTGACAGTTTATGGTTTATTTATTTTTCAGTTAGTAATTCATATTAAATCAAACTTTCATAAATTACCCCAATTAAATTATTTTCATCAGTATGAAAAAAGGAAAGGTAACCAACTGGCATACAGAAAGCATAATTCTTAATTTTTCACAAATAAACCCTCATATATTGGAATAAGATTTTTTAATTCTTTGCCAGAATATCTTAAACGAATAACAGATCTTAAAAAGTTTAAAAATCAAGTAAAGTTGTATCTTATCAATATGCCACTGTATAGTATTGATGACTTTTTTCATGATTACTGTAGTGAACCTGGCAAGTTAGAATTAGAACCAAGATTTTATTTCATTTGAACTATTATTTATTAAGAATTATTGTATTTTATTATTTGTTTTCAGGATAAATAAAATACGTCTTACAACACTATAAAGTATATTTACACTTATACTGTACTTAATACAAGACGGTAAAATATACGCAAAAGATGGTACAAGGCATTTACCGTCTTGTTTTACCGAGTATTTTACCGTCTTGTATGTAAGTACAGTGTAAGTGTAAATATACTTTATAGTGTTGTAAGATGTATTTTATTTATCCTGCTTAGTTGTAACAACATGTATCATGCTAATAAAGAAATTATTTGTTTTCAGCATACACCTAAACAATGTTTGTAATGACACCATTCTGTACATTTTATGTGCTTAGTGAATAAAGTATTATTGATTGATTGATTGATTGAACTTTTATATAACATTGAATCAGAGTATAATAAATCTAAAATTGTTGCATTAGTGTCTTATAAATATATATTTTCATAGTGAATTGTAACAATATGAACACACTAATATAAAGAGAATCACAGAATTTTACAAAAAAAGTTAACATTTCAATTGAGGTAGCCTAACCGTACATGATGTCCCGTACTACACCAGCTTTCAGTTTAATATTTTCAAATAAACCAACACTGAAAAAATTTCTAAAGTTTATAGAATCTACACATATGATAATCGACATATGATTTGGACTATTTTTTATTTTGTTCAAAGAGATATAAATATTTTTTAAACCATATACAATGATCAAAAACAAGGTAGAAATTTCCCACATGGAACTTGGAATGGCTGTAAAGTTAATGCATGATGTTAATTTTCTTAAAAGATATGTGATTCTTGCCAATCTTTCTCAAAGGTGGGTAATATGATCATCCCAGCTTAACTTACTTCGTCGCTCTTTTTCGCGTAATCAGTTCTATTTTTTGGGTTGATTATATCAGGAAAATGATGTAGATAATACTGTTAGTTTATGTTTTTATTTATACCGTTTTGGATAAACACTGTCAGAAAAAAACTTTTATATCACTAAATATCCTCAATGGTATAGCCTACAAGAGATATAATAAGAAATATCAAGTGAAAAAGCAACAAGCTTAAATTTAAACGTACTGGAGATTACACGTATATCAGCAGTTTTCAAATTTACGATCGTGTTTAAAGAGAAATATTAAAACTGCATACGATAATTATGTAGCACAAGTAGAGAGTGAAATTAATGTTAACTCGAGTAATTTTTCGAATTTTATCATTACAAATCTATCTATTGAGGTAATTTCCCAGTTATGAATTTCCAGGGCACAGAAGTTGGGAATGGCCAGGAAACAGTCAATGCG